>OX940795.1:47471758-50196678 GCA_954870985.1 Trifolium fragiferum | reverse complement strand
TATGTTATAATGATACAAAATGGAATTATTTTATTGTAATAAACACATTTAATTCAATTTTTTAAATTTTTCACAAATTAATTATACAATTTTTAGAAAAATATTTCTACTTTTAGATTTTTAACATGTGCCCTTATAACACATGTGCACGTGTTAGCAGAGCGGCTAAAAATTTCACTTTTCAGGCCCGTTTAATGGTCAATATAGTGAGCAGAGTATGATAATTATATCATATCATGTTTTAATTTTTTGTTTGATGCACCAATGAGATATGATAAATTATTTCCTTTTTTAATCATATCATATCACTCATTTGTAATTTATATCCTGAGTTTTTGCTGGGTTAGAATTATTCTGTCAGCGGAAAAATAATTAAGCGAATCATTCTTCTCTCTCTCTCTCTCTCTCTCTCCCTCCCTCTCTCTCTCATATCTCTCTCTCTCTCTCTCTCTCTCTCTCTCTCTCTCTCTCTCTCTCTCTCTCTCTCTCTCTCTCTCTCTCTCTCTCTCCATCGTGTTCATATTTCAATTTTTATGTTTGTAGAACGTTGGTTAAGAAGATCAAGTATGCACCAAACATTATCCTATTTATTATAATGTGTGTACCAAATATATAACATGATAAGTGTCTATTATGTCACTATCCTATCTTGTTCTTATCCAATTTCTTATCATAACTTATTTCTATCATATCATGACCATCAAACGGGTTTGAAGTTCGAACCTTAATCCCTATCGGTAAAATGTGATGTTTATACCAATTGAGTTAAGCTCATTAAGACAATATATGTCTTTATAAACTACTACATAAAACTAGATAACACTACTACATAAAACCATATATAAATTGTCCTCGTGAGTTTACCGTAGGGACATCATATATTATTTGCAGGGGTTCGAATCATGAGCACTCCATTTATTTACTTTAAAAGTGAAATTTATAACCATTAAAATATTTAACAAAAAAATAAACATACTGAATATAAATTAATTAAGTGTTGTAAAATTGATAGCTACTGAGCCACTAAGTGGTGAAAAATATTTGAATATTATGCATGAAAGTGAGTTCCATACTCTATTTTATTGTAAAAAGAAATTGATAGCTACTTGGTTTAATTCTTGCAAAATGTGAAAGATACTACAAACTAGGGGTGGACAAGATTTATCGAACCGATCTGAATCCGATAAAATCGATAAAAAAAATTGACTGTTGGGTGGTAGTGGGTCGGGTCACGGGTTAAACGGGAACAAAATTGGGTTTGAATGGATTGAGACGGACGAGCTCGGATTAGATTTTCAAATCCAACGAAATCCGAATCCGACCGATCTCATACCCACTATTTTTTTTTATAATAATAATACCCACTATTATCATTATTATTATTTTCTACTCCATGTATATTTTCATTCATGAGTTGAGACTTTTGTATGTTAATATTAGTGGCTTATATTGAGTTTAATGTTTGGCTCAAAGCGAAAGTTCAATTCGCAAAACATAGTTGAATGAATGAATGATCGCATAATGAATGATTTATGCATTTAGGCTTTTCTAAGCAACCTAATCTTATTTGTTTTGGCAAGAATATATGTCAAATTTGTTTATTTCATTATTAACTACAATGTTTTATGCTAGCTTTGTTTTTTCATTTTTAAAAATAATTGTTGGGCCAAAAATTCAGTGCTGACTCAAACCGACTGAACTCAAACATTAAACCCGTTTAAACCGTCTAACCGAAACCCGCTCAAACCGACCACTTAATTGGGTGAAATTGGGTCTTACATTCTCACCCACGAATCGAGATGAATTGGATATTTAAAGTCCGAACCCACCCATAACCGACCGATGTCCACCCCTACTACAAACCCCGCCACTGATCTCGATTGAACAATGAATATTGTGAATTAAATTAACACTTGAGTGATTAATAGAAAGAACACTGGACTTGATGAGATTCACAAATATATATTATATATAGCAGCACCCACCCTGAATCATCATAATTCACTTTCACATTCCTAAATCTTGGAGGGGACCAGACCATCCAATCATCGATGATATATCTCGATGGGATCGTTTTATGATCGTCAAAAATAAAATATTTGATAAAAGATACGTAGATTGTATCCAAAAAAACCAAATCGAGCTACACAAAAAAACATAAATATATATGAGGAATAATCAATACGATATTTTACTAAAAAATTCTAATAATTAAATTAGAATTTTAAAGCAAAAAATAAAAAATGAAAAGTACAAATTTTAATTTACGTTGTCTTTTTGTCCAACATAATCACATGGAAACACATATGCTTGTTTGGCTGCAATAATTTTGAAGTTGAAATGGTAGGCCACACAAAAACTGGGTAAATAAAAGAGGCACAAGAAAACGACGGATAGGTCAAGAAAGACCAAAACGACCATGACCCCACAGACATCTGGTATCTATGAAAGATCAACCAACCGAATTCTATGAACTCTTAGAGCATCTACATCCATGTCACTCATATGAGTGGTATAAATGGATCCCACATAATATTTTATATTATGTTACACTTTTCAACTATTTAAATCACTCAATCATATTTTCTGAATATCCATACCACTCATCCAAAACTTTAATATGGACACTACAAAATTCACACTATAAGAAAAAGAAAGAAAAGGTGCAATGCTACGGTATCCATTCTTGGCACCCGTATCTCATTCTTACCACTCATTTTCTTTCCAAATACACACGCTACTCTAATAAGGGTGTTACACTTGGCAAATACCATCCCAAAAATCAACCGATGCTTATGCTCTTAAGAAGAAAAAAAAAAAGACTTGGGGAAATCATAATTGTAACATGATACTTTACTTTGTCATTTAATTACGCTTTGTTAAATTGTTATTTGTTAATATGTATAATTTTTTATTTTTTTTCAAAAATCAAATCATATATATATATATATATATAAAAGATAATTGTTTTGAACTAAACCTAAGACTCAATAAGTTGGGGAAATCGCCCTCTATTGTTGAGCATGACCTAAAATGTTGCAGGTTCATAGTCGTTTAATCATGATCAACAGTTTAGGAAGTATTGTCTTCTATAAGGCCGATATTAGAATGATGAACATTTTCTTCTTATCATGACCCTTTAACCATATTTCGACAACAACTTCATGACATTGTGTTTTGGCTCGACAATTGGGGCTATATATACTCATCCGTGCAGAAAAAAACACTTTAAATTCTGGTCACTATTATAAGCAAATGTTAACTACTTTTAAAAGAATTAATAGTGTTATTTCTAACATACCCTTACTTTTCAAAAGATGCGTGTGATTTTTTTAAAAAAAAAGTCTCGTTTATGGTAAATTTATTCATGTTTTATATTAAATCAAGAAAATTAATTACATCTAACTAAATTCCTTAAACACCGCGTAAGTAGTTTTTTTGCTTATAAATGTGACCGGAGAGAGTACATTTTATCTCACTCTTAAAACCTTACTCCACCTCTTACTAACTTGAGCTTTGGAGCAGCTACAAAACCCCTCTAATTCATCGGAACGGGAGAAGAGCACCACCAAACAATGTCGACTAGGATCAAGATAAGATCAATGAATCTCATAATCCTCTTGTTAAGAATATTGATGTTTAGTTAAGGTTCAATTAACTTATTAGTTTTTTATTAGATAGTTAATTAGTCAATTAAGTCGCTAAAAACTCTATATAAGAGTACCAATTGTACATATCCTTACTATGTCTTTAATCAATCAATACAATTGGCTTGGGACCTGGGAGTGTGCTCCTCTTGAAGTCTCAGATTCGATTCCCACTGGTGCCAATTTGGTGGGTTAATTTAGCCTCTTCAAAAAAAAATCAATCAATACAATTTTTTAGGACCTTTTACATTTAAAGTATTTCTACGCTCCTTTTCTTTTTTTTTTATGAACATGACTAATGACACTATCATCCTATTAATCTTTTAACCTCCTTCTTCATAAAGAATGACAGCTTGAAGTTCACATATCTGTGCATGTAAATTTAATTTGCTTTGAAAAAAACATCATGCTAATTAAGAGCATCCATAATGGAGCTTCCCATTTTCTAGTATTTAAATAGGTCTCACATGTATACAACATAAATTTATAATAATGGGTCATGCTAAACAGTGTTCCCGGGGCATTTGTTAAACATGTCAAAAATGGAAATAAAAGAAAAAATTAAAGATAATAAAACATCTTTTTACACTTTTGAGGCATTGACTACACACATTCCAAAACAAAGTTTCTATATTAATATGTTTAATTTATTGTAGTTTTGATAATTCATGCTTTAATGTGATTACTTGTTTAAGAAGAAATGAAAGTTAGTTAGAATATGGTTAGGGTGTGTTGGTTAGTTAGTGTTAATTTTGACAGTTAGTTAGTTGTAACTAACTGGTTGCTTGCATGTGAAGCAACAAGCTTATAAATAATGCATTGTATAGGAGAATGTATATTAATCTTTGTTTTGGCCCATAAGTGGAAGAATAAAATTCTCTCTTTCTCCTAATTCCTTTCCTACTTCACAAAAGTGTGTGCGCTTCATTCTTTCATCACTTTTCTCCTATTCGTCTCTTCTCTCTGTTAGCTTCACAAAGTTGCAGAGGAGCAGAGCTCGCCCAGCGAGTGATTCCTAGCTTAGCGAGTAACACGGGTTCAAGAATTGTGTAGTGATTTGGCTTCTGCTGCGCCAATATAACTAGTGTCCGGGGGCACTGTTTAGCATTTTCTTATTATAATAGTACATAATAAGCATCTCTTAAAAAGTTATAAATGTGTTACTCCAACCCAACACAACACCTCTTAAAAAATTATAAATGTGTTATTCCAATAACACATATCATCAATAACTCTACATAATTATAAATTGACCCCACAAAAATAATATAGGTATCAGTTTTATTATAGCACCAATATCTATTATCTAGATACTCATTTGAATTTTAATCCAATAAAAAAATTAATTAAATATCGATTCTTAACAAATAAGCATCCATCATTTGAGATCATCTAACAAAATTACATCGCATAGCTCTAGCCAAAATGTATTAATAACATGCAAATGTTATGAGAGATATGCAACATATCTTCTTCGATTTCATCTTCAAAGTAGCTGCAAGCCTAACATCATCTTGCTCTTGGTAGATTCGTGAGAAGTGTCATGCTTCAATATCATCTTACTTTGGGCTAGTTTTATAAGTACTTATCCTATGGTTGTACATAGAATATATATTGTACTATTTTCATTTATATTTTTTAATGTATATATCATTGTTGTTTCGAAGAAAAGATAAATAAAGGTGATACACATTAACAATCCGATGAATTATAATTAGGGGTGTGCAAAAAATATGGTTATCCTTAACCAAACTACTAACCAAATCATATTCATTTTTAATATCCTAATTCATTTAAAAAAAAAAACACACCAATCCAATTAAAAAAAAACCAATTTTAAACCAAATCCAATTTTTCATAATTGGTTTGCAATTGATTTTGAGGTTAAGGTCCAATTGTACAAAAGCTCAAACTTTCAAACCCAATAACATTAAATATATAATTTAATAAATAAATAATTTAAAAGATGATGGAGGGGCTGGTGGTGGTGCTCCGACGATCGGCGCGGTGGTCGGCGGCACGTGGTTGACGGCAACCACCACTAATATTAAATTATTTAATAAATATTATAATTATTATTTTATTTAAATAGTTATTATTTTTAAAATAATTTAAAAAATCATTTTTTTTAGTGTTTTTATTTTAAAAAATTAATATTTTTTTGGGCTTAGATAAAGTTAGATTTTTTGGACTTTGATTTATGTTTGGGCTTAGATAAAGGTAGATTTTTTGGACTTTGATTTATGTTTGGGCTTAAAAAAGAAAAACCTTTTTGGATTGATTATAAAGTATAAACCAATTAATTTCATAAAATTAAAGAAAAATTATGTTTTTTTTATAATTAAACAAGTTTGTTTTTTAAATCAATAATAATAATAATTAAAATTGTAAGAAAAAAAATGATTTAAAATTAGTTCAAGTAAGTACCAAATTTTTATTACGAATCGATTATTAATTGATTTTAAACCGATTAAAAACCATATCCAAATTAATTTTATAAAATAACTAATTTTTTATTAAAATAGTTTTAAATCATAAACCAAACCATAAATTTGAATCGGTGTGGTGTGGTTTTTAAACCATACACACCACACCCCCCCCCCCCCTAATTATGATTACACCCAAAATATTGCTGTTATAATTTTTCTTTTAATAAATAAATGTTATACCTAAAGGTTTGTTAATCCACTCAAATCTGAAACTAACTTGCTTATATTACATCAACAACATTTTATTTGATCTCGATCTCTCTTCTTATCACACCCCATCACATTCTCTCTTTTATCTCTCGGTGTATATACATATACACATTACGCATAGTAATCACTACATAAAGACCAAAATGTGACGAAAAATACAAAAATAATAACGAGTGGTCTAAAGATGATTGGTTTTCATCGGTTGAACGTTAGTCTAAATTCACACTCACAAATCTTTTCACTTCAATATCATCTTCCTTAATTTCCATGGATTCTACCATCACCAAATCAACCTTCCCAATTTTCACCACCAACCCATTTTCCCTCTCCAAAACATCTTCTCTCAGACCCTTCAAAGTTTCCATCAAACCACCACCTCCAGACTTCAATTACAAGCTAGAGATTTCCGAAGAATCAAGAGCTGTTATTGCTGAAACTTACCCTGAGTTGCTTGATTTAGCTGACAATGGGAGTTTGGTTTTGGTTCAGAAGAAGAGGTTTGGTCCTGTTCCCTCTTGGAGGACTGAATTTGTTGAACCTGAGTATATTTGGTTGATTGGAACTACCCATGTTTCCAAAGAATCAGCTTTGGAGGTTGAGCGTGTTGTTAAGGCTGTCAAGCCAGATAATGTGGTTGTTGAGCTCTGCAGAAGCAGGTAACTACTCATTGATGTTTTAATCTATATTATTTTTTATTTTGTTTGAAGCAATCTATATTATTATTATTATTAGGTCAAGTTATGATAATCATGTAATGGTAAAACGTTAATCATGTTCCACTTAGTTATTTAGTTATATTGCCAATTTAATGTCATTATAGTCTCTCCAGATAATAAAGGAAGAACAAATCTAATTACTAACATTTTATAAGTTTTGAGCTTATTTTGAAATATTATTGATGCAGTTAACTAAGTTGACACCGTGGTATGATTGATTAATTTTAGAGACTAAATTGAATCTTTACTCCTTATTTTTACACTCATTAATCTATTTGTACCGACTCGGGGATTAGTCTCACAACAAGCTCAAAAGGCCTAAACTGTGGGATACCTTGGGACGTCTACTAGATTATCGGTGTCAAAGACTCCAATATGTGTGTGCGTGCACGCGCGCGTGTGTGTTTCTGATCTTCAACTGTTGATGTTAATTGACTTGAGATTTTCTTACCTGTGACTGTGTGGTTACTATATCTTGTAACTGTTTTATTTTTTCGTGCAAAGGATATATCTTTTAACTATTTGTTGTGGTTAATGTGAATGTGTAAAATTTAGATTTTTCTATGGCTCTTAATTTAATTTTCCAACTCAAATTATAAGTTATATAGATGAATTTTGTTATATATTTTCAATATGCATCATAACTTCAATTGTTGCAGATTTCATTTCCAGAGCTGGGATCATGTATGCTGATGATGATCAGCTTGACAAGCAGTTAAGATCTACTATGTTTTCCTTGAGCGGGACTGGTTTTTTTGGAGCTATTGGTCGTAGCATAAACTTGGGTAAGCAGAATTTTGTTCTACTTGTTTATCTTTTTTTCTCAGGGTAATCCTAGTATTTTAAAGACATATCATAATATAAACCAAGTTTAAAGAAATAATTTGAGTGTAAGCAAATCATGTTCAAAACTTTAAGCATCGGTCAAAATAATCACTGATTTTTGCAATTGACAAATACATATTTGAAATTGTAAAACAACATTCAAGATAGTCCTTCTACTAGCATATACGGTTCAAGGCTATTAAATGACACATTCACTGGACATATCACAATCCACATTGATCTCACATTTCGGGGATGAATTTGACAATTCCCGAGAAGCGGATACTTTTGACTGATACTTACATTTTCAAAGATAAATTTGTGAATTCGCTCAAATAAATTTCTCTTGATTCCTTCTTCTTTTTTTTCTTTCTCGTTTACATGTCTGAATAAACTAAAATCCTCACCGCTTTTGGAATATCATGAGAAACATGTATGCTTATTGTTTATGATCTAAATATCAGGTGGTCAAACTGCTTTAGCATTGAGATTACTTCTGGCTGCTTTTTCATCAAAGATCTCTTCAGATACTAACCGCCCTTTTGGTGATGAGGTAGTTTCAAAGTCTTCTATATTTTTAGCTTTTGGAATTGTAGAGCTCATGTTGACAAAAATATGTCTGTTATGCAGTTCCGTGCTGCTCGAAAAGTGTCAGAGGAAATTGGTGCACAACTAGTTTTGGGAGATAGGCCAATTGAAATAACAGTATGTGGATATTACATGGTTCTTTAAAGGAAATTGTCAAATCAATTAATTAAACAACTGTTCATATTTTTTTATATCGAATTTGAAACTATGGGAAACAACTGAAATATTCTGTACGATCTTACGATGATGGAGTATATGTAATCTGTTTTGTAGCTTCAGAGAGCATGGAAGGCTTTGAATTGGACTCAGAAGTTGAGTTTATTGAAAATAGTTATCCGTGGAATAACATCTTCATCAGACATTTCTACAAATAAGCTTGAGGTTAATTTTCTTGCCTAGTTCAACTTCAATTTATACTAGTTTTTATGTTACATGTCCTTCTTTTATGTGTCTGCTCATAAATAGTTATGATGCTCATATAATCTGTGCCAAAATTTCATTTGATAGTAGTTATTCAAAAAACTTAAGAACCAAATCTTATTAGAAGTTGCAGAAAGCAAGTTCAGATGATGGTACACTTCAGCTTTATGAGCAACTCAGTTTTTCATATCCATCTCTATTGCCACCTCTTATACATGAAAGAGATACTGTAAGTTTGTCTTCCCCTCAGTCTAAAAGTTGCATTACAGTATCCTTTTGCACACCTCAAAATAATCACTGATTTTTTGCAGTATCTTGCATGGTCTCTAAAGAGGAGCAAGGCTGTAAATAACTGTAAAAGGGTGGTAGGTGTAATTGGAAAAGGCCACATGAATGGTGTAATATATTCACTGTTAGCTGATACTGGAGATCTGAGGTTCCGAGACCTTGTAGGGAAAAATTCATATGATGGAGGTTCTGGTGGCTGGCTTGATGGCCTAGTCAAGAATTTAGTGAGGGATACGGTTATCGGCATTGTCTTATGGGCCTTATATGAATTGGTTAAGGGAGCTTCTTTTCCCATCTTCCATGATTCTTAAAAACCACTCCAGTCGGAAAAATACACCGTTTTGTCTAGATTTTTCCATCCGGATGTGAGAACAAAATATCGTTTTCTTCTCCATTTAGATTGGTAAATTCGAAGGGGTGTACACACACACAACACACACACACAAAAGTCCATGTTAGATATACGAGAATCATAAATAAATTTAAAACGCGTGACTTGCATAGAGGGAGGCTTCTTGTTTGGCTAGACATCTTATTTGCACTTTATAATCCATACACATACACTTATCATGATAAACACTTATATATGCTAAGAGTAAGAGCTATTTTTGTAAGCTCAATCGAAGAATTTACAAAAATAAGTTAAAACAATAATTTTTAATAATATTTTTATGCAATAAATTCCCACAAAGGAACAATTTGAAAATTTTGTAGAAAATTAAATAAATTCAACTATTTTTCATAAATGATGTGAATTTTTTTGAGTAAAAGGTCAAAAACCCTCATGCAATTTCAAAGTTCGTCAAATACCCCTCTGCAATTTCGAAATAGTCAAATACCCCCCTGCAATTGTAAAAAGTCAATCAAATACCCTCCCGGTTTATTTGCTCCGTTAAGAGTGACGTGGAAAATGTCACCTAGACTCCACGTCACTTATAGTGATTTAAGTGAGTTGTCACGTCACCTAGACACCACACCTCTAAGCTCTTTATCCTTCCAATTTTTTGTAAAGTTCTTCCATAGATGCATAGCACAATATCTATGTGGCACACCAGGCATGACTTCCTGCATAGCATGTATAAGACACCGTTCACAAAAAAAATATCAAAATCAGGAAATTAAACTCACGAAATTAAAATTGGGAAACCCCTTTAACTCATGCATAGCACAAATATATGATTATTTGCATCTTGTCCCACGACAACTAGTAGTTGACCACCACGATAACCTTTCAAAAAACACACATCCAATCCAATGAAAGGTCTGCAACCTGCCTTGAACCCTTTGTTGCGTGCATCCAAACAAACATAGAATCTCTTAAATTGGGGTGGAGAGTTGGGCATTGGAATAAGTGTTTATCTTTATAGTAGAACCAACATTGCTCTTCCTAAGCTCATTAGCATAATCCCATATCAAACTGTATTGTTCCTTTTCACTACCTTCTACCAATTCCCTCGCTTCCCTCACAACTCTGTTGATTTTAAAGTCATCGAGAATCAGATTGAACTCACGTTTGAAATAATCATAAACCTCTTAATGGAACAAATTAACAGAGGGGGGCTATTTGATGGACTTTTTACAATTGCAGGGGGGTATTTGCCTATTTCGAAATTGCAGGGGAGTATTTGACGAACTTTTAAATTGCAGGGGGGTTTTTTTACCTTTTACTCGAAATTTTTTATTTTTATTTGACAAAGTGAATCTTTTTTTGTTGATATTATATGTGACAGAAGGGAGTAGTTATTTAGCCCAATTTCATCCTGTCAAATGTACTTGATCTAAATTTGAATAAAATTCTGTTTATATTTAAAATCATGAGATACATGTAATAATAGTAATAATAGTAATATTAATAATGATATAAAATTTTAAAAACAAACACAAAATACTTGACAATTGTATTTTTTTAAGTTAAATATGTTTTTCCGTTAATATAAAATTAACGAATGTTTGTTTTCGTCTTAAAAAAAAACACATGTTTTTATTTTAAAAAATTCTTATTTTAATTTTGGCCACTAATGACCAATTTATGTTTATTTTAAAGTTATGACATTTTATGGTAGAGACTAAAATGACTAATGAAATGCAGATCCAAGAATTATTTAGTAGTTTTTCCTTAAAGAGAAATCAAATTGGCAACGAGTTGCACATTGAAAGATCAAATTGTTGTTTCCCTAACCTTTTAATGTTTAAGATATGTCTATATTATGTTTATATATTATATTAAGTATCTGTTTGGTTCTGCGTTTGGAACCATTAAAAGCACGTTTTGATGGTCAAACGCGATTTGAAGCAATTTTTTTATGTTTGGGATAGCTATAAAATCAAATCTCTGAATCGTAATTCTTGTTCTGAACGCGAGTTGCGTAGAAGCCACAAATTGGAGCTTTCATGCCAAAGCAAAATCACGTTCATGCTTTTTATTTTCGGTGACAACTATATTTACCTACTTATCCTTACCCATATCTTCTTCTTCTTCAACTTCAAACTTCCATTTTTTTTATCGGTAACACCTTCTCTTTATTTTTGCATGTTTTTTAAAAGGAAAAAAAATGGAAGAAAAAGAAGGATGAAAACGCCCAAATTTTCAGATAATCTTCAACCAAAACAGCGATAAAAACATAAATGAAATATTATAAATTTTGGAAAACTCAAAAACATAATAAGGGGAAGAATGCAATCTATTTTTATCTTTGTAATTATACAAATATTGAGTGACGGATAAATTAAAGATGAGTGAAAAGTCTTGAGAAATGGAGAAATTGGCTAAAGTACGGAAGTATTTAAGATTTTGGAGAAATGATGGTTATGGATAAATGAAAGAGAACACACATAATGGAAGATTAAATAACATTATTATTCAGTTTATCAAAAAAAAAAAAATAACATTATTATTCCATTAATGTTTTTTTACAATTGGGGTTGAGCTTGAGTGATTTTTTTTATATTTTTTAAATGTTGTTTCTTTAAAATTGATTTTTATTAAATTAGAAACCCATTTTGGTAATTAGCCATCCCAAAAGCAATTTTGATCTAAACTATCCAAATAATATAAATTGGTGAAAATCATTTTTACTAAATGTATCCAAAGACATGTTGGAAAAATCGGCATAAAAAAAATAAAAGAACACAATCAACAACGTGGAAACTCCAAAATCAGAGGAAAAATTACGACCATTGTCTACACCGACAACCAGAGAATAAACACTATATGAAAATTGTTACAACATATAGACTTCACTTTCAACCACCCCATGAACCCAGTACACTCAAACTCCAAAGTAAATATTTGAACTACATCTTAAATACTCTAAAACAAGACCATAAGAGAAAAAGAAACAAACACAAACTTAAAGTGTTTACAAGTGCTACTGTTTGGTATGTTGAAACAAGAAAACTGATGTCTCTATATATATCATTGAGATCCCCCACCATTCACTTCTTTAAGCAATGTGAGACTTCTTAAATATATAATTTTCTTGACCTTTTTTTCCTTCATTGTCAATATGGGACTTACATTGCAATCAACCCGAACAGTCATAATTCACCTTGATTGTAATGATCTTCAATCTTCATTGTCTACACCGACAATCATAATTCACATTGTCCATACCGACAAATTAAATTATCATACTCCACCATAAAAAGTACACTTCACTTGAAACTAAATCATATCAAGAATTTTATTCACTTGAAACTAAATCATCCCAAGAATTTCCTTCACTTGGAACGAAGCCATCCCAAGAATTTCATCTCGAAACCTTGATGAAAATTCATGGTGCAACTTCCATGTTGGCTTTCTACAAAAGTTTATCACCCATCGAGATAACTGCATACCTTGCATCAATGCAAACCAATGCTCGCACGCTATCATCACACACCTTGCATCCATGTCAACCGATGTCACTAACAAGTAAACCTTATTTCACTAGTTCAACTAAACCCATGTCACTAAGCCTCATACCCTAGATCACGAAACATAATTATAGACAATAAAATCCTCTTAAGTTTATGAACATACCTCACATCATGTAAAAAAAAAAAAACTTCATCCATACCTTGATTCTTACAAGTTTTCCCGTCTTCAAGATGAACCACTCCACCTTCAATTAGCTCTAAGAATTTAAAGTATTCATTCTTCAAACACATGTGATAGGAGCATCCAAAGTCATGACTCCAAAACTCCACCGATTCCGAACTTCACACCACTAGCACCTTCACATCCTCATGATAAAGTTGTTGTTTCAGTCGTAACCCGAGTATTATTCTACCGCCTCTCCATACCGATGTTGAGTATTTTTACCACTGCATCTCCAGGCTGACCTTGTAACCCTGATTGCATTAGCATATCCTTGACTTGATTTTTCACAAGCCAAACATGATTCTTCCACCAATTTTCTCTAGCCTAAACTTCACAACGTAACTGCCTCCTCCCTAAATCAAACTAAAAGGCTCTGATAATGGTTTTTGGAAAAACCGGCATAGAGAAAATAAAATAACACAATCAACAACACAAGAATATAACGTGGGAGCTCCAAAATCAAAGAAAAAAAACGACCGTTGTCTAAACGGACAACCAAAGAATAAACACTATATGAAAATTGTCACAACATATAAACTTCACTTTCAACCATCCCATGACCTGAATACACTCACACTCTCCAAAGTAAATATTTGAACTACATCTCAAATACTCTAAAACAAGAGCATAAGAGAAAAAGAAACAAACACAAATATAAACTTAAAGTGTTTACAAGTGCTACTGCTTAATATGTTGAAACAAAAAAATTGAGGTCTTTATATATAACATTGAGCTCTCCCACCATTCACTTCTTTAAGCAATTTGAGACTTCTCAAATATAATTTCATTGATTTTTTTTTTCTCTTTCATTAGCAATATGAGACTTACATTGCAATCAACCCTAACATAAATAATTTTTATTTAACTTCCTTTTAACTAAAATCAATTCTCTCAAACTTAATTCTATCAAACTCAAATCTCTTTACCGCACAACCAAACAAACACTAAAACTATATAAGTATATATTATGTTTAAAACTGAATTTTCTTAAAATAAAATATGTGATTATTCTTTAAGCACGAAAACAAAATTTCGCCAATCATTTATATATTTAATGATTTAATTTTCTTATGAAATCTAATAACAAGACTAAGATATTTAAATATAATTATTTCTCTTGAAACGAATAATTTGGGAGAATTTATATTTAATCTACAGAGAATTAATTTTTGGTCAAACTTTATTTAGACAAATTTTTTTTTTCCTTAAAATAAAAAAATCTAACAAAAGGACTAAAGTGCAAAACCTCACAAAGGTAGAAGGGTACACGGGCAAAACAAGAAAAAAGACAATCTAATCCGTCCGTTCATCCATCACAATATATACATGCTAATTTTATTTTATTTTTATTGAGATTTCATTTCATCTGTCTTGGTCAAAACCAAAAAAATATCTCTGAATTTCTCTTCTCTGCTCTGCCTAGGGTTCCTCCAACCAACTCTCTTCCAAGGTTAGACGCAATCCATTTCCACCCAATTCAATCACAAATTTCATGTTTATTCTCTTTCCACCTTTTTCATTCAACATTGTTTTTCAAGTTTCTTTTCAATTTGCACCAAAAATCCAGATCTGAGATTTCAATTCACCATTGTTACTCTCTTCTCTCGGATTCTCCGTAGTAATATCATTCTTTTAGCTGTTACTGTTAATTTTTCATTTTTGAAGCGTGTAAATGAAGTGCTTAATTAATTTTCTCATTAATTATGTATGATAGTTGTATTAGTTTAATTTCTCTCGTTTAATTGATAAATATGTGTTGATGCTTCAGAAAGGGTTTGTTTGTGTGTTTTTGAGTTAAAAACTCAGTTTTTATTTTTTTAGTTTGATAATTATGATGTTATGCTTAATTGCTTATACATGCATGCTTGCTTAGCCTGGTGTTAAGTTTTGAATGTTTGTCAACTTGTGTTCAGGGAAAAATGAAAGCTATTTTCTGTGGAAATTTTGAATATGATTGCCGGGAGTCTGAGCTGGAGCGGCTTTTTAGACGATATGGGAAGGTTGATAGGGTGGATATGAAGGCTGGTAAGTTTTTGTTTGGTTTTTTTCACAATTTCATGATTATCTATTTGTACATTTTAAGATGGATGGTTAATAGTATTTCGATCTCAGTTATTTTCTAGTTAGGGTAAATTGTCATGGAAAATAAATCCTATAAAAGATCGAGTTTTGATAACTTAATGTGTTATTCTTGAACTGGGTAGATTATATAATTTCTTAAAAGACAAGTTTATTTCTATAATATTAATAGCTGTACACGAATTTCACACCAGATTGCTGCCTGGGAAATGTAGACTTAATCAATTTAAGAACAGAATGCCTAGTTTTTGTTACTTGGCAAACATGGATTGAATCAATTTCCATATTATTGAATTCAGTAGTTATAGAAACGCTATGTTACTTTTATGCTCTGGGGGCTTTCAGGATGATTTACGGTGGGGCAGGGTCTAATATGAGAACTGTCCTTGTAACAAGGCTTGACTGTTTAAATTTATAAATTGGTTGATTTAAAATTTAAGTGTTTCAACATGAGAACTGGAAACACTAAAAGCACCTCTATCTCTATGGGTTGTCACCCAGTACAGTATGTTCTTGATGGGAGTGACAAATAAGCATTGCGCATGTCGCACAACTGCGACTAGACCTTTAAGCCATCCAGCAGCAGCAGTGCCGGATCAGACTCTATCCGATATTTGGCGTCACCCTCTTGCAAGTCAGCAACTAACATCGCATCATCCAAAATTGGTGGTTCAGTTACAAGAGATGTACAATGGTGTATAGTACCTTGTTGAGCGCTTGTGGGGGGTTTTCAAAGATATCTTTAAGTCAAAAATCATGTTTTTTTGAAGCATCAACCCCCATACTCAACATTTTCTTTGGCGCAGGATTAACTTTGCATATCCATTTACTCCCAAGCTAATGGATGGGCTTTTCAGAAATGTGTTTCCTGCCAATAATGCACATCTTCGAATCATTCAATATGTTCCACAATGGCATAACTCTACGTATTCCTCAGTCACATTTGCCTTTCAAATTTTTGTGCCTTTTGCCAGTCTTCACTGTTGGACATGTTTCGAGGTTGAAATATTGCCAACCTCACAGCAGAGGCAGCTGAATGAATGGAGATTGCACTCACTTTCCACTGACCCACCATGAGACCTACACTTTTGGATTCTTGTTCTTGACACCACTTTGTTTATTATGCAAGGTCTGTTACTAATTCTGTTGGTCAAATTAGTTTATAAAAATGAAGAAGTTTACCAAAATTTTAATTTCCAAGTTGTTAGTATTGTGTTCGTGCATAGCAGAAGGGTCAGTTGCCACATCACAAGTGAAGTGTTTCTTGATTGGACCGTTTGACTGAATTGTCTTTTCTCAGTTTTGTGATAAATGTTAATACGAAATTAAGTTATTTTTTTTTTGTGGTGTGCAGGATTTGCTTTTATATATATGGAGGATGAGAGAGATGCTGAGGCTGCAATTCGCGCTCTCGATCGGATAGAATTTGGTCGAAAGGGACGCAGACTTCGTGTAGAATGGACAAAGGTACTTGAATGCTGAGTCTAGAATGTTGTTTTTTCCGAGTATGTTTTCATCATCATTGGGTGTATCGTGTTGCAGCAAGAACGTGGCATACGAAGGCCTGCTGAGCGTCCAAAAAGATCTTCAGCTAATGCAAGACCATCAAAGACCTTATTTGTAATTAATTTTGATACATACCAGACCAGAACAAGGGACTTGGAGAGGCACTTTGAGCCATATGGTAAGATAGTCAGTGTGAGGATCAGAAGGAATTTTGCATTTGTTCAGTATGATTCAGAAGATGATGCTTCCAAAGCACTGGAAGCTACAAATAATAGGTAATTCAGTGTAATTGTTTATTGGTCAAGATTTTTCCATCTTTCAAAACTATCATACGCGTCTAGTCATTACTTGTTTATTGTCAACTTCAGGTGGAATGGGGTATGGCTTAGTGTGTCCCCATGCCTGTGTCCTCTAGTCGGTTTGCATGGCCAAATAACGTGTTATCATTAAGGATGCTGAATGTTTTATGTCCTAGGCAGTTTTATCTTCCCATTATGGTTTTGTAATTGTTTTTCAACCTAAATGATAATCTGACTTCTTTTCAAATCCTGATTTGTAGCAAGTTGTTGGATCGGGTTATTTCAGTTGAATTTTCTTCTAAAGACGATGACACTAGGAGAAATGGACATAGCCCGGACAGGGGCCGTGATCGTCAACGTGACAGAAGCCGTGATGGAAGGCGATCACCCAGTCCTTATCGTAGAGAACGGGGTAGTCCTGATTATGGCCATGGACCTGGTCCATATAAGAGAGAGAGGAGCAGCCCTGACTATGGCCGTGGCAACAGCCGTAGTAGAAGCCCACCCTATAAGAGGGAGAGGAGTAGCCCTGCTTATGGGCGTCGAAGCATTAGTCCATACAGAAGAGAGAGGGATGGTTCTGAGCCTGTTCGTGGCACCAGCCGCAGTCCTTATCACAAAGAGCGGGGGAGAACTGGCCGGTCTCCCTCTCAGAGTCCCGAAGAAGGAGAGAGGATAGACCTTCGAAATGATCATGGATCTGACCATAGTCCTTTTGATACTGTGAAGGATAGCCCTGAAAATGGCCATCGCCGAAGGCATAGTCCTGATGCAATAGGGAACCCCAGCCCATACAATGATTCTAGAAGAAGCCCTAGTCCTGATGCAAAAGGGAACCCCAGTCCATACAATGATTATGGAGGGAGCCCAAATAATGTGCCTGAACCTAGGGACAGTCCCAACTATGGTGGTCCTGAAAGTCCCATGCGTGAGCAATATCGCAGGTTGGAAGACATTTATTTATTGGTTCACGTTTTTGTTGTTTATTTTATCCAGCCTTTTTACATCTGTTTGTTGTTTTAAATGTACTTATTTGTGATTTTGCAGCCAGAGCCAGTCACCCCCTGCAGAAGAATGATTTCAGTTGTTGATGAAAAAGCCTGAAAGACCAACAGATTGTATAACATGGTCATTACAAGACTAAATTTAGTTTCAGCAAATGGCATTAGTGTAGTGTCGATAAAGCTTTGAAACTTGTGGTGGTTTGACAATTTTTCTGTTATTTATTCATTTAGATAGTTTCATACTTCAATTGCAGTGTGTTTTAGAATCTTCGTTTAAAGGCAAATAGTGGTGCCTATTTGATCATCAATATTATCGAACTTGGGTAGTTTTATAAAAGTTGTCGCGAAATCCTTTTGCGCCCTTGAGGCATTCAAGGTAATTGATTGCTATTTTACGCATGAGTTTACTAAATGAATATTGGACAAATTCACATTGTGCCCTGATCATGGGTTATAAAGTGGAGGCTTTCTAGCACCGAGATATGTGCTATGCCAACACTCAACAAGGTTTGTAACTTGTCTGAGAAAATTATCTATTCGGTTATGTGTAATCTGTATTAACTGATCTGGTTCAGCCAGATCTAGTGAAAGTTGGTGATTATATAAGATGTAGTTGCATCTGTCCAATTATGTTCATCTTTATTTTGAAGAAACAATAAAAATGGAACCCGAGAGTTTCATTAGTATTTTGGTATAAAGAGCTTCATTAGTGTAGGCTGAGAAATCTCCAGACATGGTGTACTATCGAACCTTTTAAGCTTTGTTTCAAATGTGCTATTCCATGAGAGTCACCAGAGGAATTTCCTCAAATAACTTCCAAGAATCTACTCTACTGATTATTAATCTGTCAATGTGTGCAGGCTTGACTTGGATTCAGTAAGAACTCGCAATACAAAGATTTTTTTTTATCAATGAACCAACACATGTAAAATAAAATTTCAATTTAAATTAAGTGAATAAGTATATAAAATATAAATTAAATCAAATTAGATTTTTGCTCAAATCATTATTTAATTTTGAGATGTTAATGGCCCGGCCAAGCATATTCTATTATACATTCTGGTTTTCAATTTTTCATTTATGTTTTCACCTTGAGTTCTATGTTTCTATGTGACTTAATTTATTTATTTTAAAAAGTCAATTATTCATAAAAAAAAAAATATGAAAAATTTAAAATATAATATTTTTGACAACTTAGCAAAATGTAAAAAGCGGATCGTACATATAGGCACCTATTCAGGAATTTTCAGATCTATGCTTGCTTATTAGTATCAACTCTCCAAAGCATTTCGTCACATAATTATTTTAATACAATTTTTTAATGTACCATGTGATACATTGTGCCTTTTAAAATATAATAATAACATTTTTTTTACAAGAAAAATATGGGAAACATTTAATAAATAACTATTCTGATAACACAGTACAATTGTTTAATGTACCATGCATTGCACGCAGCACGAGTACTTGGACTAGTAACAGTTAAAACCCTAAATCAACTAAACTGATAAGTGATAGCAGCCGCTGAATCTTTTGCCCTCTGTAGAAGACGAACACGCACTCACCGGAAAACAACAAAAGCTAGCTGCGTTATTAGCTGACCACCAGAAACAATCACAAAGTGCGTCCAGGTTTTCATTCATTTTTTCTTCCATTTTCAGATTTTCGTTCTCCTTTGATGTATTGCGTTCGAGGAGACTATTTCATAGCGATTTGGTGAATTGTGTCAAAGAAGAGATCCACTCTGTAGCTCAATTCTGAGATTGCGCGCTAAATGGTTAATCTTTAATTTCACTTGATTAATTAGTCATGTTTCTGTGCAGATTTGATTTAAGCTTAGAACTTGATTTGATTTATTATGGCCACATTCAAGAGCTATACTGGTGTCTGCTTCAGAGGATCTGCTTTTCCTGTTTCTCCTTCCAATGTTACCTCTAACAAAAATACCAGGTCCAAATTATTATAGTTTTGTTCTCAATTTAGTTCTTTATATGCTGTTTTTTTAAATCTGAATGATTGCACTGTATTTATGTATGTTTGTTGGATTTATTTTTGGTCATTTTTTGTTTGTTTGTGTGCATGCATTTGGATTGTGGCTGAATCTGTGTTTGGTGAGGTTGTTTATTGCTAGTTGGTATGCATGCATGATGATTTTGTAGTTTGATTCTTGCGTTTTTGTAACATTTTGGTGATAGCTTCATAGTGTTGTTTTCGGTCTAGCCATATGTGCAAGTAATGAATTCGATGAAAATAAATGGAGTGTCAGAGTTATATGTGTGGATTTGTTAAGACTTCAAGGTTTGTTTGGGTTGACTTATTTGAGCTTATCTACTGGCATAAGTTTTGTGAGACTGTTTGGGAGAACTTATTGAAACAACTTATGAAAATTTTCATAAGTTTGTTTTAGCTTATTTTCATAAATTCTCCAATATAGCTTGTCGTAGCATATATAAAAACAATTATCTTTTGCTATAAAACTAGCTTATACATAAGCACTTATCATCGCAAGTGCTTGTGCTATAAGTTGCAAATAAATTGTTTATCCAAACAGTAGTGCTTTACTATTTGCGACACTGGAGAATTTCTTTTGTTCGTCACGATTAAAAGTTTTGGGCTTGGCTTAATGAAAAGTAGTAAGTGATCTACTAGAGTGAAGGAGATGCTGTGCCATCTATGAGTCTACTGTCTTCTTATTCTGCCGTAAGGTTACATAATTTAGTTAAGGTTGATACATATGATATGAGTATTCATTTGTTTTGTGTGGCCAAAAATTACATTTGAGAGAGTGTGTCTCTTTGCATCTACGAGGCCTGGGATTTATTCTAATTGCGCTGCCAAAAAATATCAAAGACGTGCCATTAATCCAACTATTTGCTTGTTTAATGTTAAACGTTTCTCTATATCATCCAGGTATTCTTGCTGGAAGCCTACACAAGCAGCTGTGAAATCCACTTTCCACCTCCCAATGCGCAGCTTTGAGATGAAAAATAGGTAATGAATTTACTGTTCCAAATTCATTAATTTTCATACAAAATTCTATATTTTCTATTTGCTTTCATCTTTTCATTTTTCTTGTTGATGTTTTGTATATTACATGTGGTTATGTGATATGTCTCTATTGTGTAGATTGGAGGGAACTATAGAATATATGTTTAGATCAGGATATCTTGAAGAGACAAAAACAAAAACTTTTACTTTCTGATTTGTGATATGTATCTTTGATCTGCAAAATTCTTATGCATTGATTTACAGGAAGCTATATATTGTATTTACAGGACTTGTACGGAGGACATAAAAAGTCTGAGATTGATAACTGCCATAAAAACTCCATATCTACCTGATGGTCGATTTGATCTTGAAGCATACGATGCCTTGGTAAATATGCAGATTGAGAATGGAGTTGAAGGTGTTATTGTTGGTGGCACAACTGGTGAAGGCCAACTAATGAGCTGGGAAGAGCACATAATGCTTATTGCACACACAGTCAACTGTTTTGGTGGGAATATTAAGGTTATTGGAAATACTGGAAGCAACTCGACCAGGGAAGCAATTCATGCCACTGAGCAGGGTTTTGCGGTTGGAATGCATGCTGCCCTTCATATAAACCCTTACTATGGCAAAACCTCCTTGGATGGTATGGTTGCTCACTTTCAAAGTGTGATTTCCATGGGGCCCACGATTATATATAATGTGCCTTCAAGGACTGGTCAAGACATTCCTCCTCATGTTATTCAAAACTTAGCTCAAAGTACTTGCTTGGCTGGTGTCAAGGAATGTGTTGGAAATGACCGGATCAAAGAGTATACTGATAATAGAACTGTTGTGTGGAGTGGGAACGATGATCAATGCCATGATGCTAGATGGGGTTATGGGGCTACTGGAGTGATATCTGTTGCAAGCAACTTGATTCCTGGTTTAATGCGACAACTCATGTTTGCAGGAAAAAATCCTGCATTGAATTCCAAGCTCTTGCCTTTGATTGACTGGCTTTTCCACATGCCAAATCCCATTGGTTTGAACACGGCTCTAGCTCAACTTGGAGTTGTCAGGCCAGTTTTCAGGCTGCCATTTGTACCTCTCCCTTTGGAGAAAAGGATAGAATTTGTCAATTTGGTGAAGGAAATTGGTCGAGAGCATTTTGTTGGAACCGAAGACGTCCAGGTTCTTGATGACGACGACTTTTTCTTGGTTAGTCGTTATTAATTTAGGTTGTTAATTGTTATTTACTTAGGTCACCTTGTAGACTTATTGTATCCCTTTTGGGGTTTTCTGTGAAACTTAAAAGATAAGATTATGTATGTTGTAGTCCATGATTAGGTAAACTTGACTACTAAGATCTTGTTTCTTTTGACTGATTACCTTGTAGTTGGAAACTGGTTCAAATTTTGTGTGTAATTAAAACTGTCTGGATATTGTACGAACCTTGTTTCAAATATGCCAAAACCCTTTTACAGAAACAAATCCATTCATGCAATTTTAGAAGTCAGTTTTTGTTTAGAACTTGGATAGGTGGACATCAAACCATTGAAATATTATCATAATGAATAACAAGTTCTTGATTATCCTCCCTTGCATTTATGTGTGGCAGTTTGCTTTCCTTCCATTTAATTTTCTATTTTTAAAGTTGTGACTTTTCTTTTTGTATCAAAAGACTTGGTGATTTGTGCCATGTCCTATATATATAATCTGTATTTGTTGTATATCCAGTCATAGAAAGAATGGTTATTGAAAATGCTGTCACACAAATTTGAAAAAGATTTGGTGATTTCCGGCAAAACCAGAATTTACATTTTCCATAAGTTTTAAGACAACCATGTTTGTTTTTGTGCATGAGGTTTTACCGTTTTAATTGAATTGAATAGCACAGCTGGAGAAATGGATACAAAAGGGTGTTTTGATCATTGCTGGCATTGAATATTTTTTTGACTAAACCTACAGCACTAATACTTTTTGTATAAACATCAAGCTAATGTTTATCCTACTTTTCTAAAAAACTACACTTTTTTAGAAGTGAATTTTCGGTAGGCATATTTTGTTTGAAAGTATACTTTGGACTCTAATCTCCTAGCCTAATCCAAGACTTGGACAAGAAGCATCTTTTCCAAGGAATCTTTCTATCCCTGGAGAATGAATACAAAAGGGTGTTTTGAAGCCCCAACTGAATGAATGTGAAAAGCAACACAAAATTTGAGTCTAGTGGTTTGGGTGAGAGTGGATTCTCTCCGCTGGAAAAAAAATTAAGGAAATAATGTGGACAATTGACCATTAGATTATAAAGATAAAATAATATTTAATTCTAAAAGAAATGGAGAAAAGATGATTGATGGTTAAGATGTGAAAATTAAGAAAAAATCGAGGGAAAAAAATTGACTGTTGGGAGAGATTCAAATGAATAGTAACATTTTTAATTTATTTTTGCTTAGAGTATTAAGATACCATAGTGGTTAGTACTGTAGACATCTAAGTAGCACTAATCATATGTTCTTTTATTCTAATGTGGATGATTCTTTGGCTTCCCTGTGTAGTAGTGGTATTAGAGTCAATAGTTCAAAGCAGGGTTTGATCGGCCTCTTGTGTTGAAAGTCTTCCCGTCAATAGTGTCAGACGACGTGTGAGTGCGGCCAAAGGTGGCGCAAGTGTATGTGGATGAAAAAAGCTTCCGCTTGAGGGAGAACTTAAATAAATTGAGGAACTCATATTTGAGGGGAGAGATTGTTCTATAGCTAGTGCATTAGAAAGTCTCACGTTGCTTGGAAAAGTAAAGGTTGAACAATATGTAAGTAAGAAACTCAATGTTTTAAAGTTTTGAATTTATTTATTTATTTTTTATTGAAGAGGTTTTGAGTTAAGATGTGGTGTTCAACTTATCAATGTAATTATTCTTAGTCCGATGCGAATGATCGATCTCCTAAGCTCTTTTCATGAACCAACAAATAGATTGATGAAAAGCATGCTCAAGTGGTGGTCGAAATATGGTGTGGAGATGACAACAATGGATATTATCTTTTCTCTTTGATATATATTATTGATATTATCCATGTTGTATGTTTTAAAATTTAACTCTTAAAAATCTTGTATTGTTATGATTATGAGGATGAATTTGTACTAAAACATCTTATTAAAAAAATTGATAACTACTTTTAGAATTTCCTTGATATTATAGTATAGATAGATTATCTCATAAATGGTAGCCTTACAAACCAATTAAATTGTGACTATTGCTTTAAAATATCATTATTTTTGCATATATCAAACGGTGCAACCTTTGACTCCATGTTAATTTTAAAAATAAATATAAGTAAAATCAATTTTCTTTTCAACTAACCAACCTCAACGACAGAGTAATCATAACTGACTCTTTAGATTCAATGAACATAAACAATTGAAATCATTAAATTAAACATAGTTTATATAGCTAATAGACAGCACACTTTGACAATGAAACACATGGTTTTTAGTTATTATCTTGCGGAAACACAGAGCAAGAAAAGTGCTGTAAGACTCAAAGACAGTTAGTGAGCATAAATTTGTTTGCTTTGGTGTTATAGAGTTAAATAAAATTAGATCCGTCAAGTGTGAGTTTCTCGCATCAAATATTTATCATAAAATTATAGGAATCTATTTCCATTCTTCCACCAAACCGAAACAACATATTAATATTTAACGGCCACAAGCGAAAAAAGTCACATCTTCACAAAAAATTTAAAGACATCTTCAATTTTTTTTTGAGGTTTTGGATATGAGACATTTATCCTACTCAAAATTAATGTGGATCCAATCACTCATGATTGAACCCAACAAATCCACGCATACACTTATGGATTGAGTGGTTCATCTATTGTATATGTGATGTACAAAACAACACAAAAAAACACATGCTATACAATGGAATCTCTTGATGGACCCTACTTGGTTTAGCAACGGTTAAGTGCCTTTGTCCCATCTTATATGAAGCAAACAAATTTATTTTGACATTAAGCAATATAGGTACCCTAATACTGATGAAGAATTTCTTATAAATCAAGGTTGAACATTGAAGGACTCTAATGGGTTTTGGCTTTTGGTTTGCATACAAAACCTCATCCTTATTAACTGTCCCAAGGACAAACTTGTCTAGGAGCAACACTTGACCCTTAATACTATACAAACTGTGACTATTGTCTAAAATATCACTTTTGGATTATCCTTTTACCCTCGTGTCTTTTAGCATGTGTGTAAGTTAGAATTTATAATCATTTGCTTTTTTCTTTGATTGGAGGACCTTGAATTTTGAATTACCAAAACAAAAGAAAAAACAAATTTCTAACGCCTCTAAATCTTCCAAACTTGATTTGGCCTCTCGTCACAAAATCATATCATTTGTTATATTTCAATATTTTTTCAATTCAATAAAAGATATTAATGGATAATGTTATATTTTGAAATCTCTTGTTATATCAACCTTCCAAAGTGTTATATGGCCCCTCAACAATGAAAAATAACACTTTAATGAAAATATTAATAATTAAACAACAATAATTTATAACAAAGATTTTTTATAAAGATTCATCATTTACTAAATTATAATTAAATACAAAAAAGACATATATGATATCTTATACATCATATATCATATATACTATATGATATGTTTTAAAAGATTCATCATATACTAAATTATAATTAAATACCAAAAAGAGATATCTCATACATCATATATGATATATACTATATGATATGACTTAGGCCGGTCGATGTTAAATGTTTTAGCCCCTCCAAAAGTGCCTAAGGGCAATAGTACTCATTCAAATGCTATAAAAAGCAACACACAACCATTTGTACAACCCTCCCTCTCTACTATATTCTCCTTGACTCTTTCTCAATTTCAACTTTCAAATCTTTCTCTTAAACCGTTCTATTTTCTTCATACATACACAAAATAGAGAAACTATGTGTCATCTAACTTCTCAACCTCCTTGCAAATGCAATAATTCAAATCCTGAATATCTAGTTGTTTCAATCAAAGAAACAAAAGTTCCCAACAACAACAACAACATGATGACCAATCCACTTATCCAAAAAGATACAAACATAGAGAATCCATTTCCAACAATACAAATCCAAAAAACCCATCTTAGAGCTACCTTCAAAGAAGTAATTTCTATATCCAAAATTGCTTTTCCCATGATCCTAACCGGACTCTTACTTTATTGTCGTTCAATGATCTCCATGCTCTTTCTTGGTCACCTCGGCGAACTTGCCTTAGCGGGCGGTTCACTCGCGGTCGGTTTCGCTAACATTACCGGTTACTCAATCCTCTCCGGTCTAGCCGTAGGGATGGAACCTATTTGTGGACAAGCCTTTGGTGCCAAAAGATTCACTCTCCTTGGTCTATGCTTACAAAAAACCATTCTCTTACTACTCTTAACTTCTATCCCTATTTCAATACTTTGGCTTTATACAAAACATATCCTTCTTTTATGTGGCCAAGAAGAAGCCATAGCTACACAAGCTCAAATTTATCTTCTCTATTCCATTCCTGATCTCTTAGCACAATCTTTTTTACACCCTTTAAGAATTTACCTTAGAAGCCAATCCATTACTCTGCCTCTAACTCTTTGTGCTACCTTAGCAATTTTTCTTCACATTCCCATCAACTATTTTCTTGTTTCTCATCTCAATATGGGAATCAAAGGTGTTGCTTTAAGTGGGGTGTGGACAAATTTCAACCTTGTTGCTTCTTTAATTCTTTACATAGTTTTTTCTGGCACACATAAGAAAACATGGGGTGGTTTTTCATCACAATGTTTCAAACAATGGAAATCACTTCTCAATTTAGCTATACCAAGTTGTCTTTCTGTTTGTCTTGAATGGTGGTGGTATGAAATTATGATTTTGTTATGTGGTTTGTTGATAAATCCAAGAGCAACCATTGCTTCTATGGGAATTTTGATTCAAACTACTTCTTTACTCTATATTTTTCCATCATCAATAAGTTTTAGTGTTTCAACTAGAGTTGGTAATAAATTAGGAGCTCAAAAGCCATCAAAAGCAAAACTTTCTGCCATTGTAGGACTCTCTTGTAGCTTCATTTTGGGTTTGTTTGCTTTGGTTTTTGCCATAATGGTTAGGAACATTTGGGCTAGCATGTTCACTGAAGATAAAGAGATAATAAAAATTACATCTTTGGTGTTACCTTTAATAGGGCTATGTGAACTTGGAAATTGTCCTCAAACAACAGGTTGTGGGGTGCTAAGAGGAACTGCAAGGCCTAAAGTGGGTGCAAATATCAATTTTGGTAGTTTTTATATTGTTGGAATGCCAGTGGCAATTTGGTTAGCATTTTTTGTTGGGTTTGATTTTCAAGGATTGTGGCTTGGATTGCTTGTGGCACAAGGAACTTGTGCTGTGACTATGTTGGTTATTTTGAGTCAAACGGATTGGGATGTTGAAGCGGTGAGAGCTAAGAATTTAACAAGAAGTGATGTTGTTGTTGTTGATGACAGCAAAGAAATTGATGAAGAGAAGTTACTTAAAGCTGAAATTAAGGAAGATTCTTCTTAATCATTAGCTGATTCGGATAATTAAGATAATCAATCACGGGTCTAACATTGGTTAACTCGTTTTTTTGTACCAAAAAAATAAAAAACAAGAGAGAAATCTTAGGAATTTGTCTTTGTTGCAAGTGGGGAGAGGGTAGAAACAGAGGAATAGGATGACTTTTTGTAATTTTGTATAATTTTAGATCAAAAGTGTGGAATGTGGATGAAGGAATTTGACAACTCTTGTGTATATTATTTTTTTAAAATCATGAAATTATCTTCATTAGCATTGTTCATAACATCATTCATTCACAAATGCAAGTAATGTACAATTATTATTATTATTACTACTGCTACTACTACTACTACTTGTTTCTTATTTAGTTAAAAATGCTTTTTATTAGCAATGTCAAAACACAATAATTCAACTTAGTGATGGGGATGTCATGTCATTTTGAAATATTTTATCACTTAACTAGAATATCTCTAGCAAAAGGAGACATAGTTCCACGAAGCAAAATGGGACATATAGTTTTAGCCTAAGGACCGACTAATTTGAGTGGACCAATTTCACCGTCTATTTGCGAGGGTTTTATTTAAAGTCAAAATTATTTTTTACTTTGTAAGAACTAGGCCACCGAAATTGAAAAAACATCATTATTATTAAGGATAAACAAGTCTTTACCCCTTGCAAAGTATGCGAGTTTTGCGTTTGCCCCCTGCAAATATTTTTTTTGTAGGAATACTCCTTTCAATGTTCAAATTTTTTTTGGTAGTATATTTTACCCCCTATATTGGGGAAAAAATCGGCAGGAAGGTAAAATACACAATCAAAAAAAAAATTCAACATTGCAACGGGGTATTCCTACAAAAAAAATTACAGATGGTAAACGCAAAACTCGCCTATTTTGCAGGAGATAAAAACCTATTTACCCTATTATTAATTATTGGTACTAATCGAGGCCTAATGCCATGACAAAAATTGGATAAGAAAACTACAATCATAAATCCTTTTTTATTCAAGTTTTTTTTTTTATATAGACGAAATGGTAAACAATTGGAAACTTACACACAAAATTGGAGGGACTGGGAATCGAACCCCGGTCATGACATCCGACACTAATAATTTCGACATTTTTGTCGGTTGATCTAGACTTTTTTATTCAAGTTTAATCCTCAACCTTGACAATAATTAAATTTTCTATTTATTTTTCATACAATTTAGCTTAATTGTTTTTATTTTACAAGACCTCACAACTGAATCTACATTTTAAACCTCTCTATGTTAGGCTGGCTGCATAACCGTGCAGAATTCTTTCTCAAATATTTTAGCGCTTCTCTAATTTAAAGATTGAATACAAATCCAAGGCTATTGGTTAATTAAGTCCAAACCATTACTTCTAATTAAGTTAGTTGAAGTGCTAATATTCAGCTAAGTCTCCCAAAAAATAAATAGAAGACATTTATGTAAGTCAACCTAAGCTAATCCACATACGATATTATTTTTAACAGATATATAAACGACATAGGGAAATTATTATTTGAATTTGGAATGGTTGAAATTTACAAATTGACTTTCATAATGTTTGTTTATAATAACACACCATGTTACTATGCATTAATTAAATATTTAAATAGCTTGTCATCATATTTAAAGATTGAAATAGCTTTCAATTGAAATTAATGCACGTACTCTATGGTACCTAAACAGAGGAAATGAAACCTAAATTGAAATAGCATTCAGGTGTTATATGATTACATGGGCTAACTATGTATTATGACATGCGGTTGAGAGGTAAAATAGAGGAGTACTCTAAAAACACAATATCATGCATTTTAAAATTAATAAATTTTAATTAAGTCAACAACAAGCTGTAATCTGATGATCACTATTATTATTATTATTGTTAGTATAATATTTACTTTAGGTTTTGAATTTTGCTTGAAGAAAGAAATAGCAAATGCATAGGTTGACCTTTTTTTAATGACATTTACACACACGCGTGTAATATACATAAAAGAAATTAACTATTTGAATAAAAAAAATACATAAAAAACTAAAGCTTATAATCACAGAAGAAATTGATTTTCCACATTTTAATGATTAAAGGCATTGGCATTCAACAATGATGGTAAAATGTCTATTTGCTTATAAAGGGGTGATGATATTTAGCAATTATTCATGGTCGGTTCTGATTATTTGAAGGTTCTAATTGAATATTTATCAATTTTGTAGCCTTGAAATTAAACCAAAAGACACTATAAAAGTTGAATTGATAGATAGAATTAAAAATAATAATTAACAATTAGAATTAGAATTAGCACACACCAAATAACATAAATAAATTAAGTTTTATATCCTCATTTACTAATACTATTATCTTTATTAAAAGTTTTTAGCATGTATAGGCGTGGATCGTCAATTCTGCAATGTCATGACTTATGTGGCACATAAACTATGGAGGTCAAATCTTATTGGTGTTGGTGTTGGTGTTGGAGGGTTTAGAAAGAGAAGAGAGCTTTATGGTTTCTTATTTGGTGTTTTCCAATTGATCATAATCATCATCTAGTCATGTGATTATAAGTAGGATCTAGGTTCAAATTCTTATAATACTTTATTTTTCTATATTTATGATTTGAGTCTAGCTAATATGTTATTTTCTACAAATATTCTCTCATCTCTACAGTTTGGTACCAAGCTACTCCATACTCCATAGAAATAGCAATATCTCTATTTTTAAACCAATTAAAGGACTAATTTAATGGATTAGTGATTAATAATCATTTGGTATCTAGTCTAGTAATAATTTCAATAAAATTGGTCGAAAGTGTTAGTTGCCATAAATGGCCGAAAATGGCAGTCCGAGTGGTGATTTATGGTGGCAAAATAGATAATTTGGATATCAATTATTAGTTAGTTCAGTGATAATTGACGTTAAATTTGATTGAGAGGATCACGGGTGGCGAAAAAAAGGAGGTAATTTAGGTGGTCGTAGTGATAGTCAATTTGGTGATTTATGACAATCTATGAAGCATGAATTTCGACACGGGTATTTATACGATACAGACATCGACATGTCAGCACTAATAATTTAAAAAAATATAGGACAGTGACACTGTTACATATATTCAATTATTTATCATTTATTATAATTAAATAAAATAGTAATATTATTTTTAAAAGATATAAAATGATCAATTTATTATATTAAATAGTTCTAAAATGTGAGATATAATGGTATTTAACCTTTACTTATCCATTTATATTGAAAAAGTTAAAAATGTTGCAATCAAATTTAATGTCTTTAACCGCCTCATAGATATGTTTCAAAAATCACATCATTGATCAACATTGTTTCGACACATCCATAATATGGCTGGTATGTGTCCAATGGTGTCTAAGGTGTATTGAAGCAACGAAAAAGTAAATTGTTTTGGAAAACTTTGTCTGAATTGCCTTTGAGTGTTATACAAGTGTCGAACAACAATTTTTGGAATGTCAAATCAAAGGAAAAATAAATTTTTAGAAAACTTATTTAAGTCTTCCCACGTGTATTATACGAGTGTCATACAAATATCAAACACCGACATGTGTTCAATGCTCCAACACACTTAATCTTAGAAATATTCGTGCTTTATAAATGGTGTTTGAATTGATGCTCGAAGGTGGATGGTGGAATTTGATGGTGTTTGAAATGGCGGTTTAATTGGATGGTGGATCAAAGTGGTGATTGGCGTTGATCGTAACAGGAGTCATAGTGATAGTCAAATCGACGATCGAAGTGGATAGAGTGGTGATCGTCGATATTCGGCGGTTGAAGCAGTTGTTATTGCAAGATGTAGTTGTACAGTAGCTCTTGGTCTCAATGAAAGGGCGAAAAAGTTGCGAATCTATTGTCTGCTGGCAAACAAGTATGTTGATTTCTTTCGTTTTAATCTAAAGTCACAAATGAGTATAAATCAATCAAGGCACGTGTATTATAAGATCGTTGGAACATAAAAAGGTGTGCTTGGGTACCAGAAACAAAACCAATTTTTTATTACTATTAATGGGTACTGCTAATATATGTAATTACTAATAATCTAATGAGAATATCGATAAAATATGTTTATCAACAAACCAATTTTTATTAATGGGTAAAAGAAACAAAACCAATTTTTTTATCTTAGAGAGGGACATTATATGTACTGTAATAATCGAATGTTTATCCAAACAAGTGTAGACTTTTTTTTTTTTTTTTATAAAGAAAAAAGTTTATTCATGAGATATTCCTTTGCTCAATGTAACACAATAAGAATTTTTGTATATTTTATTTGTTGGGATTAATAGTCCCTAAAAAACTTATTTTGGATCTTAAATTTGAACTTATTTTTATTGTTTTAAGACGGTCACCATTTTCATCGTCTTTTAAATACGACATTGACAGCTAAAAATAAGACTTCTTAAATAGTTTAAGCATGTTGTAAATGCAACAATTCATGTTTCTTTTTGAAAGAGCATATACTTGCACCTTTGCAATCATATATGAATTTCTTGTTTATTAAACTTTCAAAATTAGGGCACAAAATTCATAATTTGTATAGACCTCCAAAATCTCGAGGCAATCTTGCTCTGTACCTCAAGAACTTCTATGATAAAAGACAGGAGTTTTATCTGGCACTCTTTTTTATTAATCCTTCAATGATGATCAAATCTTCATTATTCTTATTTCTATGTTATGCATAATATATTAAAATCAACAATGGATTAGGCTCCTTAAATTGGTTAGAGGTTCAAACTATGATGGTTGCGTATAGAGAAAATTTGTTAAAGAGAAGAAAATCTATTTTATGTCCAATTGTTTTCAATAAAGATTAGTCACCATTAACCGGCGCAAAAACTTCATACCTATAACATAATAATCTAAAGAATAAATTAATTATTTTTTGATAGATAAACAAAATGATAAAATTATTATAAACTCGCACATACAAATACAATAGTTGGGGTTCAAACCCGGAACGAAAAATGTTCAGCGTAACAATTTTGACCTTTTTTATCGGTTGATTTAGGACTTATGGACAAATAAATTAACTCTTTTAATATAATCATTTTGGAAGAATGGGCCGCATATGGCCACTAAAATCAAAAAAGCCAAAACTTACCTAAATATTTAGGTATCTGAGCAACTGAACGTTACGAAGTAAAATGTTACTTACACATATATTCTTCGTATAATGTTATTTAGAAATGTCAATTTTTAATTTGTACAAAAATATATCTATCATGAAAAAGACTTGGATTCCCTTTCTACAGCCAACTATTATTTACGTACGTAGAAAGTACAAAAAGTTGTATAGATCGAACTTAAAACGTACAAACTACAAATATCATTTTCATCTTGGTGTCACCACAATAAGCCAAAACCGATATATAAAAATGACATAATAATTAGTTAAAAAGATCAAAATACGATATTAATCTCTCACCATTAACACTAAGTTATAGATAAATTAGCATTACAGGATAAGTGGCAACAACATAGAGAGTGGCTCCCTTTCATTGAGACAAAAGTAGGTCACTTTATAAATAAATGAAAAGGCAAATTCATGAACCAAATTAAGCTAAATATATATAGCTACATGTCAACTATCAATAGGGCATCAATTAGAGTATGATAAGGAAATGTGAGAGATAATTGAGATAGCTTCCTTTCTAGGGGACTTGTTTGGTAACCCACGAATTCCGTGTCAACTTGGTGTGTTGCCGCTGAAAGTGATGCATAGAAACAAAGATGGAAAATAATTACTTCCACAGATGGCTTTTCTTTCTTTTTAGGCACACAATTCTTGGCTGCCTGCCCTTTCCGTTTTCAATTGCAACCTTTTAGCAAATATTAGTGCATTTCACTTTCCATAAAGTCACCAAACTATTTCAACACAAGTCATCACACGGTTTTGTACTTTCTTTATACCATGTTATTAATTATCACAAATAATAATCATTCTATATATAATTGAACTCTTGTTGTCTTTTAAAATTATATCATCAAACTCATTTTTATTTATCGCTAACAAAGTAAAAGACTATTTTTTAAGGAAGAAACACTTATGGTCTCTATAGGATATTGTTGATTAAATCACGACAACTAAAATAGTTGACAGTAATATTAAATTTACTAACTTGTACCAAAAAAATGTTAAATTTATTAACCATTAATATTGCTTTTATAAAAAAAAAAATTGTAGGGGAGATAATTAGTTTATGCTTTTATGATAATATTAATTTGTTACAAAAATATGTAAGATAATTAAGTGCATGTTGATAAATAAATAATACAATTGAATATATGAGATATTCTTACATAAAAGGGATATAAAAATTATAAAAACGTCTTACATTTAAGGATAAAAGTAAGGGAAAAGTTTTTTGGTAAGAAAATTTAAGGAGAAAAATTGCAAGAATAAATCTCCCCTCTTATTTACATCTATCACCATACATGATTTTCACTAAAGAAGGAGATTAAATAACATCATTCTTTAAGATTTTGCAATGTTTTGATTCTTGCATTTTTTGAATTAAAATTTGTTACTAAATAGCAATGCTCTAAAAGTAATACATATTATATAAAAAAAAGGCCGGATGAAAGTAATACTAGTTGCACTACTTTTCACCCCATTTGTTTTATATGTTAATCACTCACAAAAGAAAATAGTTAATTGGATCGGTTGTAAGTTTAACGAGAAGGAGTTTTAAACTGCCACAATTATTATGGATCAAATTGTAGACTACGTATTAATTATGGCGATTAATGAGTTTCATTTAAGAACAAATAGTTGAATAAATTAAAATTTTGATCGAAATAATTTTTAATTAGATTTTTCTTATCTATCAAGCGAATTTCATTTTTCGCTTTATAAACTGGATGTCAAAATAAAAAAAAAAAAAACAAGGCACCATATCAAATTCTAGGTATTTTTATATTGCTTGTACCCATCATATAAAAAAAATGTGAACGGATCCATTTACCTATATCGATATGCACCCCAACCTCTAGGCACACGCATAATAACTTTAGGATAGCCCATGAGTCGTGCATGACTCACACTATGGATTAAGAGTTGTTGTGGATCTTAGATTACGTAATTGGAAATCAAATAAAAATCCATGTTAAGATTGTGAAGAATCAACCAATATGCTGAGTGTTCCCGCATAATGTAGCAGGGCAAAGCCAATTAATTAAACCTAATTATCACCTTAATTACTGTCGGCTTGACACGATGCAAGGATCATTAATTTTCCCTTAGTATATATTGACAAAATAATCACACATGCACACCAAAAGATTCTAGAAAAATACTATAAAGAACCTAATTGATCACAAAATACTAAAGTTTTGTTTAACTATCAAAGATTCAAAATAGTATATACATACATGATTTTTACTATGTATGACTTATGAGAATCTTGATACAGCGCACCTTTTATCTTCTTTCGTGGAAAGATTTAAAGTAGTCCTGCGTGTAACTAAATTCTTGATAACGTTGGAAGACTTTGAACTTTGAAAGCATTCAAGAAAAAAAGAGTTATCCATTCAAAAATATATGCTTATTTGCTATTTATTCGAAAGCAAGAGAGTTATCCATTGATACATTTCAATGTCCGCAAAAAGCATAAAATTTCAACAAGAGGGAAAGAAAGAGACGTCATGTTAATCAAAATATTGTATTTAATGTTCTAGAGAATATTGTAAATATAAAATCATTAAAATAGAGGAAGTAATTGGAATGGAAATATGTTTAGTTGTGAGAAGAGAGGAAGGAGATACAAATGGTTCGTTTGATATGCTAAAATGGATTGAGCATGGTAAGTTTAATTTGAAAACTGCTTTTAAGAATAAACAAACTAGGGTCCAAAGATTGGATAAAAATTAAAGTTCTTTGTGCTCACCGAAACACGAGATAATATTTTGTATTTTATAAAAATTGTCTAAAATATTAAAATAATTTTTAACAAACACCGTATTAAACAAAATTTATTCAATGCTTTTGTTTGAACTTTGTCATTATTGTCTTGTAATATTTTGTCCAAACTTATTTTGCAGATCAAATGTATAAAAAAAATATAGGAGAAACTATATTATGGTAAAAGATAAAAGGAAAATGTTAGAATGTCTTTAGGATATTTCTTAAGAAAATAATTGTAAAATATTTAGGTGAAAAATGACAAAAAGTAGCTATTCAATTTTTTCAAAGTTTAAAGGTACGAATTCAGATAAAATTGATGTTTAATGTAATAATATCGACATTGGTAGAGAGTTGAATTTAAAACTTATAGACACCACTCCTCTTAAGTTATATTTGCTATATTTAGAGCATGTCTCTTGTGCGAAAAATTTTCATCCCACCCCCCACAATTCGTTTTTCACCCCGGGTTTTCAATTTTATCCTTGATTCAAAAGTTCAGAACACGTTTTCCGAGATTTTTCTAGTGCAAATTCAGCAAAAATTTCGGAAAACGCGTTCCGAATTTCATTTTCAAGGCAAAAAAAAATTCGGAAAACGTTTTCCAAACTTTTTTAACAAGGGCAAAATCGGAATATTGGGGTGTGAAAAAGAGTTGTGGGGTGGGATGAGAATTTTTCCTCTTGTGATGATATTAGGCATTGCTCTTAATTGGGCCTTCGCTTGGGCCTCTGCTATTGTACTGGCAACTTTTTGCTTAAGGGGATGATATTTACTTTTCGCACCCCCTGAGTTTCATAAGCACCCTCAACGTTTAATTTTTACCCCTCTTACTACATAGGAAGCGAGTGTGTAAAATTGCAAAAATGGAACCACCAAAGTTCGTATCCAAGCAGGGGCGGTCCTGAGGGGGGTACAGGGTGCCCTAGCGCACTGAGCCTCCAATTTTTAGGGGCTAAAAAATAATATTATGCGGTAGTAGTAGGTCTTTTAAAAAAAAGATGATTCAAAGGAATTAAAAAAAATTATATATTTTTTTAATTTATTTTTGTTGTCCCAATTTAAAGTGACTAGGTGCATATTTTAGAAAAATAAAATGAACATCAAAAGAAAGGTTTGTCATGTCTCAAACATAATCATAAAATCGTGTATCTTTTCTTTCTTCATCCCACTAATTAAAATATGATTATTTTATAGTTGGTTTTGTGTTTTTCAGTTTTTCTTAATTAAAAGATCATTTTTAATATTCTATTTAGGGCCTCCAAATTGTTGGGACCGGCCCTGCACCTTAGGATACGAACCTTATAAAAGTCAAATGTTTTTGTCCTCTTAACCCTTTTTAAAGTATAAATTGAGTTCGTTATCTAAGTAGCGGACTATGTTTTACTTCGCACTCTAAGTAGCGAGTGTTAATATTTTATACTCAAACTGAATGCCGGCACACCCCATGAATGAAAAAATCATGAAAAAATGTGTTCGCTCTCAAGGATGCGAACTCATAATTGAGTTTGCTCCCTAGGATGAAGAAGGAAACTCAGAGGGTGTGAAAACAAACTCTCCATGGGGATTCTGCTCCAACTAGAGATGGGAATAGCCCAGACCGACCTATGAAGCCTTAAGGCCTAGCCTACATAGACTCAGGTCAAGTCAGTCTATTTTTTTAAATAAGACGGTCCAATGCTTTTGTATAAGCCTATTTAGTCAAATAGGTCGGGTTGTAGGCCATTAAAAAAACCTTATTAGCCTACTAGGCCGATCTATTTAAGTTAATATTAATAATCTTTTAAATAATATTATTATTTATATATTAAAATTTGTACTTTCATTAAATTATATATTTATTGAATTTTTCAGTAGTTTAAGTTTGTTAATACATTAATTTTTCATATATATAAACGTATTATTATAAACTAGAATTGAAATATGATGATATATATAGTTAAATTCTCTAAAATATCATGTTAAATATCAAAAGATGTTGATTTATTAGTTCATAAGTATTTTTAAAAATAAATATAATTATTTATTTAAATATGTTCATGTGATATAGGCTTTTAAACAGGTTAACAGGCCACATTAGGCTTTCAAAATGTCGAGCTCAGGCCTGAAAATAAGCCTATAATAAGCCACAGATCAGGCTCAGACCTTCTATTTTTTTATAAGCCAAACTCAGACTTGGCAAAGCCTATCTCGGCCTAACCTATTTCCACCTATAGCTCCAACTTTAATCTAAACATCAATCGACCAAAATGATGAGTATAAAAGAATTTACTTGCACCTCCCAGCTAGTCCTCATACCCCCTAACATTTTCCCTCAATATCCCACTTTTGCAACCCCACATTTATAAAAGTAAGGAAAATGCTAAACAATGCACCTGGTGCATTGGTTAAGCATATTAATATAGAAATATTTTCTTAGAATTTGTGCATTTAATGTGTTAAAAATGCAAAAAATTATATCTCTAGCAATAATTTTATCTATCTTTCCTTTTTGGGTATGCTTAACTAGTGCACCTGGTGCACTGTTTAGCATGACCATTATTGATGAAAAATGGAAGATCATGTTGTTTTCGATTTTAAAATACCGTTCAAAAAATAATTTTCAGCCACCGAAGAAATTACTGGGTTGAGTCGCGGACTAGGCCGCTCTCTTTAAGACGTTTCGCGACACTGCCCAAAATTGGCATAACAGTCTATCAACCACGAAGTCACCAAGATAAAACAGCTCAGATCAACTGATACCGATAACTATTGCACTATAGATATCGGGCAAGAATTACACCCTCAAATATGGTACTAAAATCACTGCGCAATGATTTTAAGTCCATTTCAATATGGTGCTATGACCACCGTAATATGGTAACTACGACAATTCAAATATGGTACTAAGACCATTCTTAATTCAAAAGGATAATGATACTATAACCATTCTTAATTTGAAGGAACGATCATAATTTATTCACTCTTAAAATATAATGATAATACTAATATTAGTACTACTCAACACTGAATTATTTTCAGTATTCTCTGAACAATCAAGATTAATAACTAATACCTCAAATTTGCATAACCAAATAAAAACACCAATTAACATGCTTAATTTGAGATTCTAATTTTAATATTACATGGCTAACTCAAATTAAAACAACACTGTTTTTTTTTTCTCAAAAGAAATTATTGTTTAGATATGAAACATAGTTCCTCTTTTTGGACATAATCAAAGACATGTTAATCATCATGCATCATCCATAAAAATGGCAATCATTAAAAGAACTATGCTATTAAAACCAACGATGAGCAACTCAGAATAAATTTACAGCAACCACTGTTCTAGACTCATTAACTAATAGACATCCACTTACGTGTTATTCACTGGTAAAGATGCAGCCTACAACGCCAGCATTCAAATATCGATTCAGTGAGCAACCGTTCGATAAGTAAATCAAATTAATCTCCCATCTTTGCACAACTCACAACTCAAGGGAAATCTATATAAAGTGTGCCTGATTCTTTAGGTCACCTAATGTTCCCGTTTTTTTTTAAGATAAGAAAGGAGGTTGGCCTAATTTTTAAGAGAAGAAGGCTTTAAGAATTGGGAACATGGGGATCCCATGCTGCGCATCTGTTATTAGGCTTTCTCCCAATATATTAGGTTTAACTCTTCTAAATAATAGGGACAGTTAACTTAGTGGAGAAAATGCTATCGTATTAATAGGAAAAAAAGTTACATGTGGTTTTCTAACACATGCTCTTAAATAGAAAATATAATCTATTTATTTTTAATTATACACACTAATTTAGTCAAAAAAAAAAATTTAAGTATCTGGGCATTTGTAATGCATATGTGGCGGAATTATGGGGAGTTCTAGAAGACTTGAGGTATGCTAGAAGGTTGGGATTTCATAGAATTGAGTTGGAAGTGAATTCAAGTGTTGTTAGGCAAGTTCTGCTTCAACATGGTATTGGGAGGCCACTTGGTGGATCGTTAGTTATTCGTATTCGTCGGTTGTTGGAGCTAGATTGGGAAGTTGTGATTAAGCACACGTATCGGGAAGCAAATAAGTGTGCCGATGTTCTCGCCAATATTGGTTGTACTCTTGAGTCGCATATAATGTATTATGCAGTTTGTCCTAGGGAATGTCATGATGTGTTATTAGCTGATGTAATGGGGATAGCGACCCCTCGTGTCGTCTCTGTGTAGTTCTTTTCTTTTTCGGACTTAGGCCCTCATTGATATCAAAAAAAAAATTATACACACTAGTTTATTTACACATCATGTATGCTCTAATATTCCATGTGAGACTCAATTAATTTAATTTTTAATTCACACATAATGTGATCTATGTTCCAACAGATCATTAAATGCAAAACCCTGCATATGTCTATGCTTGAAGATGTCAATCAATTTATAAACAAACTCATAGGAGATGGGCTCAATTATGATAGAACTCAATTAGGTTATTCTACATGCGAGTTTAGTTCAACGATTGAATACATATATCAACATTTTGTTTATCAAACAATAATGATATGTGGGATGAAGCTCCCTTGATAAATCAACTTTTGATTGTACATTGAGAGATTTGATGGCAAAGGTAGACAAAGTTAACAAAAATAAGTCATTTGGTGAAAAAGTTGTTGCCGTGAGAGGAGACTTTAGACAAATATTGTTAATTAACGTAAGGTAGTTTTATGTGTTGCTTGCTATTTCGGATAACAATTGGTTCTTAACATGTAATTAAGATAAGATAGTTATAATTAATAGCATTGAGGGGAGAGAGTTAAGTTAGATCTTACCTCAGAAATAAGGTAGTTTCTTAACCAAGTTGCTTGAATTCCAGTGGTAAGGAGCTCATTCCAAGGACGTACCTGGGAAATATTGGATTCAATTTTCAAGGGAACAACGTTTGACCAGTGCGCATACCTCTACATACGAGTCGAATTAATCGCCCACCTTTGATGGGTCAAAAACCGGTGCAAAAAATATATATATATACACATATGTTTCAAGCATTTTCCATTACTTACACCCACTTAATTATAATAATAATAATAATAAGATTATATAATAGCAACAACACCACAATATTACTCATATATTTCATGACAATTATATTCTTAATCATAATTTTATACTAAATAGATCACTTAAATTTGACTAATTAATATAATGACCCTAACACATTCAATGTTATTATTACGTATGTGTTTGGTTTGGATTCTAGGACCCTAAACGTGCGTTTTTGCTTATTTCTGCCGTGAAAGTGAAAATAATTTGTGTTTGGCTTTATCATCCAGAATCAATTCTAAGGATTCAGAATCAATTCTCTTTGAAGCTAGGATTTGGAGCTTCTACGTTTGAATGAATCGATTCTGAATTTTAGTTTTTGTTTCCCAAAGCTATTTTCCCTTATTACCCTTTATATAAGTGTTTGCATGTGTTTGGTTCCATTTTAATGATGTTGATCAAGAGGAAGAAGATAGAGAACAAGGATTGTGGGGAATAGTTGCTTGCAGAGAAGAGAAAAGTTTGATTTCGGTGGTGGTATGAGTTGTTTACAAACGACGAGTCGGTGACGGTGGTGATTTTATTATTATTATTGTAACTTGTAAATTTTTTTGCATCGCCCTGGGCTTTATTTTTTTAACAAACACTTGGGCTGATTTTATTATTATTGTGACTTGTAAATTTTTGCAGTATATTACCTTTAATATTTTCTTTACACCCTTTCAAACTAAAATTATATTCAAAATTATCTTCTTTTTTTTTACTAAATTAAAAATAAGTCTTATTAATTAATATTATTTTACTAAATTAAAAATAAGTCTTATTAATTAATTTTGAGATATCTATTAAAAGGATAATTTGGTCATTATACATTCAAAATCAATTTTGATGCAAACTATTCAAACAACATAAACTCATAAGAATCACTTTTACACGAATCTATCCAAACACAAATCAATTTACATTAAACTTACTTTTAACTAAAATCAATTCTCTTAAAATCAATTTTATTAGAATCAATTCTTGTCACCGTCAAACCAAACACACATGTGTGACCCAAAATTTCTTACATATATGTGGTATTTTTATGTACTTATAATTATTATGTGCTATTTTTTTATATATACATTATATTCTTGTTGATTTACAAATTCATGATGTTGAATTACAAAAATTTTAGAGATAAATAATTTATTGATGAAAAATGGAAGATCATTAAATGCAAAACCCTGCATATGCCTATGCTTGAAGATGTCGATCAATTTATAAACAAACTCATAGGAGATGGGCTCAATTATGATAGAATTCAATTAGGTTATTCTACATGCGAGTTTAGTTCAACGGTTGAATACATATATCAACATTTTGTTTATCAAACAATAATGATATGTGGGATGAAGCTCCCGTGATAAATTAACTTTTGATTGTACATTGAGAGATTTGATGGCAAAGGTAGACAAATTAACAAAAATAAGTCATTTGGTGAAAAAGTTGTTGCCGTGAGAGGAGACTTTAGACAAATATTGTTAATTAACGTAAGGTAGTTTTATGTGTTGCTTGCTATTTCGGAAAACAATTGTTTCTTAAGTCTTAACCTGTAATTAAGGTGTAATTAAGGTAAGATAGTTATAATTAATAGCATTGAGGGGAGAGAGTTAAGTTAGATCTTATACGAATTATTATAACATTCCAAATTGTAAGCAACCATACTATTAATGGGACTGGCAATGTACATAATATGATCGTTCCTCAATAACAATAGCTCATAAAAAACTATGATTACATACAACAATAAGTATATGCTCTTGAACTCACTTGCCCATAAAAAGAAAGATATGACAAACAACTTAGTCATCAATTAAGGTCGATGCAATAAAACAATCAGACTATACTGATCTAGACCCAATTTTAAATTCAAAACTGTAAGCCAAGAAAATCAGGAAAACAAGCACTTAAATTCAAAAGGTAGTTGTTGTTTTTGGATTTCCAAATTCTATTTTTAAAAGAAAATAACTACCGAAGTTGTTACTAGGTTGAGTCACGACCAGGTTGCTCTCTTTAAGACGTTTCGTGGCACTATCCGAAATTGTGCAAGGTAGACTATCAACCACGCCGCCTCCATGATAAAACAAGCCCAGTTACAACTGTGCGATTAACTACTGCACCGTAGAAAACCGTTCGAGAATTACACCTTCAATATGCTACTAAGACCACTCTTTTAATATTAAAACCATTTTAATATGGTATTGTTACCACCATTCTAACTTTTAAGTTCTCCTATCAATATGGTACTACGACCACTCAAATATGGTGATTCCACCATTTCGACTTTTTAATTTCTCCTCAAATCAATATGGTACTACGACCACTCAGATATGGTGTTACCACCATTCTAACTTTAATTTCTCATCAAATAGAAAAAATATTAAAAGAATATTTATATACTATTAAGATCATTCTTAATTCCGATGGGACATTCTTGTTTCTAACGGGACTATGATCTTAAAAATACTCTTTATTCTGAAGAGACATACATTATTAAAGGGACTATGTTTTTAAGACCTTTCTTTATTTCGAAGGGACATTATACCGAATAGGGACTAAGGTCTTAAGAACACTTTTATTTCCGAAGGGACAGAAAAGGGAGATGAGAACAAGAATAGCTCGTCAACACAAGCTGGAGGAAGAAGAGAGAAATAGTTCTCGACAACTCAATAGAAACTCTTTGGTGTGTCTTTTGAATTGAGTGGAGTTCTCTATTTATATAGAGATTTTGTAACTGTTTTGGAAAAAATTGCTACATCAGTTACTTTAATGGATAAGATAAAAAAGAAACTTATTCAATAATCCGTTCAACAACATTTATGGATGAGATCAAAAGAAACAAGTCCACAATAACAAACTAATGAAGGAAAGATAGGAAATTCAGTTGGATTCTCAATCTTATCACAATAATCATAAACTAAAATTATGGGAAGTGATATCCATGAAAAAATAATAATTATTATTATTATTATTTTCATCATTATCAGGTATTTATAATTAAATATCACTATTTAAACACTACTAATGTGTGTTCTATTTTATGTGGGACCCCCACACTATTTTTTCAATTCACACAATATTAGTTCAAAGTTTAATTACTTAGTGTTTAATCTTCCAACCTTCCAATTTCTTTCCAATTCACACCAATGTTCCAACAATCCCCCACTTGAATTTAAAAAATGGTTTCAATAATAACATCAAAACGTTTCTATAAGGTTGCTAATAAACAAAGGTGTCGCCAATAACTTGAACCTTTGCATAGCGGGTAAAATTCCGATTAACATGAGTGGCACGTAGCATTGAACTCAATCTCAGACATAGAACCCACACACAACCTTTTCTTAAGGTGTATTCAAAAAGCCCGTGCATTTATGGCCCTGCACGTCTATCCCAGTTTTAACGAACGCTCTAGGTATTCTGCCCCAAATTCCATAGGAACCAGCCTCAGTTCCACATTCGCATAGGTGAGTCTATCAAGAGTACTCTTGTAGCTGTGTACTCCACTCCATATGGAGTATAGATCTCATTAAGAGTTTCTATTATCTCATCCTCTATTCGCTGCAGGAATCATGCTTTCTTTATTTTCTCTAATAGCATGTTCTATCACTTTATGACTTGTTATTACCCATTGAACCTATTTCTTGGGATCTCCAGTCAGTTAGGTCGGGTTACCATCACTAGTGAGCTATAGGCATTAGTCCCATCTTAACAGATGTATTTAAGACTTTCTTTCTTGTTAGTCCTTTCGTCCAAGGATTAACTAATTCTTTATTAGTACGTACATGATATACTTTACCGTTCCTTTTGAGAGTAGCTAGCTCTCTAATCCTTTATGTGTTCGTGCCTTAATAATCGTCTCTTGCCATTGTAGTAGCGATTCTCAACTTTTGTAATAGCTGCAGTACTATCACAATTAACACTTCTTGAAAAAGTTTTATCCACTAGGGGATCTCAACTAGCAAACATTTTCTGAACTTGCTTCTTCACTAGTTTTCTCTAGTGTTCTCATCTCATATTCATTCCATATTGGACTGAGTTAATATCATTTGTTTTAACAAACAACTCCTCTAGTGATGCTCAATGTGCAGTCACTGGTCACTTTCAGACTTATCTGAAGGATGTTCTATTTTGTATCTTGTACCATTCAAGTACAATATGATACTTCTTATAATGTAATTCTAGAGTCATAATCTTCTTAAGGCACCATATGACTCTTTCAATAGCATGACAATGCTTCTCATCAGTCGATTAGTAAACTTGAATAAGAGTCTCATGACGTGGCCAACGTCGAGTCTAATACATTCAAAGACATACCTAAAGTTGCCAATGATGCTTGCATATTCTTGTTTGTCTAACACCATCTCAAATGTTCTTGAAAAGTTTTGCATTTGGATCATAAGGTGTGCTTGCAAGTTTACATTCAAATAATTACATTTTCATAAGAAATTCTCAACTTTGTGAGATTCATCAGAAAAGTTCTCTTTTTTCTGATCTAGTAATCTTGAAACCAAGAATTACTTCAACTTGGTCTAGGTTTTTCTTATCAATGTTGTAAACAATGATTTCACATAATTCATAACATGAATCTTTAAACCAAACATGAGCATGTCGTCTTCATAGAGACATATGATCGGCAAATATTATTTCCATATTTGTGGTAAATACATTTGTCACTTTCATTCACTTTATACTCATTTGATATCATTAGAATGTCAAATTTTTCGTGTCATTCCTTAAGAGTTTATTTTAGACCTCACAAGGAATTATCTAACTTACAGCTCTTGTTTTCTTGTCCATGAATTGCAAAACTTTCAGGTTGTTTCATATAGATTTCTTCTTCTAGTTCACCATAAAAAAGGGAACTTTCACATCCATTTGGAGTACTATCGAGTTATGAACAGCGGCTAAAGGGACTAGTACTTTTATGGATATGATTCTAGTGGCTGGTAAATTATTTTCGAAGAAGTCTATATTTTTCTCTTTTTCTAAAACCTTTTACTACAAGGAGAGCCTTGTATTCATCAACCGTACCATCAGATTTTAGTTCTTTTTCAAAATCCAAATACAACTGATTAGTTTTCAACCATGAGACAAGTCAACTAAGTGTCATGTTTCGTTAGAATCTAGAAAATCCATTTCATCGTTTATTGCTTCTTGCCATAATTCAGCATCTAATGAGTATATAGTTTCTTTGAAGCTTAATGGATCTTCTTCCAATGTTTAAACCAAGTTCATACTCTTTAGCAATTCTTGCTTTCTTACCTCTTCGAGGTTCTATAACATCTCGCACGATGTTTTCATAACTATTTCTGATTACTGGAATGTGATCAGATATAGTGCCCCCACTAGTTCTTAATTTTTTGAAAAGAGAATTTATTTTGCCCCCACTAATGTCATGTTCCACTAGTGCCCCCACTATTCTTTATTTAAAGAGGTAAATATTTACATAGAAATCATCATCGTTTTATTCTATGATCACTTTAGCATTTAAGAACTATATGCTTCACTATTTATAGCATACCCAATGAATACACATTCATAGACTCTACTAGTGAGTTTAACTCTCTTGGGGTCCAGAATCCAAATATAGTTCAGACAATCCCAAGTTCAAAAATAAGACAAGTTGGGTTGTCTTTTCTTCAAAAATTTCTTAATTAGAATTTTTGTTCTTAGACTTACTCTATCCAACATAAATTTCAATTTTTGTTATAGAAATTGAACATACCAAACATAACAATTTTATTTTTCAAAATTCACGGTCATCAATAAATATGATAAAATATGATTTTATCATTTATAGTTTATGTGGCATCAAGTTCGCACATATCATAATTTATTAAGTTTAGTGATTCAAATTCTCTAAACACCGATTTATATGAACTTTTGGTTCATTTATCATGACCGCAATAAATAAAATTTTCTAATCATATCATGTTCGAATTGAGTCCAAGTTACTCAAGTATAAAATCAACCGCTTCAAAGACACGGTCTTTTCCCAACAAGAATGCATGGTACAATGGTCTCTTTTTAAGTCTGAGTTCTTATTCAATAGAAATATGAAATACAGATTCTTTCGTATCTTTGTATGAAACATTTAGAACAAATTTCGCATTTCTAGTTCATCAAAATTCTTTTCAATTTGGTCCATTCTTTGATTTTGTTTTTCCAATGTTCTCATTTTCATACAAATAGTAGTAACCACACATAATTTTCTTTCTTTTTTTTTTTTTTTTTTTTGCTGTACAAAGGCAAACTAGAGAATGGTTCTTATGTGAGGATAAGATCATTGGCTCCAAGAAAGAAATTCTCAATACAAAAGCTGAAAGCTTTGTTGGACTTACTGTCAAAGATTCACCCGACGTCCAAACCTTATGTTTCATAATAAATGGGTCAATTTTATCATTATCAAGGATAATTAGGTACCTTTGCATATATGAATTTCTTAGTGTTGTTGTTATAATAACAATCACTTTATTGTTTCAGTCGAAAGATGTACTTTTATAGTTTGATCTATCCTTAATGTATTTAGGGACAACTTAACCTTAATAAGTAACTTCTCCGGTAGACATAGCAATCGAAACGTCTTAAAATTGTTGTTTTTGGATTTCCAAACTATTGTATTTTGGTTTTCCAAATTCTATTTTTAAAAGAAAATATCTACCGAAGTTGTTACTAGGTTGAGTCACGACCAGGTCGCTCTCTTTAAGACGTTTCGTGGCACTACCCGAAATTGTGCAAGGTAGACTATCAACCACGCCGCCTCCAGGATAAAACAAGTCCAGTTACAACTGTGCGATTAACTACTGCACCGTAGAAAACCGTTCGAGAATTACACCTTCAATATGGTACTAAGACCACTCTTTTAATACTAAAACCACTTTAATATGGTATTGTTACCACTCTATTATGGTGTTGAAACCACTCAAATATGGTGTTACCACCATTCTAACTTTTAAGTTCTCCTATCAATATGGTACTACGACCACTCAAATATGGTGATTCCACCATTTCGACTTTTTAATTTCTCTTCAAATCAATATGGTACTACGACCACTCAGATATGGTGTTACTACCATTCTAACTTTAATTTCTCATCAAATAGAAAAAATATTAAAAGAATATTTATATACTATTAAGATCATTCTTAATTCCGACGGGACATTCTTGTTTCTAACGGGACTATGATCTTAAAAATACTCTTTATTCTGAAGAGACATATATTATTAAAGGGACTATGTTTTTAAGACCTTTCTTTATTTCGAAGGGACATTATACCGAATAGGGACTAAGGTCTTAAGAACACTTTTATTTCCGAAGGGACAGAAAAGGGAGATGAGAACAAGAATAGCTCGTCAACACAAGCTGGAGGAAGAAGAGAGAAAGAGTTCTCGACAACTCAATAGAAACTCTTTGGTGTGTCTTTTGAATTGAGTGGAGTTCTCTATTTATATAGAGATTTTGTAACTGTTTTGGAAAAAATTGCTACATCAGTTACTTTAATGGATAAGATAAAAAAGAAACTTATTCAATAATCCGTTCAACAACATTTATGGATGAGATCAAAAGAAACAAGTCCACAATAACAAACTAATGAAGGAAAGATAGGAAATTCAGTTGGATTCTCAATCTTATCACAATAATCATAAACTAAAATTATGGGAAGTGATATCCATGAAAAAATAATAATTATTATTATTATTATTTTCATCATTATCAGGTATTTATAATTAAATATCACTATTTAAACACTACTAATGTGTGTTCTATTTTATGTGGGACCCCCACACTCTATTTTTTCAATTCACACAATATTAGATCAAAGTTTAATTACTTAGTGTTTAATCTTCCAACCTTCCAATTTCTTTCCAATTCACACCAATATTCCAACGGTAGTTTATACTCCAAGAAATTTCAAAAGGAACATGTGGTGAATCTGCAAATGAGAATGTTCAAAACCAAACGAATTCCCAATTCAATGAGGATGAGTTCAGAAAGAAAAGATTACAGGTTGTGTCGCGGTGATTTTTGGATGTCAAGCTATATGGAAGCGTTGAATCACAAAACATTTAAATACACCACCGAGCTTTTTATTTTTCCGAAGAAGGGAGAAAAGTCCGTTAAAACACCCTAAATAAAGAGATCGAGGTAAGGGGGTTGGTTACGCAAAGGGAAGGTATTAGCATCCTAGGCGTCTATAGTACTCTATAGGAACCTCTTGTATTCTATCTTAAGCGCTTTGCTTTTATGTGTTTGAAAATATGTATAAGATTTAGGGCTAATTGAGTATTTTATTGGGAAAATGAGTTTTGAGTGACAAAATGCACTTGGCTTGAGTTCCAAGGTTTTTTAATCTAATGAAAATGAGTTTTGAAGTTGAAAATAAGACTTGATTTGAAAAATCAAGTGTTTTCACCTAAAGAAAATAAAGTTTGATTGATTGAGGACTTGGTTTAAAATCCAAGTTGTTTTTTTGAGAAAAAGTTTGATTAACGACTTTGTTTAAAATCCAAGTTGTTTTGAAAAAAAGTTTTTGATAAGTGATATATTTTGGATATTTTTGAGAAGAGGTGTTGACCTCTATTTTTTGGCTAAAAAGGGTTAATGGTTCTAACGAGAGTTCTAACGCTTTAACTAAACAACCTAAAATATTTGAATCGCGCCTAGACTTTTTGCAACGACATACACTACAAAAAAACTGCAAAACAGCAGCGGTTGGATTGAGTATGCGGCGACAGTTTAACCGCCGCTAAATGCTTAGCGGTGGTTATAACTGCTGCCGTATACTCAATCTAACCGTCGCTGTTTTCCTGTTTTTTTGTAGTGATATAGGTCGAGGTTTTTTCCTTTCTTCGGATTAACACATTAAATATACTAACGAGCAATAATAAGCGAGAATTTAAAGCACACAATACATCCGGGGGGTAGCATGCAAAGGGGATTGAGTTAAATAAATAATAGCAATAAATAATGACTGAAAATAAATTGCGCCAATAATGCGCATTTAAAATTACAACCGGGGGGGAAACATGCGTGGGGGATTTGAATAATAATAACAATGACATAAATATAAATAAATGGGATATGAAATTAAAGCATATAATATAATGTAAATGCTAGAGACGTAAACACAAAGCATAATAATCATGAAGTATAAAATGAACATAAAGCATGTAGTGAATAAATAAATGTGAGGTGAATAATAAAATATGAGTGGTGTGTGAAGCATGAAAGTGAATAACGATTAATGACGAAATTAGCACATAAAACACGAGAGTAAAAACAAACAAGAAAGAAGCAAAGAAAAGCAAAAATCATCACATCATAACAAGATAAACAATTGAAAGAAAGTAAACCAAGCAATGTCACACATATTTTCAAATTATAAACACATGCATTTATTTTCTAATTAAAATGGAAAAAAAGGAATTGAAAATTCATCAAAGCATACAATACTACCTCAAACCATGGAAACATTCCCACAATAAATCAAACATTTTCAAACTCACATACATGCATATTTATTTTTAATTGAATAAAGAAAACAATTTAAAATTGCATCATATTATTAAAAATTAATCATATTAAATCAAAAATCTAGGATCAAATCATAGAGACAAGAATTAAACATATTATCAAACATAGGGCAAAGTTAATGGTAATTAAGAATTAAAACATCAAACAAGTCATTTAAAAACTAACATGTAAATTTCATAATTAATTAATACAATTAAAAACATAAAATAAATGAAAATCAATCATGTGATTAAGACAAAAATGAAGTAAAATCAGAGGGTAATCATCTACAAAAATTAATCAAGAGTTCATGGTATAACAAGAACATAAGACAAATAATTTATTAACATATTAAGCTAATTTTTAACAATCAATCTTAATTAAATGGAATTAAAAGATAGCAAAAATATAACATGTGATCATAAATCCAAAGCCTAGAGCTAAGTCATAGAGACAACAATCAAGCATGTTAACAATCATATAATAATTTTCATGGCAATTAAAAGCATCAATTAAAAATTAATTAAAACCCTAACATGTGAACATTATAACTAATTAATACAATTAAAATGGAATCAAAGCAAAATAAATCAATAAAACAAAAAAACAGAGAGTAACCTTCAACAAATATCATTTAAAAGTTCATGGCATGACAAAATCAAAAGAAAATAAATTTCATATTATTTAAAGCTAATTATTAGCATTTAGACCTAATTAAAATAGTGTAAAAAGACAAAGAAAAATTAAAATAATATATGATCAGGTATACAAACAAGATAAAAGTCCAAATATCAGTATGTCACTCATATTACATCATAGATCAAATAACACAAACATATTATCAAACATTAATTAAGTTAAACCTAATTTATACACTAATAAATAGGGAAAATATAGGAAAAATATCAAAATAAATGTTTTAAAAAATGATTTTGTGACATCAGTTTAAAATGGCCAAAAATATAACTTAAAATTAAATTTACATCTCAGAATAATAAAAATAAAATTTATACAGAGGGGGTGCAAATATCAATGAAAATAAAAAAAGGGTGCAATAGCAAAAAAGCCCAAGCCCACGCGCAGAGAAAAAAAAATCTGAGGAAAATGTTGGTTGTGATTCAGTGTGACGCACATATGCGTGAGTACGCAGTACAACCATTAGATCTTCCCAAGGAAGGATCAAACGGTCGTTTCGCCTTCTCACGTACGCCCTTGGATGAAAACAACGGCCTAGATTAAATCTGGGAATTTATGAGAAACACGCGTGCATACAAGCATGCTAGGATCAGGTACGGACACGTATCGTGGTCCTATCGTCTGACCACCGTCAGATCTTCATTTAATGAGATCTGACGGGTGCGATCAAAGGAACACACGCGCCGTGTGATGAATCCAACGGCCATGATTAAAACTGGGTAAGGACGGAGATTCACCCATGGATCATCATCTCCGTTGAGTCCTCGCCGTCGCCGGCGCCGTTTCCGGCACCGGAGTACTAAAAAAGCCCAGAAATGCACGAATCATATATGGTTCTTCTCGTATTTTCACACGGAATCCAAATATGCAATTAGTTTCATGAAATAACACTTAGATTTTAAAAAACGAAGAGAAAAAGTTTTGAAAATTTCAAATCAAACACACAAACTAGCACGTTTCATGGCAAACTAACAACCCAGATAGCTTCATAGTAATGAAATGGCTAAATGCATCTATAGGTCCTTTAAGTTTAACGTTTGTAACAGATAGGTCCTTTAAGTTTTTTAAGTAACAGATAGGTCCTTTAAGTTTTTTAAGTAACAAATAGGTCCTTTAAGTTTGTAATTTGTAACATTTAAGTCCTATTTTTTAAGTAATTGAGGGACTTATATGTTACATATTACAAACTTAAAGGACCTATTTGTTACTTTAAAAACTTAAAGGACTTATTTGTTACTTAAAAAACTTAAAGGACCTATCTGTTACAAACGTTAAACTTATATGACTTATGGATACATTTTGCCTAATGAAATAAGACGAAAGGCATTAAAAAGGAGCAAGAAAGCTACCAGAAACACGTTAGGAGAAGTTGATTTTTTCACGAACTTTGAGCTTGAACACGAGCTCCAAAACGTCTTTGAAGCTTCAAATTGGAGGTAGGGTTTTTGTTCTGAAGGTCTTTAGAAGGTTATTAACATGTTAATTGCAAGAAAAAATGAGAATTTCGTGTTTGGGAATTTTTGTAAAAGTGAGTAAAAATGGGTTGTTCTTCAGCTGCCTCCTTCTCCCAAAATCACCCCCCTTTGGCTCTGAAAAACGTGTGTGTATTTATAGAATATGTTTAGGTTATGAGAAGAGTGATTGTGAGTGAATGAGAGGGGTATTCTTGAATTTTTGCAAAATGGATATTTTGTGATGATGCTCAATCAAGAGTACAAGTGTATTGATCTGATGCAAATGGCATTTTGAGGTATATTCTGAGATCAAATGGTTGGGAGAGGATCATGGGATTTTTTTGGGATTTATTTGATGGAAGAAATAATTTTAAACCAATTTAAAACTATTTTTTAAATAAATAAATATGTGAAAAATGAAAATATTTATGAGCAAGGGCAAAAGTGTCCATTTTTGGGGTTTATAAAATGCATGAGTTAAGTTGAAAGTAATTGAAAAAAGTTTGAATAAAAAAGGTTACTTGTTGATGAAGAAATGAACTTTTGAACTTAAAATGTAAATATGAATATAATAATATAATATATAAAATAAAAATGCAAATGAAAATTAAAATATTTTTTGTCATGCTCATAACATATAAAAGTGATGGAGATGAAATTATAAATCAAAAATTATGATGAAATGGATGAAAAAGGAGATTACTTGCAAAAGAAGTTACCTCAATATTTGAAATTTTGAAAAGGGTAAAATGGGAACAAAATCAAGTTTATGAACAAATTATGGTACAAGAGCATATTTGGAAATTTATGGTGCAAGAAAAAGATCAAAATGTCATGTAATTAATTATCTAAAAATGAAACAGTTAAGCAGCGTAAACAGGATAAAGTACTATTTTTTAGCAATTTTAAATTAACAAATAATAATAATGTGATGAAAATTAACATGTTTAAAATGAGTCAAAATTAAATGAAGAAATTAGGGGTGGTAAAAAAAGTACGTCTTAAGCAGCTATTTCATAAAGCTTGAAATGTGATTGATAAAGTGAGGTTTGTTATGTGATATGCAAGGGAACTTCTTTAACTCAACAGAGATATTTCTGAAAGGCACTGAAGAGAAAATATTAAGATTCAAAGCTGATGACATAAGGGTCTTATTCCTTGGGAAAGAAGTCACAGAATACTTTCATGGGGATACAGCAAAAGAAGAAGCTCTTCCTTTCAGAATTTTTATGACTGTTAGAGACTTCCTAAATATTTTGGATCTGCAAAGAAGTGAGGAGGATGCATAATAGAACTGTAGCGGCAAGTGCATCGTTACAGGTACCGTGCAAGACAAGATACTAGTTCAGATGATGAAAGTTTATCGCCCTAGTATGAGTACATATCCTTTTAGAACAACCATAAGTATATATACATGAAGCTCTTGAACTTACTTCCCATAAAAAGAAAGATATGCCAACCAACTTAGTCACCAAATAAGGTCCATACAGTAAAACAATCAGACTACTCTAGGACAATTTTAAATTCATAATCGAAGGCCTAGAAGATTAGGAAAACGAGGATTTGCAAAAAGGGAACGTAGGTCAGATTTGTATCTGAAAAGAATTTAAAACAAGCACTTTTGATTCATCAATTAAATTCATAACCATAGGCCACAAATCCCATCGTAGTTGTGGAGCTATGTGAAAAGCTGTCATTTTTTAGAAGCAAAAAGAGAACTAATTAAAGATCATGAAAACAAAATACATTGCCACAGTTTTGCTATTCAAAATGTCTGAATGCGCACACAATAAAAAAGAGAAATAGAGAGTATTTGATAAACTAAAAACAGTACTGAACTAAGATTCTGAAAGTTTGAATTCCAAACAGAGTTGTCCATTAGACTCAAGCTCCCACCCTGCAACACCAATAGAGTACAATTAAATTCCCTTCATATATTAGCAAGACCATAACAGTGAGGTCTGATACCAAGTCAAACAATTACGATAAATGAAAAAAATACAAAGTAAAGATATAGAACTTATTACCAAAGTGATTTTTCCATTAAAGTGGCCGAACAAGACTTTCCATGTAGGAGGCATCATCCATCCACCACAACTGTGCATTCTCCTCCTCAAATTCAAACTCCTGTAATGCAACCACAGCATTTTCTCCACAATTATAAAAAATTAAATGATAGCGATCTGTCCTTACTAGTAGTATAAGAACACCAGTCTCTTCCAGCATATTAAGCGGGTAGAATCTCACAAGTGGAATTTGATGTACATTCACCGCCATTGGCAAGGGTACAAGGTTAATGTTGGCCAAAATAGCCCAACTTCCTTCCATCGTAAAGTCCTGCAATAACCATACTACATAGTTATTCGTATCAGAATAGTACGAAAAGGAAAGTTTTTCAGACACCACACCACCCCGGTATGGATTTTGTGAAGATTTGGTATGTCCTGAATCTGAATTCCTTGTGGCAAGTTCTTCTGATTATACACATAAGTTGTCAAATTCAGAGAGATGATAAACAGTTGGTTCCGGCTGGGATTGGTTGCAATCCAATTGAGAGTTCCGTCTATATAAACATTATCTTTGAGAAACTCCACAGATGTGTCATTGCTATGAACTAGAGATGCTGGGAAGTTTCCAATATAATTCCATTCTCTAGTTTCCATAGTATATGCATACGATACGAGTTAGCATTATTTCTGAGCAACACAACAACAACTTTGTGGAGGTGGTTAACAATGTCATAGCCAAACCCAATCGATGTGCTATGATGGCCAACATCGAATCTCAAAAGTGGCGACAGCTGAGAAATCATTCTCGTGGCAGGGTTCAAAAACCTAAGACGATAGCCTTCATCTTCCTCTTCCGAAGTTATCAGACGTGGAGCGTTTGGAATAAAACGAGCCTTGCGAGATTTAGTTGGGCGGTGAATCATTCTTTTTCGTTGTGCTTTGGGAATCCAATTGCCTCTATGTTTATACATCTGCCTAGCTCCTCCCACCTTGTTAATCAAACAGAGCAGTCCATTGCAGGAAGTTAGTGGGACATCGTCAACAACCGGGAACCTTAAAGCTGCTTTTTCGATCATGCCGGGAGGTAGAATCCGCCGCTCATAACAAGTAATCGTCAGTCCCCCTTGATTTCTCCTCACTGCAGCCAAGTTTTGATTTCTTGGAGATCTTCTTAAGTGAGATCTCACTCACGCAGTATGGATCGAGTATCGAGGAATTAAATCCTGTCGATACCGATCGGTACCGAACTAAGTCGAGCACCGGAAGCCTCGACAAAAGCTGACTTAGCAAGTCAGCAGGCAATTCCGGCACTTGGTGTTCCGGTTCGGCATCCCTGCATCAAAAAAATAAAATAACATGATTACTCGCTTCATGGCTTCTTAGTAACATGAAAGAAGAAGTTCTAAGCATGATCTATGGAGGGGACACAGCTTATTCAATATTATGGACAACAGTTCATGATCAATTGCTTCCTAACACCGAAGATAGTGAGGCTCAATTGAAAAACAACCTATATGGCTTATCAAAGGGAACTCTGTCCTTGGATGAATACATAAGAAAATTCAAGGAAATTTGTGACAAACTTGCAGCAATTATTTTCGACTTAGTACAGAGGCACAGTCAAACTTTATAGTTTATTATGTCTCAAAATAAATTTTCATTTTTAAGATGATAAAAATGTAAACTTTACATTATTTTCGACTTAGTACGTAAAACTACTTTCAAACTTTCTCAACTTAAATGCTTGCAAACAAATCCTTAAACACAAATCAAATGAGCACAAATGAATACCACTACGACCTACTATGATGATAAAAATGTAAACTTTACATTATTTTCGACTTAGTACGTAAAACTACTTTCAAACTTTCTCAACTTAAATGCTTGCAAACAAATCCTTAAACACAAATCAAATGAGCACAAATGAATACCACTACGACCTACTATGATGATAAAAATGTAAACTTTATATTATTTTCAACTTAAGAACACTACTTTCAAACTTTCTCAACTTAAATGTTTGCAAAAAAAAATCCTTAAACACAAACAACAAATGAAAAGCACTAAGACATGAACCACTATCACCTACGTACCTATCAAGAACCATGGAGTGGAGAGAAACTGGATTCCAAATGCAACCTCAGTTGTGCGTGAGTGGTGACTGAGTGAGGTTTTTCTAATGTTGTTACTTGTTGCTAGCTAGCTAGTAAATAATGACATATTGTCATAAGGGTCAAATAAGTAAATTGATACTATAGTTTTCAAACAGTGTAGTGGTGTAGTGGAATTCCGTACAAATTTTGTCATTTTCTTCTCCATCCTCCGCCTGTCCTTTTACTGTGTTTGTTTTGAGAGAAAGAGGATGGAAAGAAGGAGTTTCTCTTGTTTGGAACAATTAAAAAAGTGAAGGGATGGAAAGATGATGGAAAGAAGGAGTTTCTCTTGTTTGGAACAATTAAAAAAGTGAAGGAAACAAACCTGCAGCTTGGGACCCACGCAAAAAACCTTTTCTCCCAAATGTGGATGGAAAGCTTGGAAATTGGAATGAGCAATTTTTTTGTTCAAAATGACAAAAATACCACTAGACTTTGGCTATTATTGCATCCACAATTTTTTTGTCATTTTCAAAAGTATCAATATAAGCCCACAAAGGGAAGGAAACAGAAGCATGCCTTCTTTCATCAGCTAATGTATTGCCTTTAAGAATACACCATATTCCCAAAACACATTACCCTTTTTTATCTCTTTTCTCCAAATTTTCTTCATTCATCTTTAATTTTTGGATAGCCAATGAAAATGAAAAACCCACTTTCAAAATTTTCCATTTCAATGTCTACTTCCTTAACCCAATACAAGGATACATCCTCTTGTATAGTCAAACTTACTCAACCTGTGTATGCTGTCCCTGCACAGACCATTGCTATGTTAGCTTACTCAGCCTGTGGTATTATTATTATAGTTACTTAGGCTTTATTTCAATTTTTATGCATTTGTTTTGTTATAGTTTACATTTAAATTAGAATTCATGATGCATGTTTTAACTTTGGATGCCCTTCAAATTATTTGTTTGATATATATATTGTTACCTCTAGAATTTATACTTAAGGAGTGTAAAGAGCTAGAAATTGTAAATATTTGTAATTTCTTTCTGCTTAATGTGGTTGTTCAATTCCAGCTAATCAATAATCAATCATATACAATTAATTGAATGATCATTTTGAGTTAAAACAAAAACGTGATGACATGCTGATTCAAGATCAATTGTACTTTGCTTAAATTGATTATCATTTTGCAAAGGCAAGGTCAACGCATTTTTCAAAAGTCGTGTGATCAAATAATTTTGCATGATCAAATAATTCATAAGGCCATAATTAAGTATGCAATTTAAATATTTAGTTATGGTTATTTTTTGTCAAAATGTTTTTTAATATTAGTACTTAATAAGCACTTATGGGCTCCACAAATAACTCTATGCCATTACATTTCCACAAGAGAGAGTGCTTATTTATTTTTAGAAAAATGCTATTTCCAGCGAAATTTTTTATCACGGCAACATCACAATGCTTTGTATAATAATACCATCTCCATCTTTTTCTATTGTAACCACCCAAGTTTTCCAAATAAGTGCACGTTCTAATGGTTCAAACCATTTCGTGATGATTTTTTCGCGAGGAATAGCAATGCTCTTATTTTTATACAATTATTTATTTAGAGCTGATAAAAAGGAAAAAGAATGTTCTTGTAGAGCCACCCATAATTGGCACTCACATTTTTTACTTCGCAATGGAGGGCACCTATTTAGCTTGTCGCTAAATACGTGAAACACTCACCATTGTGGATGCTCTTAGGATTATAGCACGGCAATGAATGGACAATCATGCTTAATTAATATACCCTGTCTATTTTGTAAAATGTTTATTTATTTGTTAATGTGGGCTATTCATATTATGGTATTTTGAACTTGCATTATGATAACTAGGGGGAAACTCATGCGTTGCGCGGGTTCGATTAAAATATATAATTAAAATATTTTTATAAATAAAAAAATAAAAATTGTGATAAGTATAATCACATATAGATATTAATTTAAAATTTGTATATATTTAATATATGTATATGTATAAAAATAAATAATAGTTTAGAAATATGAGATTTTTCGATGATTTATATTGTAGTTTTGTTTATATTTTAATATAATAGATCTCTTATAATATATTTAAAAATTAAAGAGATATATCATATTATATTTTAATAGTGTAATTGTGTAATATCTTAGTTTTTTATCTGAGTTGCAATTGTATAGTCATATGTCACTTTTTTTTAGGCATCCCTTATTTAAAAATTACGTGATCTCATTTTTTTAAAAATTACGAATCAAATAGTGTGATTGCTTATTCTTTTCTATGAAATTTAAGGTATTAAATAGCTTTTCTACTTTTCCCGTTATTTTAAAGCTTCTTTTCACATATTCACTTGGTGGAATTTTGTTCAGACTTTATTAGTTCCGATTTTTTTTTAGTCTATTGTTCTGTTTACTTTTTTTTTTTTTGCTTTGTCCTACTTTTTTTTTTTTGGTTTGTTATTCGTTTTCTTGGTGAAGTTTATATCCTTTCAAATTGATTGTTAATTTTTGTCTCTCTTATTTAATAATATTTGCTTGAATATTTAGTTTATGTTGTTATAATATAAACTTGAATATTTTTTGTTGCCAATATATAAGTTTGAATGATGATTTCAAATATTTGAATGATATTATATTATTCTGATAAATATCTCTCTATTTTATTGAGTCATAACTTTAACAATTTTTTAACACTTTAAAATATGTATTTATTTTATTTAAATAGTTACATTATTATTTAAATCAAATTAATAATTTTGAAATTTTTAGTAAATTTCAAAATGCATATACACGCACTATCTTTAAATAATAAGATTATTTAAATCATCTTATTATGTTGAATGTAAATATGTCTAAATATATGTGTGATTATATTTTATAAATATATTAAATATGTTTTAATATCAACAATTTTTACAATTGATGATTTTTCATTTTATTCTTAAAAAATTATAACTATTTAATCTACTCCTTCATGTAATTTAAAGTTTCTCATATTTATATAAAAGCCAATTCTTGTTATGATAATCAATTAATTTTTATTGAAGTTTCTTTTCAAACATTCACTTGGCAGAATAATATTCCATATTTTATTGGTCAGAAATTTAAAATATTTTTAGCCAGCGATTTTATTTATCTTCTTTTTACTATGCTTAATTCGTTTTTTTTATATCTTTCTCTTTTTTTATGAGTTTTTGTCCTATAATTTTTTTTGTCTTTTTTTATTTAATAATTTAGATTTGGGTTTTTAGTTTAGTAGTGCTTATTGGGTTTCAATTATATGACTACCTATTTTAATAAAATTTAAATTTAAAATAGATGATAAATTTTGTAACTTAAAAGTTTTTCGAGGTTAAAATTATTAACATATAAGAGTGTGAAATATAAGAGAGTACAGAGTATTAGATATAGCTCAAGAATGTCTCAAAAGTTTCTATTACAAAAAAAACATTTTATATCAAGGCTAATAGAATTATGCTTCGAAGATAAATACTGCTACTCAAATTCATTTTAAAATTATCTTAATCATCTTAATTGCAATTTAGAATTATTATTGTAAGAGATAATTTGATTCATTGTTTCTTTATTTTCCTTCATCATCAGAATAAAATTTATATTGACATATTAGTCAAGTATAGAAAAGTAGACAAACAGAGATTATATCAATAAAAAAAGTAGTGCAAAATCATATAAACATACACCTTTTTGAAAGTAGGATGAAATGAATATATTTGTTTTAACATGAAAGATATATACTTGTTGGCACATTTCACTATGATGATGCATGTTGGAGTTGTAAAATATAAAAAAGTCCATAGGATGTTACATATTTAAATTATACTAAGCAAAAATAGATTTACTCTTGCAAACATTTTTTCTTCATATTGTAACCAACATGTTTTTTCTACATCATGGTGGTGTTCTTCGTTGAATTTGGAGAGAAAAAAATAGACACACAAAAAGTCTGAGAAACTAAAGATTCTTCTTTTGTAAAATGTTCAACCCTCTCAAAATAAAATGTCAGACACTCATTTGTAAACATGAGTTGTACATAAGACAATTTACGGTGAAAGAGCAAGGAGAATTTTGAAAGTTTCAAAAGTACACAAGAAAATATTAACATGGATGCATCATTTCACCTTTTACTACAATTTATTATAGTGTAAGTTATAGAATTGTAAAAGTTAAAGAATTAGGAATAAACAATAGAAATGTAAATTTTTTTTCAAATGTGCCACATAGGCAAAATGCTTGCATATGAGCAACTCAACCTACCTATTATAAGAAGAGAAGAGATAATAATAAAGATAAAGATTTGACAGCTGCTGGCTGGATGTCCGATGATTACCTTTTCATATGTTTATGTTGTAGAATAATATTTCCTCTAATGTATGTTGTGTGTATGTTGAGGTCTTCCTTTTAATGTATGTTCACATCATGTATGACCGTATGATATTGCATCTATATCCGTAATATGTATTTGGTAAGACTATTCATAGTTCATTTTTTTACGTAAAACGAGTCAAACTGTCAAAGTGGTACTATAATAAAATTGAACTAACACATTAAAAATTTACATCCGAACCGAACTTATTTATGGTTCGGTGCACCGGTTCATATATCTCAATACTGCTCCCAAACAAATCCTCTAAATCATCATCTTCTATCTCGCCGCTGAAACTCAATTGAACACTTGGCTTTTCTTGAACCAAATAAAACCTCAACCATAATTGGAGTTTTCTTTATCAAATTCATTTTGTTAGTGAAACAACTCATCATATCATGCTTCGATTTATAGATATATTTGGTGTGTGTGTGTGTGTGTGTGTGAGATTTTGGGCCAAAACTTCATCACAATTGCTTAATTGAACCAAGGAACGCCTGCGGCAGTGGTTCTAAACTTGGCGATGGTGGTGGGGGACGATGGTAGCCTCAATTTTAGGGTTCATGAAGATGATTTGTGAATATATTCAGAAAGAACCACCATTGATTATAAAGTGAAGGAAGAGAGGAAGATACTCTTTTAGAGGCCACCATCGCAGCAATTGTGCCATAATTGAATTAGTTTTCACCAAAGGTTCTCGAACCTTTTTGCAAGTAATCATAGGTAACCATGGGGAATGAAGACTTCAAAGTATTGCAAAAATGCAATTTGCCAATTGAAATGAGAAAGGTTGATTAATTATAACACAAATCTGGATGATATAGGAAGATGGATGAGGGAACGGGAGGAAGAGAACATGCAATTTTTTAATAAGTAAATAAATCACCATACAACATTTCATAGTTAAATAGGTTATCAGTTGTGCCGAAAAGAAGGAAAGAAATTCAAACCGATTAATAGTTACATATAAGTATGAATAAAACAGCCATCCTAGCATCTAGGAATTAAAATTAAGAAAACTTGATCCGTCAATTTATCTTGTATCTCAAACATGTGCCAACCAGCCATGATTTTTTTCGTAAACTGCGTCTTGATCCTTCAAACAGAACTTAAAGAAAACGATTATTTGGCTACTTTGGGTACACACGTTTGTATAAATTCAAGCATATAGTATCACGCTGTTCAAGAACCCCATTGAGAAGGCACTTCATTGCTCCTGACCAAACAATAAACATAATAACATGATTAGTATATAATATATGATCCTATAATTATTTGATTGCAAGGATATAAACTTTTCCAGGACAAGATAAATACAAAAAATAAAAACATCAAAGGTCTCTAAAATGAGTAGCTTCAACAATGTCTACAATATGACTAATCGTAAAGGTCTCTGATATAACTTACCGTGTGTACCAACCGGTTCTTTAATCCGGCCACGAAGACCACGTTTGGTATAAAGCTCTACAGGCTGCAATACGAAATCTTGTTAAGAACAACTTACGGAGAATAACCTCTTTCAATACTCTGTAATCATCAAGCAAAAAATCTAATAGATTCCAGAAACTGCTTAACATTTTTTCTTACCTTGAAAAACTTAACATCATCTGGATTGTAAAACATGTGTTTCACATAAGTTTTACGTTTTGACACTCTTTGGGGATAGCTGCACCAAAAATTGTTTTAAAACTTTTAATCAGTAAAACAAATTTATCGTCACAACTCTGAAATGACAATAATTGCATGTTTGTCATAACAAGTATCGCAAAGGCATCAACCAAAAAAATATATTTAAAAATACAAGGTTTTTGTTGAAATAATAGACGTCGACAATATAGAAATAAACACACCCGGTCAAAATAACGCGCTTAAGGATTATCCTATCTCGATCAACGGTTTTCAGCGAGCCAAGAGCAGCTACTGCTGGTGTGGCATCCTCTCCAGCTCTCTTTAGGATTATTGTAGGAAGGGGTGGAAATGAAATTTTTGCACAAACTGAAGCAACTGAAAAACGGCCAGCATGGAGAAACCTCTCCATCTTGCTCTTGTCTGTGTTTATGAACTCGCTAGAGAAAATTGGCCTGCAAAATATTTCCATAGCTTTTAGATTTTTTCCGAAAAAAATATATTATGTCATGGTTGTTTAAACTGAATACCATACCTGCCAACAAATTGCCGAAACCCAACATGAAATATTAACTCTTCCTTGGATTTGATTGGTGCATGATATGTGTCATGCTTCTTCACACTACAAAACATGAGTGGCTTTATTTCATGAGTCATGACACATCTTTTGAATATTCAGAAAGGATCACTTATAATCAGCGATCACGAAAAGTTGAAAATAGTAAAATGATAAGGCATAAACACACCTGAAATGAAGGATAGATAATTCGCATTCGTGTTCCAGTAGGCCACTCGCTGTAACCGGGTTTGTCTTTGCAAGCATACATAACTTTGAAGCAACAGCTTTCGGTACGTCCATGATATGCAGCCTAGCAAATGAGCCAACTGGAACACAGTCCTCTCTGTTTTCTTGTTCCATTTCTAAAGCTTTAGCAAGAACATGTTTTTGTGTTCTTTTGAAATTATGATAATTAAAATTTCTGGGATAATCTTCGGGTAGAGATTCCTGATATTATTTAATAGAAATGTTAGACCGTTTTTGCTGTTAGTGGCAATTAATCATTACAAAGAATCTCCAAAAGACAAACATACATTAGGATCCCATGAAGAATTCCGAAAAGACTTGAGATGCCTATATTTTGCAAACCACAACCTAGCAGGTACGTCCAATGGTGTGTCCACTTCATCAGGAAACTCTGCAACAGAAAACATAAATCAAAAAGGGAATTATATAAAACCGAAAATCATCCACAGGTACATTCAAGGTCGTGATAGGTCCCTTGTGCAAGAGGAAGGATCACGTGAGGCATTGGCTCACCATCACTCTACTGTGGGTCCCAAGGTGTGGTACGTATATTCTAGAAAGAAGAAAGATATTGCCAAAGCTCATGACAGTTAGAGAGCTTGCTGACGTGGAGGGAGGGGATTGGATGGATGCAAGAGCTACAGCCGTTTTTCCAAAATAAAAGGAGCAGAGAGTACTGGGGAATGGGATCTTTCATTACAGAGTTGTTTTGTTAGGAATGATTAGGCAGGTGATACCTGACCTACGGAGCTGAGCTCTGGTTGTATTTCCCTACTGTAATCATCCTTATTTCATATCATAATAAAGCTCTTATACATCTTCATTCTCTTTTCTTTACAAAATTACTGTTTGATTAAATTGGTTCCTAACAGGTCGGCTCTAAAAAAAAATCCTAAAACAAAGTAGAAAAGAGACCGAAACAAAAAGTTTATATGCAACTTTAGACATAAACAAACCAAAAACTCATGGCTTCTTTCTAATAAAGATAAGTGTAACACACACGAGACCATAAAAGGAAAGATTACCCTCATCTGCAGCATTATCTTCTTTAATTGCCTTCAGTTCATCTTGTATGTTCTCTCTAGTCATGTTATCTATTTCCTGTAATCCAACAAAAAAGTAATCATGCATTAAGGATATAGATTAAGATCCATAGACACCATAGTAATCAAAATAAAAGTGGAAAAAACTTGATACAACATTGTTTACCATGAGAAAAACTTGTCTAGAAAAAAAAAATTAATATACATTTCTTAATCCATATAGCCAACGTTGCCTAGTGGGACAAGGCTTGGTTGTTGTTGTTGTAACTTATTACTTAAATCTTAAGTAAACAAAATTAAGTATGATTAAATTTTAAGTAAACAAAAATAAGTATGATGTTTGAAGACAAATGTTTAGGCAAACGATTTAGTTAATTTTTTCATAAGCTCTCGAGGGAAGCAGACAACATAAAGCTTTTTTGGCCCCAAATAATCTTATGCAAAGACCCAATTAATCACATACTTATTCATATTTTTATATCTTAATTTGCTAATATATAACCTGAAAGATCTACATAATAATTAGTTATGGACTAAACAGTTAAGATTTTTTATAGTGGTACAAGTTAATATGTGGCAGCTACTCCTGTTCATAAATTATTATAAATCAAAAAATTATAGCTTAATATATTTTATTTTATCAAAAAAACACCACAACTACTTAATCAACAAACAATTAACTTAATCCATAAACAGCTCAATTACTTAATCAACAAACAAACTAATCGTATATATACTTGTTAATTTAAAAACAATATGGCATGCTATAAATTTTTTTATGAAGACAAAAATAAAGGATACTATAATTTAAAGACCAATATAAGCAAAAGTGATAGTTGAAAAGTAAATGTATGTGGTTAAAAATTTAGTCTACATGCATCAACTTTTCAACTACTCTATTTGCTTATATTTCATTCCATAGGGAGTATTTATTATTATTATATGGGTGTGAATTTTTGAAATCACATTAGCAGTTATTAATAATTATTGAAAACAAAAACAAAAGCAAAGCATGTTGTAGAATAGCGAAGAAAGTTTTATAAAAAAATAAAAAAATAAATAAAAATAGAGAAGAATGTTTATACAAAAAAAAAATAGAGAACCTTTAAAAAAAATAAAGCAAAACAACAAACAATAGGCATAGTGGGTTACAGCTGTGGAGTAAAACTGATCATCCAACCTTTCGGTGATTAAAACGTGTTATTTTAGATATTTTTTAACTGCGTCGTCATTTTAATGAATCGGGTTGCAGAACTCGACTAGGAAGCCATAGCTCTGCACAACAAAAGAAGAATCAGTCTATGATTCTACTTTTTCTTACAACTTTCCACGGCGGTCTAGGCCGCTACCACCAATTTCTGATTCCGGGGCTACACAAGCACAAAAAAGGTACTCAAGATCGTAGACTCGTGGATTTCTACAAGTCAGATCATGATCTTGACTACCTGGCTAGTGAGGCCATGAGTCCAACGTGAAAGGGCAAACACTTTAGCTATTACTATTAGAATTGACTTTTTAGAACCTCACCATCATTGAAACAATGTCAGTTTCTTCCTCAGAATCTCCAATACTAAGTGAAGCTTCAACACCATCTGACTTCTCTTCAATGACATCATGAAAATACCATTCAGCCTGGAAATCAAAATAAAGGCCAAAAAACAATCATACCCGCACTAGATACTTGGTAGGCATAAATATGACAGACATGAGGAAAAATATGTAACAATATTAAGGGCAACAAAAAAGCATTCAGAAAGAAGTGTATCGAGAAAACAAGCTCAAACCTGATATTCTGAAGTTCCAGGAGGAAGCTTCAACTTTCTCGTCTTCTTTTGCTGCTGATCTTCATCAGCTGTTGATGTGTCAACCTCTGGTGGTCGTGTCTGGTAACAGGGAAAATATCACCCAAAATGCCAAACAAAAGAATCATACATCTAATTTGAAAACTTATGGGCAGGGCGGGGAGGAGCTGGTTCTTGGCTTAAAAATAGTCAAGTCCACCAATCAATAACTAATGGGTTATTTTGGCATATCATCCAAATTTACACTTTTCATTTGGTCGTAGTTTAAAAAAAAAAAAAAAAGAGTTAATGAATAGTCTAATATTCAATTAAGAAGGTTGTCAATTCAGAAATGAGTATGGAAGCTAATAAATCAAATATAACAATTAGAATTAGCAAATGTCAGTGGTAGAATTAGAAATGAGATATCGTTATCTATACCTGCTCTCCATCCTTCTCGGCAACTACATCTTCTTGGTTTTGAGGATCTGGAACCAGCGAATGAATGACCTAAAACATTATAAAGGAGGAGAATTGAGGAAAAAGTAAATGTGTAGATTTGTAAAGAGCTAAAGAAGGTATGAGATTAAAAGGGTAAGAAAATTTGAAAGATCACAATGTCTTAACGGTGCATGAACATAAGACTTATCGGTATATCAAACTCAAGAGGGGGAATGCTGACAATGTTTTCAGATTGACGGAAAAATAGTCGCCCTTGTCAATTTAAATTATTAATTATATTTCAATATTAAACTTAGATGATTTTATTTACATGCTTAAATGTGCATAATATATATGGATATACATGTATGAAACTCAGTTGAACATTGAAGAGTCTGGTTTTGAAAACTTTGGGTAAGACTATATACCTCCACGTCATGTGTCTCAGGTGAATCCATTAGGTCCTGATTTTTTCTTGAATTTGAAAGAAAGGGATCCTCAAGAACTTCAATTTTACACAGTCGGAAGTCTCCTGCACCTGACACATGAACCTGAATAAACAAAACAAAACATGAGACTAGCAACAACTCAATGAAACTACAATTTATACCAGGACGTTCCTATTACCAGTTGATTCACGGAGAGGTTACGAGCCCGGACATAACCAGTGAGAAGAAGGGTGCATTTGTCAGAAGAAATGTCATCACAGACAGCATCGACCTGTAATTTAGGGTTTTAAACAAGAGGAGCTCAATATGATAGCATCAATCAACATATAGATCATAAATTCTTTATTCACTCTTTAGTATTATTTAGGACTGCTCAGTGCGGCAAAACCAAAAATTATCCCAGAAAACATTGTTAAAATCAATATGACTAGGCTGTTGATTAGAGGTTCAGAGTTGGATCAACACAAAACCAAACCTTATGAGCCATGAGGTAGGATCGATGAGTTCTCCAACGAGGAATTTTAAGGCTTTGCTCTTTAAAGAGCCACAAAAACTGCAATTGTGAAAGACGGTGTGAGTGAAGGGCTTAAACCATCAAACTGGATATGCAATCTGAGTGGTTGCAATTAGAATTTTCAGTCAAGAATTGGAGAAATAGTTACCTTGTGCAGATCATCCTGTGTATCAGCTGGATAACATCTACAATCCTCAGGAAATTCAGAGGCAAGACTTGATGAGCAAATCTTCTTCAGTTCATTTCTCTGCTTAAGGTCAGTGGGAAGATCCTGAAAGCATAAAACGAAGAGAAGAAAAAGAAATCCACATAAATGAATCAAAACTATATTTCTTGATGAGATTATGGTAAGCTTGTGTCGCTTAATATGTTCTGAAAAAATGGTCCAGCATAACTTACACGAACAAAGAGAACAGTACTTGGTAAACCGAGAGACCTAAATACAGAAAGGCACTGATCTCCAAAGGAATCAATGTAGTGAGAATCAGTTTCTTCACATAAAGACCTTGCAGAGGCCACAAAAACCAGTAGATCAGCAACCTACAGCAGAAGTAGCGGTAAAATCAAAACGGAGAGACATTTTGGACAACCATAATAAACTAAAACCAACCCTTGCAGCAAATAAAAAATTGATACCTTGAGCATTTCCATGCATGAAATCAAATCACCATGAGGTGCTTTTAGTACCTGTGGCAGCAAATAACAATAGTGTAACCAAAACAAGACTAGGGAAAATAATATGTTTAAATTACAAATTTGAAAGTTTGTTTATTTTGGCTATAAACAAGTTGATTCGTGAACGTACTGATATTCTAGCACGATATTCAGAAGAATCGATTGTTGGTGTTAAAGGTCCTGGGAGGACCGTAGACGAATGTTTAGATAACAGTGCGAAGAGATCATCTGCAAGTGACTCTAAATCCACAGAAGCACATAGAGCAAAGAGAACCTGTGCACATTTGATATTGTCATTTATTATTGATATTGTAGACTTAATAGTAAATAAATAAAACAGAGCACGAACTCACAATTACACGGGGAGGTGTTGACTCTCTCTTTTGTTGCAAACGAGCAGCAGCAGCTCCTTGTTGCTGGCGTATCTGTAATATGTAAATTTACAGTGAGGACGGACTCTGGAAGTAATAAAGGGAAACAGAATCAAAATATTGGAGTACCGTTTTATTTCTCTGAATTCGAGCTGCACGTGCTCCTTTGCCCTTTGTTGTTTTTGCAATTGGGATTGTTATTCCACCTATAAACTCAATTGAAAAATCAAACAGCAATAATAGATAAAAGCATATCCAATCCAATGATCAAATTCAAACAAACCTTTGAGAGAAGAGGTTTTCTGAATATTGCGACTCGATTTTGTAGAGAAGCGAGACTTGTGGGGCTTATTCGCTTGGACTCGCGTCCGTCTCACCACCATCGTACTAAATTAGATACAAGATTTGACTCTTTACTGGAATCTGTCTGTGTGTATATATGTATGTATCTATTGTAAAACCCTACTTTCGAGAATGGGTTGGGTTACTATGCCACTCAACCCTTTCAAACCAATAAAAATGACAAAATTTATTTTCTCCCCTTACCTTACCTATTTTATTTTATCAAAATACTTTTATATTATATTACAACGATATAACATCAAAATATATCTTCTAGCCACTAAACTACCTGACCAAAAAAAAAAAACATCAAAATATATCTCGCCAATATATATATATATATATATATATATATATATATATATATATATATATATAACAAACGCATATGCATGCCTACCGTTTACTTTTTATCTTACTTGCCTATTTTATTTTTATTTTTTTGCAACGGGGCAGAGCAACTCTATTTGAACACCGGTGTGGTCGACTCTGATCAGGTAAGATCAGTGGCGCCGTTTGTGGGAACGATAAATTTCATTCTCAAACCCAACCCATTAGCCTCGACTGGAGGCATTTGTTCTGACTCGCCTATAAGTCTCACATTGCTTAGAACTCGAGACTAATGATAGTTTATATACAACACGCCACACTCCTTTAGCCAATCGAGATGCCTTTTCTACAAAGGACAAAATCATGACGGGTTAACCCCAAAGCGGACAATCTCTCGAAAATGTGGACTTGAGGTTAGATCTGAACAGTGACGCTGTCTGTAAAAAGCATAAAGTTTTCCTCGTCTTTTCCTTAACAAAATACCAAAACTACTAAAAATTCACCAAAAACACGACCAATGGCCGAAACAAACAGCATCAAAGACGCCGATAGCCGAATTCAGGAGGTGGCTGCCAACGACAATCAACAGATTGACGGAGTTACAGCCTCAATGTGGATGGTATGTTGGCAACGACGAAACTAGTCACATTGAAAATGGGGTTGCCGCCACCCCAACAATTCATAGTACTATGGGTGGCTAAAAGATTTATTTATCATATTTATTTAGTACCTTAGATGATAACTAGTGTCAGACACTAGTTAGAAATTTCTTTGTCTCATTTAATTTTTCAACGACTTAACTTGGTACGTCATAAAAATAATACCGAAATTATTTTCTCACTTGGTTTTGATTCATTATAACGAAGAAATAAATTTATTTATTTCTATATAACAATATCAAGGATAAATTGGGCCAAAAAAAAGGTGAGATGTTTAAATAATGAGAAAACAAATGATGTATTATTCTATTTTAAAGTCTCACTATTTTCGCCCGCCCCTCTTGAGAATATTTTCCGGTTTTGTCCCTGTATGTTGGACTCCCTTTTGACTTTTTGTGTCTAAAGTCTTATTGAAAATGGTGTTTAGATGGTGTATCTCGTTGAGTGCTGCGACAATGGTGATGCAAATACATGGACTTGTCCAACTCATTTGTGTGAATAATCATATTAAGACAACTTGTCCTATTGAGTGTAGCGGCAACGACAAAGTAATTGTATCAATTAAAAAAAAAATCACTTTAGAGAAAGCATGGCAAATTTAGATAAAAATATTATTCAATTCATTTTATATGATTACTCTTATCTTAACCTAATGTGAATCATTTTCGAAATTTCTATATAACATTGTTAAAAATATTTTAGAGAAAATTTGCCGCATAGTTTAATTTGGTTCATTGACTTCAATACAATGAACCAAAAATTTATGTACTACTATTATTGATTTATTGAAGACATGATAGTGTAGTGTGGATTAATATGACATTTTCCCACCGTGGTGCCAAAATTAAAAAGGAAATTAAGAAAATGAATTGTAGAAGCCCACGTTAAGAAATACTTTAACACGTTACACAGTTGAAGTTCACATGATAAATGCAATTCTTCAATTTCTAGTCTGTGTTTGATTTGTAAAACAGTAAATATTGGACATAATATGGTAGAACATGATATAATAAAACTGCATCGTTGAGAGATAGAGAGATAATATTTTTTATATTTAAAAATAAAATGGATATTTTCATTTTTTTTTATAGTTGTATTAGGAACAAAAAGTTGTAATGTGGTTTAGTGATGGACAAATATTTTTTTTTTGTCTTATCCCTTACTGCCTATATTGTCCAGTCCCATAATAACCAGTTTCAGAATCAAACATGGTACAATAAGAGTTGTTTAGTCAAATCCTCTGTTTTTTAGCAGATCAAACGCATCACAAGACTATACTAGTCTACACCATTGTAGAGTATGAGAAAATCTATGTTGGGTACAACCCCAACACATTATCAACTCCCTAAAAGAGTTTCGTCCTCAAAACTATAAAGTAAAACATTATGAAAGAGTTTCTTCATTTAATAAAATCATACGATAAAAAAATCAATTTCTAAAGGATGCAATTAAAGTATTTATTAGAAATAATATAAAACCATTGATGTAGCTCTATCCTAACAGCTTAATTTTTTGGGATAATCAGTTATTTGACATGGTATCAGAGTCTCTATGACCAAGTGATATAGAGTTTGATCTCCGCTCCCCTCACTTTCTAATTAAAAAGTAGAATTTGAACATATGGTAGGTGAGTCTATGCATTATCCACACTTCGAGCCCATGTGGGCACTTGCGTGTGAGGAAGCGTGTTAGAAATAATATAAAAACATTGATGTAGTTCTATCATAACAACTTAAGTTTTTGGGATAATCGGTTATTTGACAGTATTATTATTTATTTTTTTTAAGTTAAAGTATTCTAACATGTAAATAGAATAAAATATTTATTTATATATAAATAAAATTCATGGGTATACTTTTATATTTTCTGTCACAACTTTTGGTCCCTACTTTTAATCAAACTTTTGAATACCTTTATATTTCATGATATTATAAGAATCACTCCTGCAAAAATTTAGATCTTTTTAACATAAGATGAATTATTTATAAATTTTTATGTTGAATGTTTTTTTTAAAAAATCATATTTAATTCATCCCTTGTTAAAAAAATTTAAACTTTCGCATAAATGAGTCAAATAATGTGCTAAACAAGACGGCGGAATATTTTTTAAAATTTTTTGAATGATATACACGAGTTGATTAAAAAGTAAAGATAAAAAATCATGACATAAAATATTTGATGGATAGAAACTTGCTGAAATTTTGTATAGGGACTAAAAACAAAATTTTAAATATTTATATATAGGGACCAAAAACACACATATAACCCATAAATTTATATTTATATGTGGTATTTTTATGTACTTATAATTATTATGTGCTATTTTTTTATATATACATTATATTCTCGTTGATTTACAAATTCATGATGTTGAATTACAAATTTTTTGCCTAATAGAGATAAATAATTCATGGAAAATGCTAAACGATGCACCTGGTGCATTGGTTAAGCATATTAATATAGAAACATTTTCTTGAAACTTGTACTAGTAAGAAAAAATTGATTCTTTTTTTGAAACATATTTAGGAAAAATGATCGAAAGAATTTAAATTCGATACAACAATTTATAGTCATAATTTATTTATTTCTCGATCAAACTCTTATTTATCAGAGTCCCCTTTTCTTGAAAATCAAATTGTTAACAAAAAAAATGATGAATATATAGTTTTTTAAAAAAAACTCTACATCAATTTAGATATGTATTATTGGCGGCCACCACGCCATTTTTATTTGTTTATTTATTTTATAATAAAGAGGGCCAAAGCCCAAATAATAAAATTTACACGGAAATTGTTATAGAAATTTGTTAACAGTAATTTTCTAATTTTAGATGCTGCAGCTAAAGTAGAAAAATTACCTATAGGTTCAAAGTACAAACTGATTCAAGCTTGAGTGTTAAGAAAAGGAAATTAAAATGTACTCTAAAAATGGAACAACAAATAAAAGGGAAGAAATGTACTACATAAATGATATTATAAAGGAATAGCAAAATTGCGATTTCATTTTTCAGATTTTGTGGTCTTATTTAATGCTTTTCCATAAGAAGAAAGAAATAGCTGTAATTTGCAAGGCCTAAATTTGATATGGTCAAAATCATTCAAAGTAAGTAACTAATTTGTGAGTATCACATAGACTTATTTCCTGATATGAAAACTCAATTGAAAAAATAGGAAGTGTGGCTCTCAAACGTATTTCTTATTCATTCAATACTTTGAGCCTTTTTAATAGACAAATTACAAACTGAAACATAGACACGTGCAGCATAAACTCCACTACTCCTAACAAGTAGAACAACTATCCACTTATTATTTTGACTAAACCAATAAAATAGAAACTGCAACAACTAGCAACAGACTCTCCTAAACTTTAGGCCACTAAGCAAATCAATCTAACTAAATGATTAAAAACAATATAATAATTAAATTATGCTAACAATTTCCAAGTTTAAGTCCAACTCTTTTGAAAATATATGATATGATCCAATAGCTTGTGTGATTAATTTATGATGCTTAAACTCAATGTATTGTCGATTCTAAAAATAAATTGAGGCAATGACTCAATACAGTGAATTGCTGACTCACATAGTTTTTTTTTTTTTTTTTTTGTGAATGACTCGCATATATAGATTTAAGTTTGTTACTAATTTTGTTTTCAAAAAAAAAAAAAAGTTTGTTACTAATTTTGTTATTGATATGCTTCTATAATCTTGTATTGATTAAGGGCATGATTATTTTTAGGAGATTGCTAATATTTTTGAGTTCGTACCTGAGACCCTATTAGTCACTAAACTACTTAGGGACAAACTAAATATGATTCTCTCAAATACTCGTAATCACTTTGTGTATTACCAATATCGATAATTGCTTATTAAAACAAAGTTAGCTACTAACTAGGCATGATTGTTGAGACATTTTATTATCTGCTACTACCAAATCTTTACTTGCATTATTATAACGTGTTTGCATTGAAGTGTTGCAATCTTCATGCTTGTTTGGTAGAAGAGAAAATGGGAAGAGAGAAATTAAAACACGCAACTCAATGCATGTACTAAGTACATGCATTGAGTACATGCATTGAGTTGCGTAGTACATGCATTGAGTTGCGTGTTTTAATTTCTCTTTTCTCATTTTCTCTCCTACCAAACACCGTCCCTAAAAGATTGAGCATTTTGCAAAAACAATTTGTTCCAAAATATTTGAGCCATTTGCAATTTTCTATGTTGTATTTCCACTTTTATCTTTAGGGAAATGTTAACTTGTGCCCTTAAGGGCACATGTTAAGAAGATAAATGTGAAAAAAATTTATTGAACTTGTGGTGTATTACATTCTCTAAGCATTAAATTCTTTGTATCATTAAATGTTATACTTCTATTTTTAGGTAGCTTAACATGTGCCTTTAGGGCACAAGGGCACAAGTTAACATGACCCTTATCTTTATACTACTTTTGTAAAATTTACTTTTTTCATCATTATTGAACTTAAATAATGCATAGGAATTAGGGAGTACACCACATTAAATTAGGATAATTTGGTAAAATAAATATTATCTCTCATTCTTTTATACTCTTTTCTTAATATGTATCTTTTGGTCAAATAGTTCAATCTTATTGGGACGTAAGGAGTAAAAGATAATAGACTAATAAGTATCAATGCTTTGGCTTCAAAGCCTTTGATTTGAGGCCCCAAGAGGAAGATTTCATAATCTAGATTCTAGAATTCCCTATTGGATCAGAAATACAGCAAAATTACCAAACCTACCAGCTCATATGAGGAGTAAATTCATATCTTCTTTTTTTTTTTTTTTTTAAAATAAAATTAAAAAGGATAATTTATATCTTCTTCTCTATTACTTTTTTCAGAGATGTCCTTTTTTTTACAATTTCATTAATAACAATACTTGTTTAAATATGCTCGAAAATAATATTGTGACATGACATGAAAATGTATAGTTGTATTCCCGTGAATATAGTTCAGTTGGTACGGATATTATTTATTATATGTAAGGACTGTTTCGAGGTTTAATTTTAGTACTCCTACTTATTCAATTTAAAATCCTAGTTACCGGACTATTTGAATTTAAAAAAAGATTTTGTAGTTGTATAATTATGTAAACTGTTACCTTTGGCCATATCTATAATTTAAATAATGCATTTTTAATATTTTAAGAAATTTTTATCTTTGGTGCAGTAAATAAAACTCTTTAACAGATGCCTTCTTTTGTCAGTTTGTACTTTGTATCCCCCATGAGAGGCAAGGTACCAAAAATATATAATAACACTTCAACAAGGACCTCACATTTTACCTGAAGAGAGATTGAGATCCATAAGTTTGATGCATGAGCTAAAAATATTAGCTTTTAAGCAGCATTGAAAGCTAAACAGAACAACTTGTGGTTAAATCACATTTGATGAAACAAAAGTGATCATAGAAAGTACAAACTTAGAACCAAACATAAGTGTGTAGATTAATACTAAAGATTATGCAAGAGCACGAGTTAGCATGATCCTAATACAAATAGTAATAAAAATAATATGTAATTGAAAAGATATTTGCTAAATGAATTTGGAGGACAGCATGAAAATAATTAAAAAAAGGAACTAGCATTTTATGATAATAATCACTATGATAGCAACCCCATTTATTGCCGGATAGTAAATGACAAGACTAAAGGGATTGCTAAACAAATCTAAATACACAAAAGAATGTATAATTAAGAATATAATAACACTCCAAGTGGAAAACAAAATCCAAATCACATCCACACAATTGCAAACATGTGGTACATTATTATTTATTCAAAGAATTCCCAATTGGACTTGGGAGGAACTGAATTATTGGCAGATGAGCTGGATGAGGATGTTGATGTAAGAGGAATTAATGGTGGTACAGAATCAAATGTTTCCCATTTGGTTGTAACTACAACTTCTGAGGCAGAATTCATAGAAGGTTTGTGTTGCATTTGTTGGAACACTAGAGAATGACCATTTGAGTTCCTTTGTGGTGCTTGTTTTTGCTGCTCCAAATTTGGTTCTGATTTATGATTTCCATTTGACATGTCTTCATGTGGTTGCTCTTCAATTGGAGCCAATCTTTTAGCATTTGAATGCTTTTGTTGAAGCTTCTTCTTTGCTACTTGACCTCCATTAGAATTCTTGTTCTTAATTTTCAACATATCCAAAGTTTCAACATACTTTTGCACTCTTTTTACCTTCAAAATTATCGAATACCATTAGTACCAATAGTGTGTATAACCAATAAAATCTTAATTTTTTTTTTTTGTCAAATCTTTAATCCTTGAGAAATTTAATCTCGTCTCCATAGACCCAAAGAGGAGACATAAAAAATTTGAGTCTTAGAAACTATAAATTGTCTATGTTTTTAATCTCAAGACTAAAATTTGCTATAATTTTCTCATGATCAAATTTGGTCTTAGGCTAAAATTAATCTACACTCCTAAAATAAAATTGAGAAAATCTAATGCACAACAATTTTTGAATATAAAAAGTGGAACAAAGATAGTAGCTATGAAAATCTCACCTGCATTTTCCTCTGCAGTTTAACATCCCCATCAGCCACAATAGCATCCAATTTAATTAATTCATTCATCAATTTCTCAATCAAACAATGCACATCTGTCTCTACAACTTTCCCACCTTTACTAATTATTGTTTCAATAGCAGACACCTATTTTTAAGCATAATTCATATCAACAATTTTCTATCAGAACCAAATATTCAAGCATTAAATACACTCACCAACCTTATTATAAAAAAAAATTTAATAAAAATGTACCTGCCCTGCAAGCTTATCTACTTCCAAGCTAATTTCTGAAATAGATTTTGCAGCTCTTTCCATCTTTACATTCTTCCTCATTTCCAAGTACCTCTTCTCTTGACTAATAGGATCTTCCATCACCACCAACTTTGATTTATCTTTTACTCCTACTATGTCAAGAAATGCCTTTGAATCCCTTTCCTTGTCTTTGTAAAATATCTTTTGGTCTTGGTGATGTAAACCAGTTGGACCGGTTAGCATTTTCTTCAATTCCCCTGTAACACCAAACAATAACAAAGATTAAAAAATATAATAACGAGAAAAAAAAAATTTACACGGCCAACCAATAACAATCATAATCGATAAAAACCATACACTATGCAGTTTTAATATAAGATGGAAAATTAAATCATTTTTATTGAATGTCAGTGTAAAATTAATTTAAACCGATAGTATGTATCAATTAAATTCAATAATAAAAAACTTTAAAAATAAAATAATAATGAAAGTAAAATAGAATAAAATAAAAAATAAAATAAATATTGTAACAGTATACCAAATGTTGCCATTGAACTAATGTTGACTTCATGATAAGTTGAACCATATTTAACCCGAACTTTAATTGTCGGTGGTTGAACCGGTTTACGGTCCGAGTCATCATCGGTTCGACGCTGAACCAACATCCCACCTGGTCTCATCTCCCACTCCCTACCTCTTGGTTCGGTTCCCGAACCACCATTATTGACCATGTTCTTCATCTTCATCATCTTGCTTTGCGTGAAACCAAAACCAGATAGATCTTTGATTCTGTCACAGAAATCTTAGCCACCCAAATCTCTTGTTATAAAAAATCACTGACTTATTCATCACACGAGTCCAAACCACACGAATACAAAGATAAAAACAGAGAAACAAAAATAAAAGCTTCAAGTTTCAACTTTTTCTTTTTTCCTTTTTTAGAGGAAGGAATCAATGGCGTTTGGTTGAAGAAAAAATAAAAACCAACAACTATACAAATCTTAGTCTTCACGTGAACTCAAAAAAAGTAAAAGAAAGATCGCCGGCCGGTGACCGGAAAAGATTAAACTTTTGTAACCATGTGGAAAACAGAGGAAAAAAACAAAAATGAATCTGCAAAAGCTGAAAGTACAGTGATGTATGCAGAAAAAATGTGAGGATTTATACAGTGAGTGTGAGAAATTTATGGCTTAATATGAGATATGTGATAGAGAATAAGAAAGGAAAGAGTGAAGTAATTTTAGGAGGGTAAATGAATGTGAAGTCAAAATTTAGAGAGAAAAAAGAATTCCAATAATGAGGAATTGATTTTTTCTGTATTTGGTGTTGAAGTTGTGAGAGAAGAGAAAGTACAGAAAATGAAAATCAAAAAATGAATATAAAAACGTGTGGCCAGCTAACTATGCTGGCAGCCTGGTGTGGTGTGTGACTTCTTATTTTTGGTATATACTTATACGACAACAGCTGCTTTCAATTTTTTTTCCCTCAATTTTTTTCAATTTTCAGATCTTAACCATCAATTATTTTTTTTTCCATTACTTTTAAAATTAAATATTATTTTACATTTGTAATCCAATGGTCAATTGTTCAATTTTATTTCCTCAATTTTTTTTTTCCACTTGAGAGGATTCATTCTCATACTTATACTGTATAATAATAATTCATTTATAATCATTAACATTATAAATAATTGTTCATAACAATTCTCAAAATTAATAATTGTCCATAAATTAATGATTGTCCATGACATGTATAATCCTTCCTTATATCCTTATCCTTATAGGGTTATAAATTCAAATTCAACTCATTTTTTTACGCAAAATTCAATTTATGAGTAATGTTTGTATATGTATAAATCGAAAAAAAATACTATTATTTAGTTATATATACATAAATCTAAAAATTTAAAATAAAAATAATATAATCGTATTAATCAACATTATTTTTTTTCTATATCAGTATGCCTAACATCATTTAATTTGTGTTTGCGCCTAATACCTTTTTTTAAATGTTTTGTGATTATTTTATAAATAATAAACATATGTAATATTTTAAAAAGTGATTATTTTTATTTTTAAAAAGTGACTTTTCTTACAAAATAAGCCGTAACAAGACTCTAAGAGTAGCTTTTTAAATATAATAGATTTTTTTAGAGGAAAAACCAAACAAATATAAAAAAATGGAGGGTTTTTTTTTTGTTCTAAAAAATGGAGGTTATTTAGTAATTAAAAAAATCACTTTATATGTTATATCTGGACAAATTAAAGATTATTCTTTTAATTTCTTTTGAAAAATATTATTTTTATTAAAATAATTAAATAAACACAAAGTAAAATATATATTTTAAAATTATTGCAATAAAAGTAATCTCTGAAATTTTTTTTGACACAAACAAAATGATATTCATTCATTCAAATCGACAGAATACATCAAATACAATCACATATTCAACTTCACTAAAAACATATAGGATGAATCTGCGAACAAACTCACAACATCCGAGTTAATAGCATACAACAGCAAAATGCCTACTACAAATAATATGATAAAATTAAAATCACCGAGAAGAATCAAATGAACACCGCAACAATACGGAAAATCAAATAACGCCGCACAAGACGACGACCCACACAACACCGCACTTAGACGACGAAATTATACAAAAAACACAAAAGAAAAACTTAATTTATGTAAAAATCACTTATTTATATTAAAATAAGAGAACAAAAAGGTATAGAGAAGGTGATTCCGGGCCAAAAATGACTCAAAATCACCCCTCTATGATGAACAAAAAGACTTTGGAGACAAAATTTTTTTTTTTTAAAAACTAGGGCCGGCAGAAGTATCTCATGATTTTTGTTAGAATGAGTATTTGGGGTATTTTTTTCTCTCTGAATTATTGAATATCAAAATTATTATTTTTTAAAAATCTATAATGAATGGACATTAAATTGATTTTTTCTCTTTTTATCTTTTATTTGTATACACGCGTTTTCTTTTCTAATAAATAAGAAATTTGATATACATTAAGTTGTAAAGCGAATGATTTAAAAACTATTTTTAAAACTAGACATAATAAGGGAAAAGTGATCGGATAACTTTTTTTCGCTTCATAGATTATTTAAAATACTAAAATAACCTTTTGCTCATCAAATATTGTTCAAGAAAAAAATTGTTCAACACTTTAAATGATCTTTCGTCATGTAATGTCCTGTTAAATATATTTTTCAAATATGAAATTTTTATTACTGTTATCAATGACAAATTTTCGTTAGAGAACATTTGGGGAACACAAGATGAATTTCTCACCTCCGTTAGCAAAATTTTCAAATAAAACGTATACGAAATTTTCACCATCGTTAGCGAAAAACTAATATTCGTAGGAAAACCCGTGAAAAACACAAGTAAATTCTCTATTCTCAACCAATTATTTTTTCTTCATATGTTGAAACTAAGAATTGAACCACTAACCACTACTTAGGAGACTTTGTTCTCCTATCACTTTGATTAATCTATTGTTAGTAAAAAATTAAAGCTTAAAAAAATGATTTTCATAACATTTAACCAATATTTAGTTTTATTTATGTAAATTCTTTTAAAATAATACTTTTATTTAACATCTTAATTACTACTAGTAAACTTTTATTTTGATTACTTTTTTTGAATTGAAGAAATTTTTATAAATATATTCTGATAAAAAATTAAAATAATTGTGATTGTCAAAAATTAAAATTGTAATCTTTTTACATTTATTTTATTTGAAACATATTTTTTATCAATGATACGTACTTAAAAAATGCCTTTAAAAAATTGATTTTAAACTTAAAAAAATAACCTTAAGAAGTACTGTATTTTGTTAAAAAAAAAAAACCAACAAAGAAGGGAAGTACCCCTCTCTAGCCAATCTTTAGCTGCCACGTACACATCCTCTCCACAACAATCCCAAAAGTTTTGGTAAAAAGCGGGATTAAATCCATCGGATCCCGGCGCCTTATCCGGATGCATTTCAAACAAGGCTTCTTTCAACTCTTCTTTCGTAATGGACCTCACCAAATGTTCATTGTCCTCTTGTGTTATTTTAGGGGATATCAATGGCAGAACCGGTTCATGCGTTGTTGAATTAACTTTGAAAAGATGGTTAAAATAATTCATAGCCACATCACAAATTTTAGGTTGAGTTGTGACTGCGATGTTTTCCTCGTTCACAAGTTTAGTTATCTTATTCTTTCGGTGTCGTGTCGAGGCAGTCATATGAAAAAACTTTGTGTTAAGATCCCCCTCTTGAAACCAATGTGGCTTTACTCTTTGTCTTCAATAGGTCTCTTCTTGAATCAATGATACGTACTTAAAAAATGCTTTTAAAAAATTGATTTTAAACTTAAAAAAATAACCTTAAGGAGTACTGTATTTTGTTAAAAAAAAGAAAAAGACCAACAAAGAAAGTGAAAGGGCGGAAGAACTAAAGCCGCCAACGAGGAAATGGTTAAATATTTTGTGATTGTCTAGAAAAAAAGACCATGTGTTTCGGTGCATTGTGCCTAGGATAAATATTTTGTGTCCTGGCCTTCTTAGACAACACGTGTTCGTATTTGGAAATTGTGCAACATGCTAACGACGGTGTTCAACTAATGATATGGTGCATTAGCATGTTAATGACGGTTATTTTAAGGAGAGGCATTCAAAGTGATGAAATCTCCTAAGAGTAACAAAGTATTTTTTTGACAGTTGAATATGAAGTAATTAATTATGAATTAACAAATTAAAAGTAAATATTATTGATGCATCATCATAACATAAAATTGTTATAATTTCAAGTTAAAACAATTTTATACTACTTTTTTTTTTTGACACAAGCGTTGAGAAACACCTGGGAGACACGTTATAGGCACATTAAAACTAAATTCATGGCTTGTTATTATTCACACAAGTTAAGAGGAAAGGTAGAGAAATTGAAGAACAAGTAAACATTCTTTATAACTAGTCCACATACCACCTAATTGACACCAACGAGTAAAACTTCTCTTTGCTTCGGGACCCCATAATAACAACAAAAAATGTGTCAAACTATTAGCAAAAGTAGAGACTGCCGCAATTAAAAAGTTACTTATAATTCATGTGTTCAAGTGAAGAGATTGAAAATAAGTAAAATTTAGAGATCGTTCTTTTTAAGCTCTTGGAACTAATTTATTTGAACTCATTTGTATCTATTGTGAATATTTATTGCAGTGGATCAAATAGTTGTCATTGTATTTCTCTTTTGTTAAGTAGTATATAGTGATTAGAGTTTTTTATTTTTAAAGTGAATAAGTGGATGTACTAGAGTATTGTCAAAAAAAAAAGTGGATGTGCTAGAGTTCTAACATCAATCTCTCTACATTACATACAACGTTTCTATCAACTGAGCTATACTCATAAAGACTAAATTATTTGTATTTTTTTTTTATTTTCTAAAAATGTGTTTTATTTAACTTGTTAATTAGAAAATATGGGATTGGTGAAATAAATGATTGTAAAGGAGAGGAAATAAAATGCTAGTTATATAAGATGCATTGTTAGAAATGGTGAAAATAGTATTTTGGTATTTTTATTATTTTCAATAAATATAAACAATTGTTCACTGCACAAGTATAATACTCTCCTTAATAGCTAGTAAAATCACAAATGTTAGAAATAAAAATCAAAAACATTTTTACAAAGTAAACAAATTTAAGCTACTAAATTCTAAGCAAAAAGCACAGAAGAAACAACATTTTCTTTGTTTGAATTCTTCAAAAACTTCAAAGTCTGAGTCTTACCCTCCTCCACCGACACTTTGACACTCCTCAAATCGTCCCACATGACAAACTGCTTATGTAGGGTGGGATCGAGTGCTGCCACTTTACAAAAGAGGCGGTGCAACCTAGGTCTCTCAAACTATTTCTTTGCACTTTACTCTTTGTGTCTCTTCTCTATCTATATGGCCATTTTCAATCTTTTATGTCTCTTTCATGGTCATACACCCCTACTAATTTATGTCTTAATGGTGCCTTCAAGAATTCTACAAAAAGTAATCATGTACTATTAATTTTATTTTGGTGAGAGGGCCTATATTATTCCTTGATAAATTGGAAGTAGTTTACCTCGAAGTTATATTTAAGTAGCTCTTATGTACTGAGTTTCACAACATTTGCCTTCAATGAACTAAGTTCTAAATTGCATGGTAGTTAAGCTCATATATTGGATGATATCATTGACTAAGTTAAATATACTTGCATATTCAACAGCTAAAGGTACCCTTTAAGTCCTAATGTTCAATTGCACACATACATTCTACTATAGCATTTCTGTGAGCTGCTAGTGGTCTGTGGTCTCTTAGCTTCTTCTGTGGCTCGCGCCGTCTGATTCCGCATCGGTGCAGCTCGAAATTCACTATGTCTATATTCTTTGAGAGCTCTTTCAAAACTATGCAAGAAATTCACAAGGCTATTTTTGTGTTTAACATCGTGATAAATGATTTCACACCTTCACAGATGCACACAAGGATACAATGAATGATAAGCTACACGTTTTCTTTAAAAAAATATGTTTCTAGTTCATGTAAATATGTTTCCTTTTGAATTTATCCCAAAAACAACAATTTCCTAAGTTTAATAAATACAATGTAACTTTCCAATTGATGTTCAAAACCATAAACTTATTCCCACCAAGCTCTAATGTGTAGGAGTGAAACAAAATCTCCTAATATATACCCTATTTTTGACAGTTGAACTATCCTTGCAAACAATTTGTCTCACACTTGCTTGTTTCCTTTTCAATCATAATAGTATCAAATTTGATATCATTTCATCATTTGAAACATCGGAAACAAAGTTAGTGTGGAAGCATTCCTTTTTTTGTTCGATCCAGACCGCGGTGATCAAGAGGCAAGGCTCCCCTATAAAAGCATACCTTTGAAGGCATGATTGCTGCGATCAGGAGCTGCTTAACATAATTGAGAACAGGAAATCAGAAGATTTGGTGGAGGATAAAGTCCATACAACCGTATCGACTAAGGTGTTTAGTTTTTCCCTTGTGTGAGAATATCTTCCCTCAATTTTGGAGGGCAATAAGGTCTTTCTTTTGGATTTTTGTATCATGATCCTGACATGTAAGTGTATCGTGTTTGAGCTCCAATCGTAAGCTCAACAATTTTTGCTGCAACAAATATATTAAGAAATACATATCAGATATTCATACTCTACTAATCTAAAATGCATAAATAGGGTAACAAAATGAAATATATAAATATCAAGCGCACCTGTAAGAAATCCTATGACAGGTATAGTTTCCAAAACTTTCTCCGTGCTTTCGAGTTTTCGCCTAAACAATTGGGAAGGGAAATTTCAATATCATTTCTTTTCCTACTCAGAAGTAAAAATAAAATAAAATAAGAGAGCAGAATGTGAAATCATTGTACCTAGTATATTTGCTGAAAAATGGATCCCTCATTAGGTAAAGTACGAATAACAGCTTCCGACGTTTAACCTGAAGGAAAATTATTTCAGCAGTAGCTCTTTAATGGATTGAACATTATTAGCAAATAAGGTAGCTCTAAAGTGTTGTCAATCACAGATCATAGAAAATAGCAGTTTGTTCAAATTTCGCAACAGAACAGTGTTATAGCACCACTTTAGCCACTATTTGACAACATTTTGTATTAAATAGCACATCGCAGAACAATCGTGATCTATTCAAAACCCGCTATGCTAAAGCACCACTATTTAACAACACCGGTTCTAAATGTAGTAGATTCAGTCCAGAACGCCAGTAAGCCGAAAGCATCTTACGTAGTATGGTTTTAAGTCTAAAGAAACACAAACCTCATCCTTTTCTGGGGCAGAAATATGAATTGTTTTCTGATTTTCACTTTCCACCGTCGTTGTAACAAGTGAAAGAATACTGTTTGATATGCTATCAATAGTCAGTGAAAGAAACCAAGGGGTCCATGATCGAATACCGTATTTTCGAATAAATAGAACATAAATAAGTGGTCTAGCAATAAATAGAACTTCTCCTATCAAAAACAAAGCTCCGCGAAAACCCTTTTTCGACAGTATGGTGGAAAGTGTAGGTGTCACTACCCTTGAAGCTGTAACAATGCAGTGGAAAACAAGTATTAGTGGAATTTCACCTGCACCATAATTAAAATTTAATTTCTATGCATGGCCGATTTAAATGTTTTTACACATGTATCCAATCAAATTACTTCATGATGATTCATGTCACTTTGTTATATTTGTTCCTAAAATATCTCTACAAATAATTTACTTGGTGTGAAATGTGATGAATGCACGTGTAAAAAAGTTTTGACACTGATAGTACAAACAAATTAAATCCTTATATTTATAATTTATTCCATTACAAAATACAGTTAAAAGTATCTTTAGAACAGATTACCAGTGGGCTCCATGATTGCTTGTTCGTGATGAACCCTACGTAACCACACCGGTTCTGACACCATTCGTGCTTTTTCACCAAATTGACTTAAAGCAGACAGTGCTCTTCCTTCCAGATTCCAAGGATTTGTTCCAGGATTGTAACGCCCTTTTGGGTTTCTGGCTATTTGATGTTGTGAAGTAGAAGAATCATCTGAATGCATCACATCATTAGATGTTCCCCCTCCATGCAATAACATTTTATATCCACTCTTTCGAAACAAAGATAATCGAACCAGTACCCTGAGTTAGAGTGACTCAAGATAATAAGAAAAATGGATCGTTGATTACAGATATAAAATGACATCCTAATAACAAATGTGCTAAATTATTTGCATTATGCTGCTTACTTGGTTGCTTCGGTAACAGCAAGGAAATTCCATTTCTTATCATCACCATAGTAATGTTGTGCCACGACTTCAACCAACGTTTCCACATCCTTTAATGCAGATAAGCATAATGGATAAGGAAATGAATTAGGCTCAACAGAGCCCGTAATATTTTGATTAGGAGCAGTATCAATTATATGTTCATTGATAGCTGTGATGATTCCCAAAAAGGTTGTCACTACACAAAATCATGAAAATTTCCAGTAAGGAACCAATTTCTATATCAGAAGAAAATTAATCGAAAAACACATACGACAATCGCAACTTGTTTAACTTTAAAGACAATGTCAGTAAATTACTAAACTATGAGGACATAATATGAGTTGGTAATTCACAAAAGGAATCTAGGAAGTCACAAGGCTCAACTATGTAGTCTTGTTTTTCCTAATTAATGTTTTCAAGATCAATATGAACATATAATTGTTGATAGAAATTCCTATTTTATACCAAGGCGGTCTTACATATTTTTCTTCCCATTTTGTGACCAACAGAAATTTAATTTCTTAAAGTGAGACATAGTCTTATTATACTACTTTAAACTCAAGTAGCCAAAAGTAACAAAAAATTCTCAAAACCTGCTTCTGGTCCAATCTCTGATTCAGAAAACCGTTCAGGAAGAAGCCATGTCAATCCCTGTCAACATTTTCAAGTTTCGACCCCCAAATAAGATTACAAATGGTCATATACAACAATCTTTCAACAATGACAATTTAAAAATAATATTGTGAAATTGTTAATCAAAAACATAAACTTACATTGGCCAAAGACTCTAAGGAGTGGACATAGTCTTTGTTCTGTCTAACCCATCTCTTATAAGCTTCCATAGCTTCAAAAACTCTAAAAATTATATAGAAACAAAAGACAAAAATACCAAAGACCCAGTTGGTGAAGATGCAAGCTTTCGATACAATTAGCGTGAATTGAAGATGGGTTTCAATCAGAAAATGATGGAACTCAAAGAACGAGACCTAACGAGGGATTAGTTGCATTTGGTGAATTGAAGGAACTATTTTTAACCATTGATTTGTAACTGCACAGCCTTTTAGATTGTGCAGCGTTTAGATGAGAGGTGTTTGCATATGAAACAACGGAAAGTTATGATTCGGTGCTGGGTTTTAAGACTGTGCTGTTAAAAGATCCTCTGGTTCGAGGTACGGTGTGAAAACGAGAGTGGAGGGAGATAGAGTGTGCGGTGGTAGGGTGGAGAGTGGTTGGTGGCAAGGTCGTGGGGGGAGAAGTTCCGACGGCGCCTTCGAGACTGCCAGCGGCTGTGAGGAGCGGTGGTTGGGAGTGAAGATCGAATGCGAGCACGAGAGAAAGACGGAGTGATTTTTTTAATTTTTTTTTTTTTTTTTAATGTATTTGACAATAAGAAATGATTTTTTTTTTTTATTTTTTTAATGACAATATGAGAATTGTCAATAAAAATTCATACAAATAAGTGGGAAAATTGAGTTTGAACGCATCCGATCTGATTTTTATTAACACTATCAAAAGTCAAAACTCATATATCAAAAAAAAAATAAAAAATAAAAGTCAAAACTCACTTGAAAAAGTTTTATGATTTTATGGTTTTAAATTTCACCATAAACGATGATACTGATCTTCAGTGGTGGTGAAAGGGAATACCCAGAGGCGGACCCTGGGGGTGGCTGAGAGTGGCCGCGGCCACCCCCGAAAAATAAAAAATTACTAATATACCCTTGATTGTTTTATAAAATTACAATTATATATATTATATATATTTATTTTAGTGTAAAATTAACAGTAATGATGGCTGGCTTGATGTTTAAAAGGTGCGCCCCTTACCAACAGGACATGAGTTCAAATCTTGGAGGTGGAATTTTCTGATTTTTTTTTTAAAACAAAATCAATACTTGGTGACAAAACATTGTCTCAAACAATTAGCAATGACATTTTTCTAAATAAAGTTAATTTATATATATATATATATGTATGAATGCAAAAAATGAACAATTTCTATTTATTTTATTTTAAAAAAACATAACTATATATTTTAAATTATAGACACCATTTTTTTTAATATATGTGTAATATAATAATAAAACATATGATTTTCTAATGATCAACTTTGTACGAGTATTGAAAGTCAACTATTGATTATTTCAAGTCATTTGTCAAACATATGTATTACTTTAAAGTATGTAATTTGATTGTAAAAAAAAAGTATGTGATTTAATTTATTATTAATCAAATTTTTATATTTAATTTATATACTACTAGCCGCCAAACGGGCACGTTCCCGTTTAGGGGTGTTCATGGGTGCGGGTCAATCCGTGAATTCGCCAACCCAATCCAACCCATTATTTACCCGAACCCATTTATTTGCGGGTAGAACCCGACCCAACCCATCAAACTCTCAAGTAATCGGTTCGGGTATTGGATTTGAGTTTTTGGACCCGTCTACCCGTAAACCCAACCCGATCATTAAATGCATATTTGAAATATGTTGTCATACAACACTATACACTTCACTTGGTTGATATATGTAATTTACTACTTGAACTTATTTAGTTTGTTGCTACTGTCTATTAAAACTTATATGTATTTCGCATTATTTTTGTTACTAAATACCATTTTTAAATTAGGGATCTAATGAAAATTATATGTTTTGTGGAAATTTGCTACTCTTATTAATGATTATGGATGAATTTTTATTTGAAGTTAAATGAATGTGCTTTATTCGATTTAAGTGCTAGAAATGTATCACAATTGTATAAAATTGTATTATAGATTTTTTTAGAAGTTTTTAAAAAATGTATTTTTTTTCTATCAAATTTTTATTTTTAAGATTTTGAACAATCTGCGAACCCAATCCAACCCAACCCGTTCACAATCGGGTTGGTTCGGTTCGGATTTGATAGTGAAAGTGCGGATTTGTTGATGAACCCAACCCAATGAACATTGAACGGGTTGGGTAACGGATTAGGCCAAAACCGGCCCAATCTAACCCGCGTACACCCCTATTCCCGTTTGTGTGATTCGTCTTTTTTATTCTACTGATGTATATAAATTGTCAAACTATATTTGTTGTAAGTGGTTTTGTTATATAAGAACTTGTTAAAAAAAGAGTAAACCAGAACTGGTGGTTATTTTTTTTGTTGGTAGTTTTATTGAATGACAAAATAAGAATAATGAAAAAGTCATCCCAAAAATTTGTATCTTTTTTAGATATAGTTGGTTACTTTTTTTGTTGGTAATTTTTTTAAGGGTAAAATAGGAATAATGAAAAAGCCATCCAAAAATTTGTATTCTTTTTATATATAGTAATAGATAATTTTTTTAGTGGCCCCCCGAAAAAAAAAATCTTGGGTCCGCCACTGCCTACACCCACTTCAATGCGGAGCCAAGACCATAAATGTGAGGCCGGATATGACGTCATTGCCACTAATGGTCATTGGAATAACGGCTGAAAAATCATAATTGATAATTGATCGTACCTGGGACGGACGTTCGATCGATGGCCAGCTGCTAGTCACGTGTGGTCTTGACGGTCGCTTTGAAAACGGAGGGGGGGGGGGTGTACCTGCAGACACTCCGATGCCTAAGTCAGCACAGATACAAGAAGTGAGGTTGAGAGAATAAGAATTGAATACCTGACTCCTCAATGAAGAGGAGTATTTATAAGCCCCCAGCGCGGGGCCAACGATTATCACTATTGGGCCGCGTAGAGCAAGCCCAATGAGGATAACTGCTAGGGATAGCGTGGTTTGCTGGAGAAGTCGTTAGACTCACCCCCTAGTCAAGCTTAGCCCGTGTTCTGCGGGAGACGGATAAGCTTGGGGTGAAAACGTGGCTTGCGGTGCACGTTTGACAGGTGCGGAATTGGCGGCGAGCACGTATGTGCTCGACAGCAGAGAAACGGGTATGTTTGAGCTGCTGATAAGTTTGTGCTGCGGTGTCGAGCAAGTGGTGTTGAGCTGCTCGACACTGGGCCGTCCTCGACACCCTAGCGGATTGGGCCTGTTAGTCCATTCTAGGCCCAGTCCGGAACAGAAGCCCCCCAAGTCATTGCTGCTAGGCATAGGAGTAATGACTTAAGGTCCAGTGCAGGGACGTCGAAGAGAAGCGTCGCGTGGCAAATCAACAGCCAAGCGTGTTCGTCGATATTTCGTGTTCGACAAAGACTTCGTCGAGGAGGGTGTGAATCTTGTTCGCCGTTTGCATGCGAACCCAAACGCTTCGTCGAGGAGCTACTTGTGCCGAGGAGAGCAAAAGGTAACGCGTGGAGGAGCTAAGTGACGTTTGATGGGACAGTGCGTCTCCTGATGACGCCACGTGTGCCGGCTACGGAGAGACGTAATCACTACCTAGGGGTATAGGCCGTAAATGGCGTTGTTCTCCGTGCAGGCGCGCGTGATACGTTGCTTATGCAGCGTTTCGCTTTTCGTGAGAGTAGACCTGGAACGTTGGATGCTTTTGATTTGGAGCGTTGGATCAATCTACCGTTTGAGAGGATTCGGAATCCCTCGTTTCCTAGACGACGCGTCGCACCGGATAGCGCGTCTGGCTGCCTATAAATGCTGGAGAGGAAATTCATTTCAGAATTTCCCTTCCTCCATTGCTTCCTGCACGAAAGCTATTTCTCTCCAAAGTTTCAACATTCATTCCTGTAGTTGGTGCATTACTGCTTCGTTTGGCCGAGTTTCTCTCATCAATCAAAGCTTTTAATTCCGACCAAGGTACTAATTTCTCTAAGCTTTCATTTCTGTATTAACTTGAGCTTGTTTTAGGAATGTTAGGGATGAGGTTAGTTTGTGTGTTGAGGGTGTTTGGTGGTGATTGTACATTGCCAAACGCCTTTCTCAGTAGAAAAGTTAGAATTTTGAGTTGTTTTTGCTTAGGTTTGAATCTTAGCGCCGCCCACAACCACCGTCTCGTACCATCTGATAAGTTTTCCGGTGAGGGATTTCCAGAAATTCATTTGGATTTCTGGGAATTTGAATGGGCGTGTCGAGGAGAAATTATGAGCGGTGCGAGCATAGGATGCTTGTTTTGGCGAGCAAGAATGCTTGATAGGGCGAGCCGGAATGCTTGCCTTTATGTTCGCAAAGTCGTTAAGTCTTAGCTTTTGCTCGCCTCTTTACAGCTCGAGCACAATACGCCTCTGAATTTGTTTCTCCGCCATTTGCAAGGGCCTTTGGTCGAGGGCAGCGTCCTCGGCTAATACTTCGCCCTTTCACTTGACTTGCGGTGGAAGGGTGAATTTGATTTTAAACGTCGAATTCATTTTCCTTCGCTGCTTTTCAGGTGCTTTTAAATGGACGAAGAGGAGGCTGGGTCGTCGCAGCGTAGGGAGCCAATCAGGCCAAACGAAAAAGATCCATATGCTTGGATCGCCGCAGGCCCAAGAACGCGCTCAGTGATTACTCCTTCCGCCGAGCCTAAGTTCACCATAGTCGAGGATAGAATAGGGGAACAGCCAATTAATTGGGCGGCGCACGCAGTAGGCGAACGGCGAGTGTACTCGAACTTTGGCGAAGATGGGTTCGCCATGTATGAGTTTGTGTTCGAGAAGTTGGGGCTTAGAATGCCTTTTAGTGAATTCGCGATGAGCGTTTTCAGGCACCTGAAGCTAGCCCCTTCCCAGTTGAATCCGAATTCCATAGGCTTTATTAGGATCTTTGAGATAGTGTGCGAGCACCTGCGGATCGCGCCTACCCTTGCCCTGTTCTTCAAAATATTCCAGCTTCAGCGGCAAGCGGAGGATGGGCGACAATGTTGGGTGTCTCTGAAATCCCAAGGGAAAAAGTATTTCAATATGTTCGTGGATTCAGTTCGGGGTTACAAGCCTCGCTATTACGCGGTTCGAGCGGAGAGCGAGGTTGCTCGGGAGTCCTTGTATAGGAATGTGGCTGTTACCGTGGATGGCGAGCAAGTAATGAGGCGAGAGCCCAAGTTTCCTTTAGCGTGGACGTTTGCTCACTACGAGCACAGTACAGATTATTATTTAACCAAGGATCGGGGGATGTCCGAACAGGATTGGGCCAGCTTGAAGGTGTTGAACGACTACGTGAGCAGTTTCAAGCAGGGGCCTTGCGTGTATAAGGAGGTGATTGAAGGAGAGAGGGTAACATTGCCGGTGCTCGATGAAGCGGGCAAGCAAGTGTATGGCGTTAGGATAATCGATACTAGAGCGGTGCTGTCGGCTAAGAGCGCCGCTGCCCGCAAGATTTTGCTGGGTATAAGGAGTTATTTAATTTCTTTCCTCGCTCTTAACTTGCTTTATTTTCCCCTATTCATTTTACTAACCCCCTGTTGTTTCACTCTGTAGACGAGATGGCCGACAAAGCTACTGACATTCTGAAGATGTTGGGCGACAACACCAAGGGAAAGAAAAAAGGGAAAGCGAGCAAGAAGGGGCCCGTCTCCGCCATCTCCACTGCTGCTGGTGGTTCAGACTCAGGGTCTCCCAAGCTGGATTCTCCAGGGTTGGGGACCACTTCCCATCGACCTGAGAAAAGGCCGAGGTCGTCGCCAGACGTGGAAGTCGTCGATGTCTCTGCAGGAAAAGCTGAGCAAAGTGTCGTTCCTCAATGCTGGGCTATGCGAGGCTACCTCGAGAAGTATCCTCTTGCTGTAGCGGCAAAGGAGAAGTCCATCATCAAAGAGATGGATCCTGAGCGCAGGGGGGACTTTATGAGGGACGACATTGCCGGGTTGATGAGGCTGGTGTCGACGGCCTTAGTTCTGAATGAGGAGAGTAAGGAGCCGGGGAAGGAAATCGAGAAGCTGAAGGCGAGGATTGAAACGTTGAAGGCGAGCAAGCTGAAGCTCGAGGTCATCGTCGACGATCTGCAGAACAAGAAAGAGGTTTGGCTCAGGACTCAGACAGACCTCCGTATTGCCAATGAGGGTTTGGGGGCTGCGAGGAAGAAGCAAAAGGAGCTCGAGGATGAGTTAGCAGAATTAAAAGCCTCTGCGGCTCCTGCTGAAGACGAGCCAGAGTATGCTCGAGAGTTGACTACGAGGGCTGCCCTTGTCAAGGAGCTTACCTCTGTTCGTGGAAAGATTACAGCGGCGGCCAAATTTGGCTTTAACAATGCCGTCGCCCAGCTGAAGGTAGTCAATGCTGAGCTCGTGACTGCAGGAACCGGCTTTTGGCGCCGTGTGGTTGACGGGGAAGTGGTCCTTCCTCCTGAGAATGAGGTCGCCGAGGCTGATGAGCTCTTGAACGATGAGGAGGAGGAAGACGGCGACGAGGAGGATATGGAGCACGACCATTCAGTCGGCAAGGACAAAATCAAGGAGGGCGAGCATGTTGAAGAAGAGCTTCGCAATGAGGAGGGTCACGACGAGAGCAATTGAGCTCTTTTATCTTATGTTTTGTTTTTGGCCTGCGTGCCATAATTCGATATTTTGGTAACTCTGGTGGCCTTTGCGCCTTTTTGTAATATTTGAACAACTGGGCTCTGCCCGTCTTTAAGTACTTTTTTGTGGCCGTCTTATCTTTGTGCTCGCCTGTTTATTTTTACACGTTTATTCATGCTCGTGTATGTGTTTGCTCGTCCTTAACTTGAGAATATTTGTTTTTGAAATCTTAAGCATAGCTTTTCTTTTGTCGAACTGATAATCTTTTGTGTTTTGTTCGCGTTTAATTTGTGAATATTCGTTCCGTAAAATTACGCGCGAACTCGACGAAAAGTTTTGTCCTCGCGGGGTTTTTTTTATTGTCGTCCAGGGGCCCGGGTATCCCCGGGTATCCTGCCCCCGAACAAAACAACGGAAAGCTTGGTCGGTTAGGCTATTCCGTTGGTCTTGCATGTGGGCTTGGTCCTTGCGCAGTCAAACTTGATTTGTTGAAACTGCTTGGTACCCATGCTGTCATAAGTGTTTGTTGAAACCGTCCACGTGCATTTTGTTGAGATTGTGGGGATAAATAGCCCCATTTGCTTCCTTCCTCTCTTTACTTTCAAGAGTTATGGAGAAAGGTGTTGCAACTAGGTCTAAGAAGCAATCTGAGGGGTCTGGCAGCAAGGCCAGAGGTGTTTCTCAGCCCAAGAGGGGAAAGGGGAGAGAAAAGGTTCTCCCGCCACCGGGATGGCCTGGAGATGAAGAAGTTGATGAAGATTGGGCAGAATACCTGAGAACTTATCGAGGGACTCCTCCTACTTCTGATGAGGAGGATGAGTCTCAGATTACCAAGGAGAGTGAGCAGACTGCGACCAAGGTTTCAGAGAAGAAGAAGAAGAAAGCAGGGTCTAAATGATGGCTTAGGCTGCTTGTTTCTTTGCATGTTATGTTTGAACTTCCTAACGAATAAACGTTGTAGTGTTTAACATTATTATGCGTGAATGGAATTATTGGGTGTTTAAAACTGTTGGGTTTTCTTTTATATTTTTCCGTTCGCACTTAGAAGTAAGGTTGCTTGGTTTTTATCATGCGAAGCTGCGTTCGCCTTGTCGCTCTGTTCGACGACGGCTATATCGGTGCGTCTTAGGTCGACAAGATGGACTGCGACGAGGAAGGTTGATTTCTTGCTCGGCGTTACCATGAGCAGTTTGGGGAACCACCCAGGCGCTCGGAGGTTCGGCTCCGAACATAACGGCGCACAAACGTCGCGGAAGTGGTTTGTTTGCCGTAGCTTCACCTACCCATCGCGAGCTGGGGGTCAAGCCGTGGTACGACGACGAGGGGGCTCGTGTTTTGAGCTTTCCCAAGTTGGGTTGGTTAATGTTTGAGGTGGGCACCTGTACCTTGGTGTCTGCCCGTTGTCGAGGAGCGACGGCCCTACTGTCTCTGGACTGGTCGTCTCCTTCGCTATAGGCTGTCGTGGTCGACGTCGCCTTAGCTGTAATATTGTTTTAATTTTTTAGCATTCCAAGTGCGAGGGATTTCTTTTCCTTTGAGGGTTTCGAGGTGGTAGGCTCCAGTTCCCGTTTTTGCTCGCACGCGATATGGACCTTCCCAATTGGCGGCGAGCTTCCCGTGGTTGGAGTCTTGGTTGTTTCGTCTTAGCACGAGGCTGCAGACGTCGAAGCTTCGGGGTATGACTTTGACGTTGTGTCGAGAAGAAATTTTCTGTTTAAGCACGGCTTCTCGAAGGGAGGCAGTCGTTCGTATTTCGTCGACCAGGTCGAGCTCTTCCCTAAGCGCTTCATCGTTTGCCTCTTCCGTCAACGGCTGCGTTGTTCGCCATGATAGGTTTTCGATTTCGACGGGAATAACGGCTTCGGATCCGTACGTTAGTCGAAATGGAGTTTCTCCTGTGGTCGAGTGTGGAGTTGTTCGGTAGGCCCAAAGTACGCTCCACAGCTCCTCGACCCATTTGTTCTTCTCTTCGTCGAGTCTTCTTCTGAGACCGCGAAGGATCACCCTGTTCGCCGATTCGGCTTGCCCGTTAGTTTGGGGATGTTCCACAGAGGTGAAGTGTTGTTTTGTTTTGATTGCGGCGAGGAAATCCTGGAAGTTCCTGCTTGTGAATTGAGTGCCGTTGTCAGTGACAACTACTTGTGGGATTCCAAAGCGAGCTAGGATGTTCTTTTTAAAGAATCGGAGGATCGTTTCAGCGGCTATGTTGGGAATCGCTTCGGCTTCTACCCACTTGGTAAAATAGTCGACTCCCACTATTAGGAACTTGCAGCGGTGGAGCCCTGTTGTGAATGGGCCGAGGATATCCATGCCCCACCAAGCGAAGGGCCAAGGCGAGGACATCATGTTTAGCTGTGAGGGAGGTGCTAGAACCATGTCGGCGTGTCGTTGGCACTTGTCGCATTTTTTTACGTGTTCTCTCGCGTCCTGTTGCATGGTGGGCCAAAAGTATCCTGCTCTGAGGGCTTTTCTTGCGAGGGATCTTCCTCCCAGGTGTTGGCCGTTAATGCCTTCATGTATCTCACTTAGTACGTATTCGACATCGTCTTGGTCGATACATCTCAGAAGGGGGGTGGATATCCCTCTTTTGTAGAGTCGACCGTACATGAGGCAATACGAAGTGGCCTTTCGCTGTATTGCATTCGCCTCCTTTTCATCTTCGGGGAGGTGCCCGTGTGCGAGATACAGCCAGAAGGGCGTCATCCAAGATTTTCCGTCTCGGATTGAATTAACGTTGACGAAAGTTTTTGAAGACGAGGAGGATGTCTTTTCAATGCTTGGTCGGGGAAGTATTTCCTGAATGACGGATTTATGTCCGCCTTTCTTTTTAGTACTTGCCAACTTTGATAGGATATCCGCTCGCGCATTGTGTTCGCGTGGAACGTGTTTGACTTCGAAGGAGTCGAATCGCGCTACTTTGTCACGCACCAAGACTAAGTATTCTTGGAGATTGTCGTTTTTGGCTTGATATTCTCCCAGTACTTGTGACGCCACAAGCTGTGAGTCCGTGAATATTGTTATTTCCTTGGCGCCCACATCTTCGGCGAGGCGTAGGCCTGCGAGGAACGCTTCGTACTCCGCTTGGTTGTTCGACGCTGGGAATGATAGGGTGAGGGAAACCTCAATTATGGTGCCCGTGCCGTTTTCGAGAATGATTCCCGCTCCAGCTCCTGATGCGCTGGAGGCTCCGTCGACGAAGATGGTCCACTTGTTCGCCCCATCGCTCGGGGATGCGGGTAGGGCCAATTCGGCGACGAAGTCTGCTAGAACTTGGGCTTTTAGTGCTTTCCTACTTTCGTATCGGATGTCGAACTCGGCCAACTCAAGGGACCATTTGAGCATTCTGCCCGCCATGTCTGGTCGCCCTAATAGTGCTTTGATGGGCTGGTCCGTTCTCACGGTGATTGTGTGGGCAAGGAAGTAATGTCTTAATCGTCTCGCGGCTACCACGAGCGCGAGGGCGACTTTTTCAATGCGTTGGTACCTGACTTCGGGTCCTTGCAGGGCTTTGCTCGTGAAGTACACAGGCTTTTGATTTTCTGCAGTTTCCCGGATGAGTGCGGCGCTTACGGCTTCGGGGGTTACCGAAAGGTATAAATACAAGATTTCCTCCGCGTCTGGTCGAGAGAGGACGGGAGGTTCAGACAAAGCTTTCTTTAGGCGTTGAAGAGCCTGCTCGCATTCCTCCGTCCATTCGAAAGCAACTTCTTTCCTAAGGAGTTTGAAGAGGGGAAGTGCGTGCTGTGCAGATTTCGCGACGAAGCGAGACAGCGAGGTGAGCATGCCGTTGAGGGTTTGGATCGATTTTTTCGAGTTCGGGGTTGGGAGTTCGGCGAACGCTCTGCATTTATCGGGGTTCGCTTCGATTCCTCTCTCCGTAAGATAGAAACCGAGGAACTTCCCTGCTCGAACCCCAAAGGTGCATTTCTCAGGATTGAAACGCATTTTGACGTGGCGGGCACGTTCGAAAACTCTTCTCAGGTGGGCAGTATGATCGACTTCTTCTTTGGATTTGACGATCATGTCGTCCATATAGACTTCGAGCACGTCACCAATGTCTGCTCGGAAAACTTTGTTCATCATTCGCTGGTATGTAGCACCTGCGTTTTTTAGCCCGAAAGGCATTACGTTATAGTAATAGTTGCCTGATTCGGTCATGAATGCAGTTTTTTCTTTATCTGATTCGGCCATAGGTATTTGGTTATAGCCCGAATACGCATCCATAAAAGATAATAATTTAAAACCAGACGAATTATCTACTAGCCTATCGATGCTAGGTAAAGGATAAGCATCTTTGGGACAAGCCCTATTAAGATCGGTGTAGTCAACGCACATTCGCCATTTACCATTAGATTTCTTAACAAGTACAACGTTTGAAAGCCAAGTAGAGTATCTAGCTTCGGAAATAAAATTTGCCTCTAAGAGGTCTTTTACATTTTTTTCTGCAGCCTCCGCTTTCTCGGGAGACTGCTTTCTTCTACGTTGCACAACAGCTTTAGCAGCTGGGTCTATGGCGAGCTGGTGGCAGGCGACCTCAGGGTCGAGGCCGGGCATCTCGGTGGCACTTCATGCGAACAGGTCCGCGTTCTCGCGGAGACAGGATTTCAGCTGGTTCTTGACATAATCGGGAAGGTCCGCACCGATCTTCACTCCTTTGCTCGGGTCCTCTCCAAGTGGCACAACTTCGAATTCACCGTCTGGAATGGGGCGGTAGTTCTTTTTGCTCGCCTTATCGTCCTCCTTGTTGTCCTTTCGAAGCTTTTTCTCCTCTTTGCGCTCTTTCTTGGAGAAGCGAGCATCCAGGTCTATGGCACTGACATTGTTGGGCTGTGGCTTCTCCTCGCTCCCTTTCCCCGACGAACTTGGTGCGTTCTTGGCTTTCTTCGGAACTTTGTCGATAGAGGATAAGCCTCTGGACGCAGCTTCAAAACATCTTCTGGCCGCGGCGATGTCTCCGTGGATAGTTGCGACCTTACCATTCTGTGTGTAGTATTTCATCTTGAGATGAATGGTAGAAGGTACGGCGACCAGATCGGCTAAGGCAGTTCTGCCGATGATGCATTGATAGAGGGAGCAGCAATCTATAACCAGGAATTTGACTCTGACGGGCTTGGCCGTTTCTCCCTGCCCAAAGGTGACGAGGACGTCGACGTAACCCCAGGGTTTGCTTGTAGAACCATTGAAACCTTGCAGGTCTGAGCCTAGGTAAGGGGCCAAGTGCTTTCTCTCCAAACCGAGCACCTTGAACAGGGAAGAATACATTATGTCGCAGGAGCTTCCCTCATCGACGAGTATGCGGTGTACCTCAAAATTCACCATGTGTGCTTTGATGAGCAGAGGGATTTGGGAATTAGGGGTTCCGCCGGGCATCTCTTCCGGGTAGAAAGCCAGGGGGAGAGAGCCTTTTTCTCCCGTGTCAAGAGTGACGCCGAGGTTAGGCGAAGTAGAGATCAGTTCATCGAACTTCCTTTTGACAGAACCAATGGTGAGGGGGTTGAAACCCCCACCAGAGATAACCATAGCGGAGGAAAAGTCCTCCCATTTGCTGAGCTGAGCAGCGAGTTCTTCTGTAATCATAAAGTCTTCTGGTCGGTGGATTGCCATGGCCACTTGCCCGGGGGCAGCGCTGCCATCATCTTTGTCCTCGGGCTTAGGTGCCGGAGGGTCTTTCTGTCGAGGAGCGTCATTGTTCCTCGCATATTTCGTTAGGTGGCCTTGGTTGACCAGAATTTCAATGGCGTCTTTCAAGTGGACGCAGTCTTCAGTGTTGTGACCATGAGTTTTGTGGTACTTGCAGTATTTCTTCATGTCGGCGTTGGGTTTGGCCGGCATGGGCTTGGGCACTCTGACTCCCCAAGTTTTGAACTGGCCTGTGCCAGTGGTTGATAAGATTTGCTCACGAGATGTGGTGAGCGGAGTGTACTGAGTGAATTGACTGTTTGGTCCTCGGTTCCTTTCACGAGGACGCTCGTCTTGTCTTCTGTCACCGCCTGCCCGGTGGTGACCGCGGTTGTGCCCGGACGATCCTTCTGTTCGGGACTTTCGGAAGCTCGCAGCTTCTTCTTTCTCTTCATACTCAATAAAGGCCTGCGCCTGTTGGAGGAGGTCGTTGAGAGTCTCTTGTGGGGAGATCCCAATGAACTTCGCGAAGTCGCTTGGACGGCGGAGACCTCGCTCGATCAGGTATTTCTTCATCCCATCAGAAGTGGGGACCTGGACGGCTTCCTTGTTAAATCTGTCAAGGTAGGTGCGCAGAGATTCGCGCTCTCCCTGAACAATGTGCTCGAGTGTGGCTACCGACTTAGGAGGGCGACGGGAGGCTGTGAAGTGGTTCCTAAAACGTTCGCATAATTCTTTCCATGACGTGATGGAACCTCGGGGAAGAGCTTTGTACCAATCAAGCGCTCCCTTGGTCAGGGTTGTCGAGAACAACCTGCACTTGATTGGTCCTTTGACTTGGCGATAATTCAGTTGAACATTGAGGTTGTCAATGTGGTCGTCGGGGTCTCCCAGCCCGTCGTACTTCCCCAGGTTGGAAGGTGGTTTCTCCAAACCCGGAGGAAGAGGGGCGTTCAAGATGTTTGAGGACAAAGGTCCGTAGTTGTCGTCTTCGTCACTCGAGCTCGGCTGACGAGGCGAGCCATATCCCTGAGGAGATAGGGAGAGCTCCTCGTTGTACTGCGGAGGAGGAGGATTAGGATACACATGCTTCTTTCCACGATCGGTGGAAGTAGTTGCGGGATTTCCGTTTGGCGGCCGCGTTTTGCGGGAAGGAGAAGGTTCGCGGATCACGATTCCCTTTCCCCTTTTGCTGGTCTGGGCTGAACGATCCTCGCGGGGAGGAGTTCGTCCTCTCTTCTTCTGTGCCGGCTGTCGGCGGTTGGGATCGTCGTTGCCGTGGCGGGACGGACGATAGTGCTTTTCAAGGGATTCCAAGCGGCGGTTCTGCTCTTTGATGGTGTCTACCAGCGTTTTGAAATCCGCTGCAGTTATGGTGAGGACTTGTTGCCCTGGACTTTCGATGACTTGGTTAGCCGCGGGGGCTTTCTCCGACGTTCCAGCGTTGGGGTTTGGAACCTCCTGGACTTGATCGTCGTCTTCGGTGAACGGAGAACATTCTCGTCCGTCGCGTTCATCGCCTTCGAAGTCGACGGCGGCGTTAGCCTGCTGATCGTCTTCGTTGTTAGCGACGATGGCGTCGTTGCGTGGTGCGATGACGGTGGACATGGGACGTCCGTCGGCGTCAAAGAATTGAGGAGTAGTAGTGCCGTCGTTCTGAGGCGGAGGTGTGCTACCAGTGGCCATGACTGATGAATTGGTAGTAGTTTTTCTTTCGGTTAGAGAAAGAGGGAAGACTCACGTCCCCAGTGAAGTCGCCAATGATCGTACCTGGGACGGACGTTCGATCGATGGCCAGCTGCTAGTCATGTGTGGTCTTGACGGTCGCTTTGAAAACGGAGGGGGGGGGGTGTACCTGCAGACACTCCGATGCCTAAGTCAGCACAGATACAAGAAGTGAGGTTGAGAGAATAAGAATTGAATACCTGACTCCTCAATGAAGAGGAGTATTTATAAGCCCCCAGCGCGGGGCCAACGATTATCACTATTGGGCCGCGTAGAGCAAGCCCAATGAGGATAACTGCTAGGGATAGCGTGGTTTGCTGGAGAAGTCGTTAGACTCTCCCCCTAGTCAAGCTTAGCCCGTGTTCTGCGGGAGACGGATAAGCTTGGGGTGAAAACGTGGCTTGCGGTGCACGTTTGACAGGTGCGGAATTGGCGGCGAGCACGTATGTGCTCGACAGCAGAGAAACGGGTATGTTTGAGCTGCTGATAAGTTTGTGCTGCGGTGTCGAGCAAGTGGTGTTGAGCTGCTCGACACTGGGCCGTCCTCGACACCCTAGCGGATTGGGCCTGTTAGTCCATTCTAGGCCCAGTCCGGAACAATAATAAATGTCAATCATTATGATGTTGACCGTTATAGAAGGATCGACTTATGTGGTCGTTGGACAGGAGGGAGTGATGTTTGGGCCAACACCATACTGGGCCAAGATCAACATAGAAGCGGGCGAACTCGACATGTATTGGGTTGGACCCAGTTCAGAACAATTGAGGAAAGTCAGTGTTAGATTATGTTTTTTTTCAAAATCCTCCTTTCTAGTGATGTTTCTTTCCACATCTAGTTTTTATGTAATCGTTTTTTTATTTGGACGGTTTCATTTGAATACCAACAAAAATCGAGGAGAGTGGATTATTTCCATTCACATGACTATGCAGTGAAATTGTGGTCCTTCGATTGAAAATTGGAAGCAAAAAAAAAGTTTCGAGAGTAGAGATCATCACCGCTCTCTCTCCCTTGGAAACTACATTTGAGGGGAGGGGATCCCTGTTCAAAATCGAGGGATGGTTTGACTATTTCGAAAGTTGACTATTAGTCACTTCACAAATTAAATGATGAAGTTGTTTATTTACTTGAAAACAAGTGAATTTACCTTATCATCAAAATATTACCCAGCCGAAGCTATGTGAGTGTCACAGAATATATAGGCTTATCTTCTTTTAAACACCCAGGTTTGAGCATCTATGGCAGCCTTAAGCTGCCAGTTTCATTCCATCAACTACTTGAATTCTCAAAAGACCAAGAGCAGAAGCAAGCATTCTATAATTTCCTGCTCAGCACAGCCTATACAAAGCAATATTAAGGTACCAACTTGAAGAACATTTTCAAAATTCAACTCTTTGATTCAGTTCAAATGAGAAATTACAAACTGATTTGTGATATCAATAGGTTGTGATAAATGGAGCAGCTAAGGAAATAGGAAGAGCAGCAGTGTTAGCTGTGACAAATGCAAGAGGAATGGAACTAGCTGGAGCTGTTGATAATCACCATGTTGGAGAAGATATTGGACAGGTTTTTGGGCTCATTTTAGTTGCACTAAAGCAAAACTTACTTTTCTAGTCTTTCTCTTTAGAGTTTGTATGTATCAGTACATTTGAGTTTATCTACGGACATAAATACTCGTGAAATTGTTTGATAGAGTTTATAGAAAAAATTTATGACATGTCTATAAACAGTTTTCAGATTATTTTTGAATGCTCTATAGGATAGCTTATGAAACTATTGCATCTTCTGTTATAGAAATGACTTATGCATAAGCACTTATTTGATGAACTAAGTGCTTAAGGGGACTAATTTCATTTTTTTTTCTTCTAGGTTTGTGGCATGGAAGAGCCCCTTGAAATACCTATACTAAATGACCTTACTATGGTTTTGGGATCTATATCTCAGGTAATGTAAATAAGCAATAGCAAACTTAGTATTATTCAATTAATACTTATTTAATCTTTTGTATCTAGAATGATTTTTTGAACAATAATTTGCAGTCTAAGGCCACAGCAGTTGTAGTTGATTTCACAGACCCTTCCACAGTATATGACAATGTAAAACAGGTTAGAATTCTGGCTACCAACATGCTTATAGTTCCCCAAATATGCATTTACAAGATTAAAGACTAGCTTATGTTGAAAAACTCTTAAGTTATAGTTATACCATTAGACTGTGTTTTGACGCTTTCACATTTGGAGCGAGGCTTTATCCTTACATTTAATAATTTTACATTGATACCTTCATCTCTAGGCAACAGCATTTGGCATGAAAAGCGTAGTTTACGTGCCCCGAATCGAGTTAGATACAGTTGCAGCATTATCTGCATTCTGTGAGAAGGCCAGCATGGTGAGCATGTGGTGAGATTTATATATATAAGAACAAATACATGCATAGTCCACATTTGATCACCTACATGAGATTAAACTTGCTACTAAGCCATTTAATCTGTTTTTGCATTTGCTTAACTATAATGTCAGGGTGTCTTGATTGCACCAACCCTTTCCATAGGATCAATATTATTGCAGCAGGCTGCAATTTCAGCTTCCTTCCATTATCGCAACATCGAAATCGTGGAATCCAAGGCTAATGCAAATGTAAGAGTTTATGTTTTTCTTTGTAGTTACATCAATGTTAAAAGATTTGAAATCTAATATTTCTGAAAAGCCTTGTTGAATAGGATCTTCCATCTGCGGATGCAAACCAAATTGTAAACAATCTTTCTAACCTTGGCCAAATCTATAACAGAGAAGATTCTTCAACAGATGTCTTGGTAAGGACAAAAACACACTCACTTCATATGAATACACAAAAAATAAATACTAGTAGTGAGATATCTAACTTGTTTCGTTAATTATTTATCACACGACAAGGCAAGGGGTCAAGTTTTGGGAGATGGAATTCGCGTTCACAGCTTAGTCTTACCCGGGCTTCCCTCTAGTACAACAGTTCACTTTTCTGGTCCCGGAGAGGTATATCTTTGGTTAACATACTTTTATTCTACAACGGATGTAGTCCTTAAATTGTTACTGTCGCATAAAGTTGGCCTCTGAAATTGACAAAATTTCGAAATGATTTATGAAATTGAAAAATCTCGATTATATTATCTTCTGATCATGAGGTCAATTGCTGCAGGTTTACTCCATCAAGCATGATATCACAGATGTACAATGTCTCATGCCAGGCCTGTTATTAGCCATTAGAAAAGTAGTGCGCCTCAAGGTAACTCAACTCTCTTTGAATTATGAGCTTTTAGCTTCTTTTATATAATTCTACTTGGTCTGATTCAATCTCATTGTTCCCCCTTTATTCTTGAAGAACTTGGTATATGGCTTGGAGAAGTTTTTGTGAGCAAAGCCTCTTCAATCGTAAAGCTTAGACAAAGCCTCTTATCTTGTAGCAGGCTATTATAATTCGTCCCACGATATAAGTTATTTAATTTATCTCAAATTTTGCACATTTTATGTTGTTTCACAATATTAATTTTGTTTTTTCAACCGTCCGTTACTATTTATGACTTTTTTTTTGCCAACTCTTGTAATTGATCTTTCTCATATTATTAGTGAAGAACAATTTTGCAAAGTATTTCATAATTTATCTTTCCATTCCAACATTAATCATGTTTTCTGTTACAAAATGTCAAGTCAGTAGTTTTGACAGGACTTGATTGTTTTCTTTGTCTTTTCAATATATTAATCGTATTGTTTTTCGGCATCAAAGTTGATCGGACAAAATCATGGTAACATTTCATTTTATTGTACCTACAAAATGTAGCTTTTGCAAAATGACTATAATTTGATTTGAACACATTTTTTTTTTCTTTTGATTCTAATCTTCCTAAAATAACATAACACAATTTTGTATAACAACTGCATAGAAGTTACAAAAGAACACTCAAACCCACCTAAAATAAATGGCTACTTGAGTAATCTTCATTTACCACAAACACCATGTTATGTTTAAAAGAAATTGTTCTTTTTTCTATCTCTCTAATACATGTAATGCATAATTAAATTGTGTGTGTACATTTGAGTCTTTCCCTAAACTCAGTAGGGCAAATAATTGCACTATCTATACAGAGGCCACCTTTAGTATGAGTACAATCAATTTGGGCCAAAGAAAACTTTATCTTTATGGGCTCGTTGGGCTTTACAACCATGAAATCTCCTACATGGTAATAAACCCATTCACCTGGCCCATTCAAGTAACACTCGGAGATCGAACGCTGACCATCCGATGTAGAGAGTTGGAATCGAACAGGCTTGATGTCCCAACCATGCACTTGATCGACGTTGCACACACGCCGGCCCAATCGTTTCGATGATTTCCCCAATTGGAGTCTGAAAGTTATGCTGTAACTCCCCACAGGGAATACAAACTCTAACTCCCCTACTACTTCAACCCACCACATTTGTTGAAGATATGCCACATTCTTAAACCTGTAGATACAAAAAAGTCAAATATTTTTAATAATCTGTCAATTATATATATGAATTAAATGCTAATAGTTATATATATATATATATATATATATATATATATATATATATATATATATATATATATATATATATATATATATATATATATATATAGTGATTAACAAAATAACATATGCAAATATCTTTATTAGTATATATATATATATATATATATATATATATATATACACTAATAAAGATATTTGCATATGTTATTTTGTTAATCACTAACTTAATCCTCTAATTGGTACTCCCTTGGTGGTATTCTCATAAACTTGCTAGTGGTATAACTTAATCCTCTTGTTTTTCTTTGATAAGCTAGATAAGATTTTTATAAATTTTCATTTAATGCGTGTGACCACTATTTTTTGTTGTTGACTAAAATGTATGTGACCACTATTGTAAATAAGTAATATTATTTTGTCATTTTATTACTATCTTTCAACAATGGTCCCAATGACCCAATCCCAAGCCAATCACATAAAAAGACGTATTACATTTTTTTACCATATATTTCAATTCCTAAAAGCAGTAGTAATAGACGGTTGAGAATCGCATATTATTATATAATGGGAAGGGGTGTCTTTATGCTTATGCCAAGTAAAATATTGCGCATAATTTAAAAGCATGCATATATACTATAAGTTTATTATTATTAATTTATATATAGTTATAAGACAAAAGATACTTCAGGTTGTACATATAATTGGTTAAAGCAGCTTTTGTGGCAAGCAATACACAACTAATCAAATACCACGAATAGAATATGGCATTGCTTCTATACTTTAGCTATTAGCTATAATAGATATTTGTTAACATTAATTTCCCTTAAACAAAGGTCCTTTTCATGCTATATTGATAATATATTCTTGGAGCAGATTGCTTGCACTCTTTTTTGTTTACTTAAATTATATATATAAGATACTATATTTGACCACAAAAAATACATAAGCCAATAAAATTGCAAATAGGCCTTTATAATCAATGTCCCCCTCGTTAAGAAACTGCCATATGGTGAAAACTTCCATCGTAATTTCAGGAAAATGTCATGTTCTACAACTAATAATGGAAGATTTTCAATATAAATAAAATCATTACGGTTCCTTCTAAAAGAAGTTGGGCTAGTAATTTGGATTTTTGTCTATCACTTATAAACATATTTTCGGACTATATTTGATATAATGTTATATTCTTAACACATTCTCAAGATCGTATATCTTTTCAATACGAAAATATGAAGTATTTTTAATAGTAAATGATTCGATGGATATTTTTTCGATAAATCCACTCACGCCTGACCCAAACTATATATTGGGTTTGATGTGTGAATAATTTGATGGTGGTCAGAATCGATTGAATCTAATACCATATTAGAATTTTATATTGAATTTAATTTTTAACTCTTGGACAATGAATTTGTAACAAAAGGAGTGTCACTCTTTATAAATATTCTTTAAACTTAATCTCTTTTTAATGTGTAACTTGAGTTTCTCATGTATATCCAAAACCCAAAATTTATGAAAATGAATAATTCAACCTACTAACTAGTAATTTTCTGTAAACACAAGCAGGTAGAAGAAAGAGACACACGATTGAAAATGTTCAGGAGTCAGGACACATGATTTTGACCATAAACATAACATAACCTTCAATACAAGGTCAAAATAAAAACAAACATCAAATATATACTAGGAAAATAGTTCAATATTTATAAGTTAATAAAAAGAAGCCTTAAATATAACATATCTATAGTAAATCTCTCACCTTGATTCCACAGTTGGAATATAAATCCAATATCTTCTATCTTCTATTCCTGTTATCTTCAAAGACTTTGACGACATGAATAAACAAACTTGTCCACTGCATTTATCCAACAAAACTTCCTACACAAGAAAGAAAACAGATAAAAAAAAAATTGAACAATTGAAGCTAAGTGGCAAATTAAAGATGCTAATTAAGATTAAGATATGGATTAACTAACTTACTTTGGTACCATCATCAAAGAGATTGCGTTGACAGAGTTTTGTGTAGATATTTTTCTTAGTCATAGTAGAAAGATTTTCTTGACAGAGAACTTTATCAACAAGAAAATTGTAGCATGATGGTAACTTTGATTCCCACACAAAATCAGCAGAAGAAGCTCTATGAAAAGTATGATTGACTCTAGCCAATTTGCATATATCAAGTGGATCAAGGTTCATAAGGATAGAAGAGATGCAACTCTCTGGAATATCACCAAGACCAGTTCTTGATGATGAAGAATTTGACCCTTCATCATACTTTTCTTTTATTGATGCAGTTGAAGAAATACTAGCCCCCATAAGGAAATTAATTGAAAAAACAAATCTTTGTTGAAGAAATAGAATTGTTAGAGAATTTGGAGAAAAGGGTTTGGTTCAATGGTAAAAGAGGAGATAAAATAGGTAAGAGATTGGAGGAGAAAGTGATGATGAAGAAAGTGCTTCCATTTTATTAGATTATTGGGTGTGGGAGAGTGGTGGCATAGGAACATATAGTTTTTGCTTTTTTTATATATATAAGTTTTTGATTTAAATAATGAACATGTGAGTGATGTGCGTTTGTGAGATGGGAAAAGGTATAAAGTGAAATTCTTTAATGTCAATTTAATCTTCAAAGTTCCAACAAGAGGAAAGAATATGTTTGTGAATGGGACATTTATACATGGGTGCATGGAATTTGGTGGGTCTAGTTAATTAATTTCTAGCCTTACATATACATAAACTCATACATACCGTATAATATATAACTTTTGCCAATAAGTCAATAGAAAAATAAAAAAATTGATACATATAGTACCTCTTTGTCGTGTGTGGAGATTATGTGCCCCTATTTACTTTTCGTGTACACATAGCATAAATATTTTATTCATTTTAATGAATAATATTCAAAACTTAACAAGTTCAATATAAGAAAAGTATGTGTTAGAACAGAAATGATATATGTACAACATATTTGCACTACTCTACTGCAACTTGCATATACTATTCATTTATATATCAATTTAAAATGAATGTATAAAGTAATAGTGCAAGGTTGTAAGTATAAGTTGTATAAAAATGTTGTATATATAACACTCCTCGTGTTAGAAAATGGTTTGGAACCTACATTACTTCACTTCTCTGTATTTAATGTGTATATTTTAATGTCAAACTCTTTAAAATAAGAACAATAAAATAAATAAATAAATAAAGTTTAAATAATTATAAACCATTCAAAATTTCCTCGAGTTATTTTGGTTTAAAACATCATTTTTTGGAAATTATAATTATCGGTAAAGTCAAATTACATTTTGAAAAATAAGATTCATGGGCCTCTTCGATCTTTATGAGGATTAGCGATTTCATTTCTAAAATTATAACATATTAATCAAAAGTTATCATTGTTAATTAACTTCCTTCGTTTAAGAGTTATATGTTTTTTTTAAGGCAAATGTTAAATAGTGTACCAGGTGCACTTTTTAAGCCCCTTAAATAGTAAGTTTGTATAGAATTTTTATAAGAATATATAAATTCAACGCATTGGAAATTGTGTTGTTTACCTTTTGAATTAAAAAATTTCTTTAAATAATATGCTTAAAGAGTGCATCAGGTGCACTTGTTAACAAAACATTTTTTAATAAGCATTTAAGAGTAAAATGTGCTACGGTTCATGTCATGTGACTATATCTAGGGTAGGGACAAATAGAGAATTATAATTTTCTTGGTAAATGGTATATAAGTTGGAGTAGCAAAATTGTTTTCCCAAATTTTTTACCCTAAAAGGACTTTCTTTTTCCTCCTTGAAATTGCTCTATTATTTCAATAAGCTCTCCATTATAGCTTTTTCATATGAAAACGGTTGAATGACTTTGAGTTTAACTCTCAGAAGTTAGCCCCTTAAGATAGGGATGTTCAAGCACATGTATATTCAACATTTGAAGAAATATAAGACTTCAATTTCAATGTATGTGAAAAAAATTAATTCGACACTAAATGCTCCTAAGCTGAATTTAAACATTAATTCGCCATATTGTTGAAGTTTAATTAACTACTTATGTTAGACTCAACTCTATATTGATTTTTTCTCATTCATTTTAAGACTTGCATGCATTAGAGTTAATAATTCAAATTTATCAAGAATCGCCTTTTTATGGAACTTAAACTAATTAGGATAATTGGAGATTGGCTGTGATGGTGCAAGATGTTAAATCCATTGGAAGTGAATATTATGATTCATAAATTCACCCAAGTCATTTACAAAAATTAAGACACTTTATATGTGAAGTTTATGAGAGAGTCACATACACAAGAACCCTATGAATCATTTAGCAAATACTACTTAGTCCCTTTACAGTTTACACTATATTATAGGTCTTCCCTCCTCTCAAAATATTACATCTATAATAAATAAAATTAGTTTAATAAAATTGTCATTTTTTTTAAACCAAATGTATTCTCCGCGTGCAACTGCAAAAATTAATTCTCTCGAGATAACTGAGATCTATTTAAGGGGTTGACATCTTCCAACAAATATTTTTCCATTTGCACGAGCCGGGATCAAATTGTCATAACAATATTTATTAAATTTTAAACTTATTTTAAAAAGGAGATTAACCGCTTATAGCATAAGTTTTTAATAAAACTTTTAATCCAAACAAGGTCATAGGTCTCGTTTGACTTGTTTGTTTCCCTAGCCTGTGACAGTGAGACAAATTGGCAATCAGGATTTTGTAACAAATGCAAGTATAGTAAAATGCAGCATTCATATATTCAACGATTTATCAAATCTTTAAAGCTCAATAATACTACGACCAAGAATCTTTATATATCTAATGAGAATAATATGCTACTACCTAAACCCTAATCACATTTGCTATTTTGGAGAGAATTGCTTAAGAAGACTAAATAATATAAAAAAGTTGTTTTAGTTGGATTTGAACCCATGACCTCTCTATATAACTTTATTATTTAACCACCAAGCCACTTGAAATGATTTGAAATATTTTGGTAACACTACCTAATAACTATGACTTTCAAAACATCAACTACATTTTATTTTTCATCGCACTTTCAATCTTTTTTTTAATCCAATTATTGTTGTTTGATGTACCTGAAATATATTTTTAAATATTTTAGTTGTGACGAATAATATTGTATTTCTTTTTTTTTTTGAAAATTTTCTCTATACAGTTTTAATATCCAGCTACTAAGCCACTTGAATTCATTTGAAATATGTTGGTAACACCACCTAATAATTATGATTTTCAATGCATCAACTACATTTTATTTTTCATCGCACTTTCAATCTTTTTTTAATCAAATTATTGTTGTTTGATGTACATGAACTACATTTTTAAATATTTGGTTGTGACGGAACGATATTGTATTTCTCTTGAAATTTTTTTATGAAATTGCATTTTTTTTTATTATATCATCAATTTTTCTTTTTATACTATAAATTGAATTTGTTTCATTGCTTATAAAATCCAATCAGTTTTTATATGGAACTTTTTAAAATTCTTTATAAAATAACTAATTAATGCTATATTAGCTCCTAAAAATACAATTGTTGATGCAATAAATGATTATGATTTGGATTTAATTCATAGAGAAGAAAAACTGTTTTTGAGTTATGATTCTTCGTGTCAATCCAAATCAAATTTTGACACATAAGATGATATTCATACACATGAATTCTTAAACACCACCATTGCATATGGAGTTCCGAATCATAAGTTACGATTAAAAGTTGGAGTAGCGATAATGTTGCTCAAAAACATTAAACAATCTTTGGGATTATGTAATGGTACACGGTTGATAGTTACATAATTGGGATCATATGTCGTTGAGGTAAAGTGATATCCGACAACAATATTGGTGAAATAATTTTTATTCCTAGGTTATCATTGACTCATTTATATAAAATTTAGACAATTTTCAGTGGTTGTTTCCTTTGCTGACGATCAACAAGAGTCAGGGTCAGTCACTTAAACATGTTGGTGTATATATTTCACAGTCAATTTTCTCTCATGGTCAACTATATGCTGTAATGTCAAGAGTAATTTTAAGGAAAGACTTAAAAATATTGATAACTGACAAAAAAGAAAAAAATACGGTTGAAACTAGATACGGATGAAACATTATGTTGTTTATATTGATCTCATATATATATATATATATATATATATATATATATATATATATATATATATATATATATAAATTGTTATGTCACATATATGATCCGTGCGAAATGCAAGGGCATGGTGTCTAGTTTGATTTAAAATTTAGGAGTTTTAAAATTTGGTCATTTGGGCATTTTTAATTCGATATTAGTAGCATAATTAGGTATACAAAAATAGTCAAATACTCTTATAGCCCACATCCACACTTAATGCTAGACTCATAAGCAGTGCACATGCGACATGTCTATCATCCAAATCATTTTAATCACCATGTGGTCTTTATATCATGTTTCCCATATGTATTTTAATTAACTAATCAACTGCTTTTGGGCCCCAAAAATCCTTGAGCCAGTTATTATTATCAATATTATAAACAAACATCTTCTTCAAATGATCCAATATATATATATATATATATATATATCTTCTCTTTATTAAACAGTTGTAGTCTATGACTAACCAAATCGAGAAATTTTAATATTAGATTAATTGTGATGTTATGTACCCAACCAAGAAGATAAAGACAACTCAATTTTATTTTTCTCTTTACTCATAAATTAATCAGAATGTAATTTAAATTGAAGTAAAGGTAAATATAATTATTTTGTTTAATGAATTTGTCATGTTGTAGAAATTTAGTCCATGCATTCCCTTAAACTCACTTCTCTTTATTTATATTTTTATATTGGCATTCCCACATATATTGTTGATCTAATGAATTGCATTAAATTTTTAATGAAACCAAATTAACTTTATAGTATAATATGTCTTTTGTAGGCCTATGAGTACCTCCTTCACTAATTGAAATTTGGAGACTTCCCGACAAAAGTGTTTCTTGTGATCTAGTGGTTGGAGATATTGTGTAGTCAATGACTACATGTATGTGTTCATTTCGTGACACAAGCTGGCAAATCGAGAATCACGTTGTTACCTTTATTTTTAATTTTTTGACAAAACGTTGCTACTTCTTTATTTTGTTGGTAGTTGCTGCTATACCTTTATTCTAAGTAAAATTAAAAGGCGAGAATATATAAATGACACTCAATGCAATGCCAAAATATAGCAGTGAGTTAGTAAAGTTGTAAGTGAGTTGATTGAGCCCGTGATCATCATAGAAGATTAGATGATAAATAATTAAGTAAGTAATTATATAAAGTTAATTAAATAATTTAAGAGTGAGATTTATATTGCTGTTTGAGTATTAATTATATTAGGTTATTTATATTAGGCTTATTTTGGCATTTGGACCCCTAATATTATCCAATAGTAGTAGTATATCCGTAGTGTCTTTTAACACATTTTAGAAGTAATGAATGAAATGAATTGAATTTATGTTTTATTTTTATTGTTTTCTTATGAGAAGTTTAGTTATTCATAGTTTGTAGCTTTGATAGGGATAACCCTCTATCAGATCGTGATCTAGAGGAAAATCTATTTAAAGTGTAAGTTTTGAGACGACATACTTCTATGTTGTTGTTATTTTATGTTGTTTTCGATGTTATAAAAAAACCAAAAGACGAGAATTGAAAAAATTATTGACTGAGTCGCGGCGGACTAAGTTGTTCTGTCTAAAACGTTTCACGGTACTGTTTAAATTGTGCAAAGCAGACAATCAATTGCACCGCCTCCATGATAAATAGGCCAGTTCAATACTGAACCAATCAAATACTACGCTGTAACAATCGAAAAAAAACACCTTCTTGAATGGTTCAACAAAACCACTCGAAAATTGATACGACAATATCAATTTAACTATACAACAATATCAGTTTCCAATCAATGAAACAAAAGGGAAAATAGATAAAAAAAATTATCAAGAAATATTGTTTTTGGAAGAGATAATTTTTTTCTATTTCTGATGATTTTGTTCAGGTGATCGCAAATGAAGAAGGCCGAACAAATACAAAAAAAGAGCAGATAAGGAATAAATTCGTGGAGGACAACCGAAGTATGCTTTTAGGTTACGTCATCCTTAGACTCGAGGTGGGTATCTCAGATATGCTTGATAGTGTACTCATTGTTGAGTTGTATTGACATTTTGATGTAGAGCTTTCTTACTATATGACCTATAAAATAATTGGATTGAGTTTTTTTGGCCTGGTCCATTACAATAATATAAATTAGAAATGAAAAACAAATATTTTGTCTACGCATTTTATGTATCTAAAACAAATATTGACAGATTAAAAGCCTTGGCACATGTTATGGGGAGGTGCATTAGTAGTCAAACGAATGTTGGCCTCGTAGACGGCCCATTTTTCATGAGCAACGATATTTCAACTTCTCTTAATCCACTTAACGAGTTCTAAATTTTTTTTAAATAAAAGTTGTTCTTTAGGTCCCTAAATTGCTCTCAAGCCCTTCAAAAGTCTATTTTTGTCCCTTAAATTCAATTTTGGAAATTCCGTTCTGAACTTCTATGTTAATTTTTTTTTGTTATAATAGAGAAAAAGATACAAAATCGAAGAAACAAAGAAAAATTACTGCTGGATAAAAACTATACCCCACGCATCAGCGAGGAGAGCCCGAGTAAGGTCTATAGGGGGCGATGAAATTTTAACAAGTGGCAAGTCAGAGAGAGCACCCATCTTAGCCAAAACATATGTATACATATTATTCTCCCGGAGCATGTGATCCATCACCATCTCTCAATCTATGTCGAGAAGTTGACGAATACTAAATTCCTCGTTCGCAAATGGTGATGGGCAGAAACTCCATCTCGAATTAAGGTCATTGTCTGAAGCAAAGAAACAGGCAATCCTTCTAAATCCGCTCTCTCAACAAATCTGCAACATCGCCATAAGCACTGCTAATAGAATATTTCGGGTTGCTGCAACCCCGTAGAAACCCATAATAAAATCACCATTATTATTCCGCAATAAACCACTGTAGCGAATAGCATTTGTAGCGCCCAATAGGCTGGCATCTACATTAAGACACATAGTTCATTTCACGGGTCTAGACCATGTTATATGTCTAGGAATACCAGAATCCAGTGTCGTTGTTGTTGGGGAAAAGACAGCGTCACAATCCGAACTACTATCACCCCCAATCCGATTTAATAATTGAGTAGTTTATTCAAGGAATACTGATCAATGCAATTAAAATACCATTTCAGCTTGAGATTATAAATGAATGGATTAGGAATTGATACAATGATTATGAAGTTTATGATATCGTAGAAAATTGATGTGTAACAATTTATGGGTTTTGTTTTTGGAAGAGACATATATGGGTTCTAGGTGTGACAAATAGTTTGAGATTTTCTTTTGTCGTCCTACCTACTTATCGTGTGTCCTAGGTGTTTTTATTTGACTCTTTTGCTATTTAAGTATATGATGATATAAAAAAATATTATAAGATACTTAAGTAGCAGACTTTATAAAAATAAAATCCAATAAAATATTTTTGGAGTGGAGCCGCTACCTAAGTAGTAGTCATAAATATTTTGGTAAATTTGTAGGGCACGAAAGAAAATGGATAGGATGGAAAAAAAAAAGCTCAAATAGTTTGGAATAAGAAGAATTTTAGAAGATGAGAGAAACCATTGAATGATTCATTGGGCCCGATGGTAGTGGTTCATAAACTAAATTTTAAATTGTACATATGCAAATATTGATTCGAATGCTACGTTCGAAATGTAATTTTATTTCGAACTAAATTTAATTGATAGATTGGAAAATTTAAGGGTCTGAGAATAATATGAGTGTCTAAAAAGTAATTTTCATTTTTATTACTCACACTTTCTATCCTTGCTTTTAACATTCAATGTCACTAATATAATTATATTTTATTTATAAGTTATTTAAAAACACCTTTTTATTATTGATAGAATTATTTAAAAAATTTCTCATTCTAGCTGTTTCCTAAAATAATTAATTCCTAACAAGTAATTATAGTTTAGAATTTTTTTTTACATAAAATAATAAACAAATAAGAAATAAAAAAAGTAATTTTCCCCTTCTCATAGAAAACCACGTTATTGTAGGCTGATCCATAAACTTTTTATAATGGAGACAAAAAATAGTGTTAGTTTACTTTTGTGAAAATGTTTTCTATTTTTATTTTTTAAAATTAATGTTAATTTTACTTGTTGACAAAAATATACTATTTTCTTAAAATGAACAATTGTACGTATATATTTTTAAAAAACAATGAAAATGTAAAAAAAAATAATTTATTGTTTTAAAAAATACATCATCTCTAACTAGTAACTAGCATTCCTTTTTTGTCTTTCTATAACATTAATGGTTTATTTTATAATTCTCAAAACTTTTTTTTAAGTTAAAAGGAACACATTTTTGGAAAGGAAAAACATAAAAACAAACGAGGAGAGGTCCAACTCCTTTATGTCGAACTCGGCTCAAATCGCACTGAGGTCTAAAGGTGCCCCCACTTGCTCAGCGGTCAAGGAAGTAACGAACGAACGATATCGAAATGATTGACATATACTTTCAATAATGACTTTTTAGCTATCTTTGACAGTCATTAATGGTGAGAAAGTTGTATATGTCCTCCCATTAATAGTCTTGGCTCCACATTGAGGGATTTATAAAGCATTCTCATGCAGAAGACACAGATACATTCTACGATCTATCTTAAAACATCAGTTTGACAGTCTTATACTGGATTGATCATTGGAACATCTGCAGATAAAAAATTCACTCCAATTATCAGAGCTGAAAAGGAATGCCACCAGACAAAATCAACTCTGATCAAGGTAGGATCATAAATAAAAAATGAAAATCTTATGTTCTACAAGAGGTGTGTTATATGCTATAGAGGTTTTGTCTACGAAATGCAAGAATAAAACATGAAATTTTTACCAATAGTAAATCGATATATGGTAAATTTAAGTATGGGTGGGGATTTAATCCATGATTCTTATGTAAAAAAATTCATTTAGAAAAAAAAGAAAATCACGTTTTCAAATAAAAATTAATCATCAATAAACAACGACATTTCAAACATTATACCAATATATCAAGGTCACATGACATCAAAATAAAAAAAGAAAAAAGATTTTATAAATCCTGCCATGGTTCATTATTGGTCTTCATTCTTCTTATCTATGTTCAACATTTTCCATTTTTTATTTTATAGAACATTTTCCATTTTATAATACTCCCATCAACGAGTCAAAAATACTACAACACACTACAACAAATATGGGATTTAGTAACATTTTTTAAATGTTACTAAATCCAATTTTTTTTTACTATTTAGCTTCAGTAACATTGGAACAAGTGTCGCATAAAGCCTATGTTACTAAAGACTTTTTGTAACATCTTGGAATATTATTAGTAACATTGGAAAAATGTTACCTATGTAGTAGCTATTTCGTAGCTAATCCCTAACAAATAAGTTTACCTAAAAGTTATACATAGATTGAGCCGCAAATTCACTATGAAATATTTTCCTAGCTAATTCATAGGTAAGTAACCTTGAATTAAGAAGACAATAAGGTGTTGCCATTTAGGGTTTAAAGTTTGGAGTTTTTATTTAAAGTATGAGGTTTAAAGTTTGGGTTTAAGGTGGATTGTAGGTCTAGGATTTGGGTTTAAAGATTTGGATTTTGTTACGTTTTGAATTAGGGTTTGGATATTGATGGTTTTGGTGTTTGGCATTTAGGTTTGAAGTTTTAGGTTTATGGTATAGGGTTTGGAATGTAAGGTTTTGTGTTTGGGTTTTGTATTTAGGATTTGAGGTTTAATGTTTGAGATTTAGGGTTTGAGATTTGGAATTTAGGGTTTTGTGATTAGGGTTAGGAGTTTGGGGTTTAATATTTGGAGATTAGGGTTTTGAGTTTAGGTATAAGATTTAGGGTTTAGAATGTAGAGTTTTGTGTTTAAGGTTTGGAATTCAGAGTTTAGGTATAAGATTTAGGGTTTATAGTAAGGTTTTGATTTAGGGTTTGTCTTAGGAATTTAGGGTTTAAAATATAGGGTTTGGATGTCTCAAACTCCAAAACATTAATATCAAAACCCTAAATCTTAAACCCCAAACACAAAACCCTACATTTCAAACCCTAAATCTTAAACACCAAACATAAAACCCTATATTCTAAACCCTAAATCTGAAACCCCACACATCAAACCCCAAAAGATAAAACATATAATCCAAACCATAAATTCAAAACGCAAACCTTAAATCTCAACCCCAAATTCTAAAATTCCAAACACAAACCCCAAATCAAAATTAACTACAAACCCTAAATCTTATACCTAAACTCCAAACCCTAAACATTAAACCAATCTTATACCTAAACTTCAAATCCCGAACCCTAAACTCCAACATTAAACCTTGAAACCTAAATCCAAAACCCTACCACAAAACTCCACATTCCAACCTAAAATACTAAACCCCACACATCAAACCCTAAATCGTAAAACATATACTCCAAACCATAAATTCAAAACGCAAACCTTAAATCTCAACCCCAAATTCTAAAACTCCAAACCCTAACCCTAAAAATCAAAACTAACTACAAACCCTAACTCTTTTACCTAAACTCAATATCTAAAACTCAAAGGCTAAAATTACAAATATGGGTTAATAGGTGTTTGCCCCCCCTCCCTCCTGAAAGGTTTAGTTTTTCGGGAAATTTTTAAACGAACAATCTCAACGAAATCTTTCAATTTCTTATTTTTCTATCTTCAACTCTATGTATTCCTCCATCTAGAGCAGAGATCTAGCAACACATTCTAGGCACAGATCATTGGTATTGGATGTATCGTTAGGTTGTGCCGAGTTTATTAAAATGGAACTGGAATTCGGTCTCAATCTGTGGGGTAGAGATCTCGAAATGAAATAGGTTTCCTTGAAGTTTTGATTTACCCCCCCTGTAATTTTTTTTTTGCGGTTACCCTCTGTAATAATAAGATTCTATCATTTACCCCCTCATGAAATTTCTTGATTTAAGTGTTGACGTGACATGCCCAACGAGGGGGTAAGTCAAATTTCGCTAACCTTACAAGAAGCAAAATGACATATTTTCAAACCCACATATTCAATGGGGGGGAGTAAAGGATGAAATCTTAAGATTACTGGGGTAATCGCAAAAAAAATTACAATGAGGTAAATCAAAACTCGCCTACATTGTGGAGAGTAAACACCTATTAACCATACTTTTTATTAATATATGAATATTATTAGTTGTTTTTTTAGAAGGAATATTATTAGTTATTAACTTATTTTATTTTAAAATTTATATCATTTTCCAAAATAAAAAAACAATAAAACAAAATAAAAAACCATTATGAAATAGCCATTTGGTTTGACTGAATCACAATGGGAAAAATAAAGGCATTCTAACACAGTTACATCATTTTATTTTATTTTGTTACACAATTTCATCATTTAGTTTGGCGGAAAAATAATTAAAATAGAAAAATAGGATATTAAAATTAATATCTATGTTTCAACATTTGATCAAGGAAAAAGCCCAGTCAGCCACCAAATCGGTGCAGGTCATGTGACCTACAGCTCGGCCTTCGCTTTTTGAGCATCTCCATTGTCCATTGAGCCCGCTCTAAACAATCCCCTTTTTGTCGGATTATTGCCGATGTAATCATAAATAACTAATTTTTTGGGAATTTTAGACCAAGCTTCTGATAAACTTTGATTTTCGGCCTTTTTAGTACACTAATAGCGGTGATAGCCTCAATACGCTCGAAAGACATGTTGTGAGTTGATATTTTATATCTTCTTTTATTCTAGTTTCCGAGAAAATTTAAAATGTCATTTGTGGTTTTTTTAAAAAAAAAAAAATCAAAAGTGCCATTTGTGATACTTACAAGTTATAACCACAAGTTAACTACGATATGATTAATCCACTTTATCGAAACATACTTTGCTAAATAAAAAGAGTGTTTGGACTTTGGTGAAATTAGTTGTTTGCAAAAAACAGGTTAGAACAAAAATAAATGGTTTTAGTTTCTTGTTTCAGGATTTTAGAATATATAATCCAAATCATATAACTAAATAGTTCGAAAAATCAATTTCGAAATCAATTTTTCCGAGTTTCGGATTCTACATTTCAAAAAATGTACGTCAATCTCTAAATTTTATCGAAAACTAGAATTTAAAATACTGGAATATAAGTGAAAAAAGTTATGAAGAAATGGATTCTAGGAAATGGTTCAAAATGCACATTATTTTGTATTTCCCACGAAATGAGTGTAGAGACAAACTTTGAAATAGAGTTAAACTTCGAATACACAAAAGAGTCGGTTCAAGAAGAAGTGAAAGTACATTGAATATTGGTTGCAACTATAAAAGTGATTTTTAGAATATAGATTCTAAAAAAGAAAAGATTATTTCAGGTTCTGAAACATTTATGAGAGCAAAAATGGAATTTTGGGAAGGAAAAAAAAAATCACTGAGGGGATCTTATTTGGGCCTTAAACAAACCAAAGCTAGATCAAGTCCATTAACAAATTCCATATTAACAAATTTCATACAATGAAGACAGACTTATTTAATTTGTTCTTAAATATCTTTAATTTTAAGTATTTTTGAAATTTGTATGAATCGTAAAATATAAAAAGTAAGAAAGATTTATCAAAAAACAGAGATAGACTTGTAAATAAATATATACAAATATTTTTGTTCTGGACTGAGCCTTGAAGGCTCAATCCCCACCATTACCAAACCGCGCAGCCCAACTCGGCGTTACTGTGCAACGATCACCTCAGGGAGAAGCATAACGCACGTCCTCGGAATGATGAGCATTTACTGCTCATCATGGCTTTTAGCAGTTTTTCGACAGCCACTTGACCCAGCGCTGGGGGCTATATAAACTCCTCATTATGCAGGAGCCAGGTACGCATTCTTACCTCTGAAAACCAAAAACTTACACAAATTACTGACTTAAGCGTCGGAGTGTATACATGTACACAACCCCCTTTCGCTTCAACAAGGAGCTTGCTCGTTTGACAAACACCGACGAGGTCGACTCTGATCAGGTTAGATCAATTTTTATAAGCAAGAGTCTGAGTTGAACATGTTACCATTAGTATGTATTCATTGGTACACAACCCTATATATATATATATATATATATATATATATAGTGGCGGAGCCAGGATTAAATTGGAGTCTGTGCATAATTTTAACCACAATATTTTTTTGGCTAGCCCGAATCAAATAAGAAAAAAAACAACCAGCAAAACATGAGTCAAATAAGAAGGATGAAATATAACATACCAATAATATATTACATAAAATTAGGAGGCAAAGCATTTGGTACTTATTACTAATATACTGTTAGTGTTTACTATGTAGAGATTACTGAAGTATTCCAATCTATCTATATTTTTTTTGTAAAATCGGTTAGCAAAGATGTCTTTATTTAGATGCAAGCTATATACATCTGCAGAACTGATTGTTTGCTTTAAAACAAAATTGCAAATGCAAACTTTCATATCATTTTGGAACCTTACTTAGAGAAAATGCTCAAATATAAAAATTTGCTGACAAAAATTAATAGGAACCTTCTTTCTTTTTATTTGTTTCTGTTTAAAAAAAAAAATTAATTGGGGCAGCCCGGGCACTAGGCATGTTGTAGGACATATCCGCCACACTATATATATATATATATATATATATATATATATATATATATATATGAGAATTGCTAACATACTCCCACCTAAAAACATGTGGGGGTAAGTTTGCAAGCTAACTCCCACTATGTATTGACTAAAATATCCAACCTTTTCTTTTTAACAACCACATAGATATGGGGTATTAGTGTAATTTACACCTCTCCAACAATTAATCTCTTTAATCTTATTATGTTTATGTTTTTCTTTGTACAAACATTATGTCTATGTTTATAATGTCTCAATTAAGGTTTGCCTACTTTGTCACATTAATCTCTCATGACTTGATTAAAAAAATCTTCTTTCTTATCAAAATAAAAAACCTCGTTTGTCAAAAATAAAAATAAAGAATGCTGGAACTTTCAATTTAATGGGAGATCATGTGATACATTTTTTTTTCTCGCAAGACCTAACCTACTGTTACCATAGATAATTCGACAAAAAAAATTAACAATAAAAATAATAATATATAATTGTAAAATAATTATAATGTATTTAACAATAACCAAAAAACATTCAAAATGTCAAAAATATGTGATGAGTAAAACAATTATCGTGTCTTTCGGTCTAGAGTGTATGTCCTTAGTATTATTTTTAGTTGGATGTGAGGTGTAGTTTTATTAGGGGTGTTATATAGGTTCCAGGTTAGGTGTGGTTAATTGAAAAATATTTAGAAACAACTAGCCATAGACCCGTGCTATCGCACGGGTCGTAACGTTACGGGTATTTTTATTTTAGTTACAATTTGTTTAAGTTACCATTATCATTAAAGTTACAATTTGTTTAAATTATCATTATCGTTTTAGTTACAATTTGCTTAAGTTACTATTATCGTCGCGTTACATCTATATTTTTAGAAGTTACACTTTACGAATAGTTTTTTTTTTAAAAAAATTAAATTTATTTAATCAGTACTATGAGTCAATAATATAATTTATCTTTTGTATGATTTATTTAATATATATCATAATTATTTTGAAATTGTTATGAATACTGTGAATCAATAGCATAACTTGTCCTCCCATATATGATAGTTATTTTGACAAAAAAGATTTCATATTTTTTTGTATGTATTGATCAACAATAATTGTCCTAAATTTATCTTATATACAATACCATGAGTCAATAATATAACTTATCTTCTGTATGATTTATTTAATATATATATATATATATATATATATATATATATATATATATATATATATATATAATAATTATTTTAAAATTGTTATGAATACTATGAATCAATAGCATAACTTGTCCCCGTATATGATAGTTATTTTAACAAATATTTTTTTTATATTTTTTTATGTATGTATCGATTAACAATAATTGTTCTATATTTATCGTATGTATAATACTATGAGTCAATAATATAATTTATCTTTTGTAAGATTTATTTAATATATATAATATTATTTTGAAATTGTTATGAATACTATGAATCAATAGCATAACTTGTCCCCCCGTATATGATAGTTATTTTAAAAATATTTTTTTATATATTTTTATGTATGTATCGATCAACAATAATTATTTTATATTTATCTTATGTACAATATTATGAGTCAATAATAGTATTTATTAATATATATAATAATTATTTTGAAATTGTTATGAATACTATAAATCAATAGCATAACTTGTCCCCCCATATATGATAGTTATTTTGACAAAAAAAATTTCATATTTTTTTTGTATGTATTGATCAACAATAATTGTCCTAAATTTATCTTATATACAATACCATGAGTCAATAATATAACTTATCTTCTGTATGATTTATTTAATATATATATATATATATATATATATATATATAATAATTATTTTAAAATTGTTATGAATACTATGAATCAATAGCATAACTTGTCCCCGTATATGATAGTTATTTTAACAAATATTTTTTTTATATTTTTTTATGTATGTATCGATCAACAATTATTGTTCTATATTTATCTTATGTACAATACTATGAGTCAATAATTTTCTTATCAACTTCCTCGTGCATTAGAGTTGATTAAAATTGTTCATCAACAACTTATTTTTCGTATATAGTAGTAATTTAATTTTTTTATCAACAATTTCCTGTATTATTTAATTTTCTTATCAGCTTCCACATACATTAAAGTTAATTAAAAAAATTCATCAACAACTTATTTTTCATATATAGTAGTAATTTAATTTTTTTTATCAACAATTCTCCGTATTATTTAATTTTCTTATCAGTTCCCCGTACATTAAAGTTAATTAAAATTGTTCATCAATAATTTATTTTTCGTATATAATAGTAATTTGATTTTTTTTATCAACATCAAATTATTCCCCGTATTATTTCATTTTCTTATAGACAAAAGTTGCCTATGGAGCATTGAATCTTAATGTGAATGTAGTAACAACTGGTTCCCCGGGTATAATATAATTTAAGTTTTTCATGAACAAACAATTAGTTCCCCGTTTAATTTCAGCTATAAAATTATTATCTCCCCGTGAATTTTTTTTATCTATAATGATTTGTAAAAATGATTTTAAAACTTTTATCAGCGATAAAATTGTCATCTCCCCGTAAATTTTTTATCAAAAACAATTTGTAAAAGTCATTTTGAAACTTTTGTAAGTGATACAAATTGTTATCTCAATGTGAATTGTTATAAGTAACAATTTATAATAATGATTTAAAAGCTTTTATCAATGATAAACATCGTCATTCCCAAATTTTTTTTTTATTGGTAATAATTTTTATTAGTGATTTTAAAATTTTGATCAACAAATTTTTAACCATCATATTGTTTTTTTAATCGGACCGTCGTATGTGAATACTTAAATGTTTGTGTCTAAATATTTATGTCTATGTAAAATTATCTTTATTTTTATTTTTAGTGGTTAAGTAGTATGTCTAATTTTATTTTTTTTTGGTACATGTAGTATGTCTAATTTTATTTATTGTTTTTTATTTTTTTTGACGGATCTATTTTTATTTTGTTGGCAGGCATAATTGAATTAATATCAAATTGAGAATTAACATAATTGAATTTTGCTTTCAATTCCATAAGCTGGATTGAATTTTTTTTTGAAATCCGCATACTTCCTTTCCTTCTTGTTTGACTGGGAACTCTTTATTTCCTCATATGATATTTTTATTTCTTTTTCATTCTCTCTCTTTACCAAAAACCAAATTCTAAGAAACACACTCACAAACAAACCCTAGCCGCCGCTTCAACTCAGTCACGGCCACCTCTAATCTACTTCCGACTATGGTTGTGATAAAATCAAATCTTCATCTTCTATCTTTCCATCTAATTATTTATTTTCAGATCAAAGAGATTTTTAACTATCCCAACCTCCATCTTTCCTGTTAGATCAAGATCACCATAAACTAACTTTTAAAAAACCATAACCATAAAAAGATTTTTCTTCTTCTCCTCTACCAAACACACAAACAAAAATTAAAATCAGAATAGATATGATGTCAACCACCGCGCCGGAAACTATATCAGTGCACCGGAAATCGCCATCACTTTTCGAAAAATAAGATAATTGTTTCTATTATTGCTACATCTTGTGCTCTGTTTATTTTGTTTTTCATCTTTTAATCTATGGCTGTTTTTTATTTTTAGTTTTTGGGAACAAAAGTGTAAGTTTATCTTTAATCTAAATTTCGATTGATCTAAGAAATAAACAATAACTGTGATGAAAATTAGCAAATCAATTGTGTAAGCTTACTATGTTTATGTTATTTCAACATTTAATTCTTTCTTCATCATCTTCTTTCTTGGTTTCTTCTTTGTAGATTTGTTTATTACTTTTTTGTAGATCTTCAAAAAATTGTAAAAAAAAACTTATTTTGAAAGTTTTGATCTGTTGTTAAGTAAAAAAAAAGTATTAGTAGCAAAATAAAGGCAAAAAATCAAATTTTTTTCAGCTATTTACTGTTAGGTATATTCTTTTAGTGATAAAAAAAGAGCAAAAAATAAATATTAATTAAAAAGTAGAAAAATGTTACTGCAAAAAAAAAAAAAATTTTATTTTGCTGAATATTTCAAGTCGCAATATAAATGAAAAAAGTATGATGGTTGTTTGTTTTGGATCTAATTTTTTGTTTGTCATCTAATGATTTTTTTTTCTTCATTAAATTTGCAGCAAAATTTGCACACAAATAGGATGATCTAAGCAAATTTCCGGCAAACACGGTGCTGGAAACTGTTGCCTCACCGTGACAGGAATTACTACGGTGTCTTTTTCAAAGATAAAGACTTTTTAACTCTGTTATTCTTTTTCTTCTCATCTTTCTTTTTCTAGTCAAAAACATTCAAACTTCTTTCAAATAAAAGATGATGAAGAACAAAGAATGAAACAAATGATTTGTAGATCTGAAACATTTTTTTTTTTCAAATAATAGATTTTTGAAAGTTCTTTGATGCAGCAACATCGCCTCTCTTTTATTTTTGTTTTTCCTGTACACAAAATAGGAAAAAGAAAATAGTTATCAAAACTACATGTCAAAGTAGAAAATAAAAACTATGAATCTTTGTTTGTTAACTCATTTATATCTGAAATTCTGGTGGCAAGTGTCAGATGTGCAGCACAATGTGTACACCTTAGGAATAGTATGATGTGTAGCCTAATGTGCCAACATCGTGGACATACTGAACTTGATGAACAAGGAAACAATATAAAGTGCAGAAAACAATAAGCAACACGGAGTTTGTTAACCCAGTTCGGCGCTTAAACAAGCCCTAATCTGGAGGATACCAATCCAGGGATGAATCCACTATAGTAGTATCAATTCAAAGCTAAACTCCCCCGTTTACAACTTATCACTTAATCACTACCCGTGCTAATTCTACCTAGGAACTCCTAGATATGAGAACCTCTGCTCACTCCCCCTCAACCTTACCCAGTAAGGATTTAATAACAAACTCAGTTTGGAGACACACTCCTAGAAAACTATGCACTCGTACCTAACGGCTTTGAGTGTTGCACACTCTAACTCCTTGCTTCAAAGCTTTGGAGAAAGAATACTAGAGATTACAACTCTATCAAACTCAGTCCTTACTTGTATCAAAATTATGATTCAAGTGAAGGCTCACAAATAACAATGAACAGACTAAGACCTAAGACTCGATATCTTCAACTCTTGGCTTCGTACTCCTTTATGTCTTCAGTCTTCCTTTATATAGAACAAGTTTCATGGGCTTGGATCTTCAATAATAACAGCTGGCCTTTGTTAATTCTCTTTGAGATTTATTTGATCATAATCTTTTAATTGTTTGTTTCAAATCTTTTTGATCAAAGTCGGCCAATAAAATAAAACAGAACCATGAAAGATTATCTTGTTCCTTGGCGCGCAAGCTGGCACGATATACTTGAAAAACAAATCTTTTTCAAAAGATCGCGTTTAAATAAATAAAGGCGCGTCCAGTAGGGCGACCAGATGTGAACCCTGATGTGCCACACATCATGCTCCACATCATGGAATCAGGCTTATTTTACCAAATGAAGCCAACACCCTAAAAGGTCTCAACAATCTCCCCCTTTGGCAAATTTTTGGGCTAAAATAATCTTTGAGTCACCCAACTAAACTTGGAGAGATGTATAGGCACATCAGAGGCATGCAGCAGCGGATCAGAGCCTCACAAACGAAGAGAGAATTAAACTCTCACAAGATAGGAAAATAAATTCCCAAAGACTGAGAAAAATAAATTCTCAGACACATACAAGCATGAGATTCCATGCACACATAAGGGAGGGTAGCAAACCCAGTAATAGTCTACTCCCCTTTGAACTAGAGCACTTTCCATGTACTCCCCCTAAATCTCATATTCCCTATAGGCTTCTTCAGAATGCATGACCTAGAGAGATATAGAGAAGTTTTAAACTTGGCTTCTTAAGAATGCATGACCAAGTTAAAACTCACAGATGTGTCAAACATCACACAAAATAGCAACTTCTACAGGCTTCTTAAGAATGCATCACCATGTAGAAATCATACAAATGGATCAACCATTACACAAATTAACATCTTCAATTGGACTTCTTAAGAATGCATCACCCAGTTGAAAACGTACAGATTAAGTCTTCAGAAATACATGCTTTAGAAAACTAATTCTTCAAAAAGTTGTTGAGAAAACATTTGAAGAAAAATAAGCATGTATGCCAGATGTGTAGTCAGATGTGCCACACATCACAATTTGCCGCAGTTAAGACTTCAAAGTTGTTCATTTTAATTTTTACTCCCCCTTTTTAGCCATAAATTATGACAAACATACTGAGAGTAAGTAACACACCATAGAATGCAGATAGCATGAGATGTAGAGATGATGGTGCATGAACAGAAAAAGGCACTCAGGCCGTTAATAGTGCAGCAAGTACAGAACAGGCACGCAAAGGTGCATCAGAAATCCAGGGCATAGCCCACAAAATACAAGCAAAAACAAGGAAATACTGAGTACAGGGAAATATTAATGAATTACAATAATTCAAATATCCTGGCTCCCATCAGTTTCCTCAGCTTCAGAGTCATTGGGCTCCTCCTCCTCCAATTCCTCATCCTCAGCCATTGTTTGCTCATCCTCAAGCTCCAGTCCAGTAATGACTGCCTCCAGCTTGGCCTTCTTCTCATCCAGAGCCTTGCAAGTCTCCTTTAAAGCAGCAATCATGTCTGTCCTAGACATAGCATTGTTTGAGCTGGATGTGCCCACATCAGGAGTCACATCAGACTGCTTGAGACTAAAAGAAATAGCAGACTCTCTTCTGCAAGACAAATCATCCTTGCCCAGAACATCAGGTCTCTGGCTCAATATGATTCCACACAGTAGGGAAGGAAATGCAATGGGTAGTTTGACAGCTAGGGTTTTGGCATGTTTGATAGTCTGATCAAAAATATAGGTACCAAAATCAAAATTAGATTTGCTGCCAATAGTATATATGAACCTAGCCAAACCTGTAGCCACATCACAGTTGTGTGTGGTAGGCACCCAGTTAGCAGCAGCAATCCTGTTCAGGATGTTGTAGATTGGTGTGAGCTTGCTTGCTTGCAGTTTCCCTTTCTTAGGCCAAGTCTTGACCTTTCCAGCTGTGATGGCCTTGATTATGTAGTTGTCATTTGCCTCCATCTCAGCAAAGGGCTCCTCACTTCTGCCCAGATACTTGTTGATAACAGTGGGAGAGAAGTGAATTTCTTTACCTCTCACAAAAACAGTTTGGTATTCCTTGTCCAAAGGATTGTCACAACCAGCAGGGATGTTTACCAAAAACTCTTTGACTACCTTCTCATAGCAGTCACTCAGTCCAGTAACAGTCTTCATCAAGCCAGCACGCTTGATCAACCTCATAACTTCCTTGCACTGCAAGGCTTCAGCACTGAGCTCCCTCTCCAGAGCTAACCTTCTATGAGCAATGTACTTCCATTTACCAGCATGTGCAGGGTTGTGGAAGGAAATCAAATCAACTGGGATGTCAGGAATTCCCTGAGGAATTTTCTTCTTCCCATAGCTCTTCTTCACAGCAGACTCAATGTGAATCACATCAAGCTCCACATTGCGTTCCTTAGCAGATTCTTCCTCAGACTCACTGATGTGAGCTACATCCTGCTCCACATCGTACTCTGAGTCACTTGTAGGTGGCTCTTTTCTTTTCTGAGTCTTCTTCTTTGCAGGTGGAACCACAGCTTTACTAAATCCCTTCTTGGGACCATACATGACTTGCCTCTTAACAGGCTTCTTCTTCTCCTTAGTAGCAGCAGGAGAAATCTCAACAACAGCAGGACCTTTACCACTTCTAGTCCTTTTTGCAATACTATCCTCAGTAAGCTTCTTCAAGGGGATGTCAGAATTGTAGCCTTCTACATCCACAACAACTGTATCTCCATCAGCATCCTTGTCAGAAGGATTGGAGTCTTCATGATCTGAACCTTCAACAGTTTCTTTATCCTTGTCAGACTGGGTATTATCTTTAGGTTCCTCAACCTCAGCAGGTTGATCTTCTTCAACAAATTCCTGTTCAGGAGAATCAGGAATGACAGCAGGTTTTTCAACAGCAGCAGTCTCTTCTTCACCTTGTGGCAATGATGTGCCAACATCTGCCGCAACATTAGGTTCTTGCAGGGCCTGGAGCACAGAATCAATGATCTTCTGAGTCAAGGGATGTCTTTGACTCTCAGGGATCTTTACAGCAGCCTTCTCAGGGTTAGGGTTTGAAGAACCTACACCCATAGATGCTTCAGCATTCGCATCACCAGATTTTGCAGGAAGAGGTTCAACATGCAGACTTTCCATGGTGTGAACCCTCTTTGGTGAGCCAATCTTTGGCTTTTTGCTTTTCTTCTTCTTCTTCTTGGATTTTTCTGTGGAAGGAGAAGGAACAACATCTTCCTCTGCAGCAATGGGGGTTGATTCCCTTCTTGATCGTTTTGACTTCTTCTTCTTTGATCCAGATGGCTTGATCATAGAAACAGGAGTGGCATTAACGATCATGTCACTTTGAACTTCTTCAGGATGCGGGGAATTAGGTTTTGATGATGATGGAGGAGTCGTGAATTTGGTTGAAGGAGATGTTTTGGTTGCAGTAGACATGATGATGATGATGGTGACTTGGTATGAAGATTTTCAAAGAAAATAGCAGAGAGATGAACAAAGGGTTTGAGAGTGATCAAGAAAATTTTTGGTCGTTTGAGTGGTTGAGAAACGAATGTGGTGATCAATGTGGTAGGCAATAAGAAAATCTTGAGTAAACGGATTTCTTGGAGTTTTGATCGTGAAATAGCCGTTGGAAATATTTTGTAATGATTGCCTTTGGATTGCGTGCAACTATGGATGGAGGGAAAAACAGGTAGCCGTTGCACGCCTAAATAGCTATTATGGCTATTGATCATCAAAGAGGCAAATACCAAGTTTGCCCCTTAACACCTCAAACCTATTTGCATCTAAAGCCTTAGTGAAAATATCTGCCAGTTGATTCTCTGTGGCAACATGCTCTAGAGTCACAATATTGTCTTCAACAAGATCTCTAATAAAATGGTGACGTATATCAATGTGCTTTGTCCTACTATGTTGGATAGGATTTTTGGAAATATTTATAGCACTTAGATTGTCACAGTATAATGTGAGCACATCTTGCTGCACATTGTACTCACCCAACATCTGCTTCATCCAAAGTAGCTGAGAACAACTACTTCCTGCTGCAATATACTCAGCCTCAGCTGTAGAAAGAGAAACACAATTTTGTTTCTTGCTGAACCATGATATAAGGTTGCTTCCCAAAAAGAAACATCCACCAGAAGTGCTTTTCCTGTCATCAGCACTACCTGCCCAGTCAGCATCACAATAACCCAACAATCTTGTGTCTTCACCATGAGAGTAGAGAATTCCATAATCACTTGTACCACTGACATACTTAAGAATCCTTTTGACTTGATTCAGATGACTCATCTTGGGCTCAGCTTGGTACCTAGCACACACACCAACAGCAAAGCTAATATCAGGTCTACTTGCAGTGAGATAAAGTAGACTGCCAATCATGCTTCTGTATAGACTTTGATCAACACTGACACCATGCTCATCTTTAGAAAGTTTGAGATGGGTTGCTGCAGGAGTTCTTTTGTGATTTGCATTCTCCATTCCAAATTTCTTCACAATGTTCTTGGCATACTTGCTTTGGGAGATGAAAATTGTATCTTCCATCTGTTTGACTTGCAGACCAAGAAAGTAGGTAAGTTCACCTACAAGGCTCATCTCAAATTCAGACTGCATCTGATTCACAAACATCTTGACCATTGGATCAGACATTCCTCCAAACACAATGTCATCTACATAGATTTGTGCAATCATGAACTTCCCCTTTTCTTCTCTGACAAACAAGGTTTTGTCTGTTTCTCCTTTTCTATAACCTTGCTGCACAAGAAATTTGGTTAGCCTCTCATACCATGCCCTAGGAGCTTGCTTTAATCCATATAATGCCTTCTTCAATCTGTAGACATGATCTGGATAATTTGGATCAACAAATCCCTTGGGCTGCTCCACATAAACTTCCTCATTCAAGTAGCCATTGAGGAAAGCACTCTTCACATCCATCTGGAATAGCTTGAATTTCAAGATACATGCTACTCCCAAAAGTAACCTTATGGACTCGAGACGTGCCACAGGAGCAAATGTTTCATCAAAGTCTACTCCTTCAATCTGAGAGTAACCTTGAGCCACAAGCCTAGCCTTGTTTCTAGTCACAACACCACTTTCATCAGATTTATTCCTATAAACCCATTTAGTACCAATGATGTTGACTCCTTCAGGTCTAGGAACTAAATCCCACACTTCATTCCTCTTGAACTGGTTCAGCTCCTCTTGCATAGCTTCAATCCAAAACTCATCTGTCAAGGCTTCTTTCACATTCTTTGGTTCTACCTTTGACACAAAACAAGCATTGGATACAACCTCTCTTGACCTTGTCATAACCCCTGACTCAGGATTCCCTATTATGAGTTCTTTTGGATGATTCTTTTGAACTCTAACAGAGGGACCCTTGTTCACTGGAGTCACATGTTCTTGCTGATCAGTCTTCTCAGGAATCTCTATAACTTCAGAGTCTTCAGGCAGGGGGTGAGATGTGTCCACATCAGGATCAACATCAGGTACATTGTCTGAATAGTCATCTATGACAACATTGATGGATTCCATCATAGTTCTTGTTCTGTTGTTGAAGACTCTATAGGCTCTGCTGGTTATGGAATAGCCTAGAAAGATTCCTTCATCACTCTTGGGATCCATCTTCCTCCTTTGCTCTCTGTCAGCTAAGATATAGCACTTGCTACCAAAGACATGGAAGTGTTTGACAGTTGGTTTTCTTCCTTTCCATATCTCATACAGTGTGGTTGAGGTACCTTTTCTCAGAGTTACCCTGTTGTGTACATAGCATGCAGTATTCATGGCCTCTGCCCAAAAGTAGTAAGGTAGCTTCTTGGCATGTAGCATAACTCTTGCAGCCTCTTGCAAGGTTCTGTTCTTCCTCTCAACTACACCATTTTGTTGGGGTGTGATTGGTGAGGAGAACTCATGCCCAATTCCTTCATTAGCACAAAACTCAGAGAATCTTGAATTTTCAAACTCTTTCCCATGATCACTTCTGATTCTAACAATGCCACTATCCTTCTCTCTTTGTAGTCTAAGGCATAGTTCTTTGAATGCATCAAAAGTGTCAGACTTCTCTCTGATGAAGCTAACCCAAGTGAACCTTGAGAAATCATCTACAACCACAAAGACATATCTTTTACCACCAATACTCTCTACCTGCATTGGTCCCATCAAGTCCATATGTAGCAGTTCAAGAACTCTGGATGTCACCTGATGTTGTAACATTGGGTGTGACATCTGAACCTGCTTTCCAACTTGACATTCACCACATATATTGCCTTCAACAATCTTAAGCTTTGGTAGACCTCTAATAGCTTCCTTGGACACAATCTTCTTCATTCCCTTCAGATTCAAATGGCCAAGTCTTTGGTGCCAAAGCTTTACTTCTTCTTCCTGACTTATCAAACATGTAGTGGAGTGAGTTGTTTCATCAGGAATCCATAGATAGCAGTTGTCTCTTGACCTAGATCCTCTCATCAACAATTCTCCTTTGTCAGAAGTAATAAGACATTCATTCTTTGTGAAGTTGACTTTGAGACCTTGATCACACAATTGGCTTATGCTGATAAGATTAGCCTTCAAGCCTTTAACAAGTAGCACATCATCTAGGTCAGGTAAGCTTTTGCTGCTGAGTTTACCACTGCCCTTGATTTCACCTTTTGCTCCATCACCAAAGGTTACAAAGCTTGTTGTATGAGGCTTGATATTAGTGAGAAATTTCTCAACACCAGTCATATGCCTAGAACAACCACTATCAAAATACCAATCATTACTAGAAGATGCTCTAAGAGAAGTGTGAGCAATATGAGCAGTTTCAGAAACTTTAGGCTTCCACATCTTCTTAGGAGTGACCCTTACTGTTTTGGCTTGCACCTGAGGCCTTTTCTTGGGATACCCATAGAGTTTGTAACAGAAGGGCTTGATGTGACCATTCTTCCCACAGTAGTGACATCTCCAAGCATTAAACTTCTCTTTGCCATCAGGTCTCTGATGTGGAGTGTGATGTGTCCACATTCTGCCAGGGTCAGGTTTCTTCTGAGCAGGAACAAACTTAGTATTTGTCTTCTTGCTGTGATGTTTGTTCTTAAATCCTACACCAGATGAGTCACCCGCATGCTTTCCTACTTTCAAAATTTCATCAAGCATGTTGGTTCCAGGATTGAGCATCTTTACAGACTTGGTCATATTTTTCAAGTTGGTTGACAGTAACTTGACTTCACTTTCAAGACTAGCAACTTGACTCTGTAGTTGACCCTTCTCTGTCTCCAGTTGACTGATGATTTCCTTCTGCTCTTCATTGACCTTGTACAGTTCCTCACTCTTGATAAATAGCTTTTTATGGACTGAGGCTAGTTCATCAAAGGTGAGTTCTTCATCATCAGATTCGACATCAGTATTATCCACCCCAGTCATGGCACTAACATGATTAGCAGCAACATTCTCTGAGTCAGTGTCAGAGTCTTCGTCAGACCATGATACAGTTAGGCCTTTCTTCTGCTTCTTCAGATATGTTCCACATTCTGATCTTATATGACCAAAGCCTTCACATTCATGACATTGAACACCCTTGTTCTGAGCTGACTGATCATCAGTTTTAGTTTTTGTTGAAGTGTTACCTATTTTACTGTTGTCAGTCTGGATGTTCCTCACATTCCTCCTTGGTCTTCTGTCCACCCTCCTTTGAAGCTTGTTGAATTGTCTTCCCAACATGGCTAAGTCATTTGAGAGGTCATCATCTGATTCATCAGCTTCTTCCTCTTCACCAGCACGAGATACAAAAGCTATGCCTTTTCCTATCTTCTCAGTTGGCTCACTAAAGTTCATCTCAAAAGTTTGAAGCGAGCTCACAAGTTCTTCAAGTTTCATACTTGGGATGTCTTGAGCTTCTTCAATAGCTGTGATTTTCATGTTAAATCTCTTGGGTAGAGACCTAAGCATCTTTCTCACAAGCTTTTCTTCAGACAATTTCTCACCTAGAGCCTCAAAGGAATTGTCCACCTCAAGCAAATTCATGTGAAAGTCATGAATTGATTCTTCTTCTTTCATTCTGAGGTTTTCAAACTTAGTGTTGAGAAGTTGGATTCTTGAGCTTTTTACCTTGGCATTGCCTTCATGAGTGGTTCTGAGTATCTCCCAGGCATTCTTTGCAACAGTACACTGCTTGATTAATCTGAACATGTTCTTGTCCACTCCATTGAATAAAGCATTCAAAGCTTTGGAGTTTCCAAGTGATGCAGTGTCTTCTGCAGCTGACCAATCTTCCTCTGGCTTGAGTACACCAGTGTCAACACCATTAGCATCCAAGATTTTGGGATGCTCCCAGCCTTTGAGCACAGCTTTCCAAGTTCTGCTGTCAAGTGACTTTAGGAAGGCAATCATCCTTGGCTTCCAGTAGTCATAGTTGGTTCCATCCAGGAGGGGTGGTTTGTTGACCGTTGTTCCATCCTTGTCCATGTTTCCAGAAAGTAACTTCCCTGGAGCTCACCCTCAAACAGGCAGGGTGCCTGCTCTGATGCCAATTGAAATTCTGGTGGCAAGTGTCAGATGTGCAGCACAATGTGTACACCTTAGGAATAGTATGATGTGTAGCCTAATGTGCCAACATCGTGGACATACTGAACTTGATGAACAAGGAAACAATATAAAGTGCAGAAAACAATAAGCAACACGGAGTTTGTTAACCCAGTTCGGCGCTTAAACAAGCCCTAATCTGGAGGATACCAATCCAGGGATGAATCCACTATAGTAGTATCAATTCAAAGCTAAACTCCCCCGTTTACAACTTATCACTTAATCACTACCCGTGCTAATTCTACCTAGGAACTCCTAGATATGAGAACCTCTGCTCACTCCCCCTCAACCTTACCCAGTAAGGATTTAATAACAAACTCAGTTTGGAGACACACTCCTAGAAAACTATGCACTCGTACCTAACGGCTTTGAGTGTTGCACACTCTAACTCCTTGCTTCAAAGCTTTGGAGAAAGAATACTAGAGATTACAACTCTATCAAACTCAGTCCTTACTTGTATCAAAATTATGATTCAAGTGAAGGCTCACAAATAACAATGAACAGACTAAGACCTAAGACTCGATATCTTCAACTCTTGGCTTCGTACTCCTTTATGTCTTCAGTCTTCCTTTATATAGAACAAGTTTCATGGGCTTGGATCTTCAATAATAACAGCTGGCCTTTGTTAATTCTCTTTGAGATTTATTTGATCATAATCTTTTAATTGTTTGTTTCAAATCTTTTTGATCAAAGTCGGCCAATAAAATAAAACAGAACCATGAAAGATTATCTTGTTCCTTGGCGCGCAAGCTGGCACGATATACTTGAAAAACAAATCTTTTTCAAAAGATCGCGTTTAAATAAATAAAGGCGCGTCCAGTAGGGCGACCAGATGTGAACCCTGATGTGCCACACATCATGCTCCACATCATGGAATCAGGCTTATTTTACCAAATGAAGCCAACACCCTAAAAGGTCTCAACAATATCATTATCTTTTTTCTCATCTTTGCAATCTGCATATAAACAAAATAAATTATTTAAAGTGTACTTCATCTCTCTTTTTGATCTTTAATGTTTTTATCTGTTTGTATTTTTTTATTTGATGAAGATATTTTTAAAATAGAATTTATGAACAATACTTTATGTTAGTTCATTTAAAACTTTTGTTTTTCGCAAAAAAAAAATCTTGTCTTTCTATACATGTAAGTTTATAAAAAAATGATGCGAAGATAATACCTTGAAGATGATATTTAACTTTTCCGTGTCTTTGTTTGACGCAGTGAGAGAAATTCTTTTAACTTTCCTGCAAAAAAAATCATTCAAGTTAGTTTACAGAATTGAAATGAGAAAAATCAAGAACAAATAAAAGAGGAGAGAAGAGAAGAGAAAATGATATGATGAGTTTTTTGATGTGTGAGAGAGAATGAGTGATATAATTATGTTTTCATTTGATATTTGAAATTTGAATATTATAGTTTGCCCCCAAAAATTTGACAACTTGCAAGCATCTTAAAGTACATGATCACATGTTATTTGTTTTCAAAAGCAACTAAGTGGCTTGTGGCTTGGTTGAAATGCAACCATGTCTTTCAATAAAGTACATTTTTGTCTCACAAAAAGAAAAATATGGCTTAGATGGCTCGGTTACCTTTTATTTTTAGTTCAGTTAGCAAAATTTTAGACATCATTTGTCCTCATTTTAGCCACATGGCAACATTTAAAGCAGGGGCAATTGAATACTTTCCAAGTACTTGAGTTTTCTTATATTGTATTTGATATTAGTTTGTTAATTAAGGCTCACAGTTTTATTTTATTTTATAATAAGCCTTATAATTGAACATTAATGCTTGAGAAAGTAGTAAAACAAAACATGAAAGTTTGGCAAAAACATGAAAAAATATGAAACCTAGGATGTTTGTTTTGGGTGAAACGAGATTTTGTTTTTAATTAAAGAAAATTATAAAATTAATCTTATGACTTATGTTGGTTTGTATGAATATAATTGATTTTTAAGTAAATATATAGTTGGAGTTGGCTTGTTAACATACTCCCACATGTTTTTAGGTGGGAGTATGTTAGCAACCCCATATATATATATATATATATATATATATATATATATATATATATATATATATATATAGCTTTAATTATATGTACCTTTCTTTGAAAAGTTCGTTGGCTTTTGAAAGATTGGAATCCACAGAACGAGACAATGTCTAAGCTAAAAACTCAAAGAGCAGCTCCCCTTTGGCAAGTTGACTGATTACTATGATATTTGATTTTGTTAATATTAATCGATCATGTAAAATAAACAAACCAGCTGCAAACCATCATTATACCTGCCAAAGGTGATATGCCCTTTGAATGATTTGCTTAATTACTATAGCTATCATCCAGCTTGTTCCCTAAAATGCATGTCTTTTGGTTGTTTTTTTTTTTTTTTTTATAAGAGAAAATTGAATTATAAGGAGTACATATAAGGGGTACTCAACCCTTACAATTCAAAAGAGATCACTTTAGATGCGATGGAAACACTCAAAAGGATTTTTACACCAATCAAGAAAAGAGACAACAACACTATTCTACCTATGAACCACAACCAAGCAATATACAAAATTTGATTCACTATGGTAGACACATTAACATAATCTCCTTTGAACAAAATATTATTGCGCGTTCAACAAATGCACCAAATTGTCGCCAATCATATGACAAGCGGAAATCTCTTAATACTCTTCCCTTTGATTATGGCACCAAATGAGACAAGATTGCTGGGAACAGAGGTATATACAATGGGTGTGCCTCTCATCCACTTGTATATGTTATGCCACACATTAGTTATCACCTTATACTTGAAAATACATGTTGAATATCTTCCACTTCCATGAAACAAAAAACACAGCATTTCTCCAAATTATTTTTGATTATACCTTTGTTAAATAATGCTTCTCTAGTAGGTAATTTATCTAACAAAACCTCCATATATGCAAATAATTCGACGGAACGCTCGTGCTCCAAAGTTTCTTCAAGGCTTTCTCCATGACAGGATCATTCATAACCATAGCAGACCTGTTCTGCAAATCCATATATGCAAATTTAACCGTGATAACTCCCGCCGCATGTGGTGTCCACCGTTGTCTATCATTATTGTCTCTGCGTGGTCGAAATTGTTCCAAAGTATGTAGCAAAACACAGTACCAATTTCCTCAACTGACAAAGGAGTTGTCCAAACAAAATTCCATTTCCAATTGGTACCCTCCAATCTGCCCATAGCCGATATTGGGTGCTCTTGCTGTGTGGACTTGGAAAAAAGCGATGAGAAGGAATCTCGCAACGGTACCGAGTCTGTCCACTTATCTTTCCAAAAACTAGTGACATCACCGTTACCAATCATGCTTCTAATATTATTACCGAACCAACCGCCGTCCTCCTCACTACCTAAACGCCAAATATCCCTCCACCATATAGAAGCTTGTTTAAGTCCTAATCGACCCTCTTCATACAAGAAATTTGCCGCAAACGAACCATATCTAAATCTTAAGAGGTCTAGCCAAGGAAGCTTCACTATCATTCAAACATCTCCACTTCCACTTACTCAAAAGAGACGCGTTAAAAAGAGCGAGATTTTTTATACCCAAGCCACCATTTTCTTTAGATTGACAAACTCAGGCCCAACTCACCCAACACATTTTATTACCTTCAATGCCGCTCCCCCATAGAAATCTTCTTTGAATACTTACCAATTCCTTCAAAACGCAAGCCGGGGCCTTGAAAAATGAAAAGAAATAAAGTGGTAGGCTAGAGAGAATGGAATTAATAAGAGTAACTCTACCACCTATGGAAAGATGACGGCCATTCCAAGCACAAAGTCTTTTTTTTATGAATTCTAAAATGGGATCCCAAGTTGCCCTTCTCCTTGGATTAGCACCGACCAAAATGCTGAAAAAACAAAAGGGTATAGTTTCTACTCCACATTGTAAGAATACCGACAGCACATAAAAACCTATCATTAAGATTAATTCCATAAAGTTTACTTTTGTGAAAATTAACCTTCAAGCTGGACACTATCTCAAAGCTTTTGATTTGATTTTATTTGCTTACTCCAAAACTTTATATATATAGGCACCATAGCACAAAAAAATGGTATAAACTAAGAGGGTTATGCTTCAGATATACTTATGTAACAGCGACAATTTATTTTTTTATATGTTAAATGGTATAAAGTAGTGATGATTCTCTCTCATTCAGGTTTTGATCATTCTTAGGTGTTGATTCAAAGACTCAAAGTCACCGGCAAACAAACACATTTGTAAAAGATAATTATATTTTAAGTTTTTAAATACTCAGTTATATATTTTGTCAAAAAAAATAATCAGTTATATATTGTAAAATAAAATTCAGTTACTCGTATATAAACAAAAACTTCCAAATGGTCTAAAACATGTGTATTTGTACTATAATTTTGTGCGTTTAATGCTAATAGACGGATAAATAATTGACAATATCACTAATTTATTTTGTTTTATCTCTTTTATAATTGTTATTTGCTACGTTATGTTATACTCCATCCATTTTTAATTATAAGCAAAATTTTACTTTTTAGATTAATTACAAAAATGATGTATCTGACCTACATTATAATTTACATACATAACTTTTTTAATGAATCTGAAAAATTAACTTTTACTTATAATTAAGGATGGAGGGAGGAGTACTAGAATGCGGTTTGGTTTGGTTCGGTTGGTTTTTAAAAAGTCATCCAAATCAAACCAAATCAATGCGGTTATGATCGGTTCGCGGAGGTTGCGGTTTACACCATAATTAAAATGTACTGAAATTAAATTAAACTAAACACAATAAGTGGTTGTGGTTTACATGCATGTTTTTTTTTCTTCTTGGAACAGTATAAAGATTCATTAAAATCGGGAAACATGCAAACCCACACTCACTCAACTCGGGTTTTTTCCGTCAAAGCGGGTACAATTTAGACGGGTTCCCACAAATGTGAGTTTTATTGTCATGCCTACACATAAAATAGTAAATAATTGAATACTGAAATTATGAAGACTTGTTGTGAACTTTGTTTCAATGATATATTTGTCTATTTTTATTGGGCTGTGTATATTGGAATATAATAAAACTTAATGTGATTTTAGGGGTATTGGAATATAATAGAAACTTAATGCGGTTTTAGCGGTTAACCGCGGTGTTTTCGGTTTTTGCGGCTCGCGGTTTTGCGGTTCTCGGTTCAATAAAAAAAACTATCCAAATACATCCAAACCAAATGCGATTTTTGCGATTTTCGATTTGGATTGGTTCGGTTTGCAATTTTACTTTTGGATTGGTTCGGATACGATCACCCCTAACTAGAAATAGTAAATTTTATCCATCCATAGATGTTCTTAAGAAAATAATTTATCGAGGCAGAAAAATGAATTTGACTTTTGTTTTGTTTTTGTGGGGCAACTAACCATTTTTTTTTTCAATGCGCTTAACTCAATTGATAAAAACATTAGTTGAAATACAAGCACAGAACAAGCAATTTATTTTATTCATTTTTTTTTTTACATATTAAAGATAAAATTACTAGTCACTAAGCTATCAGACAAAATAAAATTAAAAACAAAACTACCCAAAATTTTCATACCATCGTAACATTCTATAGGATTATTCTTGACTTTCTTGTAGTTGTAGGGTCACAAGACCAAATATATATCTCTTACGGTATATATATTTATGTAAATGCATTCACAAAATAATAATTCTACATTTTATTTTTTAATTATTTCCAAAATAATAAAAAAATGTAAAATTAATATTTACTTTTATGTGAGTATGCACAAAACTTGTGCCTATAATTTTGTGACTGCCAACGATTTACTCCTTTTACATGCATGCACACGCCCTTGTCTAAATACTTTTTCCCTTGTTTGCATGTATATTAGTAGCTAGGGATGGTAATTTATCAATACTCAGTGGGTACCCACAAAAAATATTCACGATGAGTAGGGTAAAAATCCGCATTTTTGATATAGGCATGAGTATGGATAATTATCCACAAAATTGAGCGGGTATGGGTGCGGGTACGGATACCTTATGTATCCACCCCATATACCTATATAGTATATATTTATTTATTTTAATTATATTATTATATAATAATATATATAATTATTTTTATAAAATACAACATTATTATATTATTACACATTTTGAATAAAAAAATGTTTATTTATAACATAATGTAAATATGTCAATAGAGAAATGAACTTGAAGATGATTTTACTAATAATTTTGTTTATAATTTTCATGAATCAACGTTAAAATCTTTGAATTTTTTTAAATTCTATTAAAATAATATGATATTTTATAATTGATCAATTTATTTTTAATAAAAATATGAGTAACGGGTACGAGTATGGGTACTTAGGTACTTATATGACATGGGTACGTGGACAAAAATTGTCATCCACGCGGGTATGGGGATGGGTATGGGTATTTTTTCAAACTGCGGGTATGGGGATGGGGATTATAGTACTCTATGATGTTTTATAACTTCAATCCTATTAGACTTGGTTAGGTAGTTAGGAGGTGGTTACATAACTACCTTGAGTTAGTTAGTTATGGTTACTTGTGTTACAAGTAATGGATGTGTTAGGAGTTTTCCTTATAAATAAGCATGTGCCTCATGCATTGAAGATACAACTTGTTCTCTATTTTTCTTATCAATAAATCTTAACACTTTCCTCCTAGTTTTCTCTCTAGTTCTTACTTGTTATCTTCTTCCTCTTATCTTGGATTACCCTAACACTCTATCCATACACTACCCATTGTCATCCCTATTAGTAGCATGCATTAGTTATATATGGAGTGTTCATAAACATAAACATTGAGTATATAATCATTAAGGTTAAAAATTATAGAAATACATGCAAATACTTTGAAAATAAAATCAGTATGAGAACATTAATAGAAAAGCTTTTAGAATTAGAATTGCATACCTTAAAAGTGAATAGAAAAGCTTTTAGAATTAGAATTGCACCTTAAAGTGTAGGAGTCGAACACCTTAAATAAAGATATGATGAAACCGTAGGGTTGACATTAAAGTGTGACCGTTAAGAGACGACATCCTTTATTGTCGTGCTTTGAAGACTCTTTAGTTCCACTGAAAAATTACGATTTTTTTGAGAATTTGAGTCTAGCTACTGTGAATCTAAATATGGAGGTTTCTGGCTATGAGCCTATTAGGCTGTATGTTGTTCAAACTTTTATATTTTGATAGTTGCTCTTCGCTCCTCCTGAATTGTTCACACAGTACCGGAAGATATCTCCCAATAATTAAGGTTTGCACCATTAGGAAATATCTCCTAATAAATGAAAGGGATATGACAGTGGATTCTGATCAATCTAGAAAAGGCAAAAACAACCATATTTCTGAAACCAGATAAATGAATCAAACATGAACACAAAGAAAGTTTTTCTTCCCCTCCTATATGACTTTGTTTTCCTCCAAAAAAATTATTTTTGCCTTTGAAAAAAAAACTGGCCGCGTTTGCACTGATTTTTTTGCCATTGAAAATGATATTTGAACTAAAAAATGCTTCGAAGAGTGCGACCCGAAATTTTTTTAAGGACAAAAATGAAAATTTAAAGGGAAAAAAGAGTTATAGGAAAAGTGAATTTTTCATAATATACAACTGTATCTTTATCTTCCTTCCAAAAAAATGTATATCTTTATTTAGGCTTCTAGGCATAATTAAGTCTATTGGGCCTAAAATTGGTATATTATTTATCTAAGGTAACAATTATATTTTATCTCTCAATCACATTAAAAAATTTTCAATTATCCAAATCATCATGTACCGTATATAGTATTTCTTACAAAAATCTTTATCATAATAATAAATGCACAGAATCATCCTTATTTAGCCAATTCCCATAATAAAGAAAATACCAATACAGTGATTTTTATTTTTCATATAATAAAAAAAATCTCTACCTTATTCATTCCAAAAATAAAAACCAATAGAAATTAATGGATTCATTCATTCATATTGGAAAACCCAATGCTGCATCTGTTATAAAATAAAAGCATAAAACCTTCCTCCAAAAATCCAAAAAACGCGTCCTCTTCAATTCAATCCAATTTCAATCTCATAAAAAAACCAGAGAAAGTGATAAAAGACTCAAAACTCATCATATATATATATATATATATATATATATATACACACTCACACCAACAACAAGAATCATTATTCTTCTTCAAACAGTGAAGAAGATTATGGATTCATCATCATCTTATTCACGTAACAACAAATCAACCAAAGCTTCTTTATCATCATCGATCAGAAAAACTCATCTTTACTTTCTTCTTGTTTTTCTCTGTGGAGCCTTTTATCTCCTAGGCGCTTATCAACAACGTGCACCATACACCACCACCATCTCAGAAAAAACCACCATAACAACATGCAAATTTCCAAATCCCCAAAAGACCCTCAATTTCCAATCACAACACAACGCCACAACAACAACAATAACCGAAACAATCAGCTTCCCTCGCTGCACGGCGAATTTCAGCGAATACACACCGTGCGAAGATCCAACAAGATCGTTAAGATATAAACGTAGTAGAATGATTTATAGAGAAAGACACTGTCCAATTAGAGGAGAAGAAGATTTGAAGTGTAGAGTACCTCCGCCTTATGGTTATCGGAATCCCTTTCCGTGGCCGGCAAGTAGAGATGTTGCTTGGTATGCTAATGTACCTCACCGTGAACTTACGGTTGAAAAAGCTGTTCAGAATTGGATCCGTTATGACGGTGATCGGTTCTTTTTTCCCGGCGGTGGTACTATGTTTCCTAACGGTGCTGATGCTTACATTGATGATATCGGAAAGTTGATTAATCTTAAAGATGGTTCTATTAGGACTGCTCTTGATACTGGCTGTGGGGTATATTCTTTATTCTTCTTTTTCTTAATTATTATTTTTTGGTCAAATCTTTTCTTGTGTTTTATTATTTTTTGTCTTTTTCTTTTATTTTTACGTAATCTTGATATTATTCTTACATGTATACACGTGTGCAATAAATATTTTCTATTTATTGTAAAAAACGGATTTGTCGTTTTTTTATCGAAATATTTATTGGAATTTATGTCCGTACGATGCTCATATTGTTATTGTCGATGATAGTAATGATTTTTAATTAAAAAAGTTATGATTTTTAAATAGATTTATTTTCTTTATTTTTTGAAGAAAATTGCAAATTTTATTTTAGCTCAAGATTATTTTTTTTTTTTGTTTTGAAATAATGAAATGTCGTAAAGATGTCAAAATTGGATGTTGGAACTTAGAAGACAGCTTTTGTGTTCATCACATTCATGCATTGACTAATTTTGTTGTCGAATGCGTGAATGTGAACTTTTGTTGATATAAAATATGAACCGCCCGATTTTGATATAATGATTAAGCATATGTGCGTGAATGCGGACTTTTTACGCCAAAATGGTGCCCTGTTTATAAATTTTATACTTATTTTTGTCTAACTATTGTGAAAGTTTGGTTATAATAGTACTGTTTTGTTTAGTTTTTAATTTTTCCCTGAAAATGTTAGTAATATAAATTGTGAAACTTTGTTGATGGATGTGTGTGTATAATGCAGGTTGCTAGTTGGGGTGCATATCTTGCATCACGTGACATAATAACATTATCAATAGCACCAAGGGATACACATGAAGCACAAGTTCAGTTTGCTCTAGAACGAGGTGTTCCTGCAATGATTGGTGTCTTAGCTTCCAAGAGATTACCTTTTCCTTCAAGAGCTTTTGACATTTCCCACTGCTCTCGTTGTTTAATACCATGGGCTGAATATGATGGCATTTTTCTCAATGAAGTCGATCGAGTTTTGCGTCCGGGTGGTTACTGGATTTTATCTGGACCACCAATTAATTGGAAGAAACATTGGAGTGGGTGGCAGAGAACAAAGAAGGACTTGAATGAAGAACAGACTAAAATTGAAAAGGTTGCTAAAAGTCTTTGTTGGAATAAGCTAATTGAGAAAGATGATCTTGCTATTTGGCAGAAACCCAAAAACCATTTAGATTGCAAATCTGCGCATAAGCTCGCAACAAACCGTCCCTTTTGCAGTGCACAAGATAATCCTGACAATGCCTGGTTTGTGACTCATTCGTTTTGTTTTCGTGTAACTTATATGGTTTGTGCGCACAACTGAAGCGACTAATTTCTCTATTTGTTTCAGGTATACCGAGTTGAAGACATGTTTGAGTCCTGTTCCTGATGTTTCCAACAAAGAAGAAACTGCTGGTGGGAAATTGGAGAATTGGCCACAGAGACTTGAGTCTGTTCCACCAAGGATTCAAAAGGGTACTATTGAAGGGGTTACTTCTGATACTTTTTCTAAAGATTATGAGCTTTGGAAGAAAAGGATATCACATTATAAGAAAGTGAATAATCAACTAGGAACCAAAAGATACCGTAACATTTTGGATATGAATGCTAACTTAGGTGGATTTGCATCTGTTTTAATTAAAGACCCTGTTTGGGTCATGAATGTGGTTCCTGTTCAGGCTAAGGTTAATACACTTGGAGCAATATATGAAAGGGGCTTGATCGGAATATATCATGATTGGTTAGCACACTTAATATTCCATTATCTCCAGTTTCATGAGTCTTTCTCTCTGCTTTTGTCTCTCATAAGTTTAATTTTTTTGTTTAGGTGTGAGGCAATGTCTACTTATCCAAGAACCTATGATTTAATTCATGCTGATTCACTCTTCAGCCTTTACAATGGCAGGTAAATAGTAATATGTTATACCTAAGTTTTATCATGTTATATAGTATAAAATTTAAGCATCTATATGATTTTTTTTTTGACACATAAGCATCTATATGATGATATATTATAAGTTTATAATTGTGAGCACCAGAAATTGTAATTGTATTATATCAGAACTTGTAATTGTATTATATCAGAACATGTTTGTTATTATTGATCTTAGAAATGCTTTTGATCACAATTGAAATATAGGACATAGTGTTGTGACATTTGGATTTTGTGAAATGTTACAAATATGCATTTTTGTGTGTTTTTAGATGTGAATTGGAAGACATTATGCTAGAGATGGATAGGATTCTTAGACCTGAAGCAGCAGTAATAATCAGAGATGATGTTGATGTATTGTTGAAAGTAAAGAACATTGGCAATGGATTGGAATGGGATAGTGTTATTGTAGATCATGAAGATGGACCACTTGAAAGGGAGAAGCTTCTATTTGCTGTCAAGAAGTATTGGACTGCTCCTGCTGCTTCCCCCAAGACTAATTAAAAACTTTAGATTCTTTAATTGTCTGATTTTTTTTTCCAATTTATTCTTTCAAACAATTCACACATATTTTGAGGCCAAGTCTATTCTATGTTGTACAAATAAGATAGTGTTGTGTCATTCACAAGTTATTTTTCCATCACTTGGTCTGATGGTGAGATTTATTGATCCATTGTTGGAAGGAAGAAAAAAACTTGTATAAGCTTCTTTTGTCTATGGAATGGAATTTTGCTTTAATTGTGCATAAAGGCATCTTTGTGGTATTACTGGAGAATAAAAAACCAGTTAAGCTCAAAAGTTTTATATACCATGTTTGATAGTTTGATGTTTTCATTCAAATTTATGTCTTTTACATCAATAATATCTTTTACACCAAGTTGTTATTGTAAGACAAAATTGTTTACCAATAATTATGTTTTGTGATTTAAAATTAATTTTTAATATGAAAATACACCAAATATCATGATGGTTTCTCAATTTCAACACAAATATTGTGAGCTGAAAAACACTTGTTAGGTAAGTCATGAAAATGACCAAGCTTTCAAATCCCAAAATTAACTATAAATTTGAGACATTAGGTTATCATATATCATAACAAGAATAAGAATTATATTAGTTATACCTTTGAGTAAAAAAAATTGATAACTAAAAAAGAAATGGCAAGTATTGTTTCAATGAGGTGTCAAGTTGCAATGGTGCTACTAATGGTTGTGGCATTAGGAACCCAAATGGGTGAGGCACAAAATACATGTCCAACTCAGGTAACAAATCTGAACGTTTGTGCACCATTTGTGTTACCTGGTGCACCCAACACCGAACCAAGTGCTGAATGCTGTGCTGCACTTCAAGCAACCAACCATGATTGTCTTTGCACCACTCTTAGAATCGCTTCTCAACTTAATTCTCAGTGCCAACTCCCATCTTTTGGTTGCGGTTAATAATCACATACATATTCCTTCTCCTTATTATACGTTTTTTTTTTTATATAATAATTGCATATGGTTCTCATAGCTTGTTTTTCTTTCTTTCTAATTAATCTGATGTTATGATGTCTATCTATTTACAGTTCTGAATTAGAAGAGCATGGTGATGCGATATACAAAGAATAAAAGGTTGAAGGAAGCTACACCCACCTTGTTTGGTGACTCTGTTTTGAATGTTTTGTGACATTGTTATCACAAAATAATAGATGTGATGTGATTTGTGCTATGAATAAAGAAAGTTGTAATTTCTATTTCTATCCATTAATGATAATATGCGACATTTTGCATTTGTTACATTTTTATGTGTTATGGATAAATTCTGTACCGCAAACATAATTTTATCAGGGCTCAACAGTCCACGTCTCCATATTTTTAACATTTTATGAATTTTGTCTCTCTATTTTTTTTTTTTTGGTGATAAAATTTTGTCTCTCTATTTTAAAACCTGATATAATTATGATTCATATATATATATATATATATTATGTTTGTGAATTAAAAAATTTGGTAATATAACATTTTAAATCACATGATATATGATATGATGATGAGACAAAATCAATATGGACGAAATTATCATAAATTCTTTTAAAAAATCCATTTAGAACAATTTATATCACCATATTTTATATCAAATATTTTATTGAAGGGCTAAAATTATCAAATATATAATCAATTTTCTAAGATGGTGAAAATAAGAAGATTAAACTGGTCATTAATTTTGAAGTAGTCTAATGATTAGATAAATACAATTTTTCTACCTATTGAATTATATTTAGGGGGATAATAAAAAAAAGTTGTAAGGAAAAATAGTAAATGATACGTAAATTTTAGGTAGAATGAAAATAAATAAATTCCGTCAAGTAGGATATTTGAACCTAAAGTTTAGGGATTGAAATTCGAACTTGGATACATCGATTTATTTACCTTGAAATCTAACCACTGAACTACTGATAAAAAAAATAAAAAAAACAGATAGCATCGAAACTCTGAGTTTTAACACGTATGAAGCAGCGCAGGATTTGTCATCCCCCATCGAGTTAGGGTTTGCAGAATTTCTTCTGGAGTTTCAAATAATGCTCCATCGAAACCTCAATTCAAATTTAAATTCAAAGAACGATACAATTCCAAGTTGCGATTCATCGATTGTTTCGTTTCACCTATAACACTCCGCGAAGTCGCGAACCCCACAGACCATGGATAGTGTCGTGCGTCCGCTGCAGGATATTTTGTTCCTTCCTTCCCTTCAATCACATTCTTAGCCTCTGATCACAATTTCCAATAACAGTTCCCCTTTTTCTCACTTCAAATTGGTAAGTGTTGTTTGTTTCAAACAGAATCCTTATTCTCCTTTTATTATGCATCTTTTTTTTTGGATTTTTTCTGATCATTTTAGCTTATTACTGTCTACTAGAATCAAATATGCAAATTGTAAAATGTAGCTATTTGTTATTGAATTTGAAGGATCGTTGTGGATTTGACATGTGTGCTAAGTTATCACTTTGTTGGAATTGTTTTATGAGAGCTAGTAAACTATATTAATTTAGTTATTTCTTTTAATTCGGCGAAGGTTTTTCATGGATGGTGATCATAACGAGTTAGGTAATGTGCATGAAGAAAATGTTGATGTTGGACCTGAAACATCGAATAATTTGGACTTGAATGTGGACCAAAACTGTTGCAGCCCACACGCTGTTCATGCTAATGGCTCTCAATCTGGTGTCGCGACAGAAAATGTAGTCTTCAGCAGCAACGCAATATTGGGAATTGGTACGGTATTTGAGTCTGATGAGCATGCGTACAAATTCTATAACAAATATGCCAGATTGATGGGTTTCAATGTTAGAAAAGATTGGATAAATAGGAGTAAGGTACATGGTATGGTGGTTTCTAGGAAATTTACCTGCTCGAAAGAGGGACACCGTAGGAAAGACAAGAGAGATGATAATGTGAAGAAACATCGCAAGGAGACGAGAACTGGCTGTTTGGCACATATGATCATCACTCGTCAACCAGACGGAAAATACCAGGTCACTCATTTCGAAGGACAACATAATCATGATGATATTAACTCGATTAATTCCAACATGTTATTACTAGAGTTGCAAAATGAAATTAATGTTGCTCAAGCTGTGGAGGTTGACTCGTATAATAATTTGGAACCCAAATCTAGGTCAGCGTTAAGTATGATGAATAAAAAATTAGATGCAAGTGATTCTCTTGATCAACTGACCATGAATTATGACAACTACCTTCATTCTGTAAGGGAAAGAGATATGAGTAAAGGAGACGCGGGGCGTTTGCTTGGTTATTTTCATAGGCAACACTTTGAAAATCCAACATTTTTTCATGCCATACAGCTTGATGTTGATGACAAGGTAACAAATGTATTTTGGGCTGACGACAATATGGTGGTTGATTACGACCATTTTGGGGATGTTGTTTGTTTAGATACAACTTGCAGAACAAACAGAGCTCTGCGGCCATTTGTACAGTTTTTAGGTGTTAATCATCATAAACAAGTATTAATATTTGGTGCTGCTTTTTTGTATGATGAGACCATTGAATCATTTAATTGGTTATTTCGAACATTCATCGGCACAATGTCTGGGAAAAAGCCAAAGGCCATTATAACAGAACAAGATGCCACAATCATTGAAGCAGTCAATAAGGTTTTACCTGAAACAAACCGGTATACATGTGTATGGCAGATGTATGAGAATACTCTGAAACACCTCAGCTATTTTGTTAAAGATACTGAATCATTTGCAAATGATCTAAGGAGTTGTATATACGACCCCAAGGATGAGGAAGAATTTTCCCATGCTTGGGAGGCTATGCTGCAGAAGTATAACCTCCAGCAAAATGAATGGTTGAGATGGATGTATAGAGAAAGGGAGAAGTTGGCTGTTTTCTTTGGTCAGAGTACCTTTTTTGTAGATGTCAAAGGCTTTCATTTAGTTGAGGTTTTGTCTCATAATCTTAGGAGTTATCTAAATCCTGACCATGATGTAGTTCAATTTTTTAACCATTTTGAAAGGGTAGTAGATGAGCAACGCTATAAAGAAATAGAAGCTAGTGATGAAATGAAGGGATGTTTTCCAAAGCTAATGGGTAATGTGGTTATGTTGAAACATGCAAGTGTTGCTTATACTCCAAGAGCATTTGAAGTATTTCAGCAAAGATATGAGAAGTCTTTGAATGTTATTGTCAACCAGCACAAGATAGATGGATCTTTGTTTGAGTATAAAGTGAATACGTTTGGCCAAGCTAGACAGTACAGTGTCACCTTCAATTCTTCAGATGATACAGTTGTCTGCAGTTGTATGAAGTTTGAACATGTTGGTTTTCTGTGTAGCCATGCACTAAAAGTTCTCGATAATAGAAACATAAAAGTAGTTCCATCTCGTTACATCTTGAAGAGATGGACAAAAGATGCAAGGTTGGCAAATATCTGGGACATTAAGCAATCTAAAATGCAAGATAATCCTAAAATGGTTGTAGCAAGTTGTTACAAAGATTTGTGTCACAGACTTGTCAAGTTATCAGCAAGAGCTTCTGAATCTGTGGAGGCTTATCAATTTGCTGTGAGGCAACTTGATGAAGTGATGGAAGGAGTACAGAAAATCTTGATATCGAAAGGTGAGGAAGCTCAAGTTATCACCTCAAATAGTATTCAGGCCTATGTTTCTGAAAGTGAGCCTGCAGAGATCTTTCGGAATGGACATGCTGAGGATCAAGATGTAAGCAACAGAGTTAGCGGAGAAATTGACAGAAGCGCTACACAGGATAGGGCCCAAACAACGGTGAATTATAATCAAACGGACTCAGATAGGGTTTTAAATGTAGAACTACCTCCTCCAAATACTGTTGTCTGCATTTCAAGCCCCTCATCTCAATATGTTTCATCTCATTCCGTGACACCAAATTCCCTTTTGCAGGTAAGCTTTTATCGTTTATTTTATACAGTAGCTTATATTGTTGTGATCATATATTCATATTTAATATATAGATCAGGAAGTGTAATAATGCTCATTAATTTTCAGAGAATACGCCGAGCATATTTATTTTTTTAATCTTTTTTTTTTAAAAAAAAGAGAGAATGGCATTTGATGATTCTCTCATTTGTGTTACAGGGTTTATTTGGTTTTGAAGCCAATCAAGTGGTTCAATGTATGTATCAACGGCCTGATCTTGTGTTGGACCATCAATCTAACACTAACCTTTTCCAACCACCAAACTACTATTCTAACCAACTGAGTTCTCCTCGCCGTTCTCAACTATCGCAGGTGTTAATCTTTCCATTCCTCAGTTTCTCTTTTATGTGGAATATGCTAGTTTGTATAACATATCATGAATATTTTCCTCAGGAACCTATAAACCAAAACACATACCATGAACCCATGCCAAGCAATAATCAGATGCGACAGGTAAAACATTTACTTAATGGTCATAATTTGAACAAACCCCCCTTCCCAGATTTGTGGTGGGTTATGAGGTATTTATGGAGGAAAACTAATTTTATCTGCTTTGTATATATTTGCTGTAGGGGATGGATCTTGATATCCAAAATCCTCATTCAGAATCCTGTATCTTGCTTCCGAGTCTGCACAATGTATTAGAGGACCATGGTTGAAACATATCTTGTATTAGCGATGCCATTACTTTTGTTGTACAGTGTGATTGATATAGTCGAGTCAAGTAGTCATAACAAATAAGCATTGAAAACGTAGTGCATGTTTTTTATCACGGTGGGTTTACCGGTAATCACAGGGAGCCACAATGATACCAAACATGCTTAAATCCTTTTTTTGTAGATAACCAGAGATATTCATCAATTCATATTAAAAGATAGATACACGACTTCTGCAATGAAATCAAATCAAATTAAGAAATAGTACAATTTAAAGACAACTCATATGATGTTTTTAGAACAGACTTTTTATTTATAGGCTGAACTATTTTCTCCCTCTTTCTCACAAATAAATGAGAAACACTTGCTTGGTCACAACCCCAAATGATTTTACTTGGCCACACATTCATAAATTAAAGAAAGGGTAAAAGAAGAAAATGTGTTATTTTAAATAATTAAATGATAAGTCCTTTTATGTATGTGTCTAAATGTATTTAATTTGTAGTTGTGATAATATAAGTATTTCACCATAAAAATAATAAAAAATTGCATGCTCACATGTTTGTTTGGTTATGTAGCAACACATTGATTACGGCATTCTTGACTATCAAAAGTGGTTTGAACATTAGTGCGTGTTTGGTTTCAATTCTAGAAGAGTTAGAATTGATTCTGGAGGTGTAGAATTGATTCTGACTTGTTTGATTTTTCAAAAGTAGAATTGATTCTGTCTCCAGAATTGATTCTACTTGAAGCTAGAAATAGTAGCTTCTGGTTTCTAGAATTGATTCTCACACATTTACACTTAAATATTTTGTTCAACTCACTTTTACATGAAAGTATCCAAACATAAATCAATTATGCTAAAATCAATTCTCTTAAAATCAATTCTACCAAAATCAATTTTATCAAAATCAATTATATCTAAAGTGAAACCAAACATACACTTAGTTGAAGTCTAAAATCAATTGTGGTCCTTGACTATGCATTCTTTAAAATGACAGGATAGTTATAAACCAAGACATGGTCATGGTTCGGATGGGGAAAATGAGAGAATTTTGTCTTCTTCTACACCGCACTCCTTAACATAAAATACGATTACTATAATTTTCGGTATACTAAGAATAATTTATTTTACCACGTTCTATTCAAATATCAAATGCCACTGGTGATTTAGAAAAAACGAAAAGAAAAAAAAATTGAGTGAATAATAACACAAGAGCGTTGATTTTGCATTAATGTTTTGTAGGTCCTATTCGTTCAGCCAGCCAGCCCCATAGCTTCATTTCATCCACCAGACCAGACCACGACAAAGTCAATTCGTAAGGTAAAACATTCCATATTCTTTCGAATTCAGCCCCAAAATTTTACACCTTGGTTTATCCATATGTGAAATTCCACATAGCAAATCATGGGTGCATTGATTGGTTGATGTTTAAAAGCCTCATTAATTCATCTAATTGTAATGAATCATTATATGCATAATAGGTCCAAGATACCTTAGATAATTTTAGGTGATTAGTCATGCTTTCTAGAAAATTCTAATTAGATGAGTCATTGGTAAATTAATCAATGCTATAAATAAAGAGATTGATGAATGTAATCAAGCAACCAAAATGAATATGAAAAAAATTAGTTATTTTAGCTTAGTAAGTATAGTTGGCTAATCTCCTTTAGCAATTGTCTTTTCCATTTATGAATAACTAAAAATTTATTCATAACACAAATATTCAGAAGATTGTAGTAATTTTTCTAGAGGATCAAAGTTATGACACAAAAATAAGAAATGATTATGTAGACAGAAAAACTTTTTTTTTAATGGCAAAATATATTAATAACCAAGTCTCAGCACAAAGACGAACAAAGACTGGTAAGAAAATAACTACATAACAGATGTGGCGTATATATGCGGATCACCAAAAAAACACCAAAACAAAACCACCTAATCAAGTTCCACCTCCTAATCCCAAAATCAGAAAGCACCCCTTAGATTCCCGGCTACCAGAGCAGTCACCAACCCAACCCAGAAAGTTGTCACAACCAGACACTAACTTCCGATCTCGAATCAAAAGCGATCGGCCCATCAGAATCCAGGACCAGCTTCTTAAGACGAAAAGCTAACCGGACAAAAGGTAGAATGAGAACATAAACGGGCAAGTTTCAATAAAAGACAGAGGTACCACCGCGCGGCCGGTAGACAGACAAACTATTTAGCTCGGCTCCTCCTTAGCATCAATTGTTCGACAAATTGTTATTAATATTACACTTAACTGTAAGGATAAAAGTCTTAACCGATTGATTTTTAGGAAAAATGAATCCTAATTTAGTCGAAAGTTAAGTAAAACATAATTAAAAACCATTTCACTAATTTACAACTTTGATTTGTAAGTTTATTAACAACTTGATTCTGACCAGTTGGTTAAAATATATGGATAACAGGACAAATTTAAATAGTAAATAGTGAATTGAAATGTGTATGACATGACATGTTATGAAAGTGTTGGAATACAAATTGTGGCTAGGTAGAGATGGGTGACACCACCCATAGTTGTCAACCTTGTAATTGCGCGTGAGGTTGAAATTAGACTATAAAAAAACAAAGTTCCATGACCAATTCTAGTCTCCAACACTCTCCAACTATAGAATCCCACTTCTTCTTCAACTACTTTTTCATTCTCACTTCTTCACCTTAACTCATTTCATATTCTTCTCTTTCTCTGTTCCTCTCACCAATTCCTTAAAACACAAAACACCTTTCTTTCTTCCAAAACACTAATGAGTTGAAATATGGGATTTCTCCGGCGACTCTTTGGCGCCAAAAAACCAGGTCCTTCCTCTGATGGGTCGGGTACCAAATCTGATAATAATAAAGACAATAACAAGAAAAAATGGAGTTTCGCCAAACAAAGCGGCAGAAAAAAGTCACTCCCACCACCTCCGCTGCCGCAACCAACCACCTTCACCCAATTTGACTCATCCACTACCTTAGAACGCAACAAACATGCAATTGCTGTTGCTGCCGCTACCGCAGCTGTTGCCGAGGCCGCTCTAACCGCTGCACGTGCTGCTGCAGAGGTGGTCAGACTAACAAGCAACGGTGTCGGTGGAAGTAGTACCGTAAGCAGACCCAAAACGCGTGATGCACGGTTGCCGGTGGAGACAGCCGCCGTTAGAATACAGTCAGCTTTCCGCGGTTATTTGGTGAGTAAAAATTGTAGTCAAATTGTTTCAACATTTTTGTTTACTTTCCATAGTTTACAATCATGTCTTTGTGTAGTTTGCAATAATCATAATCACATTTGTCAACAAAAATATTACTTAATTAATTCACTAATAATGTGTTTGGTATCACGATAAATATGTCAGAAGTACAATGATCAATGGTGATTTTTCAACATAGGCTAACTATTCCCTCCGTTCCAATTTGATTACATGCACTATTTATATATCTTACTTTGATTCTATTTTTCTACTATTATATAAAAATAAATATTAGCATATGAGATGTTATTGGATTCATTTCGACGAATATTTTTTAAAATATTAAATTTTTATAATTTTTACTATTATACAATTATAAATATTAATCGTCAAAATTATACATTGAATTATTTTGGACGTGGAGTAAAAAATAACAAAAATCTATGGTCATGGAGTCGGAGTAATTTTAATTCTTCAAATTGGGTCATATCATCTTATGATTCCTATACACCGGTCGAATTTTGTGAATCTAATAATTAGTTGTTTATACAATGGTCAAATACTTTTCAATACACTTAGTAGGAATAGCCATTAGGCAGTAGCCAGTGAAAGCAAACTGTTCCGTGGACATCGGAGTTGGTCCCTTCCACACATCAACATCTCATATCATCCAAAACTAAAAGCATACTCCTATACCGTCGACAACTTTATTTTTTAACAGTTAAAATAATTTCTTCAAGACACATTATTCATTTATAATTTATTTTTTTATGATAGTAAGAAATTTATCACTCCAATTTATCATCTCTAATATTTTTACTAAATAAATCTACTAGTAATTTTATATTATTATATTAAATAAATAATTTTGCATATAACATTTTAATTGGATTACATACTTGAGTTTCAAACAATTTTTTTTTGTAATCTGTTCATTGAATTTAATATTTTAACTAGCTTTTACTTAATGTGTTAAATAAAAATATCATGCATTCAAGGTACACATATTTTAATTAACATTTTTGTTGATAAACTTAAGATAATGAGTATTATTTTTCTTACAGAAAAGTATGAGTATTTATAAAATGTATACCAAAAATAACCTGCATAGATGGCAATGGCAATGTCATGTTACCTTCATTCCTATTTATAGTAGTAACATTGTGGAAAGTGTTTGTTTCTCTGTCGTCTCAATTTGTGTACTGATGCTAACAATTTGCTTTATGTGTCATTTCTTCGTCACACTCAAACCTTGAATTTTTCTTTTTATTTCCCTCTCCTAAATTTTTGCTATTTTTCTTGTTAAAGTAGTCTTCGTATATATTTTTCCACCAAAACTAAACTTTCTCCAATTTAGCCATAGTCTCTATTGAGTGACAATATTTAACTTTAAATTTCTTTTTAGAATTTGTATGAGTTGTGTCACTTGTGTGGGAATTCAGATAAAGAACGAAATTAGAGGAATAGCATAAGAGCCCCACATATTTGGTTAGATGTGAGGTTAATTCTAGAGTGTGAGAGCACATTATAATTCCCATTTTCGAGTTGATCATTCATTTAGGAGGCGGTTCAATCTTGTATACTAGCTCGCAAATTAATCTCATAGCAAGTTCAAAAAGTTTGTACGGTAAAAATATTTTGACGAACTTATAAATGGTCAAAGACTCTGATTACAGCGAGTTAGATGAAAAAAAAGGTAAAAAAATTATATATATTGACATTTTATTCACCTAAGGAAGTGTGGTTGTGTTGTGAGGGAGATCTCCCCTAGACAAAGAATTATGATGGTTACCTTTACATGAGGCAAACTAAGATGGGCCTTAGTGGACCATTGCCAACCTATCATCAACACGTTTGAGCTAATGACCCCAAAGTACTAGTAGGTAGGGTTGCTATTACTGATTGTAATGTCACAATGTAATAGAAGAGCGATGAACAAGTTGGTAACCACTTATTTTGTTTGTGGCTGCGTATAGGGTATTCTTTGTGAACAAGTCTTTTTCTTTACTTTGCCAATTCAAAAGGTAAAAAACATTCCTTTGTGGGAAAAAGGGGCTTTGCAAATTACTATTACTTATTTTGGTTTATAATTTATAAGATAAGATTAACTTGAGAGAAGTAAATTTGTTTAAGGCCACTAATTAACAAACTATAATATTAGAGAGGGAGAGAGGTTACAATCAGTTAACTAATTAGCTTAACTTATTCTAATTACCTTTTGTTATGCAAGGCAAAAGCAAATGTGAGAAATTTAGTACGCTTTCCTTGCTTGTCATTTCTCAAATGAAGTTTCATTTTATTATGTAGTCTTAATTAACTTCAACTAGGAGCAAACATTTCATTTCTTCTTTATGAAGTTTTCTAAATGATGTCTCATGGTAATTGTTTTTTGTCCTTAAGAAATCTATTAGTTTAATTTGGTTGTTACTCGTAGGTTTTTTTTTTCATTTTATTTTGTTTTGGATATGATCAATGTGGACTATTAGATCATAGTACTCCCCAATTGTATAAGTCTTTGTATACAATTTTCCCCAGACATTTCATTTATTTTGTTTTGGATATGATCAATTGGCATCAATAGTTAATTAAAGCTTTTGGTCTATAGTTCAAAAAGTCTAAGCCTCTCTTAGGCAAAAAGTAGGGGATAACTTGTGTTGGGGTTGATTGTCAAGTCCCACATCGCCTAGTTTCTTAAATCAAGAAGGAGGTTAAAAATAGCTATTGGAGAAGTCCCACATCGCTTAGAATAGTGAAGCAAGAGGAAAACCAAAGCTATATAATAGGCCTAAGTTCTTTGTTTGTGATTGCACCAGTCAGTAGCACTTTAAGCTTATATCTGACTCTTAGTTTAAATATTTGCTTTGTGAGAGTGTGGTTGTATTGGGGCATTGAGGTGAGAGTGAGAGAAGTCTATGTGTTGTAAAAATTTTCACATAGTGATAATTCTCTGGTTGTCGGTTTAGACAACGGTTGTGGTTTTTTCTCCGATTTGGAGTTTCCACATTATATTCTTGTGTTGTGATTGTGTTTATTTTTCTTCTTTAGTGTTGTTATTTCCTAACAGTGGTATCAGAGCTTCGGTTCGGTGAGATATCACATTTCTTTGTATGCTCTGTGGTTGCAGCATTGTCTGATCTTCCACATCAGAAAAAAGAAGTGTGATATTCTGAAGGTGCTAAAGAAGGGGTTTTGCTATGTCTTATTCAAGTGCTATGAAGTTTGACATAGAGAAGTTTGATGGAAGAATCAACTTTGGCTTGTGGAAAGTGCAAGTCAATGATGTGTTGATACAATCAGGTTTACACAAGGCGCTGAAAGGAAACACTTCCAAGATGGAGGCCGACAAGTGGGAGGAACTAGATTTGAGAGCTGCAAGTGCAATTCGCTTGTGTTTGTCAAAGAATGTTCTTGCGAATGTGCAGAATTTGTCATCAGCCAAGGAACTCTGGGAAAGGCTTGAAGGGTTGTATCAGGCAAAGGACATTTCAAATCGGTTGCTACTAAAGGAGCAATTCCACAATTTGCGCATGGATGAAGGTACAAAAATCTCTGATCATCTTAGTACTTTGAATAATATAGTTTCTGAGTTAGAATCTATTAAAGTTGAGATTGATGATGAGGATAAGGCGTTAAGGCTCATTTGGTCCCTTCCACCTTCTTATGTTCATCTCAAACCTGTTTTGATGTATGGGAAGGAAAAATTGAATTTTGAAGAAGTTGCAACTAAAATTATTTCTGAAGAAAGGAGGATGAAAAATGATGAAAACACTTCATCAAATTCAATGTTGCTAACTAGAAGTGGGGCTAATGGAAAGAAGATCCATGCAAAGAATCTGCCGTGTTGGAAGTGTGGAAGATCTGGGCATTTAAAGAGAAATTGTCCAGGTGGAGAAGTATATGAAAAAGACTCTGAGACAAGTGCTAGCAATGTCTCCCTTGTTTTGGGAGATGATAGTGATCTTATCTAGAAGATAAAGTTTGTCCTTATGGTATTTCCGCTATACCATGTGAAATGACAAGTTATTGCTAGCGGATTCAAAACAACACACGGGCATTGGTTGGCATTGATGCAAGGTGTGTGGTGAGATATGTTGATGGCTGAAGAACTTCCTGAAAGCCAACATGGGAGTTGCACCATATTCTTTCACCAGGTTTCGACATGAAATTCTTGGAATGGTTTAGTTCTAAGTGGAGTATACTTTTATGGTGGAGTATGATTGTTGGTATAGACAATGGAAGCGGAAGATGGAACTCTTTCAATCAAGGTGGAGATTGTTGGGGTTGATTGTCAAGTCCCACATCGCCTAGTTTCTTAAATCAAGAAGGAGGTTAAAAATAGCTATTGGAGAAGTCCCACATCGCTTAGAATAGTGAAGCAAGAGGAAAACCAAAGCTATATAATAGGCCTAAGTTCTTTGTTTGTGATTGCACCAGTCAGTAGCACTTTAAGCTTATATCTGACTCTTAGTTTAAATATTTGCTTTGTGAGAGTGTGGTTGTATTGGGGCATTGAGGTGAGAGTGAGAGAAGTCTATGTGTTGTAAAAATTTTCACATAGTGATAATTCTCTGGTTGTCGGTTTAGACAACGGTTGTGGTTTTTTCTCCGATTTGGAGTTTCCACATTATATTCTTGTGTTGTGATTGTGTTTATTTTTCTTCTTTAGTGTTGTTATTTCCTAACAACTTGTAGTAGTTATCGAATTAGTTAGTTGATAACAAATACTGATGTGACATTTATCTATGAACAACAACTAATGAAACACAAATAATGTATCTCAATGTCAGACACACATTAGTATCCGATATCGATACATCTGACTATATTGAAATATGAAACATGTCATTTTTTAATTTTTTTTTTTAAATTTTATATATATTAATAAATAAGTAATTACATATAAATTAAAGGTAAACGGGCAACAAGCTGCGCCGCCAAACCTTTTTGAATAGCAAAACCAATTCGAATAAAAATAACATTTTTAGCTAGTGTTGACATATCTTTGCTGGTGTTTCATAGACAATAACAGCATTTTTATTGATTAATTTTGGAAGGCTAGGAGGGCGTTGAGAGCACTTAAATCATTAGTAAAGTTGCAAGCATTGGTTAGGGGACACATAGTGAGAAAGCAAAGTGCAGATATGCTTAGGCGTATGCAAACATTAGTTCGTCTGCAGACACAGGCACGTGCAAGTCGTGCCCACTTATCATCATCATTAGATAATTTGCATTCCTTCAAGTCTTCACTTTCTCATTACCCTGTAAGTATACCAAACTCTATTAAGATTGTGATTGACTATGCTGTTTTAGGTTGGATTGAAATGATAAGTACATCATTCAAAAAAAATAATGATTGATCATAATTAATACTATCTCCTTTTGTATTTTAAATTTATATTTAATTGTAGGTCCCTGAAGAATATGAACATCCACCTCCTGTCTACAGTACAAAATTAGGTGGATCTTCCATCCTCAAGGTACAGTATTATGCTTCCCAATAAATAATATAATCAAGATTGTTTGTGTTAAATAGTCTCACATCATTACTTTACATTCCTAATTATTATGAGTATTTTTTTGGTAGTAGCCTAATTCCTAATTCTATCATGGTATTAGAGAAAGATAGTTGTTTGATTCATAAAGTAGATTAAATAATTTTGTTTTGAATTCTATTGAAAAAAAATTAATTAATATGTTTCTAACAAAAATAATATATTAATAAGATGCGGTATCTTTTTTTCGGAAAAATACTTATATAGACACAAATACAAATAAAATGTGTTAGACACACTCACAACAAGTTAAAAAACTTAAACAAAAAGAAATTAAAATGATATAAATTGATGTGGATATTTTATTTTTCTTTTAATTTTTTTGATTTGTGTGTGCCTAAATGGTTGTGCCTATGTAAGACTTTCTCCATTTTTTAGTTTGAATAGTACATTAACGATGAAGACCTCAAGAAGAGATCTTGATATCATATTTCATTCAAAATCTTAAGAAACTAGATATATCTGATATATTTTTCATTTAGTTCATTTATAACTGTGAGACTATAGTTTAGATTTAGATTTAGACTTCAAAACCAAGAGAGAAAAAGTTTCATAAGTTCTGCCTGCTCCAATTGATTTAGTTTCTATAAACTTGCAGAGAAGTAGTTCCAATGCAAATTTTAGGAAGATTGAGTCAGAGAAACCACGTTATGGTTCCAATTGGTTAGACCATTGGATGCAAGATAACTCATGTAACAAAATCAAAGACACTTCATCAAAGAATCGACAAGCTGATAATAAAAAAAGCGACAAGATTCTCGAAATAGATACTTGGAAGCCACATGATTCTCCATCAAAACATTCAACAAAACATCAAAATCAAAGTCTCTCACGTACTACTGATAATAGTCCACAAACATTTTCTGCTTCTTCAAAAACTGGAAATGGTGTAAGGAAAGGTACACCCTTTACACCTACAAGGAGCGAGTGTTCATGGAGTTTCTTAGGTGGATATTCTGGTTACCCCAATTACATGGCAAACACTGAATCTTCTAAAGCTAAGGTTAGATCACAAAGTGCACCAAGACAAAGGGTTGAGTTTGAGAGATGCAGTTCTACTAGAAAACCTTTTCAAGGATTTTGGGATATGGGGCCTACTAATTCAGACCAAGATTCTGAATATGAATATTCAAGGAGTAACAAAGTCTCACCTGCTTTAAGTCGTTTTAATAGAATTGGAAGTAGTAATAATTTAAGGTGACACATTTTGCCTTATGCTTATGTGTATCAAAGCATTTGAATTACCTCATTTTTCCACAAAAAAAGAAAAAGAAGATATGTTTTCTTGTGCTTGTTTTTTCTTGTGTGGCAGCTTCTTAAAATGTAATTAGTGTGTTTTTCTTTTTACTTTGTTGACTTTATAACTGTGTTGATTTGTAAATTATGACTTTGGTTTGACTATTTTGCTTAGTGGAATGTGCATGGTTTGAATTGTGACTAACAAACAAGAAACTAGCCCTTTCATAGTTCATACTTACCCTAAAAGGAGTTTTTCTCCAAAGTGAACAGCAGAGTTACAGTACTACACAATGTCAATATGAATAAAATTATTGCTTTTTCACTTTATATGCAAATACATTACTTTGCAAATATATTCATCATGATGGACCCAAGTAATCATTTCTTGGTGAAGATCCTTGCTTGTATAGTTGTATATTATAAAATGCACATTTTTTAATAAGTATTTTCACCATATTGAGATGAACACACTAACTGTGAATGTTAGCTAAACAATGCATTCAAACTTCATTATGACTATTTGAATTTGAACATATATAAATACATATGTTCTATGTGTTTATCTCTAACTTACTGGTACTTTGTTTTTGACAAATTTACTAGTACTTTTTATCTTTTACAAATTATACATCTTCAAAATATACACACAAATTATGAACATTATATTTAACAGCAAAATTTGGATGCCTAAGAATTATTTGCATTGAATTAATGCAACCTATTGTATATAATTTTTTTTTTTTTTCGGTTTTTTTAAAGTAGGTTAGTGACTAGAAATTATACTTTTAAGATGAATAACTGAAGTGTATTGCCAACTGAGCTAAGCTCATTGGGATTGATTTTTTTTTTTGTTCGAACCTCGACTCCCACTACATAATGTGATGTCTCTCTTAGTTCTATTATTAACTGAGCTAAACTTATTGAACTATTTATCCGGTTTGAATTGCAGTTATCATAGATAGCTATTTTGAGAAGACCTGCTTCCAATACACAATTGAATCAGTATAGTTCCCATTGGCCATGATGATTATCCACTGTGAATTCACGGAAACTATATCTTATTATCTCTATTATTATAGTTAAGCCTTTCGGTGGTCCATTTAATCAGATACTATAAAACAAAAGGACAAAATAAAAGTGAAACATGACACCATTACAGTACCATGTCCTTTCCCTTTCCTTTGTGTTGTTCTTCTGATCTTTATATTATGATATTACCTCTCTTTTTATGCATCCCTTTGTATCAAATGGCAACTAAAAAAACACTTTTCTTTAACTGCTTTTGTAAAGTGTGATGGCTTGCTAACCTTTCATTATACCAAAATGATTTTCTTTTTATAAATCAATCATATAAAAGCTGAAAAAAGAAGTTTATTTGAATCAGTTTGAATTCAATCGTTAAATTAATAGTGATACAGTACCATGAGAAGAACAGGACCAAAGTAGAGGACACATGGTATTGTACTAGGATTAATTATTGAAGATGTGCCATATACATCATGATGTACACACTAGGTCCATTTTTTGAATGTATCCTCATGAATAGTTTAATTTATTGATGGAGACACAAAAGAGAAATTATAGGATCAAGAGAGACATCAATATAATGTACTAGTACTACAATACGATAATACATTGGTGTGGGATATATCTGATAAATGGCTTAGGATAGTGGGTAAGAAGCAAACTAATGAGTGATCAACCTGAAAATTCAATTCAAATTTCAAACCAACTTATTTGGTTTGGTTTGTTTCTAAGTTTGAGTTCAAACCGAATCAAATCATTCAAACAAGACTTCTATATTAGTTCTAGTATCGGTTTTATGTAATTTAAAACTGATCACTCGAAAATCAAACCATTATATTTCCCTTTATTTCTTTTATTTCAACTTAATCTTCATTGGTTTGGTTAGATTTTGGCAAGAAAAAATTACAACAAAATATTGTATCTCACATTACAGCAAATTTTTTATTGTTTCCATGAGTGAATCTTATAAAACTTAAAACTTTCCTCTCTATAACAGCAGAAATTCTAGCTTATTTTAACAATTATTTCTACATGATCTTGCATAAACACAAAATATTGTATGACTATAATAATTGGACTATTGGCAATCCCACTTACTTAAGGCCAAGCCCAAAAGACATTGCTTAATTATAAGAAAGCTAATTTTACCCTCGCATTGATTTATCAAAAACCGCATCTCTTCGGATTTATCAATCCAGACGGAAAAAACATCATTTTTTTTCTCAAGTATGAATCTATAAATTCATACAAAATGGTGTTTTTTTTTTCCGTTTGTTTGGATAAATCCAAACTTGAGTGGTTTTTAAGAAATAAGGGGGTGAAAAAAGAAACTTCCTAATTATAAACTACACTATACATTCTGGATTAGGAATAATTGTGAAGCCCAAAGAAATACCACATAAACCTGGCAAGGTACCTATAGCTGTGGCATTTGTGCTGTAATTTTGAAGAAGGCCCATTATGCATCTGCACACAGATTGCTTATTATCACCTGAATTAGCAATTATACTTAATCCTGACATGGCATCACAACAAGGGGACCCTGGAATTGGGTCTGGGGTACCATAGCTGATGAAGATGGAACATGCAGAAAATAGTTGAGAAACTGTGGAACATTCTATGTATGCTAACACAAAAGGGGCAGAGGATAATAGTAACATCAAAATCCCAATTATTCTTAATACCTTGTAGCTTCCCATTATACAAAGTTCCATTAGAATATGCTTATTCTAAGGAAAAAAAAATTATTTTCAAAAAATGGTATCTTATAAAATAAATTTAAAATCATATATAAGAGTGAAATGTTAAATTGGTTGGTGTGCAATGTGGAGCTTGTGGTTTTACATTTACGTACATGAATTTTTTATGAACTTTGAGGCATGCATGACGCAACTATATCTTTCATATAAGCAGCACATTCGAATTCAATGAGGTTCTTTTTGAATGTTATTTCAATATTGAGTTGCGAAGAAAATCAACAAAGGTTTCGTGGTGTAGTTGGTTATCACGTCAGTCTAACACACTGAAGGTCTCCGGTTCGAACCCGGGCGAAGCCAATTTTTTTATTTTATTTTTCTTTCTCTATTGCATCAAAGTTTCAGTACTTTAAGGAAGAGAGAAACAACGTGTGAACTCACTCAAGTACCAATATTTAAGGAACACATGATGTAACTGTGATCATATCACAAGATGTTTGAACTCAAAATGTAGAGTTTAAATTAAACCTTTACAGATTCAGTTCTGGTGACCAGTTGCTTTCCTACCTAATTTGCTTATGCAAACCATCATTCATTGGATGCTGAAACATTTCTTTCAGATAAATGTTCCTATTTATCGTTTCTTATAAGACATTCTGATTTATACATCTTATATTACATCAATGTATGCTTGTAAGTTGTAGCACTATATAACATAAGTTAAAATAATTAATTTGGAATGTTGATTATAACTTGAAAGTTCCTAACAAATTCATATATAAAAATAAATTTCATATATTATATCTTTGTATGTTTATCATTAAAAACGAATATATAAATCCATAAAGACAAACCAATTAAAAAACCAAACAAACGAAATAACAGCTATGTATATACATACATAGAAAAAAAGTAATTCCTAGTTAAAACCATATATAAGCTGTAGCAGTTTAATTGTCATTGTTGCATTCCCATTTAGAGGTTGGCACACATGTTAGGTAATGACACCAATGGCAATGATCATATCCATTCTTCCCCTTGAACAGCATCACAGTTCCAATTGATAATCTGCATTTGAACAAATAAATTTCAATGTATCAGCTCATAAACTTATAACAAATTGAAATGAAATTAATAGTACATTTATATGATTGGGGAAAAGGTAACATATAAAGAAAGGGAAGAAAGGATCTTACCCAATAATCAAGAGAATTAGAGAGACAATCCCTAGAACATATTGGTAAGCTTTGAATTTTGACTTGAGGCGAATACCAGCAGGAAGACGTCGCTGCTCTAACCAACCGTATTGAGGACGTGGCAACAAAATGAAACCAAGGAGAAATCCTACCACAAATCCCCCAATATGAGCAAAGTTATCAACGTGCGGCAAAATGCCTATAGCGAGGTTGATGACAATGATAATGAGAAGGGTGAACAAAGCCATCACCTACATAAACACCGGAAAAATAGAATCATAAATAAAAGTCAACTCTAATTTGATGAGTTTCTCGAATCAAAGAAGAATTATAATTCGATTAGAATGTCAATTTCATTAGCTACACTCACTTTATTGGAATACATAGTCCAATTCGTAAGAAGTTCGGATAGCATTGCTCCAAGGAGTCCAAAGAGAGCACCAGAAGCACCAACAGAGATGCTGTTTCTAATAAAAAGAGTAGAAAGAACACTTCCACCAAATCCAGATAATAGGTATATCAATCCAATCCTCACTGCCATAAATTTGTCAAATTAGAATATTAGGTCATGGCCATTTACTAGAACAACTACATCAAGTTCTCTAAAAAGGTAGCATAATATTAGGTCATGGTCATTACTTTTCCGTATTTTGCATGATATTCACTATATGTTAAGGGCAGAGGAAAAACTTACGAAACCCGAATTGCTGTTCGAGGCGAATTCCGATGAACACAAGGCTCACCATGTTTGATAGCAAGTGAATAATTCCAGCATGTAACCAAATACTAGTGAAAAGTCTCCATCCCTGATGCTGGTGCACAACATTATTCCATCTAAGAGCTCCCATTTTGGTTAATCTTCAAATAGCCACACACAACACATTTCAAATCAATAAATTTTCTTCAATAACATAATAGCCTATACTAGTTAATTAAACTGTTACATTCAAAGAACTGCAAATTTCTCCTTCAAACACTCAAATTACCAAATTACTATAAACAAAATTCACTTTTTTTTAGGTTCATTGCATAATTAATGTATCTGGATGCTTATAAAGGATTACACAATTATAAAGTACTATGATATAAACAATTCACTAAGCTAAGCAAGTTCAGTAACCAATAAGAGCAATACCAAAATCAAAATAACAAAATTAATAAAAATAGAAGCAAAAATAAAATAACAGAATTGAAATAAAAACAGTAACTTTATGAATCCCTTACGTTGAGGAAGAAGGACCAAGCAATGGATTCTCTTTGAGAGGTTGAAAAGAGAATCTGCCAAGGAACCTAGCAACACAATCACCTTGAAAACCGAAATTGTTGTTGTGGGGACAATTGTTGATGCCCATGGCTACGATAAAAACAACAACATTAACAAACACAAAAAGAGGTATAAGCCATGAATTCCTATGATGATTTTCAGCATCATAAGCATAGGAAGAAGCAGGTGGTGCTGCAGAGTAATCGTTGGTGTTGTTGTCCCCTGTTCTGTTTTTTGTTCCTCCACTTTCAACATCTCTCCTAGAATTCATTGTTAACACTCTCTCTCTGAGGAATATTTGTTTGAAGTATGAATTTTGGTTGTAAAAATAAAACGGTGACTTTGTAGAATGAAGAGGTGGAAGAGTTGTTGGTGAATGGCTTTTAAATACAAGGAGTGGGGTTGATTAAGCCAATTTCACTAATTAATCATTATTATTATTGTATCGTGTTACTAACTGCCGCAATTTGGACACTAACCACGTCATTAATTAAGGGATTTTTATTTAACTGGAAGGTTCGGTTTACTAATCTTGAAAAAAGAAATGGATCGGTTTAATCATGTTTAAGGCTGACTAATTATGTTATGCTTGTGGATCGGTTTACCTTATTCAACCGCATAATAATAAGTTGCCTTTTTTTTTAAACAAAATACGGAGTAGTATAAGTTGCAAATATTTTATAAAGTAACACTAACCGCGAATATTTCTGAGCATTCTTTAAATATTTTAAATTGTAAATTTTTATAAAGTACATTTTAATTGTTGGTAGAATTCTTTAAAAAATATTACATACACCTTACTATTATTTTCTACATGGTGTCATGGTCATGTTAGCAAATGTTGCATAGGCACTACTACTTACACATACAAAATATATAAAAAAATTGTGTTACAAATCATAATTTTTAAACTTTAAAAATAGTGAAATTGGCTATAGGTAGCTTTGCGAAATATCTTTGTTTTAAAACAAAAAGTTTTGTGAAGTATGTTGTCTTGGTGCTTGAGTTGGGGGAGTTTTAGAGAGTTTGAAGTATGCTATAGAAGAATGGAATTTAGAATTGTAAAATTGAATGTTCATTCGATTGCAATATCTCATGTGATTAAGAGAGGAGTAATTAGTAGTGTTATGTATCATCCTTGTCAAAGAATATTTAGGAGATTATTGAAAGTTGGATTAGGAGCAAAGGGTCTCCCATTCGTATAAGAAAGTTAATTAATGTGTGAATATTTTAATGAAGTTGAATGCATTTAGAAGTTTTTTAAATTTTAAAATATTGATTTGTTAAAGCATCTCTAATAATTATACCACTTTGAGTATCATATATTATTAACAAGTGGTTCCTACAATATCAAATAATACTCATCAACTTGTATATATTTTGCTCCAGTGGTGATACGACTTTGAGTATCATACATTATTAACAAGTGGTCCTTCTATATTTAATTTTTTAACTTTGTTTAAATAAAAATAAAAATGTATTTAATTAAATATAATGAGAAATACAAGACAATAAATAAAAAATGGTGAAAAATACATAAATATGACAGCAAATATATAATAATTAATTTTGATTATTCTCTTGTCTGAAACGCTCCCAAATGTATTTTTTTGTGGTAACAAGATTTTTTTCTGAAAAGTATGTGCTTCTTCATTAAACCTATTAATATTTTTTAAATCACTTTTAGTTGATAATTGTGGCACTTGAGGAGCTTCAACCAAAGTAGTATTGGATGGTGGTGATGGATAAATAAAATAAGAATAATTTTGGAAGTTTTACGGTAGGAGATTGGTTTTGAAACAAATTCATGTAATCATGAATATTATTACTGGACATATTATGATCCATTTGATAGAAAACAAATAAAATACAACTTGAGAACAAAACAAATAAAAATTGTGTAATATAGAAAAATATGAAATATGATTAAATGTTTGTAAAAAAAAGATTAAATTGCCATTTATTGATCAAACAAAAAAAATGGTAACATTAAATTGATGATACGGTACCTTATTTAAGGTACCGATATCATCAAATTTGATATCATCTATGCCACGTCATGAAACTCCAATAATAATAAAAATAATAAGATATTGTATCATTAGCATATGAAACTCTCTTAAATACCCTTATTGAAGATACTCTTAACTAAAAACTTAAAGAACAATTGTTACAAACGTGAAATTTAAATTAACCTCCAAATGTATTAAACCTTTTAGTTAATATAAGTTGTTCAATATAACCTAAACGCAAGTTAAATTAGTCATTTACTTTATGTTGTATATTTTATATTTCAGGTTATAATTTTATATTCATTTTATTAATAAGTGTCCTAAAAATACTATTTAGTATTTTTATTTCCAGTTTTATATATGTTCTCTAACTAAAAAGGAGAAACAAAATTAAAATTAGTGTGAACAAATTCAAGAATCATGTGGTTGCACACAATGGTTGTATTTTTAGTAGGATTGCTTATTACATTTTATTTTATTTTTTAAAAATGGCTTATTACAGTTGAATGTTTGAAAACCATGTTAATAAAATTAACTAAGCGAACACCTTCAATTTTCTAGTATGAAATAATTAAATATTAAAATTTTTCAAATTTAAAGATTTAAACCGTTAGATTTAATAACAGCTGTGATTTAGAGAAGAAGAAAAAAGGAGATAAATTCTAAATGAGAGGATCTGATTCTAAATAAATGTCAATTAATTAGAGTTATATTTTTATTTTGATAAGACTGAAACTGATTGGATGGGTTATGGAAGTGAAGTCTGTGCCGCCAAATACAATTTTATATAGTTCATTCATAAAAAAAAATAACTAAAATTCATTTGATATTTTATTAGAATTTATTAAAATAATTATATTTAATTAATCGTTAATATTTGTAACTAAAAAAAATCGTTAATATTCATGGATAGGATGGATTACAAAAATAGAAGTCCATAGATAGCAATGGAAGTGAAGCATCTGCCGCTAGATGCAATTGCAAAATGGCAGCATATGACACCGTGTACGCTAATTTCTTATTTTTATCGTCAACTACCAATCGGTGTTGCTCACGGGCTGTATCTTCACCGGCTTTTCAACATTCGTTGCCTTGTCTCTATTGCTTCTCCCAGAAAAATCTCTTTCCCATTCTCATACATTTCTTTAATAAACTTCTGCAATTCCTTTTCATATTTTCTTATTAAACCATCAATGCTTCTTGAGCTTCTAAAAATTTCTATACGTTTTAATAAATAAATCAAAAAAAAATGTAAAGTAGTTTTTTATTTGATTTTTATTTTTTAGTAGGGCATATAGTATTTAAAGATGTCTAAGGAAAGTAGAAGAATAATTTTTTGAGACATTTGTCCGACATGTTTGTACGAGTATTTTATAGGTGTCGAACATCGATCTAAGAAGTATCGAAGATAAAGAAAAAATGTTTTAGACATTTATTCAACACGTGTCAGATACTGACACATATTGAATACCGCAACTCGCCTGATCATACAAGTGTCTGTGCTTTATATATTATATATGCAGTTAAACTAGGAAACATGTTTTGAATTTATGGAAATCATTTGTAAATCAGATGAATTGAAAAAATATTCCGGTATACTTGTTGACATTTTATAAACCGGATAACTTAGAAAAAATATTATGGTATATATTTAGTAACTTCCCCTCTCGTTCTCTTTTTTTTCACCGTCGGTTTAATTTGGATCAGGGGTTAGTTATGACATCAAATTGTTTCAGTTCTCTCCCGATCGCAGTTGCGGATGATCGAACTGTGGTCCGCACTACCTCGTTCTCTTTTTTGTTTCCCGGAAAACTTGTGAGAAAAAGTGGGAAAAAATGATAGAATTTAATATATACGAGGGTAAAATAGATAGTTCATTTTAAATTTAGGGGTCTGAGTATAACAGATGGGGTGTAAGGTATATTTTTCTGGGTGGAGCTTGTCATATTGAAGGCCCAAATTATTAGGTGAGAAGGTCCAAATTCAAGCCTGCATATTAATCTAGGCCATATCATAAATTCTGGCTCAGTTCAACAGAAACATTCTTCACTATGTTTATTTATATGATCTAATGAAAAGAAAGAATAAAGAAAAGTTATTCTCAAAAAAATCTCAAGATTCAAATAAATAAATAAAAACCACCACTTTACAATTAAATAATACCCCATATGTTTTAAAATAATTGTCTCAAGCAAAAAAATATATATACCCGTTTGGATTGATATGATATAATGGAATGAATCGGAGCGGAATATAATGGAGTGGAATGAGATGGAGCGAAATTGTTTGGATATTTTAAAAATGATAGTAACAAAATTGATGGTATGAGATGAAATTTCATCTTATTCCGCTTCATTTCATTATTATTTTTCAAATTCAAAGAATGGAATGTTATTATATTTCATTTCGCTATGTTTCATTATATTCCATCAATCCAAATGAAGTTGAGTGTTGTTTTACTTTTTCAATCCAACATTAATTAAAATTTTGAAATCTACCTCCGATTGTGCAGGATTTTCAATCAACATATATTACAATCTTAGTACTGAGTTTGGTACTATTATTGAGACATGTCGTAGTTTACGTTTATGTTTTGAACACTGTAAGGTCAGTTATGTAAGGAGATAAACTAACTGAGTAGCCCATGATTTAGCTCAGACAGCTCGTTTTAATGCTAGTCGCCAAGTATTTGATTATTGTCCACCTTGTATTGAAGCTACTATCATGAATGAAATGCACTAAGTTTGCCCTTGTCAAAAAAATATATATTACAATCTTGTAAAATATAATATTTCTTTTCTATATAAAAAATGAATAAAAACAATAAAGTGAATAATATAAGAAACTGAGAGAGAAAAGAAAAAAATAATGGCTGTCCGGATAATTACGGTTGTCAAGAAATAGAATTTTAGAGACTCCCATCCACCTGCGTACAACCATTCATGGCCTATTTTTCATAACTTTTGACCCAAAATTAACCCACATCTGACCAAATATTTTAATGTGTTGTCTGTTATATCAATTTCGAGTTGTGTTGCGAGTTCGTACTCAGCTCTACTTTGTTAATGAAGCATTCTCATATTCTTGTTATAGGCTTTTTAAGTGAGATAATTTGAGTTAGACTTTTGTTGGCCATGACAATGTAGTATTACATTTTTCTTGTTTCCAACCCCCACTCTCCTTTACACAATACAATGAAACAGTAGAAAAATGGAAAAGAATAAATCCGATATTGGATAAGTTGAATTGGTGGCAAAAAAAATCCAATCTGTTAAATCCTACAGTCACGCCAATCATTCACAAATTTGGATCCAGAAGTGACCTTATAGTCCTCAAGAGTTTGACAACGTTATTGGATCTTTTCAGACAACCTTTGGCAGTTGCCGTGGTCTGGCACACACTGTATTAATGCCATTTGAAAAAGGGTAAATAGGCCAATACCCCCTTGCAGCACGCGATCATAGTCGAATCGGGGGCGGACATCACGAACTCCATATTCAACCAATGGACCGTACACTCTCTTTCTCTAACTTTTCAAATAAAGATTTGATTAGAAAAATGTTTTCTTAATACTTCCTCCATCTCGGAAAGAAAGATTGAGTCAATTAACTGCTGAATGCATGTTAATGTATAATTTCGATAATTAATATTTTTAATTGTGTAATAGTAAAAATTATAAAAATTTAATATTTTTAAAATATTTTTTTGAGATAAATCCAACAACATCTTAGATGTTAATATTTATTTTTATTTATTGTTATAAAAACAAGATCAAAGCAAAATATGTAAATATAATACTCATAGTAAAATTGGCTCACTCAATTTGAAATGGAGAGAATACAAAATTCGATCATAAAGTAAATAATATTTAGTCAAACTATGATGACTATCACCGAAACGACATCCTCCTCTTGACCTCACAAGTCACAAATGATTTATCCACATGTGATGTGTTGGGGTTGTGCCCAACATAGACTTTCTCTGAGCTAAGAGAAAATCTTGGTTTGGCACAACCTTAACACATCATATTTAGGCACACACTCACAAATAAAAAGAATTTAAAAAAAAGGGTCTTGCTGAACGGTGCCCCTGGGGCACTCTTTAAGGATTCCATTTAAGGGAAAAAAAAATTAAAAAAATTGAACATTTCAATTCTCAATGCGTTGACTTCACACATTTTCATAATTCTTTTAAGACCATGTGCAATGGCCAAAACATTCAACACCCTACTTTTCCACTTTTTACACTCCACATCATCTTCTCTCTCTTCCACCTAATAATTCAACACCCCGTTCAATTTTTACCCTCTCTAATAGTTTTTTCATTCAACACCCTACCCCACCACATTCTCTACCCCACCACTTTTTATTTCATATTCTTATTTAAATTTTAATTTTTGTTTTTTATGATTAAATAAAATTATAATTATCGATTAAAATTAAATTAAAATAATAAACACTTAACAAAAAATTTTTAAATAATTTTTTTTTTATTATATTCTTAATTTAAAATGCAATACATCACACAAATAACGTAATTAATACGATACAAATTAACTTAAAATGCAGGCCAACACACAAGTAACATAAATATCATCTTCTGATGAATCCATTGTTTGTGATATTAGAAGTATATTGGATGAGATTTATGATATTGGTAGTAGATTGGATGAGATTTGGGATATTGGTACATAAATGGATGAGTCCCTATATATAGATTCAATTTGGTCCACCGACGGATTTGAAATAATTATTGTATAGAGTTAATTATCAGATAAGGATTGAGTGGTGGACTGAATAATTAAAGCAAGTTGGGTGGTGGACACAATAACTAAAGCAAGTTGGGTGGTTGACACAATTATTAAAGCGCAACACTGACATATTCGAATTGGGTGGTGGACAGCTTGCGGATTTCAAATAAGTATTGTATAGAGTTAATTATCAGATAAGAATTGGACACAATAATCAAAACAAATATGTAACAAAGACTACATTGATTTATTCAATCACAATAATTCAAGCAAACACTATAGACAAATACTTAAAGCAAATTGTATACTGACATATTCAACACAATAATTAATGGAAACACTACATGCAAATACTTGATTGAAATTAATTAGGAAACAGTTCTTGGGTCAACGAGTCCAACATGGCTTTCTTCCGGTCATCCAGATTCTCATCGGTAGTTAACTTCATATACAAATCCATTTTCTTAAGTTTGTTTTTCTCGTTCATTGTCTTGTTTTTCTCTTCTTGATTGGAAGCTATCTTTGCCAAATGTTCCACCTCTTTTTCCCTCATTATTCTGAAATCATCCCATTCTTTGTCCACCACCTCCATGGCAGATTTCTTTTTACTCTTCTTTTTGGTTGCCTCCTGTTAGACCTAATTTTTATGTTGAGTTAAATAAACATTTAATTGTTGGTCTAATTAGAAATTTCACAGTAAACACCTCCCTACCTATAGGACGAACACTAGATCCTACAGAGTTTGAGCCAGAAGCATCATCGTGAGATCTCTTAGATCCACTACTTCCCGAGCCAATAGTTCCTCCTACTTGACTTGAATAACGCGGTTGATCACGGAGAGCATGTCATTCTTCCATTAAGGTGAATTGAATATTCTTCCCACAGGCGTATAACTCCTGCGCTTTTGCCAAAACATCATTTTCCGACCAACTGCTTGCTTGCAAACGCTTAGCGCTATCATAAGCGCCAATCCATTTATTCAGTATTTTGTTCATATAATTATAACGGTTTCGGCATGCAATTACATCATGCGGAGGATCGAATGAGCAATGCTCATTACAATATTCAGCAATTTTGCCCCAATATGCTTCACTTTTTTGGTTTCTTCCGACAATACTGTCTGTTCCAAATTTTATCCACCCACTAATTAGCACCAGATTTTGTTCAGTGTTCCATCCTGGTTGATGGTTTTTCTTGCTCTTAGGAGTTGAATCATCTGAGTTTGTAGCGATGCCACCACTAGGAACATTTTCATTCACCATTGGCACATAACCATTAAACGGGGGTGTTTGAGATGAATTTCTCATCATAGATCCATAATATGGATTAAAGGTTGGAACAGAGGATGGATGGTTGAAATTTTGTGCAAAATCAAAGTTAGGTATGTTTTGAGGATGTTGGTTGGAAAATTGATTTGGATTTGGATAATTGTTGAAATTTTGATAATTGTTAGGATTTGGATAATTGTTGGGATTTGGATAATTGTTAGGATTTGGATAATTGTTGGGATTTGGGTAGCTAAATGGATATTTAGAAGAATTTTGGGTGTTGAAATTATTATTGTGATCCATTTCACTACTAAAAAAGGACTAAAATTGCAAATTAAACACTAATAGAAAGATAAATAAGATTAAGATAGTGAAAAAATTGAGTTTTTTTTTGTGTCCAAATGAAATGAACCAAGTCTCTATTTATAGAGAAAAAAAAATTACGAATTTTGGTGAAAAAATAAAAAAATTAATTTGCAATGAAATAATTGAGTTCAAAGATAAGGATGCAATAAAAATCCAACCGGCCAATGAGAATCTACCACCTGGCCCGCGCATTCTCTCTCTCCTGCACCACTGTCTTGCGACGCGCCCTGTCGGCGCGTGTCTCCCGTGTGCAGTTTTCAACCTATTGAATTCATTCATCCTCTCTTTCTTCCACATCACTTTCAATAAGCAATCTCCAATGGGATTCAATTGTTGAATTCACTTTCAATAAGACCATTGCACTTGGTCTAATAAAACCTTACTATTTAAAGGTTTAAAGAGTGCCCCGGGGGCACTATTTAGCATTTGCCTAAAAAAAATAGCCACATCAATTAATATTACTTTCATATTTTTTATTTAATTTTTTTTCTTCATATGAATGTGTGCCCAAATATTATGTGTTGGGGTTGTGCCCAAAATAGAATTTCTCTTGAGCTAATACTTACTATTTACTAATATCTTTTATTTTACTGTAAATATTTTTTTTTCATAAAAATGGAATAAAATTTTCATAGAATCAAGAAATAGATAAATGTTATACTTTAGGGTGCTTATTAGTGGACTAAATAGAGAAATTTTGAATGAAAAATTGTACATTTTTTTATGTTAAAAATTGATTTTAGACATATATGCCGATTATTTGATATATGCTTTAATTGCACACGTTGATTGTTCTATTTTATAGAAGTGACGTTTAAAAATTAAAATGAGTGTAATCTCGCGAGCTTAATTCATTGTTAGAATATTATATTATATGTTTAGGTGTTGGGGTTTGAACTCCGATCATTCCGACTACTTATTTATCTTAAGAGTAAAATTTCTATCAACAAAGTTATTTGAAAAAAAAAGTGTAATTTTTTATGTAATAATGTTATTATTTTTTAAGGGTCTAAGAATCTAAATATGTAAATATTATCTTAAATATTGTGTGATTAATTTGTGTTCAAATTGAAAAAATGAATTAAATACATGAATTATGATAAAACATTTCCTTTTTTGAATCACTAACATGTGCCTGCCCTTAGGGCACATTTTAGCTTTTCCCATTTTTTAATTATATGATCGGACAAATGTTAGTGTTAGTTATATCATATGCATGGATAACTCTAACACCAATATTTACATTTTGTCCATTAAAGTTGAGTCATTAAAGTTTGACTTTATAATTTTAAGGGACACAATTTAAATCTCACTTCTTTTGTTTTCAAAAAATATGTATTGTCATGTAATCCAATTACTTTATGGTGAAGTTTATTAAGCGATAAACAAATATGGTTGTCCATACGTTTGTTAGGGCGGCCATTGATTAGTCTAGTCGTTGTATTCTTGAAATATTGCCATCTTATATTACTCTTTTATTGAATAATGAAATGACATAAGTTTTTGTTTGTTAATATATATAGTTTAATAAAAAAAATATGTTTCTAATCAATAATATATTAAATGCGTCAATTTTATATATATATATATATATATATATATATATATATATATATATATATATATATATATATATATATATATATATATAATCCACCTTAAGACTTAAGGGTGAAATTGAAAATACCTTTATCTTATTTTTGTAATTATGCCTTTTAAATACAAATGTATTTAAAAAAAAAAATTCAGTATTTTTTTAATAAAAAAAACGAGAAGGCAGGTTTATATGCGAATGTTTTAAAAGATAAAGGGACTAAATGAGAAATTTAAAATATAAATGATCAAAGTGTTACAAAAAAATAAGATAAAAGACCTGCAGTATAATTTTAGTACATGAAAAGGGAAAACAACTTAAAATATTTTACGGGGTAATATTGCTGATTCATTTTTTGGCCTATCAAATTGTAGAATAATAAATCTAATATCTCACGTTATTATAATTTATTTAAAAACTTACGATCTGTTTGGTTGGAAGGAGAAAAATGAAAGAAAATTATGCAAATCGATGAATAAATTTGAACCAATATTAATCTAAGTTCATTCATTAATTTGCGTAATTTTATTTCCTTTGAACCAAACAAACCTTTAGGCTATGTTTGGATTGGTGGAATGTGATGGAGTGGGATGGAATGGAATGATAAGAAATTAAGTTCCATTGTTTGGATTTACAAAATATGAATGGAGTGGAGTGGAATGAAGGTTGAAAAACACACAAGAAGGGGGGGGGGTTGAATTGTGTGAGACTTTTTCTAAGTTAAAACAAATTGCAGCGGATAAGGTATAACACACACAATATATGAGGATAGGGTTAGAGAGAGATGCTCAGAATTTTTATACTGGTTCCTCCCACTAACAGGAGTAGTCCAGTCCTCTTGTCCTTCACAAGAGATTTCACTATAATCACTCAGATTACAAATGCTCAAGCACTAAGCAAGAGACTTCAAACTGCTCAAGCACAAAGCAAAAGACTTCTAACTGCTCAAGCACAAAGCAAGAGACTTCCAATGCTCAAGCACAAAGCAAGAGACTTCCAATGCTCAAGCACAAAGCAAGAGACTTCCAATGCTCAAGCACAAAGCAAGAGACTTCCAATGCTCAAGCACAAAGCAAGAGACTTCCAATGCTCAAGCACAAAGCAAGAGACTTCTAACTGGTTTTAATGTTAATAAAGATAAGAGATTAACACTTGATATACAATCAGAGGTGTTTACAAAATACAACTCAGTTACAAGACTAACTTAGAAAATTATCACAAAGTTTCTAAGTGTTTGATAGCTTCAGAATTTGACAGAGTTTCAGCACGTTCAGAAGCTTAAGTCTTGATTCCATTTCTTCACAAATCTTCTTCCTTTTATAGATGATAAAATGAACGTTGAAGATTATAGCCGTTTGAAGAATTGAGACGCTCCTTTGTATAGATCAGTGAGCTTATTAGCTGTTCTGATTTGCAGTAGCTTAGGAGCTTAACGTTTACTACAAAATGAGAGATTCCTTTTGGCTTTTGATATTTGAACCTTGGTGAAAGCCAAATAAGGAAATAATCGTTTCTGAAGCCTGACTTGAAAAGGACCTTTCCATGGTCAAACCTTTTCATTCTTGATTTCTGCGTTTGGACTTAGTCAGGCACAGTCTTCAATAAAATTGTACTCTCAAATGTAGCTTAACACTTATATCTGACGAGCCTTCAGATTTTGATAGGCTCAGAATTACTTGTTTCAGATCTGGTGAGCTCAGATGTTCTTCAGATTTTGATAGGCTCAGAATTACTTGTTTCAGATCTGGTGAGCTCAGATGTTCTTCAGATTTTGATAGGCTCAGAATTACTTGTTTCAGATCTGGTGAGCTCAGAAGTAATTCCTTCAGAAATTCTAAGGTTCAGATAATAACTTCAGAGTTTCACAGGCTCAGAATTACTTGCTTCAGATCTGGCGAGCTCAGAAGTAATTCCTTCAGAAATTCTAAGGTTCAGATAATAACTTCAGAGTTTCACTTGCTTCAGATCTGGTGAGCTTAGAAGTAATTCCTTCAGAAATTCTAAGGTTCTTTAGTACGCAAATTTTAACTTTTAATCCTGCACACTGAATTAAATTATTAGTATTCCAATTTAACCTTAAATACATTGTTATCATCAAAATCAATTAAGGAGATACAAAATCATAATTTTGTTCCAACATGGAACATAATGGAACTCATTCCATTCCATTCCATCTGATCCTTCAATTTTTCATTCCCCCCAATTTGGGGTGTATACAATGGAATGAAAATTTATAAATAAATATTCCTCTTTTATCCCTATTATTTTTATATTGTTACCTCTTTACTTCTAAATTCTAATACGTTCGTCCTTATTTATTTGTGCCAAACAATATTCTTCATCGTGTCAAAAACACAATATTCTCGTCTCATTCATTGTAACGTTTCTTCATCTCCCATCAATCTGCTCGTATAGCATTTCCGTTGTTGAAGAAAGCTAAGGGCACTAATAATATGCCAAGTCTGTAACCAAGACACATGCTGCTACTCATCACTAGCAAAAACAAACATGCTACCAATACATATAAGAAACACACATCTTCATTTTTTTTCATTAATTCTCTAGTGTGTGTTTTTTAGTATTTAAAAAAAGGTTTTTATCAAATAAACAATTTATATCTTAATTTGGGTATTTAAAAAAAAGTAAAGACTTGATTTGGTCTTTCATAATAAATTATATAATAATAATAATAATAATAATAATAATAATAATAATAATAATAATAATAATAAGTTCGTTAGCTAGTTGAATTCAATCACTTAGTTATAATTTAATGATTTTTTTTACCAAATAATTAAAAAATTTAATGTTTTTAAATAAGGGTAAAATTGGAATAAAAATATTATAACTTATTTCGCTCCGTTCATTTCCCAAACGATGGAGTGGTAATTTTGTTTCATTCCATCACTGAATATCCAAACAATGGAACGGAATTTGTGTTCCATTCCGTTCCGCTCCACTCCATTCCATTATATTCCATTCCGCTCCGTTCCGTTCTATACCATCAATCCAAACAGAGCCTTAGTGACTAATTTCATACACTTAAAATGCAAAGAACAAAGAAGTAGAGATTTTGAAATTCGTACTTTGATCCATCCCATACTATTTTTTTTAGCTACCAACTTTTCATTTACCAAACCATCTCTCACATTATAGTATCAACAAAAGGTGAATTAATTTGATGTGTAAAAAAAAAGTGAATTAATTTGATTTAAAATTTAGCGTAAATACTAAATATATTAATTTTTGTTGACTCGGTTTTATTTTATATTTATAATCAAAAGGAGATATTTATTAAGTTTGCCGGTCTCTTTAAATATGTTTTTTTTTTGTCAAGTAGCCTAGCGGCTCTAAATATGCTTTTTTATTGAGACATTCTCTTTAATTATAATTTTTTGAATATATTCAATTAACCGTTGACATTATTTATTTAACATTTAATGCTCTCTCTAAGTGGAGAAAAAAATAATTAGTGACAAAAAAATAAATTATAAAATAATATGCTTTTTGATCTTTCTTATAAGAGATACCTCATATTTTTAAATTTATTGAATAATTAATATGTTAGACATACCATTAATTATTCAATATATTTAGAAAGGTGAAATATCTCTTAAAAAAAATACCAAAAGGAATATTATTGTTCACTTTACGACTATATTTGATGAAGTTTGCAATATATCCATTGCAATTATAAAATCATTTTACAACCAAGTTGACAACTTGCTTAATTTTAAATTTATCTTGGAGAACACCATAGTTATTTTTATTTTATTTTTGCGCAATTATTTACTTATTAATAAAAAAATCATCTTAAATTTATGCATTTAATATTTTAAAAACATAAAATATTATATTTTAAATATGAATTTTTTTTATACTTAACAAATACTCAGAGACATCATTTAACATACCCTTTTATAATATAGAATACCAAAGTTATCATTGTACATGTGAACCTTAATAAGATCAACAATTAACTGATTTAAACAATAAGAGATTTTAACTATTAAGGGTCTGTTTCATACAACACAATAAAACTGACTCATAGTTCATGTCTTATAAGCTAAAAGATCTGTTTGAAAACAAATTTTTCCACCATAAGCTTATAGCTTGTTTTACTAACTTATAATTTATTTTTTATAATTTATTTCAATTAGTTTATGAGCTTATAGCTTATCATTTTTTCTTTCATTTTTCCCCTTACTGTTTTATCTAAAATTCAATTTTACCCTTTATAACTGATTATGGTTTAAAATAAAAATATACATTTTTTTATAAGAATAAAATATACATTTTACGTTAATACAAATTAGCCATCCCATTTTTTTTTATAAAGTATGATTTTTTTTTTTTACGGAAGGATGCTTATAGCATTTCATTTAAAATAAATTGTTCAATACAATGGGGTACATCAATAAAAACAGTGGGACTAGCAGAAAACAGGGCAACCCTCGCCAAAACGTGAGCTACCTCATTTGCTTGTCGCCGATTAAACTCAACCCGAGAGTTTGTAAACGAAGAGGAAAGGAGACTTCTACTAGCTGCCATAACTTGACCAAACTCAGAAATATCCGGCCGTTGATGATAAAAGGCATCGGTGACAATTTTAGAGTCTAAGGCGAAATCAATATGATCAAAAGACATGTCACGCAGCCACTGAAGGGCATGAAACAAGCCCATGGCTTCACCAAGGGGAACCGAACATTTCGGTGAAAAGTGGAGTGTCTTGGCCAGAACAAACGTACCTGCAGCATCTCGAATGCACACACCAATACCTGTCCTATTCAAAGATTCAGAAAATGAGGCATCAATGTTACATTTCAGTCTTCCTTGTCGAGGAGGTTGCCAGTTCAGTGATGGCAGTCCTGCAGATGTCGAACTAAGCCGATTACTCGACGTCCATTGAGGAGAATCAATGGAGAGCTCCGAATTCTGAATAATGGAGTTAGCTGTGCACCAGTCTTCAATCAGATGGAAAGCTCTATCTATCACTTGAGCAACAGTTTCATTAACATCCTGCCAAAGTTTGAGATTGCGTCGCTTCCAAAGCCTCCAAAGAATGGTGGGAAATCGCTGGCAGTTTTCAACATCATAATGTTATAGTAGAGAAAAAATACATCCTGACACAGTCCCTGTATTCTCGAGAGCCTGTTCGATGGAGCTCCAGAAACCTATCTGTTGCCACACCTGCATAGAAAAAGGACAATTAAAGCAAACATGTTCAAGATCCTCCTCCGCACTGTTACAAACGACACACATCAAAGGACATTGCACTCCTTTATCCTGTAATCTTCGTCGGGTAGGTACTACATCCCTACAAATGCGCCAGATAAGATTCTTGATTTTGGGAGGCACTTTAAGACGCCAGATACCCTGCCAAAAGCCGTCCCGACGAAGGTGGGAGGAATCAGTGAGTACCTCGACACACAACCTGTTAGCACTTCTAACCGAATAGTAACCATTTTTCTCAACCTTCAAGATTAACCTATCCTCAGTTACTTGATCAACCAAGTGCGTATTCAGAATTAAATTAGCTACCTCGGGGCTAAAGGTTTGGTGCACTATGTCCCAGTTCCATGTCTTATTAGTATTATCTATAAGACTTTGAACTGAAGGACCAGACATAAGATGCGACAAATCGTAATTACCTTCGATACACTCCCCATTCGAAAGCCACGGTTCACGAAGAATAGGAATAGACGCACCTGACCCAATACACCACCGAGACCCACCCCTCACAATAAAACGGGCTTGTAAAATACTGCGCCAAACATAACTGGGATTATGTCCCAAAGACGCTGTCAAGTAGGTACCTCGAGGGAAATAACGAGCTCGGAAGATGCGGGAGACCAACGAATTAGTGTCAGTTTGGAACTTCCACCCCTGCATACCTAACATTGCCAAGTTAAAAGTCGTAAGGTCTTTGAAACCCATACCTCCATGATTCTTATGCATCAACAGTCTTTCCCACGACATCCAGTGGATCCCTCTGTTATTAGAACCCCCACAACCCCACCAGAAAGAATTCATCATTTTTTCAATTGTAGAAATAATAGTGCTAGGTAATAGAAAAATACTCAACACATAAGAGGGGATAGCTTGGAGAACCGATTTGATCATAACCTCCCGACCGGCCTTCGAGAGACATTTGCTACTCCAGGAATTAATTTTTTGCCAGACACGATCTTTAATATAGGCAAACACCTGTGTACGGTTTCTACCAATCAGCGAGGGTAAGCCAAGATACTTGCCCGTTCCAAGAATGGCCTGAACGCCCATAATTCCGGTAATAGCATGATTGAGATCATCTGTCACATTACGACTATAGAAAATTTCAGATTTGGGGAGACTAATAGCCTGACCAGAAGCCTTCTCATAAAGGTGTAGAATATTTTTCATGGTTTGGGCTTGTCTCTCACAGGCTTTGAAGAACAAGAAACAGTCATCAGCAAATAACAAATGAGTGATCTGTGGGGCGCCTCAACAAATAGCAGTACCTGTAATATCTCCTGTAACTTCAGCTCGGCCAATAAGGGATGAGAGGCCCTCGACACACAATATAAATAGGTAAGGGGATAGAGGATCCCCTTGCCTCAATCCACGCCCTGGGATGACAGGGCCGACCTTTCCCCATTAACCAGCACCGAGTAGTCCACTGATTCAACACACATAGCCATCCAGCGAACCCAAGTCTCATGAAAACCCATCTTGACCAGGACAACTCTGAGATATTCCCAGCTCATCCTGTCATAAGCCTTGCTAATGTCCAGCTTAAGTGCAACACAACCCACTTTGCCTCTAGTTTTGGTTCGCATGTAATGAACGAGTTCGATCGCAACCATGGCATTATCAAGAATCGACCTCTCTGGGACAAAGGCTGACTGATGATGTGAAACACATTTGGGGAGAATATTCTTGAGATGTTTAGCTAACACTTTAGCAATGATTTTGTACAGAACGTTACAGAGAGCAATAGGTCGCCAATCTTTCATGGTTGTGTGAGCATTACCTTTAGGAATAAGCGCTATGTTTGTAGAACTAAGAACCGCAGGGAACTGACCAGAATCAAGCCAGAAGCAGCAGTCCTTGAAGATATCATCACTACAAAGAGACCAGAAGTGTTGATAGAACCCCGGGTTGTAACCGTCAGGCCTCGAACATTTGTCAAGGTGCATGGAAAAGATAGCGTCACGAAATTCTTCCTTCAAAAAAGGAGCTGTAAGCATAAGATTATCCTCAGCAGTCACAGTCTGGCGAATGACATCAATTACTGGAGCTAGATGGCTTGGTTGCGCCTGAAAAATATTAGAGAAGTAGTCTTTTGCAATAGAACACAAATCATCAATATACCCTTATTATTATTGTTTCGTACCAAAAAAACAATAATAAACATTCAATATATTTTACTGTTAGTTTTTAGAAAAACCATGACTTTAGGAAATAAACTTCCAAGGACTTAAAAATTACTTTAATAATGTAAAAAATATATTATATTAGTAGATTTAATTTTTAAATTATAATATAATTATTTTTTAAAAATCAAAGTATGTTAAATATTAAATTGATATACGTTTTATTATGAATTAACAATATCTTTTATGTCATTTTACATTTATCAGCTAGTTGAATCGTTAATTTTATCGGATCTCCTATTGTTTCTCTTCAATTCCCTCTCAAATTCATTGTTTTGTGAGTGTGAAGAGAGAGAAATTGAAAATTAAAAATAAATAAATGATGATGAGAGAGAAAAAATGATGAGAGAGATATACACATAAAAAAATTGGAGATGGAATTGAAGAGAAAAAAAAGGAGAGGATCCAAATCCAATTTTATCAAACATATCAATTAACTTATCAGACATTAGCTTTAGTCATAAGCTATTAGCCATCAATTAGCTTATCAGCCAACCGCTGTTTTTATCAAAGAGAGTCTACATAATTAATACTTCATCCGGTCATTATTATAAGTAAAAAATCATTTTTAAATATATTGAAAAATTTATGTATCTAATCTATATTATTAACCAGATATATTAATTTTTCAATATATTAAAAAGTAATTTTTTATTTATAATAATAGTAAGAAAATTACAATAGTTATGAGTTTGATATTTGACTTAGGATCAATTTTTACTTTTGACGATGAAAGGAAATTAATCACCAACGTCAGCAAATCTTGTACAATACTTATATCATATGTAAAATAAATCAACATTTTCTATAAATAAGAAAATCAACATTTAAGATATGATTTGAAATATTGATTTTTTTTGGTCAAATTTGAAATTGATTAATTAAATAAAAAAAGTTAAACTTCAAAAGTTAAATATTCCCTCTATCCTTAATTTCCATATAAATATCTCTTTTTGATTGTAAATATAAAATAAAACTAAGTCAAAAAGAAATTAATATATTTAGTATTTATGCTAAATTTTAAATCTAATTAATTTTTTTACACATCAAATTAATTAACTTTTGTTGATACTATAATGTGAGAGATGGTTTTGTAAACGAAAAGTTGGTAGCTAAAAAAAATAGTATGGAATGGATCAAAGTACGAATTTCAAAATCTCTACTTTAATACATAAACTTCATCATAAATATTTTTTATCCTTAATTATAAATTTTTCAGATTCATTGAATAACGGATGTATTCGATCTATATTATAGTCTAAATACATCAAATATTTAATGAATCAAAAAAATTGGCTTTAATAATTATGAATATATGGAAACTATTGTAAAAGAATACGTGGATATATATATATATATATATATATATATATATAGGGAGGGATCAAATTACACCAGTGTAACATTTGAGTAATGTTACACCGCTCAATAACGCTTTAACGAATTTAAATTTTACGAAATCCACCGTTGGATTGAAAGTTTATATCTTATAAATCATTCATGTTAAGTTTTATAAAACTCTAAAACTATTTGGTATGTTATTGAGAGCAATCAAAATTAACGGTTTTTGGGTTTTTATTAAATACCGTTAATCTTGATTTGTCCCGATAACATACCAAACGATTTTAGATTTTTATAAAACTTAACATGGATGATCTATATGATATAAACTTTCAATCCAACGGTGACTTTCATAAAATTTAAATTCGTTAAAACGTTATTGAGCGGTGTAACATTACTAAAATGTTACACCGGTGTAATTTGATCCATTCACACATATATTCACACACACACACACACACACACACACACACATATATATATATATATATATATATATAACACCAACTAATTTGACACCAAATGTTACACCATTCAATAAAGCTTTAACGAAATCATATTTTACAAAATCCACCACTAGATTAGAAGATTATATCATATAGATCATTCACGTTAAATTTTATAAAAATCTAAAACCGTTTAATATGTTATTGAAACTAGTCAAGATTAACAGTATTCAATAAAAATGCATAAACCATTAATCTTAACGAGTCTCAATAACATATTAAACGGTTTTAAATTTTTATAAAATTTAACATGAATGATCTATATGATATAATCTTCCAATCCAACGGTAGATTTTGTAAAATATGATTTCGTTAAAACTTTATTGAATGATGTAACATTTGGTGTCAAACTAGTTGGTGTCATTTCAATTATAATTATAATACACTGTTATTCTTATTGTTTTGCACGAACTCGGTGTTTTAATTATAATATACTCTTATTATTATGGTTTCGTACCAACAAAAAAAAATAATAAACATTCAATATTTTAGTGTTAGTTTTTAGAAAAACCATGACTTTAGGAAATAAACTTCGAAGGACTTAAAAATTATTTTAACAATATAAAAAATATATTATAATAGTAAATTCAATTTTAAAATTTTATTATAATTATTTTTTAAAAATCAAAGTATGTTAAATATTATTTTGATATAAATTTTATCATGAATTAACAATAGTCTTTATGTCATTTTACATTTATCAGATAGTTCAACCGCTAATTTTATCGAACACATCAACTAACTTATTAGCTATAAATTATAAGCTCTCGGCTAGCTTATCAACCAACCGTTATTTTTACCAAACAAAGTCTAAGTAAATACTTCATTCAATTATTATTATAAGCAAAAAATTAATTTTTAGATACATTAAAAAATTAACATATGTAGTCTATATTATTAACCAAATATATTAATTTTTCAATATATTTAAAAATAATGTTTTGTTAGGAGTCCCACATTGAGTATATCAAAGTGCTCAATGTGGTATTTAAGTCATGAGGCTCTCCCACCTATTGTACTAGTCTTTTGGGTTGGGCTCTCCTCATGTGCTTAAATCCTAACAATTGGTGCTTTCATTGAGAGTTGGGCCACGGAAAGGGCTACCTGTAGGCTGGATTAAGGTGCTCCACCGAATACTAATAGGTGAGTGAAGCCGCTGAAAAGGCAAGGGCTACCATCGGGTCAGTGCCGATAGAGTGAAAGCCACCGTGGACGTCGGCTCTTAAAGGGCGTGGCAATGTTAGGAGTCCCACATTGAGTATATCAAAGTGCTCAATGTGGTATTTAAGTCATGAGGCTCTCCCACCTATTGTACTAGTCTTTTGGGTTGGGCTCTCCTCATGTACTTAAATCCTAACAGTTTTGTTTATAATCGTAGTTACGAGTTTGATATTTGGCTTAGGATAAAATTTTTCTTTTGACAATGAGAGGATTAATCACCAACGTCAGCAAATCTTGTACAAATACTTACTATGTAAAAAAATCAACATTTTCCATAAATAAAAAATCAACATTTTGAAATATTGATTTTTTATTTTATTTTGGTCAAAATTTGAAATTGATTAATTAAATAAAAAATTAAACTTTAAAAGTTAAATATTCCCTCTATCCTTTATTTCCATATATTCTTAATTATAAACAAAAATTAATTATTTTGATTCATTAAATATGTGATGTATTTGGACTATAATATAGATCAAATACAACAATTATTCAATAAATCAAAAAAAAATTATAATTAAGGATAGAAAATATTTACATTTCTTTTAACAACTAAGAGAGAGAAACGAAAAAAGAAAAAATATAAGAAGGGGAAAAGACCACATTGCGAAAATCAAGTGATTGAAGAAGCTGTCATTGACAAGAACTTCTTCTGGATTCATACATAAACAAGATTCAAGTTTATGTTTTGATTCAAAGCACAAAAAAGGATTTTTTTGTGACAGCAACAAAAAACAAATATATTGTGAAAAGACATTGACTTTGTGATTGCCTCATACACATAGTCACTGTAAGTCAGCTCCACTATCGTTTTTTTATTTGTTAATGTTATTCAATCAATATAACTATATACTATATGCATTTTTTTTTATTGTCACATAGTAGAATAATATGTTATCTGTCCTTTTCTCTTCCACAGATCCGATAGAGAGAAAATATGAGAGAGAGTGTGTTGAAGAATCTGAACAAAACACATTAATTTTCAAGAAAAATAATCAATGTAATTGTATAGTGGTGTTTTAAAATTGATTATGATTTTTTGAATTTGTTTCTACCATTATTGTCAAATTATTAATGCAGCTACCGTCAAATTCATCAACCATATAAATTTGATATAAATTTTGAAAAAAATAAATAAAAAAATCATAACTTTTTCTTTGGTTGTGGAACCCATTAGTCCTATTTGTTTTTGGGTCCTTTTACGTTGCTCACTGTCAAATTTAAAGGTATCGTTTTCTTCGTACCTTGGTTGGTTTGTAACCATCTAACTTTTTTCATTTCTCTTGTTTCTCACTTATATTATCAGTGTTGTGTCTTTGAGAGAGAGAGAGAATGAAATGTCAACCGGTTGTTTTTGCTTAGATTTGGTGTTGTGTGTGAATATGACTATGAGATACATGTGAGATAAGGTTTTTTCCTTAAATTGATGTATTTTCTTACAAAAAAATAAGACAATATATATTTTTTTTGCTCTGAAATGTTTTTGTCTAAAGACTTGTTTGGATTTTATCCTTTCTGGGTCTCTGTCAAAATTCTCAATACTGACAAGAAATTAGTCAAGTGTGAAATATTAGAAAATTAGAGACTTTTTTTTTTGTTTCCTCTTTCTCTTATGTGTCACTGTTTTGTGATTTTTTCTGGTTCAGACATGAGAAGCATGTGTGAACCTTGGATCAGAAAGGAAGACACTTTCTTCTTGTCCTATCGTTACCTTTTTAATCTGTTTCTGGATTAGGCTTTCTTTCTGAAGAGAGAGAAAGTGTTAAAAGTCTTTTGTTTGTGTGTGTGATGTTGTTGGGTTGACAAAGAAATTGCTTTTTATTCATTTTCAACTTTTTTTAATCATAAAAATTCAATCTTGTCAGTTTTTTAGTTCAATCTGATTTAAAGGGTCAAAAAGTCAAAGACTTGTGTGGAATCAAAAACTGAAAAGTTTATTGGCAAAAGTGATAGTGACGATTGCTTGTAATAAAAAAATAAACTTGAGTACATAAGAGTCAGAATGGATGGAATAGAGACTATTCTATTCTTCTCAGACAAGTTTTTTGAGAGAAAAAATGGGGTTTGAGAGTGTCAACAGTTCCTTTAAGGTTTCAAGACTTGTCACTGATTTTTCTATACCCTTTTCCAGTTCAATGCAAAATTCTTCTACCTTTTTCTCATCTGTATGCTTTTTATGTTTTATTTTTATTGGTTATTGATTTCATTGATTATTGTTTTATTGTTGCTGATGAGACTGTTTGAATTTCTGCAGCAAAGAAAAATGGAGGGTCAGAGTGAGATTGGTCTCACTAGTGAAAGTTTAGATACCAGTATGATAGGGAGAATGAGGGAGGATGAGTATGAAAGCCGCTCCGGAAGCGATAACTTTGATATTGAAGGAATATCTGGTGATGATCAGGATGGTGATGATGGTCAGCGCAAGAGGAAGAAGAGATATCATAGACACACTCCTAATCAAATTCAAGAACTTGAGTCGTATGGTTTTATCAATTTTTTTTTTTTTTTTTTTTTTGTGTTTTCAAACTAATGTTATGCTTTTGATTGATCTATTTTGTTCTTTTATTGATTTTTTTATTTAGTTTCTTCAAAGAGTGTCCTCATCCTGATGAAAAGCAAAGGTTGGATCTTAGTAAGAGACTTGGCTTGGAAAATAAACAAGTCAAATTCTGGTTTCAGAATCGCCGAACCCAAATGAAGGTGAATTTTAAACACAAGTTTATTTTATTTTTTGTAAATCTGGGATCGCCGTCCAAGTTGCGGCATTAAAGTTTTTATGTCTCGACAACAAGGCTTCATTGCCACATTTATGTCTAATTCTCTATAATCTGTGAATGCCGTCTGAGTAGCGGCATTAATGTTTTTTTATGTCTTCACAACAAGTCCGCTTCGGTCGCATTTGTTTTTGATTCTCAATAATACGAGAGATCTTGACTGCAATTTAAAGTCTTCATAAACACAGTAGTTAATTTACTTGTATAAATAGAGATTAAATATTGTACCAGTTAACTAAATTGTTTTTGTTCCTTGAATCAGACTCAGCTGGAAAGACATGAGAACATAATGCTCAGGCAAGAAAATGACAAGCTAAGAGGGGAGAATAGTATGATGAAAGAAGCAATGGTGAATCCAATATGTAACAACTGTGGTGGACCAGCAATTCCTGGCCAAATTTTGTTCGAAGAGCACCAGATTAGAATTGAAAATGCTCGTCTAAAAGACGAATTGAACCGTATATGTGCCTTAACAAACAAGTTCCTCGGCAAACCAATGTCATCATTGGCTAATCCCATGGCTCTACCATCCTCAAACTCTGGTCTTGAACTTGGTATTGGAAGGAATGGTTTCGGTGGTGGTTCAAGCTCTCACGGCGCTTCTTTACCAATGGGACTTGATCTTGGAGATGGCCCTGCGATGTCTGGTATTAGGTCACCAATGGGATTGATGGGAAATAGCAATGATGTTCAGCTCGAGAGATCAGTGCTTATAGATCTTGCATTGGCTGCTATGGATGAATTATTAAAGATGGCTCAGACAGATAATCCTGTTTGGATGAAGGGATTGGATGGAGAAAGGGACATATTGAATCATGAAGAGTATTCAAGATTGTTTTCTTCTTGTATTGGTCCAAAACCTGCTGGTTTTGTCTCCGAAGCTACACGAGAAACTGGAATAGTAATAATCAACAGTTTAGCCCTGATGGAGACTTTGATGGATGCGGTATGATTATCAAATACTCAAATTATTAGGCTACAATTTTTTGGGCGATGAAATGAAACTACTAGTTTTTGTTTTTGAATTACCATTGATGTTTATGCTGTTTTGTTTCGTATATTGTTTTAATCGATTGTTATTTTCTCGAGTAGAATCGATACGCAGATATGTTTCAGTCTTTGATAGCTAGATCGGTCAATCTTGATGTTTTATCGGGTGGCATCGGTGGAACAAGAAATGGTGCTATACAATTGGTATGTCTTTTTTGTTGCTGTATGTTTGCTTCATGTTGCCTTGGTTTGCAAGAGCTGATTAGGATTACGCATTTTCAGATGCATGCCGAGGTTCAACTGCTTTCACCACTAGTCCCAGTTCGTCCAGTGAAAATCCTTCGGTTCTGTAAGCAGCACGCAGAAGGTGTTTGGGCCGTGGTTGATGTTTCTGTTGAGATCGGTCACGATGTTGCCAATGCTCAACATTTCATTAGCTGTAGAAGGCTTCCTTCTGGCTGTATTGTGCAGGATATGCCAAGTGGTCACTCGAAGGTAAGTGCTAATCTAAGTATCCTCTTTCTTTTAGCTTTGCATTTCTTCTACTTTGAAGTTTGTTTTCTTCACAGTGACTTCTCACTGATCCATCCAAATAGAGTAAGGTTGAACTTTGTCTGAGAAATCTGTTGTTTTTATTAGTTTTTAATTTGTTTACTCGAGAAGATGCTTTTTGTCTATACTTAGATTGTCCACTACTACTCCTAGAGATTAGTGAATCAAGGCTTATATTGTTTAGTTTTGAAACTTCATATCTTTTTTCGCATCTTTTAGTATATTAAACTGCATGAAAATTTTAAATCTTGGTTTCTTCAATCTTTGTTGTTTAAACAATACAATTGATCCTTCTATTCCTGTCTTCTTTTGTATAAAATATTTGGTGTTACTGTGTACGAGACTAATATGACCTGGATCCAGTCCTCTGCTGCTACTGCAATAATAATAAAATGCAGACATGTATTGTGTTAATCTGTGCCTTTTAATATAATATAGCAGTTATTTTTATAATTATGAAAATTCTATAATCTGCCAAGTGTGTTGGGATTCAGCTCCATATATTTTATATTTGTCCTAGGGTTTTATGTCAACATTTTTTTATGTAGTTTAATGTGGATTGTATTACAATAACTTTGTTTATTTTAAATTTTCAATAGTTAATATTTTTGTACCATTGCATGGACTATTTTGGTTACTGACATATGGTAAGTTTCTTTGTTGTAGGTTACTTGGATTGAGCATTGGGAGTATGATGAGAGTGTTGTCCACAACCTTTATCGTCCATTGATTATTTCTGGTTCTGGATTCGGTGCTCAGAGATGGATCGCTACTCTCCAAAGGCAGTGTGAAGGCTTGGCTATACTCATGTCCTCTTCCATCTCAAGTGATGAGCACACTACTGGTAAACCATACTACATGCATGAAGTTAAATTGTTATATCCTTCTAATCACTTGTTAACTGCAAATTAAATTGTGTAAATTTGTCATTTTGATTCTGCAGCATTGAACCAAGCTGGTAGAAGAAGCATGTTGAAGCTGGCACAACGCATGACCAACAACTTCTGTTCCGGTGTTTGTGCTTCATCCGCTAGAAAATGGGACAGCCTTCAAATGGGGACTTTGAGTGATGACATGAGAGTTATGACTAGGAAAAATGTTGATGATCCCGGCGAGCCTCCTGGTATTGTGCTCAGCGCTGCTACATCTGTTTGGATGCCAGTTTCACGGCAAAGGCTGTTTGATTTTCTGCGTGATGAACGGCTTAGAAGCGAGTGGGACATTTTGTCTAATGGTGGACCAATGCAGAAGATGTTTCACATTGCCAAAGGACACGGACAAGGAAATTGTGTTTCTCTCCTCCGTGCTAATGTAAGTTTTACTTATCCGAAAATATCCAAGCTCTAAATTGGCTAGATATAAGTCCCCTCTTAGCTTGATATAAGTCGGTTTTATGAGATCGAGTTTGGGTCAAATTGTTGTTTGCATGTTGATTTTATAAACCAATTTTGTGTGGAATTAAGTTAGGATCAGACCATTGTAATTGGTTTTGTAGAACTGAGTTTGGATCATCAAACTGTTGTTTGCATGTTGATTTCGTAAATCAGTTTTGTGTGATTGAGTTAGCATAAGACTATTCTTTGCATGTTGATATCACATGTATCTATGAGTACGACCAAAACCAAAAATCTTTGTCGTGTTTGTGTTTGCAGGCTGTTAATGCGAACGATAGCAGCATGTTGATTCTGCAAGAGACATGGATGGATACATCGTGCTCTGTCGTGGTGTACGCGCCTGTTGACGGTCAATCATTGAACGTGGTGATGAGTGGCGGAGATTCTGCATATGTGGCACTCTTGCCTTCAGGCTTTGCCATTGTTCCTGATGGCAATAACTCCTCTGGCTATGGTGCATCAAATGGAATTTTACAGAAAGGTGGCGGCGGCAGCGACGATGGTGGAAGTTTGCTCACAGTTGGATTCCAAATTCTGGTGAATAGTCTTCCATCTGCTAAGCTCACAATGGAATCAGTTGATACAGTGAACAATCTCATCTCATGCACCGTTCAGAAGATCAAAGCTGCACTCAGAGTTGCATAACAAAACCATCTTGTTAGTGCAATGCCGAGTTATATACCTTGTTTTGTGAACTTGTTTTTTGATTAATTTTTTGAATTGACGAGAAAGAGCTTATAAGTTTGGTTGTATAGGAAAATGTCGCGTAAGGAAGGTTTCGAGTCAAGAACGAACCGCGTAAAAAGAAACTTGTGATGTTGCTGAGACAGATCAATGCACTTTGTGATGCAAGCAAGTTTTCTAGACATGGTGGTTCGGGTATTGACTCGTTGACCTGCGAATTAGTCTTGGTATTCTTACATACATATCAAAAACAAATGTGTCTGTTCTGTTATTAATGCTGTCCTATACAGTTGCAACTTGCAAATGTGAACTGCACAACTATTATGACTTTTTAATGCATTTTTCATGTTTTGGTTTTAATTATATATTTTGGTCATAAATTTCCTTCTCTTTTATTTTGGTTCTCATTTATTTGAGATGAAATTTTGTATACTAAAATAATTTTAACTTCTAAAAGTGTCGTTATCACCTATTTCCTGTCACATAAGTCAATAAAATTTGTAACTATTTTATGCCAAGTGTTAATAAGTATTGTGAAAGGATTATCCTTGTTTCATTCATTGTAGTACACAAGTTTGTGTTAGATTCTACCTACCTTACCTGAATTATTAGTAATTCTAAAGATTTCTCTAATAGCTCATTAGAGTAAGTTATCTCGTGGGGAGAAAAGCAGGAAATTATTAATTTTTAACTTGACTATCAAGAGATTTAGGAGACTTTGCTTATTATTATTATTATTATTATTATTATTATTATTATTATTATTATTATTATTATTATTATTATTTATGAAACCTTTGTTTTATTTGTGAGAGTAGCTATTAGCCTTTATTTTAATTTCCTTCAACATAATTTTTTTTTTTTTGTGATGATGCCACTGCAATTTTTTTACTCAATTGAAGAATTTCTGAGTATTTCTTTTATGTTTGTTATTCTTTAGTATTTTTTTTATAGACGTTTCTTATTCTTTAATTAATACACATTTCTTCAATTATTATTAAAGATTTTTTTTGACGCAATTAATATTATAGATATAGGAGTAATGAGGTATTTACTCTTTTTTTTGGGTACAATAATGAGGCATTTACTAATCACTAGTATTATTTTGCCGTAATGAAATAGAATAGACCAGAGAATATTAATTCCATGCTCCTATGAGAGCATTAGGGGTGGCAATGGCTCAATCAAACTAAATTCTCTTTTGTTTTTGCTTACCGGTGTAATGCTCCATTAATCTGTTTTATCATCTAATGTAAAGATTTGAGTACTAAGCTATGCATGGTGAAGCCGCTATGGGATTTGAATTGGTTGCATCAATTTGAAGTGAATTCACAAACTTGTTGAACCAATTCAATTAAGTATTCATGCTAACCAAGAGAGAAACCAAAAAATCTAATATAAGACAAAGCAGGAATTTATGATAAAATTGAGCAAGAGATTATAGGGTAGTTTTGTGGTACAATTTTCACTCCAATTAATGTCTTCCACATGCACCCCTTCATCAACAACTACCATTTCCATATGTTTGGGCATGTCTTCAACCGGAGAGCATCATCAACAAGATCATGCAAATTGCAAAATGCATGCACCATCAGCCGCGACGCCAGTTCATTTTTTAATTTGGTGGAAAATTCAAATTGTATTGGAGGAGAACTTTGGAGGATTTATATGAATTCTTAAAAGTCAATCTATATTGTTATAATATTAAAAAAAATTAAATACATTAATCACAAAAATTTATTTATAATTCTCTACAAAAGCATTCTCTAAACAAATATGAAAGATTTTTCTTTTTTTTCACTCTACTTTCATCCCTCCAAAACCCTCTCCTACCCTTTTCAAACTCACAAAGTCTAAAGGTCAACCACACCATCTATAACTTAGAAAGCTTAGCTCGCAAGGTATCAATTTTCATGGGAGTATCACCATGTTAGGAAATATCTTACATTAGGAAACAAGTTATATCTTGCTTAAAAAAAGGAAATAAACTATGCATATAGTTAAATGAGTAAATACAAGTCATAGGATCAAACAAATGATTAAATATATTTTTGTTCTCTCTAAACATCATCTTTTATTTTTAATTTCTCTATAAAATTTCAACGAAATTTCGTCTCTAAATTCAATTAATACATCTTGAATAATGTGTACATCATAAAACATAAGTTCGAAAATATCTATGAATCTACACTTATATTTTTTCTTAATGTGCATCGCTAGGCCTTTTTTTCTACCTCCCCATTGTAATTTTTTTTGTCAAGTTAGCATAGTGACTAAAATTTCACCTTGAAAGGTGAATAAATTAGATTGAGATTTCGAACTCCAACCTTTGCATATATATTGTGATGTCCCTCCATAAACTCAAACGAACTTCCCATTTTAATTCCTACCAAGCACCCCAATATTGATAGTTTTGATTACAATTTATGTCATTATCTAGACAAAGATTAATGATCGTGAGTAACATTTGAAAATACCATTATTCTTAGCTTGTTGATTTTTTTCTTCATGTTGTATTAATAGGATTAATGATATGCTAGCTTACTCCCTGACATCTTGTTGCTATAGTTGTTGACTATTTGAATTTTGAAGCTAGCACAAAGTATAAATTAAAGTTTCCATCTGCAGCCAGCAAAATAATCATCTTTCAAAGTGTATACAGTCATTGTTTGAAAATTATTGCAACTAGCTCACTTGGACCATATATTATCTTATTCACAACATATTGCACGTTCTGCATTCATAATGTATGATAGAAACTTTGCTTTATTTTGTTGAATGCTTAGATATTATATCATCCTTAAATGCACTCATTAGTTTTCATCTAAAACCCAACTACCCTTGCTTTGTGGTTTGTTTGTTATGTGTATTCATTGCAAGATTTTGACATTTGATCAATATTCATTTGTGTATTGAAGTGAAATTTTTCCTAATGCACCTAGACTCATGGGCCAAAAAACTTTATAATGCACCCCACAGCCTATTAATTATACCCCCTAGCTGAAAAATAATTCTATGGAAAAGGTGTTTGATCAATTTTGAATTTTGCTAAACGTAGCTATGTTGTGGTCTGGTCAAGCATACACTCTTTAGATCTGACAGTTCTAAAAGTTTTTGTACCATGCAGCAAATAGTAGATGATGATTCATAACCAATTAACCCTACACATTTGAAAATACTCTTCTTTTATTCAAAACTCAGGTATCTTAGCTTGTTGACTCACTCACTTTGCATATGGACCAGTGAATGATAGATGAAGAAAACAATTTTTGGCAAAGGCATTCATAACCTATGCTTATAACTTTGCCCAATTTCTGTGGACTGGTTCTTTGAAAAGGATAAAGTGATATAGATAATACAAAAAATAATAAATAGAAATTAATATAAATATTAAGTTTAGGTTGGATCGATGGGGGCATTATTGTTGTTCTCATTTGAAAATTTGGGTTATCTTTATTAGTAAAGGTTGCTTCTGCCACACTCAAGAATTGGTTGTACCTGGCTAGATTGATCCTATGTTCCTCCTTCAAGTTAGATGGTATATGCAAAAGACACTTGATGACATTCAGTCATTTAGTAATTTATATATAGTAATTTGATAGTTTGAGAGTACCTTAGCTAGTTTTTAGGAGTATTACATGGTTACATAGAAGATTTTATGAAGAAATCGACTTATCAAATCGTTTGAAGACAAATAACTAAAAGAAGAAAAAGATTTAGAAAAATTCCATGTTTTGAAGCAATTTCACGCTGGATCATTCTGTTTTTCTCGTGCTCTTACACAGATCTATCGTGGCGAGATTGGGAGATAGTGGCGCGATTCTATTTTTTCTTGGCTAACGCGTTAGTCAAATCCACGACATAGGGATGCAATTTCTCCATATAGTGGCGCGATTTGTGATACTCCTGAGCCAATAAATAACAATTTTATTAGAAATAAGGATTCCCACTTTTTAATACAAGGAGGCGGACATGAATTTTAACCCGAAGACTAGAAAGTGAAGAATTTCATTATTGGATTCATTATTCAAATGTGCTTTTCATCATTGATTCATGTATAGTTTTCAAAACTTAATTGTTATGTCTATATCTATTATGGGCAACTAAATCACTAATGATTAGGTTTTTAGATGATCTTTCTTGAAACAATTTGAATCATGTAAACTGTTGAGGATCCTATGAGACTATTTTAATGTTATTATTATTCAGTTATCTTTGTGTGTAATGCTTTTTATAAATTGACGAATTCATTAATTGATAATAGGAATCAAACGATTACTAACCCTAGCCTTTGAAACTTAAATATGAGACAATTATTTAGTCAATAATCACTTTAGACATAACAAATTATGGAACTATAATTTTGAGAATTAACGTGCGGTAAAATTTTCTATGAACTCGAATTCACCTAACATTAGGGCATTATTTTTATATCATCCTTATATGCACTCATTGGTTGTCATCTAAAATCCAACTACCCTTGCTTGTGGTTTGTTTGTTATGTGTATTCATTGCAAGATTTTGACATTTGATATAACACTCTGTGTATTGACATGAAAATTTTCCTGTTGCATCTAGAGTCATGGGCCAACAACTTTATAATGCACCCCACAGCCTATTAATTATACCCCCTAGGTGAAAAATAATTCTATGGAAAAGGTGTTTGATCATTTTTGAATTTTGCTAAGGGTAGCTAGCTATGTTGTGGTCTGGTCAAGTGAGCATACACTCTCTATATCTTACAGTTCTAAAAGTTGTTGCACCGTGCACCTTTGAAAATACTCTTGTTTCATTCAAAACTCAGGTCATTTTGTTGACTCACTCACTTTGCATTTGGACTAGTGAATGATAGATGAAAAAAAAAAAAAAACAAATTTTGGCAAAGGCATTCGTAACCTGTCCGGGGTGAAACATTGTCATGCTCACTGGCGGAGATAAGGCCTAGCATGTCCAGGCACTTGTCCGGGTTTGGCCGAAAATTTTTGGTATTTTATTGGTTAATTTAAGATAAAATTGAAATTTTTAGGAGTTAATTTGGGGCAAAATTGATATATTTTGATGGAAACTAAGATTTTTCAATGCATAATTGAAATTTTTGTTTAAAATTGAGATTTTGTCCAGGCTTTAGAAATTTTCTGACTCCGCCACTGGTCATGCTTCTAGATCATGAAGTGCTGACATGGAATGCAAGCTGCGCGTTATGTATGAATGAGGTGTGCACCTCATGCGTTCCTTGACGGTGGGCCCGTTGGGCTAAATGAGTTTTTCTAACGTACTTTTTCCGTTCCAAATTTAAGTAAAAGTTAGTCAACAAAAGTGAATATATTTAATCCAAATTTTGAACTACATATATCGAGTTTTTCTAATATTTTAGGACGGAGGGAGTAGACTTTCTTATTGAATCGCCTATGATAATAATTATAAACCAAATTATGAAACACAAAGCTAAACTCACTCAAAGAAAACATGAGTTTATTTCTCAATTGTACTGCGAAAGTAGATAGCAACTTAATAAGAAGAGTTTGGGGGATATTTTTTACTGAAATATTTTTCCAAGCTAATAATATATCCATAAGATCTATGAAGACACATAAACTTTCAGATTGATTGCCAAATTTTTTCTCACCGCATCACAGACCCAATGAATAATGATTATTATTAGTTTAATTTGTACATGAAGAAAATAAATGATGTCAATTTTCATAATGTGGTAGAATCTCAAAATTTAATTTTTAGGATATTCAATAAAGAGGATAGTACATAAATTTTAGCACAGCTAACAAAAATTAATATTGTTAGATCGAACACTTTCACCCGAATTCAAAAGCTCACAATTATATATATGAACTACAAATGATATTTGTTATTTCGTCTACAAAAAAGTCAAAACACGTTATTGATTATCCAATTTGAGTGTTGTTGACGAAGCTTTGGTTGATGCGTTTATGGCCCAGCACAATTTGGTAATTCCTCCGCATGTGATTATAACCTCCGTGATGTTTGACGTCAAAGAAGGCTTTTTTACAATAATTCCTCGGATCCAAGGAAGAATTATTTTAAAAAAGATACAAAATGCTGACCCATCTACAAAAGATACAAAATGCTGGAGTTTTGGGACATCTTGTAGGACTATTTATCTTGGCCTTGAGTCTGAATTCTGTTACAAAAAATAGTCAGATGATCTCTTATCTTTTAAGGAAGGCGTGAATTTGAAAGAATTAAATATTAATAAATCCTCAAATAGATAAATGAGCTAACCTTAAAAGAAGAAAATATTTTTCTAACTTCACGAACTCAACTTTAGTGCCACGTTTCGGCTCAAAGCAAGAAAAATCGGGTATGAACTCATATTAGTTAGTCTAAACTCTAAATTGTCACCTGTTCTCAAAAAGATTCCACTTAAGAATTAGTTAAGAAAAATAAGCTTTCATTATCTTATTATCACAGTTAAATTCTATCTTATAAGAGATCATAAGATAATAAGATAATCAATATCATTCTATTTCTTTTTGATGTAAATCGATATCATGCTATAGACAATCTGAATTTCAATACAGTTTTGAATTCTTATTAAAATAAAAATGTCAAACTTAATTAACTATCCCTAGTTGAGATGAGACAAACAAATAAGCAACAAACAACACAAAACTGAAACATCACAATCAAACAGGTTAAGTTTCTAACCAACCACCATATTCACTCATAGTCACCTTCCATGTCATCATCACTTTCATAACATTGCGTGAACATATCACTACGTTATTTGTTCGATTACGTTGACCTTTCTTTGTTTCATTCAGATGGGTAATTCCTTTGGATGTTCCGCCTCCGGCGAGAGACTTGTATCGGCGGCGAGAGACGGCGATCTTGTGGAGGCTAAGATGCTTTTGAACTGTAACCCTTGTCTTGCTAAATACTCCACTTTTGGTGGTCTTAATTCTCCTCTTCATTTTGCATCTGCTAAGGGTCATAACGAGGTTTTTGTAATTCATATCTTTGATTAACCCTTTTGTGAATTTTCTTTAAAGTTTGTTTATTTATTTGTTTTTCTTTGATGGGTTTTGTTTAGATTGTTGCATTGTTGCTTGAGAATGGTGCTGATGTTAATTCAAGAAATTACTCTGGCCAGGTACTCTTTTGATTTGAAATAAGAATTGCATCATATAATGATTCTAATATATGAAATGGTTACATTTAGTGGCAAATTTTAAATATTTGATTAAATTGGAATATACATTTCCCATTTTTTTGGTATGATTCTATTCCGCAAAATTGCTTCTTTGAGTGCGCTTGTGCGCGCGCAATTAGATCAAATGGATCTGAGATCAATTCAATAGATGTGAGAATCATGATATGAAGCATACTTTACTAGATATATGAGATTTTCTTGTTTGCCATACTGATTATAAAATATGGTTTAATTTGATCCTTGATGTGAATTTTGAAGACGGCCTTGATGCAAGCTTGTAGATATGGGCATTGGGAAGTTGCACAGACACTTCTACTCTTCAGATGCAATGTGAGTTTTGCTAAAGCAATTCTTCTCTTTTTATGATGAAAGTTTGATTTTGAAAATCACTAAGAGTGTAGTCTATTCAATAACAGGTTATGAGAGCAGATTATCTCAGTGGGAGGACAGCTCTTCACTTTGCAGCGATGAACGGGCATGTAAGATGTATTAGACTTGTTGTGGCCGACTTTGTTCCAAGTGCTCCTTATGAAGCAATACGTGCTCACTCAGATGCCGCTGACAAGGGTGGTGGATCAAATGTGAAAGGCAAACATGAACATAGGTATACCTTTCCTTTTCATTATGTCATATGCAATTACACTTTACTTCCCCACATAGTTAAGTCACGCCTTATGCATAGTTGTAGAAGATATAGATACTTTTATTGTAGGAATGGTTATATTGAGATTTCATTTTAAGGCCTGACTTAACTATAGTTTTTATTCGTCTATGTTTTATTCTAGCAATTTATTTACTTTATTCCAGTGCAGTGCCCTGTCCAAGTTTGTAAATAAGACAGCTGATGGTGGTATCACTGCTCTTCACATGGCTTCATTAAATGGATACTTTGATTGTGTGCAACTGCTACTTGATCTTAATGCAAATTTGTCTTCTGTGACATTTCATTATGGAACATCAATGGATTTAATAGGTATGTCTTTTGCTTTATACGCCATTGATATATTCCTCTTGTTGTTTTTCCCTTTAAACTTAACTGATGTAATTTGATGTAGGGGCTGGAAGCACTCCTTTGCATTACGCTGCTTGTGGGGGAAATTTAAAATGCTGTCAGGTAAGAATTGTTTCAGATTAAAATGATTCATGATATTGATATACCTTTTGGCTCTTTATTTTGAATCCTATTGTTAAAGAAGTCCCACATCGCTTGCGACAAGGCCTGAACAAGTGTTTATAAGTAAGAGGCTATCCTCACCTTACAAGCAGCGATGTGGGACTTCTTTCACACCTATAATAACATTTTTCTTTTTCAGATCCTCCTTGCAAGGGGTGCAAGTCGGACGTCTTTGAATTGCAACGGGTAATTTATTTGCAAAGGATATTTTAGTGCAAACTCTCATTTGCTTCGTTACATATCAATTTGATTTTTTTTGTCTTCATCCCCTAGATGGCTTCCTCTTGATATTGCTCGGATGTGGGGGCGTCATTGGCTTGAACCATTGTTGGCACCCAGTTCTGATGCCGTAACACCTGCTTTCCCTCATTCAAATTATTTGTCCTTGCCTCTCATGAGTGTCCTCAACATAGCCAGGTATTTTGTAATCCACTATGTCTGTTTCTGCGAGTCTACCCAACTTTTTCTGTGTGAAAAATCGATTCTATAATCAAAATAACGAACAAATAAAGGAACACCTACGGAGATATGTTTGAGAGATTATTGATGAAGATAATTAGCAGAACCTACTGACATGTATGAATTTCCACCACCACCCCTCATTTAAATAAGAAAAGAATTAAAAAAAGTAAGTGTTTCTGAACCAGTGAGACACCATTGTGTAACATTAAGTTTTTCCACACAAAGAAAAGAATGAATTCTATATTACAAGACTTTTGCATTTTTTACCGTAAAAAAAAAAAGACTTTTGCACTTTTTAGACTTTGGTTCATTTTGTTGATAACAAATGGAACACTGCCTTCTAAATTTCCATGAGTCTTTTACACGACGAACCAGCATCCTTATTAATTCTTTGATCGTTAGCTGTCTAATACTCTATCAATGTTCAACTCTGAGCAGTTATGGACTGTTATAGTTGGCATTTGATGCACCACCTTGTACGCGATTTCTCTTGCTTAAAGATATTACACAATGAAAATTTGAAATGACATTGCACAATATTATATTCAGGGTAAATTACTCCGTCCAGTCCTGCATTTAGTGTATACTACAAAAGCCTCTTCTCTTTCATCGAAACCTACACAGCTCACTTCTATTTATAAAATTTTCTACAACAAAATCGAAATTGCTGTCACCCTAGCCTAGCGCCTAAGGATATTTGTAGTCAGCTGTTGAGAAAAACTGAAGAATATACATATGCTGAAAATGAGACTAAGATTGATTTGAAATAACCGCAGAGAGTTTGGATTGCAATCATCTACAACTTCCTCTGATGAGATTGACTTTTGTGCTGTATGCCTAGAGAGGCCATGTTCAGTGGCAGCAGAAGGTACTATGTTCTCTGCCTTTTGAATATCTGTATGTTTGTTTGCTTGCCTTTTTCTTGATTAAAATATGGACGCATAACCTAAAGAAGTGATTATGTACGGACTACTTTCCAGAATCTAAAATGTAAAGTTGGAATTTGGAAATGTTATTCTATAAGAGTAAACTGATCTATCACCCCTGTGTGTATAGAATGAGGAGTTTTGGTAGTATTCTCATCCTTTGCAGTATATCATTTTTACTCAAATTATTATTGGTCTCGGTGTATCTGCTATCCTTGTTTGTACTTCATTGTGCATAACAGTGTCAGTGATGCCTTTAGATTTTATGCACAGGATGTGGACATGAACTTTGTGTGAGATGTGCGCTCTATCTTTGCTCGACAAGTAACATTTCTTCTGAAATGCTTGGCCCTCCTGGCTCTATCCCTTGCCCCCTTTGTAGACATGGAATTGTCTCTTTTGTCAAGTTGCCTGGTTCGCAAGCAAAAGAAAATAAATTACATGTGTCCCTTGGTCTCTGTACTCCATGTATGCTACATCCACGCAACTTAGATCAGATGTCTCTTTCTCACACTCCAGAGATCCAAAGAAACTGTGTTGATTCCGTTCCTTCAGAGTTACTATGCCCCGTCACATGCAGTCCATTTCCATCTATGGCAATGCCTCTATGCACCTGCAATGACGGTTCATGTCCATCATTTGAACCACGTGGTGTGGAAACACGAGATGAATCACCTCGTCACTCACAGGTGTCAACAACAGATCAGGATAAAATTGAAGGCCCAAAACTGGATAAAACAACTTGCTCGAACATGTTTTGGGGCAGAAGAAGTTGCAGCAGGGAGCACCAATGCAATTCAGAAATAAATGCTTAAACCGTTTTGTGCTTGTGAATATTGGTTGCATTTTTTCAATCAAAAGAGCTGTCCATGGTTTTTTTAACCGGCCAGCCGCAAATGGTAGAACTCAGTCGATATATCAGAAAGTCGAAAATCTCGTACGCAGAATTCTCTGGTATTTCAGCTACTCAACCGCCTTCTGCTTATGAGTTATGATATTTAAGAGTGAGTTATAATATTTAAGAGAGCCCATGTGAAGTTAGTTTCGGTTGCAGGAAATTGTGTTTGTGATTTATTTTAATTTTTAATTGGATTTCATTTTATCAGAGGTGTTTTTTAAGACTAGAAAATTTAACCCGTGTAACATATTAGGAGCATTTGTATATTATGTTTGCGACTAATTTTATAGATTTACAAAGCACAAATCTAGGGGACTGGAACCACTTGCTGATGAAACTATAAATACATTTTTTGGATTGTAAGGTTTATCTAATCAACATTTACATTTTGCTGCTGAAATACTAGTTTAAGAATGCATCATGCATGTTTCATGTTTGTTTCTTTTATTCTTGCCAGATTTATTTGATTTTTAAAAAGAGTGGTGGTCTTAACTATAATGTGAGTAAATCGAAATGCCTTTTACATTACCTAGTTGGTCACTATCTTGAAAGTAGGTAAGGTTGGTAACCTAACATCAGAGCTTTAAACAGAAAGAAACTATATTAGGCAACACCCACCCACTCATAATAGTACTACTCAATACCTGAAATTTGGTTGCAAAACTAGGCATAGAAACAAATAATTGTATCAAAACTTTGGACAACTTGATCTTACCTAAAGCAAAGCTTATAATTCTTCATTGGATCTGTTGACTGTTGTTATAATTCATCATGGGTGGATTCTAGGGTAGGAGACCCAAACATGTCTCTCACTAGTAGGAGACCAGATTTTATCCGCATGATGTGTGGAAAGTACATTGAACGGTCGCGATCAAGCATCAGGAACCTGTTGCTACAGTATAATAGTAGATTTTTAGTGTTTAATTTATTCTTTCATTTTAATAATCTATTTCGCTTAAATAATAGTTTTTCTAAAATTTAAAATATGATATGTTTTTTCTTTTGAGTTTAATTGATATGCAACGACGGTGTAAAATAATTTTACACGGTCATCCAATAAGAAACCATCAATCTTCCATGTCATATGAAGAAAGTGGAGTGAAGTGGGTGACGTGGCAGAATACATGGTTGTCATTAGTTGACAGTATAAAATTATTTTACACTGTCGGTGCATACAAATTTTTCTTTTTACATTGACTGAAAATATAATTCAGTTTTTAATGATTCATTTTTTGTATACATCTATCACAAATTAGGGATGGCAATGGATGCCCACGGATGTGAGTTTTACACTACCCAAGCCCACATCCGAAATATTGGCTGTCACCCAAACCCAAAGTCTATTATGGTAGAAAATTAACACCCACATATCCACACCCATTGAGTTTGGGTTTTTTCGCCCGAACATGTAGCAAAAAATACAACAACATAAAAATTCATCAAGTTCTCTCAATTAAATTAAAATTAAAGTCTACAATTGAAACATAAACATTCCAACAACATTGAAACATAGTAACATATAATTAAAATTACAACTTTCCAACTACAATATCATAATATACTCTTCAAGACTTTTAAGAAATTAAACTACTGTTAAAATTAAGGTCTTCCAAAGATATTAAAATTAGGATTTTTAATTTTACACTTATATATATTTAAAGGACAATTTGATAGTTTAATATATAAGCGGGTGTGGTTTCGGGTTTGAGATTGAGTAATCCCAAACCCGCATCCGAAATATCGGGTGTCATCCGAACCTAAACTAAAATCTAATTAACTCGGATTTTACCCGTTGACTCGGGTGCGGGTGGGCACCACATATTTTGGCTTACCTGCCATCCCTACCAAAAATACACGGGCTACAGGGAAGAAGATGAACAACCCAAAAAAAAATTGTGCTAATTAATTAGCAATAACTTGATAACCGAGTTTAAGACAAACCCAGAAATATCAAATAACTTGTTTTTTGAAGAGTTTGAAGGTATTATTTATTGATTGAAAATATATTATGTAAGATATATAAGCTTGTAAACATCAAGTTCGGTGTTAAAAAATGTCCAGAACAAACAGGGTTTGAACAATGTATCCGAATCTTATTTTAACCCGGCTGGAATAGAGTCAAAAGTCATATAACAAACTCAGATTTTTAAACAATTTTAGACAAATCCAGAAAAAATATCTCAAGATTGAATTCGTTAAATCTGTTCTTGATGTTGTTGTTCCACAACAAAGTCAATATGAACAACAATATGATCTCCACCGTGTCTAGTGTGGTGATTTGGGGATTTGTAGTAAATAAGATGACTTGAAACATGGAAAAACAGAGAAGAAGAAAAATAAAACAAAAAGACAAAGATCCAAACCACACTGTGATTATGAATCCAAAATCCATATTGAATCTTTCATCTCCATCATATCAATTCCCTTTCTCCATTATCATCAATAATCTAAAACAAATATATCAAGACCCACTTAACCTAATAACTCACCAATCCACAATCACAATGTTGCTAAACATGAAAAACCTAACCCAAGTACTGGCAAAATTCACAGCAGTAATAGAAAAAAAGGTCCAAAGTCCAAACAATGGTTCAAGAAGTTACTGATTCGTTTATCCATGTTTTTAATATGTATAAACGTGTTATTGAGATCGCAGAATCTCGATTTTTTGTGTCATTAATTTTGCTGATAAGTTTTTTATTTTGACAATAATTTTATTGAAAAGTTTGAAGTTGTGTAGAATTGTTTGCCTATGGTTGTGTTGGAATAATCAAGAACGTGAGAGAAATGAAATGAAAATAAAGGAGGGTGAGTATTAGACCGTCTGATTTTAATCGCACAATTTAGATTTCATCTCAGAATTTTATATTAAATTAAAATTAAAAAATTGCCTTTAAGTTCTGAGCAGTTTGATCTTCATCAGATGATTATGCATCACTAACTGTACCGACACTGCATGTAGTCTTAATTGTACTCAATTCAATTATGAAAAAACTGATCATTTACTTTTACTTAATATTTAAGTTCGTCATTATAGTAAGATAAAACAATTATTTAGAATAAAGTATTTAAAAATTTGTTGTAAAATATTGTTATAGCGTATTGTCCCATACTCCCATGTATATTTTTAAGTATATTTTTAAATAAATTACAATTAAATATTTTAATTTTTATTTAGAAGATATAAAGAACTTAATAAATTTAACTTATTGATTAATGATAAACATATACTAAATTCATGTATATTTTTATAGTAAGAACTATGTTTCTTAAGTCACAATTAGTCAAAATAGTTTAGGTTGAACTGTTAAATTGTCAAAATTTGAATTCTTAATTAATTGTTAATTCAATTAAGTGAGATTGAACGGTGTGACTGAGAAGATTTGGATTTTTTAGTCACAGTCAGTCCAATTAGCTGAGACTTGACGATTATTTCATTTAAACTAATTTTTTAAGTCACGGTCAGTCAAACTAGTTAAGATTGAACTGTTTGATTGCAGAAATTCCAACTCTTTATTCATTTTCAATCTAATTAGGTGAGATTTAACGGTTTGATTGATAAAATTTAAATTTTATAGTCACAATTAGTTGGGAGATGACGATTATTTCATAGAAATTAGGTTTCTTAAGCAACAAGTAGTCAAACTAATTTAGATATAACCGTTAAATTGTCAAAATTAGAATTCTTAAATAATTGTTAGTCCAATTAGGTGAGAATGAACGGTCTGATTGAGAAAATTTGAATTCGTTAGTCACAACCAATCAAACTAGTTGAGACTCGAGGATCATTTAATAGAAACTGGATTTTTTAAGCCATAGTTAGTCAAAACAATTTAGATTGAATAATTAGATTACCAAAATTTCAATTCCTAATTAATTGTTAGTCTAGTTAGGTGGGATTGAACGGTTTGGTTGAGAAAATTTGAATTTTTTAGCCACAATTATTCCAATTGCCAATTGGTTGAGACTTGAGGATCATTTAATAGAAACTAGGTTTCTTAAGTTATAGTTAGTCAAATTAGTTTAGATTGAACCATTATATTGTCGAAATTCCAATTTTAAATTGATTGTTTGTATTGTTAGGTGAGATTTAATGGTCTGGTTGGAAAAAAATGAATTCTTTTGTCACAATCAGTCCAATTAGTCGATACTTGATGATCATTTCATATAAATTATGTTTCTTAAGTCATAATTTGAATTAGTTACCCAAACTAGTTTTATTTTTAACTGTTAAATTGTCAAAATTCGAATTTTTAATTTATTGTTAGTCCAAATAAGTTTGACTGAATAGTCAAGTTGAGAAAGTTTGGATTCTTTGGTCTTGATAAGTCATTTCATACGAACTAGGTTTTTTAAGTCACAATTAGTTGAACTAGTTATGTTTAACCATTACATTGGCGAAATTTGAATTCATAATCGTTTGTTAGTCCAATTATGTGAGATTGAATGGTGTGATTGAGAAAATTCAGATTCATTAGTCATAGTCAGTCCAATTAGTAAAGACTTGACGTTCAATTCATAGGAACTAGGTAACCCACTTGGGTTGGCCCAATGAAGTTGGCTTGGGAGTTGGGACCTCGAAGTGTGCTCCTCTCAAAGTCTCAAGTTTGATTCCTCCTGGTGCCAATTTTGGTGGGTTTGTACATACAGAGCAAAAAAAAACTCCGACCTTAAATGGGCGGTGGGTTCGATCCCCTCGAATTAGTCGGTCCTTGTGCTGGATAATGAGTTTTAAAACAAACAAAAAAATCATAGGAACTAGGTTTCTTGAGTCACAATTAGTTAAACAAGTTGAGGTTGAACCTTTAAATTACCAAAATTTGAATTCCTAATTAAATATTAGTCCAATTATGCGAGATTGAACAATATAATTGAGGAATTTGTATTCATTAGTCACAGTCATTCGAATTGGTTGAGACTCGATAATCATTTCATTGGACTCAAACCATCAAATTGAATCGATCCAAGCCAGATTGGCTGATTTTATTGATTTTACCAAACTCAAGTATACCGCTAATGTGTATGAATTTTAACGAAGTCTGAGAAATAGGCCTCATATATTCAGTATATAAATATGAGTCATACTAATATACGCTCTTTTTTGAATAAAACTACTAATATATGCTCTAAACGCACATGTTAAAATATCTAAATATAAAAAATTTATATTAAATAATACAAAGTAATTAATTTTTTAAATAATAAATGTATAGATTTATTGAAAAAATATTTATACATTGGGCATATTTACATTAAAGCTCAACATATTTTTTCAAGGAAGAAACGGATTCGGTAGAAAATTTTATAGAAAAAATATTGTAAACAATATAACTTTTTTCATAATATTTGTAAGTAATTTTAACTTTAAAATATAAATAAATTATGTTATTTTATTCTACTAAAAAAAAAAAAAAAGAGTAGAAGAGTGCCTAAAACAAAGGTATAAATAAATAATTTTATTTTTCATTACCAGCTCCACCTGCTATAACAGGTATTTTAGCTCTCATAACGGTGGGAGACATGTTTGGATCTCCTACGCTAGAATCACCCTTCATCATGATATATCTTGCCTTTCTTAAAACTCACCATAACCACCTAATTGTTTCATACCACACCTTAATGACAACACCACATATGACATACAAATGGTCCACCGACCACAACAGAAGATGCACGAAATACCGCCAGGATTTGCTAATGTCCTAATTTTCCATAGGTTTTGATAAGTTGGAATCCTATTTTAAATAAGTTACCAAGAGAAAACAATAACTTTAGATGGAACCTAACTCTTCTAAACTAAAGCCAAAATGCGGGTCTCATCATGCGGACGACCACCCCCAACTTGGAAGATACTTGATAGATAGCAAGGGTGAGCTGACTTAACCAAGGAGTGGACAACCCAAAACCTTAGACCAATTTCCACTATTAGAACTATCAACTTTTGTTCTCACAAAGTCAAGTCTTGGCTTAGTTTCAACAAGTAAAAACACTCTCTCTTACTCAGGATGATAATTCATCAATAGTAATATATAAGGCTAAAATAATGATATTGGTTGGTAGGTGGTGCACATATTAGCAATAGCACAATGACAAAGTATAGGGGTATGCATGAATAATATATCATAACAAATGCTAGGTGCGGTGACTTTAATTTTTCTACAATGATGCAGCTTAGCTTACAGTTAGGGGGTTGCTGGACCTGATGAGGGGTCACTCAAAATATTGGCAATACTAAAGTGATGGACAGGAATTGTCCCCCATATAAATTTATTAGAGATTGTCCGATTTAATTGAATTTGATTGTGGACAATATATCACTGCAGAGAATTTCATCCATTCAAAATGCTCCCAACTCCCTCAAAGTATGTCATATATATTATGCACTACTAGTAGTAGTAATATTGAATCACATATATAACCATGCTTGCTTCCTGAATAGGTGATGATTGCACCATCATGGAAGGCACCTCACAATATCGTTATGCTGCCTAATTGCCGATGATATATATGCACCACCTACTGCTGTAATTATGCTGGCTAGCTATCTCTCACATAACAAACAGCTACTAGTTCTAATAATCACCAACCTACAACTAATGCAATTTGTCAAAAAACCTACTAGTAGTATAATGCAATCATCATTTCATCGTTTTTTAACTAATCAAATGCAGCTTTGCCAAAAACTTGTATTCTTTTAAAGTAAGGATAAGGATTCACTTCCTTGTAATAAAGTGCATGTGAATGAAATGAAATTTCAGCCCTTCAATTTTTATGTCACATATATGAGTTTAAGATAATCGAAAAATGTGGGTGTACACTTTACACCCTTGAGTAAATTTAACTAGAGAGAATTTGTTCTTGATATATAATACTATTATATGAAATTGTTTTTCTAAAATATCCTCATATGGCACATCTTAAATTATTTTACTATACTTAAAAGGTTGCTTATGAGAGATTCTCTTATACTTAATATTCACCACAATATTGGGCAAAGTTGAAGGGTGGGTTTACCTTGCTGATAACTTTAATTCAATATCTTCAAAATAAATAAATTAATTCAATAGTTCTGATTTATTATATTTCTAAATGTACACCTATAAGGTGTCAGAAAATGAAACTTTCAATTGCTTTCAAATTTGAGAAAATAGGCAAAATTAATTTCTGATTACAGAAAATGATTTGGAGTAGAAATCAGAAAGAAACGAGAAAAAAGATTCCAACTCCAAGTATACAAAAGGGCCCCAGCACAAATGACTCCAAAAATAGTAGCAGTGTATGATCTGATTCTTATTTATAACTCGTACTTCAATCCAACCTTTATCGTACACTGCTCCAACTAATTTTATTGGTATCACTTGAGTAGTGCTGCTGCTTTGTAATTGTATCCATCTATCTCATTTTCAAGTTTATAATGTATAAATGAAATAATTCTTTTTATTTTGTATAAGTTTATTTTAATTATTAGATTGCTAAATCTCTCAATTTGATTAAAGAGATGGGCCATATATAATATATAGTCCTAGCTCAATTGGTTGGGAAACCATATTAAAAATATGTAGGATTCCAAACATTTTATTTATTCATTTTAAATGTGAAATTTTTAGTTATTAAATTACCGGATGAAAAAAAAAGTTTCACTTAATTTGTACATATTATTTTTTTGGTACATTGGCTAAAAAAAGAAGAAAAGACAAAAGATAAAGAAAACTAAGCTCTAGGGTGAAACACCCTTAAAGCATGTTCTTCAAAGCCTCAGGCGGGGACTCCCAAAAGAATGTTCTTCAAAGCCTGGGGCGAGGACTCCCAAAATTTTATCTTAGTATCGTTCGCCGAATCCAACTTAGCAAGAAAGTCAGCACTAAAATTTCCTTTTCTGAGAGAATGAGATAGAGTAACATCCCAATTCAACTTGAGCATATCTTGGATGTTGGTAATAACAGCAGCGTAGCAGTGATAAATGCTATGACCCTTCAAAATAAAATCCAAAACTGTTTTGGAATTTGAATAGCACAAGATGCTCAAAAAACCCAAGTCTCTCGCAATCTTCAGGCCATGGTAAATTGCCATAAGTTCTGCAAAAGTATTGTCCTTTAAGCCTAAGTAGCCAGTGAAACCAATGATCCAGCTTCCATCACCTCTTCGGATTAAACTCCAAAACCAGTTCTGCCTGAGGCACCCTAACAACTACCATCCACATTTAAAACATATCCCTCTTATCGAGAAGGGTGCCAGGAAATCCATCTCGTGGAATCATTAGTTTGAACTGAACGAGGAAAACAAGAATGAATAATATCAGCAAGTTTGTGCACTCCCAACATAATTTTATACAAACTGATGCTATCTTTACCAACACAGACAATATTCATTGCTCTCCAGTTCCACCACAACCCTGCTACAAATAAAGGAGCGCCTGAACCTTTCACATTACTATTCAGCCAAAGATCAAGATTCATCTCACTATAGAAGTCACCATTTCGAAAGCCAATAGCATCTCAAATCCGAGTAGCATCTGTAGAATCTCTAAGGCAATGCAAAGTAGTTTCTATGTTTGTTGAACATCTAGAACAAATATTATCTTGGGCTAGATGTCGATGATGCAACATATCAAGAGTATGAATGGAATTATGACAAATACACCAAATAAAAAATTTATATAGATATTAGACAAAACTTATATAGATACTCCATTCGACCTTATTTATAAGCAAAAATTACTTTTTAAGTTCATTGAACAAGTGATGTATCTAGCTTTATAAAGTTAGATACATCACATGTTCAATGTACCTAAAAAGTAATTTTTGCTTATAAATAAGGCCGGAGAAAAGTACATATTGGACAAAACTTATATAGATACATTTGCAAATAACAAAAAAGTGATATAATACTATAATAGGATTGCCATTTTATTGTGTTACATATATAATAGAAATTTGTCCCCGTGAGCATAGTTCAATTGGCAGGGATATTGTAAATTATTGTAGGACCGAGGTTCGAACCCTGGTACTCCCACTTATTCACTTTTAAAAGTGAAATTTTAGCAACTAGGCTACTTGACAAAAAAAACAAAAAAAATTTAATATTTATATTACCGATAATGTAAACTTTTGTTTGTTTGTTACTCTTGTTCCTTTTTAATTGTCGATTCATATTACCGTACATATGTCAATGTACAAGTTTGATTACTAATATCTTTAATTATCTATTATAAAAAAATATTTTAAAAATATTCATCGAGACAAATTAAAAAATATCTTATATACTAACATTTATTTTTGTATATTAAAAAACAATTACAATTAAAGTAGATTTTATGAATAGTGTATGGTGATCAAAACGACACTTAAGAAGAAACAATGAAATACTCGTTATTAATAGAAATATCAAAACCGGCTCGGTCTAATTAACTCGTCTATTAGTCCATATTTTTAACAGACAGTTTCTAATAAAAGTTAGTCAAAATTTCCAAATATAATTAGTTTTTTTCCCTAATCCGTATAAAAATTGGGTTGGATATTAGCTATGAAGCACGGACTCTGACACGGACACCACGACACGACACGACACGGACACTTCGACACCGCTAATGTAAAAAATATACGACACCGACACCGCTACATATTTATAAAAAATATAAGTTTAGAATTAAAAATACATACATATGCATATAAGTTGAACAAATTTTTCAATAAAAAAAGTTTTAAAAGAATATATGATAGTACATTTGACATTTACTCATCCAACTACTATCGAAAAACTAAAAATAATGTAATCAAAATGCAATACCTTTAATCCCTCATTGATCAAAATTATTATTTCGACACATCTTTAATTGTTGTATATATGTCTGAGAAAAATATAACCAAATAAAAAATAAATAAATTTGGACACTTATTCCGACACGTTTGTAGAAGTGTCTTATAGGTGTCGGACACCGATTTAAGGAGTGTCGGAATAAGTAAAATATTATTTTTTTGGACACTTCTCCAACACGTTTGTAGGAGTGTCGTACGGATGTCATACGAGTGTCGGACACCGACACGTGTCGGACACCGCGACACGTCTAATCATAGAAGTGTCAGTGCTTCATAGGATATTAGTCTATCAAACTTTAGGCCAATTTACTATTAACATTTTTATTTATCTGCTGCTTCCTACAGTATTTAATTTTAAAAGAAAAAAAATATTGTTGCACAAACAAAAGAATTTAAATCTTTTAAGAAAATGAAATAGCCGTACGTCATCAATCAACCATAAATAAACAAAAGAGAAAAAGTGAAATAGAATCTCTCTTTTGCAATTTGCAATAAAGGAGATAGAGGAGCAGTCAAAATCATGAACTTGATTTGCCTCTACTTGGCCTTGGTCACGCTAAGGTCATATCACAATCTTTTCTCAAATTTCCATTTTTAGAAAAAAATTGTTACAGTTCAATAATCATAAGTTTTTTTTTTTGACGAAAATCATAAGTTATCAAATTGAGGAAATGTATTTCATGGTTTAAAATAAGCGTATACGATTCATCAATAGTGGTGGTACCGGTAGTAGAAAACCATCACCGTGCATTCCTTTCTTTTTTGCCACTATTTCAAAATATAATTTTTTTTAATAATAAATACTAGTAATTAAAAATAGGGCCATGCTAAATAGTACTCCGTACATCTAATTCACTTGTTAAGCACACAAAAAATAAAAATATATATAAAATTAATGTTGATAAAGATAAATTTTTATATTTCAATGTATTGAATATACGAATTTCAAGATAAAATTTCCTCATATATTTCTTAACTAGTATATCGGTGCACTATTTAACATTTTCTTTAAAGATATTAGACCATCTCCAATGATAGTACCTATTTCAATAAGAAGTGGTACCTATTAGGTACTACCATTAGAGCAAAACACTTTTTAGTACCTATTAGGTACTACTTCCTAAATAAGCACCCTCTCTCTCTTCTTTAAACAATATTTGTGTGGACCCATTTAGAAAGATATGGAGTTATTGATAAGAAATGGAGTTATTTGTGAGCCATGTTTAGAATTTTTTAAGGTGTGCTGGGTTGGAGAGATTAAGTACTTAAGAAGTATTATTATTAAAAAATTATAAATAAATGATGTGTATAGGTAGGACCCACTTAAGTACTCAAATTTTGAATGTTCCATTGTGGATGCTCTTAGTAATCAAACTTGTACATTGACATTTGGTATTAGTAAAATATATACCAATAATATATAAGACATCTTTTATAAATGTACAAGAATTAAGAAAATGTCAATAATATATCTTCTCTTTCTCCTTTGTTTTTTCACAAAAAACAAAAATCTTCTCACTACTAGAAATTCCACAAAAAAGTTTCATGAGAATTTTAAAAACCGCAGGAAACAATTATCTACAAAGATATTAGCTAGAACCAAAATTAGCAGGAAATTTTGCAAGAAACATGTTTTCTGCGGATTTTTTGTTTAAAGCCGCAGGTAAAAACCATATTTCTAGTAGTGTCTCCCTTCAATCATTAAGAGAAAAAAATAATGATTTTTTTTACTGTTTTTCATTTAATTGGGGTATTTTTATGAAAAATTAATTAATATACCTTGCATTTTGAAAATGATCTTATAAAATGAGACAATTTTTTTGCCAAAGAGACCGTATATACTGGGCTGGAGGTAGTAAAATATAGTTAGATTTATCTCGATAAATATTTTAAAATTAATATGTATAATTTTTAATAACTCAATCCTAATTATATATATATATATATATATATATATATATATATATATATATATATATATATATATATATAAATAAATAATTACATATGAATTAAAGGCAAACTGGCAACAAGCTGCGCCGCCAAATCTTTTTGAATAACAAAACCAATTTGGATAATAATTTTAATAATAAATAATTAAAATATTAATAATTAAAATTATATATTAACATGCATAAAACAGTCAATTGAATCGCTTAGTATAAGAAATAAATTTACTAATTACTGTATTTGCTTCTTTAGCTACAGACTTAGGGATTACAATTTACCCATACCCAGCGGGTACCCATAAAAAATACCCACGATGGATAGGGTAAAAACCCGCATTTTGGACATGGATACGGGTATGGGTAATTACCCACAAAATTGAGTGGGTATGGGTGCGGGTACGGGTACCTTAGTACCCATCCCATATACCCATATTATATATATTTATTTATTTTAACTATATTATTATATAATAATTATATAATAATATATGTAATTATTTTAAAAAAATACAACATTATTATACTATTACACATTTTAAATAAAAAAAATGCTTATTTATAACATAATGTAAATATGTCAATAGAGAAATGAACTTTAGGATGATTTTACTAATAATTTTGTTTATAATTTTCATGAATCAACATTAAAATCTTTGAATTTTTTTAAACTCTATTAAAATGATATGATATTTTATAATTGATCAATTTATTTTTAATAAAAATATGGATAATGGGTACGGATATGGGTACTTAGGTACCCATAAAATATGGGTACGGGGACACAATTTGTCACCCACGCGGGTATGAAGATGGATACAGGTATTTTTTAAAACTACATGAGAATGAAGACTATAATACCCTACCCATTGTCATCCCTTGATTACAGCATCATTCAACACTCACTAAGCATCATTCAACACTCACTAATAAACTGTGCATACACAGTGTATGCAGAGATAAGTGTAACTGTGTGAGCGGTTGGTTTTTATGTTTATTGGGACCTGATTAGTTAGCTTCTGCATGGATGAATCTATGCACTACACTGTGCATGCCTTTCTTTTTTGCCATGGCAGTGATAGAAATCTGTTTTTTCTTTTCCCTAGAAAATTACCCACTCATGAAATTCTCTTTTGGTCATACTCAAATGCTAATTATTTGTAGTAGTACTGATTAAACAACATCAATCACAGAAAAAGATCTTCTTATAATAGCAATACAAAAGTTTATTTTTAAATAAAAAAATGTTAATAAAGTTTATTCATAAATTTGTTAATACTATTTATTGGAAAAAATCTAAGTTCCAGGTGAATAAAATATGGAGTTTGAAATGTATTCATTAGCATTCTTAGCAATGCAAACTATTTTAATCATTCATCATGTAATCTCGGATAGTCTCCAATAGTGGCTATATTATGTATTGTCATAGTTACTTGTTGGACCATGAAGAGAATCCGAATGATAAATTATCTTTTTAACTCTCACTTACCACCACAATTGATGCTAATTAAAAGTGATTAGAGTTCTATGTTATTAAAAAAATGCCGGCATTCACACACTCCACATATCTTTGATTGTTGGATCAAGACCGGACATCAATTTTAAGTTCGGCAATTTTTGTTATTAAACAAATTAAAATTTTAATTGAAAACTATAGACCGTCTAATTTTAATTGAACTACTATTTATGAATATGTTGAATGCGTGAATGTGATATTTTATTGACTACAAAGGATCTATTTTTAATTTTTAATAAAAATATTTTAAATCTCTGCATGTAACACGTTTTGACTAACTAGCCCAAATCTCCCATAAGAAATCAAACTATTAATTACATTTCTCTTATTTTTCAATTCATTTTGTGTGTCTCCACTTCATCAACGACGAATTTAAAAAAATTACGACAACACTTCAATTTTATTGAACCTCTAAAATGTATCTTTAATGAAATAATTTACCTTAATTCCATGAAAATTACTATCAGTCTAAGTATGCGCAAAGTCCTTAGTATTAAGAGATCATCAACAAACGCTCAACATAAATTACATTTAACATATAGAGAGATAAAAAATGACACTATTAATACTTTAATTGTAATTCCAATGGATGAGGAAAGCATACTATATATTTTATAGAAACATGTAGAAGATTGAAAGCCCAATCAATTTGTAGTCGGTGATCCCATGGAAGGAAATTGGCAGCTTCCTACCAAAATGGAATCAATGTGGAGATAGTGACATGCAAGCAAGCATATATATAAAGAACACCATAAAAATTGATACTATGCTAAGTATATTACATTAACGAAACATATGGCCACTATATATTGAATGCAAAATTGACATGAAAATCTAAGGAGGGGTATTTTTGTTTTTTTGAAAAAGAAGTGAATTGGGATGGTGATGGATGATGGAGTACAGGTTGGAAAGAGTTTGCATTGGTGAGAGGAATGTTGATGCAATTAAGCTTGATTATTATCGATATATACAATAAACTATTTAGGTTCTGAATATATTAGGTTGATAGTGATACATTAGGATTTGAATTTTCTACATTCAAAAATCCTACATTCTCCTACATTTAGTGTAATTTTAAGGTCAATCTTGTCATTACACTTGCCATAATAACTTTCATCATTCTCCCTCCTACCATATTTATACTAAATATAAATGAATGTAGGTGAATTTAGGATTTTTAAATGTAGGAAATTCAAATCCGATACATTATTGTTAATGTTTCTGCATCATCTACTATTTGGTTGGGTGAATTGCCACTATCAGGATTGAGGACCACCTCTAAAGCTCTAACTTAATTAGTTTCATATTATTGTATTTTTACTAAGGTGTTATTGGTCCATATTTGTAGCTGCTCGATCCTAACGCCTAGCAATAGTTTTATTTTTTTGCTTTTAAGATTGAGAACATTGACCATATAGATGAGGTTTTTTTAATACACTCTCTTAATAATTTGAGGTTGTTTATTCAAAAACCAATGAAAATAAATCGTAAGCATGCGAAATAAAAGTCGATTAAAAATTAATTGTAAACATCGCATATATTTTCATTGATTGTTAGATAAATATCTTCAAATTAAAAGTTAAATGTTTATTTTATCCGTATAATTCTACGAGTTTAATAAAATATGTTTTGTTAGTTTATATCATTTTAACCGACGTTTAAGAAAAATCCTTTATTTCTCTATCTATTTTATCCATATAATTCTATGAGTTTGACATAATATGTTTTGTCAATGTATATTTATTTTAACCGGTTTAATAAGAATCCTTTATTTCTCTATCTATTTTATCCATATAAATATAATTCTACAAATTCAATAAAATATCTTTTGTCAGCGTACATTCATTTTAACTGATGTTTAAGAAGAAGGAAAATGATAACTAATGCCTCGGGGGCATTAGTTAGCATGACTCTAAGAAGAATCATCTGTTTTTTTTTTTTATCTTATACTATTAAAATTAAAATAAATATAGTGGATTGATTTAACAAAATACATAATTATTATTGGATATATAATCATGTAAAATTTTACTCCGCAAGTAACTATGTATCCTATTTAGACTAGCAATTGAGTTTAATTGGATTAGACAACCAAATCCGAAAAACATAACCCAAACTTTATCTTTCAATATGCAAGAATCAATCCCATGACTAAAGATGAATAACTTTTCCTAGTTTGCATCAAGGTAATAATAAGTGGTTGTGTGTTAAGTTGCCTCACAAGCAAACGGTGAGTCATGGAAAAGGATATTGAGGCAGTATTGCTTTATGCTGCAACAGATATGGCAGGTAGCTTTTTGGGTAAACAATTAAATTAAGGACCACATATACATATAGGCATGGGTTGGTGCTGTGGCTACACATGATATTCTTCATGTGCTACGTACGGCTTCAACAAACAATGAGTAAAGTGTGGATATATGGTTCAAATTCAAGCCTTCAAAAAGTTTGGTACTGTATATATTTTCCCTATTGTCTTTGAAAACTTTCTTAATGAGACAAATTATGAGTATTGTACCCGCTACTCATTGTCACCCTAACCGATTAGTTTTTTACTTTATAGATCATGTTAATGTTAACTAGTGTTTTTGTGTACTAGTCAAAGAGATTAAGAAAACAAATTTTTGTATTTTATATAACATTTTTATTCTTTTTAGAGGTTGATTATACAAATTTTAAGATGACTTTATCACATTTAGCATTTTTAAGATAACTTTTTAGAGGTATATTTTAAAGATTAATAATTCGCTATTAAACAAAATATGCCTTGTTTTTTTCCACACAATATGCCTTCTCTTTGCATCATGTTTCCTTCTATTAATTTGAGCCGTACAAAATTTAATTGACACCAATATAATTGTTTTTTGTCTGAGGGAAGAAATAATTGTTGTTAACACTTACTAAATTGGTAGTTGAATTATTAGGTGAAAATAAACGAAGATAAACTTGATATATTCAATTATTTCAATCTACTTTACTGTATTTTTTTGAGACTGAATTCCACATGGCAAGGAATCAGAATAAAGGTCAAAATTGGAAGAATATTAACGGAGATAAATTCTAACATGGACTACCTTATCAAGTGGTCCATGGTGGATCAGTTATGAATATTATTACACCGAATATGAATTTTACAAAATTTACCGTTTGATTGAAAGTTTATATCATATAGATCATTTATAGGAAATTTTAGAAAAATTGAAAATTATTTGATATGTTATTGAGACACATCAAAGATTAACGGTTTATTAAATACCGTAAATCTTGATAAATCCCAATAAAATATCAAATGATTTTCAATTTTTCTAAATTTTTTTATGAATAATCTATATGATATAAATTTTCAATCTACCAATAAATTTTGTAAAATTCATATTCGGTAGATCAATTGGTCCACAGTAGACCACTTGTGACGGTGATCCACCGTAGCATTAGCCTATTAATAGATCGGGGTTGTGTAGCAAAAAATAGAGGTAAGTTGTAGGGTTCCAAAAAATTCCAAAACATGGCATGCTTGCGGGGAAGAGACAGCTCTGCTTCAGACAAAAGCACTACTAATAGTACTATTTGGAATTTGGTGCCCCAGATAAATCCATAGTCGAATTTCTATCTTAAGCTAAAAAGTCAATTGGTTTCATAATACTGAGTTAATGACGAACAAATAGCCCCAAATCCCAACATTAATCACACTCTCCGGGGCTGTTATGTCAGCTCACTAATTACCATGTAAAACACACTCTCCAGCCACTCCACATACTTCACCTAATAATGCCTAAGTTAATAAAATGTGTAATCAACGGTACGAGTAAAATCAACAATTAATTGATTTAAGTGGTAAGAATTTTAGTTCTTTTAAGCATGTAACCTGGAGTTTAATTTTCGATTTATGCGTGTGAACAAAATTCGAATTGAAGAAAAGAATCCATCATGTGTGTCTTACTTTTTTTAATGAATTACTAGTAAGTTTTTATGAAAAAATTGTAGTACTAGTAATTTATTACAGTACTTAACTATTTGTCTTGTTTGTTATTCTCTCTATTTCTCTCATATGTTTTTTTGTACTTGGTAATGTTTAAGGATTTCAATATATATTAAATTCTACTATGTTTGGTGCACGTAATTGACACAAGATATGTGTGTCTGTGTGCAACAATTGTTGTGATTTTGAGAATTTAGTAAATGCAGCTTCTACACTGTGTTGCCTAGGTGCGGGTACGGTACCGGTACCCGATACGGGTATTGGTACGGGGTACGACAATTTTTGAAAAATTAATGAACACATATGATTATAAATTAAGGTACAGATATGTACCCGATACTGATACGGGTACGTACCCGGTACCGGTACTCTTCCTCAAATGGAGTACCCGTGCATCATAGCTTCTACACTAACGATGTCGCTGCGATTTTGCGCAAAAAGTATGAAATTGTTGTAGCAGAACCAAACAGGTGGTTACACATTGTTTAGATAAATTTAATGAATCTTTAGAAAATAAAGTTATCATACTAGTAGACTTTATAGGGAGGTTAGATAAAATTAATGGAGAATTGACTAACATGACATGCAGAGGTAGTGCATCAACAAACACTTCTCTCCATTTGATGTCAAAGCAAAGACAATTAAAGAAAGCGAACCATATTTTAAAGAAAAGTTAGAATATTATTGGTAATTAGTACTAATTTGTATGAAGAATGTAACCATAACCGTGCAATGTGCTAATCACAAGCCTAGCTAAGCTAGTCCTACAACTATTCTAAATTACTCCTAAAACAATTTGTTTATTTGAGGGGTTAGTGAGGGGAGAACATATTTATTCCTAGTTTATCAAAGTGAGAAGAGACAAGGTTCCACAAATTAATGAAAAAGAGCTGGACCAAACCCGTGTTTTCTGATGAAGCTTAATTAACCAATAAATTTGATGTGTGTTGGATATAAAAATGAGTTTCATCATTTGCTAAATTAAACATCTAGACGTTAGACGTATTGTATTTTTCTTTTGGTAGATATCTATACAACTATTTATTTTATGTTTCTTTTTTATGAATATATACAAGCATGTATCACAAATTTAGTCAAATAGTAACTACAAAGGAATCACCAAATTTAAATTAACTATTATACACGAGCAAAAAAAATTTAATGTTCAATATTTTACATTTTTATGTCACAATTGTTGATAAAAAATTTAAATAAATTCCAAACAGGAAAAACTGATAAAATATTAAATTAACGCATATACACTAGATAAAATATAACTCTTAAACTTTTATCTTTATCAAACCTATTATGTATTACCAATGACAATGATTATATTTAATTATATCAATAGTATTATGTTTTGTAATTTTAGTCCTTACAATATATAACTTTTTTTTTTTGACATAATATATACCTATTTGTTTAATTCATTTTATTACAACTTTTTTTAAAATATGTCTCACACCTCTGACGACCCAACGTCCTCCACGAAATAGAACGCGCCGAAGGCACATCCCGTGCGTACGCATGGGTATGTAGCTAGTAGTAACTACAAAGGAATCACCAACAATCTTAACACTCATATTATCCATTGAAGGTAATACAGTATTTTGTTAAGATCATGCAAATGTTTTGTTAATGTTATTATGACATTATTGATTCATCATTAATACAATACCCCAAAAAAATGACTAATGTGTGTAAGGATTGAAGTAATGCGTGTCCATGAAACAAAGGATTTATTTGCCGTTATGAAGGTTTGAAATCACGTGACTTGCGTGCTGCCTTCTGACACGTCCTTCTTCTTTTAGAAATTCCACTCACAGTACCATCTCTCTCTCTCTCTCTCTCTCTCTCTCTCTCTCTCAACAATGGCTTTCGTGCTTCTTCTACTACCACTACTACACTACACCACACTTCTTCATTTCTATTCAATGGCATCATTATTTGCATTTTCAACTACTCTCTCCAAATTCTCTTAAAACACACTCAGTCTCTTCTTCACACTCTTCCATGGCTTCTCTTTTCAACATTCTACTATTCTCATACCTTGTCCTATTCCATTTCCACCTATGTTACGCCATTCATCACAAAAATGAACAAAACCCAGAAAAACTTTCACTTCTTTCTTTCAAAGGGTCTCTTCAAAATTCTCACTTTCTTTCTTCATGGCACCCTGCAACTCCACACTGTAACTGGGTCGGTGTAACATGTCAACTCGGACGAGTCACCGAGCTCCAACTTCCTTCTCGTCACCTCAGAACCAATTTCTCTCTGTCTCTGTCTTCTTTGTCGTCTCTATCATCCCTCACCATACTCAACCTTGAGGATAATCAGTTTTCCGGCGAAATCCCCGGTGAACTTGGTGCGTTGTTTCAGCTGCAAACACTTGACCTTTCCGGCAATGCACTCACCGGAGAAATACCAGAGAGTATCGGGAACTTGACAAAGCTTCAGTTTCTTGACCTTAGCAACAACTTTTTCTCAGGTTCTCTTCCCTTAACTCTCTTCACCGGAACACTGTCTTTGATTTCTATCGATATTTCAAACAACTCGTTTTCCGGCGAGCTTCCGGCGGAAATTGGAAACTGGAAAAATCTCACTGCACTTTACGTTGGGATTAACAAGTTGTCTGGTAGATTGCCTAAGGAAATTGGTGAGCTTGGGAAGCTTCAATTTTTGTATTCACCTTCTTGTTTGATCGAAGGTCCATTACCTGAAGAAATGGAAAAGCTTGAATCTTTGACTAAACTTGACCTTTCTTATAACCCTTTGAGATGTTCAATTCCAAGGTTTATTGGAAAGTTGAAAAATTTGAAAATTTTGAACCTTGTTTTTTCTGAGCTTAATGGGTCAATTCCACCTGAGTTAGGAAATTGTTCAAATTTAACGTCTGTGATGCTTTCTTTCAATTCACTTTCTGGTTCACTTCCTCAAGAGCTTTCTCAGCTTCCTATAAAGACGTTTTCAGCTGACAAGAATCTTCTTCGTGGAGCTTTGCCTTCTTGGCTTGGAAAATGGGCTAATGTTGATTCTCTGTTTCTTTCTGCTAACCGATTTTCCGGTGTGATTCCACCTGAGCTTGGAAATTGTTCTGTTATGGAGCATCTAAGTTTGAGTAGTAATTTGTTGACAGGTTCTATACCTGAGGAGCTTTGTAATGCTGTTTCACTTTTGGAGATTGATCTTGATGATAACTACCTTAGCGGTTCAATTGAGAAAGCTTTTGCTAATTGTAAGAATCTTACTCAGTTGGTTTTGACAAACAATCGGATTGTTGGTTCTATCCCAAACTACCTTTCTGAGCTTCCTTTGATGTTGTTGGACTTGGATAACAACAATTTTAGTGGACAGATACCTTCTACTTTGTGGAATTTATCAACACTGATGGAATTTTCTGCTGCTAATAACCAATTAGAGGGTTCTCTTCCTATGGAGATTGGGAATGCTGTTATTCTACAAAGGCTTGTTCTTAGCAACAATCGTTTGATCGGTACTATTCCTAAGGAAATTGGAAGTCTTTCGAGTCTTTCGGTTTTTAATTTGAATGGAAACATGCTTGTAGGAAACATTCCAAGTGAGCTTGGTGATTGCATTTCACTCACTACATTGGACCTTGGAAACAATCAGCTCAATGGCTCTATTCCTGACAAATTGGTGAAACTAAGTGAATTACAGTGCCTTGTTCTTTCTCACAATAATTTGTCTGGCCCTATACCTTCCAAAGAATCATCATATTTTCGACAGCTTACCGTTCCTGATTTGAGTTTTGTTCAACACATTGGTGTGTTAGATCTTTCGCACAATCAATTGTCTGGCACCATACCTGATGAATTAGGGAACTGTGTAGTGGTTGTTGATCTACTGCTTAGCAACAACATGCTTTCTGGTAGCATTCCAAGATCACTCTCCCGCCTAAAAAATCTAACAACTTTGGATTTGTCTGGAAACTTGTTGTCAGGTTCCATTCCACTAGAGCTGGTTGATGCTGTGACACTCCAAGGTTTATATTTGGGACAGAATCGACTCTCGGGTACAATACCTGAAAATTTTGGAAAGTTGACTCGTTTGGTGAAGTTGAATTTGACAGGAAATATGCTGCATGGTCCAATTCCAATCAGTTTTGGAAACATGAAGGAATTGACTCACTTGGACTTGAGCTATAATGAGCTCATTGGTGAGCTTCCATCCATTATGTCGGGTGTGCAAAGTCTAGTTGGTCTTTATGTGCAGAATAACAGGCTTTCTGGCCATGTCGGCGAGCTTTTCTCAAACTCCATGACATGGAGGATTGAGACAATGAATTTAAGTTGTAATTGCTTCGACGGGAACTTGCCACGGTCTTTGGGAAATCTTTCCTACTTAACAATTTTGGACCTTCACAGCAATCTGTTGACCGGAGAGATTCCTTTAGACCTAGGGAATCTAATGCAACTTGAGTATTTTGATGTTTCAGGTAATCAATTATCTGGAAAGATTCCAGAGAAGCTATGCAGCCTAGTTAATTTGAATTACCTCGATTTGTCTCAAAATAGATTGGAAGGGCCTATTCCTAGAACCGGTATTTGCCAAAATCTGTCAAGAGTTAGATTATTGGGAAATAGAAACCTTTGTGGCCAGATGCTGGGAACAAATTGTGAGGTCAAAAGCATTCGTAGATATGCATTGTTTAATGCATGGAGACTTGGTGGAATTGCAATCACAGTCATATTAATAACTTTGATCTTTGCTTTTCTTCTGCATAGATGGATTAGCAGAAAGCACAATGATCCTGAGGAACTCGAGGATAGGAAACTGAACAGTTATGTGGATCAAAATCTTTACTTCTTGAGCAGTAGCAGATCAAAGGAACCTTTGAGTATAAATGTAGCAATGTTTGAGCAGCCTCTTCTGAAGTTAACGTTGGTTGATATCCTCGAAGCTACCGAAAATTTCAGCAAAACAAACATAATCGGAGATGGAGGTTTCGGAACTGTGTACAGGGCCACTTTACTGAATGGAAGAACAGTTGCTGTGAAGAAGCTTAGCGAAGCTAAAACGCAGGGTCATCGCGAGTTCATGGCTGAAATGGAAACCTTGGGAAAGGTAAAGCATCAAAACCTAGTTGCATTGCTTGGTTATTGCTCAATGGGTGAGGAAAAACTTCTTGTTTATGAATACATGGTAAATGGAAGCTTAGACCTTTGGTTGAGAAACAGGACCGGGGGACTCGAAATCCTCGACTGGAACAAACGTTACAAAATTGCGACAGGTGCAGCAAAAGGATTAGCTTTCCTCCATCATGGTTTCATACCTCACATCATTCATAGGGATGTTAAAGCTAGCAACATTTTACTTAATGAAGATTTTGAGCCAAAAGTTGCTGATTTTGGACTAGCTAGATTGATCAGTGCATGTGAGACTCATATCTCAACTGATATTGCTGGAACATTTGGTTACATTCCACCGGAGTATGGACAGAGTGGAAGATCAACAACAAGAGGAGATGTGTATAGTTTCGGTGTCATTTTACTTGAACTGGTGACCGGGAAAGAGCCAACAGGACCAGACTTCAAAGAGATTGAAGGTGGAAACTTGGTTGGCTGGGTTGGTCAGAAGATCAAGAAGGGACAAGCTGCTGAAGTCCTTGATCCTACGGTTCTCGACGCGGATTCTAAGCAGATGATGCTTCAAATGCTTCAGATTGCTTGTGTTTGTCTCTCTGATAATCCTGCAAACAGGCCTACCATGTTTCAAGTGCACAAATTCTTGAAGGGGATGAAAGGCGATATCAGCAATTAACTAGTTTTAATTAAGTCCTGTAGCTGATGTAGTATTAATAGTTGTTTAACTGCAAACTTTTTCTAACACAAAGCATAGAGCTGAATAATCTAATCTATAAACTATGCTCATTAGAAGTTCTTGTTTGCAAAATAATTCATATTTCAAATGTTGACAAAGATGTAGCAGCTCTTGCATAATATGACGAATATCTTGTTTAACCACCCTAATGAAGAATGTAGTGAAATATAAATGTTAACAACAAAACCGATGGGTTGTTTGTTTTAGCTTCAGCTTCTATGGATGGACTCAAGTTTTGGTCGACTTTTTTTTTGTTGTTGTTTGGTATTGCAAGCAAGGTGGTTCATTCCATTATTTTCAGTATCTTAATGCCCAAGTAAATTTAGACTTTCTAGAGTGTTAAATATTATTTGTTTCTAGCGATGAGAGAGTGCCAATAAGACTTTTTTTTTTTTATAGACAGAACACAGAAGTTAGTTTGTTGCAGAAAACAATGGTTCTCAAGTACGTCTTTAATATTGTAAAACGACATATAAAATGTGACATAATTTTCAAGCTAAAGCAATTTGGTTCTTTTTTCTCGTTCATTTTCAAACAAATCTTCTGTATGATGTTCATTTTGACACTAGAAATTCTACGGTAGAATAAAAATATGTTAACGAAAGACATATACCTCTCCTGGACCAGAAAAGTGAACTGTTGTACTAGAGGGTAGCCCTGGTAAGACTAAGCTGTGCACCGGAATTCCATCTCCCAAAACTTAACCCCTTGCCTTGTTGTGTGATAAATAATTAACGAAACAAGTTAGATATCTCACTAGTATTTATTTTTGTGTGTATTCATATGAAGTGAATGTGTTTTTTTCCTTACCAAGACATCTGTTGAAGAATCTTCTCTTTTATAGATTTGGCCGAGGTTAGAAAGATTGTTTGCAATTTGGTTTGCATCCGCTGATGGAAGATCCTATTCAATAAGGCTTTTCAGAATATTTGAATGCAAATCTTTTTACATTGATGTAACTATAAAGAAAAACATAAACTCTTACATTTGCATTAGCCTTGGATTCCACGATTTCAATGTTGCGATAATGGAAGGAAGCTGAAATTGCAGCCTGCTGCAATAATATTGATCCTATGGAAAGGGTTGGTGCAATCAAGACACCCTGACATTATAGTTAACCAAATGCACAAACAGATTAAATGGCTTAGTAGCAAGTTTAATCTAATGTAGGTGATCAAATGTGGACTATGCATGTATTTGTTCTTATATATATAAATCTCACCACTTGCTCACCATGCTGGCCTTCTCACAGAATGCAGATAATGCTGCAACTGTATCTAACTTGATTTGGGGCACGTAAACTATGCTTAGAGATGAATGAACGAATCAAATGTGAAATCGTCAAAACACAGTCTAATGGTATAACTATAATTTAAGAGTTTTTCAACATAAGCTAGTCTTTAATCTTGTAAATGCATATTTGGGTTTTTGGGGAACTATAAGCATGTTGGTAGCCAGAATTCTAACCTGTTTTACATTGTCATATACTGTGGAAGGGTCTGTGAAATCAACTACAACTGCTGTGGCCTTAGACTGCAAATTATTGTTCAAAAAATCATTCTAGATACAAAAGATTAAAGAAGTATTAATTGAATAATACTAAGTTCGCTATTGCTTATTCACATTGCCTGAGATATAGAGCCCAAAACCATAGTAAGGTCATTTAGTATAGGTATTTCAAGGGGCTCTTCCATGCCACAAACCTAGAGAAAAAAAAATGAAATTAGGCCCCTTAAGCACTTAGTCATTTCAATAACAAAAGATAAATTGTTTATAAACATGTTATAAATTTTTTCTATAAACTCTGTCAAACAATTTTACGAGTATTTATGTCCGTAGATAAATTCAAATGTACTGATACAAACAAACTCTAAAGACAAGACTAGAAAAGTAAGTTTTGCTTTAATGCAACTAAAATGAGCCCAAAAACCTGTCCAATATCTTCTCCAACATGATGATTATCAACAGCTCCAGCTACTTCCATTCCTCTTGCATTTGTCACAGCTAACACTGCTGCTCTTCCTATTTCCTCGGCTGCTCCATTTATCACAACCTATTGATATCACAAATCAGTTTGTAATTTCTCATTTGAACTGAATCAAAGAGTTGAATTTTGAAAATGCTCTTCAAGTTGGTACCTTAATATTGCTTTGTATAGGTTGTGCTGAGCAGGAAATTATAGAATGCTTGCTTCTGCTTTTGACCTTTTGAGAATTCAAGCGGTTGATGGAATGAAACTGGCAGCTTAAGGCTTCCATAGATGCTCAAACCTTTTGTGTTCAATAGAAGATAAGCCTATACATTCTGTGACACGCACATAACTTCAGCTGGGTTATTTGCTTATCTTTTCTTTGCAGGACCAGTTTCCAGACAGGTGGCAGTGGTAGCCTGACCCTGACAGAGGCTACATTGTCCGAGGAGTTTATCAGATTTTGACTTCTCAGGCTACGGCCCCCATGGACGATGCAGACATGCTTATTTGGCATCCTCAGACCCCCCCGTTGAAGGTCTCCATCTTTGCGTGGCGTCTGCTACGTGATAGGTTGCCCACAAAAACCAACCTGGTCACTCGAGGCATCATATTTACAGCAGCTCGTCAGTGCGTCTCGGGGTGTGGTGAGGTGGAGTCGGCGCATCATCTTTTTATCTCCTGTGGTACTTTTGGCCCTATCTGGGCGTTAGTGCGTTTGTGGATTGGCATCTCGATGGTGGAGTTCACTTCCTTACGTGATCACTTTGTCCGTTTTACCTTTTCAGCAGGTGTGTCCCGCGCTCGACGTTCCTTTCTTCAGCTCATTTGGCTCGCGTGTATGTGGGTTGTGTGGACGGAGAGAAACCACAGATTGTTCCGAGGCACAACATGCTCTACTTCTCAGTTGTCGGACAAGATCAAGCTCTTCTCATTTCGGTGGTTGAATGCAAACTGTATTACATTAGCCTCTAACTGTCATAGCTGGTGGTCTAGTCCTTTCCTATGCCTGGGTCTTGTTTGATGTATCTGATTGGTTTTGACTATCTCTTTGTATCTGTTGGTTTCTTTTGTTTTGACTCTTTGTAAACTTTGGTAGTCTACCTTAACACACCTTATGCTAGGAAGGCTGTTTTGTGTATATATATATATATATATATATATATATATATATATATATATATATATATATATCATTTTGGCTTGTTAAAAAAACTTCAACTGGATTATATTTTGATGATAAGGTAAATTTATTTATTTTTCGAGTAAATAGACAACTTCATTGAATTTGTGACTAATAGTCAACTTTCGAAATAGTCAAACCATCCCTCAATTTTTGTTAGTATTCAAATGAAACCTAAGTAAAAAAAATTACATAAAAACTAGATGTGGAAAGTAACACCACTAGAAGGAGGATTTTCAAAGAACATAGTCTTACACCATCTTCCTTCAATTTTAATTCCGTATGTCAAGTCTAAATTGTCTAAATTATAAGCCAATATATGATGAGTTCGCCTGCTTCTACCTTGATCTTGGCTCAATCAGCAACCCCTCTCAGCTCGCCCAACAGCCATAAAAGTCAATTTTTCTATAACGGCCGATATGAGAATAATTGACATTACAAATGTAGACATGTTTGGTGTTCAACACCGACACATGTGATTATATTCAATTATGAAACACAGACACGGATAATTATTTGAGAAAATCACATAATTGGATTTAGCTTCTATAGATTGCTTTGAGAATACATGAAATGTATGTTAAGATATTTAATCATAAAATATTGTATATTACAACAAAATATTTAATGTTAAAAATTTAAATGCACATAATATTTCTCAATTTTTTTACACTTTTCAAATAAGGTTACTAAAATATATACCACGACATAATCAGAACCATTGAATTGAAATTCAAATCTACTTTGTAAGTATATTGTTCTATTACGGAAGATAACTGTGATCTTTATCTCAAAGGAACATCAACATCAAGACCAAATTTATCATTAGTGGAAAAATAAAACAAAAACTTCAATAAAAAGGTATTGTTTTCTTTTCTGAGAAGCTTCTGCGTAAACTATCCAAAAAAGTTAACCACTCACATGTAACATCAGAAACGTGCGTCTCCGTGCTTATGAACTCTGTCTACACCGACCCTTACTTAGTCTAAAGTGTTCCCTAATCCATCTAACATCACGTGTCAATTACATACGCTATCATTCTCTCTATAGCACCGATTTAGCCACAACGTTTTCCTCTTTTCACCATTAATTGAATCCAACGGCTTTGATTTCACATCCGCATAAACTGGTTGATGCAGGCTCAACACCGTAGTTCTTCTTCTCTCGCTCGTTTCGTCCCAATCGCCACACCAAACAGTTTCGGGTTTATATCCTCCGCCGCATCATTTTCTCCGTCGCACCGATTCTCCGGCAACAAATGAAGCGTCTTCGCCGCCGTTGAACAACACTCGTTTCCTTGCGCACCACCTTCCGATTGAGATTTGCCACAATTCAACAAAAGATTGAATATATTGTTGTAGAGCGATTTTATGTCCTCTATTTCCTTCGTTAACTGCATATTCTCTTTTCTCAGCTTCTCGTTCTCGTCCAAAATCTCCGCCGGCGCAATCGACGGTGAAGAATTCGAAGAAATAACCTGCTCCTCCCCTGAAATTGACGGCGACACGATCATCTTCCCCGTCGGAACCGCCACTGTTGCATTTGAAACGATTTTCCGTCGCTGAATATCAGAGAGAAGGCGTTTTTGGCCTCTTCGGAAACATTCGTTAGAGAATTCCCACCGATCAGGTACAACTTTTTTAAATCCCTGCAAATTAACAAAAAGTAACACAAACTAATACTAATTCAAATTGAAAAATAAGAATCAATAATAATCAAATAACTATGATTATGATGAATTACATAAGTGTTGAGTTGGCGAACGAAGCTGGAGAAATTGTTGTGTTTGAAATATTTAGGAAGCAAATCCCTAGCGAAAACGGTAGGATTCCAAACGATGAAGGAAGTTCCAGTATCGTTCCATGAAATCACGTCGTTGATGGTGCGGTCATCAACGAGATGATATGTCTTTGTGAGAAACGGAGTGGGAGTGGATCTTTGAGACTCGCCGGTGTATTCCGCCGACGGAGCCATTGGGGAAGAAAAGAATCCAGCAACAGAGTGAGAGTTCTAGAAGGTTCGCGAGAAAAGTAGAAGATGGAATGGAATTAGAAGAAAAAGGAAAGATTACGGAGATGAATAAATAGTATTATTACGTTACGTCAATTTTTCTCGCGAAACTTCCTTCCCATGTGGAGATGGATTTAAGATAAGGAAGAAACTTCTACACTTCTTATTATTTTTAGAAAAATAACAAAAAATGTTTGTTCATGTATTAACTGAATAACAGAATAAGCATGAAAATTGGAAAAATATCTAGCCGATGTCAAAAAGAAAAAAGAAGATCCTTATCCCAGTTCTAGAAAATTCCGTTAACATCATAGCTTAGAAATTATAGAAAAATTTGATTTGATATATATTAGAATATTCACTTATATTTAGATTAAAAAGATAAATAAAAGATACACGAATAATATGGAGTGTGCGCGCGCTAAGTAATTTTCATCGTTTATAACCACTTCCATTTATGTTTTCTGACATATTTCAATAAATAAATCATTATAAAATACTATTATTTAAATAGGAAGATATGAAAAGTTGAATTCTTTAAAAATTTGTATTATATCAGTGACCAATTTGTTTATTGGTCTTATTCAAAAATATATATTATCATGTTAGGTTTTTTTTTCTCTCATCAGGTCTATTTAAAAAACTCTACACCATTCATCACTTTTATACAGTAAATTAATTTTGTGAATAATATTAACCGTTAATTAATAAATCAAATATAGGTATTGTAAGTACGGGAAACTAAAAATACAAAGAAATAGAATATCCAAATAAAAGATAAAAAGAAAGATTCATTATCAATTTGTTTTTACAATAATAAATTTAACTCAATTCATTAATCAAAAGAAAGTCAATACAAAAAGGTAACAATTCAAATAAATAGCGACTAGACTATCAAGTTATCATGTCTTAAATTCGGTGTTTTAACTTATCAGCCATACATAATGGATTTTGTTGTTCCAATATTTTGCGACCAATCTCCTTTAGATTCACTTTGCATGCATGCTCCTCTGGGTATCTATGCATTCCACAAAACACGTCCCCGCAACGACAATCGAAACCTAGTAGACCCACTTTTTTGTTGCAGCTGTTGCACCTATTTTTCTTCTTCATCTTGTCATTGTCATTGAGAGAAATAGCTCCCACAGCATCACAAATATCATTAATATTTGGTTTGGCAATGTTTTCTTTGAGATACTCGTTGTAACACTTTGAACAAAGGTTCTTATTTGAAGGAGAACCATAAAAGCCACAACCATTGGCACAAAGTGATGGAACCATATTGTTTCACTTAGTTTTTGACGCAACAAAAAAACGTGAAATAGATCTTGAAAGTGTTGGATGAATGAATGATTGAATAAGTTGTGTTATTTATAAGGTAAAATCCTAAGATGAGTTATCACTAATAAATAGCCCACAATCACTAAGAAACTAACTCTCAAAAAATTAGGAAACTTTGTTATCCAATTTTATTTTTAAATATTATCTTTATCTTTTTGTTTTTCACTATAAATTGAATGAAAATTCTATACTTATCTATTCATTTTTTTTTATTTTTTATTTTTACAATTATTTCAAAAACGTTAAACTTTATTTTTGTGGCAAATGCATAAATAAGTAAATATTAACTTTATCTTTTTGCTTTTCGTTATAAATTAAATGAAAATTCTATCAGCTATCCATCATATATCTTTCTTTTTTTCTTTTTTTTTTCTTTCAATTATTTCAAAACGTTTAACTTCTTTTAACGCAAATGCTTAAATATTATCTTTATCTTTTTTTTTTCATTATAAGTTAAATGAAAATTCTATTCATCATATAGATTTTTTAAAAAAACAATTATTTCAAAACGTTCAAATTTTTTTTAATCTAATTTGTCTCTAAAATTTAAATTGTATTGTGAAAGTTGTTCGTCAATTATTTTACTAATAAAAAAATAATATAATGTAAGTGTTCTCATAAACTTAATTCAATTGATAAAGAATATTGCACATTTATACAGGAACCGCAATTGAAATTCAATATGTCCATTTATTCATCTTTAAGGGATGAATTTCTAACAGACTATCTGACAAAAAAATATTAATGTAAGTATTTTCATCAGAAGTTGTAGCCTTTGTAGGTACCCCGCAAAGCCAACAGCTCACATAAAGACCGACTTGAGAATCACTATTGTCAATATAGTGAGGGGACGATTCAGGCTGATAGTCTATTTTGCTAACCAAATTTACTTGAAAATTACTTTTTCCACTTTATAATTGCTCGCGCGCCCTATAATTGAGTAAAATATTTTTCTGTGTTTTATGTCATAGATGTATAAAAATGAGTAATTTTTTAGTAACTTTCATCAATCATTTGTGCCTTAAGTAACATATTATTATGTGGTCAGTTATTTCTGTTTCAGTCAAAGGTCTGCCATGTGGCCAATTTTAATTGGGCACATGGACGGCCAAATTGCCTATAAATGGCAAACTCGGTGCATGCAAAGGCTCACACCTCTCCCACCTCTCTTCTTATACATGTTTCTTCTTTTAGTTTTTTTAGTATGTTTTATTTTTGTCATTTGGCGTGCAAATGGGCACATAGTCCTTGGCCGATTAGTCATAAAGCACTCACCGGTGTGTTTATTCAACATAGTTGGGTGTTCTGTGCTAATCGATGAGGGACCTTTATGTCCTAATTATTTGGTACTCTATGACTAATCGAAGAAGAAACTACCAGGCCTCCATTTATGAGTTCCAAAATAGAAAGTTCAAGTGTTGCTGATTCGCTTGGTCGGATGCATGTTGGAAAGTCTTATCCTTCAAAACTGGCAGGTGGTACCTTTTGGAGAACATCTTCTAATTTTTTTATAATGTAATATTAATATAATTATTTGACCGGAAATGAAAACTCCGGATGTAACGATCAAATTGATTTAGTTTTTTGTGCCTGATTTAATAAAAATTATAATTACTTACTACACTACTCTCCTACTTAATTTATGTTTTTTACTTGATTTCTGTCACAAACATTCGTGCCATAAGTCACGGACACCCTACGGTCTCTATACGTGTCTTAAGTCACGGATCCTTCGATGGTACATTTTCCCTGTTTTGGTCAAGGCCTGCCACGTGGCCGTTTGTGATTGGCCACACGTGCGGCCAAAATGGCTATATAAGGAAACTTGCATCGAACAGAAATGTCACAAGTTTTTTTTACTTCTTTTAGTAGTGGTATGATGTTTATTTTGTTTCATTTTGTTAGTAAATGGCCGCATAAGCCTTTTTTAAATGTGTTTATTTGAATACTCTATGACTAATTGAAGCAGAATCTACCCAATCCCCATTTATGAGGACTGAGGAAGCGAAGCCTCAAAGTACCACCTGAGACACGTGTTCAAAATTGAGAGATTTCCTAACACAAATGGAACTCTCATATCCTCCAGATGTGAGCAAGTGATCGTTGAAGCATCTGCAAGAGTATAATTTATTTATTTTTTGAAAAAATTAGTGTAGATGAGCAAGATGATTTGGATAACATATTTGAACTGATGTATTTTTTGTGCCTGAAGAGATATAAAATATGTTGTTTTTCACTTCGCTCGCAAAAAACTTATATTCTGTATAATTTTCATTTGGTTTCTGGCAAGCACCTCCGTGACATATGTCACGGACACCCTCCGCATCCAATCAGTGTTCTAAGACATAGAACATTCGGTGGTCAAGTTCCACTGGTTCAGTCAAAGGCCGGCCACGTGGCCGATTGTGATTGGCTACGTGTGCATCCAAAATGGCTTTATAAGGAACCATCCGAAAATGAGAAATGACACACCAATTTTTTCTTTCTATAAGTAGTGTTATAATGTTGATTTTGTTTCATTTTGCGAGTAAATGGCCGCATAAGCCTTTTTTAAATGTTTAATTGGTAACAATAGAAGTGAAGAATGTTTAGGCGGTAGTACCACCTGAGACAAAGGTGCAAAAGAGAATGACACAGGGGCAAAAGGGAATAGGTTCCCAACACAAATGGGGTTGTCTTATCCTTCAACACACAATGGGTTGCGCCACCTAGTTGTCTAGATTCATATCATGGTTAGCAAGTGGCGGAAACATCTTTTTTTGTCTGGTGATCAAAGATTAAATACTGAAATTGCTGAAACATCTTTCCGGTCATTGTATTTAATTTTAATGTTATTTTTATGTCTAACGTGTAATATTTATTTATTTAGTGGAGAAGAATGATTGTGCTGAAATATTGAATTAAGAAATACTTTATCATTCATCACATATGTGGTAAATTAATTTTATAAGTAATACTCTATCCGTTCTCTGTTAACTGTCTGTTTTGAATAGTAACATCAAATTAAGAAAGTGGATTTTTGCACTTTATCTTCCTATTATACCCTAATTTTAATCCATCAATAAATTCATATATTTTTTTCACACACTTTCTCTTTTCAATAAATTTAATATATCATGTACAAAAAAAAACAAAATTTAATATGTTATGTACTACAAAAAAAGATTAAAAAAACACTTTAGTTTTTCAAATATATAAGCATTAATTAGTTTTATTGAGAAAAATAAGAGTAATTAACAAATGGTACAATTGACAAATCGAATGCTTAAAATACTAAAGGAACAGTTGAATAGAAACGCTAAATACAACAAAAGCGGACAGTTAACAAGAAACGGAAGGAGTGTTAACGATTAATTAATAAACTAAATATACATATTGTAAGTACATGATAACGTTAAATCACGGAATTGTTACAAGAAACTAAAAATATAAAGAAATAGAATATCCAAATAAAAAATAAAAAAGAAAGATTCATTATCAATTTGTTTTTACAATAATAAATTTAACTCAATTTATTAATCAAAAGAAAGTCAATACAAAAAGGCAACAACTCAAATAAACAGCGACTAGACTATCAAGTTATCGTGTCTTATATTCGATGTACTAACTTATCAGCCATACATAATGGATTTTGTTTTTCCAATATTTTGCGGCCAATCTCCTTTAGATTCACTTTGCATGCATGCTCCTCTGGGTATCTATGCTTTCCACAAAACACGTCCCCGCAACGACAATCGAAACCTAGTAGACCCACTTTTTTGTTGCAGCTGTTGCACCTATTTTTCTTCTTCATCTTGTCATTGTCATTGAGAGAAATAGCTCCCACAGCATCACAAATATCATTAATATTTGGTTTGGCAATGTTTTCTTTGAGATAATCGTTGTAACACTTTGAACAAAGGTTCTTATTTGAAGGAGAACCGTAAAAGCCACAACCATTGGCACAAAGTGATGGAACCATGTTGTTTCACTTAGTTTTTCGCACAAGAAAAAAACGTGAAATAAGAAAAATATTCAAAGCTTGAAAGTGTTTGGATGAATGGATGATTGAATAGGTTGTGTTAATTTATAAGGTAATCCTAAGATGGGTTATCACTAATAATTAGCCCACAATCACTAAGAAACTAACTCTCAAAAAATTAGGAAACATTGTTATCCAACTTTATTTTTAAATATTATCTTTATCTTTTTGTTTTTCACTATAAATTGAATGAAAATTCTATCACTTATCTATCCATATATATTATTTTTTTTACAATTATCTCAAAAGTTGTATATATATATATATATATATATATATTTAAAAGATTATCTTTTTCGTTATAAATTAGATGAAAATTCTATCACTTATCCATCATATATCTTTCTTTTTTGTTTTCTTATAATTATTTCAAAACGTTCAACTTCTTTTATCGCAAATGCCTAAATATAATCTTTATCTTTTTGTTTTTCATTATACATTAAATGAAAATTCTATTCATCATATCTTATTTTTAAAAAAAAAAAACAATTATTTCAAAACGTTTAATTTTTATTTTTTTTATCTAATTTATCTCTAAAATTTAAATTGTATTGTGAAAGTTGTTCGTCAATTATTTCACTAATACAAAAAATAATGCAAGTATTATCATCATAACAAGTAATAAGCTTGAAGTTGTAGCCTTGTAGGTACCCTGCAAAGCCAACAGCTCACATAAAGACTGACCTGAGAACCATTGTTGTCTCAACCCAATATAGTCTATTCTGCTAACCAAATTTACTTAGGCATTAAGATACACAAATCAGAATATTGGTGCATTGTGGAGTAAGATAATGGAATGAACCACCTTGCTTGCAATACTAAACAAAAAAAAGTCGATCAAAACTTGAGCTCATCCATGATCCCACCCAAAAATAAATCTTATACGCTCCAACTTTCCAAGTACCAGCCAACCAAAAAATCAGACTACATGGATTATCAGTTGTTGAAGTTTCTCTACTTTCAAAAAAACAATATAACTTAATTGCATTGATGAAACAAAAATGAATCTTCTGCAATCGGAAGGGAGCTGGAACCACTTGATATCAGAACTGACCCCCGAATCAGATTCAACTGGTGGTGTGAAAACAGAAAAAAAAAAGAAAAAAAAAATGAATATTGAGATAAATGCGGGATGTGTTAGGAGGAATAAGCATTTGTTTACAGTTTGATGACATAATGAATACGATAAAACATATTTTAGTTTCCAGCAAACTCCAGCATGAGTGTTGGAAATTTGATTGGAAATGATCTATAACATCCAGAGTTCATCATTTACTACGACCAATATATTGGTAATATAGCGCATCACATCTGTCACATTTATAGGAATTGCAACCTATGAAGCACGAACAAGGATACCCGACACGACACTGACCAGTAATTATCTGAGAAAATGACATAATTAAATGTTATGTAGCACCGACACTTATGATCAAAGGTGTGCCCAATGTCCAACACGTGTCTGTGTTCGACACTGACACATGTGATTAAATTCAATTATGCAATTTTCTCAAATAATTACCGGTGTCTGTGTATGTGTTTCATAATTGAATGTAATCACACGTGTCGGTGTTGGACACCAGACACGCCTACATTTGCAACACTGGCCTAAAGACACTAAATTATGCACTGCCTCAATATGTAATTTAATCTGTAAATGTCATGTCTAGAAGGCTGCAAAAGAGCTGCATAAAAATTCAAAAGAAAGAGGGAAAGCACTTGTCTATCAGTATAAAAAAATGCTAATCTGGGTTGGGTTTACACCACAAACTTGCACACAACATTGTTTTAGGAAACACAATACATTATAACTGCAATAGTCCATGACACCACATTAATTTGGAATGGGACGGTCATGACACCATATGCTTAAGCAGTTATACTCAAAGGCATATGTATTCTCAAAGCGATCTATAGAAGCTGAAGCTAAAACAAACAATACATTTTTCATAATAACAGGGTGGCCTAAAAAGCACTACGCTAAATGAAAATAGCTCTCTGATGACTTGAATGCACATGCAAGCATAACAGTTGAACATAGCCTCTCAATTAGAATTCATAAATAGTGAATGGATTTCAGCATTTCACTTAGTAACATAACACGGAAGCAATGCACCAGGTGGAACGTGTGTATATACATTATCCTAACAAGGTACAACATGAACATGTGATAAACTTTATTATGCAAACACAGAATCAATTATTATCATTTTTAGATCATGAAACATGCCATCAAAAAAATTTGATGCTCATCGGAGGAGTTTAGTTAAAGGGAACTACACAAATGACAAATGGCTCATACTGAGTGCTAAGCTTGCCAGTCACATAACATGATGTGCAGGCAATATTTTCTAGCTACAGAGTAATATTCTATATACCGTATACCTCTAATATACATATAATAATTTTGCATGAAATTTTGAAGGGAATTTGAAATGCCATATAATTTTGGTCTTTATATTGTCAGTTTGAAATGCCAATAACTACATTAACAGCATACAAGTCGGTCATATGGTATCTGAATGTTTTGAAGTTACCACTCTTCTCAAAATTCTGCTATAAATCCAATAATGAGTAGACTAACCTGCAAAACTTCTGCTATAGATCCAATAATCTTCTCACTCTTCTCAAAATTCTAAAAAATGTGTTCAACATACAACAAAAGGCTCACCCAATAAAATTGTGCTTTAAAAAAAAAGGCTCAAGAAACATACAAAATACAATGGCGATGCAGCAAAAGGATCACCGAAGAGAATATTGCCCACAGAAAGGTTACCCACCAAGCCAAAAACAATGCAACCTCATTGAAAAAAGCAGAGCTAGGCAATGGCAATGGGAATTTTCCAAAGGAAGGACCATCAATCTGAGACAAGCCAAGAAAGATAAGTACCAAAACAGGAGGGCCAAGAAATTGCAAAACCACAAGGCACAAATAATGATTATGCAAGAACATCTTGGCTCTACTATAATCCAAGTCAGGAACCTTGCTACCATGAAGCCTTTGGTACCAAGACAGCAAAGCTTCATTGAGATACATTTGCATATTAGCCCTTAAAGCCACAATCTGCAACAAACTTGATCCCAATAAGCACCAGAGCCGAAAGTTGCCAAAATCAGACGACAGAAACCCCACATTCCCTACCAAACTCTCAGCATTACCAACTTCCCTCATTGTTGCAGTATTTCCCTTACTGTAATTGTAGTTTTTGTTTACGAAAACTTCAGACAACGGAGTAATCCATAGAAAAGCCACAAAAATAAGCAAGATTTGATTTGCATAAAGGATCACACGGTTATAAAATCCACAAGTTATCATTGACAAATTGCAACGAAGCTGATCGGTTCCAAGCCAAAACGATCGAGCACTTCTTACAGCAGGAATAAACAAGAAACAAGCAAGACAACCCATCATTGCAGATATAAAAACCCTCCAAAACCCATCAATAGAAACCCCAAAATCAAAATCCAAAACCAAAGAAGCAACCTCAGGAACAAAAAGCAACCCTAAAAAAACCCCTAAAACCCCAAAAACAACGCTTAATTGTTTCTCTGATCTTCTTGACGCAGATCTCTCAAACGTGACCTTAAAAAGCAGCCTCCCCCAAGTATAAAGACTGAAAATTGATAGCAGAATCGGAACAAAAACACCATTTGCCAACAACCCATTATTCTCTGAACAATCTAGAAAATGATGAAGCAAAAGAGAAAAAAGGGCAACAAAAGAAACCGTGAAAGCAACGATATACTGATCGATATAAAGACGAGATTGAAGGTGACTTTGATCGAGCTTTATCCTGAAGATCTGAGCATTGTTTTCGTCGAAATCGACCTTATCCTTTGACTTATTCCTCTTTCTTAGCTCGGTGGAAGAAGGGTCGGTTCCGGGGCGGCGAATGGCGGCTTTGAGACCATTGGATTGGGGTTGGGAATCGGGGTGGATGTAGGTTTGGAGAGCGTAGAGGAAGAGGATTGGGATTCTGAAGAAAGATAGGGTTACGGTGAGGATGATGGTGAGTGATGCGTGGAGCAATGGGTTCTTGTAAAACAGAACCAACTGGAGCATTGTTGTTGCTGTTTTGTTAGCAGAGGTGAAAATGGCGTTACTTGAACGTTTTCTGTTACAAAGACTCTTATTTGATTGTCTTACATTAATGCTTTTTTTGAAAGAGTCTTACATTATTAATGCTTCATAATCATGTTTTATTCTTTTTTGTCTCATAAATCCTTTTTTTAGGTTTTCACCACCAGTTGAATCTGGTTCGGAAGTCAGTTAGTTGAATAAGTAAAAAATATCGAAATTGTTAGGTTGGATAGGATTTCGTGATTCAGAATTTCATAATTACGTGAGTTTAATTTTGTAGATTACCATTTTGTCTAAAACAAAAAATAAATGTTTATTTTGAAAATTATGTATTTAAACAAACACTCTAAGACATATAAAATTAAGATTGGTTAGTTATAAAATCGACATTTTTTGTTACCTTTGTCATATTGTGGATTACATGGACTTTCACATATTCATAAAATTGTGAATCAGTTGAATCAAAATAGAAATCGTGTCACCGATCTTTGTATCTCCCTGAAAAATATGCCATAAAGCTATTTTCATTCTCATGTCTCGCATCTGGACATGGAAAGCGTCACAAGTTCCACTTTTTCTAATGTAACCATTCAATCAACGTTCATTAGAATTTAAAAAGAGACGTCCACACCTTACAATATAAACCACTCTTGATTCACCTCATTGTGGAAAGTGACTCTAAACTTCTAATTGACGTGGTTACAGGGAGATGCAAGCTTAATGGGGCTACCCCCATTCTGATTCGGCGAATTCAAGAGCTTATTAGCATGGATTAGCAAACTCGGTTCCGGTATACGTGGTGAGAAGGCAATAAAAGCGCAGATTGACTAGCTAATCATAGTTTTAGGGCTCGTTTGGCCTAGCTTATTTTAGAGCTTATGCAAACGGCTTATGCAATATAAATTAGGTTTTATACTATTTTATAAGTTTAAACTAATGAAAATTGAATTTTTAGAAACTATTTTATCATAAACTGCCTTGAAAAACTTATAATGATACATAAAAATTGCATAAGCCGTTTGGATAAGCTCAAAAACAAGCTAGGCCAAACGGGCCCTTATGCAAAAATCTTATGATTTTATAACTCTGGAGACTCTCCTCCTACAAATCTTCAGAGTATCCTCTTTGTTGACTTCTTCAGAACTTCCATGCCTAGAACTGCCCGTGTAATTTAGTAGTTTTCTTTTCTTTTGGATTTTGCCCTCTTCATGTAAAAAAAATAATAAAAAAAAAAACACTCTTAACAAGCCCCTTTACGATTTAACTTGATCAATTTCTTAGAGGCCGCTTCCAATCAATGTAAATGGTGTCAATATGTCGCGGTCAACCGGTGGAGTGAGTTTGATCACACATGTATAAATCTTTTTGTCATCTTAAAGATCACACAAGTTGGACGTCAACAGTCTTCTTCAAATCTTAACTAGTTTCTTCACATACAAAAATACCAACATACTTGTTTCTTCAAATCTGGACTCCATGCTCTTTGCTAGCAGGGTTCTTGAAGATTTAGTCTTTACAACTAAAAGAAAGAAATTAGTAATACAATAATAATTTATTAACTTTATATGCATCTAGATTACATGTATGTAACCTCTCAAAATATAGTGAACTGTTTTCTCTTCATTTTCACAACTAGGACGAAGAGGCGACATTCACACACCCCATCTGCTTCTACCATAGTTGGTGAGAAAATATTCATAGGCTTTAAAATGATTTTAAAAGTAAAGATTGTGATAACAAAAATATGAAAAATATTAGAGTTTCGGGCTAGATCAAGTCCAATGTCATGATTAAGACCCCCACCTTGAATTTACATTGACTTGAACGTTAGAGTGTTTTCTCCAAATACCCTTTTTTTGCATCGTTGATCATCTTCACACCTGAATTCTTGCCTCCAACTCAGAGCATTCTTCCACTAATCCACAGTTATGAGTTTTTTACACTCTTTTATTCTTCTCGAATAAATCTAAGATATACTCATAACAGGAAATATGCTTAATTCACCTCCCGCTCCATATTCAAAAATTTCCTAATCCGCCACCGTCCCTCCTTGAGCTGAGGATAAGTTGTCAACTACAGCCCAAGAATCAATATGAAAAACGCTATTAAAACACACTTTTAAACAACAATTTCTAGAGTTAGGATCCTTTTCATTTTTATTCTTTCTATTTTCTCCATTATTATATAATTTTAGAAATATAAATATAAAAAATATGACATTAAATTGACCCAAATATCCTTGTCAAAAAAAAAATTGATCCAAATATCTTTTATACATCTAAAACTGTTTTTTTTTTTTTTTTACGAAACAATCAAAATTATTTAAAAAATTTGATAACGAAAAAATAGAAAAAGAAAAAGGTTTCCAACTCAAATTCCTATACATAAATTTTATTTATTTATTCTTTCATTTGACAAACATGTCCAATCCATTTATTCACTCTAAAAAAAACATGTCCATTATTCAAACTACAAAGTAGTAATTGGTGAATTGTGATTACACTATCATAACACACAGCAAAATCAAACGGCTGATACAATTTCACTCCAGATTAGTATGGCGAGATCGAACGGCTTCAGGACTCTCACCTAAAGCCTCACCCAACTTGTACACAACCATCTCAAACAATACAAACAGTGCACCTTCATACACACTTCCCATCGGAAGCAACGGTCTAGATATCACATCTCCCGCTTCATCCGCATCATTCGCCATGGTCTGCGCAGGCACATAAGCCACCACACTAGCATACTTCACACACGACCCCGTTTCAGGCTGAGCCGTCAGAAGCACCACCCTTCCACCGTTAGATTGCGCAACCGAGCATATAGCGTCAACGGTGGAGAAGCCTCCAGGACCGGCGGAGGCGATGAGGAGATCACCGGTGGTGATTGGAGGAGTTGTCATATCAAAGACTAGATGGGCCGAGAGGCCCAAATGGGCTAGGCGCATGCATAGGGCTTTGAGCATTAGGCCCTCACGTCCCACTCCATAGAGGAAAACGCGGGCTTTTTGAGAAGCGACGGTGGAGAGCTCGGTGACTATGAGATCAAGTGGCGGTGGGTATGGATGAGTGGGGTTTGAAAATATAGAAGCTATTTGGTTGCAAATTTGTGTGGCCATTGAAGCCGCCATATCTTGAGAAATAGAATTAGAAGAAGCCATCACTCTCTTCACTCACCACACTCTCTACTGCAAGCTTTCTTTTTATTCCATTCTGTCCATGCCTCATGGCCACAAAAAATTGATTTTCTTTTGTCACTTTCAAAAATACAAATCAATTTTTTAATATGATAAAGACTAAATTAACACAAGATATCAACTCTTTTACAAATTTTATTCAATATTTTTAATAAATTGTAAAATTTAATTATCATAACTATGTATTATATATACACTAAACAGATGCCAAACTATATTTTCTCCAATTTCATCCATGAAAACATCCAATTTTAACCATTGAAGTTTCATTGGTTGCTCTGTGCTCGACAGAATCTAGGCACATCACTGCGCCTAAACGGACCATGTAAGTTTCGATAAACAAACATACCAAGTGGAAAAAGAAACTATCTATACATGAATGAGAATGGCAAAATGAATCAGTTAATTGATCAGCTGTTTCCTTTCCATAAATACAAGTAATGAAACCACCAAGTGGGTTTTATTCATTAAACCGTGTATAAGAAACATTTAGTTTGAGGAATTGAATAGAATCCACATTTTCCCCCATGTCAATCTCCTTTACTTAGCGCTTGCTGGAGAAGGTGAATCAGAGTCACATTTCTTCTCCTCAGCAAGCTCCGTATTATTCTCCTCGTCACTTCCATTCTCTAGAAGAGCAGCCTGCTGTCTCAGTTCTTTGACTTTAAGGAATTCATCGTAGTGGGCCCTTCGGTGTTCTTTAAAACTACAACTTGCATCTGTTTCAGAATCAAAACATCAGTTTTGATAATCCACAACAGAACAAAATCCAGACTTACCCCAAAATGGAGAATGAAAAAAAATAATCTCAGAAAAAAGGTATAGGTGAGGGTCAAATATGCATGTTCTGTCCCTAATTTATTCAGATACAGAATCTACTTGTTTAATGGTATTTCATAAACTTACTGCCATACAAAAGGTATAGGAAATATGCATGTTCTTGAAGATGTCTTAACGAAATAAATTTTACTCAATTCATTGTTGATATTTGATAACTAGGGTATTCCTATGCATATGGTTCTAAGCTTAGCAATGTTTTGAAGTTGATAGCAGCAATACTTGTTGCTGATATAGGCAGCAATAGTAAATAACGATCTTTTTTAGAAACACTAAATGAATAGTAGTACCTTCATCAATTTGCTCTACTGTGTCTGCCTCATCCTCGGATGAAGTCCAGCCATCATCAGATTGCCTATTTTTTTTTCTGCTGCAACAGGTAGCTTTATCAAAAGCAGTTTCTTCAGCATTTGCTGGGTCGGTTTTCTCATCAACACATTCATCATACCCTCCTCTTGTGGGAGATGGAGAGCCTAAAAAATTAAGCTACTCAGATGAAAAGTAGCTGCACATGAAGTAGCTTTTAATCTAGAAGTAAACAACAGGCTTGGCAATAACATTACAAAAACGGATTTTCATCAAATTCCATCAACAGAAACTTACATTATATACCAGTAAAGCAGTTTTTTCATTTATAAACAGAATTGCATGGAACACAAACTAAAGTTTTGAATATAATACCCGCTAAGAGAAGAATAAATCCAACGTTGGAGTTCAAGGATGTAAAACATATCTGTTTTTTTCCGGCTAATATTATTCAATAGATAGTCATATGAAGTCCATACAGACATACTCATACTGATATGCAAAAGAAAATTTGAAGGACATATGCAGTTTAAGTTTAACTGATCTTCTTTACATACGGTCATCTTCCAGCATGGGATGATACGGAGTTTTAGGCTCGGTAATTTTTTGCCTCACAGGTTTGTTTGCCTCAATGTTTCCAATATTAACTTCATCCCATCTCACACGTCCCCTGCAACTGCAGAACAAAAGAAAGGTTCATATTACTACAATGTATTGCATAAAATATACAAAGATAAGGGGGGGCTAAACTTTAAGTCAAATTTAATTAATTTAGGGAGTCAGAGGTTGGAGTAGTGGAATTAGCTACTCCCAGATGTAAAGTATGGCTACCTAATATAGATCCATAAGGGATCCAACCCTTCCCCAGACTCTGTCATGACTCATGACGGGATCATAACAAAATCAAGTTACCCATTTTTGGACCCTGCCCCCTCCCAATAAAAGTTAAAAAAACCAAGCAAACAAATAAAAAAGTGAAATTCGTAGTATACTAATATACTAGTATTACCTCATTTTGGCAGATGGAAGAGTAGTTCAAACGCCAAAAGTATGCAAAGTTAGCCCGAAGTCAGGTAGGTTGTCAACTGGGTAAAACATAAAAGTTCATATTGTAACTTCCCAAGCTTCAAAAAGACAAGTTAAGAGGGAGGAAAAAATTGCAAAACAAAGAAGCACAGGTCAAGCAAAATCCATGCAGAAATAAACTTATAGAAGTTAAAGAACACCAAAGCAATAAAAAATATAAATGTGAACATAGAATTAAATGAAGCGAGAAAGGGAATTAATTTCACAAGAAAGCAAAGCATTCGAAAAAGAAAAGACCAGCACCATCAATCAACATATAGAATTGTTTTTTTGGTACATACTATACACTGGTATACTAACACTAGTCGGCACTTAGCTAGAAGAAGGCAGCACAAACACATACTATATAAGCAAACAATACAAAGCTAATCAAATAAATCAGAAAATAAATAAGAAAAAGGATAAAAACTAATGCACCTCAGTTAACAATAAAATAAAAATTACAAATACAAGAAAACTAGAGTATATTGACTATGGAGTGATAAGATGGTTCGAGGGGAGGAACAAAAGGGTCGGAGTTATAAGATATCACAGGTTCATCTCTCTACTAACATTTCTAAGGTTTACCAAATAACTAATCACTAACAAAAAAATAAATAATCAGGAAACTAGAGTGGAAAATTGTTTCATGTAAAGACTGTGGCCGAACGTAGAAAGGTTGTTAGACTGAGACATGTGTGGAAGGCTGTTACAACTAGTGATGACTTCACGTAATGTTTCTAACCATATTCTAGGCACTTTAGTAGTATTTATTATGTTATTCTTCAAGAAATAAAGAGGAATTGAATCATTACGAAGTTTGCTTGAAGCGCTTGAAAAAGAAGAAAATAAAGCAACAGAGTCTGGCGCAGGCGCACAGCTCAAGAATGTGGCTAGAAAGCTGAGTTTTATCTGTCTGTGGCGCACGGCGCAGGGACAATGGCGCACGGCGCAGCCTCGCACCCTAATTCTATAAATTGAAGTTTTACCTCATTCAAGGGGATGAAATTGTGACGGCAAAAAAGACAACTTTTAACGGCGACTTCAGAGGCTCACAAGCAAGGTTTCTAGTGTGAAAACATTATTTTCCCTTACTTGTAATGAATTCAATTACTTTAATTTGTGTTTTTAATTCAATTATGTGTAACTAAACCTCATTGATTTGGTCCATGGGGATTCCAATTGCTACTTGTCTTGAACCATGTGGTTGTATATGATGTTTTAATGAATTACGAAGTTAGTTTCAGTTAATTATTCTTTGTTCTTAATGCTTTTTACAACGTCGCGAATTGTATGATGATCCAAATTGTTTGTTTGCTAAGAGATTAAAAATAAATTGATTGACCTAGGAATAATTATTCAATTAACCTTCACTTAAGAGATTTTGGTTTGTTAATTGAGAATTCTTAGATTAACGTGCGAAAACCTCAATTGATCATAAGTCACCTAAGAGATTAGGGGTGTATGATCAAGGGAGAGGGTTATGTACCAAGAGATTGGGCATAACTATTTTGTTGATCGAATCGTGGAACTAACTTGTAATTTGTTACTGCGCGTGTACCACCAATACAATAGCGATTGGATGAACCGAATGACCCAATCGCCTTCGCATATCTAAGTCAAAACTAAATTTCTTGCTATTATATGTTTCTACACCTAAGTCTAAAAAACTCCCCCCGTTTATTTAAATTGCACTTTTACTCTAGTATAATTTCAATTGCTTGCGTTTGATTCCGAACAATTTCTACGGAACGATATAAAAATTAATACTTACTTTGGCACTTCGTCAACTACAACTGCAATGATTAATAAAGTTTTCCTGTAGTAGTTATAAGACAATGCACCATGTTTTGATTGATGAAAAAAAGAAAGAAATGGAGTGGTACGAAATAAAATGGAAACTTCACTCCATATTCTATCATAAAATATCGAAATAATAGTATGATGTTTTATTCCTTTCCATTTGATTCTACATCTTTTGTATGAGCTTAAAACTCTACTATATATATATATATATATATATATATATATATATATATGCATTGTCCTATCTATAATAACAAGTATACATATATAAACCTAAAATTCCACATTATTTACTACTCCCTCCAGTCTCAAATATAAGCAACAAAACAAAAAAATTGAAAGTCTCAAATATAAGCAAAAGTGTATTACAATTATTATGTTTTATGACATTATTTCAATTTCAACCAATAAATGCAATGCTTTACGCTTTTCAAGATGTTTTTTCTCCTCAACCAATGCATTTACCTACTTTCTTAAAAAGTATGTTTTTTTTTGAAAATTTGATTATATATGAGACCGAAGGGAGTATCAATCAATAATATATGTTGAAACATGCAATTGTAGATTATAAATTGAAAATAAAATAAAAAATTGATTTGTAACAAATTCATCATAAAATGTGGAACATGATAGGAAACCTTCCAAAATCAACAGATTTGAGAATATAACATTATCAATAGGAAAACATTTGATATAATGTTCCATGCTAACAAATATTAGAAACAATGTGGATTCCATTTAACAGGACAAAGAACGGTAAATCTGAAACCATGATTCTTGAACGATAAAACGAAAGAAAAAAACAAGATCCGAGGCAAGAAAAACCTTAGATAATGAAATTGAAAACATTGAAGTATGTGGCAGACTTGATCGGTAAAGGAATTGAAATTGAATGAGAGACGAGAGGAGAGTTATACCTTGAAATTGAATGGCGGTGTTTAACTGTGATGGATCTGTTTGCAAAGTGCTCAAATGCATAATGCAAACATATAAAACTAAAACTACAAAAATGGTTAAAAAAAATAAAATTACTGTATATATAAAATAAAAATAGGATCCTTTGCGATTAAATTATAGGCAAATGCTAACATGTGCCCAAGGACACATAATAAGGTGCATTTAATTAATTAACTAGTATGGACACCCGTGCCAAGCACGGGCTAGAAATTCTTTTTTTTTTTTTTTTTTTTTTTTATAAATTTTAAAAATGCTTGTTATATTATATTTATATATATAATATATAAATATGTTTTAACCTATATATATAGCTGTAAAAATGGGTCAGGCTATCAGGCCGGCCCATTAGCCCTATAGTTTTATACGGGCTGGGCCGGACTTCAAAAAAATTATTATTGGGCCTTATCTGATTGGGCCTATTTTTTTAATGGATCGTCATGGGCTGACCCGCGGGCTTTTGGGGCGGCCCCTTAAAGAATTTTTAAAAAATATCTAAAAAAATCTTTACCTAAAAATAAGAAATTTTAGTTAGCATAAAATCTTTAGATAAAATAAGTAACAAAAGATGAGATTTATGAATCATCATCCACAGATTTTTCGACTTTTGCATGATATTTTGAAATATTTATTATTTCATGAAATCATGACACTCACTTTTTTTATGGATATTAATTTGTGTGCGATGCATATGTAGTTTTATTGTCCATTAAAATTTATTTAAAATTTTTTTTTTATCAATTTTTGATAAAAAAAGTATGAAAAAATTTGTCGGCCCGGCCCATTGGGCCATGTAGGCCCTTACTTATTGGGCTGTACTAAGCGGGTCGGGCCTTAATGGGCCGCCCACTTAAGCCCAGTTGATTTCTTGGGCCTCTGGGCTAGGGCTGGACTGGGCTGACCCATTTGAAAACTATATATATATATATATATATATATATATATATATATATATATAGGTTAAATATATTTTTAGTCCATACATTTTTAAAATAATTGGTTAACGGGATAGTGATGTGGTACAGTATGGACCCGTTTTTCTAATTAGCTAACAAATCACGTTGCGACACGTGTCAACTTATAGTGACATTTTTAATTAGAAAGCAAACTATTTTAAAAGTTAAATAAAAGAATGTGTTTTTTCTCGTCTTCATCAGAACTTCAACAACAATAACCAACAACTTCAATCTTTTCATCAAACTCATCAAAACCACTCGGTACATCGCCACTATCGACACACGTCACTTAATCCAACTGCCGGCCAGCCACCCACAACATCAGTCCCCACCGTACCCGAACAGTTTGTCGAATATCATGATTCTAAGCATGCTCAAATAAATGTCCCATATTAAAAAATGATTCTAAGTATGCCCAAACTCTATTGTTATATAGCAGTTTCAGTGAGTTTATTTAGCAATGAGATTTGTTTTGCAAAAATTTAGCAATGAGATTTTAGATCTATTTTGTTTGGTTTTGTTTATAAATCATAACTCTGTTGAATTTTTTCTCCAGGATTTTTTTGGAGTTTGAAACAGAAGGGCTAGATCTATGCTAAAAATGGTTTGTTGTTGTTGTTCCTCTCTTTGTTTCTTCTGGTTTTCTTTAAGTTAGCTTTCATTCATAAAAATATATTGTTTTTCTCCAGGATATTGATTTTTCTCTAACTTAGAAGTGAAAAATTGCCCGCGTTATATATGAGTTAGTTTTCATTCATAAAAATATATTGATTTTGGACTTTTTTGTTAGAATTAATGATTTTAAACTTTTTTTTTTTGTCTTAGAAGAAGTGGTAATCCACTGAAATTAAACTCACATAATTGTGAGATCCCGGGTTCGAACCCGGGTCATGACGTCCGGCCTAACAATTTCGGCAATATTTGCCAGTTGAGCTAGGACTTACGGGACTAATGATTTTAAACTTTAATGTGCACATATATTTATTTTATTCTTATTTTGATAGAAAATTTAATTAATTTATCAAGAGCGTTTTGTTCTAATGGAAGAGGATAATTTTTTATGGGATGAAAAATTCATTCAAGAGCATCTAACATTAGGTCTTGTATCTTGACTATTAGGTAAAAAAATTCTATTAAATATCAAAATGTATTTGATCTAACTGAAAGAACTAAACCAAGCCGGTGTAAAAAGTAAAACATAATTGAAACCAAAATCTTAAACCTCGCATCTTTATTATTTTTTGTAAAAAAATTCAATTAAAAAATTTCAAAGAGATATCCGATCAACCGGAAGAGGCGTAATCTCTTAAAGTGTGAAGAACTAAATTAAATTCACGTAAAAAATCAAGAAATTGAGACGATATCCTTAGACCTCGAATCTTAGTTATTTTTATAAAATGTTCAATTAAAATATTAAAAGGAATTTGATCTAACAAATGAGGGTTAATCTCTTACGATAGAAAGAACTAAAATCAGGCCCATGTATAAAAATAAAGCAATTGAGACCATAATCTTAGGTCTTCTTAATTGTTTGTTCTAACGGAAAATTGTAATCTCTTACAGTCTGAAAAAATAAATAAAGACCGTGTAAAAAGTAAAGCAATTGAGACTGTATTCTAAGGTCTTAAATTTTTCTTTTTTAAAAGTTCAAGTGAAATTTCAAGATGAATTTGATGTAATAGAAGGGAGTAATTTTTTACGGTGTGAAGAAATAAATAAAAAATGTGTAAAAAGTAAAACAATTGAGACCATAACCCTAGGTCTCACATTTTAATTATTTTTGTAATTTTTTTTTATTAAAATATCAAAATGAATTTCATATAACATAAGAGAATAATCTCTTACAGGTGTGAAGAACTTATTCAAGCTCGTGTAAAAAGTAAATCAATTGATACTATAATATAAGGTCTCACTTTTTTTATACTACTTGTAAAAATGTCAATTAAAATTTTCAAGAGAGATTTGCTCTAACAGAAAAAAGTAATTTATTACGGTGTGAAGAACTAATCAATCTCGTGTAATAAGTAAAACAACTGAACCATAGCCTTAGGCCTCATAACTTATTTATTTATATAAAATGTTCAAGTAAATTATTCAAAGATATATGATCCAATGGAAGAGGGTAATCACTCTTACGACTTGAAGAACTAAATGAAGTTCGAGTAAAAAGTAAAGCAATTGATAGCATAACCTAAGGTCTCAATTATTAATTATTTTTGTGAAAACTTCAATTAAAATATCCAGAGATATTTGTTCTAACGGAAGATGATAATCTCTTACGGCGTAAAGAAATAAATAAAGTCGTCAAAAGTAAAACATTTGTGATAATATTCTTAGGCATTTCTTGATCAAATAGTTCAATTAAAATTTCTTGTAAAAAGTTCAATTAAAATTTTGAGATGAATTTGATCAAATAGAAGAGAGTAATTTCTTGCGGTGTGAAAAACAAAATCAAGCCCGTGTAAAAAAGAAAAACAATTGAAACTATAACCTTAGGCCTTACATCTTAATTTTTTTTACAAAATTTTCAATTAAAATATCAAAAAGGATTTAATCTAACAGAAAAGGGTAATCTATTACGGTGTGAAGAATTAAATTAGACGTATGTAAAAAGTAAAGACAATTGAGACTATAATCTTATGTCTCGCGTCTTAATTATATGGGTAAAATATTCGTTAAAATTTCAAGAGATATTTGATCTAGTAGGAGAGAGTAATTTCTTATAGAATGAAGAACTAAATCAAACCCGTGTAATATACAAAACAACATGAACATAACTTTAGGTCTCACATCTTAATTATTTTTATAAAATGTTCCATTAAAATATTCAAAGATATATGAACTAATGGAAGGGATTTATTTCTAATTGCGTAAATAATTAATAAAGCTCGTGTAAAAAGTTAAAATGAAGTTTGATTAAAAGAGGAAAATGTATGTTTTAACATTAGGGGGAAGGGGGATGAAATTCAAATTTCTTTCGAGTGAGATGAGAGTAATTTTCTCTAATATATTTTGTATAAGAAGGGAGGACAGTATATATTTTAACGTATGAGGGAAGAGTAATGTAATTTAAGCACCTCTCAAGAGAGGGTAATATAATTTAGTATAATATGTATTATCTTTTAATTAATTTTTGTTTTTTTTTATTTTGTAAAATCCGTTATTATTTTTTTTGGCAATACATTGAAAAATTGGTAAAAAAAACAAATCAAGGCAAATCTTTTTTTTTTCTTTTGACAATAGATTCTTTTTTTGGTACTTATCCTATATAATTCATCTCAATCTTAATATCTATATTATTTTTTTGTTTCACAATAAATTCAATAATTGGTAAAAAAATAAAAAGCAAGGCAAAATAAGAAAGACAAAAAAAATCATAAAATTAATATTTTGTTGTCAGTGGGAATTGAACTGTGTCCCTTTAGGTCGCAAAGAGAAGACACGTAGGCGCCACATTATTAAAATAGTGCCACATATGAATTTGCTCATTGAGAAATAATGTGAGGATGCCAAGTGTACTTTTTACTTTGAGGAAGGCAAATAATAATAGTATAGATATCTCACTTTAATTAATTAATATCCCACTCAATCCTCACTTCATCTTAATTGATATTAAAACATAATCTTCTATATTAATTAACCGATTAAAACATAATTTAGTCAAAAAAAAAAAACCGATTAAAACATAATCATCTCTTTTTATTTTATATACATCAGATTTTTTTTAAAAACATAATCATCTCCGTAATTAGGCACATGTTAGTGGAATTTGTTAAAACATAAGAATTTTTTTCTTTGGTTACATATGCCCAATTTAAATCCAATTCTTCGGTCAAAAGTTTAGGTGCAATTTTTTATTTTTTCAATTCAATTAAACATTTAAGTGCTTTGTTTTTTTTGGTCTCAGTGAATAGGACCGAGTATTATAGTATTATAGTCAATCAAATTATATTTATATTTAAATCAATAAAAATTGATGTAATTAGTTCATACTATTAACCAAATGCATTAAGAAACTAAATTGTCATTTCATACATATATATTGTTGACTAAATTGACTACGCATTCTCACCTCATTTATCGGTATATAAACAAAAGTTGGCTAAATTTTGTATATATCAGGTCAAAATTTAGACTAAATACATCATTTTTCTTTGATCAATTTATATTTATATTTAAAATTGGAATAGTATAATAGTTTAAAGACTACTACTTCGTATTTGGTCTAAATCTTGGATTATATACATCAACTTTTGTTGATCAAACTCTTGGAGTACTTATTATATTTATTGATAAATAATCTATAAGAGTTGAAGTATTGGTTGATAATATGAGCGAAATACATTAATTTTTGTTGACATGTTTGTCTCTTATAAAAAGAATAAAAAAAAGTATTATACTCCATGCAGTGACTATATTAGTAAAAAATTACTTTTCATATTTTATTGAATAGTTAATGTATTTGATCTATATTATAGACTATATACATCAACTATTTAATAAATTTAAAAAGTGATTTTATATTTACAATAGTGATCGGGAGTATTTATTAATATTAATTATGTTCCAAAATAATTGATATTTTTGCAAAAAAAATTATCCCAAAAATAATTGACCTTTTTTAATTTAGGGTAAATAAGTCTTTATCCCCTGCAAAATAAGCGAGTTTTGCGTTTGCCCTCTGCAATTTTTTTTGTAGGAATATCCCCTTGCAATGTTCAATTTTTTTTTTGGTAATGTATTTTACCTTTGCCGATTTTTTTTCCCAACATAGGACGGTAAAATAGACTACAAATTTTTTTTAAAAAATTGCAAATGGATATTCCTACAATTTTATTTTTGCAGAGGACAAACGCAAAACTCGCCTATTTTGCAGGGGGTAAAGACCTATTTACCCTTTAATTTAAAACAACAATTGCATTCATTCTAGAAGAACACATTAACTACTTAAATCCAATCCTTAATATTTTTTTTACTAATAGTCCAATCACTTTATTTTTACATTTTTTAATTATTATTGGAATGAATAAATATCATTGAAAAATAAATTTTTACCAATATAATGACAGTGACAACAAATTAACTATTTGAATTAATGAATATAATTGTTTTTTTATGATTTTTTTTTTTGCATAGTATGTTTTTTTAAGAGTAGTACTCCATCCGTCCCTTATTATAAGCATTCTTACAAATATTTTATTTGTCCCTAAATATAAGTCCATTTTCAATTTTCTAAACATATTTATTATTACTTTTTCAAACATAACCTCACTTTGCATTGAAATACGTAAAATCAACTACAAATACATCTTTTCACCAAGGACAATTTAGTAATTGTAATATCCAAAAAGTATATATTAATTATACTATCAATTTTTCTTAATAAGCATGAAATTTTTGAGGGACTTATACATAGGGACAGAGAGGGAGTATTAAATTGCGGGATTATTCTAATATATGCCACTTTTCCATTTCCAAAAGAGCTAAACGCGTCCACCTTGTGAATTGTGTGTCATTGAAATTCCTCTTTTCTCTTTTTTCCTTTTTAATCTTTTTTTTGGACAATATATAAACCCCTTTAATCTTAGTACACTATATTATTATTTCAACATTCATTCACTCATTCATTAATTCTTATTCTTTCCTTTACCAACACAATTGAGTCAAAAATGGTTAATTCTACAACACACATGAATTTGAGTCTCATTATCATCTTCTTCATCCTCCTTGTTAGCAATGATGCTGCAGTAGCACAATCAGCATCTCCTTTGGCCTCACCAGCAATCTTATGGGATGTGTCTTCTATTGCTGTACTTGTTGGAGCAATCATTGTCACACTCATATTAATTTTCATCTTCTCATTGTTCCTGCGCCGCATCACAAACCCATCAATGGAAGAGTTAGCAAAACGTGAACTTAGCATTGGCATCAACCCTCAAATTCTCAAAAGTTTTCCAATTTTATTATACTCTTCCATCATCAACAATCTTAAGGAAAGTGAAGCTCCTCTACAATGTGCTGTTTGTCTTGCTGATTTCAACAACAATGATGCAATTCGTGTGTTACCTCAATGTAACCATATTTTTCATCCACCATGTATTGATGCTTGGCTTTCTAACCATTCTACTTGTCCGGTTTGTCGTACCAATCTCAATCATCAATGTTCATGTCATTTGGCCATTTCTATCGACACACAAGTCAACGGCGTATAAAAAAAGCTATCAATTGCGTTTCTACCGGCTGATTCTCTGCAACATCAACGATCGCACAAACGGTCACATCACATGACATAGTCCAGTCTACTGATGGACTGGCAATGTCATGAAATTTATGTATCAGTTGATTTTCTGCAACACCAAAGATTGCGATGACGGTTACTTGGCAGAGTCCAGCTCAATGCATATTGATTTTTGCTGTTACTTATATTAATTAGAGTAAATGTAGTTGTATTAAGCAAAAAATAAATTGAGGTTATGTCTTAGTTATTTTTTTGTGTTGTTAAATACCAGTTGTTATGTAGCTTTTTGGTTTAGGCGAAATGGAAGAGATTAAAAATACTAATGAGATACAAATCTAAGAATATGCACACCAACATTTTTGTATACATAGCCAAGATAAATTCATCAAAAAAATTATTTAATTTTTAAAAGATTGTTTAAGATGTCACTATTTTTTAATTTATAATAATTTAAGATTGATCAAATGTTTTAAGTGTAACATGTGACTCTGTGAGTTGCTAGTCTCAACGAAATCTTAAATATATTAGAGAAATGACTCAATAACGAATATTTTAAGATTTTTGATGAAAATGCAATATCAAATCTCTTGTGAGTTCGAATAATTTAGCCCACAATATTTCAATTGTTTTGAGAGTCATAAGGTTGTTTAGCCGAGGATTCTAACAAAATTAAGTATATTTGTCGACTGAAATAAAAAAAAAAAAAAAATTAACCCGTAGTTTTTATGTCAGCAAAATGTGCATGTGAACAAACTCATATATTATACAGTGACACTCAGAATAGTTATCTTCGTAATACAATGGGACAAATACTTACTGTTTATGAATCAAAATCGGTCACAGATTTACATTTGGTGGTTTCCACCCCATGAATTGTATGGCTGCAAAGATTACATGTGGTTATCTGGATTTTTGTTTGGATTATGAAAAAAGAAGAACAAGTGTGTGTCTATAAACTTGTCGTGTCATCTAGTCCAGATTGTCGTGCATAGAATGAGAAGGACAAGGATACAATAAATTGAGTCTAAACGCGATTGACCCTTTGTCTTGCATTGAATGAGAAGGACAAGGATACAAATTGAGTTGAAGGATATGCATTGATGCTGTGTTGAAAATGTTGTTGGCCTAAATTTATCCTAATGTAAGACATGGCAGCAGCACCACAAAACATGTAAAAAAAACTGAATATTACTTTTGTTGTAGTCAACTTAGATGGTAAAATTAGTTATAATTTATAAGTTCTTTGGGGGAATTTTTTTTTCTTTCTACATATGCATCTCACTTTCACTTGTCAAATTGTCATTGATACAAATACATTTCTATGCATCGGTCCAATAATATTTTAGAGCTGATTTGACTGATTTCACTCAATACTTTTGTTTTTTTTGTTAAATATCGTAGTGATTAGAAATTTCATCATAATTTCACTCAATACTTTGTTTGTATATAAAATCAATTTCACTAATTTTAAAAATCAATGGTGTGCTCGGACAATTTCCTAAAATTGTGGGAGTGAGAGACTTGTCGGACATTCTTCAAAGTAATAGGGACAAACTTCATTTTTAGACAATTTGATTTTAAGGGGTAGAAGTAAAATTGAAGGAGTATAATTTCAATACATAATTTTATTTTACTATGTTTTTAATTTATTTCTTTTTTCATCCATTATTTAAATTTTGGAATCCTTTTTACACACGTACATGCAACAAGCACACACAATAAGCGCACACATACACAACACGCAATACGCGTGCGTTCACACACCACACACACGTGACACACGCCACCGACACGCACAATAATGTCATATAATTATAACGGAGTAGAAAAATATGTCATTTATTAGACTAGTTTGCCGCGTATAAACTATAGAGGATGATGCACCAAAAAAAATTATAGAGGATGTTCATTAATTTTAGTGAAATAGAAAAATATGTCATATATTTAAAAGTCATCTAAAAGGACAATTTGCGATGTCATCTTACATTTTTTTAAAAGATATCTTTCAAATGTTATTAGGAATTGATTACCTCAATATAGAGTATTTTCAAAACAAGAAGTTAAGAGCTCTCAATTTTTTTTCACTTCAATGATATAATTCAACTGTCTTTGTTAATTTACTGGTTATGGTTCTACAATTGAATTCAATAGTTTGCTCTTTGCAAATAAATTAACTTTTTAATTCATAATCTCCTTTGGAATATTAAGGTTTTTGGAGGTGAAAATACTTTGCATTCTTCGAAAATAATGCATTTAAGAAAAGAATGAAATTACAAAGGATTGGATTCCTTATATGATTTTGTGGAATTTGATTTTTTTAGATTGAATTCTACAACTCTTTTGCATATACTACGTCGTGTATAGACAAAAATTAAATTATAAAAAGTACAAAGTAGTGTACTTAATCCTTACAATTCATGAATCACTTTAGATATTATTGAAGCAAGCTAAAAAATTATTACACCAATTATAATAACAATAAGAAGAATTGATCCATATACGATCTAATGAACCAAAACCAAAAAATAGAGATAATATGATACGCAATTTTTAACAAATTTGGCAATTCTTCCCTAAGCATAATGGTGTTCTTTAAGCACCAAATACTCTTTGGTCTTTGCAAACCAAATTATGTGTCAAACTTTAACATATTTCTTACTTTTCAATAATGATCCAAAAAAGTATTGAAATGACTAAGTGATAACATCAATTTGCAACCATCTAAATATGTTCTATTATACCTTTCTAATAAAAACATAATACACAAGGCACAAACTAAATCACGGGGTTTATCAATAATTCCTTTGTTAGCCAAAACTCTCCCTAAAACTACATCATGATTGGTGAGAGTGGATTCTTATCCTGTGTGGCGTCATCCATCATAAATGATTTATATTGAACCATATATCAAATAATGATTTAGGACTATTTAATAAATATAATCATTCATTCTTATTTAAACCACAAATTACTAATCTCCTCCACCTTGGCTTGAATTCCTTAAGCCATTTAGCATTCATCTTCAATAAATGTTGCTGTGATCTTCAATATATGATTAGTAATCATGTCTAGTGGACAATCAGAATTGATGATCTTCTCTAATAGTACATTACCAATTCAGCATGTCATAATCAGAATGAAGCACACTTAAGGCATTAGTAAGGAAAATGTTCTTTAAATTTTTAGGAGAGAGATTTCGAAATAACAACTTTATTATTGTTGATTTTTAAATAACAACTTTATTATTGTTCGTCGATTCAAATTTAGTAAAGAAATCCACGTTAAAATTTTCTTCTCGAAGAAAATGAGTAAAAATTATCTCCCAATTCATCTTCACCATATCTTCAATATTTACAGTAACAACTATGTAACAGTGAAATATGTTATAATCCTTTAAAATGGGGTTGATAGCAGTTAGAGAATCCGAATAGTACAAAATTTTCGAATATCTCATGTCTCTAGCTAGCCTAAACCCATGATAAATCACCATAAGTTCGGTGAAAGTATTATCCATACTGGTCAAATACCAACTTGTGAATTTTGAACCTCTTGTTCAATACAAAAATAATAAGAGTGGAGTAAAAGTTCAATGACAATCAACACTAAGCAATCAAAGCAATAATAATTCTAACAACTTAAGTGTAAGCATAATTCAATCAAGTTAATAACAAGAAATGATAAAGAAAAACAAAATACGCGAGAGGTTTATTACTTGGTCCGGTCCAACAATGACTTACGTTTGGGGAGAGAGCAGTTCTTTGATTCACTATTCCAACAATGTTTACAAGATATCAAATGGATTACAAGAAATTAGCTCAAGAATAAACCTAATTTCTACCTATTTTCCAATCTCTTGTATAAGAGATTCAAAAAAAGGTACCAAGAAAATGTTCACAATTGATCTTCAAAGCAATACCCATTTTCTTTACTTTTCCTCTTCACTCAAGAACAAAGACAACAATGAATCTCACTCTCAAGGTGTTTCCCCGTGTGTTTTCCAACCTTAAATCTACCCCCAAAGAACACTCAATCATTGGATCTTATCATCCAATGATGCTATCCCCAAGAAAATGTACCAAGAAAATGTTCACAATTGATCTTCAAAGCAATACCCATTTTCTTTACTTTTCCTCTTCACTCAAGAACAAAGACAACAATGAATCTCACTCTCAAGGTGTTTCCCCGTGTGTTTTCCAACCTTAAATCTACCCCCAAAGAACACTCAATCATTGGATCTTATCATCCAATGATGCTATCTCTTTGCATTCACATTTGAGCTCTGATCCATGCTAGCTGATAAAGTTAATTACCCCTAATGATCATGAAAGAATCATGGAAAGGAAATATGCAGGGAAACAAATTTGGTGTAGTAACTGCATCATGCAATTTTCAAATTTCAACCATTCAATCTCAAACGTCTCGATATTTGTTATCATGTAATATAAACCGTTTGATCTAAAATTAATGGCCTAGATACTTTGGTTGCGTTTGACCTGACTTATTTTCAACCTATAAGTTACTTTTAGCTTAAAGTTAAAAAATATAACTTTAAAGATAAAGTTAAAGCTGTTTGGATTTTTATTTTTCTGATAACTTAAAAGCTACTTTTAAGACAATTGTTTGATTGTGATAAAATATATATTTTTAGATAAACGATTATTTTATTTAAAATTTCTTCTAAATTATTAAACGCACACAACAAGTGAGAATATTTTTTGATATATTAAGTGAAATATTATTCAGAAGTATGTTAACGGAAAAACAAATTTTATAGAAAATATAAAAAGAATAATAAAAAATAGAAATAAAATGAAATTGTAGTATTTAAATAATAGTTTTCACGAAAGTATTATCAACACTTGATGAATTTTGTTGGATTTTACACTTATTTTATGTCAAAGATAACGTAATCTACCTTTTGAACCGTCCCTTTTGTACATTCATAGTTTGAAATTTCGTAGTATATACTGGTACAGTTCAGATTTTATATTCCGAAAACTAATTCGGGTTTTTTCTTTTGTATTAAGTTTGCGTTCTATAATAACATAAAAAGAACTTAATTTTTCTTACCTACATTTTTTTATCAAGTAGCCTAATGGTTATAAATTCTACCTTAAAGATGAATAAATTGAGTGTCTGAAGTTCGAAACCGACTCTTGCACATATAGTATGATGTTCCATGCAGTCATTTTATTTCTTTTGTGAACTTTATACTACCATTTAGATATTACCATTTTATTTCTCAATAAAAATACTTGTTAATACCTTTAATAAGAAAAATGATAAGAAACAATCCATGACAATGGCATGCTCCCTGCAAGACTCAATAAAATAAATAAATAATACAGTTTGTTGAGTGGGGGGAATCGAACAAGTGGTATATTTGCCGAGAAGCTCAACTTAAAGCATAAAGTTTCAAATATTAACTTTATCCAAAGCTACTTTATTTGTATATTTTACACACATAAGTTAAGTTACTTTTTCAATTAAGTACTTATTGAAAAAACAGTTTGGCCCAACTTTTCATTTTAAGGAGTAGAAAAGTCAAAATAAGTTGGGCCAAACATAACTTTTATTGCGGGCAAATATGTGCTTTTTATACAACAAGGAATCCAAATTCAAAGTAGAAAAATATACCGTTTGATCTCATATTAATTGCTGAGATCATTTAAGAGGTGTTAATTTAAAGGTAAGGATCAGCTGTCACTGCAAGTTGATAATAATTTCAGAAAGAGAGATAATTTGAAGGCAATGTTATAGGTCCACAGAGCTAAGCTCCAAGAGAGAACAATGCTTTCAGCCTATACCAAACACCAACATGATTAGACAAATATGTAAAAGTGATTAGATAAGAGTAATGAATTGTCACAAATTTTGTAGTCATAGATTCTTAGTAATCACTTTCAAAAGCTAAAGGATAAAATTTTATTTTGAAAAATTATAGCATAGTTTTATCCAACTTCATGTTAAGTTTATTTGAGAATTATTGCAGTGTTTTCTTATATATATTTTAGAGCATATGGTTTTATTTTCATAACTTTTCTTCACTCCTGTTTTATACAATCTTTTGAATTATTTTAGAATTTTCAAAATTTACTCAATCCATTTTTAAAATAAGTTTTCAAAAACTTTTATATAGTGTCTTCTCTAATGAGATGGAAACAGGAAACACCAGAAGTAAACGCGAAGTGTTTTGTCAAACTAGACGCTTTGCGCTTTCTCTTCCATCACAAGAGCACTTAGAAGTCATTGACAAATGGAAGTGCTGAAACAGAAACTAGTGTTATCACAGAATTGAGAACATACAAAAAACACTATCAGTTATTGAACTATTTATTTAGCACAAAGATATTAAAAACTAAAGTATGATTGAAAACGTATATATATATATATATATATATATATATATATATATATATATATATATTTAATCAGAGACCATAACTAAAAACATGATATATATACATGTAATCGCCAAAGAACTTCCACAAGCAAAAGTCTCAACAGAACCTCTTTAAGTCTGTGCACAAAAACTGACAAAATATTAAATTTCATGATTGCTAACACTTAATTTATATATTTGTATGCCATCTAACTTCTATGTGATCCTTCGGTATCCGATTAATTATGCAGAGGGTTCGGTCCAGAAGGAACTACGTGGTGAGAAACTGCATGAATTTGATTGAACTTACTCTTTCTGGTATTCAAAGAAGAGAGAATAGCAGAATAACTTTGAATAAACATGGAAGAAATTAGTTTTCTTTCTGATCTTCTTTCCATGTCAACATGATCGACCAAATAACGAGACATGGAACCTTGCATTACAGATAGCAGAATCATGAGAAGCAGGAAAATGGTTGTTGATTTGAGATCTCTCATATTTGTGATGATGGTAGGAGCAAGAAAATTGGATGAAGAATAGGAAAATTGTTGCTGAATATGTTTCACTAAGACTAAGGTATGCTAATGAGTTTACACTAGAAGCTAGAATAAGGAATTAATAAGCAAATTTAAAATATAAATATAAACGATTAGTGACAAGAGCACATTGCCACATTCTGTGACTCATATGGTATGCCAAATGTCAAAAGTTGACTTTTCTGAAAGTGATAAGTGGCTGCCAAGCCTGTTAGGGCCGGATTTGGATTTGCTTCGGGTAACAATTTCACGCATTCATACGGTTAGTAATTCTGGTACGTTGATACAGTTTTAGTTTAGATTCTCTCTCACCGTGCAACAAACTTATTTTCTTATACAAAATTATTACCCAATGTAGTGGTAGGACATCTGGACATGCTCTACAATTGCATGCAGTATGATGTTGCAGTTGTAAGGATTGTTAAATTTAAAGAGATAAAATTTTTCTCTCTAAATTTAACGGTCTCTGCATCTACAACACTTTATTGAAGGCATAAAAAAGATCACCGCACCTTAGGAGATTTTATAAGTCCTTTTCATTCAAAGTTGTTAATTCTCCTACGCTAAATTTTCTTTGAAAATATACGTAAACTAGTGTGGCAAACTTGTTTTGAAACTTAAATTGTATCATATTAAGTTCAATGTAACTAAGCTAGTGTTTTTCCTTGTACAAAAATTCCAAAACTATTCTACAAAAAGGTAGATAGCACCAAAAAAAAAAATATATGTTAATAATTGTAGTCTAATACTAGTATATAAGATTAAACTAGCTGGTATGCAGGCTTAAATTAATAGGAAATTGACATTAACATTATTTTAGGGGAAAACTTCCAAAATTCTTGACAGAAATTTTCCAAGTGTTGCATATTTTATATATATGTCATTGACTAAAGCTACATTACACGCAAAATATTTGACCCAATCAAACACTACAGAAAATTAATTGTATAGTCTCAATTCATGATTACTCCCTAAAATTAGTTAACAATAACATCCTATAACACCAAACAACAGTAAGATTCAGAATTTTCTATCAGAAATGACATATGCAAGGAGTACTAAGTTTTACACGGCACTTTACATTATTTTTTTCAACTTTTGTATGCTCTCAATTCCCCTATAAGGACTTATCAGTTTTTTTAAATTTTGACAGCAACTTATTAGTTAAGTAATTGATCATAGAACTCCCAATCCTTTATGAAAACTACTATCCAAAGAATGTTAGCAGTGATAAAATTTATTCCATGTTTGAAGCATCAGTATCAGTGGTCAACATATATCTACCATTAGATCTAATATATTTTTTTAAAATATATGGTTGTGATCGATAACTTGAGGTGACTGCTTTCTCTCCATGCATCGCTCAAAAATTCTTCCACCCACCAAAAGTTATCTTTCTGTAGTGTAATTTTACCATAAGACATCTTTCGGTAGTGTAAACTTTATCGAAAGATATTTTCCGGTATATATATCTTCCGCGTGAACAATGTAGGAGGAAAAAAGCAATCACCATAACTTGATATATGCTCATTCATTCAAACCATTTTAATTTTGAAGTTACAAATGGATCCTTTATCTTTCCACAACTTCAACATGGTCCATTTTTCTCTTCACATAAGCCATATGATTATGAAGTCCATATATGATTAATCAATCCCTAGAACATCAAAGGACAAGTTTCCTTTGAAATGAATCTCAAAGAGTGAACTACATATGTGTACTTGATTCATTTGTTGCAAGGAGGCAAATTAAGTGCTATACCAAGAGGTGCCAAACTTCACACCATTCTATTTCCTCACGGAATCAGATTAACCACAGTCACAACAGAATGTTGTATTAGATATGAATCGTCCGATTTCTAATTGACAGCTGAGATCATCTTACCGTATAAAACTAAGATTTTTTTTATTTTTTTTTTATTGAATAAAACTAAGATTTAAATTTGACTGACCGATAACAAATTAATGAATAGGATTAATTACAGTGAAAAACTATGTGCTTAAGCCACAACAGTGAATCTGCATCCTTTCCTCACTCCATGGGATACCTCCCATTCAGAGATCCATTTACTCAAAGTATTTCTTTTTGTCAATTTTGTGTGTCCATTATTTCTATAATAAAGGATATGAAAGTTGATTGAAAGATGTTTTTACCAAAAGGATATGAAAGTTCATTGATATCGACCCTTATTAAATATTTTTCATACTTTCCACATGGATACTTGCAATACCCAACTTTTACATAAAGACATACACAGCATAATTTGGTTAAGTATTTTATTTTTTGTCTGACTTTTACATAGAGGAAATGATTTTGTAGTTTGTTTGGCTTTATGAGCTTTTTGCTCACAAGGATGAAGAATGTGTCTATCTTCGTCCTTTCCACTGATAAACTCCTCTTTTTCTCGCTAGTTTTTTGTTCCGGATTAAATAGCATTCAAACTAAAGAAATAAAGCATGAAGAAAGAAGCAGCACATTGCCCACTATTGATTAATCGCCTCTTAATATCATATTCGAGACCGATAAGGTCCAAAAGACCGATACTTCATTTATTTTTGCTACAAAGCAATGCATTATTCAACTAACAAGTATGCAAAAGAACACTACTCAGCCCAAGATATGACCCTGAATGTCATTTGTCTGTTACCGTTACGTAATATAACATTTTATGGACTGAAAAATGAAGAGATAACTTAAATTTACCACAACAATTCATTATTTATCAGATTGAATGTTCAACTTTAAGCAAAGCAACAGTGCATAAGAAGTGACATGCCTAACACTAACTATGAAACTTGCCTGACATATTTGCTCAACCTTTTCAGCAACTACTATGGTGTTTCTCTTTACCATAAATCTTTTGCAATGTGTTTGTGGGATCAGTCTTTATCAGCTTCGACATTTGAAGGGGTTTCGTCACTTTTAACAGCCGCAGCAGTTTCTGATTTGTCATCTTCAGTTGGCTTAACAGCATCAACATCACGGGGAGTAGATTCTGATGGTTCGCCGCTGGATTCAGCCTCAGTAATCGGAACTTCCTTTTTAATAGTTCCAACCTTTACATACTTCTCCATAAACTTGTATTCCCAGTCCTGTAATGCGTCGAGCTCAAATGGGCCAAGACCAGAAATATCCCCAGTTAGATCTTTCTCTTCAAAAGACATCTTTGCTAAAGCTCTACTAGCATCCTTCCCAGCAAATAAAGCATAAGGTCCACCGGGTCCATAAAACATCCTAGAACAACATGGTTAAAGGCGAGGATAATAAGAAATGGTATAGGCACTCAAAGTTGCAGTGAAAAAAGTAAACATGTGTAGAATTCATTGTTGCACAATAGAGACAGTGTATTTGATTCTGGTAACAAAATTGATTTTGTAAAACTAATTTGAGAAAAAATAAGAGTTGAATGTAAAGTGATTTGTGTTTGAGTACCTTCATACAAATGTGGATTGAACAACAAATTCGATTTTAAAAATAAACCGTAGAGTCCAAAAAGTTTCAAATTCAAGCTTCAACTTAGAATCAACTCTTGAGGAAAAACCAGTTCTACTCGAGAGCATTCAAACATCTCAAGCCTCAACTCAAAATCAATTTTAAACTTACAGTATCAATTTTGACTTCTCTTAAATTGGAACCAAACATACACTAAAAAAACATATACTCCCGCTGATCTATAGTAGTTAGAACTTAGAACAGATCAAGCAGACAACATTACAACAAAAACAAATGAAATAATAAAGGGACAAAGGATGCACATATGCTTATTGGGGACACATACAGATCTAAAAAATGGATTGGTTACTTAGTTCAAGAAAAGAAATAAATTAGGTTGCAATGACAACACTCAATAAAATTTCATACAATATATTAACTATACACTCGAACCTTATATCAGAAAATTACTTATGATTAATGTTAGAGGAGCCAAAATTGATTCTAGAGACGTAGAATTGGTTTTGACATGTTTGATTTCTCTAAAATAGAATTGATTTTGACTCCATAATTTATTCTACTTGAAGCTAGAAATTGTAACTTCTAATTCTAAAATTGATTTTTCCGCTCAAATTTTTTTGTTCAACTCACTTTTACATGAATGTATACAAACATAAATAACTAGTTTCAACTCAATTATCTCACCACAGAACCAAACATACACTAAGCCCTAAGGTCAACTTGTACATATAAAGAGAAAAACATGAACTTTACATAAGTTATAATAAATAAATAGAATCAAATTATCACTTTTGCAGAAGGGTATAAAAGAATCACACAGATAAAGAGGAAAAAACTGAACTTCACGTCAAGAATATCAAAAATATTAACAATTTCTGCAAAAGGTGTGAAAAAAACAGAAGATAAAAATAAGGGTTATGTTAAACCTGCTCTGAGAGACATCATAGATCTGACCCTTAATAGCCATGAGCAAGGGTTTATCATGATCGGAGCCATCATAGGCCTTGAGTTGTTCTTCAGTGATTTCACCTAGCTGAACAGGTGGTCGAAGAGGAGGAAGCTCCTCCTCTTGGAAGTGGCGGGTTTGGTGGTGACGGTCAGATGAAGAGGAGGAGCCAAAGAGACCAGAAACGACGTAGTAAACGGCTAATAGAAGAGCCAAGACAGTGAAGAAGGTGGTCGGAGATAGACCGGTGTAGGTGACGATGGACTCTTTCAGAGTCTCCCACAGCTGAACACTGCCCATCTTCTGTGTAGAGAGATAGATAGAGAGACAAAAAAAATTGAGGACAGAGAAAGAGAGTACTAGGAGGTTGCACTTGCACCTCTAGATATTAATATAAGAAAAAAATTATTTTTAAAACACGTAAATGATGTTTTGGTCTTGTATGTTTGTGAATTTTTTGTTTTAATCCATTTTTTTTGTTGTAAATAAGTATGTATGTTTGCAAATTTTTTGTATTAATCCCTAAAGTCGAAATCCGCAGGAAAATCTGCACGAAAACTGTAGATTTTTCTGCGAATTTTGACTATAAGGACTAAAACCAAAAATTCACGAACATACAAAGACTTATTTGCAACAAAAAAGATACATAAACTAAAACAAAAAATTCACGAACATACAGAGACATAAATGATATTTAAGCCTTTTTAAAATTTATTGATGTATTTATTTTATTTTATTTTTCGGAACTAAGTTCAAAGAAATAATTACAAAGTAACAATTTGGGGAGTAGTAACTCCCAAACTATCAGCCAAACATAAATAGTCTATCTCTATCGAAGGGATATCAATCATGATGCATTCAACTAATTGACATGGCATCCTATCAAAGCCAAAACATCAACCGTTTTATTTGTCTCACGGTATACATGTCGAATGCTAACATTTCACCCTTCTTGTAATAAGCGTTGAATTCTTCTAATTAAACATTCTTCAGAACCGCTAGAGAGTCAATTTGTAATTCAACATTCACCAACCCTTTTCGTCGAGCTAGGCACAACCCTTCACGTGCTTCCCATAACTCATCAATGATGGCATTTGTTGTACTTATATTTTTTGAATATCCTCCAATCCAAGCTCCTTGAGGATCTCGTAAAACTTCTACACACCCAACTACACCGTGTTGCACAGCTCCATCTGTATTATTGTCGTGTTAAGATACTGACTGACAGTGCTTCCCATCAGACATTAATATTAATATAGGGATGCTCCATTATCATTGTTATGCTACGTTGTGCTTTATAATAATTCTCCACGTAATTATGGATATATCTATGTGAAAAACACAGTTTTACATATTCACATATTCATAGTCAAATTTCTCTTTGTTCCTTCATAACCAAAGATTAAAGCGAGTGGTAGTCCAAATTACCCTCCAAACAAATACCCCCTTCTAATAATGCATCAGATTACATGTTCCTTTGAAACCAAACTTAATAATTGCAAGTAAAGAAATCCAAACGGTATTGAATAAGGACTAGATTCTTCTAAGTATTGTGTGCCAAACGGTATTGATGTATTTAGTTCAAATATAAAATTAATTGAAAAAATAATTAGAGCAATTTTATAACAATTGGGATTTAGACAATATGTTATTTGTAATTTCAAGTTGTATAATTAGGTGTATTTTCTCTGCCATTGGTTTTCAAAATTATTACTTATTAGTAATTAGAAACTATGAATGTGCTTGTGTACATTGTTTATTAATGTCTTTGCTTATTCAGACAGTAAGTTATTTCTAATAAAAAAAAAAAAAAAAAGAGACATGATGAATTATTTAAACATATATAAATCTATTCTTACCTATAAATATGATTTTTTTTTGTCATGTTTCATATGTTGTGCTGTTAAACTTTTAATGTTTAAGGAACTAACTTGACAGTTTTCAAAATTAAAAGATTTATTTTTGAATGCAAACTCTAAAAGATTAACTTGAGAAAAAATATTGCATGGTAAATCTTTAACTTTAAATTAATTAATTAGATGATCAATGGAGCTAACTTATAAAAAAGAAGAAAAGAGACATGATGAATTATTTATTTATTAAATTAGAGACGTGATGATAATATCATGGAAAATGAACATTAAAAACGAGGGAATGTGTAAATATTAGGGGTGTAAGTGGATCAGAAAAATTCAATTGAACCGATGATTCAATTCAAACCGAAAAAAAAATCGGTTTTTTTTGGTTCGGATAAAAAACCGAACCGAACCAATTGAAAACTAATGTGGTTTGGTTCGGTTTCCGGTTCCGTTTTCAAATCCATTGGATTGAACCGAACCAAACCTATACTTATAATAGAATCAATTTTAACCCATATGTGATTAAAATAGCAACCAAACATGCCCTGATTTAGTTTTGATTTTGGGTTTTCAAGTAATTGTTATATAAATATAGTGTGAACAACAAGTATTGATTTTTAAAAAGAGAACATAGTGTTTGCTTGTTTATGTAGATTTATTGATATGGCATGCCCTAAATTTAAGCTTATAATTATGTGAATTTATATTTTTGTAAATTTAAGTTTTGATCTTTTTAACTATGTGAATCTAAGTTTTTGTAAATATAAGTTTTTGAAAATTTTATGAGTTTCGAACATATGAGTTTGAATTAAATTTCTGGAATGTATTTTGTACTCTGTTTGAAAACTTTATGAGTTTCAATATGATGTTATTGTTATGAACTGCGATTCCTTTTTTATTGTGTATGATGATATTTGATTAGGTGTCGTCGAAAAAATAATAGTAGAAAAAAAATAATAGGAAAAATATTACAAAAAAAAAGCATTACAAAACTGATTAAAGTATCCGAACCAAACCGATTAGTTTGGTTCGGTTTCATTTTTTAAAAAAGGACAAATCATCCAAACCGAACCAATTGACTACACATTGGTTCGGACTTTGGATTCATCAAAAACCAATTCAAGCCGGTCCAATTACACCCCTAGTAAATATGGTGCGAAGGAAAGAGAATCACAAAATCTTAATATTAGACATCTTTAACATGCACTTAGGGTATTTTTTTACAAGTGTCAATCTATGAAGCCCTCCACATCATATATTCCTTTTCACAACAATCCAAATTTTTAGCCCTTTTTAGCCAACAATTCAAATTCAACCAATTGAGAGAAGAGATATGTGGTTTGGGCTTTTATTGACCCGACCCAATATTTACCCTACCCGAAATCCATGAGAACCATCAGGAAAGGAATCAATTCTTTCTCCTTCAATCCTTTTCATTTTCACAGTCAATGCTCTGCACACCAGCGAAAAAGGGGATTCCCTTTTCATCTTCTCCCACAAATTGCATTCTCCCTAGGTAAACTTTCATCAATTTTGCCTAAAGCTTTGTGGAATCTTATTTTTAAAAAAGAATATCAACCCAATTTGAAGCTAATCTTCTATCACAATTTCAAATAAGCATCTCTCCATTACCCTTTTGTATCATTAATCAACAAATTTCAATTTGATTCCTTTGTTACCTCTGAGTTCTTTCCATTACCAGGATTATCAACACAGAGGATTGAGAATCTGCAATATTATATGTAAGTTTCACTTTCAATTTCAAATATTAGGTTCTGTCTATAAATAGGGGAATGGGAATGGCTTTAAGAATTGCTCACACCACAATCTAATCTCTTATTATTTCACTTTTTCAAAATGGCTTTGTCAACACTTTCAAAAACTTTTGACAAAATTTCTGAAATTAATGATTCAAAATCCTCTTGGAATGTCAAAGCAAAAATTATTAGATTGTGGGTTGTGAAAGACTTCAACAGAAATGATTTGCCATTTTCAGTTGAAATGGTGTTAATGGATGCTGAGGTTTGTTTCTTTGCAATAATACGAATTTCATACTTTGGTATCATAATCACTTTATTTATCTCATGTATTCTTTGAGGTGTTATAAAAGAATTTCAATATGAGGTTTACATTGTTTGGTATCATAATCACTTTTTATATCCATTCACACAAGTCAGTAACACACCATGTTATATTCCACAGACCCATTTTATGCAATATTCACTCTTTTAAATACTCTGAAGCTCAGAATTCTGAAGCCAACTCTGAAGCTCAGAATTCTGAAGCCAACTATGAAGCTCAGAATTCTGAAGCCAACTCTGAACCCAGAATTCTGAAGCCAATTCTACACCTCAGAATTCTGAAGCCAATTCTACACCTCAGAATTCTGAAGCCAATTACATATAGAATTTCATATTCTTGCTGTCAAATTGAATTGGACTGTTTTGTATTTTTAGATTGTCCTTTATGTTGATGTTGATTTTGCTTATTTTCTATTATTTTGTGTTTTGGTAACAGCTTAATGATAATTATTTTCTAATATGTAGGGAGATCGAATTCATTGTTCACTTAGAAAAACCCTATTGTACAAGTTTGCAGAACATATCAAAGAGGGCAGAGTCTATTCATTTGAAAATTTGGACTCTGCCTCAAATGGTGGAACCTATAAAACTACCAAACATGACTACAAACTTACTTTTCAGTTTGGATCGAAAGTAACCCCACTTGGCCCAAACAAACTCACCAACCTATCTCCTTTTAAATTTGTTCCTATTGGTGAAGTCATTAATGGCAGCTATGACAACGATTACTTAGTTGGTAAGTTATATATTGAGATTTAAATGTTATATTATTATTTGTGGGAGCTTAATTTATTTGATGTTATTATCTAATGTTAATTTTGAAATGGTTAATTGTTAGATGTAATTGGAATGCTGACTGGAGTTGGGGAAGAAAGACAATATGAGAGGAGTGGACAAAGCACCAAACTCAATGTCATTGAACTTGAGGCGGATGGGTATATTTTGTTCTAAGCACATATAATATAGAATTTATTATCATGAATAAATAATATTACTATAGTTTAAGATAACTAATGACAAGTATTTTGACTTTTAGGGAAAAGATTCAGTGCACTCTTTTTGGATCTTATGTTGATGAGCTCAACAATTTTCTTTCCACCGGCGAAACACAAAATGCTGTTGTTATCATCATGCTTGGAAAGGTGAAACTATTTCAAGGTATAACCCCATTTACTTTTTTATTTTCTCCATGAATAGTTTTATGTATATATAACTTTGTTTTCTATTTTAATTAAGTCATTGATATGGAATGTGTAGACAAACTTCATATCCAAAACTGCCTCAATTGCACCAAAGTTTTTTACAATCCTGTCAATGATGATGCGACTTACTTAAGGAGTAGGGTGGTTGAAAATGTTGACACACCATCTCCTCTTATCCTTACCCAAATACATGCACAACCTAGAGTTGATCCTCTCCAAGAATTTCTCTATTCCACTCCTAGGAACACTATCCAAGGTCTTCTTAATTGTGAAGAGGTAAATAAGAAATAATATGTAAATCAATATTTTCTAAAAACAATAATCATATTCTTATATATTTAATTTATATGTATTAGGATGCTCTTTTTGTTGTTCTTGGAACTATCAAACACATTGTCAACCATGATAATTGGTTCTATACGGCATGTGCATGCAACAAAAGTGTGTATCCAGATTCGGGCATGTATTTCTGCGAAAAATGTAACAAACATGTCAAAAATGTTTCACCAAGGTAACATTCTTTCTTTATAGATATATATTAATTGTCATTATTAAATAAGTTTCAATCATAAGATGCTAATTTTATTTTTTGTTCATTGTATTTAAAGATTTTCCATCAATGTTCGTGTTATGGATGATACCGACAGCGCCACATTTGTGCTTTTCGATCGTGATGCTGCAATGTTGTTTAACAAATCATGTGCTGATGTATTGCGCAGTCGGGATACCGTAAGTATTTTAAATACGATTAAAATCTAAGCATATATAACTATTATCTAATGTATATTTAATTTTATATCTTTTTTTTTTTACTTTTAGAGGGCTGCAACGAATGTTCTTCCTGCAGAAATTAAAGCATTGGTCAATTCAACATATCTATTCAAAGTTGAGTGCAAAACCCCCGTGAGTCATAGGTTTGAGCCGTCTTTCCGTGTTCGCAAAGTTTGCACCGACATGATTATAATTAATCAATTCAAGTCCAAGTGGGAGCATGAAGAATCTACCTTTGCAAAAAATGCCAATGTGAGAATTTTTTTTTTTTAATCAGTTTCTAAAAATGTTTCACTTTATCAATCAACTTATGCACAATTGAAATATGTATTGGGTTTTAGAATACCTTCAGTTTACAATAACTATGATTTTTTCTTATGAATAGGAAATGAATTCTTTGAGTGCGCTGCATGACACTCAAATTGGATCTTCAGCAAACTATCTTGATACTAACAATGTTGAGCCACTAACAGCAAGTTCTGCAAAGGAGAATGAGTTAAAATTGGATTGTGCAAATTTGGGCATCTCACAAGTAAGTAATCACTTTATTACTCAAAATACTTCCTCTTAAAGTGGAACCAAACATACACTGCTAATTGAACATGATTAGCAGTTTTAGTAAATATAATAGCTCTTTAGTTTTGGAATTTGGTTTAATTGCTTGCTAAATTTTCCTTTATTTTGCTTTGTGATGTTTTTTTGGGTTCTAATGTCAAATTTTGATTGCTGTGTATATGCTAATAAGTTATCAGCTGATTTCTTTTTCATGATAAACTTTATAGTTTGATTACAAGTATATAATACATATATTTCTACTACATAGTATTTAACAAATACTCATATTTTCTAATTTTGTTGTTGTTATTCAATTAGGACTTAATGCCAGCATTCTCTGAAACTGTCATTGATGTTGATGATATCAAAAGTCCCAAAAAACTTGATGCAAAGGGCAAGGCAAAAATGGATAACCATACTACCAAAGGAAAGAGGGTTTCACCCAATGATGAAGTTAATGGACAAGACATTGATGTTGATGACATACCAAGTCCCAAAAAAGTGGATGCAAATGGCAAGGCAAAAATGGATAACCATACTAACAAAGGGAAGAGGTCTTCTCCCAATGATGAAACCAAAACTCAAGACATGAACCTTCCAATTAAGCTTCTCAAAAGGCCAATTAAGATTGAAAAGATCTAATTGCTTAATTTGGTTCTTCATATCATGTGATATTGGCTTTGTTTGCTCAATCAAGATATTATATTATCTATAATGAAGTATCAATTATTATATTTCCTACATTATGTCTTAGGTTTTCTAATTGGCCTTATATTAAGTACTTGAAATGGCCTTTCTATTTTCTTATTTCTTAGGTTTTATTATATCAATCTACTTAAGACCCAATTATATTGGGCATTAGAATTCTCAATTGGCCTTATATTAAGTACTTGAAATGGCCTTTGTATTTAGTAGTGGGCTTAACGATGAGTATCCATTTTGTATTATGTTGTTAAGTGCCCTTTTTGTTAAACTACTGATTATTGTAATATGGCCAAATATGGTCTTCTTAATTGAAGTTAATTTTTATATATCAAGTTCAATTATTTAACTTTTATTTTTTATATTATTTAACTTTGAGTTTCCAAATAATAATAACACAACTGATGTTTTATTATAAGTAGATTCAAAATAATAATATATTTGGTTACCTTTAAAAAGAGTCAAAATAATAATATCCTAGGTACCAGTTTATGTTTTATTTAAAAACTTAGGGGGGGGGGAGTGTATAATCAGGTATAAAAAAATACAACTTATGGACTCTAGGCTCATGCAAAAAAACTTTCTATGGAGATGGATGATCATACTTCCAAGATATCAAGGTTTAGAAGAATGGCTATTAGAAAGAAAAAGAAAAATGAAAATATCAATTCATCATCAGAACGTGTGGTATGTACCAGGCATGAAAAGCAATCTGATGAGTGTGGGTCAATTGATTGAGATAGGTTTTTCAGTTACTATGAAAGACAATCTTCTGAAGCTATATGACGGTAATCAGAAGCTGATTATGGAGTCAGAACAGGGAAGGAACAGAACATTCAAGGTGAATGTTAGAACTGCAGATTCTGAATGTCTTAGTGCAACAAGTGTTGAGAAGGATAGTGAGCTGTGGCACAGAAGATTTGGTCATCTGAATTTCAGAAGCTTGGGGCATCTGAAGTCAAAGAATCTGGTACATGGAATTCCTATAATCAAGAAGCCTGAAAAATCATGCGAGGTGTGCATGAAAGGGAAGCAACCAAGACTGCCGTTTGCATCAGAAGTAGCTCCAAGAGCAAAACATGCCTTGGGAGTAGTACATTCTGATGTGTGTGGACCATTTCCAGTACCTTCACTTGGAGGAAACAAGTATTTTGTATCTTTTGTTGATGAATTCACAAGGATGACATGGGTAACACTCATCAAGTTCAAGCATGAAGTGTTTGCTGCGTTTCAGAAGTTCAAGGTGAAGGCTGAGAAACAGAGTGGTCAGAAGCTGAAGATTCTCAGAACTGATGGTGGTGGTGAGTTTAATTCTAATGAGTTTAAAACTTTCTGTGAGGAGAATGGAATTGAGCATGAGGTTACAGCTCCTTATACTCCTCAACACAATGGTCTTGCTGAGAGAAGAAATCGTACTTTGCTTGATATGGTGAGAAGCATGCTGAAAGAGAAGAAGCTTCCTCATCACTTATGGGGAGAAGCTGTTGCCACTGCAACATATGTGCTCAACAGATGTCCAACGAAGAAGCTGAAGGAAATAGTTCCTATTCAGAAGTGGACTGGAGAGAAGCAAAGTGTTAGTCATCTGAAGGTGTTTGGATCTGTATGCTATAAACATGTTCCAGAAGCCAGAAGACAGAAGCTGGATGATAGAAGCAAAGTAATGTTACTGGTGGGGTACCACAGTACAGGTGCGTACAAGCTTTATTGTCCAGAGACTAATAAAATTGAATTCAGCAGAGACGTCATTGTGAAGGAATCTGAAACTTGGGATTGGAACAAGTCTCAATCAAATTCTGATGTGAGAATCTCTGAGGATGGCTCTGAAGGAGAGTCAGAATCTGAAGGCTCTGAAGATGATTCAGAAGATGGAGATGACTCTGATGGTGATTCTGAATCTGACTCTGACTCTGAAGGCAATTCTGAAGATCAGAATTCTGAAGCCAACTCTGAAGCTCAGAATTTTGAAGCCAACTCTGAAGCTCAGAATTCTGAAGCCAACTCTGAAGCTCAGAATTCTGAAGCCAACTATGAAGCTCAGAATTCTGAGGCCAACTCTGAAGCTCAGAATTCTGAAGCCAAGTCTGAAGCCCAGAATTCTGAAGCCAATTCTACACCTCAGAATTCTGAAGCCAATTCTGAAGGTCAGAATTCTGAAGCCAATTCTGAAGGTCAGAATTCTAAAGCCAATTCTGAAGGTCAGAATTCTGAAGCCAATTCTGAAGGTCAGAATTCTGAAGCAAACTCTCAAGGTCAGAATTCTGAAGAAAGAATTTCTGAAGGTGTTCAGAGGCTACAGAGAATCAGAAACATCCCAAGAAGATTTGCAGGATTTGAAATGTTGCAAGACACTGAAGTAGACTCTGAGGGAGAAATTAATTGAATTGCAAGACTCTTATGGCTAATTAAAAAAATGATGTAGAGACTTTTTATTAATTATGGTGATTACTTCACCTTATTGTTTATCAAATGTATTAGACCTGATTATTATATTATTTCTATATGCTATGTCACTAACTTATTTAATTATGGTATGATGTGTTAAGTAAGAAGACCATACTTTTATTTTCATGTTCTATATTATGGAGACTTTGTTTAATGTAATTAATGGAATGAGGAACCAATTTACACACAGAATATTATTAACATATTTGACTAGAAGACAATATTTAGTAAAGAATCAACTCTCCAAAATATGACATAGTACTCACGTTTTTGGTTGAGCACAAGATGACATATACATAGAGAAATTTTTAATAGAGAATATTTTGGAAGGATTCCTTTACCATCTTACTTTTCTATCATTCCTTCATTATTTACTATCTTTTTTTCACATGGCTCAACCATACCCAAAAGCATATCTTACATATCTCTACAAAAAGAATATTTTGAAGTCAAACAACTCCATAACAATTCACTATAAAACAAAGAATATAAATATGTTCAATCACTATCACAAGTAGTTGGAATCTATACTATATGGAAAGTAGTAAATAGTCAATGGCACAAAACCATATCCTCCACCGAAAAATAAAAAAAAAAAAACCCACAAAATGACACAAGTTCTACCTCCAAATTTCACAACAAGCATATTAATTTGCCATAAGAAAAAGTAACTTATCTCATGCAAAAAAACTTTCTATGGAGATGGATGATCATACTTCCAAGATATCAAGGTTTAGAAGAATGGCTATTAGAAAGAAAAAGAAAAATGAAAATATCAATTCATCATCAGGTTATATTATGACTTTCTTTATATTAGTGTTTTAAGGTCTTTTCATTTAATATTAGCTTACATTCTAACTTCCATGATAACTAATTTGTTACTACAAATTTCAGAAAATGTGTCTCCAACAAATATCATGCCAACCATTAATTCATACATAACTATTGATTCATGCAATGAAGGTAAGGCATAACTTTAGTTCATATTGGTTTTTTAAATTATTCTAATGTCAAAGTTACAAAAATAAAAATGTCATATTTCTTTCAATTGAGATTAATTTTTTCTAAAATAATTTTTATATAGACATTGCTAAATTTCGGAATTCAACCATTTCAAATGGAGTTGATAGCACTCAATTGAAATCAACCGGTGGAAAAAGAAAGGCTAACAGGATTCCTTTGTCACCTTTAAATACAGGTAATATTCTTAGTTAAAAATATTATTTTCCATTAGATTATACAATGTATTAATGGAACATATTTTTTATCATTCCTTCATTATTTACTATATTTCTTTTTTCAGATGGCTCAACCATACCCAAAACCATAACACAAACATGTGATAGTAACATTTCAGTTAAAAGAGCAAAAAATCCTAATCATGTCAAATTCACTCCAATTTCTAACGTGTTTTCTAATATTCAAAATTCAAGTGGGGAATCATCACAAAATGGAAATGCAAGACATGGACAATCAGGTTATTTGTTTATTTTCAATGTAATGTATTACAAGTTTGATATTTAACCATGAGTGTTTCTTTTATTTTTATTACTTTCATTTAGGTTGGTTATTGTTTTAAATATCATACTCTAAAATAAAAAAAATATCAAATACTTATTGAGCATAATTTTTTCAGGAAAATCTAATTTCGATTCATGTGAAGTTATTAATTCCTTAGAGGATGTTTTAAAAAAGAAACCTGCACCTAAGACAAGAAAGAGAAGCATATATATTGGTGTCAAAAGATTGGACTTTGATGATATCCATCTATCTAATGGTATGTATGAATAGATATAGTTATATTGTGTACTTAAATTTATCCTCTATTAATATGTACTCATAAATTCTATAATTTTATTGCGGCAGAAAACTCTAATGGTGACCATACAAAAATTGTTTTTAAAGCTAACATGTATGAAGATGCTGAAAAAGCAGGTATATATTGAAACTCATATAATATTTGTTATAATAATTATTTCTTTATGTCAATAGTTTTTTTACTACAAATTTATGTATAGAGTGCGTCAATTTTGGTCAACCGGAGTTTACTTGCATATATTGTCATGCCGAATTATGGTTTGAAGAAAGAGCAGATAAAACACAGCGTGTCCATAACGCAGATTTTTCTATTTGCTGTCAAAAAGGTCAAGTTGAACTACCACTTCTTAAAAGACCACCAAAATTGCTCTTATCGTTAATAAGAGGAACTGATCGTAGAAGCAAACATTTCAAGGAAAATATAAGGACCTACAACAGCATGTTTGCATTTACATCAATGGGTGGTAGAATTCAAAATAAAATTAATAATGGTAGAGGTCCTCCGCAGTTTATTTTGGGTGGTCAGAATTATCATAGAATTGGAACTTTGCTTCCACAAGAAGGAACCGTCCCCAAATTTGCTCAGCTATACATTTATGATACACAAAATGAAGAAAATAATAGAGCTTCTCATTTTAGGTATGATCGTTTAACTTAATCCTATCACCAATTTATTGTTTATATATGCAGATTATCTATCAATCAAAATAAAATTAATATTGTTGCTTATAAATTTAGGTCTGAAAATGATTCAACTAACATTGACATGTCGTTAGTTCGAGACCTCAAAGAAATGATTGATGATCATAATGAAGTAGCTAAATCATTTAGAAGGGTTAGAGATTTGCTTCAATCAGGAAACCAACCTAAACTATCCCTTAGATTGTTTAGAAAAAGAAATAATGATTCAAGAATGCACAATATTCCCACAGCTGATGAGGTTGCAGGTGTTATTGTCGGCGATTTTGACAGTTCTGACATTGGAAGAGATGTTGTTGTTCATGATAAAACTTATGGTTTGATCAGGATTCACGAAACACACGTGTTATTTTTGCCGCTTCAATATCCCTTAGTGTTTCCTTTTGGTGAAAATGGTTGGGAACCTAATATTCCTTTGAGAGAAGGATCAACGAGAAAAAATAATAGAGTTACAATACGGGAATTTATGGCATTTAGAATTCAAGAAAGAGAAGTTGAATTTGGGAACATTTTGTTCGCCAAAAGGTTGTTTCAGCAATATTTGGTTGATTGTTACACCATGATCGAAGCACAACGTCTTTCATTTGCTAGAGAAAATCAAGATAAGATTAGAAATGATATTCTTTCTGGTTTACAAGAGGCAGTTGAAAAAGGAGATATGCTACCATCATCAGTTGGCAAGAGCGTCATCCTACCGGATTCTTTTACAGGTGGCCCTAGGTATATGTTTAACAACAGTCAAGATGCAATGGGTATTTGTAAAAGATTTGGTTATCCAGATTTGTTCATTACAGTAACATGTAATTCAAATTGGAGTGAAATAAAGGACTTTGTCACCCCAAGGGGTCTTACTGCATCAGACCGACCAGATATTGTTTGTAGAGTATTTAAAATGAAGTTAGACGAAATGATGTCTGATTTCAAAAAGAAAGAAATTTTTGGCAAAGTAATTGCAGGCAAGTATATATTATTTATTTTATTAATTTAATAATTTCACATATTTACATGTATTTTTACTTATAACACTCTACAAAATTGTACATTGTAGGAATGTACACTGTTGAGTTTCAAAAAAGAGGACTTCCACATGCACACATTTTGTTGTGGTTAGATGCTGAAAACAAGTTGAATAAAGTCAGAGATATTGACAAGGTAATATCAGCTGAAATCCCTCATCCAAAATTATATCCAAAGTTGCATGGTTGTGTTTCATCATTCATGATTCATGGACCATGTGGGCCCGGACATTATGATTCACCTTGCATGAAAGGTCCAATATGCTCAAAATACTTTCCAAAGAAACATCAATCGGCTACTTTAATAGATGATGATGGTTATCCATCTTATAGACGCCGTAATACTGGGGTGTTTGTTACAAAAGGTAAGGCTAGGTTAGATAACAGCAATGTTGTTCCTTACAATCCATATTTGCTGATCAGGTATCAAGGTCATGTCAATGTAGAATATTGCAATAAATCCAATGCAATTAAGTATCTTTTTAAATATGTCAACAAAGGGCCTGATAGATCAAATGTAAAGATAGTAAATGGGGAAAAAGTTTCATCGAAATCTGAACCTGTTGATGAAATCCAAAGGTATTATGATTGCCGATATTTATCCCCATCCGAGGCAGCTTGGAGAATTTTTGCATTTGACATTCACCAAAAGTTTCCTGCAGTCATTAGGCTTTGTGTGCATTTACCAAATGAACAATCAATCAATTACAAGGAGAATCAAAAGCTCAAGAATGTTGTCAAATACAATGAGTTCATGGGATCAATGTTTCTTGCTTGGTTTAAGGCAAATCAACAATATGAAGAAGGACGCAATCTAACATATGCTGAGTTTCCGTCGAAGTTCACTTACTTCGAAAAAGATAGAATGTGGCAACCAAGAAAATCAGGATATAGCATTGGTAGGCTCACATATGTTCCGGTTGGTGCAGGGGAATTGTATTACTTGAGGATTTTGTTGACATTGCAAAGAGGTTGCACTTCATACGAAAGTGTTAGAACTGTTAAGGGTGTATTATGTGATAGCTTTCAAGATGCATGTTATGCATTAGATTTATTGCAAAATGACAAAGAATTCATTGATGCTATCATAGAAACAAGTCATTTAGGATCTGGTTTTGAAATGAGAGCTTTGTTCGTTAGGTTGTTGATAATGGGTACAATGACCAAACCAGTTGAAGTGTGGAATGCAAGTTGGAGATTGTTATCGGAAGGAATCATTTACCATAGAAGAAAGGCTCTAAACATGCCAGGTATATCAACTAATATATTTAACTTTTTAACATCAATCAATATATATTAATTCTAAAATAACCTTATTTTATATACTTATATTATGTAGGATTACAAATAAATGATGAAGAATTGAAAAATCTTTGTCTCATGGAGATTGACAAATTATTGATGGCAAATGGAAAATATCTCAAAGACTATAAATCCATGCCTGCTGTTCAATATGCAGATGTTTTGAACTTTCAAAATAAATTGATTGCAGATGAACTTAATTTTGATAGAGTTGAGTTGGCTACACTTCATGGCAAGCTAATTGGTTTGTTGACAGAAGAGCAACACAATGTGTATAATCAAATTATGCAATCAGTTTTGAATGGTGATGGACAATTCTATTTCTTATACGGATATGGTGGAACTGGCAAAACTTTCTTGTGGAAAACCCTGTCTGCTGCTCTTAGAGCTCAAGGTAAGATTGTCTTAAATGTTGCTTCCAGTGGCATTGCATCTTTACTTTTACCAAATGGTAAGACTGCTCATTCAACCTTTTGCATTCCTTTGCAACTTAATGATAAATCAAGTTGCAATATCAAACAACAAACACCTAGAGCCGCACTTTTAAGAGAAGCAAGTTTGATAATATGGGATGAAGCCCCCATGATGAATCGATATTGCTTTGAAGCATTTGATCGTACTATGAGAGATGTAATGAGAGTCAATGATGAACAAAACAATAACCGTCCTTTTGGTGGCAAAGTTGTTGTATTGGGTGGTGACTTTCGGCAAATTTTGCCTGTTGTTAGAAAGGGATCAAGAGGAGCAATAATAAGGGCAACGGTGAGTTCTTCTAAGCTATGGAAGACAGTCAAAGTACTCAGGTTAACGAAAAACATGCGTTTGAATGGTGATAGCACAAGTCAATCATATGACGAAATCAAAAAATTTGCAGATTGGATTTTGAATATTGGTGACGGTATTATGGACGCAGATGAAGATGGTGTCACAAATATTGAAATTCCTAATCAATTGTGCATACTTGAAGGTATTGATCCTTTACTTTCTCTAATTGATTTTGTGTATCCAAACATTGTTTTGAATTTTAAAAATACAAATCAATTTGAAGACCAAGCAATCCTTTGCCCAACATTGGAGGTTGTTGAAAAAGTCAATGATTTTGTGTTGTCTTTAATTCCCGGTGAGTCAAAAGAATATTTAAGTGCCGATACACCTTGCAAGTCTGATGAGGAACATCCAGTTCAAGGTGATTGGTTTACATCAGAGTTTTTAAATGATATTAAGTGTTCCGGTATCCCAAATCACCGTTTGACGTTGAAAGTTGGGGTTCCTATCATGCTAATGAGGAATATTGATCAGGCAAAAGGACTGTGTAATGGTACAAGAATGCAGGTAGATCATTTAGGAAAGCATATTATTTCAGCTACTGTTATAGCTGGAAAAAATATAGGTGACAAGGTAGTTATTCCTAGAATGGATTTGGTACCAACAGATTCTGGCTTACCTTTTAAGTTCCAGCGAAGACAATTTCCCATATGCTTATGTTTTGCAATGACTATAAACAAGTCTCAAGGACAGTCTCTTTCAAAGGTCGGATTGTATTTACCCCGACCTGTTTTTACACACGGCCAACTTTATGTTGCTGTTTCAAGAGTTACAACTACAAAAGGTTTGAAGATGTTAATTATAGATGAGGACGGAAAACCTTGCAACACCACTCAGAATGTTGTGTTTCCTGAAGTTTTTGAACATCTATAGGTGTGTCATCATAATTATTATTATTGTTATATTTATTATTAATGCAATTTATATTGGGCCGTTTTTTCATGTAATTATTAACTATTATTTCTTCTTCTTTTTTTTTCAGAAAAATCGGATCTATAATGGACAAATGATTATTTTGGTACGATTTAATTTGTAGTTTATAATTTTGTAAGTTTGAACTTTTGTGAGATGTAATAGTGTATTGAACTTTGACTATTTTATATGGGTTTTGTTCCTAACTTTGTTAGTTTTTTCGTTATGGAGTTGGTCTGTTTTGTGTTTAGCACCTTCTTCCTTAATTGTGTAACGTACTTCCTCATCGGGGTATAGCTTATGCCTTATTGAGTGGTTTATAATGTAATTTGCTGTTTCAAAAAAAAGTAATTTATTGCAATTTATAAGATGCAGAATTGTTGCTTATTTTTAGTATGCTTAACGATATCTCTACGAATTGATTTTTTTTAATTGTCCACAAACAATCCTTTTTTTTTCAACATAAAAACCTACCCAAATATTAATTACCTGTTTACAAATTTAATAACCTGCAGAGTACCGTATATTATTTGTTAACAAAATAATTAACATAATATAGAAGATGATTGAATAAGAAAATAAAAAGTCATTTTCCAAAGGGGAGTACATGAGCAATTAAAGCAAGAATATTCTCTTAATGCACTTAGTCATATGAAAGATAGCAATTTTCCAAAGAGCAGTACATGAGCAATTAAAGCAACGAGCTGAGGCCCAATGGACTGTCATATGAAAGACCAAGCTATTTTGTTGACCCGATGTTGTATGAAGAGAATCAGGGATTAGGGTTTCATATCTTATTTCCTACATCTCGGTAGGGTCACGCCTCTACTATTTGGGACTGTCGAACCATGGCTGCTTCAAGCTCAAAAAGGTCAGTTTCAAATCATCATATTTTCAGTTAAACATAGTAAAGCCTAAATTAATTGCTGTATTATTAAAATTTCGAAATTAGTGGAAAAAATAGTGACTATTTCGAATTTTTAGGTACAGAATCAGAAATTTATGACTTTAAATTAGTAATTAATAGTACTTATGCAATGACTTATGCAATGTTAGTGTTAATATTGGTCTGTAATATTATTATCACAATGACTTATGCAATGCTATGTTTTTAGAATACTTTATCATTGTTAAAGAATATGTTTTGATTCTTAGTTCATTGTCTGATTCTTTATATGATTGAGTTAGGAACTGTTAGGTTTGAGACACATGCATGTGAATTTTGTACTCCAAAGAGATTGCTACCCATAAACAAAGCAAAGACAAAAGTGAATAATATCAAGTACACTCATTCATATTTTTTATTGTAAGTTTTAACTTTTGTATCTATTAAAGTAAAATTGTCACATAGTAGATCACTAAAAGAAGAAAATAAATCTTGTGATCATTGCAAGCTATAAAATTTTCAATAAAAATTTTCAAACACAAATTTTTCGATTGGGCCCTCATTTATTTATTTTTCTTGAATATGAAATGTTATCTTATGAGACACATGCAGAAGTTATTAAATTCACGCTACAGGTTAAAGTCACTTTTCATTCATTTTGCCTTTTGAAATTTTTCTTGGACCACAAAAATTAGGTTTATATATGCCTTTTCATTAATATTCTCTCACAAAATCCAAAACCATATGCAATGTTTCATCAAAATAGTATTCAAATATATAGAATCTTATTTAAGCATCTCAAAACAAACCAAGATTAAGCTATATATTCAATGTCAAATTCAAATAAGCATCTCACCATTACCTGATTTTATCATTTATTGAGAAAATCAATTTGATTCCTATATAATGTTTCATCAAAATAGGCTTCAAATTATTAGAATCTTATTTAAGCATCTCAAAACAAACCAAGTTTAAGCTATGAATTCAATGACAAATTCAAATAAGAATCTCACCATTACCTTATTGTATCATTTATTGAGAACATCAATTTGATTCCTCATTGACATGTAGTGATCGATCCATTTCAACCAATTTTAATAACAAATTGTACATTATTTTCAAATTTTCAAATATTATATTGATATGTAACTTTCATTCATTATTTCAATTTAAATTTTATAGATTCCATGAATACTTCGATCAATGAAATTATGTATATAAATAGGCAACTTGGAAGAGGAATAAGAATTGCTCATATCACAATATAATTTATTATTATTTGAATTTTCCAAAATGGCTTTTTCAAAAACTTCCACTCCAATGACCAATATTCAAATTCCTCATGCACTTTGCATTCTTGAAGGGAATGATCCTTTACATTCTCTGATTGATTTTGTTTTTCCAAACAACCCAAATGATTTTCATAACCATGCCATCCTTTCTCCAACATTCGAGATTGTTGAAAAACTAAATGATTTTGTGTTGTCTTTATTTCCTGGTCAGTCAAAAGTTTATCTAAGTTCGGATACACCTTTCACAATTGATGAGGAACATGAACTTGAAGCTGATTTGTGTAGATCACAACTTTTAAATGATATTAAGTCCTCTGAGATACCAAAATACCGTTTGAAATTAAAAGTTGGTGTTCCTATCATGTTGCTAAGGAATTTAGATAACACAAAAGGATTGTCAATTGGTACAAGAATGAAGGTAGATAATCTTGGAAATCACTTTATCACAGCTACCGTTATAGATGGTAAAAATATTGGTGAGAAGGTAGTTATTCCTAAAATTGATATGGTGCCCAAAGATTCTGGTTTACCTTTTAAGTTTCAAAGAAGACAATTTCCTGTATGCTTATGTTTTGCAATGACTATGAAGAAGTCTCAAGGACTTTCGTTTTCAAAAGTTGGATTGTATTTACCTTGCTCTGTTTCTACACTCGGTCATGTTCATGTTTCAACAGCTAGACTTTCCACCACAAACGATTTGAAGCTCTTAATTTTGGATGATGAGGGAAAACCTTGCAACACAACTCGCAACGTTGTATTTCCTGAAGGTTTTTATTAGTTGAACTATTCCACAGATTGTTAAGGTATATTTTGAAATTTTAGATTTTGTTAAAGTACTGACAAATCTGCTTATTATTATTATTATTATTATTATTATTATTATTATTATTATTATTATTATTATTATTATTATTATTATATGTTTTCATATTTATATTAATTTCCGTATATTAATAGAAGAAGAAGACATTTAAATTATTATTAGTAACCATAATTTTGTTGTCTTTTTTTTTTTACAGGAAATCGGCATCTCTGTTGTTCTCATGAATGTGTTGCTTGCATTTCATCTCCTGTATTATGTCTTAAATTATCCTACATAATGTCTCTTCACCATTGGCAGTGCAATATATATTTCAATTTTATGTTTCAATTTTAATTTATTATATAAGCAGTCAACTATAAATTATGAACCTATGTGCTCAGTGATAATTGTATGTCGTGTATGACTTAATATAATATATGAAGTTCCTAAATTTTCTTGATTTTTCAAAAGTTTCTTTTAGTAATAATTATTTTTGTAGTTTAATATAAATGAATAAACATGTGTAAAAAACCCAATTCAGTAGTAATGTAAATTGGGAGTAAATTAAATGTCATAATGTTTTATACTTCATAATTTCAGTACTCTATCAAAATAGCAAAAAAAAAATTAAATTCAAGTTAAATCAATAAGTTTTGTGAATTTTGTAGGAACAACAAAAATAATTTCAAACAATGGAAATAAGGTGTAACAAAATTGTACGAAAATTTCTGTAGGAGCCCGTGCAATGCACGGGTTTTGTAACTAGTAGAAAGACATTTATTCATAATATCAGATGTTAAGAATGTCTAAATATCACATCACATATTACATAAAATAATAATATCAATAGCTTACTGAGACATAATAATATCTCAAAGTGCAAGAGACTTAATTTCATCTTCTTTCCAAATCTTTTCCTCATACTTGTACCACCTAGGATGCCCATCATCTTCTCTTGTCCTCTTACACATGATGCACGATTCTTTCATGCACATGTGAAACTCACGTAACCCAGAAGTCTTCTCAATGACAATTGGGTCAATATCACCACTATAACTATATCCATTATAAGGAGTTCGCACGGGTTCCACATAACAAGAATGTGAAATGTTAAGCACTTCTAAATGTTTGAGCTCATCCAAAATTATAGTAAGAGCTTCCTTTAACAACCCTGAACATCGAAGACTCAAAACTTTCAAGTTTGGAAGATGTCTAGTGAGTAATGAAGCAAACTGCACATCAACACATCCCATAACCTTGAGTTCTCTAAAGTTCTTGCAATGCATTGAAATCGTATAAAAAACATATGTTGGATTTTTAATGCTAGGCATTGTCATAGACACTAGATCTTTCCACACCTTGATTGCCGTTAGAATTCCTCTTTTTTTCATACGGTTCCAAGATACAAAGACTAGCCGTCTTACAAGTGGGCACCTGTCACAAAATTTGAACCAATTTAATTATGTAGAGTGAATTTTCAAGTTCATCGAATTATTGGTTCGATTCTTACACTCCTAAGAAAAAGCATAAAATAAATGGTTCATATATAGTATAGTATAAGAACTAAAATGCTATTATGTACCTTATAGCTGTGTAGGTGAATTGTTCAGTGGTGAGAAACAAGTTGTAATGGAAAATCAATGTCTTGACATTTCCTTGACTGAGATTCAATGCAAGAAACAACAAATTGGACAAATTGACATCAAAGCGAGAGTTAACCCAAATATATGGCTCATTTTGGCTCTTTGTGAAATCAGATTTCAACATTGAGAAATCAAGTGTTTGCCAAGCAGGTTGGTCATTGGTAGCTTTATTCCATGCTTCATTAAAACGAGAAATAGCTGAATTTGATTCATAGATATCAAGGTGCTTAAAAATGTTACTCAAAACATCACTGTTTAAATTCTTCACAATAAAGTTAACCTTGTTCATGGTGTTCCCTACTGCATTACATTTTTTAGCCTCCATTGCACCAAGTTGATCTCCTGCAAATGGAAATTATTTTATATATGACTCATTGTCATTGACATACAAATATTAAACATGCATACACTTCAATTTATTTAAATTTTTCTTCATTATTATATTAACTATAATGTGGTCTTGAATATTTTTTTATGTAGTAAAAAACTATTTATGTATACTATTAAAAAATATTGTTTTTTTACCTTATATGGAAAAAACACACATTGACTAGACCAAAAAAAAGACACACATGCTACTAAGCCTACTATTTACCTTATATAACTGTCTTCTACTATATTTAGTCATAAAAAAAAAAAAACTGTTCTCTACTTTATATAAAAATCACATACTGAAAAGGATCTAAAAGGAACAAATGTATAAAGATTGACATTGTATGTATAGTATCCTTTTTACTTTATAAACCAACTTTGTAATAATTAATTAGACTCAATATAAAAAAAAAACATCAATATACATAAACATACATAAATCTACACGTAAATATTTCAACCCAAACTAAGAATAATCTGAATATGATAAATTATATATAAAAAGTTTTTTGTATTTTCTATTTATTTTGGGGCTCGGTATTTTTTGTATTTTCTTTTTTGAGCTATTTTAGATGTACTAGTTCTTTTTTATTTTTATATATATTTGCCATTCAAAAAAATATATATATAATAATTTCATATACATTATAAAGATTGTAAAACCATAAATATAAAAAATTTCTACATTCAGAAAAAGTCATTTTTGCGATGTAATTTTGAATCAGTGTTGACATAAAAAATCATCTAATTTCAAAGATTCAAAACATACACAATATCAATTGAATTTTGAATATCTAAATATAAAGTTTAGATTGGATCAGATTCAATTAATCCAATTTAAAATTGTAGTTTTTCTCTATTATTATTATTATTATTATTATCATATATCACCATAGGTTTTTTCGGTGTTCTCGTTGAAACACGCGGGCGTACTCTCCTTGCTTCTGGGGACATTGATCCAAAGCTCGAGTACGGTCCGTGCGCCGTTTTTCTTCTCTACGAAGAAATGGCAAAAAAAAAAAACATCTTTGATGCAAAATATAATAAACAATACACTAAAAAAAATAGTATTACATTATATAAATGATGGATTATGTTTGAAACATATAAAATAGTAAAAAAAAGAAAGATTTATACAAAACATTATGTAATTTGATTTGAGTTGTTTTCACAAAAAGATCCAATTTTTTATTCCAACTTGTGTTTTGATTTAGATCTAATCCCTAAGTCCAATTTAAATCTCACATGTGCAATTATGGAACAACTGAAGGTCGCTTATAATTCATAAAGATGAAATTGATATCCATTAAAGCAACAAAAAAAAACCTTATTATAGAGAGAGAGAGATGTTTTTGCCATTAAAAAAAATAAAAGTTGAAGAAAATGACTAAATCCATATGCATGAAATCACCAAAGAAAATTCAAACGAATAGACATTAACATGAATCACTTTAAATACCCCCAAACCAAATTGATCAATCAATGTTTTGATATGAGAAATCGGAGAGAGAAAGATTCATACCTACAAAACAAAGAAGAAGCTGGATTACGAGTGAACTTGCCTAGCTAGTACTTTCGTAATGAAGAAAAGAGTGCTGAAAGTAATGTATAAATACAAAATTCCTAGAAGAACATCAAAAGGAGTTTAGTCAAAAAAATGAGTCAACAGGATTACCCAAAATTCATTAACATACCTTTTGACTAGAAAAAATATTAATTGCCATAACTTTTACGAGGCAAAATACATTTTTCAGATTTATTGAATAACTGATGTATATGGTTCATAATATGGGCCAAATACTTTGGTTATTCAATGAAGTTGAAAAGAAATTTTTTGCTTATATATGAGATTATACTCCGGTCACTATTATAAGCAAAAAAACAACTTTTTAAATTCATTGAAAAATCGATGCATTTAGTCTATAGAATGAACTATGTACATTAATTTTTGAATGAATTTAAAAAGTGATTTTTTGTTTATAATAGTAACAAAATGGATGTGTAAAAAAAATAAAAATAAAAAAAGTAACCAAATGGAGTATACATGTTTGACTAACAAATAAATGACATTTATTGTCCCTGTGAGTTTAACTCAAATGGGACTACGAGTAATCACATTTTATATAGGAGTTGAGTTGATGTTCGAACCGCATACACTATACTTATTCATTTTAAGTATAAAATTTTAATCATTAGACTATCTAATCAAACAAATAAACAAGACGTTTATTATATTTTTTATTAAAAACTAGCAAAATTCCGTCAAAAAATAAATTAAAAACTAGCAAAAGATTAGTACATTCATACAGGTCTGTTGATTTGTAATTGATTTATAAAGTCAATATAATAAAAAAAATTGTTGTACCAAAAATAAATAAATTGTATACTCATGAATATTTCTAAAATATCGTCATTAATTTTGTATTTTATACAAAAAAAATTAATTAATATTTTTTTTATGTTTCTTTTGGGTTTTTTAGTCAACATGTTTCTTTTGTTTTTTTGACATGAATAGAACGGGCCTATTAGTTCCATGAGCGTAATTCAATTGGGAGGGATATAGTACTATATATGTAGGAGCCGAATTTAAACCCTAATACTCCACTTATTTATATTTAAGGCGGATTTTTTAACTACTAAACTGCTTGACAAAAAAAAAGGGCCTATTATTCTTTATAACTTGACTGAGTTAGGCCTAGGTATCCACGTCTATTTTCCTTTTTTGTGATTGTTTAGACTTAGGCCTATAACTATACCATAAATAAATAAATGAGTTCCCTAAATACTCCCTACGTCCCAATTTGATTGAGTCAGTTTAACTAAGTGTAATATTCACATATGTTGTTTTGACCTTATTTTTCTAGAGGTGTATAATTGATTTTAGATTGGTTTTAGATATTTGGTTACTTTACCTTGTATAATTTGATTGATTTTAGGAAGGGTGGGAGTATTTACCTTGCTTTTAGCTTTTGGAAGAGCCAAAAGCAATTCTAGAGGTGTATAATTGATTTTAGATTGGTTTTAGATGTTTGGTTACTTTAAAGCAGAATTGATTATGCCTCCAGAATTGATTCTGCTAGAAGCTATGATTTGTAGCTTCTGGCTTTAAGTATGATTTTTACACTGAAATTTATTGTTTAACTCACTTTTACATAACCGTATCCAAACATAAATCAATTATGCTAAAATCAATTCTACCATAATTAATTCTGTCAAAATCAATTTTATCTATAGCTAAACCAAACACACACTAAGATATTGTTAGATTCATGTCAATGAGTATTTTCAAAATATCAAATTTTTATAATTTTTACTATTATATAATTAAAAATATTAATCGTCAAAACTATGCATTGGTATGCATGCAGCAGTCAAATGGCTCATTCTTTTGAGACGGAGGGAATAAATAAATTGAGGGTCTGGTTGCCCTGGGCCGACCATGATCTTATAGACACACATTGGAAATGGTGAACAAATGATTGATGAATTCAAAGGAAAAAATGAGATATTTCCTAGGAATTGAAGTTAATCAAAGTGACTGTGAGATCTTCATACATTAACAAAGGTATTCATTCAGAGGAGATTTTGGCAAGGTTTGACATAAAGAGTTGCAACAAAGTATGCAATTCTATTGTTCTTTGCTGCAAGCTTGTAAAAGATAAAATAGAAGACCTACTGCAACTGCTTATAAGCAAATCATAGGGTGTCTCTCGTGTGGTTGAGAGTGTTAACAATAGAGATAACTAAAGACAAGAGAGACAAACAAAGAAAACGGCTAGAGTTTCATAATATTACAATAGTGTTAGAAGTAATTTATATTTAAGGGTATTTTAGTATTTACTATGTTAAGTCTTTTCATTTTTAGGGCCTATGTGGCAAACTTTACTCTTTGTATAAATAGCTACTCTTTTATCAATGCAATTAATTCTCCCTTTCATATTTTGTGGCTGCTGTCTTTGTTCTCTCCTTACTATTCCATTGATTCATCACCTTGTACACCAATAAATTGGTATCTAGAGCTCCGGTTCGAATCCACGGGAAACACGAGTGAAACGTGAGTTGTGTGTGTTTGATTTTTGGTTCTTGATTTGTGTTGAATCTTGAACAAAAAATCTGAACAGAATCACTTTTTCTGATTTTGTGGGATTGGGAAACACGAGTGTTAGTGAGATTTGAGTGTACTGTACAAGGTTTAAGATGAACGGAAACGGTGGCATGAGTACCAAGCTTCCAGTGTTTGATGGCAAAAACTGGAATCGTTGGATGAAACAAATGCTTGTATTGTTCGGTGCTCAAGGTGTGCTTGAGCTTGTCACTGAAGGATACGTTCCTGTTGCAGCAGATGCAACAGAGGAGCAGAAAGAGGCGCAGAAAGCTACAAGAAAGAAGGATCAGAAGGCGTTGTTCTACATTCATCAGTGTGTGAATGAGAGTGTGTTTGAGAAGATTGCTGATTCAGTGACGGCGAAGGAGGCTTGGGATCTTCTGACAAGGTGTTACGGTGGTGATGCGTCAGTAAAGAAGGTAAAGCTTCAAACCCTCAGAAAACAGTATGAGAATCTCAACATGAAGAACAATGAGAAGGTTTGTGAGTACATCTCCAGACTCATTCTGATTACTAATGAGATGAAAGCTTGTGGAGAAACTCTTTCAGAACAAGTAATCATTGAGAAGGTATTGAGATCCCTTACCCCTCAGTTTGATTACATTGTTGTATCTATTGAACATTCCAAAGATTTGGAAACCATGAGAATAGAAGAGTTACAGAGCAGTCTAGAAGCACAAGAGTTGCGTCTAACTGAGAGAAACTCTGAAAGAGAAGTAGAGCAGCAGGCTCTGAAAGCAGCCTCTGAGAAGAAGGTTCAGAAGAAGCCTTGGTCAGAAGCCAAGAATAGATCTGATGGAGCTCAGAAGCCAAAAACCTCAACTTCTGGAAAGCAGAAGTATGCTCAGAAGGGAAAAGACAAGACAAAAGTACGGTGTTACTCTTGTCAGAAGTTTGGCCATTTTGCATCTGAGTGCAAGTCAAACAAAGAAAGAAAGTCAGAAGAAGCAAATATAGCCAGAAGTTCTGATGACTCTGATAGTGAATTTGTTTTACTAATGGCTTCTGAATCTGATGATGTGAATTCAGAGTGGTGGTATATGGATACAGGGTGTTCAAACCATCTTACTGGAAACAAGAAGTGGTTGGTTGATTTTGACTCTAGAAAGAGTACAAAGATCAGATGTGCTGATGATAAATATCTCAACGCTGAAGGTATGGGAAATGTCAAAGTCATTTTGAACAATGGGAAAACAGCATTGATTCAGAACGTGTGGTATGTACCAGGCATGAAAAGCAATCTGATGAGTGTGGGTCAATTGATTGAGAAAGGTTTTTCAGTTACTATTGAAGACAATCTTCTGAAGCTGTATGACGGTAATCAGAAGTTGATTATGGAGTCAGAACAGGGAAGGAACAGAACATTCAAGGTGAATGTTAGAACTGCAGACTCTGAATGTCTTAGTGCAACAAGTGTTGAGAAGGATAGTGAGCTGTGGCACAGAAGATTTGGTCATCTGAATTTCAGAAGCTTGGGGCATCTGAAGTCAAAGAATCTGGTACATGGAATTCCTATAATCAAGAAGCCTGAAAAATCATGCGAGGTGTGCATGAAAGGGAAGCAACCAAGACTGCCGTTTGCATCAGAAGTAGCTCCAAGAGCAAAACATGCCTTGGGAGTAGTACATTCTGATGTGTGTGGACCATTTCCAGTACCTTCACTTGGAGGAAACAAGTATTTTGTATCTTTTGTTGATGAATTCACAAGGATGACATGGGTAACACTCATCAAGTTCAAGCATGAAGTGTTTGCTGAGTTTCAGAAGTTCAAGGTGAAGGCTGAGAAACAGAGTGGTCAGAAGCTGAAGATTCTCAGAACTGACGGTGGTGGTGAGTTTAATTCTAATGAGTTTAAAACTTTCTGTGAGGAGAATGGAATTGAGCATGAGGTTACAGCTCCTTATACTCCTCAACACAATGGTCTTGCTGAGAGAAGAAATCGTACTTTGCTTGATATGGTGAGAAGCATGCTGAAAGAGAAGAAGCTTCCTCATCATTTATGGGGAGAAGCTGTTGCCACTGCAACATATGTGCTCAACAGATGTCCAACGAAGAAGCTGAAGGAAATAGTTCCTATTCAGAAGTGGACTGGAGAGAAGCAAAGTGTTAGTCATCTGAAGGTGTTTGGATCTGTATGCTATAAACATGTTCCAGAAGCCAGAAGACAGAAACTGGATGATAGAAGCAAAGTAATGTTACTGGTGGGGTACCACAGTACAGGTGCGTACAAGCTTTATTGTCCAGAGACTAATAAAATTGAATTCAGCAGAGACGTCATTGTGAAGGAATCTGAAATTTGGGATTGGAACAAGTCTCAATCAAATTCTGATGTGAGAATCTCAGAGGATGGCTCTGAAGGTGAGTCAGAATCTGAAGGCTCTGAAGATGATTCAGAATATGGAGATGACTCTGATGGTGACTCTGAGTCTGATGGTGATTCTGAATCTGACTCTGACTCTGAAGGCAATTCTGAAGGTCAGAATTCTGAAGCCAATTCTGAAGGTCAGAATTCTGAAGCCAGTTCTGAAGGTCAGAATTCTGAAGCCAGTTCTGAAGGTCAGAATTCTGAAGCCAATTCTGAAGGTCAGAATTCTGAAGCCAATTCTGAAGGTCAGAATTCTGAAGCCAATTCTGAAGGTCAGAATTCTGAAGCCAATTCTGAAGGCCAGAATTCTGAAGAAAGAATTTCTGAAGGTCAAAATTCTGAAGAAAGAATTTCTGAAGGTGAAGCCTCTGAGTCAAAAACTTCTGAAGATGCTTCTGAACAAGTTCAGAGGCTACAGAGAATCAGAAGCATCCCAAGAAGATTTGCAGGATTTGAAATGTTGCAAGACACTGAAGTAGACTCTGAGGGAGAAATTATTCAGTGTGCAATGTTAGTAGATTCTGAACCTGTGAGTACAGAAGATGCTCTTAAGCAACAAGTCTGGTTGCAGGCCATGAAAGAAGAACTTGATGCTATAAAGAGGAACAAGACTTGGAAGCTTTCAGAACTTCCAAAAGGCAAGAAAGCCATCAGCGTCAGATGGGTTTTCAAGCAGAAACTAAAGCCAGATGGATCAATTGGCAAACACAAAGCGAGGTTAGTAGCAAGAGGATTTCTGCAGAAACCTGGACTAGATTATTCTGAAGTGTTTGCACCTGTAGCAAGACACGAAACAATTAGACTGGTAATTGCAATAGCTGCTAACAGGAATTGGCCTCTGATGCATTTAGATGTGAAATCTGCATTTCTGAACGGTCCATTGCAAGAAGAGGTATATGTGTCACAACCTCCTGGTTTTGAGAAAAAGAATCAGGAAGGGATGGTGTATAGATTGCATAAAGCCCTCTATGGATTGAAACAAGCGCCCAGAGCCTGGAATATGAGGATTGATTCATTTTTCAAGAAACAAGGGTTTCAGAAATGTGAGTTGGAGTATGGTGTTTATGTTCAGCACACTTCAGAAGGCAATATGATTCTGGTATGTTTGTATGTTGATGATATATTGCTGACAGGAAGTTCTGAACAAGAGATAGCTAAGTTCAAGAAGGTTCTGATGAATGAGTTTGAGATGACAGACCTTGGAAAAATGAGTTACTTTCTAGGGATGGAATTTCTATATTCTGAGAAAGGAATCATTTTGCATCAGTTGAAGTATGAACTTGAGCTTCTGAAGAGATTTTTAAGCTGGAGAATTGCAAAGTTGCTATCACACCCTCTGATACGAATCAAAAGTTGGATTCCGATTCTGATGGAGAGGATGTGGATGCTACAACCTTCAAACAGTTGGTTGGTTCTCTGAGGTATTTGTGTAATACCAGACCTGATATTTGTTTTGCAGTTGGAATGGTTAGCAGATTTATGAGTAAACCAAAATGGTCCCATTACCAAGCTGCTGTCAGGATTCTGAGGTATATCAAGGGGACTCTGAAGCATGGAGTGCTATTTCCTTCTGAAGGAAGGACTGAATCAGAACTTCTGAGTTATAAATCAGAACTTCTGAGTTATTCAGATTCTGATTGGTGTGGAGACAGAGTTGATAGAAGAAGCACTTCTGGATATTTATTTAAATTTCTAGGAGGTCCTATTTCGTGGTGTTCCAAGAAGCAACCTGTTGTTGCCCTATCAACCTGTGAAGCTGAATATATTGCAGGCGCTGTGACTGCATGCCAAGCTGTGTGGCTTCTGAACTTACTGCAGGATCTGAAGATCAAGGTAAACAAGCCTCTGAAGCTGATGATTGATAACAAGTCTGCAATCAATCTTGCCAAGAATCCAGTGCTGCATGGAAGAAGCAAGCATATTGAGACCAAGTATCACTTTCTGAGGAATCAGGTTCAGAATGGAGTGCTTGAAGTTGTGCACTGTAGCACTCAGAAGCAGCTGGCAGATGTGTTGACAAAGGCTATCAAAACTGATCAATTTCTTCGTTTGAGGGATGAAATTGGTGTTGTCAGTTTTGTCTAAATATAAATTAAGGGATGGTGTTAGAAGTAATTTATATTTAAGGGTATTTTAGTATTTACTATGTTAAGTCTTTTCATTTTTAGGGCCTATGTGGCAAACTTTACTCTTTGTATAAATAGTTACTCTTTTATCAATGCAATTAATTCTCCCTTTCATATTTTGTGGCTGCTGTCTTTGTTCTCTCCTTACTATTCCATTGATTCATCACCTTGTACACCAATAAATAGCATATGAAGATAAGAATTACAATTTGAATATAGCAAAACCTAAATGGACGAGACTATTAACTTATAAATATAAAAGGCCCGACACATAAACTTAATAACCTATTATCTAACACCTAACTTCAAACTCACGATACATTAGCATAAAAGCATCGAAAATTTGTCAAACAAAAAATAAAAATCATACTCAATAATATCTAGCATTGTGATAGATAGCTATCAAAACCTAATATTGTTTTCTCGGTTTGTTTGATAGTTAGGTATATGGAAAGGCCAATTGAGATACATCTTGTGCAACCAAAGCAGAATTTGTAGCAACAGCCTACTCAGCTTTGATTAAGCCAAGAAAAGGCTACACCCATTCTCTATGATAATAGCTCATCCATTAAGCTATCCAAAAATCCAATAATGCATGGATTGTGTAAGCATATTGATGTTAGATATCATTTCCTTTGAGACCTCACTAAGGATGGAATAATTGAGTTAGCTCATTGTAGATCACATGATCAATTGTTTGATATAACGACTAAGCCTCAAAAGCTCGAGTCGTTTTGCAAACTTAAATTAAACAACTTTGAACAGCATTTCAACATATCCACTCTTCTGCCATTCTGTCGACAAATTCCAATTATGCTCCTACAACACAACCCCCCTTCAATAACAATTCTAAACAACTGTGGCAAGAACAACTCAGAAACAATACACAAACTGTGGCAAACTTAACCATATTGTGAATACTTGTTTAATTCAAAACTGTTCTGGTAAAGTTTCGGCAATAGCAAACAAACGTCTTCAAAATAAAACCAACTAAATTCAGTGCACAAAATAGAAATTATTCTTATACACAGTTTCACGATTTAACCAACTCCTAAAAGGCACAACAACATCAATTTGTAATTGTTCAAATTTGTTATTTGGATCTACAATTAAAGGAGAACAACTTAACAACCGCAAATGTTCAACAACCAAATCATACCAGATCGCTGTTATCGTCTGCTTAAAGTGCAAGAGACTTCACCTCGTCTTCTTTCCAAAACCATTCTTCATACTTGTACCACCTAACTATCCCTTCATCAGTTCTTGTTCGTTGGCACATGAGGCACGAGTCTTCCATGCATGTGATAAATTCACGCAACCGAGAAGCCTTCTGGCGAATAATGGGATCAATTTTATTGATAATCTTTTTAGCTTGAGGAGGAAGGCCTTCCACTAGAATGCAATGTGCTATGTTGAGCACTTCTAAATGTTCTAAGCTGTCTAGGATGAGAATGAGAGCATCCCTGTATAGCATTGTGCAACGAAGGCTCAAGACTCTCAATTTTGGAACAAATGCAGCCAGAGTTGAAGCAAAGAACATATCACATGGCCCCATAATCTTGAGTTCTCTGAAGTTCTTGCAGTGTGTTGCAATTTCCTCTAGAAAATATGGTGGGTTTGCGATACTAGGCATTGTCAGAGACTCCAGCTCTTTCCAGCAACGGATGGCCTTGCACATCCCTGTTCTCTTAATTCTGTTCCAAGCCGGCAGAACTAGTCGTTTGAGTTGTGGGCATCTGCAACAAGGGGCGATATTAGAAATTTAGGAAATTCATGTTACAATCTCGATTTTGAAGAAGAGTTAACAATTATTCCTAACTAGTAATGATTGCCCCATTCTCTTTTCGGAAACAAAAGTACAAGCAACTTATCCTACAAAACTTCTCATAAAAAGGTGATTCAGTTGAAGTTATTGCTCCAATATCAAGCAATGTTAACATGTCTTTATCAAAGGAAGAGACGTTCAATATATCATATTCCTCAAGGAGTTCTCAAGTATCCATTCCTTTTATACAGCCCTAGAGCATGTTAGCTTCACATGGCTTATATCTTTAGAATAAATCAACATTAGGTCCTCAAAATTGTAACGATAAGACAACTTAATCCTTCAATTTTAGGAAAAAAAATAAATTAGTCCCGTAAGTTAAAGAATAGCAATCAATTTAGTCTATCAATCAAAATACTTTTTAGTGAATATTGATCAAAAGGACTAAATTGAATGATGTTGTTTAGTTTACGAGACCAAATTGCCATTTCGCAAATGCCAGTGACTAACTTGACCGACCATAAAAATTTCAAGGACTAAAATTGCGATTTATTCGCAAACTTTATATAGTTTAAACTTTTAACATAGATAAGGTTATTTAAAAGTTGAAATTACCTTTCAGCGGTGTATGTCAACTGATCATCACTTACATACAAGTTGAAATGGAAGATCAGGGTCATTATACTCTGCTTGCTGAGGTTCAAGGAAATCTTCAATAAACGGGTCAATTTCTTATCAGACCGTTCATCCACGTAAACAAATGGCTCTAATGGAATCTTGATGAAATTAGATCTTAAGATTGACAGATCAAGTGTTTTCCAAAGAAGTGGATCGCAACAAGCCATGCGCCATGCACTACAAACATGAGCGATGCCAGAGGTTAACTCAAATATGTCAAGCAACTGAAAAATCTTCATCAAAATATCCGTGTCCAGATCCTCCCATCTCTTCGTGCTCGAATCAACGTCATCCATTATGTCAGTTTTCCAAAATTCTTAATGAATTTTGGCGCGCAAAGAAACGCCTACAGAAACCAAATTTAAAACAAAAAGTAAGCTCAAACCATTAAATTTAAAAACTATAAGAATTACATGAAAAGAAGAAAATCTCTAAGAATCAAACAAAGGGTAAAGCAAAACAAGTAAAAGCGGCATCGAAGTTCCACATTTCGCGGCAAAAAAATCACATGATCAATCTAAACTAACAAATTAGATACATTTAACATCAGTGACATAACATCTCTACAAAGCAATTCATGATTTCCATAAACTCTCCAAAAATAAAACCGTAAAGTTCCGATCAATCTTTGATTAGACAATTCCATCATTGATTTAAAGGTAACAATCACAGATGAAGGTAGCACAAGTAGTCAATGATTTAGAATCAAAAAACGAAAACAGCAAAGAGATGCAAACCAAAAACATAGTTTTGTTCACTAAATGACTATTCTTAATACAAAATATTGAGCAAAACATGATTATTAAAATTGAAAATTAGGATATGAAATGAGTGAAAAATTAAGAATTATGCCAAAAGAACCTTCATTGAACCCCAAAAGAACCATTGGCACTTTCATTCATCCAGTTAAACTCTCGGAAGTTTAAAACTAAGTAACTTATGCCAATTTCAATTAACCTTCTTAATAACAAAAATTGTACAGTACGGTAAATTTCTCGCATCAGATCTCAAAATTGGCAAATAAAAAAGAAAAACAAGAAGTGGTTCAATTACCACCAACTTTGTGATCAACCAAATTCCAAAAACCCAGAAATAAAAAAGCAAAGAAAACAAGTCTTGATGACTCAAAAAATTATGGGTTGGTCATTTTATACGAAGATCTAATCACCGTGACATAAATTTCGTATCTTTATAAATGAAGCAGATATGAAAGTACATGCATCATCATGATGTTTGTGTCTTGTTTGTTATTGTTCCTGGGTGTTCAGTACAGACCAGAGAGAGAGAAAGAGAGATACCTTAGCATAGGAGTTAGGACAACACGAGAAGAGTGCGGGGTGGACGTTGATTTGGTTGTCCTTTGTTGAGGAACAGAGTTGAGAGGATGAATGTGCAAAAAATGCAGAGGTTTTCTTCTCATGTGTTTGGTTTATACTTTATTATTTAATTAATTAATTAAATTAACAAATAATGTTTGATGAGCATCTTCTAAGAGAATAGAATATGTATCATTTCATGAGTTAGATGACATCAATGTATCATAATTGGCAATAGTAAAAATTAACTTTTATGACAAATAAATCTTCCGCACCACATACTCTGGCCAGAATGGCAAAACGTTACGTTGATTTGTAAAATTAGTGATATATTAACCACGGGATTCTGATACATACATAGTGACACAATACGGATATTCTGATATCGTTAATATAAAAAATATATAATATCGACACCATTATATATTTATAAAAAATATAAATTTAGAATTAAAATATATGTATATATATATGCATTTAAGTTGAACAATTTTTTTATTAAAAAAAATTTTAAAAGAATATATGATAATATATTTGACATTTATTCATCTAGCTATTATCGAAAAACTAAAATTAATGTAATTAAAATGTAATATATCCTTCATTGATCAATATTATTATTTCGACACACATTTAATCGTTGTATATATGTCGGACACCGATTTAAAGAGTGTCAAAATAAATTTAAAAAAATTGGACACATCTTCAACACGTTTGTACGAGTGTCGGACACCGCAACAAGTCTATTAATAGAGGTGTCGGTGCTTCATAATAGTGATTGTTATTTTATTTCGTTTCATTTATATTATTGATAATACATGTTGAAAGAAGAGTTTAATGGAGATGTATCGATGGTATAAAGTAGTTTTATATGAATATTTGAAAAAAAATTATCATTTTTTCATGTCATATCAAGAAGGTAGAGTGTGGTGACGTGAAGAAAAATATGATTGATATTGGTTGACAATATAAAATTATTTTAAACTACCAATGTATATATTTTTTTTCTTGAAATAATATAAATATTATTTCATTTCATTCAACATGTATTACCAATAATACGAATGAAATGAAATAATTTTTATTAGATAGACGAAATGATAAAGTTATCATAAACTCACATACACAAATTTATCCAAAAAAAACCTCACACGCACAAAGTGAGTGAGTCAGGATTCGAACCCCGATCATGACATCCGACATAACAATTTCGATATTTTTACCAATTGAACTAATACTTATGAACAAATAAAATGATATTAGTAGTACCCAAAACATCGAAAGTGTGTAAAAGAAATTGATTTAAATAATTAATGAGTTTAGTTTTAAGACAACTAATTTTTTTATCAAATTTGTTTATCGTAGAAGCAATTTTTTAATCAAATTTTAATTACTCGTAACCGAATTCTAAATTCTCAAAAAAAAAAATTAAAACTAGAAAGTTGATAAAAAAATATTGGATTACATGGGGGTTTCGGAATTTCAAAACGAGTTATGGGTTTAACTCTTTAAGGCTGTGAAGTGACATCGTTTCGTTTAGAATCTTGTTTGGTTGTTAACAAACTGTTTTTATTTTTTGACCAGCGGTTTTCTAGTTGACCGCCCACAGTTAATGGAACGCCAACCTTACAATTCGTCTTGTTTAATTTCAGACAAAAATATCTCCATGCATGGGATCGATCCAGATTCACTACAATAAACAATCACGCTCTTTTCACACAGTTTTCGATCTCGACTGATGATTATTATTGGGACGGTTCAGATTGATAAAGTAATGAAATTATTTAAAATGATCTCAGCCGTACATGTTATATCGGACGGTCATAAATCATTACTGCGGCAAAACTGTGTCAGCATGAAATCTGCTTCGCCATGTACTCCTGTAGATAGGCATGCACTTATTTTACATTAGTTCAAATACGCTGATTATTTGCATATTTGATTAATCTCACGTAGCTTGCATCATCTAATTGTACAATGCATTTATTTAGAATTCTATTTTAATAAGAAAGCCATTAGTAGCACTTTGGATATGGATTCGGGCATTGTTTGAAAGGGAAGAAAAGCACAAGAGGAGAGCTCGCCAATTACTCAAACATATAGTCCATTAAAGTTGGTTTGTTCTCTAGAAAAGTGATTTTGTTCATGGTATTAATATCGCATTTTATATATAGATGTCGAAATTCTTCCCATATTCACTTCAAGAGATGAATGTCTAGTCATTAAACTAGTTGACCATAAAAAAGTGATTTTGTTTTCTAAGTATCGTACAACTGACAGCTATCAGAAATATTATTAGAGTCAATGTTCCGAATTTCATATTTTTGCACACTTAATGTGCATGAATGTAGTCATTAGATTACTACCTAACAAAGAAAGTGTTGAAACATGATGATAAATATGGAGGGAACTTGGTATTGAAGTAAACACAAAGCTTGAGAACCATGTATAGTGTGAATTGAAAAAAGGCTCTTTTGAGTCCCACATTGAAAAGAACACACTTCTTGGTAGTGTTTATATACTACAAAGTGACACCTAAGGGCGTGCCCTTGGGGTACCCACTTTTGTAAGAAAGGGAGACCGCACACCATGTTGAATATCACACACGCGCCGCCGCCGCAGTCTGTCCGACGACCGGCTCGGATCGGGCCGGGCTTGGGTGATATATTAATTTTTTATTGAAAAGAAAAATCTTAATTAATTTTTCTTTATGCGTGTCCCTTAAATTTCGCACAATTTAAATGTGCCTTAGACCAAGTCAAGTCTGAGACGGATGAGCGTATCCATTAACGGGTCAAAAACGTGTGCCTTAATTTTCGCCCACGATCAGCGTTTGACGGGCCAAAACCGCTCCACTAAATGCTCTGATTTCAGCTCCCTACTTGCCCTATATATACTGCTTTCATTCCTCAGTTTCGTATTATTCTTTTTTCTCTGCATTCTGAGAATTCACTGCTTTTTTCCTCTCTCTATTTTTTCTTCGAAATTACTCTGTTGTTTCAATTATCGAACGGTTGTTGCCGTATAGAATTGATATTCGTATATCAATTATTTGGTGTATTTCTGACCGATCGCTGCAGTGCAGTAGCGCTTCGGTATTTTCTTTGAAAACGGCTGTTTTATCCTGGGGACTTCGCGGTCGATATACTACAGTGCACTTTTTCGAGTAGTTCCGCGAAACGTTTTAAAGAAAGCGACCTAGTACGCGACTCAGCCAATAATTTATTTCTTTGCCAGTTTTGAAAAAATCATTTTCTGTTTTTATTTAAAGTCAGTAAACCGTTTTACAACAATTTTAAGACGTTTCGAAAATATCATGGCAAACGAAGAAATTATTGGTAATTCATCTGTCGGTGCTACTGAAAGGCCGTTTAAGTTTGAAGGTAATCATTTCAAACGTTGGCAACAGAAGATGTTTTTCTTCCTGACCTTAAAAAAATGTGCCTACGTTTTGAAAGATCCTATTCCTGTGGTTCCTGCTGTGACTGATGCTTCGGCTTCAGGAACCAAAGAACAGCCCGTTAACACCAACGGTGATCCTATAGCTGCTGAGCCAGACAAAGGTAAGGCTACTGCAGAACAGGCTAAAGAAAATGCGCTGCGAATTGAAAAAGAAAGGCAGCTATGGATTGATAATGATTATGTTTGCAAAAACTATATCATTAATGGCTTAGAAGATGATCTGTATGATTATTACAGAACCTATGATACAGCTAGTGATGTGTGGGAGGCTTTGAGCAAGAAGTATGATATTGAAGAAGCTGGTGTGAAGAAATATGCGGTCAGCAGGTATCTGAAATATCAGATGGTGGATGAGAGGTCGGTGGAAGTACAGTCACATGAACTGCAGAAGATTGCTCATGAAATAATAACTGAAGGTATGCCTTTACATGATCAATTTCAAATCTCTGTGATTATTGATAAGCTGCCCCCTAGTTGGAAAGAATTTAAGAATCAGCTCCGTCATAAGACAAAGGAGTTTTCCATTGAAAGTTTGATTACCTGTCTTCGAATAGAAGAACAGTCAAGGAAACAAGATATGAAAGAAGAGGAAAAGATATTGGTTGTCTCGAACAACAATAAAAAGAAATTCGGTGTGGCTCTGAAGCCAACGGGCAAACCTTTAAAAAATCAGAATCAGAACCGCAATCAAAACCGAGTTAAGAATGGTAACCCGGTTAGGGGCCATAATGCTAAGCAGCATCAGCAACCACCTCCTAGAAATGACCCTGTTCAACCATTTTATTGCTTCAATTGCTGGAAAACAGGTCATATGTCAAAGAAATGCAAAAATCCAAAGAGCCCTAAACCGGCTCATCTTGCACATATTAATGTGAATGTGGCGGCTGAAGAGCCATATGCTGCTATGATCACCGAAATTAATATAGTCGGTGGTACTGATGGATGGTGGATAGATACTGGCGCTACTCGCCATGTCTGTTATGATCGTGCTATGTTTAAAACATACACGAAGGCTGAAAATAAGAAGGTGCAGATGGGTAACGCACACACTTCTGATGTTGCTGGTGTTGGAGATGTTGTTTTGAAGTTCACCTCCGGGAAGACTCTTATCTTGAAAGAAGTCCTTCATGTTCCTGAGATGAAGAAGAATCTTGTTTCTGGTTTCCTTTTGAATAAGGCTAGGTTTAGTCAATCTATTGGGGCTGATATGTACACCATCACTAAGAATGGTATTTTTATTGGGAAGGGGTACGCCTCTGATGGCATGTTTAAGCTTAATATTGATTTTGATGTTATGAATAAAACTTCTACTTCTGTTTACTCTCTGTGTGATTTTAATATTTGGCATTTTAGACTTTGTCATGTTAATAAGCGCGCAATTTTAAATATTAGTAACTTAGGATTAATTCCTAAACTTAGTTATAATGACATAGAAAAATGTGAATTTTGTAGTCAAGCAAAAATAACAAAAAGTAAACATAAATCGGTTATACGAGAATCTGAACCAATGGTATAATGTTTTGAGTTGAATTATATAACCAAAAACATAGGAGTGTGTAACTAGCAAAATTATTTTATTTATTTATAGAAAATAAAGTTGGATGATGAATATTTTATAAGGGAAAAGATAGTAAGATATATTTAATCCATACTTTTTTTGAAAAATAGTTTATATTTTTAGCTCGGTTGGTAAGGAAATGGTACGATATGCATAGAGATTGAGATTTTTTTTTTGAACGGCAAATATATTATTATTAAAATCGAGTCTCTGCACAAGACGAGCAGAGTCGATAAAAGAGAGGTTACAAAACAATGGTGCCGTATATAAGCGGAACACCAATGAAAATGCCGAAACTTATACTACCTAAAAGAGATTCATTTCTAATCTCATTCTTAGAAATACACTCATCAACTTTCAGACTACCAAATAGACTTCAACCCCATCCAAAGAGATGTCTCTAAACACCAACTCCGAACTCGAATCAAAAGTGCTCGGCCCATCATAATTCAAAAAACAACTCTTTTAGCCAAAAATTGAAGCGGCAACAGTAGAATGAAAGCATAGGCAAATAAGTCTCAGCTGCAGACCTCCTTCAAACAATCAACACCGACGCGATAGAGGCCAACCGGATACAAAGAAACCTGCAAATCTCAAGAGATTTGGAAACCATCAGAGACTCAAAAAGAGTCCTGCAAATCTCAACAAATTTAAAAGCGGTCAGAGAGTTAAGTATCAAAGATAACCAAACACGCACGGCATCAACCACCACATCACAATAACCACACAACTGACAGGCCACCACCGCCGAAACCAAAACCATCACCAAATCCGCCTCCACCCACCACAACAGGATAAGAGCAAGCAGATTTGTTTTCTAGGATTATCCTTGATTAATTGGTTTATAGAGATCGAGGTTTGAATCATGTATGTTCACTTATTTATCTTTAGGGTGAAATTCTAGCCACTAGACTACCTGACCAACAAAAACAATTATTGATAGAATTTAATTTATATCCTCTTGTAACTAAAAAAAGAATTTAATGGATATGCTCTCTCAGTTTAAAAATTATGTGCCTGTTTGTTATAGTTTTTTTTAGAAAATAATCACTTATTTTTAAAAAATAATCACTTTTAAGAAAATAACGTCCGTTTGTTATAGCTTTTAAAAATAATCAGAATCTGAAAATAATCTAAAAACTGCTAAAAATATCAAGCTGATATTAGTAGCTTTTTTTTAGAGGAAAGAGAAAATAAGTGTCAAAAACTTTCAGACAAAAATATCCTTAATATTATTCTATTATTCCAATAATATCATGTTTAGAATTTATAGGATTAGTTTGTTAAGTATTTTTCATATATTTATTTTATAAGATATATTATATTTGGATAATTGTATTTTATGGTAATTTTATTATGCAAAATCACTTTTATATGGTTGGATCCAAACAAGTTAAAAATTATTTTTTATAAAAAGTAATTTTTTTAATGGTAAACAAACACAAAATAACTTCTGATTTTTTTTATAATCTCTAATAAATAAACTCTAAATTATTTAATATCAAACTCACTTATTTTTTAATCCGTAACAAACGGGCCCTATATATATAAAAAATTAAAAAGTATTTGCCCACTGGAGAGCTTTGTCCAGATTTTTAAGATTTCTTTCCTTACAAAAAAAATATTTAAGATTTCTTTTTAATTATCAAATCAAAACAGTTTCAAAAAAAAATCTATCAGTTTTTTTTTTGGTCGAGACCGGGGTATCCACCGCCGAATGCAGTGATTATTCCCTTGCTAGATTGGAGGCACCTCGATGGGTGGGATAACTGACCCAAGGATTTAAAGCTGCTTCATGCCCAAGGTGAGGATCGAACCCTCGACCCTTGGTTAAGGGAGGATGAGCCCCAACCACTCAACCACACCAAAACAATAATTTTTTTAATTTGTATCTTGGTTTTTTTGAAGCAATTCAATTATTCAATCTTCTTAATAGTATCTGGGTTTTTTATTTTACAAATAGTAGATAGAGAGAGACACTATTTTGCTTCTTACTAAACTATGAAATCAAATTGTTACCCAGAAATAAGCAACCACCAGATGTGCTTTTTCTATCATCTGCACTTCCAGCCTAGTCAGCATCACAATAGCCAATCAGTCTTGAGTCTTCATCATGAGAATACAGTAGCCCATAATCACAAGTACCATTCACATATTTTAAAATTCTCTTGACTTGATTTAGGTGACTCATCTTTGGCTCAGTTTGATATCTAGCAGAAACCTTACAACAACAACAAATGTAATATATGGTCTACTAGTTGTAAGATACAGCAAGCTACCAATCATGCTTCAATATTGACTTTGATCTACATTAACACCTTTTTCATCTCTAGTCAATTTCAAATGTGTAGGAGCAGGTGTCCTCTTATGACTGACAATTTCCATCCCAAATTTCTTCACAATGTTTTTGGCATATTTGCTTTGAGATATAAAGATAGTGTCTTCCATTTGTTTAACTTGAAGACCAAGAAAGTATGTCAACTTTCATAAAAGAAAAAAAAAACTTATCCATAAATATTAAAAAATTACATTCGTTTACTAACTTAACAAAATTAATCTACAAACTTTCATTATAAATAGCATCGATGGTTACTTCTACATAATGGTGAAATCATGAATGCTTAACGTACAATGGTGAAGTTGATACGAGTAAAAAAAGTTATACCTGCCAAGGGTAATTAAAAATGTCTTTGGAATAACCTAGCAAGTCACTTTTATGATAGGATAAAGGGACAAAAGGAAGTTTTAGACAACATAAAACAGTTAGACAAGTGGTAGTCAATAATTAATCATATAAGTATTAATACTTATATATTAATACGGGAATTTAACTTTTTTGATTATTTCTTCAGAATTTATGTTTTTATTCATATATTAATTAATAATGTTACCTATTTTTTTACGCATATATTAATAAAATTATCTATTTTTTGACAATTTATACTCATTTATTAATACGGGAATCTATTTTTTTATAATTTCTTAATGATCTAAGTTTTTACTCATATATTAATAATGTTGCCTATGTTTTTAAGCATATATTAATAAAAAAAATTATTTTTTAATTATTTTTACGGGTCTATATTTATACTCATTTTTTTATACGAAAATCTAATTTTTTTGATTATTTCTTAAGATCTATGTTTTTACCCCTATATTAATAATGTTGCCTATTATTTTACGCACATATTAATAAAATTATCTATTTTTTGATAATTTTTATCGGTTTTATATTTACACTCATATAATAATACGATAATCTAATTTTTTGATTATTTCTTCAGGATCTATGTTTTTACTCATATATTTTTTTTAAGCATATATTTAACTTTTTTTTGATAAATGTAATGATTAAATTTGTAATTAAATTTTATTTTATTTTTCTTATTTGATTAATGTTCAGAATACTTAAAAATGCTTATTTTCTTATTTATTTTTTTCTAATGGGTCTTTCTTTGAACGTTCAAACCCAACAAGCTAATACTCCAAGATCAATAAGTAGCTCGTCCATATAAGACATGTGGAGTTGGAGCACGCGTAGCTAACATCGATCACTTGTCCGTGGAGATCACATGAAGTTGGGGCATGCGTATAGGTAACGTCACTTCATCACACATGGCAAACCAAGACAATGGAACACAACTCTCACTTGGAAGCTAACTTGTGATCCAGATGACTTGTATGGTTGGAGCTAAACTTAGCGGGTCGATAATGTAGATGATGGTTGAGTTGAGCATATATGGTTGAACTGAGCAAAGTAGGTTGACATGGTTGAACTGAGCAAAACAAGTTGATAATGTAGTTTCATGACCTAGATGGTGAAGCTGACCACATGGAGTTAAATGACTTGGATGGTTAAGCTTAGCTAGACAATTAGTGTTCAAAGTATAATAGAATTTACATGATACAAATCATCTATATCAACACACAGTTCACCAAACGCTGAACTTGTTAAAGTGTAGGTGTTTGTATTAGTCCATAGTGGTTACTATTCATCAAATCGACATGTACTAATTCATAACCTACCAAGCGTCGAGGCATCACAAATCATCCAAAACAAGGTCCCTTGACTAATAATACAAAATAACACAAATCATCAAAAACAAATTACTCATATATTTTTCTTATTATAATTTTTCGGTCTCAAATTACCCGTGACCTATCTAGACTAGCCCATATTTAAAACGGACTATAATAAACCGGGTTTAAAACCCGGAGAAATTTGGACTAGAATTTTAAGATTTAAACCGAGAAAAGTTTGGGCTTATTTAACAGACGACGATTCAGGCTAGCCCATTTTGAGAGTTGTTCACGCACGCACCTATTTATTGAAACTTGATACAGCCAAGAATTAAACGAGGACAAAGTTTACGTAACCCTAAGAGGGACTATCGCCTAGCCGTCTCCCGACAAACGTTGCCTTCTCAGCCAGCAAGGTTGGTACTCTCATTCTCATCGTTTGAATAATGGTAAACGCTTTTAGAATCACCATAAAATTGTTTTCTCATGCTTTGTTTGAATTATTGTAAAATTGTCCGTTCTTACGCTCAAACAACTATATATAATATACACATGTTGTCGAAACATCCATTCAGAGGATTGAAAGGATCAGATTGGTGTGAAAAATCAGAGACACCATGCATTAAACCAAAACAACATAACATAGACACGCCTTATTTTCCAGGATTAGCTTACATGCTGTGTGGTGAATTTTGATATCCAACTTTCATTGTTGGTACCGGTAAAATTTAATGTACGTTATATTTCCGTTCCTAAATATAAGACCTTGTTTAATAATATATATATTTGTAAATATTAACATATAATATTTTGTTTGATTTGTTTTGATAACTATTTTTAAAATATCAAATTTTTATAATTTTTACTGCTAGATGATTAAAGATATATATTGGTCAAACATGATATTATATTTAGGGACAGAGCTATCAAAGAATTTATCAAATGATATCTGCGGCAGTGGCATGCTTTTTCACGTGTGTTAGAAATGAATTATTCTCTTTGTCCTAAAATAAGTGTTACAGTTGACTATTTAGAACTATTCACATAATTTACTTTGACCGTATTTTGTTACTAATATATAAATGTAAATATTAATATTTAAGATGTTGTTTGATGTGTCTCGATGAATATTTTTAAGATATACAACTTTTATAATTTTTAAAGATATATAATTAAAGATATGAACGATTAAAATTATGCGTTGGCAAACGTAAACTGGTCAACTGTGACACTTATTTTGAGACGGAGGAAGTATATTCTATTGTGCATGCCATTTTGGACAATATATTATTTTGTATTTTATGGTTCTAATTTTTGGGCCTACCAAGCAATGACTTTAACAAGTATTTGTGTAGCTTTGTTAGGTAGTCAGGTGTTATTGAAGATAAAGAAAACGGGGGAGTATTTGAAGATGAAAAGACAAAAGAATAGTGAAATAGATATACAAAATGAAAATGGTGGCAAAGACAGACTCAGTGACTTACCTGATCATGTCCTTTTGCATATAATTGGATTTATGAACACAAAATATTTTGTTCAGACCTGTGTTTTGTCTAAACGATGGAAAGACCTTTGGAAAAGTCTCACTAATCTCAAGTTGCATCAATACTACGTCTTAGATCATAAGGATATCTTCAACAAGTATGTATCCCACATTCTTTTTGGCCGTGAAAACTCTCTTCCCCTTCATAGCCTAACATATTGGTCTATTGATCCCTCTAAAACCACAGTCTCAGACATCATGAAATATGCTGCGTCACATAATGTGCAACAACTCACTGTCAATGTGGACTTATTATTCACAGAAGAGGATTTTGAAATCCCCCCTTCCATCTTTAATTGTCGTTCTTTGACATATCTTAAGCTTGACTTTGGGGATAGATATGGATATTTTACCCGTAGTAAGAATATGTTACCAAAATCTTTGGATTTACCAGCATTGAAAACCTTGCATCTTATTTGTCTCACTTTTACCTCAAGCAACAATGATTGTGCTGAGCCCTTTTCAAGATGTAACATGTTGATTACTTTGATCATTATGGGTTGTATTTTACAAGATGATACAGAAGCCCTCTGCATTACCAATTCTAACATTACTAGTTTGACCTTAGCTGATACCAACAATCCCGAAAAAGCTCACAAGTACAAAGTTGTCTTTTGTACACCAAAACTTACTTCTCTCACTATCATTGGCCGTCCTATTTTCCTAGCCCCTTCTGCATGCAATTCACCTTTTATAGAAGAAATAAATGCTGATTTTTCTTTTCCTTCTATACCATATGAAGGTTCAGTCATGCTTAGTTGGTTGCAATTGCTTTTTAATGTCAAGATATTGACTCTCGGATTCGATACCCTTGAGGGGATACTTGCTGTAAGTTACTTTTATTTATGTTTTCTCCTTGTGATAGGTGTTAATAATCCATATGCAATATTATCAATTGAATAATGCATCCATTTTTTTCTTCTTTCAGTTTCCAAAAAATAATGGTTCATGGAAAACTCAACCTTCTTCCTTTGTTAGATTGAAGTCATTGAAAGTGATATTGAGATGTGATTTAAAGATATCTATTGACGAAGTTAGAGGAATGATAAATTATCTACTTCAAAATTCACTACAAACCAAAGTTGATATAATTAAGCAGGTATGGAGTTTTAATATTAATTTTTTTATTTCTAAACTACCCTTAATAATTTGGGGGCTTACTAGGGCAACGCATATGGGTTTGATTAAATACTCCAAATTATCAAGGTAGTGTAGGCCTCACTCAGAAATAAGTATACACCAGCGTAACATTTGATTAATAATATGTTGTTGTTCAATAACACTTTAACAAATATAAATTTTATTATTTAATTAAAAGTTTATAAGACATAAATTATGTATGTTAAATTTTACAAAAATTTAAAAATTATTTGATATGTCATTGAAACAGATCAAAATTAACGATATCAATAAAAATGAATAAATTGTTAATCTTGATATGTTTCAATAAACATATATCAAACTATAAACTTTCAATCCAAGAATTTTGTAAAATTTACTCAAAAGTTACACCGAAGTAATTTAATTTCTCAATAATATATATATATATATAATGGTGTAAGTTAGCAATATGCATCTTTTTCTATTGGACAAATTAAATATCCTCAATATTTATTATTTAATACAAAGAAATTGAGTGTTAGATTGATAAATTTAATTAAAGAGTAGTGTACACCCACTTTGTTAATTTACACCCAAATAATAATAAACATATATGATTTTAATAAACCACTAAAAACCTTATAAAACAATCGAACAACATGAATTCCAATCCGAATTTCCACTTTGATTTTTTCTTCTCTCTTTAATCAAAACAAAAAACCTTGTAACAAACATAATTAGTTGTTTCTGCGCACATCATATGCCTAGGTTCCTTTGTTAAGTCTTTTTTTGTCATTAATGTGTTTTTACCACTATTTTTTGTTTTTTTTCTCTTGGTTTTACATAGTAGCTTCAATTGGCTGATTTGATGATTCTTTTTTTTTTTTTGAAAGGTGATTTAGTGATTCTTATTAATTGATTTCGTAGTTGTTAATGGAGAAAATTCATGTGTTATAACTTATAAGATGTTAAAATTTCCCTTTAATTTTTTGCCTCAAAGAATTGAATTTGTTTTCCCATGTCATCCATTTTTTTTAGGTTGTCATGTGTTTATTTGTGTTATATATATATATGTTTATAATTTGTTTGGGTGTAAATTAACAAAATAGATGCACACATTTTAATAAATTTACCAAACTATCCTTCAATTTTCTTATCAAAGATATTTTTGTTTAATTAAAAAAGATACGCATTACCAATTTACACCTTCATATTTTTAAGTACGGTTCAAACGTTACGACGATATCCGTTTGATTGCATTGCATCCATATCACACAAGTTGAGACTGAACAACTAAACAATCTATTTATCTATATATTCTAGGGGTTTTGTCCCTTTTCTTTTGTTAATTTTTAATATTTGTTTGAGATTTGTAGCCATGCAATAGTAGTCTTTATAGACTATGTTGTTATGAAAAGAGGAACACTTCTTGAAGACACAAAGAGGAATCACTTGTTGAAGACGACGGTCCCTTCTTTTGGTAAAAACATTGGAAGAGAAAAGACAATTTTTCTGAATTAGTTATTCAAATATCATTTCATTTATTTGTCTATCTTAAAAAAAAAAAGACAAATAAAAAATATATGCATTACCAATTTACACCTACAGTTTAAGTGTTCTGACCATATTATCAGTTTGACTGCATTGTATCCATATCACAGAAGTTGAGGTTGAACAACTAAACAATCTATTTATCTATATAGTATTCTAGGGGTTTTGTCCCTTTTCGTTTGTTAATTTTTAATTTTTAATATTTGTTTGAGATTTGTAACCATGCAGTCGTGGTGGTCTTTTAAGACCGTGTTGTTATGCAAGGAGGAGACGAGGGTCCCTTCTTTTGTGAAAAACTTTGGAAGAAAAAGGACAGTTTTTTTGAATTAGTTATTCAAATATCATTTCATTTATTTGTCTATCTTATATTTAGTTTTATATTTTTAATTATCTATTTTTAAAAATTATAAAAATTGTATATTATAAAAAATAGTCATTGAGACAAATCAAACAACATAACATATGCTAATATTTACATTTATATATTACTAAAAAAAATTGATCAAAGTAAATTATATGAATAGTTTACAATGGGTAATTGAGACAAAAGGAGTATTGTACTGTACTATGTATGTTAAGAAAAATATAAGTTAATGTTGTATTTTGTCAATAATAAAATAATTTATGTCGAATCTAATAAGGTTGAGAGAGAGTACTTGGAAATTGTTGGAATTGAATTGAGTTGTTTGTTTGGTGGTTGAATAGAAAGAATTGAGTAAAAGAACAAACAAAACAAAACTACTCTACTCCTCTCCTCACAACCAGACTATTATTTATTTATTGTCTGCAGTGCACTCTGCAGCACACCATTCTCCTTTACTCTACACGTCCTATCTGTTGGATGTTGAAATAAGTCGGACTATCGGACGGAGGTTTATGACTTTGTTTATTAAAAGTTCCATTCGGCTCGATTTATTTAATAAAATGATAAAGTTTGAACTTTTAAAAAAGATTATTTAATTAAATAGGTTGAGTTTAGTCTTATTAAAACACTTATAAAGACTATCAGGCCGTCTATTTATAATATTTATGTGACTTAAATTTTTTTATTTTTATGTATTTGATGATATTTCCTTTCAAGACATTGAGTATTTAAATTATTCCTTTTCTAATATTAATATTAGGACAATGTAATGTGGTAGCCGGTAGGGTATGTATAGAGCAGGTCATATAAGTCTCCTACTATAATTAGATCCATATCACATTGACCTCATCACCTACACTAATTCCATGCACATAGCAGCCATTTCCAACTTACTCTTATCTTACTTACTTCCAGCTATACTGTGTCAAGAAATCCCCTTCATGTTAATTTTCTGACACACTCTCTATTTCATACATGACATCACTATTAATTTTCTGATCTAAACAAAATGTTACAGCATCAACAACATCAAAATTCAGAGATTTAGACCAACATAAAAGCTGAAGCCAAGTTGCATCCTCCACTAAGTTGGTGTCTTCGACTAATATCTTAACATGCTCGACTAGTCTCTTCATTTCCTAATTAACTTGGTAGAGTCTACCCTTAAATTAATACTAGTATTCACATATTTAGTCGAAATAATTTTTCCTTCATTTAGTTGCTTCGACTAATATTATCAATTTCGACAAATCCTTGTCGAAATACTCACATGGCTAGTCGAAAGGAGTTTTTCCTTCTTTTCCAATTATAACACCAATACTTGAGCGACATCATGAATCTTACAATTTTGGTGTTAACAGTAGCACTTGTAAACCCTTTAAAAGTTACTTGAGCGACAAATCCTTGTTTTAGAGTATTGTGAGATGTAGTTCAAATATTTAGTGAGGGGAATAGTTACTGCGTTCGGCATATATATAGAGGCTGCTAACTTTGACCATGTGGGTCAAAGTTAGTAAGTATGACCCAATTGTAATTACAATAGAGAGTGTGTGTGGGGACTTATGAGTAGTTGGGGGGTGCGCGAAGACAATGGGGTCGTGCACCCACCCCTCATTTCTCGCGCACCCCCACCCTTTTTTATATGAAACTTTTTTTTTGGATTTTTATTTATTTTTATTCTTTGAAATCATTCCATACAAAAAATAGTTTTGGCATTATTTTAATTTAAAATTAATTATTAAAACATTTAATCATACATAATACTATGAAAATTATCTTTAATCAATAAATTAAAATTCAATTGATAAAAAAAAAATTGTTTCCTTAATTTCAGTAAATGTTTCAAAAATACTAACTAACATAAGAAAGAAGACATTAGCTTCAACATAGATAGAGAAAATGAAGAAAGAAGGATTTAATTTTTTTGCTGGAATATGATTCTTGATAACCTTCAACAAGAACCTGCACATCAAGTTTCTCCTTTTTCCATCGACTGTGCATTCATGTGCATATGCAGAAATCCGTTAATCCCCTTTTTACTTTGCTTTGTTAGATATAAAAAATTTAACTTCAAAAAAAGAAAAAAATTAATGAATTCATTTGGCAAAAAAAAGAATAGAATAAACGTCTTATTCTACCCAAAAAAAGAATAGAACGGTCTTTGCGACATAAAAAAAAAAAAAAAAAAAAGAATAGAACGGTCTCAATAAATAATAATTGTGAAAATTAAGAAAACAATTATGCACCCAAAAAAAAAATAACAATTATGTATGCTTACAAATGAATTTACAAAATTAACCTATTAACTCAAAATAGTGGCACATGGGTTTTTAGTCAATGAATACATATTTTTCGATGAGAGGAAATTAGCAGCCCTTTTATATATATTTTATAGTGTTGAAGGATGCTTATGGACTATGGAGTGTTTGGGGTTATAACTTACATATTGACATTGTTATTCCGGATTGTGTTAAGAGCAAATCCTAACTTTGATGATTTACCTTGGCCATCAATATCACCAGAAGCTAAAGACTTTGTGAAGAGACTTTTAAACAAAGACCACAGGAAAAGAATGACTACTGCTCAAGCTCTATCTCACTCATGGTTGAGAGATGAAATTGCCACCGCAGCTTTTGATTATTTTGACGAGGAAGGGAACCGTGACATTTCACTCGAGGAGTTGGCACACAGGAGATGAATTTGGGTCCTTCTGCTTACTCTTTAATGGGTGATTGGATCAGAAAATCTGATTGGGTCCTTCTGCTTACTCTCAGTTCGGTGTCACAATTCGTAGTTCAAATACAAGACACAGATAGCTATGATGATTAAAAGAATATTTTATTATATTTATTGATATTAGTTTGTGTCCTTTTCTTTTTGAATTTGAATTGATAGGAAAATTGGTACAAAGGGTCTAAGCAAATATTTTTGGGGACATTGGGGATTGTATTGTATCATGGAAAAGTCGAGGTAGCTAACATATTGTTTTGTTCCTCATGTGATTTGTGGTGCAAAGTGAAAATTTTCAAAAAAATAAAAATTTGCATTATAAAAAATTTTCCCATTTTACTTGTGAGCATAAATGCAACTTGCTTAATTTCTTGTAAGATTTCGTGTTAAGATTTAAAAAAAATAAATTTATTGGGGTTGAGGATGTGTCCAAACAAAGTTTATGAAAGACTGATCAATTAGTACCTAATAAAGTAATAGATAGAGAAAGATATGAAAGACTGATCATGAGATCGAACGGCCTATCTATTTCACTAGTCCAGATACATCTTTTGCAGTAAGCTTGACATGCCAATTAAAACACTTACCAGAATTGCAACACCTAAGTTTACCAAACAAACTACGATTTCGCAATGCTACACCTATGAAAGTCTGCTATGAGAACAAAGCAACAACCTTTAAAGCTCACAAATATTGTTCCCCCGCGACAGAACAGAATTTATCATAGAAAAAGAAAAAATACTTCTTTTTATTTATGAAAATAGAGGAATCTCTACAGAAAAGGAAATTACCACTCGATCAGGGAAGGGAAATCGGTGCTAGCAAAAAACTGAAACAAAATGAAGGAAAAAACACACTCAATTTCCATATCAAGAGCACAGCTGCACAGCTGATTACTCATAAAAATCAATTTCCCCTACTCACTCTTTGTCTTCCTTCCCCTCTATAACCAACTTTGTCAACTCTTATCCCTCACTCTTTGTCTTCCTTCCCTGTAACTAAACCCCTCCTTCCTCTCTCCCAACCCATGTTCCCATTTCTTCTTTCTAGTGAAACCATCCAAGTGGAAGTGCAATAAGTCTCAAGGTCTTAGGAAGTGTCCTTCAAAACCCTAGAACTTTTTTAACGATAGGAAAAAAACAAGTTAATCCTTTATTCTCCCAAATTAACTATCAAGAGACATATGCCCAAATTACAATTAAAAAAACTACAACTTAATTTGAGCCTGTTGACTTAAACTGAATTTTAACTGGCCTTTACATCAAATAGACACAAAAAGACAAGGAAGATAAGGGTTTTATGAACCTTCCGCCTGAATTTGAATATAAATTGGGTGAAAGAACTGTTTGCACATTAAAGAAGCCATTGTATGTACTAGAGTATGGTTTGAGAGGTTTGTGGCGGTGGTGAAGAGTCGCGGATACACCCAAAGCTAGCCAGATTAAAATTTTCAAACAATGAGCCAAATGAGAAATGACAGCACTAACTGTCTATGTGAATTATATTATTGTTATGAGCAATAATCAAGCTGAACTACCAAGCTTAAATGAGAAGTTATCAGGATGTTTGATATTAAGGATTAGGATCTACTGAAATGTTTCCTAAGGATAGAATTCACAAGATCAAGAGAAAGGTATACTCAAACAAAAGAGCGTATGTACTAAAGCGGCAGAAATTCCCATCAATTACTATATTTAAACCTAATAAAAAGATGCTACCTCAAAGGCTAATGTGGTGATAGATAAAGAAAGATATGAAATATTGATCATGAGACTGTCCTATCTATTTCACTCGTCCAGATACAACTTTTGCAGTAAGCTTGATATGCCAATTGCAAACAAACTACGAGTTCGCAACGCTACACCTATGAAAGTCTACTATGAGAACAAATCAACAACCCTTAAAGCTCACAATCTTGTTCCCTGTGACAGAACAGAATTAATCATAGAAAAAGAAAAAATACTTCTTATTTATGAAAATAGATTAATCTCTACAGAAAAAGGAGATTACCACCCCGGGGAAGGGAAAACAGTGCTAGCACAAAACTGAAACAAATCAAGAGCACAGCTGCACGAGCCTTAATGGCCGATTACACGTAAAAATCAATCTCCCCTACTCACTCTCCCTCAATAACCAACTTTGTCAACTCTTATCCCTGACTCATTCCCATAACTAATCTCCCTCCTTCCTCTCTCCCAACCCATGTTCCCATTTCTTCTTTCTAGTGAAACCATCCGAGGCCCAGACCCATTACTATTGGTCTACCATTTAGACTAAGATTGTACCAACTTTCTTATGTGGATTCCCATTAGTGACTTGGTGTATCAATGTAATTCTTGAAACACAACTCATACCAATTGCAAATATAATCATAAATTCAGTAGTAGCACTAAGCATCATTAGACTGCAGGAGATATTTACTAAAACTTCAAACAGTGACTTATTTGCTAACCATAAAGGATATACACAGAAATAAGAAAATGCATTTGGAGAATAGAAAATGCAGGGGAAACAACATGAAACTGAAACACCATTAATTCCTCAATGGTTTTGTTAACTAAACCCTTATTGCATGGCACAATTCACTACTCATTCATACCTGTGCTACAAAAACCCACCTTATAATACTAAAGAAGATAGGTGAAAGGCAATTCATAGCACCATGTATATAGTACATGCATTGGTTATAATAGCAAGCAGAAAGAACAACAAAGAAAACTAGATTTAGAAAGGCAATTCATAGCACCATGTATAGTACCAGTGCAAAAGAAAACTAGATTTAGAAAGTATCAGCTGATAGTGACAGGGAAACATATGCCTAGGAAGCTATGGACGCGGGACCCTTTTCACTTTCTTCTTCAATCGACCCTGAGCATCCAATTTTTCCTGAAACATAATCAATTGAAGTATAATTTTTCCTGAAACTAGATTTAGAAAGGCAATTCATAGCACCATGTATAGTGTAAAAGAAAACTAGATTTAGAAAGTATCAGCTGATAGTGACAGGGAAGCATATGCCTAGTACAAGGAAGGTTAGTATTACCAGCAAAACTTTCTCAATGACCTCATCAGCCTCAGCAATCTCATCTTGTGAAGGTTCAGCTTCACCATCTGATAAAGGTCTCTTCATCTGTGCAGCTTCATAAACCGCTCGAGCTCCCTTCATCATGTGATGGTTGCCGTTCCAAAATTCTAAATCTTGATCAGCCCAATTATCCTTTAGAATAATTTTTTCATTAAACTTTCTTCTCCACTCATTCCTCAGATCATCCATTGCTTCTGTAGAGAGAGAATGCATGAGTCTCTTTATGTCAGAATCATGACCACCTTGAGAATAAGGTCCAAAAGCAGCACTGTGTTGAAAAACAGACAAATGTTAAAATAATAAATTAATAACATACATTAAACCAATGTAATAAATATTATTTAAATTATTATTACTCAAAGTATCCCTTGATGCAATCGTCTAAGACCTCAATCTCCAATTTTGCCTTGTCATCAAAAATTTTTTGACAGGATCCGCACATTCCATACCAGTAGCTGCACTCTTCTGAGTGCTTAAGATCTTCTTCTGAGTGCAGAAGAGAGTCCAGCTTAGCTGCTTACAGAAAAAAAAAAAACAAAAACAATAATAGAAGACATTAATTATTCTAGTTGTCACAGTAATTAGTTCACGTATTTATATTACATTTGGTATTAATTATCATTAGTAAGAATAAGAATATCTTAATGAACAAACTTATCTAATTATTGAAATTAATAAAAAATTAATTACCATCACCCATTGGAGTAGAAGACATTGTGACGTGTGTAAGATCTGTAAAACAAAACAAAAAAAAAATCCAGTGAAGCAATTAATTAATAAATATTAATAAATAATACTACAAAGACTCACTGAAAAGTGAAAACAATTTCAATATATTTTAATCGGTCAAAAAACCAAAAAGTGACTCCATTAACATATACTTCAAGAAAATTAACAGATATAAACCATTACGATACGCATGATTCAAAACTTCACCGATCGATCTGGATCGACAAATATTCAAGAAAATCTTACAAGATGACGAATACGCCATTCAGTTGAATACTTCACCGATTCACATATAAATAAGTGGATTAACATACGATAAAATACGATTTAGTTGAAAACTTCACCGATTAACATGATTTCAAGAGATGTAAGTCGATTCAAGTAACGATAAGCATGCATGATTCAAGAAAATCTTACAAAATAAGTCAAACGAATACGCGATTCAGTTGAAAACTTCACCGATTAACATAAATATAAGTCGATTAAGCAAACTAATACGACTCAGTTGAAAACTTCACCGATTAACATAATTTCAAGAAATGTAAGTCGATTTCAAGAAAATCTTATAAAATAAGTGTAAACGAATACGCGATTCAGTTGAAAAAATGCATTCACAACAATTTCAATCGGTGAAGTTGATACTAAGTTACTAACAGAAGAAACATGCATTAACAACAATTTCAATCGGTGAAGTTGATACGAACAGAAGAAACGTGCATTAACAACAATTTCAATCGGTGAAGTTGATACGAACAGAAGAGAACATGCATTAACAACAATTTCAATCGGTGAAGTTGATACGAACAGAAGAAACGTGCATTAACAACAATTTCAATCGGTGAAGTTGATACGAACAGAAGAGAACATGCATTAACAACAATTTCAATCGGTGAAGTTGATACGAACAGAAGAAACGTGCATTAACAACAATTTCAATCGGTGAAGTTGATACGAACAGAAGAGAACATGCATTAACAACAATTTCAATCGGTGAAGTCGATTACGTAAACGAATAAGAGAAGAAAATTTACCGGTGGAAATGACGAGAACGAAGAAAGAAGGTGGCAGAGCTTCTTCAGAGAGCGAGAGAGCTTCAGAGCGAGAGAAATGACGGTTGAAAGAGAGAGAGAGAGAGAGAGAGAGAAGCGGTTATAGTAGCGTGTTTGTTGAGAGGGAAACTATATGTAACAAACTTTAAAACAGAATTGTATCTGGATTGAAGTATAAGCATATGGGTACTTAGGAGGCCGTTGATATTTTTTGATCAAACGGTTCTTGATGGATTGACTTCATAATCTCAAAAAATGGTGGAATTTAGGATATTTTAAAAGCTTCTCGGTAAATTCGGAGGTGTCGATGTCTCATTTGCAATACGCGGATATCACACTATTTATGGGTGAGGCACGGGTTGAGAATATATGAGCTATGAAAGCTATACTAAGGTGGTTTTACCGGTGGTGGGATTGGCTCCTTTGCGAAAAATATTTCTGTGTCTTTTCAAAATTTCTCTTCAACATGAAGACCTTATGGTTAATATGGGGGAGTGAATAAATGAGAGGTGGGTGTGGAAACTAAGGTGACATAGAGTTATTTATTTGGGAACAAGAATTAGTTCGGAGTTTAGAGGGTATGGTTTAAGCGTTTGTAATTATCAAGGAACGAAATACTTGGTTTCATGTGATTAAAGACACGTATTCGGTTAGTTTAAAATATGAGCTCTTCTATCAAAATTTATTTCACTTCCTCCTTTGAGTTTGACAAATTTTGGAGTAATTGTTAGAATTTGGGCGAGTTGGACGCCGTCGAAGGTAGTTGTATTCTCTTGGCAAGCACTGCTTGGAAGGTTACAAAGGTGTAATTTTGGTTTGGCATCCAGTTATCTAGATCTTTTGGAAATCAAAAAATGAGAAGATATTTCGGTCCTGGCAACCACAGGCGGAGGAAATTTTTGAAAGAATTTAATTTGTCTCATGGAAGTGGCTTTTGCCAACAAAAAAAAAAAACTACTTCTCCATGTTCATTGTATGAATGAGGGAAAATCCTTGTGATTGTATTAGTCCATAAGATAGTGGTTGCATAGAAATATGGAATCACCTTATAAATTTTATATTTTGAGTTCTGTTGAGTATTGTATGTACTTCTTCTACTATGTGAGGTTAGTACCTTTTTCCTCATATATTTATATTATATACATATTTTTCGTTAAAGGAAAACATGAATAAATTTGTCGACGAAGGACTAAAAGTCGCGTGGACTCTAGAAAATTAATACACCATTTTAAAATGGTATGACTACACATACTAGGGCGAATAGAACTGAATTCTGATATGGTATATAATTTTTTTATGAAATATTTGATATTATTATTTTGACATAGATAACATGGTAAAAAATTAATAAAGAAAATCTAATCTAATAAGATTTGGTAAGATTTGAGACAATTTTATTTTTATAGTAATATCAAATTACTATTGAACTGGACGGATATAAAAGATTTACTTGGGGTTTACAATTACACCTGCTTGTATTCAAAACACAACAAGAAAATTGTTGAAACATGATGATAAATATGGAGGGAACTTGGTATTGAAGTAAACACAAAGCTTGAGAACCATGTATAGTGTGAATTGAAAATAAGCTCTTTTGAGTCTCACATTGGAAAGAACACACTTCTTGGTAGTGTTTATATACTACAAAGTGACACCTAAGGGCGTGCCCTTGGGGTACCCACTTTTGTAAGAAAGGGAGACCGCACACCATGTCGAATATCACAAACGCGCTGCCGCCGTCCGGCCGGCTCGGATCGGGCCGGGCTTGGGTGATATATTAATTTTTTATTGAAAAGAAAAATCTTAATTAATTTTTCTTTATGCGTGTCCCTTAAATTTCGCACAATTTAAATGTGCCTTAGACCAAGTCAAGTCTGAAACGGATGAGCGTATCCGTTAACGGGTCAAAAACGTGTGCCTTAATTTTCGCCCACGATCAGCGTTTGACGGGCCAAAACCGCTCCACTAAATGCTCTGATTTCAGCTCCCTACTTGCCCTATATATACTGCTTTCATTCCTTAGTTTCGTATTATTCTTTTTTCTCTGCATTCTGAGAATTCACTGCTTTTTTCCTCTCTCTATTTTTTCTTCGAAATTACTCTGTTGTTTCAATTATCGAACGGTTGTTGCCGTATAGAATTGATATTCGTATATCAATTATTTGGTGTATTTCTGACCGATCGCTGCAGTGCAGTAGCGCTTCGGTATATTCTTTGAAAACGGCTGTTTTATCCTGGGGACTTCGCGGTCGATATACTACAGTGCACTTTTTCGAGTAGTTCCGCGAAACGTCTTAAAGAAAGCGACCTAGTACGCGACTCAGCCAATAATTTATTTCTTTGCCAGTTTTGAAAAAATCGTTTTCTGTTTTTATTTAAAGTCAATAAACCGTTTTACAACAGAAAGTAATTTTGATTAGGCATGAGACTAAAGAGGGGAGAGATGATTTTTACCTTTCCTGAGTCCGATAGAATTTGATCATCTTTGTATCTCCATTAGATATTCGTTAATGGAGATAAAAAATATAGAACCTCATACGATGAATTTCGAATATCTACCTGACGCCCTCACTCTTATCCTTTGAGAATTTGAATTGAATTTTTAAAAAGTCGTCCATATTTTCATGCACAATGTCAGAGGCTCATACTCATAGCCTTTTAAAGAAGAAAAAGAAAAGGACAGCACAATATCAGAGAATTACCAACCAACATCAATGAAAATTAAATATTTTAATTTTCAAATAAAAATTTACAAATAAAAATATATAGTTGATTTTATAAATATATGTAGGATAATTTACAGATTAAAATTCAAATTGGCGCAGAAAGAAATTAAGTTCAATTATAGGTGTATACGTTTCAACGAACTTTCGTTACCTTTTTTATTTGCTACATATATTATACATAACCAACTTTCTTACTTATACTCATTTGAGTCACTTCTATTTTAACAAGAAAAATATTGTCAATGTTTTAGTCATCCAACCACTTCCATTTATCATAGTATATGACTATGTGTGTTATTGTATTGTAGTAGTTGTTATCTACTGGTCAACCATGTAAAGATCGACCGGTTCTAATTATTTAGCATAAGTGTGACGTGATAAATCTAAGTCTTATTATTAAATTATAAAAACATCAAAATTAATATATAGACTTCACCACCGATATATAAAAATTGTAATCAAAATATTATCTACAATATATAACACTAGAGGAGACCTTCTGAACCCTGCATCTCATGTCACTGCTATTAGCACCAACAAACTAACCAGCTAGTCAATCACGCGAAAAATAATTAAAAAAACTACTTTGCTACACCCTCATCTGCAACCAGGAGACGAATTCTGTTAGTAAATATATTATGCAGATAAATCTCACAAGTAAAAACTAAGTCAATGGTTTAAGTTTGCCCATTCTGTCAATATAATAGGAAAGTCACTGATATACAAAAGATTACTACTGAGATACGAAATAAGTACTTCACCTGCTAACTAATGTCGTTGCAATGCTTCTAGCATTCTCTAAAAGTTGAAAGCTTTTTGCATGGTCATCGTCTAATATTGCAGCTTTTAAGTTTGAATAGAATTCCTTATAAGCTCTACCAAATTCTTGATGTGGACAATCATGTGGTTCATGCTCTTGATCAATAACAGGTGCATCCAACAACAACTGCTTTCCTAATCTACCACGCATTCTACTGTTTACTAGTGCTTCTAGTTTGGAAGCCATGACAATAGCTCGGCTAATGCAATGTGATGGTAACTGAAAAGCATAATGTTTACGATAAATCTTAAATGAGATTTCAATATATTAGAAAATTCAACAATTAAATCATTAGATTTGAGACCTCAGTTATCAAAACCCAGATATCCAGGCAATCCCCAAATTTCCTAGCCATAATGTTTGTTTGTGACGAATGAAGTAGCTCTAGGAGTTGTGCAATTGTGTCCCAAAATAAATGTTTTTTCAACAATGAAAAAATGTCTCAAAATTATCATTTTGTTTTATCAATGTAATATTAATTATTTATTTTAATTTTACCACAAAACTAATATTGTGTGCATCACTCCCAAATCATCATACTTTACTATACATTTACGACAATAGTCAATACTAAATAAGTAATAAACCTTCGACGATGTTTAAAAAATAAAAGCCCTTAAACGACTCTTATATGGGACATCACAGGAAGTAATATGATAAAATGCCATGAATATACCTGTGCTAGCTGGGCAACCTTAAAACCAAAACTCCTCTCTGAAACACCAGGTACGAGCTTATATAGATAAGTAACATTTTCATGATCATTGGATTTTCTACTCGCATCATTATGTGAGGTCAGATGGGACATGTGATATGCTGCTACAGAGCCTGGAAATTCAGTTTCCAGACTGGCAATCTTTGGATAATGAGTGACAAAGAGGACCAAGCTTTTCCTCTGCTTTAGAAGATAATGTAATGTCGCATAAGCGATGGCCATGCCGTCATGTGTACTTGTACCTCTCCCAAGCTCATCAAGTATAACGAGTGAACGTCCTGTACATCTATGAAGTATATGTGATGTCTCACTCAATTCTTCTAGGAAGGTGCTTCTCCCTAACTGAATACTGTCAGAAGCACCCATCCGGGTGTAGATCCCGTCCAGGACATACAGTCTTGCTGATGATGCTGGTACAAAGGAACCAACCTAGAGAGATCAGGGCAATTTTCAATAAAGCAACAGCCATAAGGGACACATATGTCAAATAAAATCAAAAGGTTAAATATGTTGGAGGTGGAAATAGTTCAATAATATTGATAGTGTGGGAAATAATTTGAAAGAAAAAATTAACTCAATTTTAAGACATTCAATATATAAGAAAATAAACTTTTCCCATAAAGGATAATTTCCCTTCAGACTAACTCAAATCAGAAATATAGCTGACAGTGTATTGATCCTACCTGAGCCATGAGAGTGATCAGAGCCACTTGGCGAATATAGCAACTTTTCCCCCCCATATTGGGTCCAGTTACAATTTGACAGTACTCTCTATCTGCATGCATGTTTGTATCATTTGGGACAAAATTATTTTGTAAGGTAGTCTCCAAAACCTGGTGAGAAATGACTTACAATAATGAGCCCTTTGTTACCAATCAGTGAGAAAATTGAAATATTGGATCAACTCGGTTGAAGTCAAAAAGTACAGTAGCCCCAATAATTTTTTAGAATAGAATATTCTGTTTCTGGTTATCTGATATACGGAATATATAATAATGAATAAAAAAGGGTTATGCTAACGCCAGATAAAGTTGTACAAGTCATTTCAAGTATACTAGTATCTGCAACCATCAAGCAGAATTCTTTTGTTTCTCAAGCCAATGCCCTTTGAAGGAAAATAATAATAATGATAACAATAACATGCACTAAATACACAAACACAAATGATAACAGGCATTTGCAGCTCAAATACATTCAAGTGAACATCAATTTGAATTACATACAAAACTTCAAACCGTGAAATCCATACCGGATGTCGACCAGAACAAATTTGTATCTGAACAGACTCATGATCGTCTACAAAAACAGGGCGGACATAACCCTGTCACAATAAATAGAGAACCGTGTTAAAAATGTGAAAAACATTTGGAGGCGCTTAAAAGATCCTTCAATAACAGACCTTATTTCTTGAAAGAATGGCAAGTGAATGCAGACAATCCAAAGCAGCTAGTGCTTGAATAGAAGCTTGGAACTCCGCATAGTGTTTACTGAAGTCCCTCAGAAAGCTATCCCAAGCAGCTTGGCAGGCAACAGTAAGCTTCTCTTTTGCTAACGATAACCCATCCAATGCTGTCACTACTTCAGGAGGGTGATACCGAATTGTTTTCTTTGTGCCATTTACCTTGACCCAATTTGAAGGCACTTTTACATCAGTTGATAACTGCAGCCAAAATGAATAACAATTATAACTTATTCACAACCAACCATCAAACCTATATAAATACACAACGGAAATGACATGTTAGCACAAATTTGACAGCAAATTTCAACAATTTAAATGGTTAACACAGTTAAAATACGTGGTTAATTACATACAATAAATGGTTAAGGAATATAACACAGTTCAAATATGTGGTTAATTACGTACAATAATACATAGTTAATGAATCTAACACAGTTCAAATATGTGGTTAATTACGTACAAAAAATGGTTAATGAATGTGACAAAGTGTTGCAACTCATTAACCATTTACTGCACATAATTAACCGTGATTTTGAACGTTATTAACCATAAATTTTAGGTTTTCAAATATAAATGATGCTCATTAATCATCCAAATTGTGTCATTTATACATGATTTTCAGGCATGTTCAAATATACATGATACTTATTAACCAAAATTTTTGTAAAACTATACACCTTAAAATTGTTGTTAGTGACATTTAAAATCATGGTTAATTAGATTAATTGGATTGTTAACGAGTTGTGACACGGTGTTATATTCATTAAACATCCACTGGACATAATTAACTATTTATTTGAACTGAAATTGTTGTCAAATTTGTGTGTCAAAATAACACAACTCTTGGAATTAATTTTCAAAGTTCAATGTAGAAAGGAAAACAAAACTGAGACAATTGGTAGTAACTGAATATTTAAAACCAATCAAACAAAACAATTGAGAACCAAACAGATATTGATAACAGACAATAAACATTTTCCACCCATAGATATTCCCCTTTTTTGAGGGGCGATGATGGAGCATGGGAAAGAGAAGCATGACCATAATTTTCCTTAAAACATTCCTTCAATTTATCAATTTGCACACATTTCGAGCATTACAAATATCATACAGCATGCATGCAATCTGAGCAGATGTTTCAGATCATACAGAAAAGTAAATACCAATAAGGCGACAACTAAAATATGAGGAAGATCTATAACCATATTTCCAGCACCTGTAATGTCTAAGTATAAAATATTTTGGTGGCTCAGTCAAACTACCTCTATCAAGTGAGTTATACCAGAAACACACATGTATTCCAAATTTCGCATTCCAAGCCGTTTGCGGCACAAGTGAATCAAAGAATCTAATTGTTCCGCTGCCATCTGAAAATCCTTTCTAGCTGTAATTACCTATTCATAGTCATATTTTTAACATATATTAAAAATGAAGCAAAGAGTACAAAATGAAGTCCAAAAGAAGCAAATTGTAAAGTATAATTTTTTTCGCACAGATACACAAACCTCTGGAAATTGTCCCTCAGTTGCAATGAACATATTTGTCAGATCTCCTTGAAGAGCAGAGTCTTTATTTAAAGATGACAACATCTTTGCAGCATTACCAATAACACTTGCAGATGAAGCAGTTGAAATTAACTTCTTCAACAATTCAGATCGCAATTTATTATCACTATTATCGCTATCCCCCTCTCCTATGTTAAGTTGCTGGAGCCGTTTTCCAGCACACAAAACAGCTTGAATAATGGCAATAAACTGTAAAAAGATGGCATGATTGAAGCAATCAATAGCTAGAAGCTTTCTGGTCAATTGAAATATTTCTAACTGAATTTATACCAATTTAATATGACCTATGAAGAACCTGAATGACTATAAGTATAACAGTTGAGAAATAGCAATATCCATAATCATTGCTTCACTGCATGCATTGAAACTTTATAGTTCTCATTCTCAAACAGTTAAAACATTTTTACCAAAAAATAAATTTATTAGTTGTTGACTTTCTTAACCCAGAAAAATGCAAACATTTCCTGACAACAGTCATGATCCTCATTTCAAATAAGTTTCATAATTTTATTTGTTGGCTATATTTAGATACTAGAAATATACAAAGGGAAGGTGTTAGGAACTAAAGAAGAAAGAATGAAGGAACATTATTTTGTGAGTGAATGGTAGAAGGTGTGCTAAATCACCTTACAACTTTACAAGGTTACCCCACACCTGATTTTTCTCCCTTAATCAACGGCCTATCTAGGTCAATTTATGCCGCACTTCTGTTGCATCCAGACCCACTTGTACAACTTAAATGGGTTTTAAATCAAGATTTTATCCTTAGCTGCTCCAACTCAATGAATCAAACTATGTACTGAAGAATCACTAACAACGTCTTGGCATGTACCAAGCATAGAATCTTGCCGTTAAGTTAATAGAAGATGTTTAGCTCTATTTGTATCCCCCTCTCATGAAAAGCTTAAATGTGAACAGCGATCACAAGGAAGATAGGACAGTTGATTACATTATAGTGAAATACATGAACATCCAACAAAAAGCTATTTATCACCTCAGATGGGGTAGCAGTGCGATGGAAAATTCTAGTGATCCCGCGCTGTATATCAGGTGCCCGGCCCAAGGATGCCAAAACCGATGAAAGTATGTTCGCTAAAGCAGGCTGGACAATTGCTACATCAGAATCTTCCTCAAAACATTCAAGATTCTTCATGCCAATACAAGTTCCCATGGACTCTGCGATTTCAGATACAGCATTAAGCCGGGCAGCAATCAAGGTTTGATCACACAATGGGTGTGATACCTGTATCATGCACATGAAAAACAATTAAACAAATAAATTTTTTGGCTGGTGAAAGGAAGATAATCGAGAATTCAACATTCAATGATGATATATCAGGAATGGGGGCATTCCCATACCCAATGCCTAAGAAGCCTGGAACCAAATATAGTAAGAGTCTGGTTCATAATTTGCAGCAAGGAGCCACTCTCAGATCCATCACTGTTATTTTGTAAAACCTGAAAACATAGGAAACCTTTCATCAGCAGCAAGAATCTGCAAGATAATTTTAAGCTGGCACATGCTTATGTGACCCATGTAAAAGAATATAAGTATGCATGCTGTTGTCACGGGCAATCAAAAAGCCAAGATACTTTATTACTATAACTATCATATTAATCCTGTTTACACATGCTGTAAGAGCCAATAAGAAGTCATGATCCTTAATTACTATAATTTAATTATTTTATATGAACCTATACGAACTAATACCAGAACCAGAGAAAGAAAGGGCAGTTTAAGTGAATGATTAGATCGATTAATAGTGAATTTATCCATGTTAGTGTTGGTCCAAGTCATGTTAACAGGATTAGTAAATAGTGGAAACTCTTGTGACACTAGGTTAATGGGGTGATTTCACTGACTATTTAAGCTAATTTTAATTTTGACCACATTTCTGATAATCTTTGGAAAAAACCATTTGCAGTTTATGTTGATAACAAAATAATAGTGTGAACCATTTCCATCCGCTACACATATGATAGTTTATAATTGTTACGCTTCCAAAAAAGAAAAAATTGAAACATCCAGCATGTAGGTGTAAAGTATGCTTGTCATTTAACTTTTGTAAAGTTAAGTATGCTTTGTCCTTACTGACCACTCATGAGAAATGAAAGTACGGCTTATAATTACCTCCAGTTGTTGAAGTGTATTGGCTGACAGAGTCATCTCCGTATTGCTTACAAATGGCCTTAAAGCACCTGAGCACAGAATTCTTTCAAAACCAAATCCCTTCAAATGACGAATAGTTAAGGCCAAAGCTTCGACAGCCAGATCTGGCAGGTCCATCACCTCCTTTAATTTATAATCAAAAGAGCAGAGATAGAACAAAGCATGTTATCAATAGAAATTGTAAAAAAATAAATGTATACCTATAATCTGCAAAATTAAATTAAATTTGTAGGCGTGTGATATTATTGGAAAGAAAAAAATTAACCAGTAAGACTTAAATAGAAAATGACCCACTTGGGTTGGCCGGGTGGTGTTGGCTTGGGATCTTGGAGTGTGCTCCTCTCAAGGTCTCAAGTTTGATTCCCCCTGATGACGAGCAAAAGCTCTGGCTTTAAATGGGGCCCTCGCAAGTGGGTGGTGGGATTGGTCCCCTCGGATTAGTCGGTCCTTAAGCCGGATAGGATACCGAGTTTTCAAAAAAAAAAAAAAAAGACTTAAATAGAAAAGAGAAGTATTTCAAAATTCAGCAATTTCTTTGATTGCATTATCGTACACTACAATCCACTATAACGACATCCAATCCTTTTTGCAGTTGATTACATGGATCAAGAGACTCGTTAATTAAGCTTGAAGATATTTACCTCTAAATCTCTCTTAATGGTTTGACATGATTTTCTTTAGTCTGCCCCTACCTCTGACTAATGGAGAATCATCAATCAAGTCAACTATCCTTACTGATGCTGATGTTTCTACATACCGATGCTTTTACAGGTTTTCTTAACACATACCCAAATCACTTAAGATGAGACTCTACTATCTCCTCTATAATGGGAGCTACCCTTTCTTTTTCTCTAATGATTTAATTTCTACAGATGTCTTGTGTAACCACTTATCCATCTTAGCATTCTCATTTGCAACACTAAGCTTACATTTTTATTAGTTTTTTACCACTCAACAATAAGTCTCAGAAAGCATTTCTGTAAGCTTGACTGATGATTCAATATTACAAGTCATATCCAAAGCATTCCTCCATGTTATCTGCCTAGCTTGGATCTTATGGGTGAGGTCTCCCTTTTTATTCTTTTCACTTTGTATGATAGACCCAATTTATCTAAACACGAGATTTATGGTACTGTAGAATGTAGGCTATCCAATTTTCAGCTCTAACTATGATTTGTGTCTCAAACTAAACTTGTATTCCCTATTCTGTTTTTCGCTCCTACTTGGCCAAAAGTAAAACAGATGTTGACTCGTATAAACTATAATAACAAATTCCAATGACATGCTTTATAACCACAAAACAGATTTTGACTAGTGGAGATGCATACTCAGAATAATAATATAATAGTGATTTTAAGACTTTTTAAAGTTTACTGTAAGGATAGCGAGTTTTATAAATAAATAATTAAATATCAGTAGTTGGTACCTTAACTACCATCTGCTGACTTCTATGCTCAGTCAATTCATTGCTTTGCATTGAATCTGGTGGACTGTCAACATGCATGTTCTCATACAAGGTCGTAACTTCAGCAAAAGCACCTCCACCAGTGAAACAATCTCGTGAGGCACGCTCCACACGAGCATTTGAGGAGGGTCCAGCAAAAGCCAATAGTAACTAATAGTACATCAAATCACAGTTGGATCTTAGGGTTAGAGAATTTATATTGATAATTGATCAAGTTGACCTTTTGATCATTGTAAGTAAACCATCTACAGTTAATGAGAACATATCTCCTTGTAAGGATTATTATATTATTAAACACGAGCATAAAATTTTCGTCTTATGATATTAGTTAATTAATAAGAACATAAAATACATTATTATAGATCAAGAAATAATCTTTCCAAGCACAATGTCATTTCCTTAAAATGGTGATGTATTAATTGACAAGAAAATTGAGATGGAAAAATCATGTCGACAAATATGCACAGTGCATAAATGGTAAAAATAAATACCGAAACTGGTCATTTAAAAATACATGGGATATCCTGTTGGTCCTTCAAAGATTCCAGAAATAAAGTAGGTTGATTTAATATTTGAAATATACATAAATTTAATCCCTAAATGGATCTTGGAACATCAATTTATTCCTAAGCTTATGCTTATTTATACTATGAAGGATTAAAATTGACGTTCAAATTTTTTGGGGGACACCAATTTAAGTATTTAGTCATAAATTGGATTAATTCATACCTACCATAATGAAACCCGGGCATTAAATTGTGTCGATTGTTCCAATCATAACATTGAACGTCCATTTCAATTTTCAGGTAACTTTGGCTTGTGTTCAGATAGTTCAAAATTCCATATATTGTATTGAAATACAAATCTAAATCAGAATTACACCAATTAATTGAGCTAAGAATAAGATAAGGGAATTGTATCAGCATTTTCCAAGCTAAATCAGAATTCCACACCACCAATTATCTGAATTCTGAGCGAAGGGATTTCTATCGTATCACCATCTTCCAAGCTTAAAACTTAAATTTTAATATGTGATAATTATTATAATGTTTTATTAAAGACTCATTTTATAATAATTCTCAGAATTTGGGCTTTAAGCTTAACTCAGCGCCAAAAGTTAGCTCAAGAGGAGAAAATAATGGTCGAGCCTTATAAGGACTAATTTGGCTCTATCTCTCTAGTCGATGTGGGATCTTAGCACACCTCACACTCAACTCAAGATTGAACATTTAAATGTGGACAATTGTCGGTAACCCAATAACTAATATATTAACAATGAACATCCTTGCTAATGAATATTGCTTCTTTTCCATCAACTAGAAAGCGAGATATTTTATTGTAAAAATAAACAAAATACAGTTATCTGAATGTTTACAATTGTAAAGATCCTCAGCAAATAAGTAATGTTAACAGACTACATTATATTTCACCACTGTTCTCTAAATTTTCTTGTCTTCCAACAATCAAGACCTAAAGTCAGGACATGAAAGAACCTGGAGCACAAATTTGACCTTGCATTGTCTATGTATGTTGTACCATTTTATGATGGATACATCATCCATTGCAGTATCATGCATCAATGTTCCAAGTTCCAATACTAAAAAACATTTCAGCTAGATTCTAGCACGTAGCAACTACAGTCTAAAGTTATATTTGGAGAAAATGTTTCTTACTAGAGTTTCATCCACATGAGTTAGTTCTATTTATAAACAATGAAACAACTTTACAATTCTTGAAATGTGTGGAAGAATATAGAAATGTTTCGAAAGAGGAAGATCAAACTACCTTCTCAGTTTGTTTCGAAAGAGGATCCCCAAGAAGCAACTCAGCAGGAGACAAGCTCGCAACAACAGCCTCAAGTTCACTCCTCAAAAAATTATCATTAAACTCTCCATAAACAACATCTCCGGTCGATATCTCCACACCAACAATTCCAATCCTCACATCAAAACCACCTTCAACACCACAATTAGATTTTTTGTCTCCCAAAACGCTCTTCTCCACAACACACAACAAATAATTACTCACACTCCCACACTCATCTTCCCCTCCTCCCAAATCCTGAGCGGCCTCCAATGTCGCCTTGGTGTACAAACCCGACAAGCCTCGGCAAAATGGGCCAGCCCGGTTCAAACCATGGGCCTTAATGGAAGTAGTCTCAGTTTGCTTAACAACACCAACCTTATACCCTGCACTTACAAGCCTCCTCACATGGACATTTAATCGAACAGTTGGTATACTAGCAGTTAAAAAATTATGATCCATGTGTGCATATATACCCAAAACTCTAGCAGCATTCTCAGCATCTTCGCCGAAAAACCGATACTTGTAACCAACTTCAATCATTAAAAGAACATCAGGGTATTTAGCTTTGAGTTCCACTACCTGATGCTCTAAAGGAGTAAACTTTACCGGTTTGGAAGATGAAGGTGGTTGTGGGTCTGGAGGAGAAGGTTCTAGAAGCTTCTGGAGGAAGCGTTGGTGGAGGGAGGGATTGGATGGAGAGGGTACAGGGTTGTTAGTGTGTGGGGAGAGTTTGGGTTGTTTGTTAGGGGATGATGTTAGTTGAGAGATTAGGCGGCGTTTGGATGGAGAGAAATTGACGGTAGCGGAGATTTTGGGAGTGGAAGGGGTGGGACGAGGAAAGGAAGAAGGTGGAGGTTGATCGGTGGTCTGTGGAAGGGGTTTGGGTTTAGGAGCGAAGAAACGGGAAATGACTTGTTGTTTTTGCTTACCCATATTTGTGGTGGTCGGAGTTTCTCCGGTGGTGGTGGATTTGTTTACGAAGATTTGGCGCGCTTCTAATTTTGTCGGGAATGTGTTTGAAGAAATGCGTGGGAAAAGCTAAACACTTACCAAGTTACCATCAAACATGTCAGCTCTTTTAGAATAAGAAAGAAAGAAAAAAAGTAGAAACCCTTTTTGTAGCGGTGAGGGAAACAAACAAAAAAAAATGAAAATGAAAATCTTCAAAATTTCAAATCAAATAAACAATGTGAAAATTTCTATTGATGTCTATCCGTTAAAATAATATAGGTATAGATAAATTGATTAGATGTTACTTATTGAGACCTCATTTTCTAAAAATCAGAGATTTAATATAAAAAATATTGAGAGAGAGGGGAATGAGATATACACCGTGATAATAAATAAGAAAATATTTAACTATTATTCTAAAAATAAAATTATTAAGTGGATTTATGTGATGACGTGATTAATTATCATTTGAAGAAGGTGATATTAAATAGTTTTAAATTTACATTAAAGACAATTTGATTGGTACTTTTACCCTCTTAGTGTGTTGGTTAGGAAGCGGCTGCCACAAGAGTGAAAGCAGGATTTTGATCCATAATAATGACAACAAATTTAACAATGATATTAGGCGGGCGGTGTACACAAATTTGAATGTATACAAATATAGTATTTTGTAGTTTGTGTTTTTTTGGCATTTATACCATTTGAATCTAGTTCGGGGTTCAATTCTAGTATCAAGTGGTTTCAGCCCCCTTTCAATCGCAGTTATGGAGGATCGAACCGTTATCATCCATATTAAATTCAGCGTCAATCATCACTAAATCAACTAAGTATTTGTAGTTTTTTGTGACCTTTATTAAAATCAAGAGAGGGGATTATTAATGAAGATTAAGGAGTAAGTGTTTGTGATTTTAGAGTGAGATTTTAGGATTGAAAAACACATTGTAAATACTTTGGATAGTTAGAAATTACTGGAAGATGGATATAAATTTTATTTGATGAGTTGAACGGAGACTATGAGGTGAGGGGTTAAAAGTGGAGATGATAGAAAATACGGTTTGTTTTTGTTAAGCTTTTGAATCTAGTTTAGTGTAACTTTTTTAATGATGTGTATTTGAATTTGACGTACTCTATTAATTTGAACGCATAATAGTTTATTTTTTCTAAAAAAAAAAACAACAAAGAAGCAAGAGTTGGGGGAACGGGCACCCGGCCCAAGTAGGGATCTTGGGTTTGGCTGTTTGCAGCAGTGACAGGGCAGTCAGTCGCAAGACTTCCAAACAGACAAACATTTGATTCATCTTCCTCTTCTCTTACTCTTTCTCCTTCTTCTATTCTCTTCTTCTCCATTTCTTCATTTCGTTTAGCTTGTTCTTCCCCTCATAAACAACACAACAGAATAGCAGAGAAAAGATTTCAAAAATGATACCGACTCAGGTGGTAAACACATATCCATTGTCAAGCTACACCTTCGGCACTAAGGAGCCCAAGATGGAGAAAGATACCTCCGTCGCTGATCGTCTCGCTCGCATGAAAGTCAAGTCAGTATCTTTCTTCTCCCTCTTTATTTTTCATTACTACCCTTTTAATTCATTTCATAGAATCGTTATTCGCTAGGTCACACACTATCAACCCTAAAACCCTAGAAAACCCCAATTCCCAATATTACTACACTGTTTTAAAATAAATCAATGCCTTTTCATTAGATTTTTCCCGATATATTACTGGTTATGTAAACTGCTACACTGTTATCAGCTTTATCAAGAACTAAATTCATGTTTTCGTGGATCAAAACTGCTTTTTTTTGTCTTCAATACTTTTTCTGATTACATTATTTTAAGCGCCGCTGAAATGGCTTATTATATACCAACAATATCACATCATATGTTAAAAAGAAGGTTTCAGGACTTAGTTCTCTAAGATTCAAATGTATATATTCCTCCTTTATATTCATTTGTCGATTATAGGTATTCAGAAATGTCTGGTTTTAAACGAAGCAGTTGATTAACCTATGGCTGGTTCTCCTGATATTATTACTGTCGATGTTTCTCCAATTTCCACTAACTGATTTAGTTCCTTGAAATTAGCTCCGATCTCTCGCAACTTAGCCAGCCAGCCAGGCTATTCAACTCCTAACACAACCCCTGTTGAACTGGCAAATTTTGCAACTGCATCCTGACTCCTTTACACACCCCGTGGTTGCTGGTTTTGTGTCTGCGCAATACTTGTTTCTTTTTAACTGTTGAACTTAATTCTCGGACAAACTTGCTATCTACGAAGTTGTGAGATGCTCTCATTTTCCACCAAACCATCACCTTGATTCCATTGATACTCCCCCACAAATGTGACGAACCCAAGGTCCACCATACATTTACACAATGAAAGCTACAAAGATTTGCACTCCAGCCTCTGGCCCTCCATGTGCTCTATTGATCCATTTTGCTCCTTTTTCTCATCATTTCCAAACCAAAGATCGTTTTGCCTTTTATCTTACAACTCAGGTCCCAATAATCTTCTAGCTCCCCCAATTCTACCCTTGCTCCCCTCTCCCTGCATATTACTTGAGCGCCCTCTATCTGAATTACTTCCTACACTCCTTTTCTGGCCTTGTACTCGGCCGTTTCCTTCATACCTAGCTATCTTGGAAGTAGGACAATCTTTTGACATTACTCCTATCTGTCCTGGTAAGTGGTAAGCAACATTCCTTTCAATAGAGTTTGATTCCTCTCATAAACCATCTGCATCATTTTCGTCATCTCTGCCAACCCTTCTACCCTATGTATTTTCAGCTCTGTTCTGATTTTCCTCCTTCAAGCCACTAAGGATAGGGCCTTGGTTGTATTATGAGCCAGTACTCAGTACAATGCAGGGCATAAGTATAAAACTCAAATTGCTACCTGAATTTCTTCGTCGGATTCGTTTGGCCCAGCAAAATTTCTCATGGGTTTGTATTATGGAAGGTTGCAGGCTTGCAGCCACTTCACAGAAATTTAAAATGCTTGCCAAGATTGATTCAGCATGCTAGCTTCTCTACTGTGTTTCTTCTCTCCTACTCTTTTCTTTCCCTTTCTTTTTATTCATTGCACCCCCCATTACTAACTCTCCCTCTGACACTTAACTCTTAACTGCTTTTGTTGTGGTTATTATGTCCGCTGTCTTTATCAGTGATCTGGACTATTTTTTTTCTATTTTTTCTTTACCATTTTAAATTATTTTCTCTCATCTCTCGTAAGTTGTAAGTATAAATTTGAAGAACATCAAAATTTTCCCTATAAGCTTCACTTTCAAGAGGGGCAGTGGGACTGACGAACTAAATTTTAAAGACATGAGAATGCGTAGTTTGAATTTGAATGCTGATTAGTCACATAGACATGGTTTTGAATTTCAAGTTCTCTTCTGATAATATAGGAGCAAAATCAAATAGTAAAAAGGAAATGGAAAACTGTGTAGATGTAGAGCTGGAATTCATTACTTGTCCTGTGCACTACTCAAATTCATTATATACTCAAACAGTTCTGAAATATAATTATTTTCTTTGTTTCCAAACTTCAGTTATATGAAAGAAGGAATGAGGACCAGCGTGGAAGGAATTTTACTGGTATGTTAGTAGCTTTATTATCTCTGCAATGTTGCTATTTTCGTGCTGGCTTTTTACCGCTCAACATTCAATTTCATACACGACAAATCTTATAGCTGTGCACTAAGTTTATCTATAGGTTTGATTGGTAATTTTTTATCACTAATTACATCCGAAACATTCCTCTGTTAACTATTTCATCCACACGTTTGAATCCTATAGTTAATATCTCCCACTATCTCTATCATTTTGTATAATAGACCCAAGATTATTAAACCATACAACTTGTGGTATGGTATATTCTCCATTTTTTACCCTTAAACTGCTATTTGTCTGCCTCCTGCTAAACTTGCTTTCTGTATACTCTTTTTTGCTGTCACTTATCTGAAGTGAAGGATTGATGATATACATTAGACTTTATCATATATGTTGCACTGTTTTCCAATCCACTCCCCCATGCTACTCTACATACAGGGTACCTAGTTAACTAGAACTATAAAATCGGCATTCTAGTGAATCTAGTCAATTTCTTCAGGTAATCTTCTAACATGTACAATAAGGGAAATGGATAATTTTAGCATAGACTTGTATTTTAGTTTGTAGAAGGGAAGTGTGTGGAATTTATAGAACAAAACTTACCTGCAGAATTTTTTTATAAGGCATGCTGATTGGTCATGTGATGTTGTTTTGATTGGTAATGATTAATGAATATTCTGGTTCCCTCTAGTTTCCCCGGAGATTCTGTTTATTGTCATGTCTCAGCTTTATGCTTCAATTTTGTGTAGGTACAAGAACACAATCATCCTCATATTCTTCTTCTGCAAATTGGGAACACATTTTGCAAACTCCCAGGTGGTCGTCTCAAGCCAGGGGAGAATGGTAAGTTCTTAATTCCTTGCTCTGAATATGGTAGTCTGAAAATAGCAACTTGCGATTATTGTAAATGTACTTTTTTGGTTGTCAACAGAAATTGAGGGCTTGAAGAGAAAATTGACCAGCAAGCTTGGTGCTAATTCACCTGCTCTTGTACCTGACTGGCAGGTATGATCACATACCTTTTAGATGCATGAAACCGGAAAGTTTACTACCAAGCTTGTTGTTTATATGCACTTATGACTTATCCTTGGCATCGTGCAGATAGGTGAATGTGTTGCAATCTGGTGGAGGCCAAATTTTGAAACCATAATGTATCCATACTGCCCTCCTCATATAACCAAACCCAAGGTAATTTGTTGCGATGGCAATATCATTGAAGGTCTTGTATTGCTAGTTCTCTTGGTCTATCTATGCTTACAACATCCATTAATATCTTGAATGCAGGAATGCAAGAAGCTTTTCCTTGTTCACTTATCTGAGAGAGAATACTTTGCTGTACCCAAAAACTTGAAGCTGCTTGCTGTTCCATTGTTTGAACTCTATGACAATGTTCAGGTATGATAATTACTATTATGATTTTTGTCTTATGTTACTCGATTATAGAATAAAGTCTTTAAAATGTAGAGATCTAAAATGGTCATCACTAATTAATGGGAAAACATGCTTGCCAACTGAAACTATTTTCTTTCAAGTAAGCGAATCATATGAATCTGACGTGGGAGATTATTCGGTTCCAATAAAATGTTTTCCTTTTTTGGGTGCATCTTAAAAGTTTTTATATCGCAAGATTTTAGTTTTTACATTATTATTGTCAAAATATTTTAATAATTCTATGCTGTGTTTTGTCTTATGAGTTTTTTGTGTCAATTACTTGCAGAGATATGGACCGGTCATATCCACCATTCCTCAGCAACTTTCCAGATTCCAGTTTAAAATGATCACTAACTGACCGTAATTGGAAGCTTAGATGCTGATAGAATTCTACTTCCATTTGTTATTTTGAGAACTAGGACTTATTTGATGCATTATCCTAAAATCCTGTTATCATTGCATAATCTGGTTAGAGAACTGATTTTTGAAGCGTGTTTCTAAATAGATTTGTAATTTGTGACACTGTTTGTATTAATTAATTGGATTGTTGGTTGATTTATTGTGGCTGTCAATCCAAGATGAGAAACAACTTGCAACCTTGGCTCGAAAAAGCCGAAGTTGAAATCAATACCGTGGATGACTATTGCGATCGCATGGTCTGTTTCTCTACCCTGCTCAAGTTGCCAATATCAGAATGGAAATGTAACTGAATGTACAACACTAGTTTTCATTGTAAGTTTTTAGGAGGATTAATCATGAAAGGAATTGAGGGGCTAAAATTATACATTAGAAATACAACATAACCCTCGTGTAACAAAATGTAAAGAGCAAATGTAAGACACAATATGAAAATTGTTAGATGGAGGTTTTCCCCGTCCAATTCTTTGAGAGGTTATGGGTATTGTTCATTTTTCAATTCGAAAAGACTAGTATATATCATTTCACAAAAAAAAAAGAGAATTACTTTTGTCATCCTATTCCTATCCATTATCATGCACGCCCTATAAAATAACCAAAATATCTTGTTTGTTACTTGAGTAGTGGATTATGTCCGCTACTTAAGTAGTAGACGTTATAAAAAATGAGAAAAGTTTATTTTAGGAGGGTGTTTTTCTCTCAAATTTATCATTTTTATAATGTCTTCTCAAAATTTATTATTTTTATAACATCTGCTATTTAAATGGCGGAAATATGTAAATGGAAACTTCTAGGGCACACGAGAAGACACTGGGATGACAAAAGTAAATCATGTTAAAGATTCGTGCGACACATAAATGTGGGTAGTTATATTTTCTCAATAATATTTTAATCAAAATAAATTTTGTAAAATACACCGTTGAATTGAAAGTTTATATCGTATAGTTCATTTGTGTAAAGTTTAAACAAATTCAAAATCATTTAATTTGCTATCGAGACATATAAAGATTAATGGCGTTTAAAAAAAGACGCAAACGTTAAATTTTGATGCATCTTAATAACATATCAAATGACGTAAATATATACAAGTGAAGAGAATAATACAAAACTCTCATTCTTTCTAACATATCTTATTCTTTCTATCTATATTCTTTAGTTTTTCAAGTTTATTTCTAACACTCTTAAATAATTTTGCTTAAGGCCTCAACACTTTCATTCAGATAAAACAGAAATGTGAGCAACAAAACAAATAACACCCCAGATAAATATGCAAAAGACAACAATAGTAAGATTCCAATTTTCTTTACAAGATAATAGACGGCAGATAATGATTCTTCACTCTTTCCATGAGTTTAGACATATAGTAAGATAATAATAACATAAGTTTAGACATAATTTTTATTTGTTTTTTAAATTATACGTGCACAGCGTGCTTCGTTTTTGCTTATATACGTCCTTTTGTGCTTAATGGCACGCCTACAATTTTGTTGGGTGATTAGCTTACAAGTCTCTTAAATTAATTACAGCCATAGACTTTTTTTTGTCATAATGTTACAAGTAAGAAATTCCAATTGTAGTTTAACAATTATTAATCTCCGTAAAAAAATATGTAGAATACAATGTGAATTTTACATGTTATTTTAATATTGAAAAAAAATAAATATTAATTAAACATATATCATTTCATATTCATAAGATAATTTAACCAGTAACTTTAACAAAGATTACAAATTCAATAAACTATCCGTTATTTTTTACCCAACAAAGTTTTATTAGACATATTATACGTATTATGATGAGAAAGGATATGGCCGGTTTGACTATTTGGAGATTCAGTTCAAATATAAAAATGACTCTTAATAAAAAAAATTAAAAAATCATTCTCTATCTAAATTATTATTTTTTTATTTGATTGAGTTTTTTTTTCCACCAAATATATGATATTTTATGAATATTAGTAATATTTAACCATTATTATAGGACCTCAAAATTAATCGATCAAGTACATATAATATTTTATAAAACCAACAATATATAACTATAATTATAGGATCTCAAAATTTTGAACTAAGGCCTTCAAAATTTTGAAGCCCGATGTCATCGCTCTTGCTGCACTCCCCATAAAGTCGGGCCTAAAAAAGAATACTATGTTTAAAAAAAAAATACTAATTAGAACCTCCAAAATATTAATATAGCACTCCGAAAACACTAGTTAGTTAGAATGATCCATATCAATAAGCCATTAATCCATGATTCAATAATCAATAATATGAAATTGAGAATAATATAGTACTAATACAAATTTACTGTATGCCTTAGGATTAGTCAATGTCTTGCTTTGGTATATGCCACAAATTGAAGGGACATTTCTAACCCCAAAGATATACATACAGACTTATGAGATTCCATTTTATAATTTTAGTACCAAATTTGATCATGCTACCTAACTTGTGTGATTCTCTCAAATAAGTTAAGCACACATCATACATGTGCAAATGCCAATTGATTAATTTATAATAACCTTATGTTTTACTTTTCATTTTCTTTTTTATCATTTTTTCATTATGATTTATAAGGACTGTAATTAGGAATTAGTATTACCACTATATCTACATTGTCAATCCTACATCTTTGTAATTTGTAAAGTCATAGTTGAAAATATAATGGTTATTCATGCCTTATTTTTGGTTCTAATAACAAATTCACTCTAGAGAATTGAAAACATAGAATGTGTGACCATGCTTATTTTTTTCCCCTTCTTGAACGTGGCTTCTGTAATCTTGAAAAGTGGTAGATTATATAGTCAATGGAAAAGTAACCCCCTAAAATGGGGAATTCTTTCTCATTTCACAAATGAAAAGTCATTTACTAAAATCAACTAAAATATTCAACATTTATTTATAGTATCAATTATTATTATTATACTCCAACCGACTTAAATTATTATTCAACCCACATATAATTGTCATGTTAACTTATATTATATTATTAGTTATTATGATCTTATGAACTAAAACAACAGACCAAGTTGATCATATCTATATTGTGCTTAAGCTATTGGCAATAATTAAAATTAAGTTAATGGCTGCCGGATATATTTGAATAATTGTATTTTTGGTCTAACATCAATAAACAAGATTTTGAATAAATTTGATTTTGTAAAATTCATTTCATTACTATTGAGTATGAAATGAAAACCAATTGATTTATGTTTAAACCTTACTAACCCAAAATCTACCCTTAATTTCTTTTATTACATACAAATAAAATGTATATTAAAAGACAAAAAAATTCTTTGTAGGCATTTATGATTAATTTATAAGTGTTAAAAAATATTTTTCTTGAACAGCATCCAAGCTTGTTATTTTTAGTGAATAATGTTGTACACATGTTCATCCAAGTTTTGTAATGATTATAAAATGGATCAAAATCAAAGTTACTAGTACTTTTTTTATCTTATGTATCTCACCATTAATGCACTCATGCTATTTCTGCCAAAATTGTACAAATGTTCCTTTCACCAAGCAATAATGAAGGTGCAAATGTGCAATTGTTCTATAGTAAGGACTAAGGACAATTTTTCTCCTATAGCAACTTCAAGTTCAACACATGCATGCTTGTAGATTCTTCAAGCTTTCCTAATTTTTCGGATTTGGATTATATGCAGTTCACTGCATGTAGTCAGTGAATCTGAGTCATTCGATCAAGATCAAACGGTTCAAATTTTAAGATCAACTTTAATTATAAAATTTGATAAAAAAATTTAGATTATATGATGCCGATTGCACTGCAGTCAACTTTTCCTGACTACACTGAACCAAAATCCTAATTTTTCTCCTATTTCATCAAGAGCATACATCAGCCCCTGACAGAGGACAAAAACTTGTTGCTGTAACTACATTAATTTTGTAACAAAAATTTATAAACATGCCATATAGAAAATAAGGTAATTTACACAGGCAATGTAGTAAAAATTATGTTCATTAGACCTAGTTACACTAAAAAAATTGTGATGGTCAAATTTTAAACTAAAGAATGAAAATATTTGTTAATTGCTCTTGGACGGCAGAGAATGTGTTGGCAAGAGACAAAGGTTGACTTGAATAAGCTCATTTCCATTATTACCTCATTATATCATTTAGTCTATTTGGCTAGAGAATAACATGAAGTTTCATCAACTTTACATTAATTTATGTTGGTATGTGAGTACTGAAGTCACTTTTCATATCTTTTTAACAAAGCCTATTACATAAAATAAGATTTTTATAAAGGATGATTTGCTATGGTTAAATAAAATATATACGATTTTGTAAAAAAAAATAAAATATATACGATCTTAATCCAATGATCAACGATCTATTTAATTGTATGAATGGGTAGAATCTCTGAATGAGCAAATTCAAACTCATTCAGCGGGGTAAAAAGTGATAACTAAGTCATTTCAACTACGTTGACACTCCAAAGACGTGCTTAATGTGCAAAAGAAAACAAAAATATACACCATTATTGCAATCTAATGTTTTACCACAATTTATTTTTTGGTTTGTCATAAAAATATTTATAGTGGCCGTTTGAGAATAAAGACAAAACTCAATTTATAGTGTACCAAAAATTAAATCATATAAGTATATAACTTTTGGGGTACTCTGAACATGAAATCAACTAATTTTGAATAAGATTGGAGTAAAGAAATATGTTAAACAATGATACATTAGTCTCCAACATTTTCCATGTTTGCACCCTTTGAGTCTGAAAGGATGAATTTCAATAAGGGGAACACGTTTTCAACTTAAGAGACAATCACATAATTATTTATTTGTTTGACAAAAAATTATTTGTTATATACATTTATTTTGTCAATTATTTCAACATTATTAGTGAAAAAAAGGTAGAAAAATGAACAATCACAACCATTTCCTCCTTTATATATATTAGTCTACTTGTACACTATTTTCCTTACCAAATATTCTTCCATCCCTCTTGTAGAGAATCCAAATTTCAAACTCAACATTTAAAAGACAAAAAAGAAAAAAAAAATGGGGTTCCAACAATTAGAAAAGACAAAACCAAAACATAGGAAGGGTTTATGGTCCCCTGAAGAAGATCATAATCTTAGAAACTACATCCTTAAACATGGTCATGGATGCTGGAGCTCTGTCCCTATTAAAGCAGGTTGGTTTCTTTCTTCTTCATGTTTCTAATCTTTTATAAGTACATATAAAAAGTGCATTGTTTTTTAATCATATTTTCAAATATATCATTGTAATTTTAAGTTCTTGTCCACAAAGTGTCACTTTGTGGTAAGAGTTTGACATTTGTATCTTAAAAGATAAAATTCAAATTTATTCAGAGACGGTTATAAAATCAGAAATGTTATGAGTACAACGGTCTCTTATACTACTCTACTATAGTCATTTGTGTTACTTTAATAAATAATATTTTTTGTGTCTCAATTCTTTTTAAGGTTCTTGTACTACTAAAATTTATAAATAACTTTTTTGTCCTTAATTACTTTTTAAGAACTATAGATTTTTGCTAAAATGTATGGATAAATTGAAGATCCATAGTGTATAAGATCATGTTCAATTGTGCAATCTAATTGAGTAAAATAACATATATGTATAGGCTTGCAAAGAAATGGAAAGAGTTGCAGATTAAGGTGGATTAACTATCTAAGGCCAGGATTAAAGAGAGGGAAGTTCAGCAAACAGGAGGAGGAGACAATCCTCACCCTTCATCACATCTTAGGCAACAAGTAAGTTAGTAGAGTAAATATATTTTATTTTCAAATTTTAATAATTTCTATTTTATCTAAAAGTTCAAAATAAAAAAGAATAAAGTATTTATTTTATTTTTAAAAAATTCAGTCTGAAATATTGATATAGATTTGCTAGACGCATTGAATTATCTTTTAAGAAGGTCAAAATATTGCAAGGAAGATAAAAACAATGTTAATTTGATGTTTGAGTCTCAAGTTAGGAATGTAATTGGATTGGTGGGTATTTTCATATGTAATTCTATTTTATTTTATAGAAGCAACTGGGTCCTATTTAAACCAAAAAATAGAAGCAAGAATTGATAAGTCAAACCAGAATTGGCATGAATGGCATGCTCTTCTTTTTAATAATGGATGAACATTGAGAAAAAAAATTTGATTATATACTATACTAGTATTATTCTGTATATTCAAACTAAACCGATTTCGTGTTATGTGTTTCTCTTTTTCTTTACTGTTGAAATAGTGACTTAATTGATGTTATTGATCAAGTCATCGTATCAACCGTAAAGATGAGAACAAAAAACCCTAAATTTTTACTTTTAAAAGACGACATCTATTGTCATTGAAATTTTGAACAATTTTTCAAATACTGGTTTATGGTAGATTTAACGAACTATGCGTTATAAACTTATTTTTCATATACTAATGTCCCCTTTAAATGAAGACTAATGAGAGAAACTTAAATTATATTGGGCAGGTGGTCACAAATAGCACAACATTTACCGGGAAGGACAGACAATGAAATAAAAAATTATTGGCACTCATATTTGAAAAAGAAAGTGGCCAAAGCTATGGAAATGGAATCTCATAAACAAATTCACCATGCTAGCTCAAGCTCAGATACATTGAACTCTTCACCCTCTCTTCAAAATCATGCAACTCAAGATCCACAAAATTACAATATAACCAAAGAGATTCATCAAAGTTCCTTACCAAAACTGTTGTTTGCTGAATGGCTTTCACTTGATCAAGTAAATGGTAGGAACTCTACAAATTCAGTTGACTCATTGGTCATGAAAAATGGATTTGATCAAAATTCAACTTTTCAAGTAGGTGCAATGCAAGGGGGGCCCTTCAATGGAGAGTATCATCATAGTAGTGTGATGTTCAATTCACATGTTAAATTTCCAAATCAAATGGTGGGAAATGGGTTTGTCCATTGCATACCTGAGGTTGATTTAAGTAATAATTTCAATCTGAGCAATGATGCAATGTATGCATGAAGATACCAAACTTCGGAAATATGAAACTATGCTTCCATATGATAAAATGTATTTATTATATACACTCCTCCTATCCTACCAAATTCAAACGATTTTTTTTTTTTTTAAAAAAAAAGTCCAAATACAAATGATTTCAATATCATGCTCATCTTGAATTCACTTTGCATGAGGTTTGAAAATTTCTCACACATTTTCTCATTAGTAGTTGTATTTCCCGTCAAAATATCACCGTTGTAGAAGAAAACGTTGATATTATTTCTCGTGTTTGCAAGGAAGTTGAAAAACTATTTCTTCACAAATAACAATGATGTCTGGATCCATCGCTCTATGATACATGTTCTTTCCTGTACCAAAATACAAATTCCTGTTCCCGTCACATGTTTATTTTGTTGGATAATAAACTTGATTTAGACCATTGGACTAGTGTTAGGCCCAATTTAGTAATAAGGTAATAAGCCCAAAGAATGTTTTAGAGATGTGTAGAAATACAAATTCCTGTACCAAAATACAAATTCCTGTTCCCGTCACATGTTTATTTTGTTGGATAATAAACTTGATTTAGACCATTGGACTAATCAAGTGTTAGGCCCAATTTAGTAATAAGGTAGTAAGCCCAAAGAATGTTTTAGAGATGTGTAGAAATAGCTAGTAGTTGGAATAAATATGAATAAATGTATGTAGTAGTAGAGAGAAGTGTGTAGAACACTCTATTTAGAAGTGTGTAGAAGAATTTCTTGATGTATCTAGAACTCTCCCTTGCAAGCTATAAATAAGGGAGAGCTAGTCATTTGTAAACTAAGAAGTATCAAGCAAAAAAAATTATAAACACTTAGTAATACAAGTAGCCTTCCCTTTCAAAAGTTTTCTATCCTCTCCCAAATATTTAAACACTTTTCCACCTATTCAAAAGCTTCCTTCCAACAAAGTGGTATCAAGAGCTTGAAGATCCTCCTAAAGATGGCAAATAGTGGTGTTCCCTTCCAAGTTCCAATGCTCACAAAGAGCAACTACGATAATTGGAGTCTAAGAATGGTGGCTCTCCTTGGTGCACATGATGTGTGGGAAATAGTTGAGAAAGGCTTTGTTGACACGGAGAATGAAAGTACTCCATCTCAAACTCAAAAGGATAGTTTGAGAGACTCAAGGAAGAGAGACAAGAAGGCTCTCTGCCTAATCTATCAAGGATTAGATGAAGACACGTTTGAGATGGTCTCGGGAGCAAAGACGGCTAAAGAAGCATGGGAGAAACTTCGAACCTCTTACAAGGGAGCCGATCAAGTGAAGAAGGTACGTCTTCAAACACTAAGAGGAGAGTTTGAAGTTTTGCATATGAAAGAAGGTGAGCTTATCTCCGATTACTTCTCAAGAGTTTTGACGGTTACTAATAACCTAAAAAGAAATGGAGAGAAGTTTGATGATGTAAGAATCATGGAGAAAATTCTTAGATCGGTAGATCCAAAGTTTGAGCATATTGTCACTGTCATCGAAGAGACAAAGGATTTGGAGGACATGACAATGGAGCAACTTCTTGGATCGTTGCAAGTTTATGAAGAAAAGAAAAAGAAGAAGGAAGATATTGAGGAGCAAGTACTCAAGACACGAGTTGTTTCACCTAAAGAAGAGCATGATTGAAGCAACCAAAGACGAGGTGGCGATCGAGAACGTGGACGCGGTCGTGGATATGGATGCGGACGAGGTTGAAGGTCTAATGATGATAACAACCATAGAGGAGAAATTTCATCAAGAGGTCGTGGGAGAGGAGCTCCAAAACAAAGGTATGATAAGTCACGGGTCAAATGCTACAACTGTGAGAAATTTGGGCATTATGCTTATGAATGTAGAGCTCCTAACAATCATAGAGTTGAAGAGAAGGCCAACTATGTTGAAGAAATAAGCCAAGAAGACGGGACACTATTGTTGGCACACAAAGACAATGAAAGAGGTGGAGATAATCAATGGTACCTTGACAGTGGTGCAAGCAACCATATGTGTGGGCGAAGAAGCATGTTCGTAGAGCTAGATGAATCGGTGAACGGGAACGTGGCTTTTGGAGATGAATCAAAAGTAGCGGTGAAAGGTAAAGGAAAAATTCTCATCTGATTGAAGAATGGAGATCATCAATTCATTTCAAATGTTTACTATGTGCCAAACATGAAGAGCAACATCTTAAGTCTAGGACAACTCTTAGAGAAAGGTTATGACATTCAATTGAAGGATAACAACCTTTCAATAAGAGATCATTTAAGCAAAGTCATTGCTAAGGTGCCCATGTCAAGAAATAGAATGTTCGTGCTCAACATTCAAAAGGATGTCGCACAATGTCTCAAAATGTGTTACAAAGAGGAGTCATGGCTTTGGCATCTTCGATTTGGACATTTCAATTTTGGAGGATTAGAGTTGCTCTCTAAGAAGGAAATGGTTAGGGGATTGCCTTACATCAACCATCCCAATCAAGTATGTGAAGGCTGTCTACTTGGAAAGCAATTCAAAATGAGTTTTCCTAAGGAGTCAAGCTCAAGAGCACAAAAGCCCTTGGAGCTCATACACACGGATGTGTGCGGTCCGATCAAGCCAAGATCACTTGGTAAGAGTAACTACTTCCTTCTCTTTATCGACGATTATTCCAGAAAAACATGGGTGTACTTTTTGAAGGAAAAATCAGAAGTGTTCGAGAACTTCAAAAAGTTTAAGGCCCAAGTTGAGAAGGAAAGTGGTCTTATGATCAAAACCTTGAGATCCGACCGAGGAGGAGAGTTCACTTCAAAGGAGTTCTTGAAGTATTGTGAAGACAACGGCATTCGGCGACAACTTACAGTGCCGAGATCTCCCCAACAAAATGGAGTAGCAGAGAGAAAGAATAGAACAATCCTTGAGATGGCGAGAAGCATGCTAAAGAGCAAGAGGCTACCAAAGGAACTGTGGGCAGAAGCTGTTGCGTGCGCAGTCTATCTATCAAACCGGTCTCCAACAAGAAGTGTATTGGGAAAAACACCACAAGAAGCCTGGAGTGGAAGAAAGCCTGGAATTTCCCATCTAAGAGTCTTTGGAAGCATTGCTCATGCTCATGTACCGGATGAGAAAAGAAGCAAACTTGATGACAAAAGCGAAAAGTACATCTTCATTGGTTATGACAGCAACTCCAAAGGTTACAAGCTCTATAGTCCTAATACTGGGAAGACTATCATCAGTCGAAATGTCGTTTTCGATGAAGAAGGAGAATGGGATTGGACATCGAGTAACGAAGACTACAACTTCTTCCCACAATTTGAAGAAGATGTTGTAGAACCAGAGGAGCCAAGAGAAGATCCTGCTACCCCGCCGAGTTCATCGACCCCGAGTTCTGAAGAAGGAGAAAGCTCAAATGAAAGGACTCCTCACTTTAGAAGTTTGCAAGAGATTTATGAGGAAACTGCCAGATTTGAAAGTCCCACACTATTATGTCTTTCAGCAAATTATGAACCAGGAAACTGTGAAGAAGCTGCGCAAGCTAAGAAATGGAGAGATGTAATGGACATAAAAATTAAAACCATCAAGAAGAAGGATATGTGGGAATTCATCTCGCTTCCAAAAGATCACAAGGATATTGGTGTCAAGAAAGTTTGCAAGGATAAGAAAAATATCAAGGGAAAAATTAAAAGATACAAGACAAGACTAGCCGCAAAAGGATACAAACAAAAGGTTAAGAATGATAAGATGTTATGTCGCCCGCCTGGATATCATAAAAACCATAATTTCTCCAACATTACAACACAAGCTAAGAATCCATCAGATAAACAGGAAGTGTGGATGTTTGAATGGAGTCCTCGGAGAAGAAGATGTGTACATCGAGCAACTATTGGGATACAAGGCGAGAAAGACATTTTATGGTCAAATCAAGTTTAAGGGGGGGTGTTGGATAATAAACTTGATTTAGACCATTGGACTAATCAAGTGTTAGGCCCAATTTAGTAATAAGGTAGTAAGCCCAAAGAATGTTCTAGAGATGTGTAGAAATAGCTAGTAGTTGGAATAAATATGAATAAATGTATGTAGTAGTAGAGAGAAGTGTGTAGAACACTCTATTTAGAAGTGTGTAGAAGAATTTCTTGATGTATCTAGAACTCTCCCTTGCAAGCTATAAATAGGGGAGAGCTAGTCATTTGTAAACTAAGAAGTATCAAGCAAAAAAAATTATAAACACTTAGTAATACAAGTAGCCTTCCCTTTTAAAAATTCTCTATCCTCTCCCAAATATTTAAACACTTTTCCACCTATTCAAAAGCTTCCTTCCAACATATTTCATTTCAAATGAATGATGCGTCATTTTCTAGCTAGAGAAAGCAATTTTTCTCAAACATTTTTTGTTTGTTTTTGTAGGATCCAACAACTTTTTTCTCTCTTAATTACTATGTTATTTCTGGATTATTATGTAAGATGGCCTGCTAGGAAAATGATATGGAAGTTTCATCATTCATTAATCTTGGATTAATTCATCAGCCTGAAATAATATAGTCATCTTTGAGGACTAAGCAAGCCCATAGAAGTGCAATAGAAGTAATGACCATGATCAAAATTGGTGTCCATTTCATAGCAATCACCTGTGCTCCAAAACAATAATGCATAATTAATTATTATTATGAAAAGTGATAAAGCTTAGCTATTTTTTTGTTGTTCCTAACTTTGGCATACCTCAAGGCGTGGGGAACACCATATTGTTGAGGATGTAGGTTGAGGTGTAACTACTAACCTTCTCATTGTTTCTATAAGCAAAAAAATATATTACCATGTGACAAAAAAATGCATAGCTTGATTTTGTTACTTTGTTCATGTAAATTTCATAGTACAAATAAGATATATGTTATTGGAACACAATTTTGTCAACATCGTATCGACACGATACGTCTGCGAGGCAGTAGCCTAGTGTGTACACGTAGTTTACGGACTCTGCATGTATATGGTGTCCGATGTTAAAATGTGTGAGCAAAAATAATTCTCCAACAAATAATTAGAAGTGTCGATATAAACATTTTAGAAGGGTGAAAAAGTTTACCTGAATTTCTCCTCCTTTCTAAAATGTTGGACATTTCTTCTGTGACAATGTTTACCTCTTGTTTCTTGTTGATTTTAAGTTTTGCTAGATTGGCTTGAGTTCTTGTATCAATGTAATGTCTACTAAAGTTTGCAATTATACCATCTGAAAATAAAATAGTGAGTTTTTTTGGCAAGGAAATATGTTAAAAACAAAATTAAAAAATTGACAAAGGGTGGACCTCCAATATTTCTTAATTTGATACCAAGTAGTAAACCGAAGTGCAAGGCAAGGCAATTGATATATTTATAGGACAAAACTTAACTGAAAATGTTAGACATTTTTTGACAGCTTAAGCTTTTGAGATAATTGATTATTTGACAGAAAATACATTTTTTGTGGTTACAATAATTTTTTTTATCAGAATTATAAATATTTGAGTAAAGAATAACACCAAAAATATGTAAAGAAATGCACATTAATTTTGTCCTGTAGAATACAATATCATTGTATGTATTTGTAGCATATTGATAGTTCAAACTTCAAAGGGAATTACCGAATTTGACAAAGCTATATGGCTTTGTGACTTTGCTTATGAGGGTTTTATCAAACTTCTCAAACTCTTTTTGTATGTCTTGTAGGTAATGAAATGCCAGTTTTCTTGGGTATGTGGACTCACACAAAACAATGTAAACAACTCCATTCTCTACCAAGAAGCTTAATAACAAAACAGCATAATCATAATTATTTTTCAAATTTCATTGAATTACAATTTATGAAATTAGAGAGGATCCCAAAAAAAAAAACGATAAATTAGACTCTATGGTTTATGTAAAATCATATTTCTAATTAAAAAGATCATCAAGCTAGATAGATTGTGATTAAGGACAGTTAATTAACGAATATGAATTATTAAAACACAAATGTAAAGCATGACAAGAATTTTAGCAATAAATAAATTAAAAGAACAGAAAGAAAAACTATAGGAAAAATAATAAGGATACTTAAAGCAGTAATGGTCAATGAGAATGGTCATCATGGAAGGTGTCAATGTTCCTTTTGAAATTTCTTGGAGTATAAACTCTGCTTGTTGCCTATAAAATGAAAGATATGAATTTTCTTCATTCACATATCTTAGTCCTTGTGCTAGAGGTAACCCATCAATTGCCCTTCCAACTATAGTTACCTTAACCATTAGTAGTATTTAGGAATTAAAACTACTCTTTTTGTAATCTCAAATGGAATGATTTGATTCTCCTTTTTAAAATTTGATTTCAGCTACATTTATAGATGGGTTTATTTGTGATTATGAGGCCTTTTTTTAGAATATGTCAGGGGAAGGAATGACTAATGAGAGAGGAAACTTGGAAAAGAAGTTATTCCTTATGTGTGCAAAAGGAATCATTATAATGGGGTTGCCATTTTGCAAAAGTTGTGAACCAAATGGCAAAGGCTAGAATCTCCCCATCTCAAATACAACCTAAAATACAAAGAGTAATCAAGGTTTGTCCTCTTCTATTTTAATTAAAGATTAAAGATTCTTTGGTTCATCTCAAGTTTTAACTATTTAACAAATGTGAGATGAATTGTATAGAAAAGTGGATGTTTTGCATTTCATAAGTAAGAAAATTTATAATTTTAATATATTAAAATTTTGGTTAAAAATGTAGTATCAAACTTATTTGTTTAGTTGTTTTTGGCTAAATGTGTATGGTACACTGGACTTTCCTTTGGCTCTTTGTGTCTAAAGTCTTATTGAAAAGGATGTTTAGGCGGTGTATCTCGTTGAGAGGTGCGATAACGGCGGTGCAAATGCATAGACTTGTCCAACTCACTTGTGTGGATAATCGTGTTAAGACATCGTGTCCTATTGAGTACAATGACAACGACAAAGTAGTCATATCGATAAAAAATAATCACATTGGAGAGTTCATGATGAATTTTGACAAAAATATAATTCAATTCACTTGAATGATTATGCTTGACTCAATAATCAATATGAATAATCTTCCATACTTCTTTTATAATCCAACATGTAACATCATTAAATATATTTTAAGAAAGTCTACAAGTCATTAAAAATACTTTTTTTTTAAGTATTTTATTTATTTAATGAATTTTAAATATAAAGCATTAAATATAATGACTGCATGTATATCTCGACGAATGACATCTTCCCACCCTAGTGCCAAAAACAAAAAGGAAATTAAGAAAATGAGTTATAGAGGCACACGTTAGTTGAACACGTTACACAGTTGAAATTCACATGATAAATGTAAGTCATCAAGTTCAAGAAGACTATACTCTACTCTTGTTACTGTACACCTTAACCAATAAACATTGATTGCTGGATCTATCTATCTATGCTTGTGTGTGTGATATTACAAGTCAGTGTCTTGTCTTATCTCTCTCCAATCCACCGCTTCAACGTTTTCACACCCCCTCCCTTTGACCCCTCTCTGAACTCTCTCTGTTTCAAATCTTTAAACTCTTTCTCTGTTTCTGTCTCCACAATTGACCCTTAAACAACCATGACGTCCTCCACTCAAAATAGACTCTAAATTTCTAGCTGTGTCTTTGGGACAGTAATTACTCGCTCCGTCCCATTTTATTTAAGTCAGTTAACTGTTTTACGTTTGTCAATATAAAACTTTAACGATTAATATATTTAATTATATAATAGTAAAAATTATAAAAATTTGATATTTTAAGAATATAAATCGAGACGAATCCAACAAGATCTTATATGCTAATATTTATTTTTTATTTATAAATAGAAAAATAGATTTAAAACGAGATATATAAATAGTGTCTACAGTCAAAATGACTCAAATAAAATGGGACGGAGGGAGTACGTCTCGAATAAAATAATCTTTGACTTACAATTAACATTTTTGTTTTTTTATTACTTCCTCCGTTCAAAAATATTGAATCAGCCGACTGTTGTACTTATGTCAATGCATAGTTTTGATGATTAATATTTTTAATTATATAATAATAAAAATTATAAAAATTTGATATTTTAAAAATACTTATTGAGATAAATTCAAAAAAATTTTATATGTTAATATTTATTTTTATTTATTAATAAAAAAAATAAAGTTAAAACAAAATATATGAATTTTTCACTTAGTTAAACTGCCACAATCTTTTTGAAGTATTTTGTTTAAGTGTGTGTTTGGTTTTAATTCTGAAGTTGTCAGAATTGATTCTAGATGTATAGAATTGATTCTGGTTTGTTTGGTTTTCGAAAAGTAAAATTAATTCTGCTTTTAGAATTGATTCTACTTAGTGTTTGGTTTCAATTCTAGAAAAGTTAGAATTAGGTGTAGAATTGATTCTGACTTGTTTGGTTTCTCGAAAGTATAATTGATTTTGCCTCCAGAATTGATTCTACTTGAAGCTAGAAATAGTAGCTTCTGATTTATAGAATTGATTCTCACACATTTACACTTAAATATTTTTTCAATTCACTTTTACATGAAAGCAACAAAACATAAATCAATTATGCTAAAATCAATTTTGTTAAAATCAATTCTACTAAAATCAATTCTATCAAAATTAATTCTATCTAAAGTGAAACCAAACATACACTTAAACATAGAAATCGTAGCTTCTGATTTTAGAATTGATTCTAGAATCAATTTTACAGAATCAATTCTATCAAAATCAATTCTCCTCACCGCAGAACCAAACATAGACTAAATAAAAAGAAAATTTGGGTAAACATAAAGTACTACATAATGAGAGAGCAGGACGAGGGAGTATTGCATTTACTAGTTTGGCAGCCTCGTTTTCTGTATCTGAAACTGAAACAGTATTGACCCTTTTTGGGGTAAGTGATGATGGATATCTCTGCTATAGTGGGGCTCCTCTTCTCTTCAACACTTCACTTTCCACTTTCCTTTCTAAAAATTATTCTTTCATTTTCACCTTTCTTACCATTATTAATTTCTATTGCATATTTCAATGTCAATGAATATATTTATCCTATATCCTATACTACTATGCCTTTATTATGACACTCTTTATTTAAGTCGGTTTACTTCTTCAACACTCTTCTTCTCTTTACCCTTATCATGAAAACACTTTGAATTTGTATTCATTGATCTTGTTTCTAGTAGTATTAATTAAAAACACTAGTACTAACAAAAAGACAAAACTTGTGTCTTATTATTAATTGTGAATTTATTATTCTTCTCATGAGTAGTTGGTGAACTCAAAGTGTGAAAAATGGGTAAAACACCTTGTTGTGAGAAACATGGTGTTAGAAGAGGAGCTTGGACTCCTGAAGAAGACCAAGCTTTAGTTGACTACATCAACAAACATGGCCATGGAAGTTGGCGTACACTCCCTAAACATGCAGGTACACTCTACAACTTTTCTTTACATAAGTACTTTTTGTTTCTATGCCTTTTTTCTTTCTAGGAATTTTTTGAAGCTAGGGAAGAATATATGTTATGTATGGCTTTTATGATTAAAGTAACTTTCTGTTATGTTGTTTTCTTAAAACTTCTGATTCCATATTCTTCAAGGTTTTGGATTTGGATAATAAGGGCATGGTTTCATAGTTGTTTTAAGGTTTTTTTTTTTTGTTTTGTTGCTAAATATGTTGTATTGTGAATGAAGTTTAGTTTGTGTACTCTAAGATGGGTTTAGGATGTGGAAACTATAATCCAAATGTTTAATTAGGTGAAAAATCTCTTAGCTTGCTTACTATTGAAGAAATTTTCAAATTTACAATGTGACATGTTTTATCATGTGTGAAACCTTATTGATTTGTCCCCTGTTGTGTTTTTCTAGCAACTATTCCTACATGTAATAATTAATTATATTGTCATTTGGTGCCTTGCCTTGCTGTAAGTAAGCATCTGCTCCGACGAAATTAATAGGGGAAAAAGCTATTTAAGTTAAGGGTCATGCTAAACAGTACACCCGGTACACTTGTTAAGCATCCTAAAATAGGAAATAAAAGACAAAAGTAATAGTGATAAGATGACTTTTTAAACTTTCAAAACATTAAATGCACAATTTCCAAAAAAAAAATTCCATAATAATTTGCTTAACTAGTGCATTAGCATTTTCCTTAAGTTAAAAGTGAGTTGATGTTTGTACATTCATTGAGTTGAACAATGAATGTGTAAAAATCATGTTCGGAGTCAAAACTTATAAATTTTAGCTTCAAGTTGGAATTACTTTTGGTTTTCCCATCCCTGAAACCAAACACACTAATACTAATAGTGTGTTTGGGTGTGCGTTTTGATCACCGCCACTGCAAGTTTGTTGGCATTTCACCGTTGAAATGCACAAGCTACAACCTGCAGTTTATGAAGCAACGCTCGCTAACTTTTTGTGTCGTGCTCAAGGTTAAGTGTTTAGCTCCATTTATACTGTTCGTTCTGAATAACCGGAGAGTGGGTCGAGTAGAAAGATTGCAGGCCAAGTATTAAAGACTTGCATATATAAACTTATTTAATATAATGTATGTTTACAACTAGGTCTCGTACGATGTGGTAAAAGTTGTCGACTTCGGTGGATAAACTATCTTCGTCCTGGAATCAAGCGTGGCCCGTTTACTAGTGAAGAAGAAACAACTATTATTCAACTTCATGCAATGCTTGGCAACAGGTACTCATAAGCTGCTTAGTAAATGGTGTTGCAGCATCTATCAACACATTTTGGTGCATTGATCTTGATTTCTAATTGTGTAATATTACATTCACTTTGCATGTAACCAGTAATAACTATGCAATCTTTTAGGTGGGCTGCTATAGCATCCCAATTACAAGGAAGAACAGACAACGAGATTAAGAACTATTGGAACACTCATCTAAAGAAGCGCGTCCTTCAATCACTAGAGGAAAAAAAACATTCATGTCTCATTTCTGATGATAAGAATGTCCACTCTAATTCTCCTTCTACACGCCACATGGTACAGTGGGAAAGTGCAAGGGTTGAGGCAGAGACAAGGTTGTCAATGGAATCCACGTTGCTTAATTCAGGATCCACGGCAACAACAAGCCCCGATTACTTTCTTCAACTTTGGCATTCCGAGGTCGGACAGTCGTTTCGCAAAATCAAAGGAAAGGAAGAAGCATCGTCATCTTCGCTATCATCATCAAAATTGGAGGAGTCATGTTCAAATGTCTCATTGCCAGGAACACAAAGCCTGAAAGTGTCGACACCAAAGCTTGAAGATGTCAACACAACTCAGGAACAAAAAGCAAGTAGCTACAAACCAAAGCTTGAATATGATAGAGCTGGTTCAGATTCAGGCAATTATGAATTTCTTGATACTTCTGATTCTGCACTAAAGCACCTGTTACATTTGCCTGACGATGATATAGGATTCTTGGGACAAACAGACAATTTCTTGAACCTCCTTGATGGTAGATGCGACTAAGATAAGCAAATACTCTTATATATATGATTAGAATAGTTAATTTTCTTTGCCTTTATGATATCATCATTTTTGTAAATTTTGTCACCAGGCAAATGCTCAAATGTCACGGATTCGGATTAGACGTAACTGGTTTTGGTTGTTCGATCTAAAATTAATGGCAAAGATGACTTAATGATGATGATTGATGCTACAAGAAAAACTTATATTGCACCAATTGAATAAGAATGAAATTGTTTTTATTCCAAAGTAATGGATATATACAAGCAAATATATATCACTATGCACACATAATAAATTAACAGACTAAAAACATCACCAAACCACACATGAAGAAACTATATATCATAATAAATCACATCATTTTTGTTGAGCAGGCTTGAAGATTGTTTGCAGCATTTAGAAACAACCAAAGAGTTTCTTTGGAGCTGTTCCAGTTGCCCTATATTTTGCAGCTGTCTCTTCTGCTTTGAGTAAATCTTCACCTTTCTTGGCTTCAATTATAGCCTTCTTTTCTTCAGCTTGCTTGTGAAGTGCTGCTATTTTGTTTTTCATTTTCTCTGCATATTCTCCCTTTTTCTTCTCCAATTGTTCCTATTCACAGTGAAAATTTAAAACCAATTGCTTTTTTTTCCATACTTTGGCATATTCAAATGTTATTATATATTAGTATTACTAATAAAAATAAGTTCTTACCTCAAGTTTTCTCAATTCAGCTTCTGTTGCAGCTTTCTTACTGTTTTCCCATGCTGTAATGGTTGAGAGTTTTCTCTGAGCCCTGCTCATCAAATTCATTTAAATTAGTATACAAAAGCTTGTTGAATAACAAAATGAAATGTGTTGAATATCTAGGCAATATGATATTTTCTACTAGAAAGTTAGTTATTGCAATGACTAAGCCTGAGACTGTTTGAAAGAGTTTATGAAAATAGTTTATAACATAAACATAAGTTGTTTTTGACTTGTTTTCACAAGTACTCATATGATAAATGTGTATGCTATAAGTGCTTAATTAAGCTATTTGTCCAAACACAGCCTAAATGTAATCTCTGCATGGCTACATAAGTCATTCATGTAAGCTTCATTTTGACACTTCCGCGTGTTACTTTAACTAGCCCTCTTAGTTATGGTGACTCAATGAAAGGTCCTAACAAGCATTAGATGGTGCAAGCTCTTACTTGTTCTCTGCTTTTGATTTTTCACTTTCTTCCCATGCTTTGATTAGTGAAATCCTCTTTTCTGTTGCAACTCTTTCAAGCACAGCATCTGAAGAAGATTGAAATGCCTTATGATCAGTGTAACTACACTAAAAAGTCGTGCATAATTGATCGTGATTTGATGACAGTGGCAAACTTTATACAAAGACGGTGTAAAGCTACATACCTCGGTTGATCGAGCCCTCTTTTGGTTTCTCTTCAGCAACTTCATCAGTCTCTGATAATAATGAAATTAACAACAGAATGATATCAATGTGATTATTATTATTATTATCTCAATGGCATGAGTTCTTGGTGATAACCAAGATGATTATATAAGAAAGGACATTATAGTGAACTCAAGAAAAAACAATTAACTATGTGATGAATGATGATTAGCTTTGTTATGAAAAATTAAGAAACACATGAATTTCATTTCAAGGCCATGTGAAGGTGACTTATAAACAAATATCATATACGGTTAGATGAAAACAATATATATTAATAAGGATGGTCCTAAAGCATGAAAAGGTTACCAAGGTGTTCTTTTCTTCCTTTAAATTTCCACATGTTTTCTATTTCAAATTTAATATGCAAGGATTGGATAATACTTGTAAACCAGAATCATAATTATCTAGTAGTTGGATGGTAAACATAGAACAATTTGAAGAAATAATTCCTTTATTTTTATTTTTAATCATCAGAGAATTTCCAGCTAAAGGAAACTAAGAAAAACACAATAAAACATAAAACACAAAATAATCAAGCATGTCAAAACTCACATAAAACTTTTGATTACTCAATTGAGAATAGTTTTGACTTTTCTATTATAAAATTTTTCATAACCCCTTAAAATTACTCAATATACAAAAAAAAGAAAGATAAAATATTCCCTGCAATTTAACTTAATTTACAGGAAAAGAGAATTAAAACTGTTAAGAAAACAGAGACTAGAAGACAAACAAAAACAAAAACTAGACATCAAAAAACAATTTTACCATAAAAACTACAGAAACTTCTAAAAAACAATCTCAATTGTATCCCTTATATGTATAGAAACTGCAAAAAATGTTAGTATATATATTAAAATCAACATGAAACCAAAAAAATAAATTTTAATCTAACCACCTTTAATCAATCCAAAAAAACAAAAAAGATTTAAATAAAGATAATGAATTTTATCATATAATAAAAGAAAAAGAATATATATACACACGCGCGCGTACACACATACACATAGTGTGATACATACTCTGAACTAAGACAAGAGCTTTGGAGTCATCAACAACAGGAGGAGGAGGAGGTGAGGGTTGTGGAATTACAGATTTCTCCTCAGCCACAACTTCCTTTGGAGCCTCAGGTGGAGGAGGAGATGGAGTAGTAGTAGTAACAGTCTCAGTTGAAGCAGGTGGTGGTGGTGGTGGAGGATTCGATGTTGATTCAGATTCTAACTTTTTTGGTTGTTCTTGATCTGTCATTTTTTGTTTGGTATTTTTCACAAAGTGAAAGATGATATGGAAATGGAAATTTATTTGTTGTAACGAAATTCCTTGAGATATGTAAGCAAGTGTTAGAGGGATAGGGTTTGGTTGAGATATTATAGTTGAACAAGTAAGAAATGTAACTGTTACTTAAAATAAATAAATGTAACTTATTTTTATGTCAAACTAAGGATTATTGTAACTTCAAATTCTAAAAGCTTAGCTTGGTAGGTTTGTTGGTAGGTACTCCAATGAGTTGGCACTGCCCACTAATAGTAATAGGGACACCTTATTATGTGCTCATAAACAACAAAATATCTTTAACAAAGTAAATTATCTCAATAATTATGGAGTATAAGAGTGTTAATTAATCATTGATAGGAGTAGTATACTATACTATTTTTTATGATTAAAACAAATAGTATATTATTAGTCGTATTTAATACTACAACTGTGTCGAGCTAAGTTTTACGTGACTTGAGTCTGATTTAATTAAATTATTCATAGGTCTGATGTGAATTAGGTCATAGATTTATGCAGATTGGTGTAATTTATTTTTAACATTTTTTTTGTCAAGCAGTTTATTGATAAAAAATTCATCCTTTAAGATAAATAAATAGAAATTTTGATCCGAGTACCAGCTTCTACGTATATTATATAATGTCTTTGTAAACTAGGCTAATATTTATTTTCAACTCTAATCATACAAAATCGTTTAATTTATTTGATATAAGGGTTTTTATTATTTTGGTTTCATAAGGAAGAAACACATGAAAGCCAGCATATTTCTGATAAGCAAAGCAAATGGAGCACCTATATAAGTAATAGTATTGTTTAAGGTACATAATTTTTTGTGTTTGAATATATTTTATCCTTAGAAGGATATTAATCATTTAAGTTTAGTAATTATAAAAAATTTCTTCTATTTTTAGTCTCTCACTTTATTTCATGTTTCCACATATGGTCTTTGTTGTTTTCTTTTGTTGATCGAACAAAAAAGAAACTCAATTCAATAATATATGGATTTTTATGATATATTTTAAATAAAATTATGGCTATGAATTAATCCTTTAAAAACAAAACAAAATATTCCTTGTAACAAAAAAATCTATATATATATGAACTTTGTTTGTTCCTTTTTTTTTCTTTCTTTCACTTCTAACACTCTTTCTTGTATATTTTTCTATTCATTTTACATTCTGTTATATTTATTGTAAAGAGATATCAACAATGAATTAATACAAATGATAAAAAATTTAAAATTATTAAATAAATGGCCTTGAATTTAATTTCTAACTCTTTACACATAAATTAACATGGTAACAAAGAAAAGTTATTGGAAAGAGATTCTATCATTTCTTTGTTTTAGCCTTTTAGGAGGACAAAGGAATCTTTTGACATGGGGCCCTAAACTTAAAAGATGGTTTTGGTATCTCTTTCAATACAACTTGCATATATAAGGTCCATCTGTCAAATGTGCGGCTTAAAATGAAATTTGAAGTGAAACCTACCAAAATAAAATTAGACATCTCTAAGCTAATTAATTTTTATAATATTAAAAAATTTGTAGTGACTAATATATTATGATTGATTAGGAATTTTTTGGCAAATGATTGATTAGGAATTTACTGAATTTATTTTTTAGCAAAATTAGTATGGTTAAGCCTAAAAAATATAGTTAATAAAATTACAGGGGCACATTGAGTAATTATCAAAATAAGCACTAAAAAAAATTATAGTTCCTATGAGTATAAGTTGCAGTGGAGACATCATATTTTATATGTAAAAATTGAGGTATAAATCTCGAACATCTCATTTATTCGAGGAGGGATCTGTTGACTTCAAGAGTAAGTCTCCATTGACTTACTCCGCTTAATAACTAGATATCGGCATTATATTTCTTCAATATGATTGTTGAATTCAAATATCTCATTGAGTAGATCAATTCTACAAATTTTTTATAAAAATTCAAAAAATGTAGTTATGTATTCGGACTACTGAAATTCAACGGTTTTTTGAAAAGTTTGTTGTACGTTCAATTGAAGTTATCAGAAAAAGTATCAAACGGTTTTGAATTTTTATCAAAATTTATAGAGTTGATCTACTCAATGAGATATTTGAATTCAACGGTCGGATTGAAAAAATATAACGTCGATATCGAGTTATTAAACAGAGTAAGTCGATGAAGACTTACTCCTAGAGTCAACGGAACCCTCCTCCATTTACTCACTTTAAAAATGTGAGATTATATCCACTAGACAATTTAACCTAAATTGATATAATTAATATAATTTATACTAATACTTAAATTAAATATATTCTCCAATTTAGTTCGATCGGTAGATTATTATTTATATACAAAAAGTTGCAGTTTGAATCCAAAATATTTCACTTTAATTGTTTTGTTTGCATTTTTCTTTGAACCGAGTCTAAGTATATTGTAGATAGTAATATAGTATTTTTGAACATTGTAAATGTTTGAGTGTATTTTTTAATTTGTTTTTCCAAAGCATTTTTGAACTTTTTAAATTGAACAAAATGAGACCGAATAAAAATAAGTATATATTATAATAAAGTAAAACTTCAGATATTTTGTGATAAATGAAATAATTTTTTATTCTATTGTTTGAAAAGAGAATGAAATGACATTAGGTATAATATTTCACTTATCATATTCCAATCAATTTATTATGAAGATTTCTATTCTCACTTCAACGTCTCTTTGTTACCTCTCAGATTTTCGTTTATACCCCTAGAAAAAAATTCAATAAACACGAACCGAAATTATAAATGGTTAAAAGCATATGTTTTTTCATATCGGAAAACTTCGGTAAATAAAAATTGAAATTTTAGATGATAAAATTGAAATTTTGAGGGGTTAAAAAGAATTGTGGGGGTGAGAAGAGAAATCTTCATTTATTATTTCGTCTATTTAAAAAAATAATAATATTTTTTTGTCATCAAAAGAGTTGTCCGGACAACTCTTTTGATGTGGAACCCGCCACATTTTTTTGTTTTATTAGGCATTGATATGCGTGCAAAGCATAAAAGAAAGAGTTGTCCACTTGAGACAACTATATTTGGTGTTCAAATAACACATCTCTTAAATAAAAAAGTTAATTGTGATAAAACTAATAGGTAAAACTATAGTTTACCTTATGATTCTAAGGAATGGTGTTGATTCCCTAACGTCCTACAAAGTACAGTACATTGGTTTATTTACCCTTTGATTGTTCTATTTGAATTGCTTGTTGCGTTGATTTCTTAATTTGTTGTGCATAATGTAACTACTTGAGTATCGTCAGCATTTCATTTTTGCCCCTTTGTTTTTACCAAACATAAAGTTTCAAACAACTTTGATGTCAATTAATTTCATTTTCATATTGGAGTGAGAGTTAAAACAAAGTATATTTTTCTTCTTTGCCTTCACTTATAATATTGTGAAAATAAATATAGCTTACTTGATTGCACGTTAGTTCTCATGAAATGCACATTGCATAAATACCAATAATTCTCGTAATTTTAAGAAACTATATAATGGAGGTTCAAAACTAACCTGAAAAGTTGACATGGGTATATATATTCCCACCGTTCTAAAATATAAGCATTAAGCAATATCGAGTCAAAGAAATTTGATGTATTTGGTTAAACATTTGGACCAAATACATTCATTTTTGTTGACCAATTTTTGCTTATATTTTGGGACGAAGAGAACCCAAGTAAAACAAGTTTAAAAGAAGAAATGATTTGCATATATAGGATTATTTAAAGATAAGAGAGCTAGGTGGTTAGGATTCTATATATAATGCTTAGGCTATAAATAAAAAGATGGAAAAGAACAAGACAGTAGTACAAGGTTTGTTTGGTGGATCGATCAAACCAATTGGTAAATGTAAAAGAAAGTGGAGCAAATGCCAAACAGTCATAGTCGCCATATGGCAGCATAGGTTGGTTCATTTTCTTTCGAGAGTGGGCGACAAAAAAAATCCTTTTATGGTCATTTCATGTAGGATTGAGCACGGACCTACAATCCAACTCGAAATTAATATAACTGATGACATATTAAAGTATTTGATCGGATGTGGGTTAGGTCTCGAACATGAGTGGTGGTTGCATATGGATAGATGCAAGCCTCTAAATTTTATCTCTTGATAATTAAAACTGACAGAACTATTAGAATATTATTTGTATTATTAGAATATTCTAATAATACCAATGTAAGTTTCTATATTTGTTTGCAATACAATCATGACTAATAATGACAAAAATATTCTAATAATACCAATAATATTCTAATAAAAACAACCATTAATATTCAAAGTAATTTATTTTTTTCCTTCTCTCCCTCTCTATCAATCTCGTATACTCTTCGTTTTATTATTTTTACTCATCTTTGATATAGGTATGGTTGTGCATGGACCCGCGACCCTATCAAAAGTCAATATAACCGACAACACATGAAAGTATTTGGTTAGATGTAAGTCAAGTCTCGGATCAACAATTGCAAAAAGTTAGTTATGAGCGGTTGCATACAACATCTACTTCTCTATACCAATATGGGACTTCTAACCCACACAAATATCATATATGAGTCCCACTCCCAGTCCACCTTAGCCTCTGCCTCATCAATAATCAATAACTTAACTAACATCTCTTAAATAACTTTTCAGTAATGCACCATAAATTATACCGATCCAAATCAATGTATAATAATAATTTCTTGTTTCGTGGATAACATTAAGGATCAAATACAAGCCGAGTCCACCAACCATATAAACAAATTATCGTATTCCCTTAGTCCCAAGTACAAACTAACAACAGCAGACATGATATCACTTTCATTAATTAATACATAAAAACATCATACCGTTGGCAAGAGAAATCTATATGGGTGCATAGTCATCAGCAGCTGCTGGAGCTTGAGATATGGCAGATAATACAACAAAGGTACCAAATAAGATTGTGATTATAGCATTGAAGTTCACAAGTAAAGCTTCAGAACCATATTTTGGCAATCCTGAACTCTCCAGGAATGTGAGTTTTTCCAGAAACCCAAGAGAAGAAGTGGCAAGAGCCAAAATATACACAAACAGCCCGAATAGTACGTGCCATGGAACTGACTCGCGTCTTAACTCTGAACTACCACCAGGGTAGAAAAATACCACAAATCCAAATAGCCACTGCAGGTATAAAAAAAAATACGGTATGTTAGAAAAATTGGGAGATAATTGTGTTATAATATAGCATAATGTCAAAACAAAGGATTCATTTGGATAAGCCAAGTTCGGATTTTCAATTAAGAGTTTGCACTTTGCACCATTGTGTTTATGGTTTATGCCTTGTGATTAAATGTAAGCCCGTATTAGGACTTAGCTAATACGTCAGTTATGATCATTGGCTCTTTCAGTTAATTTTCTGTTAATATGATTTCATCCCTTTCATGTATTTGGTCGTGTATACCTTTACTGTTTTTCTGTCTGATAAACTAGACTTTGACACCATATTGAAGAAAATGATCACATTGATTCATTGATAACCAAGTAAATGTATGAACACAAGACCAAATACATACAGCATGCAAGGGAGAATAACATATTAACAGAAAAGTAACTGAAGCAACTGAGTCATAACTTAATTTCTGCCAAAGAAACTAACAATTAGCTAAGTCCTAATAGCCCGAGCTCTCATATAAAGTAATAAATTCCAGTGTTGTCAATGACGGATGGTGGATTATGTCAGCCAGCCATCAATCTTCCAGATAAATATGGCGTTTGAGGCATATAGGAAAACATAGTGGATAATGACATAATAGGCATTGCAGCCTATGGCCGCTGACATAGAATCCACCATGTCTCAATGTCGTGGCATCAACTTGACAAAACTGATGCATTCACTGTAAATAAAACAGTAGATAACTAGATATAGTTGGAGTTTATTAACAGTAGTTACAAGTTGATTAATATTAGTTGCAAATCAGTTAAGATTTGTTAGTCGTTCAAAAAAATATATTTAAGATTTGTTAGTTTCGTTTAGGATTACTGATATCGTACACTCTTTGTAATCAACTTTTCTTATTCTCAATTTTAAATAATCAATATTTCGCTCAAATTATTTTTCTCTTCTTTATTGGGCTCTATCACGCGTCGCAACAAATAGACCAGCCTCTCTCATATACATAAGTAGTGCATTCCAGTGAAACCAACGACGGATGGCAGATTATGTCGGCCAGACATAAATGTCTATATATAAAAATGACATTGGCAGGTTATGGCAGCTGACATAGAACACACCATGTCTCAATGTCGTGGCGTCAATTTGACAACACTGATTCATTCATAGTAAACAGGAGAGCTGAGAAACATTAATTTTACCACAATCGTATCCTGCTTTCAAAGAATAGTAGACTCATAGTATCCAATGGTTTACCTGAATTCCGTAAAGGGAAATAACCCCAATTCCAAGCCATGAATGCAAGCTGTACAGATTGGCAATCCCACTTTCATTGTGATTCTTGAATGCAGCAGCAATTCCAACACTTCCAAGTATTAATGCAATGGCATGGAGACCAAGGTGTATCAATTTCTTCACTTCCTTCGTCAATGGAAGAGATTTGTAACTTATAATGGCTGCAATTTTTTTTACACAACATAAAATGTGACACAATTAATAGGTGAACAAAATCCAATGGCATTGACTCAAAAAGCAGTAAAAATGTGAAGTGTAAATTTATTTTGCTTACCTTCACCTCCAAATACTATTAAGCCAGTAAGCATAAGAACAGGATGAAGCTGGATAAAGAAAAAGATACACAAGGGATTAATAGTAATACTATTATATAATAAATCAATTAGCCTAATAAAGTATTCTTCATACATTTCTTTGATTTCATGATGAATGATAATTGATAACAGATCATGACTTAATGATTATTTAAATGTGAAGGACCACATATCTTGATATCACTTTTTTAAAAATACAACCACCTAATCAAAGTAATCATATTAATTTGAATCTTAAAAAAGCAACATAAGTAAGTGGCATAGTCAATAGCTTAAAAGTGCAAGACACTGCTAATTTCTAAACTCATTATCTTTAACTAGAAACAAGCAAGGTTTTCACTGTCTTAACTAACATCCATGAGAATCAATAATTCAAAGGATAAGAACAAGTAGAAAAATATCAAAACTATGATTTATGATTTATCCAAATTTTGTGCTTGAGCTGTCACCACATAGAAAAGTGCCATAGGAAAATTCCATTTTCATTCAAATGAACAGATAAGCATGTGTTGTCAATATGTCTATGATGCAAGATAGAAAAATTTGGACCCATCAAATATTAAATATTAAATTCAAAAGGAGCCCACATAATGGGGCCAATAATTAAATAGTAAAACATAAAAAATAATAGACTTAATTGCAGTTTTAGTCTCAGTCTCCTTATTTTGGCCAAACTGCAGTCTCCCATTTCTTTGATTCTAAAATTTGTTTGAAGTTCAAACAAATTTTGAACCATACAGTGATATATCCACATAAAGAAAATAGTAATAGTAATTTTTTCAATTCTGAAAAGGAATGAGAATTAAACCAAATGAGCAAATTTTTTCAAGTGGTTAGTTAATCTTCACCAATTAAGGTCAAATTGTTTGTGTACAAATTAAAATGATGGGTCCAAATTTGTTTAAAAAACAAAGGCTAAAGGGGATCGGACATTACAATGATGCAAATGACTTTTAAATTTAAAAACAAATATGACATATTTAATTTATCACAAGTGGCATCAGCCTCATAAAAATATAATATCACACCAGATACGTGCACCACGTTAAGTTAATGATTCAATTGATTAATAATATGTATCCCACTTTTTAATGCTTATACCTAGATTAGTAGGTGAGACAAATCTGGAAAAAACGTTCAACATCTAAATGTAAACAAAAAAACTCCATGGACCTGACTTGATATGGGAACGTAACAGATTAGTCATCCCCAAACTAAAACAGTGTCTCAGAATTCAAAAGCTTAGTACTAATAATACTCTACTTGTTCAATTTTATCAAAAAAAATTGTAGGTTTAGTGCATGGACCTACTTTTACTCCCCAAAAACTTGAAACAAAATTAGAAGGCAAATATTGAAATTTTCCAGAATCTGAAAGGTATGCATGCATTATAGAAAAAGAAAGAGTAGAGTTTTACGGTACATTGAAGATGAGAGCTTTGTTGTCAGAACTCCAAGCCAAACCGCCTCTGAAATGTATGTTCCAAACGAAGACCAATACGATTGCGGTAACACCGAGAACGTGAGCGACGTAAGTGAACGGAACAGCAGGTGCACCTAACGCCATCGTCTTCTTCTACGATTAATTAGTAAGTGTTGTTGTTGTTGTTGTTGGGATTAATGGGATTATGAAAAGTGGGTAGTTAAGAGCACACAGCAGACACACGAGCTTTGTTGAAGTCGTAGGTGAGATATACGGTTTGTGGACTTACAGATCATCTAACTAACTAGTACTACCTTTCTAACCGTACGATGCATATCGATATCTTTCTTTCTTTCCTAGATGCTTGCCACGTCGCTCTTTCTCTTACCACTCTTTTTGCTTGCAATTGCTTGCTTCCGATCAAACTTCATATTCTAAAAATGAAGAATTATCGTGTCTGATACGTACTCGATATCGATACTCGTTCGATATGTTTCAATATTTATATCGAAAAATTATCGGTTAAATCTTTATTTTGAACCTTGTATGTTGAGCCTAAAACTGTTTTGTTATTGTGTAAGATTATTGATTTGTCCTTCTTATACAATGAACTATTGACGTTTATAATAATAATAATTTGTTGTCTTTCAAAAAAAAAATTATCATTATTAATTTTACTCCTGTTTATATATTGTGCATTTATATATTTAATTTTAAATTTTTTTAAATAACGTATTGCGGCAGTATTGGATAGAGATTTTTTAAAAATTTCACGTATCGGTATCGTATTAGTATCGTGTCACGTATCGGGGCTTCATGATTACTTTTACATCGAAGGGGGAAACCAAAAATATATTTTGCAAGAGAGGAAACTTAAAGAAATTTTTTATAGAGAGATAAAGTAAAATACGCCTACTTTGTAGTGAGGGAAAAACCTATTAATCCAATTATAAATGAATAATATGAATACTTAAGATCCAATTAAATATTTTAAATTAGAGAGCTCCATTATAAATGCTTTAAGTTTTATAACCCAAGTTTTTCATCTTTGTAATTGTTTTCAAGAGTTTTACCAACTAAACTCACACTTTGTAACTAATTATAATCTTCTTTATTATAACAAATCAAATACATAAATTATCAAGATGAAGAAAATATGTTGCAAATTGTTATTTTTATTTAATATTCCTATAAATTGTTGATGTTATATATCTCATATAGCCAATTAAGATTATGTGAGTTTAGCTTGTTGATTTCTAACATTGAGTTATTATTATTGTCGAATCTCAACTTTGAGAGCAAGTTTGTAAAGTGGCAATCGAATATATCGCATATTTTTTAGCAAGGGCAGCCTATTTCATTGCTAGACGCTGTATTTTTTATTCGATTTTTCGATGTATTGATAACTATTTGATAAATGATATAAATTAAGTTTTCGCTTGTCAAGAAAACATTCCTATAAATTTAAATTTAATTTGTGAATATATTTATTTAATTATTTTCCATTCCACTAATTTACTTAATTTTAATATTCTCTCATAATAAATAAAGGCACAAGTGAAATTAAACATCTAATATATTTAAAAATTGGTCAAAGTTGATTATAAAAAGCATCAGAATTTTATTTTGTATGAACCCTCGATTTTTAAGAGAAGAAGGCCGGTAATTTAAAATTCAACTGCAAGATAAAGTAATTAAGTTATGAGCTATTCTTACATAGACACAAGTTCAAATAATTATTTCTCACGGACAATCACATCACATAACAAAATATTAAAAAGAAATAAAAGAAATATTAATTGATGTAACCATTTTTTTTTCTTTTTCTTTTGTGTGCCTTCCTATATAAGACTACCTCTGTAAAGAAAGTATTAACTATAAATTTAAATTTATTTTTATCAAGTAGTATAGTGGCTAGAATTTTACATTTTAAAGGGAAATAATGAGAATACTGAGGATATTAGCATTTTCGGCAAAATTTTCATTTTTTTTAATAAAATAATTTTTGATTTGTTCGAATACAATATATAAAAATAATTTTTTATTAAAAGTTAATATCTACCTTTTAACGCATGTTTCTTGCTCGTTTAAAAACAAATCTACTAGTATGAAAATATTCTTAGCATCTTCTCATTTGAAAGTTGAAATTGATTTCTGATTGTTCACAAATCCTCGCTTAATTGACAAAAACTTTCGAAATTCTTAGATCGGACTTTATAATTGAAATTCAAATCACAAAATCCTCACTTATATGTGTGAGTTTATTATAATGACTTTGTGATTTCGCTTATATAAAAAAAAAAAATCTGATTAGTGAGTACTATTTTTATAGTAAAATGAAAATAAAAATTTTGGGATGTACTTGGACGCTAATCGCAAGAAAAGAAAATTCATCTTAGGTGTTGTAAGCTGATCTATGCAATGACGTTTTATTTTGTAAAGTACAGATAATGAATATTCTGTCAAAAAAAACATATACTCCTTCGTTATGTATATAAACAAATTTTGCATTTCTAAATTTATTGCAAAAATAATGTATTTAAATAATATTATTGTTTAAATATATTACATTTATAATGAATTTAGAAAAGCAAAATTTGTTTATATATAGAACCGGAGGGAGTAAATGCTGATCTTTGCAACATGACCTTACGGCCTTATCCTTTCTTTCAAATTCAATGGAGAAAGAGACGGTGAACGAACAGAAGACAAGAAAACCTCGGAACTAGCTGGCTGAAATACGGAGTTACCACCATTTGACCCAAACACGTCACGTGATCACCACTCTGTAGCGTGAAAATCGTGTTTCTCAAAATATGAAATACTCCTGATTCTCAAAATATGATTTTCTATAAAATATCGTGCAATGGCCAATGGTATGCAAGTGCAACAAAACAAAACATAAAAAACAGTGTTATGGCACATTTGAGAATAGATCAGGTTGAGCTATGTTTTGTCAAAAATTTTTTGAAAAAAATTAAATTAGTCCACTTAAAATGATATTGATGAGAATTGAATCTGAGATTTTAAGAGCAATATACTTTCAGATCTCAAGTCAATACTATTAGACTAATCCAAGTGAGTTGGGTTTTGTCGAATTTAAATTCGATCTATTAAAAAATTGGAGGTTTATGGTCTATTATAGATTTATTTTTTAGGTTTGAGTATGACATTTTAAAAGTCTGATATGACTGGTTAACCTGTTTAAAACTTTATTTTAAATTAATATATTTTAATAAATAATTATATTTATTGTTAAATATACTAATGAACTAATAAACCAATAATATTAAACGTCCTTTTGATATTTAATATGATATTTTAGAGAACTTAACTATATATGACATCAACTATATATTAGAGAACTTATCTATATTTATAATAATAGATTTATATATGTAAAAAATTAATAAACTCAAACTACCGAAAAGGTTAATAAATTTATAATTTGGTCAACGTATAAATTTTAATATATAATAACATATAGTAGTAAAAATGTAAACTCATACTCCCTCCGGCCATTATTACAAGCAAATTTGACTTTTTTGGTACATTGAAAAAGTGATGTATATGGTTCATAATATGGACCAAGTACATCACTTTTTCAATGTATCAAAAAAGTCAAATTTGCTTATAATAGTGGCCGGAGAGAGTATTGTAGTTAAATAGATCGGCCTACTAGGCCTAAATGACTTTTTTATAGCCTGAAGTTTGACTTTTTTAGCTAAATGGACTTATAAAAAAGTCTTGACTTGCTATATTTTAAAAAAAATAGCTGATCTGACCTGAATCTATGTAGACTAGACTATAGACTCTTTAGATTATTTTTAAAAAATAATTTTTTTGTTGAAAATGAAGTAGCTATTTTTATTAGTTTTTGAAGAAAAATATTTTAATAGAAGAGAGATATAAAATGAGTCCGTTTGTCTATGTTGTTTCAACCACATTAATGAAAAAATATTTTAACTAGGATAATTTTCAACTTTAATGTTTTTTCAATCAGGGATTATACTTTATTTTAAATATTATGATCATATTATTTATGTTAAAAATAAAAATAAAAAGTTGAAACAAATACTCCATTAAATTTTAGATAAAATTGAGTTTGAAGTTTGAATCAATTTTGAAGCTAAAAGCCAAATATAAACAAGTCATTATGGTGGAAGAAGATAACGAGGATTTGTGATGGTGTGGGCGAGATTATGGATGGTTGGTTTGGGGAGAGTGTGACACGGAGGTTGGGGATGGTACAGAAACTTTCTTCTGGACCGATCCATGGTTGGGGGGATACCCTTGAGTGAGAAGTTTGGCCGTTTGTTCGATCTAGCGGAGAATAAGTCGAGTACGGTTGCTGATATGTTTTCCATATGGTGGGAGGTCGGAGGGGCGGCGTGGGTGTAGCGGAGACAGTTGTGAGTGTGGGAAGATGAGATGTTGAGGGAGTGTCAGACGTTACTTGCTCATGTTACTATGCAGGTTGAGTCGCCAGATAGGTGGGTGTGACAACCAGAGTCAGTTACAGGTTACACGGTTCGAGATGCATATTAGCTCATGACCACTCAAGATATAGGCACTGTGGGGGGCAGCCGACGACCTTATTTGGCACATACAAATTTCTTTGAAGTTGTCTATTTTCGTGTGGCGTCTTCTGCGTGACCGGTTGCCAACGAAGACAAATTTGGTTGCTCGAGGCATTATCATCCTGAATCTTCACTTTTGTGTGTCAGGGTGCGGCGGCGCTGAATCGGCCCAACACTTATTCGTATCCTGCAACACTTTTGGTTCTTTATGGGCGCTAGTTCGATCTTAGATCAACTTTTCAACGGTGGATGCTCATAACCTCCCAGATCATTTTGTTCAGTTCACTTCTTCAGTGGGTGGTTTACGTGCTCGTCTGTCTTTTCTGCAGCTCATATGGCTTGCTAGCGTTTGGGTCGTGTGGAATGAACGAAATCTCAGAGTATTCCGACATTCGGCTCATTCAGTGCATCAGCTTTTAGACAAAGTGAAGATGTTCTCCTATAGATGGCTGAAGACGACTGATTATACTTTAGTTTCAAACTTTCATTGTTGGTGGTCGAACCCATTGTTGTGCTTGAGAATCGACTAATTGATGTATTTTTGTATTGATATTCTGGAACCTTGTGTATATCTTTTCTCGGTATATCTTGTGCTGAGTTGTCCTCTCAGTTTATATATATATATATATATATATATATATATATATATATATATATTCCATTTTAGCTTGTTAAAAAAAAAATTCATGATTAAGTTGCATTTTTCTCTAGAGGGAAAATATTTGAACATTTTATTATTGTGGGAGGTTCAACCGTATAACTAAACATGGGCTAACTTTGTAGCTTTGTGCTTTTTTTCTAGGTAGCCCATCAACCTTAAAAACGTTTAAGTCTAGACAAATGCTGCTTACACCTTTATTTTTTCCTAATCGCACGCCTCTACAAAACCTATGATATTTCATGTTCAATTCACAAATAAAAAGTTCGAGTCCTATATAAATTTTTTATTTGTTTCAGTCCTTATCTTTTATGAAAATTTAGACAATGAACGTTGAGGTGACTCTGTCCATGGCATCCCTTTCTGCCCCTCAACTTTATTCATTTCGCTTGCGGTAAATATAATAGTCAGCACATCAAAGCCTTTTTTAGGGTCCAAGGAGAGGGAGAAGCGTTGGTTTACCAATCTCTTTCAGGTTCTCGCTGAGTTGCAACAATATCTAGTGTTAGATGAAGTTTATTTTTGGTATACGCAATTGTTGCTTTTTTTCATAATAGAGTATTGAATAACGACTGGCCACTAAGGGATTCGTGGAATTTCTATGGATTGTGTTGTGGAAAATCTACCAAAGCTAAGCAGATAGATAAACTCCTTGTAGGGATCAAACCTACAATATTACCGCTATTTGTGGTACGTTTCAACCAATTGAAACTATAAGCCCCTATGGATCTCCATATGCAATTTATTCTCTTCGAGAAGAGCGGAAAAGAGGTACCCCCAACTTCAATGGAAAGGAAGAAATCGCCGTTTCACAGCCGCTTTTCTACAACTAACTACCTTTCACCCAACATGATCATGCACAAAGACAAATAATTGTTTTAGCTTAAGCTAATGTTTGTTAAATATACCATGAGCCTTGTAACTATGTCAAGTCCAACTTGGGTTCCAATATCGTTCCCATAGGTGTTTCTTATAAGAAAAATTAGTTTTAGAGACTAAATATATTCAGGGTCGTACCAACTACTAGTTAAGAAATAAAAAATAAAAATTTTACTTTAAAAATTATATCTTTTATATTTTAAAAGTATTAACTTCACAAAGTTTAAAATAATTTTACTACACTAAATTTCTTTAACTAGTATCTGACGATATTAGTTCAACATTTTCCATATATTTAACCATATGAAAAGTAAAATTAACATCCATGTACCATGTCGGTCCATTGGATCTAATTGAAATAATTAAGGTTCAAAATTAGAATGGATGAGTTTGGCAAACCAGCACCGTTGTGTTTAATTACTCAATTGGGTTATTAGGTATGGATTAGTATTTTATACCTTAAAGATCCAATATTTAAATCAAGTGCACAGCCCACTCCCCGGATCCAATAAGATTCCTAGAACCATTTTAGAAGCTTTGATTGATTGATTTTTATAATGTTATGATATGTTGGCATACGAAGGACCATGCAAAGGCAAGTCATAGCATAGCATTTAAAATGAATTTGTGATAGGGCAATACGTTGTAAATGACTTGTTTGATGTCACATAGCAAGACAACAAGAAGAAGAGTAGGATAGGATAAACTTACGAACTTCCCTTTGCTACTCAGAAAGAGACATTTCTAAAACTTTCTTTTCAGCTTTTGGTTGGTAGTAATCATAATTCATTCTTACCTATTCACACACGCACCTCACTTGCTATTTTTTGTACTAATGATTTTTTATTTTTTATTTTTATTGGCAAATGATCTAGTAGTTTGACTAGCATATTACATGAGTGTAAAAAATGAAGAATTTAAAATTTAAACTCCCATAATTTGAATAATAATTTTGATCGCTACTAACTGAATTAATCACACGAGAAACTTCAGTGATTTATTTAACTACTCTTTATATGAACAATGAAATGAAATAATCAAATTTCACAATTCAATGGTTATCAGGCCAAAATTTTATTAATGCGCTATTACCTACTCATCGTATTGAATAATGGAGTAAACAGTCAATTTAGTCCCTAAACTATTACCCTCTCACCAATCTAGTCCCTAAACTATTAAAAACAACTAAAAAGTCCCTAAACTATATTCACATCAATCAATTTAGTCCCTCGATTAAATTTTTTGTCAAGTGGCCGTTAATGGTCCATAAACTATTGAAATACACTTCAATTTAGTCCCTAAACTATCTTGAAAAACAACAAAATAGTCCAAAAATTATCATAAAAACTACAAAATCATCCTCTTAGAAACACTAAAACACATCTTCATTATCAACGAAAGGCACATAAACAACACTAAAACACATCTCAAACACTATAAAAAATATATACCCATCTAAAGGACACAATGAAGAGCTAGAAACTAAACATAGAGAACAAAAAGCTTACTACTCATAGCTCTTCTACACCAAAAGGCCTTAGAAACAACAATTTATCCCTGGAAAACAAAACTACAATCAGTGCATCAGTCACAAAATAGAACAACGCCTCTAGCAGAAGCACCGCCGAATAAGAGCAAAAGCAAGTCCGTCACAATAAAGTAAAGCTTAAAATCAATAGAAAAAACATAAAATCACTTAAACTAGTACATTCAACTTAAATAACAAAAAAAACTTAACCAGGAGTTAAACCATAATCCATTAGCGGCGGCGATAGATTTTAGTTGCAAACAAAAATAATGACTGTTGTCGGAGAGTAGAGTGGTTGACGGCGAACAGGGTGGTTGGCGGTGGGTCCTTGGAAGTTTATGTCGAATGTTGATTGGAAGGAGAAATAGTCGTTTTATTTTAGAATTTTAGAGAATGAGTGATGTAACAAAAAAGTTAACCGAGGGACTAAATTGATGGATGTGAGTATAGTTTAGGGATCTTTTAGTCCTTTTTAATAGTTTAGGGACTAAATTGGTGAGAGAGTGGTAGTTTAGGGACTAAATTGACTATTTACTCTGAATAATGTTTAATCAGACTTCACTTATTTTTGGTTGAAATTTGTATGACCAAAGTTCCTTCATGTGAAAGTTGAATGATTAAAATTTAAAATAAAAAATATCCTAAATTAGAAAGGTTAATTGCAATTTTGGCGGTTAACTTATAGTTGTTTCCCGACTTGATAACTTTAATATTAATTACCATTAATTAATTATTATTCAGGCTGTCTCTTTTTGCTTCTCTATCCATTAGTCCAAGCACATTATTTTTGTGACAAATTAGTCAAGCACATAACTATTTGATGATTTTTCCACGCCATGTTTGGTTATGGATGATTTCTTGTCACTTTTGAAAAGGCAACACAACCTTTTATTTTAATATTACTTTTTAAAAATAATATTTTTATAAACAAAATATATACTCCATGTATAACCGTGGTGATTAAATATTTCTCGAAATAACTAAAATTTATGTGAAAGGTTGATCTCGTCCAACAAATATTTTTTATATGTATTGATATGAAATTAAATTCATAATTGAATGGTTAAATAACCAAAATATTTTTCATTTATATATACCTATGTTGGTTTATTTTGATATTATTATTACTAGTTACTACTACTATAATACAAGAGCCAAAGTCTTAGACAAAGGAGAGGAGCTGTAACCTTCAATGTGGTAAGGAGAAAAAGTGAGATGCTTTGGACAGGTAACCAAGCAATGAAATTCATGTTGAAGAATGAAGAGGTATATATATTTTCGTACACTTTTATTTTTATAAAAAGAATTATAAAATAAAGGGAAAAATGGCTCTTGATGTTTATTATATGAAATGCCTTGAAGATTTATACAAACTTAATACACTTGTGAAAGTGATATATGTGTGTGTGTTGGAAACCATTAATAAAAGTATCACCAAAACTGTAAGGATACCATTAATTTGTGTCTGTGTAGAATCAAATTTGTTGTGTGAAACTACGTGTACACAGTTTCTCTTATTCTATTCATAAACCTACTTGAGGTCCACTCTACTAGCCACTTGCTTACATAGTTTAAGATCATCTATTTTATTACAACGGTCATTTTTTCTTATTTGATGGTCACTTATTCTATTCAACATATATATGTTACTACTTATTAGGACATGTTATCACTTATTATATTTTTATAGATTATGTAAATCTACATTATTAGGCACCTGAATTGATTTCAATTAAATTTATATAATTTTATTTATTTGCATATTTAAAAAGAGTTTATTATCTCTAAGACAAAAAAAAAAGAGTTTATTATCAGCTTAAATTGTTCGAAAAATTAATTTTTGCCATAGCGCACATGATATCTGATAAAAAAAATCTATGAAAATATTTTTTTCAAGGTTCCACTTTCACCACCATATAATTGATGAGTTGATCCGTTAGTTTCCTAAATTTGTTTGAATTTATCTACTAATATAAGTTTTACGAGATTATTTTAGAAAAATTATGAAAACAATTTATGCAAGTTTATTATAAGTTTCTTTTTTTTTCAGTTTATTTCCATAAGATTTTCAAAATAACTTATACACAAATGCTTAGCATAATAAGTGCTTATGCTATCCAAACATATTCTATTAATACTAAATAGAAGATAAATCCTTAAAAAGAAGGCTTGAATATTATTTATGTCCCTATATGTTTGTGAATTCTTGGTTTTAGTCCCTATATTTTTTTTGTTGCAAATAAGTCTCTGTATGTTTACGAATTTTCGGTTTTAGTCCCTATAGTCAAAATTCGCAGGAAAATCTGCAGTTTTCGTGCAGATTTTCCTTCAGATTTTCCTGCGGATTTTAATTTTAGGAACTAAAACAAAAAATTTGCGAACATACAATGACTTATTTGTAACAAAAAAAGATACAGGAACTAAAACAAAAAATTCACGAACATACATGGAGTAAAAGATCATTTAAGCCTAAAAAGAATATAGAAATATTCTTTTAAAATTTGTGTATTAAACTTTTTAAACATTAAATATCCTATATCATTAAATGTTAAGTTATTATATTTAGGTGCCTTAACATGTGCCTTAAAAACACCTCGTATTAACATGAACCATATTATATTCCTATAAATGCATAATTTCAATAAGTGAAGGATCTGCTTGGGCGCCGACAGTAGCATGTGCTGAATGTTGTGTACACAAATGCCTAATTTTATTTTCATTGTATAAAACAGTTTGTTGAATTGTTGTATTTTTATAAGAATAATATTTTGTTTTTAATATGCTTATTGCAATTTGAAGATATATATACTACACCAGTATGTTATGTTGAAAAAAAGGCTTTGGGGGACCAACCAAACCTTAGCATTTACAACTCATTTGTATTAAACTTTATTGATCATGTCCTTTGCAGCAGAAAGGTGCAACATTTATGTTTTGGTAGGTTGTTGCTTATCAAAGACAACCCAGAAGCACATGGACATTGCTCTCCCTTTTTACCTGACTCATTGAAATACTTATTTTCATTGGTAAATTTGGTCAAATAAAATGTCATTCTCCTACTTATTTTAAATGCTAGTAAGTTCAAAAAGTTACAATCTAGCTACTGACTTTAACTTCTATTCCAAATTTTGGTTCATATTCCCATCATTGAGTTCTCATCTCAAGCTGCTCCGAATCCCCCATTTCAAGATACATTTTGGTTTTATAGTAGAGTAATTAGATCGAAATATCATATTTTATATTTCATATATAAAATCCAAGATAATAAAAGTGAAATATATTTTCACCACTTTATTTATTTATAAATATAAAACGTTAAATATTAATACAAACATTAGGCCCTCTTTAATTACCAAAAAAATAAATAAAATACAAACATTAGAATATGCATAAGATAGTAACTGCATGATATTTTTGCCTTATTTAACTAAAATCTGATTTACATTAATACATTACTTTTTTTTAAAGGAACATTCATATGTTACTTTTTTTTTTGGGTACACATTCATATGTTACTTTGTTGGGTTAAACTGTTTCCAATTTGATTTTTATTTTTGATACAACCTCCTACCTCTCTTTTTTTTCCCAAGAACTAAATAAGATAAAATTTACATTCATATATTACTTTTTTCTTTTTTAGGAAATATTCATATGTTACTTTGTTGGGTTTAATACTTTAATGTTGCCATTTTGATTTTTTTTTTCCTATCTCTCTTTATCCTAATCAAGATTTACATTCATACATTACTATGTTGGGTAAATATTTCCATTTTGTTTTTTCACTGCTTTTTTGTCCTTCATCAAAATTTCATAAATATCTCGTAATGTAATATGATAATACTCTAAACTCGCACAATCAACACATATATAACTATTTGATCGTGGTAATTTAAGTTTTTTCAAACTCATCAATTTAAATTTTTAATAGAATCAAAATTTTACACATATTCTATAAATTGTCAGATCTAAATCAACGATCAACAATTTACCACAACAAAAACATTACATAATTATATAATCCATTTTCCTTATCCTTACTATAAAACAAAAAGTAGATTATAATGCAATTCAGCCGTGTTCCATTTACTTGATTAACCTTTTGTTAATAATAATAAATCCATTCTTAAGAACCTTCTTCAAATATTATCAAACTTATTTTCTATATTCCTTTTTTATTTTTAATAGTTTGCTAATCATACAAGTTCAGCATCTCAATCAACAACCAAGAAATCAGGAGTGACTTCATAAGACTCATTGCATTCACAAAATCTTGACACCTCATTCTTCACTCATTCACCGACTCAGTCACAAATAAATTTCTCAGATTTTCCAAATTCAACATATTCAACATATACACATAAACATAAGTTACAAAACATAGCATTTTCATATTTATTATTCTGAAAACATGTTCAAGTCATGGAGCAAGAAAAACAAGATCAAAGCTGTATTCAAATTGGAATTTCAAGCAACTCAGGTATGAAAACATAGAAAGATAATTTTTTTAGTCATATGAAACTAAATCTGAAAATGGGGTTTGGCTTAATTGTTTGTTGTGTGATAAAAAAACATGTTTCCTAGGATGTTTGTTTTTATAATGTTGTAAAAAAACATATGTATAGATTCTGCAGATAGTGTCTGATCTTGTTGTGTTTTTTGTTTTTGTTTTCTGAATCTATGTTTGATTAGGTTCCAAAGATGAAAAAATCTGCATTGATGGTATCTTTGGTGCCAGATGATGTTGGGAAACCAACTGTGAAACTAGAGAAAACTGCTGTACAAGATGGGACTTGTTTATGGGAGAATCCGATTTTCGAATCTGTTAAACTTGTTAGGGATTTAAAATCAGGAATTCTCCATGAGAAAATCTACCATTTCATTGTTGCAACTGTAAGAAATTGTAGCTGCTATTTTATATATTGTTTGTTCTATATAAAAGTTATGTTGGTTGGAAAGTCTAAATCTTTTTTATGGATCCTTGTAGGGTTCTTCAAAATCTGGCTATCTGGGAGAAGCTTCAATTGATTTTGCTGATTTTTTAGCAGAAACTGAACCAATTACTGTTTCTCTGCCCTTGAAGTTTGCCAATTCCGGCGTAGTTTTACATGTTAGTACAATGTGTTTTTAATCTTATCTACGTTAAAAGTCATACACAATGTGTTTTTTGATTGGTTTGCAGTATAATTTTGTTTACACTTACAGTGTATCAAAATTAATCTCGTATTAATTCATAACTTCTCACATAAGAATCGTTGAAACAGGTAACTATTCAGAATGTGGAAGGATATACTGCTGAAAGGTGAAAATGAACCATAACATACAGTTAATTTAACCATAGCAGTTTTCTTTCCTTTTGACTTTTCTCCTATATGCGCTAAAAATTATACCTTATTTGCAGAAATGGGGAAGATAATGGAGCTGAAGGAATTTATAATGATGCAAGCTTGAAACACCAACTGAGTTATGGCAGTACAGATGAAAGCTACAATCTTGAAGAAGTAAGGTCTAGTAAGATATATAAGATATATTTATAAATAGTTAGAGCCTGTTTGAATTTAATTACTTATTTGAGCTTATCCCCTGACATAAGTACTTAACAGTTAAAATTGTTGCAACTTTTCTAAACAGAAACTTCTTATGATAAGTATTTTAAAAAATAACCATTTTATAAAATTATATTGACATTAGTTTTTATTGTTACCTTATAGAACGGGAACATCGCCAAGAGTAGATCTGAGTATTCTGAACAGAATGCATCTAATGGCATCAGTCCTGGGGTAGCTTCATGGGACGACCCTTATAGCTTCAGACAGAACTCAATGCCTCCAAGAGGAAGAGTTGATGCCAATGCAACACAAAACCAAGTGCATAAGAGGTCAAATACAGGCTGGTCCGTGGGTTCAGCATCAGATGGAAGTTTAGGTGACTGGACAAACAGTCCAAAAGAAAGATTACAAGAGCCTTCAAGCAATGCCACTGAAAATCTCAAAAGTGAAATTGTTTCTCTGAAGAGGCAGGCAGAACTATCGGAAATAGAGTTACAAGCGCTTCGGAAGCAGGTAGAAAAAGAAAGCATCCGGGGACAGAATTTATCGAGACAAATCAATGGTCTCAGAGACGAGAGAGATTCGTTCAGAACTAAATATGAGCAACTCAAGTCTCAACAGAACTTCAATAATAATAGTAATGAGACCAAAACCTCTAAAAACTTGAAGTCTGATATTGATAATACCAGGATTCAGTTAGAGGCAATGAAGGAAGAGCTTGTTTATGAAAAAGAAATGAGTGCCAATCTTCAATTGCAACTGCAGAAAACACATAACTCAAACTCTGAACTTCTTTTGGCTGTCGCAGACCTTGAAGCAATGTTAGAACAAAAGAATGAAGAAATACGTGATCTATCTTCCAAAGAGAATGAGGATGACACAGTATTGGATCTTTTGCGGCAGAAGATTGCTGAGCAGAATAGTGAAATAGAGAAATGCAACAAGGAACGTGAGGAGCTAAGCGAGCTTATAAAGGAACTCACTGTTGAGTATGATCTTCTTAAGAATGAAAATGCGGATATCTCTTTGAGATTAAAGCAAGATGAAGCACAACACATCATGTTGCAGAATGAACACTCAGCTTCTTTAGTTACAATACAACAACTTGAGTCCCAAGTGAAGAGACTAGAAGAAAAGATAGAGATGCAGGAAGATGAATTTTCATCGTCTTCGGTCGTCATCAAGGAACTTGAAAATCAAGTTAAGGCTTTGGAGAAAGAACTGAAATTACAGGCAGATAAATTTGAAGATGATCTCCATGCAATGCAAAGTGCAAAGTCTGAGCAAGAAGAACGAGCCATTCAAGCAGAAGAGTCATTGAGAAAGACAAGGCACAATAATGCTGTCGCATCTGAGCGTCTTCAGGAGGAATATAAATTACTTTCTGTTGAAATGTCACGCAAAGTTGAAGAGAATGAAAAGATGATCACGAAAGCAGCTGCAGAAGCTGATGAATTGCGGGACCACAACAGACTTATGGAAGAAATGCTCCAGAAATGCAATCAAGAGCTCAGGCTTATATCAGATCAACATGAAGCGAAAGCGGAAGAGCTCTTGAAACAAATAAGTACAAAAGAAAAAACAATTGAACAGATGTCGCGAGAACTAGAAGCGAAGTCTAAAGAACTTGAGGATGCACAGAGGCACAAGGATGAAAAGGATGCTACATTTTCGAAGCAAATTCAAATGCTTGAGATCCAACACAATGAAATTAAACACAGTTTACAGAAAGAACAAGCGGATAAAGAAAATATGAAGAAACATGTATCTCAGTTAGAAGGGGAGCTTAAGAAAAAAGAAGCAGAATTAAGTTCTATGGAAAAGAAGCTCAAGAATAGTAAAGGACGAGGTGCAGCTATACATATGAATTTGACCTCAAGAGACAGTGAGGCTTCTAAAGCAAATGTTAAGAAGTCAAAACCAGAAATGCATAAGGTAATAGCTCGGGTACCATACTTATTATCAGATATTAAGAACATACCTATTGACGTCGCATATTAGGACAGGTTAAAAGGCAGCATCACACTGATGAGTTTATTATGACTCACAAGTCACAACAAAAAGGAAATTAACAATCGTGCTAGAAATCCAAAGAGTTCAGTTTCTTTTTTTGGTAGGAAAAAGAGTTCAGTTTCTAATGATATATAATATATACACTTTTACAGCATATAATTGGTTAAATTTTGTATGTTGGATAGAAAAGCTTTGTACTAAACAACTTTGTAGTACTTGCGACTGTGTGATTTACTGAGTGAGGGTGATGATAATATATGACAAGTTCAACTAAGCAGAAGGTCTCAAACATAAATTGTGCTAAAAGAAATATTTGATCAATCTTTGACATTAGTGTTGCTTTGCACAAATTATTTGATATTGATGTCCCAAAATAACTCATACTTTTGATATTTGTAACATGAATAGGGAATGGATGCTGCAAGCACGGCTATTAGCAAGTCTGGAGGAAGGTAAATCCCTAGTTCCCTTGAACACAATCACGAACCCTCATACCATATTTGTAGTTATCTCTCACATCTCATCCAAGTACTAACTTGTATTATTTTTTGTCTCCTAACATTGATAGTGATGGTGAACGCCTTACAAAAGAATTATTGAATGAAGTGGCTGTCCTAAAGGAAAGGAACACCAATATGGAAACTGAACTGAAGGAGATGGAAGAAAGATATTCAGAGATTAGTCTGAAATTTGCAGAGGTAGAGGGAGAAAGACAACAACTTGTTATGACTGTACGGAATCTCAAGAATGGCAAGAAGAACTAGAATTTTTTGCAGGTTTTGTGTTTCATACCAAACATTACAAAGGAAGCAATATATCATGATTACCAGATGTTGGAACCAAATTTGACCTGTACTTTTTGCACTTTTGTTGTGACCTATTTATCCTGTACATCAACTAACAGTTTTACTTAAACATCGTCCGAAATTTTCTCTGCTGCCAGTACGGTCCAATTTTTCGGTTCGTACAATACATTGGCAAGGTAACCAGATATTATGTCGGCGCCTCGTGTTGGCCACATGCAGCCAATGGTTTATCATCAGTTTTACATTTTTGGTATGCAATGTAACATGTGATGCTTAAAAAAATGTATTGAATTAGAATGTGGACTGAATAAAGAGAAAGAAAACAGACTATGTAGTCTGAAAATAAAATATACAAGAAACTCTCAAGTTTCCTTCGTATACTGTTTTTGGTTTTTCTTCTTCCGAAAAGCTATCATTTGAAGCCAATTTTAGCAGTTCCCACTTTTATGTTTTCATGTTGTACAAAAGACTAGTTTTTGATATCATAAACAAAAAACTAGTTTTAAAAGATGTTTGGTTCTTGGTAAATCAGTAATACAAGTATGTAAGAAAACTTAGCAACATTTGACAATACCTCCAAAACACCATTGATTTTATTTTGACAAAAAATTGAAGGGTCAAATAGTGGTTACCCCCTGCAAAGTAGGTCGGTTTTGTAATATCCCCCTGTAATATTTTTTCTTAAGATTCCCCCCTTGCATACTAAATATTCTTTGGAATATCCCCTTGGAGTAACACATGGGCAGAGAATCTTCTACGTGGCACCTCCACGTGGATTTTTATTAATTTTTAATTTTTTTTTGCCACGTGGCATTACAAATTTTTTAAAAAAAATTAAATTTTTTTTTTCTGATTTCTTTCTTTTTCTTTATTTTTTATTTAAAAATTTAATAATAATTAATTAATATTTGTTTATTTAAAATAAAAAATGAAAGAAAAAATAAAATATTTTTCTCTATAGCATAGTGGAATATTAAAATAAAATAATTAATATATGAAATTGTAACAAAAAAAAATTGTAACAAAAAAAAATTATATATGAAATAAAAATATAATGAAATCAAATACAAATAAAAAAAATTAACAATTATATATAAAATAAAAATGAATGAAAAAATATAATAAAATCAAAAAATTAACAATTATATATAAAATAAAAATGAATGAAAAAAATATAATAAAATCAAATAATTAACAATTATAAAAAAAAAGTTGTAACAACAAAAAAATTAACAATTGTATATAAAATAAAAACATAATAAAATCAAATAAAAAAATTATAACAAAAAAAAAATCTGATTAAAAAAAAGAGAGAGAAAGAGAGAGAGAAAATTTATATTTTCTCTTCTTCTTTACTGGGTTTTACGAACCCTTCTTCTCTACCCTCTTAATTTTTCAACATCACCATATTCATCAACAACAACAAGATTCAACACCATCATAGCAGCAACATCACCATATTCGTTCAATTTCAGTTTCAATTTCGTTCGGTTTCGATTTCGTTCGAATTCGTTTTGGTTTCGATTATGCGTTCAATTTCATAATAACTGGACTTTGATTTCTTGATTTCGTTTTCGATTTCATGTGTTTGTTCTTTTTTTTCGTTTTCGTTTTCGTTTTCGATTTTGATTTCTTGAAGATGAAAAGATGGATTTTGGGATTAACGAATCTGTCGAACTTGTCGAGGTTGTTGTTGTCGTCTTCGTCGACGATTGGAGGTTTTGTTGTTTGTTGTTGTTTTGGCAGATTTAAGGTTGCATTGTTTGGTTGGAAGATTCTTCTAAGGATGGATCTGGAAGTAAATTAGAGAGAAAGTGTGCTGATGGTTTTGGTGTTTTGTTCTGGTGTAGCAGGCTTATGCTGGTTTTGGTGTTTTTGATCTGGAAGTAAATTGGCCGTGAGCCTTGTTTCTTGTTTCTTGCCTAACTTCAAGTTTCCTGTTCTTGTGACAGTGCCTTTGTACATTCTAAGCACTCCTGGTGCTTCTTTGGTTTAATAATATTCTTTTAGCCCTTCAAAAAAAAAATTAGAGAGAAAGTGGATGGATCTGTTAATGTTCTTTGAATATCTTAGAAAAAAGATCAAGTGGGGTTTGGAATTTTTTTTGAATTTTCTGCATTTGACTTGGTTTTTTAGTTAAAAAGGATTGCTGGGTTTTATATTTTTTAGATTTTTAAGTGTTTAGGTAGTTTTAAGTGTTGATGATGCTGTATCAAAAAAATAAAGTGTTGATGATGTTGTTCTTGTTGATGATGATGTTCTTATTATATTCTTGTTGCAGATTTTTTTTTTTCTTTAAATTTATTAAAAATAAATTATAAACCACCTAAATAATATATATCAATATGTCATTAAATAAATACTATAATATAATTTTTTTGTTTATTTTTTTTTAGGTCTTTTTTTGAAAAAGAAAGAAATCAGAAAAAAAAAAAAAAAATTTAAAATTTTTTAATGCCACGTGGCAAAAAAATAATTAAAAATTAATAAAAATCCACGTGGAGGTGCCACGTAGGAGATTTTCTGCCCATGTGTTACTCCAAGGGGGTATTCCAAAGAATCTTTAGTATGCAATGGGGGAATCTTAAAAAAAAATATTACAGGGGGTATTCCAAAACCTATGAAGCCCCGATACGGGACACGATACCGATACGCCGATACGTAAATTTTTTTAAAATCCGCAATTCGATACTGCCGCGATACGTTATTTAAAAATTAAATTTAAAATTACATATATAAATACACATTATATAAACATGACTAAAATCAACAATATTAATAATCAAAAGATAAAATATCTAGTCTTATATCAGAATTTTGAAAAAAATTCAAATGTTTAACAGCATGTTATATAGTAGAACACCATAGTTTTTCTTTTGAAAAGAACAAAATTATATTGACAAAAGAAAATTACAAGAAGTGCTAAAGATACAAACAAGCATCGGGTATTGGGACGTATCAGATATGTATCAGGTATTACTTTTTTATTTAAAAATAATGATTTAACCGATACTTTTCCGATACGAGTATCGAGATGTATCGGAAGAGTATCGAATATTATTTTTTTATTTAAAAATAATAATTTAATCGATACTTTACCAATACGAGTATCGGGACGTATCGGAAGAGTATCGGTATCGAGGACGTATCGGACACGATACGTCGCCATTTTTGGAGTATCGGGGCTTCATAGTCCAAAACCGACCTACTTTGCAGGGGATAACCACTATTTAACCCAAAATTGAAAATGTACAAACAACTGGTATGCTGGCGAAAGCAAATGACTGGACAGAAAGAATTTCTCTAACTATTGTTGTAATCTGTATAATCATTTCTTCACATCGCATATTTTACAAAAAGAGTTCCAACAAACAATTTCCATAAAGAAGTTTAGAGGGATCAAAGAATTATTCTTCAAGGCTTACGCCATCGATTGTCGTCTGATAAGTTGCGTTGTTTGCCATGATCGTGCATCCAAATCATACATTGTACGAAAAATAAGTCTAATACTAGGTTTTGTGGTTGCCTAAAAGGCTGAAACTGATTGCTGATCACAAAAGTAACAATACGAAGAATAGCATGGAATAGTAACTATGTATTGGGGTTTGTAAGAATGACACAAAACTAGTTAAAGGAACCATTAAAATAATGAAAAGAGTGCCACTGTGTGAACTACAAACCCTAGATTATTATTATAAATAGATAGCAAAATAGTAGCATGCAAAGGCATGATTGATTTGATTCTTGTGAGTGAGTGATGAAACTAAGTAGGATAAAAGAAGTCCAAGGACTTTCTGGCATTGGAAATAGCTTCCATCTCTTCCAAAACATTTGCAAGCTCAGATTTGACAAGTTTCCTCTGTTTCTTGTACCACTTGACGCGTTGAATCAGAATATCAGGCTCCCTACCAGGTGCGACTCTGAAGGCCTTCAACCTTGCACACACAATACGAAAATCAGTCTCCAAGTCTATCTTTCGTTTCTTCAGTTCTTCCAATCGCCAAATGTTGTTTTGTAAGTTATCAATTATAAGACTGCTAAAGGAATCAAGCCAAGATCCACAAAAGTTACAATGCCGGAGCTGTTGTTCTGCAGGAGTCACCAAAGGTGCGGTGTGGTCGATAATATCCAAGATTGAACTATTCTTGAGATCACGTAAGAGACCGGCTAACTTGGTGAAATTCCATGACTCTAGCTCATCCCATTCGACGGTAGGCAGAGTTATTTCGTCGCGATGAGCAGTTATAAACTTTGACAACAGACAAATATCATCCTCTCTCAAGAATTTGACAGGCATAGGAGCTTCTCCGTCACGCTTTGGGTACTCCATGTTTTAAGATTCATTCGCCATAATTTTACAAACCCTAAAATTTCAACTTGATTGCTATGCCTTCTTGTTTATACTGTTTTTGCCAATTGTATCTTTGCTCATTAAATTGTTAATATAAATAAAATCTCGTCACAATATATTAAAAAAAATTACTACTAAAATATATAATTTGTTCTCATCAAATTTTAATAATATTTCAAATATTCTATCCTTAAAATGTAATATTATTGCAAAAAATAAAAGAAAAAAAGATCATAATTTATAGTTGAAAGAAATTTACAAGAAACAAAAACCACAATAAAAATCCGCATAAAAAATAATAGGCATCAAAGTAGGAACTCAATCCGCATAAAAAATCCGCATAAAAAATTAACACGTGGAATAGAAAAATAGAAATAAAAACGACGATGAAAAATAGGAGAAAACTTAGGTGGAGTAGTACCATATATGTTTTTGGTGATGTTCACCAATTATAATATGACACATGTGTATTGTTTTTAAATTATTATTTTTTTCTTATTTTAATTATCCACGTGTCATATTATAATTGGTGAACTGACACCAAAAGCACACATGGTACTGCACCTAAGTTTTTTCCTGAAAAATAAACGTACAAGTAGTAATCCAATCTAACATATAACAAATTCTATGTCCTATAAAAAAAATTGAATAAATATTTGTCATTAATAATTATAATTTATTATTAAAATATACACGAGACAAATTTTTTCTCCATAATCAATAATTAATAAAAATATTATTACAAATCATTATATTTTACTTTTCATAAGTATATATTTTTTCTTATAATATATAAAAGGAGGGAGCATACACTTTACTATATTTTATTGTGTAATTTTAGTTACAATTTATAGTCATATTTAGTAGAAGAAGAATTGTTATGAAATAAAAATCATAAAACACCAAAAAATCATTCAACTCAGTATACCAAAAATATAGCGGAAAGGTGAAGAAGAATTGTTAGTCCTAATCAAAGAAAGTCCATTACAATTCATTTAGACCTGAAAGTATTGTTAGTCCAAAACTCTAGCATGATAGGAGTATGATCTGAAGTATATATCTTAAAAGGTGTTTGTTTTGATAGCTAGGAAATTTAGCAATCCACCAACCATCAGTAGCATAAAGATTGCAAGTATTGAGTGTTTTAAAAATCTTTAGCTATGTTGTAATCCAGGGGGGATTCCTCCCTGTTTCTCAGTGTTATTGAGCACCATGTTTTCTTTTTTGACAAATAGAAAATCATGCCATTTCATTATAAATCAAAGGTTCAATACAAGGAGGTATCGAATTAAGCTAAGGAATGGCCGCTCTAGCAAGCGTATGGAGAACCATATTCGCTTGTTGCCTTATAGACTTCACCTCAAAGTCGTTACGAGTGGACAACATACATCTAATCTTACAAACAATAGTACTAAACTCTGACACACCGGTACACAAAGAGTTAATCGTCTCATCTCAGCTACAACTTGAGAGTCTGTTTCAAAAGTCACATTTGTGTAGCCTCTTTGATGCATCTCCTTCGTTGGTTCAAGGATTACCGTGGCTTCTTCCTCAGTTATAGTGCATTTGCCGTTCATGCAAGAGCTCCCAGCTAGAATAAATCTTCCCATATTGTCGCTAACGCACCAGCCTACGCTTGTTCTTCCGGACTCATGATGAAATCCCGCGTCTACATTACACTTTAACCAAAGTCGCTGCAGTTTCTGCCATACAGAACTTGCTGTTCTTGACTGCGCATTCTGTTAGAAACAGTTTGCACTTCGTTCCATAGGCTTATCGCTTTGTAACCCAGCTGTTGCCCGCTCTCTTTGGTACCCAGTTATTCCCATTGTTCCACAGTACCCAAATCAAATCAACATCGCTACCCTCCCTGCTGTACTCGTGTCTGTACTGTTGCAGATGTCCCGAAGCCGATTTGCTGTCGTCGTTACTTGCTGTGTTCTTTGTACCATTAACAATTCTAGACCTGCAGATTGCCAAGCTCTTCTGCTTTCAACACAATAAAAAATAACATGCCCATCATTTTCAATTTTATTTTCACAGATTGGGCAATTTAATGGACAAGGCACAAACCTCTCCTTCAACCGAGCTCTTGTCAGTAAACACTCCTTACATATACGCCAAATTAAATGTTTAGCTTTCGGCGGCGCGTGTGCTTTCCATCTCTACTTCCAGCCCCCCGAACCAGTCCTAGCCTCTGCCACTGTTAGATTAAGTAACAAATTATATGCTGATTTTACACTATAGTTACCATTTAAATCATCATACCAAATCAATTTGTCCTCTTCAACATCATCGAATAATGGAACAGAAAGTATAGAATTTGCAATATTCAAAGGAAATAAAAATTTAATTTTATCGCTATCCCATACTTTCCGGTTTGGAAGCATAAGTTGGCTAACAAACATATTAAACACACCTTCACTTGTGGGGATTGCAACCATAGTCCATCCTCTTTCTTAAGCCAAGGTCCATTCATGATCTTTATTTTTGTGCCATCTCCTATCCTCCACCTACAACCATTCATAAGAACATGTTTAAGTCCCCAAAAAGTATTCACTCCCTCAAAATCCATTCTTGATCACCCCACCTCCATGAGCAATAACAAAGTGTTCTAACACGATCCCACCCAATTCTCAGTGCAGACCAAGAACAAGAGGCGACTAAACAAAAATATTGAGCCCAAAGACCTCCTCCAATTATAGACTACCTGATGAATAACTAAATATTGGGCTCATAGACCTTTGATTAGTTTTAGTTTCGGAAACACATTCCAATTCCATTATGCACTCTCAATAATAGGAAGCAAACATCATGGTTCAATGCGATAGAAGACATAGCAGACTTGGTCTTACTTAATTTTCTTCTAAAAATAAACTTACTAACTTATTCCTATTCAAAAACATAAAAGCTTCATATGAATAAGTGAAAGTAACAATAAAATCTATTAAGGGTTAAGGCCATATTCACAATAAAACTTCAACACACAACATGTAACATTCTGCAAAGAAGAATAACGAGAAGACGACTTCTAGTTCTTGAAGCAATAAAATTCACCAATACCAAATCAGAAAACATTGATTCATCCATGGATAAATATATCAAGACAGGTGTATGTAATACAAATATCTTAGCCAAAATGGGAACAAGCTGAATAATTAATATCAGAACAGATTCAAAACATCTAATAATAAATAAATAAGACTGGGAAAAGGGATAATGTCTGGACTATAGCAAAATAGCAGGCAAATGCATGAATGATTCTTGTGAGTGAGTGATGAAACTAAGTAGGATAAAAGAAGTCCAAGGACTTTCTGGCATCGGAAACAGCTTTCATCTTTTCCCTAACATTTGCAAGTTTAGATTTGACAAGTTTCCTTTGTTGCTTAGCTGCATAACTCTGCCTGTAGCAGGCACGTAGCCGCTTCATCTTTTTCTCAAGATTAATCAACTTTTTCATGCGACGAGAGTCATTTTTATGATTATCGACAATGAGAATCTCTAGAGCATCAAACCAAGGTCCATGAAAACTAAAACTGGCCCTAAGCACTTCGGTTAAACGAATGAGGTAATAGAGCTTATTGTCAAGGATGTCTAAGAGTGAATGGCGCTTGAGAAGAATCAAAAGATCGGACAAAAAGATGTATGCAGAGCAAATAGCCGCAGGAGAAAGTAAAGCAGCCGTAGACAGAGTGATTTCGGCGCCATGAGAAGCGATGAAGTTTGACACCAAACGAGCATGGGGCAAATGTATCTAAGATTCAGTTCAATAACTTCAAATTCTTCTTCACCTTCTCCTTTCGAATGCGCTTGGTTGCCGAGAAAGTTAGGGTCCATAAGCCTCAAACTTATGGACCGTACATAAGTTATTCCTAGCCGTCTGATTTTGAGCTCCACGTGTAATAATCACAGCATACGAATACACGTTAGACACCGTTAGACAGTTACGAGCTTCCCTATCCGACGATCATTACCGATTCCACATCGCCGTCACCGATTCCGTCATTTAGCGTCACTGATTCCTTCATTTAGCTTAATCATCATCATCGTTATTGATTCCATCGTTCATCACCAGCAACATCTCTCGGATCACAGTCATCACCTTTGTTTGAAGATAGCTTTATCTGTAATTCATTGATTAACCTCAATTACTTGTTAATGTATGAGTTTATGAGTTTGATTATGCTTTTATTGATCAATCATGATAGTTGAACTTTAATGTATGAGTTTATGATTAATTTTTTGATTGTTGTGATGAGTTTGATTATGCTTAATTTTTTATTTTTGTTTTTAGTTATGATGCTAGTTGTGCAATTTTTGTATTTGCTTTGCTCTACAGTTGTATGTTCTTGAGTTTGTTTGAAGCTTATATGATGATTTTATTAACAGGAATTTGTTAATAGTGTTTGATTATTCTGTTAATATGAAACAATGTTGCATAAGGAATGGTTTCAGACAGTTGGTCACCAACACCATTTGATTCTGATAATGGTTTTCTGTAGGATGGTTGTTTTTTTTGGTTACATTCGTTTTGAAGAGGTAATAGATGAATTTTGTTGTGCGTTAACTTTCGTGTTGAATTATTATTGTATAATGATATTTGAGTAATCATGTATATTGAATTATTGATTTGTAATGTATCTTGCTTATTTTGAGTGGCATGTCACAAGGTGTAAGCTTTACATTATTTGATGAAGTGTTGTTGTTGTTCTTGGTTGGTAGTTTTTATGTGGTTTAGGGTGATAGATAGGTCAGTTGTAATGTTTAGAATAGATTAACCTACATGATCTTGGTAATACTGTTTGATTAATTTTGGTATTACTGGCTGAAGCCATTTTGGCTAAGAAATGGTTTCATAGAATTGTTCACCAACAGCATTTTGCTGTTGATAATTGTTGTCTTGTTTTACAGGGATTGTTTATGTTTTAAATGGCTTCGACATCAACTGTAGCACTCATTGATGATGGTAGCTCAGAAACAGATGTTGTTAGGGCTCAATGTTACTCCGCTACAAATAAAGAATCATGGGAGTCTTTAGGATTTGGAACTGTTAAAGAGATTGAAGAGTTTTATGGTAATTATGCATATAACACTGGATTTTCTATTAGGACTCACTTGAAGGCGAAGGTCAATTCACAAAACAAGAAATCAGACAAGATACATTATGTCCGTTTTGTATGTAACAAAGAAGGTTTCAGGAGGGGAAGTTTGCTTAACCCTAAGAATAGGTCAAAATCAGACAGTCCGGTTGTTATTGAGTTTGAGAAAGTGAAAGAAAAATCTGAGGAAAGGGTTGGTTGTAAAGCTGGGATTTCTTTGAAGTGGGATGAAGCGTTGAGTGTTTATAAGATATATAGATGGGATGTGGATCATTGCCATCAATTACATAAACCAGAACATTCGCGCTACTTGAGATCATTCAGAGAAATTAATGAAGTTCAAGGACAGCTTGCTGTAATAAATTCGAAAGCTGGAATGTCGATGAGAACTTCATATGAAGTTATGGGTCAGGGTGTTGGAGGGACAGATAATCTGCCGTTTCGATTTTCAGATTTGAAAAATTATTTGATGACGATTCGTTCGAAACAAATGTTTGTTGGTGACGCAACTGTGATTCAGGAATTTTTTAGAAATGAAGCTTTATCAAAACCATCATTTTATTATGATATTCAAGTTGATGCCGCGGAAGATATAGCTAGTATATTTTGGGCAGATGGCATTATGCAGCTTGATTATGCTATATTTGGTGATGTTATAAGCTTCGATACAACTTACCGAACCAACAATCAGTATCGCCCTTTAGGTTAGTTTGTTGAACTTCTCTAAGTTTATTTTGTTTCTGTGCTTCTGAATTGTCATGGTATTTTATGTGTTGAAGGTGATACTGTTTGATATATTTTTGCAATTCTGTCTGAAACCATGTTGCATCTGGAATGGTTTCATCCAGTTGTCCTGCAAACCATTGGACCCTGATAATGGTTTTATTGGGTCCATATTATATTTGTAAGGATTGATGTAGTTAATATTGTTCAATGATTTTTTTGAGTTTATGTACTTAGTATTTTATGTGGTTAGGGCAATAGATATGTTTGCTAGATCCTCAATGTTCTTCATGGAAAAATGTTTGGTTATGTACTTATTATTTTTCGAGCCTTTCTCAGGATTCCAATTTATATCTTGTTTTTCTGCTGCTGATTTGTTTTATTATTTATGTGGTTAGGGTGATAGATATGGTTACAAATTTTTTTTAATAATGTATAGGAAACCATATTGTATATGGAATGGTTTCAATCAGTTATTCACAAAAACCATTTGATACTGATTATGGTTTTCTTTGATCCAGGTTAAAAAATGTAAGGGAAAAATGTAATTATTATTGTAGATATTTCTCTTAGATCATTATTCTCTTGTGACTTTTCTTATACAATCAGCATGCTACCTAGTTGATCTGGGGTCCTTAATAATGTTAATACTGTGTGATTAATATGTTTGGACTGTCAGAACCATTTTTCACAAGGAATGGTTTCAGTAAGTTGTGTAGCTAAACCATTTTGAACTGATAATTGTTTTATTGGTTTACATTGCAGCTGCCTTTCTTGGTTTTGACAATCATCGGAAGAGTGTCTTATTTGGTGCTGCATTACTGTATGATGAGACTGCAGCCACGTTTGATTGGTTGTTTTCAACTTTTCTGAAGTGTATGTCCAATAAGAAACCACAGACAATATATACTGACCAGGCTGGTGCGTTGTTGAAGTCAGTTCCGAATATCTTCCAAGGTGTTTTTCATGGGATTTGCTCATGGCATATGGGAGAAAATGCAAAGAAAAACCTTGGCTCCCGTGCAAACTGTGCATTTTTTGATGAGTTTAGTAATTTGATTTCAAATGTAGACAATGAAGTAGATTTTGACTACAATTGGGACCAGATGATGAAAAACTGCTTTGATGGAAAGCCTATTTCAGATTTTAGGTGGCTTGTTCAAACCCACAAACTTCGTATGCATTGGTCGTCAGCTTGGGTTAAGTCACATTTCACAGCTGGTCTAAAAACAACTCAGTTGAGCGAGTCATTTAATGCTTTCCTCCGTGGTTTTTTGCAACCAGATCATTCTCTTGTTCGATTTTTTCATCATTTCAATATTATGGTTCAAAGGTTGAGGGATAATCATATTGAGTTGGACTTTAAGGCTGCAAACACTAAAACTAAAAATAATTATCCTAACAGTCAACTGATGCGGTCTGTTGTTAATAAGTATACACCAACTTCCTTTGCATTTATTCACAAGCAGTATGACCTTTCATTCAAATACTATTATGAAGAGGACACAACCAAAGGGTCTGAGTTGAATAGGGTTTTCAATGTGTTCACAGTTGAAAAGGTTGCTGATCCTGATGGAATAGATGATGTGAATTATGATGATGCTGATACTGATGGGGGCTCAAATGTTGATGTTTTGGATGAAGAAATTCAAGATCATGTTCGACTTGATGAAAGGGTTGTCACAGTTGATGTTAGGAGCAAGAGTTTTAGCTGCACATGTCGGATGTTTGAAAACAGGGGCTTCTTATGTCGACATATTTTCAAAATCCTGGAGTTTTTAGGTGGTTCAGTTCAATATCATTCTTTGAAGACAATACCTGCTCATTATGTTCTAAAGCGTTGGATGAAAGATGTCCGTCCGTCAGCCGATAAGTTGGAATCTATCACAAGTTCTGTTACTAAAGATAGCACTCAAGCCCAACGGTATCAACAGATTTGTGCGGTGACTGTTCAGCTTTCCACACGGGTTTGTTCCGATCCTGAGGCTTCTCAGATCTTTCTTGAAGGTATCCTTGAAGCTGGGAAAAAGGCAGAGGATTTACTTGTTTCTAAAGGTAAAAGTACAAACCCGTCTTCGGTGACGTCATCTAAGTCTTCAATAGCAGCTGCAGCACCTGCTTCTGGTGAACTATCTTCTGCACCAAAGTTCAAAGAAAGATTAAATCCAAATAAGTCAAAGAAGCGACTTAAATCTGAAATGGAAAAAGCTAGAGAAAGACAGAAATTCCTCATACAACGGAAGAAAAAACAGAGAGATGATGATGAGGCTTTAAAAGAGAAAGTTGGAGAAGGGATATGAAGGAATGCTTTAAAAGCTAGCAAAGTTGTTCTGGTGTAAATATTTAGTAATGCTAAATGGTTTTGAGGTGTTACACAGTGAAACAATTAGTATTGTCTAATGGTTTTCATATTTGTTGCCTAACATTGTTGTAGTCGTTTGTTCGTTGCTTATCACTTCCTTTTTTGTTAAGGATTTATTATGTTGGTCTTATTCTGTTATCTAAGAACCATATTGTGTTATTTAATAATAGAAATCGTTACAGAGGTTCATTACTTAAGCACAACACTTTTTTTTGTTAATTACTAATGGTTTAGTTGTAATTCTGATTATAAATTGTTGATTTATTTTAGAAAAAACAGTGATATGATGATTCTTTAAAAGAAAAATTTGGTGAAGGCCTATGAAGAAATGTATCAAAAGTTAGGAAAGTTGTTATTGTGTAAACCATTAGTAATTATAAATGGTTGTAAGATGTTTTACACTAAAACCATTAGTATTGTAAAATGGTTTCCAGTAGGGAAAGTTTTTGAATTAACAATCTTTGTATATGCCTAAAACCATTTGACATAAGGAAAGGGTTTCTGATTGATGATTTGCTTTACAGATTGTGTGTTAATAAATTTCAACACACAATTTACCTCATTGCATACGATTTTAACACTAACATGGACAGATTGACTTCAAAAACATTCAAAGAGAGAGATAAAGCTGCTGTTAGTTGGGCACAATATGTTGTGAATGATTAGACAGATTGCCCCTTTAACCCATGCCCTCGGTGTCTCCAGCATCTTCAGTTTTGCCTCCAACTCACTCACCTTCACAATTGGAGTGTAATTGCCTTCAAATCCCAACTCTCGTCTCAGTTTTTTAATAGCTTTTACTGAGCATTGATCAACATTAATCTTCTGTCCTTCCATTGGAAGTGCATAGACTCGATGCACGTCTTCTTCGCTCAATGGAAGCACATCTGTTTTGCTCAACCTAATCCACATATTATCTTTTTCGAAGTTCTTGACAACCCATTCGACAAAGAAGGTGTGGATTTTTGTCCATTTGCAAATATGGGTCATCCCTCCAAACCCACTTGCATTCAAAAGGTTAAGTATCTCTTGCTTTCTTCTTTTCTCATTGATTGACAACATAAGGTCATATACCTTAGGTATACTAAGCTTATGCCTTAATCGTTGTTCCACATCCAAAGTTTTCTTTGTATCGTCTTGATCTGAATTTCCATCACATTCTTCGTTCTGTTTGCCACTTTTTTTCTTATCCAGTTTACCACACTTCTTTTGCACCATTTTACGAGACTTCTTTGCATTTTCTTCTGTTGAACTGTCATCATCAGATTCTCCCGTGGGAGCTTCTTGTTTCCTTTTTCCACGGCTTGTTGATGCTTTTGCCTGAACTTTCTTGAGCTGTGTAGCAGTCATGTCTTCGGTATTATCATCTGAAGTTTGTGTCAAGCCAATACTAGGTTTTTTAACCTGCATTAAACAAAACAATTATCAGCATGTTATGGTTTTGGTGTAAAACAGCCTTAAACCATTCTTTGTGTCAAATGGTTGCAGACATGAACAAAGATTGTTATAACAAATCAGAACAACCAATTATAAATTATACTCATGCTGATGAACAAATCAGAACAAATCAGCATGTTAGACTCAACAAGTTATGTTCTCAACAAAGATGGTTCTAAAAAATTTACAGATGCCAATTGGTCAAACTTACATAAAAATACTATTATTTGATTATTATTAAAATTTTGAGCATGGTAAACAGAGAAAACAAGGTTTCAACACATTGACAACATTTCTTTATGTCCATAAATAAAACCATTATTTGTATCAAATGGTTTAGATGCACAAGTGACTTAAACCATTCATTGTGCAAAATGGTTCTGACAGTAGTAGGTAACACGTGATTGCATAAACCAAAGCACACAAATATTTAAGATCATGATCTAATGCCTCTAACAGACATATCATGTTCTCAACAAATCATGTAACATGTTACACTCATGTCATAAAAACCATTAAGCTAAATAAATGGTTTTATTGTATAACCCCCTGTAATCATATAATGGTTTTCTAGCTCAAGTTTCTGAAACCATTTAATACTAAAACCATCTCCAACTAACATATACAATTTTTGAACTAGGTATTTGAGTTGATTTTCCCCAATCAGAAATTTAGGTTATACTAAAACCATTCCAAACTAAACAAAATCATTTCAGCCTATGATTTTTATGCCAAATCGAAATTACTTTCAAAATAATGTTCATTAATGAAGTTCAAACCTGATTTGTTTTCTTCTTTTTTGCATTTGCAAGTGATTCGTTGATGATGATGCTCTTTTTGCGTAGTGATGGTGAACTGTGATGATCATCCTTTCGTTGCCTGGTCATGATGAAGAATGATGATGAAGATGCTGCGACGGTAATGAACGGATAAATGGAAATGAAGAACGATGCTGCAATGCTGCGACGGTGATGATGATAATTTCCGGCGACGATTTGCGTTTTGAAAGATAATCTAATGCGTTTCAAAAATAAATGGAAATGGAAATAACGGTTGCTTTTTGTTGGGGGGCTTAGAAGTTGGGGGGGTTAGAAGGTGGGGGGCGCGCGAAGCACTATGGGGGGCGCGTGTAGAAAGTTTATGGACGGTCCATAAGTCTGGTTTATGGACAGTAACCGGACCCCTTGGTTGCACAGTGGAAATTCATTCGCCATACTTTAAAACCCTAACCCCTAAAACAAGTTTCAATACAAACAACAAACTTTCTAATTTGATTTATAGGTCCGAATTGCATTAAAACTGAAAAGAATAAACTATTAATTTAAACTATAGATTTGACCAAAAAAGTATTTTTTTAGGTCCAATAAAAAAAAGTATTTTTATGTACCAAAAAAAAAAAGTTTTTGATAGAATAAAAAAAGTATTTAAACTATAGATCTGAATTGTTATTTTTTTTTTTACAGAAATATGCTAGTTTTTTCTTTTACTAATGAAATATTCTAGTTAATAAATTATAGTAAAATAGTAATTTGTGCAGTCAATATATTTAAAATATGAATAATATTGTTTTAAAGGAAAAATTTATTATTACTTTTGATTTCTTAACTACTGCTCTGAGACACTAGTTTGCATAACTCTTTTTTAAACTATAAATTTTATCAAAAAAAGTATTTAAACTATAGAAACGAGTGTCAACTTGTACTAAAAAAAACTTGTGCTACGCAAAAAAAAAAATTGATAATAAAAAAACTTCAAAATTTAAATTAAATGTAAGGTTGATGACAAAAATTTATATAGTATTTATTTTAGTATTAGTTTAGGACTTTGAAGATCAATTACAAGCAAAAACTTGAAGAAAATGAAGCTACGAGCGAAAGAAGACAAGAATACGAAAAAATGCTAAAAGGAGAGCAAAAAGTGGAGAAATTGCGCTTCCATCGTGGCCACGATGACTCTCATCGTGTCACGATGGGAAGACTCGATGCCCAAGGAAGATTGGCGCAAGTCTATTTTATTTTCAAAACAAATTCACTCCATCGTGGCCACGATGGCAAAGCCGAGTCCGTTAGGAAAACTATAAATAGAATTCATCTCTTTCACAATTATTCATTCAAAATAGTATTCAAGTCTCTTAGGAGCAAGGAAGACAAAAAAGCTCTCTACGAGAACTTTCCTCACCAAGGCATCTACGCTGTCGGTATGCATAGTTTATTCTTGTAATTTAATTATGTAGATCAATAACTAGGTATCTTTATGTTTTGGTGGAGAAGATGAATCTCCTTATGAATGCTTGGATATGTAATTGGTTATAAGTCTATAATATTTTATTATTCATTAATTATTATTTATGTTTTCTATCTATTTATGATTGAACGACCCAATTCAGAATCCTAACCTGATATCGGAGAACGCTTTTAAGGATAGTATTTAGTCACAAACTTGGCTACTATTATGGAACTAATAAATAATAGTGCTAGTAATTAGATACGGTAACATCTGATACTACTGGCGACATAGCTTGTAGAGACGGAATCAGACAATACTGACGACATAGCTTGTAGAAACTGAACAGCCCGACACTAGGAACAAGTGGCAATAGAATTAACCGAACGTAATTTACTTTTCTGCGGTAGCATATCGTTATTCTAAACTGATTGAATTGATGCTTATAAAAATGTATTGAATTGAATGTGGACAGAATAAAGAGAAAGAAAACAGACTATGCAGTCTGAAAATAAAATATACAAGAAACTCTCAAGTTACCTCGGTAGAATTTAGAAGCCAATTTTAGCAGTTCCCATTTGTTTTTATGTTGTACAAAAGACTAGTTTTTGATATCATATAAAAAAAGCTAGTTTTGAAAGCAGTTGGGTTCTTGGGAAATCACTAATACAAGTATGTAAAAAACTTTAGTACCATTTGACAATACTAAAAACCATTAATTAATTTTTTTTTTGACAAAAAATTGAAAAAGTACAAACAACTGTTGTGCTAGCAAAAACAAATGAGGGTGGACAAAGAATTTCTCTAACTTTTGTTGTAATCTGTATTTTCATTTCTTCGTATTGCCTTCATATCGCATATTTTAAGAGTTCCAACAAACATTGCCATAAAGAAATTTAGAGGGATCAAAGAACTATTCTTGAAGACTTAGCCATGGATTATCCTCAGACAAGTTTCTGTGTATGACAAGAAATAAGTCTAATACTAGATTTTGTGGTTGCTATAAGGCTATAGCTGAATACAAAAGTAACAGTACGAAGATAACATGGAATAGTAACTAAGCAATGTTGTTTGTACAGGCTAATGAACATAATGTAATAATAATGTTGTGCCTGCCATCACTTATTTTGTTATACCATTTGACAAATTTGTAGATGATATCTTCTTATAACAACAATGAGAAACGTTTATATAAAAACAAAATTCCAAACTTGGTAAATTCTTTGTTTACTCCTCTGTGTTTTCTATCAAACAGTAAATTGATCGTTTGCTGACATATATTAGCGTGTTTCATATAAATATTCTATCGTAGCAAATAGCAATGCTAAACAACAATACATTCTATGAGCTTCAAATTTATCACTCATCTCATCTGACATTTCCTTATAGTTTGCAAACCATTCATGAATTTTTGTTCCACTCTATGAATATATGAACAGCAGTGCCGTATGTAGCGAAGTTTTTGTTCACGTAACATGTTTAAAGTAAAATTCCCAAAACCGCTTTACTCCGACTTTGGCAAAAAACACTGCAGATAAAAGTATTAAATAGCTCCTGATGTAATCAGGATGATTTATCTTGCTACATTCAGTATTTTCATATATGAAAATAATAACAGTGGTACAATGGCTGATTAGATACACAGAGATAATACAATGGCCAATGCAACACAAAACCAAGTGCATAAGAGGTCAAATACAGCAGGCTGGTCCGGCATCAGATGGAAGTTTATGTGACTGGACAAACAGTCCAAGAGATAGATTACAGGAGCCTTCAGGTGATGCCACTGAAAATCTCAAAAGCGAAATTGTTTTTTTGAAGAGGCTAGCAGAAATATCTTAAAACAAAACAAAAATAAAAATAGTTTCAAACAACTTGTTCCTTAATTAATTAATCCATCATTACAGAAAAGAGTATAATGATTTTAAAACAAACTAAACACACCTACTGTACCATTTATACAATCATCTTAAAACCCCTAAAACAAACCTCCACCATCACCACCAACCCCCCTCTCCCCAGGAACCTACTTTTACCAATATTCACCAAAGTCATAAGAGTTAGAACAAACGAAGAAAACATCAAATTATTACGAATTTTGAGTGCAAAGATTATTTATAAAACATGCCTCTGAGATAAATTTTTCACGGCCCATGCCTAGTTAGTTGCTTTTCACGCATTATCTTTTTCTCCGCATCAAGTTGGACATACCATGGGACAAATTTAAAAATCGGAGCTCATCCAAGATATATTTATGCATCTAGTTTAATAAAAAGCATTGATTAAATTAGAAATCCATCAAAATTCAGAATGCATCACAAGCAAGGAGCCAAGGAGAACATATGCTTTCCATCCAATACAAAGAAAGCAAGAGCTGCCCCTTCCTGATACTAAAATCACACCAGACCAGCACAATGTAAACTATACCAGTCTGTTTGGCACAGCACTAAAAACCAAGGTTGTCAAAACCGGACCGAACCGGCCGGTCGAACCGGTCAGATCATGAACCGGTGATGTATCCGGTCCGATTAAGCCTGAAAACCGGCATGTAGACGAACCGATAAAAAACCGGTCGAACCGGTGAACCGGCCGGTCCAGACGGTTCGACGGTTCCATTTTGTTTTTTAAAAAAGGAGATCAAAACAACGCCGTTTCATATATATATATATATATATATATAAACACCAAACGATGTGATTTGGTTTTATTTGTAAAAGAAAGATTAAAAAAATTAAACAAGTTACAAACGATGTTACGGTACTATTTTGTATTATTGGACTTAATTATTATGTAATTTTTAATTTAGTTTGAATTAAAAAATTTATGTCTAATGTAATAAAGTTTTAATTTTATATTTACTTTATGACATTTCATCTTTTTCATGTGTAAAAATAAGAAATATTAAGTTATTATTTATTTATATATTAATTAAAATATATTTAATTAAAAAGGTCTAACCGGTCCGACCCCGATCCGACCGGTTGAATCTTGAACCGATAAGCTCACCGGTTCGATGACCGATCCGGTTCTGAAAACCTTGCTAAAAACACAAGCAACAGGAGGACCTGATTCACACCTCAGACAATGAGACGAAAAAAGATAGAATTTCCAACAACTTTTTCATTAATTAATTCATCCATGATTACATAAAAAACTACATTAATTATATTAATTAAAACAAACTAAACAGCACCTACAATTCATGTTAATCTTAAAACCCCTAAATTCATAAAACTAATCACAGCTAATTTCCTCCGGCATTCCCATTCAAACATCATTCTCATTCAAGGCAATAGATGAACATCCATCCCTTCTCTTGCATTAGTGAGGGTGGCCAGTCGGTCATTCAAAGCAGTCCCAAGTGCTTCACCTTCTTCCCAAGCAGCATTTAAATAATTAACTTGATGTTCCCACTGAGCAATTTTTAAGTTAACCACATTAAGCCTTTGCTGAGCTTCGACCAATCTCGAACGGGTGGCAACAATGGAATCTGAAGTAAAGTAATGCTTCATTAGTTGAACAAGCTCTCCCTGAACTTCAGCCATTTGTATCATGTCCAGAGCGGTCAATACTCTTTGACCCAATCCAGCATCAATGATCTGCCTCACAGTTTTTCCATTGATCAGAGGAATTATGCTATGGAAACTCTCTTTGGCGAGTAACCTGATTACGTTTTTCACATGGGCAGGAAACACCAAGTTGTTGGCCGCCATAAATCTATCGACCGCAGCTTCTTGAGTGACTGTCAACGAGGTCATGATAGCTCTATCTAACTTGGCCATTTCGATTTCGACATCCTATGTCATTTTTTTCTGTGAAGAGAAAGAGAGATTGGCGAGACTTTTTTTTTTTTTTTAATTTTTAATTTTTATATTAGTAGAGAAGAAAAACTAACAATCAATGAATAGAGAAGAAAAAGTAACAAGTCAATAAAAGAAGAATAAGAGAAATCCAAATACCTAAAGAACGAGTTCTGACGAGACGAAGTTGAATGACGGTGAACGATGGGGAAAATGGCTTTAGGGTTTTAACGAGTTCCAACTGAGTGAAGAAGAAAACGAGGGTTTCGACTTTTAATAGGTACTCCTTTAGACTTTTTTATAAGCAAAAATTCTCTTTTGCACACTTATTAAGGAGTTGGCTTTTTATCCTAATTTTATGTATAATTTTCAATGCAATTTCTAAAATGTCATTTTGTCTATTATGAAATCTATTCTTAGTTAGATGTAATCATTATTAGTACTACTCCAACATAAATTACTTGTAGAAATGAATAAATGCATGTGTACCGGTATTATTGGAAAAAATATTAATTAGAGTTGAATTTAATGACTTTTGCTTATATTTAGGACTAAAATTTTTTGTTGACTTTTGCTTATAAATAAGACCGGAGTAAGTATTTCAATTTTGTTTAAAAATAAAATAAAAATATATCTATGCAAATATACAAATAGAATAATCCCTTTCCATATCGTATTCAAATATTTGTATATATTTTTTTTGAAAGAAAATATTTGTATATGTTAAAAAAATCAACTTTCACACCAAAGTTTGTTTTCAGTTTTTTTAGTAAATAAAAAAAGATTTTTTTTCTTTTTAATAACTAACCGCAACAAAAAGAAGGTTAAGTAGTTATGATCATCATTATTATCTATAAACTTTATATCTATAAACTTTATAAAGGGCACGAAACGATAACAAAACAATAAAGGCAGATTGACAACCACTGTATATATAAAAACAATACTAACGGATTTTGCGGTTGCTAATTTTAGGTTTATAAATTGATCTTTAAATTTTATTAGTGACTAATTTAATGATCAAAATATTTTTTTATGATTTTTAACTAACTTAAGCATGTTTTGTGCTTTGATTTGTGTTAATACAATAAGCTGCTACAAAAATAAGAGTGCTGCTATATGCAGCGAATTTGTTTTCCCGAATTCCTCACGAAAGCGTGCGTGGCATGTGGTCCATAGTGGAGCACTAATATTTACCATTGGATCAAAGCTATCCCACTAGATCTATGATGCACTTTACACACATGACATTCTCCCACCTCTCTCTATCTTCTTTCTCAGCCAAGTTTTTTCCACTGTAGCATATTGGCCCTGTGATTCTCCCACCTCAACCACCTCTCTTCTATTCAGAATGTTTCTTTTCTCAATTTCTGTCTCAGGCGTTGATAATTTCTTCAACCATTTCTACAAAATCATCACATGAAGGTAAAGAAGAAGGAAGAAAAAAAAGAAAAAAAAAAGAAAGAGAAACAAACAGAGAAAAAATAAACCAACTTAGGTAAATTAGTTGGATTTGTAGAGAGAGACCAAAAGAATGAGGAATTCCTCGGAAAAGCAGATCTAAGAAACCCCAAATCCCAATTCAAAACACCATTCAACTTAACTCTAACCTCCGCGACTTCAATTTTTCCGTCGACAATGGCTGCCATGAGATCATCACCGTTGATGAAGTGGGATGCAGACTCCGATGAGTACCATATTCATACTTTTGAATAGAGAAACTGAACTTTTATCGGAAAACAATAGACACAAAATCTGAACTTTTGTGCAAAAAAAAAAAAAAAAAGAGAAAATCTGAACTGAATTAAGAAAGTTGGTGACCGACAAAACATTAGCCATGTCATCTGTGCAACGGCTCCCATAATGAGAGGCACGAGCGTGACTTATCCCCACTTCCACGTGAAAATCATGGCAGTCACTATTAATGGACTGCAGTACGAAGGCCATCAAGAGCACTCCAACTATTAACATGTTTTTTTTTCACATTTTCAGCGTCCTATAAGGAAGAATGCCAATATTTAAGATCCCCAGTCCTTTATCTCGTTCAAGCAAGTTCTATATAATCAACCACAGCTAAGCAAGATTATCTATCTTGTTCTAATAGTTTATTACTTACTTATTAATTAATTAAATTAAACAAAATGCAGCAATGTTGGTCCCTCCTAAGTTAGGAGTTTAATAAAGTAACATTTTTCTAACTGCAACATTATTTAGAAAATGACACAAAATAACTTGAAAGTTCTTATACTTAAATTAATTTACGATATGTGGCTCTGTCCCTTCATCAGACTACCATTTGGCACAATCAATAACAAGTTCTATTATCAACACACCTCTAATTACTCCAATCATCAACCAAACTAGACACTTGTATTGTATTAGTCACACAAGTATTAGAAATAATATAACCATTGATGTAGCTAATCCTAACAGCTTAAGCTTTTGGGATAATTGGTTATTTGACATGGTATCAGAGCCTCTATGACCCAACGGTCACGGGTTCGATCCCTCCTCCTCACACTTTCTAATTAAAAAGTGGAATTAAAAAGTATATGGTGGTCGTACCTATACACTATCCACACTTCAAGCCCAATGGGCTCTTGTGTGAGGGAGCATATTAGAAATAATATAACCATTGATGTGGCCTTTCCTAACAGCTTAAGCTTTTGGGATATTCGGTTATCTGACATGGTATCAGAGCCTCTATGACCCAACGGTCACGGGTTCGATCCCTCCTCCCCACACTTTCTAATTAAAAAGTGGAATTAAAAAGTATATGGTGGTCGTACCTATACACTATCCACACTTCAAGCCCAATGGGCTCTTGTGTGAGGGAGCATATTAGAAATAATATAACCATTGATGTAGCTAATCCTAACAGCTTAAGCTTTTGGGATAATTGGTTATTTGACAACAAGAATATATATTATCATAATTATTTGTGCATATCATTATCATCAGTTATCAAATAATTAAAGGAACAATTAAAATAATGAAAGAGTACCACTGTCAAAGTTTTCCTATACTTCCAAAGAACCATAGACACTTGTACGGTTTCATCTATCTATAGATATTCTTATTTGGATTGATCACTGTTTTTGTATATAATCCACAGGAGAAGTTGTCTTATGACAAAAGACATCCAATTATAGAACACCACGTACACAAATATACTCTACACGTGTCAAATGGTAGTTATATGTCGGTTATATGATACGTGTCTCCAGTTATATTAAATGCAAAATAGTGACTTCATGCAAATTTTCTCTTTATAAAAAGGAAGCTTGTGTTCTTCTCTATTATAGCAGTTTCTTTTCTTCTGTTAATTTACAATTAAAATTACAATCATGGATTCAAAAGTTGTTCATAGTAATGTTCAAGAGGAGAATGATGAACAAAACACACAATACATTGAATCAGAACAAGGTATGGTTATATGATAGTATGTGGCATGATGAATCACATTAATTTGAAGCAAGTGTTAATTAATATGCTTGAAGTTTCTTATGTTTGAAACAAATTTTCTACTTTTTGTTTATTTATTTTTGATGCAGTCAAACATGGTGTAGAAGAGAATCAATCTTGTGATCATGAGAAGAAGTCTGTTTTGAATAAGGTGAAGGCAAAGGCTAAGAAAATTAAGGACACAATTAAGAAGCATGGTCAACAAGTACTTGATAATGGTAATGGACATAACAATGAAATTCAGCATACTCCTGATGATGATGGTGACTTGGATGATGATAAAGAAATTGTTCAAGACCGAGAAGTTCATCAAGTACCAAGTATGTTCTTCTCTACATTATTTCAATTAGATTATGTTAAAACTCAAGGACTAGTAGTACATTGATTCTATGTTCGCATATGAAATAGAATCTGTCATTTAGTTTTAGAATATGAATTTGTGAAACAGACATCAGACACAATACTGACACGTTGGCACTGATACTAATTTGAGAAATGGAAGTAACTAATTGTAATCATAAGTGTCGGGACACTAGAAACATCTTCAACCTAAAGTGGGATTACATAGGTTTTATATACTTATTTTAAATAAATTCTACAAACTTTTGTTTCAATATCAAAAGAATTCTGAAACTTTTTTTATCATATATATGTTTGGATGTGTACAGTTTATGACAGTGAAGATGTTAAAAGTGCTACACCTACACCTGAATCTGAGAAAATTGAAAATTTAGGAAATTTAGGAATTGATATTGAAGATACAAAAGTTAAGGGAGAAGAACCATATCATGATACGCCAATTGAAGGTGATTCTTCAAACACTGAAATCGATCAAAACATAGCCAATGATCAGGCCAAAACATTTCCGGTGGAAGAGAAGCCAGAGCAATACAAGGCCAATTTGGAGAAGCCAGCAATAGTCTTGGAGGAATATCCTCAAAAACAAGGAATTAAAACCGAGGCATACACTCTTCCCAATTATCAAATCAATCATACTGATCCAAGTGGTGCAGGTTTGTTTTCAAATTATACCTTAATTCTTGGATTTAAGATCAAATGTGACATTTACTCTTGGTCTTGTGACCCTAGCAAACTATTTTACATTGAGATTAATATTTTCATGTGTGTTGGCTTACAGAAAGTGATGAAATCAAAGACAATATTAAGCCACTTGAGGAATCTCTTGAGGGAATAAATGTGCGCGATGATGAACCAAAACCTACAACAGAACAAAAAATCCAGTCATCTGTTGCGGATATTAAATATCCTCCTGCTGAGGCATATAGTCTTCTTAATGATCAAACCAAAGACACTGAAACTGATATCAATCGAGACTTGGAAATTCCCTCAGAAACTAGAGAAGCTGTCAACAACCTCACAACCACTGCTGATATAAAACCTGGTTATGAAGAATCAGTGGAGACACAACCAAAGCACAAAAGTTACACAGATGAAATTGAAATCTCACCTGCAGAAGAAGCTGATACAACTATCCGTCCTGAAGATGATGAAGTTTCTAAGCTCGGTATTGATGAGAAAGGCGAGGAACAAAAAAGTGAGAATGGAAAGAACATTGGTTCTTCTCTTACTGAGAAATTAACTCCAGTTTATGGAAAGGTTGCCGAAGTAGGAAATGCAGTGAAATCCAAAGTGTATGGAACTAATGATGGAACTGAAACAAAAAATGGGGACAAAGGGGTCACTGTGAAGGATTACTTGGCCGAGAAGCTAAAGCCTAGTGAAGAAGATAAGGCACTTTCTGAGGTGATTTCAGAAGCTTTGCATAAAGGGAAAGAAGAGCCATTGAAGAAAGAGGATGGAAAAGTGGACAGTGAAGTTGAGAAGTCTGAGAAAGTGTTTGAAGAGAGCAATGTGAATAGTCCAGGAAAAGGTGTAGTTGGCAAAGTTAAGGATGTTGTTGGCTCCTGGTTTGTAAAATCACCACAAGGTAATACTTTTTTTAGTTGATTTTGCAAAATGTTGTGTTATATATTATATGATTTGATTCTAATTTTGATGGTTTTGTTACAGGTGGAGGAAGTGGTGAAGACTTATCAAAAAAATCTGTTGAAGAAGTGGAACAAGTTGGCCAAGTTGTGGATGAAGGAGGAAAACAAGAGTAATCCAATTGAAGAACAAGTTACCTGAATAAAGTTTTCTATATATAATAATACATTTGTAAAGTGATTATCCTGTTATTACTTGTAATTAGATAGTTGTTCATGGTGGATTCATGAATCAATGTGGAAGTTATTATGTTTGTATTGTTGAATATTTTAATTAATTATTGTGTCAATAATATTATTTTGTGGTAATATATCTTTATTTAATTATAAAACTTAACTCAACTGACAATATCAATATTATTAGACCGATATCTTTATCCTTGTGTGTGTGACTTTTAGACGTTATCAATTCGTTTAAGTACCAAAACAAATTGTTCCTATAGTTAACTTGTAAAAAATGAAGCATGGGTGGTCCCTCCTAAGTTAGGAGGAGTCTTGAAAAGTAACATTTTTTTAACTGCAACATTATTTAGAAAGTGACACAAAATAACTTGAAACAACCAATAAATAACCATTTCTAATGTCGGTAGACACACCTAATTTAATTATATCCAAAGCCATAGAAGAATATTATCATCTTAATTATTACTATTTGTGGATATCATAAGAAAATAAAGTGATACAGCAACACTGTTGAGTCACTGTCTTTACTCGGTTAGTACCTCTTTCCACAGGAGCAGTTTGTCTGCTGATCGACATAGACAACCAATTATAGGACTCCACGTGTCATAAGCAAAACTCAACAAGTGTTAAATGATAGTTATATGTCGGTTATGTGACACGTGTCTCCAGTTATATGGAATGCAAAATTGTGACACAGTGTCATGTTTTGTTTCTCTATAAAGAGAAGCTTTTGCTCTTCTACATTATAACACTTTCTTTCTTCTGTTTATTACAAATTTACAAATACAATTTACAATCATGGCTTCAAATGTTGTTCCTAGTCATGTGCAAGAAGAGAATGATGAACAAAACTCACAAAACGTTGAACCATATCCAGGTTTGATTATAATTTATATGATATGAATCACTAGTTTGAAGCAAGTGTTGAAGTTTTTAAGTTTGTAACAATTTCTCTACTTTTTTAATCTATTTTGGATGCAGTGACACTGACACATGGACCAGAAGAAATTACTGAGCCTGAGAAGAAATCTGTTATGAGTAGGGTGAAGGCAAAGGCTAGGAAAGTTAGGGACAGTATTAAGAAGCAAGGTCAAAAAGTACTTGATCATGGTAATGGAAATAGCAATGAAATTCAGCATACTCCTGATGATGATGATGATGATGATGATGATGAAGGTGACTTGGATGAGGAGGATAAAGAAGTTGTTCAAGATCCACAAGTTCATCAAGTACCAAGTATGTTTTTTTCTACATTATTTTGCAATTAAGATTGTGCTATAATTCAAGGGACTAGTACATTTCATATGTTCTCTTGTGAAACGGAATCTGACATTTAGTTTTAGACATCGGACACGACACTGACACATTGACACTAGTACTAATTTGAAAAAATGGAAGTAATTGAAGGTCAGTGTTGGTGTCATATCTAACACAAATATCAGATACGTTTTCAATCTAAAGTGTCAGTGCTACATAGATTTTAGATACTTATTTTTTTTTTTTAAATTTCTACAAAACATAGGTGAAAAACCTTATAATCCACTAGTTGGAGGTGCTTCCTTAACCACTGCAATCAATCAAAAAAATGCCACTGACAAGGCTGCAGAAGAGAAGCAAGAGCAATCTGAGGCCAATTTAGAGAGGTCAATAGTTTTGGAAGAAGAAGATTCTCAAGGGCAGCAAATAAGTAGACCTGAGGCATATACTATTCCCAATTATTATCAAACCAAAGACACTGATCCAAGTGGGGAAGGTGAGTAGGTCAATTGAAAGATTTAATGCTGAATTTGATTAAATGAGTACTTAATTGTGTTGATTTTTAAATTTAATTGAATGCAATTATACGTGTTGGTGTCAGTTTGTCAGATACGTCTTTAATCTAAAGTGTAGGGGATGGTTTTAGATACTTAAAAAATTCTACAAACTTTTGTTTCAATATCAAAAGAATTCTGATTTGTTTTTATTATATGTTTTGATGTTGTACAGTTTATGACAATGAAGAAGTTAAAATTGCTACACCTACGCCTGAATCCGAGCAAGTTGAAAATTTAGGAAATTCAGGAATTGATATTGAAGATGCAAAAGTTAAGGGAGAAGAACCATATCATGATACACAAGTTGAAGATGATTCTTCAACAGCTGAAATCAATCAAAACATAGCCAATGACCAGGCCAAAACATTTCCTGTGGAAGAGAAGCCAGAGCAATACGAGGTCAATTTGGCGAATCCAATAATAGTCTCGGAGGAATATCCTGTAAAACAAGGAACTAGAACTGAGGAATATACTCTTCCCAATTATCAAATCAATTATACTGCTCCAAGTGGTGCAGGTTTGTTTTCAATTATACTTAATTTTTTGCATAAAAATGTGGCTTTTGATTTTAGTATTAGTGATTAGATATGGTATCAGAAAATAGATTCAATGAAAATAAAACTAGACAATAGAGATATTACTTTTTATTTACATTATGATTCAATCAATTTCATGTGTGTTGGCTTATAGGAAATGATGAAATAAAAGACATTACACCACTTGAAGAATCTCTCGAGAGAATAAATGTGCATGATGAGGAACAAAAACCTACCACAGAAACAACAATCCAGCCATCGGTCGCTGACACCGAATACCCTCCTGCTGCTGGAAGCCATGATAAGTCTGTGCCACACTTCTCTGATGCAACAACAACTGAGAATGAACATATCATTAGGAACGACGATATTTTGGAGGAAGATTCTCAAGATCAAGGAACTGAGGCATATACTCTTCCCAATTATCAAATCAAAGACACTGATCAAAGTGGTGAAGGTAACGTTTTGTCTAAGAATTTAATTTTCACGCATCATCAACAAATCACAACCAATTATATATGTGAATTTAGAAATAATTACGATTGAAGTCAAATAGTTGTTATGATCTAATGCTTATGAATGATTGACAGTATGAAGAAAAAAAAAAACCTTTACACCGACGGTGTATATGGATTCACTGAAAATAATACAAGTCAATACTGATTCATTTTGTTTTACACTGTGATTCAATCAATTTTTGGTGTTAAGATAAAATGTGAAATTTACTCTTGTTAGCGCCTCATGACCGCGACAACTTATTTACATAGTGATTAATACTTTCATGTGTGTTGGCTTACAGAAAGTAATAAAATAAAAGACCTTCAACCACTTGAAGAATCTCTTGAGAGATTGAATGTGCATGATGAGCAAAAACCTACCACAGAACCCAAAATCCAGTCATCTGTTGCAGCTGACACTGAATACCCTCCTGCTGCTGTTGGAAGCCATGTTAAGTTTGTGTCACACCTCTCTGATGTAACAGAAACTCAGAATGAGCGTCCTCAAGAAACAGTATCCACGAATATCAACAGAAACCATGAAATTCCCTCAGAAACTGAAGAAACTTTCGACACCATCACAAACACCGTTGAAAATCAACCAGCTTATGAAGAATCCGTGGAGACACGACCAAAAGAAAAAAGTTACACTGATGAAATTGACATCTCATCTGCAGAAACAGCTGATAAAACTGTCCTTCCTGAAAGTTATGAAGCTTCTAATCTCGGTAATGATGGAACTAGCATTGGTAGTCATGATGGAACTGAAACAAAAAATGGTGACAAAGGGGCTACTGTGAAGGACTATTTGGTTGAGAAGTTAAGGCCTAGTGAAGAAGATAAGGCACTTACTGAGGTGATTTCAGGAGCTTTACATAAAGGGAAAGAAGAGCCATTGAAAAAAGAGGATGAAAAATTGGATAGTGAGGTCGAGAAGCCAGAGAAAGTGTTGTCTGAAGAGAGCGATGTGAATAGTCCAGGAAAAGGTATGGTTGACAGGGTTAAAGATTATTATGGATCTTGGTTTGCTAAACCTGAGGAGAATCAATCACCACAAGGTAATTATATGATATGATTATGCAAAATGTTACTATGTTTATATGATATGATTCTGATTTTGATTTTGTTATAGGTGCAGGAATTAGTACTGAAGACTTGCCAAAGACTAAAAATTCTGTTGCAGAATTGGAACAAGTTGACTAAGTTGTGGAATAAGAAAGGATACATGAGTAATTCAATTGAAGAGGAAGTTACCAGAACAAATTTCTATATAGCATAATAAATTCTTGAAGTGATTCTGTTGTTATTTTTTTTCTTGACAATAAGTGATTATGTTACTTGTAAGTAGACAGTGTTCATTCATTCTCCTGTATAAGTAGTTTGTAATTTGTATGGTTGTGTAAGTTACTATATGGCTATATGCTATTGTTGTAAGGTTGTGGTTATAAGATTAAATTACAAAGAATGTTTTCATATATAAATGTACTGTGCCATTTTATTTTAACTAATCAATAGTGAAATTCAATACTACATAACTGAATAATCAACAAAAAGATGGTCCATAATGAATTGAAATTATAAACATTGAGTGTGTTGATACTTGATAGCCTTCTCAGCATCTTCCTTGTTGACAAAGGTAACAAAGCCAAATCCACCACGACGTATACCCTCAAGATCAACGGGGCCAAACGTGGCACTAGTGACCTCACCAAAAGGCTGGAAAAGTTTAAGGAAATCAAAGTCGTTGTCTATTTCGCGTGTGATATGAGTTACGATAAGAGTTTTATCATCGAAGTTAGCACTAGCAGTCATCTCCTCTACAAAAGGCCATAGGTCGACAGGTAGAAGCCAATTGCCCGGAAGACGATAATAAGGTGGTTTACGGTTGTTCTGAGATAGTTTAGCATTTTCACCACAGGAAGGACCACAAGTGCAAGTTATACAACATAGGTAGGAGTAGCATTGGCGGGGTCGAATACGAGGATTTTAGAAGGGTCACCAGGAAACTGCCAGCGTTGAGTTCTGCCGACTTTGTAATGAATGATACTGTCACCGACGGGTTTGCGTTCAACCATCTCAAACATCTTTGGAGGCAAGGATTGAGTTATATCTGGAACCCTAATTTTTTGCCGAGTTATGGAACGAATGAAATCTATTATCTCGTATTTATAGTTTCTTGGATTTGATGCCGTAAAAATATCACGCAGTTTATAAAAAAAAATCATGCAATTTCTGGTATTTATAGTTTCTTGTGTGCATATTCTCCGAACAGGGTTTTGGATTTGATGCCGTAAATATATCACACAGTTTATCAAAAAAATAAAATGAATAATTACGCAGTTTCTCGTTGTACTACATCCAAACCGTCCAATCATGATCGAACGGATCAGATCTAAAGTAATTACCTTTTACTGTATTTATTCTAAAACGTCGGATTGTGATCATACAGTTTGAATGCAGTACAACGTGGAACCGCATGCTACTTTTACAACACCAAATCCAAATCCCTAAAATGTTATGGACATTCTTATAAGAAAAAAAAGCATTTGACTTACGATTTTAACCTCCAAGTTTTACGATTGTTTAATTTTAGCCCTTCGATTTCAATTGTATGATTTTGATCCCCCAAGTTTATCCCATTTTATATTTGTTAGACCATTGTTGAGTTTTTTTGACTAAAAATTGGTTATATGACATTTTAAAATTATAAAAATATTTTTAAAATAAAAAAAATGTTTTCAAAATTAAAAAAAAATTTATAAAATAAAAATATTTGTTTTAAAAAGATGTATTAAAAACTTTTTTTAATAATTATTGTTTTACAAAAATAGTTAATAAAATTTTAAGAATACAATTTTTGTATACAGTAGCAAAATTATTTTATATTGAAGGACTAACATAATAATAGCTTTAAAAAATAATTACCAAGTATTCAATTTATTGAACGTCCATATAAAATTAGTTTATATTAACTGAGTAATGATCAAAATCATCCAAAATAATTCATCCCTTTTCTCTAATCTCCCTCACTTCACTTGAATCATCCACTCTTTGCAAATCTATAATGTCTTACAATAAATGATAGATTACAAAATTAAAGTTCTTTCTATGATTGTTGTGGACTAGAGAAATAAAGAAAGATTCATGAATATTTTAGAATTCATGATTTATAGAGAAATTCATGTCATTTGATGAAAGAATACAACTCTTGAAAAATTTTCAGCCATGTTAATTTGAAACGATGCCTATGATTTACTCTTGTTCATAAAAGGTTGCAAGAACAAACTAAAAGTTACATTGTGTCAAACCAACTATTGTATCCTTTCAAATATATATTTTATAAAATCTCCTAATGCATGTGTTCTTTTATATGCTGATATTATCTAGGAATATGATCATTTATTTATTCTAGGAATAATGTTAACTGTTTGTTATACGTAAGGAAGAGTTTGCAATATTATGTACGGATATCTACATAACGTCATTGAGAAAGAGAGTGAAGTGTTAGGGTAACTTTAAATACAAGTAATATCTATCACGGTGAATAGTGAGTGATAGGATCACAGTTTCTTCTTGGAATCTCTAGAGATGGAGGCAGAGGTTTCTTTCACCACTCATCATGCCCATTTTCCCTTTATCTCCATTTCTCTTTGCATCACTTTGCTGCATTTTAATTCTTTTTTACTTTTAACTTCGCTGCATCTTTTCTTTAACTTTGCCAAATCTTTTCTTCTCTTTACTCTATTTTTATCCTTTCTGCAACCTTGATTTTCTTGGTTTTTATTTGTTTCTTGGTTTTCTTGCATGTGCAATAGTGCTCTAGATATGTTGCTTCACATTGTACTCGGACTATTGTGAATTTGTGATCCTATAGTTCTATATATGCAGGGTTAATTCTTGACCTATTAATTAAGCAAGTTGATTAGTTTCTCTTACTCTTGCTTCTGAGAAGCAAGTTGATTTTTTTTATTCAGATTAGATGGATTTCAATGTTTAGGTTTATTTCTGTTTTTTTTTTCCAAATTTGTAAGTTCATTGTAAAGCCTTTACTTTACTTTATTTCTGTTTTTTTTTCAATTATACATCTATAACCTGCATATTTATAAATTGTAATGTTGAAAGTAGGCATTAGATGTGATTCACTTCCATGATATTCTTATTGCATTAGTAGATGATTTTTCCCATTGTGTGTGTGCAAGGAATTTTTCTCCTTACTCGATTTAATTTTTTCATATTGGCTATATGCAGGATAATTTGTTGTTTGAGTACCTCAAAAGTCTATCTCCCGTAAAGACCAAGAAGTCTGTTACTACTCAGATGTTGAACTCACATGGCATGGATTATTCTCTTCTCGCATCACCTGATGCAACCATTTACGAGCATTACATAGTCCACACGAAGCACTTGTAAAGTCTTTTTCCTATTTATCATTGATGATTGTGATTTACATGAATTGATGTTTCTGTTTCTTTGACAACTCTCTATTATTAATTTCTAGGAATTACATTTTGAACACGTCAAAGCCTGAAGTTTCGTCTGAAGATGTAAATAAAATATATACACATGAAGAAGCTTTTGCCGATTCTGCTCATGCATACCATTACTCACTTGAGTCATCTAGTCAACATACAAAGACGACCGAGCTTCACCATGATATGCATTATAATCCGTGTAGCTCCGAACATCTTACTCTAATCTCAACTGAAGAGGCTAATTGGGCTCTTGAGTTACTTGGCAAGCAAGTTCCAAATGGTACCAATGTACAAGACGATTCTGTGAAAGATTCAGTTGAGGGTGGACTATATATACGGGAAGTAGGTCAGGTTGAGGCAAACATTGAAGGAGCATATTGTGATTACAACAATTTAACTAGTATAGCACAATCCGTGAATCTTCTGCCACAGTCTACCACTAACAGTAATTATAAAATGCAAACTGTTGCTTCTACTTCAAAACATGACATTGAAGATAATCCTTTTGAAGTACCTACAGCCGCCTCAGACAGAAATCATATACGGACCAATCATGCCAATGCTGCTTTAACGAATAGAAATCCGATTACTAGAGGGGTCGATGAGGTTAGAAAATCAAATTTAATAGAGTTACAGTGAATTTCATGCATGTTTATAGATTATTTATCAGTTATCATACATATTATATCAAGTGGTTTATACTGCATCTATATTGATAATTGATTCATATGAAGAATTTAATGATCCCTCATGTGGTAGAGTTTCATTTTAGTGTACTAATTTTGAAGTTCTTTTTTTCCCTTTCTGCTGACGGGCCAATCTGTTACGAAAGATTCATTATTATAAAACTTGCTGCATTTCGCATTGCATGTCATAATAGAGTACAATTTTATATTATGTTTTGAAAAATCAATCATTGTAAAAATAATTTTGTTTTTGTATATAGCCTGCATGTATTAAACGCGGTATAGTGAGGCCCTATCTATGCTTTGAGATGACCGGTTTGCAAAGGAACAACTCTGTTTATACTTCAAAAATTAGTTCGGGTACAACAAAATCTGATGAGATGAAGGATATTCATGAAAAGCCATTGCTTTCTTCAATAAACACTAGTGATTCACAGATGTGTGTTTTGCCAAGAAATGGTTTGTACTTCAATGCGCATCCTGCCTTGAATAATTACAAAGGAATAGAAAATGAAAAGATGTCTTATGGAAGGAAACCTGAATCGCCGAGCTGCACTTCTTCTTTGCATCTTTATGCGAGGCAAGGGCATCACCTATCACCGGTCCTTGCACCAATGGAAAGATATTTGGAGCCATCCAAGAGTACTGAAGATTTCACCAAGTCATCAGTTCACGTTCGTGGTGAAGACTTCGGTCGGAGTACCCCCAACATGATGAGTAGAGTGCAATTTAAGGACCTAACGAATAAACTATTGGATGAAAACATGAAAAGGACGTCGAAAGTGCAAAGTAAAGATTCAATTGGTCTAGTTTCTTCTGGTTCAGAACATGAAATGGAACCCAAAAGGAAGAGGAAAGTGTAGTTGTTGATTAGTGATTCCTAAGCATGAAAATCTTTATTCCATTATTATGTTAGTTTCAAAATTTATTCATCAGACTAATACCAACGTTTGACTTTGCAGGAAATGGTCGGATCTAACTGGGGAAGGAAGAGCATGCAGAAACTGTAAATGTATAAAATCAAGGTGTTTGAAAGGGTAAGTTATAAAACATGCTCTTTTCTTTGGGTGAGTTATGGTACAAACATTATGCTACTATTATAAGTTTTGAATTAACTTCATTTATATCGATTTTTCAGTTATTGTGAGTGCTTTGCTGCTGGAGTCTACTGCATAGGAAATTGTTCATGTAAAGACTGCTTGAATAATGGAGATAATGAAGATACAGTTCTACAAGCTCTCAGGAAAAATTATTCTAAAGTTGTAAGAAGTTCTGATTCCACACCTCAAACTTATATTTTTTACTTTGGATTTAATCCTATATTAACGACAGTCTTCTTGTAGGAGGACTGCAACGAAAATCGAGCCTCAAAGCTACAGAAAAGAGGATGTAATTGCAATATGTCGTGCTGCCAGAATAAATATTGCGCATGTTTTAAGGTTTTCTTCGTTCGTCGTTACATATATCATATCATGTAAATTTTAGTTTCATTTATAATGTGAATTACAATGAGTGGTTTTATTTTAAGGATGATGTCGGTTGCTCCCCAAGTTGTAATTGTCAAGGGTGCAAAAATATACATGGTAGAAAGGATAGTACAGCTGAAACAAAATCTGCGCTCGAAGAAACAGAAGCATCACAGATTTCCAGGTTTGATATGTTAATTTTTGTGTTTGATGAGATTATAAAGTTGATGTTCATTATTGATCTATCTTCATTTGTATGTGACAGAACATTGCCTACCTATTTACCTTATTGATCGGTGGCAAAGCCGCGAATATCTTGTTCCGAATTGTTCGGCATCACAAGGTAATACTTTTTTGCAGTAGATTTTGCAAAATGTTTTATGTTTATATGATATGATTTTGATTTTGATGTTGACATGTTGTTATAGGTGCAGGAATCAGTACTGAAGACTTATCAAAGAATAAAGATTCTGTTGCAGAAGTGGAACAAGTTGACAAAGTTGTGGATTAAGAATGGATCAATTGGAGAGCAAGTTACCAGAACATATTTCTCTATAGCATAATAAATTTTGAAGTGATTCTGTTATTTTTCTCTTGACAATAAGTGATTATGTTACTTGTAAGTAGATAGTGTTCATGGTTCTGCATAAGAACTGTAAGTTTGTGTTGTAAGGCTGTGGTTGTAAGATTAAATTACAAATAATGTTTTCATAATATATGATTGTATTGTTCCCTTCTTATCTTAAAAGGACGAGTTTAATTGTTGTGCACGTAAAACTTTTTTACACATGTATCAAATTATGTGTTACCAAATCATTTAATGAATGTAATATATCATGTGTTTTTAGACACAATACATAATGTGTTGGTATATTATTGAACGAATGTGTAAAATAACTTTACACTGATAATATATATAAATTAAATTCTAAAAGAATTATTACACTATATAATATGGGTTTAGAGTTAATGGATAAATTAATGTCAGAGACTAATATGACTAAATGATTGAAGAATCATGAATTATTTTATATTTTTATGTGAGTCAAATTACTATGACAGCGATGTACATATTGAGGGACGAAAATAACTATTTACCGTATGCTATGATTAGTTTATTAGTCGATAAATTAATGGCTAGTCTCCTATACTATAAATGTGGAGAAGTGAAAAATTTAATAATTTTTTTTTTGAAGCAGGGAATTTGATAATAATTAATTAAACATTTATAAGAGACTATTATCAATTCTTTATTTATTTTTTACTCTAACCCTAGCCGCCGCACAATCACAGCCCTCCTCCTCTCTCTCTCTCTCTCTGATCAACAACCACTACCACCTTTCCTTTTCCTCTTCTGAACTGGTCTCTCAACTCAGACCTGCAACCACAACAAAAAATCACGTAGCTATAGTCAACAACTAATCATCGAAAACATTCAACAACAGCAGCAGCAGATTGGAAGAAAGAACTCAGTTGGTTGCGGCCATTTCATCATTGTCTCCGGGTCTGTGTGTTTTCGTTTTTCCTTTTCTTTTGTTGTTGGCTGCGGCCATTTCATCATTGCCTCTTGTTCTCAAAATTTTACATTTTCTTCAAAGTGGCGAGAAAGTCGTTTTTGTTATTGTTGCCCATTTCACAGTTGCAGAGATGATGGGTTGGAATTCAAATCATGAATTCAATAGCCCTTTTAGGTTTAAGGAAAAGGGTTGTCAACAAAATTTATCATTCTTTTGTTATTTCGCGCAGATTATGTAAGTTTGATGATGGTAATAATAATAATGAGTTTGATTGCATTGAAGAGCCTTTGAAAAAATTAGTTTCAGATTTTGATTCTAATTTGGATGGAAAGTTCCGTTTAAACGAGGATTCAAGTTTTGATCAAAAGCCCTTTTCACTTAGAAAAGGGTTCTTAGAAAGTGTTAAGTTAGATGCTAAGAGGGCTCTTGAGGTTCTTAGACAAGATGGTCCTGGTCTTGATGCTAGGTTAGTTTTAAAGGAGTTGCGTATAAAACCATCGGGGATTCTTGTTAGAGAGGTTCTCCTTGGAATTTTGAAGAGCGTAAATACTGAGAATAAGACTAGGTGTGCAAAGCTGGCTTATAAGTTTTTTGTGTGGTGTAGTCAGCAGGAGGGTTACCGGCACACTGCGAATGCCTATCACTTGATTATGGATATATATGCTAAGTGCGAAGAGTTTAAGGCGTCGTGGAGGTTGGTTGATGAGATGATTGAGAAATCTTATCCGGTTACTGCTCGTACTTTCAATATTTTGATTCGTACTTGTGGCGAGGCAGGCTTGGCAAAGACATTGGTGGAGAGTTTCATAAAATCAAAGAAATTTAACTTTTTGCCTTATAAGCATTCCTATAATGCAATTCTACACAGTTTTCTCGTATTAAACCAGTACAAATTGATTGAGTGGGTTTATGATCAGATGCGCGATGATTTTTCCCCCGATGTTTTAACTTATAATATTGTCTTGTATGCCAAGTACAGACTTGGAAAAGTGGATCAGTTCAACATACTGTTTGCTGAAATGGGTAGAAATGGATTTTCTCCAGATTTACATACCTACAACATTCTTCTTCATGCTCTCGGTAAAGGGGACAAACCACTTGGAGCTATTAATCTTTTAAATCACATGAGGGAAACAGGTATAGAACCAACTGTACTTCATTTCACCACATTGATAGATGGACTCAGCAGAGCCGGGAATCTGGATGCTTGCAAGTATTTTTTCGATGAAATGATAAAGAATGGGTGCATGCCAGATGTGGTTGCTTATACCGTTATGATAACGGGGTATGTAGTGGCTGGTGAGCTTGAGAAAGCACAAGAAATGTTTCAAGAGATGCTTTCTAACGAACAAGTCCCAAATGTTTTCACATACAATTCCATGATTCGGGGGTTATGCATGGCAGGAAAATTTGATGAAGCATGCTCAATGTTCAAGGAAATGGAAAGCAAAGGTTGTAGTCCAAACTCTGTTGTCTATATTTCATTAGTGAGTTGTTTGCGGAGTGCTGGAAAGGTTGCTGAGGCACGTGAGGTGATAAGACAAATGATGGAAACGGGGAAGTATGCCCACTTACTTTCTAGATTCAAAGAATATAAGATGTAGTCGTAAGTTAGACTTTCAAATCGGACATGCTAACTCATGGGGCATCGACTCTTGGTTTGGTTAACTTAGGCCAATTACCTTCTGCTTCTTCAGCTGGTTAGATGCTGGAGAAATAAAGCACATGGTCCCCCATTCCCCTAATATATGATTCTTTCTACACTGAGTAACCAAAATGTAAACCTGTATGCCCATTTTTTTATAACATATGATCAATATTTGTTGTTCATTATTTTAGCTGTGCTTCTTTTTAATTCATATGTGCTGCCCTCATATGGCAAAAATTTTATTCCCGGAGTGCCGAAATCATCTTTACTTTTATAGGCCAAGTAATTTATATTATAACGCCAGTCATGTAACTCCATTTTTTTGCTTTTGCCATAATTGTTCATAACTTGTAACGGGATAAAGGTTTGATAATCTTGATGCTTGACAGTCCATCAATTATTTCGTACACTAGTTGCTCTTCTTAGCTTTTGGAAATGATAGATGTTCCTCCCCTTTCCCCCTAAATATATAGTGTATTAGATTTTTAAGCCATCTTCCTGTATGTTTGAAAAATATGTTTTTTAGCACCTGTAAAATCGACAGTTCTGTTGAGGGAAAATTATTATTCATATAATATTTAGTATGACTATATGACTGTTTGGTATAATATTTTATTTCAAATCTTTTACTACTATTACATTATCCATCTTGTATTTCAATTATTGTGCCCCCTTTATCTTTTGATATTTGAAGTGGCATAATTTTCATTTGTAATGTTGTTATTCATTATTGTTTTGTATCAGCTGAAATGTATGTCTATTATTCATGATTTTGAGGTTAAGGTTATTGTTATGGTTTATTCGTTGGCTCTACATTTTCTCTGTGTTCACACATGATAGGCTTCTTCTGTTCCCGACACCGTTTGGTGAGATTTAGTTCCTAATTTTATTAGAGAGGTTTTTTTAATCCACAACAGGGCAGGCTTGCCTACTTACAGATTTAAATAATCTACTGTTTGCATGGGTTTGGTCTATACCCTCAAATGTTTTGTATTTTTTTTTTAATATATTCTTGGTATGCTGCAAAATGCAGATGATTGTTAGAGCCTAAGGTGCTAGCCTAGTTGGGTTTCCTTCCTATATAGTGATGCCGCATACACATACCATTTTTTGCTTAAAAAAATAGACTTTTGTCAATATCCATAATGGGATCACAAAGTCCAAACAGTTAGGCTTCTATGCTAAGTCCAAATTAAACAGTTATGGTTTATTCATTATGTTGGTATTAGTAAACAATTTATAACAGGATCTTTCCAATATGTAGATAATCAAAGCTGCCAAATCTTTAGGTAAATTTTTTAATTCACATTCACAAGGCTATATTTTTCTGTTTTTTAACAACTATTAGATTTACTTTTGAATCTGCACTAAAAATTGTCTTTATTCTTGCAATTAAGAGTTTACCAAGTCCAGTTCTGTTATTTACAGGATAGTACAACTTTATATACTAGTGGAGGTACTTCAATTTTCTTCTGATGGTACTCGCAATTCAGAGGTACTTCAATTTTCTTCTGATGGTACTCGCAATTCAGAGCCCTTAAGGTAAGTGTGTTCGTCATCCATGTTTTAAGAATTAAGTGTTTGTATGTAATTTGCTTTGGTGTGTCAGCTAATCCTTTTTAAAATATAGCCAGTTGCATACTTTAAGACTGTGGCATTCCTAATCAATGCAATTGTTTTTGGTTGTAGACCCCCCTTGATCTAGGTGAGGCCTAATCCAATAGTGATACTGGTGGCTAGGGGCCTGAGAAGGTGGGGAAAGAAAAACGAGAAAGGAGTTTTTTTTATTTTTTTATGATTGTTTATTATGAAAAAGCAACAAGAATACTTGAAACTTAGTTTTATTTTCTTTCATCCAAGAAAACAGACGATTGTTTTAAGCAACAAGAATAATGGAAAACAACCCTTGAGTATCTAATGTAAATGTAAGGCCTGGTTAGCTACAATTTCTCCTTAAGATTGCATTACGGGATATAATTTCAAGGGTTCAAGAACATTCTTGTGTGGGTTGTGTTTTTATTCCCACAACTATTCTCTAGTTCAATATGAACTAAAATAATACTAATTAAAGAGTTTCAAAGCTTGTATTATTTATTATTGTTGAATTTTTTTATTGGTTTGTATTTAAATGGTTTTTTTTTGTGCCAGAGTCATTCCATTTCAGTATCACCATTCTTCAGATTCACATTCATCATAGCAGTTCAAGTGATTGTGCTCCTTCTTAGCATTCTATAAGAGATCCCGTTTATCATGATTGGAAGGAGCTGAGGCCAGTCACATAGTAGAGAATTTTGTTCACACACTGAAATAATTTGTTCATTTGGAGGTCCATGCGAGCTTGTATTGAAAAGGGAGCTGAAGTCATTACATTATCCATTGCTTGCTTTCAGGGTAATCCCAGCACTTTTCCCTAGAATTGTCATGCATGCATAAGTTAGTTATTGATTAAATTTCAGCATCATGAAAACATTTGGGTGGTTCATGATGGTTATATCTTTGAACACAATTACCAATGATACCATTTAGAATTTACAGTCACAGAGAAAGGGTCTCTATTATTTCATATGGAAAAATCGTAATCGTCTCCTTTTCTCCCCATGTAATTTTCATTTTGGTCTTATGGTTCTCTTGGCTTTTGCTGTCATCCTACAAATTCTATCAATCTTTGCATGTAGTTTTGTGTCACTAGTCTCCAATCATGTCAGGTTATTTTTGGGTTCTCACTATTTACAGGCACATATCTAACCAAATGCATTGAACAAAGTGATTAATGAAAATGACTTGTAGTAGGGATACCAATTTTTTTTACCTGCTTTCGTGACACATGTTACAAGCATGAACCAAATGCATAAATATTATCACAATCAGAAGTCATTTACACCTTGAAGATTTTTTGTTTTTTGAGTTCAGCATAGTTTCTCTGCTTAGAAAAACCTGTAATTAAAAAGGGGAATAATTTTAAAAATCCAATGTGTGTATTGTCTTTATTTTTTCTCCTCCTGTTTCTCATCTTTTTTCTCTTCCTTCTTTTCTTCTTTCTCATCTTCTTTCTTCTCTTCTTTGGCAGGTCCAACTGATAATATATCTACCTTCCCTACTTTCTTCACTACTGCCACTGTATCCATTTCGCCGAACACTGTTAACTTCTGCTCATTCACATCTGTAGCGATTGAATCAACTCCTGTTATCAAAGCATAAACAGTTATACAGATGCATCCCTACTTGTATTCCTTTAATATCTGTGTCCATTGCAGAAAATTTTGGTTTTCTGCTAAAAATAAATTTCAGTAAATAATAATTAAATTATAACTTAACACCCACCATAGATATCTGCAACTGCTCCTATTGCTTTCTTCTTTGTTTTCTCATCTGTCATAGTAAGAACCTTTAACACCACCTTCTGCTATTGATCCAGTGAGAGGGACATCACATGTAAAGTATAGAAAAAGTAGTAAACAAAATTCTAAATTGAATAATTCAAATAACTATATTAACCAAGCAAGCATGAACATACATGTAGTGTTAACAACATGAATAAAAATTTGTTCTGCAGACACCAAAATGTGAAGATAAGTACCTGAGCCATTGTGAAGAAGGAAGAAGGGTGTGAAAACAATGAATGAAGGCTTGAGAAGTTGTGGCTTTTGTGGCAATATAAGGTAAGGCGTGAGGTTGTGAATGTCTTGTTTTATTTGTGGGTGTGTCTATACTCTATATGTGTTACATTACATCCTAAAAGATGGATACTTTAAAATGGAAATTTCTGGCCAGCATGGAGCATCTCAATAGCACACAATAGGACAAATGTTTGATGTGGTGATGACATGTTACGTGCCATTTGAAATATCTTTTAAGTTTTTCTCCTTTTTTCAACTTTTGTTATTATAATGTTATCTTTTCCTACCTAAAGAAAATGAATTATCTTTTAAGCCAAATTGTTTTTAAGTGCTGAAGTCCCTTTTATAGGCAGCAGTTGAGCTAGCTTAATTTTTACTATAGGAGCTATAAAGAAAAAAAAAATGAAAAAGTTTTTTTTTTTTTTTTTTTATAAAAACAAAGAATGTTAAAGTTAAACTATACAAAATAAGGACTAAAATTTTAAAAAATATTAGGGCCAAACTTAAAAATTATGAATTTTATAGAGACCAATAGTAATATTTATGTTAAACTTTACCAAAAAGGAAAACCAAAATCACACTGTAAAAATAAAAATGCAAAAACAAAATAACAATAATTTTTACTTAGCATGTGTCTATGGGTGCGTTTGTTATATATTTTTTCAAAATAGATTCTTACAGTGTAATATAATTTTGCGTAAAAAATTTTTATAATGAAACTTTTTATTTATAAAAACTTTATATGAAAATTTGGTTTGAATAGTTATTCTTAAAATGTCATTTTAGGTATTTCATCATTTTATTGAAATTTTTTTTGAATATCAAAATTTCAAAAATATCACTTTTTTTGAAGCTATTTTAAATAGATTTTCATAAAAATCATTTTTGAAATACAATTTTTTGTAAAAATTGAGATTTTGACTATGTTTTGATCTTCAATAATGTACGTTTATGTTATATAATGTCAAAATTAGTATTTGAATTTAGAAAAAATGAATATAAAAAAACTTATAATATTTTGAAAAACGATTTTATAAAATCTTTTTTCAAAAATACAAAGAAAAAATCATTTTTTTTAAAGTTAAAACAAAGGCACCTATATGTGTTACATTACGTCCTACTCCTAAATATTTTCTTTGATTGCGATTTGGATCCTCTGCTCTGCAGCCAAAATCTCAGTCCAACCCGTTTGACCCGGCTTATTTTTTACTTTTCTATTTGGCTTAAACGAAATAGAGAAGTATAAAATTATATTTGACAATATTTCTCCTTAAAAGTGTTAAAGAAATAAAGTAAAGAAGTAAAAAATAAAGAAAAGTGAAGTTAAACACAATATTTTCCTTCTTTACTATTTTTAAGGAGAAGAAAAAAAGGAAAAAATAACCACATTTATTTAACTGTGTAATTATGGTATTCTTTCATTCTCTCTTGTTCTAACTTGGATTGCTTTCCACCGTTTTCTCCACTCTTCTCAAAAAATTAGAACAACACAATACGTAACCAAAATCTACAAAAAATAAAATAAAAAAATCACCAGTCATCTTTCGGATCCAACTCATACCCTTCAACCTTTATCTAAAAAAAAACCTTTAATAACTTTGCAATGAGAATAATAATGTGAATATTAAGTTGTTGAAGAAATTGGATAAAAGACATTATATTTATGTGGAGAAAGACAATTTGTAAATAGTGAACAAATGATGAATGATGCAATGGAATGAGCATTTCAGTGTATGCGAGTAAAGTAAATAAATATTGCAAAGTCTGATAAAATGGAAAGGAGAAGATTCACAGAAAAAAATTTGGGGCAAAGGATTTAGCTGCTGAGGATCCAAATCGCTTTAATTGTAAAAATGAATATTTAGAACAAAAATCACCGTGGTTTCAATTTTATATGAATGAGAATCACAAAACCTTATAAATGGATTTAAAGTAAAATCCACTCAATTTATAGTGTTTAAAATATATTTTTTGATGAAAAAGTTAATAATATACAGTTAAGTCATGAACATTATTTTGGTCCATAAATAAACGAAGTTTCAGATTTAATGACAGAATGAAGGGAAAATAATGGGTTCACACAATTCTCTATCCCTTTTTGCCCGCATACTCTCTTCATTCAATCATAAATAAATAAATAAAACCCACGTCCCATCTTTTTAACTAAAGACAAAATTGCTTTAAAAAAACAACCGATGAATACAAAGAGTGGTTTGAACCTTATTATTCCCATCTAAAATGGAACATTTAGGAAAACAGAAATAAACAAGCAAGATACATAAACATAGAATCAACCATGGATATATGTTACTTAATTTCTCATAATTTTCTTCTTTATCTTTGCCACTTTAATTACAACTGCCACATAAATCTTGTCAGCAACATCTTCCACCCATCTGAAGTATGCATGTCTCCAATTCTTCTTGAACCATAAAGTGCCAAAAACTCCCCATAAACCGGTCGCAAACCCGAATGCTATGACAAAGTAGAACCATATTTTTTCTACCTCATCTTCTTCATCTCCATCACCTTTGGTTTCAGAAGTTCCATGTGAAATATCACCAGTATGACACATATTTGGGAGTGGAGATCCACAAAGGTATGGATTGTAAGCATAAATAGAAGGGTCATTAAAAGTTGAAAATTGGTTATCTTTGGGAATTGATCCTGAAAGGTTATTGTTAGACAAGTTTAAATGACTCAATGAAGTTAAAGCAGACATGGTGTTAGGAATTGTGCCTGAAAGTTGGTTTTGAGACACGTCCAAGGATTCTAGTGATTTCATGTTTCCTATTGATTGAGGAATCTCTCCTTTCAGTAGATTTTTTGACAAATTCAAGCCATGCAATCCTGTGAGCCATGTAATTTCATTAGGAATGAATCCAACCAAATTGTTTTCTGACAAATCCATGTTGACTACAAACTTCAAATTTTTGGTATACTCAAGTTCCATTCCTTTCACCACTTGTGTGACGTCTTGAGTAGACCAATCAGATTCAGGACCAGGAGCAACGAAACTAATAGGTAATGCATCAACTTCTGTAAGAAGCTCATTTGACCATATCCGAGGAGCATCTGCAATTAAACTATATGATTGCACGGGAACTGATGATGATATTGATTTTTCCAGTTTCATTCCTTCAAGGTTTCCTATGCATCGAGGTATGGAACCTTGTAATTTGTTTTTGGAAAGGTCCAAAATTTGTAGTGATTTGAGTTGGCATAGTTGTGAAGGAATACTACCATTCAACATGTTTTGTCGCAGTCTAAGAACTTGTAGGGAAGGGAAGGTGCTTGCTGCCCATGATGATGGTATACTCCCAGAGAGTTGATTCTCACCAAGATCCAAAATCAACAATTGCTTCAAATTTATAAAAGATGTCGGAAACTCTCCTTGAATGCTATTATTGTTCAAATGCAACCAAAATAATGATGAAAGATTCCCGAATGAGCTTGGAAATGCTCCAGTTAATTTGTTGGATGACAATTTTATCTCAGACCATTTTTGATTATCCTTCCAACAATTTGGAATTTCACCAGATAAGTTGTTGTTTGATAGGTCAAGACTGCTCAATTCAAATTGACACAAAGAGATTGGTATTGAACCATTTAAGTGGTTATTTCTTAGAAACAAATTTTCCAAAGACAACATTATATGACCAATATCTTTTGGAAGTGAACCACGAATTTGATTATGCGAGAGATTCAAATAAATCAAATTTAAATGCCATCCTTGTTTCATAGACATTATTCCATCCAATTTGTTTGAAGAAATATCTAAATATTCCAAATTGACAAGCTGACCAAGACTTTCAGGAATGAGCCCATTAAAAGAATTATTTGAAAGATCAAGGGCATATAGATTTACAAGTTTCCCTAGGCTTTGAGGAATAAAACCATACAGTTTATTAGAAGAAATATCCAAATGTGTTGAATTGACAAGTTGTCCAATATTATTCAAAAGGACCCCTTCTAAAGCATTAGTGGATAGGTCTAGCTCTCGCAACTTTGACAACTTTTCTATAGACAATGGGATGGGTCCATGGAGAAAATTTGAACCTAAATGAAGGTAATTCAAATTTTCAAGTTGGTCCAACCAGTTTGGCAGGTGATCAGTGATATGATTATATCGTAAATCCAATACCTCTAAATCATATCTAATGCATCCAGATAATTCAAAGTGTCCCATTAATTCCCCTTGAAGCTTGTTTCCTGATAAATCTAATTTTTTTAGGTGACACATGTTTGTTATGATTGATGATAGAAAACATTCTTTAAGAGTGAGTTGATTATCCCTAAGGTTGAGGTACACAAGTTTCTTCAACTCAGCAAGCCATGGTGGAATTGAAGTTAAACTATTTTCAGAAAGCATGAGGGACTCAATGGAAGTCATGTTTCGAAAAGCCTCGGGAATTGGACCATAGAGCCCGTTGGATGAAAGATAAAGGTCCGCAAGCTTTTTTAGGTTACCAAACGACAATGATGGAATTGAATCAATTTGGTTCGAGGAAAGATCTAGGTGCACAAGTGATGACAAGTTCGTGAAAGCATAATGCATTTGACCATGAAGCCCATTATATGAAAGGTCAAGAAGGGTAAGTTTCTCAAATTTACCGAACCATGATGGAATAGAAGTGAAATTGTTTCCTACAAGGTAGAGTGATTCAATGGAAGTCATGTTTTGAAAAGACTCAGGAATTGGACCATGAAGATCATTTGATGAGAGGTCAACATAGACAAGAGATGTCATGTTTTGGAAAGCATAAAGAGGAATGAGTGAATTGTCAATTGCACAGTAACGCAAAGAAAGATGTAACAAGGAAGGAAGTGTATTGAGTACCTGGAACAAGTTGTGTGTTTCATTGAAGTGAACATATTCCAAGTCAAGGTGTTTGAGTGAATGGAGTTTAGAGATCCAACTAATGTCATCATTCATTTGTAAACCAAGGAAATTGAAGTTGAGATCAAGAAATTGTAGGTTCTTGAGATTTCCGAGACTGTTGGGAATCCTGCCGCTAAAACCAGCTCCAGCAACTATGCCTAAACGCATAACCTATATATAGCCTCGCGCGCCCACGCCTGGGCGGTGGGCGCAGCCTTCCTCGCCTGGACGTAAACAGTCAGAACTGATCCCAGCTCTACACGCCTGGGTGTAGCATCTCACACCTAAGCGCAGAATATCACGCCTAAGCGCGGAATATCACGCTTGGGCGTAAATTGGCAGAAGCTCCCAAAAACATGATTTTCTAATTTTTCACGATTTCAAGACAATATTCAACGATATCTCAACACAAACTTGGGTAGCTACCATCTACTCGAATTCTGTAATGGCAAAGCTATAACAATTTGTAATTTGGATATTTCAACTTATCGTTGGTCCTGCAAGTGAAAAAACACAACTAGTAGTAGATTTTCTCTTATTAAGATCACCCATACAAAATATAAAACAACAAAACCCTGACAATTAATTCCAATCCTTCAAATCATATACCAACACCTGAGATTCCTTTAATGTATCTCAAGATTATTTGTAGGCTTAAATAATCAATTCATCCCCGTAAGTTCATGAGTTTTTCGCTTTCCTCTTTGTATCATTTTTTCTTGTTTGAAAATAATTTATGAATGTGCAAATCTTTTTGATTTTGTCTCCGACGTTAGTCTCCGTTAAAAAAAATGACGTTGAAAACATAATAATAGGTTACACACGTTGATGTGACAAAAAAATCAGTTGAGTCATACATAAGAGAACTAGAACAAAAAAAAAACTCATAAATAGGAGGACTAAAATCAAGAAAACACTCAGTCTCAGACTTTATATCTCTCATCTTCTTCCTATTTTTAAAAAGAGTTCATCAATTTTCATCTCTTTTAACCCTGAAACTCAGTCTGAACTCCAAAAATTAAAGAAAAACAAAATCTGAAATTGTGTTTCATCATCTTCTTCGTATTAAATAACTAACCAAAAATTCAACCAAAAAATTCAAAAATCTTCAAATTCAATTGTTTCAGTAAAAATTTATGGCTTCTTCTAGAAATTTAAATCAACAGTAATAAACCAATTTGGTTTACAAAATGTTTCAAAGGAGCAACAACAAATCAAAATCCACTACCACCAAACGCCAACATCAAGAGCAGCATCTACACCTTCAAACTACCTACTTAAAATTTTAGAAGCACTTTCTGAAAAAAAATGTGAGAGTTACAATGTATTAGGCTTGTTAGGCTAAAATTACGATGAATCGGTTTTAGTCTATGCGCCGATTATGACTTAAAATTGGGTCGTGTGACAATTCTAATTGTGGTGTGGTTGTGACAATAGTGACACACACGAGTTGAATATAGGACGGAAGTCATACAACAAAGATGAGCTTAGTGATTAACAGTGTAATAAGGGAAAATAATGGATTCATTTGCACAAATTCTGCTGGCACACTTTGTTGGATTCATAAATAAAACTCACACCCGATGTTGTTAACTAATGACAAAATTAATCACAATAAATAAAGAAAATACTACAAAGACTGGCATGAACCTTATTCCTATCCAAAATGGAGCATTTTGGAAAAAGAAATACAGAAACAAGAAACAAGCATATAATCACTCGTCTACATGGTTTCTTGTCATTTTCATTTTTATCTTTGCTACTTTAAATACAACAGCCACATAAATCTCATCAGCAATATCTTCCACCCATCTGAAGTAAGCATGTCTCCAATTCTTCTTGAACCACAATGTGCCAATAACTCCCCATAAGCCAGTCGTAAAGCCGAGTGCTATGACAAAGTAGAACCATATTTTTTCTACATCATCTTCATCTCCATCACCTTTGGTTTCAGAAGTTCCATGTGAAATATCGGTATCACCGGGACACATATTTATAAGTGGAGATCCACAAAGGTATGGATTGTAAGAATAAATAGACAGATCATCAAGAGTTAAAAACTGGTTATCTTTGGGAATTGGTCCAGAAAGGTTATTGTGCGACAAGTTTAAATGACTCAATGAAGTTAAAGCTGACATGACATTTGGAATTGTGCCTGAAAGTTGGTTTTGAGACATGTCCAACGATTCTAGCGATTTCATGTTTCCTATCGATTGAGGAATCTCTCCTTTCAATTGATTTTTTGCCAAGTTCAAGCCATGCAGTCCAGTGAGCCAAGTGACTTCATTAGGAATAAATCCAACCAAATTGTTTTCTGACAAGTCCATGTTGACTACAAGTTTTACAATTTTGGTATACTTAAGTTCCCTTCCTTTCACTACTTCGGTGACAACTTGATTAGACCAATCAGATTCACTACCATTAGAAAATCGTTCTACATTGACTGTTGATGATATTGATTTTTCAAATGTCATTCCTTTAAGATTTCCTATGCATCGAGGTATTGAACCTTGTAATTTATTTTTGGAAAGGTCCAAAATTTTTAGTGATTTGAACCGGCATAGTTGTGAAGGAATACTACCACTCAACAAGTTTTGTCGCAGTCTAAGAACTTGCAGTGAAGGGAAGGTTTTTATTGTCCATGATGATGGTATACTTCCAGAAAGTTGATTCTCACCAAGATCCAAAATCAACAATTGATTCAAATTTGTAAAAGACACAGGAATCTCTCCTTGAAGGAAATTATTATTCAAATGTAACCAATACAACGAGGAAAGATTCATGAATGAGCTTGGAAATGATCCAGATAGTTTGTTGGATGATAAATTTATCTCATTTAAGTTTTGATTATCCTCCCAACAATTTGGAATTTTTCCAGATAAGTTGTTCTTTGAAAGGTCAAGGATGTTCAATTGAGATTGACACAAAGAGATAGGTATTGAACCACTTAAGTAGTTATTTCCTAGAAACAAGTTCTTTAGAGAGGGCATTATTTGGACAATATTTTTTGGAATGAAACCACTAATTTGATTATGGGAGAGATTCAAATGCTGCAAATTTAAATAAGGCATAATTGAAGGCCGTCCGTTTTTCATAGACATTATTCCATCCAACTTGTTTGAAGAAACATCTAAATAATACAAATTGGCAAGTTGACCAAGACTTTCTGGAATGATTCCATCAATAAAATTGTTTGAAATATCTAGATAACCTAGATTTACAAGTTTCCCTAGACTTTGAGGAATAGAACCATTAAATTTGTTAGAAGAAAGATCAAGATCCCCTAAAATTGGAAGCTTCCCTAGGCTCTGAGGAATAGAACCATAAAATTTATTAGAAGAAAGATCTAAGAAGGTTAAATTGACAAGCTGTCCAATATTACTAGAAAGGATCCCTTTCAATACATTGTTGGATAGATGTAGCTCTTGCAACTTTGACAACTTTCCTATAGACAATGGGATAGGTCCATGGAAAGAATTTGAACTAAAATCAAGGTACTTTAGATTTTCAAGTTGCCCCAACCATGTTGGCATGCTATCATTAATATTATTATCCTTTAAATTCAGTACCTCCAAATCATATCTATTGCATCCTGATAATTCAAAGTGTCCCATGAATTTCCCTTGAAGATTGTTTCTTGACAAATCTAATTGTTTGAGGCGGCACATGTTTGTTATGATTGATGACAGAAAAAACTCTTGAAGAGTGAGTTGATTCTCCGTAAGATCAAGGTACACAAGTGTCTTCAACTCAGCAATCCATGATGGAATTGAAGTTAAATTATTTGCAGAAAGCATGAGGGATTCAATGAAAGTCATGTTTCGAAAACTCTCAGGAATTGGACCATGAAGCCTATTGGAAGAAAGATCAAGAAGGGTAAGCTTTTCGAAGTCATTGAACCATGACGGAATAGAAGTAAAATTGTTGTTATAAAGGAAAAGAGATTCAATGGAAGTCATGTTTCGAAAAGCATCAGGAATTGAACCATGAAGCTCATTTGACGAGAGATCAAGATAGACAAGAGATGTCATGTTTTGGAAAGCATAAGGAGGAATGAGTGAATTATCAATTCCACAATTAGACAAGGAAAGATGTAACAAGGAGGGAAGTGTATTGAGTACCTGGAACAAGTTGCGTGTGTCATTGAGGCGAACATAACTTAAGTCAAGGTGCTTAAGTGAATGAAGTTTAGAAATCCAACTCGTGTCATCACTCGTTAAGGAACTGAAATAGTGATTGAAGCTGAGATCAAGAAAGTGTAGTTTCTTAAGATTTCCGAGACTGTTAGGAATATTTCCACTAAAACCAGCTGAAGAGATAGATATATACTCGAGGCGTCCCATAGAACCCAAGAACATAGGAATTAGACTCCCACTGAAATCATTTCCAGTCAAGTCTAAATAAGTTAAGTGTTCCAATTGCAACAAAGATGAGTTGATATTTCGAGAAACCACCGGAAAACAGTCCGAACTAGTTTCAAAACTGTTGTACGAAAGGTAATCCAAAAATTCTCCTTGTTGCGGCTGGAATGGTATGTTACAAGGAGTCATAAGATCAAGCTTGATAACATGTCCAGTAACATTGTCACAGCTGATGCCTTTCCATTGGCAACAGTGAGTGCCTTTCCATGATGAAAGCCTGTTTGGAGAATCATGTGTAATAGATGCTTTGAAATGAAGAAGGGCTTGTCTCTCTTGTTCTATGCAGGGGACATTTGAATTTGCACACAAGCATGTTTGTGCAATTTCTACCAACAACAAAATTAGTACAAATTTGTAATATCTTTCCATGTTTTTACTCTGTTTCTATTGGAATTGGATGGTGGCACTTTCATTTTTCATTAACACAACTTATAAAATATAATACACCAACCACTTTGACTTGTTACAAGTAAGGCAACTTCCTGAAACCATCAAACTAAAACCAAATGTCAAAGGTAATCATTTCAGAAGAAAAAAAATCATAATTAATGTAGTATTAATTTTTTATTTTTTTTTATAAGCATTGCTATTGCACTAATACACTTTATATATATATAAAATAAAATAATTACGCATGAATAAAAGGTAGACGGGCAACAAGTTGTGCCGCTAAATCTTTTTATATAGAAATTACAGTATTTATTATCTTTTAATTAATATAATATATATTATATTCAACAATGAAATTACAAAACAAATTATAGCAGGAATTTTATTTTTGGTCAAGATTACAGTAGGAATTATAATCAGGATTGTAATTATAAAAATGTATATATTATTTAAAAAATATTGTATATTTAGTGCACATTTTGTTCCCGAAATATATTTATATTTTTTTTAGTAAAAGGAAAATATATTAAAATAAGGAAATATTACAAAAAATTTCAGGGGGCAAAATTTGACCCAGCAACCACATAAAAATGTAAAAGACAACTCTAAAAGACAATACAACATTAAACATTCTATATACAAGTGGTATAAAAACACAACTAGACAAAGATCCACGGGGATGAATCCAAATGCTAAACAACCAAATACTACACATCAAGCACAACCCAACGAATCCAACACATGACTCGAAACCAGATTGTAAAAAAAAGATGAGTAAAAAATCACAAGCATCATAGACGAGACGAAATATCTCTTAAGGAACAGTGATGAATCCAACCTCCAACACCTCAAGTAAAAGCCATTTCTAGCCAAATCCAAACCGGATTGGACCAATCGACGGAAACAGACGACAAAGATCTAAAAAATCAGCCGCCGTTAAAGAAACGTCCAAACCGCACCAATAGCCACGACAAACAACCACACACAACATCTAACCTGATCCGAGAAATCGACATCACCGTTGACGAGGCTAAGAAGGAGCATGAAAAAACAATAAAAAAGACACAAAGAAAAAAGTCTCGGAGGTAGGGGTATACGTGGGCCGGTTTGGGCTGGGTTTGGCCAAAACCAAAACCCAAACCACATTAGGTACTCCAGATTGGGTCCAATAAAAAACCACCCGTTAGAATGTTGGACCGGGTTTGACAAACCCATAAATTTCCGGTTTGGATTGGGTTGGGTAGTGAATTACCCAATTTATTATATATATATATATATATATATATATATATATATATATATATATATATATATATATATATTAAATGTCAAAAACAAACCATCAATTTTTTTCATAAAATTAACCTAACCCTCATATCTTCTTAAAAAATAGTGTAACCTTGTTTGTTCACTATTTTTTTAGCTTCATAGTATCAAAGTAATAAAATACGGAAATGTTAATCTTTTTTTTTATCAGCAAACAACTTTATTAAAAAGCTCTACATTGTACAAGACGTACAGTAGGCTAGTAGAAATACAACAAGCACCCAAATAAAAGGACCAAAGACCCCAACAGACACAACTAAAAGCCCCAAAGAAAACAAGCAGGCTATAAAAATCAGGGAAAAGACTAGCAGGTTCCCCCCTAAAACATAAAAACGCAGCAGCAACAGGAAAATAAAAAACATGCAGCAAGTAACACCAGAACTAAAAACATACAGCCAGCCCCCGAAAATTGAACGATAATTCCAAAGCTCCCCAAAGTCATCGGAAATGTTAATCTTAAAATACTTATAAATGTTCATATCATAAAATGATAATAGCAAATATTCAAGAAGAGACAAAAATAAATAGCGACAACCAAATCAAAATACAATAATATCATGGCTCATCACATTACAAAAAAAAGCCCAAAACATAATACAAAATAGTCTTGATTTCATCTTTAATATTCTCCACAATGCAAAGAGTCTTGACTTCATTGTTCATATTCTCCCACAACTGCAATAAAAATTTGAACATTAATTCACATATTACCAACTTCTTAAGATGCCTATAATCTACAGCCAAATCAAATCGGAACAAACAAAAAAAAGACTCTACTTCATGTATGGAAATAAAGCATAGTGTCAACTTCTTATTAACTTTGAGCTTTTAAACTAAATGAATTTCAAAGTATTCTAACATTGAGCTTTGTTTACTATATGAACATTCAACTTCTTACAACAGAGCAAAAGTATAAGTATAACACATACATAATAGAGAACAAAACATTGAGAGCAAAAGTATAAGACATGTTTATATTATAAGATGCTTACCATTAGTGAAAGATGAATCAAACAGAGTGGGAGAGAATCAACTTGTTTGCTATTCTGTTTCCGTCGGCGTTTTCAGAATTTAGAGAGAGTGAGAGTTTGAGACTGAGAGTTTGAGTATCAGAGAAAGAGAAGGTACTTAGGGATTTAAAGAGAAAGGATTTGGGGATTTTTGTCATTTCGTTTTCCATTGATTACTCTTCTTATTTTGGAAGTTGGAATACATTAACCATCACATTGGGTTTCCCTTCTCCGTATTAATGATTAAAACGGTACAAAAGCTGAAAAAAGTAGAAAAGCTTTTGGAATTTCTATTAACAAAAAAAAAAAAACCGGGTCAAGTGGGTTTTTGAGTCCGGGTCCGGTTTTGACCCGGGACCGGATTTTTTGTGTGGGTTTCCTTGTTTTCAAAACCATATAAACCCAATTACCCGATCCAAACCACTTTTTTGGATTGGATTGGGTGGGTTTGATCGGGTCAAGTGGGTTTGCCCAACCCATGTACACCCCTATTCGGAGGAGTTGCAGAACCTTTATAATATCTTAATATAGAAATTCAACCATTAATGATTTAAAGAAATTAATACTTGAAAATTAAATTAAAATGCATAAATTCCAAAATATAATAAAATAAAAAAAATTAATACTTAAAAAGTCAAAATGCATAAATTCCAAAATATAATTTTTACTTTCACTTCCTTATGGCAAGTATTAACATTCTCCATCTTGTTATACTCGACCAAACGATGTCTTTAATACTTACTGTGTTTTTTTTCCGTATTCCACCTTCAATTAACTTATGGTTACGGGACATGACAATGACAAACATTTTCCATTTAACGTAGATAGAGTGCTTAATTAAGATGACCACAAAAGACTAACGGCTCAGTCGTTGACTCTAACATGTACCATAAAAGACTAACGGTTGACTCACACCCGTTAGTTTCCTCGTCAATTTTGTTCAACTTAATAATAATCTGCAATTGCGGTCTTTCTCAAATTCCTTTGGTTCACGTGTATATCCCGTTAAAAGGGAAAGTTATTTTGTATGTTTACTTAAGATCCGATTAAAAATGCAAAACAATTTAAGTAAATAAATATGTTTTTATGTATTATTTTAAGATTGTTAAAGTAGTTTTTATGAAAAATGGTCTTTCTAATGTATGTTTTTGGGATAATCTTTAAGCATTCAATTTAAAGAAATTTTTTATTAAAAAAATTAGCTACTATGATCTTCAATGCGTTGATTTTACACATTTTCATAAAAATTCTATAAATAACTTACTATTTAAAGTCTTAAAGAGTGCCAAGAGTGTCCAGGTCACTTGTTAGCATTTGTCTATGAAAAATTAGCTTATAAAAATGAAAGCTTGTATGAACATTGTTCAGATTCACATTTATGATAGCATCCAGTGTATCAAGATTGGAAGAAGCTTAGGCCAATCATAAGCACAGTCTCACATACTAATACCAACAACATTCTTAAATGATTGTTATAGAAATGTAAAATGTTATTTAAGTACTTATATTTGTCTAATCTATTATCAAATATATCATAAGAAAGCAAATACAAAGAGTGCTATGAACCTTATTATTCCCATTACCATCTAAAATGGAACATTTAGGTAAACAGAAATAAACAAACAAGAAATATAAACCATAATCAACCATGCACATGGTTTCTCCTCATTTTCTTCTTTATCTTTGCCACTTTAATTACAACTGCCACATAAATCTTGTCAGCAACATCTTCCACCCATCTGAAATATGCATATCTCCAATTCTTCTTGAACCATAAAGTGCTAAAAACTCCCCATAAGCCAGTCGCAAACCCGAGTGCTATGACAAAGTAGAACCATACTTTTTCTACATCATCTCCATCTTCATCACCTTTGGTTTCAAAAGTTCCATGTGAAATATTACCAGAACAATTGTTTGAGAGTGGATATCCGCAAAGATATGGATTGTAAGAATAAATAGATGCGTTAAAAGTTAAAAACTGGTTATCTTTGGGAATTGGTCCTGAAAAGTTATTGTGAGACAAGCTTAAATGACCCAAATAAGTTAAAGCAGACATGGTGTTGGGTATAGTTCCTGAAAGTTGGTTACGAGACATGTCCAAAGATTCTAGTGATTTCATGTTTCCTATTGATTGAGGAATCTCTCCTTTCAATTGATTTATTGACAAGTTCAAACCATGTAGTCCTGTGAGCCAAGTGATTTCATTAGGAATCAATCCTACCAAATTGTTTTGTGACAAATCCAAGTTTACTACAAATATCAAATTTTTGGTATAATCAAGTTCCATTCCTTTCACCACTTGTGTGACATCTTGAGTAGACCACCACTCATATTCATCAGGACCAGGAGATGATGCATCGACTTCTGTTGGAAACTCATTTGACCATATCTGAGGAGCATCTGCTACTAAACTGTATGATTGCACGGGAACTGATGATATTGATTTTTCCAGTTTCATTCCTTCAAGGTTTCCTATGCATCGAGGTATTGAACCTTGTAATTTGTTTTTGGAAAGGTCCAATATTTGTAGTGATTTAAGTTGGCATAGTTGTGAAGGAATACTACCATTCAACATGTTTTGTCGCAGTCTAAGAACTTGCAGGAAAGGGAAGGTGTTTGTTGTCCATGATGATGGTATACTCCCAGAAAGTTGATTCTCACCAAGATCCAAAATCAACAATTGATTCAAATTTATAAAAGACGCAGGAAACTCTCCTTGAAGGCTATTATTGTTCAAATGCAACCAAGCCAATGATGAAAGATTCCCGAATGAGCTTGGAAATGCTCCAGTTAGCCTGTTAGATGACAACTTTATCTCAGACCATTGTTGATTATCCTTCCAACAATTTGGAATTTCACCAGACAAGTTGTTGTTTGAAAGGTGAAGGTTTCTCAATTGAAATTGACACAGAGAGATTGGTATTGAACCATTTAAGTGGTTATTTTGTAGAAACAAGTTTTCCAAAGACAACATTCTATGTCCAATATTTTTTGGAATTGAACCGGTGATTTTATTGTGTGAGAGATTCAAATGCCCCAAATTTAAATGCCAATCATTTTTCATAGACATTATTCCATCCAATTTGTTTGAAGAAATATCTAAATAATCCAAATTGGTAAGTTGACCAAGACTTTCAGGAATGATTCCATTAAATGAATTATTTGAAAGATCAAGAGAATATAGGTTTCCAAGTTTCCCTAGGCTTTGAGGGATTGAACCAAGGAATTTATTAGAAGAAAGATCTAAGTAATTCAAATTGACAAGTTGACCAAGATTTTCCGGAATGACGCCATTAAAGGAATTTTTTGAAAGAAGAAGAGAATATAGATTTTCAAGTTTCCCTAGGCTTTGAGGGATTGAACCAAGGAATTTATTAGAAGAAAGATGTAAGTAATTCAAATTGACAAGTTGACCAAGATTTTCCGGAATGACGCCATTAAAGGAATTATTTGAAAGATCGAGAGAATATAGATTTTCAAGTTTTCCTAAGCTTTGAGGAATAGAACCATCCAATTTATTAGAAGAAAGATCGATGTAAGTTAAATTGACAAGCTGTCCATTATTACTCGAAATGACCCCTTCCAATGCATTATTGGATAGATCTAGCTGTTGCAACTTTGACAACTTTCCTATGGACAATGGGATAGGTCCATGGAGAAAATTTGAACCAAAATGAAGGTACTTTAGATTTTCAAGCTGCCCCAACCATGTTGGCAGATGATCAGTGATATTATTATTGTTTAAGTTTAGTACCTCCAAATCATATGTATTGCATCCAGATAATTCAAAGTGTCCCATTAGTTCCCCTTGAAGCTTGTTTCTTGATAAATATAAATGTTTTAGGTGACACATGTTTGTTATGATTGATGATAGAAAACATTCTTTAAGAGTGAGTTGATTCGACTCAAGGTTAAGGTGCACAAGTCTCTTCAACTCAGCAAGCCATGGTGGAATTGAATTTAAATTATTTCCAGAAAGTTTGAGGAACTCAATGGAAAGCATGTTTCGAAAAGCATCGGGAATTGGACCATTGAGTCTATTGGATGAAAGATCAAGATACACAAGCTTTTTTAGGTTACTGAACGACAATGATGGAATTGAATCAATTTGGTTAAAGGAAAGGTCAAGGTGCACAAGTGATGACAAATTCATGAAAGCATGAGATATTGGACCATGAAATTCATTTTGAGAAAGGTGAAGAAGGGTAAGTTTCTCAAAGTGACTAAACCATGCTGGAATTGAAGTTAAACTATTTTCAGCAAGGTAGAGTGATTCTATAGAAGTCATGTTTTGAAGAGACTCAGGAACTGGATCTTGAAGCATATTTAATGAGAGGTCAAGATAGACAAGAGATGTCATGTTTTGGAAAGCATAAGGAGGAATGAGTGAATTGTCAATTTCACATTCGGACAAGGAAAGATGTAACAAGGAAGGAAGTCTATTGAGTACCTGGAACAAGTTGTGTGTGTCATTGATGCGAACATAACTCAAGTCAAGGTGTTTGAGTGAATGGAGTTTTGATATCCAACTGATGTCATCATTCATTTGTAATTCACTCCAAGAGTCAATATTGGAATAGCCATTGAAGCTGAGATCAAGAAATTGTAGGTTCTTCAGATTGCCGAGACTGTTGGGAATCCTCCCACTAAAACTAGCTCCAGAAAGAGAGAGATACTGAAGGCGTCCCATGGAACCGATAAACATGGGAATTGGACTCCTGCTGAAATTATTTCCAGACAAGTCCAAATAAGTCAAGTGTTCCAATTGTAACAAAGATGAGCTAACATGTGTAGCAACTACTCTGGAACAAGGCATATCATATGATTCATCATCTTCCATAAAGTAGCCCTCAAAAGTTTCTCCTTGTTGGTAACAAGGATTTTTGAGATCAAGCTTGACAACATGTCAAGTAACATTGTCACAGCCAATGCCTTCCCATTGGCAACAGTGAGTGCCTTTCCATGATGAAAGATTGTTTGGTGAATCATGTGAAATAGATGCTTTGAAATCGAGAAGGGCTTGCCTCTCATGTTCAATGCAGGGGACATATGAATTTGCACACAAGCATGTTTGTGCAATTTCAATCAACACTACCAGAAAAAGTAGTACAAATTTGTAATATCTTTCCATGTTTCTATTGGAATTGGAATTGTATTGGATGATGCCTTTCATTTCACTCAAACACCTTATATAGAGTAACAATAGTAAATCAACTTCCTGGAAGCATCCAACTAAAACCAAATATCATTTCAAACTTTTTGATGAAAAATAATATTTTAATTAATAAAGTAGTACAGTATTAAATATTAATTATAATCAACTATGAAATTACAAAACAATTTAGTAATTTTAATTATAAGGAATATATTTTTAAAAAAATGTATTTACTATTTAAAAAATAATGTATGTTTTAGTGACACATTTTTTCCCAAAGATATTTATATTTAGAGAGATGCAGTAGTAGTGAATTACTAGTGATCATACAATTTTCAACTCATCTAAATTTGAGTTAATTATTTGTTTATCCCAAAAAATCTTAGTATTTAAAGAACACTTATAAATATATTTATATTATCTTTTCTTTAAAAATATTAGCGGAACTTGAATTTAGAACCTCTCAAATTTAAAATTTATTTTTTTTACCAATAGACTATACCAATAAAATTACTCATTTTTTTATTATTTTATCAACGTATTTTCATTTTGTTTTACCTTCCGTTTACTTTATTTTCTAAGTTTCTCTAATTATATTGCTTCAAAAAAGATCTCTAATTATTCTTCTCCATGTACATATTCCAAATAAGCACACATATAATTTTATTTTTTAATGGACATCAATTGTTTGAACAAGAACAACTTGTTGTTCCCCGTCTTTCTTGCATACAACTCCTCAAGTTTGATCCAAAGAGAGCGAGCATGAGTCACCGAGCTCACATGATTCAAAACATTGTCATCTACCCATTGACGAATGTAACCACAAACTTGTCTATGCAACAAAGTCCATTCTTCATCGCTTTTTCCATCGGGTTTTTCATTAGAGAAAACCGGTAAGTGAAAGCCTTTAACATAAAGCAAATCTTCCATCTTGCCTTTCCAAACATTATAGTTGGATCCATTCAAACTAACCATCCTAGATGTGTTCGTCTCCATGATTGCACAACTCAAACCACGGCTCTAGATACCACTTGTTGGGGAAAAACTAGACTTAATAGTCTCTTATAAATGCGGAATTATTTCTCCCAATCACCTGTGCAATTAAGTAGACAACCAGAAAATCCAATCCAAGCAGAATAATAACAACGGCAAAATAAAATACGATACACCAATATTTAACGTGGAAAATCCTCCCAATGTGAGAGAATAAAAAACCACGGGACCAAGCCAGATAAATCTTCCACTATGAATAAATAATGGGTACACAATCAGTCATCTAGTAAACACTAGGAACAACGATAATCATCACCAATGGTGGAATCTAACAACAACTCAACTTCCACATAAATGGGTAAACTAACACAACCTAGAGAGAGATTTAAACAACTAAGAAAGATTAACTAAGTGATAGAAAATACATACTCAAGTTGTAGCTCAAAACAAGCAACTTTGCTACACACTCATTATCACTTAGAATCCAAAAATCTCCTCTTTTCAAATCAGACTTCGTGCACACGATTTCTTCTTCTCACAAGGTCTGCTACTGTTATGTTGTTGTGTTACTGTAGTTGTTTTTCTAATACATGTGAAACTAGGGATTTCAAATTCCCTTCCTTTTTGTTCCATCACGTGAGCAACACATGGAACCATGGGCCACAACAATTAACAACTTAAGCCCATTTACTTTAAACACCCCCTTTTCTTATTTTATTTATTTTTCACATTGATATGGGTCACTCCAAATAGGAGGGATAACCCAACAAATAGAACCATCTAATTTATTAGAAGAAAGATCAATGTGAGTTAAATTGACAAGTTGTCCAATAGATAATGGGATAGGTCCATGGAGGGAATTTGAACTAAAATCAAGGTACATTAGATTTTCAAGTTGCCCCAACCATGTTGGCATGCGATCACTAATATCATTATCCTTTAAACTCAGTACCTCCAATTCATATGTATTGCATCCGGATAATTCAAAGTGTCCCATTAATTCCCCTTGAAGCTTGTTATACGTTAAATCTAACACTTTTAGACGGCACATGTTTCTTATGATTGATGACAAAAAACATTCATTAAGAGTGAATTGATTCATCATAAGATTAAGATCCACAAGTCTCTTAAACTCAGCAAGCCATGGTGGAATTGAAGTTAAACTATTTGCCAAAAGGTTGATTGATTCAATGGAAGTCAAGTTTCGAAGAGCCTCCGAAATTGGACCATGAAGGTCATTAATTGAGAGGTCAAGAAGGGTAAGTTTCTCAAAGTGACTAAACCATGCTGGAATAAAAGTGAAACTGTTGTAAGAAAGAGAAAGTGATTCAATAGAAGTCATATTTTGAAAAGAATTAGGAATTGGACCATGAAGCTTATTGGATGAGAGGTCAAGATAGACAAGAGATGACATGTTTTGGAGAGCATAATGAGGAATAAGTGAATTGTCAATTTCACAGTTATGCAAGGAAAGATGTAACAAGGAAGGAAGTGTATTGAGTACCTGGAACAAGTTGTGCGTTTCAATGAGGCGAACATAACTCAAGTCAAGGTGTTTGAGTGAATGAAGTTTTGATATCCAACTTATGTCATCATTCATTTGTAATCTATCTTCAAACTCCAAATGCAATCCATCTTCAAACTCCGAATAGAAAGGGTGATAGTAATTGGAGCTGAGGTCAAGAAATTGTAGGCTCTTAAGATTGCCGAGATTGGTGGGAATCCTCCCACTAAAACCAGCTCCAGAGAGAGAGAGATACTCAAGGCGTCTCATGGAACCGATGAACATGGGAATTGGACTCCGGCTGAAATCACTTCCAGTCAAGTCCAAATAAGTCAAGTGTTCCAATTGCAACAAAGATGAGCTCACATTTGGAGCAGCTACGTATACATACTTAAGATCAAGCTTGACAACATGTCGAGTAACATTGTCACAGCCAATGCCTTCCCATTGACAACAGTGAGTGCCTTTCCATGTGGAAAGCCTGTTTGATGGATCTTGTACAATAGATGATTTGAAATCGAGAAGGGCTTGCCTCTCTTGTTCAATGCAAGGGACGTTTGTGAATATATACTACCTCTCTCCCTTTATGTTGTGTGAATATTTTTTTTATAAGTATAATGTATTCACTCCGATTAATATAATAAAATCATTTAGAGAATAAGTTGAAAAAAATTAGGTTTAGGTTTATGGGTTCATATTGTGCTCAACATTAACTCTTCTAATCAATTTAACATGAAACTTTACTCACACTTGATATATACCCGACATTTATTTTAAAAAAGCTCACACTTAATATATCTCAACATATATCCTCAAGTGTGAGTCTCTTTCATGTCTGTGATTTAATACCTCTCATTTATTGTCGCCATCAAGTCGAATTAGACTTTAATACAACTGTTGGACAGTGATAGAGAGTCTCATCGAGTTTAATCAACACCTTAGGCTAAGAGTAACCACATAAGTGACTTTGACACCGCATTTTTCACTCAAAACCTTAACGTATTGGTTTATGGGTCCTTTCACTTAAATGTTTTCTCAACATCAACTCTTATAATCAATGTGAGACTTAATTCACACTTGATCTATCTCAACACAAACTTGGGTAGCTACCATGTACTCGATAACCGTAGTGGACAAAGCTATATCGATTTTTAATTTGGATAATCAATTTGGGTGTGTTTGTTTTATCTTTAAAAAAAATAGTTTTTTTTTTTTTGTATTTTTAAAATAGATTTTATAAAATTGTTTTTCAAAATATTACAAGTTTTTTTATATTAATTTTTTCTAAATTCAAACACTAATTTTGACATTATATAACATAAACGTACATTATTGAAGATCAAAACATAGTTAAAATCTCAATTTTTACAAAAAGTTGTATTTCAAAAATGATTTTTATGAAAATCTATTTGAAATAGCTTCAAAATATCAAAAATTTCAATGCGGAGGGTAACTATTTGAAATTTTGATATCTAAAAAAATTTTCAATAAAATGATGAAATACCTAAAATGACATTTTAAGAATAACTATTCAAACCAAATTTTTATTTAAAGCTTTTATAAAAAGTTTCTTTGTAAAACAATTTTACACAAAATTATATTACACTACAAGAATCTATTTTAAAAAAATCTATAACAAACGCATTCTTTATCTTCTCCTGCAAGTGAAAAAACACAACCAGTACGTAGCATCACTCGTGTTCATGGACATTCATGGACATGGTTTCTCCTCATTTTTTTCTTTATCATTGCCACTTTAATTACAACTGCCACATAGATCTCGTCTGCAACATCTTCCACCCATCTGAAATAAGCATGTCTCCAATTCTTCTTGAACCACAATGTGCCAATAACTCCCCATAAGCCGGTTGCGAAACCGAGTGCTATGACAAAGTAGAACCATACTTTTTCTACCTCATTGTCATCTTCATCACCTTTGCTTTCAGATGTTCCATACAAAATATCACCAGGACACTTATTTGTGAGTGGAGATCCACAAAGATATGGGTTGTAAGCATAAATTGACGGGTCATCAAGAGTTAAAAACTGATTATCTTTGGGAATTGGTCCAGAAAGGTTATTGTGTGACAAGTTTAAATGACTCAATGATGTTAAAGCAGACATGGCATTTGGAATTGTGCCTGAAATTTCGTTATGCGACATGTCCAAGGACTCTAGGGATTTCATGTCTCCTATGGTTCGAGGAATCTTTCCTTTCAATTGATTTTTTGCCAAGTTCAAACCATGCAGTCCTGTGAGCCAAGTGATTTCATTAGGAATGAATCCAACCAAATTGTTTTCTGACAAGTCCATGTTGACTACAAGTTTTACAATTTTGGTATATTTAAGTTCCCTTCCTTTTACAAATTCAGTCACATCTTGATCGGACCAATTAGATTCACTGCTATTAGAACGTACTATATCGGCATATGTAAGGAGCTCATATGACCATATTTGATGAGCCTTGGCTATAAATTTGTAAGACTGCATGAGAACTGATGGTGATTTTTCCAATGTCATTCCTTTAAGGTTTCCTATGCATTGAGGTATTGAACCATGTAATTTGTTTCTGGAAAGGTCCAAAATTTTTAATGATTTGAGTTGGCATAGTTGTGAAGGAATACTACCACTCAACATGTTTTGTCGCAGTCTAAGAACTTGCAGTGAGGGAAATGTGTCTGTTGTCCATGATGATGGTATACTCCCAGAGAGTTGATTCTCACCAAGATCCAAAATCAACAATTTCTTCAAATTTATGAAAGATGCTGGAAACTCTCCTTGAAGCCTATTATTGTTCAAATGCAACCAAGCCAATGATGAAAGATTTCCGAATGAGCTTGGAAATGCTCCCGTTAGCTTGTTGGATGACAAATTTATTTCAGACCATTCTTGATTATCCTTCCAACAATTTGGAATTTCACCTGACAAATGGTTGTTTGAAAGGTCCAGGTTAATCAGTTGACATTGGCACAAAGAGGTTGGTATTGAACCATTTAAGTGGTTATTTCTTAGAAACAGGTTTTCCAAAGACAACATTACATGGCCAATATTTTTTGGAAGTGAACCAATGATTTGATTATGGGAGAGATCCAAAAGCCACAAATTTGAATACCAACCATTTTTCATAGACATTATCCCATCCAACTTGTTTGAAGAAATATTCAGATAATTCAAATTGACAAGTTGACCAAGACTTTCAGGAATGGATCCATTAAAAGAGTTGTTTGAAAGATCAAGATGATATAGATTTGCAAGTTTCCCTAGGATTTGATCTGGAATAGAACCGTCAAATTTATTAGAAGAAAGATCTAACTTCTCTAAATTGACAAGTTGACCAAGATTTTCAAGAATTAGGCGACTAAAGAAATTATTTGAAAGATCAAGAGAATAGAGATTTTGAAGCTTCCCTAGGCTTTGAGGAATTGAATCATCAAATTTATTAGATGAAAGATCTAAGTCACGCAAATTGACAAGTTGGGCAAGATTTTCAGGAATGAGACCATTAAAGAAATTATTTGAAAGATCAAGATAATATAGATATGCAAGTTTCCCTAGGCTTTGAGGGATGGAACCATGAAATTTATTAGAAGAAAGATCTAAGTTATTTAAATTGACAAATTGACCAATATTTTCTGGAATGGGGCCATTAAAGAAATTATTTGAAAGAGAAAGAGAATAGAGATTTTCAAGCTTCCCTAAACTTTGAGGAATAGAACCATCCAATTTATTAGAAGAAAGATCGATGAAAGTTAAATTGACTAGTTGTCCAATATTACTCGAAATGACCCCTTCCAATGAGTTATTAGATAGATCTAGCTCTCGCAAGTTTGACAACTTTTCTATAGACAAGGGGATAGGTCCATGGAAAAAGTTTGAACCAAAATGAAGGTACTTTAGATTTACAAGCTGCCCCAACCATGTTGGCATGCGATCACTAATATCATTTTCCGATAAACTCAGTTCCTCCAAATCATATGTATTGCATCCAGATAATTCAAAGTGTCCCATTAATTCCCCTTGAAGCTTGTTTCCTGATAAATCTAATTGTTTTAGGTGGCACATGTTTGTTATGATTGATGATAGAAAACATTCTTTAAGAGTGAGTTGATTCCACATAAGATTAAGGTGTACCAGTCTCTTCAACTCAACAAGCCATGATGGAATTGAAGTTAAACTATTTTCAACAAGGTAGAGTGATTCAATGGAAGTCATGTTTCGAAAAGCCTCTGGAATTGGACCATTAAAGCCATTGGAAGAAAGGTCAAGAAGGGTAAGTTTCTCAAAGTCAGTAAACCATGCTGGAACAAAAGTGAAATTGTTATGAGAAAGATAGAGCGATTCAATAGAAGTCATTTTTTGAAGACACTCAGGAATTGGATCTTGAAGCTCATTGACTGAGAGGTCAAGATAGACAAGAGATGTCATGTTTTGGAGAGCATAAGGAGGAATGAGTGAATTGTCAATTTCACATTCGGACAAGGAAAGATGTAACAAGGAAGGAAGTGTATTGAGTACCTGGAACAAGTTTTGTGTGTCATTGATGCGAACATAACTCAAGTCAAGGTGTTTGACTGAATGGAGTTTTGACATCCAACTGATGTCATCATTCATTTGTAATTCACTCCAAGAGTCAATATTGGAATAGCCATTGAAGCTGAGATCAAGAAAGTGTAGGTTCTTGAGATTGCCGAGACTGTTGGGAATCGTCCCACTAAAACGAGCTCCAGAGAGAGAGAGATACTGAAGGCGTCGCATGGAACCGATGAACATGGGAATTGTACTCCCTGTGAAATCATTTCCGCTCAAGTCCAAATAAGTCAAGTGTTCCAATTGCAACAAAGATGAGCTAACATTTGTAGCAACTACACTGTGTTCAAAACTGTAACAAAGCATATCATATGATTCATATTCCAAACAGTAGTCGTCAAAATGTCCTCCTTGTTGGTAACAAGGATTTTTAAGATCGAGCTTGACAACATGTCCAGTAACATTGTCACAACCAATGCCTTCCCATTGACAACAGTGAGTGCCTTTCCATGATGAAAGGTTTTTTGGTGAATCATGTGAAATAGATGCTTTGAAATCGAGAAGGGCTTGCCTCTCATGTTCAATGCATGGGACATATGAATTTGCACACAAGCATGTTTGTGCAATTTGAATCAACACTACCAAAAAAAGTAGTACAAATTTGTAATATATTTCCATGTTTTCTATTGGAATTGGATTGGATGATGGCTTTCATTTCACTCACACAACTTATATATAAATTTAGTACTCCTATCATTTTTCATCTATTTTACTTGATTTTTTCTATGCGAATAATTCATTTGAGACCGAGTCCTTAATTAAGTTACATCCACAAGCATTCCCGTCATACTACTACTAGACTAGAACTATAGAAGTAAATGACAAGTCAAGCTTTAAAATTTAAGCCTTTGAATTTTCAACACTCTAAAATTTAAGCTGTTCTGATTTATTAGAAAATTAATTATATTTTTAGTGCCACAAAATAATTCTTTTCTTTTTTGACAATAAAATAATTCTTTTTTTAATAGTCACATTAAATTCAACTTTAAATTTCAACAATACTACTCGTACTATTTTTTTATTTTTCATTTTTGTAACAGTTGAAAAAAGAAATCAAATTCAAATAAAATTTCCACATTAAACTTTTGGGATAAATTGTGAACGCGCATAATAAAATTACATGTTTTTTTTTATTTTAAAGTGACCATTATTATCAAGTGTTGAGTCAAAGTCCCCCGATACACAAGAAGTTGTTCAAAAAATTTTTTTATATAAAAGACTGAAGAGAATATTCAAGTTTAAGAGAATTTGAATTTTCTACACTATCAAATTGTGGACACAAATAAAGTTGTGTTTTTTATTGCATCCAGATAATTCAAAGTGTCCCATTAATTCCCCTTGAAGCTTGTTTCCTGATAAATCTAATTGTTTTAGGTGGCACATGTTTGTTATGATTGATGATAGAAAACATTCTTTAAGAGTGAGTTGATTCCACATAAGATTAAGGTGTACCAGTCTCTTCAACTCAACAAGCCATGATGGAATTGAAGTTAAACTATTTTCAACAAGGTAGAGTGATTCAATGGAAGTCATGTTTCGAAAAGCCTCTGGAATTGGACCATTAAAGCCATTGGAAGAAAGGTCAAGAAGGGTAAGTTTCTCAAAGTCACTAAACCATGCTGGAATAAAAGTGAAATTGTTATGAGGAAGATAGAGCGATTCAATGGAAGTCATGTTTCGAAAAGTCTCCGGAATTGGACCATGAAGGCCATTGGAAGAAAGGTGAAGAAGGGTAAGTTTCTCAAAGTCACTAAACCATGCTGGAACAAAAGTGAAATTGTTATGAGAAAGATAGAGCGATTCAATAGAAGTCATGTTTTGAAGACACTCAGGAATTGGATCTTGAAGCTCATTGACTGAAAGGTCAAGATAGACAAGAGATGTCATGTTTTGGAGAGCATAAGGAGGAATGAGTGAATTGTCAATTTCACATTCGGACAAGGAAAGATGTAACAAGGAAGGAAGTGTATTGAGTACCTGGAACAAGTTTTGTGTGTCATTGATGCGAACATAACTCAAGTCAAGGTGTTTGACTGAATGGAGTTTTGACATCCAACTGATGTCATCATTCATTTGTAATTCACTCCAAGAGTCAATATTGGAATAGCCATTGAAGCTGAGATCAAGAAAGTGTAGGTTCTTGAGATTGCCGAGACTGTTGGGAATCGTCCCACTAAAACGAGCTCCAGAGAGAGAGAGATACTGAAGGCGTCGCATGGAACCGATGAACATGGGAATTGTACTCCCTGTGAAATCATTTCCGCTCAAGTCCAAATAAGTCAAGTGTTCCAATTGCAACAAAGATGAGCTAACATTTGTAGCAACTACACTGTGTTCAAAACTGTAACAAAGCATATCATATGATTCATATTCCAAACAGTAGTCGTCAAAATGTCCTCCTTGTTGGTAACAAGGATTTTTAAGATCGAGCTTGACAACATGTCCAGTAACATTGTCACAACCAATGCCTTCCCATTGACAACAGTGAGTGCCTTTCCATGATGAAAGATTGTTTGGTGAATCATGTGAAATAGATGCTTTGAAATCGAGAAGGGCTTGCCTCTCATGTTCAATGCAGGGGACATATGAATTTGCACACAAGCATGTTTGTGCAATTTCAATCAACACTACCAGAAAAAGTAGTACAAATTTGTAATATCTTTCCATGTTTCTATTGGAATTGGAATTGTATTGGATGATGCCTTTCATTTCACTCAAACACCTTATATAGAGTAACAATAGTAAATCAACTTCCTGGAAGCATCCAACTAAAACCAAATATCATTTCAAACTTTTTGATGAAAAATAATATTTTAATTAATAAAGTAGTACAGTATTAAATATTAATTATAATCAACTATGAAATTACAAAACAATTTAGTAGTTTTAATTATAAGGAATATATTTTTAAAAAAATGTATTTTACTATTTAAAAAATAATGTATGTTTTAGTGACACATTTTTTCCCAAAGATATTTATATTTAGAGAGATGCAGTTGTTGTAGTGAATTACTAGTGATCATACAATTTTCAACTCATCTAAATTTGAGTTAATTATTTTGTTTATCCCAAAAAATCTTACTATTTAAAGAACACTTATAAATATATTTATATTATCTTTTCTTTAAAAATATTAGCGGAACTTGAATTTAGAACCTCTCAAATTTAAAATTTATTTTTTTTACCAATAGACTATACCAATAAAATTACTCATTTTTTATTAATTTATCAACGTATTTTCATTTTGTTTTACCTTCCGTTTACTTTATTTTCTAAGTTTCTCTAATTATATTGCTTCAAAAAAAAAATCTCTAATTATTCTTCTCCATGTACATATTCCAAATAAGCACACATATAATTTTATTTTTTAATGGTTACATGTAAAACAAGGAATTTATTAGGTTGTATTTGTAAGGGTTGAATTGCCTCTAGTAGTCCCTTACTAATATAATCTTTTACTTAGAAAAAAAAAAAGAATTTATTAGGAATCGCAGTTAATTCTTTTTTTGTCAAAATTGTGTGTGTGTGTGTAAGTATATATATATATATATATATATAAAAGAATTATAAATCGATTTAATAGATCGATTACACAAAGTTAACGTTATTATATGTTTTTAATCTTTTTTTATGGATATACGTTTTTAATATTATTGTGAAAATTTCATATTCCTTTTTTGAAACCAAATCACTTATGTAATTTTTAATATTTTTTTGGCCTTTAGATGATCTTTTTTAGATAAAATGGAAAATATATTACTATATAAAAATAAAAGATACAAAGATCGGGGACATTAGACTTTATCCACCCGTAACTAAACAGAATACATCATTTTTTTAAAGTAAGAATATATCATGATCGGGCAACATCAAGTTAAATAATCCTAATCAATTTTAGCAATACAAACAATCGTCATGAGTGCAGTTCAACGAACTTGCATATGGGCATGAAACTAAGTTATAAAAAAAATATAAAGAGTGATAGCATCAACAAAGATCAACAAGAGTTCAAAATTTAACGAATGGATCAACCGCCAAAACACGAAACTAGACCCACATGCCAACGACCCCGAACAAGCGGCAGACATAAAAGCTCTTTCGAGCATAATCGTGCGAACAAAGTCGCAAATAAGGCCCGAGAGGAGGTAAATCTGACAATCTTGAGACAAGCAAATCTCGACAGACCTGAAACAAAAGAGAAACAAAGAGCACAAAAACACCAACACAACCATAGAACCAAGAACATACGTAATTTAGAACCAAATTCTTTCGGATTTACGAAACCAAATACTACCACCCAATCTCTGATAAGAACATGAACAAAAAAGAAAGCAACAAACAATACAAAAACATAATATCGAAGCCACCACAAAAAGCCACCGACCACCATGGCAAGGGAGGTGATGGTGGTTGAAACAGAACTGAGTTTGCAAAAAAGATATAAGTGACTTGAACGAAAATTAACACTGACTAATAATCAGCCGACTAAATACAAAATATAATTACACAAAAAGCTCAAAAATATTAGCCCAACTTTCACATCCTCACAAGATAAAACAATAGAAGATTAAGAGAGGCAATGGGAACTAATAAGTTCACCTAATTCCTTTCTAAAAACACTAATGATAGTAGAGAACAAGATCCAAGAATAAATATTACTAAACTAGCTAGAAATTAAAGTATCCAAACTAGAGAAAAGCAACCACTAATTATGTTTAACTACACTCGTAAAATTTTTTATATTATTAAATACAAATTTTTAATCTTAGATATTTTAACATATATCTATAACCCAATAGTAAATTAAAAGTAAACGCAAAGTCTTGTTAAAAAAAAAGTAAACGCAAAGTCAAGTATTAAAGTTTAAAAGTTGTGGACACAAATAAAGTTATCTATTTATTAGTTTTGCATAGAGCTGTAAAAATGGGTCGGGCTATCGGGCCGGCCCATTAGCCCTATAGTTTTATACGGATCGGGCTTTAAAAAAAGTTGATCGGATCTTATTGGGCCGGCCCCTCGGGCCAATATTTTTAATGGGCCATTATGGGCCGGCCCCATGGGCTTTTGGGCCGGCCCCTTAAAGAGTTAAAAAAAAAAATTAAAATAGTTTTAGCTAAAAATAAGAATTTTTAGATAATTAAGTAACAAAAGATGAGATTTGTTAGTTAGGAGATAATTATTAAACCAAATTTGTTTTTTTTTACGATTAAACCAAGTTTGTTATGATTATCTTTATTTGAAAAAAATAATAACAACTTAATCAATCATTATAAATAGAAAAGTATAAGAAAGAAATTAATCAAATTATATGGATATTAATTTGTGGGTGATACATATGTAGTTTTATTGTCCATTCAATTTATTTTGTAAAAAAAATTTGTCAAAAAAAAAAATGAAAGTTTGTCGGACCGGCCCATCGGGCCATGTAGGCATTTGCTTATTGGATTGGGCTTAACGGGCCGGGCCATGAGGCTTAATGGGCCGGCCCACTAAAACCCCTTTATATGTCATGGCCCCCGGACCGAGGTGGGCCGGGCCGGCCCCTTTTGACAGCTCTACTTTTGCATAGGGTTGGGAATATGTCAGGTCGGCTTACAGGATCTACATCCTAGCCTATATAGACTCAAGTTAGGCCAAACTATTTTTAAATAGAATGGGTTTAGACATTTTATAAGTCTTTTTAGTTAAAAAGATCATACCATAGATCATGAAAAAGTCTTTTAAATCTACTAGACTTACCTTCTTAAATAAATATGATAATATTTTTATTAATATTATTATTATTATATATATTGAAATTTGTATCTTAATTAAATTATAAATATGCTAATATTTTCGGTAGTTTAAGTTTACTAATATTTATTAATTTTTTCATATATATAAATATATTATTATAAATTAGAATTGAAATATGATGTTATATATAATTAAATTCTCTAAAATATCATGTGAAATATTAAAAAAGAATGTATAATCTCATTGGTCTATTAGTTTTTTTTCAAATATGTTCATTGAAATAGACTTTTAAACATGCTAACAAGTCATATCAGACTTTCAAAATATCAGACTCAGGCCTAAAAAATAAGCTTATCGCAAACTATAGACCACCAAGCATAGGGAGTTAATTTCTCAACAGGCCAAGTTTGACAAAGTCTAGCCTAGCATATTCCCAATCCTTTCCACACAATAATTTTCGTAATAAAATTTCCAGATTATAGTCCCTTTTAAGTACGTGAAATGCAAGTAAAGTTGTCGGTGTTTTTGGATTTCAAAGTGCCCATTATTATCATATGTTGGGTCAAGGGTCCCGCATACAAAATTTTGTTTTTCGTTCTTAAGTATGTTTTGGGACCAATTATTTTTGGTTTAATTATTTGAGTTTCTACAAAAGTACATCTAAACACATTTAAAATTATTTAGCTTTTGCGAGTTTTAGTTTTTTTATCGATTTTCGGTTATTTTTTGGATTGCATTGAATTTGAGCACCCTTAGACCAAGCTCAGGGCTTTAATTTCTCAACAGGCCAAGTTTGGCAAAGCCTAGCCTAACCTAACGTATTCCCAACGCTTTCCACACAATAATTTTCGTTATGAAATTTCCAGGTTATAGTCCCTTTTAAACACGCGAAATGCAAGTAGAGTTGTCATCGCTTTTTGGATTTCAAAGTGCCCATTATTATCATATGTTGAGTCAAGGGTCCCACATATACAAACTTTTGTTTTTCTTTTATAAGTATGTTTTGGGACCAATTATTTTTTGTTTAATTACTTGAGTTATCATTTTCTCTTATGTTTTTAAAAGAATTGTGAGACTAAATTGATATATTAATATTACTTTAGGGACTATTTAATATATTTTGGTAGTTTATGAACTAAATTGAAGAGAAGTGCTAGATTAAGGGCTAAATTAATAGCTTATTTTACATATTTTTTTCTTTATTTACACTCATTCATGAAATTAATTCTCCTATTTTAAAATCATTCGGTTTTAATTCCTCCAACTAGGTGTCAAACTCAGATTCCTCCAAACGATTCGTCCTATCACTTGAGTTCAATGTATTTGTTGTAATTTAATTTTTTTTAAATAATATGATATACATCTTGGTCATATTGAATTATTAAAAAACATTAAATTACAAAATAAATCATTAAAAACTTCGATTTCAATCTCAAAAAGTATTCATATTTGTAATTTAACTAATGAAATATAAATAATTAATCTACCTAGATAAATTTTCATGTCATTTGAAACATTAAATTACCATTTTTATATATAAAAAGCTGGACAAAATAGTTATTTTAAAATAGATAAACCAATTTCGAGAGTGAGTGTAAATAAAGAGATCAAAACTGTAATTAATTTTTTATTTTTGGCTTAAGAGCCCGTTTGTTATAATTTTTTTTTAAAAATAATTATTTATTTCAAAAAAATAACCACTTTTAAAAATATTCTCGGTTTGTTATAGTTTTTAAAAATAATCAGAATCTAAAAATAATCTAAAAACCGCTAAAAATAAGAAGCTAAAAATAGTACAGTAGCTTCTTAAAAAGTTTGTTTTTATCTCTCTAGAATTTTCACCTCTGTCTAATGCTTGAATACTGAATACACACACCAGTTTTTATTATAAAAAAAAAAATATTTTTATATTCATAGAATGTTTAATGTTACGGTAAAAAAAAGAATGTTTAATGTATTTAACTCATATTATAAACTATATACATCAAAATTCAATGAATCTAAAAATCAATATCTTTTTAAAATAAAAGCCTGAAGAGGTAGCTTGCGGTATCGATTCTTTATTATAATTTGTGGCCGAATAAATGTTCGGAAAATACTCCATACTGCGAGTTCAAGTCCAAATGCAGATTTCAATAGCAAAAACACATAAATGAATTGGCAGTAATTTCAATCCCTTGATGGATCAGTGGTGAAGGCAAAACAGGAAGGGGTTGATGAAAGAATTATTTCAGTCCCTTGACATATGGCCTGATAGCCTTTCTTGAATCAACACTAAGTTTAAACTAATCACTCCTCTAGTTCTTCTTATGTTGTGATTTTATACTTGCAACAAAAATTAAATAAATTCCTTTGACTAAATATAAGGCTTTTATGGTTCAGTAATCACCGGTCAGATCAGTCAGAACTCTAACTGTTTGGACCAGCTTCATCGTGATTCTTGCAACAAAATCCACCGTGACTGTGATGATCATGGGGATTTTTATCAGAGTCGTGTGGTACATCATCTTCATTGCTATCATCTTCATCAAAGGGCTTCCCTTTATGAAAGATACAACACTTCTTTGAACTCTTTTTCTGCATGAGCTCATTGTCCACAGTGCCGTCTTTCCACGATACCTTCTTCTTCTTGCGATTGAGGGAGAGAAAAAGGACTTCAGGTTGCTGTTGTTCCTGCTGAGATGAAGAGGATGATGGAACTGAGGTTTCAATTGTTATGGTTGTGGTGCCATTAACAGAAGGGGAAGACAAGGCTACTGGTCGGGTGTTGCCCCTGCGTCTGTCCATGATTGGCAAAACAGAACTGCAAGAGACGCAAATTGATGAGATCTTAACAGTGTAATTTCCGAGGCTGCTCTGTGTCCTCTTTTACTTGCAGTACTGGTATTTAGCTAAGTTAAAGGTGATAAGATGGGGTGCAACACAAAGATTTCCCAAAGATCACCCATCCTATTACTACTCTTGCCCTAACATACTTATCTGCAGAAATCTTATGGAATCCAGTGCACTAGCTAATTTCTTCATCACCAAGCAACCGCATCACAAGTGTGGATCATGATAGTGGATGTGTGCCTCACTTAGACTGACATCCACTCCAGCTCTTGTGTTAGTTAGGTTAGTTAGAGTTCTGTTATGCCACGTGTATGCCAGCGGTATGCCAGCTCATGCATGCTTCTAGAATAGTTTCCATGTATATAAGCTAGTAAAGGCTTTGTAACAAACAGTTGGTTATCATTTTTAGTTCAATGAAATTTCATTTCCTCTTTCAATCAATGATGAACATTGATTCTTTCTCTCTTCAATGGTGACATCTTTAAGAATAATCCTCTAAAAATGATGTCCAAGATATGCACGATTGGCAAAACACAATGCATTTTCTCGAGTGTATTATCGAGATTAATACTAAAATAAGATTAAGATAATTGTAGTTAGACTTAATCAAAATAACATAAAATAAGTGTATAGAGTGGTATGAACCTTATTCCCATCTAAAATGGAACATTTTGAAAAACAGAAATAAACAAACAAGATATATAAACATAGAATCACTCATGGACATGGTTTCTCCTCATTTTCTTCTTTATCTTTGGCACTTTAATTACAACTGCCACATAAATCTTGTCAGCAACATCTTCCACCCATCTGAAGTATGCATGTCTCCAATTCTTCTTGAACCATAAAGTGCCAAAAACTCCCCATAAGCCAGTCGCAAACCCGAGTGCTATGACAAAGTAGAACCATACTTTTTCTACATCATCTTCATCCCCATCACCTTTGGTTTCAGATGTTCGATGCAAAATATCACCAGGACACATATTTGGGAGTGGAGATCCACAAAGGTGTGGGTTGTAAGCATAAATAGAAGGATCATTAAAAGTTGAAAACTGATAATCTTTCGGAATTGGTCCTGAAAAGTTATTGTGAGACAAGTTTAAATGACCCAAATAAGTTAAAGCAGACATGGTTTTTGGAATTGTTCCTGAAAATTGGTTTTGAGACATGTCCAAGGATTCTAGTGATTTCATGTCTCCTATTGATTGAGGAATCTCTCCTTTCAATTGATTTATTGACAAGTTCAAGCTATGTAGTCCTGTGAGCCAAGTGATTTCATTAGGAATAAATCCAACGAAATTGTTTTGTGAGAAATCCATGTTAACTACAAACTTCAAATTTTTGGTATAATCAAGTTCCATTCCTTTCACCACTTGTGTGACGTCTTGAGTAGACCAATCAGATTCAGGACCATCAGCAATACCAAAACCAGGAGATGGTGCATCAACTTCTGTGAGAAACTCATTTGACCATATTTGAGGAGCATCTGCTACCAAATTATAAGATTGCATGTGAACTGAAGATGATAATGATTTTTCCAATTTCATTCCTTCAAGGTTTCCTATGCATCGAGGTATTGAACCTTGTAATTTGTTTCTAGAAAGGTCCAAAATTTTTAGTGATTTGAGTTGGCATAGCTGTGAAGGAATACTACCATTCAACATGTTTTGTCGCAGTCTAAGAACTTGCAGGGAAGGGAAAGTGTTTGCTGCCCATGATGATGGTATACTCCCAGAGAGTTGATTCTCACCAAGATCCAAAATCAACAATTTCTTCAAATTTATGAAAGACGCTGGAAACTCTCCTCGAAGGCTATTATTGTTCAAATGCAACCAAAGCAATGATGAAGGATTTCCAAATGAGCTTGGAAATGCTCCAGTTAGTTTGTTGGATGACAATTTTATCTCAGACCATTCTTGATTATCTTTCCAACAGTTTGGAATTTCACCGGACAAATGGTTGTTTGAAAGGTCAAGGTTGTACAGTTGACATTGGCACAAAGAGGTTGGTATTGAACCATTTAAGTGGTTATTTTCTAGAAACAAGTTTTCCAAAGAACACATTATATGGCTAACATTTTTTGGAAGTGAACCCGTGATTTGATTATGGGAGAGATCCAAAAGCCACAAATTTGAATACCAACCATTTTTCAAAGACATTATTCCATCCAACTTGTTTGAAGAAATATCCAAAAAATTCAAATAGACAAGCTGATCAAAACTTTCAGGAATGGATCCATTAAAAGAATTATTTGAAAGATCTAAGATATTTAAATTGACAAGTTTTCCTAGGCTTTGAGGGATTGAACCGTGAAAATTATTAGAAGAAAGATCTAAGTCATTTAAATTGACAAGTTGACCAAGAATCTCAGGATTAAGCTCATTAAAGCAATTATTTGAAAGATTAAGAGAATGAAGATTTTCAAGTTTCCCTAGGATTTGAGGGATTGAACCGTGAAATATATTAGAAGAAAGATCTAAGGCTTTTAAATTGACAAGTTGACCAAGATTTTCAGGAATGAGCGCATTAAAGGAATTATTTGAAAGAAGATGAGATTCTAGATTTTCAAGTTTCCCTAGACTTTGAGGAATAGTGTTGGGGAAAAACTAGACTTAATAGTCTCTTATAAATGCGGAATTATTTCTCCCAATCACCTGTGCAATTAAGTAGACAACCAGAAAATCCAATCCAAGCAGAATAATAACAACGGCAAAATAAAATACGATACACCAATATTTAACGTGGAAAATCCTCCCAATGTGAGAGAATAAAAAACCACGGGACCAAGCCAGATAAATCTTCCACTATGAATAAATAATGGGTACACAATCAGTCATCTAGTAAACACTAGGAACAACGATAATCATCACCAATGGTGGAATCTAACAACAACTCAACTTCCACATAAATGGGTAAACTAACACAACCTAGAGAGAGATTTAAACAACTAAGAAAGATTAACTAAGTGATAGAAAATACATACTCAAGTTGTAGCTCAAAACAAGCAACTTTGCTACACACTCATTATCACTTAGAACCCAAAAATCTCCTCTTTTCAAATCAGACTTCGTGCACACGATTTCTTCTTCTCACAAGGTCTGCTACTGTTATGTTGTTGTGTTACTGTAGTTGTTTTTCTAATACATGTGAAACTAGGGATTTCAAATTCCCTTCCTTTTTGTTCCATCACGTGAGCAACACATGGAACCATGGGCCACAACAATTAACAACTTAAGCCCATTTACTTTAAACACCCCCTTTTCTTATTTTATTTATTTTTCACATTGATATGGGTCACTCCAAATAGGAGGGATAACCCAACAAACTCCCCCGACCGACTAGTTGGAGGGCAACACCAAACCGGCTTCCATACGACAAAATTCAAACTTTCCTCTAGGCAACACCTTCGTCAACATATCCGAACCGTTGTCATCGGTGTGAATCTTTTCAAGCTCCATCAACTTGGAATCTAACGCATCACGAATCCAATGATAACGAACATCAATATGCTTCGACCTTGAGTGAAAGGAAGAATTCTTCGACAAGTGAATAGCACTTTGATTATCACAAAACAAGACATATTTTTCTTGTTTCACACCAAGTTCCCTTGCAAATTTTCTCAACCATAACAACTCTTTTGACGCTTCTACAATGGCTATAAACTCGGCTTCGGTAGTAGAGAGTGCAACACACTTTTGCAACTTTGATTGCCAAGCCACGGCTCCCCCGGCAAAAGTCACCATATATCCCGAAGTAGATTTTCGATCATCCAAGCTTCCGGCAAGATCCGAATCCGTATAACCAACCAACATAGGCTTCTTGCATCCCAAAGTTAGTCTCAAATTCGAAGTGCCACGCAAATATCTCATCACCCACTTCACGGCCTCCCAATGATCTTTTCCCGAATTTGAGAGATAACGACTCACCACTCCCACGGCATGAGCAATATCGGGCCTTGTACAAACCATAGCATACATCAAACTACCAACGGCCGATGAGTATGGAATGTTCTTCATACTCAACTTTTCTTCACTTGTAGTTGGACATAGATTATGACTAAGCTTGAAATGAGAAGCAAGTGGAATGATCACCGCTTTAGCCTTATCCATACTAAAACGCCGAAGGACTTTCTCCACATATTTTTCTTGTGACAAATACAACTTCTTCTCATTTCGATCTCGAATAATTTCAATACCAAGAATTTTCCGAGCCTCTCCTAAATCCTTCATAGCAAAAGATTCACTCAAAGTGTTTTTCAACTCTTTAATTCTTGAAATATTATTTCCAACAATTAGCATATCATCCACATAAAGTAAGAGAATAATGAAATCACCTTCGGAAAAATTCCGGAAAAATACACAATGATCGGCCTTAGTCATCTTGTACCCATGTTCAATCATCATCGAGTTGAACTTTTGATACCATTGGCGAGATGCTTGTTTCAAACCATAAAGACTTTTTACCAACTTGCAAACATAGTCTTCTTTACCCTTCTCAACAAACCCATCCGGTTGTTCCATGTAAATTTCCTCATGTAGATCACCGTGAAGGAAAGCCGTCTTCACATCCATTTGTTCTACTTCCAAATCAAGACTAGCGGCTAGTCCAAGAACCAATCGAATAGATTGCATCTTCACAACCGGAGCAAAAATCTCGCCAAAGTCAATACCTTCCCGTTGTTTAAAACCTTTTACAACCAAACGAGCCTTGTATCTTCTTTGAGAAGTACACTCATCTTGTTTAATCCGATAAACCCATCTATTCTTCAATGCTCTCTTACCCTTTGGCAACTTCACTAACTCAAAAGTATTATTCTCACGAAGTGATTGCATTTCATCCTCCATGGCATCCATCCACTCCTTTTTGTTCTCATCCTCCAAAACTTCTTTAAACCTTTCGGGTTCTCCACCATCGATAAGAAAAACATACTCGTTCGAAGGGTATCGAACGGAAGGCCTTTTATCACGAGTAGACCGCCTCAACTCATTAGAGGCAATCGGTTGCTCAACATTTTCAATCTCTTGATCAACATCATTTTCAACAACATCTTCCGTATCACCTACATCAACAATATCATTAGGATTTAAAACATTATCAACATTTAAATCCATACCTTGATTTTCAATTGGAGCTTCTTCAAAAGTGATAGGGGTAGGAGCAATAGTAGTTGAGTCCGTATCAATCATTTCTTCATCTTCAAAAATTGGATCTTTATTCTCAACTTTGTCGATGTCTTCAATGGTATAATCCTCCATGAATACAACATCACGACTACGAATAAGTTTCCGTTTAAACGGATCAAAGAATCGATACCCAAACTCATCAAGTCCATACCCAACAAACACACATTTCTTTGACTTCTCATCCAATTTCTATCTCTCATCCTTCGGAATATGCACATAAGCCATGCATCCAAACACCCGAAGATGGTCATAGGAAACTTCTTTACCACTCCAAACATGATTTGGAACATCAAACTTCAATGGAACACATGGAGTGATATTCAAGAGATGTACAACCGTGTTCAATGCTTCTCCCCAAAAGTACTTCGGCAACTTTGATTGAGAAAGTAAACATCTCATCCTTTCAACCAAAGTTCTATTCATTCTTTCGGCCAACCCATTCAATTGTGGTGTTTTTGGAGGAGACTTTTGATGACGTATACCTTGCTCTTGACAATGCTTGTCGAAAGGACCAACATACTCTCCTCCGTTATCGGTTCGGATACACTTGAGCTTTTTTCCCGTTTCTCTTTCAACCGATGCTTGAAACGACTTGAAGGTATCTAGCACTTGATCTTTCGTCTTCAAAGTATAAGCCCATATTTTCCGAGAAAAATCATCAATGAAAGTCACAAAGTAATATGCACCACCAAGTGACCGTGTCTTCATCGGACCACACACATCGGAATGTACTAACTCTAACACTTCCGATTTCTTCTTTGGTTCGGATGACATAAAGGAAACTCGTCTTTGCTTACCCGCCAAACAATGTGAACATTTTCTCAACTTTGCATCGGAAACACCATGCAACACATTCTTCTTTGCCAAAATGCTCAAACCTTTTTCACTCATATGACCCAAACGCTTGTGCCATAATTCGGATGAGCTATCATTGTCACAAGTGTTGATATAGCACTTCGAAACTCCAAGCTGGACGACATACAAGTTTGAATTCCTTTTTCCTTTAGCAACCACCATTGAGCCTTTCTTTAACTTCCATTCATTGCCCGAAAAAGAATTATCATATCCTTCATTATCCAACTTTTCAACGAATAAAAGATTGAATCGAAGTTCCGGAATGTGTTTCACGCCTTTGAGAACTAGAGTAGTCCCATTGCTAGTTTCAACACAAACATCTCCTATTCCGATAACATTAGCTTGTCCATCATTTCCCATACGAACAACCCCAAAATCACCGGTCTCGTAAGTTGAAAAAAGATCACGCCTCGAGGTTGCATGAGTAGAAGCACCACTATCAACCACCCAATCCATCTCATCACATGATAGATTGACATTCTCGACACAACTATCACAAACAATAAAGAAGTCATCATCAACAATAGCAACATCTTCATTATTGTTACCTTCTTTCTTGTCGTTGTTGTAGCCCTTCTTCTTGTTTTCCCTTTTCAACTTTCGGCAAAACCTTTTTATGTGTCCCTTTTCTTTGCAATGGTGACACTCAATATTAACAAATCTATTAGAGCCTCCTTGTGATTTACCACGTGATGTCCCACGATTACTTGGACCTCTACTTTGTTGTCTCCCCCTTGATTCGGTAACCAACACCTCGGAATGTGAGGAAGAACCTTGTGACTTACGCCTCAACTCCTCATTCAACACACTACTTTTAGCCAAGTCCATCGAGATGATACCATTTGGAGCGGAGTTAGACGATGATGTCCTAAAAGTCTCCCAAGAATTAGGCAAAGTACCAAGAAGCCACAAACCTTGAATTTCATCATCAAAAATAAGCTTCATCTCCGACAATTGATTTAGAATCCCTTGGAAAGTGTTCAAGTGATCGGTCATTGGTGAACCATCACTATACCTCAATGACATCAATTGTTTGAACAAGAACAACTTGTTGTTCCCCGTCTTTCTTGCATACAACTCCTCAAGTTTGATCCAAAGAGAGCGAGCATGAGTCACCGAGCTCACATGATTCAAAACATTGTCATCTACCCATTGACGAATGTAACCACAAACTTGTCTATGCAACAAAGTCCATTCTTCATCGCTTTTTCCATCGGGTTTTTCATTAGAGAAAACCGGTAAGTGAAAGCCTTTAACATAAAGGAAATCTTCCATCTTGCCTTTCCAAACATTATAGTTGGATCCATTCAAACTAACCATCCTAGATGTGTTCGTCTCCATGATTGCACAACTCAAACCACGGCTCTAGATACCACTTGTTGGGGAAAAACTAGACTTAATAGTCTCTTATAAATGCGGAATTATTTCTCCCAATCACCTGTGCAATTAAGTAGACAACCAGAAAATCCAATCCAAGCAGAATAATAACAACGGCAAAATAAAATACGATACACCAATATTTAACGTGGAAAATCCTCCCAATGTGAGAGAATAAAAAACCACGGGACCAAGCCAGATAAATCTTCCACTATGAATAAATAATGGGTACACAATCAGTCATCTAGTAAACACTAGGAACAACGATAATCATCACCAATGGTGGAATCTAACAACAACTCAACTTCCACATAAATGGGTAAACTAACACAACCTAGAGAGAGATTTAAACAACTAAGAAAGATTAACTAAGTGATAGAAAATACATACTCAAGTTGTAGCTCAAAACAAGCAACTTTGCTACACACTCATTATCACTTAGAATCCAAAAATCTCCTCTTTTCAAATCAGACTTCGTGCACACGATTTCTTCTTCTCACAAGGTCTGCTACTGTTATGTTGTTGTGTTACTGTAGTTGTTTTTCTAATACATGTGAAACTAGGGATTTCAAATTCCCTTCCTTTTTGTTCCATCACGTGAGCAACACATGGAACCATGGGCCACAACAATTAACAACTTAAGCCCATTTACTTTAAACACCCCCTTTTCTTATTTTATTTATTTTTCACATTGATATGGGTCACTCCAAATAGGAGGGATAACCCAACAAATAGAACCATCTAATTTATTAGAAGAAAGATCAATGTGAGTTAAATTGACAAGTTGTCCAATAGATAATGGGATAGGTCCATGGAGGGAATTTGAACTAAAATCAAGGTACATTAGATTTTCAAGTTGCCCCAACCATGTTGGCATGCGATCACTAATATCATTATCCTTTAAACTCAGTACCTCCAATTCATATGTATTGCATCCGGATAATTCAAAGTGTCCCATTAATTCCCCTTGAAGCTTGTTATACGTTAAATCTAACACTTTTAGACGGCACATGTTTCTTATGATTGATGACAAAAAACATTCATTAAGAGTGAATTGATTCATCATAAGATTAAGATCCACAAGTCTCTTAAACTCAGCAAGCCATGGTGGAATTGAAGTTAAACTATTTGCCAAAAGGTTGATTGATTCAATGGAAGTCAAGTTTCGAAGAGCCTCCGAAATTGGACCATGAAGGTCATTAATTGAGAGGTCAAGAAGGGTAAGTTTCTCAAAGTGACTAAACCATGCTGGAATAAAAGTGAAACTGTTGTAAGAAAGAGAAAGTGATTCAATAGAAGTCATATTTTGAAAAGAATTAGGAATTGGACCATGAAGCTTATTGGATGAGAGGTCAAGATAGACAAGAGATGACATGTTTTGGAGAGCATAATGAGGAATAAGTGAATTGTCAATTTCACAGTTATGCAAGGAAAGATGTAACAAGGAAGGAAGTGTATTGAGTACCTGGAACAAGTTGTGCGTTTCAATGAGGCGAACATAACTCAAGTCAAGGTGTTTGAGTGAATGAAGTTTTGATATCCAACTTATGTCATCATTCATTTGTAATCTATCTTCAAACTCCAAATGCAATCCATCTTCAAACTCCGAATAGAAAGGGTGATAGTAATTGGAGCTGAGGTCAAGAAATTGTAGGCTCTTAAGATTGCCGAGATTGGTGGGAATCCTCCCACTAAAACCAGCTCCAGAGAGAGAGAGATACTCAAGGCGTCTCATGGAACCGATGAACATGGGAATTGGACTCCGGCTGAAATCACTTCCAGTCAAGTCCAAATAAGTCAAGTGTTCCAATTGCAACAAAGATGAGCTCACATTTGGAGCAGCTACGTATACATACTTAAGATCAAGCTTGACAACATGTCGAGTAACATTGTCACAGCCAATGCCTTCCCATTGACAACAGTGAGTGCCTTTCCATGTGGAAAGCCTGTTTGATGGATCTTGTACAATAGATGATTTGAAATCGAGAAGGGCTTGCCTCTCTTGTTCAATGCAAGGGACGTTTGTGAATATATACTACCTCTCTCCCTTTATGTTGTGTGAATATTTTTTTTATAAGTATAATGTATTCACTCCGATTAATATAATAAAATCATTTAGAGAATAAGTTGAAAAAAATTAGGTTTAGGTTTATGGGTTCATATTGTGCTCAACATTAACTCTTCTAATCAATTTAACATGAAACTTTACTCACACTTGATATATACCCGACATTTATTTTAAAAAAGCTCACACTTAATATATCTCAACATATATCCTCAAGTGTGAGTCTCTTTCATGTCTGTGATTTAATACCTCTCATTTATTGTCGCCATCAAGTCGAATTAGACTTTAATACAACTGTTGGACAGTGATAGAGAGTCTCATCGAGTTTAATCAACACCTTAGGCTAAGAGTAACCACATAAGTGACTTTGACACCGCATTTTTCACTCAAAACCTTAACGTATTGGTTTATGGGTCCTTTCACTTAAATGTTTTCTCAACATCAACTCTTATAATCAATGTGAGACTTAATTCACACTTGATCTATCTCAACACAAACTTGGGTAGCTACCATGTACTCGATAACCGTAGTGGACAAAGCTATATCGATTTTTAATTTGGATAATCAATTTGGGTGTGTTTGTTTTATCTTTAAAAAAAATAGTTTTTTTTTTTTTGTATTTTTAAAATAGATTTTATAAAATTGTTTTTCAAAATATTACAAGTTTTTTTATATTAATTTTTTCTAAATTCAAACACTAATTTTGACATTATATAACATAAACGTACATTATTGAAGATCAAAACATAGTCAAAATCTCAATTTTTACAAAAAGTTGTATTTCAAAAATGATTTTTATGAAAATCTATTTGAAATAGCTTCAAAATATCAAAAATTTCAATGCGGAGGGTAACTATTTGAAATTTTGATATCTAAAAAAAATTTCAATAAAATGATGAAATACCTAAAATGACATTTTAAGAATAACTATTCAAACCAAATTTTTATTTAAAGCTTTTATAAAAAGTTTCTTTGTAAAACAATTTTACACAGAATTATATTACACTACAAGAATCTATTTTGAAAAAATCTATAACAAACGCATTCTTTATCTTCTCCTGCAAGTGAAAAAACACAACCAGTACGTAGCATCACTCGTGTTCATGGACATTCATGGACATGGTTTCTCCTCATTTTTTTCTTTATCATTGCCACTTTAATTACAACTGCCACATAGATCTCGTCTGCAACATCTTCCACCCATCTGAAATAAGCATGTCTCCAATTCTTCTTGAACCACAATGTGCCAATAACTCCCCATAAGCCGGTTGCGAAACCGAGTGCTATGACAAAGTAGAACCATACTTTTTCTACCTCATTGTCATCTTCATCACCTTTGCTTTCAGATGTTCCATACAAAATATCACCAGGACACTTATTTGTGAGTGGAGATCCACAAAGATATGGGTTGTAAGCATAAATTGACGGGTCATCAAGAGTTAAAAACTGATTATCTTTGGGAATTGGTCCAGAAAGGTTATTGTGTGACAAGTTTAAATGACTCAATGATGTTAAAGCAGACATGGCATTTGGAATTGTGCCTGAAATTTCGTTATGCGACATGTCCAAGGACTCTAGGGATTTCATGTCTCCTATGGTTCGAGGAATCTTTCCTTTCAATTGATTTTTTGCCAAGTTCAAACCATGCAGTCCTGTGAGCCAAGTGATTTCATTAGGAATGAATCCAACCAAATTGTTTTCTGACAAGTCCATGTTGACTACAAGTTTTACAATTTTGGTATATTTAAGTTCCCTTCCTTTTACAAATTCAGTCACATCTTGATCGGACCAATTAGATTCACTGCTATTAGAACGTACTATATCGGCATATGTAAGGAGCTCATATGACCATATTTGATGAGCCTTGGCTATAAATTTGTAAGACTGCATGAGAACTGATGGTGATTTTTCCAATGTCATTCCTTTAAGGTTTCCTATGCATTGAGGTATTGAACCATGTAATTTGTTTCTGGAAAGGTCCAAAATTTTTAATGATTTGAGTTGGCATAGTTGTGAAGGAATACTACCACTCAACATGTTTTGTCGCAGTCTAAGAACTTGCAGTGAGGGAAATGTGTCTGTTGTCCATGATGATGGTATACTCCCAGAGAGTTGATTCTCACCAAGATCCAAAATCAACAATTTCTTCAAATTTATGAAAGATGCTGGAAACTCTCCTTGAAGGCTATTATTGTTCAAATGCAACCAAGCCAATGATGAAAGATTTCCGAATGAGCTTGGAAATGCTCCCGTTAGCTTGTTGGATGACAAATTTATTTCAGACCATTCTTGATTATCCTTCCAACAATTTGGAATTTCACCTGACAAATGGTTGTTTGAAAGGTCCAGGTTAATCAGTTGACATTGGCACAAAGAGGTTGGTATTGAACCATTTAAGTGGTTATTTTTTAGAAACAGGTTTTCCAAAGACAACATTACATGGCCAATATTTTTTGGAAGTGAACCAATGATTTGATTATGGGAGAGATCCAAAAGCCACAAATTTGAATACCAACCATTTTTCATAGACATTATCCCATCCAACTTGTTTGAAGAAATATTCAGATAATTCAAATTGACAAGTTGACCAAGACTTTCAGGAATGGATCCATTAAAAGAGTTGTTTGAAAGATCAAGATGATATAGATTTGCAAGTTTCCCTAGGATTTGATCTGGAATAGAACCGTCAAATTTATTAGAAGAAAGATCTAACTTCTGTAAATTGACAAGTTGACCAAGATTTTCAAGAATGAGGCGACTAAAGAAATTATTTGAAAGATCAAGAGAATGGAGATTTTGAAGCTTCCCTAGGCTTTGAGGAATTGAATCATCAAATTTATTAGATGAAAGATCTAAGTCACGCAAATTGACAAGTTGGGCAAGATTTTCAGGAATGAGACCATTAAAGAAATTATTTGAAAGATCAAGATAATATAGATATGCAAGTTTCCCTAGGCTTTGAGGGATGGAACCATGAAATTTATTAGAAGAAAGATCTAAGTCATGCAAATAGGCAAGTTGACCAAGATTTTCAGGAATGAGCCCACTAAAGGAATTATTTGAAAGATCAAGAGAATATAGATTTTCAAGTTCCCCTAAGCTTTGAGGAATAGAACCATCCAATTTATTAGAAGAAAGATCAATGTAAGTTAAATTGACAAGTTGTCCAATGTTACTCGAAATGACCCCTTCCAATGCATTATTGGCTAGATCTAGCCCTCTCAACTTTGACAACTTTCCTATAGACAATGGGATAGGTCCATGGAGAGAATTTGAACTAAAATCAAGGGTCTCTAGATTTACAAGCTGCCCCAACCATGTTGGCATGCGATCACTAATATCATTTTCCGATAAACTCAGTTCCTCCAAATCATATGTATTGCATCCAGATAATTCAAAGTGTCCCATTAATTCCCCTTGAAGCTTGTTTCCTGATAAATCTAATTGTTTTAGGTGGCACATGTTTGTTATGATTGATGATAGAAAACATTCTTTAAGAGTGAGTTGATTCCACATAAGATTAAGGTGTACCAGTCTCTTCAACTCAACAAGCCATGATGGAATTGAAGTTAAACTATTTTCAACAAGGTAGAGTGATTCAATGGAAGTCATGTTTCGAAAAGCCTCTGGAATTGGACCATTAAAGCCATTGGAAGAAAGGTCAAGAAGGGTAAGTTTCTCAAAGTCACTAAACCATGCTGGAATAAAAGTGAAATTGTTATGAGGAAGATAGAGCGATTCAATGGAAGTCATGTTTCGAAAAGTCTCCGGAATTGGACCATGAAGGCCATTGGAAGAAAGGTGAAGAAGGGTAAGTTTCTCAAAGTCACTAAACCATGCTGGAACAAAAGTGAAATTGTTATGAGAAAGATAGAGCGATTCAATAGAAGTCATGTTTTGAAGACACTCAGGAATTGGATCTTGAAGCTCATTGACTGAAAGGTCAAGATAGACAAGAGATGTCATGTTTTGGAGAGCATAAGGAGGAATGAGTGAATTGTCAATTTCACATTCGGACAAGGAAAGATGTAACAAGGAAGGAAGTGTATTGAGTACCTGGAACAAGTTTTGTGTGTCATTGATGCGAACATAACTCAAGTCAAGGTGTTTGACTGAATGGAGTTTTGACATCCAACTGATGTCATCATTCATTTGTAATTCACTCCAAGAGTCAATATTGGAATAGCCATTGAAGCTGAGATCAAGAAAGTGTAGGTTCTTGAGATTGCCGAGACTGTTGGGAATCGTCCCACTAAAACGAGCTCCAGAGAGAGAGAGATACTGAAGGCGTCGCATGGAACCGATGAACATGGGAATTGTACTCCCTGTGAAATCATTTCCGCTCAAGTCCAAATAAGTCAAGTGTTCCAATTGCAACAAAGATGAGCTAACATTTGTAGCAACTACACTGTGTTCAAAACTGTAACAAAGCATATCATATGATTCATATTCCAAACAGTAGTCGTCAAAATGTCCTCCTTGTTGGTAACAAGGATTTTTAAGATCGAGCTTGACAACATGTCCAGTAACATTGTCACAACCAATGCCTTCCCATTGACAACAGTGAGTGCCTTTCCATGATGAAAGGTTTTTTGGTGAATCATGTGAAATAGATGCTTTGAAATCGAGAAGGGCTTGCCTCTCATGTTCAATGCATGGGACATATGAATTTGCACACAAGCATGTTTGTGCAATTTGAATCAACACTACCAAAAAAAGTAGTACAAATTTGTAATATATTTCCATGTTTTCTATTGGAATTGGATTGGATGATGGCTTTCATTTCACTCACACAACTTATATATAAATTTAGTACTCCTATCATTTTTCATCTATTTTACTTGATTTTTTCTATGCGAATAATTCATTTGAGACCGAGTCCTTAATTAAGTTACATCCACAAGCATTCCCGTCATACTACTACTAGACTAGAACTATAGAAGTAAATGACAAGTCAAGCTTTAAAATTTAAGCCTTTGAATTTTCAACACTCTAAAATTTAAGCTGTTCTGATTTATTAGAAAATTAATTATATTTTTAGTGCCACAAAATAATTCTTTTCTTTTTTGACAATAAAATAATTCTTTTTTTAATAGTCACATTAAATTCAACTTTAAATTTCAACAATACTACTCGTACTATTTTTTTATTTTTCATTTTTGTAACAGTTGAAAAAAGAAATCAAATTCAAATAAAATTTCCACATTAAACTTTTGGGATAAATTGTGAACGCGCATAATAAAATTACATGTTTTTTTTTATTTTAAAGTGACCATTATTATCAAGTGTTGAGTCAAAGTCCCCCGATACACAAGAAGTTGTTCAAAAAATTTTTTTATATAAAAGACTGAAGAGAATATTCAAGTTTAAGAGAATTTGAATTTTCTACACTATCAAATTGTGGACACAAATAAAGTTGTGTTTTTTATTAGAAAATTATTTATGGTTTTAATTCATACAATGATTATCACAATACTCTTGTAATTCTTATTATAAAAAAAATTTTAAAAAAAAAAAACACAACATTTTTTATTCATTGAATAACTAATCTATCTGAATTATATTTTAAATCAGATACATTAGTTATCTAATAAATCTAAAAGATAAAGTTTTTTATATATTAAAGACTAAAGCGAGAAGTCGTATATATACAATGAAGTGTTGAAAAAAGATACAAATGAAAATTTTCACTAGGGGTGGACGGTGGGCAGGTTCGGGTCCAAAGTTGTCATCCAAGTCAAACCGCAGAGTCAAAAAATAAGGTCCAATCCGCCCATATAATGGAGATCGGTTTTCGCGGGTTCGGGTTGCGGTTTAATCGGGTTATTGGACGGTTTAATTTGGTTCAATCGGTTAGAAATAAAAATAAATAAATAAATAAATAATAAAATCAGTAATAAACTCAATCTTTGCAATTTAAATTCTAAGTATATGCAACAAGAGATTTTTTTTTTTTTGAACAAGCTAAAATGTGATATATATAGAAACCGAGAGGACAACTCAGCACAAGATGTGCCGAGAGGGCCTACAAAAAGTATATACAAGGATCCAGAATATCAACACAAAAATGCAACAACAGATTTGAGAATCATGAAACAAATACAAAATAAAACTGTTACAAATCCTAAATAAACATAAAAAGTAAGAAAAAAAACAAAAATCTCAAATAAAATTAAAAATATAGCATTTGATTTCAACGAAATTAGATCAAAAAGATGAAGAAAGATAAGTTTTATGTTTCAAAATGTTCCTTGATTGTTTATGTCTCTATGGATTTGAGGTGAAATGAAAAAGTGTAAAAATGAGACGAAAAAAGAGTTTAAAGTGTGTATATCGCAAAAGAAAAGTGTTAAACGCGAAATTTTGATTTATTAATGCGGGCGGGTTTCGGGTCCCGTCGGTCCGATTCACTCCACCCGGACCCGCCCATGTCAACTCTATTCAAACCAAATTTCCAAACCCGCTAACCCGTGGCCCGATCCAAACCGTCCATATTCTTTATTATTTTTTCGGTTTCCTCGGATTGAGTCGAGTCGCGGTTTTTTGTCCACCCCTAATTTTCACTGGTTGGTAGGAGAGAAAAATAGAAGAGAGAAATAAAAATACATAAAACAATGCATGTACTTGCCCTAATTGTTTTCCGTGTTTTTATTTCTCTCTTCTCTTTTTCTCTCCTACCAAACTAAGGCAGACTTTCATGGTTATGTTAACTAGTGTTCACAAGGTATTTCCTCCGATCTTTTTTATAAGAAACACTTTGAAAAAATCACACAGATCAAGAAAAATAATTTTTCTCTAATTAATGCACTTGCATAGGAATAGATTAATTGATTTTATTTAATAGGAGTACAAATGAATTTGTGTATTTAATAAATAAAAAAATTAAAGAGAATTTCTTATGAAAAGATCATTTCTTTTTTCCAAAGTGTTCTTTATAAAAAGAATATAGGTACCACTTCTTATTGCAGCACCAGTATATATTAGGTACTTTTTTGAATTTTGGACCAATGAGAATACCTATTAGATACTAATTCTTAAGAAATAGATATTCACCATTAGAGATGATCTAAGGATATACTAATTAAGAAAACAAAAGAAGTTAATTTTGCATTAAAAATATCACTTTTATATTTTTTAACATTTTAATATACAAATTTTAGGGAAACTTTATTAGATTTGGTTTCTTAATGCCTTCAAAACAATAATTAGCATTTTCCAAACTTTTATAGACCATTTTAACCTAAGTACTTGAAAATTGAAATGCACTATTGAGTGTTTTTTGGATTTGAAAGTGGCCAGTATTATCATGTGTTGAGTCAAGGGTCCCGCATACACAAATTTTTCTTTTTCTTAAAAATTGAAGTTTCAACCCCGTTTAAAAAATTTGTTTTTTTCTCTTTAGAATTTCCTCCTATATTCCATTAAAGACTTGTGTCTGAATACTCAATAAGTCTTTCGGTCTTTATTACTACTATAATAAATAAATAAATTTAAATTCATAAAATATTTGATGTATTTAAATCATAGTATTATAAACAAGACAAGATATATCAACTATTCCATTAATCTAAACACCAATTTTATTTTATCGGAGGAGATAACTTGTAGTATCGATTCTTTATCAGAATTTGTGGCCGAAAAAATTAATGCTTGAAGAATACTCCATACTCAACGTGCATAACTCCTCCTGCGAGTTCACCTCCTAATGAATATACATAAAGATATGTGGAGGTCGAGGAATGAGATTATGTTTGCTAACGGGACTAGTGATGTTGGTAAGATGGTTGACGAGATTAAGCTTTTATCATGGCGGTGGGGTTTGAGTAGAGGAAAAATCCCAATTTGTTTGTTATATGAGTGGTGTTGGGATCCCGGCATTTGTCTTTGTCGGTGATGGGGTTTGGCTTTGGGTGGGGTGTTTTTCGGTCCCTTCCTGTGTTGGGTTCTGTTTCAGGCGCCCTTGTTTTTCTGGTTGTTGGCCGTGCCTTGTTTTTTGTCTGGGCGGGATTTTCTGTTTGGTTGTTAGCAGTTTTTTCCTGCTGGTGTGGCGTTTTTGGTGTGTTGTAGGCTTGGGTCTGCAGTGTTGTTTTCTTGTTCTGCTGCTTTGTAATTAATAGTACTTCTTGTACCTGTTATTAATAAATTTGCCTTATTCAAAAAAAAAGAATATACATAAAGATAATGAATAAGAAGTAATTTCAATCCATTAATGGCTCAGAACCTTTCGGCTATATTTGTTTTGTAAATTTTAAATATTGGTCGAAAATAGCATTTTAGGAATTATAATCACAGCAAATAATAAAACTGACTATTATTATTCTTTTTTAAAAAAGGTCTCAAATAAAAACATTTTGGCATTAGCAATCGGTAGGAGAAGCTACCGCTTATACAAAGCTGATGTGCATTCGATGCTCTCATGGGTTATTCTTTGAGAAATTTGAATTAAGATTATTTTCAATAGTTAACGTGTATATAGATGGTTAGATGGATATAGAAATAGATAGAGATGTATTCATTCTCATAGCAAGAAATAACATAAACACCATCCATTTTCCCCCTAATGCCCAGTAGACCCAAAGGACTAATAGTATAAACTAATTACTCCTCTAGTTCTTCTGATGTTGTGATTTTATACTTGCAACAAAAATTATATAAATTCCTTTGACTAATCAACTTAAGTCGAATCAATTCCAGAAACATATACAAAATATAAGGCTTTTATGGTTCTGTAATCACCGGTCAGATCAGTCAGAACTCTAACTGCTTGGACCAGCTTCATCGTGATTCATGCAACAAAATCCACCATGACTGTGATCATGGGGATGTTTATCAGAGTCATGTGATACATCATCTTCGTCGCTATCATCTTCATCGAAGGGCTTCTCTTTATGAAAGATACAACACTTCTTTGAACTCTTTTTCTGCATGAACTCATTGTCCACAGTGCCGTCTTTCCATGATACCTTCTTCTTCTTGCGATTGAGGGGGAGAAAAAGGACTTCAGGTTGCTGTTGTTCCTGCTGAGATGAAGAGGATGATGGAACTGAGTTTTCAATTGTTATGGTTGTGGTGCCAGTAACAGAAGGGGAAGACAAGGCTACTGGTCGGGTGTTGCCCCTGCGTCTGTCCATGGTTGGCAAAACGGAACTGGAAGAGATGCAAATTTATGAGATCTTAACAGAGTAATTCCCAAGGCTGCTCTGTGTCCTCTTTTACTCCCCTTGAATACAATTTCAAGAAAGAAATAAAAAATAATGTTAGTTCTTAATAAACAATGTTTGGTATGACAAACTTATATAAAGATCATGTATGATCAAATTTGAACTCATACTCTGTCAACAAAACTACATTCATAAATAAAATAGAAGTGACGAGAAACATCATGAGTGGATGGAAAGCAGAAGATGCAAAAGAAGTTACTGACTTTGAACAGGAAATCAGGAACCTAATAACATGCAAAACAAATTACAATGACATAAGAACCTAAACACATAATTGTAACTTATTAAGCTAGAATCTTACTGAACATATGGACATACAGCAATTACTAAATGAAAACAAAACAGGAACGCAGGGCTGTCAAGGCATCATAATTATGCAGATCCACTAAGTAACCACTACCAGCAACCAGAGTTTATATCCATCCAAGGGAATTTCACATGTATAACCAACCTACATCCGTAAATACTATTTGAAATTCATCAAAGAAATGAAAAAGTAGCTATCCAACAGACAGTACCACCTCAACACCTTAGTTTAAAGGGTAATCATCAATAACCAAAAAAGTGATCATCTGCCACATTCTATCACATATTTGTGGATCACTCATCAAATACAACCTAAACAAGAATCTGTACTTCCACACAATCAAGTTCAATTGAAAAGAAAGCATCTTATACTAAACACCTGAGACCTTACAAACCAAAATTGCCCAAGAATAAAACTATTAATAGTAGAAATAAATTCATAAAAAACATGTAACTGCTAAGACATAAATGTGACCCACCCCCGTCCCCCAAAAAGATCTTTATGCATAACTCAAATTGTCACAAAAAGCAAGGTTTTGAATTTGGGGAAAAGCTTTTTCTTCAGAAATCTAAAGAGAAGAATTGCAAGAATAAATCTCCACCCGTGTTTACATCTACTACCCCCCGTGATTTCCACTAAAAAAGGAGATTAAAGTGACATCATCTTTTAAGATATTGCCATGTGTTGATTCTGGCATTTCTTCTCTTAAATCCTACGTAACAAATAGCATCTCTCTTGAATTTGATATTTACAAAGAAGAAACATAATTTACTTGCAATACTGGTATTTAGCTAAGTTTTTATAGTGGGTCTAACCCATCCTTATAAATCCAGTTAAAGGTGGTAAGATGAGATGAGGTGCAACATAAGGACTTCGCAAGATATCACTCATCCTTGTACTACTCTCGCCCGAGCATGCTTAACTGTGAAGATCTTATGGGATCCGGTGCAATAGCTAATGCTTATAAGAACCAAGATGTAAGTAAAAAATTATGTGACGGTCATTCATTGTTACTAATATATAATCAGCTATCTCACAAAGGCTCATCATATAAGCTACTCAGAGTCTGATAAAAAAAATGTTCAGTCCATAAGGCCAAAACTCACAAGTTCCGATACATTTGACCCAAAAGAATACAAGTTCAGTCTACCTATCACAAACTTGTTCAGTCCAAATTCACAACTCAGTCAAATGTATGATGAATCTTCTACAAAAATCCAAAGCATAATCAACTAGAAAATGAATTATAATTATTGAGCCTAAAAACAATGTCCAGTAACAAAGCAAAATTCGTTCGAAGAAACTGATTCCTGATCAACTCGGGAAAGTTGCCTTCTATTCTCTTTGGCAGCATATTGCTAAGCTGCCTAAGCAGATGAACAAAATTCTAAATGCCCAAAACAAGTAACATAACCAAATTAATCCAACAAAAAATATCAAAACAAGCAAGCATTGAAAGGGATAGCAGCAAGTCGCAGAACGCAGCATCAAATCATGTTAAGGCAAGCCCAAAGCCCGTCACAGAAAACAAAAATCCTCTTATGACTAAATCCATTCAGCTAAATAGACACAAGAAATAAAATCAATAAAAATGAACCCATATTTAAACCTAATTTACATTTTATCCCAACATATTTCATAAATTTAGTAAATCCACACTTGAAAGAGGAACAAAAAGCATATCAAAACCTAAAACAGCAACAAATCCTTCTTTTTTTCCACAAACCATACGTTACCCACAGAAACCCTTAATCAAAAAACACCATTTCGCATCCTCATATTTCATCAACAAATTTGAATAAAATACCCACAAACAAAAATTATGCATCTATATAACTCAAACAGAAGAAACCCTATAACGAATTGAATCAATTTTTCGGAACCTAAAAAACTAATTTCGAAAAATTGAATGATGAAAAGAGATATGAGGCAGGGGAAAACCTTCGATTGTAAAAGCGGAAGAGATTGAGGTGTTGTTTTGCGAGGGAGAAGGAGATTAACAATGCGAAGATCGAAACGACGGCGTTTTGAGGTCGATGATCGACGGCGAGAGGAAAGAAGAAGATATGCACTCTGCTTTGGAAACACAAATTTTTATGAAGAGAACAAAAATAAAAGGAATGGAAGTAAAAAACAAAAATAAAGAAATGAATTCTTTTTTCATTTTTTTAATTCAGAAAAAAATACATTGCTCAAAAAAAAAAATCAGAAAAAATACAAACCTTTTCAAGAATAAAATGAAAGTGAGGGTAATAAATTATTTGCATTATGAACTAATTGTAGCATTAGGAGCAGGAAAAAATGAATATTTAAAATTTATTAAAAATAGTAAATAAAGTTCTTTGAATGTAAAAATTACTTCTTTCAATATTTTTAATTAGTGTCTCGCAAACTAGTTAACATGACCTTTTTTAAAAAGTTTATTTAAATTTATCTTCAATAGATTCTAATTCTTGAAAAAATGAAATTTATTTAGTTTCATGATTATATTTTCCATGGGGAAAAAAAGGTTATATATTTCCCCCTTTTTATATTTTGTCCCTTTTAAGTCAAATGGGTTTGGAAATCATTTTTTATGGTTGAAATAAATGGTAATGCCTATTTTTCTTTTTTCATTAAAAATAATGTTTACCACTTTTTAAAGGTTTTATTTATTTGTTACCCTTTCCAAAAGAATAAGAATTACAAAAAAATGTGTAAAAAAAAAGAATTACATAAAGAAAAAACTATTTTAAATAAGAAGCTATTTTGAATTGATAAATACAAAATGCATATTTGGTATTATGTTGAATGAATTTGACAAAATTATGATGGCAACATGATTAGCCGATACAAAGGTCGTGCAACGTGAGCTACCCCGTGAACTCCAACAAGACTGGCTCGATAATTTTTCAAAGTAAGTGAGGTTTAAAGTAAATTTAACCATATGAAACATTTTCTCTATGTGTATGCACCATATATATTTAATAAAAAATATATTTTTTCTAAAGCGAACTTTAGTAGCCATACTCGTAGACCAGCTTTGGGCCCTATAATATTGTCATTGTCAACAATGGCTAAGTAGAAGTCCTTTACACATTTGATATGATGCAATTGTAGCTAAATTAGGCTACCTACTTGCTTAGGATCCCCAAATATTTAAGACGACATTGATTAAACTCGGGGCAAAGCCAAATAAGCATAAAAGAGATTCTCTTTTTCAAGTTATTAAATTTCAAAATCAATTATTTTTTATAATCTATGACGAGAAGAATTAAAAATATCAAAAGAGAATAACAAATCTTCTAATAATAAGTGAGAGCCTTGACATGTGACATATTTAGAATTTCTGATTTTAAGAGTTCAAATTTTTTAGTAATCGAATGTTTTAATCTAGTGGTACACAAAAACAGGAGTTCAAAATATGTAAAATATATATACACAAGTATTATATGTACTTTTTTTTTCAAGTTTGAGGTTTCCATTGAACCCTCAAATAATGGGGCTCCTTCAAGTGAAGGACCTCAAACTCTATTGCAATGAATTGTAGTTGTGCTCTTTTCACCCTTATTGAACCTCTACATGTCTCCAAAATGGTCCAATTAATGGCGAGGAACAATTAATTCTTAACTTCCAAACCTTTCTTGCTAAGTAACTAGTATATGCACCCGTGCTTGGCACGGGTAACGCATATTTCAAATTATTTAAGTATTAATTTTATAGTTTGGTTTAAATGTAGTTTTAATTTTTGTATTTTATAAAATGTGTAATTTTGGTTCAGCAATTATTTGTCCGATTTCTGCCACCTATTATAAATAATTTAGACATTTAATCTTTAATTTTGATAACTTGGCAATTTAAAGGACATATATTATCTGACAACAATTAAAATGCTTCCACTTTTTCATGTCATATCAAGAAAGCAAGGTTAAGTGAAGTTATATGGCGGAAAACATAGTTGTGGTTTGTCGGCAGTGTAAAATTATTTTACACTGTCTGTGCATATACTTTATTCTCTTTTTTAAATGAGACGACATATAATGTGTGTTTATGGCTACTTCATATTTAAAATTTATGCATACCAATGGAGAATACATATTATGCACACCCCCCCCCCCCCCCCCCCCCCGCTCTCATGTATTTCAACCTTCAAATATCACTCAATTTTCACCCGTCATTGCTGCATCTTACACCTATATTTTTGTCCTATGCAAAATTTGAGTTCAATCAACCCAAAAAGTTTGACATGATTTTTTTAAGCCAAATTTTTCTTAAAGCGAAATATGGGTTCCATCAAAGTGTCTATTATACAACTTGAACCTAGAAAGTTGTTTATTTGAATCCTTCCTCTTTAATTTGATCAAATACCACTACAACAACAAATAAGTCCATCACCCATGACAGCAAAATAACCCATAGAAATTAATTTTGAGGAGGTTATGATTTTAATTTGGGTAAATGAAAGAGGTAAAAGAAGAGTGTAAAAATAGTTCGTGTGGCGGCAACTGAGGCAGAGATTAATTAGACAGTTGCTATGAAGCAATTCGTCAGATATTTGAGTGTAATCGGAAAACGATTTGGGTGAATCAAGGATGATTGTGTTGTGTGTGTTCTGCATATGAAGATAGATGAGTTTTTTTTAATGCGTTTTTTGGGTTGAAAAAGATATAAGTTTCATGTTGAAGAAGAGATTTGAACTTTAAATTAATTTTCATGTGTGTTTTTGGGTTTGACTCGATTTTCTTTTAAAATAATTAAGAAAATGAGTTGTCATGTAAAAAAAAAAAAATCATCATTTTTAAGTGTGACTTTGATAACCACCTCATCTTTATTCAACTAATGTCAAAGACTAAAACCAGACAATTATGAACTTTCAATTACCATTTCAAAAAAAAAAGGGACGAAAATCAAAAAAGCATGAACTTACAGGGACAAACAACATATTTAAGCCAAAATTTTAATGTTGACTTTTAAAATTATAAACACATTTATTATTAATCGTGCTAAAGTTCATATATATATATATATATATATATATATATATATATCTTAGGTGACATATTCACAATGTGTTTGAATCATGTTATAAATAAACATTTTTTATTTAAAAAGTGTAATAGTTAAGTAGTGTTGTATATTATTTAAATTGATATAAATATATTTTTACATAATAATATAAATAATAATTTTAATATATATATATATATATATATTATGCGAGTATCTGGTGAGGTGGGTACTACGGTACCCATACTAAATCATTTTTGCTGATAATTACCAATGTTCCTGCTCATTTTTTGTAGATATCTATTGTGTATGAGTCTATTTGCCATCCTTGAGCAAAAAATAATTGTTTAGATTAATTTGAAGTCACTTTGAGCATGCAATATGAATATTATAGTTAAAAAAAAGAATAGATTAAAATTAAAACATAAAATTTAGATGGACCAATAATGTTTAAAGAAAATTTATGAAGGTACTAAAAATAAAAGTGGTATAATTTAAACAAAAAAAAAAATTAACTCTAAACTAAAATAATTTATGTGACATTGAAATTTATAAATACAATTTACATAAAATATTATTCTATCCTCCCTCTGTTCCCTGTTAACTGTTCGCTTTTGTCGTATTTAACGTTTTTATTCAACTGTCCGTTTAGTATTTTAAGGGTACGATTTATCAATTGTAACATTTGTCAATTACTCTTATATTTTTCAATAAACTAATTAATGTTATATATTTGGAAAACTAAAGTTTTTTTAAAAAAAATATTTATTTGGTATATAACATAGTAATTTTTTTTTACATGATATATTAAATTTATTGGATAGAGAAAGTGTGTGCAAAAAAATATGAATTTATTGATGAATTAAAATTAGGGTATAATAGGAAGATAAGATGCAAAAATCCATTTTCTTAATTTGGTGTTACTATTTAAAACAGACAGTTAACGGAGAACGGAATAAAATTACAAACATCGATAGATTATAAGATATCTTGACAACATTATCATTCTTAAGACCAAATGACCAATTACTTTTGAAGCTCCGGCAACAAATATTAATTCCATCAACCACAACATTATAGGAATCGCCGTTAACATCAAATCCAGATATCCTACAAATCATACCCCTTGGAGTTGGTCTTTGAACTTGCAGATCAATGTTCTTCACACAAAAACTCTAATTCGATCTCCCTAAACTCTAATCCCTTGAGACGATATTATTTATTTTATTAATCAATAAAAAAAATTTATAATTTGAATTTATTTATTGTACGTGCTTTAATGATGTACGGTTACTATTTTAATTATTTATTACATTGAATTTTATTTAATAATTGACGATGCTGCATTTTTTTTAATAATGAAAATTAAAAACATTTTTTTTAAAATGATATATAATTAATACATTAACCGTTTCTATATATTTTTTAATTATCATAAATATATTTCCGTTACGTATAATTTTTAATTATTATAATAAATATTTTTTTATATTTATTTGAATGTTACATAACAAAAGTTGTAACTCATATTTTGTCATCAATTTGCATTTAATTATTGTATTTCTAAAGCTAATAAATCATTGAGGTTATAAAACTGATATTTAAAAATTAATATGTGGACTAAAACACCGTGTAAAATAAATTGTTAAAATCACAATTGACAAATTATTCAAATTTATTAATTCAAACAAAACAAATTTAAATTTAGGGCATATTACACAATGGATAGAAAACTTAATCAAAATAATAAAGAAAACTAAGCAACGTTGAAATCAATCAATGACAACTTCAATTCTTTTCAATCTTGATATTCTTCAGCATGACTTTTGAATTTGAATTGGTTGAACTCTCTTGGCCAAACAGATAAGACCTTTTGAAAGGGGTAACATTGTGCGAATCCGAAGTTAAATCAATTGGTTCATTAGCATACAGCTTCTTTGGAGACGTGGCAGTATCATCAAACTTATTCATCAAATCCTGTCAACGTTAAATATATATGAACTATTATTTAAACTCTTTTATATGAGTCTTAAATTTTAAATAAACAATTGAAAAAAACTTAATAATACCTGTGCAATATCGACATTTATAGTCTTCCCTTTATTGATGACAGTGTCAGCTAAATTGGAAGATCCCGCTGCAGCCACATTCTAGATAACATATTAAACTAATGAATAAGTTTTCATTTTTATTCGTTAACATGTATACAAATATTAAAAACGAAATGTATATACATTAGTCTTAGATTCTGTCTCCTTGAACTTCATAATAATTTCTTCGGTATTGCGAATTTTCTTCACTCTATAATTCCTTTCAAACTTTGTGTCATTATTGGTGTTGGACTCAATCTTGAACAAAAATGTAGAATCAATCAACCCATAAATCTCTTTAGGTAGAAATCCTGACGATTTTTCCTATACAAATACAATTATTACATTAAGATTCAAAATATAGCATATATAATATTTTTTTTTACATCTCTATAAATAATTCAAATACATTACCCCATAACTCTCAATCATTTGAGATGCATTTTTTTTGAACAATTTTGTTGCTTCACGGTAAAAATTGACGAATGTGGCAGAGTCACTTGAATCAACTACATATATTATGATTCTGTACCTATATAATAGTTAAAAAACAAACGTTATTGCCACCTTTTTATTTGTTTGAAAAATAAAATAAATACAATTTTCATATGTTATCTTTCGCTAACATTTTCTACATGTTTATTACATTTAGAACAATAGTACATGCTTTCATCAATAATAACTTTTTTGGAACACTCACATGCAGTGTACCACCACCCATGTGTATGAAGCAAGTCTTTAATTGTTCCCAACACAATGTAAGATGATTCCTAGATAGACAAATAAATAGCGATTAAGTAGTTTAAACCATTAAAACAATATATGGTTCCTACATGTACCATATGTGAATATAAAAATTTAATCCGTTAAAGAATTAAAAAAAAATAATTTAATCCGTTAATTAAACAAACTAACTCCACGACTTTCTTTCAATCCCTCAATTGTTATCCTAGGCGTGACTTTGAGAAAATCATCTTCTTCGGTGAATCCATTAGGAACACGGATCAAACAAATACCAGGAGACAGAGAATCATTTTTTTCCAGCATCCTATAATCAATATTAATATGCCACAATGTAAAAATTGAAAATGAATACAAAAAGTTAACATAAATTGTAAAATAAAACATCAAAATAAAGAAGCAAAATATACACAACGATTGTTATGCATACCTTTTCTTCAAATCAGTGACACTTAAGAACTTGGGATTAAACAACAACTTAGTTGAATCAAAAGAATTTTGAATTGTTGTAGTTCCTATAAAAAAAACACATTTGTAAGAGTTTATAAGTTTATATTTACAACGGAAAAAAAAAATAGATAAGTTGATTTTTGTTTATAGTCAACAAAATAAATACCTTGCCACAACTTGATTTTGACCATTAACACAACGACTAATGTGTTTTCAGTTTTGCCAACAGCAACAAATGCATTCAACTCATTAGCATATTGACCAAATAGGGTAACATTGAACTTGAACCTATATGATTCAAGAATTTAATAAAACATTTTAATATTGTGATAGATCAAGTAAGATAAAAAAAAACACATGTGATACTAACCCATCATAGTTCAACTGAATTGCAACTATTTTAGTCTTCAAACCATTGCGTTCATACTCCTTTGGAGCTCCAATGCCGGTTAATATTCTCATAATGTCTACAAAATATGATTATACACACGATTAGTAATATCACATGTCAACCTTATAACGACAAAAACAACAAAACTAATACATAACATACTAAAATTTCTTACGATAAAGATGATTTGTATCATAGTCAAGAGCAAATGTTGGAACAAGACTTTCAATCAAATATATATTAGAATGAACTTTTTTCAATTTGCAACAACTCCAAAATTTTTAATCGAGTAAACAACACCTTCCTTAAGGTCTTTCTCAAACTTATAAATCAGAGTGCGACGCACTATATCTTGTATTTTGTTTCCCTAAACAAAAAGACAATAGAATAATATATTACAATGAAAAATATATTAAAACTCAGTGTAAATGAAATTTAAACATATAAAAGAGTTCTTACAGTCGAATCCATTAGTATCATATCCAAAGAAAATTGTGCATTGTTGTCGGACACATCTCGCACCGACCACATCCGAATTACACGAACTACAATATTCAAACTCTCATTAGTTTGGTTGATTTCGGAAATCAGGTTAATTTTATTCGCCATTGTTTAGTAACTTAACAAATGAATTTGTGAGTTGGTTGTGGAAAATAACAAATGAATTTGTGAGAAGATTTTGGAGAAAAGGAAACAATGTTTATAGTTAGGTTTAGAAATATAAAAATTAAGAGCAAATTTATGACAAAGTATCGGTTACAATGTTGAATATGTAACGTTCAAATAAATATAAAAAATATTTATTATAATAATTAAAAAATATACGTAAAGGAAATATGTTTATGATAATTTATGATAATTAAAAAATATATAAAAATGGTTAATTATAATAATTAAAAATTATACGTAACGGAAATATATTTATGATAATTAAAAAATATATAGAAACGGTAGTAATTAAATTTTGTATTAATATAAATGTTTTTAATTTTAATTGTTATTAAAAAGTGTAACGTCTTCAATTATTAATTAAAATTGAATATAATAAATGATAATATAATTTTTTTGCATTTTTCGTATTTAATTAAAAATGTAACGTTATAAAATATTCAATAAAATATTAAATACAATTCATGTCATAAATATTTTCATAAAAATGACACGTGTCACTTGGTTGTCAACACCCTTTACTTTGTTTATAATATAGATTAACTTCCTTTTATTTTTTGGTCATTGATAATCTCTGCTGCCACACATATTCCAATCATCACAACAGTCTATAGTATTCTTTGGACGAAGAAAAATTTCATCAACATTTTCGAATGATTCATAGTGATCATCCAATTTGGAAATAGCGCAGGTTACACAAAATAGTAGATTTGTTTTACGGAACACTGTCTATAGACATATTTATACGCATTAGATTGCAATTCATACCAACATAGGGCACACGAGGTAGATACTTAAATTCTTTAACTATTTGGTTCAATTGCGCTCGGAAATACTTTGGCTTACCAAAAAAATTGCAATCCATGAAATTATCCCATAATCGGTTAGAGGGGAAAATAAAATACCATTAGTTTGGAGATCCAAATATTAGAACTAGCAATTATGGAAGTAGGTAGGTTTATAATTTTGGTAAGCTTTTCATTAAGCCTGATTTTTCGTTTTTAAAAATATACAAACTATATACATTAACATCATTCACAAATGAGTTTCTTGACATTAATTACTTGAACCTTTGGTTAATATAAGTTATTCATTATATGTGTGGGAATGAATTGGATTTGTAACTAAGTACAATATTGCACTTTAAGAAGCCAAATAATGTAATGTATACACAATAAGTAAAACTATCTAATGTAATCTGAAATGCAATGTAGTGTGTTTTTTTCTTCTAGTATTGTACTGAACCATATACCATTGAGACACAAAAGAACAAAAATATCACAGCAATAAATAAATAAATTGTTCTGCAAAAAATAAATAATTGGATGACACATTTTATTTTATTTTTTGAATTAGATGACACATTTTATACTGCACGTGCTTTTATGATATCCAAGCTCATTTCACTAGCATCTGTTGCTTGCAACTCAACTTGAATGCCATCAAGTTCCCTCTTGAATCTGTCCTTGGTGCTAGCATATACCATCTTATGTCTCACCTTTGATACATCCGGAGACCTAATTAATATCACAAACAACAAGGTCATGAGATTTTAACTATAATATAAGACAAATGTATTTAGAGGTCTTTTCGTTTGTAGCAGATAGGTCATTTAAGTTTTTTAGATAATAAATAAGTGCTTTAAGTTTTTAGTTTATTGCACTTTTACCGTTTAAGTTATTCTCCGTTACAAAAACGTTGAATGCATTTGACTTATAATATGTTGGAACACTAGTGGAACTAGTGTTGTGTGAATTGAAAAATTAGTTCCACATTGGGTAGAACACACACACTAGAAGTGTTTATATATGGGAAAGTCGCTCCCAAGGGTGTGCCCTTGGGGTACCCAATTTTGTGAACGGAGAGAACGCTTGCAAAAATATATATACCACACGCGCGACACAGCCGTCCGGCCGGCTCGGCTCTTCGGCACATCGAAAAAGAATTCCTCTGAGATCGAATCTTTTTCTTCTTTCTCCCTTCAACTTGTGTTTACGAGTTGTTCTTATTCTAACTCGTTGCCGTATAGAAGGTGTTACTTCTCGAACGATTATTAACAGTGCAGTTGATAATTGCACAGTGAACTGGGCTGTTTTATCCTGGAGCGCACGACTTATAGTCTACCTTGCACAAACTTTGGATAGAGCCGTGAAACGTCTTAAAGAGGGCGATCTGGTCGTGACTCATCCCGGTAAATTCTTCGGTTATTTTCATTTTCAGGTATTTTCAAAAATCAAAACCAACATAATATATGATAGCAAAATAAACAGTTTTTTTCTTACTTCCTCCGTCTCAATTTGTTTGAGACATTTGACCAAAACACGCATATTAAGAAAATTGTATAAATGAATGAGAGATACTATTCATTTTACCAAATTACCCTTGTATACTTCCTATGTACTTTTTAAGTGCAATAATGATTACTCTAAAAAGTAAATTTTGTAGGGGTATAAGTGAAAATATAAGTAAAAAATTGTAAATGGCTCAAATGTTTTGGGATAATTTTGTTTTGCAAATGGCTCAAACAAATTGGGACGGAGAGAGTAACTTAAGTTTGGAGCTTACTTTCTTTATAATGTGTCATATTTTTTAGTGTTGTAAAATTCAATGTTACATCAAATGTAAATTCAATAGAAGTTTGGATTTGATTGATCAAATGTAAATTCATTCTTTTGAATTGTTGATTCTGAACCAAATCAACAATGTCACATCATTAATGAATATTACTCTCCCTACAAAATAACCCTCAAACTAGGTTAGAGAAAATCCTATGTGTTATAAAATAGGGTGACTAAAATCTAAGATAGAAATTGAGTAACTAAAAATTTTGTTTCGGGTAAAATAGGACTTCAAAAGTACATTTAAAACTTGATTTTAATTTAAGTACATAAGATTCTAATCATGTTATATAATCTTAAAAATGTGTGTATATATATACTCAAAACCACATCTAATTCTTTTACATAAAGGATTGAAATATAAAAAGTGAAAAACAATTGTGCACCATAGGAAAGAAAACATGCATGGAAGAAATAAGGAATTAATAAAAACTTACCATGCAATGAAGACAATCTTGCTTTTCTGGCAATTTTCAGCAGTGGTATAATCAAAATCAAAGACAGCATAACGACACTCATCAGCAGGAAGAGATGCACTAAAGTCTTCATAGGTTTTTTCTGGACCTCCAAGTTTCTCCAATACCACTTCTTGGTTCTCAATCTTAAACACAATAAAACGATAGTTTCTCTTTGCCTTTAATTCTAGAAACTTCAATTTACATTCATCATTAACAGCCATTCCAGATGATGCGTTAGCCTAAACACATTTTTTTTTAAATTAAAATAAAACAACCATGTAATTAACAATTGTGCACCACCAATTAATCAAATGAGTTAACATGCTTGCTAAAATTCTATACAATGAAATCTCAAAACAAGAAAAATATCAAATTAGATGCATCCAATTGTATTATAAACACACAAATTAGCACCATTTTCGCGCCTATATTTTTTTTATTCGATGAAATTCACGTGAAATTTTTTTTATTCGCATGATTTGTGTTGAAGAATGTCGTCTTAGCATTGTCGAGGATGATAAGGACACCGAAAACTTACCATGTTGTCGGAGATGATAGAGAAAGCCAACAGAAAGATGAGAAAGCAACAGGGAAATGAGAGAGACAAAGGAAGAGATCCTTATTTTTGGGAGAGGCAATGAGAACTTAAGAGACAAAAACGGAGAGCAAGAGAATTTAGAGGAATAAAACAAAGGTGGAAATCACTTAAAACTTCAATAGGTCGCATAGATTGCATGTGCATGAGCTAATTACAAAATAATTTGCATAAATTATTTTAGAAACTAATTCGCTTTGCTTGTAGCTGTAGGAATCAATTTTATTATTATTTCACCATATTAACTAATTACATTTACATCTACCCAATGTTTGTAATCCTTATTTAATTTCTCTGGTCATGCTACTTGCTAATAGTACCACGTATTCCAAATTATTTTTTTTAACAAGCAAAAACACGTATTCCAAATTATGTTTATAGAGGAATTCTAATATAGGCACAAATATAAATGTATAGTGTTTATGCATACTCACATGAGTGAAGAGAGAGAAAAGATTAAATAATTTAATTTCAAATATTTTTCAAAAAAGTAAATGATGTGATGTTTTATGTATGTGTGCCTAAATACTATTCATTTATGTTTGTGCCCATAGAAGACTTTCTCATGTTTATAATTAGTGACAAAGTTTAAAATAACAATAATATTCTTACATGAATCATCATCTCTTTAATTGTTTATTCTTTGAGAGACTCAACAGCAAAAAACGTACCAGGATCAATAAAAAATAATCTTGAAACCCATAAGCCATAAGATTAAAAAAGCTTACAATTATATAAATATTGGCACCACCTTTCAGTAGGATATGGTTAAAGGCAAGGCTACCCAGTTGTCTTTGCAAAAAGTGAAAACTATATAATTCAACAATAAACACATGACAATAAGACGTTACATTTGGAGAATATCAGTTCAGGCATTATAAGTTTATAAAAATAAACTATGCAAAAGTTTATAAATATTTTATTACTAGCAATTTGGATATTGTGATTTATTCAAATAATTTAGTTCAAAATATTTTATGATTCAATTATAAAGATTTTCTAATGATTTTTTAAAAGTTATAGCAATATTTTATTACTTATCAATTTATAATAGTAAACAATAAACATGTGGCTAGTGAATGTGGATACAAGTACCTAGTATCCAACAAATGTGGTTACAGAGTTAACCATACATGTAGAGGTCCAATTACAAGTATTTTATTCAAAACATCTCTCAAAAATCATTACAAAATAACATAACATTTTTAGCATTTACGTAATCAAAGAAAAGACCGCTAAAATTGCTCAATTGTTAACTACTAGAAATATTATTGGAAGGTCGGGGTTCGAATCTCAGATTCTCCACAATTATAGTGAATCTAGCTACTAAGCTATCGGACCAAATTCAGTCACAAAAAAAGCTACCGGACCAAAAACATTAACCCAAAAAAATGCAAAATAAAACAATTTTAAAACAGGAAAAAGTATTTAAAACAAAGTTATGAAATTATTTTTTGTCAAAAATGTTACTAAGTTATCTAAAACAGACAATTTCATCCTTCTCAGCACTGGATTTTCCTTTCAGCTTCGGCCACCGCTCCTGCAAAAATGGAACAAGCAATTGTCAGACATAGTTGTGTTTACCAACCCTTCACATCAACTTAATCCTTAGAAAGAAATATATATGATCAATTGAAACTAATGGCCACAGGAACTTAATTAAATATGAAAATCATGATTTCATCACTCAGAATCGAAGACCTTAGAGACATTTGTGAACAACTAATAATTATTTTCACTTAACCAGTTTCTGATATACTGTAGTAGATTAGAATAGACATACTAAAACATTACTCAAAAGTCAAAACTTAAACGACTCCCAATGGTGACTGTCCGAAGTAGAATCTCACTCCTCCCTGTCCTATAAAATAAAGGGAATAAATACGAATGTCTAGAAATTTCAACTCAAAATTGTTTCGCTTTGTTTTTCACGAACCGACGCCAATAAGGTCACTGTCTCAATTCATATGACGGCATCAATTGTCATTGATATTCCAATTAATTTTTAAATCAGTCCACTTAAGTGTATATCTATTAAGGTGGTCCACAAAGAACCTGCCTTGAACATGAGTCCAGAGTCCAAGCATTTAACAATCACGGACTAAGTCCCTAGTTATAATTATAACTACATCGTACTACACTTATTTTGTACGAAGTTTAAAACATAGTTACCAAGTATGCAACACTCTTTGAAAAAGTATAGGTACAGTACAGGAATGCAGTACAAATACTTGGTTAGATACATAGGAAGTTGGGGATATACTTTGTACGCTATTTGAGTTAGTGGTGACTGAGCTTTAAAATATTAATCGGAATGTTTTGAATATAAATTATTATCAAAGAGACTTGCCAATCTGTAAAATAATTTGACTGAAGTGATCTGAAATCCAAATAAAAGATTATAATACCTTGGAAATAACGATGTCCTGGGCATTTATAGCTGAAGTGCCCATGTAAATTACAGAATAAGCACCTAGCAAGCCTTCCTCCACCTGCAACACAAATGAACAATTTTGAATAGTAAGATAACAGATGAAAGAACTAACTGAAGCCTGTTACCGTTGCAGATTTATGAAGTTTACATTGTAGCAACAAACAAACTTACATATGGTAGAATTGATTTTATAAAAAGAAAAAAATCCGAGAATTGATTTAAGGTACATGAATTGTTTATGTAGGGATAGAGACTCTGAACATATTCTGTTATGCGTCTTGTGAGCTGTGACAATACAACAGATGCCCATGACTTGCAACAAATCACAAAAGCATTTTATTGTCATAAGGTCCTATCCAATCATAGGCAGAAATTTAAACTAGTACACAACGTATAGAGATGAATTGATGCTTGTAAATGGAAAGCTTCAACGTAAAGTAGTTATCAATTCTGGATGGTGCATGGCTGCCGACATAAATAATGCTACAGCGCAATAGCAGGATGATTTGCTTCAGGAAAAAAAAAAAACAATAGCAGGATGACCGCTCTTCTGAAATTTTTTTAAATTTAAATAGTAACAACTAAAATATAAATATAACTACAGAAACAAAAATATAAATATAACTACAGAAAAACTTATCTAATACTAAAAATTCATGAAGTATTCAACAAAAACCATAAAAAATCAAAGACCTTAAGGAAAACATAGAAGTAAATACCAAAAAATGCGAGGAAAACAAACAAAACTAGCTTAAAGTAACTGTAGCTTAAAATTCAAATTTTTTTTTAAAAAAAGGGTTAATAAAACAAGGTTTTCATTTGAAGCATTTAGCAGCCATTGCAACCACAAACAGCTACAATTGTGGCCGCTATAAAAAGCACTTAACCTCTAGAGAAAACCGCTCCACTAGAGACTTTCAACAGGGGCCACAAACAGCTCTGATATGCTATTAACAATATAGAGATAAAGAATCATAAACAATTTAGACATATATGACGAATGACTGGAAACTGGAAAGAAATTTTTCCTACAACAATGAAAGTGTAAAAGTACATCGATGTTAGGAGAGAACATGGTAGATTAGGATATTGCAATCGTTTCTTATGTTTTTGTACACATGCATCTCATATTTATTTTTTTGTACACATGCATCCCTTATTCTATATATTATATATGATTTTTTTTTTTTTTGCGTAAACCGGGTGTCCTCTAATCGCAACTGCAGAGACTAAACTCTCGAGCCTTGTGGGATCCAAATGGGTGGCAAACTCTCCCTAAGAGTTTTAACACTCATGCATGCCCAAGTCAGGGATCGAACCCAAGAACTTGGTTAATCTAGAAAAGACCCGCATCATCTCATCTAAGTGCTCTTGGGTATATATGACTCATTTTGCTCAAAATGGATAATATTAAAATGTATCAACCTCTGAAATGAGTCAGAATCCCCATATCTAACTCTCAATCATATTTACTTTCAGAATAACATTTACCAACAAAGCGGAGAAAAAAAGACCAAAACAAGGGGTAACCAGTGTTAAATGACATTTTATTGCCTTGAGTTAAAAAAAAATCTTCAATTACAATATGTATTTACTATTTGCTTTACACATAAAAAGATTCATTAGAAAGAACCGTTGGAGAATCAGATGAGATCTGATTTTATTCTCCCTGGTTTTATTTCATCTTAATAAGTCCTATTGGATTTGTATTTACTTCAGACCATTTGTAGTCTTGAATAATGAGACAACACTTATTGTATTTTCTACTATATAAACAGTCCAAGACTGAAAGAATTTTTTTCCCTACAAAAGAACTTGGCAAGATCACCTTCACCTCTTTCATACAAATCACGAACAGAACAAGTAGATTATAAGTAACATAAAATATTAAAATGTATATTTCCTATCCATAACAAATCCAAAAAAGGCATGGCTAAAAGTCTTAGTTAATGGTGCAAAATAAATAAAATTTATTATTCAGATATGATCTTATCAGTTACTATTACTAACACTGTAAAGTAACAATAAATTAAGGCAAGCATACAGACTCATGAGTCATAACTCGGGTTGCTACTAAAAAAAATTGAATGAAAAACGGCAAAATCAACAATTTTCATGCAACATATAGATTCGATATTTTCTCACATAAAAAAAATATTATACGAAACTTAAGAAAAAAAACTCCAAAATATTTAGCATACCTGCTTTATATACTGAGCAATTTCCAAGTGAGTGCCCGATTTCCCCACAAAAGAAGCAAACTTCCTCATCCTTGGAGAGAGATCTAAGCTTTCGGCATTGTTTAATTGAGTGATTGGGCTCTCGGCATGCCCAACATATCTGCAAAAGCCAAGTTGCCCCATTTATGTACTATAACGGGATAATACTAAATTTCTAATTCAATAAACTTTAAACCTGGGTGGGATCATTCTTTATGAACTTTTTTTTATTATTATTCTAAGCTAGACTAGAGCAACACAAAATACAAATACTTAAACTAAATCCATGAATCGTATTACTTACCTCAGAATTGGTTTTTTCCACCCCTGTACTTTTGAGTTCATCCTTACTTTCCGCTTGCATCTTATTTTTTTCCTCCCCTGTACTTTTGAGTTCATCCTTACTTTCCGCTTGCATATTATTCTTATTTCTCTCATCCGAAACTGATAAGCCATTACTTAGGATATCGACCCCCTTTTTTCTCATCGTCTTTCTCTCATCCTTCGATGGATATCGACCTTCTTTGAATTCGGTCATTAGGCTTTGTACAGCTTGATTAATCCTCATAATCTTGTACCTCGTTAAAGGACCTTCTATCTCCTTCACCAACCTTTTTTTCTCTTCCTTTACAAACTTATGCATCTTTAATAGCTCAAGATGCTTCTCTTGCCTTATTTTTCTCTCATCCATTTGCTCTACTAAATTTGCAGGTTGATTGTTCAATCGGATTGTTGGGTCCACCGGAGACACTTCTCTATCAGCCACAGATATTTGAACCACAGTTTCAGCCGGTTCAACATTGTGCTCATTGGGTTGTGCCCCATCTTGCCTCTTCCTCCTAACTATTTCATTTACTTGCTCCGAATCATGATTGAGTACATTCTCCTTCGTCAACCTTTTTCTCTCTTCCTCTACTAACTTCTGCAACTTCATTAGCTCCAAGTGCTTCTCATGCCTTATTTTTCTCTCATCCTTTTGCTCTACTAAATTTGCAGGTTGATTGTTCAATCGGATTGTTGGGTCCTCCGGAGATACTTCTCTATCAACCACGGGGTTCTGAACCACAGTTTCAGCCGGTTCAACATTGCGCTCATTGGATTGTGCCCCATCTTGCATACTCTTTTGCCTCTTACTCGCATCTACCACCTCAACCATTTTCCCAGTTTCACTTTCTGGTTTTCTCTTCCTCTTCTCACCTGTTTGAGTTTTCGCAAATTCTGCACATACTTCACTTTTTTCCACTAATTTTTTATTTTCAAACTCTGTAGAAACCATCGCGTCTAACGAGGGCTTGGGTTCATTTGATTCTTCCCCATTGATCACACTCTTCTTCTTCTTTTTCTTCTTAATCTCGCCTGTTTGAGTTTTCGCAAATTCTGTATATACTTCACTTTTTTCCCCTTCTTTATTATTTTCAAACTCTGTAGAAACCGTCGCGTCTAATGAGGGTTTGGGTTCATTTGATTCTTCCCCATTGATCACACTCTTCTTCTTCTTTTTCTTCTTCTTAATCTCGCCTGTTTGAGTTTCCACAATTTCTGTATATACTTCACTTTTTTCCCCTTCTTTTTTATTTTCAAACTCTGTAGAAACCGTCACGTCTAACAAGGGTTTGGGTTCATTTGATTCTTCCCCATTGATCACACACTTCTTCTTCTTCTTTTTCTTCTTCTTAATCTTGCCTGTTTGAGTTTCCCCAAATTCTGTATATACTTCACTTTTTTCCCCTTCTTTTTTATTTTCAAACTCTGTAGAAACCGTCGCGTCTAACGAGGGTTTGGGTTCATTTGATTCTTCCCCATTGATCACACACTTCTTCTTCTTTTTCTTCTTCTTAATCTCGCCTGTTTGAGTTTCCCCAAATTCTGTATATACTTCACTTTTTTCCCCTTCTTTTTTATTTTCAAACTCTGTAGAAACCGTCGCGTCTAACGAGGGTTTGGGTTCATTTGATTCTTCCCCATTGATCACACTCTTCTTCTTTTTCTTCTTATTCTTCTTAATCTCACCTGTTTGGGTTTTCGCAAATTCTGCATATGCTTCTTCGTTTGATTTGAATTCTGAGATTGGTGTAACTACTAAGGGTTCAGAGTTTACCTGAGACACTTCTCTATCAAGTACAGATATCTGAACCACGGTTTCAGCCGGTCCAACATTGTGCTCATTCTCACTGTTAAGTTGATTGTTCAATCGGATTGTTGAATCCACCTGAGACACTTCTCTATCGACCACAGATATCTGAACCGCGGTTTCAGCAGGTTCAACAACGTGCTCATTCTCACCGTTAAGTTGATTGTTCAATCGGATTGTTGAATCAACCTCAGAAACTTCTCTTTCAACCATAGATATCTGAACCGCAGTTTCAGCAGGTTCAACAACGTGCTCGTTCTCACTGTTAGGTTGATTGTTCAATCGGATTGTTGAATCCACCTGAGACACTTCTCTATCGACCACAGGTATCTGAACCGCGGTTTCAGCCGGTCCAACATTGTGCTCATTCTCACTGTTAAGATGATTGTTCAATCGGATTGTTGAATCCACCGGAGGCACTTCTCTATCAACCACAGATTCTTGAACCGCGGTTTCAGCAGGTTCAACATTGTGTTCATTGGATTGAACCCCATCTTGCACACATTTTTGTCTCTTCCTCTTATCTGTTGAATTCACTTGCTCCGAATCATGATTCAGTGCATTCTCCACAACCACCGCTTCAGCAATTTTCTCTTTTTCACTTTTTGATTTTCTCTTCCTCTTCTTCTTAATCTTACCTGATCCAGTTTCCCCAAATTCTTCACATGCTTCAATTTTTTCCACTTCTTTTGTATTTTCTAACTCCGTAGAAACCGTTGCGTCCAACGCGGGTTTCGGTTCATTTGATTCTTCTTGATTTGATTTGAATTTTGAGATTGGTGTAACTACTAAGGGTTCAGATGATACCTGAGGTTGAGGGTGTTCATTCGATTGCGGCAAAGTTTCATTGTTTTTCTTCTTCTTTTTCTTCTTCTTCTTCTTACTACCGTTTTCGTGATTCTGTTCCGGTGAAGCAAATTCTTCGGGTTTCTCCTCTGTGAGCATTTTGTTATGAATGATGAATTGAAAAATGTGGAGATGGTGAGTTCAATTGATGCGGCGAAGGGACTGGTGAATGATGGTGGTACAAACTAGGGTTTATCGATTCTTTCCACTAACTATGACGTGTTTTTTTTTAAATGTTATTTTATATATTTTTAAATTTTAATCAATATATATTATTTATTTATTCGAGTAAAAAAATATATATATTGCGATTGTAATAAGTAAAAAAAAACAAAATAAATAAATAAGTAACAACTATAAGCATTAAGCATTTTAAATGTATATTTTATTGGGAATTTTTGCCAAAAAATTTACATTATTTAGGATTTTGAACAGATATAATTGGTGTTGAAATTTATTTAAAGAGATTTTAGTATTTTACATAATTTATATTGTATTATAATAGATCAAATAATTAGTTAATATAAAAATAAATTTTGCTTTATTACATTTTTTGTGAAGAAAATGTTTACGTGAATATCCCAAAAAAATCCTAGAAATCTCTGGTCAATTTGTAAATCCTAGAAAATCCTTCATATATGCTGGAGCTTTATCATCTCAGAGACTTCATCATATTGCAAATCAATTAGGTTTCAGTATTGGTGTTTTACCATTTGTTTACCTTGGTGTTCCAATTTTCAAAGGAAAACCTAAGAAATGTCATCTCCAACCTTTGGCTGACAAGATCAAATCTAAGCTCTCTGCTTGGAAAGCCTCTTTTCTCTCCATGGCTGGGAGGATGCAACTTATTAAAAGTGTTATTCAAGGTATGTTAATGCATTCTATTTCGGTTTACTCTTGGCCTTCAAGTTTGATTAAAGATATTGAAAGGTGGATAAGAAATTTTCTTTGGAGTGGTGATATAAACCAAAGAAAGCTAGTTACTGTGGCTTGGCACAAAGTTTGCACACCTTTTTCTGAAGGTGGACTAGGCATTAGATCTTTATCTAAAATCAATGAGGCTGCTAATTTAAAGTTATGTTGGGAGCTTATTCAATCTGACCTGCAGTGGGCAAAGTTTCTGAGATTTAGAGTTTTGAAAGGTACAGTCCCAATTTCTTATCACATTTTCTCTTCTGTTTGGAGTAGTATCAAACACAAGTTGCATGAAATTTGTACAAACTCCTCTTGGCAAGTTGGCAATGGTGAATCTATTAACTTTTGGCTCGATGCTTGGTGTGGAGATCCTTTGGTTTTTGCTCTCAACATCCCTCTTCATCTACACTCTTTTCTTAAAGCCAAAGTTCAAGATTTTATTGAAAATAAGAATTGGAATATTCCTGTATGTCTTCATTTAGCTTATCCTGAATTGCAGTCTTTAATTTGTGATGTTACTATCCCTTTAATTGAGAAAGAGGATACATTTCTTTGGAAACATTCTCATGATGGTAATTTATCTATGAAGGATTCATACATGTTCCATTGCACCATAGGTCAACAGATCAACTGGTAAAAGATTGTTTGGAATGCTTTTATTCCTCCCTCTAAATCCATGGTTGTTTGGAGAAGTTTACATCACAGGTTACCTACTGATGATAGTCTTTCATTAAGAGGTTGCTCTCTTCCTTCTATGTGTAGTCTCTGTGAATCTGAAATGGAATCCATTGATCATTTGTTTCTGACTTGCAGTTATGTGCAAAACATTTAGAATTGGCTTAGCTCTTGTCTCAATCTCAACTGTCAGTTTAATACTTTAGCTGATGCTTTTCGTTTGTGCAACTCAGGGTGGTCTCCTCTTTGTAATTTGGTGATTGCAGCAGCTATCATTAACTGCATGAATTTTATTTGGTTTGCCTGAAACCAAAAATGATTCAATGATAAGAAAATTCACTGGAAGTCTATTACTAATCATATCATTGCTGCAGTTTCCATGTCTGGGAATAATTCTTGTTTAAAAGCATACTCTAATATGGCAGAATTTGTGCTTCTTCAAAAGTTTCAGGTCAGAATGAAACATGGTAATGCTCCCAAAATCAAGGAAGTTATTTGGCAGCCTCCAATTCTGAATTGGATCAAATGTAATTGTGATGGTGCATCTTTGGGTAACCCAGGGACCTCTGCCTGTGGAGGTATTTTCAGAAATGCTAGTGCTTCTTTTTTAGGTGCTTTTGCTCTTAATCTTGGTTTGAGCACTTCCCTGAAAGCTGAATTGATTGGTGCCATGCTTGCTGTTGAAATTGCTTACTCTAAGGGTTGGACTCACTTCTAGTTAGAGTCGGATTCTATGTTGGTTGTTCTTGCTTTTACTTCCTCCAAAATTGTCCCTTGGTCTCTAAGGAATCGTTGGGATAATTGTTTACTGATGATCTCCAACATGAATTTTTATATATCTCACATCTTCAGAGAAGGAAACCATTGTGCGGACAAATTGGCTAATCTAGGCTTAACTTTGCATGCTTTTTCTTGGTGGAATCATATACCTCCTGTGCTAATAGATGATTTTGGTAAAAATCGTTTGGGAATGTCCTATTATAGATTTTGTTAGTATCTTTTTCTTTTGAGGGTTAGGTTTTATGCCCCCCCTCTTTTCTTTGTAAGCCTTATCTTTTATCAATCTTTTGAGGGCTTGCTTTCTAAGCAAGTCTCTTTTGCTAAAAAAAAAAAAAAAGAATATCCCAAAAAAAATAAAATATCCTAACAAAATTGTAAGTTGAAATTGTTTTCTCTTTTATTGTGGGCAAAAAGTTTGTGTCAGCGTTATTATTGGTACTCTTGATTGATGTCATGTCATGAGTGTGTGTCATTTTAAAGAATTCTTGATTTACTTTCGTTTGATTTTTTTACATATAAACAAAAACAAGATTATCAAAATTAAAGAAAAAAAGATTAAACGATTAATGTTCATGAAAATAGTATTATTTTTTTACTTACAAACTTCAAAGTTTTAAATAAATAAAAATTGTTAAAACATAGTTTATTTTAAGTTTATTTAATACGCCTTTATCATTTATTTTTTTTGTGTGACAAAGACGTTTATGAAAAATGGTTTTTTTTTTTTTTTTGTTAAAGAATACCTAAGCCAGATATTCATATATTAATTACATTTTTTATGCATTTTGAATGGAGATTATATATGAATAAAAATTGAGGTTTCGTATTATTTTTTATGTTTGCCTTTGCCATTTCCTTCTTCAAAGCTCCCTCGGGTACTATCTCTTCTATTGATTCTCTTTTAAATAATTTTTTTTGGGGGGGTGAGGATAACAGGAAAACATCTTGGATTAGTTGGAACACTATATGTATGCGTAAGGATTTGGAGGGCTGGGGGTTAGGCGGTTGAGGGAGTTTAATACTGCAATTCTAGGTAAATGGTGTTGGAGGATGTTGGTGGACAGTGGGGGGTTATGGTTCAGGGTGTTGGCAGCTCGCTATGAGCTAGATAAAGGGTGCTTGAGAGCGCGCGCGCGCGCGGGGGGGGGGGGGGGGGGGGGAGTGGCTCTTCATGGTGGAGGGAGATTGTGAGAATATGGGATGGAGTAGATGGTCTATGAGGGCGGTGATTTGGAGATAGTGTTATGAAGAGGGTGGGAGATGGGACAGAGACTTTCTTTTGGACTGATCTCTGGCTAGACGGGACTTCTTTGTGCGTGCGGTATCCACGCTTATTCTATTTGGCGGTGCATAGGTCGAGAACGGTGGCTGAGCTATTTCAGTTAGGGTGGGGCGTTGGTGGGGAGGCATGGGTGTGGCGGTGACAGTTGTGGGCGTGGGATGAGGAGTTGTTGAGGGAGTGGCAGACTTTACTTCACGACTTTTTCTTACATGCCCAGGTCTCAGATAGGTGGCTTTGGCGACTCGATGTTGACAGAGGGTATACAGTCCAGGGAGCATATTAGTTATTGACTTCCCACCCCCTGATTCTTTGGACGCCGTAGCGGATCTTATTTGGCACAAACAGGTCCCTTTGAAGGTGTCTGTTTTTGCCTAGAGATTGTTGAGAGACAGGTTGCCAACTAAATCAAATTTGGCAATTCAGGATATCATTCCTCCAGAGACTCAACCTTGTGTGGCTAGTTATGGTGGCCTAGAGACAGCTTAGCATTTATTTATTTCCTGCCCTATCTTTGGTTCTCTTTGGTCGGCAGTTTGGGCTTCGATTGGTTTTTCCTCGGTGGATCCTCAAAATCTGGTTGATCATTTTATTCAGTTTGCTTACTCATCTGGTGGTTCTAGAGCGCGTTGTTCATTTCTTCAGCTTATTTGGCTTTTGTGTGTCTGGGTCATTTGAAACGAAAGAAATAATCGTCTTTTCAGAAACCCAGAACAGTCCTTATCACAGTTGATGGACAAAGTCAAGCTTCACTCTTATTGGTGGTTGAAGACAACAAATAGCAACTTGGTTTCTAATCATCATAGTTGGTGGACGAGTCCGTTCACTAGTTTGGACATGATGTAACTGTTTAACAGTGTTTTATGTTTATTTTCGAATTGTGTATCTGTAAACTCTTGTAGTATATTCGGCATACCTTGTGCAGAAGAGACTTATTTGATTTAATATATATTTCATTTTGATTTGTTCAAAAAAAAAAAATATTAACCAATTAAATATTGAAAATAAAAATATTTTCACAGAATAAATGTAACTTATTCTTCTAAAAAATCACTTTAGCATTACTTAGAATAATTGGTCCTCTTTCTCATGAACTTAATTCGATTAATTGGACATTGCATCATGTATCAAAGGAGCTGAAGTTTAAAATTCGTTCATCTCACTTATGTACTATAAGGATAGAATTTTTAATCAATAGACTAATTAATAAAAAATTGGTCCTCTTTAGTACCAAAAAAAAAATATGTAGGGGCATTGTAATATACTAATATATATGAGTTGGGGTTCATATCTTAGATTCTCTACTTATTCATCTTATGAAATGGAAGTGAAAAAATTGACCAAATTATGAGGCGAAATGCTTTTTTTTTTTTTTAATTAACAATAGAGTTGAAGATCAAACTCGGAATCTTTAGCATACTACCTAAACCTCTCACCACTAAACTAATTTTATGAAGAGGGTGGGAGGGAGATTGTGAGGATATGGGATGGAGTAGATGGTCTATGAGGGCGGTGATTTGGAGATAGTGTTATGAAGAGGGTGGGAGATGGGACAGAGACTTTCTTTTGGACTGATCCCTGGCTAGACGGGACTTCTTTGTGCGTGCGGTATCCACGCTTATTCTATTTGGCGGTGCATAGGTCGAGAACGGTGGCTGAGCTATTTCAGTTAGGGTGGGGCGTCGGTGGGGAGGCATGGGTGTGGCGGTGACAGTTGTGGGCATGGGATGAGGAGTTGTTGAGGGAGTGGCAGACTTTACTTCACGACTTTTTCTTACATGCCCAGGTCTCAGATAAGTGGCTTTGGCGACTCGATGCTGACAGAGGGTATACAGTCCAGGGAGCATATTAGTTATTGACTTCCCACCCCCTGATTCTTTGGACGCCGTAGCGGATCTTATTTGGCACAAACAGGTCCCTTTGAAGGTGTCTGTTTTTGCCTAGAGATTGTTGAGAGACAGGTTGCCAACTAAATCAAATTTGGCAATTCAGGATATCATTCCTCCAGAGACTCAACCTTGTGTGGCTAGTTATGGTGGCCTAGAGACAGCTTAGCATTTATTTATTTCCTGCCCTATCTTTGGTTCTCTTTGGTCGGCAGTTTGGGCTTCGATTGGTTTTTCCTCGGTGGATCCTCAAAATCAGGTTGATCATTTTATTCAGTTTGCTTACTCATCTGGTGGTTCTAGAGCGCGTTGTTCATTTCTTCAGCTTATTTGGCTTTTGTGTGTCTGGGTCATTTGAAACGAAAGAAATAATCGTCTTTTCAGAAACCCAGAACAATCCTTATCACAGTTGATGGACAAAGTCAAGCTTCACTCTTATTGGTGGTTGAAGACAACAAATAGCAACTTGGTTTCTAATCATCATAGTTGGTGGACGAGTCCGTTCACTAGTTTGGACATGATGTAACTGTTTAACAGTGTTTTATGTTTATTTTCGAATTGTGTATCTGTAAACTCTTGTAGTATATTCGGCATACCTTGTGCAGAAGAGACTTATTTGATTTAATATATATTTCATTTTGATTTGTTCAAAAAAAAAAAATATTAACCAATTAAATATTGAAAATAAAAATATTTTCACAGAATAAATGTAACTTATTCTTCTAAAAAATCACTTTAGCATTACTTAGAATAATTGGTCCTCTTTCTCATGAACTTAATTCGATTAATTGGACATTGCATCATGTATCAAAGGAGCTGAAGTTTAAAATTCGTTCATCTCACTTATGTACTATAAGGATAGAATTTCTAATCAATAGACTAATTAATAAAAAATTGGTCCTCTTTAGTACCAAAAAAAAAATATGTAGGGGCATTGTAATATACTAATATATATGAGTTGGGGTTCATATCTTAGATTCTCTACTTATTCATCTTATGAAATGGAAGTGAAAAAATTGACCAAATTATGAGGTGAAATGCTTTTTTTTTTTAATTAACAATAGAGTTGAAGATCAAACTCGGAATCTTTAGCATACTACCTAAACGTCTCACCACTAAACTAATTTTATGAAGAGGGTGGGAGGGAGATTGTGAGGATATGGGATGGAGTAGATGGTCTATGAGGGCGGTGATTTGGAGATAGTGTTATGAAGAGGGTGGGAGATGGGACAGAGACTTTCTTTTGGACTGATCCCTGACTAGACGGGACTTCTTTGTGCGTGCGGTATCCACGCTTATTCTATTTGGCGGTGCATAGGTCGAGAACGGTGGCTGAGCTATTTCAGTTAGGGTGGGGCGTTGGTGGGGAGGCATGGGTGTGGCGGTGACAGTTGTGGGCGTGGGATGAGGAGTTGTTGAGGGAGTGGCAGACTTTACTTCACGACTTTTTCTTACATGCCCAGGTCTCAGATAGGTGGCTTTGGCGACTCGATGCTGACAGAGGGTATACAGTCCAGGGAGCATATTAGTTATTGACTTCCCACCCCCTGATTCTTTGGACGCCGTAGCGGATCTTATTTGGCACAAACAGGTCCCTTTGAAGGTGTCTGTTTTTGCCTAGAGATTGTTGAGAGACAGGTTGCCAACTAAATCAAATTTGGCAATTCAGGATATCATTCCTCCAGAGACTCAACCTTGTGTGGCTAGTTATGGTGGCCTAGAGACAGCTTAGCATTTATTTATTTCCTGCCCTATCTTTGGTTCTCTTTGGTCGGCAGTTTGGGCTTCGATTGGTTTTTCCTCGGTGGATCCTCAAAATCTGGTTGATCATTTTATTCAGTTTGCTTACTCATCTGGTGGTTCTAGAGCGCGTTGTTCATTTCTTCAGCTTATTTGGCTTTTGTGTGTCTGGGTCATTTGAAACGAAAGAAATAATCGTCTTTTCAGAAACCCAGAACAGTCCTTATCACAGTTGATGGACAAAGTCAAGCTTCACTCTTATTGGTGGTTGAAGACAACAAATAGCAACTTGGTTTCTAATCATCATAGTTGGTGGACGAGTCCGTTCACTAGTTTGGACATGATGTAACTGTTTAACAGTGTTTTATGTTTATTTTCGAATTGTGTATCTGTAAACTCTTGTAGTATATTCGGCATACCTTGTGCAGAAGAGACTTATTTGATTTAATATATATTTCATTTTGATTTGTTCAAAAAAAAAAAATATTAACCAATTAAATATTGAAAATAAAAATATTTTCACAGAATAAATGTAACTTATTCTTCTAAAAAATCACTTTAGCATTACTTAGAATAATTGGTCCTCTTTCTCATGAACTTAATTCGATTAATTGGACATTGCATCATGTATCAAAGGAGCTGAAGTTTAAAATTCGTTCATCTCACTTATGTACTATAAGGATAGAATTTTTAATCAATAGACTAATTAATAAAAAATTGGTCCTCTTTAGTACCAAAAAAAAAAATATGTAGGGGCATTGTAATATACTAATATATATGAGTTGGGGTTCATATCTTAGATTCTCTACTTATTCATCTTATGAAATGGAAGTGAAAAAATTGACCAAATTATGAGGCGAAATGCTTTTTTTTTTTTTTAATTAACAATAGAGTTGAAGATCAAACTCGGAATCTTTAGCATACTACCTAAACCTCTCACCACTAAACTAATTTTATGAAGAGGGTGGGAGGGAGATTGTGAGGATATGGGATGGAGTAGATGGTCTATGAGGGCGGTGATTTGGAGATAGTGTTATGAAGAGGGTGGGAGATGGGACAGAGACTTTCTTTTGGACTGATCCCTGACTAGACGGGACTTCTTTGTGCGTGCGGTATCCACGCTTATTCTATTTGGCGGTGCATAGGTCGAGAACGGTGGCTGAGCTATTTCAGTTAGGGTGGGGCGTCGGTGGGGAGGCATGGGTGTGGCGGTGACAGTTGTGGGCATGGGATGAGGAGTTGTTGAGGGAGTGGCAGACTTTACTTCACGACTTTTTCTTACATGCCCAGGTCTCAGATAAGTGGCTTTGGCGACTCGATGCTGACAGAGGGTATACAGTCCAGGGAGCATATTAGTTATTGACTTCCCACCCCCTGATTCTTTGGACGCCGTAGCGGATCTTATTTGGCACAAACAGGTCCCTTTGAAGGTGTCTGTTTTTGCCTAGAGATTGTTGAGAGACAGGTTGCCAACTAAATCAAATTTGGCAATTCAGGATATCATTCCTCCAGAGACTCAACCTTGTGTGGCTAGTTATGGTGGCCTAGAGACAGCTTAGCATTTATTTATTTCCTGCCCTATCTTTGGTTCTCTTTGGTCGGCAGTTTGGGCTTCGATTGGTTTTTCCTCGGTGGATCCTCAAAATCAGGTTGATCATTTTATTCAGTTTGCTTACTCATCTGGTGGTTCTAGAGCGCGTTGTTCATTTCTTCAGCTTATTTGGCTTTTGTGTGTCTGGGTCATTTGAAACGAAAGAAATAATCGTCTTTTCAGAAACCCAGAACAATCCTTATCACAGTTGATGGACAAAGTCAAGCTTCACTCTTATTGGTGGTTGAAGACAACAAATAGCAACTTGGTTTCTAATCATCATAGTTGGTGGACGAGTCCGTTCACTAGTTTGGACATGATGTAACTGTTTAACAGTGTTTTATGTTTATTTTCGAATTGTGTATCTGTAAACTCTTGTAGTATATTCGGCATACCTTGTGCAGAAGAGACTTATTTGATTTAATATATATTTCATTTTGATTTGTTCAAAAAAAAAAATATTAACCAATTAAATATTGAAAATAAAAATATTTTCACAGAATAAATGTAACTTATTCTTCTAAAAAATCACTTTAGCATTACTTAGAATAATTGGTCCTCTTTCTCATGAACTTAATTCGATTAATTGGACATTGCATCATGTATCAAAGGAGCTGAAGTTTAAAATTCGTTCATCTCACTTATGTACTATAAGGATAGAATTTCTAATCAATAGACTAATTAATAAAAAATTGGTCCTCTTTAGTACCAAAAAAAAAATATGTAGGGGCATTGTAATGTACTAATATATATGAGTTGGGGTTCATATCTTAGATTCTCTACTTATTCATCTTATGAAATGGAAGTGAAAAAATTGACCAAATTATGAGGTGAAATGCTTTTTTTTTTTAATTAACAATAGAGTTGAAGATCAAACTCGGAATCTTTAGCATACTACCTAAACGTCTCACCACTAAACTAATTTTATGAAGAGGGTGGGAGGGAGATTGTGAGGATATGGGATGGAGTAGATGGTCTATGAGGGCGGTGATTTGGAGATAGTGTTATGAAGAGGGTGGGAGATGGGACAGAGACTTTCTTTTGGACTGATCCCTGACTAGACGGGACTTCTTTGTGCGTGCGGTATCCACGCTTATTCTATTTGGCGGTGCATAGGTCGAGAACGGTGGCTGAGCTATTTCAGTTAGGGTGGGGCGTTGGTGGGGAGGCATGGGTGTGGCGGTGACAGTTGTGGGCGTGGGATGAGGAGTTGTTGAGGGAGTGGCAGACTTTACTTCACGACTTTTTCTTACATGCCCAGGTCTCAGATAGGTGGCTTTGGCGACTCGATGCTGACAGAGGGTATACAGTCCAGGGAGCATATTAGTTATTGACTTCCCACCCCCTGATTCTTTGGACGCCGTAGCGGATCTTATTTGGCACAAACAGGTCCCTTTGAAGGTGTCTGTTTTTGCCTAGAGATTGTTGAGAGACAGGTTGCCAACTAAATCAAATTTGGCAATTCAGGATATCATTCCTCCAGAGACTCAACCTTGTGTGGCTAGTTATGGTGGCCTAGAGACAGCTTAGCATTTATTTATTTCCTGCCCTATCTTTGGTTCTCTTTGGTCGGCAGTTTGGGCTTCGATTGGTTTTTCCTCGGTGGATCCTCAAAATCTGGTTGATCATTTTATTCAGTTTGCTTACTCATCTGGTGGTTCTAGAGCGCGTTGTTCATTTCTTCAGCTTATTTGGCTTTTGTGTGTCTGGGTCATTTGAAACGAAAGAAATAATCGTCTTTTCAGAAACCCAGAACAGTCCTTATCACAGTTGATGGACAAAGTCAAGCTTCACTCTTATTGGTGGTTGAAGACAACAAATAGCAACTTGGTTTCTAATCATCATAGTTGGTGGACGAGTCCGTTCACTAGTTTGGACATGATGTAACTGTTTAACAGTGTTTTATGTTTATTTTCGAATTGTGTATCTGTAAACTCTTGTAGTATATTCGGCATACCTTGTGCAGAAGAGACTTATTTGATTTAATATATATTTCATTTTGATTTGTTCAAAAAAAAAAAATATTAACCAATTAAATATTGAAAATAAAAATATTTTCACAGAATAAATGTAACTTATTCTTCTAAAAAATCACTTTAGCATTACTTAGAATAATTGGTCCTCTTTCTCATGAACTTAATTCGATTAATTGGACATTGCATCATGTATCAAAGGAGCTGAAGTTTAAAATTCGTTCATCTCACTTATGTACTATAAGGATAGAATTTCTAATCAATAGACTAATTAATAAAAAATTGGTCCTCTTTAGTACCAAAAAAAAAATATGTAGGGGCATTGTAATGTACTAATATATATGAGTTGGGGTTCATATCTTAGATTCTCTACTTATTCATCTTATGAAATGGAAGTGAAAAAATTGACCAAATTATGAGGTGAAATGCTTTTTTTTTTTAATTAACAATAGAGTTGAAGATCAAACTCGGAATCTTTAGCATACTACCTAAACGTCTCACCACTAAACTAATTTTATGAAGAGGGTGGGAGGGAGATTGTGAGGATATGGGATGGAGTAGATGGTCTATGAGGGCGGTGATTTGGAGATAGTGTTATGAAGAGGGTGGGAGATGGGACAGAGACTTTCTTTTGGACTGATCCCTGACTAGACGGGACTTCTTTGTGCGTGCGGTATCCACGCTTATTCTATTTGGCGGTGCATAGGTCGAGAACGGTGGCTGAGCTATTTCAGTTAGGGTGGGGCGTTGGTGGGGAGGCATGGGTGTGGCGGTGACAGTTGTGGGCGTGGGATGAGGAGTTGTTGAGGGAGTGGCAGACTTTACTTCACGACTTTTTCTTACATGCCCAGGTCTCAGATAGGTGGCTTTGGCGACTCGATGCTGACAGAGGGTATACAGTCCAGGGAGCATATTAGTTATTGACTTCCCACCCCCTGATTCTTTGGACGCCGTAGCGGATCTTATTTGGCACAAACAGGTCCCTTTGAAGGTGTCTGTTTTTGCCTAGAGATTGTTGAGAGACAGGTTGCCAACTAAATCAAATTTGGCAATTCAGGATATCATTCCTCCAGAGACTCAACCTTGTGTGGCTAGTTATGGTGGCCTAGAGACAGCTTAGCATTTATTTATTTCCTGCCCTATCTTTGGTTCTCTTTGGTCGGCAGTTTGGGCTTCGATTGGTTTTTCCTCGGTGGATCCTCAAAATCTGGTTGATCATTTTATTCAGTTTGCTTACTCATCTGGTGGTTCTAGAGCGCGTTGTTCATTTCTTCAGCTTATTTGGCTTTTGTGTGTCTGGGTCATTTGAAACGAAAGAAATAATCGTCTTTTCAGAAACCCAGAACAGTCCTTATCACAGTTGATGGACAAAGTCAAGCTTCACTCTTATTGGTGGTTGAAGACAACAAATAGCAACTTGGTTTCTAATCATCATAGTTGGTGGACGAGTCCGTTCACTAGTTTGGACATGATGTAACTGTTTAACAGTGTTTTATGTTTATTTTCGAATTGTGTATCTGTAAACTCTTGTAGTATATTCGGCATACCTTGTGCAGAAGAGACTTATTTGATTTAATATATATTTCATTTTGATTTGTTCAAAAAAAAAAAATATTAACCAATTAAATATTGAAAATAAAAATATTTTCACAGAATAAATGTAACTTATTCTTCTAAAAAATCACTTTAGCATTACTTAGAATAATTGGTCCTCTTTCTCATGAACTTAATTCGATTAATTGGACATTGCATCATGTATCAAAGGAGCTGAAGTTTAAAATTCGTTCATCTCACTTATGTACTATAAGGATAGAATTTTTAATCAATAGACTAATTAATAAAAAATTGGTCCTCTTTAGTACCAAAAAAAAAATATGTAGGGGCATTGTAATATACTAATATATATGAGTTGGGGTTCATATCTTAGATTCTCTACTTATTCATCTTATGAAATGGAAGTGAAAAAATTGACCAAATTATGAGGCGAAATGCTTTTTTTTTTTTTTTAATTAACAATAGAGTTGAAGATCAAACTCGGAATCTTTAGCATACTACCTAAACCTCTCACCACTAAACTAATTTTATGAAGAGGGTGGGAGGGAGATTGTGAGGATATGGGATGGAGTAGATGGTCTATGAGGGCGGTGATTTGGAGATAGTGTTATGAAGAGGGTGGGAGATGGGACAGAGACTTTCCTTTGGACTGATCCCTGGCTAGACGGGACTTCTTTGTGCGTGCGGTATCCACGCTTATTCTATTTGGCGGTGCATAGGTCGAGAACGGTGGCTGAGCTATTTCAGTTAGGGTGGGGCGTCGGTGGGGAGGCATGGGTGTGGCGGTGACAGTTGTGGGCGTGGGATGAGGAGTTGTTGAGGGAGTGGCAGACTTTACTTCACGACTTTTTCTTACATGCCCAGGTCTCAGATAGGTGGCTTTGGCGACTCGATGCTGACAGAGGGTATACAGTCCAGGGAGCATATTAGTTATTGACTTCCCACCCCCTGATTCTTTGGACGCCGTAGCGGATCTTATTTGGCACAAACAGGTCCCTTTGAAGGTGTCTGTTTTTGCCTAGAGATTGTTGAGAGACAGGTTGCCAACTAAATCAAATTTGGCAATTCAGGATATCATTCCTCCAGAGACTCAACCTTGTGTGGCTAGTTATGGTGGCCTAGAGACAGCTTAGCATTTATTTATTTCCTGCCCTATCTTTGGTTCTCTTTGGTCGGCAGTTTGGGCTTCGATTGGTTTTTCCTCGGTGGATCCTCAAAATCTGGTTGATCATTTTATTCAGTTTGCTTACTCATCTGGTGGTTCTAGAGCGCGTTGTTCATTTCTTCAGCTTATTTGGCTTTTGTGTGTCTGGGTCATTTGAAACGAAAGAAATAATCGTCTTTTCAGAAACCCAGAACAGTCCTTATCACAGTTGATGGACAAAGTCAAGCTTCACTTTTATTGGTGGTTGAAGACAACAAATAGCAACTTGGCTTCTAATCATCATAGTTGGTGGACGAGTCCGTTCACTAGTTTGGACATGATGTAACTGTTTAACAGTGTTTTATGTTTATTTTCGAATTGTGTATCTGTAAACTCTTGTAGTATATTCGGCATACCTTGTGCAGAAGAGACTTATTTGATTTAATATATATTTCATTTTGATTTGTTCAAAAAAAAAAAATTAACCAATTAAATATTGAAAATAAAAATATTTTCACAGAATAAATGTAACTTATTCTTCTAAAAAATCACTTTAGCATTACTTAGAATAATTGGTCCTCTTTCTCATGAACTTAATTCGATTAATTGGACATTGCATCATGTATCAAAGGAGCTGAAGTTTAAAATTCGTTCATCTCACTTATGTACTATAAGGATAGAATTTCTAATCAATAGACTAATTAATAAAAAATTGGTCCTCTTTAGTACCAAAAAAAAAATATGTAGGGGCATTGTAATATACTAATATATATGAGTTGGGGTTCATATCTTAGATTCTCTACTTATTCATCTTATGAAATGGAAGTGAAAAAATTGACCAAATTATGAGGTGAAATGCTTTTTTTTTTTAATTAACAATAGAGTTGAAGATTAAACTCGGAATCTTTAGCATACTACCTAAACCTCTCACCACTAAACTAATTTTAATCACTTGACAAAAAAAAAAAAAAAAAGAATAATTGAACTTTCAAAACAAAAAAAATTGTTAACTACTGTACATTTTAAAATAAAATGTAATTTTTACAGTAATAACAACATCAAAGCAACTTTATTCAAAAAAATAAAATCAAAACAACTTTTACTACATAATTTTAAAAAATTCACTCGTAAATTTTATTTTTATAATATAAAAAAACTGGACTCTATTATTTAAGGGAGGAACAAATTTATGCAGATGTGATATCATAAATAAGCATCTAGATATTATTCCAATCATCATACATGTATAAGTGAGATTTTTGAATGTCAAACTATAGTTGATTGTTTATGAAACACAAACCCTTGTCAAATGCAAAGTAATGAAAAATAATGGGACCAAACTCAACCTTATAAACCAAATAAAAGGAGATAGTAAACTAGTAATTAGGCACAAAATAATAGTTACATTTAGTTTCCTCTTGAAAGAAAGCACAGTAAGGATTAATGAAAATCATAAGCAAGGATAGATAATTTAGTCTGCATGTCAATTCTACAAAATTTCAGGCCACCTAGGAGTAGGACTTCCAGAAAAAATTGCATTTAATTTCAATCTAATTGAGATTCAGCAGATTGCAATGCATGGCAGGGTCCTAGTGTAGGCTTAGAGGTACTAGAAGAACAAAGCAAATGGATAATAGAAAACAATATCCACACAACACATTAAGAGGTAACTATCTAAGTGTACGTTTGGATTGTAGTGAGTTTGACAAAATCACATAATGTTGCCGCGAGTTTTGCAAAAGCTACATTGAGTTTCAACAAAATCACAATGCCACTGTGATTTATTCAAATTCCTCATAAATCCAAACATGCACCTAATGGAAGTTCACGACTTTAGGACCTTTCTTCGCTTTTACATTGCCATCTTTGGACTTGTTCTTGTCATCAATTTTTACTTCTGTTGTGAAGTCATCGTACATATCATCTCCACTCACAAATTTGGTAACCTGACCTACGGGCCTCTCATCGGTTCTAAGTACTGAAAGAAAGAACGGAGTTATCAATCATATTATATATAATATAAGCACCCTTCTTCCAGATGACTACTTAGCAGTCAAATAGATAAGAAGAAATCACAACTGAATGCAATTAAATTGGAAATATACGGAAAGAGCTCAGGCTGAGGAAAGAAGGTCCACAGATAAGTTGCAAGAAGCTACATAAGTACATACTTCACACTAAATATTTGAGTTCATTTTGATTAAGAAAAGAATTCAACTTGTGTTTGGAAAGGGTCCAAATATTTAACAGTCGTTCAAATCACACCCCTTTGTGATAACAATATCTCTTTATGGGTGAAATCTCAAACAAAAATTGAGACAAAGATGTTGATCACTTTGAAAAGAACAATGCTCACTGCCCAGTTAAACAAATTCGATAAAATAAAGAAAGATCGATATATAATCAATTAAATCGAGATGGATAGTCCACTCCCTCATGATTATCAAGTTTCAAGCATATAATAACAGCTGGAAAATATTTCCCTTGACAGCCTATATTTAAAGAGTAGATAGATTTAACAATTCTAACATCCAATCACGAACAACCTATCAGTATACTACACCAGCAATAAACTTGCTAATCTCAAATTTTTATACGATGAAGAACCCTTATCCAGCTAGATTGGCCAATTAATGATATCAAATGACTCGATTGAATTTACATTGAAACAAAATAAATGACTTCAGGGGAAAACAATCACTACTTTTGGAGCTGCATGGTTGACAAATCGAGATTCAAATTGTGAATCGAATACCTATATTATGAATCATAAATTGAATCTAATTGTGAATCATAAGACACATAATCAATAAAAATATTATATTTTTAAGTAAAACATGTGGCATTGCAAGAGTATAAGCTAATATACCATATAGAAACCTCAAAAAAATTGAACATTCAATTCAAGCCATAAACCAAATGACAAAAGAAAAGTCGTTGAATATACAAAGTTGACAAAAAAAAAGAGTAGTTGGTTGCATTAAAATGAGTTGGAAATTGGGATTCATCATATTGAATCAAAATCTAAGTTAGGATTCATGTTCAAAATATATAAATGAAACTGACACAAGGACTCATATCAATCGGGTTCAGTTCTATATCAAATTGAGATATGACTCATATGTATCTCCGTAAGATACATTACAGATAATACCCATATGTGCAACTGTTCTCGGTTATTCTAATTTCTAAGGATGAAGCAAAGGACTCAAAAAAGTACAACTCCACTACCAGCCGTTAGACACTATGATCAGAGATTTATGACTACATTTGTAGAGAAGATCTAACTATAGCTTGTCGATAGCACAGCAAAACAGAACTAGTATTAACCATATACTTATTTAGAGAAGCAAACAAAGGAAACACATACGCCAAACATATTAAACAAAAATGCGGCCCTTGACATCAAAACCACAAATATAAAAGTAGAATTGTAGAAAATCCATTCAGATTCATCTGAAGAAAAAACTTACAATTATGAACAGGCCCTTTAGCACCACCACCACCAAATCCATTTTGCCCTTTGTCAGGACAGTCCCTCGCCAAATGTGTCACGCCACCACATATTTTACAACAACCACCCTATCATAAACAACAACAACTGCTGTCAATTGAACTGAAGTGACATACTTATACTATCGAAAAAAATGTGTATGCTTCAATGTAAAATAAATGATAAGTTAACAAAACACTTGCTCTTATTGGATCAACATCTTAATTGAACACGCCAAAACTAGTGCTTATCTCATAAGTGCATATGTATAAACTATTTCTACAACAGAAGATAAAATTAACTCAAACTGTTCTCATTTAAGTTATAGTCAGTTTCACAAGCTATCCTGAAGAACTTATGGAAATAAGTCGAAAACAACTTATAGACATGATCTAATATAAGAAATTTCAAAAAACTCTCACAAGTCGCAAGTACTTAAAATAGTTGATTTTCACTCTAGAATTGATTCTAACTTGAAGCTAAGATTTATAGGTTTCTGAATCCAAACAGAAACTTTACACTCAAATTTCTTGTTCAAGTCAATCCGGTGTGAATGAATTGAAACATATATCACTTTACATTACATAAAACTATAGTTTAACTAAAATCAATCTCACAAAATCAATTTATTCGACATCAATTTTTCTCACTACAGAACCAAATATAAGTTGAAATAAACCAATGCAAATAGACCTAATATAATATACCTTTGGATAAATACCATGAGCATTTTTAGGGCAATTTTTACTCAAATGACCTTGTTGATTACAAACAAAACATTCAGCAAACATTGTTCCACCTTCTTGAAGAGGATGAGGACAATTAGCAAGAGAATGATCATTATCACCACAATTATAACAATTTTTAACATCTTTAGAACCATCAGGACAATTCTGAGCTCTATGACCACGTCGTCGACACCGTAAACATATCTTATTCTTTTCCCATTCAGCTTTTTGAGTACAAAACTTAGCAATATGATCTAATCCCTTACAAATGAAACAACTGTCGCCGGGTTTCATACCGGGAACACGAAGGGGACGTTTTCCGGAGGGTTTGGTTTTTGAATCGGGTTTTTTGCGTTTGAATTTGTTCTTTTTCTTCTTTGATGGGTCTTTTGGTGGAGTTGGTTCTACTTTGGGGAAGAGTTCAGGTTGTTCTTCTTTGATTCGTTTTCGAGCTAGTCGTTGTCTTTGGCTCACCATTGCTGTGGTGTGGATTGGTTGCTGAGATTGGCTTCCGAAGGGTTACTTGCGGCTGCGCGGCGGTGCTTTGACGAAACAAATCGAAAGGGTTTATGTTATTATTTTATTTTTTTGAAGCAACGAGGTTTATGATATGATATTAATAATATTAATTAATTATTATTACTAGATTTTTCCTTTAATTTGACAGAAAATAGTGCTATCTCCACTTGAAGGAGTAAATTAGTTTACATCGTCGATCAATATAAATTGTGTACTCCCTCCGTCCCTATATATATGAGTTTAAAGATTGTAAGCAGTCAGTGTAATGGAAGATTACACAGACAACCAATCAAAACCCACAATTTTGACACATCATATTACTATTTTAAAATTAATAATATTTACCAAAAATAAAAAAATGAACACGTTCACTTAGTAACCACTTTCTTCATCGTGTGCTTCCTTTACCATATACTTTTCGGTCTCTACTTGCTTCCTCTCTTCATAGAACCTAGTCTCATGCTTGCTTCTTCACATGCTTACCATCACTTGTGTAAGGAAGAAAAAATTGATCGAGTATATTGTGAAAGTTGGACGGCTGGACCTACACAGTTAATTCAAGTTTGAATATACTTTTGAAATGGCTTCGGGTAATAATTTTGTCAATTTCCATATAAATCTATTTAATTATCTAGCAACATAGTTTTTCTCTGTTTCTACACACACATACATCATTAACAAACTATGTAGTTACTAGTTTTATGGAAATTTAGATACTCTGTTTTTGCTCTATAATGAAAGAAATGGAAGTGAGTTTTTTTCATTTAATAAGACTTGTGACATTTAATTGACATAAAGTTCTGTTTTCCTAATTCAATATTATGCACCGCATTTCATAAACTATTAGGTTCTTATGCTTAAAAAAATTTATTAGGTGTTCTTCCATTTAATTATACTTGTTTGTTTCTTATCTGTCAGTCTGTGAATGTGAATGTGAGGTGAGTGCATATCAATTGCATATAGGGAATCTTGTTTGCCTTATTATTTGTTATATACTGTTAGCTTGATTTAGTCACGTTGAAATATTAAAATTGTTTCTTCTCATAATTTTTTTTAAAATTGTTTCTGTTACTATCTCAAATGTAGAGATGACAAATATGGATGTAGATTCTACCATGATCAGGTCTGATAATACAGTTGAAGTCACTCATGATGCTGATAATTCTAATGGTGAACTACCATTTGAGCCGTATGAAGGAATGGATTTTGCGTCATTTGAAGATGTAAAAAATTATTATACAAGATACGCAAAGAAGAAAGGTTTTAGCTTCCGCTTGGGCCGCATTACTAAATCAAGAACAAATGGATTGAAAATTGGTCAGGAGATCCTATGTTCAAAGGAGGGGTTTCGAGCTAAAAAGTGTGCAAAAGGAGGCAACCCTACAACACATGATGAAACAAGGGTAGGATGCAAGGCAATGCTATATGTAAAGAAAAGTGAAGATAGATGGATTATCTCTAGATTTATAAGAGACCATAATCATGCCCTTTTCTCTCCAAGAAGTTCACAATTTCTTCGAGTGCATAGAAAGAAAACTAGAGTGCAAAAAAAACTTATTGATGTGCTTGATGAGTCGGGTTTGCGTCCTAGCAAAATAACATCTGTCTTGTCTACTCAAAGTGGTGGTATTGATAATATTGGATTTAGTCAACAAGACGTCATCGATTACTTAAGCCAAAAGAGACAAAAGCAAATAGAAAAAGGAGATGCTCAATTAATGTTATCATATTTTAAGAATTGCCAATTAAAGAATCCTGGATTTTTTTATGCTTTTCAAATGGATGTGGAGGGACAATTGGCTAATTGCTTTTGGGTTGATTCAAGGTCCAGAATGAGTTATAAGTATTTTGGTGATGTGGTAACTTTTGATCCAACATATTTAACAAATAGATACAAAATGCCTTTTGTTCCATTCACCGGAGTTAACCATCATCAACAATCTATTCTTTTTGGTTGTGCTCTATTGTGGGATGAAACTGAAGAGAGTTTTGTTTGGTTGTTAAGTACTTGGTTAGAAGCAATGTCTGGAGTATGTCCTAAAACTATTATCACAGACCAAGACGCTGCTATTACTAATGCAGTTGCAAGAGTATTTCCGAATGTTAATCATCATTATTGCATGTGGCACATTGAAAAAAAAGTTCCAGAGTACTTGAACAATATCTGTCATGAATATAGTGATTTAAAAAATCATTTTTATAAGTGTATTCACCACTCAATCACTATCGAAGATTTTGAATCTGATTGGGAAGCAATGATAGATAAATATGGATTGCAAGACCATCGGTGGCTTCAGAAGATATACTCTATCAGAGCAAAATGGATTCCTGCTTATGTACGTAACAATTTTTGTGCTGGAATGTCCACTACTCAAAGAAGTGAAAGTATGAACAAATTCTTTAAGGATTTTGTGAATTCAAGTACTCCATTAAGCAAGTTTGTGACACAATATGATAAGGCTCTTGATGCACGTTATAACAAAGAAAGAGAGAAGACTTTCAAGTCAATCAATTCAAAACCTTTTTTGTGAACCTTATATCCCATGGAAGAAGAAGCTTCAAAAATCTATACAAGAAAATTATTTAGGATTTTTCAAGAGGAGTTGGTTGGTTCTCAAAAGTTTATTGCAGAGAAAGTTGAATTTTCTAGTGATGTTTCCAAATACAAGGTTCATGAGATTTACAAAGAGAAACCTAACTACTATGTGACATTTCATATAATTTCCAATGAAGCAAATTGTAGTTGTCACATGTTTGAATTTTTGGGCATTTTGTGTCGACATGTGTTAAATGTTCTCCTAAAAAAAAAGATTCTTTCTCTTCCTTCAAAGTATATGCTTCGCCGCTGGACTGTTGATGCTAAAAAGGAGAAAGTTACAGGATTGACAACATATCAATTTCAAGAAGGTAGCAACAAATGTTCGAGTACTTCTTTGTTTAACAGTATTATGGTTCATTCTTTGGGAGTATCTGAAAGAGGTTCACGATCTCCAAAACATCATGATGTTGCAATTCAAGGTTTTCAAAAGATAATTGAGGAACTTGATATTTTAGACCTTGAAGATTCAAAGGAAGAGCATGGTAATTCAACAGTCGAAGTTATTCCAAAAATTTGTAACAATGACATAGTTGTACGTGATCCTCAACTTGTGGCTTCTAAAGGGCGTCCACGGAATTCGAGAATGAAAGGAAGCTTGGAAAAGCTCAGTAAAGGTTCTTCTAATCGTGGTTATTGCAATAAAAGAGGTCACAATCAGCGTACATGTCGAGCTTTAAATCGGGACAGGTACTAGATGACAATTTTATATCATACCTTACGATTCATACTTATTGATTCCCCTCTTAATAATGTAAACCTAAATATTTACAGGACCATGCTATGTAGGTGTGATAATAATGGTGAATCCCAAAACTCCAATATTGAAGCTTCTAGTTCGGTATTCAATGGGTAAAAATCTTATCATTTTGTTTTTTATCATTTGTAATTACTTTTTCTTAAACAAAATTATGGAAGAAAAATAACCACATCTAGTATATTTTATTTTCGCTTTTAGTGTTTATTACATCTATAATTAATCTAACCTATAACTTTATGTAACATGTTTCAGGGGATGGGAGGCACCTGAAAATAGGGCAGGAAGCACCTAATGGAAGACATACTTTATCTTATTCTTGGCAAAGCTGACTTGTGTTTCAATATATAGAAACTTGTGTCATCTGATTTGTTTCTTATTATTGAGCATGTACATGTTAAATGGTGATGTAGCTTTGGTGGTGTAGCATGTACATGTTAAAAGCTGACTGGTGATGTAGCATGTACTCGTGTCATATGTAACTTTGTATGGTCTCTTGGAGAGGCTTGTTATTGGTTTGGTATATGGAGATTATTATGTACAAGCTTGAAATATTTGGAGATTAATATTTTTATTTTGGTGTTTTAGGTTACATTTTGTATTTGTCTTCTGCTTACTAGCAGAGGTTGTGTATTGATTATAACACTGACTTTTTTTTGCCTATATTTAATGCATCTTGTGCTTGAAAATAGATACTCAAGTTTTTAGTTATAAACCTCCAACGTTTCTTGACTTCTATAGTTAATATCTTGACAAATTGGTTCAAGATTATATATATATATATATATATATATATATATATATATATATATATATATATATTTCTAGGTCTCCAATTGCAATCGTAGATCATCAATCACAAATGTTATAATTCTTCTCTGCTGCGACAATATGCTACCTATTAAATTTGTGTTGAGCCAAGTGATCAAATCATCCGTAAAGAAACTGTTTCAAGGTGTATCAGAATGTGGTTCCAGACCTGATGCGGAACATTGCAGCCCCGCAAAGCATGAATAACAGTCTCCAAATCATAATAGATTGGACAGTTTGGTTGTTAGTAAGATGCCTCCTATACCTTTAAAAAATTGTGAGAATTGTTCCCCACAAACATTGAAGCCTTTTTAAAATTTTCGAAACTCCATATGATAGAGGGGATTCTGTTATGCATACAAATATGAGACTTGAGAAGCACTGTGTCTCTACACCTCATCATTCACAATATTATTATTATTATTATGTGCAGTTGTATCAAGAATATTGTTACATATCCGGCACAGTAAAACTGATTGCCACTTTACCTCATCCCAACCTCCATGATTCTTTAAAATGGTCAAATTCAATCTTGCAATTGATAAATACATTCAATATCAAAAGTACTTTTTCTTAAGAATATCAATATTACATGAAACTTGGAATATGAAAAGCAAAAAGTTAACTGGTACATGAAACTTGGAAAATGAAAAGTTAAAAGGTAAAACTAAATACATTCAATCTCAACTGTTACTATTACAAAGCTAACAACATCAAATCACTTTGATCATCAATGAGGAACTAAATGTTTTTTTTTTTAACAAGAATGAGGAACTAAATGTTGAAATATTCTTTCATATTGGACCATAGGTTGAGCTTCATGTTTACCATAAGAACACTTGGACATATTGTCGGTTTGGACAATCTTATCTTACGGTTGGGCGTTGTGAGCTACTTAGGAAAATCCTGTTAGGCTATTACATATCTTCCATTTACTACCACCAAGCAATGCATAAGGAACACATTCTTTTTCTTTTTAAGGAAATAGAAAGATCACATTATCCATAGATCAAAATGATTGTAAGGTACATTGCCAATATGTTAATCCATTGTAGCCAACAACAGTACATATACATTGTGTTTGTTTCAAAAAAGTGATGCTGTAAGCTCAGTGATATCAGATGCAACTTGATCGTACTCTGACTCTAGTTTTTCTTGTACCTCTTGAGCTAGTTCACCCTTTGAAGGCTTGGTCATCACTAAAACACAACATGTAGGCCTCTTTGTTGCTTTTGCAGATAGAATAGGAACAATACATATGGAAGGTCAGCTTCTTCACATAGAATAGGAACATCAGTGATGACATCAATTGGTGATATGTTCCCAGCTATAACACACTCCTTTTGGACCTCATCTTATACTTTTAACCACAAAATAAAAAAACTTCAATGACAAGAAAAGAAACTTGTTTTTATCGTCAATTCAATAGCCAAAAACTAGCAAGATTGTTTAAGACTTTACCACATAATTAAAAAATCGCCTCTTTGAACTAAAATCAGAAAATAATTAAAGAAAAAGAAAACCGAGCAATGACAAGTATAAAGAAAACAATGAGGCATTGTTCTTGTATTTCTAAAGCTTACATGCTAGAGCTTTCATTCTCCCCACAATTCTATTTGATTGTCAAAAACACACTTCAGTTGTCTATACAATAATCTAAACAAATAAAAGATAAGAACAATATTATAATATATTCCTTACCTATTGTATTTCATTACCTTTCACTCAAACACGCTAGGACCCTCGTATATCAGAAAATAAGAAATTAACAAGATAAATAAGAGATTAAAAAAAAACATAAGTTAAAATCGATACCAATATGCAAACTAAAGAAATTAATCTGTTTTAATTTGAACAAAACTCATCCATAATTTTATTGTATCCGTTTCGTGCCTGTGATGGATTTATGCCTACAACTTTTTGTTATCCTTTATTTTAATCAAACAAAACTCAACCATACTCTAAATTTGACAAATAACCCAAAAATTCTAAACTAGAAAAACTAAATAATATTATTGGAGATATAGATTAGTTACAAGTTAGTCTTAGTGAGATAGTAGTAATTGGTACTTAGTAATGCCTATATATAGATGTATCTACCTCATTAGAAGGTAATTTTCTCATTGTAATATTACAATCTATTTTCAATACAAAGAGTTTTATTAGCTTTCTCTCTACTCTTCCATGGATGCCATGTTTCATAACATGGTATCAGAGCAAATATGGTATCCACCTTGAAGAATTTTTCCGCTGCTCTTTTTTGAGAAAATCTCATTTTCTCATTTATCGGTTTCTTTTCACATTCATCTTCAATTTTTTTTTTCTTCTTGTTTCTTGAGAAAATATTTTTTTCTCAATTTTCCTTCAGTTTCGAATTTCGATCTATTCAGTTTCCATTCCTTTGATCTTGATTCTGTATCGATTCAGTTTCGTTTTGGATCTTATTTTCATAACCACAACTTCGTTCCTCATTGTTACCGATCAATTTGTAATTCCCTTTCATTCTGCGATTTCTAATCGCAATTCTTCATCTTGTCCCAAATTCTTCATCTTCAATTTCGATTTTGTTCCACTCTCTTCCTAGTTCTGAATCCTGCTTTCGATTCAGGTGTTCCATTGTGATTCGACGGTGGTGGCTTCTTTTATGCGAACCGTTATTCCAATCTTTGAGCACCGATTTAGTTTCTGAACGATTATTGCCGATAATTGCCAATCTGGTGTTCTGTTCTTGCCGATTTTTGTTCAATTTTATTGTGGATTCTTGTATCGACTTGCTACCGCAAATTATTGCTTCCAAGGTGTTTGTGAAAAGTTCTTTTTCATTGAAGACAGAGAATGATTGCTTTGGTGTTTGATTCAAGTCAAGATTCTTTGATTACTTTGGAGTGTCGTTGCTTCATGACTTCCGCAACGAAGTGTTTCGTCATAAATTCTGCTTTTCTTACACTAAGGTTTGGTATATTCAGTTTATTTTCAAACTCAATTTTCTGCTACTGTGAAGCTTGAAACTGTTTATCTGCAACCGATCAGATTTGTTAAATTTAGACTGATTGTATTGATTCAATTTAGATTTGTTTGATTTGTGATTATTGGGAAGTTCAAGTCTATAACATCATGAGCATGTTCTACGATAGATACATGATTCCATATTTGAGATTATTGGAGATTCATTTTACAAATGATTTGTTGAGGCTATCTCCCTTGGTGCATTGGTTAATAATTTTTGGCTGTTTGGCATACCTTAATGTTGAAGTTCCTGTTATTGATTTGGTTCAGCAATGGAAGTTTGGAGAAAGTGTTAATTGGCCACATGGATTATGCCTTATGCAAGTGACAACACAGTTTGTCTATTAATTTTGGTTGACAATTACCACTCTTCAGTGTTCATTGTGTGAAGATTAATTGTAGAATACTTTAGTTTCATGCTTATTGGTATTTGATGCATGGTGCATTTTGTGAAGCCTCTTTGGTAATGTTAGAGCAAGGTAGAAGAGTTCTATTTGATCAACTATTTCTTGAGATATGAAATTCTTTGATGTATGGTTGGAGTTGCTTATTGAAGTTGGTTTGGCTGCTCATACATGGATTATTCTTTAATTCAATTTCCTGCTCCTTGCTTGTAGAGCAGTTTTGGTTGGACATTACTACTCTTCAGTATTTTTTTTTTGAAAATTGATGTGCTAGTTTTGGATTCATGATTTGGTTGCTATTGGAGATATAGTTCTTGATGGTTTTAGATCAGTTTTGGAGAAGCTTCAGACTGATGATTTGCTTGCTTGGACCATTTGGCTTTATGGTTTCTGCACACAACAATTCTTTGATGTTCAGATAGTGGTGATTCTCTTCTTTGTTATTAGCCTTATTGGCTTGGTTGGTTTTTGATTGATTAGTTGGTTTTTGATGTGCTATCTCATCTTGAGCACAACATTAGTATTGATGCTTCACTCTTTAGCCATCAACCATACTACTTGATCTTTCTTGTTGATTTGTTGGTCCTTTGATGTGCTAATTACATTTAGCACAACTTGAGTATTGTTGCTTCACTTCGTAGCCATCAAACCTTCCGACATTCCTTGTTTTTGCTTCTATCTTGAGTGATTGGATGCTCTTGATGGTCAAGCTTTGTGCCTTAATTGGCTTTGTTGATTTGCTTCTGCCTATGGTGGTTAAGCGTTGATTTGTTGCTTCCTCCAAGTAGTTTAGCCTTGAGTTGTGGTTTCTACTTGATGGTTAAGCTTTGCCCTTAGTTGGCTTTGATGGTTGTGTTTCTTCCTTATGGAGGTTAAGCATTACTAGTTGTATTTCGGTTGTTGTTTTAGCCGATGTATTCCGGCAAGTTTCATTGTATTTTCCTTTATTTTGATATACTTTTATATTAGTCATCCCAAGCTGGAAGTGTTGTGAACACGTTCCAGCTTGCGGGAGGCTATTGGAGATATAGATTAGTTACAAGTTAGTCTTAGTGAGATAGTAGTAATTGGTACTTAGTAATGCCTATATATAGATGTATCTACCTCATTAGAAGGTAATTTTCTCATTGTAATATTACAATCTATTTTCAATACAAAGAGTTTTATTAGCTTTCTCTCTACTCTTCCATGGATGCCATGTTTCATAACAAATATTGTGTATGACCTAAATGTTGCTGAAGGTGTTAAATGGAGTAGAAACATGTTTCCAGAACAATTATTCGTGAATTAAGAAAAGAGAATATACATCTTCTAACCACCGGCCAGTTTCACTTACAGGATTTCACAAAGTTGAAAACGAAAATTAAATCAGGAATTGTGATAGCATTTAAGATCACAGAGGATTACAATTAAACCTTGCGGCTTTTACCGGAAGTCTCGAGGAGTTTTGATCGGCGACGGTGATGAACTAATCTGGATCGTGGAGCGGTAGTGGGAACTGAAGAAAAATACGTGGGGTGAGGCAGATATTATGTTCTTAATTATTAATTTAGTTAATTACATATTTTAATCTGATGTGGCAAATGGACAAAATCTAATTGGTTGTTTGTGTAATCTTCCATTACACTGACTGCTTACAATCTTTAAACTCTATATATATTAGTCTTTACGACTAATTTTACGGATATTAAAAAATGTTAATAGTATAATTAATGTGTATATTTTATATGTGAAGATTACTAAATTGTCCTTTTTATAGTAGTAAAAGTAATTATCCTTTTTATGATTGTATGTTACTTGATTGCACAAGAAAGTGGCTAAAATGTAGGAATTTTAGTTGATTACGTTAAAACAGAGGCTAAAGCAATGCATTGTAACATTAAAATGGTAACAAGATTCAACAATTCATATTCCAAACTTTTCACACAAAAATATTAGCGCCACTTTTTTCATCTGTGAACTTATCTTGTCCATTATCTCTTTTTCATTTCTCAACTTAACACTTTTTTCATTTGTGAATTTATTATTTGTGATATGGATTTAAACTTTCATTATCTTTTCCAAATGAATTTTCAGACCTCAACTTAACATTCAATGTTGAGGATAATCTACCTTCAAATAATGATTTTAATTTTGACTTAAACCAACATAGTGATAATATACCAAACCAACATGAAGAATCTGTTGAATCTGAAATAGAGGTTGAAATTCATGAAGACCGACCATTTGATTTTTATCAAATTGATTCAGAAACAAATAATGATTTTGAACAAGAATTTGAGCAACCAAACCAACATGTAGAATCTAAAGCAGGGCTCAACTCTAATGGTATATCATATAGATTGAGGATATTTATATATTTTGAGCATAATCTCTGCGTTTTTGTGTTCCTACTAGCTTTCCTCTTTGTTGTGCGTTTTTGTGTTCCTGCTAGTTTTGGTTTCTCTAGTTGCTTTTTCACCCCCTTAGAGTTGATGTTTTTCCTAGTTTTTGGGAGAGTTTGTATAGCACCTAGTTGTTACTGTTTTGTTGCTATAGTTGGTTTTGAATAATGTTTCTATTTCATTTGTGAACTAGTTGTACATAATCAAAAAAGACGTAAATTTTTAAGCAACGACAATCGTGGAGCAATCTCTCGCTTCTTATTAGAGCACTACAATCAAAATGGGCATGTGAAAAGAGGCACTATAGATATGGTTGTTTCTTTCTACTCTGTCTCTAAAGATGTCGTCAAACGTATTTGGAGGAGAACAAAAGAAACAGGTGACGCGTCTCACAAAAAAAACAAAAAATTGTGGACGAAAAATAATTCAAATTGAACCTACTCAATTTCGCCGAGTACCATTTTCAAAGAGGTCCACCTTGTGTGATTTAGCTGTGGCTTTGAAAACAAGCAAGTCATCACTGTCAAGAGCTCAAAAGCTTTGAGTCATAAGACGCCGCTCAAATGCAATTAAACCTATTCTGAAGGAAGAAAACAAAATCGAAAGGCTAAAATTTTGTTTGTCATTGTTGTAAAGTAGTACTATACCACATGATCCAACTTTCAAAACCATGCACAATATTATTCATATAGATGAGAAGTGATTTTACATGACAAATAATCTAAACCTTAGACCATGTACAATGGTTGCCAACTTAAACATCTCATTTTCCCACTTTTTACACTTCACATCATCTTCTGTCTTTTCTACATAATAATTCAACACACATTCAACTTCTACCCTCTCCAATAATTTTTTCATTCAATACTCTACCCCACCACTTTTTATTTCATATCCTTATTTAAATTTTAATTTTTGTTTTTATGATTAAATAAAATTATAATTATCGATTAAAATTAAATTAAAATAATAAACACTTAACAAAAACTATTTAAATAATTTTTTTTAACTTTCTTAATTTAAAATGCAATACATCACGCGGATGATCGAATGAGCAATGCTCATTACAATACTCAGCAATTTTACCCCAATATACTTGACCTTTTTGGTTCCTCCCGATAACACTGTCTGTTCCAAATTTTATCTACCCACTAATTAGCACCAAAATTTGTTCAGTGTTCCATGGTGGTTGCTGGTTTTTCTTGCTCTTCGGAGTTGAATCATCTGAATTTGGAGTGACTTCATTAGCAACTGTCGTGCCACCTATAGTTATTTGTGTTAAAAATTCGGGAAATTCAGGTGCACCACCACTCGGAAAATTTTCATTCACCATTGGCATATAACCATTTAACGGGGGTGTTTGAGATGAATTCTCATCATAGATCCATAATATGGATGAAAGGTTGGGATAGAGGATGACTGGTTGAATTTTGGTGCAAAACAAAAATTAGGTAAGTTTTGAGGATGTTGGTTGGAAAATTGATTTGGATTTGGATAATTGTTGGAATTTTGATAATTGTTAGGATTTGGATAATTGTTAGGATTTTGGTAGCCAAATAGATAATTAGAAGAATATTGGGTGTTGAAATTATGATTGGGATCCATATCACTAAAAAACAAAAGACTAAAACTTCAAATTAAACACTAATAGAAAGATAAATAAGATTAAGATAGTGAAAAACTTTGTGTTTTTTTTTGTGTCCAAATCAAATGAACAAAGTTTCTATTTATAGAGAAAAAAATTTACAAATTTTGGTAAAAAAATAAAAAAAATTAATTTGCAATGAAATAATTGAGTTCAAAGATAAGAATGTGAAAAAAATCCAGCAAACCAATCAATACTTAACACCTGTCCGCGTGTTCTTCTCTCTCCTACTCCAAAGATGCGTGACGCGCCCTGTCCGCGCGTGGGTTAGACGCGCTCCTGCGAGCCAAAAGAAATGTGCCGCGTGTCACTCTTTTCAGGCTTCAATTGTGTTGATTCAAGTCATCTTCTCACTCATCCAGCACACATTCAACACAATCCTTCCAATGATTTTTTCAGAATCGACAAGCATTCAACAACCATTTCAATAACCATTGTAAATGGTCTTAGTCTTCGTCATTGAGAGGCGATCCGTCTCAAATACCCGTTTAATTCTACGATGAAAACTCCTAAATTTGATATTGCAATGGTCTTCTTTTGTCAACAAAGAAACTTCAAACAAAAAACACCTTATAATAGATCACAACTCACTACTAGGCACTGGTGGGATAAAATAGAGAATTAATGAAAAGTCAAACGAATACAACTTTAGACACAAGATTTACTCCTGAGTTGCACATCTACAAAATCACGACAAAATTGATAAGCTGAGAATGAACAAACAACACTAACAAATAACAATGTCAAACTAAACTTTTCTAATGTTTGGTTTTTATAATTATAATTTTTTGTTTCAAAATTATTTATAACTTTATACATGTTTTGTTTTTGTATATAAACAACATCAATTCATAAAAATCATAATCAAATATAGACCAGTTATCAAAATATCTTGTTATTACCTGTCAATCAAGTATGGTATAGCGAGCTTTTTTTCAACAGAGACATAGGTATTAGATACATGAGATAAATGCATCTAAATTTTTTTAAATTTTACGTTTGTAACATATTACAAAAATTTGTTATAATGTTACTTTTTCGGTTAATCTCCTTCAACATTCATGCATTTTTCGTCAAAATATCCACCAAGATGAAGTTAACGTTACTGACCACGGTGCAACAAGATAAAAAGGTTAACTAATGATGCACAAATAAAAAATTTAAATAACATGTTGGTCACCTAAAAACTTAAAGAACTTATATATTATAAATGTGAAATTTAAAAAAGTTTTATTTTTTTTTCTTCTTCACTATATATATAAGATAATTACACTTGAATAAAAGATAAACGGTCAACAAGCTGTGCCGCTAAACTTTTCTGTATAACAAAATTCAATCTCTGAAAAACCACATTTCTAGACCTAGGCGACACCACATTACTATGCATGACCCTTTGAATTCTTTTTATAAGATCTATTGCATCTGGTGATAGAAAAGCCAAAAGTGTCAAACGCAAACGGTATAAGAACGTGTTGACTGTCAGAACATGCTTTCTCATGTTTAACCATTTTGCTTGAACCAGCTTTGAGGGCTGCCCGTTCTACTGTAAAATCTCCAACCTCTAGTCCGACAAGTGGGAAAACTCCAGTCAAATCTACACAAGCATGTTTCCCTTCTATCCATCCATACACCAGAACATCCGCAGGCCGAAGTGTCAATCTCCCTTCTCGCGGGTCTGTCAAGAAGTTCTAAATGCATTTGATCTAGATGAATATAATGAATGATAAGTTAATAAGTTATGTCAATTAGTTCTTGATGAGAAAGTGCACCTACATTCAGATATTAATTTATCAGTCCGTGCTTCACTTTCACATGTAATGTAACCTGGCAAAAATAATTATTAAAATATCAATGTTAATATAACAGAGCAGGCTTAATTAAGCAAACAATTCTTAGCATAAACAAAGTCATAAAGCACACCAATTCCTCATATACAATGATTATTATTTTTTAGTTGGGCATTGGATTCATAAAGAAAAAGAGTGAAAGGAGATGATAACTTTGTAATGAAGGGTTTTGTGATCAATACCCCGCTCTTAACATCGCTATTGGAATATGACTTCTTTGCTTCTATACTTTTCCATTAAGAAGGACCCTAGTCCTTACATGTTTTGTGGGTTTCTTAATGGGTTCCACCATCAATCTCTTTAGCTGGAGTGAAAGAAAAGTTTGCACTCCATGGTGGAATATTGAGTGCACTAACTGCCATTTTGATGGACTAGAATCCAAGGAAACAGGGACGACAGGGACATTGTTATAAAGTATGTGTCCATACTCCATACGTATGTTTCATTTTAGGGACCACCCGGTTTAGTAGTAGTACTTGCTTGCATGTTAATCCAAAATTTAAGCTCGTGGATATCAGAAAACATGAAAATACAATTTGGTCCAACACATTTGTCCTTTTCATTTATTTTTTAAATTAATATATCATCCGCACAAAACTAATCTTTTGATTTAATTAAGATCAACTTAAATTGTTGATATTTTTGAACAAATATTTTTTCATATGTGTCAGAGTTGAACTATCATCCGCACAAAACTAATCTTTTGACTTAATTAAGATCAACTTAACTAGTTGATCTCTTTGAACAAATATTTTTTTATATGTGTTAGAGTTGAACTAAAATTTAACACTATTTACATCACCGGACATGTTATTAGATAAATATATGTTGTTATACATGCTAAATGAAGTCATTTTTGCCAACAACTCAGCATTTGTGTTTGTTGGAGGTTGCTTTAGCCTTCAAGGAATGATACTGATGAAGACATCATCCTTAGTGTTTTTTTTTTTTTTTACTTAAGTGGCGTCACAAATATGACAGAAATAGTTGATAACATTAAACAATTGCATTGTTATTGATTTATAAATAGAAAAGTTAAAGACAAAATTTATTTTTTCATATTAACGGAGTGATTCAATGTCTTGCTTTCAAAGTGTATTGAAAGTTCACATAAAACTCAAAGCAAACAGTACTCGAAACACAGTGCTACAGAATTGAGGTTGAAACATTGATGCCGTCTTCGAAAGTCAAACCCACGAGCTTTCTTAGGCTCAACTAAAGATCATCTATTCTGATACATCTAAAAAATCTCTCATCATTTAAAAATCAAGGCCGAAGATAAATTTACATACTACATTTCTCATTTCACAAATATGTTATTTTCAAAAATAAATCTTGAAATTCACACAATTCCTAAAACATACAAAATTTTGACAAGACGACAATAGAGTGCTGCAAACTTGAGGTCAAAACACAACAATAATTATTTTATTTTTTTATGTTTAATACATCAATCTTAATAGTATTAGTTTGATTAAAAATGTTAAAAGTATCAGCTTAGGTTTTTTTTTATTTTTTAAATTTCTTTTTTATATAAGCATATTTGCTTAGAATTAAACTGAATTAACCAGAAGTGCTGTTAAATGGATCCAACCACCACATGAAAGCACAGTCATGCTTTTGCTAGAAGCCTACAGTAATAGAAGAATTGCAGCTTTGATCACATGAAATGATCCATCCCGCAATCACGTGCAGCTAGCTTTTCACGTGCCGTATGGCCCAAAGGCAAAACAAACCCCGTAAGTCCTAACGCATTAACGGCCGAAACATTACGAAATCATCACAACCATCCACGTGTACACGTAATAATACCGAGAAAAACTAAGCAACACCACACACGATCAAAACACCTCATCAAATTCAAAATTTCCATTCACTTTTCAAAATTCCCACTTAATTCTAACGGCACCGTCAATACAGCCGTTAACTATTGATCCCCACGCAACGCCGTAACATACCCGTTACATCCCGCTATAAAAATCTTTCTCTTCTTTCGCATTTCATTTCTCATAGAACTCGCTAGAACATCACTTTCATCTTCACTTTTTCTCTCTCTCTAGAACCGTTACAGTTACTTTCTCACTCTAAAACTCGTTCCTCAAACTCACTAGTCAAGATGCGTGAGATTCTTCACATTCAGGGAGGACAATGCGGGAACCAAATCGGAGCAAAGTTTTGGGAGGTTGTGTGCGCGGAGCATGGAATCGATTCCACCGGAAGGTACCAAGGGAACACTGACATGCAACTCGAGCGAGTTAACGTGTACTACAATGAAGCGAGTTGCGGACGATTTGTACCTAGAGCTGTGCTCATGGATCTGGAGCCAGGGACTATGGACAGTGTCAGATCTGGTCCGTACGGACAGATTTTCCGGCCTGACAATTTCGTTTTCGGACAGTCCGGTGCCGGAAATAACTGGGCGAAAGGTCACTATACTGAAGGAGCTGAGTTGATTGACTCGGTACTTGACGTTGTGAGGAAGGAAGCTGAGAATTGTGATTGTCTTCAAGGTATTGTTTCTTCCAATTTTTGCTTACAACTGCTTTTGAGATTATTTATTTTTCTTCTTCCGATTTGTCTGGTTCATTTTTCAGTTACTAATTTTGTTGTTGATATTTTTCATTTCATGTTTTGTGTAACAATTTAGCGAGTTATTATTCTTTTAATTTTTGTATTGCTAACTATAATTGAAGCTAAATTGTGTAGAAATGAAGCTTGATTGTGCTTATTTTGTAGTGATTATGGTAATAAGTAACTTGCTTGTGCATATTGCATGGATTTTTATTATAGATGATAATTAGTATAAATTTGATATGATCTGTAATATAATACTAGTTGTGATGTGTTTTTTTGAAATGAAGCTAAATTGTAGAGAATTGTATCTTGATCTAGAAATCTGTGTGTGTTTTTTTGGTACAGATTGCATGCAATGTTGTTATATTATTCAACTATTTTCAATATATATGTGAGATTAGAATTGGACTTCCATATATGTTATGATAAATTGGTTTCATGCTGCAGATAATATTAATTTCGATGTTTATAGTTGTTGTGATATAACTATGGATTTAATTATAAGTTTAATTGATATTATCCTCTGTTTTGTTTACGTAAATTGATATAGCTGTTCTTTCAATTTTTGTTTATGACTGCTTTTGAGATATTTTGATTTTTTTCCCCTTTCGATTTGTATGATTTTTGTATTCCGTAGTAAGATAGACGCTCAGTTACTATTTTGTTATTGATAATTCTCATTTAATGATTTATGTAACAATTTAGTGAGTTATTATTCTTTTTATTTTTGTATTGCTAATATTGAAGCTAAATTGTGTAGAAACGAAGCTTGATTCTGCTTATTTTGCAGTGTTATAGTAATAAGTAACTTGCTTGTGCAGATTGCATGAAACCTTATAATAGATAATGGTAATGGTTAAATTTGATGTGATCTGTAACACAGTAGTTGTGATGTGTTTGTTTGAACGAAGCTAAATTGTAGAGAATTGAATCTTGATCTAGAATTTGATGTGTTTGTTTATTCAGATTGCATGCAATGTTTACAAAATTTTCCATTATTTGAACTTGTAATTTCAAATTAGTCTGTGAGATTAGGATTGGACTTCCATATGCATTGTGATAAATTAGTTTCATGCTACAGATAATATAAATTTCCATGTGTTTTGTAATATAGTAATTGTGATATAATATAACTAGGATGTGTGTGGATTATTTTTTTATCGATATTATTCTCTGTTTTGTTTATTTCAATTTAGGGTGCTAACTTGTTTTCAGAATCTTTCAGGGTTTCAGGTTTGCCACTCTCTTGGTGGTGGAACCGGTTCTGGAATGGGAACACTGTTGATTTCTAAGATCAGGGAAGAATACCCTGATAGAATGATGCTTACTTTCTCTGTGTTCCCATCTCCTAAGGTATCTGACACTGTTGTTGAGCCTTACAATGCTACACTCTCTGTTCATCAACTCGTTGAGAATGCGGATGAATGCATGGTTCTGGACAATGAAGCTCTCTATGACATTTGCTTCCGCACCCTTAAACTGACTACTCCAAGCTGTGAGTTCATATCATCCTATTTGTTTGCCTGATTTGTTTTTGCTGCACTGCATTGTGTTTTTAATTGACTTAATAAACCATCAATTATAGTCACTAAACTATATACATATGATTTAGTATTCTCTAAAGCATATGAAATTTGTCAATTAGTCCTAGTATATATGAAAATTCGTCAGTTGAGTCCATAACATCTTAATAGCAGAGATTAAATTGACGGATTTTGTATACTACTTATTATATTTATTTAGTTTGTGGACTAAATTGGAGAGTTGGCGAAAGTTTAGGTATCAAATTGATGGTTTATTCTTATATTTGTATCTATATTCATTCTCTGAAATAGGGCATTTTGTTGTTTGGTTGCAGTTGGAGATTTGAACCATCTAATTTCAGCCACAATGAGTGGTGTTACATGTTGCCTTCGGTTCCCTGGTCAATTGAACTCAGATCTTCGCAAACTGGCAGTGAATCTCATTCCTTTCCCTCGTTTGCATTTCTTCATGGTGGGTTTTGCCCCACTCACTTCTCGTGGGTCACAGCAGTACAGGGCTCTAACTGTACCTGAGCTGACCCAACAGATGTGGGATTCCAAGAACATGATGTGTGCTGCTGATCCTCGCCATGGTCGATATTTGACAGCATCTGCCATGTTCCGTGGTAAGATGAGCACTAAGGAGGTTGATGAGCAGATGATCAATGTTCAGAACAAGAATTCATCATACTTTGTTGAGTGGATTCCCAACAATGTAAAATCCACTGTCTGTGATATTCCTCCAACTGGTCTTAAAATGGCTTCTACTTTTATTGGCAACTCAACATCTATTCAAGAGATGTTTAGGAGGGTGAGTGAGCAATTCACAGCTATGTTCCGTAGAAAGGCTTTCTTGCATTGGTACACTGGAGAGGGTATGGATGAGATGGAGTTTACTGAAGCAGAAAGTAACATGAATGACCTTGTCTCAGAGTACCAACAATACCAAGATGCTACTGCTGACGAAGAGGGATACGACTATGAAGATGAGGAAGAAGTTCAGGAGGAGGAAGAAGCTTAAACAGTAGTATTTTGAAACTGATCTTTTATGTGTTTGTGGTGACTTGTGATATACTCTAATATTGTCTTTTAATCCCCCAACCTGAATACCTTTTTCGGGGCTTTGGTTTGTTCGTTATGGCTTGCTTTTGTAGTTTTAGGGTCGTACTTTTATGACTGTTTTCGTTGTTGTTAAAACAATGGCTTATAAATTTCTGAATGATCCGCAGCCTATATTTTCATATTATTCAAAAGTTAAAGGTTTAGATCTTAAGTTCCTTGAGTGTTCATCAATTCTACTAATCAAATTGAATCGTACTCGTACAACTAACCAGAAAGGATGAAAACATTGAGAACTATTTTTTACAAAGACTTTAAAAATATTACCATCTACATTGAAGGACACTTGACTTGCAGAAAATATTGCTACAAAACAACACTTATTGCTATCTAGTACTTTCGTAATACACTTGCCAGTATCTGTTTTCAGTAGGAATAAGATGAAGGATCGGGATTTGTGTGAAATCCTAAGAAAATGAATACACTTGATTGCTTTTGTAATGGATAAAAATAAAAATAGTTGACAGTCATTCCTTTGAATCGCATATATAAGATCTTTCAAGCTGAATGAGATATGATGGTTATTGTTGTGAATTTAGGTTGTTGAAAAAAGAATTAAAATATAGGAAAAGCTATATGATTGTAGGGAGAAGTTTAGCCACATGTACCCAAAAGCAAAATATGAGAAGAAAAGACTTGAGGATATAATTATCCATCCTCTATTTGTATCCAAAAATATACTAATAAGCCTAACTCAATTTGCTTAATATATATTTGTTATTCATTAACCACATACCCATTGCTATTAAACATATATTTAAATTACATTAACCATATAAATTGTCGAATTTGTATGTCAAATTTATGTGCTAACATATCATCTTTTGCTAATCAAGCAACAATTTAGTATGGTGGTGGATAGTATGGGGCAGCCACTGGTAAATCCCCAGTATTACATGGTTGTGGAGGTGAAGCTATAATCTCTGGAGGTGAAGCTATAAACTCTGGAGGTGAAGCTATAATCTCTGGAGGTGAAGCTATAAACTCTGGAGGTGAAGTTATAATCTCTGGAGGTGAAGCTATAAACTCCACTGGTGGATACACAGGTCCTGGTGCCACAATACCAGAGCTTTTCAATTCAGCCATTCCACGACGAGCATTTACATCACCTCCCACCTCACACAACTTAGGAAGAAACACACCTTCACCAGCTGCAAGATTGAAGTAAAGATCAACAATATTTGGACAACTCATGTAGCACAGTGGGGAACATAGTTTCTCTGTAAAGCAAGATTCGAGAAGTGAGTCTGATGAAATTCCAAGTGATTTTCTGTCTAAATCACAAGCTTTTATGCATTCGTCGGTTTCGATGTGATCTTTTAGTTTATCAGCTTCTATCTCTGATGTTTTGCATGTGTATACTTCTTCACCTGTTCTTTTCACATGTTTTTCAAGTACACACCTTTTGCTGCTAGATGAAACAGCAAATGAACATGTTGCCTCATTTAGATTCTCACATTCTATTCCTGCTGCATTGATCACCATTATCATATTAGTTCATTAGTTAGTTTATATTTAAGATGTAAAAAAATATTTAAACAAAGTAAATATTAATCTTAATTCTTAAAAGTATAACTCAAGTAGTTGAGATGAAACACTGAAGTGAAGTGTTTGAAAAAAGGTACTAACAATTGTTCAAAAATTTTCGAAGCTAGAAAAGAATATATGCCACAATTCATAACTATTTTGGAAACTAACCAAGAGTGCCTGGCAGGGCTAGAGAAAATGCAAGGGAGACTATAACCAATCTGCTTAAGATAAATTTAGAGGCCATGTCTTAAAGAAGAAGAAAGACAAGTGAGCTAGTGACCAAAGTCCCAAAGATGGTTGGGAATTTGGTTGATGATTACAATTGTGCTTGGAGGAATGTGTTTATGAAGGTCGATGGCTAGTGCTTTTATAGTGGTTTTTCTGTGAAAAATTTGAGGAGCAAAGTTTTAGATGTGGACTTTTTCAAATGTTGAATGAATATAGAAAATAGAAATTATATGAAAAACACTATGTCATGTAAGTTTGTCAAACCTTATGGATCTTAAGATTCAATCATTCAAAATATCTAATTATTTTTGTCAAGTAATATACCTTAAATAAAAGAACGTATTACATGCAATGTCTCTACCTATTAAATTATGTTTACGAGGGACTACTGTTGATAGATAATTTATAAATACTATGTTGGCGAATGAAATCCGGCATAATTCTTAATAATTTCCATTCAACTTACATAATTTTAGTTTATTTGAATTTGAAAACAAACACCTTTTCATTCATGTTGACAAAAAGTATAACTACATAATAACATGGTGTTTGCGAGACAATGGCGTAAGCGGCGCTAGTGATGGATTGTTAAGTCTAAAGTCTCAACCAATTGAGTTTGAATCTGAATAGCATTAGCAGTCAACCGATCCCAGTTGCCACTATCAATGCCGGACAATGTGCCTTTACCACCAACTTCTCTGCTTCATCATCGCCATTATATGGGAACTAAGAAAACAATTGATATATTATTGCTCTTTAACGGTACGTGTGGAAAATTTAAAAAATGTGCACATGTAAAATCAAGTTTTTCCTTCTTCTAATTCAACATAATTAAGGTTGACTTGGTAACCGATAATACTTCAATTTAAATCTAAGTGCGAAAATAAGGAACGGAAATTGTAATTAGATTTCATCTATTTTATTTTATATGTGACGGTCCTCTTTGAAATTCATGCAAAATAAAATTTACTTTTCTCAATAAAAAAAAGAAAAGAAAAGGAGTTTATTTATTTTCCTCTAACTTTAATTTTTAGAAGAGTTAAGGGACTTCCTTATATTCTTCCTAATAATTTTGAAATTTTAGTTTCGGCAATAGGCACAATATTTTCAGCTATAAATCTGATTCTTGAAAATGTGTTCTAACAATCTAATAGCAAAATTCAAGTGGATACTTCTAAGTTCAAACTTGTGTCCCTTCGGGTCTGGTTATCCTACATAAGCCAAGCTTATGTACGGTACATAAACCAGCACCCCCACCCCCCCCCCCCCCACCTCCAACTCATTTTTTTTAAATTTTTTTTATTTAGTTTTTTTTTATAGTTTTTATTTTTTATTTTTTTTATTATGTATGATTAAATATTTTCGTAATTATTTTTAAACTAAAATTATGCCCAAATTATTTTGGGGTGGAATAATTTCATAATGGATCTTTGAAAGCATAAATATTGTTGAAAAAAAATTTCTTGAAAAATCGGAACTTTTTTTCGAAAAAACAAATCGAAAATTATTTCGGAAAAAAGATCGGAAACTTAATGTCCGATTATATTTGATTTTAATGTCCGATTATAACAAATGGTTATGGATTATTTATGGACGGTTATTTAGGATTATCCAAGATAATCAACACTAGTTTTGTAAGAAACCATTAGGCAATTATTTTGGTTTCACATAGAAAATTATCAAAACCATTAAACCACATTTATGGTTTCAGTAATAATCGGTATTTAAAATCATTGAACCATTTAGTGTAAAACCATTTTACAATACAAATGGTTTCACTGTTTAACTCTCTGAAACCATTTAATCAGCATAATGGTTTCCAGGATTTTTAAAACTATAAAAACACAATATTGGTTTCAGTAAACACATAAAACCATTTAACAATAGTAATGGTTTCATTGTATAACTACCTGAAACCATTTAACCAGCATAATGGTTTCCAAAATTTTTAAAACCATAAAAACACAATATTGGTTTCAGTAAACACATAAAACCATTTTACAATACAAATGGTTTCACTGTTTAACTCTCTGAAACCATTTAACCAGCATAATGGTTTCCAGAATTTTTAAAATCATAAAATAACAATATTGGTTTCAGTAAACACATAAAACCATTTTACAATACAAATGGTTTCACTGTTTAACTCTCTGAAACCATTTAACCAGCATAATGGTTTCCAGAATAATATTGCATAAATAAATGATTTCCAGAAACCATTTAACTCTCTGGAAAAAAAAATTGATTTTTATTTTTTGGAAAAAAAGTTTCCGATTTTTCAGAAAAAAAGTTTTTCGATTTTTTTTCGGGAAAAAATTTTCAGAAAAAAGTTATCGGTTTTTTGGGAAAAAGTATTTGATCTTTTTTCGGGAAAATTTTATGATTTTTTTTCGAAAAAAAGTTTATAGTTTTTCCGGAAAAAAGTTTTCGATCTTTTTCGAAAAAAAAGTGAAAAACAACAATTCAAAAAAAAATTTAAAAAAAAAATCAAAAAAAATGAGTGGAGTGAGGGGGGTGGGGTGGGGGGGGGGGGGGTTGGGGGGCGCGCAGAGTAATGTGGGGGGCGCGCGGAGTAATGAGGTGGGGGTGGGGGGTGCGCGAGCAAATTAGGGGGTGTGTGAGTAAAATCCTTGTGTTTTGATTGGCTTATGCACGGTACATAAGCTTTGGGCTTATGTACCATAATCTGTCCCTTCATATCATATATTTATGCAGTATCCACGATTCCACGTACATACACTCATTTTGGTTGCATAAATGAATCCCACTTATTTTTATAATATTATTTCACATTTTTTCACTCTTTAAACAACTCAACTGATTTTCCTAAATATCAATATCACACACAAAAAAGTATGAACTGTGCCCATTGACCCTAACAATAGTACAATGTATCCAATTGTAATTCAAAAAGCATTTGTTACAACTTACAAGCATAAAAGGAGTAAAGCACCGTAGGATACTATGGCAACATGGTTTAATGTACCATCCAACAAAAATCAATTAGCGGTGTCTATACTTACATGGTGGCTTTGCATTTTAAATACCACCACCAATGTTCATGCTCTAAGAGCACCAATATCGGTGGTGTCTTGGCAGACTTTGGCACCTTGTGTTAGATAGACTACCACTATTTGACTATTGGTGAGTGATATTGTATAACATGGTTGCCATATTCAGCTATGGTGTCTTTGTTGCTTTGATTCAAACAATTTATTGTTTTATATTTGTGAGTTGAGAGTTGCATGTGTTGGACTTGATAATAAATAATAATATAATTAAAAAATAATATAAATAAATTGAGTTATATTGTGGGATTAGTGGGATCCTGTTTAAATTTTTGATGAGTGGTATTGATATTTAGAAAAAAGTAATAGAGTGGTTTTTTTTTTTTGACACAAAGTAATAGAGTGGTTTAAAGAGTTAAAAAGTGTAAAATAATATTAAAAAATTGGTGGGATTCATTTAAGCTATCAATATGAATGGTATTATGTATGGATGTGGGTGTTCTAAGTTGTCACTTAAACACTATTCAGATTCTAAGTTGTCTCTGTAAAATTGGAAACATTATGACTAATCAAAATAGGTGGAATAGTTTAGTGTAAGCCTCTTATGACTTTTTAGAGAATTTCTAGAAAAGTGTTTTTTTTTTTTTAAACCGTTGGGAAGGTGGTGGGGTCCGTGTTACATAGAAAATAAATTCACTTTTTAAAATACAAACTAGATAAAGGAAGTTCGCCGTCTACATAGCAAACAATAATTTTTTCAAATCAAAGAGTTATTTTATATAATGGACGTGACGAGTGCAAACATTGAAATTAGATTAAAAAAAGTTGCCACTCATATGTAATCTGCGAACTTCACTACCTAAATATTGATGAAGATTTGGTCATTTTGCAAAGTGGGTGAGAAATAATGGAAATGCGAAAAGAAAAACTCGAGTAATAGATGTAATTAAGGCCCATATTTAGTTTATGGTTTTTGCTAGTCACACCCCAAAAAGATCTACTTACACTCAATTTTTATTAAAATTTAATCATAATACCAAAATTGCCCTTCTTTATAAAATTTTTTTAAAAATCGTTTCTCATCTTTTTATGATTTTGTTTCACGCTTCTCTCTCTTTCTCACCAACCTCATTAGTGTGTTCTCTCTCAAAACTCACAAACTCCATTAATGTGTAATTAATCACCAATTCACAATAAAAGATTGAATTTTGAAGATATACCATTAAAACTTTATTCATAGGTTGGTGAATTTATACTTTTTCAATTCTAGATATTTTCTTTTTCATGGGATTTCATGCTTTCCTGTTATTTAAATCGTTAGTAAATACGTGAAATCCTAATGTAACATAAAATCACTTACTTTTAAAGTAGAATTCAAATTATATGTAAACTCAGTTTACAATTTACATAACCTTATGTAAACTCAATTCACATTTACACTAGGTTTAAGAGATTCACGTTAATTCAGTTTACATCAAACTTAACTAAACTCAGTTTACACAAAGTTATGTAAACTGAGTTTACATAAACATTTTGTAAACTTAGTTTACGTTGCACGTATACTAACTATATTTAAGGGTATTTTAGTCAATTTGTGGTGTGCTTAGCAAAAATCTTAGTTTATTAATAATATTATTAATATTTTTGTTTTGATATAAAAAAAGATTACTCAAAAAAGAATAAAAAAAATAAACACACTAGAATCGAACCCACGAACCCACGATGAAAATTAAACTGTATGCAAAACCTTAACCGTTTTGCTGCGAAAGAATCACAATGCACAATCGATACCAGGTTAGATCTATAGTATCAGTCATCTCTGAAAAGCCCTAATTAGTCCCTTCCCGCGCCTTTCTCTCTTCAATTCTCAATCTCCTTCACCGCCGTCTCTCCCAACAAGATGGTTTCGCAGTGGGGAATCAAGTTCGCCGTCCACCTCATCACCAACCACTTCGGCAAAATCGTTGCTGTATATTTCTCTCCATCTCTTCTTTTTCTTTATCGTTGATTTCATAATTAACACCATTGTTCAATTTTATGCTTTCAGAATGTTTGCGAAAAATTACTTAACCAAGGACCTCTCACTTTGGAACTCATCGTTCGCTACACCGAACTTTCAACGGTGGATGTTAAGAATTCATTGCTTGTATTAATTCAACATAATTGCGTTCAACCATTCAATGTTCAAGGTAATAGCATTAGCATCAATCTTATGAACATGTTGTAGGAAAATACAATTATTATGTGTTGATTGTGGTTTTAAATTGTGAATTCGGTTGCGGTTAGGTTGCAAACTTTTGTATTATGGTTAATTTTTTAAAATGTGGCTGCCGTGGAGACCTTAAGGCCGTCCTTTATATTGTGTTGATTATGGTTTTAAATTGTGTTTTCGGTTGTGGTTATGCTGTGAAGCTTTATATTGCAGCAAAATTTGGTTGATGCAGTTAAAATTGTGGAGACCTTAAAATCGTGTTGCGGACTGCAATTTAAAACCATGGTGTTGATGCTATGTTTTGGTTTGATAAATTATGTGTATTTGCAACTAAATGATGCTTTAATAGTGGATAATAAAGTGACGTGACGATGATTTTTCGGATAATTATAGATGCAGGTGTTTTGGGAGATGAATCGAAAGTTAAGACACAATACTTGGTGTTGTTTGATAACATATTACATCGGCTGAGATTTCCAAAATTCATGGAGATAGTGTCGCAGGAACTTGATGATAAAGTTGGTTTCGTCCATACTTTTTCTCTTAAGCTTTTTTATTTAAAGGGTTGAAAAGCTGAAAGTATTTTTCCACTTGTATTGCAGTCTGCACAGATTTTCGAAGGATTGCTCCGCGATGGTAGACTTAATTTGAAACAAATGATTGACAGAGCAAGTCAAAGTAAAGGTATGTGTTTTAATTTTTAAATGCTTACTGGACTCACATTTTTATGCTAATCCATACTTATTCAGTTCAACTATATGTCACAAAATAGCGATTCCTTTCCAATTTGTCCATCTCAAAATCACGTGTTTTCACTTTTCAGAAAATCCAATGGCTGAAGATACTGTACGAGAGAGCCTTCGTAAACTTCTGATGGCTCGATATGTTGAACGCTGTCCAGTCCCTGAGGTTTCAATAGTTAAAGAAAAAGATGATGATAAAAAGAAACGTGGTTCTAAGGCTGCCAAGGTAATTGAATTGCTTACTTGTGTCAATTTCTATAAGTAGTTTTGTTGTCCTTGATCAATGATTTGGGATGAAATTAGGCATTTGGGATCTATTTTGTATAATGCACAAGAGCCTTTCTAATGGGGTTTCAGTCACTAACAGTTATGTTGAGGAATCAAGAAGCTCTGTTGGATTGATTTTCCCCTTTTCTTTATTGTTTTCATTTTTTCCTTTTGTTTTAGGTGATTCCTTATCCTCATCCCTCTCTAATTTTTGTGATTTATCTTTATTATAAAATATGAGTTTACTTTTTAGGCTCTGTTTGGCATGAAATAGCAGATAGATGATAAGCTTGCATATTGACACAAAAAAGATATGTTTAGCGAATAACTTATAAGCTAGCTCATTGAATTTGTAGTGATTGGTAAAATTAGTGGTTGAACTAGCTTATAAATATGAAATGACACAAAAAAGATATGTTTAATTACTATTTTTTTTTTCAAGTAAGATGCATGGATAAAATTGAGAGGCAAAATGATAAGCTATAAGCTCTTGAGAAAAAAATGTTCCTAAATGAGGTTTTTTTTTCCCCCTTTTCATATGAGCTTGTAAGCTATAAGCTCAAAATCGTGCATTGTCAATGTCAAACTACATCTTAATCTTTTACTTGTTTTTCTCTTGAATTTTGAGCAATGAATTATATCTGCTAATAACACCCAAGTTTGAGTCATTTCTTTTTTCTGTAACATCAATTAGACATGTAGTTAGGTTAAGAAAATGCAAGCAATGAGTTCAAGTTACTAGTTAATTCAGGTACTGTACACAGTTGACGCCTAAATGTAAACAAGAAATTGAGTATTGAGCGTTGATTCTTGAATGAGAATTTTGTTGACGCGGTTTCATTTTATTTTGCGTGATCTATAGGAATTCAAAGCACCAGTGACAACAGAACAACGCGTTATAGAAGCTGCAACGCATGGGGATATGACCAGATTTTCACTCACTGCAGATACAGGATATGATAGTGACGAAGAAACAAAGCCATCTGATACAAGTGTTGCAGAAAATGCTGGTAAGACTGCTGTCATCTTGTTTTAGTACTGAGAGGACTTAGTACGAATTTACAGTTCACACATTATTTTGCATAAGTATGATATTTAAAATGTGGATACAAAATTTGGTGCAGCAAAAGAGGAGTTAATTCTTTGGCGTGCAAATTTTGAGGAGTTCATACGTTATCTTAGGGATAAGGTTTGTTTGACTATAAATTTCCTAATTGAACTACATGCTATTGCTACTCACCTAGTTTTAGTTTTTCTTGTGATTTCCTTTTTCACTTTTTTTTAAAAGAAACTTATAATGATTCCCAATATAGTTAAATGTTGTGAATGGGAAATACATAAGTGATATGGAATTTAAATCCCCTCTCAGCCTTTATAAATGCAACAATGTCGTTTGCAAGTAGGGTGAAAATAGGCGAGGCTGAGCGACAGGTCCAACCTTTTTTTTTTTTTTTTTTTTTTTTTTTTTTTTTTTAGTTTTTAAAATAGACAAGGCTAAAACTTATTTAGAATAGAAGCCTATTTAGCTAAAGAGGCCAAACTTCAAGCCAAAAATTATGTCTTTTAGGCCTACCAAGCCGGCCTAAATATGTAAAGATGAATAATATTGTTTAATTTTTATTACTAGTGTTGTTATTATTATATTAGATTTTTTACTGTGTTAAAACATTTTCATTGATTTAAGCATATTAGCGTACATTACTTTTTGGCATATTTAAATATTATATAAGATAATTGAAATATGATGTCATATAGAATCATAATCTCTAAAATGCCATGTTAAATAACATACCATAATGGGATATTAAAAAGGCCAATGTTAGATCCTAAAATAAGTCTGACAGTTAACAAGCCAGACTTGGGTCTTGAATTTTTTTATCAAGTCAGACTTATTCCTTGCAAAGCCTAGCTCGACCTAGTTTATTTCCACCTGTATTTACAAGTTGTCAAATGCATACCAGTAAGTAATAACAGTACAATGCCAATCAGGATATAAACAACAAGAATCACCTAGATAAGATAATGTAATGATTGCATTTGCAACTGTGCTGTGTGCTCCATCACAAGCCTTGCTCAAGTTTTAGATTACAATGCTTTTGGACCTAATTTCAATGCCCAACTTTGAAATAAGCTAGTTTCATGTTGCCATTACCAGTATAAAAACTTGCAAAAATAAAAGTTCTCACAAAATCAGCTAAGAAATGAGACCATTGGTTTGGGTGCAGGCTCTATTCACATAATCGGTTCATTATGTAATGCTTTGCATAAAGAAGCTTAGCATTGGCATTTATTACTTTTCCTTGTTGATGATAATTTATTTTTTCTTGCTTAAGTATTAATTGTGGCAACAGGGGTTTTCTTTCTAATATTAGTTGTAAAACATTATAGTATTTTCATGGATCTCAATGTATAAGGTATTGTATTAGTTTGCCTTGTGTTTGCATTCTGTTGAATATTATTATTTGAAGGATACACTTGAAACATTATATTCATTTTCTAGGCATTGATTGATAATGTAAGAGCACGAATGGATGATGGAACTGCTACCGTCTTACGTGCAATATTGGAGGCAACGAGAAATAAGGAGAAACAAGTGAAAATAGAAAAATCAGGTGATCTAGATTCCGCTTCATGAATTCTAGAATCATGGTATTAGTATTCATGTCTATTGGCCGATAAATATTTAGATAGTAATTACTTTTTTAATTTATATAATATAATATATGAAGATTTGATGATTGCTTGAGCTGTGCCATACTCCGATTGCTCTTATGCTTTGACCTGTTTTGCATAAAGATTTATTTATGACCAAAAGAAAGTTTGGATGAGTGGTCAATCATATTTTAGGTTGATAAATTAATCACTTTTTTTTGTTGTTGTCAAGTAGCCTAGTGGCTAGAAATTCACCTTTTTAAGGTGAATAAGTGGGTGTACCAGGGTTTGAACCCCGGTCCTTGCATATTACATGCAATGTCCCTACCAACTGAGCTATGCTCACAGGGACGATAGATAATCACTTTAAGTTTGAGAATTATATTACTATAGTGGCTAGATGATGCAATTGTGGCAATTGTAGTCCCACAATTGAAGTTGGTTCAGTTACACTTTTCATTTCTATTAGGCTTTATTACAATTTTGGTCCCCTTATTTTTATCCACTCACAAAATTGGTCCCACCATTTTAAAATCCACCAGGTTTGGTCCCTTTCTTAGATTCCTGGAATAAATTTTTTGTGATGTAATGTTACATGTTTTAAATGACATGACATATATGACCCAATGATGTAGAATCATTAAGATGAATTAAATATTTACGTGTCATTAATTAAATTACAAAATTGAATAATTTCAGAAGTTGAAGCAATGAAACTGAAGTTTTTAGAGTGTTTTTTTTTTTGTAATTTCATGGGTGTTGATAATTCCTCATCTTGGTCGTACGCTACATCCCCATTTGAGTTCAGAATTCGAGGGAGAGACCAAAAGTGGGGGAATTAAAAATGGGAGGATAAATTCCGTGAGCTGGTGAAAATAGGGGGACCAAAATTGAAACTAAGCCTTTCTATAATGTATTAGCACATACAATTTCCTTTTGCAAGATAATATGTAAACCAATAATCTAAAATACTCTTCATATATTATAACTGCTTAATTGTTTCACAAGATACAATTTCAGTACCTGGATGAAGAGCCGTAGTATCAAAAAACACCAATTTTGAAAATATAAATGAACTTCAACTCATGTTTATTGCCAGCAAATGCTACTGCATACCCATGGCGTGATGGCGATGCACCCATGTCAAAGTAATTAATAATACATAATGCCGAAAAAGTAGCACTATCATTGAAAGGTGTTTATTTGATTAAGTTAGATATTTATGGATATGCCTAATGCCTATGTGTATTACATAGCTAGTCTCAAGCTTGGAAGAAAAATTAGGGTTGTGTTGGGCAGTAGACAACCAACATAAAAAATATTTGTTGAATTTTCACAGTATTGATCAATCTATTCGGTGTAGTCTCAAGCCTCTTATTTTAGTCTTTAGAAATTCATTTCTCAAGGTTGTGACACCTTTAAACCTTTGCTTAACTTGAAGATGGATCATATTAAATTTTGGAAGGACCACTGGGCAGGAGATTTCCCTTATAGTTATTCCGTTCCATGCCTTTATTATTATTTTTTTCTCTACAAATTTCATTTCTACAATTTTTTGTGTGGTTGTCTATGCAATTTCTTATGCAGCATTTTTGGTGAATGTTGAGTGTTCCACTCGTATGATTCTCAACCAATTCACGATAAATACTTTTTATGGTTTTATGTAGAAGTAATTAAGTTTTCTAATTTTTTATAATTTTTAAAAAAGAAATATTATAGCCTTTTCTACCCTACCAGTGCATTTGGCTGAAGCATAACTCGTGATTTTAAGGAGGATTTGATGGTACAACACTTGATTTGGGATTAAATTGGGTGTTTGCCTTCTATTTGGTGTAAGGCATATGCCTTTTTAGTTTGCTTTCTTTGGTAGATTTGTTTAGTTTTTTCATGGTTGTTTTCTGTTTTATTCTTTTGTTAACAAATTAAACCTCCACAATTAGTATCTCATTTTACTCCCAGGGGCTTACACTATCATGTCCTATGTTTCAGTTCCCTTACCACTGGATACAATTTTCACAGAGGTGATGAAGACTGAAAATGGCCGAACTATGACCATGGATCGTGTTAAAGCTTCTCTTGTTCAGTTGGGTTGTTCAAATCAGATGTTATATGAATATGTTGTTGGTACACCAATATCTCTTTACCTTATGCTAGACTATTTTTTGTGGCATAATATAAACACCTACCCTTTTATTTAGTTAATTATGCAAAAAAAAAAAACTCTGACCTATTTCTGGTTTATGGTTACTTTAATATGTTGTTATTCATAACCTATTTCTTTTCCTTTCCAGATTTAGAGCACATTATTCATTGGGCTCGAAATGAAGAGGTGTTTACTTTTATTTTTTATCGTTATGTTTATAAATTTCTCTCTTTCTCTCTCCCTCTCATGCACACATACATATTCATGATTTTTTTTTTACCACATCCTAGTATTTTTTTGATCACGATACACACTCATGTTTTACTTGTGTAGTACTATGCTTTCGTGTGCTACGTTGCAGGTTGAGTCAATTGTGTTAAAAAGGTACGGAAGGGATGCCTACCGAATGTTCAGGTATCTGTCAAAGGGAAAACAGTTTTGTCCGACAGATAAGGTGATAAACTCTTGTTACCTGAGCAATTTGAGGTTTCCTGTTTATATTTCCTGCATTTACTTCTAATATAAAACATAACCTCTAGATTATAGTGATAAATTTCCAGTTCTATAGATTATTTTGTTATTTCTTTGTTTTGCAAGTCTATTCCCGCCACCACCCCCCCCAACAATTCTCAATGTGAACACTTTGGCAGGGGAGGGGTAAAGGTAGCCCAGTGGTGGATCAACATCAAACCTCTTCCCGCAACAAATTCTAAAAGATTTGGACCAATCCAATTGGGGGACAAGTTTATGCATGCTATTTTCTCAAAAAATACAAACCTATTTAAATGACCAATAACCTCATTTGCAAAAACTATTAGATAACTATATCGCTTCCATGGCCTTTCAATGCTTCTTTTTTCTTTGTAGATTGCAGATGATACTCTTGTTGAGAAAAAGGAAGCTCCAAAGTTACTGTTCAAGTTATGGAAGGAAAACTACTTGCAAATGGAGGTTGACCACTTATCCTTTTTAATATTTACAAGTTTACAACACAAACTCCCTGATATTTAATTTTTCCGTAATTTTATCTTGCAGAAATTATATGTCACACTCGCTGCGGGAAGTACTAAGTCAACAACGATTTTAATGTGGAAAGTAAATCAGCCTCTGCTTTGGGAACATGTTCTGGACGAGCTGTACCATGGTGCCTTAAATTTGAAACTAAGAATAGCTTTTGAGCAGGAAAATAATGAAGAGGTTAGTAACACAAAAGTTGTATAATACAACCTCAGTTAAATACAAGTGTTTTTAAGTTACGGTTATCATATCAAGTCTGTTTTATCGAAAGAAAAAAAAAGTAGTCTGTTAGTTGTTGTGCAATCTTCGATATGCAAGACTGGGTGGTGGTTCCCCTATCCTTGTGGGGGGTTTTAAGGAGTCTATTGATTTGCAATTAATTGCAATGTCATTCTAATTATTTTGATTTAATTGGCTGCAAGGTTTGTTGCACCAATTTTTTTACGTTGCTCTTTTATCCAATATTTAAATACCAAATTCTACAAGTAGAAAAGGAAAGTGTAATACTAAGTAGCCCTTGCTGCTATACTATTATTGGAGCTTCTGTTTCCATATGGACTTTTACCATAATAACAGCTGTCAGAAAATCTGGGAAAATTGAGTTCTCCCATTCTCGTTCTTCCTCTGCGATGCAGAAGCAAAATGTTTTAACATCGTTGCTATTTATTTGATGGTATTGCCATATATTATACAACTCGTAATGATGCTCTGCTAATATTTCAATGTATTGACCACAGTTTCTGTATTTAAGCTCTGTTATGTTACATAAGTTAATGTTGTTGCTGCTTGTTTCAGATTTTAAATATGTCCAAGAAGAAGATTCGCGACTCCGAGCCACTGCAGAAGAAATACAATCGGCTACTAAATATTTTTTTACTCTTGGGATCATCATTGATGAAACTTGATGATACTATCATGCTTTTCAATGACTTCTGAGTATAAATTTTGAGACAGTTACTGCGACTTCTTCATAGAGGAATAATAAATTTGATATTTTATAATTGAACAATACTCGGAATACAATTGGAGCATTCACATTAAATTTAGCTAACAATATGGTTTTTGATGTAATTGATTGGTTTGTAACTTTAAGTAGTAGATATTTAAATTTTTTTTTTTTTGGGTGGATGTTTTGGTTAAGCTTATGACACAAATCCATTTCCATATCCCTCATTTTAATTTCATGATACTTAGCCTTTAAATGTTGCATAATATTTTCACTGTTTGATCTGTCAGAGATACATTCATTAGGTATATAGTAGTAGTATAAAAAGGATAGTAAAATTTAGGTGAAGGCGGCGAACCAAAGAAGATAGGCTACTTTGAAATAATCATAATTCAGTTGAAAATGTATTATAGGATGTCAGTGCCAATTCTCCTACCTTCAATGGTGTTTCAGTCAAGCCATCACCAGTCATAAAATAATATTGGCTAAATGCATGTATAGGTCCTTTAAGTTTAACGTTTGTAATAGATAGGTCCTTTAAATTTTTTAAGTAACAGATAGGTTCTTTAAGTTTTTGAAGTAACAAATAGGTCCTTTAAGTTTGTAATTTGTAGCATTTAAGTCCTATTTTTTAAGTAATTGAGGGACTTAGATGTTACATATTACAAACTTAAAGGACCTATTTGTTACTTTAAAAACTTAAAGGACTTATTTGTTACTTAAAAAACTTAAAGGATCAATCTGTTACAAACATAAAACTTAAAGGACTTATGAATACATTTTGCCAATAATATTCGTGCTCATCCCTTCCTTTTTATAAACTTATTACTCCACTTGTCGAATACTAAGTGTGGTTTAAGGTTAAGTTTCTGATAAATAAATGAAAATATTAACAATTGTTCTTACAACGAGAATGAATCCTCTCAATTTTTTTCCCTCAATTTTTTCTCAATTTTCACATCTTAACCATCAATCACTTTTCTTCAATTTCTTTTAGAATTAAATATTATTTTATCTTTATAATTTAATGGTCAAATTGACTACATTATTTCCTCAATTTTTATTTTAACTTGAGAGAATCCACTGTAAATTAAAAACTACTGTAAATTTGTATGAGAAAGTACTGTATTTATTGCATATTTAACGAATTGTCAAGTATTTTCAAGACACTTTTTTATTGACACATTAACCTATGTCATAGGAAATTCTTAAATAATTTAAAAAATTAAAAAAATGTGCTAAATTGTATTATAAAACAAGTTTCTTTAATCATTTTAAAGTATAGTAGTCAATTACCCCTTTTATTATTTTAATTGTTGTAATTGCAGAAAATATTTGTTTCTATTTATTTGTTTTTTTTTTTTTTTTGAGAACTTCTATTTATTTGTTATTTTTATGTTCGATGCAATTTTATTTGTTAATCTCTAGTTATTTATTGCAAAGATAATTTGATACAATGAGAAAAAAAATTATTAGATTAAATACGTTTTTAGTCCTTACATTTTACTCATTTTTAGTCCTTACATTTTACTCGTTTTTAAACAACACTTTCTACATTTAAAAAATTCTATGGTTTACTTATGTTACCAGATTTAGTCCATCTCTTTGTTTTCTAGACGGAAAACTGCCATAACACAGATAGATTTGATCAAATTTGTTTTTGGTCCTTACATTTTATATTTTTTTTAATAATAGTCCCAACATTTCAAAAAATATTTTTAAAAATGCTACAGTTTACTTCATATACCTAGTCTCTCACGGCCGGCTTTGCACAAGTACAAAGTGCCGAAAGTTTCTCTTCCCACCCCCATGACTCTTTTTAACCCCCCAATATTCCAATTTTACCCTTGTACAAAAACTTCGGAACGTGTTTTCCGAAGTTTTTCTAGTTCAAATTCATCAAAATTTCGGAAAATACATTCCGAAGTTCGTATTCTAGGCAAAAAAAACTTCGAAAAACGCGTTCCGAAGTTTAAAACTAGGGGCAAAAATGGAAATCCGAGAGGGGGGGAAAAGAATCAGGGGTGGGAAGAGAAAATTTCCAAAGTACCTTATCGTGTTGGACCTCCGCTTTTTGGGGCCTAAAAGAATTATATGGTGATGAATTTCTAAAAAAAAAGGCAAACATAATAAGAACTAAGAAGTTTCATTGTTTTCTTAATCTATATCTTTGTTAAAATATGAAAGGTTCAATTTAAAGTGGCTAGGTCCATTAATGTTAAATAAAAAAAGATAAAGTGAACACAAATCAATTATGAGGATTAATTTTTAAAATTTTGTTTGCATTTTTTTAGTAAGCGATTCATTTTTAATATTTGAAGCTGGACCTTCAAATAATCGAAATCGGCTGTCTAAAAGATTATCACATGTTTAATAGATTTATTGCATCTTATTTTGACACTTTCGGTATCTTGAACAATTACAAAAATAATTGTCAACTATAAAATTGTAATGTCAAAATTCAAAAATAAAATGAATAATGAATTTCTTACAAACGACTTAATTATTTATATTAAAAATATATACAAAGCTATATTATAAAGGAATTTGACTCTTTCATTTTTATACGTATGAATATGACTCTTTGAAGTGTTGTTGAACTCAAATTTTTTTTTTATAAATTTATTTAGTAGCTATTTTTAGTTTTTTTTTTTATTTTTTTTTAAAAATGTTAACATGCACCATTAAATAAATTTTTGTATTATTGAATGCAAATTTTTCTATATTTAAATTTCTTAAAAAACATGTTAGCACGACCCTTATTTTCTTAGTGTTACTTTCATTTACATTTTATGTATAAGTAAAATTAATGTAATTTTCTTTTTTATGAATTAAATTTAATATATTAATTTGATATTTTTATTTCATTGTATTTGGCCACCACGTAACAAATTAGCTGGCTTCGCCACTGCCTTCCTCGTTTTCCATTGTTCATTGCTGGAGCTACATAACAGTTCCCTTCCCACTGATCCCTCTGTCTTACTCTTACCCTTCACAATCACATCTTTTGAGAATCACCCTTTAGTGGAGCCTCTTGCTCTCTGTAATACTCGAGGCTGACGAGGACGCGGAGTGATCGCCGGTCCATGAGGCATGACAATGTGCGACTCTTGGCAGCATCTAGGCAAAAACCAAATTCACATCGGAATGAGAGGGGTCCTAAGGCTGTGCAGGTATAAGACTGCATGGTTGAAGGAAGACTTATAAGGATTGATTTGAACTACCTATACCAACAAGATGCATCTTCTTTTCGGTAGCTCATTACATAAGAACTCCACAGTTAAGCGTGCTTGACTTTGAGTAGTCTTTGGATGGGTGACCTTCTGGGAAGTTTTCTCGAAAAGCGTGCAAGTGAGGACAAAGTTCGCGGAAAAGACTCGTGTTGGTTTGTGGGGTCAGTCTGTCATCCTAAAAGCAGTTTGGGGCTTTACAAATGGTATCAGAGCAGACCTCTCCCAGAGGCATGACAATGTGCGGCTACTGGCAGCTTCTAGGCAAAAACCGAATTCACGTCGGAATGAGAGAGATCCTGAGGCTGTGCAGGTATGAGACTTCATGTTTGAAGAAAGACTTATAAGGATTGATTTGAACTACTTATACCAACAAGATGCATCTTCTTTTTGGTAGCTCATTCCATAAGAACTCCACAATCAAGCGTGCTTGACTTGGAGTAGTCTTTGGATGGGTGACATTCTGGGAAGTTTCCCGGGAAGCATGTAAGTGAGAACAAAGCTCGCTGAAAAGACTCGTTTTGTTTTGTAGAGTCAGTCGGTCATCCTAAAAGCAGTTTGGGGCGTTACACTATCCAGGAGACCATTCCTCCGACCCTCCTATCCGACAAATATTGGCGCAATGGACTGGGTTCCAACCGGAGGATACTAGCTAAGATAACTGAGACGAACTCAATTCACATTATCACCTTGAGGACAAGGTGAGTCTTAAGGGGAGAGTATTAATAGTTAGGGATGTTCAAATCTAAACCAATCTAAATAAAAATCGCAAACCGATTCAAAAAATCGAAAAAGAAAAAAATCGAATAATTTTAAATGTATTTGGATGTTCTTTTGTGAAAACCGGTGGATCGGAATGAATTTTGAATTGATTATTATTTAACTTTTTATTAATATGATATATTGCATTAACATATTAATTATTGGTTTTTAATTTTCTCAATAATAATTATTAGTTCATATCAATCTATTTCTTTTTACTATTTCATAGGTTTCAAATATAATTGATAAACTTCATTGCAAAATATTAATTTTTAACTTATTATATATTATATTTTATTTTGGTACAAAAGAGGGTCGAAACCCAATTATGTATTATATTTTACATAAAATATATTATTTTCCCGTGCCTTTATAATATTAATATCTAATTTAAAAATTTCAATTTGTTATTTAGATATAAAAAATGATCCTAATTAAATCGCACAAAATTAGATTGAATTTTTTTAATTTGTCATCGAAAACCAAACCGAATTCCGCGAGTTATATCAACTTTAAATCAGATAGTTTGAGCACCCCTGTTGATAGCAATAACAGTATGGATCAGGATTACTCCAAGCAGATGGGCGCTGGCAAAATAGAATCATAATGTCACCAAAGCATTTGATGGACTTTATCACACGTGAAGAGTGATGGAAGATTGATTGAAGCATAGTATTTTAGTATATTCCTATTCTCTGCTATTCCATTTCCATTTTTGTTTTGCATTGTACTAAGCACGTGTTTTGCACTTGAAGGACTAGATCATTCCATTCATTTACAGTACTACTGTAAATACAAGTGAATAATAATGAAAAGGCATGGAGATATTTCCCAATTTTACTTTCTTAGCTATATATAGCAGTTAGTTAACAAGTCATCATCTCTCGGTTTGAATAATCCCTATTAACCAAGGAAAGTAGCCAATGGATTGTTATTTAACCTCATTAGCACATTTTTTTCACCATCAGTATCCGGCTCACTGGACAGCTTAATCTGATTCAGGGATCAGACATCAATTGTAGTTCAAGTCATTCCCATGTTTTAGATAAGCATGTATGATATATTAGTTGTTATTTCTTATAATTGTAAGTATTTCAATTCAATAAAACAAGTTATTTATAGATTGTTCCGTTTTACTCTAAACCAGTTATTGTTCTAACAACTTATGTACCTTTAATAATGTGCTATTTGTACAAAATCTATAAATACATGGACCCAACATAATAGGAAACAAAATCAAATAAAACACTAGTATCTATCTATCTGCACGTTTGTAATGTTTGTAAATATACAGGACAATGTTCGTTCATAAATATACATGTTTTAATAACCCTCATTGAAAACGTTTTCATCCCATCCCACTCTGGCTTTGGCTTTAGAGAAAGAAGTAAAACTGGCCAACCCCATCATGAATTGAATTTCAGTATGGCTAAAAAAGTGTATGCTATGCTATGCATTATCAACAGTACGAATTATTATATATTAACTATCTCATTAAATGGGTTAGGCCTGAAGTTGAAACTCTCTTGCATTTCAATCAATTAATGTTCCAAAAATTGAAACTAGATAGTAGGAGAATACATTTTCTCAAGTCATTTTAGGTAAATTTTTTGTTTAAGAATAATTACTAGATTAATAGTTTTTTTGAAGTACGTACTATTGTTTGTTGGTCATTTAATGTGAGCTTTTAGATCATTGAATTATAAATATAGAGCAATATTTAAATTGAAAAGAAATGAGGAAAAATTGATTGATGGTTGAGATGTGAATATTGATGAAAATTGAGGAAAAATATATTGAGAGGATCTATTCTCGTCATTTTAGGAGAATGTTAGCATATGCCTTTAAGATACATGTTAAGGAAACAAATATACAAGTTATTTGTTGGAACTTGTTCATTTTTACTTTTCAAGCATTACATTTTTTGTACTATTAAGGGTCCGTTTGAATTAGCTTATTCTTAAGCTTATACAATTTTTAAGTATTATTATAAGTTTGTCAAAGTAGTTTATGATAAAATAACTTATAAAAATACAATTTTAACTAGTTTGAACTTATAAAATAGCATAAAACCTAATTTATATTGCATAAGTTGTTTGTATAAGTTCAAAAATAAGCTAATTCAAACGGACCCTAAATGCAGTATTACTATATTAAGATAGCTTAACACGTGCCCTAACATGACCCTTTTATAATATATATTGTGTTAAGAGACATAAAAATTGGAAAATAGTTAAACCACTAAATTTGATCTAATGGTGAAAAGTTTGGATAGTATGTTAAAAGTTTCGATTCCCAACTCCATTGTAAAATAAAATAAAATAGAGATTTATGAATAGAAACGAGAGGGAGTACCACTAGACTAACAAAATAAATAGTCATAAGAATAATCGGGACATAGATCGCATGATGAAATTAGTAGTAGTCACTTTCCACTTGAAGATGGTGGAAACTCGGTCTTAAGCAAACTGCATTTTCAAATACATTCCCCACATTTAAGTGGACAGAACGTCACAAGTTTCTATTTTGCCCGAGTATCCTTTAATCCATCCGCCATCTGATTTTCGAAAGAGTCGATCACAACCAGCTAAACCCAAAGAATCCTTGTAGACTCTATCATAGTTAAGCTTAATCTATCCATCCTTCTCGAGGTCTTTTCTAACCAATGAAAATAGTGTCACATTGGCGAATAATATTCAAAGATGGTGGATGCGCTTGTTTAACCATATTGATAATCATTTTTTTTATTTTAATCGGCTAAATTTTATTAAAGAACAACTCCTCCACAAGAAGTGTAAGGAATTGTTGTGAAACATACAACGAAAGGTAACGTGATATAACACAATTACCAAGTAACAGTACACCTAATCAGCACCCCAATCCACCCGTACACCAATAGTGATTCACTAAACCCACCAGAGAAAACCCCTACCCGACCCTAGGAGACACCACTAGACACTAACTTCCGAACTCGAATTAAAATTACTCGGCCCATCAGGATCCAGAAAGCATCCTCGAAGGTCGAAGGTTGAGGGACACCGGTAGGCAGAGAACCGATAGTCAACACCTGATGCAGTAGAGTTCGACCAGATATCAGAGACCTGCAAATCTCAACAGATTTGAACACCCCTCAGCGACTCAAAGAATCCTGCAAATCTCACCAGATTTGAAAATGGTCAGAGACTCTCGTATCAGGGAGAATCCACTCACACTCGGCATTAACCATCCAACACCTCTCCACACCAATACGTCCTGAAAGTACGATAAAACAACAACATCCGTCAACACGGAGTGTCTACATACCTCGCCCTTTCGGGCGCGCCAGGATAAATACCAAGGCTAAATAAAACCTCATCAACATACACCACATCAACATCTCATCTCCTCACCGCCTCAAACTAGCATCACCCATATCAACACCAAACATCACCAACACAAGAAAGAAAACAAACATGGCAGCAAACATGCACAACAACACCCATGTGTCTTAGCCACCACCGGAGACACACACACCCCGTCGGAAGACAACCCGCAGCTTTACCACCGTCGGAAAATCACCGTCACCAACACCCGTCACCTAGCTGAGAACGTCGATAGAAGTAAGGAGATGAGGAAGAAAGTGTAAGTGCACCAGTTCATCCTCATGTTTTAATAATTGTCAAAACACATGAAAATAAAGTAGAACATATTTTGGCAACATTACAAATGACTTGACAGCGTGAAACCTTTTAAAACTTTGAAAAACTGATTTTTAGGTATTATGTATCGATACATAAACATGTGTATTGATACAAATGTCCTGAAATTACGTCTGACTGATTTTGTGCAATTTGTATCGATACATATATCACTTGTATCGATACAAAAGTGGTCACTCAGAGGCAGAAGGTCATCTGTGTATCGAATCATGCTTGCATGTATCGATACACACCTCTGCTTCTCAGAAAACCTGTAAGTGCTTGATGTATCGAATCATGCTTGCATGATTTGATACATATCAGTCAAGATTTCAAGAAACTGATATATGTATCGATACACATACGTGTTTGTATCGATACATAGGTCAAAATTTCAATTTGAACGCTGGTCAAAGGGTTTTGTATCGATACAAACCATCATTTGTATCGATACACGTATGTTAAATTTTGCCCAAATTTGCTCAATTCTATTTTCTCTTTAAATAGCAATGTGGTGTGTCTTTGTAAACAGAGAGGAAACTAGTGAGAAAGTTCAGAAAACGCTTTGGATACAAATTGAGTGAGAATTTGCATCAAAGGTTTGATTCATCACAAATTCATCATCTTCATCAAGGATTGCAATCAAATTGAATTTTGAGTATGGGATCAATTCAATAAAGATTGTGTTCTTGTGTGATAACGTTCGATACGGTTCGCGGTGAATCAGAATCGTAGTCGGGTTGAATTGTGTGACGAAGGTTCTAGTGTTTCTCTCAAGTGATTCAAGATCGTGCGTGTCTTGAAGGATTCGACAACAAGAAACGAAGGACTCAGCTGGACGATCGGGTGCGGTTTGGCACAAGGTGGATCGTTGGAATCAGAGGGCGAAGTTTCGTTGTGTGTCGAGGTTATTCGCATTAGTTTACATTTTGTGTCGTTATAGGATTATAAGATTCAATTGTAAACTGTGCACTCTTTTTGTTCATCAAGTTTTTGATCTATAAACTCTCAAATAATCCGTTTGGTTATTTGGGGGGAGACGTACTCGGACAAACGCGTGGACGACGCGCAATCCGAGGAACTCCCTAATCACATCGTGTCTCTCTCTCTCTCTCTCTCTCTCTCTCTCTCTCTCTCTTTTGAATTTCATAATTTCGTTAATTTGTTAATCGATTGAATTTTTGGTGTTCGTATTGGTTCACAAAAAAAAATTCAATTGATTCTTGCTTGATTGTGATTGATTTGAATATTGATTTGTAACTTGCTTGAGACTGAATTTAAAATTGTTTAATTTCAATTTATTTTGAACTCGAACATTTTCGTATCTTTTCACAAAATCGTTCAAGGCTTAATACTACCTTTCCTTTGGTCAATCGGTGCGTAGACTACCGATCCCCGATCCGGTGGCTCTTCCGCTCGCTTGATTAAATTGAAACATTTTTTTTTAAAACCTCATTGTTTCAAGGATCACTTATTCAACCCCCCTTCTAAGTGATAAGCCTAGTAGTCTAACAGAAAGAACACCAAGACCAAACCACCATGAAAACAGAGCACGAAAGCTCCGCCGTAACAACCGCCGTTATGACGGAAAAACCCCCGAAATCTTCTAGATCTGACCCGAAAGAAGCACCACATGAAGTCGATGACGGAAACAAGATGGTGCGGAGGGCCAAACGCCGCCCCTCGCACCACCACATGTGATTTTACATGGCGCTAGATGAGTTTGGATGAATGGGTAAGCAACTGGCGGCTGAGTTGATATTGATAATCATGTAAGTTGGGTTAGTCGAACGTTAAAAGTCATCTTCACAAATTGTTTTGTTTCTCCACTTTCACATGTGCTAGCATGCCACCATAAAAATTATTCTCCACTTTCTATTCTGGATATCTTTGAGTTGATGGTTGATGTGCTTGAAGATCTATTCTCTGCAATTAGAAGGAAAAAAATTGTGATTTGAACGAACTAACCCAATATTCCAGATTTTTAAGTTTCTAACACATCACCTTATTAGTTTCGTAAGTTTCTAATCTTATGTGAGTTGTGATTTTATTTTTAAAGAATATTATTGACATTCGTTAAAGTTTTAAATAATTTTAAGCCTTATTTCATGGTGGTCCATTGTAGCATTGGCATAAAAATGAGAGGAATAAAAATTTAAAATTTTAAGCATTGTATGAACAAACTAAACTAAAAAAATAACTTAGAGAATAAAAATTTCGAAAACATCATAAGCACGCAAATGATCAACCCTAATAGGAGGCTCATCGCTTCATAAAAAAAAAAGTTTCATCCAAAAACACACAATATTACATAAGTGTTTAAGGTCGTTTGAATTGATTTATTTTTGAGCTTATCTGAAACAACTTATACAAATAAATAAATTTTTATACATTATTTAAGTTTTTCAAGATAGTATGCGAGGAAACAACTTATAAATACATTTTTGTTAGTAAAAACTTATAAATAAACATAAAAATACTGATTTTACACTCAACCTAAAACAATTAAATTTGAAAATGAATCAGAATATCATATGTACATGTCCTTAAATCTATCGAAAAATATCTCTTAATAGTGCAAATTTTATCAGACTATCTTTCAATAATATAAATATTACCGAGAGATATTTCTTTATAATATTTATTTTTTAATTTGAGCAACGCAGAGGAGAAATAACAATAATCTTAAATTTGATTGAGTCGGATAATGGATTTGGCCAACATGCCACAAACCAACCCATAAATACTCCTATATTGTATGTTATGAAAGCGATATATTTTTATAAAGTGTTGAAATAAGGTATCAATTTTTTGATGTTGAAATAAAGATCACTCTTAGGTGAAGAAATAAGATCACTCTATAATTAAGTAGGTGTTTATTTAAACGACCGTAAAAAAAATGTGTTTATTTCAAGGGTTGAGAGAGAATGTAAGTGGATACTTCATCATGAAAGTAATATATAATAGGTAGAATGCTAGCAATGTACTAAAGAATTTCATAGTTAAATGTATTTTTTTGGTTATGGGATTGGGACCACTAGCATAAGCAAATAATATAGACTACACGATGATTTCTTCACAAAAACATCCATATTTAATTTATTATTGAAGAACGCAAATGTATTTTCTAAATATCTCTTATGATATTGATAATTATAAAGGCAAATATGTAAAACTAACAACATTTTAGATAAATTTATTACTGTAACCAATTTTCTTAATACCCTTAATTTTTGCTAGAAACTCTTATAATAAGAGCCAATTGTAGTATACATTTTTCTTAATCTATATGAATATGTATTTTGAGATAGAGGAAGTATAAGTAAAAAAGAAATTGAAAGATAAAGCTAAAGTTAAGTACTTGATGTCACATATAGAGTTTGTTTGACAAATAAGGATAAACTAGCTTAAAATTTTTTGATTCAATTCATTTTTATGTATCGGTGATAAATATTTTATCTTGTTTTTTCTATATTTATTATTGATGAGAGTTCATATTTCAATTGTTTATTTAAATAAATAAAAACTATTTGTGAAAACTATTTTTAGAGTGTATTGTTTGACTTTTATCGTGATTTTTTGTTCGTATTTTTATGCGTAAATTTATTTTAATTAAATGATTTTGTTCCCTATTTTTGAAGTTAAAATAGATTGGATTAATATAATTTTTAGAGGTGGTTTCATTGTTATTTTTATGAGAATATTTCTTTTATTTTTTATTTATTTATTTTTTTGTTTAGAGATATGGTTTCTGTTGCTATTTTTATGGAAAATTTCTTTGATGCTTATCTTTTTTTCTTATTATTTTTTGTATTATTTTTAATATTAATTTAGAGTTAAAATTACTTTTAAGGGCATAAACGGTGAAATATTATGAAACGTGCTAAGGATAAAAAAAGTTTTTTAGTAGTAGTTTCTTTTAATATATTGTAAATAGAATAGATTAACAATGTGATATGATTTAAACGACGTGATATATGATCCGATGATGAAAAAATACCAACATTGATGTTGGTATTTTGCCAAACCAAACCATATCCAAACCAAAACCACATATATGAATTTGGATACATGACCATAACCATTATTTTTTATAAATCGGTTATATAGTTATAAATTTGGATATGGATACATAACCAGATATTTTTATAAAATCGGTTTAAAAGCGGATAATTTTTAAATCCAGTTTTTAACTGGTTATTTTTAAAACTGGATTTTAATTAACGGTTAATTTGGTCTGATTTTTTTTTCACAGACGAAAAACATATTAAAAACCGTAAAAAAAAAATACACTTTTTTAATTTTGCAGTAATAATCAGCTTTAAGTCAAATTGCTTCTGATATGTGTTTGAAATAGATGGAAAAAAACATGTGAAGAAGACCATTCACATTCCTTATTCTAGATTTATTTTTTCCAATTCCAACAAGATAAAAGTATACAAATTGGAGATAATGAGTATGATTGGAAGAGAATATCGTCTATTAGAGTTCAATTTGAGAGATTATTGTAGATTTGAGATTTAGGGTTCATCGCAAATCACAATTGCAGAGATCACACATATCTGATCATAAAAACATAAAAGCATGAATTGCGAAAGAAGTTTTTTCCGGTTAAAACGCCGTGCGACTCGGAGGTCAAGCCAAAAAGATTGCCGGCAGAATGCTCCTACCCCACCATGCCTGGCCCTTTACCTTACCTTAAGAATAAGGGGGTATGCAGCGTGGGAAAGAATAAAAGAAGTGTCTGATACAACCGGTAACTTTAAGGAGTGGCGGCAAAGCTCTTGATTGATCAACGCGAATGAATTGTGCTTAGACGCTTCATAAAACCGCACCGTACATGGTGACGGTTTGTATGTGAATTAATTTTAATAATTTGTTTTTTTCGTTGACAAAAACAAATTTGAAAAGAATATTTGCTTTTTTTTTGACAAAAACAAATTTGAAAAGGAATAACCAATTTAAACCAAATCAAAAAATTTAATTTGGATGGATAACCGACCAGATAAAAATGGTTTGGTTAATAACCATATACCAAAATTCGGATATTTTAAAACGGATTTGGATCCGGTTATGGGTTTGGACATTCTAACCGAATATTTTGCACACCCCTATGTATCATCATATGTTAGATAAAATATGTGTTAGGGGATCAAAACTGTCAAATTTTAAAATAGGAGGACCAATTCTATAAAATGATAAAAATAGGGGACCAAAACTACAATTAAGCTTTATAAATATGATATAACATAAAAATAATATCTTTAATCAATATTTAATTTTTTTAAATAAAATTTAAAAATAAATTATAAACTAATTAAATTAACTTATCAAAATATAAAATATAAATTTGTGAAAAAATATAAATTTTACCATATATCTTTTTTAGCTGCATGAACTTATAACCTATAAACTCGGATTAAAATAATATTTTAGAGGCTCATGTATCATCCCAGTGCTAGTGTAGAATAAAATATTATAATTATAACATAAGGTAAAATAACACCCTCTCTCTTGTGCGCGTAGGGGTCGTGTGTTCACAATGCACGTAGTACACATTTTATGGCCAAAACAAAAGACGGTGACTTTGTTTCTCATTCTCTATGATATGATATGATACACGATACTACTACTATACTACTACCAGTACGTTGACATTCTTCTGTGTGTGCCAAATTATTTATTTTCAATGTCTCATGATTCAAAACTTATATGAATTTGACAAATTCATCTTTGGATAAACTTACAAAATGGTTTTTACATTTTTAAAAAAAAAAAGAGAAAGATGCTTTTTTTAAAATTGAAATCTAATGATATAGATATATAAATTATTGTTTTATCTTTATAAACATATAATTTTAATTTTTAATTTAATATTTTTTGTTATATTTATATCATTATATTTCAAATATGTTTAAAAAGATAAAATAATAACTTCTTAAACATGCAAAACTAACTCATGTTCATAATATATATTTTTTTAAATAAAGAGGCTTAATAGAATAAATTTCAAAAATTAATTTATCATGTCATAATTTCTCACCAAATACTATATTGAAATAAAATGATGTGATACAATTATCATATGGATTTAATGGATATGCACAATCAGTGTAAAATATTTTTACACGGACATCCAATGAAACTCCACTAACTTGCCACATCACCCCACTCATGTATGGTTATTTTGAAACTACATGTATGACATGGAAGAATAATGATTTCTTATTGGTTGAGTGTTTAAAGTTTCTTTACTCCGTCTGCCTATATCCATTAAACTCTTATCATATTTAGTTTCCAATCCTTACCACCAAATAAAATATAAAAATTAAATCACACTAAGGAAATTTATGTAAGCATGTCTTAAACACTAGCTAATTCAATATATTTGGCTTGCGTGCGTATGAGTTGTGTGGACGGAGAGAAATCGCAGGCTGTTCAGCGGCTCAGCTAATACTATTTCTTAGATGTTGGACAAGATCAAACATTTTCTTTTAGGTGGTTAAAGGCGACAAATGTTACTTTAGCTTCTAACTGCCATAACTGGTGGTGTTGTCCTCTCTAATGCTTGGGCCTTGTCTGATATTTTGTTTTTGGTTTTCACTCTGTACATTATCTTTATTTTGACTCTGTATATACGTTGGTAGTCGACTTTGGCACATCTTATGCTAGGGCGATTAGTTTCTAATATATATTTCATTTTCGCTTGTTAAAAAAAAAATATTTGACTTGTTAGATGGTAAATTGATGGACAACACAATCATTCAAGTTTATAGTATTAAAATTTTAATTTTGATGCTGGTTTAAAGTGAATTCAATTTATATATAAAAAAACATAAAATTCAAGAATTTTAATTGTAAATTGTAATTTTAATATGTGGTACACAAATTCATTAATTTGTTTTGGGGCTACTTGAAGTGTTCTCATTCAGCATTGGTAGCCGGTGTTTTTGTGGCTTGTGACGAAATTTTACTTCTTTTCAAACCTGTATATTTTACACATCCTATGTTATGTAGAGTGTTTTGTTTTTAGTATTTAATTCGTATGCACTGACAGTGTAAATTTTACACTGTCAACCAATGACAACCATGTATTCTGCCACGTCACTTCACTTTACCCCACTTTCTTCATAAGACATGGAAGATTGATGGTTTCTTATTGAATGACGGTGTAAAATTATTTTACACCGTCAGTGCATATCAATTAAACTCTTATTTTTAATATATATATTTATATGGTCCTTGGTTAATTAAAAAAAAAAAATACTTATTTATGATTTATAGAGAGATTAAATTATCCAACCTTTCCGATGAGTATTTTAGTGGTTTGAGTTGGAATATAAACAAATTTCATTTTTTTTTTTTTGGTACAGGAAATATAAACAAATTTCTATGTAGGAGTCCAAATTGAATTGCATCAATATACTAAATTAATAATTCCAACAAAACACCCAAAATTTCAAATACAACCCTAGAAACCCAACAAAACACCCAAATAAAGCAAATCCATCCCAACATCGCACTAGAAAATCTGACCTCGTAGTAAAGAAAAGATATCAATAATTAGGTAAAAAAAAAAAACACCTAGATTTTCTATAAGGTAAAATATATTTTCAGTCTCTATTTTTAATTATAATGAGTTTTGATTTTCGTCACTATAAAATAAAATAATTTGTTTTCATCCATATAAAATATTCCTTTGTTTTTAGTCCCTTATGAGCAAAATTTTGACATATTAATGCCAATGTTATAATACTTTTATATTCAAAATATTCTATATTATGTTTATATATTATGGTAAACATATATAAGTTCATATTACGTTAAAAAAAATTCAAAAAAAGATAAAACTTTTACTCATTAAAGACTAAAACCAAAAGAAATTTTTTTATAGGATTAAAACATGTGATTTTATTTTACAAGAATAAAAATTAAAACTCACTGTAAAATTAAGAACTGAAAACATATTTTAAAAAATAAACCAAAAACATCAAGATTTTATTTCACATACGGTCAAAATAAAATTCTAACCATTTCAACACAAAATATATTGCACTTGCATCCCCATTAAAAAAACATGTATTGTTAGAATTTTTGACCCATATACCATTTCTAAGATGAAACCTTCACCATATATCTACCAAACATTCAACATGCTAAGTTCCCTCAAAAAACATTGATTTGGTTCTTCCAAGCCTCCCTTAATTTTCCTCTAACCCTTTTAATTTTAACCGTAGCTATTTATGCCGCCGATATATATCTCTTTGGTCCCACTAATATTATTTGAAAAATAATTCCGACCAAAACATTTGAAACGAAACAAAAGTTGGACCGTAAAAGAAAGATATTCAATTCAATAAAATGTGAAGGTCAAAGGATTCAACAGAAAACAAAATTAATTTTTTCATGGTCAAATGCCACGGATTCCACGTAACCCTTCAATCCATTTTCTTCTATAAATACCAACAACACTTTACACTTTCTTCAAACATACAAACCCAAACATTAAGAATAAGCTTAACATAGAGAGACAATAAAAGAGAGATATAAATTATATAGAAGCTTAATACAATTATTATACAATATATACATAGAGAAATGGAGTTTATATGGCTATGTGGCATTTTTGTTGCAATGTTTGCAACACTTTGCCTCATATTGTTATTGATACTAACAATTTCTTGGTGGGTTTTACCTATCCAAGTACAAAAGAAGCTTAAAAGAAATGGTTTTGGAGGGCCAACTCCAAGTTTTCCACTTGGAAATATTAAAGAGATGAAAAGAAAGAATAGCAATATTCAATCTTTAGTTGCATCTTCAAATCCCACAAATGATATTCACTCACAAGTTTTTCCTTACTTTTCTTCTTGGACAAAATCACATGGTAAGTCTTTCACACTTCTACGTTTCGATAGTAGCAGTTACACTGCAAATCTTTATATTGTAGCAAATTACAGACAAATATGTGGCCGATGCGGCCACATACTGTGACTGTAATATTACGAAGATCTCTAAATATATATCGCGGATCACAATTTGGAACTATGAATCTTCATAACATATTAATATATTGAACAATATAATATATTTTGTACTAGAAACTCAAAACATATACTTATGATGGTAATTTTTGTTTGTTTGTTTAGGTAAGGTGTTTGTGTACTGGCTAGGGACAGAACCATTTTTGTACATTGCGGATGCAGAATTCTTGAAGAAAATGTCAACAGAAGTGATGGCAAAGAAATGGGGAAAACCTAGTGTTTTTAGAAATGATAGAGATCCAATGTTTGGAAGTGGTTTGGTGATGGTTGAAGGCAATGATTGGGTACGTCACCGACACATTGTTGCACCAGCATTCAACCCTATTAACCTCAAGGTATATCTCTCTCTTTCTCTCATTAGTTTAGAATAATTTGAACAATATTATTGAGCATTTTGAATATACAAAAGAGAAATTTGAACCTTGTTGAATATTCAACTTTTTAGTAATACATTCACCAACCCATGAAATTACCAAGTAATCACACACACTATCTTCTATGGAATTTATTATACTATATAAATTTCCACCATGCAAATTGATTCATGGCTGCCCATGCAGTTTTTTGTTTCAAGAGAAATCACTTTTTTTTAAAAAAATAAAATAATCACTTTTGTTTGATTAAAAAAAAAAAAAAAATAATAATAATAATAATCACTTTTTAAAATTTTCATAAATTTATTACGGATTTTTCTAAAAAAATTGAGAACCTAAAAATAATCTATAAATTATTTTAACGGGAATTTGTTTTGAACATTTTCTCCTAAAAATTATTTTCCACAGAATAAATTTTTTTCTTAAAAAAAATTCATTATGATACTGTTAGTCAAAATTTAGAATTTTCTTTTTCTTTGCTTTGGTCACAAGTATATTCTAATTTAATTTTCCTTTATATAGGTGATGGCAAGTATGATGATTGAGTCTACAAATCAAATGATAGATAGATGGACAAGCCAAATAAACTTTGGCAACCTTGAATTTGATGTGGAAAAAGAAATTATAACAATAGCCGGAGAGATTATAGCAAAAACAAGTTTTGGTGTAGAAGATGAAAATGCTAAAGAAGTGTTTAACAAATTAAGAGCCTTACAAATGACTCTTTTTAACACTAATAGATATGTAGGGGTTCCCTTTGGCAAGTACTTTAATGTCAAGAAAAATCTAGAGGCCAAAAAACTTGGCAAAGAAATTGACAAGCTCTTATTAACAATTGTAGAAGCTAGGAAAAATTCACTTAAAAAGAACTCTCAAAAAGACTTATTAGGGTTATTGCTACAAGAAAATAATAATGATGGCCGATTAGGAAAGACACTATCATCAAGAGAAGTAGTTGATGAATGCAAAACTTTCTTCTTTGGTGGACATGAAACAACAGCACTTGCTATCACATGGACTTTGATGCTTCTAGCCACACATGAAGATTGGCAAAATCAATTAAGAGAAGAGATCAAAGAAGTTGTGGGAAATAATGAGCTTGATATCACCATGCTTGCTGGTCTAAAAAAGGTATTTAAGTTTTTGATATATTTTTTATATATAGTATAATAAATTTGTTGGCTATAATTGTATTTTAAAATATAAATAAATTATGCCTTTGGTAGAGTTAAACTAAAATATAATCATTAATTCATTTCTATAACAATTAATTAATTCATATATATTGCACTTGAGATTTCATTTCTATGTTTTTGATATATTTCTTATAATTTGTATATTTTAAATATTTCTATTATAATGAGTTTTTTTGGGTGATATCATATATATATAGTCCGGCGTATAATTTTTTTTTTTGTCTTAATGTAATGAAAATTTTTCATTCCATTCATTATTATTTTTTCTCATACAAAACAAAAATATCTTTTCATTTTGTTGGATCATTGGGTTTCATAATGTAACGACGAGTTTCTGTGGTTGGGGAGAAATGCTAATATGGTCACAAACCCAAGAAAAAATATTATAGGCACACATACATGAATACAAAAATTTAAAGAAAAAATAATTCAATGATGTGACAATATTGATTTTGATTTAACTTTTTTAAAAGTGTGAGTGTGTGCCTAAGTAATTTTTTCTTGGGTTTGTGCCCAAGTAAAATGGTTGGGAACATACATGATTTGATTACGTCAACGTACCACAAACAACAAAACACTATAGTAGTACTTGGATATTATAGAAAATATTAAAAAGATATGAGAACAAAATCTCACTTTTTTCATAATTTACTACTATTGAATTTACAACTTAAGTTGTTGGTAATACAATGACGCGGTACCTTTTTTAAAAGTTTTAGTACTAGATTGACTTTTTAATTGATTAAGCCTTAATCTCTTTCTTGCTTTTCATTAGTTTTGTAACTTAATTAAACGGAGCACACACGGCCTACAAATGATTAAATAAATATATCAATAGGATTAGGATAGACTTAATATGTACATGTCAAAAGTTTTACTACAAAAGATGTTTGTATTTGACTAAGATTAATTGAAAATTCAAGTTTATTCAATTTTTTTTAATATGAGCTTTTATGCATACAGATGAAGTGGGTAATGAATGAAGTTCTAAGACTATATCCACCAGCACCAAATGTACAAAGACAAGCAAGAGAAGATATTCAAGTCGACGATGTAACGGTGCCCAACGGAACAAATATGTGGATCGATGTTGTAGCGATGCACCACGACCCGGAATTATGGGGAGAAGATGTGAATGAGTTTAAACCAGAGAGGTTCATGGATGATGTGAATGGTGGTTGCAAACACAAGATGGGTTATTTACCTTTTGGATTTGGAGGGAGGATGTGTGTAGGTAGAAACTTGACATTCATGGAGTATAAGATAGTATTAACAAGACTTCTCTCTAAATTCACTTTTAAGGTTTCACCAAATTATCATCATTCACCAGCCATTATGCTCTCCCTAAGGCCCACTCATGGACTTCAACTCATTGTTGAACCCCTTAATTAGGATATACTTATTAATCTAAACTTTACAAAAAAATGACTTAAATATTTGTTCATCCCCTTCAGAATATATACAAGTCAACTACTGAATCCTAGAGGTATAGTTTAACAGGAGCCTAGTTTTGGTTATTAAGAAGCCAATTTTTTTTTAGCAACAATCCCTTTGTTTGCTTTTGTGGTACATGTATGCTGGAAATATCATTAATAAAATCCACAATTTTTTCTTATATGCATTCAATGGCTTTGGTAGATCTGTGCATATCATTTTTCTATGATACCTTAATTGTTATTTTTTTTTCAATGAGATATTAAAATATTGAATATTAAGAACTATTATGAGAAAAATAAATATTAAATCCAAGTTAATTCTGTGATTATTACATCAATGTAAAAAAGGGATGGCAATCCCTTGATGCATATATAATGGAAACTCCAAGAAAAAAATTATTTGATACCTAAGAAGTCTTAAAACTGAGGCTGATGCAACCGCCAAAGAATGCCATTCCACAACAAATAGTATCACAGATGGAAGACCCTAGAAAAGGGGCAAGCTAGGAGGAAAACGTACAATCATCCACTGTCTCTCATATGTAGCTAAATGAGTCCATCCAACTTCTTCAAGCAAAGAGAGTTTTAGTTCATACAGTTTCTTCTTTGCAGGCTCAGTATCGTTTTGAATAATGTCAGTTAGTACCTGAATCCAGTTGAAAAACAAGGTTCTGAGACGATTAATATCATATTTTATTTAAGGAATGTCACTTTGCCAATACTCTTGGATTATCAAAATAGAAACACGCTTTCAGAAATGAGATAGAAGAATAGAGGGAGAAAGGGAACAAAATATTCTGTTATATAACAAGACTTTGCAAAAGAAAATACCTTTAATGCTGTCCCAAGCCTTTGACTACGTCTCTCGTGTGTCACCAACAGGATCCCATACTTTGTGCTCTTAACATCAACCCATTTCTTCAGTTCCTTAAAGTTCTCGTCAAACAAATCTGGATGAATGCTATCATCTTTTGATTCCTCGCCGGGTTCTGCACCTTCTGTTGCAGCTGAAGCCGGGGAGTTATCTACCTCCTTTGACAATGTACAAGTCAAGCATGTCAACTTTCAAATTGATAATAAACACTAAATGGCATTAATATCATTCTGAAGAGCTTTTATTTATTTTAACACAGTAACGCCATAACACCCAAATACACTTTTTCGAATTCTACATAGCACAAGCCGGCAAAATCATTAAAATTGTAGTTAGACATGATCAAATGTAATTCCAAACTTGAAAGAAGAGTAGCATTTATTTGTCTATGGTTGAATTCAAGCGAGGGGATATTTCCAAAACTTTGGAATTACTGACAAGTTATATTTAACAATAGCATACATTGATTAAAATAGTATAAAAACTCTAACCTTTAAAGACTCGATTTCTGCCAGTGCTAGCCCCTTCTGGTAAAGTGCCTCTGCTAACTGGTCCCGGGTTGATTCCATCTTTTTCTTGGTTTTCTGTAGTGAGATTAAAATATCATTAATTGCCAACAACATGCAGACTAAAAACCATAGTGTAAGTAGTAAATTTAGCTAAACAACAATTGAGTAAACTTGTAACACATTCTAGTGTATAAAAATGTTTAAAGTATCATGTCATCGTTTTCAAACAAACTATTGCATGAACATCTTCTATAAAATTATAAAAAGTCAAGTACAAAAGTCATAGTTAATAATGTAAGATTGCAAAATCTTCTGAACAAATATCACTCAAATGCCATGTCAATTTTATGGATTAGGACCTTTTTCAGTTAAAAAATCAACTGCATATGATCCGAGCCATAAAGTTTTACATTTTTCAAATTTTAAATAAAAAGGATAAACATTGTTACACATATTCTAACCATTGTATTTTAACTGCATAGGCGTGCAAAAGTCATAAGATCTGTTTCCCGACTTTAATTTTTTCTCCCTTTATTTTGAATAAATAGAGAACAGCAGTGATACATAAATAGGTACAGGGATAACTAAAAGCACGTGAAAAAGAGATAAGCACCTCAGCTTCCTCATCATCCGGATCAATTTTTAGTGCAAATTTTTTTGCCAACTCTTCTCTATCAATACTGTCAATCACTTCATTTGCTGCATTAAGTATCTGCAAGGCATATTCATAATTTTCTCAGATTCTCAGAATAAGCCTTTTACATCATTCACACTACAAAATTGAACAACTATTTATCAACACTGAATTGCATCAACCCGATTAGAAGATCGAAAGTTCTAAAGAATTTGATCTCATAAATTTCAGAAAAACTTGCTTTGTAATTTATTTCTACCCATGATATATTACAAAATTGCATGGCTAGGTGGTAGGATTTCACATTTCATTTAACGTATATATGGTTTCAAAATTGGTAAATTTTGAGTTACTGTGAAAAGGATAATCAGGAGTATAAAAATGCAAGACTTGCACTCTTAAGAGTTACTAGATCCCCATCTTTTGTGTTCACATGTTTCAAGATCCATTAACAGTAAGTATTGTCTCATATATACACATTGGATAATTTTTAGAGGATAAGCTTTTAATGAAATCCAATGATAGATGAAAAGTTCAGATCATGCTCCCAAAATTTCATACTCATTAGATATTAGATAAGGAGAAGTGGAAATAATATCATATTGAAAAATGATAATAAAAATAGCTGTTAGGAAAGAAAACAAGAGTCTGGGAAAAGGGGAAATAATATCAAACATTTGATTAACGCAATATGTACCTCTTCATTATGATGAAACTTGTCTTTGATATTACTCCTAGAAACCAAGCCTTCCAAAATCTTTGCAAGCAACGGAGTGTACTTTGGATATTCCAACTAATAGGAAACATAACAGATTTTGCTATTATTTTGTTTTAATCGAGGATGTACAGAATAAACGGCTGAATAAAGTTTTTGATAACATTCAACAAAAATATAAATAAAAATATTTTAAAAGAAAAGTAAATCAATATAGCTTGTAAGAGTCCAGAAACAAATAAAGGTGAGTCAACCACTAAAACTAGGAGTTTAGATCAAACTCTAATACCTTGAGCAAGGCAGACAATTTGCTCCATTCTAAGCGATCCTCGTCGCTTTCTTGTTTTACGCCTCCAAGCACTTTTATTTTTGCATCTCGCACCTGATAGACAAGCCAACGCTAACTTCAGTTATCATTAGGACAACATATACAATCTGAAATCTACAGTATATCTACATTGTCAATCTCAACCAAGAACTTAATGAATGTTTTTGGATATGGAGAGACAGGAAGTAAAACAAAATTATGACCCTACACAAAGACACCAAATAATCTTTTGCATGTGTGTAAACTGTTTGGACATAAACAGAAATGTATACATCTTCCATTCATGACAGCCAAGGTTTATCTATCATTCTTTTCATTGATAAAATTACCGATGAATTAATTTTGATTAAAAAAATTATTACGGAGAAAAGAAAAGTACAACAACAGCTCAAGGCTAAACAACATATAAAAAATATAAACTAGAATTTTTCCTTTTGGGATTAAATTATTAACTTGTTTCTTATTATATTTGAGATAATATGGAAGATTCTACAAAGATGGGTTTTCAATAGAAAAACCAACTAATATAAAACGTTCTAAAATGTTGATATTGGTCATGTACTCATTTTAAACTATTGAAAATTTCAAGTGGATAACAATACAAAATGCTTATTCAGTCATGCCAAAAAGTGCCGATAGAAAACAAGGAAGCTCTTGTGCCGAATATGACTAATATTATATGCATACCTCTTCTTCTAAACGTTCAGAAACAGTCTTCTTGGATGATAAAGAAGAGTTTTTTCCCTTGTCCTCATCAATCTTCCAACAGAAGGTAATTAGACATTAATATATATTGCACATTTTATGCTAGTTTATACATGAGTGCAGCTTGGTGCTTGTTCAAACCAGGATGTGTGTGTGAGAGATTGTGGAAATTGGAGCATACTAGAAGAGCTTAAACTTTAAAGCGGATAAGTAAAGAAGATAGAGAATAAGTGATAACTGAAAACCTTATTTGGGGGAACTATATAAGAAATCCGATATGATGCAGGGTGCTTCTTAGGATTTTTATGATCCCCTTGTCCGGAAAATGGTAGTTGTCCATATGATATTGAACCGACCAATACAGATCCTTGTAGAGAGTTCTGTGGAAATACTATAAATGTTCTTACATATTGTTTTTAACGATGGTCCAATGGGAATACCTAAGGTTAAGAAAAGATAATATACCTTGGGAAGCTTGTCTTTTGGTGGTGGACCAAGATAAAATCCTTCTTTTATACTATCAATAAGCAAACGTCAGCATCACAACAAGGTGACATTTAAATTTTTAGGAGGTAGATAGGGACTATAACCCAGTCGCATACCCTGGAATTAATGTTGAGGACTTAAAGGAACCATTTCCGATTAGTGGGCCATCTGGCTGAGAGAAAAAGCTCAACCGAATGATGTCCTGAAAATAAAGACGAACATAAATATAAATGACAATTAAATAAATATAGAGAAAGGATGTAATAAATTACCTTAGTTTAATGATGTATTTCAGATTTATATCCTCCATAGGTATTGTAAGATGTGTGCGTTAATGGGGGGATCCCAAAAAAAAAATTATTAAAAATAACTGAATTTAGGAATAAGTAATCAAATGAGATGCCTATTTTATAATTTTGCCTACTTCAGTTCATCTAGAAATACTTCTATTTGGAAATGTGATAAGTCCAAGGACTCTATTAGTCATAGGAAGTAACCCAATAGGATTCTAATCCTTTACCCACATTAGAAGAGGAATTAAAATGTACTCAACAAATTGAGGAAAGAAGTTAAGAGGTAAGAGAAAATAGATATTAGATCTGTTTAAAATAGGGAAGCTAGAAGGGATACCATAATGTTGTCTTTCATAATCTAATATACTACCTTCTCTTCTAAATTTCGCTCAATGAATAACACCAGGTGCTTCAACTTTTCCAAAATCTGCAAGTTTTCATGCCTGAAACAATAAAACATCACAATAATAAAACAATGTTTAATGCCTAGAAATATCCGCTTCGTATTAAAACTCCTAATTTCTTATTGCAGGCTTCAACTACTAACCAAGCAATCAAAGTCCTTAAAACCACAAAACTACTCTTCAGTAACTAATGGAAAAATTTCAAAATTAGTTTTTGAAATGTATATAAACAGACTAACTATGAAACTAAATGGAAAGCAACACAAGGAACAAAAACGCATGTGTGGTTGTCCAGTATATGCGCGAAGGAGTTGTACCTTAAATATAGCTGTAAATTGTATTCTCCTTTGGGGAGTTTTGTAGAGCTTGGGTAGGCATCTCCACTTGAATAAATTCGCTACAATCAGAATGTGTAAATAAGAAAATAAATAAGCCACTTGCAGTTCACTTGCCTGAGAAATAGTATCTTAATTCTTAAATGACAAAATAACCACTCCTCCCAACCATTATCTTTACTTTCCTATTACTTTATCCAAACACACATTTTGAAATGAAAGTAATTCAAATACAATCATTTGAATTGCTTAGAATTTCAAATTCTCTAAAATTTCTAATTACCCCATCCAAACACACACTAAAGGAAATTAAATATCAGAATACCTTATTTGAATCGGAAATCATATAAAACTGAGACTCAAATTTAGTATCATATATTCGACCATTTAGAAATGGTATTCGAGGTTTTATTTCAGCTCCATCATCCAATTTGACCTTGTATCTGAAATCATAACCGTGAGAACAGGCCATCTAAAGGTGATAAAGATAAATGGAACAGATAATGGAATTTATAACTATTCACGTTAATGTCAGTGCTAGCATTTGCTTTCCAGAGGGGAGTCTGTCACGATCATCTGAAAGTGCACTAATCTTAGCATCTACAGGTCGATATGGGACTCTTATCTGCAAGTTTGACATAAATTGAGAGACTAGGTTAACCTCATTACTGTCCCACATCACAAACATATAGGAATTGGAACAAAAAGAAACTAAGTTGTACAAAATAACCTTTTTTAGATTTGCTACAGGTGTAAGTTTCTCAGATGCTAGTAGTGCTTCAGCATCAACTCTGACAGGTGTTTCACTCCCATCAAGTACAATTTCCTCTTTACTAGCTTTTATACCATGAAATACAATCTGGAATATTATATAAATTAGCAAAATCATATCTTTAGTGAAAAGTGATAAAATCCCTACTTTCTGAATTCTTTCACCAGAAGTTGTTAATGATAGAAATTAGAGTGACATGCCCAAATATCTGGGAGGGGATAATAAATTCACCACACAAACACGAATCACTTTTACCTCAAGATCCACATTGGTAGTCTCATGACTCCCTATTCCACTTGACCAAAACTGAGCTACGACTAGTTCCAATGTCTGACCACCAACTACCCTAAAGGTGAAGTTTTTAGCAGCGGGAGAAGAAAAAGTTACAACACTCCTCCATTTCAAAGGGCTTTGTAATGGACATATCTGACATAAAAAGCATGTCAATAAAGGTTCATACGTAACCTTACATAATCTTAGGCTAAACATTTTACCTGAACTGTATCCACAAAAAATCTTCGAGGTGTATCAAAACTTGATATGTTCATGGTTGCTTCAACCCAAGATGCACCATGTGGCACTTCTATATATTTCCTTTCTATGTGGCCTAATGAAAAAAAAGAAGAAAATAAGCATTGGCTTTTGCACTTACGAATATAATCTAAACCTTAATTGCAAATGCAAACATGCAAAAAAATTTGAATATCATTTGATATAAGGTAAGAGATAAGCCCCTTCTTAGAATTTTGAGTTGGGTCTAACTCAACCCTACAAAACCAGCTTGTAAGGTGATGATTGTCTCTATTTATAAATCCATGTTCAGACCATCTCACATCCGATGTGGGACTCACACCCATCACTATTGAGCTTGGTGCGTGAATATAAATGGTGACAAGCTCTAATACCATCTTAGAATTGGGAGTTGGATCCAACTCAACCCTACAAAACCAACTTCTAAGGTGATAATTGTCCCCCACTTATAAACATACCTTCATTTCATCTCTCATCCGATGTGGGACTCTTAACAGCCCAGAAAAATAGCTCAGACATCAACGTTGGAATGTATAACATGTATATCTAAACTATATCCTTAGAGTGCCACCAGAAAAAAGAAAGAAAAAAAAGCATACAGATTAACTTTATTTACTAATGCACACCTGGCTGGAATAACATCTCTGAAAACGAAACTTGTGGAGTTCTATTAATTACAGCCACAGGCTTGGTTATGGTAATTGGAATTCTGAAAAGAGGGCCACGCCAAGGTGCTTTGCAGTCAATACCGTAGACCTCATAATAATGCAGACCATCACATAAATTGGAAGGATCCACTAATATGCTGAAAGTAGAAGACGACAACTTGTAAGTTATAATGGAACAAAACTAGAATAAATATAATGGAAAACTAATAACTTGGAAGCTAGCTAATTGAATTTCATTTGTTTGCTTAAATTTGCTTTCCGACTTGCTGATAAATGTAAAATACATAAATGGATATGTTTATATATCATCTACATAAATTATATAAATATTAAAATGATTTCACTTTCAATACTTTAACTTATTTTAAATTATTTATCATCTCCATGATAGAAATATTAACATTCTTCTATCACTCATGTTTGTAAATATCTATATTAAATGCAATAATATGATATAAATGAGAGTTTAATTTTGAACTACTGCCAGTGTAAATATTTTTTGCATTGTCTTGTCGATCAATCATTAATTTTCCATATTATTAAAAATGTTGATTTTAATACTAACTATCTTTAAAATATCACAAATAGATTATTTGTGATTGGTTGACCATATAAAAGAAATTTACACTAACAATGAATGCATATTAATTAAATCCTAAATGAAATGACAAGTTCATGTGGTTTTCTAATATAAATTTTATTTTTTGTTTTGTACACATAAAGTATATTCTCCATTATTGTTTATCTTAAATAAATATCTAGTCGGTGAAATTAGTCCTTAATTATATATTTTATTAATTTCATTAATTTTTAAAGAATATTATGGGAATATATTTATAGATGTACCTTTATAGATTTTAAGTGTCTACTTACTATTTTTTGTTGTATTTAACAGTGGATAAGAGAGAAATTCGATTAAAACATAAAGATAAAACAAGAGAAAAATAATAAACTATAAATGCAACAAAAGAAAAAACACTAAAGAATAAACTCTGTTTACCAAAGACCATTAATTTGGTTGAGCAAACTTATAAACAAGTTAAATGAGCTATAAATTAGTTGAAAGATCGTTCCAAACAGTGTCTAAGAGAAGATGATGAAGAAAAACCAACTAACTTGAATGTACGACCGTTATGAGTGAGCAGTAGATACTCGGGAGCTTTCACAACTGTGTTATCTGAAGAGTGTAACTCAATACACTCCTCAAATACAACCAAATCTTCAAACTTGTCGGCGTCTTCATGAAATTTAGGATCAACTTGCACTGTCCACTGTCAATAAGTACTACAAATTATAAAGAAAATTACCAATTGACAGTGCAAAGGGATTCCACTAAAATTTACTGTTAATTGGTGATAAGATTAGAATATTCACAAATATGATAAAAATATATAAGTAGAAAACTGACAGCAAATATAGGTACCTAAACCTAAGAAGCACAAATATGATGAGATATGCATACGACACAAGATAAACATGGAAAAATTGTAGATTTTGAAAAATATAGAATATGACATGTTCTAATTCAAATCATAAAATTTGTAGCAAATTGTGATGTTTGTTGGTCGATGGACTTAGAATTAGCTTGACAGTAGTTGAGAGCTGGGATGATAAGAGATATCAGGCATGTCACCTATAAATAATAAGCATGAGAAGTATAGTTATCTTGTCATTTGAGAGAGATATGGCCCTCGGGCCTCAGGCATATGGAGGTGAAACCGCAACAGGAGAAAATTTTGAAAAAAATAAAATAAAATTGGTGAATACTACTACAGTTCTTTTATTGTCTGCCACCCTAGAAAGCAAGGTAAATTATATGTTTGTCAAATCAACAAATTCTTATCATTCAACCCAAGCACGAGTGTTAGATACAACAAACAATCAGCAGTTTATTATTTTCCCACAATCCGATCTTTAATCCAATTTAAAAATTATATTTTTCCTGGCTCAAAATATGCTCTGATAATATGCACAGCAATTTTAAGAATGATCTCACCTCAGTTGATTGTTGGCAAGCATTGGCCTCTCTGAGGTAGATGCCCCGTGATGAAGGATCTGCCATAAAAAAATATATAAAGTGATATTTTTTTTTCTCAATTTTGACTGGCTGTTTTTATTTCAATATAAGAATCTACTGCAATCTATATAAATAACTTTCCTTCAATTACATGTAAACAATCTTCATTTTATTTTACTTATTATTTTTCTCATTGTTTAAACATGATTAATGCACCACTTAGGCAAAGGTAAAAGAAATATTGTCCTATTTAGAAGTCAGCTAGAAATAATTATTACTGTGCAACATTTATGAATACGTTTGATTGTACCAGTAACAACATAGCTTTTACTAATAATTTTTATTGACAGATGCTTTTACTAATAATTATGTTCATTTTTTGCTCATCAATAGTTTTCCTACGGTAACAAATGGTGATATTATATCAATCTCAGGAGGAGAATGGTAAGGTTTGTCGTACTTTTAGCAGTCAAAAACTTTCTAAATATTCCTCCAAGTGCCCAATTGAAACTTTTGAAAAACTTTTTAACACTTTCAAAAGGAAATTAATCATCACAATATGACCGCACCTTGAACTTGTTTTTAATAGAAGTCTAAAGAGTCTGAGTAGACTCAATTTGAAGTCAGACAAAATTCATTTTGCATGTACTACATACAAATTCACATTCTCATTAGGCAAAAAGGCCACCTTCATAACAAAAAACAGTGTCATCTATAATACAAAAGAAGCTTCGTAATTGTACAAGCGTGAATAAATGCATATGGGAAAGACAAAAATATCAGTTTCCTATCTCTTGTTTCTCAAAAGGAGAAGGAAGAATGTCCAGGAGAGAATGTGAACTTACTTGTTTTTCCAGATTGCTTGATGTTTATTTGATACCAAACACATGGAATATTTTGAGACTGCTGTATATATTCATAACACCTGTTTTTGATTATTTGATTAAAGTCAATAACAAATCTTACAATATTACCATTTACTAAAAGTTCCTTAAATACAGAGACTGGGAAGATATTGTACTTGTCAACTTGGATAAGCCCTTGCCCAGTAGATAATTTATCCTCCGGTGAATCACCAATTGGAACAGTTGTATTCTCCAGGGCCTTCCTCACACTATATGGACTCACAGGAATTCCCTCAGCCTGAATGCAAATCATACACATCCAAATATTATGGAAATGTGTGCAAAGTACCACCAACTAAATCATAAAATCTAAATAAGAATGACATCCTAGAACCTTCATTGCACTTAAGAGCAACGCAATTCCCCCACAGGCTGATGGAGATGACATGGATGTGCCGTTCATGAGCATGCGCCGTTGAAGGGTCCATGTAGGAACAGGAGCGATAGCACCACCAGGAGCACTTACAGAGACACCAAGATCTCCGTCAGTCGTTGGTCCTCGGCTAGACCTGAAAATAATTCCCATCAATCATACAATGATATTGATGCAAACCCAGCAGAACCTAGTGAAAGACATGTTTAGATAGTCATCCAAAATTAAAATGTTTCCGCAGAAAAGCAAACATACCATGTGTATTCAAGCCCCTCAGATGGAGGTTCAACAACACAATGAGCACCAGCCGCCATGGCAGGAGAAACATAAGCGCCGACTCCTATGATACTTGAAGAGGTACCACCAGGCGCACCAACAGTGCTTAGCGCTGGTCCACTATTACCAGCACTGCTTACAAATATCAGACGGTGCTTGTTTACCACCTAGATCCAAATAACCCAATGCATCCAGAACTTAGAAAATGGAAAATAACACAAAGGAAAGATATAACTGGCCCTGTTAAAATATAAAATGGAAGTCTTAGAACATACTTCATTCACAAGGTCAACAAAGCGTCCATAGTCTGGCAACAATGTTGGCTCCCCATAACTCATGTTGATAAGGTCGCATTTATGCTGCAAAAGGAACAGGAAAAGGCCTTCAATACAATATGTTATTTATGTCAAATATCACAGAATCCGATAACAAAATAACAATTATGAAACACAAATCTATTCCAATAGTTGATATGCAGGATATTTATGCAGTAAGGAAAAATAATAATTTGAAGCACCTCCACAGCAGCTATCAGTGCCCGAGTCAAACCAGTTCCAGTTTCCAATGAACCTAAGCGAGAGTCTCCAATTTTACAAGATATTAATTGTGCTCCGGGCGCAACTCCATTCAACAAAGGCTCCTAACAATAAGATTGTATATTATTAATGAATAATGTTTACATAGGATGTGCAATATGGATAAAATTATGTTCATACCTCTGGGTGGAAAGCAGTGGCTATACCAGCAACATGGGTGCCATGAGGAGAGCAGTCTGTTACAATACTTAAGACATTCCCATCGTTATAGACATTCACTACAAATGTACAAGCATCTAATTTGCTGAAGACACCATATTTCCTCTCAGTCCTGGAGAATTAGCATTCAAACCAGTTTAAATTTTAATACCTGCCACACTCATTATAACTAAAATGGTAACTGTTTCAATAATCCACATTAATAGTTTAAGCTTTGGTACGGTTCATAATATAGTATCAAAACCTATATAACCAAATGATTCATAATTTGATAATGGACGAGCCTATGCATTTTCCATGCTCCAAGTCAAAGGGCTCTTCAGTGAGAGTGTGTGTCAGGAATATAATACAAAAATCATCCTGCTGCTCCAAAATGTAAATACTGGGCATTATGTAGTATGTACAATGTATTATGTTGTGCGTGCCTTCTTTAAATAATGTATTGTGTAAAAAAAACTTTAAATAACACTACCAATAGTTACCTCCTTTTTTAAAAAATATGGGTAAATATGATTGCTAAAATATACACTATTTTTTATAAAAAAAGAACTAAATCTATAATGGTTCAACATTTGTTTTAAAAAAATAAACTAAATATAAAACCGTTCAACATGTTCTGAATTTGTTAAAAATTTAGACGAATTTGTAGCCCGTGCTTGACACGGGTGCCCATACTAGTATTCATAGTAACTCAACGGACAACATAGATTTTTATTCAATACAAGAGAAAAGGGTGAAAAGACAAATTAGATAGGCTTATACAAAATGCTTTGAACAAGGCAACAATTGACCAATTGATATTAACATTTAGACTGACACTAACAACCAAATGTACTTCCTACCTATAATTAGTTAAGGGTACAAAGTTAGCAAGTTTCCCACAATCTGAATCATCCTCAAGACTCTGTGTATCAAGAGCAACCCTCCAAGCCTCTCCATCATACCAGACAACAGCATCTATGGCAGGCCCTTTATCATTATAGCCCTAAAAAATAAAACAATGTGCCTTTTAAGTAAGAAAACTCAATTCACTAAACACTGATCAGGATCTTGAGGCAAGTAAACAAGCACAGTGCACTATAAAAGTACTGTTTCACATAGCAACAATCATTTTCTTTTCAAAGCATTATCATTGCTACTACTTATGAGCATACAATTAATGTAACGATTATACGATTTACAATTTTACTTCCCCTTTCCGATTATGCGTAAAATCCCGATTTTGACTACCTTGGCAGTAGCTACTTATGAAAACAGAGAACAGTAGTTCTGTGGGATATACCATGCATATCAATAACAGGCCAAGGTCAAATACCATTATGTAATGTAAATTACAGCAATTATGCAAGCAATTAGGATGTAAGTTAGCTCCTAGGTAGTCCCTTTATTACTTTGGTCACTTGGTTGTAATAATCACAAATAAGAAGAGATCCCTATGCAGAACACAACACAGAATATCATTTAAACTTCATTGCAGCTCCCCAATTCCTCTCTATCCTAATTTAGAATCTCCAAGAAAACCATAGGTAAAGGACACTGTAATACATCATTCACAAGACACGTCAACCATTTTATCTACAATATTATATTTCAACATAAAAAATATGTTGGATGATAAAAAAATTGAATATCATATAATTAATTGGTATTATAATAAATTAATAGTTTCCTATTTCAAAGAGTGGAAAAGGAAGCAAGCAATAACATGTTCAGCCCACCTCAGATTGCTTTTTGAGAAAATCAATTCTATTCTGGAGATCTTCACGAGCCTTTTTGAGTTTATCATCATCCACCTTGGGGTGTTGCTAGAAAATGCATCACATTTCAAGTTACATGGGAAAGAAGATATCATATATGCAAACAAGAATATTATATCTGCAGAAGCATAAAATTATTTAAAAATTAGAATAAACAGAAGTAACTAATATTATAAAGAAATCAAATAAAGTATCTGCATATGAACACAAAAAGGGAAACAATAACCGCACATCTTAGATTAATTTCTATGCGCCGACAATGTAAATTTTTTTTAGGCATGTATCCAATCAAATCATACCATGATGTCACTTTGTTATATTATCTTCTAAAATATCGCTACAAATATCTACATAGTGCGATATTATTGGATGCATGTAAAAAAGTATTACACTCAAGGAATATACAAATTAAATCCTTAATTTTTTCCCTTTTTTAGTGCTCTTAAGAGTATGAGACAATTTTTGTTTTCAGCATTTGTAGAAAGAAACTAACAATCATAAAATGCTAAAATATGATAGGAAAGGTACAAGTGTCACCAAAAAAGGGAAGAAATTCCCCTTCTTTTTCCAGAAACAGTATTTTAACTTATGCTTGTAAAAATGAGAGAATTAGAAAGAAAATACTCGGACAATAAGAGATACATGTCAAAAGTAATAGTAAGACAACACATGCAGTAGCTTGCCTCTGTCATATGTGATAACCAGTGCCTACTGGAAAAGTATTAAACAGTTGTGAGTAGATCATTTGTGAATTAAGGTGGTGGCTAATATAAGAAAAATCAAAGAAAATTTTCAATTTACCTGATCAAAATCATTAAGTTGTTTTAGAGTCTTGGCAATTTCCTCCTGGTTTATCTCATCCCACTTTTTCTTTCTTTCTTTCTGCAGATACAATTTTAGGAAAGAAAAGGGGAAATTTGATTGATTAGCCATATGAAGTCTAAAGAGCAACTATAAAATTTAAGAAAATTATATTTCTACCTTCAAACGAGAGGTCAACGTTTCTGTAAAAAGCTCATAAACCAATTTATAACCCACATGCCATTCACCAGAAGGGTTTTTCCATGAAGTATTGATAGCCAAAGAAGCACCTGTACAAATTTTGCATGAATGCTTATGGCACGGACAAGAACTACCACATTCTTTCATTAGGAAGAATGAAGAGAGAAAAGTAAGAGCAAACAAAAGATGAGAGGTTATAGAAAAATCATCAGAGTGGTTGAAGTGGGTAACTTAAACTCCTGATTTCTTACATCATTTAGGTACTGGAAATCATGTATTCAAAGCACATAAAACCAAGGTAGTAATTTGACTTCAGATTCTCCTACTCAGTGTAACTCTGCTTTCAAGGTTATTTGAGCCATCCTTTTCCCATTCAAAAATAAGTGTGAAAAGCTAACAATTGTGACCTCACTCATTCATTCAAATAGAAACTTGATATTACTTTTTTTTAAACGAGAAATTTAATATTCCTAATAGGAAGATACATTCATCACAAGTAGTGCATGTAGTGTAGATTCAAAGTTTTATAGTTCAAATAGTACAATGTTACAGATCAGTTGCAAACAGCCAAACAATATGATATATATATATATATATATATATATATATATATATATATATATATATATATATATATATATATATATATATAACAATTTCTGACCAAATTTACTCCCTATCACTGACCTGATACCCCAGAAATACAACCATCAGCATCGGCCTTAACCACTTTTGACGTATCAATATCTCCACTCCCAGTGCTGAAGATTAACAAAAATGTACCACATATTTATCGGTAAACAATAGTGCATATATATCAAATAGAACTTCAAAGTCAAGTTTCTTAACTTACCAATCAAGGATATCAAGAATTTTTGGTTTCCCGTCTGAGGTAACCTGTAATCCGGCAGCAGCTGGGTCTACACCAGAATCTGAAAAGTGAAAACATGCAGATCTCAAATTAAATGCATTTGCCATATGAACCAGTATGGAAGAAGTGCAGCACCGGTTACTCATTACAGCATCGCACTAAACATATCATATTACATGCACAATATCTACAGAACTGTTTAAAAAGAAGCAAATTAGATTACACCAAGCTAAGGGACATGACAAATATATTTAATCTGAGATCTGCTACTGTTTAGTCGAAATTAGATTACGTCAATTGAATTATTACAAGTTCATCTTCACCAGTTAAGTTGAAATTTATTTTGCTTATATTTTAGCAGAGTACCAGCAACACATTCTCTATTTCTAGTCGGAATTTATGCAGATCCTACTAAATCGTGTGGGGTCCATTTTCAAAGTGGTGAGGCTCATGACTTTGAGCCAATAGTAAATCTGTTAAACGGAAGTCACTCCTCTAAAGTTTGAAATTCAAGGGTTGATATTTCAACACGCTCATGATTTGTTCATCAATTACTAATATTACTCACTTTACATTTAAAGTGAGTTGCTCACTTTAGAGACCTATATCTGTGTTAAAAAAAGTGTGTCGGATAGTGAGTTACTTTGCCAGCATTTCTCTGCATTTGAATCTATCTTCACCTGACAATCAATGATATCATGAAACATAACTCATCCAAACCAAATGAATATAGACTCCCACCAAGTCAACAAATACATATTCGACCGACAAGCAACTATAATATAAGGGTATAATTCAACATTTAGATCCTATGTGGATTGATTAATTTGAGCTTACTTCCTAGCATGAACACTTGTGAGGCTGTTTGGAAGAGCTAATGAAAATATCTTACGACATGTCAATAAGTTGTTTTCAAATTATTTCAATAAGCTTTCCAAGATAGCTTATGAAAACACCTAATAACTTTTATAAAAACAGTTATGTTATAAGCCGTTAATTAGTCAACTTTATTTTATCGCTTATTACAGAAATAACTTATACTTGAGCTTTTATATGATAAATATTAAAGCTATAAGCCCTTAATTAGTCTGCTTAGCCTTAAACCACTACCGACTACAGCCCCCGACACAAAATACTTTAGGTGGCCCAATGAATTTTGGAGAGGCTCTGATACCATCTTAAAATTTGGATTGAGCCTAACTCAATTCTACAAAATTGAAACTTGTGTAATTTACTTTTTAAAAGTATAAAAAATGTTTTTTTCAATGTAAAAATTTCTTCTTTTGGTATCTTAACTAGTGCCCTTTGCATGACCCTATATATTTATATAATCTCTATACAATGTGGGACTCTAAAAACCAACAACAACCCAATTTGAAAAAGAACAACAAAAACGAAAAAGGATGAGCTTTACGAAATGGGTACCGAAAATAGCGATGAGAACACCACGTCCATCGTAGTGTGGATAAGAATGGAGGAAACGATCGACGCCAATTTCCGTTTTGGGCATAAGAGAAGCTAAAAAAGTGGACTGATTGAGCTTAAAGTTGCGGGAAGAAGCAGTACCATTAGTGTTGTTGTTGTTGTTGTTGTTGTTGTTGTTGTTGTTGTTTCCGCCGTCGTCATCAACACCACCACCGGAGTGAGAAGAAGTGGAGGAAGAGCAAAGCATTGGTTGGGGAATGGAGAGAAGCCAATTGGGTCTTCGGAAGAGATTTGGCTTAGTGCGGCGATGGTTGATTAGAAATGGAGAGGGAAGTGTGCGCAAACGCATGAATGTGTGTTGGTTATGCATATGGTGACGGTGGTGGTGGTGGAGGGTGTTTTTGGTAATTTTGAGAGAGAGAGAGAGAGGGTGGTGGCGGTGTGAGTGGGAAGAAGCGGGATGGAATTGGATAGGTGGATTTGATTTGAGTGGTGTTGTTTTAGCAAACTGTTTTAACAGATTCAGTTAACAACCAACAACGCTAATGGAGTCTTTGGTTGGAGTGAAAGATGCTGAAAAGAAAGTTCAGCTTAAATTCCATGATCTCTATTGTTTGGTTTGCACAAAAAAGAGGAAAGAATTTATCAAAAAAGAAAACATGAAGGAAATAAATTTTTTAATGGGACCTATATATAAAATGTTTCCAGTTAAGATTAGAAGTTTAAAAAATAAAGAAAACACCATGAATTGTTTTTTATTAACCCTCTGATTTTGGGCAGAGGAGAGTTGATAGTTTGAAATTCGGTTGCGAAATAAGTAAATTTTAACAAAAATTTCTTCTCAATAAAAATAAAAACAACACACTATGTATTTGGTTTGCCACATGACTTATAATTGTGTAACAAATTGTGTACCGAACTCCATGCTAAACAGTTCCTTCAAGATACTAGTTAAATAAAAAAGAAAATAAATAACAAAATAATGTTGGGAAGATAATTTTTTACATTTTTAAAGTATTGGATGCACAAGTTTTATTTTAAGATAAAATTTTATAATAATATGTTTAACTATAGATATCGCCTAATATTGACTATAAATCTTCCCATTGGCACTCCCCCTAGGGGGTTTGAATTTCTTTCATTTGTTATCCTCCATTTGGAGAGAGATAAACACATTAAAAATTAGTGGGACCCATTAAAAAGTGGATTACACTAATTTGTGGACTCCACTAATTTTCATTGTGTCTATCTCTCTTCAAATAGAAAATAAATGAAAAGATAACAAATGGAGGAAACTCAAACTCCCCAATGGTAGTTCTTCACCACTTGTTCGCCAGCTGTCCAACACTTTTCAGAAAAATTTCATGGCCTTGTTCCATTCTTATTCGCCAGCTGTCGCATGTGTTGCTTCACCAAGCAACGTCCATACTTGGTCCTTCCTAACACATGCTATATAAATATATTATTTTATATTTGATATCGTTGAAGACGAACGACACACATATGGAGGTGATTTTCATTACTCGTATGATAACATGGATAATAACATTGCAACAGCTGAAACATTTAATGGTCCTCATCCTAATCTTGCAACAAGACTACAAATGAGAGCAAATATATGCGAAAAACGAGTTCATCGACAACTTCAAACAGATTTAGTTGAGAATATATGGAAACACTTTGGATATGAGCATAACGAAATTTAAATTATATCGAATATGCAATGTTGTTTATTTTTATTCTTTTTTAATGGTCCAAGTTTATTTTTATTGATTTAACTAGACTTTTTACACGTGCATTCGCACGAAACACACTCATTTAATTATATAATATGTATATTAATAATATATAATAAATTATAGGATATTAAAAATATAACATAGGGGGCGAACAAACAGTAAAGACATAAAAATAAGCAAAGAATATAATTCATATGTTTATAAACTAATATTTAATAATTGACAATGTATAACACATTACGACGTAATTATGTAAGCTTGAAATAACAAATAATCCTACAATTTTCTGAATTTTTTTAAAATATATATATATATATTTGAAGTGGTATTTGTAATGTTACCGTTATCGTCAACGATCAAAATTTTTAATCAGTTTTTCTACATGACTTTTGATGCAGCAAGATACACCCAACATGTGATCTAAAAGTCTGACTAACACCTTGTGAAACCTATGGGTATAGTTAGTATTATTGTTAGAGAAAAGTATATAGGAAAAATTTCTCTTTTTTTTTTTTTTTTTTTTCTTGTGAAGGTCAAATTTTATTTTAATTCTAATAGGATTTTATGTAAAAGAAATAGATAATCACTTTAGCATATTTTTAGGGATTGACATAGTTTTAAAGATTGACATGAAAATCTAAATAGCAAAATTTTCAGTGGATAACAATTAGGGAACAACTGAGTAAGGATGAAGTTTATTAATTAATTACACATTATAAATTTCCCGCCTAAGTAAGCACCCTATTAGGGTTTTGATTAGTTGCAAATTAGAGAAATTAGAAATAAGTAAAATAAGATAAGATTATATGTATTATGTATTTAATGTTAATTTTCAATTATTGTTAAAAAAAAATTAAGTTCAATTTTTATAAAAAATAAAAATTTAATTTTTCTTTCATATTAATATTAATTAGAAGTACTTAAATTAATATTTAATGTTGCAATAAAATTAAATATAATATTAATATATGAGTTAAAGTTGTGGAACCCAAAGTGAGTTCTTTAAAATTCTACCATTGAAGAGAAAAATAAGGATGTTGTTTTATAGTGATGTGGCATTTTGGAGCTCATCCAAAAAACTCAAAATGGATTGCACCATTGGGGATGCTCTAAGAAGGGGGAGATTGCTTATTCAACAATTCAATAATAGGTTCCTTATTGCACCACATATTATTGACTATAAGCCTCTATTTTAATTGTATTTTGGCATTTAGTATTAATACTAAATATGGTTATTTCCTTCATATATTGGCATATTGAAGTTTATAAAAATTGAATTTCGCTTTTAAAATTTAAAAAGTGTATTTTCTCTTGACTTCTGAGCAAATACAGTTGATGAGAATCTTTAGACACTATAGATATAGTTCAAATGATTTATATATTAAGTAAAAATATGTATATTTAGTAATATGAATGACATAATTGAAAACTATAATCCAAATTACATATTCTTTCTCATCGCATTCCTTTATCAAGAATTTCTATTAGCCTAGCATTCACCATTGTGTATACTTTGTATGGTTTTGAATACAAAAAATCCCTCTCAATCCCTTTATTTCAGAGAACTCAATTGGAAAACTTGTTGACAAATTTTCAGTATGATCTTCCAAATGACCTGAAAACATTTCAAACTGAGTCAGATCAATAAACCATAAAGTCACAATGATATCCAAGAAAACAACAATATATATTTTTATGAGGCATTAATAATACCTTAGTTTATGATGGTATCAAATTATGACAAGTTTTGTCACATGGATATGGACAGTCTATTTCCTGGATTATGTTTCTACTAAAATACCAATCACCAACTGCTTTTGCAATAGTCTGTTAAGGTAAAACCAATTTAATAGCCATGTTATTGATTAAACCTTTGCTATGCTGACAATCAAATACAATAAACATGTTTAGTGTTATATGATATTGTGAAAGAGATTTGTACCTTATTGTTTATTCTTGGAGAATCAGCTTCAAACCATGTTTCTTGCATTTCACTTTGGCAATGAGCAAAACACGAATTTATGAAGATTCCGTCTTTGTTTGAATGTAAGTAGAACGGTTGCAAAACGTTAATCATGCTGAGCCTAAAACCTGAGTAAAGTGCAATGAATTAATGAAAGTCGGTTCAATGCGCGAAGGCTATTTCAAAAATTTGAAATTGATGATAGAAAAATTGAAAGAGGAACCTTGCAATGTATTAATTTCGGCTGGTGTGCATGTCGATAGGTTATGCTTGCAGTGGTTCCATTTTCCGTGGGGATCGGATGAAGGTGTCACCAATACATTACTAAACTGTTAACATTTTAAGTTTAATAGATTCATAATTCACAAACTATGAGTTTAATATAATGTACAAAATATAAAGTATGGAACAAAATGCATCAAAAATTATTACTTGGTATACATCATAGGCAGGGTTCAAGATAAAATATGGTGTTGATATATATTTCAACACATATTGCGGAAAAAAGCACTGCATGAAATGCGAAATATGTTAGAATCTTGTACATTTTTCTGAGCTAATGATGCAAGTTCATGAGAAAAACATACCAAGTATGCAGAAGAGGACAATCCTTTGGCACAATTTCTATTTAGATTCTGCTCTACACCCTGTCACACAACTTTGTCAAGTAAGCAAGCATTTTTACCGGTACATATTTTTTTCGTTCTGTTATGCAATTCGAAAATTCAATATAGGAAATTCAATGTCCATAACATAGTGAATTTATTGAAAATTACCTGTAATGTAACTACACTTTTGAAAAAGTTCCTCATAGTGTAGTTCATACTGATATCTTTTCTGAAAATAAAAGGGGGTGCAAAAGGAATTGTTAGTATTTAGAATAAGAATTTGCTGAAGTGATTTATGATAGAGTAAATCAAATTAACACATACTCATCAAGAAAAAAGCCTGCATCACTCATGCATTTAACACTAGCACTTGTTGGCAAATATTTGGTAAAATTGTCACAATGGTGAAAGGTGGCTAAACCTCCTGCTGAACAGCCTGAAAGTAAAGCCTACACAATATACTTAATAATTATTATAAATTTCATTCAAATCATATAATATAATATAGGTCGAAATATATGATTTTACTTCCTGCAATTATGAGATTTTTTGTTTTACTCCCGATAAGTTTTTTGTTTGAGAATTCAAAAATTATTGTTTTTAGTCTTGATTTCATATGTGGTCCAATATAATCATGTCATGTGACGTCACAGGCCTAATAAACCGATGTTAAGAATTAAAAATAACAATTTTTAAATTTGCAAGAACTGAATCCAAACAAAAAATTACAGAGCTAAAACTAAAAAACTTTATATTTGCCAAGACTAAAATCATATTAACTCTATAATTAATCAGTTAACCACTTAACTTAAACTGCAAGTTATCTTTCTTGATAAAGAGTAATAATACCTTATGTGCCTTTCCTAAACCTTTTGGTAGAAGGTCCTGAATAATGGCTTCCCAAATCTTTTGCCCTTTGAAGTAAAGCTTTGTTGTCTAATGTTCATCTCACAAGAGCAAAACAAATAAGTAAAGTTGGATTTAAAACTACATAAGCAAGAATATTATGAAAAATTACCCCGTTATTGAAAACTTTGTTTCCAGTAAATGAAGCTCCATCACAGTATCTTAGCTTCACCCTATTCCAATTATAAAAGTCTGGTACAATATCCACAAACAAATGCAAAAAAATTAAAAGTTTAAAACCATAATTATGAAATGAAAGAAGAAAAGACAAAGAAAGCAAATATTGATGATTTATTTAATTACCTGGATTAAGGGTTGCATTGTTGCTTAAAATACCAGAGAAGACTTCCAACTTAGTCATATAATGTGATGAACCTCTACGAGTTTGTGCTCTTTCTAAGCATGATGTCAAGTCATTGCACCATCCACCACCCTGCCAAGTACCATAAATTGGTGGTAGTGATCATCATTAATAATAATTTATTACAATTCAGAACTAAATTTTAATATGTCTTTGCTTAGATTCAAAGTGTTTTTTTTGTCATTTCAGATATAATGTCTTTTTATAAAATGTATTTTCAAAATGTATGCAGAAAATAAAATGTATTTTTAAAATCAATTGGTCCCCTGCATATATACGGCAGAAAATAAAATTTATTTTTAAAATGAATATTATATCTATTTTTATAAAATGTATTTTTAAAATAATATTATATCTATTTTAAAAATATCATGGCGATATTAGAATAATTTTTATAAAGGAGCCAAATATAAACAGATAATAAAATGTATTTCTAAAATGAATATCATATCTATTTTTAATAAATTCTAATAAAATATTATATTTTTACTCTTTAAACTTTTTTAATGTAACTAAATATACATTATTAGAGTAGCAGCATGTGACTGTAACCAAAAAAAAAAAAAAGAGTAGCAGCATGTGAAAAATATACTAAAAAAAATCTGTATAACTCAAAGTAAAACTCTAGACGAGAAGACACTTATATGGTAAATCAATTTCAAACCAACCAATCAATCGCACTTTAATCTCCAGACAAAAAAAAAAAGATAATTGATCTTATAAAATGTAAATACTCCGAATATGTAACTCACTTGGAGCTACGCTGAATTGGACTAAACCGTAGAGTCATAGGTAGGAATGGCAAAAATATTTGTATTGATGGATGTCTACTGATAAAATTCGTCATGGGTATGGTTCGTAGAAGTTCATAAACTCAGTTCATAGAAGTAATATATTTTTGAAAAAACAAAACGGTGAGAAAAATATGAATGTACCTCGAATTGTAGAAGCCAATTGTTTTCACCCGCTCCATATCCTCTGTCCAAATGATACGCCGGTAAACTTCCATCCAAACAAACTATAAATTCAAAACACATCAAATTTTAATACAACAAATAATAACAATAGCTCTAAGAATTTTTTGGTTATTCATAACTTAGCATGTAAAACAAAGACGCCTCTACTTATAATCTCATATTTTGAAACTTACAAGCATTAGTTTCACGTGCATTTGTAACGAGCGTCATGTTCACCATAAGCGTCCGGTGTTCTTCTGAATTAACGCGCCATGGCTCCACCATGGTTAGATATAATAATGCCACAGCCATGGCCGCGAAGTTCATCGTGAGAGAAAACAATGGAATCATGATTCTTCCACTTGATTAATCTCTCACTACGTTGTTTTGCTATTTCTTTTAACTTGGTTTTCTTTTTTTGGATGCACAATGGTTTTTTTTTCCATGACTTCGTTTTATAAAGGTGCAAGAGAATTAAGAAATAATAATTACGGTGGATTTAATTTGGACAGAATCGGGAAAGACATTGAAAACGGTCATCGCAACAAATCAATAATTATTAATACTCCACCATATTCAATACTTTCTTTTTATAAGAAACAAAAATGACAATTTTTTATTTTTTTGTCAAAATAAAAAATGACAATTTTTTTATCCTTTTTATAAGAAATTTGACTAATATGTATAATTTTTTTTTAATTTTATTTATACCCTTATTTATTATTATTATGAGAAAGAATATTGAAAGTAAATAACTAAATAAGTTAGTGGAATTACAAGTAATTAAATAGGGGAGTTTGTGAAATAAATTTAAACTTAGAAAACTATTAAATGAAAATAATTAGTATTTACAATATGTTTTATTGATCTTTGTGATTTTTGTGTTTTATTTTTGATAAAAAAATCGAGGAAGTAATGTTTTTTTTTTACGCACCGAGGAAGTAATAGTTTTTTTTTTTTCACGCACAATAATAATAATAATTAATAAATAAATATGAAAAATGTTAAATAGTATCATTGAGTCACTAGTTAGCATGATCCTAATAATAATAATAATAATAATTTTAGAGAGAAAATGAACGAAGAGCGGAATTTTGAGAAGGAAGAGTGGAAGGTATGGATTGATTCTCTAAGAGAGTGTGTGTGGTGTGGAATGGACCCAACACCATTAAGAGTTAGTTAATCCATGATTAAAAAAGTTGGTTACTTTGTGAACAAGTTAGTTAGTTGCTAGTTTCTATTGAGTGACGGTGTTATAACTAGATTTTGCTATCTAATGTGAGATTGACAAAGATTATATACTGTATATAAGGTTATCCGAATGCGATGAATTTGATGATAATACATCAACATAGTGTCTATGAAATACATTAGTTGTGGGTAAAATTCTTCTCCTTTCCTATCTTGGCTATCTTTTACCTTTTATATAAATAATTTTTAGTTTGAAAGAAACCAAATTTTACCTTATCTCGACTCTCTTTGTACACTTTATGATTGAAGCTCAAACGGGTGTTTAATCAAAATTTTACTTATTTATTGTCTTAAATGTCTTCCTTTACTTTTGTTAGATACCACCACACACACCATATAGCTTAAATTATTAGAGTCTTGCTTACTTTGTAAATTTTTTGTATTTAATTTGTTAATAAGATGTGAGATTATTGAAATGAATCATTGTAATAAAGAGAAAATGAAATGTTAATTAGGAATGACATATTTTTCGAAATAAATGAAAAGAAATTGTTTTGACATTTTTATTTTAATTTTCAAAAAATGCACAAAATTGTTCACTTTAAGAATTTGGTATCTCTTAGTTAGCAGGTAAAGTTAACACAAACTTTAGAAAAACAAAACCCTATTTTCTTTTTTTCAAAGTCTGGACTGGAATTGTCAATTGTGGCTTCCTTGAGCTTCACAGCCAAAATCATTGAGCTATCCATAATTGATGCTGCCTTTATGCATTCACATCCTTGGAAAAACTCAAAAACCCTCTAACAGATCAGAGATGCATGTCTCGTTTAAGGGCATAGATGATTAGATGGACAAATCCTGCACTAAGTGCATGTTCTGATTAGCACAAAAACCGGTCGAGTTACAGTGAGCCAATTTGGTTTTTACAAAAACCATTCTTTGTAACTTCAACGAAATCACGGTGTCACCATAATTTTATGAAACTCGTCGTTTGCTCAAACATACACTAAAAAAATATGTTCTACTATTTATGAAAGTTGAGGTGCTACATGTTGATTATCGTTGCATAGCTTAAAGGCTAATGCCAGAGGTTGCTTTTTGTTGCTATTTATAGAAGGAACTGCTAAACGGCTTGCTCCATTTGCTTGCTTACAACTAAAACCAGAAACCCACCAATAACAATAACTTTCCTTTAAATGACATACTTTAAAAGTATCATTCAAAATCACATTTTCTCTTCTCATTCTTTTATCAAGAATTTTCTATCTGCCTAGCATTCACTATGTGTATACTTGTATGCTTTTGAATAAAAAAATATTCTTCTCGATCGTTTTTTCAGAGAACTCAGATAGGAGAACCGGAAAGCTTGGTAACAAATTTCCAGTATCCTCTTCCAAATGACCTGAAACATTTCAAACTGAGTTAGAACAATGGAGCATAAAGTTGCTATGATTACAAGAGAAGTAGATTTTTTATTAGCTGTTAGTACCTGAGCTTATGGTATCAAATTATGACAAGTTTTATCACATGGATATGCACAATCTATTTCCTTGCTTCTGTTTCTACTAAAATACCAATCACCAACTGCTTCTGCAATAGTCTGTAACAGGTAGAGCAGTTTAACCATGTTATTGATTAAACATTCAGTATACCGAAAGTTCAAGCTACAAATATCAGTTCATTTTTCAAGTGCAAGCCTCAATTTTGGTCAAAGGAGCAATGTAACATCAAACAATCTAATACTACGATATTGGCATAGTTCAAAGATCTAATACTGATTCTTTGCTAGAATCCAAACTTCTTTCCCTATTTTACGCATATTGTAGGTTTAACTGTAGAAGTCGCTATGGTACCTTGTCGTTTATTCTTGGAGAATCAGCTCCAAACCATGTTTCTTGCAATTCACTTTGGCAGTGAGCAAAACATGAATTTATGAACATTCCCCCTCTATTTGAATAAAAGTAGAAGGGTTTCAAAGTTGCAGTCATGCTGAGCCTAAACCCTGAGTGAATTGCATTGAATTAAGGAAAGTCAGTTTGTAAATAGAAGGATGAAATTCGAAATGTGATGAAGTAAACTTCATAATAAAAAATAGGTAAAAGTTAATTCAAAAATGTGAAATTGATGGCTGGAAAATTGAAAGACAGACCTTGCAATGCTTCAATTTGGTCTGATGTGCATGCCGCTGGGTTCAGCTTACAGTGGTTCCAGTGCCCGCGGGGATCAGCTGAAGGTGGCACCAATATATGATGGAACTGTTGACATTTTAAGTTTATTAATTTCGTAATTCGCCAACCGGGTTTAATATAAAATACAACATAGAAAGTTAGAAATAAAATGCATAAAAAACTATTACTTGGAACACATCATAGGCGGAGTTCAAGATAAAATACGGTGTTGATATATATTTCAACACATATTGCGGAAAGAAACACTGCATGGAAACAAGAAATATGTCAGAATGTGTATAACTTTGCTGAGCTAATGATGCAAGTTAATGAGAAACATACCAAGTCTGGATAGGACAACGCATTGGTGCAGTTTTTATTAAGGTTTTGTTCTATTCCCTGTTGGAAACAAAACTTTGTCAAGTTAGCCTGTTAACTGTTACACAATTTTCATTCTGTTATGCAATTTGAAAATTCAAAATAGGGAATAGCATGTGGATTCCTTTCTCTATTTTGTAAGATATTGAAGTGATGAGTAAAGGAATACATTAAATAAGAGTAATGTTAAAAATAACCATTTGACCTCTTCACATGATACAAACACATTGAAGTTTATGGAATCGGTATCACTTACAAATGAAGCCACTCAGAATCGTATATTGTGATATGCAATCCTGACGGCGGCTCATTTACTTCCTATGCAACAATTAACTGAAGTTTGAAAACATTTCAGAAAATGAAAGGACAGGAGAAGACAATGTTTCATCGGCAAGGATGCACTTTAAAAGTGAAGCAATATAGCAACTATACTACCTTCCTCTAGCATTTTCAGTTAGGATTTCTTATATCATTTGTGTTATGTCATGATTTTACTGATTATCTCAAACAAATTTTTACAAAGGCTAATTCCAAATTTCATAATAGTCATCAAACTTGCATCGAAAACATGAAAATAATATGTTGCCAAATACTTTGTATCGAAATCATGGAGTTTAAGTTGACATCTCAAGAAAGGAACTTGCAACTATTAAATTTTATCCTCACAATAGGTTACTTAATGCTTATACTTTCAATAATTGTTAATTACTACTTATATCATGCTATGTACTACTCGTCTATTATTCTCTTTTGGCTTAGAAAATATAGTGCATAACTTTCAGGAAACACATAAAGTTATTGTCAATGATTAAAATCAAATCATTTTCCAAACACATTATGAATATAAATGGTTATTTGTTGAAGGTTACCTGCAATGTAACTAGACTTTTGACGAAGTACCTCATAGTGTGGTTCAAACTGATATCTCTTCTGCAAAGAGATGCAAATGGGATTGTTAGTATTGAGATTTTTCTGAAATGACTCGGGATAGTGTAAATTTAATTAACATACCCATCAAGGAAAAAACCTGCGTCACTCAAGCATTTAACGCTAGCATTAATTGGCAAATACTTGGTGAAGTTGTCACAATGATGAAAGGTGGCTAAACCTCCTGCTGAACATCCAGAAAGCAAAGCCTAAACAACATACATAGTATAGGTATTATTATAAATTCATTCAAACCATATCATATACTATTAGTATAGTATAATCAATCAACTTAAATTTTAATAAAGAGTAACTATACCTTGTGTGCCTTTCCTAAACCTTTGGGTAGAAGGTCGGCAATAATGGCTTCCCAAATCTTTTGCCCTTTAAAGTAAAGCTTTGTTGTCTGATTTTCATGTCACAAACACCAAGAGTAATAAATCAGTAAAGTTGAATTTACACTTTAGCCCATGAAGATAATGGACCCAATTCCCTCTTGATTCATTTTAATGTAAAATTATTTTCTATGAAATTTCTCAAGTGCTTATCTGTTTAAGGGCAGTGGTATATGTTTTGGTTTTCCTTTTCCAAACCCCAAAAAAAAAAAGTAAACCAATGATTGGTCTATGAATTTGTAGGGTGTTATCAAACAACTCCCTGAAATTATAAATATTACAAAAAATCTTCAACTCTATTGAATTGCCGGGTAGGTCCTTGTATTTAACTATTTACTATCAATTTGATCATTATGCTTAACTACTTAAATTTAGTCTCTATAAGATATTTTGAAAAAACTAATATGAATAAAATTTGACAGTCAAAAACTTATTTGAAACATCTGTAATACTGAAAAATTGAAAAGACCATCATACATTTTTATTAACCGGGAGATGCATTGGATTGGCTACTTAAAAAAAATAAAAAATTGGGAGATGTCTTGAAAAAATTACCCCGTTATTGAACAATCTGTTTCCAGTAAATGAAGCTCCATCACAGTATCTCAGCTTCACCCTATTCCAATTATAAAAGTCTGGTACAGCAGTAAATGCAACAATTTAATAATTAAAAAAACCACTCAGATGATAAAAAGCAAACTGACAAAAAATTGAGAAAGTTTGGTCAACAATCAAATTTTGTTAAACCAACTTTATTTTATACAAGATTGGAAAGTTTTAAGCAGAACTGCAGAACAGAGCGTGAACACACAGCTATGTGAATATTGCTAGAAAGAAGTAAGGTGAAAAAACAAGAGGTAGCAATCTAGGTAACAACAAAAGCACATGAAAGAGTAGCACGTGAAATGGACAAATGAAACACACAAGATACAAGTTTGGAAGGTTTTAAACAGAACAGGGCGTGAACACACACAGCTATGTGAATATTACAAGTAAGGTGAATAAAAACAAAAGGTAGCAATCTAGGCAACAACATAGCACGTGAAAAGGAATCTGGAGATGAAAGCTAGTTATTTGGACTCATGGGCTTACCTATTTGTCAATGAACCATTGTTTCATAGTAACTTTCATTTTAAAATCAAAGAACAACAGCTGTTACAAGGATCACTGCGAAGCGACAAGTAAAGTGCAATATGTGAGGATTGAGCTAAGATGATGTCTTCCAATACCTATTAGGAGTACTATATTTTACCGGTTGGAAATTATAAAAGTGGCCTAATATAGGGATGTCTAATATAAATCTGATCCAAAATGATGCTTATTAAGAAGTGGCCTAATTTGTTTGTCACATCTGTATATTTATTTTGTTATTAGTACTCCTATTTGAGTAGTGTAATTTGATTAACATTCATAATTATTTTTTGTAACAATTAAAAATATATTAATATTATTACATGGGAAAATAATTTCCTAAATTTCACCTGTGAAGAAGATTTATGAAATATGATAAAAGTAGGAACTGTATTAAATATTTCCCAAAAAATTGGGGCTTGTAGTCCCTTTACATAAGCCCACAAAAAATAATGACATAATGGAGCTGGGGCCAAAACCATATCTAGAGGCAACATTTATTATTGTTGGTAAAACAATTTTTTTTTTTTTTAAATAGTCTAGTGTCTAAAAATTTCATTTTGGAGTGGATAAGTGGAACGACTGAAATTCGAACCTCGACCCCCTCGATATAAAATGCAATATCGTGCCAATTTATTTATAACTACTGTTTAATTTATAAAATGATCATTAATAAAAATTTCTCCTTACCCAATTTAAATAAATAAAAAGTAAATGGAGTTAATTATTAATATTCAAATGAAATATGAAAAGAAAAGCAAATTTTGAGTTACCTGGATTAAGGGTGGCATTGTTGCTTAATATACCAGAGAAGACCTCAAATTTGGTCATATAACGTGTAGAACCCCTACGAGTTTGTGCTCTATCCAAGCATGATGGCAAGTCATTGCACCACCCACCTCCCTGCCAAGTAGAATAAATATGGTGGTGATCATTAATAATTTATGAATGCAGAACCAAAAGGGTTTACTTCAGTTGAGATTTGGGCTCCACCGAACTAACTGAAATAACTAGCTGCTGTTTTCATCCACTTGTCATTTCAGATTTTAATATCAATGTGTTTGCTTTGATTCAAAGTTTTATAAGTGAAACTTTATCCTCCGACATACCTATAGATGGACCAACAACAATAAGTCAATAACATTGCTTCCTATCATTCATATTTCACTTCACTTTTTTTTTTTTGTCTTTTTAATAATACTAGTACCAGTATTTCGCTTCACAGTACTATTAAAGGTCAAAATTACCCTTTGACAAAAAAAAATTGGATTTTATATACAATATTCCTGAATTTTTATGAATTTAAAATTTCTGTAAATTGCAGAAAATAAAAAAAAGTGAGACAAACTATAAACATATACTCCATATATGATCACATATAGTGTATTTATATATGATCACATATATGTATTTATATAAATTTTAATAATATAACTTGTATACACAATTTTTTTAATAATTATAGACACCTTTAATTTAGTATATAAATAAAGTATTTTGGTCATTAATGTATTTCTCAGATTATTTTAGGCATACATATATGTGAAAAAGAAAAAAAAAATAAATTTAAATAAGTAGTATATATTTTAAATTAATTAATAATTAAATAGTATATATTTTCTTATGGTCATTATTTTTCTTTTTAAGTTTATAGACTCAACCCCCATCCACGAGTCATGTGTAAGGTGGACTGGAGAGTAGTAAATCCAAAAACATGACAGCATGAGGGTAACCTACAAACATTATGCCACATGTCATTGTTTAAAAAGGTAAAATTACTCCACCTATTGTTGGTTTTGATTTACTTCTAGTTTTCTTAAAATTTTATTGCAATTAATACTATGACCATGGCAGCTAAATCCAAATTACTAATAATTTGTGTAAAATAAATACTCCATCCGGTTTCATATATAAGAAAAATTTTATTTTTTACATTCATTGTAAAATGGATAAATCTAGACTATAATGTTGTCTAAATACATTCATTTTATAATGAAATTAAAAAACAAAGTGTTTCTTATATACAATATTGGAATAATAAATTATTGAGGTATGAATCAAGTACTCCTATTCTCTATACATATCCTAGCAACTATTACCCGCTTCAATAAGAGACTAGATCCTCTCAATTATTATTTTCATTGTAGGAAGAGCAGTGCAGCATCCGACCATAGAAATATTGTTTTCCAATTTTTTTTAAAGTTTTAAATTTTGAATAGATGGTTAGGATCTTAGTGGATTCCTCCTTTCACCGGAGAGAATCGAGTCTCCTTCAATAAACCACATGCTTTGTAGTTTTTTTTATTAAAATAATTTAATAGTTAGAAATTTCACTTTTAATGTGAATAAATTGAATTATCAAAATTGAATGTCGATTTGTAGGTATATAATACAATATCTCAATTAAATAACTAAGTTCAACTAAGTTCACATAAACTTCATTTGTAGTTTGTATCTAAGAACGATTTTATCATCTATGAATATGGAGAGATTCTTTTATTTTTTATTTTTATTTTTTACCATTTCTAAGAAGGAAGATTCATGTGAAGCCGTGCTCGCGCAAAACTCTAGGCGGAGACGACACAAAAACACTATCTTAAAACATTTGGAAACCAACCAATCATCAACCTTCATTCTCAGAACCACTTTTTCAAACGCAACAAAACAACACTGACACTTCCGTAACTTTTCACACACCATTTTCACCTTTACTGGAGTACTACTTTTTTTAACATCGATAATGAATCTGTAATAATGCAAATGCAAATAATACTCCTACATAAGCTAAGTTCATAAACCAGATACTGTAATTGTTCATTCATTCATAATTCAACATCAAGGTTTTCAATTATATAAAAAAAGTGAGAAAAATATGAATATACCTCGAATTGTAGAAGCCAATTGTTTTCACCCGCTCCGTATCCTCTGTCCAAATGATACGCCGGTAAACTTCCATCCAAACAAACTACAAACTCACAACACTCCAAATGTTAATAAACAATAAATTAATAATAACCAATGGAGCAGAGACACTTCTAAAATTAGACATGTCGATATCAACACCTAGCATTAACATGATACTCACACATATTCGTCGAAAACCAAACACCAATACCAATTGTTTCAACAAAATAAACAAAGAAATTAAAATTTCACTTACGAGCACCAGTATCACGTGCGTTGGCAACGAGAGTCATGTTCACCAGAAGCCTCTGTTCTTTTGAGTTAACACGCCATGGCTCCACCGTGATTATACACAATAATGCCAAAGCCAAAGCAAACTTCATCTCCTTCAGAGATATGAACGGAATCATGATTTTTCCACTTGATTCAAAACAGACGATAATTGAGAAGAAAGTGAGATCTAAATAAAATTATTCTCTCCTCACTACTACTCTGTAATTGTTGTTTTGTTCTGTTTTGTCTTGAGTTGGATTTAAGACGTAAAAGAATGAAGTAATGAATCACAATAGATTTGGAACTAATCGGAAATAGAAATTGAAATAGACGTAACTGAAATCGACGCTTCATTGATTGAATTAGTTATGCGGAACAGATAGATATGAAGTTTGTTGAAAAAGACAATATCGGCGTAGCCATCGCAACTAATCAATAATTAATAGTAATAATTAGCAACAATTAACAGTAAATATGAATAATAATATAACGCGCGCACAATGTGAAAGGTGGAAAAGGAAAAAGTGAAAAGAGAAGCGTGAAAGGAATGAAATGTGAGAATATCTGATTATAGAGATGAGAATCGCGGTTGTGAGAAGCTATTATAAGGTGTTAGTGCGCGGTGTCGTATTGAGAAGGAAGTGAATTATTTTGGAAAAGATAGATAAAATGAGTGAGAATATTAGAATTTTGAGAAGGAAGGTGTTGAGGGAGTGAGTGTGTATGGTATGGAATGGACCCACCACGAAAGAGAATATGGATCAAGATGCCAACCATAACCAAACCATGTTGAAGTGGTGGGGTTTGCTTTTTTTGCTATCTTTGAATTCAAGTTATGGCTAACTGTTGTTTCTTTTTTGTTTTAGTTAGTTAGAGTAACTACCATTAACCCCATTTTTTTTCCTTTCTTTCTAACATTTATATCAAAATATTTTAATGATTAAATAATCATTTTATTAATTGAATGTGTATAAATAAAAATTACAAAAATATTCATTTATGTGTTTAAGTTTGGTTCACATGTGTTTTGGTTAGTTTTTTATTTTTCACAATGAAATTAATGAGGATTGAATCTAGCATATCATATTGACTGGTGTTTTGAATTTGAAGGATGCTGCGAAAGAAACGAATAGATTTTGAAATTGGCATGGAATATGCATGGCAAATCTAGAAAGGTTTTTTAGATTTTGAAAATTTAGGGATGTTGTTCAAAGATTTGGATTGATAATTTTTTTAAAAGGTTCGATTTTGTTGATGAATATATGAAAAAGACAAAAGTGAATGAGAGGAGAAAGCGGTTATATTTTAAAAAAAATATATTATTGACATCTATGGTGGATCATATCTGAATATATGACGTTGGTCCACCTAATTAAAAAAAACAAAAACACTTTTGGCTAATAGAGATAAACTTGACATAAACAAAATCTTTATTAATTAAAAAATCAAAATAAAACTTAAAATTAATTAAAGATTCAGAAGAATAATTACATTTTTTTTAGAAAAATATTTGGTTAACATGTGAATATTCCATAAACCTTTACAATAGAGAGATAACCTTTATATACTAGGGATAATCTTGAATGAATTATTGACAAGGGGAAATTTATGATAACGTGTTTAGTCACTGCAAGTTTTGGAACGTAGCATAAATTATGAATGTATCTATAGGTGGGGATTATTTTGAGTCATTAGCCGCTTTCTCTAACTAGATTAATACATTACAGCTGTGTGGTATTTTTGATGAAGATGTCAAGATGAGATGAGGGAGTGGATATATAGAAAGAAATCAAGAGGTGTATGTAGACTTTGCAGCTGGGAACGAACCTAATCGTGGTAGGTCCTTTTTGTTTGTCAACAATTGTGGTCACCGTAATTTACTTTGTAAATTTAAATGGTTGGTAGAAGAGGGAAGAATTAGGTGTAGATGTCAACAATAAAATAAGGTCATGATAAACAGTGCATCAGGTGTATTAGTTAAGCATATTTAAAAAGGAAATAAAAAAATAAAATTAATGTTAAAATGACAAGTTTTTACATCTTTAACATGTTAAATGCACAAGTTTCAATAAAAAATTTCCATATTAATATGATTAACTAGTGCATCCGGTGCATTATTTAGCATTTTCCATAAAATAATGATAATTTGATTGAAAATAAATTGTACTCCTATATGGTAGTAACATTCAACATACTATTTTCACCAAAAAAAAAAAAAAATCAACATGCTTCTCTAAGTTCTATTTTTACAACCATACATATTTATACACTTTAATTTCTCAAAGATTCATTCAACCATACATAGAATTTCCTAACACTTTTATCCCAATGTATCATCTTTTATATATGAGTGTCATGAATATTTTTTTTTATATTACTAAATTATAAATAAAAATAAATGGGGTTTGGAAATGGCAAGCAATGTAAACTGCAGTATGTACAATATGCATTATTTCTACCTTCATATACACAAGCAGCCAAATATGTCATGTTCCATCGCCATCCGTCAGTACTATTTTATATATGCTGCAGCAAATAAAATTGTTTTGTCGGGGTTAATATTATTTACTTTTTTTGTAGTATAGCAGCTATAAGAACATGTTATATTATTTGCTGTATCTTACTGTAAAAATGTACATGTTTTTTCACTTTTCAGACACTATTATTTTCATTCAAAATAATGTAAATCTTGCAATTCGCGACATATGGCTCTTGAAATCCCCTTAGCTTCCATTAATTGCAGTGGTAATTGTTGAAGGAGCTATTGAGACTGATTTGCAATGGTTAAGAGAGTTAGAGAGGACATGTAGCCTCCATGGCCACGATGCTGAAAAAGGAGTGGGAAGTAATTTAAGCAGAGTTGGACGGTATACGGTTGTCTTAACGGTTGGTCTTATCCAATGATTTTTAAACACCACATACAATCTTTATTAAATGTATACTTGATTATGCCGTGAGAAAAATTAATTTAAAAATTAATTTTCGATACATAGATAGTTGGCATACACATGATTGTGGCCAAAATCGTATACTATACTGAGAGCACCCACATCCATACCGTATAAATGGATCCCACATAATATTTTATATTATTTTATACTTTTTAACTATTTAAATTACTCAACCATATTTCTTAAATATCCATATCATTCATTCAAAACTCTAACATAGGCCTCACAAAATTCACAATATATATCCATACCATTCTTTTTACATTTATTTTAATTAAAAAACTGTTACAGTACAATAAATAATAGAAATGACACCGTAGTATAACTTGGAAACGTTTCTCAAGTGTTTTCATCCATTCAACGAAGATAATTATGCTACAATAACTATTTTCATCCATTCAATTATAACCAAATGTCAAAATTAATTTTCAAATGTTTAATTTAAACCATCTAATCTTAAATCAACACTTATACTATGTTACTACATGTTTTTGTGGTAATCCATATCCATATCCCCAGTTACTAGTTAGACAACCATTGTAGGGGTAGGTATAATTTTTATTTAAATTCTTTATTTTATTTTGTTGTGCACCGAATCTGACCCCTTCATCATCTAATAAATAAGAATGAATCTGGGCCCTTCATTATATATAATAGAAGAGAAATCCAAAAAGTGGCAAGTTTTGGAAAGAAAGTAAAATATAGGGGTGAAAATGAAAATAGAGAAAGAGTGACATTCACTTCACTGTCATGAAAAAGTGAAGTATCATCGTTTCAGCACAGAGAAAGCAAAGAGGTCTCTCAAACCTCTTTCAACAGTCCAAGGTTAGTCTTTACCCAAAACCCTAATTTCCCAAATTTCATTTTCTCCCCCTTTTCAGATCACGCCTTTAATCTTTCTATTGAATTTTGATCGGTTCTTGCAAAATCTTTTACTCACCGATTCAATTTTGTTTACTTTTGCGCTTTGGGTACATGTTAGTGCGCGTTGTTTCTTTGTTTGATCGATGTAATCGTGAGAAAGAAAATTTATGGTTGATTAGAGTTTTTGGTTACATTATTTGGCTTAATTGCTTTGTAGAAAGAAAACATAGATCATAAATTTAGGTTAAATGAATTTGTAATTTCAATTTTCTTCTGTTGGTTTCGTTTGCTTCAGATAGTTCAACGTGTAAAAAATGTTGTATTTGGTTGTAGAAAATTAGAAATGCAAAATAGACAAATAGGATTATTAAAGGAGTGATTTTTATTTATTTATTTTTCAATAAATTATGTGCATGTGTTTACAAGCTTCATTTCTATTTCGATATGCAGGTTGCACGGTTTTAACTGTTTAGGTTTTTGCATTCGAAGAAAAAAACTGTGCAGCTTTGGTTGCAAAGTTACAGTTGCTTGGTTGTGTTTCTATGCATGAAAGTTGGAGTTAAAGATAATTGTAGATGGATTCCCTTTGGAGACTTCTGTATTTGCTGGAGCCTGCGCCCTTCACACTAATCGCCACAGCTGTAGCTGTGACATTTGGATCAGCTTTTCGAGCTCTTAATTATGGGAAAGAAATGGAGCGTAATCGGGATATGTCAGAAGCATCGATTACATTAGATAGGTCCCAAGCGTTGATGATTCCAGTTATGAGCTCTTTTAGTCTGGTTCTGATGTTCTACTTGTTCTCATCAGTCTCGCAGTTTCTTACAGCGTTCACTGCCATTGCTGCTGCATCGTCCCTTTTTTTCTGTCTGTCTCCTTATGCTGCTTATTTGAAGTCACATTTTGGTTTGGCTGATCCTTTTGTTTCACGCTGTTGCTCAAAATCTTTTACACGAATCCAAGGAATATTATTGTTTACGTGCTCTTTTATAGTGGTTGCTTGGCTTGTTTCTGGCCATTGGATACTGAACAATCTGTTGGGCATATCTATATGCATTGCATTTGTAAGCCATGTGCGTCTTCCAAACATCAAGATTTGTGCAATGCTCCTCCTTTGTCTATTTGTATATGACATTTTCTGGGTTTTCTACTCTGAAAGATTTTTCGGGGCAAATGTCATGGTATCAGTGGCAACACAGCAAGCATCAAATCCTATGCACACAGTTGCTAGTAGTTTAAGTCTTCCTGGGTTGCAACTAATAACAAAGAAATTGGAGTTACCTGTAAAGATTGTCTTTCCAAGAAATTTGTTGGGCGGTGTTGTTCCAGGACAGAGTGCATCGGACTTCATGATGCTAGGTTTAGGGGACATGGTATCACATTCTTACCCTCTAAGATGTATTACTATATGACTCTGTGTTAACTGTTTCTAAAGTTTAGACTGTCCTTTTATTGCTTAATTCAAATGAAATAGTATGTTGCATTTACTGATGTGCACTTTTCTTACTTGTTTTCGTGCTAAACTATGTTTTGTTAAGTATTATGCGGGTTATGTGGATTTTTACTTGTTATGATTTTTGAATGCCTTCATGATGAAATATTCTTCCATATATAATGCAAGAGCAGTGATAAAAGAATGTGACATATAAAAACAGACTGCCAGTGTTCACTATACTGAAGTTTTTACTGTAACCTCCTCTCTTTCCCCTTTTCTCCAACTTCTACCGCATCAAATAGGTTCAATAGGACGTATTCTTCCAAATTGGTTTGATTTAAATGAAACTTCTGCTTTGAGTTATGCAATAATTAAATAGGGTGTATCGTGATCAAACTGTTCTGTATGTGTGTATCACATGTGCTTGCTTATACACTATCAAATACTTTCGTTTAAAGCTTCAAACATCATTATAGTTCTGTGTCAAACTTGACCTAACCCTGATGTCAATAAATCTTGATAGTCTTGTTTCTTCTAAACTTGTGTGTTTGGTTTTTTATGATTTTTTATTATCTTTTTGCAGGCTATCCCTGGCATGTTCTTGGCTTTGGTCCTCTGCTTTGATTATCGGAAGAGCAGGGATACAATAAATCTCACCGAATTACACTCTTCAAAGGGGCACAAATACATATGGTATGCGCTGCCTGGATATGCCATTGGTCTGATAACTGCTTTGGCAGCTGGTGTCTTGACTCACTCACCTCAACCTGCACTCCTTTATCTGGTAATTCTGTTTTTTCATTTTTTTTGTCATTGTATAAGTTATATTGTCATCTATACTTCCCAATTCCGGTTAATAATTTATTCTATAACTTTTGTTATTACTCTCAATTGTCATATTTTGTTTATACTGTGGGGAAAGTTGTTTATAGAACAAATTAATGAAAGTAGTCACAGTTATTGCTTAATCTACATAACTTTAGTTCTTAACTATTTATTTCTCTTTCCAGTTTATAAGAACACTAGCGACTTGAAGAATTTCTCTTTATATGTTCATATTGAAATGCTGTGTTATAGTTGAGTACATTATTTTGTAGAGAAAAATAAGTCCAAATTTTGATTTTTTGTTGTTGTATGAGATCTGGAAATTCATTCATCCGTCCATTGTCAAGCTATTTCCTCAGTTTCCTCTCCCCTCCTTTGTTAGTTATTACTTATTACGGCATATATAGCTATGATGTTGATGGGCCTTGTGTGTAACTCCTGCTCCGCATGTAAAAGTGGGTTTTGTTTTTCTTCTAGGTTCCTATATCAATAAAAGATATGATGGGTATGATTGTGGTGTTTGCCAAGTTTTCGTTGGAGGATTAAATTGAAATTGTTGAACATTTTTTTCTGATTCATTAGCGAAGAATTTCTTTAATATATATGTGGTTTATGTTGAGTCTGTACACTGAGCCATTTGATACATGCAATTTGTTTGTCAAAATCTGTTTACTTGGACCCATATCAAATATTGTCAAAAGTCAAGACAAATGTCACCTTTTGTCCAGTGCATACACATTACATTATATACCTCATATTGATCTATACCCAAATGTGCTTCTAAGTTATTTGTTTGGTTGATTTCCAAACCATGCAATACACGATCCATAGTCTTGAGTCTCATGGTCATGATTATCAATGAAGCTCTGTTCTTAAGAGTCCAGTACATTCTTCATTTACCTGTTCATCTAATGCAATGTAAATATCCATCTCATTTTGGGATCTCATTAATAGTATATATAGAAAGGAACCCATCCCATTTTGCATCCTATATTAATTAAAAAAAAATTTGATAGTTGGAGTGAGGGAGTTGAGGAGTAGAGTGATAAGAGTTTCGATCCCTACCCTCAACATAATATTAACAAAAATACCAACATTTGTTGTTTGAAAAAAACGGTGAACTTCTTCTCCAAACCCAACTGTTTGGTTTCACTGGTAACAAAGTTCTTTTTTCTTTATGTAGGTGCCTTCTACCTTGGGACCTGTAATTGTGATCTCTTGGATGAAAAATGAGTTACTTGAATTGTGGGAAGGGAACATTCCAAATTTCAATGATAAGGACCGTGAAGTAGAAGTTTAGTTTGTTAACTGGTGGTTTTATAGCCATAAAGAAAGTTGTAAATTCACTGAGAATCTTTAATCATGCGACTCACTGAGAAAATTGGCATTAAATGTTCAAGTTGGTATGCCTTGAATCTTGATGTTTTTATTCATACACCATAGAATAAAATTAAAGAAGATGAAGATTACATGTCTGTGTTGGAAAAGATAAAATTGAAGCTGTGTATTTCCAAATAACAAGTTTTTCTCAAACCTTTACTACACCAATCTACTTAACTTAGGGCTAATGAAAACAGAAGATAACCATGGAACACGACCTAAATGATGCATATCCTGGGGCAACCAAATAAATTATAACATGATTTCAATCCGCATACAATTTGTGTGTTATTAAAAGGGTCTTCATGTGTTTGGAAGTACATATATGAACTGCACAAATGATCTGAAAGCAGCTTGTATTCAAACATGTAAAATTGGGTGTTTTTTTTTATGCATGCTTATGAGATGATGTTAAATAAGCTTTAGTATACCCGCTGATCACTTTTGTATCCTTCTTCTATCTTTGAGTTTTTGTCCCTTTTCACATGCATGATTTTTTATGCTTCTCTTGAATATCCTATCCTGTTTGCATTTGTTCTTGGATTTGTACGAGGTTTTGATACTTATTTTTTCAATTATATAGTATGTCAAATGTGTATCAACTAAGTTTTTTTTTTGGTGGTGTGTATCAACTAAGTTGATAATATAACATAACTTTTAAAGAAATAATTTCTAATTGCATTTGTATCATTACTTTTTCAATAAACATGTACTAGCTATATGTAATTCCAAAAAGGTCAAACCACTTGTACGCCCAACAATTATATTATTTTGCTATCAAATATCATCACTTCAATTTGATATATATAAATATAGGCCAATGCTATGGTGGACCACCTCATCAAGTGGTCCACCGTGGACAAGTGGTCAATACTACTATAACGAATACGAATTTTACAAAATCGACCGTTGGATTGAAAGTTTATATCATATAAATCATCCATAAAAAAAATTAGAAAAATTGAAAATCATTTGATATGTTATTGAGATCCATAAAGATTAACGGTTTATTAAATACTGTAAATCTTAATGAGTCCCAAAAACATATCAAATGATTTTCAATTTTTCTAATTTTTTCTGTGGATGATCTATATGATATAAACTTTCAATCCAACGGTCGATTTTGTAAAATTCGTATTCGTTATAGCATTGGTCCACCATGGACCACTTGAATAAGTGGTTCATATTAGAATTGGCCTATAAATATAAACTAATTATATTAGGTTTGTACTATATGATATACACGACATGTACTTTTAGTACTCCCTTTGGTCTCTAACTAAGTTAGAAGAGTGTCATATTCAATCCATATACATTTTTTATTTCAAGTATATACACATATTATTCAATAAAACAAAAGGTATGTTTAGTATACACACACGCAACAAATTATTATCATAACATAATTTAAATCTGCTACCTGTTATACTAGTATCAATATCAATATATAATCAATATAAGTCCTCACCTTAATGAAGCAAGCCAGCTAGATAAGCCAAATTTTTATATATGAAAATTCACATTTTGTAGCTGCTATTGATTGAGACTTAAATTACAGAATAATCAATATTCAATCATTGTGGTTCGATTCAGATATCCACCACCAAGTTACTATATATTTTCCAGCATAGTATATGTTTTGGACTTCACTTAAATGCAATATAGATTTTATTAATTTCATTCCAGCGCACACACACACACAACGATTTCATTACAGCATAGTATATAAATTAATTATTATGTTCAATTCCTATAACCTCCCTAATGGGTGTATGGTTCAGAAATGAATAATATAATTAACGCTTTTGTCAAAAAATAATAATTAACATTACAATGGTGGGAGTAGCTAAATACTGTTATTGTTTGTGCTAGCTTGTTTTTAAATGCTTTGGACTTATCATCCATATAGTGTGTATTTTTTTTTAACTCTTTGGTTTCTAGGACAAGTGAGTTTTACTAGTTTAGAGTTCGGTCACGGTATAAATGAAATTTAACCAAAAAATTGTATCATCCAAAAATAAATCAGTGTGGATTAGTTTCTTTACTATGCAAGTGATTGCAAAAGGAATATAAATGAGATTTTATTCAATGAATGCAAAAAATATTTTTTTATTTATAATAGATCGAAAAGAGTAAGTAAATACACATTAATTAACTTGGATCTTTCTAATAGTTTCATATGGGCAGAATGATTTGAGATCCAAATTAAGCAAGCTATCTATAAATTAGTTTGACTTATGGATATTAATTTGCATTTGTAAATAGAAATATCTAAGAGAATTGTCTCATTCAAGGTTCTAATGATAGAAAATTTATTCTTTAAAAAAGTCTCGTATGTTAATTTGGATATGAGTTAATTTATAAGTAAGAGTTTAGTAGCACTTGCTTGTGACATATAAGTTAAAAAAATATATAGTAATTAATTAATATATGTAAATATTGTAGTGTTTATTTGGTTAAAAAGATGCCTCCTCTGTGTATGCATATAAATATACCTTATTGTCTACAATATGTTGGTTTGTTTAAATTAACCTTATATAGTAATATGGTAACCTTTCGAAAACTATTAGGATTATTGACAATTAATTATGGATCAATGTGACACTACAAAAAATATTTAAAGCTGCAAATCATAAAATAATCGTTATGTGGCAACTTAGAAGCAAAACATTATATATCCGTCGTTATCAAACATAAACTAAGTGCCATATTGGATGTCACTCAGGATTCAGTTGCACATTGACCTTCAAACCATTGGATTTTACTATTGTCTATTTTTTTTTTATCATTATTTTAGTCGATTCTTACTAAGTCTACTTAGGATATTAATTTAATACCGTATTTAATAGTAATCTATTACTCGTATTTTGATTCAAAATATCTTCCTAAATTACAATTAATTTATTGCTAAATGTTAATATATATATATATATATTTATGTACTAGAATCGACTAAAATATATATACTATGTATGTACTAGAATCAACAATATATATATGTATATATTAGTTGTAACAAGAATGAACATAAATGATTAATTAGGAACTAACAACTCATTTATGAATTCCTCTGCAAATTCATTTATGAATCATTGAGTTAATCACTAGAAGAAAGAGTGGAAGATTATGAATTGTCCTAGGAAAGGAAAAAAAGGAATCTTTCTTCTTTGATGGATAATATTGTGAAGATTTTACTAGATAGAAACGTGACATATATGGAAGAATGTATTTTTATTTTTTTTGTGGCGATGGAAGAATGTATTCCCACTCTTTTCCTCATACACTTTTTCTTAAATCAATTTTCACTCATTCATAATTTTAGTCCTTAGTGTTTCAAAACTTGAAAATATGGCCTTTTAATTTTCAAAATTCTTTAAAGAAGAAGCACTTGCCTTGATTGAAGCTGTAAGAGCAATGAGAACTAGAAATATGCAGCAAGTGATCTTTGAAACGGACTCTAAATCTGTTGTGAATACAATTCATCATTATCGCGGGGGTCATTTGGAATTTAGTTTACTTATTGCCCATATTAATAATTTGTTGTTATCTAATTCAAACTTTTCGGTGAAGTTTATTAAACGACAAGCGAATATAATTGCTCACACGTTAGCTAGGGCGGCCATTTCTTGGTCTAGTCTTTGTATTTTCGAAACATTACCACTTTGTATTTCAACTTTATTATTTAATGAAATGAAGTAAGTTTATGGTTGTCAAAAAAAATACAAAATTCTTTAAAAATTTCTCACTATTTGATTTTGATGTGTCATATTGAATAGTGAATACAAATTTGTTATCGGTTAATATAGGCACAAAAGAATAGAATAGATCATAAATTCTCCCGACAACATTCATATCTTGTCTTGCTAAAATCACAACCCTATCAACAGTCTACCTAAATCAACCTTTTCCACCTCCACGACAATATTACCAAAATAGACTAAAAATTGCACTAATTAAGCTAACAAAACTATCCTCTCTATTCATTTTGCTTGATTATTAGTTATTACATTCATTAATGTTTTTATTTATAGTATTGGTATCCTGACAAACTGATCATAAGTCGTTAAATTGGATCTATTTAAATCTTCTAAAAAACATGATTCGTCGCAATCCTAAAACTACTTTGGCCTATTCTATTATATTGTTTCATTACAAAATGCAAAATCATCCGGTGATACAAAAACGTACGATATATTTTAGAAAATTTATTTTTTAGGATTTTATATTTTCTTCATTTTAAGTATAATATTTTTAAAAACAACACCTTAATAACATGTAAAGTAAAATGATAATATTATTTCATGAGGAGGGATCCGTTGACTCCACGACTTACTCCGCTTAATAACTCAATATCGACATTATATTTTTTCAATCCGATCATGGAATTCAAAGATCTCATTGAGTGACTCAACTCTATAAATTTTTATAAAAATTCAAAAAAAAAAATATTGAGTAAATTCATTTAACCCCAAATTTTTATTCACCACTTTACTCCCCTCAAATCAACCTCTGATTCCTGTGTGATTTTGTGGAATAAAAAAACAAAATTCTACAATGAAATGTCAAGCATTGTTGAAGAAATATCTCAACCATTCCTCTCTATTAGGGAAGAAAAATGTACTCTACGAGCATGGCATATTCTTCTTATCATGGGAAGTGGGAACCATTCAATTCAAACCACTCATTTTCTAACCAATAAAAGAATTGCATTTTCATGCACACAGACAAACAAAACAAATAACTACTTCTGTTATAGTATGTTGCTACAGCCACATAACACATTTATCATTTTCTACTCAAAATCTTTATAATTATTGATTATATTGTAGTCAAATTTTCCTTTCTTAATTTTTCTATTTTTGTTCCTTTCTTCTCCCCTAGCTAGTGGTTTGAAACTGTTACGGTTAAAATAATCATAGAGAAAGGCAAGTGCAATTGCTCTTCCTTTTTTAGTTGGTCCCCACAATAGCAAAGTAATTTTTAGAGTAAACAATCATTTTGTCACAATAGTCATGAAAATTATAAAACATATTTAAATATGTCTTTAGTAAGTTGGATCTATAGTGTTAACACAATAGTCATAGAATATTTCTTACATTAACCAATTTCATCTATGAAAAAAGTTTATATATATATCATGATTTTTCTTTTCAATACATATAATTTTTCTTGTGATTTTGATAAATTCAGAAACTACAATTACAATTTAAGAACAAAATAATTATTTACAAGTTAAATAGTTCAGCTGATTTAAGTTAATTTAATAAAGATTAAACTCTAAAGTAAAATATTGAGCTTAACTGATCAACGAGTTTCCGCTATAACGAATTATTTGAAAGAATTCAAATTCAATTTCTTGTGAGAACAACTTTTAAACTGACTTAATTACCCTATAGCTGAATTCTAGATTGTCAGAATCTCAAAAACTAGAGGATTAATACCAAAAAACGAAAAATACTAACATTAAACATCTACCGACATTAACTATAAAAAAAGGAGGGACAAATGATTTTTATTTTTTATAGTTTTGACAAAGGAAGAAATGATTATTTAATGATAGTTTTCCTCTTTTTAGAAAAAATAAAAAAATATTGAATAATTTATTCACCCTTTTGTCCCAACTTGCAAGTGGTAGAACCATTATACTCTGTAAGCAATCTTCAAACTTACCCATTTGCTCTTCACAAAGTTCCAATCTTTATCACTTTTGAATCAAACCCTCAAACAGAACCTTGAGAAAATGCCAGAATCTGAGGAAGAAAATCAAGACTTTCCTCACAAGACAAAAACATCCTTAGAGGAACATGTTTCTGCTATGGATTTTGATCTTGATTTGGAAACTTCATGGCCTTTGGATCACATGTCTTTTATCTCAAATCCCATGTCACCTTTTCTGTTTTCCACCATCTCTGATCAACCTTCATCTCCTTTATGGACTTTTACTGATGGAGAAGATGAAAATCATGCCAAGTTTGCAGCTTCAGCTTTCTCTGATTGCCACAAGATCTTCTCTTGTATGTTTTGTTTTGTTCCTTTTAGATTGGTTTTCTGTTGACTTCAGTTTTTTGCTTAATTAGTTCATAGTTGACTGTAACTTGAATTGATGCAACCACTTTTGCTTTGTTTGATTTGAAAATGTAATATATGAACTTGAATTTATAATTATTTTCCTTAATTTATTAGGAGTTTTCTTTTGCCTAACTATGAAGCGAACGGACACTTCCCGGATGCAGACACTCCTTGGATTAGACGTGTCGTTGTGTCAGACACACGTTGATGTATGACACTTGACACAACACAACACTGAAACATGAATACATTGAATTATGTCATTTTCTCAAATGATTAGTGGTGTTCATGTGTCCATTCGTGTCCGGTGTCTATGTCCGTGCTTTATGGATAACCTTACTTGTGAATTTAGGTGTATTTTGTAGTTTATGTAGTGAGCTACATTTCTTCGAACTAAAGTTACTGTTTTTCAGGTGATTCAAATTCAATAACTGAGAAGCCGGTGGAGAAAGATGAAAACAAAACACTTTTGCCACCCCTTTTGCCACCAATAGATAATTTGGATAGATATTGTGGAATCAAGGAAAAGATGACACAAGCGCTTCGCTACTTCAAAGAATTGACTGAAATGAATGTTCTGGCTCAGGTTTGGGCACCTGTGAGGAATGGTAATAGGTTTGTACTTACAACTTCAGGCCAGCCTTTTGTGCTAGATCCGCATAGTAACGGACTCAATCAGTATAGAACGGTCTCCCTGATGTATAAGTTTTCTGTGGATGGAGAGAATGATGGAACTCTTGGACTTCCCGGTCGAGTTTTTCAGCAGAAGCTACCAGAATGGTCTCCTAATGTTCTGTACTATTCTAGTAAAGAGTATCCCCGCCGAGATCATGCTCAACATTACAATGTTCGGGGAACCTTGGCTTTGCCTGTTTTTGAACCTTCGTTGCCATCATGTATCGGTGTTCTAGAGTTGATAATGACTTCGCCAAAGATTAATTATGCTCCTGAGGTTGAAAAAATCTGCAAAGCACTTGAGGTTCAGTTTCTTTCAACTCTGCTATTTATTCTAAGTTTTATTGGTTTTCATATATTTGGTGATTACCATGTGACGAACCGATATTTGGTAGAAATGTTGAATAAGTATAAACATATTTAGATTCCTCACTCACCTGTTGTTGGTTTCCTTGCAGGCAGTAAATTTGAGGAGTTCGGAAATTTTGGACCATCCATTCACTCAGGTATTTTTTAAGTTTAACAGAGGTGCACTGTCAGTGTAAATTAGTTTTACATTGACATACAATGACAATTAATCATATTGGCGCATAAACCTATTTTGTAACCACACTTTCAAGGTAGAATACTAGATTCTCATTGGGTGTTTTGCGGTGACAATGCATGTCCGAATTTCTCTTTTTATTATTCTGCATGATGCATCTCAATCTGTTAAGTCTAGATAATATTGCTATTGTTCTATAGCTTACCCCTGGATTCCCACAGATTAACTTGGCAATGCTTTTAAACCAGATTTGCAATGAAGGGCGTCAAAATGCATTATCCGAGATCTTGGAGATATTGACAGTGGTGTGTGAAACTCATAATTTACCTCTAGCCCAAACATGGGTTCCCTGTAGGCATAGGAGTGTTTTGGCTCATGGTGGCGGTTTCAAGAAAAGTTGTTCGAGTTTTGATGGTAGTTGTATGGGGCAAGTTTGCATGTCAACAACCGAGGTAGCATCCTACATCATAGATGCTCATTTATGGGGTTTCAGAGAGGCCTGTGTCGAGCATCACTTACAACATGGTCAAGGTGTTGCGGGGAGGGCTTTTTTGTCTCAAAACATGAGCTTCTGCTCCAACATTACACAATTCTGCAAAACAGATTACCCTTTGGTTCATTACGCTCTCATGTTTGGGTTAACAGGCTGTTTTGCGATCTGTTTGCGGAGTTTTTATACAGGAGATGATGATTATGTGGTAGAGTTTTTTCTGCCACCTGGGATCACAGAATTTCATGAACAGAAGATGCTCTTGGGATCCATATTGGCAACAATGAAAGAACATTTTCAGAGTCTTAAGATTGCTGCTGGTGTTGAACTCGAGGAAAATGGTTCAATTGAAATTATTGAAGCAACAGATGAAGGCATTCGTCTTAGAACTGAATCTATTCCAATTGCTCAATCTATTAAATCACCACTTATACCCGACGCATCACCAAATATGGAGGAGGTACCACAGGATGATCCATCAGGGATTCATGGTGAAGACGTAGGTGGAAGCATCAATCCAATATCCTCCTTAGGAAACAAAAACATAAAGAAACCCTCAGAGAGGAAACGTGGAAAAACTGAGAAATCAATTAGTCTTGAAGTTTTACAACGGTATTTCGCCGGGAGTCTTAAAGATGCTGCAAAAAGCCTTGGCGGTACGTTCATACTCTGGCTTATAATGTGCGATAAGAATTTTGTTATCCTTATCTGGTGCTAGCTGGAAACACATATTCGTCTAAGACTAATGTCTTTCTTTTTTAATTGTCTAAGAATACAAATGCAGACTCTAATACAATGGAGTTCATCTTGTGGTAATTTTATCTCTATGAATTCATTGCTATCTTGATATACAATTATCAAAGAATGTATTATGCAATCAAAATTCTAAACATACAAATTGTATTCTTGAAAAAATTAGTAGCAGCTTTTTATCTAAAGAAAAATGAAAGAAGGTAGTAGCTCTAACATAAAGATTCTTGTTGTACAGTTTGCCCTACTACAATGAAGCGCATATGCAGGCAGCATGGGATATCCCGTTGGCCATCTCGAAAGATCAACAAGGTTAACCGTTCCTTGTCCAAGCTCAAGCGTGTTATTGAATCTGTCCAAGGTGCTGAAGGAGCGTTTGATTTGAATTCCCTCGGTAATAATCAACTTCCAATTGTTAGTTCTTTTCCTGAGCCTTCTACTCCGAATAAGTCCAACCGGCAAGGCTCGTTAAGCATCAAGCCATCAGAGCCTCAGATGAAAGAGAATGAGTTTGACGCCTCTAAAGTATCAGAAACAAACATACAAGTTGTAATGGAAGATCAATTACTAGGAGGAAGGAAACATAGTCTCGATAAAGAAGTGATTAATGATAAAGGTGTGTCTATTAGGGAAATTGGGAAGGACCGAAAAAGGACTAGAACTAGGAGTGGCTCGAGCGAAGATAGCACAAATCCTGCTTCTCATGGTTCTTGCCATGGTAGTCCTCCAAATGAAATTTCAACTATAAGAGATCTATTCATTCCATGCAACAATGAGCAATGTGTTGTGTTGAGGGGATCACCAGAGTCGAGAGTGCAGCCAACTAATGCATTCAACTCTCCAACTGCTCACTGTTTGCCTGATAACGTGCTAGCAGAACTTCAAGAGCCATTTGGAGGAATGCTAATAGAGGACGCCGGAAGTTCAAAAGACTTAAGAAATTTGTGTCCTTCGGTAGCTGAGGCCATTTTGGAAGATATGGCTCCAGAAGCTTGTGGAACTAATCTTCCAGGTTCATATATGGCTCCTCCTAAACAATGCATGGATACTGTTAATAATAATTCAGTGATGCCTTTCGCAGTTAGAAAAGAAATGAAAACGGTGACTATTAAGGCAACATATAGAGAAGATATCATAAGGTTTAGGGTCTCTTTGAACTGTGGCATTGTTGAATTGAAAGAAGAAGTTTCCAAAAGATTGAAACTAGAGGTTGGTACATTTGATATCAAGTACATGGATGATGATAATGAATGGGTTTTGATAGCATGTGATGCAGACCTTCAGGAATGCATGTATGTTTCAAGATCATCCGGAGGAAGCAACATAATCCGGGTTTTGGTGCATGACATAACGTCGAATCTTGGCAGCTCTTGTGAGAGCTCAGGGGAGTGACAAGTGTCGGTACATACTACATAGGTTCAATTTGTAATCTATTGTTTTTGTTTAGGTCCTTGTGAATTGTGATCATTAGGCAGATAGGTAAAAACAATATTGATTTTGGCTAAGATATGCTCAAATTGTAAGAAGTTTGAGATTAGATTAAAGAATTTTCACTCTATTAAGTATTATATCAGTCAGAAAAGTTTAAAAATCATGTTGATATTGAAATCCAAATCTTATGGCATGTCTTATTTTTGTCTTACTTTAATGGTCACACACAGCTCAACATGCTGCCTTAACAGCCACAAGAGTCTTGTGACAAGAGTAATGCTAGATAAATGAAACAAAATTGTTATGGTTCCATTCCATTTCTAGAAGAATATCTTGTGTGCCTTGTCTACTTATGTGGATCAGTTGGGCCCCTAAGGTTGTCCTCCACAACTCCTAAGTCCTACTTTCGATTTCATGTCATTGACTCATTGTCATTGGTTGTCTTCTTCCTTGTCATGAGTCATGACCTTCTTGGCACATGATTTTCTCGGTTGTAAATATGTATTGGTTGGTATTTCATTATTGTGAGGTGAGAGAGAATAGAAACGTGCATCTGAGTTCTGTTCTATCATAATTATGAAAACTAGAATGAGATTTTAGTAGTTTGAAAATATCCTTCTACTCGGAATCATTCATTTGGGTAACTATCTTTATTTCAAATTTGTCATGCTACTTAGAACGCAATTGTGTAAATAGTAAAAATTAGGGAAAAAGAATTCGCTTTATAGGATGCAAACTATGAACTGAGTTTGCTTTCTAAAAATTGTCTTCTTCACCCTTCTCTCATCTCCTATGAAATAATTTTGATTGAAACAGTTCGCAAGTTGTGAACCCTTCATTCACCCCAAGAAAATATTTCGAATGGAACACTATGAGCGAGTGGTTAACAAATAAAAAGAGATTTAAATTTATAGAATTATACGGTGTGTGCGCGTGCATGTGTGATTGATTGATACTGTCATGACCGCTCAAGTGGCCAATGATTTCAACTCAAAATTTGTAGTACTCTGCGTAGCGAGTGACAATCAACTCAAACTCGACGTCCGCCCCCCATAGACGAAATGAATCATGGAAAAAAGAGTTCCTTTCTAGAATGCAAACTAAGAACTTAGTTCGCTTTCTTTTCGGGATATTTTTCATCTAGGGGCGCAAAAGTAGGGATGGCAATTTACCCATACCCAGTGGGTACCCACAAAAAATACCCACGATGGGTAGGGTAAAAACCCGCATTTTGGGTATGGGCATGGGTATGGGTAATTATCCATAAAATTGAGTGGGTATGGGTGCGGGTACGGGTATCTTAGGTACCCACCCCATATACCCATATAGTATATTTTTTTTTTTAATTATATTATTATATAACAATATATATAATTATTTTTATAAAATACAACATTATTATATTATTACACATTTTGAATAAAAAAATGTTTATTTATAACATAATGTAAATATGTCAATAGAGAAATGAACTTTAGGATGATTTTACTAATAATTTTGTTTATAATTTTCATGAATCAACATTAAAATCTTCGAATTTTTTTAAATTTTATTAAAATGATATGATATTTTATAATTGATCAATTTATTTTTAATAAAAATGCGGGTAACGGGTACGGGTATGGGTACTTAGGTACCCATAGGGCATGGGTACGGGGACAAAAATTGTCACCCACGCGGGTATGGGGATGGGCACGGGTATTTTTTCAAACTGCGGGTATGGGGATGGGGACTATAGTACCCTACCCATACCCTACCCATTGTCATCCCTACGCAAAAGTAGGATTTGAGTTTAAAATATTGCCACACAATTTCAGGGGGTGCGTGAGGTTTTTTGGGGGCGCAAAAAGCAAATCTCTATATTTTATATAGAGAATGTCGGGCCCAGGAGAGTCTCACGGGTCATGGGTGAATCTCTTCACGTCCATGATCTATTACCACACTCGCTTATTGTTTTCCCAAGCGGCTCTACCACTATTAACATGAGGGAGAGCATCACTGGATTTGATCAACTGACTTTTGACACCACACTTCGGCCAAGGTTATGGTGCATAAGGGGGATGTTTATGCACCATGCATATGCCCAGAATTACTCACGCCCCCCCCCCCCCCCCAAATTACTCACGCGCGCCCCCAGCCCCCCCCCCCCCCCCTACAGACTCGCTCTTCCCACCCCCTTTCTGCTGATTACACACATTATGTTTTTTTTTTTAGCCTACTGGGCCTGAAAACTCAGTTCCTTTTTTGTTTGTTTGTTGGTTTTTTTTTTACCCAGTTTACACCCCCAGATTTTATTCTTTTTCTCCCCTAGATTTGTTACAAAATCATTGGTTATTTATGCAATGTTATTTTGAAAATCATTATGAATAAAATATGGTTTTAGTTATAATATTTATGTTAAATTAAATATAAATATTTTATTTGAAACCATAAGAGAGCTACTTTGGTTTTCAGATACAACACTAGTGACACCATTAAGTTATACTTATGGTACCAATTAAAATATTTATTTTAAATTAAATATGAATATTTTATTAGAAACCATAAGAGGGCTATTTTGGTTTCAGATACAAAACTAATGAAACCATTATGTCACACTTATGGTTTCAGTTATAATATTTATTTTAAATTAAATATAAATGTTTTATTTGAAACCATAAATGAGCTACTTTGGTTTTCAGATACAACACTAGTGACACCATTAAGTTATACTTATGGTTTCGGTTAAAATCATATTAAATTAAAATGATTTTAATTAAATAGTTTTGTAGTACAGATCTCTGAAACCATTCCACGGCACAAATGGTTTAGAAGTACACATCTTTGAAACCATTCTACAGTAGAAATGGTTTTGGCATGATTTTAGTTTAAAACTAACTACAAAAATAATTAATCATACATAATACTCTGAATTTTATCCCTAATCAATAAAATAAAATTCAATCAATCAAAATTAAAAGCGTGATAAAAAAAATCTGAGGGGTGCGCTAGAAATCTAGAAAAAATAAATAAATAAATAAACCTGGGGGGTGCGCTAGAAATTGGGGGGATGGGGGCTAGAAAATGGGGGGCGCGCGTAGCAATTGGGGGGGGGGGGGGCGGGCGTAGCAATATGAGGGGTGCGCATAGTAATTATGCACCATAACCCAACCCCCACACTTCCATCCAACACATGAATAATTATTGCAAAGATGAATCCGTCTGCAAACTCACTCTATATAGAAATAAATTATAATAAACAAAATATATTCCTAGAAATAAGAAATAAATCCTAAATATTCTAATTGGAAATATAAATTATAAATTTTAATCGTATCTTATTCTAAATCTAAAATATAATTAAATCTATATTAAAAAATTTCAAAAAATATTTGGTATATTATTCTCAACGTAGAAAAAGGTATATTAATCTCAACACTCATTAACCGTGTTTAACTAAAATAAATTGATAAATTGCAAATTCTAAACTAAAAAATTAGATATGGATTATGGAAAAGTTTCTTAAAAATTCTAAACTAGAAAAAGTTTCTTAATATTGAATTATGGAAACTAGTATGGATTAAATATCTTTCGTAAGTGAAAAATTAAGTATCAAATCCAAAATAAAGAACAGGGATTTCATTAAATATGGATTTTGAATCGTACATTGATAGTCAAAATGTAAAAACATTGATAGATAAAATGTAAAAGCTATTCTACTTGATGATGATGATTTGTTAGATAGAATTGTTATTGCACGAAGTGCGTAATCGAATTGATGTGAGCAAACCTGAGTTGCAATCCCCACAGCAAGAATCACTGAAAGGTTTTCCTTTACCTTTATTTTTTTTTACGCATTTACCTTTATTCTTATGCAAAGCATCTACCGTTGTTTTGAATGGAGCATTTCGTTGATATTAACAGTATGCCGATTCATTAGACTTCCACATTTGGCCAATATAACCTCGAACCCATGAAAATTTTCACCATTACTTTAAGTGTTTACTTAGTGATTGACATTGTAAAATAATTTCACACTGTTAATCAATTACAACTATATTTTCTGCCACATCATTCTACTGACCTTCGCTTTCTTGATATGATATGAAATGTCAAATCATTCTTATTAGTTATTAGTTTTCATTGACAGTGTGTGTTCTTCAAACTCTTTAAAACAGTTCATTATAAAAATTTAATAAAAACACCCAGACCTAAACTTTTTAGAACTTTAAATAAACTTTTAAGTATATTGTGTTTTGAAAGAAAAAAAAAATTCACCACCAGTATCCGGTCCACTGGACCACCTAATCTGGTTCAGGGGTTAAATTCTGGTATCAAGTGGTTTCAACCTCCTTCCGATTGCAGTTACGGGCGATCGAAACATGATCCTCTCTACCAAGTTCAACGTCAATTACCACTGAATCAACTAACAATCGATTGTTTTGAAAATGTTGAATGTTTATAATTTTGAGCTGTGATTTTATCAATATTAATTTGTTATTATTATTTTTAAACTACATCAATAATAATAATGTACCCAAAAAAATTTAATAATAATAATAATAAGTAAAATAACAAAAGAGGAAGAATGGAAGTAGTTAAGAATTATTAAAAACATGAGAGATAATCTATGGGAAAATAGGTATCAATGCATTCCTAATATATAAATAATAGATGGTAATACAAACTGTCAAAATAAATAGATGGTAATACAAAAGGTGTATATAACAACAACAAAAAACATTAAAAGTGTGTGCCTGCTTTTACAATAAAAATAAAATATGATACCAAATGGATCATAAACCTTTAATGGGCAACTCATATTATTCTTGTGACTTTTTTTAACGGTGAAACTGAAGGTTAATAATTACTTACATCTTTTCATAGAATTAAACCCTGAATATTTAACTCCCTAATATTAGTATGTGACTAATTTTATCTAATCAGAATTTTTGGAAGATGTAAATAATTTCCATTTTTCAAAATGATAAGGTGAATCCATATTATCAAAATGTATAGCAATATTCACCGGGACAATCATTATTCATTAATTTATGAACAAATTCCTGAAATGTTTACCTGAAACAAAAAATATTACCACACGACAGTGGATAAATTGTTATTTTTTATATTATTTTTAGATAAATCGAGAGAATAGCAGACATTAAATGATCGTTAGAATCGTCTATCATATTCTCATAATAATATAGAATATAAAATACAACAGAAATAAAAACTAAAGGGACATACAATTAGAATCCATAAAGCCATACAAAATTGCAAGTCCGCCCAAACGGTAATACAGATAGATAAAACATCGTAAGTCGAGTCGATCCTAACAAACTCTCACCAATCAAATTTATTAAGGTTGTTAAAATTGCGATTTAAAACTTATAATCTATAGATTTGACGTTTCTAGGTCAGCATTTCGAGTTAAACTGCAGGTAGAAACATTTTTGGATAAAATCGTAGCTTTGAATGATTTAAATTGCTCTAAAATCATTGAAATCGTGTAAAATTGTTGGTTTTTACTCTTTAACACGATTTTACCCTTTTTTCTTGTAAATTTAAAAAAACCCATTTTATTTTTGGATGTCACTTTGATGATTTGGTGGGTAATTTACATAGTTTGAACCAAATTTATGAATATTACATTTTATTATGGTGATTTTGTATATTTTTACTTTTAAATTATGTTGAAATTTTAAATTATTGATGCATTTATATATTATAATATTATATAATTAAATAAGTGTCGTGTAGATCATATCTCAATAGAACTAAAAGGTGAAAACAAAAAGATATTCGCTAATTCAAATTGGTAGAATAGATCAGATTCAAATACATCTTCCATATTGGTGTAAACGAAAATGATCAATTAGCGAACAAACTCATAACATCTAAGTTAATAGCATACAAAGCACACTCATGCCAACAAAGAATGTGTTAAAATCAATGTAATTGGACTCCTATGTATTTTTTTAGAAAAAACTAATTGGACTGCTTATGTATCCAGATCTACATTGTTGACGAATTTAAGTCAATGTGTAAATCAATAGCTGACCGAAATTGATCCATCAATCCAATCAAACAAACGCAACACTACATGTCAAAATGGAAAATCAAACATCGCTCGAAGACTAAATAAAATGGAGAGCTTCCTTCTTACTCTCTCAAAGTGGAGAGCTTGCTTCTTACTCTCTTACTAGTTAGAGAACTTATTTTGAGTTGGAATTGCTTTCTCTGCCAAAATAATTCAACAGTTTGCTTTGTGATTGATTTCTTCCCATGGCTAGTGAAGAAAGGTTCTCTTCCCACCCCCCATGACTCTTTTTAGCTCTCCAATATTTCAATTTTACCCCTATACAAAAACTTCGGAACGTGTTTTTCGAAGTTTTTCTAGTTCAAATTCATCAAAATTTTGGAAAATACATTCCGAAGTTCGTATTCTAGGCAAAAAAAACTTCGGAAAACGCGTTCCAAAGTTTAAAACAACGGGCAAAAATGGAAATTGGAGGGGGGGGGGGAAGAGTCACAGAGGGTGAGAAGAGAAAAATTCGCTAGTGAAGATCTTGTTAATTTGTGGAATGGAGGTGAGGAGGGATTTTCGTTTTAGTTTGATGAAAAGAGAGAAAGAGGAGGATCTCTGGTGGTGTCTTATTGGAAGGCTTCTATGCGATCTAGGCCAATCTCTGGCAGCCGGTGAAAGGAGTTACAATCAAGGAAGACAAGCCAGGGTTATTCCTATTTCATTTCAATGATCAACTCAGAAGAACTAAGTTACAGTAATTTTGAAAAATATATAGATGTGAAGAGACTAATAACATTATTGAGCAGTAAATCTCAGAAGTTTATTTTTGTTAACATCTGATAATTTAGTACGAAGGAAGCTGAACTTGTTGCTATGCATATTCAGGCAACAATATTCTCAAAATATATTTCAAAGATATACTTGAGCATAAAACCATAGCATAGACAAAGAATAAGATTAATGCCCTTAAGTTAGGGATGGGACTGCTTAATGCTCTGAGAGAAAGCAGTCTGAAAATTTTAAAATGTCAATGTAGCAATTCAAATAAAGACAACCAATTTCAGACAGATCTTTGTTGATCGTTGAAGGTGATGAGGATGATGCTTATCGAGGCAGTTGCATTGTTTGTCATAATGGCTTAATCAAATATACTTTAACCAATAGGTATAGGCAATTCGACAACAAATGAACTATCAAAGCGAGACAAAACCATCTATAATCTACATTTGACTTTGTCCAAACTGGTTGAGGAGTTCATAAATTAAAACTCGGAATCAACATTTGAAACATCTATAGCCAACATAATTTCAAAATAATTTCTTCAGTGATATTTTTTCTAAGCCAGTTAAATAAACAAATGTCAATGTAGCAATTCAAATAAAGACAACCAATTTCAGACAGATCTTTGTTGATCGTTGAAGGTGATGAGGATGATGCTTATCGAGGCAGTTGCATTGTTTGTCATAATGGCTTAATCAAATATACTTTAACCAATAGGTATAGGCAATTCGACAACAAATGAACTATCAAAGCGAGACAAAACCATCTATAATCTACATTTGACTTTGTCCAAACTGGTTGAGGAGTTCATAAATTAAAACTCGGAATCAACATTTGAAACATCTATAGCCAACATAATTTCAAAATAATTTCTTCAGTGATATTTTTTCTAAGCCAGTTAAATAAACAAAAACGAAAAAATATGTTAAGTTTGAAAATTTGATTTGATCTCATTTCTAGTAAAATAGAAAATGTTTCCTTCAATCAAGTTCTCAGTTAAATAATAAAGCACATATAACCATAAAAAACATAAACAAAACTGAAACAAAGAAAAACTAAGATAACTTGTTCATCAAAGTATTAACCAATCATTCAAAAAACAACAAAATAATAGAGGCTGCTTATTTCTTCTTGTCTCCTGCTCCACCAGCCCTGCACACCGAAAATGTCTTAATATCAGCAAAAATCACTACCAAGTACCAACAAGTGTACAACTCAGAAATTCTTTCATAACTAATTAGATATGGAATACATAGCAATACTAAAAAAACATGGGACAAACCTCATCTTTCTAAGAACATTAGACATCTCCTCTCTCTTCTTCTTTGCACGCTTGTGTGTTCCAAGCTTTCTCTTTGCAACCTTCAAAGCCCTCTTATCTTTTCCAACCTTGAGCAACTCAGTGATACGCTTCTCATAAGGTGCAAAACCAGCAACCTCTCTAATGAGATTCCTCACAAAAAGTACCCTCTTGCTTGTTTTCTGATCGAATAAAAACATTTTTTAGAGCCACATACAAGACAAGCAGAACAAAAACAACATAAACAATATTTCATGTAATTAAATTTACTTTGTTTCTAAGACAGACAGGTTTATATAGTTTGCAAATCCAACATTTTCTTCGCATGATAAATTTGTATCTTTCGAAATAGTCGGATATAATACAAATATTAGTTTAACAACAAAAACAAGAATGACAATTCATGATTCTAACATTCAAACCATTGAGCTTGTTTACTTCTATCTAAAGGATTTGTCTACATAATTAAGAAAAATTCAAAATTTCAACTTAATCATAGCTAAACTTAAATCATAGATCACACAAAATGGCAACAACTTATAAAATTTCAAAATTAGGTTTCAACCAACACTAAAAATACTAAACACAGTGACTATACTTGATTATTGTGATTCTAATCATACAATTTATAATCTAATTAAGTGAAAATATGAAACTAAAAAAATCAAATCACAGAAGCATAAAAAAGAACTAACCCCCTTGCGAGCTGAAGGACGAGGAGCCAATTCCTTCTTGGTGACAATGTGACCCTTGTTCAAACCAACGAAAAGACCCGTACTTGGTTGTTTAGGAGCCATTTCCCCCTGTATTAGAACAAACAAATACACTTCAGAATTGTTGAGTGGAATTACATAATAAGAAATTTCGAGAAATGATCAAAACAGAAGAAAAGTTTCAGATCGACGAAGATTGAGAAGAAAAGTGATTTACCTCTCTTGCCGGCGATATTCCGAAACCCTAACACCAGAGTGTGCGGTGAGAGAGAAGCCTTGCTAGGGTTTTTCAATGAGCTTCTTCCGGTTTTATAGCAAGGGATTTAGTCGGGTCGTGGATTCATTTTAGTGGAAGGCCCGTTTGGCCCATTAATCTTTTTTACCTTTTTCTATTTAAAAAAAATATAACTCCTGTGTAATTATTTTTTTTTTGACACAACTCCTGTGTAATTATTAAAAAAAACAAAGAGGAAATAAAAAACACCTAGATGTCCTGACTATAATATGTAAAAATTATAAATAAATTATTGAAGAATCTTATAATTTTAGTGTTTTGGATTGGACCATGAATTTATTTGTATGTTGATTGGGACACTCGATCGATCTATGCATAGACAAAGCAGATTATATGGTGGACACGTCTTGATTATAAAAGATTATTGCTTAATAGGAATATGTGGATTGTCTAGCACTACTGCTCTGCCATCAAATAATTTTTAGGTCTTTGCTACCTTAATTATTTCCTTAAGTAAATTATGTCAAATGTCACTTCATGTGTGCATTATTTAACGCCCTTATTTGCAACATAATTCAACCATTGTCGATAACCAACTCCCAACTATATTAACAACCAAAGTCTTTATGCGGCAACTATCACAACTTTATTATGAAGAACTTTAGTCCATGAAGAATCATCTAGTAAGTAGGAATAATTACTCGACTTTTTACAAACAACGATTTTGGTTAAAACACTAAGAATTTTGGATCTTTTAAGTAAGTGGTTAGAAGTTTGATCTTCAACTCTTGCGTAAGATAAAAAGTTCGGTTGAAAAAAAATAATCCACTCAATGTGCACCACAGATTTTGCGACGGATACGATAATTAAAAAAAAAAACTCATATCATATAAACTTAACTTTGTAAGATGAATGTTGTTAGGTTTAATAAAAATGATTAAACTTACATAATAGACCAATGTGCTTTTCATTTTATATAGTTTACATTAATATCACATTTTCTCTTCATACAAGCATTATTTAATTTTTTTTTGTGCTAATTGCATTTTACATTGTAAATTATAAACTTAAGTGTGTTTTTCTATTTATTTATTTTTAAAAATTATAAAAATGACTTATGAATACGTATTTACAAATTTTAAGTGTCAAATTGGTGAAACTCAAGTGGTTAAATTTGGTTAAACATAAAGTATGGATCTATGTTGCATACTATCTACCTCACTTCTCTTGACCCCTCTAATCATAATTTACAATGTGAATATGTGATTATATGGAAGGAATCTCCACTTATTATTCATCGAAGCAAGATCTAGAATAATCAATTATTTACACTAATAATTCATTTCATACAAAATCAGCATGTCATCTTCCCCCAATCCCCACCAAACTTTGCAACCATGAAAAACGCAAAACCAATTTTGCCTTTTGACTTGCGGTTGCACCTGTGTTATACACATTTACGTTGAAAAATCAATTCTTTATTTCAATTTCTATTTTCTATACTACAATATATATACAAATTAATACAACTCAGCACAAGGTAAATCCAAATTTGTCTCTATCATAAGAACATCCTACAAGGTTGTTTTCTGTTTTTTTTATTCCTCCGACCAAAGTTTCATCTTTTGATGTTTTGGTTTTCTGGGTAACACTTTGACCAAAACTTCAATTTGGTCTTAAACTCCAATTTCATGATTAAGCTCTTTGTGTTTCTGGGATTCTCTGTAAATCATCTCTGTTATCAATTTTGATATTCACAAAGTTCAAATTCCTTTTGTTATATTTTTTTTTGTTGTTGAAGTTTTTGTATTCTTCAGGTTGTATAATCTCATAGTACCTTATTGATATAATCCGTTTGTTTTGAGTGGAATTAAATGCTATAGAAGTTAAGATTGTTGTGTATTTCATAGTTTCCTAGCAGATCAACAATTTTTCATCAAGTTAACAGTGACCACTATTGAATTCACAATTTTGCATAGTGTGAATGTTCTATATATTGTACATCAAATAGAGTAGTACTACTATTGTGGTATTGTGAAACTTTTGTTTGCACTTCAACTTGAACATTTGAAGTTGATATCTATATCTGTTAAAGCAAGTCATTTCCTTCAGGAATTTGGCATTTGGGGAAAACCAATATTGGTTTTCAGAAATCCTTAGTATACTACCGGGGTCTAGCGCAAGTGGTTGGTGTGCAGTGTGTGTGAGTGTTATAAACCCCGGGATATCAAGTTTGATTCCTGCTCATAGATAAGAAAGTAGTTAGTATTACTAGGTTTTAGGCACAATGTCAATTATTTGTGGCTTGCCTCTTGTTGAGTGTGTGTATTGTCTAGCTTGCGCTCGTTGGGCATGGAAAAGATGTCTCCATACGGCAGGCCATGACAGTGAAACCTGGGGCTTTTCTACAACAGAAGAATTTGAGCCAGTCCCACGTCTTTGTCGCTATATTTTAGCTGTGTATGAAGATGATCTTCGTAACCCTCTTTGGGCACCTCCTGGTGGCTATGGAATCAACCCTGATATGTTATTACTTAGAAAAACATATAAAGATACACTTGGCCGGGCTCCGCCTTATATATTGTATCTTGATCATGATCATGCTGATATAGTGCTTGCCATAAGGGGACTAAATTTAGCAAAGGAGAGTGACTATGCTGTTCTGCTTGATAATAAATTGGGGAAGAGAAAGTTTGATGGAGGGTATGTTCACAATGGGTTGTTAAAGGCCGCTGGTTGGGTTATGGATGCTGAGTGTGAAATTTTGAGGGAACTGGTTGAGAAATATCCAGATTATACTCTTACTTTTGCTGGACATTCCCTTGGATCGGGAGTAGCTGCAATGTTGAGCATGGTGGTTGTGCAACATCAAGATAGACTAGGAAGTATCGAGAGGAAGAGAGTCAGGTGCTACGCTATCGCTCCTGCAAGGTGTATGTCGCTTAATTTGGCAGTCAGATATGCGGATGTCATAAACTCTGTTGTGCTTCAGGCAAGTTATCAAAAACTTATTTGTTTATCTGAAGAATCTTCAACATTCCTTTGAATATTTTTAGAACAAGTAGAATGTGATGGAGGTGAGATTAGAGCAATTTTTGATATAGAAAGTAGTCTTCTTTAAATTGATGTACATAAAGATGCAATTTTTTTTGGGATAAAACGATGCAAATGTTTTAAATAAAGAGAAATACCAAGAACACACACTAGCACATTTTCTTGGCGCTCTTATGCTATTAGGTGAAGTAAGTTTCTTACTGATTCCTCTAATAGAAGTGAGCCTAGAATAGATTATTTAGTTGGGCTGACATAAGATTTCGCTCGATTTTGAAGAGTGCTAAACTGGTGTCAAATAGTATGCTAATAGTGTTCTTCTTCTAATTAAGGATTCCATTAATGTGGTATGAAAGCATGACGGGAAGACAAAGTTCCATAATGTTGTTAAAGCATCATATTGAGACAGAACCAAGTTATTGAGGACTTACAATGAACTTGTGTTTAACACAAGACAAATATTTTCATAAATTTTGTTTGATGTGATAGCAACATAGTGGAAAATGCCTGGTTGTTGTTATATATGTCCTTATACTTGATTCATGCAGAATATTGTACTTTGAAGTTAACCGCTCTTTTCCTTGTTCAGGACGACTTCTTGCCAAGGACAGCCACTCCGTTGGAAGATATATTCAAGTCTCTTTTCTGGTATGTCATAAGATCCCATATACGGGTAAGACTACACAAATATTATGGGGTCTTCCAAGTTCATTTTTTGAGGTTATGCTTTCAAATAGTTAAGTGATTAGTTGATGTGAACAGTTAAGTGGAACGGTTGTCTGTGTAATTTTAATGTTTTCATGGTAACATTGTTTCTTTTGGTTGGCAGTTTGCCATGCTTATTATGTTTGAGGTGCATGAGGGATACATGCATACCAGAGGAGAGGATGCTGAAAGATCCAAGGAGACTTTATGCACCTGGTCGCCTTTATCACATTGTTGAGAGAAAGCCTTTCAGGTATGGCTAAGGATTCCACAAGGGTTTACACAGACCTGTAACCGTAATTTTGGAAACTATCCGCAGTTTAAACAGTGTATCAGTTTGATTGTGTAGCATATGTTTATCTTGTTTCTTCCTTTGAAATATATGCAAATATGGTTACGTTAAAAAAATAATATGCTTTTACAGCTTTTTCTTTTTGCTTTACATTTATTAAGACATTTTCTGTAAAGATGTGGAAGGTTTCCTCCAGTTGTGAGAACAGCAGTTCCAGTAGATGGAAGGTTTGAGCATATAGTTCTTTCTTGCAATGCTACATCAGATCATGCCATTATTTGGATAGAGAAAGAAGCCCAGAGGGCTTTGGATGTAAGTCTAGCAGCCTTGTAATATTGCTTTCTGATTCTGTGTCTCTTTATCTCTGCCTTAAGTTTATAATGCTTTAGAGAAATATGAATAATATGAAATTTAGAGATGTAATCATATCAGCTTTTTTCAGCATCACAGTAATAACAATTTCTATGTCTCTGCTACTTCTCCCTTGACCCTTGTGTTATAGAATCAAAAAAGTTTTTGACAATTTCCTCCCTATGTCCTTCCTGTATGCCTATAAATTATCATAAATTCCCCCTACTTATGGCTTGTTTGGATTGACTAATTAGGACTTATCGATTGACATAAGCACTTGTGAGACTATTTAGGAGAGCTTATGGAAACAACTTATGACATGTCCGTAAGCTGTTTTCAACTTATTTTCGTAAGCTCTCAAGGATAGCTTATGAAAACAGGATATAGCTTATTTGAAAAAATATTGACATAATTTAATCTTTTGTTTTAAAAATAACTTATACATAAGAACTTATATGTCAAACACTTACGCTATAAGAGCTTAACTATATTGTTTATCGAAACAATGTCTATATCAATTTGAGTTTCTTGCAGCCTAAGTAAGGAATCAATCAAGTTCAGTAATTTGGCATTTTATTTAAATTTTGATGACATATTTTCCGTTTGATTTCTGCCAAATGCAGTTGATGCTTGAGAATGATGATACAATGGAAGTACCTGCAAAGCAAATCATGGAGCGTCAGGAAACTATGACAAGACACAGCCAAGAATACAGAGCAGCATTACAAAGAGCGAAAACATTACACGTTCCACATGCTTATGCGCCACCATCAGAATATGGAACTTTTGATGAGGAGGGAGAGGAGAGTTCAAGGTCAGAAGCCGAGTCTTCTGTTAGTTCAACTACAAGGAGTAAGGCGGAAGAAAGCTGGGATGTATTGATTGAGCGTCTTTTTGATAAGGATGAGCACGGCCACATGGTGCTGAAGAGATGATGATCATGCAATTTGTGTGTACTAAAGTATGAATTATTCATTGTCCTGAAAACTAAAGTTCATTCATTCTTTTGTAATTTTTGGTGTTCAGTTTAGCTAGCTAGAAGAGGGAATAACATGGAGCGAAGATTAGTAAGTTTCTTACTGTAGAAATTGTTGGGAGTCACTTCTCTTAAGCTTCATATATGTAAGGATGTACTCATGATGTAATTGTGTGAGAAATACAGTTTCTCTGTTCTGTTTGCATTAGTTATGTCGGTTACACTTACAGTTTTGTTCATTACAACTGTTTTTATAACTGTTTCAGCTTAATCTGCGTATATTTTGTGTTTTTTGCAAAGCTGACTAACTTAGCAATTTATTCGATAAATAAAATGAAATTTGAACAATATGGTGAAAGAACAATAGGCATTTTGTTAAGAGATCTCTTATGTTAAAATGATGTAGTCCAGAAGAAAAAAAAACATTGAGGTTACATCCGTAGCTTATAGTAATGAACAAATATGAGTTGTTAAGTGGAAGAGACTTGCTTTGGTTGAGTGTGCATTTTTATTTTCACAGGAAACTTTCTTCGTAGGCAATTCTGTTTGCGATAGACAATAAATATTAATATCTCCTCCGATGCAAATTTAGATTGCGGTTCATCATATAGTAAGAAATTAGTTTATTTTGTTAGACTCAACCATCATTAGTTTAAAATGTGCAATTCTTATTTTGATTATTACTTCCATATGTATGAAAGAAACATTATTAGAAGTCTGTCTTTTTTAATGTATGTTATTCAGACTAGAAGTCTAAAGTTTTAATCTATTGTTTTCGCCTACTAAATGGAAAGATATGTTGGTAAACAAAAAATAATCGTGTTAGGTCTCAACCAACGAGATTCTAACGCTAGCTGCGAAAGTTGTACTCACGCCCTTGCCGACAATTCAATCATATTATATGTTTATCTTAAATAGACATGCACCATCATTTAAGCCTTTGAAAAAATGTGTTCTAATTTAGTCCTTGATTATGCAAATTATTATCATAAAATAGGCAGTTCCAAAGGCAACTTCTAATCAAAAACTACTTTTATAACATTTTCATCTTTAAGAGGATAAATCAATGAAAAGTATGTCTTTTAGGGATTAAACTAATGACAAAAATACTAACTTTCTTCTTTTTTTGACTCATTGTATATTTTTTCTAAGAGCTAGTATCCAAAAGGCACATTAGATCTCTACTCATTCTTAATATGTACCATTTCATTCACAGTATTCAAATCCAAATTCTTATATTTACAGAAAAGATACAGTTGCAAAGATTTGTCATCCAAAATTCAAGCATTCAACTCCCAACTATTGGTACCAAATATAATACACATCGCACTGCACATAATAAGGGGGCATTGGTGCTTTATCCTCTTATATATTAGCTTACTTTCATTATGTGCAACAATTAAACAACAGTAACAGTGAGTCCCAAACTAGAATCTTCAAAATGCAACCAGAAATAGATAAAGAAGCCAAGAAAAAACAAGGTATAAAGAAAATTGTTAATTGTGAAGAGATGTAGAGGTTGCTTGTGTGACAAGCTAGTTAAGCTTAGGACATAACTAACATAACCACTTGTACCTACCTATGAGGGTTAGAACTTAGTAGTAATTTATTAGTTGATTCATACTCTATATAAAGATTTTGATCCCTATAGTGCTTTCTCATTTTTCACTCCTTTCATGTAGCTTGATTTTTAGCATTCACAAAAATTGAAAGAGAGCAAAAACAATGAGATCAACACAACAAACACCATAATTTCATTGCATGATGATAAACCTAAACTTATTAAATCATAGAGAAACTCCACCAAATTGTGGCATAAACATCATTATTCTTCAGCATAGCGTTGATTCTCGTTCTAAACCTTTTTTTTTTTTGTCTTAACCCTCTGGTTCTCAGGGTAAGGGCCCCAATAATCCAAAATTTGACCATGATGTCAGTAAAGTCTAGCAAAAAATCGTTCCCATCGGTCATTCTAAACAAACACTTAACAATCACTAGTATCATTTTAACTCATCAAATTTAATTTATAACAGTGTAAAACTACAACTTGAGAACATTTTATTTTGTGACAAATTAATACAAGTTTATAATATATAATAATGTTAAACACCTATCTTGTGTGGTGATGAAGAATCAATAGAAGAATTTGGTTTCTTGAGTGAGCATGATGATTTAAAAGCCTCAATTTGTGACTGACATTTAACATAATCACCCTTGTTTTCTTCCAAGCACTTTTTCAAAGCCTCAACATCACATGCTGAATTTATTTTCTTCACACTGCCAGTAGTATTCTCTTCACTATGACCCATAAGTTCCAATGAATAAAATTCTGCATTTTAGACCAAATTTCAATAGGGTCAATCACAATAATAAAATCACATAAAAAAAACTGAATTTTGGAATTGAAAACATGAATTGCAGTGAAGTTAGAAACTTTTGAGAGTGAAATGAAAAAGGTTTTAATTTGAAGCGAAATGTCGTACCGTAACGAGGCCGAGCTGGCTGCGGTGAATATAAGGGAATTTTTGAGCTGTAGAAACGAATCTATGAGGTGAATTGTAATATTGTGCGGTGTTTTTGGAAGAAAATGAAGATGCTGCGATTGGAGATGAAGGTAAAGAGCAACTCTGTAAACCCTAACACCGCTCAAAAGGGGGAAGACGATGACTAGTTTATTAAATAAACTCTTTTTCAGCTAATTGTTTAACAATGAATAAAAAACAATAAATAATGTTAAAAAAAAAGAATAATAATATTTGTATAAAATAATGATTCAATTTTATTTTATTTTTTTAATAAATAAATTGAATAAAATATGTAGTAAATATTTTATGTCACCTAATTGAGTCTCCATCATAGTTGCAAGTAAACTGATTGTATCTGATCTGAATTTTAGATTCCACAATTTCTCGCATTTAAAGGGCTCGTTTGACCTATCTTATTTTAGAACTTATGCATATAAATTAGGTTTTATGTTATTTTATAAGTTTAAACTAATAAAAATTAAATTTTTAGAAACTATTTTATCATAAACTACCTTGAAAAACTTATAATAATACATAAAAATTGCATAAGCTGTTTGCATAAGTTCAAAAATAAACTAGGCCAAAAGGGTCCAAAATATGTGTGTTTAGCCGGTAAATTATCAGAAAAAATTTTGTATTAGTTTCACTACCACAAAATCAATCTATTACAATTCATAGCGGTTTGTGACAAAACTTGTAAAAAGGAAAGATATTGTGAAAAAGTTATTACTAAATATGTCAATTTTAATCATATATAAGAGCATTATTACAACTAAATTAAAAAATGTGATGCAATAATATAAATAAAGATATGAGATCCATATAAAGAATTCATATGAATCATCGTAAATTTAGCTTAGTTGGTAGGAATGTCGCATTATATATGAAGGAGCCGTAGTTTGAAATTCAACTACTTTAAAAAAATCATGAATATGATGAATGTGAATACTATAAACTCTGCTTTAAACTCGAAAGTTGTGTTGCTAAAGAGAGCCTAAGTAGTCATCCACATAGTTCATTGAATTACAAAATGGTTAGTTGATTATTAGTTAATTAAGTGCTGGTGGGAATGATGTTCAAAATACATCATGTCATCAACTATAAGATATCCCACTTTTACAATTGGCAAATCACACATGAAAAATCTGAGTTTAAGATGATTCAACATTTCAAGTCACTGTTATGTTCTGGCAAAATGTTATGTAGTATATACATTTTATTGAAGAAAGGATTGCATTTCTGGTAGCATCCTTTTAGCATTACCAATTCTAGAGTCTGCAATATTGCTAGAACTCAATCTAAAAACTTGCCATGGCCAACATATACGTCTCACTTTACGACTATTACGTTCACGCTTCTCTGCTTCCTCAAGTTGTCGAGTTAGTTCCTCGATCCGCCGACGAAGTTCAACTCCTCTACTATCAACTAACTGCAAAGACCTCTCTGCTGCTTCCTGTGCTGCTATTGCAGTCATTGCTAGTTCTTCTTTAAGTCTTAATTTTCCATTGGATATGTCCAAAGCACCCTTTGTTTTTTGTAGTTCTTGTTTCAATGCAGCCACCTCATAAAACATTAAAACATTATCAGTAAGATATGACTATAAACAAAGAGTTTAATGGATATGCGTTGATGGTAAAAAAGTCTTTACCATTTTGTCGCGTTCTTCGATCTCTTTCTTTCCAGCTTTAACTTCCAATTCACAAGCTTCTTTCCATCTAGCTACTTCTTCTTCTGCTTCCTTGCTTTCAATAAAATACTCCTCTACCTTTTGAGTCAAGATTCTTTCTCTATCTTCTAACTCCTTGATGTAGAGTTTATTTTCTTCAATCTCTTTGATTTGTTTCTCTGCGAGACATTGGAGACGCTCTGTGTCTGACCTGGCATGATGTTCATAATAAATAATCCAAAACCAAGCTAGATCATGAACTCAATATGCTTAGTACTATAATATCAAAGTCTTTTTCACTCTCTTTATTGCAAATTATGCAGTATTAGCTTAAAACTATATCACTATGATGCACAAGAATGTATGAATTATTCAACATAATTATATGGTAAAAGTACCTAGATTCTTCCAAAGATCTTCTCAATTGAGCGATTTCAAGACGTAGATTCTTCATTATCCTTTCCACTGTTGAGGCCTTTGGAAAATTACAATAAATTTCAGAACAAACTAACCTTAAAATGTGCAATAAATCATGCCTAATCTAGTAGCAACAATACTTCTAACAATGCTAATGCCTAATCTATGTTTTTTTTTCCCTATAATTTATGTATAGAATTAAGGATAATAAGATCTTACCAAACTAACAACTTCAACTTCATAATCACTACCATCTGATTTGTTACCTTCAGAAGCACTATCTGTTGATTGCTCATTACTATTACCACCTCCCATCATGAATCCAAATCCAACTTTCTGCAAACCAAATTCAGCAAACTGTAAAAGGGGCTTCCTTTTATGATCATGTCCTTTAATTCTCTTCTCTAATGCTTCTTTCTCCAACAAAGCAACCCTAAGCAAATTATTAATATCCCTATTCTCCTCAGTTAAACTTATCAAACTATTCTCCAACTCTCTCTTCTCCTTTTTCACTAACTCCGTATATTTTTCCATCTTTGTTTCCAATTCAAATGCAAGTCTTGAAATCAACCTTGCTTCTTCCAAAAACACCCTCGATTCATCACCTAATTCTGGTTCCATATAAACCATTTCCTTATCAAAAGTTTCATCTTTTTCTTCCTGTAACTCTAACCCTTCTTTTACTCTAGACAGTGAATCCTTTATTGAAGCGAAGGATTCAAAAACCTTTAACATCAACACATTTTTGTGTTTTTCCTCAACTGTTTCTTTGATGTTTTGTACTTGTTTTCCAACCATTATATCAGAATGAAAAACATGGTCAGAATCAGAAACTTCAGTTGAGTAGGGTGAATTTGGATTTTTGAGTTTGGATTGTTCCATGTTTGAGGATTTTTATTAAGAATAGAGAAGCAAAATGAAGTTAAAGGAAGAGTTTAGAAATCAAAACTACCAGTCAACTTTCTAGTTTTGGCGGGGCTGATTGTATGGTTGGTTGACCGGTAGTAAAGTGATATATAAACCGTGATAAAATTCTGTAAAAAAAAAGTGATAAATATTGGTGATTCTAGGCTAATAGTTACATAGAAAATACTTTAAGGTAATTCAATTTTTTTGTCGCACATAGGGTACTCCTTGGTTCAACTTGACACACATATTCACCAATTTAATTTATTTTTTTTATAAAATAAACTGGGCAACAGTCCAAGAATCGACTAATTTAAGAAGACCAATTTTACTGTTCACTTACGGAAGTCTTATTTAAAGTCAATTTTTCTGCTCTGTGTGAAGTAGTCTACTAAAATTAGCACAAAAAAGAATCAAATCTTACACCTTCAAAAAAAGAGCACTCAAAAGTTTCAAACTAACACCACTTAGGGTTTGTTTGGCAAGACAAATAAGATAGCTTATATTACGTCCGTCCTAAAATATAAGATCCATTTTGACCACCGCACATATGCCAATGTATAATTTTGATCACTAATATTTTTAATTATTTATTAGTAAAAATTATAAAAACTTGATATTTTAAAAATACTCATCAAAACGAATCAAACAAGATCTTATATGTTAATATTTGCATTTATATATTATTAAAAAATATGGTCAAAATAAGATAAATGAATAGTCAAATCACTTTTCACGTTATACTTTTCGGTCACCTCCTTCGCTCTATAAAACATTATCATCACTCTCTTTGCACGCACTCACGCCTCCATCAAAAAGATAACTTATGCTATAGTTGTACACATTTGTCTCTCCATATCTCCGTAGTATAGTCACCGCTTGCTCCACAAATCTCGTTATTCTCTCTTCTCTAACCGATTCAAAATGGCAGAGAACAACAGAAACAACAACCTCGACGATGAATTTGCACTTTTTGAAAGAGTTGTCACGACGTTTTTTACGGCGGCAGGGAAAAATGCGGTGGATCTATTTTTGGTGAACAACAACATAAACATCCATGAAAACGTTGTAGACTGCACAAGATTGAGTGTTAAAGAGAATTTTTACTAGTGGACCTTCATCGGTGCGGTTCAGTCTTGTTACTCCGGTTGTCAGCCCATGCTCGAATATCATAATACCGTGCATCTTCTGAAGGTCTTGATTTGTTGCCTTCACATCCCAATCACGAAGTGATGACCGCTTGTATTTCCGATCAAGAATGAACTTATTCATTTTCTCCATGTAATTAATCTGTCCAATAAAAATATGCACATATATAGTCCACTCTTTTCAATAAACGGCAACATATGTTCTGCCTATGTAGTAACCATTCATTCTCTTCCAATAGTCAATAGATTACACCCTTAATTTTGCACCAATTACATTTTCTTATGATTCAAACACAGTCAAGAAAAACAAAGGAGTGACAGAAAATACACCAAAAGAGGAAATCCATTGAGATTTCAATTTTCAATAACTTGCAATTCCAATTACACTAAACAACAACAAAATTTCTTGTTTGCTAATATTGGCCTGCAGCACATATCTCATCAACCACGTCTTTTCTAACACTTTCATTTTCTAATAACTTTTTTCAATCTTGTAAGGCACTGTTTGAAAAATTCTACTAATATAAAAGGGATTTAATGGATATACACAGTGTAAAATATTTTTACACATACATCCAATAAAAATTTATTAACTTGTCATATCACCCCATTCATGTGGTTAGTTTGAAACAACATGTATAACATGGAAAAATAATGATTTCTTATTGGTTGTTCGTGTAAACATCTTTTACACTGTCTGCCTATCATTTTTAATCTCTATAAAAAGTATTTAGTCAAAATCATAATATTTTAAAATATATATTAAATTGTGTACTAATTGCCTTTGCAAAAAAAAAATGATGTAGTAATTGTGTGGTATACTCTCTCCGGTTTTAAATATAAGCAAAAAATAACTTTTTAGATACATTGAAAGAGTCATGTTAACATGTGCCCTAACGGCACATGATAAGCTACCTAAAGATAGAAATGTGCATTTAATGATATAGAGAATTTAATGTTTAGACAATCCTTACAACATAGTAAAAACCCTTAAGGGTTAACCCTACTTCCTTTGTGAAAACCCTACCTCATTATGTAAACAATGATATCATGCTTATGTAATTATTGATCAAACACTACTTCACACATGTCATCCATTCATTGTCCGCCATGTGTACCATCTCGCTACGTCACCTTTTACACCTCAACATCCACATCATCCGCCACGTCACTCCAACCACATCAGCAACATACTATAAAATTATAGTTTTGCCCCCGTACTTTATATATTTACATTTACACCCCACACTTTTATTATTTTCGTTTTGACCTCTATACTTTTATAAATTGCATTTTGAATCCTAATTTTTTAAAAAATTTCAAATTTGCTTCTATTTTTTTTAAAATTATAGTTTTGTCCCAATATTTTTGAAAATTACAGTTTTACCCTTAACAAAAAAATTAAAACCCTATTTGTTTTTTACACTTCCCATTAAATGGAATTTTATGATTGATTACTTTGAAATTAATGTCTAAAAGTTTTATGAGAAATTTTATAATGATGTTTATGTTTGGTTAAGTCCATATGGTTGTTTTGCTAAAGATAATATTCCAAATGTCTCTTTAGACTTTATGTCGAGTATTGAATGATTAGATAAAATCATTTATATTGATATGTTTTTGCCTATTATTTGATAATGCCTGATTTAGGTTCACATCAATAACAATCCAAAGAGAGATGAACATGACAACTGTTTTGCAGTAAAAGAAGTAACAACAATTGAGTTGTCTGAGGCAGAGATGGCCTCTACATTGCAATTTAATCTCGGTGGAACTTTCTTGCTTGAAAGCAACACAATGTGTAAAGAGTGTTTTTGTTAACTTTGATGAATGAAAATAATGACCAACAATTTGCATTTTTGCAACAAAAGTTAGCATATAGCTCTAATATGATAGACTTTTAACCACCATAAATCTCTTCTACCTCGCAACTTAAAATAATCTATTAAGTTAAGAGTGTTCAATTACCACTATAACATGGTCAATTTTATGGTGTACAAGTGTACTAACTTAATAAAAATTGATGGGTCTGCATAGAGATTTGTAGTGTACTTAACAAAACACTACTACTTCTCTTGAACTAAGAATGTCTAATTTTAATCTATAAAGATGTATCGTAAACCTTTCTATAACATCTAATGACTCTTCTAAATAAATATTTATAACGGGTGATTGAACTCTTAATTAAATGTTAATGTTTCGAATTTAACTAACTTTTACGCGCTACTTATAAATAGGTTTATAATTTATGTGCTCCGCTTACATAAAGTTTTAAAATTTTTGCGCACTATGTCAAGTATCATATCTCTAATCCCCCCAAGAGACATTTATTTCATAGGAGTGGTCTTGATTGTGGGGGTTGGTTCATCTACTTTGCCTCTTCCTCGATCAAAATCATTTGTTCATTGTTTGATCCAAGCATTGACATTATCCGATATTATTTTTCTATATGCGGCAACACTACTTTATGGCACATGATTAGTTTCAACTATTTTGATTGTTGTCTTAATGAAGTTTTCTTTTTAATTCATTGATGTTTGTCCATTAGAATCGTATTAATTGCGCAAGAAAATAGGGTAAAAATTAAATTTTTATACATGTCACTGGTCTTTGAAGGTTCCACAATAAAATTTGATATGACTGAGCTATCCAACAATAGTATGCAATGTACTTCTTGATCCTATTATCAATGACCATATGAATGATTTTTAATTTCATTATCTTAACGCGTTCCTTTATAATCATATTAATTGAGCAGCAAAAAAAGGTAAAAATTACATTTTTATACATGTCATGGGTCTTTGAAGGTTCCACTATAAAATTTGATGTAACTGAGCTATCCAACAATTCGGCGTGATGCTTCACTTGATTCGCTTTATTATGGCATTCCACAAAACATGTGCAACGCACGATTAATGCTATAAGCATGTATCCTTTTTATGATATATATTTTTCTTTTATATGAATTTAGACTTTGTAATCGTAACTTGGTGCCATCTCTAAATTATTTAATGCTTGCAACTAAATCACTTAATCCTATTCGAGCATTCAAATAATTTGCATTATCAAATATTATTTTTCTATATGCGCCAACACTACTTTGTGGCGCATGATTAGTTCCAATTTATGTAGTTATCTTTACTTGATTTGATCCTTGATGTCAACTATTTTGTTTGAAGTCTTGATGAAGTTTTCTTTTTAATCAATTGATAGTTATCCTTTAGAACCATATTAATTGCACAAAAAAGGTAAAATTAAACTTTATACATGTCACGTGTCTTTGAAAGCTCAACTATGAAATTCAATGTGACTGAACCATCCAACAATAGAGTGGTTCACTTTTGTATTGTATTATCTCATTATCAATGATGATTATATTAAGTTTACTCTTAGGCAAAAATTAAATTTTATACATGACACGGGTCTTGAAAAATCCACTATAAAATTTGGTGTGATGCTTCACTTGATTCGCTTTGTTATGGCGTTCCACAAAAGTCGTGTAATACTACGGGTCAGCGTTAGTTGGATAGAGATTGTATTCATTGATTTAATTTGGTTAATCCCTTTGTATGATTTAATCTTTGAACTCACATCAAACATTTCTATAATTACCTTATATCATACCGCTAATCTAAAGCAACAACCATGATTGACATACATATGTCGTTCCGCCGAACCCGTGAATCGCACGGGCCAGCAACTAGTTAAATAATACACAAGTTGTAATAATTTTTTTCCATATTGATGTTCTTAAAGACACAAGTTAACATTCCCCATATTCAAAACCGGAGGAAGAATATGCTTAGTAAGACCCTGAATAAAAAAAGAGTTTTTTTTTACCAAAAATATAAATAAAATAGAGGTTTTTTTTTGACAAAAAATAAAATAGAGTTTTGTTTTGTCCAAAGACCATAATCCAAATTCCAAAGTCTTTCGTGGTTCACCCACACACCGATATAAAAACAAATTTACGCTGCTGTTGTTTTTTAGCTAGCGCTGATTGATTCCAAATATTCCATAAAAATCAATTACTTATTCTTCACTCCAAAATTCCACACTCTTCCTCATCACTCTTCCTCCACCGAGTTACCCACTCAGTCTCACTCACAACGATTTGTTATTGGATCTCATGGGTACCATCCAAGAACCACTATCGGTCGCAGAAGAGCGACTCAACGGTGTACAAAACGACACCGTTTACGTTGCGGTAGGAAACAACGCGGAGAAGAACCATAAACTATTGCATTGGGTAATTCACAATTTCTCTGGGAAGAATATTTGCCTTCTTCACATTCATCAACCTGACCTTATCAATTCGTTCGGTGAGTCTGACTCTCTTCAATTCTCCCAATTTATTATTATTATTTCGTTTAATTTTTGTTGTTCCAAGTTTTTATGATCATCAAAACTGTAATTTTTACTGGAAATTCTGTTGCTGTGGTTGTTTAATTCATCAATTGTTTATTATTGATTGAATGGTTGCTAATTTTGGATAATTAGCTTAATTAAGTGCTTATAACATTAGTGTTTATAGATAAGTTATTTGTTTCCCCTTTTGAGAAAAAGGATTATGCATAGTAATGATGGAACTGTTATTTAAATGGAATGGATTAAACTTTGACTTGTGGATTAATTTGTCATAATCATGGTTTTAAAGTAGCTTACATTTGCTAAAGTATGAATGAGTTGAATTGAGAAAGCACTTGAAACTTAGGTTTCATATAAAAAGATGAAGCTCAAGCTTGACTCATGTACTGCGTCAAAAAAAAAAGAAAAAAGAAGAAGCTTGACTCATGTACTTAAATTAAATTAACCAAATTTAAAGCTTTGATTCAGACTTGCTAAAAAACATGAAGTTTGAGCTCGACTTACGTGCATAGCTAATCTATATGCTCTATTTTGGTTCTGGTTATGCATAGCTTAATTAAGCTTGTAATGGACCTGTTCATGAAATCTTCATTATAGGTAGAGTAACTTAGGCCTTATCTGATAGCTTGGGTATTATTTAAAGAAATGCCCTTTTTGTTTGCAGACACAAATGTCTCTGAATATGAACCTAAAGACCATGCAATCAAGGCATTCAAGGAGCATGGTAGTAAAGTAGTTCATGAATTCCTAGACCAGTACATCCACACTCTGGTCCCAGCTGGGGTATTATCTCTTTCTGACTTTTTTTTCATCTATTGCCAAGCTATTTTCTAAGATGTATTGTTATTTGCTGGCACTGAATTTGTAGTCTAACTCTATTTTGTTTTAGGGAAAAGTCCAATTTACTTCCTTCAACTTAGGATTAGGATCATGTGCATAAAAAATGTGCTATAAAATCCCTGGACTTCAAAACCATGCACTTTAGTCCTTTCGTATAATTTCCTTCAAACATAAACAGAAATTGTCATCCTCAAATAACTGTGAGGACCATTTTTGTGGCAACTTTCTTGATGGGAGAATACCAATTTACCTTCTTCAATTTAGGTTCATGTGCACTCTCGTCATTAAACTTAAAAATATGACATTTTATGTTCAATTCTGATATAAAGTTAGTCTGAAGGACTAACGTACGCATATCGTGTTGAGCATTTTTGAAATTTGAGATCAGAAGTGCACATGCCACTAAGTTGGAGGGGTAAAGTTTAGCTTTTTTTCTTTGTTTTAAAGACAACTAAATTTATATATGTATATATAACAATAGAAGTAGTAACTATAACTACTTTCTTCAAAGATGTCATGGAAGTGGGAACTTCAAATTTTAAGTAAGTTTAAATTGTTCAAATTATTGGCTGCCCTCTTTAGTAACTATTTCTTAAAGAGCTCGAGAATTTGTTTACATTACAGCATGTGTGTGTAGGTACAGGCCTCTAAATTGTTGATTGAGAAGGACAATATTGAGAAAGGGATCAAAGAAGCTATTTTTCAACACAATATTAGATGTCTTGTAATGGGAGCAGCTGCAGACACACATAAGATGGGGTGCCAATTCCAAACTCATTTTTTTTTTGTTTTTTTAACTCTCATTGTGGAAAGGAAATAAGAAACTTCCTATTGTGTGGCTTTCCGTTTGCTAAGCTAGTCTAATTTGAGGAGTGTGAGGAGCGAATCACGATGATTGAATGGTCAAATTTGAAAGATCATCAAAGATCGTATCACATGCCTATCATTCCATTATTTAAAAATGTCACACAATAAGATTCAGATCTTTTAATTTTTAGTATCCCTGAAAAATCCAATTGTCATACCTATCCCCGGGTGCTAGTGCAATGGTGACTGATTAGCTTTGTAACTCAAAGGAACAGAATTTGAATTGCCATTGGGGAATGGATGGCCTAGTGCCTTCCCCTAAATAAATAATTATATCCACATCCCCTTTAAGACGATGGTCATTATTTATTCTTTATTTTTATACAGATACAACTTCTACAATTACGTCCATGAGGTGATGGTGAAGGTATGGGATCCATTAATACCTTCTGATCAAATTTTAGAGAAATTTGACATTGGTAATATTTAGGCATTTAATTTATATTTTCATACACATGAAAAATATATTAGATTTTAAGATCACTTATATCAATGAAGTTAATGATTATCAGCAATTTGTATTTTACGTTCAATGAGTTGGTAAGTTAAAAGACAAACTAAACTACTGCTATAAGAGAACTGAATATACTGAAAGTCCAACTGATTATTTCATTTTCCTTCAGATGCCCTTGTAACAACTCTTGATATTTCCACTTAGTTTTTCTTACATTATTCTGTGATGTTGGTAATAACTCAATAAGTTAATAATATGTGATGTCTCTTCCACTTTATGAAATGCGAACAATAAAACAGGTTAGATAGTGAAGACACGCCTGGAATAGAGACTACTACCCCTGTTTTGTTGATGCTCGACTCAAATACAGAAGCCAAACAATCTGAAAAAATTAAATCAGAATTGATTCCTAATGTATTGAAATATTTAGGTATTCTTGTGGAATATTTCTTTTCTTCTCTCTTCCTTTATTGTTAATTTGAAAATGGCATAGTTTTTTGTTTCAGCTCATGTCACTTATCATTTTCTATGAGGATTGTTATTTGTTAGGGGAATATAACTTGTGAAATGGTTGTGCAGATTCTAGTGATATGGAAGAGACTCAAAATGTTATTGCAAAGACAAAGTTGACAGATTTGCTTATTCATGAGGTGAGAGGTGATTGATCTCCTTCATCCTTGTTTGCACAAGTTTATGCTATTTTCACGCATGCCTTTACATTTTCTGCTTGCTTCCCACTATTTTGTGGTAGGATAATTTTTTTGTCTGTCACTTCCTCCTGCTCTTGAAAGGATTTTTTTTGCTAAAAGTCATGTTTAGAACGATATAAATTTTAGAATGATTTTTTGTAGGCATGTTTAGAATATAATAAAAAGTTCCTCCACAAAAATTTAGAAATTTTTAACATGGGGTTAATGAAATATGAATTTTTTAAACACCAAAAGCTCAAGATAAAAGTAATGAAAATCTGTACCTAGAAATCAAATTTTGAGCTCCTTTTTATAATGATCTAAACATCTTCTCAAAAAATCATTCAAAACTATATGTTGACTTAACATAAGGGACTAAAAAGGCTTGCAGGATTATTTTGTAGAGACTAAAAAGTACGATTTCTTTAAGGGGAGGGAAAAACATATTTAACCATTTTTTCAATGGGAACTTATAAAGTTGGTAGATTGGCTGTTCCACTGGCTCTGGTTCATTTTCTATCTTAACCTTAGGAATTTTAAAGCATAAAGATTTGTCGGATAAACATTTTACTCCAAATTCAGGCTAGACCGTCAGACACAATGCCTTCATTACCAGCATCCTTACCAGTATCACCGTGATGTTATGTATATGAAACATTGTTTTAAAAGATGAGTCTGAATATTATCAACTGTAACGGATTGTCAGCTTAATGTCGAAAACGCTCGTGTTTGGACATCGATGAACATGCAGTCATGTAGTAATAAATGTGCTCTATGAACCACAAGCTGATTATGGATGAACTAAATGGATTCCATATTTCTCCTGAAACTTGTATCAACCTAAATTTTTTACAGGATGATGAAGCATTACAAAACTGGCGTGCTAAGGAGATAAGTAGAAGAAAAGAAGTTGAAGAACAATTGGCGAGGGAAAAGCAAGACGTGCTAGATATGAAGAATCAGCGAGATAAAATAATATGTGAATTGCAAATGGTCCGAGACCAAAGTTCAGCTCTTAGAAACCAATTGTCTGAGTCCAATAGTACGGCAACTGAGTTGGAAGAGAAGATTCTATCTGCTGTGGACCTTTTGATAAGTTTCAAGGAAAAACGAGATAAGCTAAGGATAGAACATGCAAATGCAGTTAGGAAAGTCGAAGTGCTGACAAAAATTGGAGAAGCGGATACTACATCCTCTTATGTGGTAGAATTCCCTGCATTTTCTTTTATGGAGATCAATGAGGCAACTCATGATTTTGACCAATCTTGGAAAATCGGAGAGGGAAGGTATGGAAGTGTTTACAAGGGACTGCTTCGCAACATGCTTGTTGCCATAAAAATGCTACCCTCTTATGGTTGCCAGAGCCAATTGGAGTTCCAGCATCAGGTAATCTTATATTCTCTATTTTAGTGTCTACTTGCTTTTCTAAATATTAAAGTCAGTCAATGCTCATTAAAGACCCCAAAAAGATCTTATATTCTCTGAGTCAGTACCTATCATCTTTACTGTTTCCAAAGTATTGTACTGTGTAATTCCAACTTATGCTACACCTGACCTGACTGATTTTCAAAATATGTTTTGATGTGATGTATTATGATATGAGAGTTAGAAATTACTGGTGCGGTGAATTTATGGCATATTTCTTTTAGAAAGGATCGACTGTGATTCTCCTGAGATGTAATTTTACTTCACTTTATATCTGGATCTAATTGTCCGAAAAATTCCAACTTAATGAATATGTCATAAATTCTTCTTCCATGAGAATCTCAGTTTTATTGGTTGAATTTCAGGTAGAGGTTTTAAGTAGAGTAAGACATCCAAATCTGTTAACACTAATCGGAAGTTGTGCAGAGTATAAGTCACTTGTGTATGAATACCTAAACAATGGTAGCCTCGAAAGCCATCTTGCCTGCAAAGACAGGACTCCACTTCCATGGCAAATTCGAATATCTATTGCTGCTGACATATGCTCTGCTCTCATCTTCCTTCACTCCAGTGAACCTCGTATTATCCATGGGAATTTGAAGCCTAGTAAGGTTCTCCTTGATGCTAACTTTGTTGCCAAACTTGGTGACTTAGGGATTCCTTCATTAGTCCAGCATAGTGTGGATTCAGCTGACACAAGCCCAGTAGTACGTAACAACTCTCATGAAAATTTGGCATATGTGGATCCAGAGTATCTTGACACTGGTAAACTTACACCAGAATCAGATGTGTATTCATTTGGAATCATACTGTTACAACTTTTGACTGGAAGACCACTTTCGGGGATAGTTAGAGATATGAAATGTGCATTGGAAAAAGAAAATCTTAAAACTGTGCTGGATTTGTCAGCTGGTGAATGGCCACTTTATCAAACCACACAACTAGCATATTTAGCATTGAGGTGTTGTGAAAAGACTTGGTTGAACCGGCCAGATCTCGTGTCAGAAGTCTGGAGTGTTCTTAAACCATTCAGAACTATTTGCATAGACAGGAGACAAGAGTTGACTTCAAAGAAGCTTCAACGAGCTCCTTCTCATTTTGTCTGTCCCATTGTCCAGGTGAAGATCATAATTCATAACTTGTTCCAAATTCATTTTTATCAAAAGCCTGACTTTATTGTATGCAATATTCTTGGTCTTCATTGTATTGAATTGAAAATGCTAGGCAACTGTAATTTTTTTTCAGTCTAAACCAGAAACTCAGCTTTTCTCAACAAAAATTGAAACCTAAAAGATATCATAAGATGAGAGTAGAAATGCAAAGGGCTATGGACACTCTTACAACCTAAATTATCCCTTAGCATACTTGGTGTATGTTTGTATAGCCATTTGTAGCCTCCTAAACTCAGTTTTTACTGAGATTGGGGGCCTAACAACAGCTATCCGAATTTTGAAATCAAAGCTTTGTGTTTTTCTTTTGTTGGTGGGCGGGATGTAATATAAGAACATGAACATCTAATTCCCTTCTTGTTCGCGACAATGATAATCACAGCGGTTGTTTTTGGTTTTACAGGAAGTTATGGAAGATCCATACATAGCTGCAGATGGCTTTACATATGAAGAAGAGGCAATAAGAGGATGGTTGGACAGTGGTCACGACACTTCCCCTATGACAAACCTCACACTTGAACACACAGATTTGGTACCTAATTATGCACTACATAATGCCATTCAGGAGTGGCAGCAACAGTGAATATTTTCCATTATAATTGCACATATAGTGATGTAAATTACACTTATCTTGAAAATAGCTCTTCTCAAGTGAGCAAGTAAAAGTGTATACACTCTTGAATATAAGCTGAGTTAAGATGAATGAAGGGTATATACACTATTACTTGCTTACCTTATCTCAATAGTAACTAGTAAGCATGATCAGGTGGAGAAAGGAGGTGATAAGAGGAGGAGGAATTTTAACGAAACCTTCTCCTTTCCCCTTCAAAAAAATAATTTCTTTGTACGCACTACACATGATATTTATGGATTTTTTTTCAAAAGTAAAAAAAATAGTGATTGCATTTTTCTATCTCAATTTATAGGTTCCAACTGAAAGTCCACAAATAGAAGTTAACAACTACTAACACTGAAAGTATGTAGTAAAAAAATTAGTTGATGTATATCATTTTTTGGGTCCAGAAATATGGCTAGTGTATATATTGCTTTTCTTTACCATTAATATCATATATCATATCATATATATACTAATCTCTTTTTATCCCAATTTCTTCCGCAGTAATGCTTCACCATCATATTGGATGTAAAAAGTTTCTGGCATTTCTTCACACGAGTTATTAGTTACATATAATTTAGATAACCTTTTGGTTTAATTGCACTTTTGGTCCCCTGTTTTGCCAATTCTGCAATTTTAGTTCATCTATTTTAAAATCAAACATTTTAGTCCCCCTATTTTGATTTTTGTTGCACTTTTGGTTCCCCATCCCATTTTTTGACCAAGTGGCAACCAAAACGCTTACGTGACAATACATGTGGCAAATAAAAGTGCCACATCAACAAATATTTTAATTATAATATTAATTTTGTAATGTTCAATATAAAAGAGACTAATTTTTTTATAAAAATAAATTTTTTAAAAAAAAAATCTGGAAAACGAAAAAAATATAATTTTTTTGAAATCTTAAATATTAATTTATTTTTAGAAAAAAACTGAAAAAAAAAAATTATTAATTTTTAAAAAGTTGAAAAAACAAAAAATATTGATTTTTTAAAAAATCGAAATATTAATTTTTTAAAAAAATATCTGAAAATTTATTTTATATTTTAATTTTTTTTTAAATTAAATATTAATTTTTAAAAATTAATATTTCAGATTTTTTTTTAAAAAATTTAATATTTTTTGTTTTTTCATATATTTTTTTAAAAATTTTTAGGTTTTTTTTCAGATTTTTTAAAAAATAAATATATTTTTTGGTTATTCAGATTTTTTTTTAAAAAATAATATTTTTCATATTGGAAATTAAATACCTAAAATTAAAATATTTGGTGACGTGGAATATTTATTTACCACGTAAGTGTTTTGGTTGCTGCTTGGTTAAAAAATAGGGTGGGGGACCAAAAGTGCAACAAAAATCAAAATAGGGGGACTGAAATGTTTGATTTTAAAATAGGGAGACTAAAATCGCACTTTTGGCAAAATAGGGGTACCAAAAGTGCAATTAGGCCTAATCTTTTTATAAACATGTATCAGTATATCAAATCAAATAATAGTAAATGGAACAATATAATTAAAATATTGGTGTCCTTGTCAGCAGAGATCAAAGTTGTTGATGAAAATTCTTTGACTATAGTTTAGTTGGTCATGTAAGGTCAAAATTTGAATAGCCACTAAACAACTTGACAAAAAAAGAAGTTGTTGACGAAAAATATCTAAAAATGTTTATTTCAAAGTACAACTTTTTTATGAGGGTGAAATACAAAAGTTAATATTTTTTTTTTTTTATATAAAACAATTTTTCTTTGATGAATTATATAAAACAAAAGCTATTAATTTTATCAATCGTTAGCTAGTTCAGTGGTGATTACCACTGAATTTGATAGGGGACTACGGTTCGATCCCCCACAACTACGATCGGGAGGAGGTTGAAACCATTTGATGCCATGACTGACCCTCAAACCAAGATTAAAATTGTGGTGAAAGTCAAAAAAAGCTGTTAATTTTGAAAAAACAAAATTTTTTATTTAAGAATTTTTTTTGGCTAAGGTATTCTTAAATGTTAATAAATATAGGATAATTACTTATGAATGAAAGACAAATGACAACAAGTTGCGCCGCTAATCCTATTTAAATGGCAAAATCAATTATCTAAAAAACGACATTCACAACTCTAGAATACACAAACTTTAATATTCATAATTTATTGGTGTTTTATGATTTTCATTTCATAACACAAATGAGACTTTGAGTTAAATGGTTAATTAATGTAGTGTAGTAAAGAAGACTATAAATTTATGCAAAAAAATACTATGAATTGTAACCAAAATTACACAATAAATTTTTTTTTTGGTTAGGTAGCCTAGTGGCTAGAATTTCACCCCTTAAAGGTGAATAAGTGGGCATACCAGGGTTCGAATCCCGGTCTCTGCACTTTACGTGCAAATGTCCTACCAACTGAGCTAGGCTCACGGGACAAATTACACAATAAAATATAGTTAAGTATATACTCCATCCGTCCACTATTATAAATTTTTTTTTACATTTATTAAGAAAAATAAAATATAATAATTTGAAATATAATTTTTTTTTGGTCCTTGAAATAAGTTTTATGGAAGTATTTTTATTGGTTATTAATTATGAAAAAAAGAATGAAAGAGAGTAAATAAAATGCAACTTACGTTAAATTTTATGAAAATAAAAAATAAATAAATCTTGAAAATAATAAATGTTAGTTGTTTTGCATATAATTTGGAGGAAAAAGAAGTAGTTTATTTTTTTACTTAAAAATTGAGACGGAAGGAGTATACACATTAGCACAATAGAAAAAGCGGACAGACGGACACGAGAGTGCCCATCTGCACGCTAGTGTTATACCTGCAAATGATATGAAAATATATTTGATTTTCAGAATATATTTTCTCATGTTTGGCCACTTTATTTGAAACAACTTTGAGGGTTATCTGTCCCACAATAAAAGTCGCAGTCGTCAATCCAACAAGCAGTGAAACTTCAGTCAAATCTACACATGCATACTTTCTGCTTACCCATCCATACACCATAACATCCGCCGATCTGAGAGTCGACTATCCTTATTGTGGGACGTTCAAAAAGTTTTACAAGACTTATTGCATTGAAGCTATTTATAATGCACTCTTAGCAAGTTCGGCGCAATCACCACTAAACCAACTAAATATTGACATTCACTATTAATTTTCTTCTTATGTTGTTCCATATGTATTTTCTTGTTAGAAACGATTTTACGCCCTACTACTACAATACAATAGCGGCAGCGTGCAAGAACGATACAGGGTTCTCTCTTCCACGCCATTTTCTCGCGTTTTCTCCATCATTTTCCTTCCTCTCAAACTTTCTCAACCTTTACGCTGCCGTTTTCAATTCTTTCCAGATCGTTAGAGAATCATTCCGGCCTTCAAGCGATCTCTTCTTCTCTCGTACGTGATCTGATATCACCTTACTTAACTTTTTCTTACTTGATCTAGATTAGATCACACTTTATGATATTCTTCTATTGTTTATTTATTTTCAAAAATCAATTTACCTTTCAGTGATTAGAAACAAGATTCAATATGTAGGTAGCATTTTATTTTTATATTTATTTTATATGTATTTGAAAGATCGTGTTTACTTTGGTTGATAATTGTCATTAGTTTAGTTAATCCAAGATTAATCATAAGGTTATACTTTTTAGTGTTTATCAATTGAAAATGCAATAATCTGAATTTATACATTTTTTTTTAATTTCCATTTATGTGCTAACGAATACATTTTACATGGTTGAAGTTTAGGTTCTACATCGATCTATTTCATTATTGTTTAGTTTCGAATACATTTTTATTTTCGTCAATGATTTTAATATGTTGAGAGATTCAGTGTTCAACTTTGTTTGGCAAAAATAAATGAATATGTGTAATCGGCGCCATCTTGTTTCTGTTGTGATTTTGAATTTGTTTTAATTTTTAGGCTTACTATATTTATACTTTGTGCAGTGGAATCCTGTAAAGTTTGTTGGTTAGCTTTGAGCTGAATAGATGCCAGTTGCAAAACTTACTGCTTCAGGTACTCCCAATTTTATGAAAACAGAAGACGGAAATGATTCTTTGGATACATTAATCAGACAAGCAGTTGGAAAAGAACCGTTCCTTTCGTATCCTAGGGCTAATGACAGGCCAGCACAGTGGATTCAATTATTTCATGCTTTAGAACAGCAACAAGGTATTAGCAATCATAAGAAAGTTAGGTAATATCAAATTGTTTGAGTTGAACATTTCTTGGGTAATGATGGAGTGTATTAGGCTATTAGTCATGTGATTAGCCTTAATCAGCAAATCTAAAATTAGTAATGACATATACAACAATAGCAGAATTATATGTAAAATGCATCATGAAAACACTTTTAAGCTGGTCAATGATGCATCTGATTCTAAACCCAAATTTTCTGATATACCTTTGATTCATTTGGCAGAAATTCCAGGGTGGCCTTTGTTCTCTCCTGCAAAAGTTCAGTTATATAAGTGCGACAAGTGTACTAGAGAGTTTGTCTCACCCATTAATTATAGAAGACATAAACGTGTATACCATCGGTTGAAAAAGCTTGATAAGGTTATCTTTATATCTCATTAATGGAAGCAATTATCTCGCACGTTGTTGTTAGTTCATGCTTTTGCTGCCAGTGTATTTTCATGTTTATTTCTTTTTCAAGTTATCATCAATTTTGCCTAATGCTTCTTATATATTGCAGGACTCTAAGAAAAATAGGGATCTTTTAGGGGCATATTGGGATAAGGTAATCAATCTTTCATTAAAGTGAACTTCACATATACGAAGAATACATCTAGGTTTGATGTTCTGATTCTTTTTCATAATTTGTGTAGCTCTCCATAGAAGAGGCAAAGGAAGCTGTGTCATTTGAGAATGTGACACTACAGGTAAAACTCTTTTGCCCTTTATTTTGCTAGTTTATTTCTATGTGAAGTTATTTTAATGTGACTTGCCTTGCACACTTAATGATCACATGTCAAATTAGAAGAAATGAAAGTGGGGGAGGTCGAGTGACCGTGGCCTCTCATACTTTCTTCTTTCATATACTTCTTCACATACTCTATTCTTTCACACTTCTATTTATGTTATTTTTTTGTATCGTGTCTTGTTTGACAGTCTTAGTTCTTTTTAACTTCCATATTGGATTTGAAAACCATCTTGTTTGTTGAAACTTGAAAGGTTGAAAAGTGGCTTTTCAACGTGAATATGATTTTTAAACTTGTTCTCTGTCCTTCTTGTCTGGAAATATTATTAATCACATACATCTACTTTTGAAATTCAGTGTATAAACGAGTTACTGATACAACGACTTAGCAGTCTCTTGCTGTTCCCTGATTCAACTCTTGTTGTTTTCTAGTTTTACCCCTTTCTCCTTGATTAATCTTAATACCTTGTATTCCCCCCCACTGAAAATGCTTTCCAGGAGGTTCCAGGGTCTTCAATTTTACAAGCTCTTTCAACTCTTAGAACACAACAAGGATTCTATTCTCTTCCACATAATTATCTCAGAGCTGGCTTTTCCCTTTTGGTAAGAAATATTGCTGTCATACTTATCAATGTTCTGGTTACTTTTTGCTGGATAAATTCCTTAGGGTTATTAATGCAATACATATCTACATTGTTTGCAGGATATTGTTCAATCCAGGCCTTCTAGTTTCCCTATATCTTCTCAAAAGTTGTTCGATATTCTTGATGATTCCAGTGAAAAAACATTTTTATGTGGAACAGCAGTGTCAATGCAAAGACATGTTTTTGATGGAGAGGCTGGAAAGATTGGTCTTGAACCAAAAAATCTAGTTGCTTGCACAAGTTTCTTACTAGAGCAGAAATTGGTAATGGTTTTCCCAGCTTCAAAATCATTTCCCTGTTGCAGTTAAAATATTTTTCTTTCCGCTCTCTCTCTCTCTCTCTCACGTGTTGTGTTCAGTATTTAGTCTTAAAGAAGATTGAATAGATCATCTCCAGGATATACCTGAGATGCAGATAAATCTTCCATGATAATTAAATTGTTAACAAAATAGTATTGGATGTAGGGTATGCTATTCTATTAGTTTTTTCTGAGTTTGCCTCTTGTTTGGAGGCCTACACTGATTTTATTGTTTGGCAATTTGTAAGTTAGTTTATTTGAATATTTTTCAAACCATGGCATGATATTGCGTGAGGAGGGTGTTAGCGATAGTAAGACTAAGTCATTCTAGAGAATTCACGAAATAACAGGCCCATTGGCTAGTTTGTACAAATACATTCAATTGTAGCTAACTGATATGAATTATATTTACGATATCTGAACATGAGCAAACAAACAGTTATTCAACCAGGTATCCATTCTATATTATTGGCATAATAGTATAAAATTAGATTTCATTACCACCCTTCCCTTTGGCTTCTTCACGGGAAGGTTGTACCACTGGGCCCGTATTTTATTGTGTTTTGTTCTTAAAACAATTATCGTGAAAAGGATCTAAACTATTAGTTTATATGTACACTCAGCAATCAGTTGTTCTTTCCTGATTGGGAGTTTATACATGTAGACAATTTTGCAGATACCATTTTTCATCATCACACAGGAGAGAAACGGGTGGAAAGGGAATGTTAATGTGGAATAATATTTTGGCATCTAAGGCTGCTTAAAAACCTATATGATTCTGATGCATGATCTCAATTTAGGCATTATCAGTTAACACATGAATCCAGCACATAGCATGTCATGTGATTTGATTTTGAAGAAAAGGTGCCAGTGGAAATTAAGTTCATAGCATTTTCTCTTTGTACATATTAAAACATCAAACCTGATTCTATTGAAGTAGTTCTCAACTAGAGTTGTGATGAAATGTGAATTTACTTTAACACAGGTGAATGCGTGGCTCGCAGACAAAGATGCCGAAGCATTGAGATGCCAGAAGCTGCTGATGGAGGAGGAGGAAGCTGCTCAGAGAAGGTACATTTAATGCCATGACCACTTTATTCTTAAACTTAATTTATTGTACTTCTCCACAATATTTCCCTTTTAAAGTGCCCTTAATGTTATTGGTTCTTGTTCTTCTGTCCTGTGTGGTCTAATCTTCAATCCATTTTTCCATCTCTTTTAAAGTTCGTCTTGCTTAGTCTGGGGTGCATGTTTTGTCATCATCCTCCTTCACATAGCAGTCACCTTGACTCTTGATTGAAATTTAGGAATTGGAGTGGAGCTTGAATGTAAACTTTTTTTTGAGTAATTTTTAATAGGGAATTCATATATATAATCATTGAACCGGAGCAACTAAGAAAACAAAACCTAAGACTCCTTTTGGGAGTTTGGAGGGGAGGGAATGGAAGGGCATTGGGGAGGGATAGAGAGATAAATCCCCCACTTTGAGTGTCTTTGTAGAGAATGAGAAGGGAATGCCTATGATTGATATATATTTACTTTTGATAGTATTGTAAAAAGATGTAAAGGATTTGAAGAATTTTTCTATGCCCTTCAAAACCTCTTTCAAAATCCTCCTCCGATACATCATATAAGAAGAGTTTTGTATTATGAAGAAAAATAAACCCCCCATTCAAGTTGGAGGACTATCCTTTCCTTTCCCTTTCCTCTTCCGTTTTTTCCAAAGCCCTCTCCCTCACCTCTTAAACTCCCAAAAGGAATCTAAAGAAACAAAATTTCAACTGAGAGGAACAAGTTCCCACTTGATAAACAAATACTAGACTAAGACTGTAAGAAAGATGGATTTTAATCAAACATGCATGTAGTGCATGTTTTTGGCAATTGACCAGCTCAACTGCACAGACAGAACTTCACTAGTATGCACTATGCAACAATTTTCACCAAGTTTACCTGCTGTTACGCTCTCTAGTTTTATAAGCACTTCTAGAGTAGACTGGAAATTGACTCATGATTCATATGCAATGACTTATAATTTTTTTTTAAAAATCATCTGAATTTAAGTAATTTTTTAACTTATTTTTTTAGAGTTACTTGGGTAATCAATAAAAAGTAATAGTTCCTTAATTTGTTTTTTAAGCAAAGACAAAAGGTACATATGATGTGGTAAGAATGTACTCCTAAGTGATAGTTGTGAACTAGTCATGTAAGGATAATATTTCATTGTTCCTTTTTTTTTTTTTTTTTTTCTTTTCGGTTTTTCATTTCATTGTTCCTTTTATTAACAGAAAATCTGAGATTTTGGAGAGAAGACGCCAGAAAAAGCTTAGGCAGAAGGCGAGGAGCCGACTTGAAAATGACACAGAAATTAAAGGAAGCATCAGCGGCACAGGAGAGGATGTATCACCAGAGGAAGGATCTTTGGCTGCATGTGACTTTGGAGGACATAGTGAAGATGCATTTGCAGATCATGCTTCTTCACCACATGTAACTTATCACTTTCTAGACACCAATGAATGTGTTGATGGGGATACACAGTCAGGATACGACTGTGACACTGATCAGAACGTGGAGCCACAAACATCAGAAAGGGATGCTCAGTCAGGTTATGATTGTGACACTGATCGGAATTTAGAAAGACAGACATCACGCAGACATAATCCTCGACGCACAATGGCTGCTAGACGGCAAGGGCTTCCTAAGTCGCAACGAACTATTACCAATGGTTTGTATGCTGGCCAGAACTCTCAAAAGTCAAAGTTTGGTGTCATTCCAAAATATGGGAATGGAACAAACCGTGATCAAAGGGCAGCTCCTATAGTTAATGGCGGTAAAGTTTGGAGCCGGAAGCCTAAACCAGAAACAGATGCAGTGGTTTTAAAAACCAGACTGCACAAAGAACCAGCCAAAATTAAAAATCATGAGGTTTTGATAGGATCTGTATCAGTTACACTGGCCAATTGCAACCAATCAGAGTGTTATCTTGTCACATCTCAAGAGGACAGTTTAGTAGAGAATTTGGCCGAGCAAAATGTTGCTCAGGAGAAGCCAATTAAAACCGACTCCTTACTTGGAGGCAACAATCGGTCAAGAGTTAAGCTTTGGAGACCAGTTAGCCAGCACGGAACTAAAAATCCAATGCCACTTGAAAGTGTTGGGACAGAAATTGATGTAGTCTATGGAAAAGATGATCAAAATTTGTCAGTTCAAAGTAGTTTAAGGTTGTGTAATATAGATGGAGGTGATATTGGTTCTGAGATCAAATCCCATGTCCATGCTGCAAAAGCCTTTCTTGCACAAAGTAAGCTTTACCAATTTATACATAATCACTTTTCTTCTATTATTCTGTATTATTAAAAGTATGCTTGGCTTGGTTGTTAATTGCTTTGATTGAATCACAAACAATTCCTATGCAGGATGGAAGGAGGCAATTTCATCACATCATGTGGAGTTGGTAATTTCACCTGATTCTGAACCTCCCGGGTTCCGGCCAGTCCAGGATTGTGAGCTAGCATCATGTCGATCTTCTAATACGGAGAGATATAGCATTCTTGCAAATACAGAGAACTTGTTGCCTGCAAATAGCGGAGTTGCTAAATCCAAACCTAGAGTAAAGCCTGAGAAGGGAATCAAGATAAAGTACATTCCAAAAATAAAAGCTGCAGCATAAATAGAAGAAACAAAGAAATAGGGGATTTTTTTTTTTTTAATTACGACAGATATGCTTAATTTGACTTATCGTCAATTAATTTATTAGCAGAGGTTCCAGTTTTATCGACGGTCTTCTGTCAGCAAATTGAAGGTAGGTTTTGCCGGAAAGTTTTTTTTGTGATCCGTCCTTTTCCTTCAAACAGGGATTGTGCATTAGGTTTATTTTTTCTCATGGCATTTTTTACTAAAATTTTGTGTAATAAATTTTTTCCTGTTATTATAAAGAGCAAATATTCATTTTAGTCCTTGAATGTGTAATTCGCTGTCACATTAGTCCCTGAATGTATTAAAATTGCAAACAGATCCACAAATGTCTTTTTTATTAGTCATTTTTGTCCTCGAATATGTTTTAAGTAGTCAATTTAGTCCTCGAATGTGTTTCTTGTTGGTCAATTTAGTCCAAAAAATTACTATAAAATGAGATACGGATCCTATTTGCAATTTCGATACATTCAAAGACCAATATGACATCGATTTACACTTTCAGGGACCTGATTTTCCCTATTATAAAAGAGCCTCATTTTTTATTGACATAAATGGTCTGTCTTCCCCTTCTTTTCTCTATTCTAGATATTGTTGTGTCCTACCACTTTCTTCTCTACCATGTCTAGCATTTTAAGGTTTTCAATTTAATGCATTTTATAGTAGGTTAATAATTAGTAACTTGTGAGTGAAGATACAGTATTAACATACCAAAGCAAGCGTTAGTTTAAGCCAATCAACTATTTTTCAACCTTTACTTATTAGTTTTTTTATTTTTATTAATGGTATTGTGGTATCATTAAGCAAGCACTAGTTAGCATTTGCCAATATTAATAAGGATCTAAGTAAGCAGAGCCCTTTCTTATAGCTGATAACATGAACCTGTGTATGGGATGGTTAGTATATAACCAGCAGCAATAGGGACAAGAGAATGGTACCAAACAAGCTTAACACATTTCATTAATCAGAATGTGGTCAATACAATATATAACCAAAATTTAAAAACTAACTGAAGATTGGTACCAAACTAGTTGTACCTTAAAGTTGACTTCATTTGCTTCCATCACCTCTCTACTTCCAAAGCAAGTTTTCCACCTTCATGATTTTAATAAAGTCTACATTTCGAAGTTTCAAAAATTATAATATTATCGTAATTTTGTTAAACTCACCGTTTATTTATCTAAACATCAACTTAGTCTTATTCAAAACATGTGTGTTATATTCGGTTATTATCTTGCTATTGATAATTGTAAAACGAAAATGTCAGTAAAATAAGCATATCTTTAAAATGAAATTTGTTTCTTTGTCGATCCTTGTTTCAATTTTTTTTGTCAATCCTAACATATACCTACTTAGATAAAATAAAATTCATATCTGCAGTCCTTGAGCTAAAAACGTCTTACTAAAAACATTTAAAAGCACACATTATAGAGTTTAATTTCTAGGGACCAATAATATAAATAATTTCACAGAAATGTTTAATTAGATTTGATGTAATATATTGTCTTAATTTTTAATGCATATTACGGTATTTTTATTTTTGAATGTTGAACCCATCTATAAATGTCGGCATATCAAAATCCTACCTACACCAAAATCTCACAAAACATGAAATGACCAAATTGTTCTTTTCAATGCCTCCAAAAATCCATTAATTTCCATGGTTGGTTTCATAGTATATATCCCATGGTTGAAAATAACCAAACCAAAAAAACACTTCCGTACTCCATTTTATATAGTATAGTTTATAATTAGTGTGACACCGAATCTCAATGCTTGGAACTAGCCACAACCAAACAATAAGTTCCACAATTTAATCACTTAAACACACATGTCCTAACAAAAACATGATATGTAGGCTACTCAAGCCACGAACATCACTCATTTACATGCCATTTGTCCATCATTTCTACCCCATAATCTAATCTAACCTTATCTTACTACTTCTCTATCCAATTTCACTCCCAATGTTTTCTCTCCAAACCCATCTCACAAAATTTCCATTTTGATTTTCTTCATAACTGGAATCACAAGTTTTCTTGTTAGCTACACAAAAATGTCTGGAGGAGTTGGACCAACTGGCTGTGACATTAGCCTACCAAAAGAACAAGAAGAAATTGTACACAAAGAACAACAAGACCAATCATCATCACTCAAGAATAATAATCTCAACAAATCCACAACCACAACAAAATCACAAAACAAATCTAGTTTCCTTTCATTCAGACAACTCAATTGTTTAGCTGTTGTTGTTGTCTTATCAGCTAGTGGCATGGTTAGCCTTGAAGATTTTGCATTTGTACTATTCTCAATATTCTACATGTATTTCATATCAAAAGTTGCTTTTCCATCTCTTAACCCTTCAAAAGAAGCACCAATTTTCAATTCACCAAACAAGGTGCTTAATCTTTATGTCTCCATAGGAGCAATCATTGGACTTTTTGCTCCTATAGCATATATTTTACATGGAATATTTGAAGGTGATAAAGAAGGTATAAAAGCAGCTACACCACATGTTTTTCTTTTGGCTAGTCAAGTTTTTATGGAAGGTGTTGCTTTTTCTGATGGATTTTCATCTCCAATAAGAGCTTTTGTTCCTGTTTTTTATAATACAAGAAGGGTTTTCTCTATTGTGGATTGGTTAAGAGATGAGATTTACAAGGTTGATGGAGAGCATAGTGGTTCTTATAGAAGGATTTATGCTGGAAGAGCACTTGCAGTGGCTAATATGGCATTTTGGTGCTTTAATTTGTTTGGATTTTTAGTACCTGTTTATCTTCCTAGGGTTTTTAAGTCGTATTATTCTAGCCAAAAAGTAAATTAAGGAATGATTAGGTAGCTATAGGATGTTGTTTATCTATGTTTTGATGATTGTATAAGGTCTTGAACCATGATGTTTATGTATGATGTTTGCATAGTAATTAAATGTGTTTGGCCGTAGAAATGCACATACAATTGTATATTGGTATATGTGTATTTTTTTTCCGCACCGGTTTCCGACTCAACAAAGGTGAGCGACTATTTCAACTCGTGCGTAAAGACATGCGCACTGATTAAGCGTTATTCCCTCTAAGAATCGAATTTGGTATTTCTCGGATATGTTCTTGGAATGAGCTCCTTGCCACTTGAGTCCAAACAACTTGATTGATATATGTATATGTTATCATACGGGCCTCCACTTCCGCACATCTTCAACATAGGGACATACTTGCCAATCTTATCGTCCTTATAACATAAGATAATTGGGCGAACAACCATTTTAGTTCTTGAAAGTGCAATTCATTGTCATATTGAAATTGCAAATACACATTTAGGACTAAATTGACTATCAAAAACATATTTGAAGACCAAAATGATTGATAAAGGAGACATTTGTAGACCTAATTGCAATTTGGATACATTTGGGATGAATGTGACACTAAGATACACCGATTAATTAATAAGAAAGCATTTCACCACCATTACAATTTTGCGAGACATATAAAATGTTGACTAATAAATAAATAAATAATATTAAAAATAAATCTTTAAAAATAAAAATAACTTTTTGACATCAAATAAAATTTACTTTAATAACTACTCCATTTTTTTCTTAAAAAAAGACTACATTTTTTAATAATTTTATTGAATAAGTGATATATTTAATTTATAATATATACACCTTCCGGACTCTTTTATAAGCAAAAATGTCTATTTGCACATTTATTAAGAAAATTGTTATTTTTATTAAATTACCCTTTATAATATATTAAATTTGCATTGTAACTATGCAATCATGTCAAAAAGTAGAACAATTAATAGGAGTACTTTTGTAAGAATAGCAATAAATAAAATTGTTTTTAGTAACTTTTGCTTATATTTGAGGTCAATTTTTTTTTGTTGATTTTTGTTTATAAATAAAGCGGATCGGAATAAAAACTAGACACATTGGTCCTAAAAGGTGACGACATTTTGCTTTATAGTATAATAGTAATAGAATGAAGTATAGTATAAAATATCTAGTTATGATGGATCAAAGCACATCATCATCATTTTCTGGAACTCCTGAGCTGACTTTGTTTTGACGGAGAAAGAGATATTATCAATCATCATCATCATGTGGCCATTCAACAGGAAAGGGGTCTCTGGATTTTCAGGAAGTTCAACTGCTGAACAAGTTACTCATGGAATCGATGCTAATGCCCTCACTGCTATTGTCACTGGTTCGTGCTTTATACTCTTTTTTTTTTTCTAATTATTTCCCAATATTTTCTTCTGATCTTATTTGTTTCTTAATTATTTCCCAAAAGGGTATCTCTATATGCCAACAAAAATGTTTTTTGTTGTTAAAAAAATTTTAGGGTAGGAGAACTTAGCTGTCAATGAATGATTCAATCTAAGATCACTATGTTCATGTTGTTCTATGCTACAACTTGCATAAAAGATCATAGTTATTTATTTGTATATGTTAATACAAATTTTCTTCAGTAATGAAATTAGTCAATTAAAAATGTTACATGACCTGGTATAAATGTTTTTGACCCTTAACAAAACTACTTTATTGATCAATTTTGAAAGTTTGCCCTTTGTTGAATATTAGTTTTCATTGGTTTTATGTTGTAGGGTTATTGGGGATTAATACCCCGTACGTAGTTTTTCATCGGATGACCAAGTCTATGGTGCACAAGTCAGACAAGTCTCTTACCTTGTTTAAACCATTGGGTCAATAAGTCTTACCATTTGATCAAATGAGATGCGGTGTGACAGATCCAATGGTGAAAACAAGTTTGTGCATGGTGAAAGACTTGCCTCACTTGTGCATGTTAGACAAAGCCTCATCACACACAGACACATACCTAGGCTTGAGGAGTGATTTAAAAGGTTTTTTTTTATGAAGGTCCTAAATCAAAATTAAACTAGTGCATTTTGTAGTTGACTCTATAATTTAGTTCAAGATTATTGCTGTTGAAATTTGCATAGTCAAGATTTATTTATTTTGCAATTTTTTGTTTATATTATGTGTCATTATGTGTGCTACATCAAATTCTTGCAACTGGCTATGATGATTTTTTACTGGAATGTGCCGTTTTTTCATTTGGTATATGGATATATGATGGTAACAGGGGCATCCAGCGGCATTGGTGTTGAGACTACGCGTGTTCTTGCTTTGCGGGGTGTCCATGTGATTATGGCCGTTAGAAATAAGGTTGCTGCTAATGATATCAAAGAAGCAATACTTAAGGAGATTCCCTCGGCTAAAATTGATATCATGGAGTTAGATCTCAGTTCAATGGACTCTGTCAAGAAATTTGCATCAGAATTTAAGTCCTCTGATCTTCCATTGAACATCTTGATGTAAGAAAAGGAAGTGACATGGATATGGATTCCAATATCAAATTTATTGACAAAACTGCATTAGAATTCCTTTGATTCAATTTAAATATTCAAACAAGTCTTTTATCTTTTTTTCGTGTCAAATTAGTCATTTAAAAATGTCGAAAATGTTGAACAAAACTTCATTTTTCATATATGTTTGTTACCAAAAGTCCTGTCCATTTTAAAAAGTAAATTACATTTTCAGATAACATCTAAAGTACCTCATAATGACTATTACAATATATAATCCATCAAAATTTACATGAGCTATTTTAATTTTTATCTAAAATTGTGAGTTTGTGACCTTGTTGTAAACAAGGATCTAATTGTGCTGCTAAGTGGTGAAACATTCTTTGTCGTATATCATTCAATAATCATGCACACAAATTTGTTACAGAAGAAAAGTAAGAATGAAAGTTGGTTCAACAGTGTAAAAAAATTTAAAGATAAAGGACCAAGTTAAAACTTTAAATCAAGTCAAAGGACCCCTGATGCTGTTTTGTCTTTTATTTACTATATTTTGACTCCTTGTTTTTATTTGTTAATTACTTGTTCTCGCTCCCCATGTGTGTCTGTGTTCCAGTTTTACTTTCTTGATCATGTTCATACAAGAAAAACCAACACTAGTAATGTTTTCTGGTTTGTTTATTTGTAATTGCAAGAAACAATGCAGGAGTCATGGCTTGCCCTTTCACGCTTTCCAAAGACAACATTGAACTACAGTTTGCCACAAACCATTTAGGTATGCAGGAAATATGTTTGATTCTTTATGCATTTGAAAATTCATTTCATGACTGATAGTGACATTACTTCAAATTTACTAATCTTTTGTTCTTTTTATAACATGAATTCCTTGTCAATTGTGAACTTTCCATGAAACTTGTGAGGGTGGGGGGAAATTTTGCATTCTTTTAGTGCGTAGACTGAGAAGATATGATCATTCTGTTTTTATGTAATATAATTATGCAGGTCATTTTCTCTTGACGAATCTTTTGTTGGACACTATGAAGAAAACAGCAAACGAAAGTCAGAAAGAAGGAAGGATTGTTAATGTCTCTTCAGGTGCTCACAAATTTGCGTATTCTGAAGGAATCCGTTTTGACAAAATTAATGAAAAATCAAGGTAATATGTAAACTCATTTCAAATCATATGACAGGATGTGCTGGAAGTTTATTAAAAATGGAAAATAAATTTATTTTGTGCGCGTGTGAATGTGTGTGAGAGAGTAATTATAATGGAAACTTCAATTTTATTTTCTTGCTCAATCAGGGTTGTTATTGGTTTGATATGTATTTTTGGTTTGCTAAGAGTCTTGCAGAAGATGCTAGCTCAAACTTTCGACACAAAACCTACTGATATGAGTTTTTATCACATGGCTATTGTCGTAGTCTTGTAGACTATACATACCTATGCACAACTCAGTTCCAATTAGAATAGTTGGCGAAAACCGTACACACCATAAATATTTGATTTAACACATAAGCACACTGCAGACAAAGCAATAGATAACACACAGAGACTTGCATGATTCGTCACCTCTTACTTAGATCCACGGAAGCACCATAACAAATATATTCATCATTATAAAATTAGAAGAATCTATAACCCAGCTCAATATATGTATCACTCTACAATACTCCCACTCAAGAGTTGCAAGGAATGATAATACTCACATCTCATACATCAAATGATCACCCACACCCTCCTCTCTTTGGGACATGGTTGGTGTGGCGATACATCCACTCTTCACATGATCACTCAAGGTTGGGGATATTTCAACTCTTGACATGATCACCAAGGTTTGGGATGGTTCAACTTTTCACAAATCCTCCTATTTACAGGACAGGATGAGACTCTCATTCATGAATATAACATAGTGGATATTAATCAATTATCTCGCATTTCCAAGTAGTTTCACTTCATTTCTCTAAGAATATAGTTACATCTTTTCAACTCTTAAAATGTCACTTGTAAATTTCCGCCACTTGCATAAAAATTACTATTGTTTGGAAATTATAATTGCTTCTCAACAAGAACTAACAATGGAGTAGTGATTCTTGTAGTACTTGTAGAAAGGAGAAGTGTTATGCATATTCGAATACTTGTTTAAAGTAACGATTTTCTCACCTTAGTTGCATGAATAATTAAGAGTGCAAAAGTTATTTCTGTAGTATTTGTCACCTGGAGAAATGATATTCCCATTCAATTATGTTTGCTTCCTTGTATACAGTTACAGCAACTGGCGTGCATATGGACAGTCAAAGCTTGCTAACATTTTACATGCCAGTGAACTTTCAAGACGTCTCAAAGTATGTTGATTTCTCTTGTACACTAGTGTAATTTACATGTTATCTAGTGAAGTAGTTTATTGATAACCATAATGCGACATTTTATATGGCAATTGGAGGACATTGTAAGTTGCTTTATTATCTTAGTGGGAGTTTTAGCTCATTGGTTCCAACTTCAACTAGTAGGAAAAGGCTCTAGTTGTTGGTGTTTTAGTCCTTTATTCAGGTTTCTGAAGGCAAACTTTGCAACACTGTTGGCAATCATAATCATAGAAGCATTATGTTTACTTTCTAACTCTCCCTCCATTTTTTCTCTTTGTTTTTCGTGTAAAAGTGGATCTTTGGTTTTGCTTGCCACATTAATTATCTATGATTTATATAACATTACTTTTTACATCTTGATCAGGATGATGGGGTGAATATCATTGCAAATTCTATTCATCCAGGAGCCATTTTCACCAATCTTTACCGTTATACCAGTATAATCGGTAACTATTATATTATACTATTCATGTTTTGTCTAGAAATTATACAAGTCCTGTGACTTAGCATTGATCTACACTGTGTTCTACATGTTATCTAATATTATGTGGTATTAACTTTCTTGATTGCATCTAACTTCATGTTATTTGTCCTAAATAACTTTTTGGTAGATTTTACAGTGAGACAAGCTCTCATTCATCTACATTGCTATAGCTGTTTTGTCCTATATTTTGTACATTGTTCAGAATTCAACACCTAATATTATGATAAGGCTTTATCCCTCTGAATATTGAATAATGAGTACTATACACACATGCTAAAGAACAACCTAAACAAGCATTCATTTCAATGGTACACCAACTCATCTATAATGTACAACAACAATAAAACCATCCATGAAGTTAGACACGTGTCAGTTCATCCACTAACCTTCCCCAACCATTCATACACTTACTTTATTGGTTATTGATTTGTGATGTGATTATTATTTTGAATTTGATTTTTTCCCTTTCTGGTTTGTCTGTTTGCAAACTGGCACTCTAGTTTCCCTAAAAGTTGTTTGGTTTTTAATATCTAGATAATGACAGTAGCTGAGTTTTATGAATATACTACTATTTATGTTTGATTTATGCAACAGGTATACTAAATGTGGTTGGCAAACTTGTGATGAAAAATGTTCAACAGGTATGTGAAGATCAGTATGATCTATGATTTATACTAAATGTGAGGCACATGTCAAATAAATATTGGTTGTTAAAACAGTTATTATGACATTATCTTCCAATAAATGCTGAACTTATCACTTAGGTGTAGTGTAGTGTCCAGAAAAGGACCATCAACTGAACATAGATGAGAGGATTCCTTATTAAGCTCTCCCGGTAACTATTATAAGCAAAAAAATCACTTTTTAGGTTCATTGAAAAACTGATATTTCTAAACTCATAATATAGGTCATATACATCAATTTTTCAATAAACCTAAAAAAAATATGTTTTGCTTATAATAGTGACCGAAGGGAGCACTGTATTATTTATCTTATTTTAATAGTAATAGTTAGTTGCATGTTCATTTTCTCTTATATAAATGTAGGGAGCAGCTACAACATGTTATGTAGCATTGCATCCACAAGTGAATGGAGTTGGTGGTGAATATTTTGTTGACAGTAATATAGCCAAAACTAGTTCACAGGGAAGGGACACTGATTTGGCCAAGAAACTATGGGATTTCAGCATGGATTTGATTAAGGACAAATAGTAACTAAGTTTTATAGTATATAAGAACTTGAAAATTGAAATATGTTGAATTACTTGTTTATCATGTGTCAGTTCATTGGTGATAATTTGACATTGTAATTTTAAACTTTATCTTTTATTTGTAAAAATATAAAGAAAATACTTCGATATTATTGTAAAAATGACTTCTTGATCTATAGTCATAGTGTAAAAATAAATTGTTCTTGTTTGCACCATCCAAAAAGATGGGAGTAATACTTTGCCCACAAGTGAGGATAACCCATGGTCCCTTAATTGGTGGTCCATATTATGGGTTCCCATTTTCAATTTAATGAATAAAGCTCAATAAAATACCTCAAGAACAGAATTAAATTAAAAGGTTGCTTATTATAATTTTCTTTATTTTGGTAGATTGCGATTTGGCGCAGACTGCGGTAGAAAAACAGACAATTTTTTCATAGTTTTAAATCTCAATTGTTGATGATAAATTAGACAGTTCAGATTAATGTAGTTTTAAAATTTCTCTAAACGATCTTCGTTATACATTTTAAATCGGACGATCACAATGCAAAGCAGTGTGAAAAATGTTTACTTTGACATGCAGCAAATCATGGTTGGAAGCTTTGCTTTGTTAACAATTGTTTTTGGCTAATTTATGTGAAGGTAGTCCATTGTAAACTAGTGTTTAAAAATATTAGAAATTTTATAACTCATCGTCTTTAAGGCTAAAATAATAACATAATTAACGTTAGTTCAATACGAATTAGATATATTTTTCTATTATTTTAATCAAACTACTATCAATTAAGTCATTATTTTAACCATAAAAATAAGAATGGTCAAACTTATACCAACAACAACGTATATTGCCGATAAAATTGTAAATATTTTTAAAAACTTGTTCACAATAGTCTATTTGTAGAAAAATGTTTACTTCTTTCATCCTTAATTATAAATAAAAGTTCTATTTTTACTTTTAGATTCGTTAAATAACTGATGTATTTGATTATATTTTTGTCTAAATACATCAGTTATTCGATGAATCCGAATAATGGATTTTACTCTCTCCGTATATCTAGCAAGCAAGGTCACGTCAGTTTGAGGCACTGCAAAACTGCATTATCTATTCATAACTGCTTTTGTGACACGCACACACATCAATCATCAGCATGTGGCCATTCAGCAAGAAAGGGGTTTCTGGATTTTCATGGAATTCAACTGCTGAACAAGTTACTCATGGAATCGACGCCACTGGTCTCACTGCCATTGTCACTGGTTTCTTTATACTCTTTCTTCCTCTGTTATTGTTTTTTCTGTCCCAATTATTATTTCTCAAAAGGGTATCTCTCCATGCAAACAAATTATTTTTTTTATTTATTTCAAATATAAAGTACTAATGTAATAGTTTAGGGATTAAATTGATGGTTTACTTCCTATAAAATAACTGGTGGTGGTACTAATGATCTATCGTTAGTCTCAAAATGTTGAAATTTGCAAACTGTGTTTTTAGATTAATCATGACTTATTTGTTAATCTGCTTGATTACATATGCACAACCTTTTTGAAAAGCCAGTTTGACCTCAACTGCAGCCACATCAAGTGTCTTTGACAAAAAAAAATTGCAATATCAAGAATCGTGTGTGCGATCATAATTTGAAACATGTCTATGCATGCTACATTGAATTCTCGATAAAGAATAAAGAAATCTCGGAGTGTGTGACTATTTTAATGTTGATATGTAAATTGTGGTAACAGGAGCATCCAGTGGCATTGGCGTTGAGACTACTCGTGTCCTTGCTTTGCGTGGCGCTCATGTGATTATGGGTGTGAGAAATATGGTTGCTGCAAAAGATGTCAAAGAAACAATACTCAAGGACATTCCCTCAGCTAAAGTTGATGCCATCGAGTTAGATCTCAGCTCATTGGACTCTGTCAAGAAATTTGCATCCGAGTTTAATTCCTCTGGTCGTCCGTTGAACATCTTGATGTAAGGAAAGGGGATTACATTGTTCATATAATTATCAGATTTACTTTTACTGTTTATTTTGTGTTTTATTGAAGTTTTTAGTTACTCGTTCTGTCTCATTATGTTTATTGTGTCTATGTTCCACTTCTAATTGCGCTTTCTTAATCACGATTGTTCAAGTCAACACATTAGTACTAATTTTTTCTTGTTTGTTTGTTTGTAATTTTAAGAAATAATGCAGGAATTATGGCATGTCCTTTCAAGCTGTCCAAAGACAACATTGAACTACAGTTTGCCACCAATCACATAGGTATGTAATAAATAGTAAATAGTACTGTTTTATTCTCAGAAGTATGATCCAATCAACTGAGTGCTTTTCCTTTTGTAAATCCATTTGATGATTGATAGTGACATTAATTAAATTTACTAATCTTTTAGTCTTCTTATAATATGAATTATTCACAAACTTTCCGGCACTAAAGTGGGGAAGGGGGATAGAGCATTTTGCCACTCGCAATAGTTTATAAGGAGTGCAGGCCATGTGTTTTTATCGAAAATGATAGTTTATGTAGCAACATACACAATTGTCAATTGAAACCCCGCCCTATCTTGGAGAAATGGTTTGTAATTAATCATTGAAACATAAATTTTAACTGTGCAATTTACACTTATGATCGGTCCCAATCAACCTATATAAAACATTAAGTAATTATTTTACTGTTTCTTTTTGTGTGTGTCTGTGTGATAATATTACTGTTCCTTTAAATCCATAGACTGAGAAGAAGCAATTCTTCTGATTTTATTTATGAATTATTGTAACTACACAGGCCATTTTCTCTTGACAAATCTTTTGTTGGATACCATGAAGAAAACAACACGTGAAAGTAAGAAAGAAGGAAGAATTGTTAATGTCGCCTCTGAGGCTCACAGATTCGCATATTCTGAAGGAATCCGTTTTGACAAAATCAATGATGAATCAAGGTAATGCCATGTGGTTATGTTTGTATTGCATCCTTGATTACATTTAAAACAAATGGCTCACCATAGTTGCATGAAGAATTAAACATGGAAACGTGATCCATTTATACAGTTATAACAACTGGCGTGCATACGGACAATCTAAGCTTGCTAACATTTTGCATGCCAACCAACTTACAAAACATCTCAAGGTATGCTTACTAGTGGTCTTATTTACATGTTAATATGTTATATGGTTTAATAGTTAACTATTGGTGTGTTTTACCATAATTCAATACTCTTTCTTTTGCTTTTTATTTGTCGTTTTAAGGTTATTTACATACACATACCAATAAAATAAAATAAATAAATGGTTACTTCTGATGGAATTATTTTTCTTTTCCAATAATACTCAACTAGTATTTACTATCTTATTCCACATATTTCTCCCTCTGCCATAAATAATTAAGGGTGTTATGTTAACGTTGCATTGAACTTTAAAACGACGAATAAATAAGAACAAAATTCTACTGCCAAAGTGATAATAAACAGGAACAGATGTAGTATAAGTTATCATTCGTGTGTCTCAGTTGGCTTAATGTTTTGGTCGATTAATAAAGAAGTGGATTCCTTAGGATTGTGTTCTTTTCAGTGTCCCTTTAGCTTTTATCTTGTCTAGGAAACTGATAAACTGATATTTTTGATTGAACATAATCAGACTATGACATGACCTCTAGCCTTAATTCTGGTTGTTATGTATAAAAAGTTTGCTTCATCATCTTAATTATGTATTTATTAAAACTGGCCATATCTTTGGAGAAGATGATTGCTAATGCTGACTGTTTTTAGAAAAAAGGGAGGTGATTCTTGGTGTTGCCTATTTTTATTGTCATTATTTGTTTACTTTCTTTCTCATTCTTGGTTTTTTTGGGTGGCTCTCTTACTCTTTCATTTTGTGAGTAAAGATGTCGGTTTGGTTTTTCCACGTTAATCTTTCTTTGGTATATTTATTACTACTTCTGCATCTTGATCAGGAAGATGGGGTGAATATTACTGCAAATTCTCTTCATCCAGGAACAATTGTCACCAATCTTTTCCGACATAACAATGCAGTGAACGGTAAGTACCACATTGTATTGTTCATGTAAATTAACTTTTATTGTCCACGTTTACTGCTGGATAGTGCCTTGAACAAGATTACCTTAAGTTGAGGGAACCTCCAAACCTGTGGGGAAAAAAATCATTGACATGTTGTCTAGGAATTATGTAAGAACAAACATGATGAAGAACAACTTCAATATTTAGTATTCTTATTCTCGGGACCATTGTAATTTATAGCACTGAATTGCTGCGTCAACTCATTAACCTTTAAAATTGGCTAGTTGTTTAAAATTTTAATATGCAGATTGATAGTAGCTGAGCTTTATGAATGTGTTTGTTTGTCTTATGCAGGTCTAATAAGTGTGGTTGGGAGACTTGTAATGAAAAATGTCCAGCAGGTAAGTTAAAATCAATGTCCTATGGTTATAAAATGTCAGAGACATAATGATGTCAAATAATGTTTGGTTGTTAAAAAAATTTATTGTTATGAAATTATCTGCCGATGAGTAATGCACAAATAATGTTCTACAGTTCCTCAAGCAAGATTGCTTGTAGGAGAAAATATGTGGATTCACCTACTTAATGTTGTTTAACCAACCATACACTGTCAGTATAAAGATTTTTTTACCTCGGCAATCAATCATAATTGTCAAATTATTAAAAACGTTTAACTTTAATCATAACTACTTCTAAAGTCACACATTAGTGATTGTGATTTGTTTACAAAGTAAAACATTTTACATTGAAAGTGTATCAAAATTAAAAACTATATTATTTAGTGGTCTTTTTTGAGCTTGCGCGTTCACTTTCTTTCTCCAATTTGAATGCAGGGAGCAGCCACAACATGCTATGTAGCATTGCATCCACAAGTGAAGGGAGTTAGTGGTGAGTATTTTTCAGACAGTAATGTGTACAAAACAACTCCACATGGAAAAGACGATGATTTGGCTAAGAAACTCTGGGATTTCAGCATCAATTTGGTTAAGCAGAAATAGAATAACCAAGTGTTACTCTTCAGTTCTATACAATATACATACACCATGTATGAAATGTATCAATAATATGACTCACAAATTGGATGCATCAATAGAATGACTCAAACTTACATTTATCTATGTATTCTAAGAAAATTATTTGCTAATGATCTGCTGTGGAATATCAAACCTCTATTTTCTGCCATCTGTTTCCCTTACATGGGATCTTTTCTAGTTTTCTTTAATGAATTTTGAATTCTAGTTGTATTATTTGGACATGCAATTTCCAATATTGTATCTTGACTCTCTACACCACTTAGGGTGGATGTCGTTCTTGAGGAGATAGAACAAGCACCCGAAAAAAAATATTTCTCTTTCAAGTCCCACGGAACAAGAATAACAAATATGTTCCTTCTTTGAAGTCCCGTGTCATTTACCGGTCTCCCAAGAGAACGAGAATATTTATCTACTTGTGACACTCACACCTTAATTTTCCTAGAACAAGAATATGTATGTACTTATGACACTCACCTTAATTTTCCTAGTACTTTCCATGCCCGTTAATGCCATTGCCATCACAATATACGACACTCTTTGTTGAACCTCGATCATGGCATCCAATCTAACAATTTTGAATTTCTGCCAATTGAACTAGGATATATGGACATTTATGTTGGTAATTTCAAATTTCTGCCAATTGAACTAGGATATATGGACATATATGTTGGCATTTTATTGAAAACAAACGATAAGTTTTACAAAAGTAATCAGACACTTAAGTTACTGCTACTAACTAAATTTCTTTGCGACTATAACAGTCAAAACTTACGTTAGATTAAATCGTTGTGGTGTAATAACTAAAAACTCACTAGTTGCAACTTGTAACGTCATCTACTTTTGGAACAAACAAATACATTAAACCAATGAGAGGATCACAAGATCAAATTTCTTAGATTTCACAGTTGAAATGTACAGAAAAGATACAATGACAGTGACATATACTTGAGCTAGCAATTAAACATAAGATGCATGAATTTCTACACATTCTTGACTTGCCATAAATAAAGTTTCCATCTTCTGTACAACAATGTCTTACCTCCCAAAAAATAGTTTACATGTTAAAAGTTGTGTCAATTCAACTCTTTTTTTTTTTTTTGCATTATATGGTGTTCCTAAAAATGCATTGTCATTCATTGCATAAACTGTCATTTCTAGTATCTTAAGCACATGAGAGAAATCTATGCTCCCGGCTTCTCACATGTTGATGCTGCATTTTCAATATGTTGCATACCAAAACAAGTTCCTCTTCCACAATAAGAACATTACGTTGTAGACATTTTCTAACAAAATACTGTGACAGATTCTCATCAAGCAATATTTCCCTAAGAAGCATACCATCGGTCATGTACTTGATTACGGTATCAGGTCCAGTGCAATCCTCAAACCGGATGGCATAACCAACTTCCTCTCCTAATCTACACCCAAATTCTTCTGCAACTCTCTTTGCAACTGACATTGCAGCCACCCTACGGGGTTGAGTACATCCAATTTTACCTCTTGTGGTGTAACCTGCTTCAGCAAGATACTGTGTGACTTGAGTAGTCTTTCCCGAACCGGTTTCGCCAATCACAACCAATACCTGATTATCATGGACAGCTTGAATCAATTCTTTTTTTAACTTGTAAATTGGCAAACTCTCCCTCTGTTCCTGAATAGAAAGCTTTGACCTTTGCCCAAAAGTAATGGTTTTCCCATAGGCATCCTTCTTCCATTCTAGCATATCATAGGCCGATAAGCCAACACCTCTCAACTCCTGAGCAAGATGTCTTTCGCCTGAATCTGGCATAGGGTCTTCCCAAGGACGATTGAGATCCTTTGGAATTGAATAAAGCACGGTACGCTGCTGCTATTCTCTTACTTCCCTCCGTTCCTTTATAAGCGCGGACTGAAGTGCAGCAGCGCGGCCAAGAGAACCTTCTGGATTCTTAAATATCTTAACAGGAGACATATCCATTGATGATCTGGTCTGCCCTTGCAAGAAGGCGGGTTCATCGCCATTCATCTCAATCTCAAGCTCTTCCTCAGCACCTTCTTCTTGGTACATCACTCCATCTCCCTCATCATCATAAGACGGATACTCCGAAACACTCAAAACCCCAGAAACAATCAACTGTTTCACTTCCCATATCTCAGGAGAGCTCATTCTCTTCAACGGCCTGCGCCAAGAGCCAACATCATCTTCTTCAACAGTCCTAATCCCAGAAAGCCCAGTCCTAGCCACCGGCCCATCTTTTGAATCTTGTGGATTCGTCCGAAAAGTCTCCTCCTACGAGCTCTTCTTCAACGGAAGAAGAGCCTTCCCGGTATGTTGATCAACATCCCTCATGGAAAGACTCAACTTCGAACCAAAAACCGAAATCACCTTGACATAAACATGTTGATCCCTTTTAACAACCTCCTTAGCATTAACAATCTTCCTAGTAGCCATCTGAGAAACATGAACCAACTGAACCGTTTTCATACATTCCTTTCTATCATTGTACTGCTAGTGGTCATTGGAAACATTACTACTGCACAATGAAGATAAAACTCAACTAGGGCTGGTAAATAAAAGGGCATCAAATTTCAATTCCAACAAAATCTCCTAACTTAATTAGATATTTAGAAACAAAAACGGATAGAAAGACTAAAAGTAGCCTAAAACAGCTAAGCTCAATGCAAAATTTTACCGTTACGGCTAATCTTTCAGCTAAGCTCACTTTCAACACTATTGATTTTAAGACCAAATGAACTTTAGAAAACCCTTATCAGCTTTTGGAGTTTCACCCAAAACCTTCAGTTTATTTTCTACCAGTCTAAATAACATCCGAGACAAAAATTGTCACTACGAAGCAATTAAAATAGACTAAACTGCGATAAATATTAATCTGTCAAGGTACCTTCACAGGATTCCTTAAACAAACCCTTTGGAGCTTCTCGATCTGAAATACTATTTCATTGAATATTTATTATTACAAATGAACAATTACTTCGATTTTTATGAATGTTGGCGCAGCGAATCACAAAACTATAGCACTTAGCAGGCCAGTACTGCAATGTCTGCAGCAGATGCTAGCAGCAGGCTTGGCAATGGCACACAAATGCAAAAACTCACACTTTTGTATGAACACACACTATATTGAAGAAGAAAAGTAATGGGAGAGAAAGAGAAATTTTATTAATCACAAAATGAGAGAATGTGTTACAATTCACTAAACACAAGTGAGTTTATATACTCTAGCTTGTGACACAAGCAACAACAAACTAACTAACTTCTCCTACTTTCTCTCCACTCACCAACTAACCAACTAACTAACAAGTTAGTTACACTTATCTAACAACATGAAATAACACTAAACTCAACAATGAACACTAAACTTTCACACTAACACTACATAAATTTGCTGAACTGAAACTAGAAAAATTGAACACTAAGCTACAGATACATCATATGAACATTGCACATTGTGAGCTTACATAACAATACATGTGAATTTAACAATTTGTAGTGATGGCTTCAAAAACACAAATTTGCTCAACTGAAGATTGTATCTTGCGTGTAAAATCAAGGAACAAATGAACATTAATCAGCATAGAATCTTTTTGAATTGTTGTGGTGTTCTAAGTTGAGTCGATGATCAGATTTCGAGACTCTGTCACGCCCTACGAAGTTGGCGAACCTGTTGATTGTTGTGATCATGGAATTGTGAGTACCCTCAAGGAATTGTCGGAAATTATCAGATTGAAGAAGAATGACAAAAAGTATCAATAAAACTGTGACCACCCATACACAATACATAGCGCCGTAGAATACACGAAAGTCATTGCGCAAGTTGCAATTCCCGCAGCAAGAAGGGACCCTAGGTTAAAGACAACCTCTTCTCTCGATCTAGCGCAGTGTCGCAACAGTAAAGATAAAGCAGATAGATTGATATTAGAAACTGAAATGATTATCGGGGTTTCAAATTTCTCGAGTACCGATGATAAAGAACAACTGGGGGTGGTGGAGGTGATACCACGATGGAAGTGATATGGTTTTTTTTGTGTTTTTGGTAGTGCGGAATTTGGTGAGATATAATTTTAGAGAGAAAACTCTCCTCAAATATAAGGTTATACGAAGAATACTAAAATTCTTATTCTCATTGAAAATCATAGTTATATTGCTCTTTATATAGAGCTACATAAAAACAAATAATATCTTTAAATTATAAACTAATCCTATAAATTCTAAACAAATCCTAAACATTCTTAACAAAAATATAAATCTTAAACCCTAATATTATTTTATTTTAAATATAAATATAAAACTATATTTAAATATAAAATCTTCCAAAAAAAGATATTTAGTCATTATTCCCAACGCTCCTCCTTGACTGAATATCTTTTTGTTGTATCCAATCTGAGATTTGCGCTGAAATTTTATTTTATTTTTTATTTCTCAAGCCTCCTCTTTGACCGAATATCTTTGTGTTGTATCCGACTTGGGATTTGAGTTGAAAAAACATTTTTGAACACTCCTCCTCGACTGGATATCTTTGTGTTGTATCTAACCTGAGATTCATGTTGATTTTGTTGTTGTTGTTGTTGTTGTTGTCTTCTTCTTTTCTTCATCTACATTCTTTACGAATGAGTAAATTTTATTTTTTTTGTAACAGTATAGGTGTCAGCCATGAATGTTGTTATTCTCTACAACTTCATATGAGACTTGAGAGGTGTATTCATATGAGACTTGAGTTTTTTTCATGTATTTGTTATGGTTATGAGTTATATAATACATGAAACTATCTCGCATATAACATATGAAAGGTGTAGATTTTGGTTATGGTTTTTTTTTTCTTTCATATCTTCATAATGAAGATGCAGTCATGGGTTATGGGTTGTTGATTTCATGATTTCTAATTTTTCTTCGTCTTCATCTTCTTCATCATCATCTTCGGAATTTGGTGAGATATAATTTTAGGGAAAACTCTCCTCAAATATAAGGTTATATGAAGAATACTAAAATTCTTATTCTCATTGAAAATCATAGTTATATTGCTCTTTATATAGAGCTACATAAAAACAAATAATATCTTTAAATTATAAACTAATCCTATAAATTCTAAACAAATCCTAAACATTCTTAACAAAAATATAAATCTTAAACCCTAATATTATTTTATTTCAAATATAAATATAAAACTATATTTAAATATAAAATCTTCCAAAAAAAAATATTTAGACATTATTCCCAACAGGAAGCGGTGGTGGCGGGTCGGGACATGTTCACGTTTCTTGGATGAGAAAGATTCGGGCACTTGACCGTCAATGGTGGTTGTGATACGAGAATTGAAGCCGTGGTGGGTGGAGCTAATGCGTGGAATTGCAAAAGCATCAATTGGCCATTAAATGCAAAAAAAATGAAAATGATGGCAATGGCGGATTTGGATAGGTCATAGGGCGACGGAGAAGAAGAAGAGGTAGTAGAAGATGAAGACGGAATTCATTTTGAAACCTCTATTGAATTGAAGTATTGAATGAATCGGATGAAATGAAAGTGAATGAAACCTCTATTGAATGAAGTATTTATACTAACTACGATTCATCATTACGTGTACCTATTGGGCCGCCACTCCCTGTGTTGGCCAAGGCCCAATACTATACAATTTTAACGCATTATCTGATCATCTCGTCTTCACTTTTCCACTTCTTTTTGTCACATTTAAAAGTAACAGTGCTAAAAAATATCATTATTTGAAAATAGTGAAAATATGTTATTTTTATGTAAAAAAATATGGTGATGATATTATCATTTTATGATGCTAAAAAAGTAGTGAAAATATGTTACACTATTTTTTCAGAAAATAAAAAAGTTGAGTCATTTTTATAAAAAAAAAAATGATTATTCGTCATTTAGTCTTTTAATATTAAAAAATAAATAAAAATATTTAAAATTTAGGTAACCCACACAACCCAACCCGAAAATAAGTAGGTTTATCGAACCCGGTCCAATATTAAAGTGGGTGGTTATTTTGCTCAACCCAATCTGGAGTACCTTATATGGTCCGGGTTTCGGTTTTGGCTAAACTCAACCCAAACCGACCCATGTACACTCCTAGTTGTTCTGACTCATGTCGTGGATGACTCTAGAAGAAGCATAATTTTTTTTTAATATATATATATATATATATATATATATGTTTTCTTTTTATAAACATACATAATATTCTATAATAGATTTTAAATTATTCTACCTCTTAATTACTGTAAATGTTTTAATATTTGTATTCTAAGCAAAATGCATTAAAATTGTCATCAAATTAGAATTTAATATTATACATTTAAGCTAGTCTTATATATAGAGCAAATAATTTATAAAATTAAAAATAAAAATTGAGGATATTACATTCTTCCCCTCTTAAAAAATTCCGTCCCCAAATTTTAATTTACCAAGACAAACAAATCAATCCCTTATATATTACTAGCACAAGATGTGCCATGTAAAAGAAATTCACCACACCTAGACTCACAATTAATTCATATTATAGGCATCAACAACACATGTTTTTCTTCATCATGTGGTTTACAATCCTTCCCAAAAGGCACATTTCAACTTGTCCATAAATCAATACTATACTATGTCAATTCACACACCCTTGTATTTTTCGGGACCATACATCACGCTCCATAGTTCCCTACAGAGACACTTATCACATTATGCATCATGCATATTTTAAGTGTAATCTTGCAGTATCTCAAATATTTTCTTTCCACCAATATTCATATTATATATCCAATCTGCGCAAGCCTAATACACTAGCTATAACATATAGAATACTGAACTATAGCAATTTATCAAAAACTATATATACTATACTCTCTTTTGGACATCTCAAGAAATGACCAACTCTTATTATTCTTACAATTGCATCGTGTTTAATTAAATCACAAACAAAAACCATCATTCGAGATATAGAGACCTACCACAGAATGAACTTTTGAGTAGATTCCAAAAGTTTCGTCCAACTATTTCCTACTTTTAAAGATTAATTACTATATATAATCAACCACTTTGATTCTATTTCTATTAAATTTAAACATCACAGAACCATCACCAAACGATGGAGGGAATTACAACAACTTATTAAGAAATTAATTATTAAGAAATTAACTATTACAATCAACCGCTATCATGGATGGTAAAGCAAACAACTCAGAACGTACGCTGCATAACTAACCCTCTCACTATCAGGTAGAACATTATTTGATATAAACAAATATAGCCAAGAAGATTCAATCATTTTATTTCACTAAAACTAAAAGACTCAAATTCATTTCCCTAAATATCCAAGAAAGCCAATTAACTATATGAATATGATATCAGTCATGTTCTGCTTGTATCTTTATCATCTAGTCATTCAAGGATGATTCTTACAAAATAAGACCCTTGCATTATGAATTTTTGTATTCTAGCATTCTATATGTCCAAAAGGTCCATTCCAATTATTTTATTACAATCTAACTAGTCTTTAATTGTATATCAAACAGTGTCTAGTGTAATTTTAACATGAAATTCCAACTAATTCATATTTTATCATGACAAAACATGATTCTAATATACTTTAATTTTTACAATAAACCATGTTGTATATGTACATTCTTAATTTTTCAGGGACTTCTTGGTAACATGAGAATGGTGTTGGCTTCGCGAGAAATCTTAAGGCGTTCAAGTCGAGTCTTGGTTGCTGCATAAATTCTTCTCTATTAAGTGTAGGGATAGGCATATGATTATTAAATGCAGGGATATGTGGGTGATTATGGTTAGCAGGTATAGCACCTATGTATTAGCCTTTGGAGTTCTTATTATATTTGTGCATCAGCAAAACCTGCTTTTTGGCATAGTGATCCTTTGGTGATATTTTTATTTGGAAAATAACTTTTTATTCTCTATAAAGTATTTCATATTATTTGCTTCTATGTTTTAAGTTTAAAATTAAGCTTAACGTCACTGATTGAAAAATTGAAAAAAATAATAATTAAGTTCCAAGTTGTATAAGAAAATATTGAAAGAGGGGACTATTGAGGAAAAAAATTAAATTGCAGGTTCTAAAAAAGAATTAAAAAAAAATACAATAGCACTTTTGTGATAAAATGCAATTAAAAATAGGACATATGATAGCGTTTGGTGAAAACCGCTGTTAAATCTTGTTGCCAAAAGTATTAAATTGCACTCATAACAAGCATATGATAGCGCTCTAGGCATACGAGTGCTATTAAAAATTGGACATATGGTAGCGCTTTTAAATGTGCTATAATAAATACAGACCTTTAATAGCACCAGCTTCTATAGCGCTTTAAAGTGCTATTAAAGTCAAAAAAAGTGCTATTAAAGTTTTTTTCTGTTGCATAATCTCACACTCCTAGTATTTATTTGATGCATGTGTTCCAAAATGGTTCTTTCATCTCATCTTTGATTGAAGATAAGATAAGAATGAGAGTGACAGGGAAAGGGTTAAAGAGCAAGAGGAAGTTATGGGATATGGGAGGATGGTAAAACAGATATGAATCTTTTGGATATTTTCTTTGCCGATCCCACCCATTCCTACTATTTCCTTTCGTTGCTCTCTTTTAGTGGTGTAGAATGATAAATATGGTGCACTTTTCACCGCACTATTAAAAATAAAACTCTGACTAATTAATATTTGTATTCCGACAGCGGAAGTTATACTCATTTTGTTTTCAACACACTTTCATTAGAATTACTAATTAATCTATGGAATTTTTTTTTTAATACTTTCCACAAACCTTCGTTCAAGCCTTTTCAAGGATGTTAATTTATCAATGTGAGTACATGATGGAATGGATTAAACGAACCAAAACATATTTTCATTTGAAAATAGAATCAACAGTCAAAATAGATTGACATATATTTATTTGAAATATAACCGAGTTTATAATTATTTCATATTCATAGGGTTCCTACATAGTCTCAGGAATGAAAATGAGAGAAAGAATCTCATAATAGTAGCGAATGAATACTCTTCATCTCGCTCTACCCTGTAACATTCTTAAACATATATCATGCAAAAATTATCTCCAATTCATTGTAGAATTTTAAACCAAATTTCTCAAATAGTATTTTAAAATAAATATTTAGATAATATTTAAAAAGAAAATAATCACATGAATAGAGATTTTAGAGATTATAGAGATTACTCCCTCCGTTTCTTTTTGTTTACTGTTTGAGAAAAAAATGTAAAAAAATTATAAAGTGAAAAAATAGAGATTATAAAGAAAATAGGAATTTTTTGAAAAATAAAGTGAAAAAAATTCACTTTATTTTTCAAAAAATTCCTATTTTATTGCACGTACAATTTCTCTTTCCGAAAAATTAAAACCACAAAAAAAAAAAAATGCGGATCGTAACAAATCATTTTTTTTCCTTTTCAAAAAAGAAAAAAAAACAAAGATATACTTCATCGGGTGAGTGGTTAAAAAAAAGATACAATAAAAAGATTAAATAAAATTTAATCAATAAAAAAAATTAGAAAGGAGGGTATAATAGACAAAATATAACTTTAAATTATCAAAACAACAAACAATTTGAAACAAATTTTTTATCTTTCTAAAACAACAAACAAAAAGGAATAGAGAGAGTAACATACTAGTAGAGATTATAGAGATTTTTTTCTTTGTTTTTTATGTGGTGTGCAATGAGACTGCACATGAATGTGTTTTGTATAATAAGTAGATTGTAATTTGGTTGTAATCTTGATGAAACGAATCAATTTATATGAATTAAAGCCTAAGATGAGGAAGATGGGGTGAATATTACTGCAAATTCTCTTCATCCAGGAACAATTGTCACCAATCTTTTCCGACATAACAATACAGTGAACGGTAAGTACCACATTGTATTGTTCATGTAAATTAACTTTTATTGTCCACGTTTACTGCTGGATAGTGCCTTGAACAAGATTATTACCTTCAGTTGAGGGAACCTCCAACCCTGTGGGGAAAAAAATCATTGACATGTTGTCTAGGAATTGTGTAAGAACAAACATAATGAAGAACAACTTCAATATTTAGTATTCTTATTCTCGGGACCATTGTAATTTATAGCACTGAAGTGCTGCATCAACTCACGAGCCTTTAAAATTGTCTAGTTTTTTATTTTAATATGCAGAAAATGATAGTAGCTGAGTTTAATGAATGTGTTTGTTTTATGCAGGTCTAATAAGTGTGGTTGGGAGACTTGTGATGAAAAATGTCCAGCAGGTAAGTTAAATCAGTATGTCCTATGGTTATAAAACGTCAGGGACATGATGATGTCTGTTGTTGCCAGGGTTAAAAAACCTTTAAAATAATTTTCAGCCACCGAAGAGATTACTGGGTTGAGTCGCGGACTAGGTCACTCTCTTTAAGACGTTTCGCGGCACTGCTCAAAAATTGTGCATAGCAGCATATCAACCACGAAGTCCCCAGGATAAAACAGTCCAGTTTAACTGATACCGATAACTATTGCACTGTAGATATCGGGCAAGAATTACACCCTCAAATATGGTACTTAAATCAATGCGCTGTGACTTTAAGTCCATTCTAATATGGTGCTCTGACCACTCTAATAAGGTACTTTGACCAATCAAATATGGCACTAAGACCACTCTTAAAACAAAGGGATTATGGTGCTAAGACCATTCTTAATTTGAAGGAACTAGTGATAGTTTGATCACTCTTAAAAAAACAAAATTAATACTAATAATAAGTATTAGTATCTCACAACTTTGAATAAATTTCAATATTCTTTAATGAATTAGAAACAAAAATAAATGCAAATCTTTTTAATTTGCATAACAAAATAAAGGAATCAATCATGTTTCTAATTTGTTTATTCTAATCTTTAATATGAAAGAGTTCTAACAAGTTTGATTAACAGTGAAATATATTTCACTCCAAACTATGTTTCGGGTTAAGTAAAACAAAATCACTGCGACTATTTCTACTACTAAAACAAAAACACTAATAATAATAACAAGTGTGTATAGTAGAATCTATGGATCACAGAAACAATTGAGTTTGTAAAAGAAATAAGCAAAGAAATACCAATGATGTGTTGTTCACATTGACAGGCCGGGTGCTCTCATAGTCTCATAAATTGCCTATATATATACATCACCGGTTCTCCTAATTCTAACTCCATTGATCTCTCTTTCTCGGTTTACATGAGCTTTAACGTTTGGCACCTAGACCAAGCATCCTTCATACACAGTACCTATCTTGAATTATCTAAATATGATAATTCATTCAACCTCTGTTGCATATATGTAGAATGATGTCTCTACACATCACCGTGTGAAATGATATAGTGGGTGGCGCCAATGAATGTCAGTTTTTTTCTTCATTGGCGGCTGAAGTTTTCAGGTGTATCTCATTCACTAGGGTTTGCTTAACACTTAGATAGTGTTTTCAATTAGGTTAAGTTCCTCCTATTATTTAGCAACCTCAAGCCACTTTCCATAACATGTAAAATGTGCTAATAAAAAGTAGAGATTATACCTTTTATTTATTTATTTATTTTATTCTCAAAATACACACTAATATGTTAAACATATTAATATGCTCTACTACCCGATGTGGGACTAAAATTTTATTTTCAATTCACACAAAAATATGTTGTAGGTTCCAACAATGTCAAATAATGTTTGGTCGTTAAAAACATTTATTATTATGAAATTATCTGCCGATGAGTAATGCACAAATAATGTTCTACAGTTCCTCAAGCAAGATTGCTTACAATAGGAGAAAATGTGGTTTCACCTACTTAATGTTGTTTAACCAACCATAACACTATCAGCATAAAGATTTTTTACCTTGCCAATCAATCATAATTGTCAAATTATTGAAAACGTTAACTTTAATCATAACTATTTCTAAAGTCACACATTAGTGATTGTGATTTGTTTACAAGGTAAAACATTTTACACTGAAAGTGTATCAAAATTAAAAACTATATTATTTAGTGACCTTTTTTGAGCTTGCTCGTTCACTTTCTTTCTCCGATTTGAATGTAGGGAGCAGCCACAACATGCTATGTAGCATTGCATCCACAAGTGAAGGGAGTTAGAGGTGAGTATTTTTCAGACAGTAATGTGTACAAAACAACTCCACATGGAAAAGACGACGATTTGGCTAAGAAACTCTGGGATTTCAGCATCAATTTGGTTAAGCAGAAATAGAATAACCAAGTGTTACTCTTCAGTTCTATACGATATACATACACCGTGTATGAAATGCATCAATAATATGACTCACAAATTGAATGGATCAAACTTACATTTATCTATGTATTCTAAGAAAATTATTTGCTAATGACCCGATGTGGAATTTAAAACCTCTATTTTCTGTCATGTGTTTCCCTTACATGGGATCTTTTCTAGTTTTCTTTAATGAAATTGAGTTCTAGTTGTATTATTTGGACATGCAATTTCCGACATTGTATCTTGACACCGTACACCACCAAAGGGTGAATGTTCGTTCTCGAGGAGATAGAACAAGCACCAGTCGCTCTTTTATTAAGAAGAAACGATACTTATTTTTTCCAAAAGTAATCGGACGCTTAAGTTGCTGTTAACTAAATTTCTTTGCATATCAACCTAACTGTCAAAACTCCAAACCACATTGTACGTTGTTGCCAAATGCCAACAGCTGCCTTAACCATTGTATTTTAGCAAACTAAAAAAAAAAAATTATATCACCCAAAATATATTTTTTCCTTAATAAAGAGGATTATCCTAATCAACATATTAATTATTATTTCAACTATAATATTAAAAGTGTAATGAAAACTTTGTTATGCGTTTAAATTGTTGTGGTGTAATAACTAGAAACTCACAAGTTCTAGTTGCAACTTGTAAAGTCACCTACATTTGGAACAAACAAATACATTAAACCAATGAGAGGATCACAAGATCAAATTTCTTAGATTTTACAGTTGAAATGTACAGAAAAGATACAATAACAGTGACATTTGAGCTAGCAATTAAACTTAAGATGCATGAATTTCTACAAATTCTTGACTTGCCATCAATAAAGTTTCCATCTTCTGTACAACAATGTCTTGCCTCCCAAAAAATAGTCTACATGTTAAAAGTTGTGTCAATTCAACTTCTTTCGTTTTTTTTTTTTTTTTTTTTGCATTATATGGTGTTCCTAAAAATGCATTGTCATTCATTGCATAAACTGTCATTTCTAGTATCTTAAGCACGTGAGAGAAATCTATGCTCCCGGCTTCTCACATGTTGATGCTGCATTTTCAATATGTTGCATACAAAAACAAGTTCCTCTTGTTTGAGATTAGAAAGTTTCATGTTGTGACATTGTTTGGCACTTCATGTGTAAGGATTGAACTCCATAAACCCAAGTCTGAAGCCATGCAAAATGCACTTCTGTGCCCAATACTAGACCATGCAATTATATTTACACAGATTCTCTTGTGCTTTGGCTCCTTATTGTATTATTATATCCTTACAAATATAACAATGAACAGATCTGTGTAACTGGAAGGTATGCTGGGAAACTTCAAAAGCTGCTCAGATTAGTAGTGGTCAAGGAAAAATCATGATGTCATAAACCATTTGTTCGATGGAGCAATGACGAGCTGGGACTTGGATCAAATGATGGGTTAATCTTAACATGATCCCCCAGAAGCTGCCGGCCAACACGATCAGCCAAGACAGACTGAAAGTCATATGGCTCTGCACGAGGAGACCTTACAAACTGCTTACTGAGAGCATCGTTTTCGCTGGAGACAAGTTCTGATTTAATGTGAGACCCAGTTTGCATTCCTCGAAAAATGTCAATATTCGGGTCGTGGTGAGTAGAGCTGTTCATGTAGACACCGTTTGGGGATTTTGGCATGCTTCCGAGACACTCTTGAAAGTAAGCTGACTGTTTTAAGTGATTAAATGGAATGGCGCCACTGCCACCAGTGAGAGGCGTGGATGCACCAGAAGCAGTCCGAGGGCTAGATATAGGAGAAGGAGATAATCTCCCACTCCTCTGATGTGGTGATCTTGACCTCAAAAGTGGGCTTCCAATGGGAGAGACCGGGCAAGATATATTCCTTTGAATATGGTTTTCACTGGAAATTAACGAAATGATGTCAGATTACCATCAGCAATGTCAGCAGCCTCGCATGCATTTATGTGTGTGTGTGTGTGTGTGTGCAGGCACGCGCATCTGTGTGAGTGGGAGACAGAGAGAGATACCTTTCATGAGGATTACTTTTCAAAACCCTAGAAGAATGAATCAAGAGTTTATCTGAATCCAACGCAGACAGATTTCTTCCTTGTCCAATGCCCTGAGAATTGATCAAAGATGTATGCAATTATTAAATAAAAAAAAAAGAATAGAGATTGAATAGTACAAAGCTAACTCATTGATGCAAGAAAACTTGCTGTGATCTCATATTTGGATGCATAAACAAGATTTACAAAACTGCTAAAATATTTATACTACAACTCTTGAAATAACAAAAGTCTCTCGGGCCTTGGCTTCCTCTCCCCAACTGAACTTCATGTGTGGTTACTCTTGACATCAAATTCTAGCCTGAGCTAATGAAAAGGGAATCCAATTTATAAACCTTAGCACCTTTATCGTGTTCCAACCATTATCCCACTACCCCTCGACCTAAATTGTGTCTCGAGCTATTGTCTCTGATTTTCCCTTATACAAGGAGCAATTATATATATATATATATATATATATATATATATATATATATATATATATATATATATATATATATATATATATATATATATATATATCACAAATGACCCGATATTCTGGAGTCTGGACTGGTGGATTAAAATCCATACATTTTTTTTTCGGTAGGTTAAAATCCATACATTTATGTGGTGCCAACTGCCAAGAGCATGAATAGCCTATAAATAATAAATATACACAACAAGTACATTAATCAACCATGAGAAATGTGAAAACATGGAGAAAGGAAACCCCGTAATCCACATGACATTTTCATGAAGCAGAGCAGACTATTTGATATTTTGTTTTATCATGTTAGATAAGGCAACGAGACAGTTTGATATTAGCATGCAATGAAAGAGAACTGAGCTCCATGTGTAACGAGTTTCAAATGCTTTATGTAGGAAATAGGTTACGCACCAGGGCTTTTGTTCCATGTGTAATTCCAGAAACAGGGTCTGAAGCTTCGGGAACCATAATAGGTCTTTCTAAAGGTGCAGCACCTTTTACAAAAGCGTGGTCCAATAACTCACTTGCTGAAGGGCGATCACGTGGATTACGTTGTAGACATTTTCTAACAAAATCTTTTCCTGCGTCTGAGAGATGATCGGGGATCGTTGGGAGCTCCTTGCTGTTGCCAATTTTGAACATGGCAGCAACCTTTTATAGAAACGCGCAAATACATCAAAAGAAGAAATAATTTAAAAAATTGAAATGTATAATACAAGAAATATTATTAGGTCTTTGTAAATATAAAATCCAATGTATACACATGAATTACTAACCCCTTCATACTGAGACCAAGGCGGTTTAGTTGTAGCCATTTCCAAAACTGTGCAACCGAGACTCCATATATCCACACCAAGGCTGCATTCCTTAGAGTTCTTTATAACCTGAATCGTCAAAAAGAAAATATACTGAGTGACAAAACTAATACTGAATTAAAATCTAAAGAACTTAACACCAAAAAATAAAAGTAGAACCTCAGGAGCCATCCAATAAGGACTTCCTTTGAATGACAATGGACAGTATTGCCCTGTTATCTGCAAATCATGAAATGTATAAGTACAACACACAGGACAAATCATGCGATGTTTTGGACAATATGGAATGTGGTCTACAAGGTAAATCACACCATCACCTTTTTTCATTACTCATGGTTTCTCTTTGCAAACTTATAAATTGGAAATAACAACTTTCTTGATTTAGTAAATTATTGACTTTTAAACTAAGATTTAAGATTTCAATATGCATTAGAATCTAATTTTCATATCTAACTCATTCAGCTTAAATACAGATGTAATGGATACGGGACAATTATCATCTCTAAGCTTACATGTTTTGCCATGCCAAAGTCTGCAACCTTGACCCGGCCATTTGGATCGACTAGTATGTTTGCTCCTTTTATGTCCCTATACATGTACATAGAATTTCAGAGAAAGATAAATCAAAAAAATTTTAAAAATAGAAAAAAAAAAAAAAAAAAAAAAAAAAAAAAAAAAAACTAACCATTGTATGGCAGCAGCAAAATTTAAAACATTGAAATTATTAATAGATGCCTTAGTTCACCTGTGAAGGGTATTTTTAGCATGTAAAAAAGCAAGCCCTGACAAAATTTGTTGAGTATAACTTCGAATAGCTAGTTCGCCAAATTTCCCATATTCTTGAAGAAGTTTATGTATGGAGCCTCCAGATACATACTCAAGGTATATGTAAAGCTTGTCATCTACCTGTACAAGGGATGATTAAAAACTTTTATAAGTAAGCTATAAAAATTAAAAACAAATATTGCTAACAAATTTCTACTACTATATATTATTAGGTAAACTTCCAGAAACTAAAGTCATGTGACTATAAGGTCATGCATACATTAGAAATGAACAGTCTATAACAGAATCCAAAATAAAAATTGTCATCGTTCACTCACGAATTTAAGAATCTGAATGCCAAAATTGTTTGTCAGTATGGATTTTGTACACAGGAAAGGAAGGAGAGAACTTACTGTTTCAGAACCATAATACTGCACAATATTTGGATGCCTTAAACGGCTCAATAAATGAATTTCCTGTCAAAAATCTTGTAGTTAGATTTCGAAAGCTGTGTTAAATTCAAGACTAGAAAATATAATGTTGCTCCTAATGAAATTGAAATATTAACCAGCATGAAATTTTGCTAGATTTAGGTGCCAAGTTACCTGCATTAATTGCTTAGCGCTTTCCATAGACTTAGCATCATCTGAAAACATAGTAACCTCCTTCATTGCACACATTTCACCACTTTCACTAAAAGAGACGAACATTTTTAACCAAATAATTATTGTTAAGATGTATATAGAAGAAAAAAAAAAAAAAAAAAAAACCATAATGAAATTGTGAACAATTTATCGAAAGTTCACACCTATTGAAGCCAATATAGACGTGTCCAAATGTGCCTCTGCCAAGCAACTTTCCTTTTTTCCAACGTGACCCAGAGCTCATTGGACTATCTGCTCTAGCTGGACTTCTTGGCATAGATGGAGATGTTGCTGCAGAATTAGAATGAGAGAATGGTGAGGTATTACTATTGGTAACTGTTAAAGGAGGGAGGGGCAAACGATGACTCTGTTGTTTTCCATCATCAACCCGTCCTGTCTGTGATTCAGTCGGTGTTCCAGCGGCTCTAGGATGAATAGGTGTGACTGCTCCACTCTGAATTCTTGAGCTTGGACCTGGGCTAGTCATTCTAGGACTAGGTACTGGAGAATACTCAGGGCTACCCCTGCTTGGTTGCCAAAATAATGGTCCCGACATGTCCCCTCCCATTGAATTATGGCCTGAATTGTGACCAGAACCTGGACTAGAGCAGTGTCCAGATCCAATGAAATTAACCTCTGGATATGGCTTTCCGGCCCAAAAAGCGGAGTTCAACACCTGGTCTGTACCAAATGCCCTCAATGGACTCCTCGATGGACTTGACAAGGAACTGTCGGGACCACTATAGAAGATACCATGAGGCGGAACCTGAAGATTTGGAACATGGTGGCGTAATGGCCTCCGTTTTGGTGAAGTAGAAGGTGTGTGATTACTTAGAATGTTAGCCGACTTTTTGACTTCTCTTGAATTCACTTGTGAAACAGCAGACGGTTGATCCTTGAGCATCAAGCTTCAGAAACAAGGAAACTTTTGAGTAAAGTAGAAAATATAACATTTTCTAATGAAATCAATCACAAATAATTAAGGCACACATGCAATAATAAGATGTACGATCTGGAAGCATATTATGGTTTGAGGAGGCAACCTGGAAGGACTACCAGCAGCAGTTCTAGTACCAGTTTCAGAGTCAGTTGCGAGAGGACTACGATTGCGTGAGTCTGCTGGCTCATCACTGTCAGCAGAGCAATCACTGAAGACTGAAGCATTGACCATATCTGCATCCAAATCTGCAGGATTTGGCCCACATCGTATGCATGAAGGTCTCGGAAGAGGAATAAACAATGATGGCTTGGAGGACTTTTCCAGTCTCGATTTTGCTGATATACTAATTTCAGAATCCACTCGACCTACACTTGAAGGGTGCAGACCAGGAAGTGGAAGTGGTTGAGCGTGAGGTCTTTCTGCAAAACTTTGACACCTTGCTACTTTGGAAGGTGAAGGAGATCTTGTTTCAGATGGAGAATGATCCCCCTTCTCTGAAATTGTGTCATTGCATCGTCTACGAGATCCTCCGGATATACTGCTTAGTTTACCCTCAGATGGGAATTTAAATTTTCGGTGCAATGTATCAATAATACTTTCCTTACCCGCTTTCTTCTTGGTGTCTTTTGACGATGATTTTCCCCACCATGTAGGCATATTTATATTTTATAAATTGAGATCTCACAAAAAGGTTTCTTGGAAGGATACTGATAATAGTTCAAAAAATCTATCATTTCACATCAGTGGACAGATTCTTAAAAGCCATGATCCAGCCATAGGAGATTCACGAATTCCAAAATTAGAAACATTAGAGTGATAAACCTGCAGCAGCGAAAAATGTATACTTTCAATCAGGAAAATATACGTATATATATATTGAATCGTACTCGGTAAGTCGGTCACAAGACTATCCTAAAGTAATAAACTGCAGATTTCTTTTTGTGATAGATAAACTGCAGGTGTTCTAGTAGAAGAAGCTAACAATTCAATCATACTTAGTTTACATAACAACTAGTCATGCACATTAGTCCCCAGTGTGTTACCGGAAACACCATACACCTGATCGGACTTGACAAAAGGTTAAACTAAGCATTCTAAATTAGATCACTCTGCTACATCACTAGAGAGACTTAAACATCAGCCTCTGAACTTCCTACTGGATATGTATTGATGCAAAGATGGCACTTATTGCTGAACATCTGTTGTATGTAAATTGTAAAATTCCCAAAACTGGCAATAACTCTGAAAACAGAAGTTCAAATCCCATCGGAGACGGTTATCAGCTACTTGTTGTCAGCTCAAGTAACCTCACGGATAAGAGTTTGGCCTACTGGTCATATAACCTCAAGGGACGAAGTTCAAATCCCCTCGGAGAGGGTTGTAAAATTGTTATTAGTCTCACTTTAACTATTGATTATTAATAGTAATAGTTACTCACTTACCCAATTTAGAAAGGAAAAAAATAGAAATATAGTATTCCTTATTTTCCAACTTCAAAAGTCAAAACCCACTTGATATCCTGACTCCAAAGTCTACCAAAAGGGTATGAAAAAATATGAAATTATTTGACCAAAAATTTGTACCAAGATCATAACAGCAACGGACACCTACCTCTCAATAAAAAATAAAAATCTACTTTTTTTGCATGTTTCGGTTACAATACTCAAGATTCCAACAAACCCAGAAAAATATTAGAATAAAAATCGAAAATTTCAAATTCACTAACTCAAATTCCACCAAAATTCTTAGGATCCCAAGCTAAATAAGTAGCAACTGATAATGAAAAACACAGATCCACCAACAAATGATTATGCAAAGAAAAAAGGTAAATCAAGTAAGAAGTTGATCATACAGTGAAATCATGCAAAAGGGTAACCAAAAATGTTAAAAAGGAAGAAACTTACTTCAATTAATCAAATCATTGAATCTGAAGTGAACAATCAAGTGTATGATTTTTGAGCTGAAATCTGAGTGAGAAAATATGATGAACAGGTTGGGAGCTCCTTGAGAGAGCCCCAAAAGAGACACACAAAACCCAAAATGTGACAAATGGAGAAGGATTTTGTAGTGGTTTGTGGTGAAAATATTCGCAATTGAAAGACAGTGAAAGAGATCGCGTAGAGAATGAGAGAGAGACAGAGAGAGAGTGAGAGTGAATAAGGGGGTCTTTGTCTCAATGAGTGTTATTCTTCTTAATATTAAAAATAAAAAATAGTAATTTAATTATTAAAATATTAATTTGTAATTACCACTTGGAACCTTTTTAAATTATTGCAAGGCCCCTTCCATTTTACTAGTTAGTACTTAGTACTAGTACTTTTTAGTTTTTACACAATATTTTCCATTGTGAATAAATATGATTTCTATTTTAAATAAATATTTTCCTTTTAAAATAAATATGATTTGAGAAAAAAATACACATATTTTATTATTAAAAAATAGAAAAATAATGCACATACTACACTGTCCTCTATATTATGTGCGATTAAAATGCACATATTACGTGGTTTGAGACGTATTCATTGTTACTCTAATTCTTAAACTGCAGTAAATGTGATTTCGAAAGATTTGAACTCTTTCAACTGTTATGCGGCGGTCATAGCAAGAATTAAGGACCTTATTCTGTTGGATTGGGAGGTATGCCTTTCTCATTCAAGGATGGTAATTCTAGTGCTGATTTTTTGGCGAAATTAGAATCAGCTAATAATGACAAATTTATCTCGAGGGAATCTCCTCCTACAGAGATGGAGAACATCCTCCAGACTGATGGTTTAAGGCTCGTGCTTGATTTTTCTTTTTTCTTTTTTCTTTCTCCCTCTTTTGCTATTGTACTAAAAAAAATTGTTGGTTGTAGGGAGGGAGAAACATATCTACTATAAAATTATCATGTCATAACTTGAAAATAGTAAGCCAGTAAAAGCAATAGTTAACCCAATGAAAATGTGGCGCTACATATTCCATGGATTTGGTTTTTTGGATTTAATTCCTTCAAACTATGGTGACCAGGTAAATTCGTGATAGTGATGATTGTTGGACTTGGAGAGTGGTTGATAATATTTAAAACAAAAAAGAACAATATATGCTTTAAGATTTGAAACCCAGTTGCTTTCAATCCAATGTATATACTATAAAATTAATCCCATCGATACATATAAAATTATAAAGTTTCGACCTAAAAAGATTTGTATATAGGTGGTGTGCTAAAAGGATTATGTAAACAAATTATTAGTATTTGATTGACCAAAAAAATATACTTTTTTTTTATTAAGATGTGCTTATGTTTTTCTTGTAAAGTTGTATACCTAGGTTTATTTTGAGAAGTGACTATAAAATTGGTAAATTTAAGAGTGTAATGTGTAATTTTATCACTTGATGTGTATTGCTGCTTAAAATGATAAGGGTGAAGCTGCTTTTAAAATGGAGTATTATATTAACATCAATTAGATACTATAATTAAGAGTGATATTGGATTTATTTTCTAATTTAATAGTAATACTGGATTGGATTAGTTTGAATGGGAAAATTTATTGATTTGGTTTGGTTAATACCAGTATTTCTAAAATGCGCGTTTAAACATGTTCAAGTATTGTCATTAAATTGTCTAAAAAAATTAAATATTGTCATTAAATTTAGGTTAAATTTAATATAAAACATGTCACATTTAAATTATCAAAACTTAAAAAAAAAATGAAAAACAAGGAGAAGAAGAAGAAGATGAGGACTTGACAAAAAAAAAAAGATAAGGAGAAGGAGAAGCATAAATTACAAGTGAAAGAAAAATTATGAATTAAAAAAATAATGTCCACAAATTATAGTTCAAGCGGTAAAATTGTTAAATCGAGCGTCATGACCCAAGTTCAAACAATGATCCTTCCACTTTGTATATGTGAGTTTTCAATAACTTATTATTTCGTCTTTTTTGAAAAACAATATACAACAATGCATTTGAGTGTTTATCTCAAAATTGAAATTGTTGTACTCATCATCTATACAATTGAGATTTTTGTATTCATCATCAGTGCTCTTATAATCCTATGAATATCATGTTTGAACTTACAATATTTTGGTTGATTCATGTTTCTATTTTTATCAATAATATACATCCATTCAGGTTTATGTTTTCTTTTGTCGACCCAATACAAAAATCAAATATTTCTAGTTTAGAAAAATACACATCAAACCAAACCAATAGGCTTAACCAAATTGATTTTGTCATATTCAAAATTGACGTGTCATATATCAAGTTAATTCAAAGATGTGTCCACATCTACTCAATAATAACAACTTACAATGTCGTTTTAAATTTAAAGAATTCAAATCTTATTAATTTAATTAGAATTGTGTGTTTGAATTCAGCTCCAAAAATATAAATTGCATGAAAACTATGCAAATACTAAAGAGTGCACCCGGTGCATGGTGCACTCTTTAAGTCACTTAAATAGTAAGTTTGTATAGAATTTTTATAAAAATATATAAAGTCAACGCATTGAAAATTATGCTGTTTAACTTTTTGATTAAAAAATTTATTTAAATAGTATGCTTAAATAGTACATTGGGTGCACTTTAAAACTATCATGGAAGAGAACTTTATCATTCATTGTAAATTTGTAATCCTACTCAACTTAGAGAAGTCTCTAAATTGATTTGGCTACTAACTACTAACCAAGCTTATTCTAACATTTTGACCAAACATTTCGTCTAGAATCCACAAGGAGACTTATTCCTTCTTGTCTCCTCAATTTTCGGATGTGTTTCCTGATTCGCTCACGGGACTTGGCCCAAGCAAAAGTAAAAAGTCCTATAGCTCATAGTTCAATTGGAGCTAAATTAGTAGTTTTCCATTCATTTATTTTAAAAGGTAAAATTTTAGTCACTAAACTACTTGATAACAAAAACTTACAAACCATAATCAGTGGTCACCGTAAAAATTAAATGAATTATTAAACCTAAAAATTTATGCATCTGAATCAAAAATAGATCCTGTCATATCCATACATTTAACTATCAATCTCATACTAATTCATCGAACAATTGAGATCTTATCTTATAAAAAATAAAGACATTTATTTTTAGTATTTAGCCCTCTGCATCTTAAGAGAATAAGATCCCGATAATTTAGAATTTCATTGCGAGGCGAATAAAGTCTCACCAAGAATAATGCGCATTTGTCCATTCTGCCCTCATGAAGATGTTCAAACCCTAGTCATTGTTAACACTCACATTTATTCAATCAAAACCCAACAAAGAGACTCTCTCTTAAATATTCTCTTCATTTTTTCCGCATAACAAATCACTCATTTTACTTCCTTCTTCTCCCAACCCCTCACTACCGCCGCCTTTTCCCCCTCCACCCTTCCGTCATCGGACAACCATCGTCGGGGTTTCTTAACCTAAAATGGACGTCGATAACGGTTCAAACAATGTTATCCCCGACGACAACACGCGCATGGAAACGGAATCCACTGACTCTGACGTACTTGTTCCAAACTAGCTCTTCTCTTCCAACTTTTTCCCCTTATTCAATTTCACTTTAGAATAATTAAAATTGAATTAGGTCAAAATTAGACTATTTTGTTATTGATTTCACGAGATTATGCTATGCAAGACTCACAAACCATTATAGAGAAGCTGTTGTTCTAAAAATGATAAACCCTAACAGCGTTTTTTTTAATTGTTGTAATTTTGTGAGTTTATTAAGACTTTGAAACTGTGAATTATGGAATGGTTTTTGTTTTGAAGGCCAAAGACAAACAAAAAGAGGAGCTTGCTGAGTCTATGCAGAATTTGGGCATTGAAGGATCCTCTTCTGGATCACCTAACTTCAAAAGAAAACCCGTTATCATCATTGTTGTAGGAATGGCTGGTGAGGATTGCATTTACTTCGTATTCGATAGAAAAAGAAAATCTTAGTGCATGTTTGGTTTCGTAGTGAGTTTGACAGAATCATAGGGTCAATGTGATTTTGTCAAAAGTTACACTTTCGAGCTTCAACCTAGTCATGGTGCCACCTTGATTTTGTCAAACTCAATGTGATTGATACCAATCATGCACTAAGTTTTGCTTTTTTTTTATATAGATTATATATGTAGTTTTGCTTTATGAATGAAGACTTGGAAATGGAATTTAACTCATTTGTATTCAGGGAGTGGGAAAACCACACTTCTTCATAGGTTGGTTGCCCATACCCAAATGTCAAACATCAGGGGTTATGTGATGAATCTTGACCCTGCGGTTTTGACACTCCCATATGGTGCTAACATTGATATAAGAGACACTGTTAAGTACAAAGAAGTCATGAAGCAGTTCAACCTTGGACCTAATGGTGGAATTTTGACTTCTCTTAACTTGTTTGCTACCAAATTTGATGAGGTGAAGCTTGCTTATTATTCCCTAAAACTCTTGTTGGTTGTGTACTGGTTGCATTTTGAATAAGTTTTACTCCTAAGGACATATTTGCTTGCAGTGGTGTTCATGCTTGTTTATATCACTAACAACAGTAACATGACCCCACTTCATGTTTATGTTTTATGCCGGGGACCTTTCCTTGAGCTTGTTTCATTTTATGTTTATAGTTTTTTCCCCAATTAAGTTATTGGTGTAATGTTTGAGATAATAATGTGTACATTATCATTGCCAGTGGCTCATTTTTAGGTCCTTATTTGTGGTTTTAGTTTAATAATACATTTGTTTGCCCACCGATATGTTTTGTTTCAGTTTGCAGCACATCGAATACAGTTTAATTAGTGTTTGTAATCCTCAATTTCAGGTGATTTCTGTTATTGAGAAACGAGCAGATCAACTTGACTATGTTCTTGTGGACACCCCTGGTCAGATCGAGATATTCACCTGGTCTGCTTCTGGTGCTATTATCACAGAAGCTTTTGCCTCCACATTTCCCACTGTAGTCACCTATGTAGTTGATACACCTCGTGCAGAAAATCCCACCACTTTTATGAGTAACATGCTTTATGCTGTTAGTATCCTCTACAAGACAAGGTTACCTCTCATCTTGGCATTCAACAAGGTCGATGTAGCAAAACATGAGTTTGCCTTGGAGGTATTATTGATTTTTGATGAATTTTCTTTAGCTTCAATTGTATATGATGGGCTGTTGAGATTAGTTTCTTGAAAGCTAAAAAATGATAGGATGTGTTGTTGAGATTAGTTCCTTGAAAACTAAAAAAATAATAAGACGTGTTTGTCGTCTAACTCACTATTAAGAAGTGAGGTTAACCTGTAAGATCTATTTGATAGTTTCAGCTTGGAAGATTTTAAACTAAAACTTTGTTGCCTTTTAAGTACTTTTTGGAACTATTAAGAGTGATAAATAAAATAATGACATTTGGGCTGAATCTGTAATGAGGTTTGGCCTCACACTAAAAGATTTCTTCAATACCTTATAAACAGCATGCAGTTGTCCTACAAATTAGGAGTTGGACTTAGGCTTGTTTTTATGCCTCCCTCTTATTGCATGTATAAACACTGACTAAAAGGTCTCATGGGGATTTTAACATTTCATTCAATTAGTGAAAAATTGAGTTAAAGCAAATAATAAATTCAACTTTGAAGTTTTAACAGATTGGGGTGAACTGGGAAGCAAAATTGGAGTTAGCTATTAGTTTTCTTTTTCATGTTGGAGTTAATATTTTATAGAGAGATTAAGCCATTTTCCTGTAAGTTCAGGGTTTATGGGCTCCTTCCTCTGCATATTTGAGCTGGATCTATTTGTTTCTGCTCTAAAAAGTAAAATGGGTCTCTATTTGGAGTCCAATTGCCTGCAATTATGTTGAACAGAACTTGTGTTCCGTCTAGTTTTTACATCTGGCACTGAATTTACCTTTATTTTTTACCTTTTGTTGAACTTGTGTATCTAGTGGATGAAAGATTTTGAGGTATTCCAAGCAGCATCAAGTTCAGATCATTCGTACACGGCAAATCTAACTCAGAGCCTTTCTTTAGCACTGGATGAATTTTACAGTAATTTAAGATCAGCTGGAGTTTCTGCAGTTACTGGTGCAGGAATTGAAGGCTTCTTCAAAGCTGTTGATGCTAGTGCAGAGGAATACATGGAAACCTACAAGTATTATCTGCTCTCGACATACTTTTCATTTGTTAGCTTCACCATTATTTCACTTTTGATTTTGCATATGGTTAGGCTTTATGTCTTGAATGGCTAAGCAATTAAGTTTTTCTATTATGCAATGTCTTAGGGCTGATCTTGATAAAAGACGTGAAGAGAAGCTACGATTGGAGGAAAATCGCAGGAAGGAGAACATGGATAAACTGAGGAGGGAAATGGAGAAATCTGGAGGAGAAACTGTAGTCTTGAGCACTGGTTTGAAAGACAAAGTGGAGAATGGGGATGAAGAGGATGAGGAAATGGATGGTGAGGATGATGATATTGATTTGGGGATATATACTGAAGACGAGGATGCTATAGATGAGGACGACGAAGATGAAGAGGTTGATAAGTTTTCCTTCTGATGTGAATTTATGAACATTTGGATTGCATCAAAACTAGCTCTTGTATAGGACCTTGACTTCATTTGGTACATGCATACAGCCTTCATAGTTTGACTACCAATTAATTGCCTGGTTTATTTCATACAGACATTTTATCAGGCATTATTCTCTCTAGGTTCTTTTCCTTGATGATACTAATACTAGTAATTGCCAAGTTAACTATGCTTGATTTTTGTGCAAATTGAGGACTAATGACTGTTATGATGACCTGTGACCTGTATATCTATATCTGTTTTGCCTAGAATTGATACTAGTAATTTGTAAGTTTGGGTAGGATACTATAGAATCGGTCTTCATATATAATACCTCCGTCTTATTTTATAAGAACTATTTTTACTAAATATACTATTTATATGTTTTGCTTTGACCTCATTTTTCTAAAAGTATATAAATGTAAATATTATCATATAAGATCTTGTTTGATTTGTTTCGATGAATATTTTTAAAATATCAAATTTCTATATTTTTTACTAATACACAATTAAAGATATTCGTAATTAAAATTATGCATTGGCATACGTGCAATACTCAAAGAGTTCTTATATTTTGGGACGGAGGTAGTATTCAGTTTAAAAAATTACCTACACTCGTTATTTGCGGGTTTGAGTTTGTAGGAGAGTTTTGAAAAAAAAGAAACGAAGGAGTAGCCGGTAGGTGTGAGCTTGGGAGGGGAGGACTTTGGAGGTTTCATTTTTCTTTATCACAAAATCATATTAATTTGATGGAACTAAAAAATTGTATTGAAGTTTTTTTTTTTTTTTAAATTCAATTTATGTTATTATAACTTTTTCAAAATTAAAAATATATCTTTGAAATATTTATTTATCTTATTTTATAAAAAAAATGAGATTTTTTTTTTATTTGTTTCTCTACTTTTCCTTTAAAGCTCTACCCTTCAAACCCACAAACAAAATCAACTATTAAGTGTTCCCTTTAGTCTTATAAGAAAATTTTTGCTTTTTAAATTTATTTAATTATTAATATATCTAGTTTATATTACATTTCTTGTTAAAAATTTAATTAACCATAGAACAAAATGTTGAAATGAAGGGATTTTTTTGTGGTGAAATGTATTTGGATGTAAAATATACTCCATATGTTTTAAAATAAGTATTGTTTTAATAAAAAAATAGTTCAGAAATTTTATCAAAAAAAAAAAATGTTCAGAATAAGTATGATTTTACATTTTCAATACAATATGTACACAACATAATAAGGAAACATTTTCATCACTTTGCATTTATTATAATTGTTACTCTTTTAAGTTATTTTTTAAATCTATGTCAAACAAATTTAAACTGCATTTATTTTGAAATAGAGAGCAGTAAAAAGTTGTTGCATACCCCGTATAAGGCTTACAGACTTCGCGATATTCTATTTCTAACAATTCTCCTAAAATGAAGATACTTTTCGGATTTTAATGAAATACTCCCTCGGTACTAAAATATAATTCACTTTGGTTATATTACACAAATTAAGAAATGTAATTATTATTGTATAAAAAAAAAAATTATAAATTAGTTTACAAAATGGTCCTTTATTAATGATATGGGAAAAATTAATTGAAAAATTGAAAGAAGAAAGAGAAATAAATAGTTAAGGGTATAAAAGGAAAAAGAGCATTAAATGTTTCATTGATAATGTAAAGTGATTTATAATTTAATACAAATTTTTTTCTTCTCAAAGTGACTTATATTTTAGTACGGAGGGAGTATTAATTATCATCTTACACTCTTTAATTAATATTATTCGCATCCTCTCAATTCAATATATTAATTTCACTCTTTTTTTTACGAGAATTTCACCTTTTTATTTTGTTACATATTAATTTCACTTTACATTATGACAATTATTTTTTTGAGAATGTTAATATGTATCCTATTTTTTTTCTTGATAATGATTATGGCAATTATCAGTAGAGTTTAATTGTTATGTACTATCAGTGTAAAGTTTTTTTACACATGCATTCAATGATGTGTTGCCATATCATTTAATAAATGTGACACGTCATGTGTTTTTAAATACAATACATGATGTATTGATATATTATTGAACGCATGCGTAAAATAACTTTACACTAACAGTATATATAAGCCGTTCAAAAAAAAAACTAACATTATATATAAATTAATTTTTTATCAATACACAATAAATCCTTGATAAATTTATTTTAGTAAAAATATTTTTCTTTCTCTTTAATTTATACATTGTGTTTTGTCAAGTATCCTAACGACTAAATTCACATTTTTTTTACAAAATTAAACTCACTTAAAATATAAAAATGTGAGAAATTTAAGTTTAAACTTTAACTTCTCCCATAATACTGTGGTACATATCAACTAAATTAGGACAATTTATTTATTGAGTTTAATTGATATGCACTGACGGTGTAAAATAATTTTACACGATCATCCAATAAGAAACTGTCAATCTTCCATGTCATATCAAGAAAGTGGGATAAAATGGGGTGATGTGGCACAATATATGGTTGTCATTGGTTGACAGTGTAAAATTATTTTACACTATCAGTGCATACAAATTAAATCCTTATTTATTTTTGATAAATTTATATATGTTTAAAATGGTGAAATAAAAATAACAATGAGGATTTTATAGACCCAACCAAATGAAATCTGGGAAAAGGTTAGAAATTAGAGATAGGATTCGAGGGCCGAAGCAAAGCAGCAACTACCATTATCATTCGAAAGACAGACATTGATTCATCAAATTCTTCAAAATGACAGTATCACTGTCAATTTCTTCTTCTTCTTCTTCAACTTCAACTATGTTGTTATATCCTAAACTAGGAACAACAACATGTGCAATGTCACTCTCCACTACTTCATATTCAAAATCCCAACATTTATATCTATATTCATTGCGTCAACGCCTTTTCTCACCTTGGAGTGGTTTGAAGAATCTGGGTTTCTTAACTAAACCCAAAAAACCAATCTTTCATATTATAGGTATAATAATAATAATATTAACATAGAAACTGGTTTTTTTTTTTTTTTTCATGAATTATACTTTACTATATTCATTTTGTAGATAGAAAAGGTCGGTGTAAGAGTAAGGTTGTTTATGCTTCTCTTTTTGGAGTTGGAGCTCCTGAAGCTTTGGTAATTGGGGTTGTTGCTTTGTTGGTTTTTGGTCCTAAAGGTCTTGCTGAGGTCAGTTTTTATTTCATTCTTCTGTTTTTTTATTACAAATTTTAATGCTTTTGCCTATGTAGTTCAGATTAGATTAAAAAAACTATGCTTATTATGATAAATAAATTCAAAAATCTTTGATGATTTCCTATCATATTAATGCAAAGTTTTTTGCTTTGTTAAGGAATCAGTGATTCTAAAAGCTTAATGTTTTCATCACTTTCTGATACAAGTGGTTTGGTACCTAGTTAAGGTGCCAATCGTTTGTCCCAAGTAGGTAGCTCAGTCGGTGATCAGAGCGACGCCGAAAGAGTTTTAAGCTGGTGGTCTAGGGTTTTATCCTTGTAAACTAGCATTATTAGCACAATCAATGACTTACTAATATTTACCTATCCAAATAAGAGGATCCCGTTATGTAACAGTTTAAGTAGCTAGGGTAGGTCCAAGTGTGGTTTTACGATTCAGTGGTGCTATACATCCCGAAATATTTTTCGTGAAATTTCAAGAGGCATGTTTAAGAGTTCAAGTGAGATAGGAAAACCGCTTTAAGTTCCGGATTTAGTGGAAAACACCCTGGGTACTGGTGTTAAACAACCAATCGCAAGGCTTCGTCGTGATGTATTCATGATCACTTCTTTCGCTATATTTAGCATTTTTTTTACGATGTTATCTCAAACACTCTTGATAACTTGTTCTGTCTACTTTGCAAAGTGAAGGAACATATGCACATAAGTCTCATGATTTTACATGAAACAATTGACATTAGAAAAAGGCTAACAATCCTAGAATGTGTAAAGTTCCAACTGACAAAACATTAACAATTGGTGAACATTTGAAAGAAGTTTCCCTTTGGCTTAGCAAATGTCATTTACCTACATTCATTGAACATAGACACAAAGCCTTTATTTTTCTCATAGCTTGTTTGTGTATCAATGTTGCATTCTTATGCTAAACAAAGTAATAAATTGGTTATGTTTATTCAGATTTTCATTGTTGATATTTTCTAGTTCAGTGATTTGCAAAAGATGAGTTTTTAAGTGATCAAGAATTAATACTCTTATTACCAGTTAAGGATTATTCTTGTTCTATTCTACATACTTAAAATCTTTTATTAAACGCAAAACCTTAGAAATGAAAAATCATACCCAGATGTTGACAGATACCTGTAATATGTACCAATCTGCTTGAAAAAACATTTTTCATGTTGTGTGTTTGGATTGGAATTCAACTATTTCAGACTTTCCCTTCTTACCACTGAGCAATAGATAAATTCACGATTAAACATCACTAGGATGAACTGATCGTAGATAGATATACTTATCTAACCCTTTGTTGAGAATAGTGCTACTATTATGTGTTCTATGATACAGATAACCTAAAAAAAATTATTTTCTATAATTTTGTTTTTAAATGTTGTTCATCAAAGTAGACATGAAGTTAAAAGGGGTTTATATTCTATACTTTTCAACATTTAAGAGTATTAATTCTTCATCACTTAAATTCCCTCGAAGTTCAAAGGTGAAATGTCATACAGTAAACATGAAGTATATAACTTGACAATCTGTGAACCACGAGCGATTCCTTTGCTTGTTGAATAAAATGTCAATGATACAGATCACTTCAAAGGGGTTTACATAAGAAGAATGGTTGAGAAGTGTAGAACAATGACTGTCTTACATTCTCCGATGATTACTTTTAAATGAAATCAACATCAGATAGTTGAAATTCACTAGATAGATCCTCTGAGCTTTATAGGATACATTATTTACAAAACTTTGCAAAATCGTTGTTGTTGTTATTGGTGATGGTGGTAATTTTTTTTCCTGCTTACCTTTTTCTCAACTCCCATTGTTTTCTACTGAGTCATTGAATGCAGGTTGCTAGAAATCTGGGAAAAACATTGCGTGAATTTCAACCCACCATTAGAGAGATCCAGGTTGGTGCAAAATACTCTAGAGTCAAAATCTAGATTAAATTTGTTATGCAAATGCCACTCGATAGACCCTGTGATTTAACTCTTGCCGTTTTTGCTCCTTTAGGATGTTTCAAGGGAATTTAAGAGCACACTTGAACGGGAGATTGGTATTGATGACATTTCAAACCCATTACAGAACACATACTCTTCCAATGTACGCAACACCACGCCAACTCCATCTGCCACTGAAATTACCAATAATTCTCAGACTGCTGTTGACCCTAGTGAGTTATCTAGTATCTATTTTATTTTATTCTTATTTTCTGTGCAGTTTAGAATATGAAATATGATCAGGTTATTTATCCTCATACAATGTATAATTATTTACAACGTGTCCACATTAAGATTCCATCTTATGCGTGTTACTTATTAGTGATTTACATGTACATTGTGGTTATTATAAGCACTTCATCTCGATTGGCCATATCACTGCATGGTTGAAAAATGACAATTATTTCTGCATATAGTGTAGACAATCTAGTTCTATCTCTTGCTTGTTTTTATTGGTGTGAAGTTGCGAAACAAGGTTCTCTCTAGTGACTAGAGGGTCTAGTTTAATCCTTAGCTATAAAAAAATAAAAGGAAGGAATGGTTTTAAAAATAAGTATGAGAAATGAAATGAGATAATATTTTCCTATCAAATTGCCAATCTTAAATGCATGATGTCAAATACACTAATATGATTATATCTTTGAAAATGCAGACGGGAACGGAGATCCTACTAGAGCATACAGTTCTGAGGATTATCTAAAGATTACAGAGGAGCAGTTAAAGGCAGCTGCTGCACAACAGCAGGTGCAGACGCCCCCTCCTAAAGAAGCCGAAATTGAGCAAGAAGTCCAGTCTCCTGGTTAGTCTTTTTTGTAGCTCGCGCTTTTTTCTCCTTCCTTCCATCCTTTCACCTTACTTTAAACATGATTTGGTATGCAGCTAATGAAACAGCTGCTACTGTGCCACCACCTCAGAAGCCAGAAAGCGAATCGTTTCCTTCGGATTCATAGGAAGTACAAAGACACTTGCCCAATTATCAGTTCATTACACAGAATGTGAGCAACTATTGGCAGAGGTGTAATCAATTTTGTTGGCTTTATGGTCACTTAAATTGTGTAAAAAGTAAAGAAAATTATTACCATGTAGTGTGCCTATATTTATTGTAGCTAATCACTTGTTAAAGCTAAATATCCTTCCTCTCCTCTATAATGACAATAAAGTAGAAATGTCATTTGAAGATTAAAATATGGGACAACAAAATCAGACAATTTTTAAATGGTTAACACGGTTCAGACATGTGGTTAATAGTTTTAGATTTTGTTCATAAATGTATCAAGTCTTGGGAGTTGGGATTTCTTAACAAAGTATTGGAACTTTATTAACCACAAAATTACATGTGATTAACTTTGATTTTTAAGTGATCTATATGTAATTGGAACATCTAAAATTGTGGATAATAATGTTCAAGTTTGTGGTTAATGGTAATTGAAATGTTTAAATTGCACTTTTAGCCCTCCAAATTTTATAAACTTCCAATTTTGGTTTTAATATTTTCAAAATTGCATTTCTGACCCTTTATGTTTACTCTCGTTTGCAAAAGGTCAATTTTATCTACGTTAACATCGATGTGGCAAGTCATTAAGTGACTCAATTCCCACATTAGCTTCATTTTGGCATCTAATAAATAACAAAAATTTAAAAAATTAAAAGAATTTTTATTTTATTAAATTACAAGTCTAAAAATAACCATGAAACAACCAATTGTTTAATTTATATTTTATTAAATTTATATTTGAGTTGAGATCTTCTCTGTCGTTAAAAAATGAAAGAGTTCTAATATGAGAGAGAGATGGATTAGTGGAATCCATTAGTGAGACACTATTAATTAAATGTTTTCCATATAATAATATAATATCTTATCTTATTTATGTTCATTTTTGGCAATTGAGTTAGAAGGAGTATCAGACCACGGTCCTCTTTAATTATTTTTTTATATTAGTATATGTTATATTATTATTGATTTAATTTCACTTTGGCCTTTCTATGATAGAAATTCTATGTTATTAAATCGTGAAAATACTTTTTTTTTTTTAATTTAATTTTTTGAATTATATAAATTTGTTGTAAATTTAATCTCAGAGGATGTTTGTTCCATTATAAAAATATATGAATATAAACATAGGCCCCGCATTAATATTAATATATATATATATATATATATATATATATATATATATATATATATATATATATATATATATATATATATATATATATATATATATATTTTTATACTCAATATTAATATATGAATATAAATATAGACATTATGTAATTTTTTTATAAAAAGTAGGACCGCATATAAAAAATACATAGTCTCCATGTAAATTAAAATAAAGTAGGATTCGTATCAATATATTATTAAAAATATAAATTCATGTATAATTTATCTTCGTTTGCCATATCAGTCCCTTATGTTAACTTTTTGCATAAAACATGAACTCTTGTTGTTACATCGATTTTTTAAAGAAAAAAAATTGGGGAAATAAAATATATTTTTATGCTGCATTTGTTAACATTTTTTTTTGAACAAGTCAAAATGAAATATATATATATATATATATATATATATATATATATATATATATATATATATATATATATATAAAAGAATAGAGGTAAACCCTTCAGCACAAGGTGTGCAGAAGAGTCTTAGAGCATCTTTAGTGGGAGTAAACTAAGTGGGTGAACTAAGTTACTTTTTATGGGGCAAAGTGATTTGTAGGATTTAAGAAATTGATAGTTGATTTGAGTAGTTTTTACTTTAATGGTGGTTGGTTATAAAGAACCAAAATTTGGCCCCACGTGTTTATATTTTTTTATTTGTAACTGTATTTAGTTTTGATTTAAAGTTTAGATTAATTTAATTATTTTGGACAAAATACATAAAAATATTTATTTTCTTGACAAAAAATATTAAAATTACTAAAAAAAAAATAAAAAAAAAAAATTTAACCTAAAGAAATTGTAAATAGTAATAAATATATCAAAGTATAATATTTAGAAGGTAAAATTGTGTGTAAAAAAAATATAAGTTACTAGTATAATATTTTTTTTTTTACTCAAATAGTATACTATTAATATTTATAGGAAGGTAAAATAGTTATAAAATATCAAAGTAGCCGTTTTGAAAATATTATGGTTGTTGCTAGCTAGCATTTATGCCAATCAATTTATTATTGAATAAAATAATCTGTTTTGGCTTTACTTGTACCATAGTTGACGTTAACTACTTAGAGCATGTGAACAAAATTTAGTGCACTTACCATTGCCACATCATCCCTCTACAATGCAAAATTTCTTATAGTATACGTTTGTTATAGGAAACTTAGCTTTAGTGTACCTGCGCTGCTGATGCTCTTACACAAGTCTACAAGAGAATCCCAATAGAATAACAAAATAAAATATACTCAGTCAATACTCAAACAAAGAAAAGGGTTCGACCACCAAGTATGAAAATGCGCCAGCAAAGTGACATCCGTCGTCCGCATCCACCGGTAGGAAAGGATTTTAACTCTGTCCAGGAGCTGATGAATAGTATTTGCTGAATGCTGGAAGACACGGAGGTTACGCTTGTTCCACAGAACCCAAACACAGGCTAACCAAACAAGCTGCAAGAAGGACCGTCGAGCGCGTAAGCCGCTCGATACCTGCATTTGTTAACATTAACTCATACCTGCTTCCTAAAAGGTATAGGAAACATGGTTCATCGGAGTTGGTATTTGTTCTTCTTTGAGATCAATTTGATGTTTGGATTGTTCGTAACTAGAAGTGTAATTGATTGAATCGGTTTGAGTGAATCTAATATCCGAACCAACAAGCTTTTAATTGGTTTGATTTTTGGTGTTTTTTTTAAATGAAACCGGTTCGGTTCAAATACTTTAATCGATTTTTTCTCGATGTAATTCATGCTATTATTTTTTTCTGATTATCACTCATTCCTCTAATTAGATATGTGAGTGCAACATCATTAACACTTGCAACAAGGTCGGTTCTTAGTATTTTGAGGCCCAACACGAATGTTAAAAATTAACTCTAGTAAAAAATGTAAAAAGAAATAAAAAAATAATCTTATTTAAATTATAAATAACATAAAAAAATAGTTATTCATGTAACTAACATACAAAATATTCTTTCTTAAAAAAATACAAAATATTCATTTTCCCTTTGTCAAGCAATGGCTAAAAATTCAATCATTGAAGTGAATAACTAGGAAAACCTAAGTTTTAATCCCAAATTTTGCATATATAATATTATATTATTACCATCTGAGCTATATTTATGGGGACTAAAATATTATATTCTAATAGTTTAAGGCGTGTTTCTAAATTAGGATTTGCTGCATGACTATATTTTTTGTACAAATAGTTCAAGTTAGGCCGGTTTTAATTTTTTTTTTAATGTGGACCAACCTATAAAAAGAAATATTAACCTAACAATATATATCTATTGATTTGGTTCGATTTTCATCGATTTTTGAAAAGTTGATCCGATAACTGAACCAAATCACATCGTTTTTCAATTGGTTCTGTTTGGTTTTTAATCTGAATCATAAAAATTAGTTTATTTTTCGGTTTGAATTGGTTTGGATTGTTAGCTTAATTGGATTCGTAACCTTTATGTGGGTAGAGGAAGATGAATTGTTTTACAAATATGAATTTCTAGGAAGAACATCGGCAATAAGTGATTTTTTTTGCAGTTACTATATATAAAGAGTAATTGTCATCGGAGAGTTTACATTCAAGGCTATAACATAAAATCGGAGGAGCATTTGAAGAATGTTATAACAAATCAACCAGTGGTTGTCTCCATTTGTGTAAGCGACCAATTTATAAATTATCAAAACGGGACCATTTTCAACGTGAACGTTTATAATTTGAAGGAGAAACCAGTGAATGAATTAAACATGTTTTTATTTGCAACCGAGTTTGGTAAAACAAGAAAAAAGGAGTATAATCATTCTTTTTATGGTTTATGGTTTCCAACCCATTAGTCCATCACACATCGTCACTCTCAAGTCTCCGTATTTGATCAAGATGATTTTATGGTTTTAAGTAAGATTATTTCAGAATGAGGAGTCTAGGGTTAAGTAAAATTAAATTGTTTATTTCCGTTGTCATTTAACTTGTTTGCCGTGTTGTCTTTGCGTTGTTGTTTTTTTATTTTATTGTTAAAGACTCTGAAATGATTATTATGAATTACTATAATGTTTAAATTGTTTAATTTGTTTTTCCTGATTTTTAGGAGATCAAATAATGATAAATTTAAATAATTTTTTTTAATTAGTTTGGATCTATTTACTTAATCTGACAATAACAAAAGTTAATTTAATATGACTATTCGAGCATCTTTCGGGCAAATGAATCTAAGATTCAGTTCAATCGGTTCTTCTTTTCATCTTCTTCACATATATGGAGCTGAAGGAACCCATCTTCATCTGCTTCATCAGTTTATACAAGAATCGACCACTTCTCTTCATCTTCTTCATCAGATTACGCAACATTCGATCACTTCTCTTCATCAACCTATGACTATCGACTATTAGAGTCACCATACCATCAAACCAAGGTCCTCCAGCACCATAACCCTTCCGAAGCACTCGGGTTAGACGATTGAGATAATATAGCTTTTTGTTATTATCAAGGATGCCCATGATAGAAATACGCTTCAAAAGAATCAATAGTTCGGACAAAAACAAGCATGCTGAGCACTTCCTAGGAGAATCAAGAATAGTAGGCAGAGTGATACCATGAGAAGTGATGAACTTTGAGACTATTCGAGCATCTTGCGTAGAAATAGGAGTGTATGGTTAAGTAAAATTAAATTGTTTGTTTTCGTTGTTGTTTAACTTGTTTGCCTTGTTGTCTTTGTGTTGTTGTTTTTTTTATTTTATTGTTAAAGACTCTGAAATGATTATTATGAATTACTATACTGTTTAAACAGTTTAATTTGTTTTTCCTGATTTTTAGGAGATTAAATAATGATAAATTTAAATAAATTTTTTAATTGGTTTGGATCTATTTTCTTAATGTGACAATAACAAAAGTTAATTTAATATGACTATTCAAGCATCTTTCGGGCAAATGAAAAGATTCAGTTCAATCAGTTCTTCTTTTCATCTTCTTCACATATATGGAGATGAAGGAACCCATCTTCATCTACTTCATTAGCTTATACAAGAATCGACCACTTCTCTTCATCTTTTTCATCAGATTACGCAACATTCGATCACTTCTCTTCATCAACCTATGACTATCGACCATTAGAGTCACCATACCATCAAACCAAGGTCCTCCAGCACCATAACCTTTCCGAAGCACTCGGGTTAGACGATTGAGATAAGAGAGCTTTTTGTTATTATCAAGGATGCCCATGAAAAAATCAATAGTTCGTACAAAAACAAGCATGCTGAGCACCTCCTAGGAGAATCAAGAATAGTAGGCAGAGCGATACCATGAGAAGTGATGAACTTTGAGACTATTCGAGCATCTTGCGTAGAAATAGGAGTGTAGGGTTAAGTAAAATTAAATTGTTTGTTTTCGTTGTCGTTTAACTTGTTTGCCTTGTTGTCTTTGTGTTGTTTTTTTTATTTTATTGTTAAAGACTCTGAAATGATTATTATGAATTACTATAATGTTTAAACTGTTTAATTTGTTTTTCCTGATTTTTAGGAGATTAAATAATGATAAATTTAAATAAATTTTTTAATTGGTTTGGATCTATTTTCTTAATCTGACAATAACAAAAATTAATTTACCTAAGAAACTCATAAGTCACACATAAAATGTAATTACAATATTTTTCAGTGTTCATACAAAAATAATTAAAATTGGAACGGTTGGTTCAACCGGGAACCGGACCTATCCGAGGAAGAAAAATCAAGAACATAATTGATGTTGGGCTTGTCTTAATGTGTTGACCAACATGTAACAATCGATTGGACAGGAAACCGAACCATGTCGATCCGACTAGCACCCAAAACCGCCCTCGATAAGAACGGGAAGAACCGATGAACCGAATGAAGCTAAGTATCCTCAACAACAAAACAATAAAATAGAAAGTCACTTGAAGATAAAATATGGGACAACAAAATCTGACAATTACTATATTAACCACAAAATTGCGTTCGATAAACTTTGATTTTTAAGTCACTTGATTAGAACACTTAAAGCCATTATTTCGATCATTATGCATGTGTACTAGTAGATATCAATATGGCTGGTGGCATCCTTCCCGATTCTCTGTGGGTTGAAAGAAAAAAATTTGCTTTAGACATTGAGATTGAATATGAAAATCCTCCTTACTTTTGTTTCACTTGTAATTATATTGGCCATTCATCGGATCATTGTCGAAAAGATCATGCCAATAAAATTTCTCGAGAAATGGTTGATACTAAGAATGAACCTGCAAAGAAAATCAAACAATATTTTGTTCCTAAAAAACATGTGGATATAGTGCTTGATTGCACTAAAGTTGTGGCAAATGAAGACCCCCTTATTATTGATATAATAAGGTCTAAATAAGTAGAAACTAATGTGCTGGTAGGAGGTGCTTTAAACTTTGAGGAAGAGCTATATCGTAACCTTTTTGTTGGAGTGGATCCTGATCATGTAGTACAAGTTGAAGAAGTGCATACCACTAATCTACCACCCCCATCTTTGTGCAGAATGAGCTCTTCCAGCGTCATTGTTATGGATGGGGTTTTAAATTCCAATGTTGCACATGATTTGGCAATTTTACAGCGGTATTGGAAGGAAAGTGATGGAAGTGTCATTCGGCATAGGGTTTATACTGATGAGGAAGAAAGAGAGGCAGCGATTAATTGTTTGAATAATCATGAAGCTGCTACATAAGAGGCTTTCACTGCAGTGGTGTCTAAAGCCAAGAAAAAGAATTTGCAGAAGGGTTTTCAGGTTTGTAATACCCGCTCTAGGGGTAGGAAGCCGGATTGAGCTTTTCTTGTTCTTTTTATTTTATTTTATTTGTTCTTTTTTTTTGACAAATTATTTTATTTTATTTCTTCTTAGTAGTTTATTATGCGTTGTATTTTCTTGCTATTTTCACTTTTTTAGTTTTAACTTTTGTCTTTTAACTTTTATTTCGTTTTCTTGTTCGAGAAGGTTTTGGTTCTTCTCCCGCTTCTCTTTTTGTTCTTCTTTTTATATCTATTTAGGGTGTTGTAGGTGGCTCACCATCTGCTCTCCATTTGCTTAAAAACAAAAAAATGTAATTGGAATATCTAAAATTGTCAATAATAATGTTCAAATTTGTGGTTAATGTGTTATCTAATATTACTATATCCATGGTAATAGAAATGTTTATTGTAAAGGTAATACTATTATTTTTTTACTATATCCATTAACCACCGATGAAAATGCATTCACCGTATGTGCATAAATAAATAAATAAATCTACTATTTAAAATGTTTTCAAGTTTTGTTGTGGCAAGTTGATGTTGGAACAACAGTTATTAAATTATTTTAAGAAATGGTCATTACACAGAAAAATTTCATAATTTGTCAAGAACTGTATTTTAAGTTTTATCAGTTGTTTTGAGGTGTATTTTAATATAAGATATGATTTTGTTGATTACATATCAATTTTGAAACTTGCAGCTTCCACCCCAAAACCTTGAATTAAAACTATACAATAAAGAAATGGTCCGCAACCTGAAATTATAACAGAATTTGATAATGAATTAATCTGTTTGGTTTGTACTTTGTAAAGATTGGTTACTAGCCTAATCATTTTTCTTTTCATAATCACGGGAAAGACATGAGTTGAACTTATACTGCTACAGAACTTATGATAAAATAAAACAAAACGTAACTAATTTTAAAGTAATCCAACGCTTTCTCTTATTCCCCAAACAAAATTACAAAACAATGTAATGGCGGCGCTCCCAAAAGAATGAACAGACATATTGTGAATAATTTTCTTCCCATTTATATTGGCTGGGTAAAATAAAATCTACAATACATAATAATGCAACTTTATTTAAAGTTATGCTACAACATATTCATTTGTCTGTATGATTCAAAATCTAGATAGCTAGCTGGTGTTGGTAGTCCATTAAACCCATACATATCAAAAACTTTATCATCTGAAGGCAATACAGAGCCTTCACGTCCCTTAAAGCTCTCCATAGGTGAAGAAGCCCATGGAGCTGGTGTAGAAGGGTTTGAGCTAGAGGCTTCTTGGTTGAGACCGAGTGCAGTTGGATTCTGCGGTGAATTCCCAGTGGGCCTTCTGTTTGACCCGCTACCTGACGTCAAAGAAATGGTTACTGATTGCTGCTGCTGCATTTGTTGCTGGTTCTTCATTGGGGACTTTGGCCTAAGAGCCTCTATATCAGGAGTAGTCACCACCAGATGAGGTGCCTCAGGAGGTGGATTTCTTCCACCACCTCCCAGCCAAACTTTTCCATCCTTGTCACCGAAGTTCTTGACATATGCCTGAGTTTTATCCAAATCCAATCAATGTGATTAATCAAGCCAGATAAATAAGATAATCCGCATCAAGTAACAAAGATAATAACGAGCACTAAATCTGCAGGTGCCTATCTAAACAAGATGGGGAAAAAATCAAGTTGGAGGAAATAAAGATAAAAATGCATTATTTCATATTTGCGCGTGAACAAATGAGTGAGATGGGCTTCTAAAACTTCTATTTTAGACCAAGAAACTTTCACCAGAGAGCCTCGAAGTATGTTTTAGGTATAAATTTTAGCTTATTGTACGACATCTACCAATAATTCATGAAGTTACAGCTACAGCCCAAAATGATCAGTTTAAAAATGGAGAAGTAACTGCTCGGTTATTTTCTAGAACTTATCTACTGATGAGAAAACTGTTTTCAGAATATAGTGGGTTATAACATCCTAATGGAACATATAATATGTTGCAGATTTTACCCAACTTCTAAAGAAATAAAGATTAGCATATAAGCATTCAAATTTAAGTCACTTCTGATGTCATGTTAGCATATAAGCATTCAAATTTCTTACCTCCTTATTAAAATTTGAAGACGACAGTTCTTTACCAAGAGTCAGCCAGCCGGCTCGGATATTGTGGTCTTCACCAAATAGTTCAAGTCTCCTCCTTCCAAGGGCAAAGTGTTCAACGATCCTATACATATCTTCAGGTTTTTGTGTTGAACCTGTAGTATATTAGCATTGAGCGAGAAATTAAAGAGGCAATCACTTTATTCTTACATGCAAAAACATTGCAATCACTAAAGCATGCATTAAAAAAAAATCAAGCATTTTATCATAAACATCTTTCACACAATTTTGGTTTTCCAGCTGAAGTATATGATTTTTTAAATTATTAAGCTAAGTGAGGTGCTTGCACCCTTTCCAAAACAAGGTGGCTTGGTCTGTCTCAAGGATCAAGGAAAACGTGGTTTATGAAAAATTGCCTAGGAAAGAACATAAAATTGCTGTTGCTTGAAGTGACCTATCTATCTAATTTCCTAAGTAAATTGCTTGCCTACTTGCCGAGACTATGTGGTCCTCTGTCAATAGCACCATGAAAAATGCTTGTCTACTTGTTCAATCCATATGCACTTTTTCATTGATCATGTTGGGCTGCCCTACGAGTTGTAAACTTGCCCCTTACTAATCTCTAGTTGTTGGAATAGGAGAACATTGGATTTGTTATCAATTCTTGCTCTAAGCTACTTATATAGGTTGAATTATGATGGGTATGTAGAGAGATAGCACAAAACCACTGATGGTTTATGTTTTTCAAAAAAGGAAAGTTAATAAAATAGTGTCCGATAGGGAGTTGTAGTTTGTGTATGAGGCAGTTAATGTTTGTTATTAACAAGTGTTTATCATAGAAGCCAACAGAAGTTGTAGATTGTTGTTTTGTCAATTCCGTGGAAGGAGAAGACTCTTTGTTAGGAGAAAACATGTCTGCTGATGTTGTACTCAGATTTAGTCTGTAAAGCAGATTAAGTCGGCCAATTTAGTTCAACCTGTTGGATGACTTCAATCAGGATGGACTCAATAGCAGAAGGATTGAAGAGACATGTGGAGAAGATGGATGCTAGCATGCAGACATCCAATTCTCACCACAAGGATCAAATGTGAACAATGGGAGATGCCATACAAGACATTTACATTATAGAGGTTTTACATGAGAAGAAAGCCCGACAGTTTATGTACCACCAGTCTAAACTTGTTGAAGGAATTGGCAGCAAAGAGAGACAGTTAATGGAGGCTTCCATGCAAGAAGTTCTAACCATGATAAAACTAATCAACCACATGAGCAAAGATTCAAAGAGCAATTTAATATACATTCAAAGTGTGTCTTCAGAAAGCTCAATTGCCCAACTCTGATGGAAGTGATCCTGCTGGTTGGCTAGCTAAGGCCTTGCTGGCTTTTTGAGAACTATGAGAGAATCACGTTTTTACATGTAGAAGTTGCTGTTTGGTATTAGTAAGGTGTGTGCTGCATAAGAGCTATTAGAGATTACAAACCGTTTAGTTGGTTTATTGGAATGAAGAGACTCCTTGTTAGGTGGAAACCTGTGCTATCTAAATACCAGATCAAAAACAGTAACATACAACCAGGATTCTCTGCGTTTAATTATTGAACCTAACACATGTTTTCCTACAATATTTACTTTGTTGCTTTGCAGCTTCTACATTTTTTGAAATAGCATCTATTGAGGAAAATATGATATAATATTGCCTAACATGGTTCAGTAATATGAGGTGTCAATTTTATAGGCACAATTGATAAACTAACCATAAGGAGGTTCTTCAGCAATAATTACATCCGTGTCAATGTTGGCATGAATAATATGGCCATCAGTACTTCGACGAACTGTTCCTTTTATTCCCATCAAACAGTGTTCCTTCACCACAACAAAACCAAATAGTTTAGGTAAGACTATGTTTGACATCAAAACAACAATCTCAAATGTCGAATGATGTTGCAGCCTGCTGGTGTACAACTACAAAATAGAATTTTTAATTAACCTTTGAATGTTGAAATAAAGTATGTGAATCGTGCCGCAGTCCTGGAGTTGCAGTACTTTTATTTGTTTTCACCCAACATATATCTTCACACCTACGAAATCCCCACTGTAGAAACCCAGTACCAATTAGGAAAAAGAAAATATAAAGATAGAGATTTAGCAATAGAACACTATATAGGATAAAAGAACCATGACCAATGATTAAAGTCAAATGCCATTAACAATTGCAACATCTAGATAGTGTACCTTCTTTAGACATTGACGGCCTTGTTCAAGGCCTACACCATCACCCACCCAAAGGAAGATGAAAGAAGGAGTATCTGCTATAGCCTTCAGAAAAGGACAAAACAAATAAGATATATAATTCAAAAGATAATAAGAAGACTAACAAAAGAAAGTAATGCAAAAACAAAAGTATGGCTTACCTCAATCTTGAGGTTCATTATTTCTTCAAATGTCCAGCACTCCGTGTGTTCAGCAACACCAGGCGCTCGGTGCACATACTCCTCCCATGGAGGATCCACGAGAATAACATCAAACTTGGTCCCAAAGAACTCTGGAGCCAGTTCAAACTCTTTCAGATTACACTTGTAATACATGGGAGTGGATGCAGATTTTTCCACAATCTCATCCTTTTTCTGTATAAGCTCCCTAAGCTTAGGATAGTCCTCTACAACATTCGTCAGCTCAAGCTCCCTGATAAAATTCTGAGGCCGCATACCAGTGTCAACAAAGTTTTGAGAATAATCATTCTGCTCACCTCTGGAAGGAGCTTTACCCATACTTCCACTTTTAGGTGGTGCCCATCCCCCTGGAGTTTTATCAGGTGGGGTTCCTCTACCCATCGGTCCTGTATGATTGAAACCAGGACTAGAAATGCTTGGGGGAATCCCCCTTCCATGACCTGATTGGTTAAAATACATAGCAGGATTTGGTGGGTTCCCCATATTAGCAGCATTAAATCTTGGACCTGGAGGCACAGGAGACCCTGCGGGTGGAACACCCATTATACTCATGTCAACACCTCGAGGTCCAGGCCAAACAGATGGGTTGAATGGTGACATGAAGACTCCAGGGGACATTGGAGGACCAGGTGACATACCATGGGTAAGAGGCTGCATTGGTCCGGGTGGAGGCATGGCAAGAGGACCATAAGGTGATCCCATCATTGGCAATTGCATTCCAACCTGCTGGTTGTCTCTCCCAGGAGGCCTAATCCTTCCTCCTCTGCCAACCCTGTTCCCTTTTATTCCTTGTGGACCACCTCTGTTAAAGGATCCAGAATCCGGGTTTCCATATTGAGACTGTGAGCCACTGGTACCACGAGTATTTGCGACACTTTTCTGACCTCTTCCACCGTAAAAATCATAGTCATCATCAGCATATCTCTCCTTCTGATCTTCACTAGGTGTCCCAGAACCAGATAAATCACTCTTCCTTGCTCTTTCTTCATGATGATGTGTCCATTCTTCATGATTACTGCCAGATTTACCTTCAGTTCTCTTGTTAAGGTTGGATACAGAATCTGCTTTTCCATAATCAACGAACTTTGGCTGGATCTCTATCACATCATAATTATCGTTTGAAATGCCAAACTTCGTTGTTGTTTTCACAGCTTCCCCCCTAAGTCCATCTTTTCTACCACCTAACCGACCGTGAGGCCTTTCGTTGTCCATCCTATCATAACCGTGTCTAGGCAACTCCCACTCTCTGTTGTGATCAAAAGCACCATCCTCCTTCTTTGAATCTCTGTCGGTAATATTCTGCTGCCTCCTTTTCCAATTCTCTTTAGAATTTTCCCGATCTTTCCTCCTATCACTCCATGTTTCATCTGTTCCTTTGGACCTATCATCTTTATAATCATCGCTCTCAATTTCCTTTCTTTTAAAACTACCACTTCTTTCATGATCCATCTCCGAGTCCTCCAAATCTTGATGGCGCTTTCCACTCTTCTCAGGCGTCCTAGATCTGGTCGAGTTCCCGGTTTCTCTAACACTCTTATCCCTAACCCGCACATTGCTATCTTCATCTGCATTTCCCGGCTTCTCCAAAGTTTCAGCCACATCAAAACCGGTCGGTGTTCTATGACGCCTAGGCTTCTCAACCCTATCATCCGGTGTTTCAACCTTCCCTTTACTCTTACCTCTCTCAGAATCACTTCTTCTATCATCTTTACCACCAGACTTAACAACCTTATTATCACTACCAGAAACTTTACTCTCCCCATGTTCATTCCTAGCAGATCCACTCCTCTCCCTAGACTCACTCCTCTTACCATCAGAAACCTTAACACTCTTCAACTCACCTTTCTCAGAAACACTATCCTCCCCTTTTTTTACACTAACAATATCAACTTCATCCCACTTCCTTCTAGAACTCTTAACCTGTTCAGACGACCCACGGCTCTTATCTCTCGACTCTCTTCCGCTTTCACTCTTTTCCAAATACCTAAAATCCTCTTTACCTCTACGAGCATTCCTTCCCATCTTATCCCCACCTTCCAACTCACCATCCTCATAAAAACTACTCAACTTCTCCAATGTATTCTCCTCCTGTCTCTTCTTCACAGCCTTCGACCGCGAATCATAATCATCACCATCACCTTTACTAGAACGCTTCCTTCTTCCACTTCCATCAGAACCTTCACCTACACCTACAACATCAACGTCACCTTCATCGCCGTTCACATTCTTCCTTGACCTCTGCTTCCTCTTATCAGTAAACTCACAATCTTCCTCTTCCCTCTTTTCTACCGAATCCATATCAAAAGTTAAACCTAAATGTGTTTATTGATAGCGCAAATGATTAATTAACGGAAACTAGTAACTTAGTAGATTTTGAATATTGTTAATTTATATGTGAACAAATAGGAATTGAAATGATGAGAAATTTAGTGAGTGGAATTGAAATTGAGGCTTACCGGAGAAGAAGAACGGAGCTGTTGTGACAGAGAGAGTGTGTCGCAGGCGCGGAGAGGGAAGGAAGGAAGAAGAGAAATATTTGGGTCTGTAAACAATTTTTATGACTTCTATTTGGGCCTATTTGGCCAGTAAAAATGAAGATTTCTTTTCCCACCCCCCAGCTTTCTTTTTCACCCCCTGGGTTTCCGTCTTTAACCCTTAAAAAAACTTCAGTACACGCGTACTGAACTTTTTAACGCCTATTTTTCAATATCGACAAACTTCAGTACGCGTGTACCGAACTTTTCGAGAGTAAAATCAAGGGTAAAGTAGGATTTCTGGGGGGTGAAAAAGAATGACGGGGGGTGGGAAGAGAAACCTTCAGTAAAAATTCATGTTTAAACTATAAATTAAAAACTTAATTGCAAGTATCCATGGGAAATATCCATTAAAGATAATTTTGTGTTTGATGAGACACTAAAATATCATAAATTAATAAAAAAAAACTTATCGTATTATATTTCTTCAGTTAAAATAGTTGTTTTAAATATGAGCCGAGTAACTTATAAAAAAAAAATATGAGCTGAGTTAGAATAAAACAAAACAAAATTCTTGCTAGGATGTCAATTTTGCACTTATCTGATTGCTTAGCTCTTTGGTTTTCAGATTAAAAAAAAATTGCACTGATCAATATGAACAAAAATTGCAAACCTTATGAACATTAATTGTATTGTAATTTGTAAGTTAAAATGTAGTTAGTTTAACTTTAATATACATTTTTTGTTTTAATATAGTCAAGTAGCTTGCTACTACATAAATTTAAATCAACATGATGAATTGAATGTGATAACTTATTATATGATATGGTTAATCAAGCTGAAGCAGTGATCTGGTTCAACACAAGATCTCTAGCCCTATTAATAGTCATAAAACACAAATACAAATGTTCCTCCAACTCATCCAATTGATCACTAAAATTGCATTGGTTCTTCTTCAATAAGCGCAACACTTCCCCATCAGCTTGAATTTTATCCTCTTTCCTTTCAAGCCAAAACTTGGCCATTTTCCTTATATGCTCCATCTCATCATTTAGCCGAGCCACGAGCCGACTAGTTGTTTCCAAGTCTTTGTTCAATATATATGTTCCTTTAGCGGCTGCATCGAGCTGAGCCGTTGCGTTAGTTAGCTTCTTTTTTGAATGCAAATTCATCAAAGTTAGCCCGGGCATAGCCACGAGCAATGCAAAGCCATGAGACACAACTAACACAGCAAGAGAAGTTGTCACTACCACAATTGCACAAGTTGAACAATGTTTAAGTATAGTAACCATTTGAAGCTTGGCTCGCACGTTATCACGACTCAACTCAAGTTGTTTCTGTAATTCAGAGCATTGACATAATGAAAGCTCAATTAAATTGGTTGCTATCATCCAAGAAGAAATTTGATTAGATCCTTCTTTAATAGTAGCAACCGGTTGAAGAATGGTTTTCAGTGATTTATATTTTATACGCACACCATCAATGTCCTTTAGCAATTGGCTACAAAGTAGAGAGGCATTGGCGGTGTGCGAAAAATAGTCCGATAAGAGAGAATTGATTTCGGGTTGAAGTTTTGCTTGTGTCAAGATTTGAGCAACCGTTGGCTGATCGGGATCCAAGAGGTGTTCAGCAAATAAACGGTAAGAGGGAAGACGGGTCGATGTGGTGGTTTCTCTTGACAAACGAGAACGACATTCATCATTGGAATATGCAACTACGCGTGTCCAAAACTCTATGTATGACTCCGTACGAAATGCATTGGCATACTCTTCACGAACGTCCACATGTGTTGGATGATTTGGAGAGCTAGATCTGCAAACTGTTTCATGTCACTCACTAAATCAAAATAATATATGAGTATCATATATTAAACATGTTTTTCTGTATGAAGTTGGATCTAACAATGTTGTTTATCTTCAATTCTACGATGAGTATTTATGCATAATCATGGTGTGTCGTCATAATTTTATACAAACAACACTTTAAGTTAAAATTAAAACTTTAATAAAATTACGATCCTATCGTAGTTTTGTTAAAATTTGCCATAATTTCATAACGTAAATTTTTTTTTCTTTTTTAGTAATTAGTGGATGAGTAGATCGTAAAAGTAATCAACATCATACTTATTAAGAAAAGGAAAAAGTGTGATTACCAGAAGATGCAAGCAATTTGTTTATACGCCGAGCCAATTTGTTCTTCATTTCTGTTTTCATATCCTAAACTCAGAAGATATATAGTAAATTTGGTAATTGTCAATAGATGCCAACTTTTTTATGAAGCTTTTGTTCTTGAAAACTTTAGCAGACAAAAGAGTTGTTAAGTAGGTACATTTCTTTCTGCAAATTGCAAGAGAATTTTTTTTTCATTCTTTAATAATGTATAGCCAATTTTTGGGTTCTTGCTTATGAGTAAGACTTTGTGAAATTTCATTATGTAATCTATTGACATCTTGTAGTGTACGTGAAGGGTAGTGATCTTTTGCTAGGCGTGTTGCAGGCAAGTTCTAGAACTAAATTGATTCTTGTAATTTTTTAATCAAACATTAAAAATATTACTTTAGCCAAATTGAAAAAAATCAGTAAAAATAATTAAACTATTATTGCAAAGCCCTCAATTAAGAGAACTCTTCCAAAAACTAGCGTATGCCGCATATTGTGACGCTGACACGGTATTCTTTAGTAAAAGGCGAAAGAATAGTTCGCTATGTCATCATCACACGGCTCCGTAAGTTTTAGAGAAAGAGGTCGTTTCATTTTATATGCAAGCTGCTTAGTTTGGTTTATACAGTAGGCGATGTGGGACTTTCGTTAGAATATAGATACACTTCATCCACTCACTTCACGCCTTCCCTTTTCACCCTTCACAATAAACAAAGTGTTGTCACAATCTTTCACTCATTCAACCTCTGATCCACACGCCTTTTTTCTATGTTTATTATCATTATAGATTTCTTCGATGTCTAAAAGCTCGAAGAATAAACATTCACTGAAGCAATGTTATTGTATGTGTGAGGTTTCTGTTACTTGAAACAATCTTCAGGTTTTTGAGTAATCATCTTGCTTCTAGGGGAAGAGAGGGGTATGAGAAGCATAGCAAATCCGGTGTTGCTTTCTTAGAGTCCCTCTGCTTGATCATGAGTAACAAATAAGTACAATAGTTTAATGATTGTTTTTGCAAGATTCACCCTCCTAAGTAATAAGCTTACAAACATGGTAACTAAAGTAGGGATTTGAAGCTTTTACTTCAAGAGTGATTTGTTATCTTGAAATATATTGCTTGATTCACTTTTACGGACATGTATCCAAATATAAATAATTTCAAATTCAACTCATACATTTTTAACTAAAATTAATTTATAAAACCAATTTTGCAACAAAAATACACAAGCTTATGTTTGGAACACAGCGTTGCGTTGAGCAAAATCACGGCAGGAAACCGCCGAACAGTGTTGCGTTGAGCAAAATCATGGCAAGAAACCACCAAACAACGTTGTGTTGAGAAAAATCCCGAGAGGAAACAATCCATGTGGAAGTTCAGTTTACTGGGATGCGGGAATGACACTTCCGACACCAAACCAAACAGGATATAAGTTGGTTTTCTTTTTATGACAGCCTCTGCTCGGGACATTAGTCGTTTCACTGAAGGATGGTTTTCAAAATGATCCCTCATATATTTGATATTTCGTGTCATCTACTTGAAGTCTTGAACACTTGAATAACATCAATATGGTTTGATCACAGAAAAATGGTTTTCAATATGACTTGGTCAAATTAAGGCTGATTTTTCCCAATGAAAGCTTTATTATTTTCAGGAGAAATTAGTGGTTTAGCAATAGCCCACAATTTCAAATGGGGAAGAGTCTAAGACACAAGATTTCATTCACCATGCCATGTTTTTTACTCATAAATACGAAGCCAGAGTTAATGGACTATTACTGTGCAGTCACATTTTTCACTTGAGATTGTCTTCATATCCATCACAAGTTAAGAAATTCCTCTCAAAATGGGTCTCATTTTCAGGTTATTTTAAGAGACATTTTGACAATAGAGTAACAAATCATTTATTTACTAGTTAAGGTTATTTCTTAAGAGAAATTCTGTTAAGAAATTCGACACAATGTGGCCCAGAAAATTTTTTGAACTAATATTGCAGAGCCCTTTATAACAAGGACTCTTCCAGAAACTAGCGTATGCCGCAAATAGTGGCGCTAACACGGTATTCTTTAGTAAAAGGCGAAAGAATAGCTCGCTATGTCATCACCACACGGCTCCGTGATTTTTACATGGAGAAGTCCTTTCATTTTATATGCGAGCTGCTTAATTTGGTTTATGCACTAGGCGATGTGGGACTTTCTTTAGAACATAAATTCCCAGTATACACACTCATTTGACCCCTTTCCCTTTCTACCTTCCACAATGAACAACCTGTTGCCACAATCTTCACCCATTCATCAAAACACCTATTTGGGATGTTTAATCTTTTCTATTCAATTTCATATGTTTAAAATCATACTATGATGTGTGAACTGGTTCACTGGTCATCTCATCAGTGTCAGTATAACTTCATCAATTAGTAGTGTTCAATATTTTTAAATCTAAAACACATATGAATTACTATTTGCTCCTCTTGAAATTCTTTTTGTATTTAAAATCTTTCTTTTTATTATATATATTAGTATCTGATAAACTTGCAGGGTCTTGTATCTATGGGGTTTCTGTTACTTGAAAGTTGAAACAAACTTGAGCCTTTTGTGAATCATCTTGCTTTTAGGGGATGAATCAATCAATTAACAACAAAACTTCTTGATCATCATGAGTAACTGTTAAGTACAATGGTTTAAAACCGTCGAACCTTATTGATTGCTTTTGCAAGATTCACCCTCCTAAGCAATAAGCTTCCAAACATGGTAACTTAATTTGAAGCTTTTACTTCAAGAGTGATTTGTTATCTTGAAACATATTGTTTGTTTCACTTTTACGGACATGTATCCAATGAAAGTTTCATCAGTTTTCAAGAGAAATAAGTAGCAATGGCATGTTTTTATCAATTGCAAATGAGGAAGAGTCCAAGACACAAAAGTTCATCAAAAAATGACTCTTATACTTCATATTTAGGGTAATAAATCATTATATTACTATATTCACGGCTTTACTTTAGAAACAAGATTAAAAAAGCTCTCTTTGTTACAACTTGCTAAGCCATTTAGTATTGCAACTGTCTTTAAGAGAAACACTTGGCATGATTATTAAATGGTTATATTCAAAGCTACATTGCTTCGAAATTTATAGATAATTGATTTTGGGCTTTTTTGGATCGTGTGAGGGTGTAACATTGCTACTAATCTCGTCGCAGTTGCAGAGTTATTGGCTTACTCCAATGACTTAACTTATGCTTGGAATGTTGGTATAAGGAGATTATTTTGGAAACAAATTATTTGACTGCCTTATACCTCATCAAAGATGGTGCATCCATGCATCATGCTTGTGCTTCTCTTATTCCTCACCTTTGAATATATCAAGATCGACCTTGGCCTATTGTTTATCAGCAAATTGTAAATGAGAAATGTTGAGCTGCAATTAAGTGCCAAACATATATCCCTTAAACAGGTCAGCTTCAGATGATGCATTAAGCATTACATTCAAACTTGTTGACAACAATCAAGAAAGGAAACGATGATAGAGGGTTGCCTTGACGCATACCTCACTTCAATTTAAATTCATCTGTCGGACAATGATTGACTAGAATCGAAGTAGATGCTGAGCTCATACATTTCCAAATCCACATTATTCGTTTATTAGAAAATTTCATTTTACTCATCACCGCATTCATCGGAGTCATGTCATGAGCATTTTCAAAATCTACTTTAAATATATTAAGCTTCGTTTATGTTTTTTTTGCGTTGTCCGCCACCTCGTTTGCTATAAGAATATCCCATCCAAATTTTGTGTACCCTTAACAAAAGTAGGCTGAGTTTGACACCACCAATAATCAACTTCACGGTTCACGCCTATTCGCTAAAACTTTGGCCAGAATCTTATACATGCATGCCACCAAAGAAATAAACCAAAAATCTGAAAACCTTTGAGGGCGACCAACTTTTGATATCAGAATAATAAAAATACAATTAGTACCTTTAGCCAGCTAACTTTTTGAATAGAACGACTCCAACATGAATCTCATAAAATTACCTTTTATCTTGACCCAAAAGTCTTATAAAGCCAAAGTTAACAGAGACTTTTAAAACTATCGCAATCTCAAACCACTTGTTTCACATTTTCTTCACCAAACATACTCTCCATACTATAAGCATCAAGAAGACTAAATGGTCTTAAACCGAAGATTCACACCACCTAGCCTATCCAAATTAACTGGCCGAAAATGATTAAAAGATTATTAAACACAGCATCGTGCATTTAATTATTATTATTTTTAAAATCTACTTTAATTATTATTATTTTTAAAATCTATTCCTAATTAAATACTGTGAACAAAACTTTCAAGTCATTATAATTTCATTGTGCATTTATATAACCTATAATTAATAAGGAATATTTTATAAAATTGTTATACTTAATCATTCATTTATCGTTTTTCTTAATAAGTTGAAAAACCTTAGAAAGATGTTATTTTAAAATAGAGGTAGTATTATTTTGATAAGTTGAAAATATGATTTACCTTTTGAATGTTTAAGTATATCCTTTTGAAATTTTAAAAGAATCCTAATACAGTTTTTCCTATAATAAATTTATGTTTTAATTGATTCATTTGTAGAAAACTTTACAATGTAATGAAATAATAAATGAAACTTTACATAGTTTGAAATTTTGTAAAAAATAAATTAAAATAAACAAAAAAAATATTTCTATAGTTTTAACCTTATAAAACAATTAAAACCAACACATACAATTTACAAATACAAGAATTTCTATCACTATAATAACAGAAAAGTCAGATTTAACTTAACTCAAAAATTATTAAATCTTGATTTTAAAATATTTCTAATGAATAAAGGCGACAAAAAACTAAGGTAGTGTTTGGCCTCACTTATTTTCTACTTTACTACTTCTTTTAAGTGAAAGTAGGGCCAAACATAATTTTGATAAAGTGCTAAAAGTAAAAAGTGTCTTTTTTATAATGAAGAAAACACAATATAAGTGACTTAAAAAAAAAGAAGTAAAAACCAACTTTAAACCAACTTATTCGGTGGTTTATTTTACATGACCACTCATCGATTCCCGTGTATGTCAATTTTTATTTTATTTTATTTTTCTGGCACTGTTCCCGCTCTCGTTTTATTTTAGTAAACTGTTCCCGCTAAAATTTCTTACCATATTTACAGGTTCTCATTGATATATATATATTATTATAATTTTTCCTTACACCCACTCCCAAACAAAACCCTCACGCCGCCTGCAAAGTTGCAGTTGCAGGTATGAAATTTCTTTTCATTTGTTAATTCATGGCACTTTATAATTTTTTGTCCTTTAGTGTTTAGTTTAATTTTTTTTACTCTGTCATTTATTCCCATTTGTACATCATTCAGATTTTGTTTTTTTACCTTAGTTTCTATATGATTATTTTTTGTCTATTTGTTCTTTATCATCTATTATGTTCTATGAATGAATTAATAATAATTATAAGACATACCTAAATCAGTAGAAGAAATAGCAATAAAATCTCATGAAACATGATGATCCATGCTTCTCATATAAAACCAATAGCCTTAACTAGTAGCAACAAACTCCCTAATGAATGGCACAAAAAATTGAAAAGAACAAACTAGTCACAGAACCGAAACCCAACCTCCCTAATATATATATATATATATGGTCAATGCTACGGTGGACCACCTCCTCAAGTGAGGCGGTCCACCGTGGACAAGTTGTTAATATTATTATAACGAATACGAATTTTACAAAATCCACCGTTGGATTGAAAATTCATATCATATAGATCATCCATAAAAAAATGTAGAAAAATTAAAAATCATTTGATATGTTATTGAGGCCCATAAAGATTAACGGTTTATTAAATAGCGTAAATTTTAACGAGTCCCAATAACATATCAAATGATTTCCAATTTTTCTAATTTTTTTTATGGATGATCTATATGATATAAACTTTCAATCCAACGGTGAATTTTGTAAAATTCGTATTCGTTATAACATTAGTCCACCATGGACCACTTATTCAAGTGGTCCATATTAGACTTTCCCATATATATATATATATATATATATATATATATATATATTATTTCTTTTATTATTTTATTTATCATTTGATGATAGAGATGGGCAATAAACAATAGTGATAAAGTAGTTTAAACGGTAGTAGATTGCAAAATATTAATTTACTTATAATTATTTATGATTTTTAAAACATATTACAGTTATGGCTGCTAAAGAAAATCAACCATGTAAATCTGAAAATTTTGAAAAAGCAAAGTGGAACATTTCATCGGATACCAAAATATTACTGGACCTTTGTATGGATGAAATTCGTAAATGTGGAAAGCCAGGAATTGGTTTTAAACATAAGAAATGGGAAGAAATACGCGAAGAATTCACTAAATGCGCTAATAGAAACTATAACCAAAAGCAGTTGAGAAATAGAATGGATAATTTGTGATGATTTATATTTTTAGTTATGGATTATTTCTTTAAACTCTTTGAATTTAATTTATGATAATGTTTCATAAAATAATTTATGCATTTTTATTAAAAAAGTATGAATTTCATGTTATTTATGATAAATTTATATTTGAATATAATTTTTTTTAGAAATATTTCACCAAACAAATTGTAACTTAAAAGTACTAATTAAGTTGAAAAAAATAATAAAATACCAAACAACTTCTACTTTAACTTTAAATTTCATATTTTCAACTTTAAGCTTAAAGTGACTTTTAAACCTTAAAAAAGTAGGGCCAAACATAGCCTAAGTATTTAGACATGAACTAAGATGGGAAAAAATAACTAAATATCAGTAAAAGAAACCAAGTTCATTTACAAGATAAAAATTTTCTCGAACAAACCTTATGCCTCAAATTTAAAACTAAAAACAAATATTAAACTAATATTGCAGAGCCCTCAATAAAGAGAACTCTTCCAAAAACTAGCGTATGCCGCAAATTGTAGTGCTGACACGGTATTCTTTAGTAAAAGGCGAAAGAATAGTTCGCTATGTCATCACTACACGGCTCCGTGACTTATAAAACGTGAGGTCCTTTCATTTTATACGCGAGCTGCTTAGTTTGCTTTATGCATTAGGCGATGTGGGACTATAGACAGAACATAAGATACCCAGCATCCAATTATCCACTCGCTTCTCCCCCTTTCTATCCTCTCCACAATTAAACAACCTGTTGTCACATTCTTCCTCTCACGCCTATTTTGGAATGTTCAATATTTTCTCTTCAGTTTCATATGTTTAAAATCATTTTTTACTTCTTCAATATCTCAAAGCAAGAAGAATAAATCATTTTAGACACCATGCCTTAATCATAAGTAACAAGTAACACTCACTTTCTATAGGTCATGTGGCCTACACTATTGATTGTGTTTAATTCTATATGCTGGATATTAGCTGCTCGCTATGTTTCTGATACTGATATTAGGGGAAGAATCAATTAATTATATTTGTGATACTGATATTCTCATAGTTACATTATTACATCTCGCGATGCTGATTATATCATTCCACACTTTGGTCATGGTGCTCATTCCTCTCACTTTAGGGAGCTCACCTGGCACCCCCTATCAATGGTGGGTGATCAAAGCCGATATTCGCAATAGTACGTTTGGCAATCCGAACAATGCAGGTTTGGGAGGGTTGCTTCAGAATCATATAGCTTTTGGACTTCTTTTGATCATGTGGAATTGCTACCATTCTTGTTGCTGAGGTACTTGCTATCTCTATGGCCTATGACTCACATTCAAAGATACCAAGATGGATCTTAGGCCTATTGTTTTTCAACACACTTTAAGAGGAAGAAAAAGGTGTTGATTGGTTAGCCAAACAAAGAGCTTCTTTAGATGATTTACTATGTGCTCTTATATTGCTCTTACTCTGGTTATCAGGTAAAGTTTTAATATTACTATGTGCACATTTATTGTTCATTAATTCATTTAGTATGAAGAAATTCAAAATTAAAACATTTTCTTAAATTTAATGCCTTGAAAATATGTTAGGATGAATTGTTGTGGGGTGCTGCTTGGCTTCACAAGGCAACTAAGAACCCAATGTGCTTAAACTACATTAAGGTCAATGGACAAATCCTTGGGGCTGATGTGTCTGATAATGCATACCTTTGGATGGGATAACAAACATGTTGGAGCAAGGATACTACTTTCTTAGGTCCACAACCTTTTCATTTTCCATTGTCTTTTTTGTTTGCACATTAAAAATGGTTTCATTTTATAGTCAGATTCAGATTGATGTTTTTTATTTTAGGAATTTCTTGTTCAGAAGGTGAAATCCCTTTATGACTACAAGGGTCATGCAGACAATTTTATCTGTTTTGTGAGGTTCAATTTTCATGCAGAAACCTTCACAAAATGGTTCTTTACGGTAACAAATCATTTGCTATTAAGGAATTTCTTAAGAACCATTTTGTTAAGAAACTCCTGACTTCATGTTTATTCTTGCAACTAAGGGCTCAGGAAAAAACATTGAACTAACACTGCAGAGCCCTCAATAAAGAGGACTCTTCCAAAAACTAGCGTATGCCGCAAATTGTGGCGCTGACACGGTATTCTTTAGTAAAAGGCGAAAGAATAGTTCGCTTTGTCATCACCACACGGCTCCGTGCTTTTTACTGATAGAAGTCCTTTCATTTTATATGCGAGCTGCTTAATTTGGTTTATGCACTAGGCGATGTGGGACTTTCTTTAGAACATAAATTCCCAGTATACACACTCATTTGACCCCTTTCCCTTTCTAGTTCTACCCTCCATAATGAACAAACTGTTGTCACAATCTTCCACTGTTCACCCATTCATCCAAACACCTATTTGGAATGTTTAATCTTTTCTATTCAATTTCATATGTTTAAAATCATTTTAGATTTCTTCAGTATTTCAAAGCTAGAAGAATAAACATTCACTGAAGTTTTCCTTTCACAGAAAGAGACCAAGATATATGTACATTTGTGCTAATAATTGGTTTAAGATATATTATTATATCCGCACGAAAATATGCTTCAGATATTGCTAATAATTGCTTCATATACTTTAAGTCACATTAAAAGTCTTCTTCCATCACAAGCTGCAGAAGCCTCTCTCTTACTTAGCATGATATGAAAATTTTCATTTCTCTTGAATATTCTCTCATCATTTTTTTTCTATATTCAACAGTGGCACAAGCGACTCTTTCTTACAGAAAAGCGGCAGACGAATCAATCAATTATATTTGTGATACTGATATTCTCAGTTACATTATTACATCTCGCGATTCTATTATTTCACACTTTGGTCATGGTGATCATTCCTCTCACTTTAGGGAGCTCACTTGGCACCCCCTATCAACGGGGTGATCAAAGTCGATATTCATGATAGTACTTTTGGCAATCCGAACAATGCAGGTTTTGGAGGGGTGCTTCAGAATCATAATCAATAGATACAAGTCAAATGCTTAACAAAGTAATAAATACACATTTTTCTATGCAAAAATTACCATTTTTTATTCCTTAAGCAATGTCCTAAGGGCAATTGTTAGCATTTTCTATTCAGAGATGAAAAATATGAATGATTTTCTGTCTTCACAATTTCAGCATCAACTCAACACATAAGACAGATTATGTCCTGTACCTAATTGAAAGAAATCAACTACTACTAAATTACAATGCAAAATGGTCAAAAAGTACTTTTGAGACCATTGTCCCTAATTAAACTAAGAACAAATAGGAAGTGGGAGATATATGCAACTTTATGCAGTAGCCAATGTCTTGTCAACTTCTATGGCTTGTCCACCCCATTGCTGTCAACTTCTATGGCTTGTCCACCCCATTGCTGCACACGTGCAGTTGTATTATCCACCTACAATTGAGAAGTGTTAAGTGATAGAAATCAATAACAATTTGTGAATTCATTCAAGCTAGTTCTATCACAATAGAAAGGTTAAGGATAAGAAAAACTCCAACATGAGTCTTAAAATGAGAAGTATTTCCTACCTCTTTATTCCAATTGGTTTTGTAAAGTATCCCCATGAGCATCAAGGTCTGGAGGAGAATTCCACATATCATACCTCCCCAAAGTCCCTAAACCGGAAAAAACAGTCGATGAGTCTTTGGCTAGAGAAGGAATCAACATTTTTCACTCAACAGCAAACAAGTAAGGACCCATTTACTTTCTAACAACACTTTTAATTTCAATTGTTACTTTGTATGTGAGTAGATGAAATGCCATTTGATTATAACTGTGATAGAGAGAAGATAGAAGGAAACTAGAGAGAATACATTTTTGAAAATAGCAAGAACAATGATTTGAATACATTACCTTAACTCCCAATTCTGCAGTGTAACCAAGAAGGTACCCTAGTGGAAGACCAAACAAGTAATAACAACCTACGTTGATGTAAGCCACCAAGGCCTGCCACCCACCTCCAACAGCAACACCTGTAAGAATGATTACAAATTGGTGAATAGGAGATAAACTAAAGTGGTGATATATTACTCTTCATGAAGTAGACAGTGAAAATGGTAACAAATTCATACCTGAAATCACTGGTTGAACGCTGTTTAAAACCATTGTCACTGCAAGGAGGTTTCCTAGGTTTGCAACCGCCGATTGCAAAGTCTTGCTATTGGTAAAAACGATAGCAAAGTAGTCCTTAGTTAGCAAAATAACACCCATGAAGAATATTCCGATGAAGAGAGATTGAAGTACTGTCACATAGACGGAGTATTTGGCAGCTCTTGGATGTCGAAGTCCAAGTTCGTTGGAAACTCGGACACTGAAAACAAGAAAAATACAAAGGTGAAAAAGAAACAAACATGACTATACAAATCCTATACCAATATGCATCCAATGCTAATAGACATATACCATGATCAGACTCATAACAAGGAACTTAGCATCAAAGGTACCTTGGAATTTCATCAATCATAAATTGGAATAACTAACAACAGTAAGACAACTCTCAGCTGCATTGCATACCTTATAGCTGCATTTACTCCAATGAAGATCATGCCTTCCCATCCGTTGTAATTCATGCTATAAAACGTCATTGAATATATTAGCAAAAGGTTACAAAACATCCATAATTTCATCATCAAACTAAAAACTGCTTGAAAGAAACTTATGTCTCGGTTTATGTACTTGACATATTCCCTCAACAATTTCAAACTCATGGTTGCAGAAAATTAAAGAAAAGAGAATTCATTTAGAATTTCTCAACTTCAAAGAAATCATATTGTATTCATTTACAGCAACGGAAAATGGAACTGGAACCATGATCTTACCATATAGAGATGGAATCAACTGCAATAATTGCATTATCAAGGTGGCCAGCAAGAACTATGAGGCTCATCATATACCAAACTTCAAGGCAAAGCATAACAGCAGACGCAACGGATAGCCTAACAAAGGACCATATATCCTTAAGAGCCAACCACGACAATCCATTCCATCCATCCTTACACCAACCCACAACATAAACAAGCTGAGCCAACGTAATTCCCCAACTTGTGACATCGAATGCAATCGCGGCACCGGTTAAGCCTAAATCTAATACATAAATCAAGAGCCAGAGCAACCCAATATGCATAATCAGTGCCACGAACCCAATCCAAGCAATGACATTAACCTTACTTTGAGACTGAAGGAACTTTTGGGTTGGAAAATTGAAGGAAAGTGAAAGAAATTGTGGAATTACTAAAAGTGCGAAACTTCCAGCAAGATCAGCCATATCTTTCTGTTGGCCAAGAAGTTTCAAAATTGGAGCGGCAAAAATGTATATCGGCAATAGGAGAATACTTGTCACAAATAAAATTATCCATGACCGTTGCATATAAACACCAAGCATATGAACCTGTCCAGCTCCAAAAGCTTGACCACAGAGCGTCTCAGTTGCGCTCCCCATACCTAGCTACAATTTTAGTAGAATACCATCAAAATTTGTCCTTAAAAAAACAACATTTAGCTAACAAGTCCGGTTTCTTTACAACTTGGTCCCTGTTTTGAAGCCAAGTTTTCATGCCATAAAAACATTCAATAAATACACATCTCTAATAAAAAATCAATTAAAACTACAAATGCAACTTTTGACACTATAAATGCTCTGCATCTTCATAAATAACAAAAGCCCCAAAAAAATAAAAATAAACCCTTCTTATATAGTACTGAATAAATATAACTATTAAAAGCTATGATTTGTTCAAAAAAATAAAAACTATTAAAATCTATGAAGCTCAAATACATACACTGACACCAGATACGACATATACATATACACTGACATGTCGACATGGATAATAAATTGAGAAAATGACATAATTCAATGAAATTATATGTGTCGTGTTGGATACCGATTCGGCACTGTTACACACCTACCCCTAATGTGTGTCTGTTCTTCATAGATTAAAACTATTAAATGCTTAATTTTATACTAAAAAATTACTTCTTCGTTGGTTCTTCTTTTAAATTCAACAAGGACAGGAGAAAATAAATGAAATCAAACCCAAAAAAAAAAATAAAAAAAAAACTAAATTTAAGGTACAATCAAATAAGGGAAAACATTTGCTTATAATTTAAAAGTTAGAAAATAGAAATGAGCTTAAAATGAAGAGACAGAGACAAGGAAAAAGGAAACAAACCATGAAACCAAAAGCGAAAGTACCAATGACAGAATTAATGAGAGAAACAGCAGAGAGTTCAATGTCACCAAGATGACCAACGAAGATATTGGTGATAGAATTAACACCATATTGACACAAAATATTGAAAACTATCGGCAACGCAATTTTCCATATTCTAACTGTTTCAATCGTGAAAACTTTCCTCGCTTGTTGAAATCCTTTCACTTCCGCGTAGTCTCCCCCGTGTTGTTCCAATAACGTGGATGAGTCCTCCGCCGCACCGTTGAGAAAAGGAGTGTCCATGTCAATCACCGTACACGTGTATGGCGGTGATTGACAGGTGTAGTTGTTGAATAAGGGAAATGAATGAGATGAGATTAAGAGAGTGTTGTACGTATGGAGTAGTAGTTGTCGTTCACAACACTCACTTTATATGCGCTTAAATTCATGCACTAGTTGTTGTGTATGCATATTCAGCTCATGATGATGACGCTGTAATGCGTCCATTTCTAAATAATCGGTTTTCAAATAACTTAGATTTTTTCGTTTTAGTCCTACGCCTTATAGTTAAGAATATTCCTTACATTTTTTTTATAGTTTAAAAACACTCTATCATTTTTTCAATAATTAAAATTGGTCCTCGTCGTTAATTTTTTTTGATAGAACGCTGATGAGACGCAATTAGCCAATAAAATGATGACACATTTCTTTTACCATGGCTTCAGTTTGGGTTTTTGTTGTGGTTTTGGTTGAGTTTGTGGTGATGAAGATGGAGGTTGTGTTGGAGGAAGAAAAGTAGAAATAAAGATTTGGTGTGGAAATGTGCACAATAAACCTGATGGAAAAAGACACACGTCACTATGTTATTGGCTAATTGTGCCACGTCAGCATTCTATTAAAAAAATTAACGGCGGAGATCAATTTTCATTACGCAAAAAATTGTAGGGTTTTTTTTAGGTATTTGTTTATTTTCCCGTCGTGTTGCACTATTTATTTCGTTCAAATTGACAGATCAACTATCGATTCAACTAGTGACAAGGTCGTCAGCAGATTCTAAAACATAGTATTTTATTTAATTTTATTTTGTCACATTATTTGCATACTTGAATATGCAAATTATGCTATTAATTTGAATAATATGAGTTTATTTACAAATTTATTCTTTTTATTTTTAGCGATCTTGAATTTGTTCTTAATATCCGATGCATTCTATTAGTTTGAATGAATTAATATTTTGTTTTAGTAAAAAAAAATGTTAGAATAATAAAATTATTTAAAATGTATATGATTATTTATGGAGTATCTCGGTATAGTTTGGGGTATCTCGTGAGTGATCATTTACTAAGAGTACTTATACATGCGTATGCACCGCAATATTGTATCACAAACAAACAGATATATTAATCACTTAAATAATTTCGTTTTTGTTTTTCCCTTATTGCATTTTATTTTCAACTTCTGTTTTCATAATTTATTTTATTTTTTATGCCAGAAAATTAGGATGAGTGGTGAAGCATGGTCCAACACGGAGAACAAAATATACTTTGGTACGACTGAACCATCAACCATGAGCTTTTGAAAAGGGATTGGAATTTGGTAAGATATATGGTACAAGATCGACCACATGATCTCTTTCAATTATTTACTTTTAGTTTTTGTGTCTGTTTGGTTTAATTTTAGTTTTTGTGTCTGTTTGGTAACACCACCAAACTGATTTATAGCTTATGTTTTATGACTTATAAGCTAAAAGATCTGTTTGGTAACAGTCTTTTCAACACTGACTTATAGCTTATTTTCCAGAAGCTATTTCAATTAGCTTATGAACTTATAGCTTATTATCTTTTCTTCCATTTTTACCCTTATCATTTTACCTAAAATCCATTTTTACCATTTTTAATTTATTTATTATAATATAAAATAAAATAAATTCGTCATTCCTTTGCTTCCAATGCTTTTTTTTTCCGACATTTTGCTTCCAATGTTTTTTTTTTTCCGACATTTTGCTTCCAATGCTTATGAAATGAAATAAAATAAATACCCTTTCTATATTTCAATTTGTATAATTTACGCACTTCGTCGGTTTTTACCCTTATATATTTTTATTTTAAACTTATTTTTATCTTTAAAAATATATTATTACAATTTAAAATAAAATAGAAAAACTTCGTACATTTTTTTACGCTAACGTATCCATTATTATTTTTACTATATTGTACTTACTTTTTTTTTCGTTGTTATATCTCCTTTTAAAATTTTGTTGTACATAAATATTAAAAAAAAAGTTATTTATCGTAACAATATTTTATGACTCATCGTACATAATTATATTATCATTATCACCCTTTTATTTTAGTACTTTTGATTTATTTTTCATGTATTTATATTACTATAAAAGATGCATGTACATATATTGTCACAGTTTTTTTTAGTACATTTGATTTATCTTTTATATATTTGTTATATAAACCTAAAAAATCTAATGTTTAATCTTTTATATAAATTATAACAATTGAAATGAAAATAAATTTAAATAAAATTTCAAAAAAATAAATTTAATTCTATATAAAAAAATTAATAATATACAAAAGATATATTAAATTAATAAATTTGAATAACTTAATTTAAAGTGTCTTAAATATTAATTAGATATAGATTTAATATGTCCTTTTTTGTCATTTTACATTTATCAGTCAGTTGAATCGCTAATTTTACCAAACACTTCAATCAGCTTATCAGTCATAAGTCACCAGCCATCAGCTATAAGCTATAAGCTATCAACCATCAATCATAAGCTAGCTTATCAGCCATCCACTATTTTTGTCAAAGAGAGCCTATGGAAAGTTGGGTGTATTATACTCTCTATTTTGGGAGGCATTTGTGCTTCCGTGTGCGTATTGTATTGCCTCAAAGACAAAAAATGGACAACAATGCTTCTTTTATTTTGTGCTACATTATCATGAAGAAACATAAGTACGTTGAGTTCAAAAACAATATGTTTTTTCTTTTTTCACAATTGTTGACCATGCCAAACACGAGGGTCGTAGACCAAATATGTTGCACTTATTTGTTTTCACGAGTTTTGCACAAAGATTTGAAAGTTTTTTTAACTTTGTGAATTTTGGGTCACATCGAACATTTCAAGATTTTCAGGTTGTGGTTCACTTGGATGTTGAGCTTCTGATGCTTCTCGAAGTAGTAGTTTTATCTTTAGAAAGCACGTGAAAATATTTATTTGTTATATAAAGAGAACAATGAAATTGTACTATGTGATTAGAATCATTTCACGAAACTCAGCATAGTATTAAGTAGTGTAGCACATGAAGTAAACGAATTATACAAACACGATTTATGCATGCAAAATTGGAATTTACATGCATTGGTTTAGGGGAATATTTATGCAAATCAAAATTACAATTTACGGTAGGACATGAAATAAATAGAAACAAGATGTTAAAGTACCTCGAATATTGAATTTTAAAATTAGGTTAAGATTTAGCAAATCAAAATTGAAGATATATTAAACTTCAAGTCAATATATTGAGAAATCAAAATATAACAAAGAACAGAGAAATCAAATTTGTAGTTGTAGAGTTAAAATGAGAAAGGAAAGTAATCAAACTTACCTAGGAGAGAAAAACGAGATTCGGAGAGTAGCAAAAAGTGGACGAGGGGATGCACCGCCAATGCAGAACTAAGTGAAGTCGAGAATGACGTTAGACAAGGTAAAATTGGATGAGAATTACAAAGGTGTAGTGTGTGCGTGTGATTTTAGTTTTTTGTACATTTTTAAATCGGTCATTATTTTATTTTTTTTTGAAATAGCTAAATAAAGTATTAATTTGATTAAGATTTGTTAAATAAGCTACTTCGTCAAGTTTGTTTGTTAGACATATTGATGTGTGTTGAAAATTGATGAGTTGCTTATCCGCATATTTGTTGCATATCCAAGGATCAAATTGATCGAAAATTTTGATAAAGTTAAAAGTTTTTCATTCTTTTCTCTCGTTTCAATTTAACCCTATTTTATCTTCTAATATATTCTTCCTAACATTGGAACACCCATTGGTTCGCCTTCTCGTTTCTTCACAACAAACCCTAAGAAATACGGAGTACATCATTTATCATCATAGATTGACTTGCTCAAGAACGGAAAACGGAAAGGACAATTGTAGAAAGATCTGCCTGATTTTATCAATGTGTTGGTCTTTCGTATAATAATTTTAGATACCAACATTCTAAATTTCTACGATTCCTAATGTTGACACGTTAACTACGGAAACCGAAGATGAACATGAACTTTTGTTTTGAGGTCTTTGAACTTTGTAAAGAACCACAACTCATCATCTCTATTTTCTGGAAATTCTTGCTCCCGTTGGACCATTTGTATTTATATGCATTTGGATCCTTATTCATGGATCTCTCGGTTAGACAATTCTTCCGACTCTTTTTCAAATTTGAGAAATGTTGGTTGATCGTGTATTTCCTTCTAGGTCTATGATTCACTATATCATTTTGTATTTGGTACTTTTGAATTTCATATTTCAAGTTGCGATTGAATCGGGACTTTGAAGAAATTTGGCAGAATAAAAAATTGGAAATTTTAGATTTTTTTTTTAATGTAGAAAAATAATGGGAAAGCTATATATTTAACTATCAATCTATCATGAACAACACTTCTTCTACAGTTATACTTTATCTTAGTTGGTGGGTTTGATATCACTTGTACTCTTTTTCACCTTCCCTTGAATTAATAAATTTCTTTTTTCAGTACAATTTTATTTTATTTTTTACCTATTTTGAAGAAAAATAAATAAAGACCGATTTGATCAATATGTACAAACAAATTCAAGAATCATTAATTATATTCACTACAAATAAAGCTTAAAACTTATTTATGAAGAGTGCCTCTCATCAAACTTTTTCATGATGAGTTTGTCCAAATATTAACCGTGCCTCTTGATAAAGCTTGGTCCAAATATAAACCCAAAATCTTCACTCATTGCTGCTCTCTAGTCCCCACATCACTGTTTTAAATTTATATACAGAAAAAGGTAGTGTGTGTTTTGTTTACATTAGCCACGATTATTATGAAATTTGTCGTTTGAGAAACAAACCAGAAATGGTCATAAGTAAATGAGAACAAAGGTTTCTTGACTTACAAGAGATCTCATTTATTGTATTCTATCAATTGGCAATTTAGTATGTCACTTCTACCAACCAGTCCACCATTCTCATGGTTCTTAATAACCAAACAAAACCTAGCTACATACGTGGACTTTCATTGCGCACACACACCACCAATCAATGATATTCGTCAATTTTACTCCCTCTGACCTTATTATAAACAAAAGTTACTTTTTAAATTCATTGAATAAGTTATGTATCTAACCTTATTTATGAGCTAGGTACATTACTTATTCACTGAATCTAAAAAGTAACTTTTGTTTATAAATAAGGGCGAAATGTTGAAGTTGGATTATTGTCAATGTTTTATACTATTAGATTAGATCTATATATATATGATTTGAGCAGTATCATGAACAACCATCTTCAAACCAATAAATAAACAAAACAAACACTTACATAAAATATGATTAACCAAAACAAATTAAAGACAGGACATAATTACTGGTAAAATAAGTCAAAATTACTAGCTAAGTTAGAGGAACCAGGTACTGAATTTGTGACGAAAACAATAAAATTTACTCGACATTCTCCTACCACTTAAATCTAATTTTATTTTTTTTTATCTTCATTGCATGTTGTCACCATCTTTCCTCTTCTTTTTTTTTTTTTTTGGTACATCCATCTTTCCTCTTCTTTCTTTGTGTCTTTGTGTTTTTGGGCAATTATACAGGGTTGACCTAATATCTTTAGAGGGTTAAAATATTTTTTATAACGAGGCCTTTAAAAAATAAAATAATTAATTAAATTATGCTAAATTCAGTAATATTAGGGGTCTAAAGAGAATTTTTCTTCCTATTATATTGTTGTTCCAACTAGGGATTAAAGAACCCCTTTGTCTCACACAAGCCACTCATGGGCCAAGGCACCAAGCCCAATAAACATAACACACTCATTTATTTCTACATTTTCTTTAGTGATTTATTTTTGTCATCCTTTTTTTTACTCGCGTGTCTTAAAAAATTATCTAAATATTTCTGTCCGCTATTTAGGTAGCGAATTATATGTTAAAAATATATTTAAAAAAATCATGTTTGTCATGTTTTTTTTTTTAAATTCTCATTTTTATAACGTCCGCTACTTAAGCAGCTGACGATATAAAAATGATAAATTTTCATGTTAGGGAAGTGTTTTTTACTCAAATTTCATATTTTTATAATGTCTGCAGTTTAAATAGCAGGCGGAATCCGCTATTTAAATAGCTGGTTTTTCAAATCTTAAATTTTCATGTAGGGTACTTATTTTTATAACATCCATTATTTAAATAGTAGAATGGTAAAATGAGAACGGCATAAAATGCATGAGTAATTAGTAGGGTGATAAAAAAAAATAAAAAATCTTTTTGTATTCTTTCCCTCTTTTTGTACTTTCTTCTTATTTCAACTTGATTTGAGCCACTTATGAAGTGACTCGGCCCAACATTTTGAGACGGGAATCTAAACCTATTTAAAATATGCAACTAATTGGCAAAAGAAATTTATTCATAGATTCACCATATAAAAGCTATATCCCCCTGAAATGACTTGGTTCTGCCACGGTTCTATTTAGCAAGACATTTAAATTGACTTATAGTTTATAATTTCATACGAGAAAAATTGACATGTTTGGTGTGTAGCTGTCATATCACCATGAATTTATAGATTATTTGAACCGCTATAAATCATCAGCCGTCAATCATCAGCTATAAGAAAGTTTATCAGTCGTCCATTATTTTTGCCAAACTGAACCTAGAAATAGATCATTCTCCACTAGAGTGGAGCGTGTGTTCTCAATCAAAGTATAAATTATGAATTTTTATGTAATAAAAATTGAAAAATTCATATTCAACTAATTTTCATGTGTCCAACTAATTTTCATTTTTGTTTCTTACGTGGACGTTGTAAAAATAAGAAGAGAACTAAATTTGCTACTTAAATAGAGAATTGTAGGATGTGCTAAATTTTTTATTTTTATATCGTTCGTTACTTAAATAGCGGAAGAATAAAATGAAAAAAACTTAGAACTTACGAAAAAGCAAAAATACCAGTATGGATTAGTAGTTTAGTACTTAATATGTATATTCATGCGGAGGGAATAAATTATAATTGAAAATATTTTCTTAATACGACAAAGATTTATAATATTTTTTAATACGACAAAAATTAATACGATAAAGAGTTATAATATGTTCTTAATACGACAAAGACTTATAATATTTTATCATTCAAAAGCATGCACGTACGCACGTACACGCGTATTAAGTAAAAAAATTGGATTTACAAATTTGAGGAAGAATGACATGCGACTCTGATGTGCAATTCGGGAACCTCTTTTTACTTTATTAGATACGCATAGTCTCATACTACAAATTTTCATTTAGGGACAAATTGTTTCTAATATTTTTCATTCTTGATCAAATGGAAAATATTAATGCCTTTTATCATTTTAAAAATTGAATAAATTGAATAGTATAGCCATGTATTTTTTCTAATTGAATAAATCCTAATAAAAGCAATTTTCTAATGACCCATTAATTTTTTCTTAAAGTTAACAATGCCTCGGCAAAAAATATTTTCCAGCAAAGGAATTCACACACCATGACTACAAAGAGATCACACAAAGTACCAATGTGGCCATTCTTCATAGCAGTCATCTTGGTGTTGTTGTTGGTTGCGCTATTTCTCTTCCGAACCGCCTATAAACGGTTTGTTAAGTGGCAACATTTGACGGTTATAACACATGCGCCAGATATTGAGATGGCAACATTTGACGGTTATAACACCTGCGCCATATATTGAAATTTAAACAGTGTACGAGTGAATTTATACCAAAAGAATTAGTAACTCCAATATATATATTACGCAATTATTAATATAACTTATAAACCAAAGAAGAAGCAAATCAAAATATGATATGTCTTTGATATCTGAGGAATTTCTAATTAGTGTCTTTACATTTACTAATATTAATTTAGATGAGGGAATTTTAGGTTGAATTATTTGGTTTGAGCTTACTAAAATTGAACTTTGATGGTGCGTCCTTAAAGATAAATAAATCAGATTTATACATACTTGTAGGAAAATTAATTAAGAGAGAGCTAATTAAAAAGTTTAGGTCTAAAGCTATAATACTTCTTGCTATGCAAATATCTCTTTGTTTCCATGCTTATAATCACTTCTCTTGTATGCTATATATATATATATATATATATATATGGGGATGTTTCAAGTGAGAGGAGTGTTTATTGTGAGAGATGAGAGAGTTTAATAACAACCATAAGATTAATCTTATGATTGTTATTAAACCGTTTATGGTTGTTATAAGGTAAAAAATTCCGGAACACATATTTCGAAGTTTTTTTTTATGTAATAAAATTTACACTAAAGAAAAATCAGAAAACTTTTTCTGAATTTTTTTAGGAGAAAAAGAAATTTTGGGAGGTGGGATGAGAAATTGTCCCAACTTCAATGTGGGCTTGCTTATATTTTTTTGAAGAAGAATGTATGCTTGCTGATTGATTTGACCTTTCTAAATTGGATCATTCATCGCTATTTTTTTGAGCTTTAGCTTTACAATTTTCATTTTAAGGACAAAAAGTTTCTACATAATTAGAGAAAAAGTATTTTTTAGATTTCTTAATATATTTACGGATTTTCTAATTTTCAAACCTTCTTAAATAGATAGATAAAACGACAAGTTATTATAAGGGTTGGGAATAGGCTAGGCCGAGGTAGGCTTTGCCAAGCCTGAGCCTGGCCTGTGAAAAAATCGAAGGCCTGTGGCCTATTATAGGCTTATTTTTTAGACCTGAATCTGACCTTTTGAAAGCTTGACATGGCCTATTAGCCTACTAGGGCGGTCTATTTCTCATGAACATATTTAAATAATTAATTATATTTATTTTTAAATATACTAATGAGCTAATAAACCAATGAAATTAAACTTCTTTTTTTATTTTTAACATGATATTTTAAAAAATTTGACTATATATGACATCATATTTTAATTTTGGTTTATAATGATACATTTATATATGTGAAAAATTAATTTACATTAATAAACTTAAATTACTGAAAAAGTTAATAAATTTATAATGTAATCAAAGTATAAATTTTAATATATAATAATAATAAATGTAAAAATATTACTCATATTTATTTAAATAGGCCGGCCTAATAGGCCTAAAAGGCTTTTTGAATGCCCGGCCTGACCTATTTAACTAAATAGGCTTATAAAAAAGCCTTGGCCTACTCTATTTAAAGAAATAGGCTGGTCTGGCCTGAGCCTATGTAGGCTAGGCCGTAGGCCCCTGTAGGCTGGCCTGGCCTATTCCCAACCCTAAAACTAACACACACAAAATAAAAATAAAATTATGGTTCAAACATTGGTTATAAAGTCTAAATTTATCTTTACATGAGCTGACCTTGTCTGTTGGTGCTCCTCTCTGTATCGTTTAATGAACGAGAGGTTTTGTACAATTGTATCTGCAGGTGCTCCGATATTCAAATTAGAAAGTGCGTTAAGAAAATGTATTAAAATGTAAGAGAATGCATCTGACTCATCTGCATAAAAGAAATATATATATATATATAGTCCTGGGTCAAGACCATTGATGAGCGCGTTAATGACATCAATGGCAATCGAAAAATAATTAGAGAGCCTTGATAATAAATGTTCATCATTACGATGTTAGACTTTACGATATATAGGATGAATCATCTGTTAACTTAACTTGAATCACAGAATTTTAGACTACTTTATAATCGGGTCATGACTGTACCTTAGGCCTAGTTATGTCCAACCAAATTATTAGTTGATAAATATATTTTTAATTAGTACTAGTTAATTTATTCATAAATTGCAAATAAAAGATATATCGAAGTATATGCAAATTGAATAAATTCAGTAACTATAAAAATAGTGGTATCTCACACACCTAAAATAGTTGTTTAGTCATTATTGAAGAGACTAGATAGTGTATGGTAACTTCATGTGTTGCTGTAATTAGTTATGCACGCGCGTGCTCTTGCGTGTGAAAGAGACTATAAGTTTTATGGGACTGGCCATAACATGTGATGGATAAGCCTCACAGCAATCTTAATCTTAAGTTAAAATTTAATGTCTATGCCAAACCCATTGGCCAAATCTGAGTTGGATTGTAGTTTCGTGGGGTAGTACCTTGCCTTTATTGAACATCAAATCCTTATTCTGGCAAAACAAACTCATCATGGTATTATTGCCAAGGGATATACTTTTATCTTAGTATTTGGCATTGCCTTATAGTAGCCACAAATTTAATCAATTTAATTAATTTGTTAATAGTGGTTGTTGTGAAGTGAAATGAAACCATATTAAAATTAAATTAAATTGTGGCTCTCAATTTTGAACAGAGGCCAAACAAGCTAAGTATGGATATATAACGGAAAATCTTCTTAAACTTTACCTACCTTTCTCCTGAAATTTGTAACTATAATAATATTGACAAAACAAGCATCTTTTCTTATCACAGTCCTATTAAAAAATTTGTGCACAAGAATTTACTTTTGTAAAGTTTTCATTAGTGTGTGATTTGGAGACTTTATGATAATTTTAAATACACAACTTGAGGTTATAAATCCAAAATGGAATTGGAAGAGGTACTATAGTATATTTTGAAATATAAAATAATAATAAGACGTGTGGATTATTTTTTTCTGCTAGAAAGAAGGATGAAAAGTTGGTTGTCAATTATATATTAATAAAATGAATTTTATTCTATTTTTTCTCACTTTCTATAATATAAGTTAAAAAAAATCATTCTCTCTCCATTTTTTTTTGCAAAATTATCATAATCGTAACCATTAAAGACTCAAGCCTACGAAACTTTGAAAATTGTAATATTCACTTCACTAATTCATTGTCCGTAGAAAAAGTAGATCAGAAGTAGAAAATTTGGCGCAATCTAGGAGAACCCCTTCATCGTTGTCATTCTTCCATTGTTCCTTCACGGTAAATAGATTGACTAGTGCCTAATAAAAGAGTAGTTACACATTTTTTATCTCAAAATCTTTTTATTCTCACTTAATTTCATATTGTCTTGAGCGTCATAACACTTACAGATATTGTCACCTCAATAGCGATGAAACATTATTTGACTTGTCCAACAATCTTAATTTACTAGTGTCTTCAATCCATTCCAAATAAAAAAAAAAATCATGTGTAATTGAATCTACAGACTACAGAGATTTTGAACATGGTACAATGAGAGAAGAGACACGGGTAGAGAAACTTAAGTCCAATAAATTTAAGATTGATACGATAGTTTTATCATTAAAAAGTAACTTTGATACTCAATAGTTTAGAAATATTTTAAAAACAAAGCAAAAGTTGTAGTTATTTAATTTATCTTTGAGAATGAAAACTATTACTTTAATATTTTTTTTATTGAAAATGACTTTTTTGAGAAACTATTAGAAACAATTTCTTATTTAAAGTAGTTTTTAAATTACTTTTTAAAAACTAGTAATGAACGATTAATTTTTAAAAAAATTTGTATAAACACTAGTTTTTTAAAACCGTGCTCTCGCACGGATGAAATGTTTTTAATATAATCATATTATTGGTCAATGAAACTAACAACTAATTTAAATAAATTAAAAGAAAAAAATCAATATGAAAGAAGGTTGACTACTCTTATAGCTTTCTCCTCAAAAACATCCCGTTTACAGATTTATAAAACATGATAGACTACAGATCCAACACACTAATATGACTATATTTTCATACCAACACCCCCTTTTGATAAAAGTGTAACGAATATATTGTAAATGCATGCAACATAATGAATAGATATCAAACTGATTTTTAAACTAAATATATTTATAACAAAAATATAGTATTATGTATCTGAAAGCGATGATTATATAATAGGTGATGAATAGAACTTTTGGAAAATATTTTTCAATAAATATTTTTAAACGGTATTGAATCTTTAAAGTATTGCAAAACACATATTTAACCTTAGATCGATAGATAATATTTCATGAAAGAAATAACATCTTGAAAAACATATATTTACCTTCGAAAGATAGTATCGTTGAAAGAAGTGAGCCTCACCTATAAAAAAAAAAAGACCAAACATATTGAGAAATAGTTCAAAGCTTCAATCTTTGTTCATATATTCACGCTTTACAAAAAGATTGATTGTGGGTGGGATCTAACCAAAGGAATTTTCTATTTTCAGGCTAAAAGAATCAAAGGAAAATAAGGACAATAACCAAAAGGAAATAAAAATTGTTGTCCATTGTTGAAGAAAAGAGAGTGCAGAAAAATGAAATAGAATGCAAAAAAAATGAAAGAGAATGACAATTTTTATTGTTTAAATGCATATGTGATACGTTTTGTTTTGTAACAATCCTAGGCAATCCTTTTGGTATTTATAGATAAATAATTTGAAGAGAAATATTTAAAATAATAATTTGTAAGGCTTGGGTGTCAAGTTTGTAATATTATGATTAATTAATAATCTAATTGTAAAATGGCCAATGGTGTCTAGATACAATGAACTTTATCACATAACACCTACCTCACATACATACTATCCTAAATAGACCTCTCTCTATAACATGTTGCTGTTAAAATTAGATTACCAATGAATAAAATTAGACCTCCCTCACATAACACCTAATTAACCAATGAATAAAACCAATTAAAATTAAATCTAAATTAAATCCAATATAAATAATGTGGCATCCTCAATTGCAGTAGCCAAATCTTATTTTCTATTTGCAAAGATTATTGATGATTGATTGATTTGTGTACATGCATAATGTAAATGATTTATGCCTTGAAGTAGACGGTGCATAATATTCAAATGTTTTTTAAATACAATTCATAATATTATGATTTACATTAGAACTGTAAATATACTCTTGAGTAGGGGTGAATACGAATCCGCAAACCGATTCGAATCGACATAACCGCTAATATATGGAATTAATCGGTCGGGTGCGGATTGGGTTTCGGGTCAACAATTGTAAAAAATTGATCATGAACGATTGTATACGGGCGGGTGCGGGTCTCTAAAATTTATCTCTTCATAACCGAAACCGACCGAACAATTACTAAAATATAAATTAATTTTTTTTTTTCAGTTTTGAACTCCTCTTAATCTCTTATACTATTCGCTTTGTTAATTTTGTCTATCTTTGACAGAGAAGAAAAAATGTTGTATTTTACAAGTTTATGCTTGTAATAGATTGATAAAGAAGATGTGAAAGATAATATTCTATATTTATATTAATTTTTACTTCTCATATACTATCTATTATTTTCGTTGGATTAACAAATTTGAAACAAAATAATTGCATCTTATCATTTTTATTGTATTATTTGTTGCAGTGTGTACGAAATATTGAACTATTTGAAGAATAATATTTTTTTGATCAATGAAGTTTTAGATATAACAACAAAATTTCAATGTAACACGTTAAAACCGACCCGCTATACCTGTCACCCGTATGACCCGAACCCGAACAAACCGAAGATGTAGACGGTCAGAATTTGGTCCAAATTAAGAGGTCACAGTTTTTATCAATTTTACAATTTTTAATCCGAATCCGACCGAACCCGACCGATGCACACCCTACTATTGAGAACAGAAAGAATATAACAAAATGCTTTATCTTGTTCAAGTGAAAAAAAATGTTTAAAGCTAAAAATATACAAAACGTCTAAAACGAAATTGTACAACCGGTATCACGAGATAACGTGTAAAACGTTAACTATGTAATTGTTGAAAAATGGTTGACGGATGATGATTTTTAATTTCTTTTGGGTTTTCTTTTGGAGTACTATTATTGTAAGATATTTTGATTGTATAATGTGAAGGTGCTAGGAGCCAATCATTAAAATCTAAAAAGTGAACAAGATTTTGTCAACAAGAAAAAAAAAAGAATAAGATAAATAATCTAGCTGTAGGACATTAGATTCTCATTTTCATGGTTGTCAAAAAAATATGTTTCCTTTCGTAAAGAATTGACCCATCTTGTACACAAAAATTAAAAAAATTGACCCATACTACCTTAATTCAACAGAAGTTATATTAGTCTAAAATTTAGATAAAATATTCATTAGAAAAATTAGATAAAATATATCAAAATTTTATTTTAGTATTCTATGGGGACGTGGATTTAACTTATGTTACTCCGTATTAGGACCCGTCTAGCCTAGACAATTTTTTAACTTACGTTATTGCTGTAATTTTTAAGTTTTTTTTTGTTTTATTTTATTTTATGGTTTTTAAGTTTATTTGTTGTTTATGAACTTTGAGTACCTTTGTGAGTTACAGGAACTCAAGTCAAGTTTAAAATTAATTTTAACATAAGCTAATAAATTTAGTCTAGTGGGAGTTTGGATAGTATATATAAGTTTTTAGATTAGATTTTCATTGGCTTAATTGTAAAACAAAAAAAATATATAATGATTTTGACGTATGTTTTATAAAAATATAGTTTATTTTGTTTCTAAAATTAATTTAATTTAAAATTAGAAATTATAACTTATAATTTGAAAAATAATTTTTTAAATTTAACTCAATTTTACATAAATATACTCACTTTCGGGGTAATTTTTTTTGTGCATAAATAAAATAATAAAGTTATTATAAACTATCACATGTAAAAAAATTGAAATTTCAATGGACATAACAATTTTGACATTTTTATGTCAATTGATTATGACTTATGCATATCTTTTATGTAATTTTAATTCAAACGAATTCATTCAAAATTATTTTTGTACTAAAGATTTATTTATGCATAATTTTTTTTGACTAATTATTTATTTCACAATAAGTATTCGCTTCTTTGTCGGAGACAGACAGAGTCACACACACGGGTGGGCGGTATTAACAGAAACTGGTTGGTGTCGGTAAAGGGTATTTTCTTCACCGGTGTATCCGGTCACTTGAATTTGGAATCCAGGTGGGGAAGGTGGAGAGATGTTAAAGATACATGGAGGTAACAGGGTTACACTAACTGCGGGTTATGATTGGTCCACGATTGTAACACGTAGGTTTGTTTTAGTTGTATCTCTCTTACCCTTTTTGAATTTGCTTCCTAACTGTCCCTTCATCTCACCTGATCACTCAATTCTGTATAAAGAAAGATCTCATTCATTCTCTTCATTTTCATTCTCACCAAAGTACAACATTTTTCAACGCTTTCCCACGCGCCTACCCATAACTAACACCACACAACAATACAATACAACACTACGCTATGCCAGATGTTCTTAACTTTATAAAATTCAGTTTGAACTTTGATCACTCACATTCATGCTATTCATGTTGATGGTATAAGTGTATGTTTGGTTTGGCTTTAAATAGAATTAATTTTGATAAAATAAATTTTGGTATAATTGATTTTAACAGAATTGATTTTAGCATAATCGTTTTATGTTTGGATACTTTCATGTAAAAGTGAGTTGAACAAAATATTTAAGTGTAAATATGTAAAAATCAATTCTAGAAACCAGAAGCTACTATTTCTAGCTTCAAATAAAATTAATTCTGGAGGCAGAATCAATTATACTTTTAAGAAACTAAACAAGTCAGAATCAATTCTACACCTCCATAATCAATTTTAGCTCTTCTAAAATTAAAAACAAACACACACTAAATAGGCCTCACTTAATATATTATATTATTTAACAATTTTCAATTATTTATATTTTTGAAATATTCATACCACTTATTAAAAATTCTAACATAGACATCCCATGAAATTTCAAAGCATGTATACAAAATGTTAGATATCATTTTATTTTTATTATTTTAAACCAAAAAGTTTGTAACAAATAATGACCGTACCCATTATTGGATATTTGGTTAGGAAAAGACATTGTATATGTACCCAAGCATCCAAGATACTCTGACAACCATGGTAATACATGACAATGCAACCAACAAAGACACGCGTCAAAATTCAGTTTGAGCTTCTTTATTTTTTTTTATCAAGTGATTTAGTGGCTAAAATTTAATCTTTAAAAATAAATAAGTGGAGTATCAAAATTCGAATGTTAATCCCTGCTATAATTGCAATGTTCCTTCCAATTAAACTATGCTCATGAAGACATATTCTTTACTCTTTACTCTCTATTAATATTAATCTTTTTATTTTAATTTATACCATAATTTTTATTTAAAATAAAGTAATCATTCACCCACATAAAATAAAATAACTACCCAATATATTAAAAAAAAAACCCACTCATTTATGCAAAATAACTACTCTTTCACATAAAATATGTTCTTTTATATTCATAACAACTAAATTTATTAAATACTTTAATTTCACCATACTAGTTTTTGAGCTATCAACTATAAATTAACTTATCAACTATCAGTTAGCTTTTAGCTTAACTAGCCGAGAGACCCATGCCAGCACGGAACGCCGCTCCCATGGGTTTTAATTACATTATACAGTATGCAGTAGTAAAAAGTTAACGTAATAATAATTCCATTTAAAAGATTAAATATGGTAAATTTATTTATTTTATAAATATTGAAATTGACAATTATTAATGTATATGATACCAAATACTATGTTCGATTAAATCAATAGGCATCACAATTCTTAGTACCAATCACATAATAAATAAAAAAAGACCCGTGTGTACGTACGGGGAGAGCGGCTAAGTTGGTTAGATTAAAATATAAGTAGTTACAAAATAATAGTGCATATGGTTCCCGTACAAATTGTAGAAAAAAATAGGTAGAAATATAAAGATGAGTAGAAATATAGACAACCGTATAAATTATGAAAAAAATAATATTAACTTTCATTTTAATATATGAGTAGAAATATAAGAATCCGTATAAATATGTACTCAAGAATTTTTCCATTTTAATATTAACTTATTTTCTTACCTTTTTTGTTTGTTTCTTTTCTCTTTCTTCCACTCTCACGTGAGTCACTCCATCTCTTCATAAATGTGTTTAATAAGTGTGTTGCATTTTTAATTTTTTTTTCATCTTTTAGATTTTTAATAAAAATATAAAGATGAACTTTTTGTTGAAAAATTAAAAGAAGTTATGTTTAACATTTTTTTTTTTGTGAATGTTTCAAGTATTTTTTTTAGGACAACAAAAAAAGCAGCTTTGATTGTATAAGATTTTATTGGTTTTGTAAGCCAAGCTCTGAAACATGGTTGCAGCTTCTGAAGCTCAGCAACTTCTGAAGCTCAGCTACTTCTGAAGCTCAGCAACTTCTGAAGCTCAGCTACTTCTGAAGCTCAGCAACTTCTGAAGCTTCGCATCTTCTGAAGCTCAGTGTGTTCTGAAGCTTTGCTTTTCTGAAGCTCTGTTTCAGTGAGCTGTACAGCTGTATTTTTCTGTTAGTTTTTTCTGTCCTAGGTAGTTAGGAAACTCGTGTATATATACACCTCATCCAATCAATAAATATACTTTTCATCTTTCTCAATTCTTTTCAATTACCAAAAAAACTTTTCTCTACATTGTTCTCTTTGTTTTGATTCATCCCCAACAAAGTGGTATCTAGAGCATTGTATGATCCAAGGGACCTTGATCAAGAAGTGATCAAGACTTGATCTTTACCAAGTCTTTCTGGTGTAGAAGGATTTGTTGGTTGATCACTACAATCAACCATGGCTGGAAACAACAATTTTCATGCAAACCTGCCAGTGTTTGATGGGAAAAATTGGGATACTTGGGTGAAGCAAATGAAGGTGATATTCACTTTTCAAGAGGTGTATGATCAAGTGAATGCAGAGGTTGCTCCACTCCCAGCAAATGCAAATGAAGAACAAAGAACAACTCACAGAGAAGCCAAGAGAAAAGACAACAAAGCCTTGTTCTTGATTCATCAGTGTGTGGATTCAAAGGTTTTTGAAAAGATAGCAGATGCAGAGACTTCAAAAGGTGCATGGGACATATTGCAGAAGTGTTATGGTGGTGATGCTAAGGTAAAGAAGGTCAAATTACAAGCATTAAAGAGGCAATATGAATTAATGCAGATGAAGGGTGATGAAAAGATCTCAGATTATTTCACAAGATTAGTGACACTCACTAATCAGATGAAGAATTGTGGAAGTAATCTTGAAGAACAAGAAACTGTAGAGAAAGTGCTTACGACTTTAACTTCAAAAACTGTAGAGAAAGTGCTTAGGACTTTAACTTCAAAGTTTGATCACATAGTGGTGACAATTGAAGAGACTAAAGATCTAAGTGAGGTGAAGCTTGAAGATTTGCAGAGTACATTGGAGGCTCATGAGATGAAGCATGGTGATAAGGACCAGGTCAAGGAAGATGAGCAAGCCTTGTATGCAAAATTCAAGAAGTTCCAGAACAATAAGAAAAATTGGCAGAAGAGCAAGAATGACAAAGAAAGTGTTGAAGACAAACCTGAATCCTCTAATGGAGGAGGAGGGAAACAGAAGAGCAACTTAAAGAAGAAAGACAAGAGTCACATTCAATGCTTCAAGTGTTCAAAGTTTGGACACTATGCAAATGAATGTGGGAATGAGAAGAAAATCAAGAATCAGAAAAATGGTGAAGAAGCAAATTTGGCTGAGAACAAGGATTCAGATGATGATGTAAGTTTCATGGTGACTATCACTGATGAGACTGCAGAATCTATGGAATGGTACTTTGATACAGGTTGTTCAAACCATATGACTGGAAACAGGAACATTTTGACTGATTTTGATAGTTGTCTCAACACAAAAATTAAACTTGCCAACAGTAAATCCATTGATGCTAAGGGAATTGGCAATGTAGTCATTCAGAGGAAGAATGGAAGAAAGTCAGTGATTGAGAAAGTCTTGTATGTGCCTGGGATGCAGTGTAACTTGATGAGTGTAGGTCAGTTACTTGACAAAGGATTCAAGGTGGTTTTGGAAGATGGAACACTGAAGTTGTTTGATTCAAAACAGAATTTGATCCTTAAGTCAATTCAAAGCAAGAACAGGACTTTCAAGACACAGCTGAAAGCAATTGAACATGAGTGTTTAGCTGCATCAACTGAGATCAAAGAAAGTGAACTATGGCACAAGAGGTATGGTCATTTGAATTTCAAAAGCTTGTCACTATTGAATTCAAAGAACATGGTGTTAGGTCTGCCTAGTGTAATAGCTCCTGTAGAGACCTGTACTACCTGTCTACTTGGAAAACAGCCTAGGGATTCATTCAAAAATCATCTACCAATGAGGTCTAGTGAGGTGTTGAATGTTGTACACTCAGATGTTTGTGGACCGATAGATGTGTTATCTACTGGTGGAAACAAATATTTCATAACATTTGTAGATGAGTTCTCTAGAATGACATGGCTGTATCACATAAAGGCTAAGAGTGAAGTCTTTGATGTGTTCAAAAAATTTAAGGCACTGGTTGAGAAGCAAAGTGGAAAGCCAATCAAAGTGTTGAGAACTGATGGTGGAGGTGAGTATACTTCAACAGAATTTGAGAATTATTGCAAGAGTCAAGGCATAATTCATGAAGTTACAGCACCATACACTCCTCAACACAATGGTCTTGCTGAAAGGAGAAACAGAAGTATACTTAACATGGCTAGAAGCATGGTTAAGCAGAAGCAGCTGCCAAAGAGGTTTTGGGGAGAAGCAGTGGCTACTGCAGTATACATCCTCAACAGATCACCTACAAAGAGATTGGTAGACAAAGTTCCAGAGGAGGTTTGGTCAGAAGTCAAGCCAAGTGTGTCACATCTGAAGGTGTTTGGTTCCCTATGCTATAAGCACATCCCTGATGCCAAGAGAAAGAAGCTGGATGACAAGAGTGAAGCTATGATATTGGTAGGATATCATAGAACAGGTGCTTATAGATTGTACAATCCCATCACTGATAAGGTTGAAATCAGTAGAGATGTGAAGGTTATTGAGAATGATAACTGGGATTGGAAACAAAAATCAACATCTAAGAAAGCTTGTGAAGTGGACTTAGTTGATGATTCAGATCAGAACAATGAACCAACCACATTTGTGAATCAGAATCATGGTACAGGCCTTGATGAAGATATGCAAACTTCAAGCGATGATGATGACAGAGTTCAATCAATTAGACCTCAGAGACAAGTTCAAATTCCTAGAAGACTAGCTGATTGTGAGATGGCTTCAGATAACATGGTAGACAATGAAGGAGAAATTGTGCATTATGCTATGCTAGCTGATACTGAGCCTATTAATGTGAAGGCTGCACTAAAGAGCAAGGTCTGGATGGAAGCTATGAATGAAGAGTTAAGGTCAATTGAGAAGAACAGGACCTGGGATTTGTGTAATCTACCATCAGACAAGAAAGCAATTGATGTGAAGTGGGTGTATAAGGCAAAGCAAAACCCTGAAGGCAAGATAATCAAGTACAAAGCAAGGCTTGTAGCTAAAGGTTTCCTGCAGAGGCAAGGGTTGGATTATGATGAAGTATTTTCTCCAGTGGCAAGGCATGAAACTATTAGGCTAGTGATTGCTCTAGCTTGTAGTAGAAGATGGCCCCTATTTCATTTAGATGTGAAGTCAGCATTTCTGAATGGACCCCTAGAGGAAGATGTTTATGTGAAACAACCTCCAGGTTTTGAGCTGAAGGGAAAAGAGGACAAGGTGTTGAAACTGCACAAGGCATTGTATGGCTTGAAACAAGCACCAAGAGCATGGAACAAGAGAATTGACAACTTTCTTGTTATGCAAGGTTTCAAGAAATGCAGTGTAGAGTATGGTGTTTATGTAAAAGGCAGTGATGGCAAGCATATGTTGATCATATGCTTGTATGTTGATGACCTGTTGGTGACAGGTAGCTCACCTATAGAAATAGAGGAGTTCAAATCACAGATGAAGTGTGAATTTGAAATGACTGACCTAGGGAAGTTGACCTACTTCCTAGGCATGGAGCTCTTGGAAACTCCAAAGGGAATGATACTACATCAATCCAAGTATGCTACTGAGATTCTGAAGAAGTTTGAGATGCTTGACTGCAACTCCTCAGTCATACCTGCAGATACTAAGGTCAAGCTTGAGGAAGAGGCAGGTGGTGACAGTGTTGATCCAACTATGTTCAGGCAGCTAGTTGGTTCATTGAGATACTTGTGTCAAACCAGGCCTGACATAAGCTATGCAGTAGGTTATGTTAGCAGGTTTATGAGCAAACCATTGAAGTGTCATTTGCTAGCAGCAAAGAGGATACTGAGATACATCAATGGTACAATCCACTATGGTGTGCTGTTTCCATACTCTAAGGGTAATGGAAAGCTAGAGTTGTGTGGATTTTCTGATGCTGACTGGTGTGGTGATAAGATAGAAAGGAAGAGCACCAGTGGATACTTGTTTAAATTTCAAAATGCACCTGTGTCTTGGTGCTCCAAGAAACAGTCAGTCATAGCTCTCTCAAGCTGTGAAGCAGAGTATGTAGCAGGGTCTTTAGCAGCTTGTCAAGCTAACTGGTTACAATCACTTCTCAGTGAGATAGGGATTGTTGAAGACATCACAGTGGTGCTGAAGCTTGACAACAAATCAGCAGTCAATTTGGCTAAGAATCCTGTTAGTCATGGCAAGAGCAAACACATTGAAACTCGGTTTCATTTTCTCAGAGACCAAGTTAATAAGGCGAAGTTGATCCTGGAGTATTGCCCCACTGAGAACCAACAAGCTGATCTAATGACCAAGGCTGTGAAGAGAGATCAGTTCCTCAAGCTCAGGAGGGAAATAGGAATTGTATGTTTCGATAGCTTGTCTTAAGGAGGAGTATTGGTTTTGTAAGCCAAGCTCTGAAACATGGTTGCAGCTTCTGAAGGCTCCTAGCTTCTGAAGCTCAGCAACTTCTGAAGCTCAGCTACTTCTGAAGCTCAGCAACTTCTGAAGCTCAGCAACTTCTGAAGCTCAGCAACTTCTGAAGCTTCGCATCTTCTGAAGCTCAGTGTGTTCTGAAGCTTTGCTTTTCTGAAGCTCTGTTTCAGTGAGCTGTACAGCTGTATTTTTCTGTTAGTTTTTTCTGTCCTAGGTAGTTAGGAAACTCGTGTATATATACACCCCATCCAATCAATAAATATACTTTTCATCTTTCTCAATTCTTTTCAATTACCAAAAAAACTTTTCTCTACATTGTTCTCTTTGTTTTGATTCATCCCCAACAGATTTGGGTAAGAATTATAAATTAAGTAGTAACTATACATGAGATGGAAGAAATTTTATTTACTTGTCCTTGTTGTGTGTATGGTACTTTGCATTTGTCTATGAGGATCTCATGCCAAAATGAAGAGAGGAAAAAAGAAATATAAAAATTCATTATTTTACACTTCATCTTTGATTCATAATAACGGTATAAATAAAAGAAAAAAAATGAGTATGGCTGAGATGGAAGAAATTGCATTTACGTACCATTGATCTTAATTTTTTCCGCGTGAGAAGAATTTTTTAAGTTTGCCTGCAAAAAAAATAAGAGTATTGTTAGAAATGTGGAGTTGAAGATGAGGAGAAAAATGAAAGAAAATGAGATTTGAAATGAAGTGAAGAAATAAAGTGGAATTTAAATTTAGTGAAGAGTGGAAAAATGAAAGTTAAGAAGGAAAAGTTTACATTGTAGTTGTCAAGTTAGAAATATCCGGTGGACAATACCCATCATACAATAAAAGTGCAAAATCATTCACAATTTTTAAAGTTCAAATTGGATAATATGATAACACTATATGTAATAGGTTGTTCACATATGAGACAAAAAAAAATATATAGTGAAAAGACAAGAATTGTTCATAAATGAGTGATGTGTCGATTTTTTATTGGAGGGTATGTAGGTAAAATAACATGTATCTTATTTATATAAATATATATGACTTATCAACTATTAGCTAGTTTTCAACTTAACTTTTCAACTATAAACTAACTTATTAACTATCAGTTAACTTTTCAGCTATCAGCTAGCTCGTTGTTTAACTTTACCAAACAGAACCTAATTCGGTGTTTCATCTCATATCTTTATTTTATTGTATTATTAGGAAAATTCTTGGTGAAATAAATTAGAAAAATTATAATATGTACCATTTTTATTTACAAGTGATCGTAAATTTATACTTAAAAAATGTTTAAAATTTCAATGAAAACATACATCGCTTTTAAGAATATAAATCAGTGGTCATTCTTTTTTTCATGATTAAAATAATGATTTAATTGATATCTGTTTGATCAAAACAAACAAAAACTAATCATATTAAGCTGACATCAATTATGTCATCTTTTTAACCGTAAAGATAATAAGTTACATGAATTTTTACTTTTAAAGTATATTGTCGACATTCATTAAAATTTTAATTTTAAGCATTAATTCATGGTAAATCCTGTCATCAGAATTCGGATTTGGATACTCTCCAATTTTCTCTCCAATGTTTTATCTCCTTTTCTTAATCCAATGATTGTTAAATTATAAAGAATAAAAAAATACTTAAGAATAGAGAGAAAATAAGCAAATGAATGGTTAAGATCACATTGGAGAGAATCCAAATCCTCATAATTCATAATCTACTCGATTTCCTATCCAACTCGTTGTGAATTTCACACCACCAACTGTAACTCTATTACCTCCACACATCATGTTCACGACTATGATCATCCGTCTCTTGTATTATTGGTTTGATTGGAAGTGAAAATTTGGGAGTTATTTTGTAGAGGTTCGAGTGGTGGACCATCATAGCGGCGAAGAGGTTCAAAGGGCATGAAGCAATAGGAGGAAGAGTATTCGAAACATGTTTTACTTTATTTTTTATCATATAAATAAATGTAGGTTTTGAGTGTTTAAATCCTAACAATTGAATTACTCCCTCCGTTCCTTTTTGTTTGATGTTTGAGAAAAAAAGGCCAAATTAAGAAAGTATAATTTTTCACTTTATTTTCCTATTATACCTTTTTTTTGGAATACATTATACTCTAATTTTAATCACAAAAAAATTCCTATTTTTTTGCACACACTTTATCTTTCCAAAAAATTAAAACCACAAAAAAATTAAAGGCGGATCGTAACAAACCAATTTTTTTTGTTTTTGCCTTTTCAACAAAAAAAATCAGTTTTTTGACAAGATATACTTCATCGGAAGAATAGAAAGGAAAACTTATTTAATGAAAAACAAAGGCTAGAAATAATATGACAACTACCCATTCAAATGAAGTGTGAACCAATTTTAGTACGAGAAGTCAATGATTATTTAGGCATGAAATAATACTTATTGTGATTGGATTGTAGTCACATTTTTATTTTTAAAGTAGAGTATTTCAAAAGTCCATGTGTTATAAAAATTCTCGTATTTTTAAGCTATAGTCACTTTGAGTTTCTTAATGTTGTGTAACAAGTTTTTCAACAAACATGCATGGAAAAAAAAAAGAAGAACAAAACAAAAACAATAAAAAGATTATACGAAGAAATTTAGTAAAAAAAAAAATACAATAAAAAGATTTTTTTTTTTTTTTTTTTTTTTTGAGCAAAGGTGTGCTCTAGACAACACCAATAGATTGATATAACAAAAATGAGAGAACAAAGGAAGGGGGGGCCAAACCAAACCCTTCAAGAAAAGCTGAATCTAAAAAGAGGAAAACCATATCTATTTTGATTATAAGCTAACATAGCTACACCAGGAAGTTGACTATGCCACATAAAGCCATTTAAAGACAAAGCTAAGGAAGCTAAACTATCAGCAAGGCTATTACCTTCTCTAAAAATGTGGGAGATGATAAAATTCATGTTTCTTGAGAGGTATAAGCAATTAAGCCAACTGTTTCTTAAACAACCAGGGACCATGGAAGGAGACTTGAAAGCCAAAGTGACTAATATGGAGTCAGTTTCAACCCACAAGTTCCACCAACCTTTCTCAAAAGCAATCTCAATAGCAAACATAACACCAAGTAATTCAGCATGAAAAGCAGTATTAATGCCTAAATTAACAGTGAAGCACCCCAAGAAGTTTGCATTATTATCTCTAAAAACACCAGCACATGAAGCTTGACCAGGGCAACCAAGTGCTGCACCATCACTATTACACTTTGTCCAAGAGAAAGCAGGAGGCATCCAAAATACTTCAGTAATTTTTGGTGCTCTAGGAGGGTGAATGTCTACCTTAAAGGCCTTAAGAACACAGAAATCAGTCATTGCAGAGGAGGTAGAGAGGCTGGTTGCATTGCCAGAGATTGAAGTGCTAGCTACAATCATTGCCACGGCTGATCTGAGATTAGGCTTAGAGTTATTGAACCTACATTGATTTCTATTAAACCAAATGATACAATAAAAAGATTATATGAAGAAGTTTAGTAAAAAATAAAGATACAATAAAAAGATTATATAAAATTTAGTCAAAAAAAATAAATTAGGAAGGAGGGTATAATAGACAAAATATAACCTTAAATTATCAAAACATCAAACAATTTGAAACAATTATTTTTTTTCTAAAACATCAAACAAAAAGGAACGGAGGGAGTAGTTTTTAGCATAGTTTATGCATTTGTGTAAATAAATTGAAATCTAAATAAATGTGAAAATTGAGTGAATCCAAACTCGTATTTAACCGTTTAAAATGCAATTAAGTGGTTTTTTTTTTTTTGTTTTTATTTAAGATTTTGGATGTTATATTGGTTTAATGGTTGTTCTAACTTTATATATTAACTCCCACTTATTTATATTAGAGGTTTTATTATATGTCTATTATTTACTAAAAGAAACAGTGACCCTTATTTCTTTACTCCTTGTAGGGTGTCTACTTGAACATTGAAAATTAGTTAATGGTTAGAGTAAAATTGTACAATTTTTATTTTTGTGAGGATGGCTAAGTTACGATTATATATATAGTTATAAAGTTTCCACTATTATTAATAATAACTAATCTTTGTCGGGCGACTTGTAAGCATACATTGTGAGATTTCTTCTTTCAAACAATTTTTTTTCTTTCTATATGCAAGATCTACGAATCGAACCTGATTAACTTGTGGGGCACACGTGGGAAGTTATCTTCTCCCAATCGATTTTTTTCAGATGAAGTAGTAATCTATTGAAAATAAACTCATACAAAAATATTTTCCTTTCTATACATATGATCCAAGAATCAAACTATAATCTCATGTTTAAGAATCCCACAACTTTTTACCACTTTAATTAATTCATTGATTGTGTTCAAAAACATATTTTTTTACTATTATTTATAGTAGTAAAAGTTATATTTAATGACATTCAAATTCGTGGTTATCTAATTGATGGTTTTTTTTTTGTCAAGTAGCTTAGTGGCTAGAAAAATTCACCTTAAAAATGAATAAGTAGAGTGTCCCGAATTTGAAACCGAACTCCAAATTAGCCAAGCTCACGAAGACATCTAATTGATGGTTAAGGAGTTGACTTACGACACATTGTTTATTTTAAACCGATGGAAGTTAATATTTTTTTGGGAGTAAGGATTAGAATCTCAGCATCTTTATCACTTCGTTTATTAACTTTTTCACCGTAACCACCAACATGTTTACATCCTCTTACAAGTTACAACACATCTGTGTACGATTAAATGATCCACATTCTTATCCCAATTAACCGTATGTTTGGGTGATATTATCATATGAATTAATTTAAAAGATATTCTTGTGATATTTTCTATAAAATAAAAATTATTCAAGTATGGCATTAATTCATATATATTGTTACTTTGTTGGTACGGTCAATACATTATTAGTCAGTTATAATTAAATTGATGAACAAAAATTAATGTATTTGATTTAAAATTTGGATTAGATACATCAAATTTTATTAATCTATTTTTTTATATATATTTTTTATATTTAGGATTGGAAGAAATAAATCATTGAACGTATTATCTTTTTCTTTTTTTAATAATATTAAACACATTACCTTTAATAATGATAAGAATTTCTATATTCACACAAATCGCAAAAGCTTTTACAATTGTTATGTTACCTTTAATTACAACAATTCCTATATTCATAGATAATTGTGATTTTTTGATATCACAAAAGCTTTTACCTTCATCAATCATTAGTTTGATTTAGTGGTGATTGACGCTGAATTTGGTAGGAAGAACCACAGTTCGATCTCCCGCAACTACGATCGGAAGGGGGCTGAAACCACTTGATGTCAGAACTGACCCCCGAACCAGATTCAACTGGTGGTGAAAACAAAAAAAAGCTTTTACCTTCTTGATTATTAAAAAAAAAAAACTAAAACTTTTACATTTAAAAGTCATTAAGTTTGATCTAGTAGTAAAAAATTTAGGTAATATGATAGAAGTTATGGGTCCGATCCCTTGTTTGGATCAATATTTTAAAACCATAGACAATTATAAAATCGTATCCCAATGGATATTTATTGTAAAACTCCTAAATCTGCAAAACCAAACTTCCACGTTAACTGAAAATTTGCCGCATTTTTTTCCCATAAACATCACGATAATTGTAAAACCGCGTTTTAATTCCTATTTTCCGCACAAATTATGACATAATAAATACAAACTTCTACGTTAGGGTGAGAATTTGCCGATATTTTTCCCCGCAGACATCACAACAGTTGTAAAACCACATCCTAGTCCGCGTATGACGCGAAAATTCTAAAACTATAAATCCAAACCTCCGCATCATTGACATGAAATTTTTTTGTCATTTTTTGCCGCGAACAACATGCCAATTGTAAAACCGTGCCATAGTGCGCCTTTTCCGTTAAAAATCTACAAAGTACAAATCAAAACTTTTGCATTGACATAAAAATTTGCCGGGATTTTTTGTCGTGAACGTGGAAACCAACCGTGCATTTTTTGCCGCGAACAACATGCCAATTGTAAAACGGCGCCATAGTGCATTTTTCGCGTTAAAAATCTACAAACTACAAATCAAAACTTTTGCGTTGACATAAAAATTTGTCGCGATTTTTTATCGTGAACGTGGAAACCAGCCGTGCATTTTTTGCCGCGAACAACATGCCAATTGTAAAACCGCGCCATAGAGCACTTTTGCCGTTAAAAATCTACAAACTACAAATCAAAACTTCTACATCGACATAAAAATTTGCCCCGATTTTTTGTCGTGAACGTGGAAACCAACCGCACAAGTATATCAGTAACTCAAAAAGGGTTAAGTTTTACAAGTAATACACACGCGCGTAAGCATTGCGTTGGCTCATCCAAATATGTTATGTTTGTGAATCGAGAAATGAATTTGGTCATAAAAAGATACGTTTTGGCTATTCATCGCTTAATAACCGTCCGATGGTTGACAAAGATCCTTAAATCCTCAAAATCCAACGGCTGTAATCTCAACAGCATCAAACTCAAACGCGAAAAAGAAACTTTCACGTTATCCGTACCGTTTAAAAAAATCCAAAAGAATAAAAAACTCCTTAACTCGGTTTCTTAATCAAATTTAAAACCTCCGTTAAATTCATTCACCACACTCATTATTTTTCAGCATTTCAACCTCATAAGTAATGCAACAAGTAACCTATCTTTTTCTCTCTCTTTCTTCTTGTCTCATGCGTTTGTGCAAATAACCAAACCAAAAATCTTTTTGTTTTTTTGCGGTGGAATGTCTTCACCGGGTTTCCCCGGCGGTGGTGGTTCCTCCGATTTCTACGGCGGAGCAGCTAGTTTTTCTGGTAGATCTATCACACTTCCATCATCCAACATGAACAACAACATCATGAACACCAACAACAACATCATCAACAATAACAATTATCTCTCAAACATATCCAACACCACCACACACAACAACCTTCATCACCCTTTCTACCGAACCCAACAACAACAGCTTCCATCGATTTTCATCGATCCTTCTACACAAATCGCACAACGTCAAACATCTTCCCTCATCGGGAAACGCACCCTTGCTGAATTTCAAACCCAAAACTTCAACAACATCACCAACAACAACAACCTTAATCTTCACAATTTCAATAATAATCTAAACCACAACCTTAACCACCTCAACAACAACAACAACAACACTGTTCTTTCAAACCTTTTACTTCGTTCTGTGAAACCTAGGAATTTCCAACATGGTTCTCCTATGTCTCCTCTTTCCCCAATTGATTTCTCAAATTCCTCACCTGAATTCATCAACCCTTCTTCTTTTTCTTCACCTCGTTTAGGTTTACCGCTTCGTTCAAACCCTATTGTTCAAAACCCATTACCGACGAACAATTCAATTCTGCAAAATACCAATTTTCTTTATCAAAATTCCAATTTTTCGCAGATTCAGAACAGGGTGATTCCAACTAGCCATGACCCACCTAAGAAAATGGTGGATCATCGTTTTCTGGAGTTGGAAAAACAGCTTCTTGAAGACAATGATGAAGAAGGAGAACAAGACGCAGTTTCTGGGATTACAAACAGCGAATGGTCTGAAACAATTCAGAATTTGATCAGTTTCGAGAAAAATCCGACCCAGAAACCCGATTCATATTCACCCACTTCTTCAACAACATCACTGAACTCATGTTCTTCCTCTGTTGTTTCTCCTGCTTCTGGTTGTTCAAAGCAATTGTTAATGGAAGCTGCAACCGCAATTTCCGAAGGTAAAATGGAATCTGCTTCGGAGATCCTTAATCGTATGGCTCAGAATCCGAACCTAATAGTGAATTCTGATCGTCGATTAATGGATTGCATGGTTTCAGCGTTGAAATCACGCGTGAATCATGTTGAAAATCCACCTCCTGTAGTGGAACTGTTTAGCAAGGAACACGCTGAGTCAACTCAGCTTCTCTTTGATCACTCTCTTTGCTTTAAGGTCTCTTTCATGGCTTCAAACATGGCAATCCTTGAAGCAGCATTCGAAGAAACAACAGATAAAGCTAACAACAACAACAACGTGATGAAGCTATGTGTTGTGGATTTCGATATTGGTCATGGGAAACAATATTTGTCCCTTCTCAATGAACTCCACGCGCGTCTCAATGGTTCACCGGCGACGTTGAAGATCACGGCGGTGGCGGAGAACGACGACGAAGAAAGGCTGAAGACGGTGGGAGAAAATTTGGGTCGACAAGCGGAGCGTTTAAGAATCGGGTTTGAATTCAAAGTGGTAACACAAAAACTTGCTGAGTTAACTCGCGAGTCATTAGGTTGTGACTCGGAGGATATTCTTGCTGTGAATTTCGCGTTCAAGCTATTCAGAATGCCAGACGAAAGTGTGTCAACGGAGAATCCACGTGACGCTCTTCTTAGGAGCGTGAAATCACTCGCGCCTCGTGTGGTTATTGTTCTGGAGCAAGAAATTAATACCAATACGGCACCGTTTGTTGCACGTGTGGCTGAGTCATGTTCATATTACGGCGCGCTGTTTGAATCAATTGAGTCCACTATGGGGAAGGATAACTCGGAGCGAGTCATAATTGAGGAAGGACTGAGTCAGAAACTGTGTAACGCGGTTGCTTGTGAAGGGAGAGATCGTGTGGAGCGTTGTGAAGTGTTTGGGAAGTGGCGTGCACGCATGAGTATGGCTGGGTTTAGGTTAAACCCAGTGAGTCAGAAAGTGGCTGAGTCAATTAAAGCGCGGCTTGCGCCAGGAAGCCGAGTTACTGTGAATGAAGAAAACGGTGGCGTTTGCTTTGGTTGGATGGGAAGAACTCTCACCGTTGCATCTGCTTGGCGTTAATTTTAATCAGTTTTTTTTAAAAAAAAAAATTCTATGAATATAAATAATATAGCATCACATTGTTACTGTAATATTTTAATATCTTTTAAGTTGTAATGGAGATAATAATGGAAAGGAAAATTAATAGGGTTGGAAAATTGTATTGAGCAAAATTCAGCTTCTTGTTCTCTTGAGTTAGTTTCACGCACCAAACAAGCTTAACAAAAAGTGTGTTTGGATTCCAAGAAAATTTATGTAGCATTTATGGATATCATCATTCATTTATGTGCTTTTATCATCATCATAACTTCGACGTGAGAAATAAGTTGGTCTATGTTTGGTAGAGATCATAGTTATATCCTTTCACTTAAAATGATAGTACCAATATTTGATGATTTTGCTGTAAAACATAAATGATCTGGGCTGATAAAAAGGATTATACGAAATGGAGAACAATGTTTCACAGTGATGAAAGTGAGATGTTCCTTCTGACATTAAGCAAGTGATGACAATAGGTAGTGTGTGGGTACTGAACTATAGTACCAATCTTTGTACTTTCAATTTGACAAAAATATTGGCACCGTATTCATATTAGCGAAAATGTTTACTTATGAAAATTATAATCAAGAGTTAGAGATATTGAAATTATGGGTCCGTTTAGCATGGACTCATGGATGTTTTGGTTCATTGTGGACCAATCAAAATTATTTGGAGAAAACCATTGGATTAATTAGATGCATAGATCTTGTGGTATATTGTCTTTACTAGATAATATCACCTTTTATTTTGCTTTCTCCAATCTTTATTCTCTCTCATCCTATTTCAACATATATATTGCCACTGCAATGAATGTGTGGTCATGGAACTAAAACATTGATATACTCAGCGAAACAACAAAAAACAAGCAGAGAATACTAAAATTAAGGAAAATAATTAAAGTAAAAAATTTGGATTTTTATTTATTAAACTTCCCTGCTTTGTGAACCTTTTTGAGAAGGTAGATCAAGAATAAAGGAAAGAAGAAGCAAGAAGGAATAATTTTTGTCAATATGGATGAGAGACTGGGTTTTTCTTTTTTATATAATCAATGAGGGACTGGGTTAAGCTTAAGAACAGTTACAATATACTAATAAACAACAATTGAATATCATACAATTAAAAAGAAAAAAAAAATTTGTTGCATTTATTACTATTTAGTTACAATTTTAAAAGAAAATTTTCAGTTTGCAATAAGCAAGCTAACATGATATTAAAAGGTTTGAAGATTGGAGGTAGGAAGAAATTTCAGTAGAGTAAAGAAGTTCATTTGTGGAGGCGTGGCTGAGAGAGAGAAGAGAAAGATGAAGTTGAGAGGGAGAGATACTGTGTAGAAGATGCATAGTATATTAGCTCAATCTAAAGGTAAATAATAATATTGGTCCAAGATGGACCAATCTTTTTATTGGTCCATTTTATACAGACCCTGAAATTATATTGATTCTGTACTGTTTCTGTAATGATTGCGAGGTATATATAGGCTTGTTCAAGGAAGTTTGTGAAATGGAGTGACAAATTGCATATGGAACAAGCCTATTGGACTTCTAAGTATTGTATTGTTTTTACTTCACTTGATTACCTCGTTTTAAGGATGCTCTTGGTTGCTCTCCTTAGTCCTTATGCAATTCCAACTGTGGTTGCTTTGCGCCACCACCCACTCGATCTTCCTCCCGCATCTTGTCGTCCCCATTGGAACCCCCTCTGTAAATTTGTTTTTCAACTACTACGCTTATGATTGGTATTATGGTGATCCACCGTAATTTTGCAAAAATTATATTGCAAAATCACGGTGGATTTTCATGATTCTGACATACTCACCGTGATATCAAACTTACATACACCCCATGTTTACAGATCGGTCTTTATCATCTTTTTATCATTGTTTCGTCGGGTTATTATTATTATTATTTTTTTATGGGGTTTTTCAGTTTTTCAACTTTCTTTCTAGATCGTGGGTTGCTGATCTTTATTCTCATATATTAAGTTCTCTTAAAAGATCACTTGATTACCAACCGTTAGTTGGTATAATGATAATTTGCGCTGAACTTGGTAGGAAGGACCACAATTCAATTCACCACAATTGCGATTAGAAGGAAACTAAAACTATTTGACGTCAAAACCGACTTTCAAACCAGATTAGACGGTCCAGTGAATCAGACCGAAAAAAAACAATCCACTTGAACTAATATTTTTATATTTAATTTGTCTTAAAACACTTGTTAGCCTTTACCATTTTTCATTACTTACCAAAAACAAGGATTTGCCATTTTTTATTTATACGGGGTCAACAATATCAATCACACTTGATGGCAGTTTTGGTTAAAATCACAACAAGAAGGAAGGAATATACGGTACTCCCTCCGGTCTCAAATATAAACAATAAAACAAAAAAATTAAAAGTCTCAAATATAAGCAAAAGTGTATTACAATTATTATGTTTTATGACATTATTCCAAAAGTGTAATACACTTTGAAAAGTGTTTTTTCTCCTCAACCAATACATTTATCTACTATCTTAAAAAGTATGTTTTTTTGAAAATTTGCTTATATATAAAACCGGAGGAAGTATATATTTTTACTATTTTGTCGAAATATAAGTGTCAATTAAGTTTTTACACACTTTCTCAAAGGCAAGAGAATATTAATTATTTTCATCGACTAACAAAAAAACAAAGAAACGTGACATTCTTGTCAAAATTTGAACTGAATATATTTTGAAACTTTTTTCAAAGTTGTATACTAATCATATTAACACTAAGTATTCATTTTTTGTTAAGAAAAACACTAAATATCATTATTTTCATAAATGTACCACAGCACAGACTATGTCAATATATAGTTTTTCGTATTTACAATATATTCAGATTAATCTAAAAAAAATAAATGTATATTCAAACTAACAATTGATTCAAGTAAAGCTTAATCTGTTAACAAAGGAAAAAAAAGTAAAACTCAATTTGGTTTGACTCTGAAATGCAGCTCAATTATTATTGGAGGCGTCGATGTTCAAACTTTATATCCTCTAACTTGAAATGTGTGGTTTTAACTATAAAAAGAAATTCCATCAGAAAAGTTGTCATTGAAACAAGAAATCTTACTAAAGATAGTCGGATCTTTTGATAAAAAAATAGATCACTAACAAAACACAAATTTTTAGTTCCAAATTTTCAAATTGGTGCTACCAACATCACTTTTTTTTTTCTCGTTATTTATAAGAGTTAGATGTATTTTCAGGCCTCGTAAATTTGTCAACTTTTATCTTTAGCCCTTTCAAAAAAAAATATTTTGAACTATAGTCCTCTAAATTTTTTGTTTTTAAGTTTAGTATTTGTATTTTCATAAAAGTTCACGTGGCATGTTGCAATAAGATATGAATAAGTTTATCCTAAAACTTATTATATATTGTCTTTGTAGTTTTTTTATAAAAAGCTAAATTAGCCCACCTAAATTGTCACCGATGATAATATTCTTATCTTGAATATGAACTTATCAGTTTGAAATTAGTAGAATATGATAAGAAAGTACTGACGCACATAAATGAGAGAATTGGGGTTCGAATTTCGATTATGGCGTCCGACATAACAATTTTGACATTTTCTTATCAATTGAGCTAGAACTTGTGAACAATTGACTTACATTTTATATTATATTATTTGACTTTAAATGTGCTCAAGACTCAACAAATTAGAAGTCAATGGATTAAACAAAAAAAGAAATTCTCATCCACCATCAAAGCATAAGACAATTTATTGCTTTTACAAGCTCGCCTCTAGTTGTTTTGGATGAAGCTCCAACTCAGTTGTCTAGTGCTATTAGCGCGGATGCGCGCGGAGTAATTTTTATTAGGGAGTAATGCCTTAGTTTTTCTTTCTTTTGTTTTCTTTTTCTCTTTTGTAACAAAAAAAAAAAGCATAAGACAATTTATTGTTCACCAATTAATGATCATATCATTATTAAAATTATCATCATTTTATATTCGTAAGACAATTTTTTGTTCACCAATTTATAATCATATCAATATTAAAATTATGACCATTTTATATTCAAAGTGTGTTAATATTATGTCCATCCATTATGTCAAATATCGATATGTCTGCATTATGTTCAATACATGCCAAAAATATATCAAAATTCTGTTGATTAGAGACATAAAATAAAACAAAAAATATTATAAAAAAATATTATTTTTATTCTTAAAGATTAAAATCAAAATTCACTTTATTTTTAGAGGCTAAAAATTTATATAGCCCAAACAAATTATAATTTTTTTTTTAATATTAGTACCACCCAAACTAATTAAAACAAAAAAAAATGAGTAGTTTTATAAAGCCCAAACACTTTTTTTTCAACGGTAGGAAACAGATTAGTATACGATAGGTCATATATGTAATTTCGTCTCTTGAATAGGGACACTATTGTAAAAAGCCATCAAGTTACCGTTGAAACTCTATTACGGAAGCATAAAAATTGTTGCATATTCAAAAACTCACTTCAAAAAATCATCGACGAAACTAAGACGAAAACAAAGTGAGAAACGCGATCATTTTCAGATATCAACAAATTAACCAAAGAGAAATCACTTTTCTCAGAACTTTTGTATTACTTGTAAGTTTTCGTTTATCTTCTAAGTTCTTTTTCAATTCAACCGTTTCTTCAATCGTTGATTGCATGAATTTTTACTTCTTTTACTGTTATGTTAATGGAAAACAATCCATGGAATGTTTTCTGAGAAAAATAATCGATTTTGAATATGAATGAAAGAAATGTGTTGATTGTTGGGTTTGTAATTTGAAGTCTATGGATTTTGTGGGAAAATTGAAACCCTAGGTTTTCTTTTGGGGGTTTAGAAATTGAGATTTTGGGTTTCTTAATTTTCAATTCAAGTGTTTCTTTGATAATGTTTGGTAGGATAATCTTTGATTGAATAAGTGTTTTCTTCTTTAACCGTTGTGTTAATCACAAATATTCCATGCAAATTTTTCAGTGAAAAAAATTAAATAAAAATTGACGGTGAACATGAATCAAAGAAATAAATTGATTGTTGGGTTTGTTTGTGCCATTCTATTAGGTTTTGAAGTTAAAAGAAATATATGATTTTTGTGTTTACATTTAAATTTGATGAAAAATTGTAACCCTAGGTTTTCTTTTGGGGTTTAAAAATTGAGATTTTGGGTTACTTTGGAAGGGTGAAAAATTGAAATGTTGGGTTTCTTTTTGGATTAAAAATTGACCATTTGCACAGTAATTCTTCTTTCCCAAGAATCAAAATGTGAAATTTCTACTTCCTGCATCAAGTACATGGATATTAGTGTGAAATGTCATGGTGTCTAGTGTTTACTTCTGTAGCTTTGATTACATTTTCTAATTTATCCTATTTTTTGTCAGAATTTATTAAGATTACGGAACTCGTGATAAGTTGACAAATGATGATATTATATTATGTCCTGATTATATGTGACAAATGCTAACACGGCTTAACCAATTTACAATATATGCAGGGTGTTTATTTGAAATTGGCTACTTTAACTCAAAATGGCAGCACGAACCGTTCGCTTGTTTCAAGACCAAAATGTCACTGACCATGTTTATGGTATGATCCAGTTCATTTGGCTTAAGCATGATTTCCATTAATTGTTTATGTGTGTTGAATGGCTAGAATTTTTAACTCTGGTGCAGAAACAGGACCTATGTCTGGAAAGACAGATTTTACTGGACAGAGGAAATCTAAGGTTGGAGGAAGAAAACCACTTGGTGATCTATCCAACTCGGTGAAGCCATTTGATCTCGTAGATGGAAAGAAAACCCTCAATGGTCCATTAAAAACTGTTAAACCCTCTGTTATTCTGAATAAGTCCAAGAACAAGAACAACTCCACTCGTATTCTGAATAAGGAAGCTGTTTCTGGCAAGGAGAAAAATCTTGAAATTGACAAAGGAACTGGCAGCAAAGCTTCTAAGAAATCAAATACTGGCAGCAGGAAAGCACTTGCGGACATTTCAAACTCAGCCTCAGCGAAGCCACATGCTCCTGATATAAAAAATAAGAACAGCCTGAAGACAAGTTCTTTGACAAGGAAGTATCTTCACCCGGATGCAATAGCTGAAGAGCGAATGTTTCACGATCATGAACAATGTATAAAATCACAGACAGCATTGGATATACATCATTTTTTCAAGACTGTTGGACTGGAGGATGGTAATTAGTATAACTAATTCTAGATTTTCTAAGTTTACTATGTGTTTTGGCTGTTTATTTTGTTTACTTATTATTTTATTCATTATTTCATCAGATTCAGACGATGACATGAAAATTTCCTTTGAACCACTTGGAAGTAAGCTGAAGGTTTGTTTGTAACTCTTAATATTTATGCTTTGCCTTTCTATCCGGTTTCGGTTTCGATTTCTTAACTATTTGTCCATGTCTTTTAGCCTGAGAGTGCATTGTGGAAATTGGAGGAGGTGCATGAAGAGTTGCCTGAGTCTCCAGCTGCTGAGCATGGCTCCCCAATATACTGCAAGAGTCCAGAATTTTCAAGTCGTACAATGTGGGACGACCTAGCTGTAGATTTCAAATTGATAGATTCACCCTAGGTTTTTTTTTTTTTTTTATAGAATCCTGCGCCACTCGTGTGATGGCAATTATTGTTGGATCCTTGAATTGATGACCTTAATGTTTGTTTATGCCAAATTATGTCAATGAATAGCGCCTATGCTTTTCCATGATTGGTGTTTTGAGTTACTGCATTTCTCTATTTTGAAAAATCCAATTTTGCTCATATGAAGGATGTGACAATTTTGGTAGTAGGACATTTCTCTGTTTCCAAGAAAATTGATTTGAACACCATTAAATTTTTCATTTCTGTAAGTTAAGATACTATAACTTCTTTTAAAATAGAAGGATTGAAGGAAGTTTAATTAATCCCATTATTGTTTGACAAAAAATAAAAAATTAAGTCCCTTCCTGAATTACTTGACAAGCAAGAAACAGATGTTTCCGGTTCACAAGATGATGGCTCTATGAAAGATTCAGATGAGGGTGGAATTTATCTTCGAGTTGTGATTACAATAATTTATGTACTGTAACACAAACTTCAGAGGGCTTAATGAATAATTTGAAATACAAGGTGTTGCTTCTGGTTCAAGATATGGAATTTAAGATAATGCTTATGATTCAATAGCTGCTACAGACAGAGAACAAAAATGGTACAATGTTGTTTTCATGCAGCTCATATTGACATAGTTTTTGATAAAAAAGATATACAAAAATGACTAGATTAACCTATTCTTTCAAAAAACTTATTACATCTTCAGCAAGAAATTAAAGCACTGTAGCAATTGGAATCATATCACTGCAATCAATTAGATGAACATCAATGCCTCCTAGTGAATGAACATCAATGCCTCCTAGTGAGTGTTGTTAGAATCAAATTTTTACATCAACTCATTTTATTTAGGTGAAATTGAAATTTAGACTCAAGCTCGTAAACTTGTAGTATTTATCTCATATTAAAATTATATATATATATATATATATATATATATATATATATATATATATATATATATATATATATATATATATATATAATCTTAACTTATTATAAAGGAAAAATATACCAAAAATATCAGATCATTAACTTATAATCTAAGTGTCCATCATCTTCATCGATGGATACAAAAAATGGTGTATCTCATTAGAATTGTTTCATTTATGCACCCTGGCAGAATTTGAACTAGAAACTTGAAGGTGTCAAAGTGGATTAGTGGATATAAAAAATGTAAGTTGCAAATTTATAAAAATTAAACAAAAAACTAAAAGGCAAATTCTTTTGACTACAAAACTAATAACAAACTCTATACCATGTAGTCATGTATTGTCAATAAATTTTAATATGGATCACTTATTCAAGTGGTCCATGGTGACTAACACTATAACAAATATGAATTTTATAAAATTCACCGTTACATTGAAAGTTTATATCATATAGAATCATCCATAACAAAAATTAGAAAAATTGAAAATCATTTGATATGTTATTGGGACTCATTAAGATTAACAGTACGATATTTAATAAACCGTTAATCTTTATGAGTATCAATAACATATCAAATAATTTTCAATTTTTCTACATTTTTTTGTGGATGATCTATATGATATGAATTTTCAATTCAACGATGAATTTTATAAAATTTGTATTCGTTATAATAATATTGATCACTTGTCCACGATTGACCATTTGAGGAGGTAATCCACTGTAGCATTGACCGTTAATTGTCCATTATTTGAAATAAAAAGTTTATCCTTCCAATTCTTAAAGGAAAAAACCTCTAATAATTTGAAATTCAGTCAAGAGAAAAGGAAAATACAAACTTACTTAACTGAAATTAAGAATTTTATTTATTTATTTAGAAATTTAAGTGGTATGGATATTAATTAAAGAAAGTATTAAAAAAATTATTATATATATCATTAATTTTTAATTAAAATATAATTTTTGAATATTAGATGATTCACACTCAATTGATTTTCTCTCATTTAACTTTCATGAATTAAATATAACTATACTCATACATTTCAATAACAAATAACCCCAACAACTATATATATTCATCAGTATATCTTGTAAAAAATTCATATATTAAATATAACAAAATCATGCATGTCATGTGACAATGAATATTACATATGATTGAAATACAAAGTGATTGTAAATTGTAACCCTACTATTTTATTTTAATTTTACGAAACCTCTATTATATTTATTTATATATTATTTATCAAATAACTTATCATATTTAAATAATTGCATAAAATTTTGTAACATTCTATTATTTTATCAAAATATAATTACTTATTTATTTCGTCTCTCACTTGTTTTAATGTATTATTCTGTAATTTTTATTTCTTTTTTTGCTCATGTAGATAAAGATAAGAGACATTGTTGAGAATGCACGAGAACAAAAATTTATTATTTCTCTAAGTATTAATGTACTCTTTTGTTCTTCTATTCCCTATTATAAACAAAAACTCATTTTTCGGATCATAAAATAATTGTGTAAAAAAAAATCATTAAATAATTGATAAATTTGTTTATAGGGTATGTTTAGTAAAACGAATAAACTAAGTTTATTGTTTATTTTATTAGTTTATAAGCTTATTTCATAAAAGTGAATGTGTATGATAACAATCATTTTTTACTAGCTTATAATATTTTTTTAGATGTTTCTTCAATTTTTTATTTTTTTTTATTTTTTTTTTATAGATGCAATTGCTATGTTAGGCCCAATTTATTTTGGACTTTTTTTTGATATAAAACATTAGAGATTATTTAATAGAAAAATAGAATTTATTATGTGTTTGTTTATTGTAATAAAAATCATTTTTTAATAAAATAATTTTTACCTTGTTTGGATACATGTAAAAGTGACTTTTTAATTACAAAATAACAACATTTGTTTTCTCTCTTCTTTAAAAAAATCTATTATTAAAAAGTCATTCTTAACAACTTCTCATTTTTACCTATTTTCTAATTATTTTAAAATTTGTAACAAATAGATACATATTTTTAAAAGTGATTATTTTATAAAAAAATGATTTTTTTCTCTAAAAGAAACAATCTCTATACAACTTTTTCCAAATGAAATCGGTTTTTTGGTGGATGATTCGTGCTTTGGATTCCACATGTGACTAATAAATGATATTATAGTAGTTATATTTTACGTATTTATTTTTTCTAATATGTATGTGTATATATATATATATATATATATATATATATATATATACTATTTGATCACAAACTACTCATCTTTTAATATCATTTTTCCTAATTGATTGTTTATTTTAGTTTTTCTTTATTCATTTTTCTCTCAATTTTAGATGTTATGTTAATATTGACGAAAAAATTAAATATTGATTAAACAATCTTTGATTTCGGAGGGCTTCTCTTAGCCACGTTATTCGCTGCAATATTAGTAGATTATTCAACGCGAACTCTCTTCCTATTGAGCTCAACAAAAATAGCGGTAAAGTGTCATATCTTCTGAGCTCACGGCATGTCGTTATGACGATGACCAAACTGATGAATCACCACCACCATAAAAAACATCCCTCCGAACCAAATTCCATAAAAACATTGGCCATAATCAATTAGCCATACGATGGATCGTCCTCTAATGGTGCGGATCTTGCCAGATTCTCCTTGGTGGCCGCATCTGTAACACAAAAAATGGTGCGGATCTTGCCAGATTCTCCTTGGTGGCCGCATCTGTAACACAAAAAATACCTTGTAGGAAAAAATAAGAAAAGTTACTTTAAATACTTTGTTTGGTTTAACACCATATTACTCAAGCAACCAAGAGAACAAAACCAACAAATTGCTTTAATATATTCCAATATTGATTTACAAATTAAACAAATTAAACATACGTTCCCATCTAAAAATTTCATACAAAAATGCATCAAATAAACATTATTTGAGTAAAATTCCCAATTTTAGCATTTGTATAACCGAAACACCAGTATAGAACTAAACCAAAAATGTCCTAAACAATTTGTAGAGCCATTTAGCGGTCCAAAACAGTCAAGCCCTCCATTAGATTAAGCAATTTGAACTTTCAAAAAATAAAAAAATTAAGCAATTTGAAAGATCCTACTCCATATAATTGAAAATAGTCTAGAATTACAGCGATTACACCTCTGTTTCCGAACTTCATAAGGTAGCTTTAAAACCAAAATGATTGTGCCAGTTGAAACTATCTAACCACAATTTGCATGTGTAGCTTCATCGATGACACAGATCCTAATATAGATATAACAATTGCACCAATTTTATAATCAATAGCTATGATGGATGGCAAATTAATAGTTTAAAGCAATTAACAATGGAACCGTAAAAAATGCAGTTAAACTCAAATATAATAACTAGGGTTGCTCAAATCCAATCTAATCTAAAAAATAGCCGCAAATCGATTAAAAAAACCAAATAATTTTGGATGTGTTTGGACGTGTAAACCACTGGATCGTATCAGATTATTATTATTTTTTTTTGAAACATATCGGATTATTTTTTAAATCAATCAAAACCGAAACAAACCACATGCATATTTTTTAATATTTGTTTAATTTTTTAAAAGATTAGTATGATATATTTCATTAACATATTAATTATTGATTTAAAAATTTATCAATAATACTTATTAGTTCAATTCAATCTATGAGAGATACTTGCTTAGACACAAGCCTAAATGTTTTCTGTTTAGGCGCACATACAAAACTTTTAAAAAATTGATAGAAATTATGATGATGAGATGTTAAATAATGTGACTAAATTATTTTATATTTAAATTTTTTCAATTATGTGTGTGTGCCCAAATATTTTTTATTTGTTTTTTTAGCAATATATATATATATATATATATATTTTGTTTTTTGTTTTATTTGTGTTTGTGCTATGTTAGAATTTCTCTCAATCTATTTCATTTTACTATTTCAAAGATTTCAAATATAATTGATAATTCTCATTGCAAAATATTCATTTTTAACTTATTATATATTATATTTTACGTCAAATATATTATTTTTCCATGTTCTTTATAATATTAATATTTAATTAAAAAATTTCAATTTGTAATTTGGATATACAAAAATCGATCCAAATTAAACCACACAAAATTGGATCGGATTGGATCAGATTTTTTTTAAAATTAATCATCTAAAACCAAAGCGAATCGCGAATAATATTAACTTTAAATCAGATGAATTTTTACCTCAAAATCGATTCATACCGAACCGCAATCACCCCGATAATAACCATGGGAAGTAAAAATTTGTATACAGAAACTGGTCATAAAACAAAAGCTTGACCAACACGGCCTAGGAATATAATTTGCGGGCTGTTTTTTACATCCCATCACAATACATAGAGCAGCGAGTATGGAAATTTCAGTAGCATTTTTACATGACTCGACATATTTTAATTATTTTTATTTTTCACCCAACGTGTCCAATGTTGCGTCTTGTTTCATGACCAAAATGTCACTGACCATGTTCATGGTATGATCTGGTTCATTTGGTTTAACCATGTTTTACTTTTCATTAATTGTTTTTCTCTCTGCTTCCAAGAAAATTGATTTGAACACCGTTAAAATTTTCTTTTCTTAAGTTAATATAACTTTTTAAATAGAAGGGACTTCAATTGACCCCATTATTATGCAGTATATGATTTACAGTGAGGTTGTTATTGTCCACAAAATGAGACCATGGAGTTTATGATGTGTACAGTTCATCTCCTTATTACATTATAAATTAACCAATTTTACATAACACATGCACAAACAGAATAGTCATTTTGTTAATGATGTATTAGAGATCCCTTAATTAGTATCATACTTGTTACAAAATAATACATGGAGCCTCTATAGTTCACCAGCTGAAGCTAATAGACTCAAAATGCAAGTTATCTCTTGAACAAGATGTACAAATTGATGCTACTTCATGTCTCATTTTCCTTGGTCCGCTAACAAGAACTCCAATGCTTGATCCATCACAGTTAGAAAGTATTTCTGCAGAAAATCAAAATATATTACTGTTTAATAAGCATTGCTCTAGCTCATCATAATTTGTGACCAACTAAATAATTAAATTAATTATCTTACTCTTTATATCAGGCCTTTCACCGTAATGAATTTTAGCTGTTTGGATAAATGATTGGAGGGGAAGACTTTCTAATTCTCTGTCAGTTTTGTGATTTACCGAGCCTGGCGAAGTTGTTGGAGTCGATGTGTTTTTAATCTGCCTTAAAGTCTTGTTCTGTTTTTTGTTCCAGAGAAAGACAGATGTAGCTGCAATAACTATAGATATGCATACGAACAACATGCTAAGAATGGACCTTAAGAAATAAGGGTATATCAGGTCAGAATTATGATCAATAGGATATATGTAGTATCTAGTTAGGATGGCAATAATTAGAAGGAATAATATAAAGGAAGTTGTGATGATAATTCCAAGATAGAGCCAACTGTTGTGTCCAAAGACCGCGGAAATTGGTTCATCTAATGCGTTTGATTTGAACCATAATGTTTGAAGAATCTTTCTATCATTTGTTGTTGCTGGCTGTTTCTCTCTTGTTACATAGGCTTCAATCTGAAGCTGCAGGCGTGATGTTTCAAGGGCGGTGCCTGAGACAGGAAGGATGAGGTCTATCATTGTAAGATCAACGGACTTCTTGAAGGAACATATAAGAAGAACTTTGGGAGATTTTCCGCCTTCGGTGTTGGCCTTAAAGAGTAGCGAACGGATTATTGAGATGAAAGGAGTAACGCCACTTCCTCCACTCACCATCACTAGCGTTTCATGTCTGCATGAATTTTTTTTATCAGTACATGCCTTATGATTCATTAAAATGACATGCAATGATAGGTCCCATGCTGATGAGGGAGGGCCTAGTGAAGCATTAGTACATCACCAATCTGTTGTGGGCCCAAGGACGTGGAAGGTGTATTCTAGAAGGCAGAAGAATACCACCAAGGATAATCACAGTTAGTTATACATGGATGATGTGGCAGGAAGGGATTGGAGGACTGAGAGCTATCACGTGTTTTCCTTAATATAAGGAGTGATGAGCAGTGAGGGAAAAGGCATCTTTTATCTTTCTCAAAGTTAGTAGTAATGATTAGGCAGGTAGATCTTGCCTAAAGGAGCTCTGCTCTGGTCAGATTAGGGAATATAGATATTAATTCCTTGTCTGTAATACTCCATACCATTAAATACAATAAAGCTCTTATATTCATTTCTCTGTTTTCTTACTATTATACAATATTATCATTTTGGTTCCTAACATGCAACATCAGCATTCTTTAAGAGCTTCCAGTTAACATGAATTAAATTTTTTCTGACGAAGTCGATTCTTTTCATAAATAACCAGTACCTTGAGAAAAAAGTTGAAGCTGGTCCATATGGTCCTTCAATGGAGACATCGAGGTGGGCCGGTGGAGACAAAGTTGATAGTTTCTGGAACAATGTATGGGACCATTTTCCTGTACTTTTGATGACAATGCTTAAGGTATCAGAATCAGTATTACTGCATGAGGTGATTGAAAAAGGGTGCCATTGCAACTTGGATATAGTAGCAACATTTATGAAAATTATACTTGTTGGAGCATAGCACAATCCTGCCATTGAAAAATGAGACAAAAGTTAAAACTTTGGTTAATTGTTACTTAAAATGGGGCCAAATAAAAACCAGCTCCATCCAGTCTATCCCGCCAAATCTTAGCCGTTGTGTCTAGGTTTCAGTTCGATCCAATGGCTGGAAATTGACTAGACTGGATTGAGTGCTCCAAATTCCAAATGTTCCTGGATTATATAATGAAAATGAAAATCTTCACTAATGACAATCTTCACCTGGATTCTTGGAAAAATTCAGCTCAACAGCTTCACAAGGCAAAACGCGAGAAGAAACCAACTGAATTTTCTGCTGCGACTGTAGAAATCTTAGATATCGGTCTACCAAAAAAAGGTAAAATCCAGGAAGCATTATGCAAGAATAGGAAAATCCCACATGTAGGACAAAGAAGACTACAAAAATAATGTACAAGTGATGAATATAGAAGAAAAGCTCAAAAAATTTCCGCCTTATAAGAGGTAAGGTTGTAGTCCACATGGTTAATCCAGCTAGCAGAGCTACTACTCCTGCCACATTTGAGATGCCAACTTTGTTCCATTTGAATATCTGCAATGAAAGTTTGTGGATTGTGAATTTGTTATGTCCGGATCAGACAACATAGTTTGAAAATGTCCTAACAGTAGCATCAATACTTCAGATTAAAGGCGTGTCCGGACACCGACACACATAGTTACATTAATTTTTTTTCTTTTATTTTTTTCAAATCATCATCTGTGTCGACATGTCAATGTCATGTATGTGTCGGTGCTTCATTGATTATTATTGTTACCTCTGCGATTTGATGTGTTTTGTACCAAAAAGTAACATAACATAGTCCATGAGCTGTGAACAATGTCATTGCAATATGTCCTAGCCAGATATGATACTTGATACTTGCCTCTGAAGTTAGGCCAATGAACCTCAAAATGGAAGATCCTCTTGAAACCGGAAAGAATAGAAAAGCTAAGCAAATGTTCCCAACAAAGCCTAAAGCCAATGCTGAATTTTTCAGTTTGGCTTCCCACCTGTATAATAATGCATTAAAAAGATATGCTTCAGATTTTTGCCTTTCACTTTCATTTTGAACAATGTTTTCATTCATAAACTATCAAAATTTATGTTGAAAAAAGTGAGAAGTTATTTTCTTACACTTGCTCTCTCTCATAAGCTGCTTGTAGGGCCACTTTTGCAAACATGCCATGTAAGTAGGAACACAAGGACCAAATTAATAGTAAAACAAACATGATTATGAAAGAGAACTCTGTCTTTGAGATAATCCCAAGAGGACCATTAACAAGCAATGGTTTTCTCCATGATGCCTTTCTTAAGAATCCAATCTTGCTAAGAATATTAAGAGCAATAAATCAGTCATACATTTGATTGGTTAGGAATTATTAATACTATTAGGAAGAAAAAAACAGCTTATGAAACAAAGAAATAAATGTACCTTTCAGTGCTATGATTAGAAGCTTTTTGCATCAAATGATGGTATAGACTTGCCAAAGTTGCTATAAATATTATGGGAAATGTGTAAACCAGTATGGTTGTTCCTGTGCAAAGAGAGAGGATGCATATATAGATAAATGAATAATGAAATTTTTACACCTTTCTGAAAAACACCACACTTACACCAATAAATTGAGTTATGTAATCGTCTCCCGTGAACTTAACCCAGTTGGTAGAGACATCACATTATATATGCAGGAACCTTGGTTCGAACTCCAAACACTTTACATATCTTAAAGGTGAAATTTCTAGCCACTAGAATATTTTATGTGTATCTCATCAATATCATTTAAGACATATAGTAGTGTCTAAGCAACATATATAGTGAAGCATATGACCAAAATTTAGATTTGTAAAACTTTGATCCATGAATATGTTTATGCCAATTTTCCATTCGAGTCTTTTACATGGTTCCCATGTGACATTATATTTTGATGACTAATCATCAAACTTAGTAAGAAGAAGGAAGCATAGAGAAAATATTTGACGAACTCAAATAAAAAATTGACAAAAAAATTCAAAATTGTCTAATATAAGAGACCAACATGGAACGTATAAAACTTAAGGGACAAAAGTAAAACATAAAAATAACATAAGAGACAAAAGGTGTAATTTAGTAAGAATGTAGAATCTCTCACTAAAGATACTATCTACCATTTTTATTTAGTGACAAACCTTGTTTTCCAAAGTATATTGGATCTGCCTTGGCTTGAATATGAGGTAACCAATGAATAAAGAAGGTATTTGTAGGCATCATAAGCCAAACCATGATGTATCCAAGATTGATCAACACTATGAACCACCATATACCATTTTGAAATATCTTTAGTGTTGGAGAAACACCTCTATTCAACTCTAAGTCCATGACGTTCACTTCCTCTCTCTTTTTGTATGCATGCATATAAATGTAGGTATATATACCCCACAACATTGAACAATAATTGGAGATTTATAACAAAAATATAGTATAAGGGTATAATGGCACATCCATATATGAAGAAATTGGTCTTTATTTGATCCTTAAACTTGTCTCTTTTTAGGTTTTTTGGTGAATAAACTTGACTCTTAATTTAATTAGGAAGGGAAATTGGTGAGAACACATTTCATATTGGCCTTAGTGTTCCTTCTAATGCAATTGTCACATATTTTTAATAACCATGTTGTGTCATTTATGCACTAAATATTAAAAAATCAAACTTGTTCCCAATATAATAGAAGTCTAGTTTGTCTTTACAAAAAAGCTTGCGGCAGAAGCAAGGTGGACAAAGTTGGAATGCCTTTTGGTTGGATAAAAGGGGTTGTCCTCTTTCATTTTCTTTATTATTAAATGGTAAATACTCACTGTCTTCGGCGACTTATGTAAAAATATTTCGCCATCATTTCAGTTTTGATTACAAGAGAATATGATAATTCGAAATCCGACCAGGTAAGTATGGTTTAACAAAAATTTGTTCTTAAAAATTAAACATGGATTTTTTCAATGATTTGTCTTTAGAAGTAACTTATTAATTAACACGCATGTACACCAACCGTGTAAACATTTTTAAATATAAATAGTAACTTAACCCGAAAATAAATAAATTTATTGGCACAAAATTAATTGCAAATTTTGGAGACTTCCACTCAGTATACAAAATATATATATAGGTGAAAAAAGACATTAATTAATAATGTACATGCACACATGTGCTTACACTTATTCACAATTGCAGAATCAACATGAACACTTAGAGATGGTAAACTTTATATACATACAGATACAGATTCACTGCCGTAACATATTCACACAGTTGCATGGTGTAATAAATCTCGTCCATTGATTTGAGATTGGACGATTCAAATAACAAACACAAATTTATAAAATAAAACGATTTCAACCGCTGATCACAGAGATCGGACAGCCCACATTAGTTACAACACCCTGTTGTAACTGTGTGGGAAATCCAAATCCATAAACATACTACTTGTATATTGATGCTAAATTACATCACCAATTAAAGCTGATAGATTCAAATTGAAGATTATCAGCCAAACCAGAAGCACATATTTTAGCAACTTCATGTCTCAATTTTCTTGGACCACAAACCATAACTCCAACATCTTTGCCTTCACACTCAAACAGAATTTCTGCAAAATTAACAAATTATATATATCACTACCTCATAGATTAGTCGCTGCAATTGCGTGCAAATGATATTCAGTTTACGAAAAAATAAAACTTAAAATATATACAAAAGTACTCTGTCTCACTTACTCTTGAGATCAGGTCTTGCACCAAAATGTACATTGGTAGCTTGCACTAAAGATTGATGAGGAACACTTTCAAGTTCTCTTTCTGATCCATAAATCCATGACCCTGGTGATCTTGTTGGTGTTGGAACTTCTACATTCATTATTTGCTTATTTTCTAAGGTGTTGTTTTGTCTCTTACACCAAAGAAAAATTGCACTAGAACATAAACATATGCATGCACAAAGTAGAAACATGAACCACAAAACCTTAAAGGTCCAATTATACACTTCAACGGAGTTATTTTCAATCGGATAAATATAGTAACGAGTAACAATCCCTAAAATAAGAAGAAACATGATGAAAGATGATGTGATTATAGCACTGAGCCATAACCAATTATTTGGGCCTAATATAGCCGAGATAGGAGAGTCTGAGAGATTTGGTTTGAACCATATTGTTTGAATATGTTTTTGAGTATCTCTTGGTGGTTCTTCATTTTCTCTTGTAATGTAAGCTTCAATTTGTAACCGAAGGTTTGAGATTTGAATTGTCGAACCAGAAGCAGGAAGTATAAGATCTAACATGGCTAGATCAACATAGTTTTTGAAAATACAAACAAGTAGAAGTTTTGGAGGTTGAAATTCTTGTTGTTGGCTTTGAAATATGAGATCTCTGATTATTGATATGAAAGGAGTTATGCCACTTCCACCACTTATCATTACAATCTGTTCATGCCTGTTTAGAGACAGAATAATGTATAAATAATTACTCTTGCATTTGAAAATTGATTTGTCGTGAATACAAAAACCGGAATCGAAAGAAAGACCGTGTAAAATGAGGGGATAAAAACCCCTAGAAGAAGTATTTAGCTATGAATAGCAATCTAACCTTAGAAATTGATCAGTATGTGGTCCATAGGGTCCTTCAACTGAAACACTAAGATGATCCAAAGTTGTTGAAGAAAGTTCCTGATAAAGCTTGTTTGACCAGCTACCCAGATTTTTGATGGTAACACTCAGAGAATTAGTCTCCAGATTACTACTAGATGACACTGTAAAAGGGTGCCATTGCAGCTTGGAAACCTTTGGAACATTTATGAACACCAAGCTTGTGGGGTTATAGTATAAACCTGAATTAGGAATTAAAACAAAAAAAATGATAATTTTGTATTAGCAAGGTTTAGGTTATGAAGTAGAGGTCCTTATTTATTGAATTAAACCAAACTTGAGTTGTTAATAACATTTCAGGTTTTTTTTCGGTGTTGTTTGGTTTTTGGTTTTATTTAATCATATTTGTGAAAAGTTATTTCCTTATAAAGTTATTTCCGTATACCACAGGCGGATCCAAGGCCAGCTAGCCTGGGCATTTGCCGGACTTGGCCGAAAATTTTTGGTATTTTAAAAGTTAATTTAGGAAAATTTTAAAATTTTAAAGGATTAATTTAGGGAAAATTGAGTTATTTTGTTTAAAATTTAAATTTTTTAGTATAAAACTGAAATTGACCGAAAACTTTTGGTATTTTAGGAGTTAGTTTAGAAAAAAATTAAAATTCTTAAGGATTAATTTAGGGCAAAACTGAGATATTTTATCCAAAATTTAAATTTTTTAGTGCAAAATTGAAATTTTTATTTAAAACTGAAATTTTGCCCAGACTTTAAAATTTTTCTGGCTCCGCCACGACCACGAGCCACTGCTATACCCTCTCACATTTTTGCAAATAGATAAACTCAAATAAAACACAATCCAAACAAATTATATTCTTTCATAGTACATAAAAATGGACAAAGATATATAAGAAATGAATTTTGTATTGTCTTACTAGGATTTTTGGAGAAAGTGAGCTCAAGTGCATGACAAGGTAAAAGACGAGCAGATAGCAACCGAGCATTTTGTCGAGATTGTAAGAATCTAAGATGTCTATCAATGAGGAATAGAAAAATCCCAGGAGCAATCATGCACATATATGCAACTCCAACATGGATGGCATAGAATAAGATATAGAGAATGTAGAGATGGTGAGTGTAGAAGAATACTTCATACATCTTACGTCTTATGCGCGGAATGCTTGTTATCCACATTGCTAATGCTATTAAACTTGCTATCTCCCCACCTACATTTGATACATATGTCTTGCTCCACTCTAATGCCTATTCCATTAAAAAAGAAAAATACATACATGAATCATTGGAACAAATATCAAATTAAACACATTAATTAATATTTGAGTTTATTTACTGACATACATTTTGTGACTCTGTTTGGAAGAACTCAATTATATAAACAACTTATATGACAAATTTTATAAGTTTTTTTTTTCTTTTTGGATTATTTTCACAAGTTTCTCCAATATAGCTAATTATGAAAATAGCTTGTAGCATATGCAAAAATATTTATCTATTGCGATAAAAATAGCTTATGCAAACTTATACATAAGCGTTTATCATGATAAACACTTGTGCTATATGCTTCAAATAAGTTGTTTATCCATACAGACTCTTAATTGATCATGAGTTTGAGTTGAGATGTTAGATGATAAGTTATTGGACATATATCATTGAACTGTTATTTTCATTATTGAAATCCTAACCATTTTTTTGGGTACATAGAAACCCTAACCTCTTTTTCTTTCCACTATTTTATGATGACTTCTATTGTTAACACAAACAACCTTATTATGGCTCCCAGTCCCACTTATTATCAATAGCTTTTTTTTTTGATATATTATTATAAATAGATGTTTGTATAACTATTTGGGGTATCTGATTTTATTTTCTAATAAAGCTAGCAGTTATTTTGGAGAGAAATAAAGGTAGTAACTATAACCCGAAAATAATGTAAATGTACATGACATTATTTGTATAAGTAATTTACTTTGGATTATAAGATTTCAAATGACGATAATCTTCTTTCTATTTTTTCTTATAAAATGACAAGATCCTTATTTAAGTGTGATGCAACTAATAATATTCGGAAAAAAAAAAAACTAATCAAATAAAGAGTTGCTCTATACTCAATCTTATAATATTGGAGTCTCCGCGAAAAATGCATTCTGCGGGGATCAAATTTTCGGTGTTTTCAATCACAAGTTTGTGTATTGTGAATTCCTGAGCTATGGATAGCTTGGGAATATTTTTATCATTTTAAGAAGTTTTGTTTTCATCTAGAATTAGGATTGTAAAAAATAATAGTTAGTCAGCTCTATGGAAATGAGATCGGTTCTGTGGTAATATATTTAGTCACAAAGATTATATGATTTAAATTAGACATATAACACTTCTTATTCTCAAAAAAATATAAATCGATCAAAACTTTTTTTTTTTTATAAGTAAAACCCCTTTTCTAATTTTGACAGGAGAGATTAAAAGCTATTAAGCAAACAATTTCTCCAAACTCAAATGAAAGGAAAAATACTAGTTATAAAGTATTAAATATAAGCACATTTAAATTCATTTCATCATATTTAATGTTATCATTTAGAAAACATATAGACTTGCTCAATTTTTTTCCTTAAAACATTACAATATCATTTAACTAATATTCTCATCACGAAATATATTTCTATAAAAAATTAAATGAAAAGAAATAATAGTTTGATCCGTCAAAAAATAAATAAACAATAGTTTGACTTTTTTTTATATATATTTATGGTTAAAAAATTAATTGACGTTGAAAAAAATTCTTAATTTGCAATTTAGCATAGCATATAATATTATTTTCTTCCTTTTTTTTTCTTCTCATAATTTGGAAAATAAATACATATTGTAAAAACGTTTTAATTTAAAATTTAAGGTCATGTTAACCTGTATCTCAAGGGCACATGATAAATTATCCAAATAAAGAAATTCAATATTAAATAATACAAGAAATTTAATGTCAAATTGTTGATTATCCAAGTACAAAAAAAAACCCTCTATAGTTCTTAGAGAGAAAATAATTCTTCTTAAGAATAGTTCATTAATCACTTGTACTCAATATTTTAGTTAACATTTATTTATAATTATAGACAGATGCGTGTTTTAAATCTAGATATTAAATAACTCCATCAATCATTACTGTCCAAATTAATGAAGAAACAATATAATCTTGCAAATTCCAATAAGAAAGAGACAATAGCTTCCTCACCACATATAATATTATGGGACCTCAAATGTATAATAATTCACCTTATTTGTAAAAAAAAATAAAAAAAAATCACCTTATCATAAACAACAAAACAATATGAAATTATGAATGAGAAGTGAGAACCGGTTTTTTTGGGTAATTAAGATTGCACAAATAAAAGATTGCACATATAATTTAGTCAAAAATAAAAAAAGATTGCAAAAATAAAACATACCTCAACCATTTGGTTGGTGATGGCCCAATAGATGAAGAAACCTATGGTATGTGCAGCAAAAAGAACCATAGATAAATGTCCAAGCCAAATATGGTATTTTATGCTTGATTCAGATGTGAGACCAACAAGAGGTAGAATAGAAGACCCTCTTGTGACTGGAAAGAATAAAAATGCCCAACATATATTTCCTATGTACCCAAGTCTTAAAGATACACTCCTGAACTTTGCTTCCCATCTAATACCATACCAATCAATATATCAAATTATATAATATATATATCATAAGATAAATAAAGTCTAATTGATCACGAATAATTATTTTATTTAAAAATCGAGCTCAGGTAATTTCAATTTTTGTTTGGATGAGAATCGTATTTCTGGCCATCATATAATTTCATTTCTTATCTTATTCACCCCAACCATTAAGTCATCCTTATAACTCTTTCAGATACTTTCAATTGATTCAAATTTATTCATTAAAGACAAATTATTTAGAAAATCCTAGCCGATTGAAAAGATAATTGATCAGACTTTATTCATTTCATACTCAAATTTTGAATTACTAAACATGAGAAAACCAAAGGACTAAGCCAAAATAATGAATAACATATCAAATAAGATAAAGAGAAAGAGAGTTTAGATTATTTACACTTTCTCGCCTTGTTTGTGCATATGGAGGTGACCAAAACTAATATGCAAGTAATTGGAAAGGGACCATATCAAAAGTGCAACAAACATGAATGCAAAAATAAGCTCCATAGATGAAACAATTCCAATTGGAGACATCACCAAGAATGGTCGTCTAAGGTAACATAAACATCTTTTTAGAGCTCCACTGAAACAAAAAAAAAAAAAAAAATTGATAATTAAAGATTAATTAATAAAGTAATATTTAGTGGCTAGCTAGGGTATAGCATATAATTTAGAACTAATTAACCTTTTGGAGGGTAACTTTTGTGTTATTTTTTCCCGGTGAAGATGAAGATAAATACAACTCAAAGCTCCAATGAACATCATAGGAAATGTGAAAAGCAGCAAATTTACCCCTAAAACAGTTAGCAATTTATGTAATAATAAATCAATATTCTTGTATAAATATAGAAGTGTGTATATATATAACAAATGTAATTAGATAATTTTTTTTTTTTGGTTTTATAAAAATTAGGTAATTATTATAAAATATACAAGAACCTAACCTTGCTCTCTGAAGTATGTAGAATTTAGGTTGTTTTTAAGTTTGGGAGTCCATGTGTTTTTGTAGATCTTTGTAGGCAACAAGATCCAAACCGTTAGCGACCCAAGAAACATCAAAAGAAAAATGACCCTTAGGAATGTGTGGCTCTTCATCATCATGCACTTTGTGTATAGAAATTAATCTTAATGTGCACTACTAATTAATCTGCATCTTGTAGATTATGAAAGGTGTATATATAGAAAAAAAGTCACCCAATGGCTGGCTATGGTGGGGCTAATAACGTTATTATATTACTCTTTCTGTAATACATGTTAAATAAAAGAGAGAAAAATAATATTTACATTATCTTTATTCTTAGAATTAAGTTTTGGGCCCAACTCATCCTCACAAAACCAGCTTGTCAGGTGGGGATTGTCTCTTACTTATAAACACTTGAGAGCCCGATCAGAAACCTAATTGCAGGCGGTCCGACGAAGTGGCCCAGCGAATCGTAGATAGGCTCTGATACCATCTTAGAATTAAGTTTTGGGCCTAACTCATCCTCACAAAACCAGCTTGTAAGGTGAGGATTGCCTCTTACTTATAAACACTTGTTCATGCATTCTCGCAAGAGATGTGAGACTTCTTTAACACTTATTATTAAGTATTTGGTCATTTTGTTTTTAGTTTTTTATCTAATAGCGAAACTCACATACACAATATTAAGAATTATGTGATGAATTCAAATGACTTAAAGAAACAAATATATTGATACATTTACCATGTTTATCATTACCATAAATATAAAGTGAAATGAATCAACACACTGTATTTAAGTGGTTAATGACACTTCCTTAGAATGGATTATTCGAGAGAATTTCAGTTCAATTTCTGGTAAAAAATAATTCTTGGCTAAGTTTTTCTAACATCGTTGTCGAACTCTGAATTACTGAGGTCCGAGGGACCCATTCCTTTGGCCTAGCTTCATACAATTTAGTTTTCCTTAACACTTTTTTTTAAAAAAAAGAAGTTAGATTTACCAAACTGCTTTATCTTTGATTTTAAAGTTCTTACTTCTAATTTTGTGATTATAATAGTTTATGCACCTAAAAAAATCTGGTCCAAACGGTACCTTAGAGTTTATTGCGTATAACTTTTTTTTAGATAATTCTTTTTTAGATATAAATTAAGAGAATAGCGGACATCAAAGAAACTTTAAACATACCAACTAAATTGACACGTAAAAAAACTCTCATTGTCTACTACACTCTTGTAATAATATAATATATAAAATAAAAATTTAAAATGACAATTATTTTGACTTCTTTTTATCGTAAATAGATCAATTATTTTAGGAGGAAACAAATATATATATATATATATATATATATATATATATAACCGGTATGCCTCATACTAAATTTCATTTTAAAAATGACACATTAAAAAAATATATTTTGTAACCAAAAAACAAAATATATGTCTTGTTTTATTTATTTATTATTATTATTTTAGATTTTAAATTATAATAAATAATTTAAATATTTATCCATTAGTATTTGAAGTTTATTTTATCATTGAAATTAGTACACTTATTTTTCTTAAGAAATATGTCTAACCTAGCTTATATGAAATTAGTAACATATATAAATGTAATTTTGGTACAAGTGGCTCTCCTGTGCCAGATTTCAGATTAATTTAACTATATGTAACAAGAAAAAAAATGTAACAAAAAACAATACTATTATTTATAAATAATTTCATGTGTTTGTTTCATGGGAAAATGCTTGATATTAGGCCTCAGTTATTTTACATTATAGTACACTGCAAATGGAGAGAAAACACTTTCCTAGGTAGTAGTACAATTTTTCATGTCAAAGCAAAAGACGTACACTTGCTTCTCATGAAAATGAAAAAGAACGCATATTGTCTCCCCAACAATCGAATAACTTTGATTATATACTCATTTGCCATTAATTTTTGTTATTATTATTGTATGTAACTTTGATATTTGATAACTATATAAGCCTGTATTTACCAAAAAAATACCAATTAGTTTGTAACATAAAATATATCGTAAAACTTATAGGGTTAAGTTATAAAGAAGTCAAGAGTTTTATCCCCGCCCTCAGCATAAAACTAATAAAAAAAATAGAAGAAAGAGCATCAAAATGTGTGGAGAGAACAATTTTAATAATGAAATTCTCTCATATGATATATATAGTATCAAATTTTTAATAAGTTAATCATGAAGTTGACCTTTTGTAATTGGCTGGGTGTTGATAGTACAATTCATATAAAATTACGCATTGTACTTTGTTGTATTGTACTACATAGTATTACAACATATTAGTACGTAAGATTATTGTTTGCCCTAGTTGGGTGTAACAATGTGAGATTATGCGCATGCCATATGATAATCCACAAGTGAAAAATACCTTAACTGAAAGTCAGCTAACAAAAAAGATAAGAATGTCAACTTTAAATAATTTATGATGATGTAATCCATTCATATTCTTTTTTTTTTTTGACATTAATCCATTCATATTCTACTCGGTGCTTTAATAAGATTCAGTTAATGTGAAATTTAAATTCGCTTAAATAATTTTTGTACATTATTTACCTAATGATGTTTTATATGAAATTTGTAATCAACTTAATTAAAATTTAAAATAACCAAAATATATAATCAATTTGTGCGATAATGGAATGGATCATGGTGTATTGTATTCTTATATCGAAATTTTTTGTGTGTTATAACGTTTTTCTTTTCGATAATCAAAAATTTATTAAAATGGACTCTCCAAAAAAAAAAACTGAAGACAAGTACAAAAGATAAACAAAATAAAGAAATAACTCGTAAATGCATACTAAACAACGACACCTACTCCACAAAGGAGACACCTTAAAAAAAAGTGACACCAGGACAAAAAACCAGATAATTTTTTTTTAACAAAGACACCACCAACCACATTCAATAGAAGATAGCAATAAGCACCGAAAGGTCTTCGAGGACGGGATAAATCTTTGTCTCAAACAAAGACACCCACAACCACATTAGAATAGAACACCAACAAAGCACCAAAAAGATACAAATGTGTTCCGTTGGTTGTAACAGCCATGCATGTGTAAGATGTCGAAGACTCAGATGTGAATGGTTAAAATGTTCTATTCTATCTATACATAGAGATATACCCATAATTCCAAGGTTTTTAGTAGAAATGTGGTATCATTAAAGTAGATTATCACACTGTTTTTAATTTGGGCTATTAATTACAGATCGAACAATACATATTAATGTTGATATAAAATCTCTTATAATGATCTCGACCATATCAAACGATCCAAATACAATACTGCGTGAAAACTGTGTCTAAATACACATCAGGGTCTCTGTTTCGATTATTAGCCCATTAGTCCATGGTGCTTCCCATACTCCCAACAATTATTTATACAGTAACTTAATGTGACAAATTTAACTTATAAGCATTTGTCATTTTTGATTAAATCTTAAAATTTCAATGTTGCTTCCCCTAATTAAAATATGTCAAAACAAGTAGTCCTTATTTTGACCTTTCATTTGTTTCATCAGACATCAAAAGTGTACGAACTTTCAAGATAAGTAGTAGCACTGTACTATAGATGATTGATATGTATTTTCAAATGAACAAAGAAAATATGTATGATCATGTGCATGCCAGAGAATTTTGAATTGTGAACCCGGGACATTGTTCAGATGGCTCTTTCTCTTTGCGTTCAAAGAATGAATCTTATTATAAATTTGTGTTTATTTATCTCATACCATAGAATCAATCATCCCTCTTTTTTTCTAAAGTCAACTGCTCTGCAGAATTACAATATCTAAAGTCATTTTGTTGCAGTAAAAACAAATTGCTCCTTTCAAAAATTGCAAAAGTGGATAAGGGCTCCGGTTGGTTGGTGGTTTACTTAAAGCAAAGGTCACGATGAGCGCAAGAGTTGACTTTAAGACCAATAACAGTTCAAAAATCGAAAATTGAACTTTGTTCTCCCAAGATATGTGTCATCAGAAAATTGCAGACGAGAGATTAAAAATTTCCTATTTAAACCAATCTGAGAACCTTTGAACAAACCAGAATTTACCGAAGCATTCAACATAGCATTCACACCCTCTCCAACAAATAAAAATAAACATAGGGCATAGAACAAGTATATTGATGCTAAATTACATTATAGATCACCAATTAAAGCTGATGGATTCAAAGTGAAGATTATCAGCCAAACCAGAAGCACATATTCTAGCAACTTCGTGTCTCAATTTCCTTGGACCACAAACCATAACTCCAACATCTTTGCCTTCACACTCAAACAGAATTTCTGTAAAATTAACAAATTGTACACATCATTGTCTCCCATTGATATAAAATATAGTAAGAGGTTAGTCTCTGCATTTGCGTGCAGAGGATAACCGGTTTACCAAAAAAAAACTTAACAATATATACAAAAATACCCTTTCACACAACTTACTCTTGAGATCAGGTCTTGCACCAAAATGCACTTGTGTAGCTTGCACTAAAGATTGATGAGGAAGGCTTTCAACCTCTCTTTCCGATCCATAAATCCATGACCCTGGTGATATTGTTGGTGTTTGAACTTTTTCATTCATTATTTGCTTATTTTCTAAAGTGTTGTGTCTCTTCCACCAAATAAAAACAACACTAGAACATATACATATACATGCGCAAAGTAGAAACATGTACCACATAGCCTTGAATGTCCAATTATACACTTCACCAGATTTACTTTCAATTGGATAAATATAGTAGTGAGTTAAAATCCCTAAAAGAAGAAGAAACATAATGAATGATGATGTGATTATAGCACTAAGCCATAACCAGTTATTTGGGCCTAATACAGCTGAGATTGGTGAGTCTGTGAGGTTTGGTTTGAACCATATTGTTTGGATATGTTTCTGAGTATCTCTTGAAGGTTCTTCTTTTTCTCTTGTAATGTAAGCTTCAATTTGTAATTGAAGGTTTGAGATTTGAGTTGTTGAACCAGAAATGGGAAGCATAAGATCTAACATGGTTAGATCAACATAATTCTTGAAAATACAAACAAGTAGGAGTTTCGGAGCTTGGAATTCTTGTTGTTGGCTTTGAAATATGAGATCTCGAATTATAGATATGAAGGGAGTTATGCCACTTCCACCACTAACCATCACAATCTGTTCGTGCCTGTTTTACAGAATGATGATAAATTAGGCTTGCAATTGAAAATTGATTTGTCATAAATACAGAAATCGGAATCCAAATAAAGATCTAGTAAAATGTAAAGCAAAAACATCCCAAATTTAACGAGGTCCAACATTGTGACCACATTCATGGAGGAAGAGGGGCTTAGCTCCAATAGTTTTAAATTGCAGTCCGCAACCGCAATTGATGTCGCAACATAAAAGTATTAAAGCTCTGCGCAATAGCATCACAACTACAATTGCAGCGGCATTTGTCCGCATTTTACCACAATATAAAAGTTTGCAGCATGAACAGGGCTGCAATTTTGAACTATGAAATGAACGTCTATATGGATTTCATAGATGACTAAGAAAGAGCCATATATACAAAACACAACATGATTCATAAGACAGAAATATAAAATAATAGACTTAAACCCTTCATAATCATAGTAGAATAGTACTACCAAATTTACCTTAGAAATTGTGCAGTATGCGGTCCATAGGGTCCTTCAACTGAAACTTGAAGATGATCCAAAGAGGTTGAAGAAAGTTCCCGATAAAGTTTGTTTGACCAGCTGCCAACATTTTTTATGGTAACACTCAGATGATTAGTCTCCATATTACAACTAGAATTAATTGTAAAAGGGTGCCATTGCAGCTTTGAAACCTTGGGAACATTTATGAACACAAAGCTTGTGGGGTTATAGTATAAACCTGAAGTTGGGAATTAAACCAAAAAAATGATAATTTTGTTAGCAAAAATTGGTTTAGGTAATGAAGTAGAACTTTTTTTCTTATGAACTGACACATGACACAAACACTGCATGTAGACACTGATAATATTTTTTAAAAAACAGAAATGGTTGAATGTGGACAAAACCATATGTCAGCGTCGTTTCAATTTCTGACCATCAGACACACCTTCAATCCAAAGTGTTAGTGCTACATAGTTTTTCATTTGACCTATTCTTCCAAATAAATCAACAAAAAAATGAGAAATGAATATTTGATTATCTTACTAGGATTCTTGGAGAAGTTGAGCTCAATTGCATCACAAGGTAAAAGGCGAACTGATAGCAACTGAGCATTTTGGCGAGATTGTAAGAATCTAAGGTGTCTATCAATGAGGAATAGGAAAATCCCGGGAGCAATCATGCAGATGTCTTGAACTCCAACATGGATGGCATAGAATAAGATATATAGAATGTAGAGATGGTGAGTGTAGAAGAATACTTCATACATCTTACGCCTTATGCGAGGAATGCTTGTTATCCACATTGCTAAAGCTATTAAAATTGTAATCTCCCCAGCTACATTGGATACATATGTCTTGCTCCACTCTAACATCTAGGCCATCCAAAATTAGATATACATATTTGTAACAAACACATTAATTATACAATATATGTTTCTAAACTATTTGGGAGTTTCTGATAATTTTTTCCCTAATAAAACTAGTAATGATCATAGGAAAATAATGAAAATGTTAACATGACCTTGTTTGAATAAGTAATTTAATTTACTCAGGATATGACTTTTGAAAAAATATACCAAATGAAAAGTTGCTCTTAATTTTAATGAGTATAGTAGCATTTCACCCCCAAAAATTGTAGGAGTTTTGCGAACATGCAAAAAAGACTTGCATTGAGCAGCTTTATCATTCTATTAACTTGTATATAATCTATTGTCAAATTAGTCCCTGAATTATACCTAATAGAAAATTAGTCCCTATTAATTATACCACTTACTGTCAAATTTTCAAGTTAAAAGAATGTCCAACTGACCAAATTGTCGGATGTCATTCAAAATCAGGGTCTTTTTTACCCATTTGCAAATTTCAAGGGGATAATGGTAAACCCTCGACCACAAACAATTTCAGGGGAGAATTGGCGATTTCCTCTAACTTTGTTTATGGATTCCCTCCCAAAGATGCACCCTAGGGTAGCCTTGGAAAAAATTTAGGTTGCAAGAAGTTTAGCTTTTATGATCACGGATTGAATCCCACTTTCATAAGAAAGAAGAACTTTCATAAGAAAGAAGAAAGAAAAAAAATCCATTTTTTTATGAAATATGTTTAGTCACAAAAGAATGATCTAAACTAGGGTACTTAAAAAAATTGGGGAAGTAATTTGTTTGAAATTAAACTGGCATTAACTACCATTTTACAGCCATCTCCCATGAGGTAATCTAAACTCCATTTCTCAAGATTACTCGATCAAACTCCTATCACAGAACTTACACCTAAAGAACCCTAAAGAAGATTGCACATTTCTTCATATTTTCAGAAACTAGAAATCAAATGCTATTAAGAAAATACTAATTTATATATATTCACCCAAAAATATCAATTAAATAATATTCTTATAGAGCAAATTTCCATGGAAAATTATATGGAAATCAAGAGTAGTTTGAGAAATACAATCATTTTTTTTTTTAATGTGAAATTTGATAGCTTACATATTCAAGACTTTTTTAGCTAGTGGAGTTTTTCATTCTCGTAACTTCTTAAAATTCTGTCAAAAAATAAAACTTCTGAAAATAAATATATTACATAAATGTTTTTTATAAATAAAAACGTTTTATTATTATTTTTGTGACAGAAAAAACGTTTTATTTTTAAAGCTTGGCCAAATTCATGTTTCAAATCTAGATATTAACTAACTTCATTCATTATTTTATCCAAATGAAAGGAACAATATTTTATACTCAAGTCCAAACAGAAAGAGACAATAGATTCCTTGCCACATATATTATGGGGCCTCAAATGCATAAAAAAATCACCTTATCATAAACAAAGGACCTGAAGATAAATGAATCTGAACCGTAATTTTTTTTTCTTTTACTTGGAGGTAATTAAGATTGCACAAAAAACATATATATACCTCAATCAATTGGTTGGTGATGGCCCAATAGATGATAAAACCTATGGCATGAGCAGAAAAAAGAAGCATAGATAAATGTCCAAGCCAGATATGGTACTTGATGCTTGACTCAGATGTGAGACCAACAAGAGGCAGAATAGAAGACCCTCTTGTCACTGGAAAGAACAGAAATGCCAAACATGTGTTTCCTGTATACCCAAGTATCAAAGATACACTCATCAACTTTGCTTCCCATCTATTACAAAATTAATTTGTGTCATTTAGGTTCATATAGTGTTAACAAAACAGAATAAACTTTAACATAAAGTGGGAAAAAAAAGTTTAGATTACTTACACTTTCTCGCCTTGCTTCATGTACATAAGGTCACCAAAACTGTTATGTATGTAATTGGAAAGGGACCATATCAAGAGTGCAGCAAACATGAGTGCAAAAATAAGCTCCATAGATGAAACAATTCCAATTGGAGACATCACAAGGAATGGACGTCTCAGGAAACATAAACATCTTTTCAGAGTGCCAGTACTGAAACCAGAACATATATATATATCTATGACTTCAAAATGATAATTAATTAAAGATTCATGTAATTAAGGCTAGCTAGATAATATAATACCTTCTGGTTCTGGAGTGTAACTTTTCTGTTATCTTTTCTTGATGAAGATGGAGATAAATACAACCCAGAGCTCCAATGAACATCATAGGGAATGTGTAAAGCAGGAGATTTATCCCTAAAACAGTTGACAATTGATGTAATAAAAATCTTGTGTGTGTGCGCCGTACGTGCACGCACGTGTAAACAAATGTAGATTGAATAGTTAGATATAATTATAAAATAAAAATGAAATACACAAGTACCTAATTACCTTGTTCTCTGAAGTATGTAGAATTGAGCTTGTTTTGTAGGTTGGGAATCAAGGTGCTAAAGTAGATCTTAGTGGGCAACAATATCCAAACAGTTAGCCACCCAAGAAACGTCAAAAGAAAAATGATCCGCAGGAATATTGTGTGGCTCTTCACCATCTTGCACTTTGTGTGTAGAGAGTCTCAATCAGTTCAGTTCAGTTCACTACATCTTCATCTTGTAAAGGTGTGTACATATATGAAAGGTGTGTACATATTGAAAAGCAAGACACTGTAGGGGTATGGGGGTTGATGAGTCTCACAACTAATTACTCGGTATTTTGGTCTCACAGCTAATATGCTTCGGGCTACAACAACTACTTATCACTAACACTGCACATGAAATATCAAGCACACAAGAACAACTTTGAGTGAAAGAACAACAAAACCTCACATGTAAAAATCTCTGCCATGAGCTTGGCTTATTTGTATAACTCGTTTTCAGATAAATCAACAATGTCAACGTTCAATATTGGGAATATAAGATATGTGGAGGTGGTGGAAAACAAAATGTGAGAGTTATCTTATAAAACCAAAAGCACAGATTTGCCACAAGTCTACAACCCATCAAATATGGTGCACGTTGGTAATTAACTCCCTGTGTGCTTAATTTGCAGTGGAGCAAAACCCAATAACAGTAAAAAAAGTTTACTTTTATATTTATCTTCTAAAATAATATAACATGATTTTCACTTCAAACTAGAAATTGGAGACGATCTTATTATTATTTAAAAAAAAAAAAAAAAAAAGAGATATTGGAGAACTTAGAGTACATAGACTGTTTGCATATAAATAAGATGGAACTTTTACATGTGTTTCAAGATTCTAAATCCAATGCCGAGAAAAGTGGCAACGGCAATTCCAAATATACCAGCAACAATGTCAGACACAATTAAACATTTGCGGAACTCTTTGAGATAGCTTATAAAAACAGCTTATTGTTAACTTCAGAGAGAAACACGAAATGACGGCTAGGGTTTCAATGATATTGCAATGGCATAACATAATTAAAGTTACAAGCAAATATATAGTAAAACCTAATGGACTATCCTAAAGAGCCCAATAACATAAGCCCACATATTTTATTATCTAACACCTCACCTCCCCTCAAACTCATAATGCATACCATGTTAACTTCAGAGAGAAACACAGAGTGACGGCTAGGGTTTCAATGATATTGCAATGGCATAACATAATTAAAGTTACAAGCAAATATATCGTACTAAAACCTAATGGACTATCCTAAAGGGCCCAATAACATAAGCCCACATATTTTATTATCTAACACTTATGACATCTCTAAGTTGTATTTAGCTTTCGAAAACAGCCAATCATAGCTTATATGAAAAATAGTTTGATTTGATGTTCTTTTTTTATAGATTAGCTTGCACATGAGCAGTTATATGGTAAATATTTATGCTATAAGTGGTTAATTAAGCCATATATGAAAATATTTTGTATTTATTTGATCTTACTTGATTCACAAAATGGCATTAGGCTATTAATCACCACCGACACACACATACATGATGAAGTGGAGGGGACTCAGAATTCTAAATTGATACGATTCCACTATTAATCTGTGAATCAATCCTTATAGCAGATCAAGAAATGAGTTTGGCTTTCAGAAGATTTGTTGAAAAATATAAATGGAACCGGTTTTAGAGTACATAGACTGTTTGCATATAAAGAACATGGGATTTTTACATGTACTGCAAGACTTTTAGACCAAACCCAATGCCGAGAAAAGTAGCAATGGCAATTCCAAATATACCAGCAAGAATACCAGGCAAAATGAGGGAGGTCCACCCTTTTGCAGTTGCCATTCCACATGCCGTTGTTGGGCCACCAACATTAGCATTTGATGCTATGAGCAACAACTTCAAGTCAAAGCGAAAAAGTCTTCCCAGTCCAAGTATCAAAGCAAGATGGACTGTTATCTGAACTAAAGAAAATAGAAAAATACTTGGTGCTGTGTTCATCACACTCCTTATGCTCCCACTTGCACCTATCACCCCAAAGAATACCTACTCCTCACAAGTTTCATAAACCATTAACTAGTCAGTTTATGTGATATTAACATTCAATATATTATTATTTGTTAGTGTATTTTTTTTTGTTGGTAACTACCTAACAAATTACATTCTTTTACCGTCTTTACTCTTTAGTACATGTTTGAATTGACAGTGAATAGGACAGAATTACTGTGGGCTACTGTGATTTTGATAAAAACTATACTTTGGAGTCTCAACAAAATCACGGTGCCACCGTGATTTCTACAAACTCACGGTCAATTAAAACATGCACTTTGTAAGTTAAAAAGCTTGACTATGATGAATAACAACCAACCTGTATGAGAATTACAGCCATAGCTTCACCAGAGGGTGCAAGAGAAGCAGATGGTTTGGGAAATACAGTTGCAAATATTACAGCAATTGCTGTTACCAATGGCAGATTACCCCCTTGGATTCCAAAATACCCGGTAAGAATATTGGCAACCTTGCACATGGCAAAGGACACTGCAAGTGAAGTGGCCATTTGTAGCACTGGAAGATTGTCACCAGACCCAGACATAGTAGTCATTGCATCATCTAACAATAACAACAAAAATCAGAGATAGGTGGAACTTTGACATGAAAATATAAACTAACTAATCATCATTATAATCAAAATAGAATTTGAGCTACCATTTCCTGACTCTGAGGACTCTGGAGGTGTTTTAGACGCCAATAGAAACAATGTTGAAAAATACACTGCACAAATAACATTATCAGCAGCTAAGCCCGCAGCTAAAATTGAGGGTGGGACACCAAGAGCATCAGATATGGCAACATAATTGACAGCTGCGCAATAAGGAAAACATATATAAGTTAAGCCATGTCTAAGTTGAAGATACAAATTTTTCCAGCAATATTAATGAGCTCTATTAGGAAATAAAAAGAGTTACCTCCACCAATATGTCTACCCATGAGAGCAGCAGCTATCTTCCAACTATCTTGGCCAAGTGATCGCATTGGAACAAGTAAATATGCTACTACTGTCCCAATTGTAGTTGCAACTGTTATGATAATGTAGGTTAAAAAATCAGGTTCAATCGGTCACAAGAATCTGAAAAACAAAGGCAGTGAACAATAACATTCTCAGACAAATTGCTTTTTAAAAGTAAAATAGCAACATAAAGAGAAGGTCTTTATTTGATAAACTCGGTGATCTTTTCATAAACAATACCATCACCTTTACCAAGTGATGCCAGAAATTGACTTTCAAAATTTTTGTTGTTCCATATTGATAATTTTTTATGAGTAATGTCATTTCAACATTGAAAACATAACAGTTTGCTTCAACAGAGTAACAAAATACATCATATGTATACCCCCATCTGAATATTTATACAAAATAAGCTACCAAATTTGATCTTAACTATGTGAGACTATCTCAAATTAATTCCTAAAATTACAAAAACTCAAAAAACAATTTAACTTTGTAAAACGTTATTGAAGTTAGTTTTTTATTGGCTTTCACCACCAGTTTAATCTGGTTCGGGTCAGTTATGGCATCAAGTGATTCCAGTGTCCTCCCCATCGCAGTTGCGGGGACGGAACCGTGGTCTTCTCTACCAAATTCAGCGTCAATCATCACCGAACCAACTGACAATTGGTGCATTAATAAGAATTTTAAAATCACCATAATAGGATAATCTAAAACCTAGAAGCTTCTCCACTATTACAGAAAGAGAGAAAATTGAGTTACCTGAACCAAGCAAGAAAGGCAAGAGAAGAATGCCGGTGGAACTAATAACACGGCGAAGATCAGCCCTAAAAAGAAGCAAAGGAATAGCAAGAGGAAGAAGAAACTTCAAAACCAAATCATAAGCAGGAGCATCAACTGAAATAATCCCCAAATTACTAGCAGCAAGACAAACCAAAATACTAACAATAGCTCCACTCACTGTTTTCCCAATCTCCGTCTTCTCCGACCAAATTCCAAATGCCGCCGCCGCAAACAACGCCATCCAGTTTCCCCATTGATCGTTAGGAGAAATCAGAGGAAAATTCACATTCAAATTCCCTATAATCGCTTCTGTAACCACTAAACGACGTTTAATTCCGAAATTACGGATCTTAAATTTTGTTAATGTGGAAGAAGATAGTGAATGGGAATTGAATTTAGGTTTTGGAAGTAACGGTTTTTGGCGGGAAAATGAAGAAGAAGATCTAAGTTGATCGTACCTGGAACGGACGTTCGATCGATGGCCAGCTGCTAGTCACGTGTGGTCTTGACGGTTGCTTTGAAAACGGAGGGGGTTGTACCTGCAGACACTCCGATGCCTAAGTCAGCACAGATACAAGAAGTGAGGTTGAGAGAATAAGAATTGAATACCTGACTCCTCAATGAAGAGGAGTATTTATAAGCCCCCAGCGCGGGGCCAACGATTATCACTATTGGGCCGCGTAGAGCAAGCCCAATGAGGATAACTGCTAGGGATAGCGTGGTATGCTGGAGAAGTCGTTAGACTCTCCCCCTAGTCAAGCTTAGCCCGTATTCTGCGGGAAACGGATAAGCTTGGGGTGAAAACGTGGCTTGTGGTGCACGTTTGACAGGTGCGGAATTGGCGGCTAGCACGTATGTGCCCGACAGCAGAGAAACGGGTATGTTTGAGCTGCTGATAAGTTTGTGCTGCGGTGTCGAGCAAGTGGTGTTGAGCTGCTCGACACTGGGCTGTCCTCGACACCCTAGTGGATTGGGCCTGTTAGTCCATTCTAGGCCCAGTCCGGAACAGAAGCCCCCCAAGTCATTGCTGCTAGGCATAGGAGTAATGACTTAAGGTCCAGTGCAGGGACGTCGGAGAGAAGCGTCGCGTGGCAAATCAACAGCCAAGCGTGTTCGTCGCTTATTGAGGGTGTGAATCTTGTTCGCCGTTTACATGCAAACCCAAACGCTTCGTCGAGGAGCTACTTGTGCCGAGGAGAGCAAGGGGCAACGCGTGGAGGAGCTAAGCGACGTTTGATGGGACAGTGCGTCTCCTGATGACGCCACGTGTGCCGGCTACGAAGAGACGTAATCACTACCTAGGGGTATAGGACATAAGTGGCGTTGTTCTCCGTGCAGGCGCGCGTGATACGTTGCTTATGCAGCGTTTCGCTTTTCGTGAGAGTAGACCTGGAACGTTGGATGCTTTTGATTTGGAGCGCTGGATCAATCTAACGTTTGAGAGGATTCAGAATCCCTCGACGCGTCGCACCGGATAGCACGTCTGGCTGCCTATAAATGCTGGAGAGGAAATTCATTTCAGAATTTTCCTTCTTCCATTGCTTCCTGCGCCAAAGCTGTTTCTCTCCAAAGTTTCAACATTCATTCCTGTAGTTGGTGCATTACTGCTTCGTTTGGCCGAGTTTCTCTCATCAATCAAAGCTTTCAATTCCAACCAAGGTACTAATTTCTATAAGCTTTCATTTCTGTATTAGCTTGAGCTTGTTTTAGGAATGTTAGGGATGAGGTTAGTTTGTGTGTTGAGGGTGTTTGGTGGTGATTGTACATTGCCAAACACGCTTCTCAGTAGAAAAGTTAAGATTTTTAGTTGTTTTTGCTTAGGTTTGAATCTTAGCGCCGCCCACAACCACCGTCTCGTACTATCTGATAAGTTTTCCGGTGAGGGATTTCCAGAAATTCATTTGGATTTCTGGGCATTTGAATGGGCGTGTCGAGGAGAAATTATGAGCGGTGCGAGCATAGGATGCTTGTTTTGGCGAGCAAGAATGCTTGATCGGGCGAGCCGGAATGCTTGCCTTTATGTTCGCAAAGTCGTGAAGTCTTAGCTTTTGCTCGCCTCTTTACGGCTCGAGCACAATACGCCTCTGAATTTGTTTCTCCGCCATTTGCAAGGGCCTTTGGTCGAGGGCAGCGTCCTCGGCTAATACTTCGCCCTTTCACTTGATTTGCGGTGGAAGGGTGAATTTGATTTTAAACGTCGAATTCATTTTCCTTCGCTGCTTTTCAGGTGCTTTTAAATGGACGAAGAGGAGGCTGGGTCGTCGCAGCGTAGGGAGCCGATCAGGCCAACCGAAAAAGATCCATATGCTTGGATCGCCGCAGGCCCAAGAACGCGCTCAGTGATTACTCCTTCCGCCGAGCCTAAGTTCACAATAGTCGAGGATAGAATAGGGGAACAGCCAATTAATTGGGCGGCGCACGCAGTAGGCGAACGGCGAGTGTACTCGGACTTTGGCGAAGATGGGTTCGCCATGTATGAGTTTGTGTTCGAGAAGTTGGGGCTTAGAATGCCTTTTAGTGAATTCGCGATGAGCGTTTTCAGGCACCTGAAGCTAGCCCCTTCCCAGTTAAACCCGAATTCCATAGGCTTTATTCGGATCTTTGAGATAGTGTGCGAGCACCTGCGGATCGCGCCTACCCTTGCCCTGTTCTTCAAAATATTCCAGCTTCAACGGCAAGCGGAGGATGGGCGACAATGTTGGGTGTCTCTGAAATCCCAAGGGAAGAAGTATTTCAATATGTTCGTGGATTCAGTTCGGGGTTACAAGCCTCGCTATTACGCGGTTCGAGCGGAGAGTGAGGTTGCTCGGGAGTCCCTGTATAGGAATGTGGCTGTTACCGTGGATGGCGAGCAAGTAATGAGGCGAGAGCCCAAGTTTCCTTTAGCGTGGACGTTTGCTCACTACGAGCACAGTACAGATTATTATTTGACCAAGGATCGGGGGATGTCCGAACAGGATTGGGCCAGCTTGAAGGTGTTGAACGACTACGTGAGCAGTTTCAAGCAGGGGCCTTGCGTGTATAAGGAGGTGATTGAAGGAGAGAGGGTAACATTGCCCGTGCTCGATGAGGCGGGCAAGCAAGTGTATGGCGTTAGGATAATCAATACTAGAGTGGTGCTGTCGGCTAAGAGCGCCGCTGCTCGCAAGATTTTGCTGGGTATAAGGAGTTATTTAATTTCTTTCCTCGCTTTTAACTTGCTTTATTTTCCCCTATTCATTTTACTAACCCCCTGTTGTTTCACTCTGTAGACGAGATGGCCGACAAAGCTACTGACATTCTGAAGATGTTGGGCGACAACACCAAGGGAAAGAAAAAGGGGAAAGCGAGCAAGAAGGGGCCCGTCTCCGCCATCTCCACTGCTGCTGGTGGTTCAGACTCAGGGTCTCCCAAGCTGGATTCTCCAGGGTTGGGGACCACTTCCCATCGACCTGAGAAAAGGCCGAGGTCGTCGCCAGACGTGGAAGTCGTCGATGTCTCCGCAGGAAAAGCTGAGCAAAGTGTCGTTCCTCAATGCTGGGCTATGCGAGGCTACCTCGAGAAGTATCCTCTCGCTGTAGCGGCAAAGGAGAAGTCCATCATCAAAGAGATGGATCCTAAGCGCAGGGGGGACTTTATGAGGGACGACATTGCCGGGTTGATGAGGCTGGTGTCGACGGCCTTAGTTTTGAATGAGGAGAGTAAGGAGCCGGGGAAGGAAATCGAGAAGCTGAAGGCGAGGATTGAAACGTTGAAGGCGAGCAAGTTGAAGCTCGAGGTCATCGTCGACGATCTGCAGAACAAGAAAGAGGTTTGGCTCAGGACTCAGACAGACCTCTGTATTGCCAATGAGGGTTTGGGGGCTGCGAGGAAGAAGCAAAAGGAGCACGAGGATGAGTTAGCAGAATTAAAAGCCTCTGCAGCTCCTGCTGAAGACGAGCCAGAGTATGCTCGAGAGTTGACTACGAGGGCTGCCCTTGTCAAGGAGCTTACCTCTGTTCGTGGAAAGATTACAGCGGCGGCCAAATTTGGCTTTAACAATGCCGTCGCCCAGCTGAAGGTAGTCAATGCTGAGCTCGTGACTGCAGGAACCGACTTTTGGCGCCGTGTGGTTGACGGGGAAGTGGTCCTTCCTCCTGAGAATGAGGTCGCCGAGGCTGATGAGCTCTTGAACGATGAGGAGGAGGAAGACGGCGAGGAGGAGGATATGGAGCACGACCATTCAGACGGCGAGGACAAAACCAAGGAGGGCGAGCAGACTGCGACCAAGGTTTCAGAGAAGAAGAAGAAGAAAGCAGGGTCTAAATGATGGCTTAGGCTGCTTGTTTCTTTGCATGTTATGTTTGTACTTCCTAACGAATAAACGTTGTAGTGCTTAACATTATTATGCGTGAATGGAATTATTGGGTGTTTAAGACTGTTGGGTTTTTATTTATATTTTTCCGTTCGCACTTAGAAGTATTTTTGCTTGGTTTTTATCATGCGAAGCTGCGTTCGCCTTGTCGCTCTGTTCGATGACGGCTATATCGGTGCGTCTTAGGTCGACAAGATGGACTGCGACGAGGAAGGTTGATTTCTTGCTCGGCGTTACCTTGAGCAGTTTGGGGAACCACCCAGGCGCTCGGAGGTTCGGCTCCGAACATAACGGCGCACAAACGTCGCGGAAGTGGTTTGTTTGCCGTAGCTTCACCTACCCATCGCGAGCTGGGGGTCAAGCCGTAGTACGACGACGAGGGGGCTCGTGTTTTGAGCTTTCCCAAGTTGGGTTGGTTAATGTTTGAGGTGGGCACCTGTACCTTGGTGTCCGCCCGTTGTCGAGGAGCGACGGCCCTACCGTCTCTGGACTGGTCGTCTCCTTCGCTATAGGCTGTCGTGGTCGACGTCGCCTTAGCTGTAATATTGTTTTAATTTTTTAGCATTCCAAGTGCGAGGGATTTCTTTTCCTTTGAGGGTTTCGAGGTGGTAGGCTCCAGTTCCCGTTTTTGCTCGCACGCGATATGGACCTTCCCAATTGGCGGCGAGCTTCCCGTGGTTGGAGTCTTGGTTGTTTCGTCTTAGCACGAGGCTGCCGACGTCGAAGCTTCGTGGTATGACTTTGACGTTGTGTCGAGCAGCGATTTTTTGTTTGAGCACGGCTTCTCGAAGGGAGGCAGTCGTTCGAATTTCGTCGACCAGGTCGAGCTCTTCCCTAAGCGCTTCATCGTTTGCCTCTTCCGTCAACGGCTGCGTTGTTCGCCATGATAGATTTTCGATTTCGACGGGAATAACGGCTTCGGATCCGTACGTTAGTCGAAATGGAGTTTCTCCTGTGGTCGAGTGTGGAGTTGTTCGGTAGGCCCAAAGTACGCTCCACAGCTCCTCGACCCATTTGTTCTTCTCTTCGTCGAGTCTTCTTCTGAGACCGCGAAGGATCACCCTGTTTGCCGATTCGGCTTGCCCGTTAGTTTGGGGATGTTCCACAGAGGTGAAGTGTTGTTTTGTTTTGATTGCGGCGAGGAAATCCTGGAAGTTCCTGCTTGTGAATTGAGTGCCGTTGTCAGTGACAACTACTTGTGGGATTCCAAAGCGAGCTAGGATGTTCTTTTTAAAGAATCGGAGGATCGTTTCCGCGGCTATGTTTTGAATCGCTTCGGCTTCTACCCACTTGGTAAAATAGTCGACTCCCACTATTAGGAACTTGCAGCGGTGGAGCCCTGTTGTGAATGGGCCGAGGATATCCATGCCCCACCAAGCGAAGGGCCAAGGCGAGGACATCATGTTTAGCTGTGAGGGAGGTGCTAGAACCATGTCGGCGTGTCGTTGGCACTTGTCGCATTTTTTTACGTGTTCTCTCGCGTCCTGTTGCATGGTGGGCCAAAAGTATCCTGCTCGGAGGGCTTTTCTTGCGAGGGATCTTCCTCCCAGGTGTTGGCCGTTAATTCCTTCATGTATCTCACGTAGTACGTATTCGACATCGTCTTGGTCGATACATCTGAGAAGGGGGGTGGATATCCCTCTTTTGTAGAGTCGACCGTACATGAGGCAATACGAAGTAGCCTTTCGCTGTATTGCATTCGCCTCCTTTTCATCTTCGGGGAGGTGCCCGTGTGCGAGATACAGCCAGAAGGGCGTCATCCAAGATTTTCCGTCTCGGATTGAATTAACGTTGACGAAAGTTTTTGAAGACGAGGAGGATGTCTTTTCAATGCTTGGTCGGGGAAGTATTTCCTGAATGACGGATTTATGTCCGCCTTTCTTTTTAGTACTTGCCAACTTTGATAGGATATCCGCTCGCGCATTGTGTTCGCGTGGAACGTGTTTGACTTCGAAGGAGTCGAATCGCGCTACTTTGTCGCGCACCAAGACTAAGTATTCTTGGAGATTGTCGTTTTTGGCTTGATATTCTCCCAGTACTTGTGACGCCACAAGCTGTGAGTCCGTGAATATCGTTATTTCCTTGGCGCCCACATCTTCGGCGAGGCGTAGGCCTGCGAGGAACGCTTCGTACTCCGCTTGGTTGTTCGACGCTGGGAATGATAAGGTGAGGGAAACCTCAATTATGGTGCCCGTGCCGTTTTCGAGAATGATTCCCGCTCCAGCTCCTGATGCGCTGGAGGCTCCGTCGACGAAGATGGTCCACTTGTTCGCCCCATCGCCCGGGGATGCGGGTAGGGCCAATTCGGCGACGAAGTCTGCTAGGACTTGGGCTTTTAGTGCTTTCCTACTTTCGTATCGGATGTCGAACTCGGCCAACTCAAGGGACCATTTGAGCATTCTGCCCGCCATGTCTGGTCGCCCTAATAGTGCTTTGATGGGCTGGTCCGTTCTCACGGTGATTATGTGGGCAAGGAAGTAATGTCTTAATCGTCTCGCGGCTACGACGAGCGCGAGGGCGACTTTTTCAATGCGTTGGTACCTGACTTCGGGTCCTTGCAGGGCTTTGCTCGTGAAGTACACAGGCTTTTGATTTTCTGCAGTTTCCCGGATGAGTGCGGCGCTTACGGCTTCGGGGGTTACCGAAAGGTATAAATACAAGATTTCCTCCGCGTCTGGTCGAGAGAGGACGAGAGGTTCAGACAAAGCTTTCTTTAGGCGTTGAAGAGCCTGCTCGCATTCCTCCGTCCATTCGAAAGCAACTTCTTTCCTAAGGAGTTTGAAGAGGGGAAGTGCGTGCTGTGCAGATTTCGCGACGAAGCGAGATAGCGAGGTGAGCATGCCGTTGAGGGTTTGAAGTGCGTGAATGCAGTTTTTTCTTTATCTGATTCGGCCATAGGTATTTGGTTATAGCCCGAATACGCATCCATAAAAGGTAATAATTTAAAACCAGACGAATTATCTACTAGCCTATCGATGCTAGGTAAAGGATAAGCATATTTGGGACAAGCCCTATTAAGATCGGTGTAGTCAACGCACATTCGCCATTTACCATTAGATTTCTTAACAAGTACAACGTTTGAAAGCCAAGTAGAGTATCTAGCTTCGGAAATAAAATTTGCCTCTAAGAGGTCTTTTACATTTTTTTCTGCAGCCTCCGCTTTCTCGGGAGACTGCTTTCTTCTACGTTGCACAACAGCTTTAGCAGCTGGGTCTATGGCGAGCTGGTGGCAGGCGACCTCAGGGTCGAGGCCGGGCATCTCGGTGGCACTCCATGCGAACAGGTCCGCGTTTTCACGGAGACAGGATTTCAGCTGGTTCTTGACATAATCGGGAAGGTCCGCACCGTTCACTCCTTTGCTCGGGTCCTCTCCAAGTGGCACAACTTCGAATTCACCATCTGGAATGGGGCGGTAGTTCTTTTTGCTCGCCTCATTGTCCTCCTTGTTGTCCTTTCGAAGCTTTTTCTCCTCTTTGCGCTCTTTCTTGGAGAAGCGAGCATCCAGGTCTATGGCACTGACATTGTTGGGCTGTGGCTTCTCCTCGCTCCCTTTCCCCGACGAACTTGGTGCGTTCTTGGCTTTCTTCGGAACTTTGTCGATAGAGGATAAGCCTTTGGACGCAGCTTCAAATCATCTTCTGGCCGCGGCGATGTCTCCGTGGATAGTTGCGACCTTACCATTCTGTGTGTAGTATTTCATCTTGAGATGAATGGTAGAAGGTACGGCGACCAGATCGGCTAAGGCAGTTCTGCCGATGATGCATTGATAGAGGGAGCAGCAATCTATGACCAGGAATTTGACTCTGACGGGCTTGGCCGTTTCTCCCTGCCCAAAGGTGACGAGGACGTCGACGTAACCCCAGGGTTTGCTTGTAGAACCGTTGAAACCTTGCAGATCTGAGCCTAGGTAAGGGGCCAAGTGCTTTCTCTCCAAACCGAGCACCTTGAACAGGGAAGAATACATTATGTCGCAGGAGCTTCCCTCATCGACGAGTATGCGGTGTACCTCAAAATTCACCATGTGTGCTTTGATGAGCAGAGGGATTTGGGAATTAGGGGTTCCGCCGGGCATCTCTTCCGGGTAGAAAGCCAGGGGAAGAGAGCCTTTTTCTCCCGTGTCAAGAGTGACGCCGAGGTTAGGCGAAGTAGAGATCAGTTCATCGAACTTCCTTTTGACAGAACCAATGGTGAGGGGATTGAAACCCCCACCAGAGATAACCATAGCGGAGGAAAAGTCCTCCCATTTGCTGAGCTGGGCAGCGAGTTCTTCTGTAATCATAAAGTCTTCTGGTCGGTGGATTGCCATGGCCACTTGCCCGGGGGCAGCGCCGCCATCATCTTTGTCCTCGGGCTTGGGAGCCGGAGGGTCTTTCTGTCGAGGAGCGTCATTGTTCCTCGCATATTTCCTTAGGTGGCCTTGGTTGATCAGAATTTCAATGGCGTCTTTCAAGTGGACGCAGTCTTCAGTGTTGTGACCGTGAGTTTTGTGGTACTTGCAATATTTCTTCATGTCGGCGTTGGGCTTGGCCGGCATGGGCTTGGGCACTCTGACTCCCCAAGTTTTGAACTGGCCTGTGCCAGTGGTTGATAAGATTTGCTCACGAGATGTGGTGAACGGAGTGTACTGAGTGAATTGACTGTTTGGTCCTCGGTTCTTTTCACGAGGACGCTCGTCTTGTCTTCTGTCACCGCCTGCCCGGTGGTGACCGCGGTTGTGCCCGGACGATCCTTCTATTCGGGACTTTCGGAAGCTCGCAGCTTCTTCTTTCTCTTCATACTCAATAAAGGCCTGCGCCTGTTGGAGGAGGTCGTTGAGAGTCTCTTGTGGGGAGATCCCAATGAACTTGGCGAAGTCGCTTGGACGGCGGAGACCTCGCTCGATCAGGTATTTCTTCATCCCATCAGAAGTGGGGACCTGGACGGCTTCCTTGTTAAATCTGTCAAGGTAGGCGCGCAGAGATTCGCGCTCTGCCTGAACAATGTGCTCGAGTGTGGCCACCGACTTAGGAGGGCGACGGGAGGCTGTGAAGTGGTTCCTAAAACGTTCGCATAACTCTTTCCATGACGTGATGGAACCTCGGGGAAGAGCTTTGTACCAATCAAGCGCTCCCTTGGTCAGGGTTGTCGAGAACAACCTGCACTTGATGGGTCCTTTGACTTGGCGATAATTCAGTTGAACATTGAGGTTGTCAATGTGGTCGTCGGGGTCTCCCAGCCCGTCGTACTTCCCCAGGTTGGAAGGTGGTTTCTCCAAACCCGGAGGAAGAGGGGCGTTCAAGATGTTTGAGGACAAAGGTCCGTAGTTGTTGTCCTCGTCACTCGAGCTCGGCAGACGAGGCGAGCCATATCCCTGAGGAGATAGGGAGGGCTCCTCGTTGTACTGCGGAGGAGGAGGATTAGGATACACATGCTTCTTTCCACGATCGGTGGAAGTAGTTGCGGGATTTCCGCTCGGCGGCCGCGTTTTGCGGGAAGGAGAAGGTTCGCGGATCACGATTCCCTTTCCCCTTTTGCTGGTCTGGGCTGAACGATCCTCGCGGGGAGGAGTTCGTCCTCTTTTCTTCTGTGCCGGCTGTCGGCGGTTGGGATCGTCGGTGCCGTGGCGGGACGGACGATAGTGCTTTTCAAGGGATTCCAAGCGGCGGTTCTGCTCTTTGATGGTGTCTACCAATGTTTTGAAATCCGCTGCAGTTATGGTGAGGACTTGTTGCCCTGGACTTTCGATGACTTGGTTAGCCGCGGGGGCTTTCTCCGACGTTCCAGCGTTGGGGTTTGGAACCTCCTGGACTTGATCGTCGTCTTCGGTGAACGGAGAACATTCTCGTCCGTCGCGTTCATCGCCTTCGAGGTCGACGGCGGCGTTATCATGCTGATCGTCTTCGTTGTTAGCGACGATGGCGTCGTTGCGTGGTGCGATGACGGTGGACATGGGACGTCCGTCGGCGTCAAAGAATTGAGGGGTAGTAGTGCCGTCGTTCTGAGGCGGAGGTGTGCTACCAGTGGCCATGACTGATGAATTGATAGTAGTTTTTCTTTCGGTTAGAGAAAGAGGGAAGACTCACGTCCCCAGTGAAGTCGCCAATGATCGTACCTGGAACGGACGTTCGATCGATGGCCAGCTGCTAGTCACGTGTGGTCTTGACGGTTGCTTTGAAAACGGAGGGGGGGGTTGTACCTGCAGACACTCCGATGCCTAAGTCAGCACAGATACAAGAAGTGAGGTTGAGAGAATAAGAATTGAATACCTGACTCCTCAATGAAGAGGAGTATTTATAAGCCCCCAGCGCGGGGCCAACGATTATCACTATTGGGCCGCGTAGAGCAAGCCCAATGAGGATAACTGCTAGGGATAGCGTGGTATGCTGGAGAAGTCGTTAGACTCTCCCCCTAGTCAAGCTTAGCCCGTATTCTGCGGGAAACGGATAAGCTTGGGGTGAAAACGTGGCTTGTGGTGCACGTTTGACAGGTGCGGAATTGGCGGCTAGCACGTATGTGCCCGACAGCAGAGAAACGGGTATGTTTGAGCTGCTGATAAGTTTGTGCTGCGGTGTCGAGCAAGTGGTGTTGAGCTGCTCGACACTGGGCTGTCCTCGACACCCTAGTGGATTGGGCCTGTTAGTCCATTCTAGGCCCAGTCCGGAACATAAGTGTTAAAATTGAAGAAGCCATTATTGATCACAAACACAGCACCACGACGACGACACTGTGTCTAATTCTTAGCTTCTGGATTATTTTATTATTATTTTTGTTCAAATCATGAGTCAAATTTTTTTTTTGTCGCTAGTTAGTTTTGTATTTATCTGTAAAATTGTGGTAATTTAGTTATTTCAACGGCTAATTAATGCTTCTTATGGATCTGAATCTGATAAATGATTTTTTAAAGTACTTTTTTGGTTGTTATTAGTCATTAACATTAAGCAAACTTGACTAGTCTGATACCATGATACTTTTGTTGTAGTAGTATTTGATTGAGCTTTAAGTTTAAACTTTGGCCCTTAAGCAACCTAACAAAAAAAAGTAATTTGTAAAAAAAAAAAATGATAAAAACATGATTTGGTTGAAAAAACTTTTTTTTTTTGGGTACAAAACCATTGTTTTATTCTCTTGCGGTAGTGATCATGTCTTTCTGAGATTTTGGATGGTTTATGCAATTTAGACTAAATAAATTGACGTAAAAATTCGAAAACTTTATCATAAATTCGTTATTCGAACCAACTCACTTCAAATTTGAATAAGCTGATTCGGATTTGACCAGCATTTAACGGGTTCGGATAAAATGCAGATTGAGTTGGATTCGATCATCAAGTTGAACGGGTCACCATACCCGTGAACACCCCTAATTATTAGCACCTAATAGTAGAGCGGAAATATGAATTATCATAGGAAGAAAAGGGATTTGGATCCTCTCCAATTTTCCTCCTCATGTTTTCTCTCCTTTTGTCGATCTAATAGTTGATAAATTATAAAGAGCATAAAAACATTTAAGAAGAGAGAGAAATAAATTGAACGAATGGCTAAGATTACCATTGGAGAGAAAACATGAGGGAAAAAATTGGAGAGGATCCAATTTCGAAGAAAAGAGTGTCGTTGTTCCCATGAGCATAACTCAATTGGTAGGGATATGCATTTAAAACACTAGAGTTGGAATTACAATCTTACACTCCATTTATTCACTTTAAAAGTGTCTATTCGAAGTTCAACGATGAGATAAACAAAGTCTACTTGATAATTATTCCACCTCAACATGCTTTAGATTAATTTCTTGCCTAATCTAAAATGGGTTTAAAATGGCTAAATATTGAACATGTATGACTTCATAAATGATATGGAGGGTCTACGAGCGAAACTAATGCAAAAGTATTTACAACTGTGTAGGAAAATCCAAATTTAAGATGTAGTTTAACATTCAAATGATAAATGTTAAAAATGATAGGGATGAAGATAATAAATGTAAACAAAATAGAGAGTATGAGAATATTCATGCGAAAAATACTCATAAGTAGGCTTGAGCATCGGTCGGTTTCGGTCGGGTTCGGGCCGAAAATTATAAAACCGATAAAAACCACAATTATTTAATTTGGACCCAATTCCGACCGACTACATCTTCGGTCTGTTCGGGTGGCGGGCCGTACGGGTGGCAGGTAGAACGGTTCGATTATTACGGGTTTGATTGAAATTTTATTTACATCTACAATCTCATTATTCAAAAATTCCTATTTTTTATATAGTTCAATATTTTGTTCACAATGTAACAACCGATAGAAGGACTAAATAAAAAAACCAAAGAGGGTGAGATGTTACTTTGTTTAAAATTAATGACAATAATAGACCATATAGAAGAGAAGTATAAATATATATTTTGCACCTCCTTTATCAACATATTATAAGCTTATAAAATACAACGTTTCTTTCCTATATTAAAGATGGATAAAAATAACAAAACAAAGTGTATATGATATTGAGAGAGAGAGGAAGAGAAGAAACAAAAAATTACATCTTAATGGTTGCACGGTCGGTTTCGGTTACGAAGAGATAGAATTTTCGAGACTCGCACCCGCCCGTATGCAACCATTCATGCCCGATTTTTTGCAATTGTTGACCCGAGACTCGACCCGCACCCGACCGGATGCTTCAATATATTATCGGTTATATCGGTTTCGAGTCGGGTCGCGGGTCCGTACTCAGCCCTACTCATAAGAATTCATATTGAATGAATATAAATTGATTAAAAGAATGAGTAAAATGTACAGTGGAATAGTTTATTTATAGAACTATTTGGAGTAACTAACTTTCTAATCTCCTAATCAACTTGATAATCTACCGACTAAGTCTAGTTGATCTATATTCTTAACAATAAACAATTAGTATTTGTAAAAATCAAGAATAAACTTATTACGAATGGTTTGGAAGAAGCAATAAAATGCCCTAGTACTAGTAGTCTATTGTCAAGCAACAAGCATTGCATATACAACAATAATTGGTCCACACATAAATTTCCAACTCACTTTAAATTTGAATAAGCTGATTCGGATTTGACCAGCACTTAGCGGGTTCGGATAAAATGCAGATTGAGTTGGATTTGATCATCAAGTTGAATGGGTCACTGTACCCGTGAACACCCTTAATTATTAGTACTTAATAGTAGAGCGGAAATATGAATTATCATAGGAAGAAAAGAGTGTCATTGTTCATGTGAACATAACTCAATTGATAGGGACATGCATTTAAAACACTAGAGTTGGAATTCCAATCTTACACTTCATTTATTCACTTTAAGAGTGTCTAATAATTCGAAGTTCAACGATGAAATAAACAAAGTCTACTTGATAATTATTCCACCTCAACATGCTTTAGATTAATTTCTTGCCTAATCTAAAATGGGTTTAAAATGGCTAAAAAAGTGAACACGTAAGACTAAATGACACGCAGGGTTTACAAACGAAACTAATGCAAGAGTATTTACAACTGTGTAGGAAAATCCAAATTTAAGATGTAGTTTAACATTCAAATGATAAATGTTAAAAATAATAGGGATGAAAATCATAAATGTAAACAAAATAGAGAGCATGAGAGTATTCATGCGAAAAATACTTATAAAAATTCATATTGAATGAATATAGATTGATTAAAAGAATGAGTAAAATGTACGGTGAAATAATTTATTTATAAAACTATTTGGAGTAACTAACTCTCTAACTAACTTTCTAATCTCCTAATCAACTTGATAATCTATCCACTAAGTCTAGTTGATCTATATTCTTAACAATAAACAATTAGTATTTGTAAAAATCAACAATAAACTTATTACAAATGGTTTGGAAGAAGCAATAAAATGCCCTAGTACTAGTAGTCTAGTAGTCTATTGTCAATCAACAATAATTGGTCTACACATAAATTTCCAACCGTTCCCTTGTGAGTTGTGAGTGTGCCACTTCCTTTCTTTCAAAACTCCTAATAATGACATAATCACCAAAACCCTCCTAAGTTGGTCCGGTGACAAATGTTAGGATTTTGATCGTATTTTCCTTAGAATTTTAAGTTTAAGTTTTCAGGTGTTACTTTCTATATTAAACTAATTTATACAAAATAAAACTTTCGCTTCAATTGACCTTCTATTAATAGATAATGAGATTTATGTCATTCGTATTAATTCGTACTTGAGTGAGATACTAAATATTAAAACTTATTCATGATCACAAACAAATTTTGATCTAGTGAAAAGTGTTGATTTTTTATAAAAGGAATCTATGAAGGTAAAAAAGTAAATAATGTCGCAGTATTGACATATAAAAAATAGTCCAATTGTTGCATATGGACCACCATGATATAAAATATAAAGACAGTATTATATATATTATGTTTGTCATACATGTCCCATCGTACATAAAATCCACTTACAAAATCATGATCTATTTATATGTATTTATAAACCATAAAATGAGAGGTAGGAAGAGATAGATCATATTCATATGTAGCCAACAACTATCCAAAGAATAAATTAATAATCAGGCACTACCATATGTGAAGCTGGCAAGCACCAAATAATACATAAGCCTTTCTAACTGTAACTCAATAACAAGAATAAGAATTAATAATAGTATCATACTATTTTGTAAGATAAGGATTGAGAGACACATACACTATTTTTGGTTCCCAATTGGTGACTTAAGTTACAAAGGTCCATGACCTTATCTCAGCTCAGAATATTTGTGCCAACTTCACCTCAATATGATCTGTACATTATCAGTAATAATGAGATGTTTGGTTGGCCAAAACTTTGATATATTATTTGTAATTTTTTCTACAAACTTTCATGTATAATATAAAAATAAGATATATGAGCATATTATATACACCAATGTATAGCTTTCTAAGAAAAGAAAAGATACCAATGTCTAGTCTCATTTCCATCTTTGCCCCATCCAATATTAAAATTACTATTCCTTTCCAAGCACACATAGATTCACCTAAAAGATTCTTGAATGTTTAAGTAGCTCACTATAGCATCAAAATCTATCAAAGTTACAAAAATGTACATAAACTAGTATTTTGTTATTTTATTTTATCATCTTCGAATGTGTATTGATTACTTTAGTTACCAGATATATCTTCTTTTAATCAACGTGTCCATGAATTAGAAATCTAAGACACTCTTAAAGACTTTCTATGATTTCGATACATTCAGAGACAATAATATCAGTGTCTCGCACATTTAAACATCATGGTGATTAGGTATTTATGTCATAACTCATAATAGAGAAAAAGGAAAGTATTGTTGGATAGTGTGAAATGCAATGTCCAAAAATAATGACTTTTTTCAAAACTTACCATCAAAAGCAAATAAGAAAGCATGAGTAGTAGTGTAGTACCTTTGACTTAAGTAACCAAATCCATTGATGTACTATATTTTATATTTATATCTTCTTCTAAAGTCTTCAGTGGGTCTCAAGTCACTGTCTCTCCACCTCTCTTGTCTTTTATGTTGCAGTTTTGTTCATTCCTTTCTTTAGTATCCTTTCAAACTCTTCATGAGTACATGAACTTCCATCACACTCTTCAAGGAACCTAAAAAACCAAAGATTTCATTCATGGAAACACAAAACCTTATCCTTTTGATCCTTCTGCTCTTTCTACCTTGTTCACTTTCCTTTGTTCCTATTGACAACTACTTAATTAACTGTGGATCACACAACAATGTTTCTCAATTCAATAGAGTTTTCATTAGTGATTCTATCAAACCAGGTTCCATTTTTCTCTCTTCAGATGATTCCATTTCTCTCACAGATAAAAACCCATCTCAGAATTTGCAAACTTTGTATCACACAGCTAGAGTTTTCATCAGCACTGGAAGATACAGGTTCAACATGAAGAAAAATGGTACTCACTTGGTTCGTTTTCATTTCTTTCCCTTTAAATCTCAAAGTTTTGACTTGAAATCTGCAAAATTTAGTGTCTTGGTTAATGGAATTTCAATTCTAAGTGAGTTTAGGCCATCTAATGATGTGGTTCTCAAAGAGTTTATTTTGAAGATTGAATCAAATTTGCTTGAAATTTTGTTTAGACCCTTTAAATCAGGTTTTGGATTTGTAAATACTGTAGAAGTGTTTACTGCTCCTGAAGATTTTGTTATAGATTATGGAACAAGGTTGGTTGGTCCTTCTGGTGTGGAAGAGTACAAAAACCTTTCATCTCAGGTTTTAGAAACTATTCATAGGATTAATGTTGGAGGTATGAAAATAACTCCTTTCAATGATACCCTTTGGAGGACTTGGATTCCTGATGAGGATTTTTTGGTTTTTAAGGAAGCAGCTAAGCATGCAGTAAGCACTGATATACCTAATTATCAAACGGGAGGTGCAACTCGAGAGATCGCGCCTGAGAATGTTTACATGACTGCTCAGCAGATGAATAGGGAAAACTCAAGTTTAGCTTCAAGATTCAACATAACATGGAATTTTCCTGTGGCTCGTGACGGCGTTTTGCACTTGATTCGGTTACATTTTTGTGATATTGTTAGTCCTTCTCTTAATTTGCTTTACTTTGATGTGTATATTAATGGATACATTGCATATAAGGATCTTGATTTGTCAGCACTTACATTCCACACTCTTGCATCACCAGTCTATGTGGATTTTGTTGTTCATTCGGACGAATCTGGTGTTATTCAGATAAGTGTTGGTCCTTCTGATCTGAGTAGTTCTATAAGGATTAATGCCATATTGAATGGTGCTGAGATAATGAAGATGGTCAACGATGTCGATAATACTAAGACTGTGCACAGCAGGAAACATTTGTGGGAGTTGTTGTGTTTAGCTGTTGGAGGAATTGTTGTCTTGTTTATTGCTGTAACCGTTTTTCTACTTGCTACCAAATGCAGGAAGAGGGAATCAAAAGAAAGTACAGCGGAAAGTGTCGGATGGACGCCTTTGCGTATGTTCGGAGGGAGTTCCCTTAGTAGAACATCTGAACATGGTTCTTATGGATATCTTGGAATGAAGATCCCTTTTGCTGATGTACAATCAGCAACAAACAATTTTGATAAAAATTTGATTATAGGTTCTGGTGGATTTGGTATGGTCTACAAAGGAGTACTTAGAGACAACGTGAAAGTTGCAGTCAAGAGAGGTATGCCTGGTTCAAGACAAGGCCTTCCAGAATTCCACACTGAAATAAGTGTTTTATCCAAAATCCGTCACCGCCATCTTGTTTCACTAGTCGGTTTCTGTGAAGAAAATTCAGAAATGATACTTGTCTATGAGTATGTAGAAAAGGGTCCACTTAAAAAGCATTTATATGGTTCGTCGCGACAATCACCTCTCAATTGGAAGCAGCGGCTTGAGATATGCATTGGTGCGGCTAGAGGTCTACACTATCTTCACACCGGTTTTGCTCAAGGAATCATCCACCGTGACATTAAATCGACCAACATATTGATTGATGAAGATTATGTGGCAAAGGTTGCTGATTTTGGTCTTTCGAGATCAGGGCCGTGCATCAACGAAACACATGTGAGTACTGGTGTGAAAGGTAGTTTTGGTTATCTTGATCCCGAGTATTACCGGAGGCAACAGCTTACTGATAAATCAGATGTGTATTCGTTCGGTGTTGTGCTATTTGAGGTTCTTTGTGGAAGACCTGCTGTTGATCCACAACTGACTAGAGAACAGGTGAATTTAGCAGAATGGGCAATTGAATGGCTGCAGAAGGGAATGCTGGACCATATCGTTGATCCTAATCTTGTTGGTGACATTAAACCAAGATCACTGAAGAAATTTGGTGAAACAGCAGAGAAATGTTTGGCTGAATATGGTGTCGATAGACCAACTATGGGTGATGTTTTGTGGAATTTGGAATATGCACTTCAGCTGCAAGAAAGTGCTAGTGAAGCAGGTAATGAAACATCAACAATTATTCCTGAAAATTCTAGAAGATTAGAGAGAAATTATGATAATGATTATTCAGACATAAGTACTAGCCGAGTGTTTTCCCAGCTAATGAATAATGAAGGCAGATGAAGCTTAGCTAGAATAATCATTGGTTTGCTGGTTAGACTTTGCTTACCTCACTGTCGAATTCTGAATTACCAAGCTCTCTTCTCGTGGAACCAAAGGGTTCGGACTAAAAAATAATTAAGGCAGATAAAGAGGTGCATATTGCATACTGCAAATATAAGCAGTTCATTCTGATGTAATAAAAAGTAAATCACACGGACTAAGAGGTGTAATACCATTGTCTAGGCTTTCATTTTTTTTTCCCATATAAATGTATACATATGATTCATCTTTTGTTCTAAAGAAATTGCATTAGTTACCAATATTTACTGTCAAAAGGCTGCTTTAGGCTCCTTATATAGCACTAGTCCACTGATTAGTTTCTTAGTTCTTTGAAATGTTTAAATATCTTTGTTGTTTGACATTGAAAAGATGCTTCAAATTTGTTATAGTATGATAAATTCATGTTATGCAGCCACGCTTTTAATTCTAGAACTGATTCAGTCATAGCTGTGTTGAGTTCTAGGTTTGTTTAAGGTCTGCTTTGATGATATAATTGGAATCAGTATTTGACTTAAAAATAATTTTTTAACATAATTTTTCACCATAGAGCAGTTGCTGAACAAGTGCTCATTGTTTAATATTCTACTCTAATTTGATATTGCATGTGACAAAGGGTAAAAAATACTTATAAATAAGCTAAGAGTAAGTTAAATAATTTATAATTAAGTGGAGGATAATGTAATCACTGACCATTATATATTATGTTTGTGATAATCTAAGAAATCAGATTCATATAGTGGTGAAGTGGGGACTAATGAAGAAAATGGAGATGCCTTTTTGCCTCCTTAGGTGATATGAATTTATTGGGATCCAACCAAAAAGAAGCTGTGTGCAATTCTAAAACTTGTGGGGCAATAGAATTAGGCGCACTAAAATAGCACTTATAGAATCTGCTATCAACTTTTTGTATGTGACAAATGTTATAAAGAATAAAACAACATCGAACCGGCGAGACCTCCGTATCAAACTCCAACTGTTTTAAACCATTTGAATCGAAAAGGAAACTGCGACCGAACAGCTCAAATAATCGAGTCATAGACAGTGTCACGGTTCAACTGGTTGAATTGTCTATTTCGCCTTTCAAAACATTACTTGTGGCATGCTTCTCATTGCTTGATTATATATTTCACCAAACACTCAAATTAAATATTGTCACATTGGTCCATAGACTTGAACTTTACAGCTAACTGCAATATATTGTTTGTTTCTTTATTGTAAAATAAAAATTATCATGGTATTGCAAGATCCCTCACCTACTGCAAATATACGTCCTATTCCATAGTTTGAATATTTTACTATGGAATAGAACAAAAATATAGATAGATATGAAGATATATAATGCAATTGATGTCATCATTTTCAATTCTATTCCACCAGTTTAAAAATTGTCCAAACAATATAATACTATTATTTCACTATATTCTACCAATCCAAACATATACTAAGAGAAGGAAATGCTACAGCAATATGTCACTATGTGAATATGTACATTTTGTAATCAATTAATATGTTAGTTTTAGTTGACAGTTAGTTGGTAATTCTGTTATGCCAATTATCAGTTTGTTAGAGTTAGTTAAACTAGTCATAGTTTAATTTTCTCAACCCTTAAACTCTTTCAACCTGGAAAAGAAAGGATACCTGGCCAAGGAATTAAGCAGCATTACCGATAAATTATAATGATCAACTCCACATTTGAAGCCACAGTTTTATTTGTTCCCTCTCAAATACAAATTCAAGAAACATATTTTCCTCTGATAATGGCGAAGATAGAAATTAAGTTGAAGGGTTCTTTCTGAAGAATCTTACTCTTATTCAAACCCCGGATACATAGAGTTTAAGAATCTCATTCTGATTTTTGTTGAAGATGGCGAAAGTGACACTTCATGTGTACGACTTGACCAATGGATCGGAGAAGATGAACAGTACTGTTGTTCACATCAACAAGATCTTCAAGAATGGTATTGGTCTTGGTGGTATCTTCCACTGTGCTGTTCAGGTCTTAATCCATGTCTCTCTTTTCTTTCTTTTTGTTCTCTTTAGGTGTAGAATATAGAAATGCGTTATTGTTTTTGTTGTTTGAGAATCGTAACTGTTAATTGAGTCCTGAATCTTGCGTCTCCCTCATACTAATTATAGATTAGTAGTAACAATAACAGAAACAAATGTGTCAAATTTTGTTACATGTCATTAAGGGAAAAAAAAATATAATAAATCGATAGATAAATAGTTTTGAAGATTACACGTAAAATTGCTAAATAGTAGAAAACTAAGACAGAAAGCTTTGCCATATGCGACACATGTTGACATTTGTATTAATTTGAGAAATTGGAATAATCAAATGTGACCGCATCCGCATGTGTCAATGTTAGACATGCCTTCAATCTGAAGTAAGTCGGTAACAGTGCTACATCGGTCGAAATTCATCAGTGGGAAATACTTATATGCCTATTGAAGTATTGATTTAATTGTATATAAGGTGACATATTAGGATTATTGTGTTGTGGTACTGTGACAGGTTTATGGAGATGAGGAATGGTCATTTGGATTCCGTGAGGAAGGTACTGGAGTTTTTAGTTGCCCTTCGGGGAAGAATGCAATGTTTACGTATAGAAAATCCCTTGTTCTAGGGAAAACAAACTACAATATTTTCAAGGTCAATCAAATATTAAGAGAACTTAGTAGAGAGTGGCCTGGAAATTCTTATGATCTTTTCTCCAAAAACTGCAACCACTTCTGCGATGAATTTTGTCTAAGACTAGGTGTTCCAAAACCTCCAGGTAATGTTGTTTATGTAACCTGCATTGTCTTTCTAAACAATGACTTATGATTTTGTGATGACTTATTGCTTTTTTATTATATTTTTCATGACAGGTTGGGTTAACAGGTTTGCTAATGTTGGTGATATTGCTATGGAAGTGGTCGGGAATACAGCATCACGATTCCGGCAAGCAAAGACAGAGATTGTATCAGTAAGCAAAGCAGCATACAGATTCCTGTTTTGTGTCACAAATAATGTTAAAACTGATTTGGATGATTCCCCTAGCAATTCAGATATAGGAGAATCTCCAGAGTTCAAGCTGCTTTGTTGAAGAATATTTTTACTAATGGTGTGAAACCATCTACTTCTAGTAGTGAGAATCCCATGACCAGGCAATGCTAGCACCACAAAAGTGACATTTTCACATGGTAATTGAATGATATATGGCAGTGGAAGCCAACATAGGTTTACTATATGTACATTTTAAGTTGGAAAGTATATGCAATTTTTTACATGTTATTCATTCTTTATAGTAATAAAATGTACAGTTATAATTTTCTGTTCAACTCTTTATTGGTGCTTTGTTTGCAATCACTCAACACTCTCTCAACTGTTTTAACGTTATTAGGTCAGCATATGCAAATACAGACTTGCCACTTTGACCTGCCTCTAATCACACGGCATTACAAAAACAGCAAATCACAAAATTTAGGATAACTGTAATGACATAAGCCATGAGGTAATGTGGATCACTTTACTGATTATCCAAAAGTTAAAAGGAGTGACGTTTAACTCCATTTGCAAAAAAAGGAAGACTTATAGGAAGTACTTTCAATGCTAACATCTTCACAAGATTAACAAAGTACATATAGAATAGAATATATGAAAATGTAATGCATAATTCAAAAGTGCAACTATAATGTAAATCATGAGGTCTCCACTCATATTATTGCCACTGATAATCAGCTCAAAAAAGTATAGTTCCCTACAATATTTGAGTATGAAAGTCATCACTCAACATAGAAAATTAGCAGCTTCACATACAGGCAAACAAAATCAGAATAAAAAACATGGTGACACTGCCAACACGTTCAAGCACAGCTGAAGCAGAATGTGTTGTTTGACAAACACAAGACTCGCGATATATAATATAATATAGTTATATACACATGAAAGACCTCGAATAAAACAACAAAAGACTCAAACAACCAGCAAAGACACGATTAAATCCGGCGAAATTCAAGCATCCGATTAGAAGATTATCCTATCCTCATCTGCATTCTCAGCAATTTGGAGTGATCTAACTGCTTGTGCTGCTATAAGATCAACAGAGAATCTTGTAGGATCCCATCCTGCTTCTTCGTAAATTGGTTCGTGCATGTTGTTTTCAAAAGGCCCAGACGAGATAGACCACTTGCCATTTTCAGCAGTGACGGACCATGTGCTACCGTCTAGATTCGGAAAGCAAGCTCTTTTCCCACCCATGAAGAACTCAAGATTACGATTATAATCATCCCAGGTTTTGCAGTCAACCTTGTATGAATCATCTGCGTCTTCACCGAGTAGAACATGTAGAGCGACAGCTTCTGCAATTGCAGCACCCTCTTCATCAAGTCTCTGTTGTTCTTCTTTCTTCTTCTGTTTCTTTTTCTCCAGTTCCGATATGATGGCAGCAGAAGTAGCTAGAGCTTTTTCCAACCGTCTCTTTTTCTTTTCAGCCTGTTTAAGACGATCCAGCTCATCTTTGACCTGCTTCTTCTTTGCCTTCCTCACATGTTGCACTTTATTACATGCCATGTTATCCATTGAACTTACCAACGACATAAATACTTAAAAATGATTGTTCTGAAACACTATCCTTCAAGAGAAATCCTTTAGAGTTGTATAAATTTTCCTATAACTTTTTCACCTAAAAACTATTATGCTAATAATAAATTCTAATTAGTTGAAGTATCAAGACTAGTACTAATGAAAAGTTCCAACCACTACACCCACTCAGGTCTGTAGGAATACCTCATTTTACGCACTATGCAGTCCCAAAAAGAAACGACAGGAGACAACATCAAAGAAAATTCATATGCACTCTTGGATCCATCCCTTGGCCCCATTCTTCCTAACTTCCCACAACACTTGCATTCGCCCATACCGAAAAAGCCAACAGGTCTGCAATACTGTTAATAAATCTGCACCGAGAAGCTACACTCTGACTCCAGTACACCCTTCCCAACTGCAGTTTAAGGCAAAATCATCAAAAACTGAAAGTGCTCACAAATATAAAGAGACATGATTCATTTACAAGTAGATAGTATGCAAATACACAATGACAGGAATCAAAATATCTCACCAATCACCATAAATCAAAGTTCTGTTATATGTATTCAACTAGAAGCAAAAGCAATACATCACATTTTCAAGTCAAGTAGGATAGTTAACTTTGCAAAGTACAGGAAAGAGGAAATTGTAACGCAAAAAGTCATACTATACATCTGTATTATTAGTCCTAATCTGCATAATTTATTGAAAAACAAGCAAGCTACATCTGTATTTTATCCTTAATGGATGAGGAACAGAAGGGAGATAATCCTGAGAAAGAATCATAATAAAAACTTGATAAATCAAATTAAGACTTGATAGAAACAGATGAGATGAGTGATACCCACATCATCAAATCAACACTGGTTTAACAAAACATTACGCTAAGTGCTGACTTCTAAGTATTAATTAACTGATCAATTAAAATTTGAACCATCTACAAATAGCACACCCACCTAACAATAATTATAAAAACTAAATATCAATCACTTGAAATTGAATTATTGAAGTCCTTCAATAACTAATATAATGCATAAATAGATTAATTATCATTGCCTCAACAGAATACCCATCAAACTTCAAGCCAATTATATTCATTAAGCTTAATTCAATGTTTAATCAATAACACAAAAGACCTGATTTTCCTTGAAACAAATTCAATTTGCAACAAAAGAAACCCTAAAAAAACAAAATCATTATAACCCTAATCAGATCCACTCAATTTATCAAAAACCAATTCAATTAACTCAATTCAGGTATAATTCATGCACCCCCAATTACAAAAATCACAAGATCTACTCAACCCAAATTATAAAAACCTCAATTTCCCCCAAATCCAATCACTCCAATAAAAAATTAAAACCAGATCCAAATACAATCAAATAAAAATTGAATAAATAAAACAACCCATCACATAATATTGAATAAGCAAAACATAAAAAGGCAAAATTTAAAGAGAAATCAAACCTGAGGGAATGGCATAGAGAGAGAGAGAGAGAAAAAGAGGGATCAATTGAATTGATGAATTTGGGAAGGTAGAAGAGGAATGAAGGAAAGATAAAGGAGAAGTGATTGTTGGAAACGGAAGTAGTTGGATCTAGAGATGAAAACGTAGTAGGGTAGGAAGAGAAATATAAAGTGATGGAAACTGAAAAGTCATGAGAGAGAAAGAGAGCGCACGCAGAGAGAGAGAAGAAAGAGAAAGAAAATTTGAGGATATAGTATATAAGAAGAAGTAACTAACCGATAACATATGATGAGAGAGGAAACAACAAACGGTGTCACTCTCGAATGATGTTGGGACACGTGTGAGATGTGAACGATGAAAGGACATTCCAGAAAAATTAAATAATCTTACTGACGATTTTTCTTTTTTTGTGTGCAGTGATATTTCGTGTTTGTTTCGGATCGAACGGACACGTGGCCCCGTTGTTGTTTGGTATGGGACCCTTCTATAGGGTTCGTGGGTGGGTGGGGCTCGCCCTACCCGAGTTAGCCCATCTTTTCTGCCCCTTGTGTCCATGGGTGGGTCACGGGGGCGGTTCGGATTTGTTTCAGTTTTTTACAAGCATTTTTTTCTTTCTTTCTTTTTATTAGACTAAATAAATCAGATGTATTTTGTAAGTTCAATAAACTAATTTATAATTTATTAGATCAGCTTATAAGTATTTTTTTTCTTTTATCATTAGTTTAATCTGTTTTGGAGGTCAGTTCTGACATCAAGTGGTTTTAGCTCTCTTTCGATCGCAGTTGCGGGATCAAATTATAGTTCTCCTTACTAAGTTCAGTGTCAATTACCACTTAACCAACTAACGATTGATAACTAGCTTATAAGTTTGTTTGAAAAGAAAGAAGATGGATTTGGTAATCAACTTCTTTAATTAGCTTATAGTGTTTGAACACAGTGGTTTCAACTGCATTAGATATAAATAAAGGACAAATTTGAATCGGACAAGACTAAAATTTTTATAGAATTACCCAAACTACATTCAATATTCACAAGAGCATCTACATACAAATTTGCTTCTCGATACATATGATGAATATGCCCTTCCCAATCTAACTACAAAAGTTTCCAAATTTTCTGATATAAACTCCATCCTCCAAAGTGTACTCCATTCTTCTTAACCTACATATCCAAGAACAAATTTGCATCCTAAATTTGTATGACAAGTATGCACTTCCCAATCTGATTGCAAATATCTCCAAATTTTTCGACATGAACCTCATCCTCGAAAGTATACTCCCTACTTCTTAACCAACATATCCAGGAACAAATGGACACTCATAGGATGAGATGGCTCGTAGGATTGATTTTATCATTATCTTTACCCGCTTTTGACAAAGCTCACCCACGCCACAAATTGATCTTCCTCCACACCTTACCATAGACGGTAAACCAAGATACATGTGTTGTACCCATAGTGTGTCTCACCCCCATAATACTTTGACAAGTCCTCTTGAGCCGTGTTACATATATTTCGACTAAAAAATACTTTTGACTTGAACAAATTTATTTATCGTCTTCTCGGCGCTCCACATGTGTCAAATAACGACATCAAGTGGTTAATGTCTATTAAATTAGCCCTTCAAGCAGTCGATAACAAAAGTAGTAATAATAATAAGTGCATACATAAAATTAGTGATTAAAATTAGGGAGAACAATGCCTAAAATCCTTTTTTTTGTTAAGAGCATACATAATAAGTGCATACATGAGTTGACTCTTTAAAGTAATGTTGAATAATGACAGACTAATCATGAAGGTGTAGTAAGTTAAGAGCCTCTTCTATGAAGGGTTTGAGATAAGAGATGGTGGTAGAACGAATAAAGATGTCAGTTGCAACAAAGGTAAAATATGTTTTAAAAATAACACGATAAAGATGGAGATGACAGACAATACACATAGCATGAAGTAAGCTCTTCAATTCATCTCAACACCTTCAGAATTATCGTGACCAAGATTATAATAAACACCTTTGAGAAGACCACTCCGAGAGTTAAACTCGCCCAAGTTTGACCCGATATAAGAATTGGTTCAACTTGAAACTTGACTCGAGTTCAATATGATTTTTTTTTTAACTCGAGTTCGACTCGTTTAATTAAAGTTCACAAACAATTCATTTTGACTCGCTAGATTCAGCTCGTTTGAATTCATGCATGAACATTGTCAATTTAAAAAAAAAAAAATCCTCGAATTCAAATTATAGAATTTGATTTGAGTATTTTTGGGTTCAAACTTCAAAAGGCATGCGAAAGGCTTAGGGTGAGAGAAGATGAATTCAAATGGTATTGTTTTCTCCTAGTTCAAGTTCTAAAACTTAAAATAAGCAAAACACCCTCAAGTTTTAAGATCGGAGTGGGAGATTTTTAAATTTTCAAAGAGATTAGGGTGGAAGAAGAATTCGAGATATTTTATGTCATTTCAAGTTTTAAAACTTGAAATAAGATAAATATCCCTAGAGTACTAAATCTCGACTTGAGGGAGTATTTACGTGTTTTTCTCTCCATGTGTTTTTTTTCTTCTTTCAAGTGATGGTTGAATGGGGTAGGCTCACCAAACTTCGTGGGGTAAGAATGCAGTAGCTTGCGATCATTCCAATGTCAAAAGGAGGTGTTTTTCACCCCATATGTTCTCATCCCTCCTCCATAGTTCATAGTAATTGGATGATATTGAAAAAATGGTGAATTTTTAGGGTACAAAAATAAATGGAATAAGACAAGTTGGGAAAGAACACCACAGTTTAGGTTTCTATTACCGCATTTATCCAGCTAAATATTTTCCAACATACTAAGGAAAGGTTATATGTGAAGAATTGGGATATAAACTCTCAATAGTCCCTCATCGTCTGTGGTGATTGGAATGCACCATGAAGTCTTCAAATTCCTCCTAAAATAAAACCAGTCATCTAGAGACTTTGTCACAATGTATCTCTAGATATCGTTGCACAACTTTTATATTTATATAAATTGAATATCACCGGCGCGCAACTTGTTTATTTGTAACTTTTGTTTTTATAAACGTAACTTGTTTATGTGTAATAGAAAAATTATACCATGTACTATTATTAATGCAAAATTGTACAAGGCTACACATTTCAAATCATTTCATTCATTAATCGAATCGAATTGCTCTCTACACTCACAATTCTATAAAACAGTTCCAGTACTAGTTGTTTTGTCTTGTCATGATTCATGATCTGGTATATGATCCTGTTCTTCTACTTATCTCTTTCTTTAGCTCTTCCAACCCTCCCACTTCTTCAACTTCCTGCACCATATTTTGTGACACAATGTGTTGTATTAGCACCCCCATAAAGCATTTATAGTTTATGTATATGAATGATCGGTAAGTTTGACAAAATCACAATAATTCTATCAATTTTACCGCGAATCATAACATGCACTTATATGAAAAAAAAAACTAGAAAAAGAGAACATAAATGTGGCTGACCTTAGGTCCTAAAAAGAGTCCATATGGCACCCCATTGAATTTGTCCGCATGGTGGATCTACATACAAAAACAAACAACAAAATCAAAACACCAAAAATCCATAGTTTATTTTCCACAAGAAACAGAAAGACACACATGCTACTTCTATTTTCCATGGGGTTTATTTTACTAAACAAATGTGAAAATATACTTAGCACTAATACTTCACTAATTAATAATTTTAATTACTTGGTGAGCAGCAGCAACTCTTGTTAAATAGGGTACGTTGGCAATGGGACCCACAGGGAATCTCTTATGAACCAATCCATCATGGACAAACATGTATGCAATCCCAAACACCGTAATTCCAAGACCCTGCTCCAAATATAAGGATAAGGATGTCATTTCTTAGAAAATGTAAGGGTATTATTGTAAAGTTGCTATCATTATTATAATTTCATCAAACAGATCCCAATGAAACCGTTAATTAAGGGATTAATTAAAAATTAGATTGTGAAAGATACACTTACTGCACCAAAACAGAGTCCAGGAAGCAATCCCTTGTTAAAAAAACCGAATGAGAGAAGTGCAATTGCAGGGACAGCATTAATTATTGCAAAAACATCATTAAGCTCAAATGCACCTTCTCTTGGTCGATGGTGTGACTGCAACAATTCAAGTTCATCTTTCATTCAATAATAATCAACACTAATTCATTGGTAGTAGTACAGCAGAAATTAGAAAAAAATAATTAGCAATTGATTGAAACATGGCATCTACTATAAAGCACAGATACAGATATCAGACACGACATAAATACTGGCATCAACAACAATAATAATTTAAGAAAATTACATAATTCAATATTCATAGCATTGCATGTGAAAAAAAAAGTGAAAAATTGGAAGCAAACCTCGTGCATATGCCACAATGAAGCATGCCATAGAGCCCTATGAGCCCATCTTGCCCAAAACTCCATACCCACCTGTAAAATCAAACATGCCCACATGAATTTAATCCCCAAAAATACCAAATTTCATTTCCAATTGCTGAATTGTAAAAAAGGTCAAAACTTACAGCAGCACCCACTGAAAGGGCAAATGTACCAAACATTTCAGACCAAGGAACCTCTCCACCACCCTATAATTAACATAAAAACCCAAAATTAGTCAAAAACCAACGTTAAAACATCGAATTAAGCTACTTCCTCGGATCACATTCATAAGCAAAAATCCAATTTTTTATTTCATTATCTTTGTGATTTCGTCAAATACACCGCAATTCAAAAAATATTATATATGTATGTACTATGTACCTCCATTTGCCATGAGAATCTATAATAAACAGCTAAAATTGCCATAGAAGTAACACCACAGCTAGACATTATAGCAGCAACAAGGTAAGTGAACCTTTGTGATTCCTTTCTAGCCAATTTTTGTGCAACTAAAAAATGTGGGTTTGGTTTATCATTGGGAAGTTCTGATTTTTCCTCTGTTTTGATTTGGGTGCTGATTTTTGGATCCTCAGTGACAACACAAACAGTGAAACGTTTCTTAGTTGTCCTTGTTTGTGTTTGGATTTTGCTATGATGGAAGCCTCTTAAAGGGTTGAAGAACAACATTGTTGAGGTTGTTTTAGGGGAAGTTAAGGTTTGGAGGTGAGTGTAGGGTTTTAAGGTTGTGGCGGGGGAAAGTTCTGAAGCCATGGATCAATCGAGTTGTACGATGAAACAGTTTTAAGGTTGTTTTTTGTTTTGTTTGAGAGAGAGATGTGTGGGAAATGAAGGAAAATGTGAGACACGCCAATGGGTGAAACAAGAAATGGGATGGATAGTTGCATATAAGCCACAGCTTTGTGGTGTGCAATCTTCCCTATGGTCAATATATAACAAAAAAAATTATTTTTTATCTATCGAAGAATATGTATTTAGACTATATTATAATTTAAATACATCAATTTTATAAATAAGTAAAAAAATATATTTTTTAGCTTTATTGTAAAGTTGACATATATACATCAATTCCATATAAAAAAAGTTTATTTTTAAAAGTCATTATATAATTGATATATCTGGAATATATTATAGTCAGGATACATTAGTTTTAGTCAATACATAATTCTATATATAAGGAAAAAAATTATTTTTTGAATTTACTATAAAGCTGATGTATATACGGCAATTCCATATAAAAAGAAGTTTATTTTTAAGGAAATTCTATGGTACAGTCCATCAAAAGGAATGTATTGGTACATTCTAGATCTAGTGTAGCTAAGACACAAAATTTCCTATGTGCAAATCTCAAATCTAATGGCTAGAAAGCAAGCAACTCATTAGCACAAATTTAGTAGCAAAAATTTGGTAGCTAATTTATAGCAAATAATCCTAGTCTAATGAATGGTGCTATAATAGTAGAACGATACGGGAATAAATTCCTAAGAAGTCCATGTGAAAAATTAATTTATCTAACAATCAGCCTTAAACCTAATCTGGCTTATCTTGCACTATACAAAATTCAAATTAGATGGTTTGTAAAATCATATTATTGGTTTAGAAACCCAGGAAACTTTTATCTAGCTAAAGAATATAAGGAACTAGCTAAAAGTCTTCAGAAAAAACTTCAGGATATTGCAAGATGACTGAAAAAAGTCTAACAAGTAAATTACAGAAAGTTTTAAATAACTTCTCTAATTTACAAGATAGGATAGAAAAACAAACATCCTATTTAGAGACTTTACAGTCTGAAGAAGAAAGATATAAATCATATGAAACGTGGAAATTTCATAATGGAATAAACCTTGATTGTTATGAAGAAGATGAAACTCATAGATTTCCTCACCTTTTTCATACAACAAATCCACAACTAAATAATATATCTTGTATGATAGCATATGTGATAAAACTCTTCAATTCTCTCGAGGGGGGGAAGAGAAAGGAAAAGAACTAGAAATAGAAAATATTCCTGAGCTTCCTGAGCTCGAAGAAACTCCTGTTTCTACACAATTAAAAATTAAACCACCATCTAAATTCTTTTAAGAATGGACGATACAGAAGAAGCCCTTAATAGGCAATTAGAAAATCTAGAAAGACTTATGGTCTTTTTAGATATATCAGGAAAGAATCAAGTAGTTGACGAAGAACCAAAAGAGAAAAACCAAATCATTTATGATTTTAGCTCTGAAGAAGAAGTAGAGGAAGAAAGTGAAAATCCTCACTTCGTAAAATTCGAACCAGCAGAGACATCTGGTGTAAAAAGATCTGCAGAATTCGAAAGAGAATTTACCAAACAAAAATTCCAAAAGGTACCCCATTATTATGTACCTACACAAAACCCATTTCAAGGGCAAGGAATTTTAGACATAGACTGTAGTTTCGATACAGCTAAAGATCTTAGAGATTGGTACAATACAAATAGTGTATTAGTCCAGTTAAATGAAGACCTTAAAAATTTAGGTCCAATTGAAATTTTCAATTTTCTACAATATAAAACTAGAGGAAATGCTTACAAATACATTTCTACCTTACCACCAGAAGTTATGGGAACAATACCCCTAACAGGAACTTTAGTAGTAGACTGGGTTCATATGTTACTTGTAACAGAATTCAAAGGATGGAAGGACTCCATTCAATCTAAGATAGCATTTTCCGACCAAAATCTTTGGAAAATAACTAACCTAAAAATCTGCAATATGTGTTACGTGGATAATTTCATTTGTGAATTTCAGGACTATTATTATAACATAGATAATAGTACTAGAATTTCTAGAAACTTGATAGAACTATTCTATGACAAATTACCAGAAAGAGTATCAGCTCAAGTTAAAACATTCTTTACTTCAGCATTAGCAGAAGGAAAAGTGGATGATACTCTAGGAGGAAGAATAACCACCTTAAAAATTTGGCTCCAAGAAATGTGTAGTCAAAAAATAGCCAAAGTAGGAAGCTATGGTTGCAACTCTAGAAAGAAATCCAGAAAAACAAGATTGCAAAAACCTTATAAGAAAAAGAAATTTAGGAAAGTCCCTTTTAGGAAATTCAAAAAAGGAGGCAAAAAATTCTTTAGGAAAAAACAACCGTACCCTAAGAAGAAAACATGCCCACAAGGCAAAAAATCATGTACATGTTGGTTATGTCATGAAGAAGGTCACTATGCAAATGAGTGCCCTAAGAAAGAAAGTCCCAAGAAAAATGTCTTACATGCAATATATGCAATGTGATATGAACCTATAGAATCAGACATAGAATCCGATGAAGACATTTATGAATACTGCACAGAAACAGATTCAGATGTCGAAGAAGATACTTGGTAAAGGAAATCCAAGTGCTACATTTATTAAAATAGTTTTAAAAAATAAAAACTATATAGACACAGGTGCAACTCTTTGTTTTGGGAAAAAATCTATCTCTAGAAATTGGGAAAGATTAACCAAACCAAAAGAAATAATAGTTGCAGACAAATCAAAACATCAGATATGGTTTAATCTTAGAGATGTATCTATAGAAATTGAAGGATATAAGTTTTTTATTCCAACAATCTACCTTCATGATTCAGGATTGGATCTAATCATAGGAAATAACTTTTTAAAGTTATACGAACCGTTTACTAAAAGAAAGGATACTATATCACTTCAATGGAAGGATTTGGGAAATCCTAAAAATAGAAAAATAATAACCACCAAAATAGTTACTAGAAATGAAATCTTAAACCTTATTAAGGGAAACCTTAGGGAATTAAGAACTATATGGGAAGAAAGAAGTTTCCATATTAATATAGAAGATAGATTAGACGAAGTCTGTTCTGATAACCCTCTAGACAGCCTTAAAAACACTAATCATGAACTCATAGTCATTAAGTTAAAAAACCCTAATGACGAGATAAATGTCCCAAATAGAATTCCATATTCTATTAGAGATGTTGAAGAATTTCAACAAGAATGTAATGAATTACTTGATAAAGACCTTATTAGACCTTCATCAAGCCCACATTCTGCACCAGCTTTTTATGTCGAAAACCATAACGAAATAAAGAGAGGAAAAAGAAGAATGGTAATTAATTATAAGAAACTCAATCTGGCAACAGTTGGGGATTCTCATAAATTACCAAGAAAAGATTTTATTTTAGAAAAAATAAAAGGATGTAACTGGTTTTCTTCCTTAGATGCAAAGAAGGGTTATTATCAACTAAGACTAGCAAAAGAAACAAAACCATTAAGAGCTTTTTCATGTCCACCTCAAAAACATTACGAATGGAATGTTTTGCCTTTTGGACTAAAACAAGCGCCATCAATATATCAAAGATTTATGGACAAATCTCTTGAAGGTTTGGATAATATATATTTAGCATATATAGATGACATACTCATTTTTACAAAAGGAGATGAAAGACAACATCTTCGAGATTTAGAAATTGTTTTTTTAAGAATTAAAGAAAAGGGTATTATAATTTCGAAAAAGAAATCAAAGATTTTACAAAAAGAAATAGAATACCTCGGTTTAATTTTAAAAGAAAATGGGGAACTGAGTTTAGCACCTCATACCCAAGAAAAAATACAAGCTTTTCCAAATGAACTTTCTGATAGAAAACAAATTCAAAGATTTCTTGGATGTTTAAATTATATTGCTAATGAAGGATTTTTAAAAGACTTAGCAAAAGAAAGGAAGCATTTGCAAAAGAAAATTTCAGAAAAAGTTCCTTGGTCCTGGACTAAAACTGATTCTGATAATGTTAAAACCATTAAAGAAAAAATTCAAATTTTGCCCGAACTTTACAATCCAACAATAAAAGATTTTTTGATTGTAGAAACGGATGCAACACAAACAACCTGGGCAGGTTGTATGAGCGCCTTACCAGATGGTAAAGCAAAACTTTCTCTTAACGAGAAAGGATGTAAAATTGAAGAATCTAAGGATCTTCAATCAAAAAGCATTGATTACAGTGCTTCTAAAATCCTGATAAAGGATACTGAAAATTTACAGTTATGTAAATATATTTCTGGTACATTTACAGATACAGAATCTAGATATCATATTCAAGAACTAGAAACTCTGGCATGTGTAAAAGTATTAAAAAAAAAGGAAAATTGACTTACTACCGACAAGATTCCTTCTTCGAACAGACTCTAAATATCTTACAGGATTTTGGAGATATAAAATTAGTGCTGACCATAAATAAGGCAGACTAATAAGATGGCAGATGGAATTACAACGATACGAGCCATATATTCAATATATAAAATCTGAACAAAACAGTTTTGCAGATACACTGACGAGAGAATGGAGCAAGCCATAAAGCTACTTCAAAACAACATCAAGCAAAAAGACGAGCAACTTGTCGCCATAGATATCAAAAGAGCAAAAATCTCTGCCGAGAGGGGGGAGATGATTACAGCACTCAAAGGTTTACAAAAAATGACAACAAACGAAAATCAATCTTCAACAAAAGACCCAAATGAAATTCTAAAGAACGAAGAAAATTGGGACTTGCTAGGACAACCTTCTGGAAAGTATGATTACTATGTAAAGTATACTACCCCAGAAAGTTCAAAATTCCTACTGAAACAATAGCTCCAAGTGGTTGGAATATAGAACAAGAAGCAGAGTCTTCATAAACAAGTCTTGGGCTGACAAGGTCGAAGAAGAAGCCAGAAAAAATGGTTCATTAACAACCATTCAAGCAAGCGATCCCGTAGACAATGAGATGGGAAAGTTTGAAGCTTATGTCATTTTTGATGGTCCAATGAAAGGGATCTATAGAAAATGGACAATAGCTAAACAACACATCATTGACAAGAATGTGCGTCACAAAGGATACAAAACCATGAAGGAAGCTGAACAGGCGCTTTATGGAGCATACAAAGAGATTACAACAGCAAAAAATCTTCAAAAATCTCCAACAATGGAGTCAAAAAAGAAGCTGTCAGTTGACAAAATTCGTCAGCTCGAATATCAAAAGAATTTCTAGATAACTGATCCAATTTATATGGAATTCAGTCTTAGATGGAAATGGCTAAACCACTATGTAGAAGAATTCACTACTGAATGTTTCTACCCAGTTAGCAGAATTGGTTGCACCAAATCAGTTGTACTACCTGGAATAGACAGTGCTATATGTCTATCCTTCTTTCAAAATGGGTTGATCCATACCATATACCCGGAAGAACAAGCCGGAAAAACTTTTGGAGAGCTCAAATTCTTTCCAAAGGAGTTACAAAATTTGGCACAAAAATTCAACAACTTGTTTGCCAAAGGAAAAGAAATTTTTATTCAAATTGAGTCCACATATCCATGGTACGATGAGATCACTCTAGAACTTACAACAAAACCCTTATACCTCATCAAGATTGGAATTTCAAATAAAGAATATCCAATGGTGAACAGAGAAACAACTGAATGACATCCTGTCATTTACCTTAAACAAATTAAACACTTTCGCCAGAAGATCACTAGATTGTCTTCTCAGACAAACTATAGAGTTATTTACGAAGACTCATCAATGGTCGTATACAGTGACTCTAGAAAGCCCGCAAAAGACAAAGACATCAAGGCAGTCAAAAACCTTGAAGAAAAAGTTGACCAATTGAAAGATGGTCTTGAAAAATTACCCAAGTTAATTCAAGAAGAATGCTGTCAATACTTTTTACAGTATTACAAAGAACACAAATGTGAAAATTGTCCAGAAAAACTGTCGGCACAAGAAGACAAGAAAGTTGACAGCACAGAATAACTGATCACAATGTAGGACATAATTGTACTAGTGTACCTTATCACATCTGAATCAGATGGGGACCACTTAGTGCTAAATAATGTAAAATATTATTTGTCGTTTTTTTTAGTGCGTCTTTCTTTTTTAAGTGTGTGTCACTTTACTGAATGCATGTCGCTATAAGTATGCTGTCATGGAAAGGGACGTCTTACCTAATATGTGAGCCCTTCTCCACTATAAATAAGAGCTCTAAGCTCAGTTGTAAAATACAGTTGAATGATATATGAAAGGCTTAAATATGCTTTTGGTCCCTGCAATTATGTCTTGTTTTGAAAAGAGCCCCTGTAAAAAAAAAAATTTGATTTTAGTCCCTGCAATATCTCAAAGCTTTCAAAAGAGCCCCTGACTGGATTTCTTCATAATATTGCAGGGACTAAAATCAAAATTTTATGATTTTACAGGGACTAAAATCAATTTTTTATTTTTTTACAGGGGCTATTTTCAAATCAAGACATAATTGCAGGGACCAAAAACATATTTAAAAATTGGCCACGTCAGCACTAAAACCAGTCAGGGGCTCTTTTGAAAGTTTTGAGATATTGCAGGGACTAAAATCAATTTTTTTTTTTTACAGGGGCTCTTTTCAAAACAAGGCATAATTGCAGGGACCAAAAGCATATTTAAGCCTATATGAAACTATTAACTAGTTTTCTGAAGAATTATTTCTTCTGTCCTTAGATTTATATCTAAGAAATAGCTCTTGAGGTAATACTCTGAAGGAGCTAGATCCTTGAGGTAATACTCTGGAGGGATCAACCACATAAGACAATATAATCAAACAGATTATATCCCAAACAACACAAACATCTTCGGATCGAAGAATTCATCAAAACCAAAAACAAAGAAAATCATATCAGGTATGATTGTTATTATTACATCACTTATTTATTATATTATGTTATTTGCATAATAAATGGAAAGTTCAAACTTTAAAACTCTGGTATTAGAGCCAAACTTCGATCTTAGGATAGAAAGGATTAAATATACACCCTTAATCTATGAAGGTGTACCAAATATCATAATAAGAAACACACACCATATAATAGATTCAAATCTTTAAATAATGGCAATATGGTGGGGACAAAGAAAAGCTTGGTCCTTATTAGCTAATATTGAGAATGTTTTAAAACATTCAAAAATAGGAATGTATGGTAGAAGCTCCCTTATTTTTAAGATTCGTTATAAAATTTATAATATAGTCTAAATTTTTATTGATGTAAACTTTTTCTTTTACATAGGATCGGAGGAAGTAATAAAACAATGATAATTATGAATGAAATAAGAGGAGCTGGTGTGAAGGTCCGTTCATTTTTAAATATCAAAACCAAAATAAGAAACGTGGACATTACACATAATATGCAGGACTAGAATTTAAATTCTATTACTTCTGCTTATCTATCTTAAAATGTACTGTAAAATTTTAGTGACTAGGTTATTTGATTAAAAAAATTATTTCAAGCCTTTTAGACATCTCCAATTTCCTTTTCAAAATATAATATAATGAAAATGTGGAATATGATAAAATTAAGGGAAATAGTCATTTTGGTCTATGAATTTGCAGCTCGTTGTGAAACTGATTTCTGACTCAAAGAAAAACACAAATTAATTTTTTAAAAAATATTAATTATTTTTTAAAAAAAACTTGATGTGACGCCTTTTAAGACAAATGACTCATTGATATGACATATTTGTGGGACAAATTAATTTATGATATTGTCGAGAAAAAAGGTAACGATATAGAACATATTTTGTGTCGAAGTAGAAGGTGAGACAACAATTGCTGAAGTTTTTTCTTGAAAAATTTGAGAAGACATGTCACATCATAATCTGAAATTTGTTTGATTTCAGATAGACACGAGTCAATACAAAGTGTCTATAATAACCTAGAAAACGGATGAAAAAATCATCCATCAAGACATGTGTATTGTGTTTGACACATCGCATAAAATTTTATGAGAGAGTTTGAAGTTAGAGATCTTCAAAAAATTAAAATGGTTAACAATATGCACAATAATCTTATTCCTATTACTACAATATTTATGCATTTTTAATTTTTTCTTTAACATCATATTTGACTTTATTATATTGAACATAAAACTGGTATAACTGATATGAGACTTAGACATTGTAAAGAATTCGATTTTTGACTTCTATGTATGAAAAATTTCAGTTGGAAGTAGGAATGTTAATTTCATCCGTAAATGGGGATCCCTGTGTGGATTGCCCCGTTTGGAGATGGGGATGGGGACGGTAATTTACCTTTCGTCCCGTGGAGACTCTGTCCCTAAACACTTTATTAAAATAACATTTGCAAATGTATATTTAAGTACTTTATAAATTATTTTTAATTGTCCGTATGAGCATATCTCAATTGGTAAAAGACATTGCACACTTGTGTATACATTTGTTTATATGTGATGTTTATTACTATCATTCATTTGTTTTATAATCAAGCTTTACTAATATTTTTTTACAACTAATTTGATTGAAAATAATATTAATTTGATATTTTTTTAAGGTTGATCTATCTCCGCATGAGCTGTGGGGATCCGCGGGGATGAGAATGGAGGAAGAATACTCTTTGAAGTAGAAAATGAGGAACATTTTAGATGATGGGACAAAGAGTGATAAACTATGATCCACTCAATCGTCACCCTGTTAACATCCCTAGTTGAAAGAAACATAAATCACTTTGTATATATACCTCATATGTTTTTATACAAATGTCGGTCACCGCTTAAACGATGATGTAAACTTTATATCAACTTATTGTAACTTAAAAAAACAAAAAATACTATATTTGAATTTATATTTTTACAATGTATTTGAATAGTCTTTAATAGTCTCTTCTCTGTGCAATAAATCCAATTAAACTCGGTCAACAAAAAAGAATCAAATTCAACTTGGTAAACTAGTAAATAAATTATAGGCAATAAAAATAATAATGTTGATTGAAAACTTCCTTAAATGTTCATATTTTCATATTATGCATTAGAATTTTTGAGTCATAATCCTCTATATATATCAACCATATACCTGTGTTTTCTCTTCAAAATACAAGTGCCATGTCTCATCAAAACATTAAGAGTCCAAGATTCCAAAATTTCTATGTAATTTTCTTTATAAATTTATACATTTATTTTCCTCTTGATTTTGACCATCTTATATTAACCAAATTTTGGTTTGTGTATTGTTCATATACTTGTTCTATGCCACTTTCTCAATAGTTTTATGCTGCATATTTTTTATCTAAAACAAAGTTACTGTACATGTGAAGATTATTATTTTTTGTGTGATCTTTGCAATTCTAATATTTGGATCACAAGTAGAATGCAGAGTACCAAGTAGTTATAAATCGAACGAATTTGATTACACTGCTATCAATTGCAGAAAACACAGTGCAATTTTGACAGATTTTGGGAGCAAAACCATGCAATTGATTTTTAAGAAAAAAAGCAAAATTTAATAAGTTTTTAAAGATGGAAAACTTATTTAACTCTTATTTGATCTCTAGTTTCTCCTTAATATATCTTTCAAGTTCTCTAAGAAATTAGTTTTTTCTATCTTTCTATATTTTATTTTACTATTCTTCTGGTCAATTTTATTTATATTTTTGCTTTGACAATTATTAAAGAAAAATGCTAAATACACTTAAATATGAAGTTATCAAATACTCCATCCGTTTTGATTTCATGTGTTAGGTTAAAAATTTGGATTAAATACATTAACTTTTGTTGATCAATTTTTACTTATATTTTGGGATGGAGAGAGTATTACTATAAGTAAAAATTGATCAACAATAGAAACTAAAATTATAAGTAAAAATTATATGTTCATAAAAGAAAAAAATATTTTTACTAACTTTATAATATTCTCTCCGTCCCAAAATATAAACAACAATAAGTCAAAAAAACTTCATTTGTTTGGTTAAAAATTTGAATTAAATACATTGACTTTTGTTGATCAATTTTTACTTATATTTTAGTACGGAGAAAATATTATAAAGTTAGTAAAAAAAAAATCAAAAACTACTATATCAGTTTTGATTTCATTTTTTTCTTTTTGTGATTCTTTCATGACTCACAAATCAGGATTTAAGTTTTAAAATAAATAATTTTATTTGTTTTCTCCAAATTTTTAGTCAAACAATAAATAAAATCCAAGATAGACATTTATGGCACTTAATATTGAATCATCATCATTAGTAATTTTTATTTTTGGTACGGTGAATCACATTCAATCTGGTAAACTAGGAAATTGTATAAATATAGAAAGAATAGTAACCAAAACCCACGAAGAAAAGAATTGTAACAGTTGGCTTGACCAAAAAAAAAACAAACTTGACCAATTAATGACCATAATAAGCATTATGTATTCATAATCCTCTATATATATATATATATATCGGCCATATATTTGTGTTTATCAACAAGTCACATGTCTCATCAAAACATGAAGAGTCCAACATTCCAAAATTCCTATGTAATTTTCTTTGTCCATAGATTTTATGTCTTCATTGTTGATATTCATATATAATGTTGCATAATTTTGTCTAAGAAAATAAACGTTGCATGCAGTGATTTTTTTTTTTGTTGGTGCAGATTATTGGTGTGATCTCAGCAGTTCTGATATTTGGATCATTAGCAGAATGTAGAATACCAAGTAGCTATAAGTCGGAGAAAATTGATTACACTGCTATTAATTGTAGAAAACATAGTGCAATTTTAACAGATTTTGGTGCTGTTGGTGATGGAAAAACCCTTAACACAAAGGCATTTAATTCAGCAATAACAAAACTTAGCCAATATGCAAATGATGGTGGTGCATTACTTATTGTTCCACCAGGTAAATGGTTAACTGGAAGTTTCAATCTCACAAGCCATTTCACTCTTTTTCTCCAAAAAGATGCAGTCATTCTTGGATCTCAGGTATATATAATCACTTTTTTGTTTTGTAACAATTTTTATTTTTATAAAAATTAAAGGGCCGTTTTTATGACGCAGGATGAATCCGAATGGCCTCAACTTCCTGTATTACCGTCTTATGGACGAGGTAGAGATGCACCTGCTGGAAGATATAGTAGTCTCATTTTTGGAACTCATCTGACTGATGTTATAATTACTGGTAACTATATAGATCAAGTATATGTTAATTAATTTTATATTAAAATGAGAAAGTAATCTTAAAAATTGACCTATATGAATTTGTTGACAAGGTAACAATGGGACAATTGATGGACAAGGATCTTATTGGTGGGACAAATTCAAAAAGGATGAATTGAAACTCACTAGGCCATACTTGATTGAGATTATGTATTCTGATCAAATTCAAATATCAAATCTGACTTTGATCAACTCTCCATCTTGGCATGTCCATCCAATTTACAGCAGGTTTCATAATGTTCCATATTTAATATTCTAAACTTTATGTTATACACTTATACGTTATTTTATTATACTAATTAAATTTATATCTTCAGTAACATAATTATAAATGGACTTACCATTCTTGCACCAGTAGACTCTCCAAACACAGATGGCATAAACCCAGGTAATGTATTCTTATAGACTATTATATACTTTATAATCAACTTTAAGTAATTAAGATTATGATATTCATATGAAAAAAAGTTATGTCACATTTTAGGCTAAATTACTAACCACTAGTATTTTTGGCCACACTTTGTTTTCTCAACAGATTCATCTACAAATGTTAGGATTGAAGACAACTACATTGTATCTGGTGATGATTGTATTGCAATAAAAAGTGGATGGGATGAGTATGGAATCAAATTCGGAAAGCCATCACAACATATCATCATAAGAAGGCTAACATGTATATCTCCTGATAGTGCTATGATTGCATTAGGCAGTGAAATGTCAGGTGGAATCCAAGATGTTAGAGCTGAAGACTTAACTGCTATCAACACAGAATCAGCTGTTAGAATCAAATCTGCGGTCGGTAGAGGTGGATTCGTGAAAGACATTTTTGTAAAAGGATTGAATTTGAACACAATGAAATATGTGTTTTGGACGACAGGTTCTTATGGACAACACCCTGATGACAAATTTGATCCAAAAGCATTTCCTAATGTTACTGGAATAAACTATAGAGATATTACGGCTAAGAATGTGACGATTGCGGGACAATTAGAAGGAATTTCTAATGACCCTTATACAGGAATATGTATTTCTAATGTGACTATTGAAATGAGTAGTGTAGAAAAGGTAGAGAAGATATCAAAGAAGAAGCTTCCATGGAATTGCACTGATGTTTCTGGTGTAATAAGTAATGTGGTTCCTCAACCATGTTCATTGCTACCAGAGAAAGAGAAATTGGATTGTCCTTATCCAAGTGACAAATTGGCTATTGAAAGTGTGAAGTTCAAGACTTGTTCCTTCAAAAATTAGTGTTAGCTGATAATTATTATATACATAAAGGATATGGTTTCATGCAAATATTTCAAAAGAAATGAATATAGTATGGCAAATTCTATGGTACATTCACCAAAATGAATGTTTCAAAAAAGTCATAATCTAGTGTGGCAAAGGCACAAAATTTTCTATGTGCAAATCTCAAATCTAATGGCTAGAAACCAATCAGCCCATTAGCACAAAATTAGTAGCAAAAATCTGGTAGCTAATCCGTAGCAATTAAGTTTAGTGCAATAAATAATATGATAGTAAAAATATACGGGAATGAATTCTTAAGAAGTCCGTGTGGAAGATTAATTTATCCAAAAATCAGCTTTAAACCAAACATAGCTGATCTTGCTCTATATAAAGTCCAAATTAGATGGTTTAAGAGACTACACTATTGGTTTAGAAACTCAGGAGACCTCTATCTAGCTAAAGAATATAAGAAACTAGCTGAAACTCTTCAAAAAAGACTTCAGAATATTGCAAGATGACCGAAGAGAGTCTAACAAGTAAATTACAGAAAGTTTTAGATAACTTCTCTGATCTACAAGATAGGATAGAAAAACAAACATCCTATTTAGAAACTTTACAGTATGAAGAAGAAAGATATAAACCATATGAAACATGGAAATTTCATAATGGAATAAACTTTGTTTGTTATGAAGAAGATGAAACTCATAAATTTCCTCACCTTTTTCATACAGCAAATCCACAGCTAAATAATATATCTTGTATGATAGCATACATGATAAAACTCTTAGAAGACAAAAACCTTCAATTTTCTCACGAGGGGGAAGAGAAAGGAAAGGAATTAGAAATAGAAAATATTCCTAAGCTTCTAGAAAACCTCGAAGAAACTTCTGTTTCTACACAATTAAAAATTAAACCACCATCTAAATTCTTTTAGGAATGGACGATACAGAAGAAGCCCTTAATAGGCAATTAGAAAATTTGGAAAAACTCATGGTCTCTTTAGATATATCAGGAAAAAGTCAAGTAGTTGACGAAGAACCAAAAGAGAAAAACCAAATCATTTACGATTTTAGCTCTGAAGAAGAAGTAGAGGAAGAAAATGAAAATCCTTACTTCGTAAAATTCGAACCAGCAGAAACATCTGGTACGAAAAGAACTGCAGAATTTGAAAGAGAATTTACCAAACAAAAATTCCAAAAGGTACCCCATTATTATGTACCTACACAAAACCCATTTCAAGGGCAAGGAATTTTAGACATAGACTGTAGTTTTGATACAGCCAAGGATCTAAGAGATTGGTACAATACAAATAGTGTATTAGTCCAGTTAAATGAAGACCTTAAAAATTTAGGACCAATTGAAATTTTCAATTTCCTACAATATAAAACTAGAGGAAATGCTTACAAATACATTTCAACCTTACCACCAGAAGTTATGGGAACAATACCCCTAACAGGAGCTTTAGTAGTAGACTGGATTCATATGTTACTCGTAACAGAATTTAAAGGATGGAAGGACTCCATTCAATCTAAGATAGCATTTTCCGACCAAAATCTTTGGAAAATAACTAACCTAAAAATCTGCAATATGTGCTATATAGATAATTTCATTTGTGAATTTCAGGACTATTATTACAACATAGATAATAGTACTAGAATTTCCAGAAACTTGATAGAACTATTCTATGACAAGTTACCAGAAAGAGCATCGGCTCAAGTTAAAACATTCTTTACTTCAGCATTAGCAGAAGGAAAAGTAGATGATACCCTAGGAGGAAGAATAACCACCCTAAAAATTTGGCTCCAAGAAATGTGTAGTCAAAAAATAGCTAAAAGAGAAGCTCAAGTATCCCTTTGTTGTAATAAACTACAAGACAAAGTAGGAAATTACGGTTGCAACTCTAGGAAGAAACCTAGAAAAACAAGGTTACAAAAGCCCTATAAGAAAAAGAAATTTAAGAAGGTTCCTTTTAGAAAATTCAAAAAGGGAAACAAAAAATTCTTTAGGAAAAAACAACCTTACCCTAGGAAAAAGATATGCCCACAAGGTAAAAAATCATGTACATGTTGGTTATGTCATGAAGAAGGCCACTATGCAAATGAGTGCCATAAAAAGGAAAATTCTAAGAAAAATGTCCTACATGCAATATATGCAATGGGATATGAACCTATAGAATCAGATATAGAATCCAATGAAGACATTTATGAATACTGTACAGAGACAGATTCAGATGTCGAAGAAGATACTTGGTAAAGGAAATCCAAGTGCTACATTTATCAAAATAGTGCTAAAAAATAGAAACCTTTTAGCCTATATAGACACAGGTGCAACTCTTTGTTTTGGGAAAAAATCCATCTCTAGAAATTGGGAAAGATTAACCAAGCCAAAAGAAATAATAGTTGCAGATAAATCAAAACATCAGTTATGGTTTAACCTTAGAGATGTGTCTATAGAAATTGAAGGATATAAATTTTTTATTCCAACAATCTACCTCCATGATTCAGGATTAGATCTAATCATAGGAAATAACTTTTTAAAGTTATATGAACCCTTTACTCAAAGAAAGGATACTATATCACTTCAATGGAAGGATTTGGGAAATCCAAAAAATAGAAAAATAGTAACCACCAAAATAGTTACTAGAAATGAAATCTTAAACCTTATTAAGGGAAACCTTAAGGAATTAAGAGCTATATGGGAAGGAAGAAGTTTCCATATTAGTATAGAAGAAAGATTAGACGAAGTCTGTTCAGATAACCCTCTAGACAGCCTTAAAAACACTAATCATGAACTCATAGTCATTAAGTTAAAAAATCCTAATGACGAGATAAATGTTCCAAATAGAATTCCATATTCTATTAGAGATGTTGAAGAATTTCAACAAGAATGTAAAGATTTACTTGATAAAGACCTTATTAGACCTTCATCAAGTCCACACTCTGCACCAGCTTTTTATGTCGAAAACCATAACGAAATAAAAAGAGGAAAGAGAAGAATGGTAATTAATTATAAGAAACTTAATTTGGCAACAGTCGGAGATTCTTATAAATTACCTAGAAAAGATTTTATTTTAGAAAAAATAAAAGGATGTAATTGGTTTTCTTCCTTGGATGCAAAGTCTGGTTATTATCAACTAAGACTAGCAGAAGAAACAAAACCATTAACAGCTTTTTCATGTCCACCTCAAAAACATTATGAATGGAATGTTTTGCCTTTTGGACTAAAACAAGCACCGTCAATATATCAAAGATTTATGGACAAATCTCTCGCAGGTTTGGATCATATATGTTTGGCATATATAGATGATATACTCATTTTTACAAAAGGAGATGAAAAGCAACATCTTCGAGATTTAGAAAGTGTTCTTTTAAGAATTAAAGAAAAGGGTATTATAATTTCGAAAAAGAAATCAAAGATTTTACAAAAAGAAATAGAATACCTTGGTTTAATTTTAAAAGAAAATGGGGAACTAAGTCTAGCACCTCATACCCAAGAAAAAATACAAGCTTTTCCAAATGAGCTTTCTGACAGAAAACAAATCCAAAGATTTCTTGGATGTTTAAATTATATTGCTAATGAAGGATTTTTAAAAGATTTAGCAAAAGAAAGAAAGCATTTGCAAAAGAAAATTTCAGAAAAAATTCCATGGTCTTGGACTAAAGTTGATTCTGATAATGTTAAAACTATTAAAGAAAAAATAAAAATTTTACCCGAACTCTACAATCCAACAATAAAAGATTTTTTAATTGTAGAAACGGACGCATCACAAACAACCTGGGCAGGTTGTATGAGAGCCTTACCTAATGGTAAAGCAAAACTTTCTCTGAATGAGAAAGGATATAGAATTGAAGAATCAGAACTTCAATCAAAACAATCTGAAACTTCGAAAGAAGAAACAGATACCAAAAAAGGCATTGATTACAGTGCTTCTAAAATCCTGATAAAGGATACTGAAAATTTACAGTTATGTAAATATGTTTCTGGTACATTTACAGATACAGAATCTAGATACCATATTCAGGAACTAGAAACTCTGGCATGTGTAAAAATATTAGAAAAATGGAAGATTGACTTATTACCATCAAGATTCCTTCTTCGCACAGACTCTAAATATCTTACAGGATTTTGGAGATATAAAATTAAAGCTGACCATAAACAAGGCAGATTAATAAGATGGCAGATGAAATTACAACAATTCGAGCCATATGTTCAATATATAAAATCTGAGCAAAACAGTTTTGCAGATACATTGACAAGAGAATGGAGCAAGCTATAAAGCTACTTCAGAACAACATCAAGCAAAAGGACGAACAACTTATCGCCCTAGAAATCAAAAAAGCAAAAATCTCTGCCGAGAGGGGGGAGATGATTACAACACTTAAAGGTTTACAAAAAATGACAACAGATGAAAATCAATCAGCAAAAGACTCAGGTGAAGTTCTTAAAAAAGAAGAAAACTGGGACCTCCTAGGACAACCTTCTGGAAAATATGACTACTATGTAAAATATACAACCCCAGAAAGTTCACAAATCCCTATCGAAACAATAGTACCCAGTGGCTGGAATATAGAACAAGAAGCAGAATCTTCAGAAACAACCTCAGACAGCAAAAAGTCTTGGGCTGACCAGGTCGAGGAAGAAGATGAAGCTAGAAAAAATGGTCTATCAACAACCATTCAAACAAGCGATCCCGTAGACAATGAAATGGGAAAGTTTGAAGCTTATGTCATTTTTGATGGTCCAATGAAAGGGATCTATAGAAAATGGGCAATAGCAAAGCAGCACATCTTAGGCAAGAATGTGCGTCACAAAGGATACAAAACCATGAAGGAAGCTGAACAGGCACTTTACGGAGCCTACAAGGAAGTTACAACAGCAAAAAACCTTCAAAAATCTTCAACAATGGAGTCAAAAAGGAAGCTGTCGATTGACAAAATTCGCCAGCTCGAAAATCAAAAGAATTTCCAGGTAACCGACCCAACTTACATGGAATTCAGTCTTAGATGGAAATGGTTAAACCATTATGTGGAAGAATTCACCACTGAATGCTTCTACCCGGCTAACAAATTCAGCTGTCCCAAAACAGTTACATTACCAGGAATAGATAGTACTACATGTCTATCTTTCTTTCAAAATGGTTTAATCCACACCATATATTTGGAAGAACAACCAAAGAAAACTTTTGGAGAACTCAAGTTTCTTCCAAGGAATCTACAAAATTTGGCAGAAAAATTCAATAATTTATATGCCAAAGGAAAAGAAATCTTCCTAGAGGTCGATTCAACATATCCTTGGTATGATGAAAATACCTTGGAGCTGGTCACAAAACCAATATACTTAATCAAGATTGGGATATCCAACAAAGAATATCCGGTCATGAATAAAGAAAGCACAGAATGGCATCCAGCTATGTACGTCAATCAAATGAAGAACTTTCGTCGGAAAATTTCAAGATTGTCATCCCAGACAAACTACAGAACAATCTACGAAGACTCATCAATGATCGTGTATAGTGATTCCAGAAAACCAGCAAAAGAAAAAGATATCAAGGCAATCAAAGAACTTGAAGAAAGAATTGACCAACTGAAGGATGATTATGAAAAATTACCAAGGGTAATTCAAGAAGAATGCTGTAGATATTTTTTACAGTATTACAAAAATCATAACTGTAAAAACTGTCAAAAATCGTCGGCACAAGAAGACAAGGAGACTAACAGCACGAATCAACTGGCCACAATGTAGGACAAAATTGTGCAATGGTACCTTATCACATCTGAGTCAGATGGGGACCACTTAGTGCTAAATAATGTAAAATACTATTTGTCGTATTTCTTAGTGCGTTTTTCTTTTCTAAAGTGCGCATCACTTTTTCTGAGTGCATGTCACTGTTGTGTGAGTGCGTGTCACTTTTCTGAGTGCATGTACAATGTCATGGAAAGGGACGTTTACCTAATGTGAGCCCTTCTCCACTATAAATAAGAGCTCTAAGCTCAGTTGTAAAATACAGTTGAAAGAAATACGAAACTATTAACTAGTTTTTGAAGAATTATTTTCTTCTGTCCTTAGAATTATTTCTAAGAAGTAGCTCTTGAGGTAATACTCTGGAGGAGCTAGATCCTTGAGGTAATACTCTGGAGGGATCAACCATATAACACAATATAATCAAACAGATTATATCCCAAAACAACACAGACATCTTCGGATCGAAAAGTTCAACAAAACCAAAAACAAAGAAAATCATATCAGGTATGATTCTTATCACAACACTTGTTTATTATGTTATGCTGTTTACATAACAGATGGAAAGTTCGAATTTTAGAACTCAAAGATTATTTTCAAATTTTTTTGAAATTGAGTACACAGAACCTAGTTCTGATCACACATACTTAGAATTAGTCTTAATGGAAGACTATGATAAAAAGGTAACTTATTTACTGAAAAGAATCTCTGAACCAAATTTGGTTAAGATAATTTTAGACAAATTCAAATTTAATCATTACCAAGAAAAGATTTTTCTCGAAAAAATTCAAGAAACTATCGAAGGAGACTTCGAAGAACATGAATTAAAATGTTTAGTTCGTGAGTTAAACAATTTTACTAAAAATTCCAAATACATAGAATGTTTTCAAGGACAATTCTATGGAAACTTTGCAAGCGTGCATTATAGACTAAAAAACTCTCGAATTTATAGTCTAATAAAAACTTTAAATATTCTGCCCGATAATATTAGTGAAAATTCAGAAGAATTTTGAAAATTATGTCTGAAATCTCACTTTTTGAAGAAACATCTAGTTATTTTGCTGATGTTATACAAGATCACAAAATAGAAGAAGCAGACTTATCTCTAACTGCTGAAGAAAACTTTAAAAGAAAGTCTATAAAATTCAAAGAACGTCTTTTGAGAAAAAATATCTTGAAATTTGGAATAATGATAGGAGAAGAAGCAATTCCAATTGATTCTACTTCTGGAAATATTTTTATATCTACTATAGATAGAACACAAATTCAAAAAAGAATTTCAAGTCTTTCTGAAAAAGAAAGAAATAAAATTGGTTATATTCACATATCAACCATTCAAGTTTTAATCAAAAGTACTTTCATGAAAGGTATTGATACACCGTTAAATATAATTCTAAGAGACTCTAGAATTACAAATGATAGACAATCTATAATTGCACAAGGTAGATGCAATTTAAAATATGGAAAAATAAAGTTTGATATAAACTTACAAATAGGATTATCCCTAAAGGATAAGGATCTGGACAGATCCATAATCTTTAATTACAAATTAGAAGATTCAAAATTTATGAAAAAAGGAAATCATCCTTTTACAATATGCTATAGAATTAATTATGCCTTAAGTAATTCACATCATAGCATAGAGTTTACAGGAAAAGATATAATTCATATTGATGAATTATTCACCCCTATAGTGACATTAGAGTCACCTATATTTAAAACTTTGGCAAGAAAGAGTTGTTCATTAATAGAAGATGACAAAAATCTGTTTGAAGAAACAAACGAAAAACCATTAATCAGAAGCCAAAGCCTTAGGGTAACACCCCCAAAAAGAGATTTTGAAATCTCAGAACTAAAAGAATTAAATAAGCTACAAAGCTCAGTAGCAGAGTTGTCCTTACAACTCGAAAAATTAGATAAAAGAATCTAATTAAACTTCCGCAACCTGTTACAATTGTTATCTACGATAACAATGAACTTAGCTGAAGAAAGAAAAAATCTAAAAGTCTATAGAAAAAGAATTCAAAAATTAGATTTTGAATATAGATGTTTAAAAAACCTGCTATATATGGATAGACCTCATGTTAATCCAATAATAAAAGCAAGACTTATAGAAAGAAAAGATCTATTGTCTAATTACAGACTTTTAGTACAATATACGAAGAATGAACTCCGTCGTTTATCTTACAGCTAACCAGCCAAAAACGCGCGAAACTCTCCGCCAAAACTCTGGTATCAGAGCAAAAATCTCGATCTTAGGATAGAGAAAACACACACCCTTAGATTTCTGAAGATACACAGAAACACAATTAAGGAACCACACCATATAATTATGATTTGGTGGGACCAAATAAAGACTGTACTCCTATTGGTCTATTCAAACAACTTTTTCAATATTATCAAAATATTGACTACACCTTAGAAGCTCCCATATAGTATATATTTAGTTCAACATAGACAAGTGACAACCATTGTATATATTTAGTTCTTGCACTCCATTTGTCCTTGCAATCTTTTCATATGTTTGTGTCATCTTTCCCAATTCTTTCCATCAAGAATTGGAAGGTTATTGGGCAAATCATTCTCACCTGACATTGCTTCTGAATGTTGATGATGATTTCACCAAAAGATCCTGAACCTTCTGCTTTCTTTCTACACGATGAACCATGCTCTCGACACCAATTTGTTGGGACAAACCAGAAAATAGGCTCACTTTGCACCTATTACAGCATGCACACACACACTTGAAGATCGAAGAAATTGAATATGAAAACTAAAGGATGAGAGAAATAGTGTTTCTTTATTGATTGGAAAAAAATGAAAAGTTACAAAGACAATTATTCCCAACACTATTTATAGAGATCTAAGTTAATTATCTTGAGTAACAAGTAACCAACTAACTAGCAGCTAGATCACAAAACAACAATATTAAATTTGAAATTACAAAACAACAATATCATCTTTATTCTTATTCATCTTTATTCTTGACTAAAGAGTGAAAAATAGCGAAATTGAGTATTACTTGGAGAGCAATTGCAAGCAATTTTTCGGTGCTTGTGTTAAATGTGTTTGTTCATGGAAAGAGATTGAGAAATGGGTAGAAATTATGATTGTTCTATTCTATGTGAACTTTTTTTTTAATGGCGATCGTTCTTTGTGAACTCTTCGAGCCTAGGCAGACCCTGCACAAGTGCAAGGTGTGCTACACAGCCGTACCTTCATTTTTTGTGAGCTTTAAAAAAATTAAATGGCAGTAGACTTGTGCTATACTATGTTACAAAAAAGAGTTAATAGCTTAAAAGAATTTGTAACATAGTATACTCCACTTAAATACTCTACTTAAATATTTTGCTCAACATTTAATTTTCGGAACAAATATTATATTTTTATCCAAGATGGACATTTAAATACTCCACTTAAAAGTGCATTCTTAAACGAAAGGAGATTTGAGCCCTTTAACCATGCAGGTAGAGGTTCGATTTCTCTCTTCTAATATTTATAGAAAAAATTCGGTTAAAACAGAGAGAACTCATTTTATAATTTGTATGACTCATAAGTTTTGTGATGTATATTTATTGCCGTCTAAACATGAATGAAAACTTCATACAAATATTGTGACAAAAAAAAGTACTATATTTAAATAATTTTTTAATCAATAGTGCTATATCCAGCGAAGAAATGCATCACGAAGGCATAGCGAAAAAGATGTGACCAATGAAACTTTGTTGTTTGGCAGAAAACAAGGGAAGTCAACAAATGTTTATCCAATCAACACATGCCAGATTTTTCGTGATAGAATTCGCTAGCTTTTTATCGCAATACATAGCATTTTCCTTTTTCAATATAGTCTTCTCTGTACAATAAATCAAATTTAATCCAGTACAAAAAAAAAGTTCAACTTGATAAACTAATATTAAATTAGAGCCATAAAAGATAATAATGTTGATTGAAAACTTCCTTAATTGTTCAGATTTCCATATTCCATATTATGCATTATAAAATACAATCGGGAAAGGTTGGATACTGATGATGAAAAAAAAAAAATATTACATTTTTTAAGTCATAATAATCCTCTATATATATTGACCATATACCTGTGTTTTCTCTCTTCAACTACAAGTGTCATGTCTCATCAAAACATTAAGGGTCCAAGATTCCAAAATTTCTATGTAATTTTCTATATAATTTCATACATTTTTTTCTCTCTTGATTTTGACCATCTTATTTTGGTTTGTGTATTGTTCATATACTTATTCTATACTACTTTCTCAATAGTTTTATGTTGCATATTTTTTGTCTAACAAAATAAACGTTACATGTGGTGATTATTATTTTGTGTATGTAGGTTATTGGTGTGATCTCTGCAGTTCTAATATTTGGATCACTAGTAGAATGCAGAGTACCAAGTAGTTCTAAATTGAACAATTTTGAGTACAGTGCTATCAATTGCAGAAAACACAGTGCAATTTTGACCGATTTTGGTGCTGTTGGTGATGGAAAAACTCTTAACACAAAGGCATTTAATTCAGCAATAACAAAACTTAGCCAATATTCAAAGGATGGTGGTGCAATACTTATTGTTCCACCAGGTAAATGGTTAACTGGTAGCTTCAATCTCACAAGCCATTTCACTCTTTTTCTCCAAAAAGATGCTGTCATTCTTGCATCTCAGGTATATATATAATAAAATCACTCTTTTATTTTGTAACAATTTTTATTTTTATAAAAAATTAGGGTCATTTTTATGACACAGGATGAATCCGAATGGCCTCAATTTCCTGTATTGCCGTCTTATGGAAAAGAAGGAGATGCAGCCGGTCGAAGGTTTAGTAGTCTCATTTTCGGAACTCATCTCACTGATGTTATAATTACTGGTAATTACTTAGTTGATAATGTTAAGATTAGGCCATCATTAAACATTTTTGTGAAGTTTAGAAATGTTTAGATGTAGTAGTATTTGTTTTTTTTCTGACCTATTGGAATTTGTTGATAAGGTAACAATGGGACAATAGATGGACAAGGATCTTACTGGTGGGACAAGTTCAAAAAGGGTCAATTGAATATCACTAGGCCATACTTGATTGAGATTATGTATTCTGATCAAATCCAAATATCAAATCTCACTTTGATCAACTCTCCATCTTGGCACGTCCATCCAATTTACAGCAGGTTTGATAATGTTGCATTGCATATTTGATTTTCTAAACTTAATGCATTCTTTTTGTTAATGTTATACACTATTTCATTATTCTAATTAAATTTATATCTTCATTCTTCAGTAACATAATTGTAATTGGACTTACCATTCGTGCACCATTGAATGTTCCGAACACGGATGGCATCAACCCAGGTAATGTATTTATGTCGCGTTCATATATCGAAATCGAACAATAGGTACAAATGTGCAATTACAAGGACTAAAACAATAACTACTACTTTTTTCTACATGTTTCTTAACAGATTCATCTACAAATGTTAGAATTGAAGACAACTACATTGAATCCGGCGATGATTGTATCGCAATTAAAAGTGGATGGGATGAGTATGGAATAAAATTCGGAAAGCCATCGCAACATATCATCATAAGAAGGCTAACATGTATATCTCCTAAAAGTGCCATGATTGCCATAGGCAGTGAAATGTCAGGTGGAGTCCAAGATGTTAGAGCTGAAGACTTAACTGCCATCAACACAGAATCAGCTGTTAGAATCAAATCAGCGATCGGTAGAGGTGGATTCGTAAAGGACATTTTTGTTAAAGGATTGAATTTGAACACAATGAAATATGTGTTTTGGATGACTGGTTCTTATGCATCACATCCTGATCCCAAATTTGATCCAAAAGCATTGCCTAAGATTACTGGAATAAATTACAAAGATGTTACTGCTAAGAATGTGACGATTGCGGGACAACTTGAAGGAATTTCTAATGATCCTTTTACAGGAATATGTATTTCTAACGCGACTCTTGAAATGTTTGTGAAAAAAGATGAAGATATTGAAATGGGTGTACATAAGGTGAAGCTTCCATGGAATTGCACTGATATTTCTGGAGTTACAAGTAATGTGGTTCCTCAACCATGTGCACTGCTGCCAGTGAAAGAGAAATTGGAATGTCCTTATCCAAGTGACAAACTGGCCATTGAAAGTGTTAAGTTTAAGACTTGTTCTTACAAAAGTTAGTTAGTGTTATATGATAATTATATGGATGTAAAATCTGAAGTTTAAAGCTATTATATAGTATTTTTGGTTCCGATAAATATATTATATTTCATTTTTAGTCTATGTAAATTTTTTCTTGAAGCAGTGTTCTTCAAATGTTTTCCGTCAGTAATTTTTGTCCATACTTTTAAAGTCAATTCATGTTGCTGGCTATGGTGGTTTGTCTTGGGATTCCGATAATCGTTGATTGAAGAGGTTTTCTCGAAGGATTGATGCTTGTGATGTCCTTCATTCCAAAATGCGTAAAATGAAATGAACATGGCTCGCAGATGTGATTTGTGACTTCAAACTTTCATTGATATTGTAGTAGGGAATTGCAAACTGAATAAAAACATTCCTATCATGTTTCTTTTGACATGTGATATTGTAGTAGTGTAACTTCTTAGTTGTTTATCTGTTTTGGGTCTCTCTCTACAAAAAATAAAATACATTGTTAGATTTTTATAGCGTGTAACTATTTCTAGACGCATCTAACAACCGCAGTGAATTTGGAAAAATTATGGCCGCTTGTAAGTTACTACTTCAACAATATCCAAACTTCAAGATAAATTTTATTTAGAGACAAGCAAATTTAATCACTCATACTTTAGCAAAAGCGTCGAAATTGTATGCTAGTCACCAAGTCTTTGAGTCTATACCATCTTGTATTTTACCTATTATGATTAATGAAAGCATATGAGTTTGTTACTATAAAAAAAAAAAAAAAAAATATTTCTAGACACATACAAATGGTTGTGATTTTTCAACGATATATGTTAGGATATAAGTCCATGAGAAGCGCTTAATCCTAAAATCTAATCTCAATTAGATGGAATAACCTCGTGGTTTACGTTCGCCATTGCTCAATTTTATCTATTCAATATGGGACATCTAACATTACCAAATCCTTTTAAGAGTCAACTTTCATTCTATCGGCAATGATCATAGATAACTCTTTTCACATTTTTAACAACTTCGATCATTTATCTATCGGTATTCAAGGATGAGTATTAATCCAAATAAAGAGTGTGATATATATATATATATGAGTTTTGTTTGCCCCATCCCCAAATCCAATAAGACTCGGTATCCCCATATCCGCTCCAATTCTCAATAGGGATAAAAAACATAAATCTCCCAAACTCATACGAAAATGAGTGGGTATCCCCATGCATCTTGATCATGCTAACAAATGAATGAAATTTAGGAATTTGTTGCAGAATATTTAAGGGACTGTTTGATCTATAAAATGTAAATACTTGACATAAGAGTATGCAACACTACAAGATATAACAACACAAAATAAACATTTAAGGTATTGAACAATTTTTGTCTCGTATGTTGATTGGTGGACAAAAGATTATTTTGGTATTTTAGACAATTTGTGCAGATGACAAAAAGATGTTCATTGGTTCAATATGGGGGAGAAAAAACATCTGTTTTGTTCAGTCGCACCCAATTTATCCAGTCTCAGAAACAATTATAAAATAAAACACGGTACAACTAAAGTTGTCTTGTCTAATTTCTTATTTTTTTAAGAGATCAAAGACACCCTAAGTTAAGAAAGATAACAAAATACAATGTTGATACAAATAGGGAGGATTAATGACGAATACTAGTAGATTCATTATCCACCACCGTCTTTCGAAATCTTAGAGCATCTTCAATGGTGAATTGGTGATACAACTTTGAATATCATACATTACTAAAAAGTGGTTCATACAATGCCATATAAATATTTATGCAACTCATACATATTTTTGCTTCAATGGTGATACCACCTTGGATATTATATATTATTAACAAATTTTCAATTATATTTAATTTGATATAAAAAAATGGTAATTATAAATTGATGATATGATGCTTTAAATAAGATATCGTATCCTCAATTTTAATATTCTATATGACACGTCATGAAACTCAAATTATAAAAGTAATTAACGTACGGATCATTAGTCTATAAAACTCTATTTGATATTATTATTGAAGATGATATTAGAAAATTAAAACTTGAATCAATATTTTGTCTAACTATTCTACTTACAATATATTAAAAGAAACTACTATTAAAAATCCAATTTTGTCCTTATCACTTTTAACGGTGTTTCGAGTTTTGCGCCCTTAAATGTAATTTTAATTCTAAGCTAATACAAAAAATAAGAAAGAAATATAAGCATAAAATAAATATTCCCATAAAAATAGCATTAAAAATCACATCTCTAAACAACGAAAAAAGAGAAAGAAAAAAAAAAAGCATAAAAAAAATATTTCCATAAAAATAGCAACGGAAACCACTTCTAAAAAAAAATCCAATCTATTTTAACTTAAAAAATAGGATAAAAGATTAATTAATATAAATTGACGCATAAAAATTGAAACAAAAATAAACATAAAAGATACGTGCCAAAAATAATAACTTTGTTTTTTTAATGAAAAAATAGTAACTCGATCTAACATATAAAAAATAAAAATAAAAGAACCTAATAAAAGAAGATATTTATATATGAGCTTAAAAATAAAATAACATAAACAAAATCAAATATACAATGGAACCATTTGATTTACTTATTTATGATCTTATGCGAAATAACTTATGCAAATATATAAACTTTTATGTATTATTATAAGTTTTTTAAGGTTGTTTATGAAAACAATTTATAAAGATATTATTTTTGTCAGTGAAATCTTATGAATTAACATGCGTAAAAAAACTTATGAAATAACATAAAAGTTTATTTATAAATTATAATCATAAAGTATTTTCATAAGCTTACAAATAAGTCAAGTTCAAACGGACCCTATATATTAATTGTATTTCTACTAAAAATCTTAATTTGTCCTCATTAATTCTTAAAAATATTTCAAATCTTTTATTTTGTAAAAAAATAAATTATATTTTCCAATTTACTATTTTTCTATATAATAGTTAAATTGTACTCTATATTTATTATAAAAAAATCAACTCTATTTTTGTTTATACTTATATAAAAAATACAGGAGAAATATATTATTGATGAATATATATTATACTAATAATTACGGGGTAAATATACATTATAATAACACACGGGACAATTGCTTTAATTAAAAAAAAGAATTTGTACCAAAAAAAATGAATTGAATAATATATTATAATAATACACGGAACAATTATTGATGAATATATATTATAATAATACACGGGACAATTCTTTTAATAAAAAAATATAATCATACACGGGACAATTGATTTAATAAAAAAATAATTTAATAATAAATAAATATTTGTTATTATTAGATATAATTTATTACACAAAAATCATACACGGGACAATTGATTTAATAAAAAAAAATTACTTAATTTAATAAGTTTTACAAAAACATAGCAGAAGAGCGTCACTTATTATTTTTATTTATTTTGATACACTATGTCACTTATATATTATAAAAAAAAATCGATAGATTCGCACGGGTCTCAAAACTAGTTTTCTTAACAACTTCATTTATATATTTTTCTTTGACAGTTATTGAAATACTCCTCACAAAATTTGAATTATCAAATAGGACAAATTAATCTTTTTTTTATTTTTTATTTTTTATTTTTTATATATACTTTTTATGATTCTTTTATCACTGAAAAAAAATACAATATATTTTTTGTTACAAATAGGATTTAATTTCTATACTAAATATTTTCTGTTTCCCAAGATGGACATTTCAGATTTTCGGTCAACAGTCAACACAATAAATAAAATTCCAAGATCGATTTAAATACTAGTAGTAAGCCGCTTAATTTAGTCCAAATTTAATTGAAATCAACACATTTTGAATCATTTTAAATTTAATAATCTTTATTATCGGTACAGTGAATCAAATTCAACATAGTAAATTAGGAAATTGTATAACCATAGAATAATATTCACAATCCTCTCCCTATATATAGACCATATGTTTGTGTTTCATCAACAAGTCAAATGTCTCATCAAAACATGAAGAGTCCAAGTTTCCAAAATTCCTACGTAATTTTCTTTGTCCAAAGTTTTTATGTATACATTTTTCATATCAACAACCTTACAATATTTTCTAAGAAAATAAAGTTACATAATTCTGATTATTATTTTCTTTGTGTAGGTTATTGGTTTGATCTCTATTGTTCTAATATTTGGATCACTAGCAGAATGTAGAGTACAAAGTAGTTATAAATCGAACAAAATTGATTACACTGCTATCAATTGCAGAAAACACAGTGCACTTTTAACAGATTTTGGCGCTGTTGGCGATGGAAAAACTCTTAACACAAAGGCATTTAATTCAGCAATAACAAAACTTAGCCAATATGCAAATGATGGTGGTGCAATACTTATTGTTCCACCAGGTAAATGGTTAACTGGTAGTTTCAATCTCACAAGCCATTTCACTCTTTTTCTCGAAAAAGATGCTGTTATTCTTGCATCTCAGGTATATTATATAGTCACTTTTTTTTCTCTCTTTTATTTGCATTGAATTTTTCAAGTTTTATAATTTACTAGAGTCATTTTCATTAAATTAAACAGGATGAAGCAGATTGGCCTTCACTTCCTGTATTACCGTCTTACGGAAGAGGAAGAGAAGCGCCTGCTGGGAGATATAGTAGTCTCGTTTTTGGAACTAATCTCACCGATGTTATAATTACTGGTAATTATTTAGACAATTCAATAGTTAGGCCATCATTAAACATTTTGTAAAGTTTATAATTTTTTCTGACCTATTGATATTTGTTGATAAGGTAACAATGGGACAATTGATGGACAAGGATCTGTTTGGTGGGAGAAGTTCAAAAAGGGTCAATTGAAACTCACTAGACCATACTTGATTGAGATTATGTATTCTGATCAAATCCAAATATCAAATATCATTTTGACCAACTCTCCATCTTGGCATGTCCATCCAATTTACAGCAGGTTTGATAATGTTCCATATTTAATTTTCTAAACTTAATGTTATACAATATTTCATTTTTCTGATTAAATTTATATCTTCAGTAACATAATTGTAAATGGAGTTACCATTCGTGCACCATTGGATGTTCCGAACACAGATGGCATCAACCCAGGTAATGTATTTATGTGGCGTTCATATATTGAAATCGAACAAAAGATACAATTACAAGGACTAAAACACTAACTACTTTTTTTGTATTTGTTTTTTTAACAGATTCATCAACAAATGTTAGAATTGAAGACAACTACATCGAATCCGGTGATGATTGTATTGCGATTAAAAGTGGATGGGATGAGTATGGAATCAAATTCGGAAAACCATCAGAACATATCATCATAAGAAGGCTAACATGTATATCTCCTAAAAGTGCTATGGTTGCAATAGGCAGTGAAATGTCAGGTGGAGTTCAAGATGTTAGAGCTGAGGACTTAACAGCCATCAACACAGAATCAGCTGTTAGAATCAAATCAGCGGTCGGTAGAGGTGGATTCGTGAAGGACATTTTTGTTAAAGGATTGAATTTGAACACAATGAAATACGTGTTTTGGATGACTGGTTCTTATGGAGAACACCCTGATGACAAGTTTGATCCCAAAGCATTGCCTAATGTTTCTGGAATAAATTATAGAGATGTTACTGCTAAGAATGTTACTGCTAAGAATGTTTTGGATGACTGGTTCTTATGGAGAACACCCTGATGACAAGTTTGATCCCAAAGCATTGCCTAATGTTTCTGGAATAAATTATAGAGATGTTACTGCTAAGAATGTGACGATCGCAGGGAAGCTAGAAGGAATTTCTAATGATCCTTTTACAGGAATATGTATTTCTAACGCGACTATTGAAATGTTCGTAAAAAAGGATGCAAATATTGAATTTGGTGAACTTGGTAAGAAGCTGCCATGGAATTGCACTGATGTTTCTGGAGTTACAAGTAATGTTGTTCCTCAACCATGTGAATTGCTGCCAGAGAAGAAGGTGGATTGTGCTTTTCCAACTGATAAACTGCCAATTGAAAGTGTTCAGTTCAAGACTTGTTCTATATAAAGTTAGTGTGTTCTGATTATATGGATGATGTATTTGAACTTTAACTTATTTAATATTGATGTTATTGCAGCAATTGAGATATGTTTGCAACTGAGTAACAATTTTGAAATGGAGTGAATAATATATTTTTGCTTCTTCATTGAATTTCATTTTATATAGTCCATAAATATAATTTTAGATACTTAATTAAGGTGATACTAACAAAAAATTTCCACACTGTCTCCTATGAGATTTAAACTCTGCGTGAAAGCATAAATGGTAACTTGACGCCAAGTTAACGCTAAAATGGAGTTGAACCTTTTGATTTTAAAGTATGCAATAGAGGCAATGAAAATTGAGCCTAAGATATCATGCTTACCATCGAAACCTCTCTCTACTAAACCAGTCCTAGTAGTGGCATAATGTTGAACCCTAGATATGTAACTGATAAAATTTCATGGTTATAAGTTAAAAATACGCGAGCTATTTTCTCGTCAAGTTAGCTACCTTACCCTGATTTCCTATGTTCTTTCGACTTCTGCTTCGCTAGGCCATTGGACTGCTTGCCCAGAGAGTTGCTTCATTTTCTAGATTTTTTTATCCTTTAATCCTTAACATTTTCTTGTGTGTTTTCCTTCAAAAGTTATGGAAAAAGTCATAGAAACCATTATCCAAAGCCTAACTAATATAATATATACATAAGTTGAGTTTTTATCACGGTTTTTTGTAGGGGTATACTTAAAGTTTGGTGCTTATGACACACCCTTCGCGCCAAAATGTGAGGAATGCGCGGCTCATAAACATGAATTTTCTCGTCTCACAATAGAAAGTGACTAAAAGCTTATGATTGATATGGTAAGAGGGAAGCCGGACAGAAACATCACAATCCTAGTTTGTCGAATATGTGATTATACCAACTTGCAATGATGTGTTCTTTTCTTTTCAAGCACACCCGGTATGAAGAAAATTGATGTGCTCATCGATTAACTAACTAGTATATATGATTCTGAGTTTTTAAATACGTTAAGATTTAAATTCATGAGAGTTTGATCATTTTAATCTACTATATGTTGGACTGCTAACATTTCCAAACCCTTTAGAGTTTATGACTTTAACTCTATCGACAATGGCTCTTCCACTTTAGAGGATTCGCTCATTTTTTAAGTCACTCTTTAAGAGAATAATCGTGACTATAGAAAATTCAAGACACTTAAGATAAAGAGTGAACATATTCTTTAATGTGTTAAATAAGTTTAAGGTCCCTAAGAATTACTTGCATAAAATTTTTGATCGATTATTTCACAGATATATTTAAAACAATAGAAACTAAAATTATATGTTCATAAAAGATTTTTAGCAGCAAAACCTTGCAATTGATTTTCAAGAAAAAAAAGCAAAATTTAATAAGTTTTTAAAGATGGAAGACTTATTTAACTCTTATTTGATCTCTAGTTTCTCCTTCGTATCCTTCAAGTTCTCTAACCAATTAGTTTTTTCTATCTTTCCATATTTTATTTTACTATTCTTCTGGTCAATTTTATTTATATTTTTGCTTTGACAATTATTAAAGAAAAATGCTAAATACACTTAAATATGAAGTTATCAAATACTCCCTCCGTTCCAAAATATAAATATAAATAAGTCAAAAAAATTTCTTGTGTTTGATTAAAAATTTGGATTAAATACATTGACTTTTTTTGATTAATTTTTACTTATATTTTGAAACGGAGAGAATATTATAAAGTTAGTAAAAAAAAAATTAAATACTACTATCAGTTTTGATTTCATTTTTAGGATTTAAGTTTTAAAATAAATATTTTTATTTGTTTTCTCCAGATTTTCAGTCAAACAATAAATAAAATCCAAGATAGACATTTATGGCACTTAAATTTAGTCCATATAATCAAAATCAACGCATTAATTGTATTTAGTCAAAAAAAAAAAAACGCATTAATATTGAATCATCATTAGTAATTTTTATTTTCGGTACAGTGAATCAAATTCAATCTGGTAAACTAGGAAATTGTATAAATATAGAAATAATAGTAACCAAAACCCACTAAGAAAAGAATATAACCGTTCGCTTGACCAAAAAAAACAAACTTGACCAAAAAAAAAAAAAAAGTAACCGTTCGTTGAATAATACAGTAACCAATTAATGACCTTAATAAGCATTATGTATTCATAATCCTCTATATATATATCGGTCATATATGTGTTTATCAACAAGTCACATGTCTCATCAAAACATGAAGAGTCCAACATTCCAAAATTCCTATGTAATTTTCTTTGTCCATAGATTTTATGTCTTCATTGTTCATATTCATATATAATGTTGCATAATTTTGTCTAAGAAAATAAACGTTACATGTAGTGATTTTTTTTTTGTTGGTGCAGATTATTGGTGTGATCTCAGCAGTTCTGATATTTGGATCATTAGCAGAATGTAGAAAACCAAGTAGCTATAAATCGGAGAAAATTGATTACACTGCTATTAATTGTAGAAAACATAGTGCAATTTTAACAGATTTTGGTGCTGTTGGTGATGGAAAAACCCTTAACACAAAGGCATTTAATTCAGCCATAACAAAACTTAGCCAATATGCAAAGGATGGTGGTGCATTACTTATTGTTCCACCAGGTAAATGGTTAACTGGTAGCTTCAATCTCACAAGTCATTTCACTCTTTTTCTCCAAAAGGGTGCTATTATTCTTGCATCTCAGGTATAGTTAGCGACTCTTTTCTTAATTTTGTAACATTTGAATAAATTTATAATGTACTAAAGGATCTTTTTTTTTATTAAATAGGATGAAGCTGATTGGCCTCAACTTCCTGTTTTACCGTCTTACGGAAGAGGAAGAGATGCACCTGGTGGAAGATATAGTAGTCTCATTTTTGGAACTCATCTGACCGATGTTATAATTACCGGTAATTATTTAGATAATGTAATGATTACGCTATCATTAAACATTTTGTTATGTTTGTATTGTTTTTGACCTATTGGAATTTGTTCTTAAGGTAACAATGGGACAATTGATGGACAAGGATCTGTTTGGTGGCAGAAGTTCAAAAAGGGTCAATTGAAACTCACTAGGCCATACTTGATTGAGATTATGTATTCTGATCAAATCCAAATATCAAATCTCGTTTTGACCAACTCTCCATCTTGGCATGTCCATCCAATTTACAGCAGGTTTGATAATGGACCATATTTAATTTTCTAAACTTAATGTTATACATTTTTTTTTTTTGAATGACAAATTGTTAGTTGTTAGTATATTACAATATTGTTAGTTTTTCTCCTTACCAGGACTTGATCCTTGGACCTCCAAACTCCTTTACCCTTAGCTCAACTAGCATAACCAATTGCGCTACCTATCCCATCCCCTTAATGTTATACATTATTTCATTATTCTGATTAAATTTATATCTTCAGTAACATAATTGTAAATGGAGTTACCATTCGTGCACCATTGGATGTTCCGAACACAGATGGCATCAACCCAGGTAATGTATTTATGTGGCGTTCATATATCGAAATCGAACAATAGGTACAAATATGCAATTACAAGGACTAAAACACTAACTACTACTTTTTTCCCTATTTGTTTTTTTAACAGATTCATCTACAAATGTTAGAATTGAGGACAACTACATCGAATCCGGTGATGATTGTATTGCGATTAAAAGTGGATGGGATGAGTATGGAATTAAATTCGGAAAGCCATCAGAACATATTGTCATAAGAAGGGTAACATGTATATCCCCTAAAAGTGCTATGATTGCAATAGGCAGTGAAATGTCAGGTGGAGTCCAAGATGTTAGAGCTGAGGACTTAACAGCCATCAACACAGAATCAGCTGTTAGAATCAAATCAGCAGTCGGTAGAGGTGGATTCGTGAAGGACATTTTTGTAAAAGGCTTGAATTTGAACACAATGAAATACGTGTTTTGGATGACCGGTTCTTATGGAGAACACCCTGATCCCAAATTTGATCCAAAAGCATTGCCTAAGATTAATGGAATAAATTATAGAGATGTTACTGCTAAGAATGTTACGATTGCGGGGAAACTTGAAGGAATTTCTAATGATCCTTTCACAGGAATATGTATTTCTAACGCGACTATTGAAATGAGGGTAAAAAAAGATTTAGATGTTGAATTTGGTGAACTTGGTAAGAAGCTTCCATGGAATTGCACTGATGTTTCTGGAGTTACAAGTAATGTTGTTCCTAAGCCATGTGAGTTGCTGCCAGAGAAGAAGGTGGATTGTGCTTTTCCAACTGATAAACTGCCAATTGAAAGTGTTCAGTTCAAGACTTGTTCTATATAAAGTTAGTTTCTTTTGATGATAATAATATTTGAAATGATGTATTTGAACTTTAACTTATATGTTTGCAACTGAGTAACAATTTTCAAAGGGAATGAATATATTTTTAGTTCTTCATAGAATATCATTAGTTCCGAAATTCATTTTAGATATTATAGTATTAATCAAAGTGATATTAACAATAAATTTATATAGTATTTCCGATGAGATTTAAACTCGGTACGAGAGCAAAGGTAATGTCACGTTATGTTAATGCTAAAATGTACTAGAACTCTTTTGTTTTTTAATAGAATCATCTTGCCAAGGAACCTGTTCTTCTTTCGTAGCAAGTTAATCTAGCCATGATATGAGTCCAGAATAAGTCTTTTGTTTAATGATTTCTTTTAACATTAATTTTGTTCTTAATGGGAGCTTCTACGGTACATTCGAATGCCCTTAACTGCAAACACTAACAGCAATCAGCCAAGTAAAACCAGAATTTGACAACACAATATTACATTCAATCTCATACATGTGTATGTTACTTCTTTGAACAAACTGCTATGGATGAGTCTATAGTGCAAAAACAGAATTCGATATCGCCTAACCATAAGTCACTAAATTCTTAGAAGTGTTTTATTAAGCACAACATTAGTCCAGCCACTACTATGGTTCGTTGGAATGTCCAGGGTGTTATTAGTATGATCCTGAATGTTGATGGGAGTAGCATTGGTAATTCAAGTGTCTCGGGCTTCGGAGGTTTGATTCGGAACTTTAATGGGATGTGGGTCCATGGTTTTGCCGGATATATAGGGGTTTCGATTATCTTTCATGCGGAATTATTGGCGGTGTACCAGATTAGTTTTGACGTGGGAGTTGGACGTTAACGATCTTTGGTGCTATTTTGATTCCAAAACTATGAATAATATATAAAAGATAATTACACTTAAATAAAAGGTAAACGGGCAACAAATTGGCCGCTAAACCTTTTTGTATAGCAAAACTCAATCTCTGAAAGACTACATTCCTACACCCAGGCGACACAACATTACTATGCATGACCCTATGAATTCTATTTAGAAGATCGACGGCATCTGGTGCTAGGAAGCCAAAAGTATCAAAAGCAAATGGTATAAAAATGTGTTGATTGTCAGAGCACGCTTTCTCATGTTTGACCATTTTGCTTGAAGCAGCTTTGAGGGCTGCTCGCCCTACTGTAAAATCTCCAACCCCTAGTCCGACAAGTGGGGAAACTCCAGTCAAATCTACACAAGCATGTTTCCCTCCTATCTAACCATACACCAGAACATCCGCAGACCGAAGTGTCGATCTCCCTTCTTGTGGATCTGTCAAGAAGTTCACTGGTGCTTCTTTCTTTACAGAGATTCCTGCACGCCTAAAAATATCAAAAAGCACATCTCTGACCAGGTCATGCTGTATTTGAAACTTGGAAGCTCCATACAATGAGCAGCATGCTCCCCAAAAATATCAAGGCACGCTTTACGACAGACAGGACAAACCTCATCCTTAAGAAATAACGGAATCATGAGGCGATACTTAAGGATGGTACGATACTCAACCGGGAACATATGTTGGCCTAACACTTCAATGGGAATAGCGAGGAGAAAGTCTTGAGCATGTTCTGCTTTCAAACACCCAAAAACTGATTTTTGACTCGTGGTCATGTTAAAACTAACTTCAATGTCCTGAATAATCTTACAAAAAAAAAACACTCGCCAAAACATGTTGGACTTTAGGGGGGACGGTGTCCTTACTAACAAAATTGCTAAAGTCAAAAGTCGAAATCGTATCCCAAAGACCGTCCAAAGCATGGTCAAAACCCTTTAAGTTTATTTTCGGTACAAGATGAAAAGAAAAGGACAACAAAAGAAAAGTATCTAAAAAATAGAGTTTCACTAGCAAAATCCAAATCCAAGTCCTTGCTAGCAAATTTTATGCATAGTAATGTTGGTGAATAATAATAATAAATTCTTTTCAAAATTCCAGTGAGTTTATAATAATAAATAAATTCTTTTCATAAAAAAAATATAGTTAGTAAAAAAAAGTAGTGTATAGCTCAGTGGTCAAATACAAAGCAGCAAAAATGTCAATCAAATATTTGAACCAATAAACAAGCAGGGTCCATAGCTCAGTGGTAGAGCATTTGACTGCAGATCAAGAGGTCACCGGTTCGAACCCGGTTGGGCCCTTTTTTATCTTATTGCTTCGTTTTTTTTCCTAATTATTTTTTTTGAACAATTAACAGTTGAAAATAGATTTTTTTTTGGAACAGCGTTAAAAATAGTTTTGAGAAGACAACGGCCTTAAGAAAGAAGAAGAAACGTTGAGTAGCTTCCAGAATCCAGCCTGTACACAAACTTCGCGACTTCTTAACGACGTCAGTAGAACATTCCAGACCCTCCCGCTTCTCTCTATTTAAACTCATTCCTTCTCCTTTCCTCACTCAACAAAAGCGATTATTCTTCTGCGATCATCAACACAAACGCGCTTATTCTTCTCTTTATTCAATTACAGCAATTCATCAACCGTTCTGTGTTCCAATGGCAGAAATTGAAATGCGTGACGCTGAAACCTTCGCATTCCAGGCTGAGATCAACCAACTTCTCAGTCTCATCATCAATACTTTCTACAGCAACAAGGAAATTTTCCTTCGTGAACTCATCAGCAATGCTTCCGACGTGAGTTTCTTTTACCTTCTTTTTAATACTCTTTGTTTCGTTACTTTGTTTGAGATTTTGGATTTTGATTTTGATTTTGATTTTGCATTCACTACAGGCTTTGGATAAAATTCGATTTGAGAGCTTAACTGACAAGAGTAAACTTGATGCTCAACCAGAGCTTTTCATCAGACTTGTTCCTGACAAAGCAAACAAAACACTTTCAATTATTGATAGTGGCATTGGCATGACCAAAGCAGGTAAATTAATTATGAATTGAAGTTTGAAGTGTGCTAAACTGTGTTTAGGAATGTTCTTTGTGTGTTAATTAAATGGTGTTTTGATGATTGTTTTAGATTTGGTGAACAATTTGGGTACGATTGCGAGGTCTGGTACGAAGGAATTCATGGAGGCATTACAGGCTGGTGCTGATGTTAGCATGATAGGTCAATTTGGTGTTGGATTCTACTCTGCTTATCTTGTTGCGGAGAAAGTCATTGTTACTACTAAGCACAATGATGATGAACAATACATTTGGGAATCACAGGCTGGTGGATCTTTTACTGTTACTAGGGATGTTAATGGTGAACAACTTGGTAGAGGAACTAAGATTACCTTGTTCCTCAAGGAAGATCAGGTAAATACATTAAACTTCAAGTGTATGATTTAGCTTTGAAATTGTATGATTTGTCTATCTTTGGTGTTGGTTTCCTAAATGATTTATTGAATTTTTAATTGATTATTTGTTATAGTTGGAGTATTTGGAGGAGAGGAGGATTAAGGATCTTGTGAAGAAGCATTCTGAGTTCATTAGCTATCCAATCTACCTATGGACTGAGAAGACAACTGAGAAAGAGATTAGTGATGATGAGGATGATGAACCAAAGAAGGAAGAGGAAGGAGATGTTGAAGAAGTAGATGAAGAGAAGGAGAAAGACTCTAAGAAGAAGAAGAAAATTAAGGAGGTTTCTCATGAGTGGGAACAAATTAACAAGCAGAAACCAATCTGGTTGCGTAAGCCGGAGGAAATTACCAAGGAAGAGTATGGTTCTTTCTACAAGAGCATTACCAATGATTGGGAAGATCACTTGGCTGTTAAGCACTTTTCCGTTGAGGGACAGCTTGAGTTCAAGGCCATTCTCTTTGTTCCTAAAAGAGCACCGTTTGATTTGTTTGATACTAGGAAGAAGATGAACAATATTAAGCTGTATGTGAGGAGAGTGTTCATTATGGACAACTGTGAGGAACTCATCCCTGAGTACCTTGGATTTATCAAAGGTGTGGTTGATTCTGATGATTTGCCTCTCAACATCTCTCGTGAGATGCTGCAACAAAACAAGATCTTGAAGGTGATTAGGAAGAATCTTGTGAAGAAGTGCATTGAGATGTTCAATGAGATTGCTGAGAATAAGGAAGATTACAACAAATTCTATGATGCTTTCTCCAAGAATTTGAAATTGGGTATCCATGAGGATAGCCAGAACAGAGCTAAGTTGGCTGATTTGCTTAGATATCACTCTACAAAAAGTGGAGACGAGATGACAAGCTTGAAGGACTATGTTACCAGAATGAAAGAGGGTCAGAAGGATATTTACTATATCACTGGTGAGAGCAAGAAGGCAGTGGAGAATTCTCCATTCTTGGAGAAGCTTAAGAAGAAGGGCTATGAGGTGCTTTTCATGGTGGATGCTATTGATGAGTATGCTGTTGGACAACTGAAGGAATATGATGGTAAGAAGTTGGTGTCTGCTACCAAGGAAGGGTTGAAGTTAGATGAGGAGAGTGAGGAAGAGAAAAAGAAGAGAGAGGAGAAGAAGAAATCTTTTGAGGATCTCTGCAGGACAATTAAGGAGATATTGGGAGACAAAGTTGAGAAGGTAGTTGTCTCTGATAGGATTGTGGATTCTCCATGTTGTTTGGTGACTGGTGAATATGGGTGGAGTGCAAACATGGAGAGGATCATGAAGGCTCAAGCATTGAGAGATAGCAGCATGAGTGGTTACATGTCCAGCAAGAAAACCATGGAGATCAATCCAGATAATGGCATTATGGAAGAACTGAGGAAAAGGGCTGATGCTGACAAGAATGATAAGTCTGTGAAGGACCTTGTGTTGCTTCTTTTTGAAACAGCACTTTTGACTTCTGGTTTCAGCCTTGATGATCCAAGCACATTTGCTGCTAGAATTCATAGGATGTTGAAGCTGGGTCTCAGCATTGATGAAGAGGAGACTGCCGGCGACGAAGACATGCCTCCATTGGAGGAGGAAGGTGCTGAAGAGAGCAAGATGGAGGAGGTTGATTAAGGGGTCAATAATAAATATTTTTACTCTTGTGTCAAATGTTTACTGAAAGAAAATTTCCTGGTGTCATTGTGTGTTGATCTGTTCTTAGGGGTGGTGGATACATTCTTCCAAGAATATTTGTCTAACATAGTTTGTGCTTTACTGTGTTTGGCTTTTGGTTTTGGTATCAAATGTGCTTTTGTTGCTCATTACCTAATTTTGTAATCTAAGGAATTTTAAGTTGTCCTCTTTTATCTTTCTCTATAAAAAAGTTATACAATACTTCTTTTACATTTCTTCAATTTATCACATGTCAGGGAATAATTTTATTTTATTCTTGGGATAAAGGGGATATTTTTAGCTAAAATAAAGTAGTACTATAAAAGAAGCCAATCATGTGGATATCTACTTAATTCTGTTCTCACTCCTCTCTTAACCTGGATTAGTGAAGTTACTTTTCAGTTTTAACATTGGTGGAGAAGTTAGGCTATAAGAATTAGATTATAATGGAACAAGTCAAGATAGAAAAACAATTGAGATTAAACTAGAAACAAATTTGTATGAAATTGGCAAGGACAGAAAGTTAGTTATGAATGAATGCTAAGTGAAACAATTATTAGTTACTCCCACTATTTTTGACAAAAATGTTTTCCTAAGATATAAGTTTTTTTCTCTTCAACTTATTGGATAATTTTTGATTTTAAGTCGTTTTGAAATGTTTGGTAAAATTAATAGTACTATGTTTTATAATAACACCCTCTTCATATACTTTGTCCCTTTATGTAAGAAATTTTTGGATTTTTAATCACATTAGTTATATTTCTTTATCAACATATTTTTAATTATTTTATCAACTTTTTCTATAACTTACATAAATACTAGTATGACCCGTAAAAAAAACATAAATACTATGACAAACAAAAAAAATTATCTCTATTGAAAAATAAATTTGTAAATAATATACTGTCAATAAATTTATCGTTATATTATTATTAATTTTCTTAATTCTCATGATTTGTTCAATAAATCATTTATTTAGACACAATGGCAGTATAGTAATTTTATTTTATTTTTAAAAAAACAATACGGAGTAATAAAGTTTGTTTAGACTTAGTTGTCCATTTTAATAATGTTTTCTTTTTCTTTGAAAAAGATCCTTTTTCTTTGAAAAAGATATTAAAAAAATATATGAAAAAGTTGTTAAAAAAACAAATCAGGGTTTACTTGTTAAAAAAGCATCTATATAAGTATCACAAGTGAAGTAAAGAAAAGTTGGAGTTTTTCAAAGAAGAGTGAAACATCAATTGGCATTGAGGAGCAATAGAGGTAAGTTTTTTATTCATATTATCAATGATGATTCCCTGTATTATTGTTGATAAATTTAGCGTTGATTGTCAATTGTAATCCAAGCTACCCAGACATTCTTATGAATCTTTATTAAAAGTGTTTAATAAATTTGATACTTTATCAGCTAAGTAGTTTGGGTTACAATTGGCAATCAACGTTAAATTTATCAACAATAATACAGTGAATCAAAATAAATTTAATATTTTATCAATTTTTGACATACTAATTCCAACAAATAGAATACAAACAAAGATTATTCTAATATGAAATTAGGGTTCATATATTTAAGTCTAAACATGATTTTTATATTAAAAGTGAAATTTAACTCATTTTATATAAAATATTCAAATATAAATTACTCTATAAATTTTTTTTAGAACATCAAATTATGATAATTGGTAGTGATTTTTCTCTCCAATTTATTATGAATCTGAAATTTAAATCGAAATAACATTCAACCTACTACAATAATTGGTTGTATTTCTTCCTCCAATTAATTATGAATCTGAATTTTAAATCGAAATAATATTCAACCTAGCTTTATAATGACATCTTGAAGAATAATTAATTCAGAATCAGAACCAAATTTTTTTTTTTTTTTTTTTGCTTTCATTCAAAACCAAATCTTGATCACACATAATTAAGAAGAAAGAATTTTTGTTATTTAGTAGATACAGACAAGTGAGTGAGGATCAAGCGCGTGGCGTGGCGTCGCGTCACAGTCAATGTACTATAAATATAGTGGAATAGCATCAGTCTTTGCTCTTTTTAGTTCTTGGTTTTGTTTTACTTCTTCAGCAAGTTTTTCGTTCTTTCTTCTTCTTCTAATTTTCTCTCCCAAAAACATTTTCTCGAGAAAATCTCACGCGAGAGAAAATGCTTCATTTGTCTCTTCCTTATCTTCCTCCACCGCCACCTCGACCTCCAAACGCTGCTATCGTTGTTGCTATTACCGTCGCTATTTTTCTTCTATCTCAAAATCACTTTTAGTACATTCTTGATTTTAGGTTTAGAATCTTCTTCTTGATCTTGATACTTCTAAAATCGTTCTTGTTTTTGTAAATTGCATTTCAAGTTCTGTTTCTTCAAGAACACTATTCCGATTCTTGATAGTATTCTTGCATTTTGTTTCACTTACTATTTTGAGAGTGAGGATTTTCCCGAGAAAATGTTCCAGGAAAATCGATATTCCGCATTAGCACTTTCTACTTCCGATGGTTACGTCAAAGATCCTTCCAAGTAAACTTCAACTTGTGATTAATTATACTAATTAATTCTTATTATGTTCTTGATCCAACCTAATTAACCGTATTGATTCACGGCATGTTTTTAGCCTGTTCTGTTTTTAGTTTGTTATTACTTTATTATAAATATTATTATTTATTAATTATTGTGTCAACAAATTATTATTTTGTTCTAGATCCGTACAATTACAACATACTTTAATCTAATCTGTTATTAGTTTGTTATTATTTCATTATTAGCTGTACAAAAATTATTATTATTATTATTAATAATTAATAATTAATTAATTATCTATTTGGCAGTTGAGAAACTTAAGTCATCTTATAAACCGTTTAACTATATTTCCGCTTAATTTTAATTGAAAAAAGGTTTGGACTTGGTTCACTTTTTAATAATAACCAAACGCTTTATTATTTGGTGAGGATATATAGTTATGTAACTTGTGTTGACACATTGACTTAGTTAAGTAATGCATTAACTTGTATCAATATAATCAAGACTGTTTTAATTTGGTGTTGCAGAAGGTCAAGAATTTCATACACAAGGGAGTTTCTTCTCTCTTTAGCCAAAGCTAGTGATAGAACATTGAAATTTCAAAGGGAGATTCGGCTTAAAATGGCTTGGTAACGAAAAACCCTCTTCTTCTCTACATTGTGTTTTTTAATAGATTGTGTATTAAGGATATAGTTGCTTAATTTTTTTACTGTTTCTTGATCAGTGTGTTTGAAAATTCACTTGGCCTCCCCTCGCCTTATTGTGAACTCGGTAAGTACTGTTTATCACTTTGGTTTACGACTGATCATTTGATTATCTTCTTGCTATTAATGTGTATGCATGAATTAATTCTGAACAATCTTTGCATATTGTGACTTGTTTAAAGAAAGTATTTAAAAGCGTTTATGCTTTGAAACAGATTCTGATTGTGAGCAAGAAAAGCGTCAAGATTCTGCTCCTAAGGTTCCGGATAATGTCAATTTTCTGCATAAGAGTAATGAACCATATCTGCCTCCATGTCGCAACAAGGTCTGATTTTAGGTCTATTTAGAATATGCTTATCTTATGCTATCTGCAAATATGGTTTAGTTTCTTGATGAGTAAGGTAGATTTAGGCATTCAAATATGGTTTGTTTTCTTCATGAAGTAATTAAGGTAGATTTAGGCATTCAAATATGATTTGTTTTCGTGATGAAGTAATTGAGATAGATTTAGGCATTCAAATATGAATTGGTTTCTTGATGAAGAAGGTTCATAACATCCTGTTTTTCAGGCACTATCTTCTTCAACAGGAGACAGCAATGGCTCGCTTAATAGTAACATATCTGGATCTTCTGAGTGTACAAGTAAGGAGCAAGCAGAACCAATGATCCCTGATGTCCAAATTCAACAGGAGTTGGAATCAAAATCTTCCAATATGAGCCTAGAAGATGGTTCAACTTGTATCCCTGGTCTAGTATTGCCTGATGAGGACACTTTATGTTTATTTACATATGATGGACCTTTATGGACGTCTGAAGTGGAAACTCTGGATGTGATTGATAGTTTGCCTGAAGTGGAAACTCTGGATGTGATTGATAGTTTGATGTCTGCCCCTGATGAAAGTAATCCAATTGAAGATGATTTTGATTGGGATGTGGACTCGGATGACCCAACTTTTGCTATGATTAAGAATCTAGTGGAATCCGTACTCGATGGTGATGACGATTATGATGATGGTTATTATGATACTGGTTCTGATTCTGGCTTTAATTCTGACTTTGAATATGATGGTTCCCTTATGGATGACATTATGGTGAAGCTGGTGCAGCATGGAGCCAGACTTGCTCACATGTATCTTTCTACCCCGCAGTCTAATTCTAATCAGATGAATCCAGGAACGGATCAACAAGATCATAATCGTTTTCTGAGAAGCTCCACTGATCCAGCTGTACACTTGTTTTCCCAGCATTCCCAATGCCACAAAATTTATCAACATTCCCCTCTTTATGACAACGGTGAGCTTAGAAGATTTGGTCTTGGAGCTGGTGAATCAATGTTCCAACAGGGGAAAATGCAACCACAGTTGCCTGCATTTGACAAGGTGGCTTCATGCAAGGAGAAACCAATTCCAATGCAGAATTGGTTTGAATATGAGAGCCAGAGCTATGACAATTCTGTAAATGGACATCATGGTAAGGAATTGCTTGCATAATGTTTGGTTTGAGTCATGAATGCATAACTGAAATTTTAAATTGTGTTTTAGTTACTAATTTTTTATCGTAATAAACATGGTTAGATTCTCATGGTTATGGCAATATAGATCAAGCAGAAGTTGACAAATACGCAGACTTGAAAGCAAGTAAGTTCTTAGGGGGATTCTACAAGTAGCAGACTTTCTACTGTGTTCAGCAGTCACTCAGTAGCTGAGACGGACAAAGGAATTATCATGATGAGTAGAATGTGACTATGGTTTGCTTTAATTTTTCATATTTTCTTGTGATGTAGTCATGTAGGCTCTGAAGTTTCTTTAGTAGATTTCTCTAGCTACATTTTTAGTTACTGTTCTATATCTGTGGTTGTTTTAGACTCTTATTCTCGGATAATGCGTTTGTTTTAGACTTTGATATTCTTTTTGGTACATATATACTCCCTGTGATCTCAATAAGTAAACTTTTACTTTTCAAGTTTATTCATGTATGACTCAATACATTAGCTATTGAATGAATCTAGAAAGTAAAAATGTGCTTATATATGATACAAGATGTAATACTTGATTGGTGAATTGAATTTGTTTAACTTTTTTTTTTTTGAAAAATGAGTTTGATTGAAAATAGTTTTTAGAGATTTGGGTTAAAGATCAAACTAATACAAGTATATGACTTGTTAATATTTTAATTTTTAAATGCAAGCTTAAAAGAACTAATTTTGTTTGCATGGTAAAATCACTTTTGATAAATTATAAAGGTGGTACTGGGTAATGATTCGTGAACACAAATCTTTACACTGTACACCGTAGGACAAACAATTATACGATGATGTTCACCATCTGTCCACAAAAGTGTGTTCTAAATTCTAATAACACCTCAATTATAAATTAACAAAATAAGTGTGTGGGGAGAAGAAGCTCACCTCACCATGTAAGAATCAAAGTCCACTTTGATATATGAATCATTAGTTGGTTTGATGGTGATTGATATCTAACTTGGTAAGAAGAACCACGGTTCGATCTCTGTAAGTGCAATCGAAAGATGGTTGAAATCACTTGATATCAAAATTGATTCCGAATCAAATTAAACTGGGTGTGAAAGAAAAAATAAACTACTTAATATATCCTTTCCCTTTCCATTCTTTCTTTGTTGTCGGGCTAATTGTGTGCTTTTGTTTCTCTTCATTTTGTCTTTATTATTGAAATTTCTTGTGTTGTGTTAAATCACTTTATCAATCGATAGACTTTTTTTTACAAACTTATCAATCGATATACTTATCTAACGTTTGGCATGCATTCATTTTTTTTTGTTACATTTGGCATGCATTCATTGATGTCAAGTAACAAAAACAATTTTGAGCACGTCAATTTGGTTTTGAAAGAAAAATAGATTCCTTACAGCCAAATAAAGACCGTAGCATTTCTCAGTCTTCTGATCGATAATATAATTTTTATTTATTTTTTGAATTATTAGTCAACACCGTTCAATTTTAATCATAAGTTCTAAAACATTGTGACTATATGATTGGATGTTCCCTGACTACTAATAATTTAGATCCAATATGGAGTGGACAAGTTAGATTGTACTTGTGCACACTTAATGGCTACTACGATCACTATATACGTTAATTTATCTTGCTCAATGGATATATTTTTAGCATTAAATTGGTATGATGGGGTTTAATAGTTCGACTTTTTTTTTTTTTTGGTGCATAATAGTTCGACTTATTCAAGCTAAAGATTATATGAATTAAAAAATTGAAAGTTCAGAATTCATATTTTAATAAAGATGAAAAATATAAATATTAATAATTAATTACTGATTTTATCCGCTTAAAAAAAATGGTATAATCTAACTTTTAAATAAATTAGATTAGATTAGATACCTCAAATATAGTAGTCATTAATTGGATATCTCATACAAAATTCCTTTACGACAAAGAGGACATGTTTAGATCTACCTCCCAAAACGGATGCATGGGAAAACGGCTATATTTACAAGGGAGCGGATCATATCATAATAAGTTGGATAAACAATTTGTTTTACAACTTATAATATAAGTGTTTGTGAATAAGCTATTTTTTAATGTAAAATAAAATAAAGTCAAATTATTTTCATATAAGGTCCGTTTTAATTTATCTTTTTAACTTATGAAAATAGCTTATATAAATAAATAAAATTTAATGTTATTTCATAAGTTTTTATTAACAAAAAATTGTATCTTTATAAATTATTTTCACATAAACCATCTTAAAATATTTATAATAATGCATAAAAACTTATTTATTCGTATAAATTATTTAACATAAATTTAAAAATAACTCAATCTAAACAAGCTCATAATCTATATATCATTTTCGTAAGATATCCTAAATAGCTTATATAAAACTAAACAAGAAACAATTTATGAATTTATATCATAAATCATTTTCTATAAGTTTTTAAAAAAGTGTCACAAGTATTTATCTCATAGTACTAGTATAAGTATAAGTTTAACAATTCAATCCAAACATGTGCTATTAATTATATGACTTTATTATATGTTGACCTTGTCTTACTTTCCTTAAAACATAGTAAATCCAATGCGCGTGATACATCATGATTGAGGATAAGGGGCAGACGCGGAAACAGATGAACCACAAAAACACATGTATGTAGGCCAAGAGTCATTCATACCAACGCCTCCAAAAGTGTCTGGGCCTGAGCCCGGGCCCTTGCTCTCAAACGTAGAAGCAACGTGTCCATGCCTTCTTGGAAACTTTCATTTGCTCTTTTGTTGAATATACTAATTTGGCATTATTTACTTTAGAAAATAAATCTATATATTAATATTAAATAAAAATAAAGTTAGACAATATAATGGCGGACTGCGATGATAAGAATTGATTTTGATATAATTGATTCAGTAAAATTAATTCTGACCAAAATTAATTTTGAGTTAAAGTGGTTTATGTTTGGATAAATTGATGCAAAAGTGTGTTTAACTAAAAATTTAAATGTAACCAATCGTTAGTTGGTTCAGTGGTGATTGGCGCTGAACTTGGTAGGGAGGACCACGGTTCGATCCCCCGCAACTGCGATCGGGAGGGGGCTGGAACCACTTGATGCCAGAACTGACCCCCAAACCAGATTCAACTGGTGGTGAAAACCGAAAAAAAAAAAAAAATTTAAATGTAAAAATCAATTCTAAAGTCATAAGATATGATTTCTAACTTCAAGTAGAATCAATTCTTGAGGCAAAATCAATTATACTTTTGGAAAACTAAACAAATCAGAATCAATTATACATGTTCAGAATCAATTCTAACTACTCCTAAATTACGAAACATATAAGATTGATTGTCTTCATATACATGATCGAATGTGAACAGAACGAATGTTAACAGAATTAAACATCATCTAAACTTCGATAAAGATAGATTTAAAAGTAAATATTTTACGATCACTTTTTTGTAATATCTAAAATAATGACAATAACAACAATATTAGTTTGATTTTTATTATTGCCCTCATTTGTATTTTATTTTTTGTCAAATCAACATCAATAGAAATTGTGATTGATCCTTTCATGTTTTATGGAACACCAACATATGCTGGCTATTATAATCAGATGAGACCACAGTATAATCCTTATTACAATGCTGTAAGCGTTGAAGAGGATCCTAATGGTTGTGTCATCATCTAAATTTTTTATATTAAGTTTGATATACAAGAAAATATCAATATATTTATCTTTTTGCTTTTTGTTTTATGATTGGATAAATTGATGCAAAAGTGTGTTTAACTAAAAATTTAAATGTAACCAATCGTTAGTTGGTTCAGTGGTGATTGGCGCTGAACTTGGTAGGGAGGACCACGGTTCGATCCCCCGCAACTGCGATCGGGAGGGGGCTGGAACCACTTGATGCCAGAACTGACCCCCAAACCAGATTCAACTGGTGGTGAAAACCGAAAAAAAAAAAAATTTTAAATGTAAAAATCAATTCTAAAGTCATAAGATACGATTTCTAACTTCAAGTAGAATCAATTCTGGAGGCAAAATCAATTATACTTTTGGAAAACTAAACAAATCAGAATCAATTATACATGTTCAGAATCAATTCTAACTACTCCTAAATTACGAAACATATAAGATTGATTGTCTTCATATACATGATCGAATGTGAACAGAACGAATGTTAACAGAATTAAACATCATCTAAACTTCGATAAAGATAGATTTAAAAGTAAATATTTTACGATCACTTTTTTGTAATATCTAAAATAATGACAATAACAACAATATTAGTTTGATTTTTATTATTGCCCTCATTTTTATTTTATTTTTTGTCAAATCAACATCAATAGAAAATCATGATTAAAAAAAGACACAAGTTTTTGTTTTTAGATGACGATGTTGGTCATTGTTGTTACTTTGAGCAATTTTTAATTCTATGGTGGGGCTCAGCTTTATGATTTTTCAAAAAGATAAATTCTACCGTAAACCACTTTGATAAATAATATATCGTAGACTATTATTTGAAAATCATTAAAAACTCAAACTATAAACAATTTCGACCGTATATTTTAGATCGAACAATTCAAATTTAAAAATATATGAAATTTTTAAAAAATATCCTCCACTTTATGATTTGATTCACACGTACGTTTCAGAGTTCCAAGAAGGAACGGTATACTATTTGTCTTGACTCTTGACTTGTTTGGGTTGACACTGCCTCTCTCATCACCTCCTCTCCTTACTATAAATAAGCTTCAAAGAATCATATCTTCACCTCATAACTTCATTTCCAATTTAAAAAAAAAAAAAACTTTCTCTTCAAATCACCACTTCAATATTTGCATCAAGAGTTCTTTTACCTCAACACTCTCATCTAATTAAGAATCTTCAAGAAAAATGAAGGTCAGTGCTACTTTACTTTTATCTTCATCATAGTTGTACTTTCTTTGAAAAAATTTCTAGATTGAATTGAAGTTGTTATTTGCTATAAAGAAAGTGAATTTTCAATTTCTAACAACTACTTGATTTTTATGTGACAGAAAGTTGTGCTAAAGTTGGATATACATGATGACAAAACCAAGCAAAAAGCTATGAAGACAGTCTCTGGCATTTCAGGTATTGATCTATACCCGATTTATACCCGATTTCAAGTTCGGTATTTTAGATTTAAAAATAAATAAATTGAAATATGACTAGACGGTTTAATTGTGACTGATTGCGTAAGGTCGCACTGCACACGAACCAAATTCGTAGCATGAACGATTAATTGATTTTTTTAGTGACATATACTAAGATTGTATTTGTAATAATATGTTGCAGGGGTTGAGTCAGTTTCCGTGGACATGAAAGATCAGAAATTAACCTTAATCGGAGATATTGATCCGGTACGTGTAGTGGCTAAGCTAAGGAAGATTTGTCATGCAGACATAGTTTCAGTTGGACCAGCTAAAGAAGAAAAGAAAGATGAACCTAAAAAGGATGATAAAAAGGATTCAACAAAAAAAGAAATTGTGATTGATCCTTTCATGTTTTATGGAACACCAACATATGCTGGCTATTATAATCAGATGAGACCACAGTATAATCCTTATTACAATGCTGTAAGCGTTGAAGAGGATCCTAATGGTTGTGTCATCATCTAAATTTTTTATATTAAGTTTGATATACAAGAAAAAATCAATATATTTATCTTTTTGCTTTTTGTTTTATGATTTTGAAAAGTAGTTTGATGTATAGTAGTGTTGGAATTGGATTTTCCATCCGGTTTGGATCCTTACATGAGCGACCCTTGCTTCCTTATTTTTTTTGCAGTTTTTAATTCATTACGGAACAAGTTAGCAGATTGAATTTATAGTATTTGATAAAATTAACGGTTGAATTAACTTATAAGTATGAAATGAAATAAAAAAATATATATTTAATTTTTTCAAGTAAAATAATAGGGGTAAAATCGGAAGAAAATTTGATAAACTATAAACTCATAAGCTACTTGAAATAACGTTTGAAAAATAAATTATAAGCTCTTTTTTAAAAACCATTACAAATAGCTTTTAGCTTATAAGCTAAACACTAAAAACCATAAGTTAGCTTATTTGTCTTCACAAACAGAACCTATATCTAATAATAAGGTTCTCCATATGAGAATGTAATTAAAAAAAGCCCACTAAACATATTGAAGATTGTACCTTTTTTGTTGACAGTATGTACATCACACCTTTGATCATTGCATATTTTTAATGTAGCCTTTCATATATCTTTCATTTGAGTTTCGGAAAAATATCGTCACAATCTGGAGACTTTCCACCTCTTTTCCAAACACCGTCACAATTAAGTTTTATCAAACTGTTAGGGGTTTTTTTTTCCAGCCTATGTAGATTGTATACTTTATTTGAAGATTCCTATGAGACAAGTTGACCACAAATTCATCTCTCTAGTAAGATTTTGAATTGCCAAAATAGGATTCTTTGAGAGATGAAAATCAACTTCAAAAATAGATTTGTTACTCCTTTTCCACAAGAACCAACATGTGGTCATGAAGGTTGTCTTTCAGCTCGTAATAATAGCTTCAATCCCGAGCTTGTTGATGTTATTGAAAATTCAGCTCATGCAATCAAAAATAAAAAAATTAGTTATAAAATTAGATGGAACTAAATAAAGCCATACCTGAGAACAATTAAATTAGTTTTAAAAGAGAACAATTAAATCCCTAACAATAATTAATTCCTAACAATAACTAAAAACAGACAATTTAGTCTTTGACAAAAATTAGTATAGAACAATTAAATCTCTACCACGTAAAAATATTCTTAATTAAATCATCATTTTATAATGTAAAAAAGGGAGAATAATAGTATCTCAATTAAACTCCAACAATATTTAAATTGAATCACCATAATATCCATAAAATCTCAAATCCAAAATATAACATTAAAAAATATTATCAATAATAAATTGGTCAAAGTGGTAAGAATTTTGACCTCCTTAAACATACTTATGCGTATGGAAAAAAATCAATTAAAAGGGGAAAACCACCTTATATACTCTACATATTTTCCGACGGAGATTAATTATCACTAACGCCGATTTAAACTTCATACCAATATTATAATAATAATAACATTAGAAAACATCAATATATATCATCACAAAACATCCACAAACCACTATCAATCTTTCAACTTGAGTATGATTTGATTTATGTACAAATGATTGTTCCAAGAAGGAACGGTATATTGGAATTTTGAAATCAAACAAACTATAGATTAGAAAGAGTCTTATATTTGTACCCAAAAAAAAAAAAAAAGTCATATATTTCAGCTACTTAAGTTTCGTAGAAGACCACACACTTCTTGTCTTGACTATTGTTTTGGTTGACCTGCCTCTGTCATCACCTCTTCCTCCCTTACTATAAAAAAACCATCAAACAATCATCTTCACTTCATAACTTCATTTCATATTCAAAATTTATCTCTTCCTTTCACTTTCTACTTCAATTTGCATCAAGAGTTCTTCTACCTTACCTCTCATATCTCTGAAGCTTACATAAAAATGAAGGTCAGTACTTTAATTACCATGACTAAAATCACTTTCTTTTATCTTCTTTATCATAGCTAAAGCATAGTTAGTGAATTTTCCTAAGAAATTGAGTGTTGAATCCTAACAATTACTTGATTTTTATGTGACAGAAAGTTGTGTTGAAGTTGGATATACATGATGACAAAATCAAGCAAAAAGCTATGAAGGCAGTCTCTGGCCTTTCAGGTATTAAATTCATTGCAATTATGTTTTTTATTTTCTTTTCCATGAAAATTTAAAAAATCCTAATAATCATGTAGCATCAATATCGGTGGTGTGTGCGGTACTGCGGTCACAATCCAATGACTCTATGCAGTCAGTCACATCTAAACTGCCCAATTCAAATTTTAAGTTCGTTAATTTAGATTTAGAAAATAAAATGTAATCTATCTTAAAATTTGATTGGACAATTTAGACATGGTTGATTGCATAAGGTCACATTACGCACAATCCAAATCCGTAGCATCAATGGTTCATTAATTGTTTTTAGTTATGTACAGTACTAAGATTGTATTTGTAATATTGTTGCAGGGGTTGAGTCAGTTTCAGTGGACACGAAAGACCAAAAATTAACCTTAATCGGAGATATTGATCCGGTACGTGTAGTGGCTAAGCTAAGGAAGATTTGTCATGCAGACATAGTTTCAGTTGGACCAGCTAAAGAAGAAAAGAAAGATGAACCTAAAAAGGATGATAAAAAGGATTCAACAAAAAAAGAAATTGTGATTGATCCTTTCATGTTCTATGGAACACATACACATGCTGCCTATTATAATCAGATGAAACCACAATATAATCCTTATTACGGTGCTGTTAGCGTTGAAGAAGATCCTAATGGTTGTGTCATCATCTAAATTTTTTATATTAAGTTTGATAAAAGAAAAAATCAATCCCAAAAAAATCAATATATTTATCTTTTTGTTTTATGATTTTGAAAAGTAGTATGATGTATAGTAGTGTTGATTATAATCAAGGCTTGTGAGACTATTCTTTCATATCTTCTTTGTATGGTTATGGTTCATTCTTGACTAATATAAATTATATGATAGTCTAAATTTACATTTCAATTTTCTAGAATTATTTCTTTTGACAATAATTCTCAAGACAATTAAATGATTGAATTTTTTTTAATATTAACCTTCTGATTTCTAAACAAAGTACTAACCACCAACATTTTCCCCATTCCCAACTTTAGCAACAATACTTGCCTTACAAGGGAAAGTAGACAAGAGACAAAACCATTCACTAGGTGTGGTTCTTAACGGTTTAGATGCTCTCTTAGCTAAGATGTGGAAATCTAGGGCACCGTCTGAAGTGATAGTTTTCTCTTGACAATTACTTCATGATAGAGTGTCGACCAGACAAAATCTTCTCAAGCGTAGAGTGATGCTTTATGCGCCTTTTGTGGGTCTTCAATCGAAGCGGTTGATCACCTTCGCGTTACTTGTGTTTCTGTTTCTCCTGTTTGGTATTCTATCTTTAGGTGGTTGGGTTTTCGGTTTGTATCTCCCATAAGTGTTAGTAGTGTTTTTCAAGGTTTTATAGACTTTGGGAGGGGTAGAAAGAATAGACTAGGGTAGTTGTTAATTTGGCATGTTATTGTTTGGGCTATCTGGAACTCTCAGAATGATGTCATCTTTGCGAGAGGAACTGTTTCTGTCGATTCTTTGGTAGATAAGGTGAAACTTTCATCGTGAAAGTGGTATCTGACTAAAAACCCTGGTATCGCCGGCTTCTTTTATGAGTGGGAGGTGCAACCTATCTTGTGTTGGAACCGATAGCAGTGGGTGATCTGCTGGTTGTGTGTGCCGTTGCTTTTTGGTGGTGATCGGCCTGTTCTTTGTCGATCTTCTCTTCGTCTTTATTTTTCCCCTTTGTCAGATGTCTTGGTTCAGATGGTTGTAGTTTTGGGAATGTATTTCTAATACACTTCCTTATTTAATTTTATTGTTTCTCTTATTATAATATATATATTTATCTAGGCCATTAAAAAAAATGACATGTTACTATGTTAGTATGCTAATTTTTATTTTTAATTTTGTCGAATCAATATTGATTAAGTTATTGTAACACAAGTAAAAACTTCGATGACTTTGAACTTCTACTTAAAAAAAATGAAATTTCTCGTTGAAATTTTAATACATTACAACATAAATCACTAGAAGAGTCAAATAAATAGATCTTAGAAGAGTTGACTTAATAATTAAATTACTGCACTTCTACAATGCTCATGGAAAAGGAAGTTGTGGATAATCTTTTTGAGGGTTGCTGGCGAAGTAAGCAAATTCAGCATTGTAGATCTCAACCATGAATTAAATATATCAATTGGGTCATTGATCAGAAACTTCCATTTTCAAATTTTCACATTTTTTCCCCTTAATTTTGAAACAAAGACAAAATTACAAACACTTATGTCAATTAATTCATGTATAGACCCTAAAAAAAATGATTAATAATTAAACTTGAACACAAGTGTCTTATACTAACTAAGTGACCAATCACAAATTTTTTACAAGACTTGAGTTGACTTATTCTCTCTCTCACTCTATATTTATTTTTTTTTTCCTTTTAAATACCTTCAAGCTGAGCTTAAGTTTCATTACACCAATCCTTATAGCTTCTCCCTCACTCACAGTTTCTACTGCTCTGTTTGTTTGCATCAATGAATGTTAGATTTTGTACCCACTAGTTTGTACTATTTGTTGTTATGATCCAATTAAATGAATTAAAATTATTTTTTTTGTTAATTTTTTTCTCACTTAGTTTTTCTCTGTTTTTAATCCCATGCACAACTCATCAATCAACTAGAATCTTTATTTTTGTTTTTCCTAGTACAATTACTTGACATTCAAAGTTTAAGATCTCATGCCATACATTCAACCTAGGCTTCTCCTTAATTGCATTAAAAAAAATGTTCTTAGGGATTTTTTAAAAATATGTTTTAATTCTATGCAAATATACAATATTTATAGTTTTAATCTATATAAAAATTTAGTCCATTCAACTATACCACTTTACCATTGATGATCAGTGTTTTAGTCTTTACGAAATTTATTATATTAAAATTTGTCGTGTAATATTTATTTTTTTAAAATAAAATATTCTACCTAGATCAATTACAATTAGAAATATTTTTTTTACCAAGATTTATTTTTTCATGGTTAGAAGTGATTTTAAGGGGTCTAACTTCTAACAATCCTCTGATTTATTCCATGGCAGAAAATAGTGCTGAAAGTGGAAATACACGATGACAAAACAAAGAAAAAATCCATGAAAGCAATCTCTAAGATTTCAGGTATTGAATTTCAATCACTTATCACTTTAAATTATTTTTATATTTTCTTTGTTATTTCATACTTACAAAATTAGAGAAAAATCAAAGAAAATAAAATAAACCATGGTTTTTTGTAGGGGTTGAATCAGTGTCTTTGGATATGAAGGAACATAAATTAACCTTAACTGGAGACATAGATCCTGTGGATGTAGTTGGAAAATTAAGGAAGTTGTGTTGTCCTAAGATACTATCTGTTGGACCAGCAAAAGAGCCTAAGAAAGAAGAGGAAAAGAAGGGCAAAGAAGAGAAAAAGGATCAAAATAAGAACTCAGGAGTTGATTTTGTGAAGGAATATTGTGAAGACTATCATTATCCTATCATGATGAAACAAACACATTACTACTATACTAGTGTGGAAGAGAATCCTAATGCATGTGTCATATTCTAAAATTTCAGAATAATTGGAAAGAAAAAAATGTGCATTGTTTTTAGTGTGTTTTTTGCATTCTCATTCTTCTTTTCATAAGGGATTTCCATGAGAATTGGAGTTATGATGTAATTGTCTCGTGCGTTTATAGATTTGGCTCGTTCAATTTCAAATCATTTATTGAGATTGCTTATAATTTATTTTTAGTGATTATACAATATGAACCGGCTGATCGCAGACAATGAATTTAATTTGTAAAAGTAATTTTATATGTTTGAATTGAATGGAGAGTTTTTTTTTTTATATAAGAGACAATTGAGAATGTTAATTGTATAAAAATGTATGATCTTACATTACTTTATGTTCTGGACTGGGCCTTTAAAGGCCCACTCTCCTCAAGAGATGGGCACAGCCCACTAAAGACACGATCCATAACCATAGGTTAATGGTCGCAGAATCCCTGCATATTGTAACGGCCGACCACCGGAATGATGAGCATTAACTGCTCATTATGGCTCTTCAACCGTTTTTCGACAGCGACTCAATGGACATTTATTGCCCATTAGGGGTCTTGGCCTAGCGCTGGGGGCTATATATACTTCTCACTCTGAAGGAGTCAAGTACGCATTCTTACCTCTGAAAACCGCAAACTTACACAAATTACTGACTTGAACGTCGGAGTGTATACATGTACACAACTCTATTCCGCTTCAACAATGGACTTGCTCGTTTGACAAACACCAACGAAATCGACTCTGATTAGGTTAGATCACTTTATATCAAAATGAGCATGATTATGATGACGAGAGGACAATTGATAAAGATGTGACTCATCATACAATGACATGAGTTACTATGAGAGATTTATTAGTGAGTCACACATAAGTTATTTTGTAAACACTCCATTGAGTCATAAAGATCTACTTTGATTTTTATGAACTCTTGAGGTTACACTCATGAAAAAAAAAAATTGATTTTGTGTATCATATCACTATAGTGAAAGTCCAAGTGGTCCAAGCTCCTTGACGGATAGACTCTAGCTAGATATTTTAATCCCAATATTCTTTTAATCAATTTTCAAGTTTCTTTGAAATAAAATTATTATAAAATATATACCAGTTTACAAGTGGAATGAAAGCTCCATGTGTTAACACGGTTTAACTTGTAATTTAACATTTATATATTGTCTCTTTTATAAGTCTTAACTCATCGTTATAAACAAGGTACAAGTTGTATTGTATGTATGATATGTTTTTTAAAAAAAATATAGTTATTTCATTGTTCATTGTTCATTCACCAAACGGGGATCTTTTTCATATGATATTCTGGCTATAAACTTTTATACTAGTAAATTATTAATTAAGTTGACTCTTCTTCATCAATAGTAGACGACACTGGTCTGATTAGTTGGGATCTGTCTAAATTAATCTAATCTATTTAAACAAATCAAATGAAATGGTTCTCATTAATCAACGTGTTTAGATAGTAATGAGATCTAGAATTGTTGACTTCCTTGATAAACTATTATAGGATCACATGCTTCTTAACTTATTTACTACATAAGTATGTGGTAGATAATAAGGACAAAATTCAAGGAAGGTCATCAATTAGAAAAATTACTTTTGTCTTTCTATAGATTATTCGCAAGTCCTACGAAATAACTATTTTATTTTTCCGTTACTTAAGTAATAGATTGTGTAAAAAAGAGAAATTTTGAAAAGTGTCGTCCGTTACTTAATTAGCGGATGATATAAAAATAAAATATGATAGAGTGTTTTAAAGGGATGTTCGCTACTTAAATAGTGAATAAAGTATTTTGATAAATTTGTAAAACGCGTGAGAAAAATAGTAGGATGCCAAAAGTAATTATTTTCCTCAATTAGAGTTGTGTGTGTGTTGGTTTTGCCTGATGGACCAGCCACATATGAATGGGTCCGATAGCCAGGAAGCCCATATTTTAATAGAATTGTTCATTTTCCACCCAGAGTTTTCATTTTTGTTTTTGAATAAATATTTTAGAACGCATTTTTGGAAAGTTTTTTGTCTTGAAAAAATTTCAAAATTTATTTCCGAATTTGAACTAGAAAAATTTTAGAAAATTTCGAATTTCTTTTGACTATATGTTATGTGACCTTATCATCTCATGATTCTTCACATTAGTCCTTTCATTAGATCAAATTATTATGTTCCTTCATAATTTACACGTAGTAACTTTAAAATTGAACCGCAAATAATGTTAATACGAGTTTGAAATTCAACAAAATCTAAAACATCAAGAAGGCAAAAAAGAAGAAATAACATAATTTCTCAGTGAAATTATTCTGGAATTAGTAATATGGTTCCATAATCAAATTCAAAGGTAACTAACTCAAATTGATTTATAGCTGTGTGTATCTTTTTTATCATCAAAGAAAAAATGTCCTAAATGAAAAAGAAAAAGGCCAATGAAGTGGGCCTAGTGACAGTACACAGTAGCTCTTTTACTTTCTTATTCTTGGGCTTCGCCTAGGGGGACCAATAGTGATTTTGAAAAAGACTTCTAAAGCAACATAGTATGCCCCTTTTTTATCTCATTCTACTTTGACCAAGTAAATCATGTAAAAATTGGTAATAACACACAACAAAGCAAGCACAAGCAATCACTATGGTAACATTAATAATGCTAGCTTAAAAATAAAACATTGCTACTAAGGAAAAATGTTCATGTAGTCATCTTCTTGTTAAGTAATTTTTCTTTTATATTTGATTCTCTTCGTGTGGTTTTTTAAATCTAAAATCAATCGTAAAATTCTACCATTGCATTAGTATTATATTTGTCCATATAAAGATTTTATTTTGAAAAACAATACAGAAAATGGATCATGTTAAATATATCTTTTCCAGCTTAACCAAATGTCATGAGTACAAATTTTACTATAAAAATGTAACAATGTTAAAACTCTTAAAAGATAGTTTTCCCTTTTATTATGGTCATACTGATTTGCCATATTAATTTCTACCGTTACACAAGGAGAACAAAGTAGTCAAGATCGAAAGCCGGATCGCACGATCCTCGTATTACGATCTTTAATCAACCTACCGATATATTAAATCTCGTGTTCAACTACAAAGGCGGAGGATATTCAATTTTGATAAAATAAAATATATATAAAACACTTCCTTCTCTTGATTATTACCAAATAGTTGTACACATACATTTCCAAATTCATGATTATGTGAGGCCTCTTTTTCCCTTTAATTTTCTTCTATAGCCTAACTTTTGTCAAAGCACACAACAAGAATCTAACCGACCACAAAACAAAGTTCTACTTTATTTCTCCACAAGTTACCCGCTCTATAATTCCCTCCAACCATACTATAGACTTTAATAATTAACTACCAATTAATACCATAATATAATATATACATAAAAAACAACAAACATCACCAAATATAGTTTTGAAACTCCAACATGGGAAACTGCTTTGTTGGGACCATGACAGATTCTAATGCAGCAATCAAAGTAATAACATCAAATGGTGGAATCATGGAATTCAATGCTCCAATAACAGTAAGTTTCATCACCAAAGAGTTCCCTGAACATGCCATATTCAGAAGCCATGATCTCTTTTGGAAACCATTAAGCCAATTCGATGAGCTAGAGGCAGGACAATCATACTATTTGCTTCCAATCAACAACAACAATATAGAAGCTTCATGTTATGATGAACATGTTGTTAGACAAGGACATGTTAGATCTCATAGTGTTCCGGCAACCTCGTATCCCGCACCATATAGAATGTCTTTAGATTACAATCATCAAGGAATGAGGTTTCTCAAGAAATCTTCTGTAGAATCATCTTTGTCTAGTAGTAGTAGGTTTTGGAAAGTGAAGTTGGTGATTAGATCTGAACAGTTGGTGGAAATTTTGGCACAAGAAGCTAGAACAAAAGAGTTGATTGAGAGTGTAAGAATTGTAGCAAAATGTGGTGACATTAATTCATCTGCAGCTGAAGACATTGTTTCTGATCAATGGAGCATTTCAAACACCAGTTGGAGCATTTCATCTAAAACAAATTAAACAAGTAATTTGTTTTGAAACATTATTGTCTTTTTTCTGTCTCATTTCTTAAATATTACTTTGCTTTAATACTTTTTTATGTACCATATTTTGTTTCTTCTATAAAATTCAATGTAGATTCACTCTTTTTCATATGATATTGTAGAATTTCTGTGTAAATTCTATGTAGACAACAAGATCCTTTCATGGTTTACTTATCAAAGAAACAAAAAGAGTACACTACAATATCATAAATTTAAGTCATATGTTCATAAATTTAGTTCATATGTTAATAAATATTTATGGATAGATATCAACTTTTTAAATGAATCTCAGTTAATTCAAGAAATTAGTCTCTTCAATTGTGCATAAAGGATATACTGATTTACCAAAAAAGAAATGACGAATTTTATATCATTTAAAAATTAATACTCATAAAACGAATCGTTCGGGAGAACGCGAGTCTGATTCGATAAGAACAATTTTTAATCAAATTCTCCTTATCTTGTAACCAAACTCTAAATTATCGAAACCCTTATATTAATAATAAAGTTAATTCAATAAATTTCATACAACTTAATGATTAGTTTTATTATTTCTAAATAGTTTAGAGAATAAATTGAAAATAGATTAATAAATTTTAGTCAAGTTATTAGTCTTTTTTTTTTTTTTTTTTTTTTTTTTATGTTGACCTTGTAAAATTCCACAAGAAAGAACATCATATAGCTTGGCCTCAGACTCGAAGATCAAACACTGTGAATTATCAAAAACTGCAAAAAAATTCATCAATGGCTTCTTCTTCTCCAATCTTCATATCCACAGAGAATTTACGATCCATCCTCACCCATCAAACTCTAATCAATCACATCCAATCCAATCTCCCCAAAATCTCATCTTTTCTTCAAACCCCAATTCGTCAACACTACAATCTCTCTCCTTCCTCTTCCCTTCTCCTCATGCCATCTTGGTCTTCTTCCTCTTCATACCCTTACATTGGTGTCAAACTCGTAACCCATTTCCCTCAAAATTCTTCAATCAATTTACCAGGTGTTCAAGGTAGCTATGTCCTCTTCAATTCAATAACTGGTCAAACTCTTGCTTCAATGGATTCAACTGAACTAACACTTTTCAGAACCTCTTGTGTTTCTGGTTTGGCTTCTAAGTATTTATCAAGAGATGATAGTGAAGTTCTTGTTATGGTTGGTGCTGGTAATCTTGCACCACATTTGATTAAAGCTCATTTTTCAGCTAGACCTAGTTTGAGAAAAGTTTTGATTTGGAATAGGACAGTTGAAAAGTCGGAAACTTTAGCGAAAAAATTGAGAGAAAGTAACGAATTTTCGCTTTCGGGGTTGAGTTTTGAGGGGGTTGGAAATTTGGATGAGGCTGTTGGATTTGGGGATATTGTGAGTTGTGCTACTAATTCTGAGACACCACTTGTGAAAGGTGAGAGGTTAAAGATTGGAGCTCATTTGGATTTGGTTGGTTCTTTTAAGCATTCAATGAAGGAATGTGATGATGAAGCTTTGAAAAGAGGGAAAGTTTTTGTTGACAATGAGGCTGCATTGGTTGAAGCAGGGGAGCTTGTTGGTGGTTTTGAAAGGGGTGTGATCAAGGAAGATGAAATTGGGGGAAATTTGGTGGAGCTTATTCGAGGTGATAAAGTTGGAAGAAGCAGTTTAGAAGAAATTACTGTTTTTAAGTCTGTTGGTTCTGCTGTTGTTGATATGCTTGCGGCACAGTTTGTTTATGAGTCATACACAAGGAAATAGGTAATAGTATATTGAATGAATACATAACATAGTTTATGCTTAATAGTTCAATAAGATTTTCAAGTTGGTTTGATAAGATAAGAGAGTTACTTGTACAAGGGGATTTAGTTCTTGTGCAACTTGTAATGTGGACTAGGCCTTGAAATACAAGTTTGGCAAAATAAATGTGATTGATGATAACTTCTATAAATTTAATATCATTTACTCTTATAGTGTAGTCTCTATCTAGAGTCTAGTCTGTTTGATTGTATATAATCTCATAATGCAATGCATCTAAATAGGTTAGCATTAGATAATTATTGTATATAATTGTAGCATGAGTACTTGTGAAAGAGCAAGTGTTAGAATAGCAACTCGGTATAAAAGATAAATGAAACGATAAAAGTCATAAAACACAATGAGATGTGATTTTTGCTTATGAAGTTTGGCTGTGTATCCCTACGTCTCTGACAAGAGAGCAATTGTAATGCCGTCTTATTGATAGTGAAAGGATTAAGGTTTATAGTCTTACAACTCATAAATACTGCAGTCCAAATTACAGCAATACCCCTGAACTGTATTGCGGAAGGCCTCTCTTCGTCCCTGCCCACTTATTAGTACCTATGAGTCATACCCAACAAAATGTTATCAAAGACAAATAACAAATTAGAAGTTTGGTTCAGAATGTAAAGCTTAAAACATGAACATAACAGTCTAATCGAGAGATAAGTTGAGAACATGTAGTTCCTCTCTTGTTCGCGGGTCATGTTGTGATGCCTGAAGAATAGAGTTAGCAGTCATCTTGTTAACTGTATGAAATAGGCAGTGTGATTTGATTAGAAGTGTCATTTTATTGGTGACAGTTATAAACCCATTATCAAAATCCAAGTTACTCTTACTAATCTATATTGAATCGAAGCAGAAACGGTTATCATGATAAGTGTTTATGTATAAGCTCATTGTCATAAGTTGTTTTTATAAGTTCTCTCAAACAGTCTCACAAAACTTATGGCAGTAGATAAGCTCAAATAAGCCAATCTAAACTGACCCATAGTACATAAGTCACAACCCATTAGGCTCTTCCACTCAATAAACTGATCTTGGGAGAGACTTGGTCCATGATGCTCGAGTCAATATCAGTTGCATCATTTGTTTTAATTTTACTTCTTCGAACAGGGGAGAACTAACTCTCTGATTCATATATCATGTGATGGTGAGCTAGTCTTCCTTTACAGGCATTCTGCCATTATTATAGCTTATTGTATATACAAATGTTATTTATATGTTAGTTTCCAGGATTTGATAATTCTGGACCTTGTGCATAAAACTCATTTGATGTCTCTTAGCTTATCAACCGAACTGCCTACTCAACTTCTGCCATTATAGTTGTTAGACTAGTATAGTTAACAGATCTCTTATTAAACTGAGTCCTCTTACCAAGTAAAAGAACCATGAATATAAACAGTGTATGACATACAGGATTTTCTTGATGATGAAAACACCTGAATCTTAATCATCTCCAGTTTGTAGTGTGTGTGTGTGTCTCGTTAATGAGAATATCGGTGTTCTTAGTATTTTTAACATATGTACTATAAAAAATATTGTCAACAATGAGGATGAAATACGAAGTAATTGTTGAGACCAACTGGCCAAGTAGCTCATCTTAATGTTACCATATAGCGATCAACTTAGATGATCTGCTGCTACAAACTTTACTTTCAGAACTCAGGATTGCAAAACATAGAGTCGCCTTGAGAATGAGTGATGCTCTTTGTGGTTGAACACTTGAACTTGTAAGTTAGCCAATAATTCGGCTAATGACTGTCGACACTCAATTTTGTCTAGCAATGTTTGTATATATTCTTTTTTTTTTCAAAGAAATACAAAATAGATGGTGCACCCGAAGAGGTACCTGTTCCTACCACAAGTTCCACCACTATATGAGGTTCATGTTCCACAGAAGATGAAGATGAGGTTCAGGTTCTCACCCAGATGAGAGCAACAGCGATGTCGCAAAGGAAATCCTATCCTTGATCAATTTTGCAGTCAAATCACATATATTTTATGTGAAAATATTTCTCTTAACTTATTAGTATTTGATATAAATTTATGTCTATTTTCTCCAACAACATGCCTCTAATTCATCGATCCTAGTTGGAAGGTGTTGACGGCCATCAAGATCATTTAGATTCTCCTTAGAAATTGAATACTAATGTGCAATGTACCAATAATAATAATAATAATAATAATAATAATAATAATAATAATACTAATGTGCAAGCAATAGCATTGATAGTATGCTTGAAAGCGTGGACAATAACTGCATGCTTGTAAACATCATATCCACATCAATTGATCATATGGTAATTGGATCATTACCAAACCCCCAAAGTTATATTGACTAATTTTATATCTGTTTGAATTAACTTATTTTTGAGCTTATAAAAAGTGATTTATATGAACAATTAAGTTTTTATTTTAATTCATATAAACTTATTTATTTGCATAATTTCAAACAAGTGTAACCATCACTATCAAACAAGTCTTCCTCATTGTACTAGTAGGTTTTTACAGTGACCCAAGTCAAGAAATTTTGTACCATTTATCAAACTGGCCAACTAAACCAAACAATACTAATGGAATGAAGAACTACCATTGAAAGATTTCATTCTCCTCCTACACCCATAAAATTTGGATCCCTCCCACGTTTAAGGGTATGAATTAATGGGTTTGCATCAAATATAATATTGGTGGTCCTGTACAGCTCTCTCTCTCTCTCTCTCTCTCTCTCTATATATATATATAAATCAAGCTTCCCAAAATGGTCCTTGTTAACTTTTTAAAAAATTAATTTAATAATTATCGTTATGGATGAATCATTTTGTGCACATCAATTTAAATCACGTATGTAGATTTAGTTTGATCATACCCACTACCACCACTTCACTCACTATCATTAAATATGCCATAGAAATAAAATAATCGTCAACTCATATTCTCATATGACGTCTAGTGTGTTTTCAAGTTGAATACTTACACTATTTTTACTTTTTCTTTTGACGTATACACTATTTATTTTTATTTTTTTTTCTTTCATTTTTTAACGTAAATGAGTATCTCTGCACGTAATTGTAGAGGTTAATCTCTCAAATCTTATCGTATCTAAATGGGTGGCATGCTCTCCTAGAAGTTTTAACAGTGTTGCATATCCAGGTCAGATATAAAACTCAAAATCTTCATTAAGTTCTAAGCTGTGTTGCTTAGGTGCGGGTACGGTCCCGGTACCCGATACGGGTACTGGTACGGGGTACGGTAATTTTTGAAAAACTAATGAACGTGTATGGTTATAAATTAAGGTACAGATATGTACCCTGTATTGATACGGGTACGTACCCGGTACCGGTACTCTTCCTCAAATGGAGTACTCATGCATCATAGGTTCTAAGAGACTCGTGTCATCTCATCTAAATGTTATTGAATAACATATAAACTATTTTTACTAAACAAATGATATTCATATATTCAAATAAAAAGAATATTTCAGAAATAAATACAAATTTAGCATCGATGAAAATACAAAATATAGTATAAAATGAGAAAAATGGTTATAAATAATGTGATAAAATTAAAGTGATCGAAATACTTATTTTTTTTAAAATTTGCAATGTTGACAGTCTAATTATTGAATGAATATATAATAATTAAATTGATATATCAATATTAATGAAATAGGAAATCAAACTACTCCGCATCAAGACAACCAAACAACATAATACGACAATGAGATTATGAAATAAAACCTTGATTTATGTAAGAGAAAAAAAACTAAAAATCATTTTAGTATCTCAAAAGCACTATTTAGTATAACCCATAACAAAATTTTATTTTATTTTATAAAAAATGAGATATCTTAACCATGTTGAGAAAGTAAAAATATGAGTAACATGAACGTATGAACTTTTCTAGTAGGAGAATAAGAATCATCGTCATATTTATTTAGGTCCCACTTTGACATTTTCACAATGTCAATGAAAAAGTCAATGTGAATTTGGCATTTTTAAAGGACCAAAGAAAACCTCTTAAGTTCCTCCAATCCACGACAGCCTCCAACCTAGCCCACAATCCCACATGATTCCACTTTCACATTTTCTTTCTACTATAAAAATCATTAATTACTCAACTCATATGCTCCACCATCCTTCTTGCTTCATCCTCTTCATTTTGTCTCTTTAATTTTTGTACTATCTTCCAAAAGTCAGCGCCATCTTTTGTCCTTGATCCATTTTTCTTCCTTTGTCTAAGATTTTTTTGCTCCTTATTAGTATGTTGCTTCAATAGGCAAAAATAACCACACCAAACATTTTCAACTTTCTTCTAGCCATACCCAAAATAAATCTCTATGTGCTTAATACTAGCTAGTATTTTATATCTCTTCCTAATTTGCATAAATATAAATAAATAATGGCTGAGGATTGGGATCTTTTTGCCATAGTTAGAAGTTGCCAATCAACCACCAATACTAGCACAACCACAACTAATAGTACCATACCATCTTCCATTAATTCCACCTCTAATTTGAAGGTAGAATTAGAATATGATGCATTTTCTTTTCCTAGTATAGTGCAACCTATAACCAATGAGGTTCAAGGGTTAAACCAATTATTCACATCTTTTAACCCCACTACCAACCCCAACACCACTATTACCACTAGTGGTTATGGTATCAATCCCAATTCCCCTAATATTGCAAGATGCATTGGACAACAACATCGCAATATTGCTCCTACTACTTCCACTTCTATTTGGCCTAATTTTGTTCAAGAAGCCTCCACTTCTAGCTTCAACAAATTCCATAACCAACAACAACATCAACTACAAGTAATTCATAAACAAGAATTCCATGTACCTCAAAGCACCCAACCTCATACACCAAGATCAAGAAAAAGGTATTAAAATTTCCAATTTTCCACTAATAATTGAATATTTCATTTCATTACTAAAAATATTGAACTTTTACATACATAAAGCAGACATGGCATCAAAGTTGTACATAATACATTTACATTTAAATGTATATATTTGCTTTTTCCTATTCAACAGAAAAAGTCAACAAGGAAAAATGGTATGTCATGTAACCGCAGATAACCTCTCAACAGATTTGTGGGCATGGAGAAAATACGGACAAAAACCTATCAAAGGCTCTCCATATCCAAGGTATACATATAAATTTAATTTGATATAGTACTGGACAAAAACCTATCAAAGGTTCTCCATATCCAACGTATACATATAAATTTAATTTGATATAGTACTGCACTTCTCACCGTAAGGCTTGACACTATGTGGTCTCTACCTAATTAAAAATTTAAAACATCCATTACATAACATATTTAATTCATCTAAGAGCTCCGTTGAACCGTCAATTTTTCAAAATATACTAACAAATCAACCCTTTTTTTTGTTGTATTATTTATTAGGAACTATTACAGATGTAGTAGTTCCAAAGGTTGTACCGCACGAAAGCAAGTTGAAAGGAGCAACACCGAAACGGACATGTTTATTGTGACGTATACCGGAGATCACAACCACCCTAGACCCACTCACCGGAACTCGCTCGCTGGAAGTACACGATCCAAGTCTCCCGTGTTACAACCATCCACTTCAATTTCTTGTCAACCTAACCCCCCAACATCTTGCTCCTCCTCTTTAGCACCAAACTCTTTTGGTGAAGAAGAAGAAGACATTGACATGGAAATTGAAACTGATGAAGAAGGTGAAGATGGTTGTGATATTCCACAATCATACAACCATGGCAATTAATGGTAATTGGTGAGCTCAAATCACTTTCACGGTTGAGTTTTTATGTTTTTATTTTGTAAATAAATAGTTTAAGAAAAATATTTAGGAACATTTTCTTATGTACTCGTGCATTGTTTCAAAAGCACATGAGAAAATTTATATAAATAGTTTTAGCTATAATTTAAATTTAAATTGTTCTTGAGTTTTGTGGTTGCATCTTTGAGATTCTTAAATGTAGTTTTGATTCCACATATCAAAGTCATGTTTTTGACTTTTCCACGTAGTTCCACCAAATACCTGCCAATATATGTCAATAAAAGATTTAGTATTTTCATTGTTTGTAATGAAAATAATAAAGTATTTTGAAAACAAAAAATCAATTTTATTTTTGAAAGAAAAAAATGAGTAAAACAAAATTAATGTATTTGATTATAGTAAAGATAAATAAAATGAAGTTGGATAAAAAATAAAAAAGATAAATTATGAAGACTTAGAACACATGATTTTTTGTGTGTGTATGAAGATGAGAATGGATTGTCTTTTTTTTCTTCTCATGTTTCTCAATTCATCTTTCAATCTCCAACCTTCAAATACATATGTGTTGCCCAAATTTTACTTTAAAATGGAAAATAATTACTATGACTTAATGATTTTCTTTGAATAACAAGACAATATGATCTTGAACTTAGATAAGCAACAATTAAAAGTTTATTAAAAGAAAAGAAATTAAATCATTAGTACAAAATTACCTTTATAGAAAGGTGCTTAAGTCAGTTGAATTAACCACCCGACTTAACAAATGATGCGGTGACATTCTTGTAAATATTCGCAACTTTTTTAATTCGGTTTATTTTAAAACCAATTTAAATAGTATTAAATAAAAAACTTATAGTTCTCCTTAAATTGCTTAAGTCGCCTGTTTTAAATAATCGACTTAAGAAATCCATTTATTAAGTCAAGTGTCCTGTGTCTGACTTAAGAAATTTTATATACATTTAACATATTAAATTATTATTTGCACCATGTGAGAATGGAATCCACTACTTTGAAAATTAATTATTTAACTAAAGTAACAAAGAACTTTCAATTTCAATAATAGTTAAAAAAAAAAAAAAAATACCAATTTTAACTAGAAACCTTCGCTTCTCTTCTTCTCTGTTGCGCCCAAACTTCTCTTCATCTCATATGTAAACCGAAATATTCTTCTTTGCGCCCTACCCTTCGCTTCTCTTCTTCTCTGCGCCCATAAATCTTCTTCTCTCACTACAAATCTTTCTTTCTCTGCGAAGCTTCACTCAGAAATCTAAAAAATCCTTCACTGGGAAACCCAAAAATCCATCGAATCCTCACACAAAACTCCTCGAATCCGTCACTGGAAAACCTCTCAAGTTCTTCTCTTCACTGCAAACCCAGAAATCATTCGTCACCGGGAGCCCTAACTTCATATGTATGTATAATTTGAACCCTAACTTTTAATTTTTTTTGTTATCATATTTCAATTTCTATATATGTTGCTATTTATTATTATTTTTATTTTTTTTTTCCTATTCTAGTTGTTCTGTACTGATTAAAGTTATTGAGTTGTGAAAATTGGTTAGAAAAGTATCTTTCTTAGAACTATTGTTACTCGTATCGAGTTATTAGTTTACATAAGTGTTTGAATGAAGTTTTAATTGACTCAATCTACTGTGATGCTTTGTGTGGGGCTGAAAGTTTTAATTGAATCAAATATTAGATTACATAAGTGGAAATTTTTCAGAATTACACAAATCAAATTCATACTTGATCAAATATTTTTGTGTTTTGATTGAAAGAGGAAAGGAAATATTGTAAACTTGAGGTATTGATATTTGAGCATTGCTATTTGTTACGACGCGATTGAAACACAAATAACGCGAAATGGAAAAATTGGGACTAAAATGTTTCACATCATGTGTATATGCGAGCCACCGCTTAGTGTGAACTTATATAAAGTTCCTACAATACAAACCTCCACTCATTTCATGCTATTTTAGTACTCTCCACCGCTGATTGTGAACCACTCCCATATTCTCATATTAGGATGGACACATCATAAAGTGAACCTGTGCAGAAATCAATGCATCGAATTATGTGGAAAAGATAGATAAAGCTAGCTGATGAAATTGTCAGAGGGTGGCAAAGTTTGTTTCCAGGCATAAGCATAGTGAAGGGGAAAATGGGGCCATGTTATAGAAGATCATCATTTTGATTTGTGAGGCTGGAGTGCTCCCACAAAATTAAAAGTTGGATTTTTGTTTTATTTAACTTTTTTAGAGTTATGAGATTGGATTATTTTGAAAACAAGAACCTGTGGTGTGTTTCGTGAGCGAGCCGTTCGTAACAACTAGCATTAGTCTTGATATTTTGCTTTGCTTCAGCATAAAACTCATCTTTATCTTGCAAATATTGTAAACTTGAGGTATTGATATTTTGCTTTTTTAACTTAACCTATGTTGTTGACAGTTTTGGTTATTAATTTGAAAGTTAACGAGGTTAAATTGATGAAAATAATAATCACACAGGTGCATTTAAATTGCTGAAAGTATACAAGAGTCGTCGCACGTGAAGAAAACTGGCCAATTATGCAATTCTTATTGAACAAAGCTGGTATGTTATATTTACTTAATATTGGGAAAAAGTTTTGCACTCAATTGTACACAAATTTAATTTCATGTGTTTTAATTTTGATCTTTTTTTTAATTATATATAGGTGCAAGCTTTTAGATTATGTTGAATTAAAGTAGCTCTATATCTTTCTTTGACATTGAGAAACATGAAACTATGATTTCACGTTGGTCTAGAGCAAGAACAAGAGTTACTAAGGTTGCTAAAGGTTTATCAAAAGATGGTAAAGCTAGGGAACTTTGCTTTTCTGCATTGGCTTGAAGCAGTGAGTCAAAGTCAAAGAATTGGTCTTAATGATATTCATACTATTTCTTTTATGTACTTGAAGTGTTTGTTATCCATATACATCATTAATTACTAAAATGCTTTTCTTGTGCGTGAAACAGACCAACCAACCCCATAGATATGTACATAATCTACATTTCTATTATGACAAATGTCTCAAGTCTCAGCAGAGAACCCTTTTTCTATTGGTAATATTCTTTGCAAAATATATTATTCATTACGCATATATAAAATATAAATGCATGTAAAATCACCAAGGTTATGAAATTAACCCTTTTTGTTAATGATCAGTTTGATGTCGTTTGTTGTTGCTTTCTGTTTCTATACAGGGTAGAAGGACAGTGGGAGAGTTTGTTGATTAATCTTGGTCTCCGTTCGGTGGTCTCTGCAAGGATAACTCCATGTTTATTGTCATGTCTTTATATTTTCTGTGTTGTTCAGCTGCTTATTTGCAGGGTGATCTGTCTGCCATTGTGTTTCCTATTTTTGAAGGTTGAGGCATGTTAGGTAGTGGAGTATATCTGAGAGCAAAGGACTAGACTGTACATATTTGCCAGCTTGATTGTTTCTCAAGAACCTTGTCCGGTTAATCGGGTTAGAAGCTAAAGTGCTTTTGGTTCCTAAGTTACATTTGTGGCATGGCAAGAGATCCCAAGGTGTCATAGCATAGTCTCAATAGTTGTTGTTTTATTCACTAACCAGATATGATTGGAGCAGAAGTTGATTCATTGGTTCAATTTGTGGTTGATTGTGCAGCATGCTATGTTAGATTTATATTTGAATGGGGGCAGAGTAGTATTTTAGGCTGCTATTGCTGTGTTAATTGTTTTCCTGTTGGCAGTGCGGTGTATCAAATATCTTGGTCCTGTAAGGTTCCATCTCCATTTATGTGTACATTCTTTTCTTTTCAGATATTATCTTCTTTTGATCTTTAAATAAAATTATACTCATTATTTTCATTTTCTTTTTCTAGAAGGAAACAACAATCTTATGAAATTGATGTTGAGGATGGAAGATTATTTTACAAGCAATCAGGAGGGCTACTAACAGTCTAACACTACAAAAGAAGGTTTACGTGGCAAGTGGATTTTTGTCTTTACACATCTGATCTTTGTCAATTATATTCAGCCCTTGTATGCAATAAAGGATGCATTTTTCGTTGCCTTTAATTTGGCCGCTTTCATGATAAAAAACAGTTGAGAATGATATTTCTAAGAAATTATAATAGCTCCCCTATATGATTCATAGATTACTCTGGTTGTAAGCACTACAGTTTCTGCCTTTTATACATGCTCAATTTTTATGTCAATATTCCTTCACTTGTTAAATTCATAGATTAGTCTACTCCATGTAGTAATTTTGTAATGTTCAATAATTTGGGCATACTACTCTGTGTATTAATTTGGTATTAAGTTATACATTTTTTTATGGTTATCTTTTTATAATCACTTCATTAATAATTTTGTATGTTCTGCATATATGCAGAATGTGGGTAGGTAATTTTTTTTATAAAAATATAATACTTGTTAGGTCGGTTGAAAATGTCACAGACTTAAAAAAGCACTTTCTTAAGTCAGTTTTAAACTAAAAACTTGACTTAAGAAGCACTTTTTTAAAACGGTTAAATATCATCCAGACTTAAGAAACGTTTCTTAGGTCGGTTAAATATCCGTCTTAACAAGTCTTAACTTCTTATGTATGCTACTATTAAGACGGGTACGGAACCGTCTTAAAAGGTCGTTTTTAACCGACTTAAAAAGTCTTTTTTGTACTAGTGAATTAAACAAATACCTTCTCTAATGAAGATAAACATTCCATCAGTCAGAACTACTCTCGAGCTTAAATATGATACAACCATAAACTATGTGTTTGAATGGTTTGTAACACAACGGCATGCCAACTATTTATGCTTGTTACGGCGGAGATTACAAGGATCTCAATATATATTTAATTTATAGACATATTTGTAAATGTATTATTAATGTATTTTGTATAAATGGCGTTTTAGCAAATAAAATTTGTTACACTCTATGTTTTAAAATGAGTCGGTTTAAGAAAAAAAAATTGTTTTAAAATAAATGTCTTTTTCAATCAATTTACAGTGCAATATCATTTATTTCTTTCCAATTGTACCCTCTATACACATTACTCCTAAAACATTACATTTAGATTATAAGGATAAGGATAATTTGGTAAACTAATTGTTCTATTTTTTATTTTTTTTTGACAATTAACTTGTTCTCTCTCTCTTTTTTTTTTTTGGGTAGATAACTTGTTCTTGTTTTTAATCATTACATTTCATAATATATATGTGTAAAAAACAGTACACGACATTCATTTTGTAATAAAGAATTGACTATCTTGTTCCAACAACATAGTTTACATTTTCGCAAGAGCAATGCAGAATGTATCTACAATGGAAATACAACATATGATTGATATGAATGCAGAATTACAAATTTAGCATGAAATATATCCAAAAAAAAATTAGCATGAAGAATGAGATTGATGGGTAGGATAGAACTAATATTATGCATAGATGGGAAAGTTGTGTCTGAAATGTGGTAATACTACCTGAACAATAGTTATGTCAACACTTATAGGGAAACTGATAACCATAAACTAGTTCACATTCTAACCTGAATCTCCAACTTATGAGCTTATGCTTTTACATCTTAACCTAAAAGAACAATATCATATTGAACTTTCTAAGAATATTAGTTAATGAATAATTTCAGTCTCATTAAGTATTGCCATTTTTTTATCAAAATCTACAAAAGGTCACCTACCTTGAGGTGCTCAAGATGGAATAAGCTATCATTGCACAATTCATCCTTCAATATGCAATGTACACACAATCAGCTGGATCTAATTTCACAACGAAGAGCTTGTTCTTCCCCTTCGCTCGCTCATCAATTTAAGAACCGAAAGAAAAAATAAAGCAAATGAAAATTTGAGATCGAGTAATTCTTAGTTAAAAAAATGTAAACAACTAATTTTCATAATTTACAAAAATTCTGCTCATCCAATTCTTTTCATGTTCAAAATGGAAAGTTATTACTTTCCATTCCAAGGTAACATGACATTTGTCCAGGTATATGACTCAGCAATGCTTCTAGGCTGTAGTAGCATGGAACCTATTTTAATTACAAGGGGAAACCAGCTTAATGTAGACCATAGTTTGGGTTTCCATTTACTTTGCTACAACATATATGACAGGCAAATTCAAGGATCATCCATTAGTGACCTCTGCAAGAACACTGGCCGTCCTTAAAGAAATGGAACCGTTTCCTATCCCTCAAAATTATCTCCCTACCAACCACTTGCGTGGCAAACATCAGAAAAGTATGACAGTGAGGGCAGATCAGTGAATTCTTGTATATGCGTATTGGAGCTATGGTCGGTACATTAAGAACACCATATGCAGCTGCCAATTGCTCTGAATGGTATTCCTTATCTTCACTCTCTTGGTATTGATACCCTCTATTCTTAAATTCAGTTGTAAGAAACTCCAATTTTTCATTAATCTCATCGTCATCAATCTTCTCTCCTGCAGCGAAGTGATGAATTCTGCTCCGTATCTCCATCCAACACTGCCCAGGACTTCTCCTTAAACCTCTTTCTCTCATCAACCGACGTGTCTTCTCTCCAAAATCAGACAGTCCAGCGTTGTCATACAAGTTTGCAAGTAGCAAATATATTGCAGGATCAGATGGATAGAGCTCAAGACATCGCCTTGCCATATCTTCTCCCAATGCAACATTTCCATGTAAATTGCAAGCATTTAGTAAAGTTTTGTAAACCAAAAAGTCTGGCTTGAAAGGCATCGTTTCAATAACTCCCATAGCTTCCTCTAGTCGACCACCTCTACCAAGGAGATCAACTAAACACACATAGTGATCTAATTTAGGTGTTATACGGTATACTTTTTGCATAGAATAGAAATACTCCAGACCAAGATCCAATAAACCTCCATGACTGCAAGCAGAAATCAGTGATAAGAGTGTAATAGAATCAGGCTTAACTCCTGCTAACCTCATGTCATCAAAAGCAGAAAGAGCATGTGATGTATATCCATTTGATGCCAATCCAGATATCAAACCGTTCCATGAAAATGCATCTGGCTCACTTATATCTTTGAAAGCTCTATTTGCATCGTGAATACTACCACATTTGCTGTACAAGTGAACTAAGCTGTTTGAAACTGAGTTACATCTATGGAAGCCTGATTTGACAGAATAACAGTGCAGCTGCTTTCCAGTTTCCATAGTGCCTAAGCCAGCTGCAGCTGATAAAAAACTTGCCAAGCTAAAATCATCCATTTTAATCCCATCATTGCACATGTGAATGAAAACTTTTAATGCCATTCCATGATCCCCCTTCTGGTTTAATCTTGCGGCTAAACATGTGTATGTGATGGAATCTCTACGATTCATCATACCAATTACAGACCATGCCTCATCTGTCATCCCCCCTCCGGCATAAGCATCTACAAGAGCATTCCCAACAGCTATATCTATGTCTGCTTTTGTTGTTATGATATGTGCATGGATCATCGTTATTGGAACAAGAGACCTCATTTTGCTGCATGCTCCAAGAATCGTAGACAGTGTAAAGAAATTTGGTTGTACCCCTGCTGCTTGCATCTCGGAAAACAACTGAAAAGACTGTTCTTCTAATCCCTTTTCTGCAAAACCAGCAATCAAAGAAGTCCAAGAGATGACATTCAGTGATTCTATCTCTCTGAAAGCTTTCACAGCATTTGTAGTGCTGTGGGAGCATTTCATGTACATATCAACCAGTGCATTTCCTATATAAAGATCATTCTCAAGTCCAATAATGATAACCCGCGAATGAAATTGTTCCCCTAGGTCCAATGATAAAATTGAGGAGCTAGCGTTCAATAAACTAGCATACGTAAAATTATTTGGTAGGATGCCAGATAATTCCATATCAAGGAATGTACTGACAGTCTCTCTAACTTGCAAATTTTGAGTGAATCCAGAGATAATGGTTGTCCATAAGTACACATCATATTCAGGTGTCATATTGGCGACCTTAATAGCATCTTCCATTCGTTTGCATTTTGAATACATATCAACAATGGCTGTCTTCAACACCAAATTCATTTCAACACCAAATATGATTAACTGTGCGTGCAGCAATTTTCCATAAGCCAAACCGAGAAAAGAAGACGCCGCACCTAAGAGTTTAACAAATGTGAATTCATTCGGGTAAAAACCCACTTCAATCATTTTTACGTAAATTTCAAAAGCTTCACCCCATTTACCAGTTTCCACTAAGGAAGAAACCATTGTTGTCCAAGATACAACATCACCACCACCCTTCACTAACGGAAGCAATTTATATACTTCAACAGTACTACAACAACTTTTTGTATAAAACTCAATCAACGAAGTGCCAAGAAATGGATTCATCTCTAACCCAAGCTTCACAACAGAAGCATGAATTCTCGTCCCACAATCAAAATCCCCTAAAGCAGAACACGATCTTAAAGCACTCGACAATGTAAACTCATTCGGATACTGACCCGAACCTAACATCATATCGAACAATTCAAGTGCATTAAAATGATGCTTATTCTTGGTATGAGAAGACAGAACCGTTGTCCATGACACGACATCTCTGTCAGGCATTTCATCGAACAAGTGCCGTGCCTGAACAACTCCAAAGCATTTAGCATACAAAGACAACAAATTGTTGCTTAAATAGAGGTCATGTTGAAGACCCAATTTGATTATGGGGCTATGAATGCATATTCCTTCTTTGAGGGAATTTGAGTTGCAGAATGAAAGAACACGCAAACAAGTTTCTTGGAAACGGGGTAGTGAAAAACTATGAGTAGCAGTTTTACTACATAGCATGTGCATGGTTCAGTAATAGCGTGTAATTGCAACGTTAAATTGAGTTGGAATTAATTAGTACATGGCCCCTTCTAGGGTGGGAAAGGAGAATGGGTCTCTCCCACGGTGGGAGACCAAATTTTTTGCAAGTGCATCCTACTCCTGCCTACACTTGATCATTTACTATACTCTTTCATTCAAATTTCTGTCAAAATTCTGAAATTAAAAACCAAAGTTTTTTAACCTTAATGAATTTAATAGTAGAATTGGAACTAATATGGGATCTATATATCATGAAACTTGGGCACTTCATACTTAATCATAGGAAAAGTTGTCAACGATGAAGATCATTATCACACTAAAAATACAATGAACAATTCCAGCACTATGATACTTGATAACAAGCCATTGAAATTAAATATTTAACTAGAAATCTTTACACTATCAATATCATAAAGGTCATGAAGATTTCATATGCATAACTTTTGGTTGTTTTTTCTTTAAAATAAAACAAAATCCCAAATTGTATTTTGACACAATTAAAACCCAGATTTGAGAGTTAGAGAAATTTGAAGTTTGGTTCATTCATAATATTCATCTTCTTTCTCACTTTTATGTTCATGACAGCGACAATTCTCAATTTCATCAAAAATTAAAACTCAGTGAAAACACATTGAACCCCATATCCATTTCTCCCTCGGAGCATTCCAAATGAAGTAACGACAGAACCCAATTTCTTCTTCAAGATTGCAAAGCCCGCTTGGAACATCCAATTTATTTCGTCTCCCTTTCACTGTGTCTCTCTCAGTGGTTACCGCAATGGTTAATTTCACAGTCGGAATCGCTTGGGTTAAGATGGAAGTTATGTCAACAAAGAAGACAAAAACACATTAACATTCTCAAATTTTTTGTTCTCTCCATCTAGGATTTGTTCCTACTCACTAGTTTGCTTAGGAAGAAGATAATGGAAGAAATGCATCTGGGTTCATATGGGTTTCAATTTGGGAATAAGTGTTTTTGTATTTTTTTTTTATAAAAAAAATCCTTAAACTCTTGAGGAGAGTACAACGTGTGAAAAATTTAGTATGGTCTACTGTGAGCCTTCATGATCTAAGGGTGAAATTAAGTCTCCCACCATAGGAGACCTATTTCACTTTCTCACCCTAGAATCAGCCTTAGAACATAGGTTTCAAACATCAAATGTGTACAAGTACAACAGTCACTTATTGATTCATTTTTTTTTTTCCCGTCAAATAGTGTGCTGCTATATAATGCAAAATCCAATGTCCCTGAATTTTTTACATTACTATTCATATTATTAAAAAAGGGTTAAGTACGAATTTCGTCCTTGCGAATTTTTAGTTTTAGTTTTGTATTTTTTTTTTAAATAAGTTTTGGAATGTACAAAAGAAATTTGTTTTAATCCCTAAAATCAAAATTTGTAAGAAAATCTGCCGACCTTGACTTTAAGGATTAAATCCAACAAAGTTTGTACATTCAAAAATTTATTTGCAACAAAAAAATATAGAGATTAAAATCAAAAATTCGCAAAAACATACAAAGACGAAAATAATAATTGAGTCTTATTAGTATTGATGGTATAATTATTTTAGAATAATCCCGGGAATTCAACTCGACTTCAGCGACAAATCTCAATCGTCCACTTATTTATTTTAGGGTCTTGCTAACAAGTGCACCCGGTGCACTCTTTAGCATTTGCCTTTATTTTAATAGTGGAATTTTTAGCCACCAAATTACTTGACAAAAATATATTTTAGAATAGTCTATTATCTCAAAAACCCATTATTGTTGTTCTCAGTTCTCTTATATTGGAACGGTTCTCTGCGATCATAAATCAGTGACTGCACGCAGTCAACAACTTTTAAATCATACGAAAACAAACGATTCTGATTTGACGATAAAAATATAATATTGGACAAAATTTAAAATAGTGAATGTGCCGAAATAATACTTTGTTCCACTCTGTTTGTTATGTTATTGTTACATATATACACGTAACCACGTTATCTCATCTCTCCCCGTTTGCCATAGTTTATCTCTCCCATCTCTTTGTTTTTCTTCTTTCAATTCTTCGCGGTCGTATCATTCTCACTCTATGCCTCCTTCTTTAAGTTCATTCTCTATTTGTTATATTATTTATATACAAATCACAAATGTACATGAATACACTATTTCATCACTCCTCATTTGTCATAATTTCTCTTTTTCTGTTTTTCTTCTTCCAATAGCGTCGCAGTTCACATCCATTCTCACTCTCTCCCTATCTCTTCATGCTCAATAATTCATTTTGGTTAGCATTCTTATTTTTTTATATATAATTTTCCCAATCGGAAATCCAATGGAAACAAACACAATAAATGCAATGCATTTCGCATTAGTGAAAAATAATCTCTCAAATTTTGTGAGATTCAAATGAGTGTCAAATTCTTTCTAAGACATTTAGGGATGGTGCATGTCCAAATCATATATCAAACTCAAGACATTGGTTAAGTTCAAAATACCACGATATTTTATCTAAACACGGTTAGGTTTCATCATTTTAAATTTATTTTTACAATGATTTCATCATTTTCTAATTTCGTTTAATATAAGGTGATATGTTAAATGAAATATTAAAATTATACTAGCATTCAATGCCAGTTCAAGGGCCAAGCGACCAAAGCAAAGACTTTAGGCTCCAAAATTTTTTGTTAAAAAAAGCCTATTGTTTCATTTGGTTATAAATAAATAATTCATCAATTAAATTTTCAAATATTTCTTTAGTTGAATTGATAAAGGGTAAAGTTAAATTCCATAAATATTTTCCGTGTTATCAAGTTAGATAAATAATAAACATTTCAAAATGAATAAAATGAGTACATTTAAATTTAAGCATAGATACACACAGTAGCCATGGTTATAGATTAAATCAATCATACGTACAAGATAAATAATTTAATGAATACATGAAGATAAAATAAATTTATATAGTAAACAACCGTAAATAATGGTGGGTGGGTCTGGGGCACAGTTCGAAATGAACAACTTATATAAATTTTTTTTTGTTTTGTTTTGAAAAGCCAAAAATGGAATGCATATATTAATATTAAAAAACCCTCAGCACAAAGTGTGCCGAAAAGACCACAAAAGATCACAAAGAGTCAAAAAAACGTAAATAACATGAATAGCTATAGGATAATATATATTTTTGTTTTTCCAGTAGCAATGTACTCCGTAAATTTTCAAAATTATCTTATATATTCATTAATGTATCCAAAAAAAGATGAAAGAAAAGAAAAAAGAAATATATGAAAATAAACAAGAGATCAAAGAAATAATTATGCACGTAGTATTACATGAAAAAATGATGGGGAAATGAATTTTAATATATTTATGGTTTTATGCGTGTAATAAATGGTTGTGAGTGTTTTTTGTGAATGATATTTATGATTTTAAGAGTCATATTTAATACGTGAGAATGAGAGAATTTTTTATGATTTAATAATATAAAAAAATTTATATTTTAATTTAAACTTCGTCATTGGTTGGCGACTTGGCGGTGCCATGCATGTAATTGGTTGGTGTCGTTTTAGAAAAAAAATTATTTCAAATTATTTGTCGTTTTGATTATTTAAGGTTATATAATCTTTTTATTGTATTTTTTTTTCTAAACTTCTTCATATAATTTTATTGTATCTTTTATTTTTACTAAACTTCTTCATATAATATATATTAAAAAAGGATATAATAGAAAAATAAGGTGTAAAAATACACTTTCTTAATTTGACTTTTTTTTTCTCAAACGACTAATAAAAAAGAACTGATCGAGTAATATATATCACTTCAAGAGTCTTTTTTTTATCAAGCAACCTAGTTGCTAGAAAATCCATCTTAAAGGTGAACAAGTTGAGTGTCCCGGGTTCGAACCCGAGCTCCTGCACATATAGTGTGATGTCTCTACCAACTGAGTCAAGCTCACGAAGACATTTCAAGAGTCATATTTAATAGATGAAAAACAAATTGTGTGTTATTTATCTAATATTCAATAAAAAAAAATTTAAATTATATGGCATATTATTTGTGTTTTCTTCATTACTTTAATTAAATTATGCACCATTTAAATTTCTAAATTAAAAATAAGGCTTAAATATGTTTTTGGTCCTTGCAATATACACTTGTTTTGAAAAGAGCCCCTGTTAAAAAAAAATTGATTTTAGTCCCTGCAATTTCTAAACACTTTGAAAAGAGCCCCTGAAATGAAATTCTGGATGTCATGTCACTTAAATTTGCACGTGGCACACGCTGACAAGGACAATTAATTGACGTGGCACTATTTTTGATACGTGGATATTACATATCATTTTTAAAAAATTTTTTTTACCTTTTTTCCAATTATAAAACTTGTTTTTTAGATTTTTGTTTTCATTGAATTGTTTTTTAGAAATTTGAACATTGTATCAAAAATAGTGCCACGTCAGTTAATTGTCCTTGTAAGCGTGTGCCACGTGCAAATTTAAGTGACATGGCATCCAAAATTTCATTTCAGGGGCTCTTTTCAAAGTGTTTAGAAATTGCAGGGACTAAAATCAAATATTTTTTTTTTTTACAGGGGCTGTTTTCAAAACAAGTGTATATTGCAGGGACCAAAAGCATATTTCAGCCTAAAAATAAAATTCTTAATTTTAGATTAATTTCAAAATTAAATTCTCAATCAAGAATATTAAAGTTTAATATCTAACTTATGTCAATAAAAAAATGTTTATATCTAACTTGAGCAATACTTTTTGTTTTTTATGTCAATATACTTTAGATTTTTTTTATTGAAAATTGAAATATAACGTTAAAAGATAAAGAAGTAACAAATAATTTAAGCAATGTTAAAAGTTTGGTTTTAAATATAAAATACGGAGTATAAAAAATAAAAAAGGAATATGACATAATATATTTAGTTTGTTTAGATACTTAAGCTGTATATAAAGTAATAAGTCCCGTCAAGTTAACTAAGTTGGTAGAACATTGCATTATATATTCAGGAGGGTGGGGTTCGAAATAAATATTATAAAAAACGTAGAAATAAAAAATAAAATGCATGTTGATATTTATACCAAGTTAAAATAATTATTTTTGAAAAATAGAAAATAAAAAATATACAAAATAAATGTACAAAATATTTATACTTTAATTGAGTATACATAAAAGTCATTAGGTTTAGTCTAGTAGTAAAAGATTTAAGTAGAATGCATGAGTCATAAGTTTGATCCTCGTTGACTCCATTTTAAACCAAAAATTGAGTATACCAAAAATTAATTCAAAATTAATCGAAAGTGGAGTAAAGTATTTGTTCCATGAGCTTAGTTCATGATGAAATTTTAGCCACTTATTCACCTTAATGATGAAATTTTAGCCACTAGGTTACTTGACTAAAAAGAAAAAGTATTTAGTGGAAACTGCTAAAAAGTAATATATACTATTGATTTTTCATGTAATTTTTTGTTGGGTCATCCTAATTAATGTTCCGGGCACTAGTTAAGATACCCAAAAATAATAAACTTTACATTAAAAAAAAACATGCTTTACATTTCTAAAAAGTTTTCTACACAAGTTCCGGAACATTAGTTACTATTTTGGCCTAACAATAAAATTTATTTTAAGCTTCTAATTATGTTGGGAGGGTCTTAATACCATTATTACATAAATTTTAGCATTTAATTTAATGATTTAATTATCAGTCTTATTAATTTTTATTTCTATTTATATACAATTTTTATTCTTTTTTTTTTTTTGTATTGAAATAAGGGATCTTTTGACCAAAAATAAATAGATGGGATAATGAAATTTAAATTGAGTGCAGTTTAACTTTTAAAAATCATCATCTTTCAACCACCTATCTTAATCATCGAATCAATTCAATTTTTATTTTTATTTTTAAATTTTTGACCGTCTAATTTGAATGAAACAATATAAATGTGGGCGATTAAGGTTTACCTATGGTATATCCCTTCCTTGTAAATAGGAATGTCCATGCATGAATAATAGGGAATGTGCAGAAATAATACGCTCTGTTTGTTATGTTATTGTTACATGTATACACACGTAACCAGTTATTTCATCACTCCTCGTTATCTCTCCCATCTCTTTGTTTTTCTTCTTCCCAGTCGTATTATTATCACACTCTGCCTCTTTCTTCAACTTCAGTAATTCATTTTGGTACTTTTTTCTCTTTGTTATATAATACGTCGCATGCTCTGTTTTGTTTTTCCCTTTATGTCTTTGTTCTGTACCGTAGTAAATTTAACCTTTCTTTTAATTCGAAATCAAAACGCAATAGATGCATTCAGCTACATTTGTTAAATCATTGATAAATCACCGTTATCGAAACATGCCAAAATATGTTTTGTTTTCCACGCTCTGTTATTAGGTACGAATCAATCACTATAACATTGTCCACTTCATCACTTGATTCTTCATTTGTTTTGATTTGATTACTGTTATTATTGTTAATTGCTAATTAATATGATGTGATCTTGGTTACGCTCGTTCATCTTGTCACGTTTTTTTTAATTAATTAATTATACTCAATGTGTGATGATATTAGATTGATGGTGTAATATCAAATGTAATGTAACCTATAGCTCAAGCCTCAAACAGTGGGAATAAATTTGTCCTTAGTGTATGACAATATCCTGAAATTATTATTATGACGATCAAGGTTTTAAAAAATGGTCGCGGTCGCGTCTCGGTTACGTAAAGATTTTCACGATTTCGGTCGGTACAGGTTTTACGACGCTAATTGCGGTCGTCGCAATGTGAATTAATCACAATTTGTTCTTTAACAAAAAATATTGCCAAAACTGTTTTGTTGCGGCCGTTTTCGCGGTCGCGGACCGTTTTTTAAAACCTTGATGATGATGGTAATAAAATAAATATTTTACAATTAGTGTCTACTTTGAACAAAGATTCCCTACTATGGCCACACGGTTCGATTGCGGTGGAACCGTTAGATCTACGCTGTTCAACTGCTCTAAAAGATTGAAGTTTTAATCATATATGAACTGTCAAGTGACATATTAAGGAAGAAAGTAATCAATATTTTCACATGTATTGAATTGAGTATGTTAATTTATACATCTCTTCTCGAGTGTTTAATTAGAACTAGTAACATTTTTTGATGTTTGCATTGTTAATTTTTAACTTTGTTGTTTACTCTTGCAGAGAGATATGGTTGCTTTTGGGAAAAAGTTGAAAGAAAGGCAACTTGAAGAATGGCAAGGGTATGTATGTTATCTAACTATATGTTGAGTGTAACAAGTTTAACATCAGTTCCGCGCAATTCGGATACTTTTTGGATTCATTTTTATGTGTGTGCTTATAATCTTGACTTTTGATTCAGATATTACATAAACTACAAACTAATGAAGAAAAGAGTAAAGCAATATGCTGAACATATTAAACATGGAACACATGATCGACGATACGTACTCAAGGATTTCTCAAAAATGCTAGATGATCAGGTTTGTTCTCTTTATTGATTGTATAATTATGAGTCACTTACTATTTGAATTTCCAGTCTTTTTTTCGTTACATTAAGTGCTCGATTTAGATTCTGATAGGTAGGTGTAAGGGTAATTGTTATTACATTGGTTTCACTGTCTTTATGTTGCAATTCAGATCGAGAAGACTGTCCTTTTCCTGTTGGAACAACAAGGGTATATAGCAAGCAGGATAGCGAAGCTCGGAGATCAGAAGGATGCTGCTCAGCAAGAGGCGGAAATAAGCAAAATATCTGAACTGCGAGAAGCTTATAGAACAGTGGGAGAAGATCTATTAAAGCTTCTCTATTTCACAGAGATAAACGCAGTTGGTTTGCGAAAGATCTTGAAGAAGTTTGATAAACGCTTTGGCTATAGATTTACTGATTACTATGTAAAAACTCGTGCAAATCATCCCTACTCCCAGCTGCAACAAGTGTTCAAGCAAGTGGTAATATGTTTAGTTCAAAGCACAAACCCTCATAACATAGATCATATATACAAACAAACTACTTTATTTTTTATTTGTCATTTTTCTCTCTTAACTAATGAATATTGACTAACATGTTTGGATTATGCAGGGTGTAGGAGCTGTTGTAGGAGCCTTATCTCGCAACCTTCATGAACTTCAGGACCGTCAAGGAAGCTATTTGTCAATTTATGATCAATTTACTCTACCTGTAGAGGTTTATTTTAAATTCATGCTTTCGCATTTTACCTACCTTAAGGAAATTTGGTGATATTCCATCATATAATTATTTGGTCTTTTATGCAGGATCCTGTCATCGATGCAATAAGATCAGCTATCGATAGATTGACTAACTCAACCAATTTCCTTAACTTTTTGGGGCAACATGCACTCATTATGCAAGAAGAGCTGCCTGCACCATCTGATCATCAAGTTGATGATGAGAAATACCATTTTATGTCTCTTCTCTTAAACTTGGCTAACACATTTCTGTATATGGTCAATACATATATTATTGTCCCTACAGCAGATGATTACTCTATGCAACTTGGCGCTGCACCAACGGTTTGTGGTATTGTGATCGGTGCAATGGCCGTTGCTCAGGTGTTTTCCTCAGTATATTTCAGTGCATGGTCAAATAAATCATACTTTAGACCTCTTGTATTCAGTAGCGTAATTCTTTTTCTCGGCAATGCCATGTATGCCTTAGCATACGATCTTAATTCAATATGGATTCTCCTCATTGGTCGTCTTTGCTGTGGGTAAATAGTCTTCTATCTCTTACTTGTGTTCAATATTACTTGATGACCATAAATTTAAATATTGCATCTTATCATTTCAATTTAGATAAATATTATTTACATTAAGACCTCATTTTGTTTGCGCAGATTTGGTTCTGCTAGAGCTGTTAACCGGCGCTACATCAGTGATTGTGTGCCTTTAAAATACCGTATGCAAGCATCGGCAGGTTTTGTTAGTGCAAGCGCTCTTGGAATGGCTTGTGGTCCTGCATTAGCTGGCTTACTTCAGACAAATTTTAAGATCTACAAGATTACATTTAATCAAGATACTTTGCCAGGGTGGGTTATGATGGCTGCTTGGCTTATATATTCGATATGGTTGTGGATCACTTTTGTGGAACCTTCTCGTGACTTTGAAGAAGTCGATCCAACAGCTGAATCTAATGGTACCTCTCTACTGACAACTTCTACTTCTTCTATTGTTATCTTGCAAGATAGTTAATTTGTATTAGTTCTCTAATTTCATTGTTAATCTATATAAAAAATCATCTATGACTATATTATCCTTTCATTATATTTCAATCTGTAAAGCTTCAATACAAGTAATAGAAAATGACACTTCTTCTTCCCTTATTAATAGACAACAGTGCACTTGAAAAAGGCCTAAAACAACCATTCATGATTGGTTCTGAAGATAAGGGAGATGAAGTTGCTGATCAGGATAATGATGATAGTGAAGAAGCTTCGGAGGAATCTCGTCTACCAGCCAATTCAATTGGAGCAGCATATAAACTCCTTACACCCTCTGTAAAGGTTTGTGAGCAACTCTAACCATCACACTATCAATCAACACTCAATTATTCTGTCCATTTATTATTCTTTAGTAGAACCAGGGGATGAAAATATACTACCTTTGTCCAACAATATATGTCTTTCTAGGCAAAAAAAAAAAAAATTTGTCCCAATTTATATATCATTTTACAATATCAATGAAGTATTAATGTTTCTTTCTCTATTATTAATGTTTCTTACTCACTCTTTCCAAATCTTTAAATTAAATTTCTTTTTCACATATCATTAATGAAGAATAATAACTCATACTTTCTCTTTCCCCGTACAAAACTAGCTACCATTCTAAATTTTTGTGCAATTGCTAAAGTGATTGTACATATTTTGGAACGGATGGAACATCATTCTATGATAAAACTAAGGAATATGAAAATTTATGTGGACATGTAGTCTTAGACTTTTAATTCCCTGGTATACCTATAGCTTGAGTTTAACTTCAAAACCATTATACCTGCAATTTATATGACTTAACAGATGAAAGTGATCCTAAATTGAAAGATTGGAACTTCCTGCTTTCACTTACACATTATGTATCTCTATATTATGGAGTTCATCATCCGGTTCATTAAGTATTATTATAGATAATTTTGAAATTCATTTGTGGATTATTGATGTGCTGTTTGCTTGATGTTGTAATGGAAAAAGTTCCAATTGAAGGCCACATAAATGGTTCTGACCAAAATTATTTAACATATTCAGGTTCAGCTATTGATATATTTCATGCTCAAATATGTAATGGAGATTTTACTATCAGAATCTAGTGTCATCACAACATACTACTTTAACTGGACAACAAGCACAGTGGCTATTTTTCTTGCTGGACTTGGATTGACAGTTCTTCCCGTAAACATTATTGTTGGAAACTATATAAGCAACTTGTTTGACGACAGGTAACATATAAGAAAAATCACACCCTATTTGATTTCATGCATAAGAAATGCTCTGGGTTTTTTTAGAAAGATGCGTCATAGTAATTTTGAAATATTATCTCTAAGCAGCTAAGATATCACACTTTTCTTTTGACATATTCACAGGCAACTTCTGTTCGCATCAGAAGTCATGGTTTTAGTTGGCATACTCTCTGCCTTTCATGTAATCATTCCATACTCCGAGCTGCAGTACATCTGTTCAGGTCTTCTTATGTTTGTTTCTGCTGAAGTACTCGAAGGTAAGATTTTAGTACTGATTTTCTATTCTATTTATGGTACTAAGCGGTTCTTAAACTATATGACATTCATCACTTTAATTCCTCTTTATTAAGATGCTAAGACTAATTAGTAGAACTTTTAAATAACAAGAAGCATTTCAGTAAGGAACATGAAAACAAATTGAACTTAAATTGAACTTGGCAAGCATCATTTTCATGATTTTTGACAATGGTTCATGCATTATACAGGTATCAACTTGTCACTACTTTCGCGAGTTATGTCATCAAGGCTTTCTAGAGGGACCTATAATGGAGGGCTTTTATCTACAGAGGCTGGGACAATTGCACGTGTGATTGCCGATGCAACTATTACCCTTGCTGGCTACATGGGTGTGAGTAGGCTCCTCAATATGACCCTACTTCCTTCCCTCTTCATTTGCATATCTTCCATCGTTGCAACTTGCTATACATACAATTCTTTGTATTAAATTCTGTTGTATTAAATTCTGTTGCTGAATGTTGTTTGACACAACTTTGGTCTCGCTCGTCACTTAGACTTTAAGAAATTTTGACTCCTTTGGTTCTTTTGTCCATTCCATTCTTAGTTAAATGGACTCAATTTTTTATATTAAGATTACTTTTTTTGACATAGATTGTAGTTTGCATCAAATTTTGACTAACTCAAATTAGATGGATAATTTTATTAAGTGGATGAAGTTTCTAAGCGTCTGTTTTTTACATTTAATTGTTTTTACATTTAACTTGACATTTTCGAACTAGAAAAAGGACATGTTTAATGTATACTAGTGCTCTTTAAAACCATAATGATCACTCTAAGGGCATTTTTTATTCCGCATACGGATACAAGTTGTGTACACAATAAATATATGTAGAATCATTGGTTATATATTTTCTATTATTAATATTTTGATCGGTAATGTTATGTACATCGAACAAATTTGTTGGCGAACCACCGCTTCCTAGTTCGTTCATAATTATCTCTTTTCCCTAGTTTCTCTCGCCAACCACCGATCAATGCTTTATAACAAAATTTGTTGTTTTCCCATCCTTAATAATGTGACAATATTTGTTGTTTCTTTTTTATAACAAAATTGGACAATTAATCTTTTAGTTTAATTATTGATTTCATATTGGTCTCTTAACTAATTAAAATTATAAATTAACCTTTTAACTAATTAATATCATAAATTGATCCCTTAACTTTAATTATATTTGTCATATTGATCTTTTTTAAAGCATTAGTGTATTTATCTCTCGTCTAAGAAAAATGTTGAACTCATAAGCATATTCATTAACACGTCTAACAATATTATTGATAAATAAATCATTTATGCGTTCACATAACTAATAATAGAAAGTAAAATTATTATTTTTTTTTTATAAAACCTAACGAAAAAGGATCAATATGACAAACAAAATGAAAATTAGAGGGTCAATTTGTAACGTTAATTAGTTAAGAGATCGATATGAAACCAATAAATAAAGTAAGGATCAATATTAAATCAATAAATAAGTAATTCGTGATGCGCTCGTGAAGTTCAATTCGCTGGATTCAACATTTTCCTATTTTGATGGATCCTTAATTTTCAATTATTGGCCGATTCAAATGGATTCTTTATTGCTCTGCTACTACACAGGGCCTGTCTAAGCGACCAAAGTTTAGTCCTCACATTTTTGGGCTATGAAAATACCTATTTTTTTATTTGATTATAAATATATTTGTTTTTATTTTCATTTTACCAAAATTATTTTTTATGAATACGTTTTTTTATCAAAGTTAAAAAAGTAAATGTTAGACATGGCTATAGATAAAATCCACCAATCGCATAAGACAAATATTTTAATGGATATTTGAAGATAAAATAAATTTATATAGTAAATATTCGTAAACAATGGTGGGTCGTGGGTACAATTCGAGATGAACAGATTATGTAATAATATTGTAAATAGTTAGAGAATAATATTTTTGTTTATCTAGCTAGCAGCAATGTACTCTGTAAATTTGCAAAATTATCTCTTATTTTTATTAATGTATGAAAGAAGAAGAAAAAAAAAGCGAAATATATGAAAATAAATAACAGTTCAAAGAAATAATGATGCATGTAGTATTAAATGAAAAATTAAAGGGAAAATGAATTCTAATATATTTATGGTGTGTTATGCATGTAATAAATGATTGCTAGTGTTTTTTGTGATTGATACGCATGCATTTAAGAGTCATTTAATACATCAAAATGAGGGAGTTGTGCATGATTTATTAATATTAAAATTTTACATTTTTAATTTAAACCACATAATTGGTTGGTGCTGTCAAGCATGTAATTGGCTGGTGTTGTTTTTGGTGATTAATATATATGACTTCAAGAGTCATATTTAATAGATGAAAATAAAAGAAAATAAATTGTGTGTTATTTATCTAATATTCAATAAAAATTAAAATTGCATGTCATATTATTTGTGTTTTCTTCATTTCTTTAATTAAATTATGGAACATTTAAATTTCTAAATTTAAATTCTTAAGTTTAGATTGAGTTCAAAATTAAATTCTCAATCAAAGTAATCAAGCTTGATATCTAACTTGAGCAATACTTGAATTTTTTTTTTATGTCAATATATTTTAGTTTTTTAAAATATAACATTAAAAGATAAAGAAGTAACAAATAATTTAAGCAATTTTCAAAGTTAATTTAGTTTTAAATATAAAATATAACAAAAAAACAAAATATTTTTGTTGGTTTAGATATTTATGTTGTATAAAAACTAAAAAGTGATGAATAAGTCTCGTGAGCTAAGCTCAGATGGCAGAACATTGTATAAATTTATTGAAAATTCAAAAGATGTTAAAAAGTAATATAAATTTATTGAAAAAAATATGATAAAATTAAATTAAACAACATTATAAAAAAAGGCAGAAATAAAAATAAAATGTATGTTTATATATTTATACCAAGTTAAAATAAATATTTTTGAAAAATAGAAAATAAAAAATATACAAAATAAATGTGAAAATGACAAAGATATTGAATTTGGAAAATTATATTTTTTCATTGAAATAAGTTATAATGAAATTAAATTATACTTCAATTGAGTAAACATAAATGTCATTATGTTTAGTCTAATGATGAAAGATTTATGTAGAATGCATAAGGTTCTAGGCACGATTCTCATTGACTTCATTTTAAACCAAAATTTGAGTATGCCAAAAAATAATTAGAAATTAATCGAAAGTAAAGTAAAGTATTTAGTGGAAAGTGTGAATTTGCTTTATAAAATCTAAAAATAAAACTTGTTTTAGACTTCTAATTATGTTGGATTAACCTACTGCTACATAGTCATTTTCATCCTTAAAAAAATCTCCCATAAACGTCTCCATGAGCTTAGATAAATTGGTATGGACATAGCACTATATGTGCAGGAGCCGGGTTCGAACCCGGATACTCCACTTATTCACCTTTAAGGTGGATTTTCCAACCACTAGGTAATTGACCAAAAAAAAAATCCCATAAACTTATTATTTATTCGAAGAAAGAAATTTTGAAAAGTCATCATTAGAGCACCCACATTCATCGTACCCATTTTGGTTCTTTAAGTGGGTCATATTCAATTTTTTATATTATTTCACACTTTTTAATTATTTAAACAACTTAACCATATTTCTTAAATATCCATACAATTCACTGAAAACTATTAAATGGGTCCCACTAGACCCACAAGTTACCAATTATATAGCCTTGTTATGCTTTCTTTATAGTATAGTTTAATTTATTAATATAAATGAATGATCCAGCAATTGTTAAGGAGCGTGCTTCTGTATACCAACGAAGCAATATAAGGCACGTCCATTAAATGTCAAATATCGGTTTACTCTGACACAAGACACTTGAAAATACTGTAGGAACTATAAAAATTCAGGCGATAATCATGCTCTTAAAAGCAACGATGCGGGTTCTCTATAAATTGTGATTCGCAACTACAATTGCGGCCGTAATATAATGGTTATAGAGGTATTCGTGCAACCGCAATTACGGCCACATCAACCGCATTTATCTGCATTTTACCGCGATATAAAGGTGTGCATTTTACCGCAATTGCGGCTGTAAAAGATGTGTATGTAACTAAGGCTCAAAATGGTATGTTTGAGCCATGCAATGCAACACTCAACTCAAAAAATGAGCAAGTTCACGGGATACAACAAATAAATGACCCGTGAACACAAAAACTATGTAAGTTCAGACATAGCAGACAAAATATGGATCATCAGCAAGCAACTTAGCCAAGTGACAAAATCACTTTCATAATGAATGAAGAAGACAGCTGTGGATTCTTCCTTCACTTTTGCTACTATAAGTTGACCCGTGACCCCAACAAAACCAAGTTAAACAAATCGAACAATTGAATAGGCCAAGATATATCTATGTGGATTTCCCTGTTATATATACTTTAACCCATCAAACCCTACTAAAATATCAAATGGAGCCCACCTTATTGATCCTCCTAGTCCTACTCTCATTTTCCCTATCACACTTGTATTTTTTATTGTATGTTTAGTATTACGGTGGATATATCAGAATCAAGATGATTTACCGTAATTTTTTAAAAAATACGCTCTGTAGCTTCTGCAAAATCACAGTAAATCACCGTAATTCTGACATATTGACTGTGATACTGTTTACTCAGATACAAGACTCAAAGACGACTAACAAATATACTTATAAATAATGCCTATTTTTGCATGATATGAGTCGACTCCTTACAATTGAACCAACCTTCTTTGTCCCAACCAACCTACTTTGCATGCATGTGACATTGTGACAAAATAAAACAATAATTTATACATAGTGGTTGCTTATTTATATATTTTTTAATAAAGTATGTTAACTTTATCTTTTTAATATACATACGGTTCGGGTCATGTTAATAAGTGCTCTAATAGTACTAGTTAAGAATGGAAAAAATAGAAATATTGCATTAGAAATGACAATTTTTAAACTTTCAAAAAGTTGAATCCACCACTTTTCAAATCAAAATTTCTAAATTTGTTCCCTTAACAAGTATCCTAGGTCACTCTTTAACATTTTCCAATCAATATCACAATCATCTCTTTTTAATTAGAATTTTTAATATTAGATTTGTTAGCACTTAGTAGGTAGGTTTACAAATTGATTAGCATTTAAGCAAGTACTGTGTACCTTTTCACTATAATGCATGTCTATTGTAGATAGATCCATTCATATAGTGATAAAATATGAGACGTCGTAATCTTAAGTACTGCTTATCCACTTGTATTGTATCTCAAGAAAATGAAATATACCATAATAATACCAATTCATCCAAAACAATATATATCCAAATAAAGAATTAATTAACTTCATCATAATCATATATATCTTTTGAAACAAACTTTCCTTCTGGCTGCATGCATGTATTTCAGATTTGTTACATTTATGTACTTTATAGAAATCAGATGAAATAACAAAACTAGTTTCAACTTTCAATAGTTCATACATACACAAAGAAGGATCAGAAATTGAAGAAATTAAAATTCTTAAATATGCTTACCATTTTAACTTCTAGGACTTCAAGTTTTGGATCTTGAAACCCTTCTAAGTAAAACCAAGAAACAAAGCACACGGTAAAACACAAAGAATCCAATCAAAAAATACACATTAATCCATCTTTGTCCCTCATGGATTCCTTTCTTCTGCAACACATCACCACCAGTAATCATGCAGTCTTGATCATTCTCTTGGACCCATATAAAACACCTATTAACTAAGCAAGAATACTCATTGATAAGAAGTGCATCAAGAGCATATTTATACATAGAAAAGAAGTGCATGAAGAGCCAATACTTAGGTAAACAATCCTTAGAGATAAAGTAACCAGAAAACAGAAAAAATGCTGCAAGTAGCACTGTCATGAGTGAAGTTCCAGCTATGTAGTTTGGTGCTAAAGAACTCAAAAACAGAACAAATGAGTTTGCCATAAGAACAATGACCCAAATGACTAAAACAAAGTAAGAAAAAGATAGCCAAGAACTGCATAGACCCACCAAGAAATAAACTGGAATAGAGTAGATAACAGCAACTACTAGTAAATATGGTAAGAAAACAAGTGTGTTTGCTATAAGATATGATGATAGCCTATAAACACCACTTGATGTTTCTCTTAACAAGATTGGTCTTTCATTGATGAAGATTGGAAGTGTTTCAGTTGTTGAAGATAGTAGAAATGTAAGAGTGAATGCAAATAGACCAAACCTTTTCTCAATACCTTCTTTATCAAATCCAATGTTGATGTAAATTGTTCCTAAAACAAGACCAACAAGAAGTGCTTCTGCTGTGTTTGTTAACAGAAGTTGTCTTGTTCTGTATATGATTTTCCAAAATCTTCTATATAGTGTGCAAATTTCATGAATCCTTGAACTTTTGTACCTGATTTCTCTACTTTTACTTCTAGTTACAATATTTTCAGAGAGAGAATTACAACCTATAGTAGATTTAGAATTTTGTGGTGATGATTGTTCAGGTGATTCAGGTGGAGTTGGAGGAGTAATCATTGGTTTAATCTCATTCAATTGGTTTAATATTTCCATTGCATATTCCAATGCATTAAGCTGATGAGGGACAGTGAAACCTTTTGAATGCAAAAATGCTTGAAGTGAAGCTAAGCTTCCATGATGAACAACAGTTCCTTTTGAAAGAAGCAAGATTCTATCAATACAAGAGAGAATCTTGAAACTTGGTTGATGAATGGAAAGAACAATTGTTCTGTTATATGAAACACAAGTTGATTTAAGAGTTTGCATAACTTTGTAAGCAGAGGAACTATCAAGACCAGAAGTAGGTTCATCAAGAAGCAAAACAGCAGGATCATGAAGAAGACTAAGTCCAATGGAGACTCTTCTACGTTCACCACCAGATAAACCATGATTAAGCCTTGTATTAGCTAAATGAGTTAGTCTAAGCTCATTTAAAAGAGACGAAACAATCGAAGCAATATCGATGGTTTTCGGCTTAAGAAGAGAAGCAGAAAAAGCAAAAGTTTCAGAAACAGTTAACATAGGTAAACATGCATCATGTTGAGGAACATAAGCTGAAAGTTTTCTGAATGTTGAAGGGTTATTAATAGGTGAAGAGTTAAGGGAAAGTGTTCCACTTAAGGGTAATCTTCTAGCTGAAAGAATGTCTAAAAGAGTTGATTTTCCTGCACCACTTGGACCAACAATTGCAAGAATCTCAGAAGGATATGCTGTGAGTGAAACATCTTTGAGGATATAAGTTGGTGGAATTGGTGTACAGTTTTTGAAGAAGAGAAATGGTGCAATGATAGTGTTGTTTGTTTGTAGGTTTTTGGAGTAAGAGATTGAAGTAGCTGTTAGTTTGTATGTTTTTGGTGGAAGTGGTGATGGATGATCTTCCATGGTTAAAGATTCAAAGGGAGAGAAAAGTTGTTAAGAGTGAAATTTAAGGTTTTTGTGGGATGGAACAATGATTGTTTCCATGCGTATAACTTTAGTGGATGGATGATAAAGAGTGACAAATATAAAGGGTTTGTTTGATTAAAAAATTATGAAAATGTTAAACAATTCTCCCGGGGCATTGGTTAAGCATATAAAAATAGAAATTGTATCTCAAAATGCGTGCATTCAATACTTCAAAAACATAAAAAGTTGTTTTTTTTCATATTAATTTTATTTTTTATTTCTTTTTTTGACATACTTAATCAATGCTCCAAGGACACTTTTTAACATGATCCAAAAAATTAAAGTAACCCTATTATTTAAATTATAGGACAAATTTTTTTCCTATGCGCATGCGAAAGTCAATCCAAAATCTAAGTATTTACACGATATCTTTTTATTCCAAATACAAATTATCTAAAATACTAAACTAATTTTTTGTTCATTAAATATGATATAAAACAACGAATTATTCAGTACCTTAAAAATGTGTTTTTGTATTATTCTAGCCAAATTTACATTTTACAAATCAAACGGAATCTAAAACAAAGAATTAAAAAGGAAATATGTCCTTTTGGTGGTTGGGGCTTGGCTGGTTTATCATTTTCTTTCCATCGTGGAATGATGACACTACACTATAGTACAAGCAACAAGCACTTCTATGGTCCGTGAACTATTTATGTTTATATTAGTAACTAACAATTAAGTGATTAAAATTCCGATTTTGAGTTAAAACCCAATTTTGGGATGGACCGCAAATCCGCAATCAATGTTTAATTAATGGTGCTTAATGTCAAACTAAATAATTGAATATAGATTTCTTATGCAAGATTGTATAGAGTGCGACAAGACAACTATCAAGTTGCAATCAACAAATGATATAATGCTCACTTATTAGCTAGAGCATCTATTTCTTCTCTCAATATTTTTGTATTACATTTTCCATTGTATTTCTTCTATTACTATTAATGAAATGTTTTAAACTTTATTGAGTATAAAAATAAAATATAGTTCTTCCTTATCGTATCTTGAATTTGTTGATCCACTCTTTATTTCTATTTTTATTATTTTTATCATTATTCTTACTTATTTGCAGAGGCGGCTCTATACCATGTGCAACATGTGCCATGACATAGGGCCTCTTAAAATTGAGGGCCTCAAACAAAAAATAGGATAGTAGCACTAATAAATTAATAGGTGTAAAAATTAATAATATTATAAAAAATATAGATTAAAATATAGAATTTTTTAAATATGTTGTCTGGAGAAAAAATGGAACGTATTGATATATTAATTTTTTTATGAAATGCATGAATTATTTTTCTAATACAGTTATTGCATATAGAATTTTATTAACTATTCATGTGACAGTTGTCTCTAAAGAAAGAAATTTTTTAAAATTGAATTTGTTGAAGTCTACTTGCGGTCTACCATGCCATAAGAAAGACTTAATGATTTGACATCGATAACAATTGAAAATCATCTCTTAAATGAAATACAATATGATGATTTTTATGTTATTTGCAATTTAAATTGATGATGTTTTTTTAAAAAAGAAATTAATTTTTTTTAAAGGGCAACTTTTATATTTTGCACATAGCCTCCAAAAATTCGGAGACGCCCCTGCTTATTTGTTGTAACATTTAACTTAGTTAAGAACACTCACTATGTGCCACATTTAAGTATCTTTACTAACATTCATGTTGTCACGTTTGGAGACTCAGTTAATTGTCCACTCTCTATCTCACGGACGTACCGTTCTCTCACAGTTTCAAAGTAACAGCCAATGGATTTCCGTTTTTTGTCTGTTTCTATGCTTTGGCATCTCATCTCATGTCATGTGTTGGACATAAGTTATATGTTTATCAGCTCATGTTCACAATATGTTTTGGCTATAAGAATCATTAACAATAACACTTACTTGAGGGAATAAATAACACTTACTTGAGGGAATCATAAACTTTTAATTTATTACCTTCAATTTTAAAATTGAATTTAAATTTATTTGAGTGGGACATCAATTTTATCCTAAAATTGTAGATCAGGGCAAATTGATCATAAAAAATATATTCATCATTCGTGCCTATATTGTTTCCTTTATTACAATTTAGTTTTCCAAAGTTTAACATATATGATTAAGTTAAATAAAAAATAATATACAGAATCAAATTATTTATGAATGACAAATTAAATCAAAGGGTGGCTAGCGCGTGGATGTGAGAAGGAAAATTAGAGGTGTAACTAGGAAAAACACAAAAAGAGGGAGGGTATAGATAGGAAAACTTGGTGATGTGGGTAGGAATATCCACAGTTAGCCCATTTTGTTTTTTAATGAGGAATAGTAGCCTAATTAAAAAGAAATTTATTTTGTCACCTTATGACTTACTCGCGTGTCCTATGAAATGACCAAAATACTCTTTTAAGTCACGAATGTAGAAAAATTGAGTAATTTTAAAAAATAACATTTTTTTTTCTACATCTGTGACTTAAGTCACGGATGTTATAATTGTAGGGTGCTTTGGCGGGTGTTTGTGGCTTAAGTCACAAACAAGGGTATATTGGTCATTTCGTAGGGCGCGTCCCAAAATTAGTAGGGTGGCAAAAAGAATTTTCAATTAAAAATAGTAAAAGAGAAGGAAATGAAGACAAACTTAAGTGATTTCAACTTTAGAGTGTTTCTTTAGTAGAAAAACTTTAGAGTGTGTACCGGATAAAATATTATAGGCCCAATAACTCAATGATCCAATAATTGGCCCAAACAATTCAAATAGATAACTTGGCGGGAAAGACAAGGCGAGGGCGAGACCCAGAGATGGGGGGCGACGCCCTCAGGTTATGATTACGTCGCCCAGCAGCGGATAACCACCCACTACCACCACATAACTGCGGAGGAGAGGAGCAACCGTCCATAACCGACATCACCAACTCCCAACCACTTGCCCAAAACCTCTGGCATGCGAGGGTACCGGACAACTTCAGAACACCCCATCTCCCAGACTTCGACGGGAAAACAGATCCCACAGAACACCTGATGGCGGTAGGAACTAAAACCGCCATCATCGGCGCAGCGGATAATTTGAAGTGCGAACTCCTCTCAGGCACGCTGAAAGAGGCGGCCCTAAGATGGTATATGAACCTGCCCAAGAATTCCATTCAAAGTTGGGCAGATTTTCAGCAAAAATTCACACAACAATTCGCCGGCTCCAAGCACATAAAGGTGACGGCGACAAGTTTGTTCTCATTACGACAAAACTACAATGAGTCTCTGAGGGAATACTCGGCGAGATTCTGCAAATCCACAAGCAAAGTGAGCAATCCGAACCAGGAAATGTTCGTCTTCGCCTTCCATCACGGCCTTAAGGCGGGACATTTTAATGAATCCCTGGCACAGAAGCCGGCCACATCCATGCACGAAGTAACAAGAAGAGCGGAAGGATACATAAAAGGCGAAGAAAGTAACGCCGAAAAAAGAATGAGAGACGCCAGAGAAAGAGGCCCGGTTAACAAAAGTAATGGACAAGGCGAATTTTATCATCATCACAGACGTCCGGTCCCTAATCATCACGGAATTGACCGTCATAGAAAACCATACCAACCACAAAGACACTTTCAAGAAGAAAGGAAGGAATACACACCATTAAACCGTGCCCGAGTCTACATCATGGAAGAAATCCTACAAACAGGATTAGTGCAACTACCCCCACCGAGGAACAAGGAACACACTATGGGATTAAACCCCAACGCCTGGTGCGCTTATCACAGATGCAGAGGTCACGACACTGAGAAAAGTTTCAGGCTAAGAGATTTGATCGAAGAATTGATAAAGAGCGGTCATCTGAGGAAGTTCATAGAGGACGCCGCAGCAGGGAAGGTGGTTGTCCCAAAGGTACAACATAATCAAACAAAGGATCGTTCTGAAGGAGAAGATCCAGGAAAAGGAAAGAGAATCTCCGTCAACACCATTGCGGGCGGATTTGCAGGAGGAGGACAATCCTCAAGTGCGAGAAAGCGTTATGTTAGGAGGATGGATCAGAATGAAAAATTCATAGGTCACACAGAGGTGACGCCCATCCCTGACCTGTCGTTTACCAAAGAGGACAAAAGGGAAGTCATGCCACATGATCACGACCCTCTTGTGATACAAGTGCAAATATTAAAGTGTGACGTCAAAAAAGTGCTGATAGACTCAGGAAGTTCAGCGGACATAATGTACTGGGAAGCCTTTAAGGCAATGTAATTGTCAGACGAATACCTATTACCCTACAACGGCACGTTGGTGGGCTTCGCCGGCGAGCAAGTAGAAGTTATGGGCTACACTACCCTCTTAACCACGTTTGGAGAAGAGGAGAACGCCAAGACTATCAAGGTAAGATATTTGGTAGTCAAAACCCCATTCACTTCATACAACATCATCATTGGAAGGCCAGCCTTCAACACACTAGAGGCGGCACTGTCAACCCTCTATCTGTCCATCAAATATCCTTTGGACAACGGAAGGGTAGGAACCATCAGAGGGGACCAAAAACTGGCGAGGAGATGCTACGAATCTAGCCTGAAAATCAGACACAGACAAAACCCCAAGGAGGAATCAATGGCGTCACCCAAAAAAGGAGGCAGAGTCAACATGATCTCACCCCTAGACCTTGATCCAAGAGAAGATTTCACAGAAAGAAGAATGAGTCTCATCGAAGAATTAGAACAAGTCCAAATTGGCGATATGCCACACCAAGTAACCAACATCGGAACCACTTTGAAACCAGAGGAAAGAGAAAAGGTCATAGCTATGTTAAAAAAGAACATAGACCTATTTGCATGGAAGCCATCTGATATGCCAAGGATTGACGAAAGCGTTATATCGCACAAGCTATCTATCGCGCCCAACGTCAAGCCTGTTTCACAAAGGAAGAGGAAGATAGGAGAAGAAAGGAGGACAGCGGTCAATGAAGAAGTGGAAAAACTGAAAGCAGCAGGGTTCATCGAAGAAATAAAGTATCCGTCATGGCTGGCAAACGTAGTAATGGTAAAGAAAGCAAACGGCAAGTGGAGGATGTGCGTGGATTTTACAGATTTAAACAAGGCATGCCCAAAAGATCCATATCCCTTGGCTAACATAGACAGGCTTATTGACGGAGCTTCCGGATTCAAAATGTTAAGCTTCATGGATGCATACTCAGGATACAACCAAATAAAGATGAATCCTGCAGACGCACCTCACACTGCCTTCATGACTAACACCTGCAATTATTTTTACAATGTTATGCCGTTTGGTCTGAAGAACGCAGGCGCCACATACCAGAGGCTAATGGACAGGGTATTCTCGGAGCAAATGGGCAAGAATGTAGAAGTGTACATAGACGACATAGTAGTCAAGACAACGGAAGATGGCGAACATGACAAAGATCTAGGCGATATCCTCGCCTCGGTGAGAAAGTACAATATGAGATTGAACCCAGCGAAGTGTTCTTTTGGAGTTCAGTCAGGAAAATTTTTGGACTTCATGCTCACAAACAGAGGGATAGAAGCTAACCCAGACAAATGCCAAGCCATAATTGACATGAGAAGTCCAACTACAGTAAAGGAAGTCCAACAGCTAGCAGGAAGAATCGCAGCCTTATCAAGATTTTTATCTTGCTCTGGAGAAAAAGCATTTCACTTTTTCTCAACTCTGAGAAAGAGCGAAAGATTCATATGGACTCCTCATATCAGACAACGCCCTTAGTTCAGCATTGGTGCAAGAAGTCAAGGGCGAAGAGAAGCCAATATATTTTGTGAGCAGAACATTCAAAGGTGCTGAAGCAAAATACCAAAAGATAGAGAAACTATCCTTGGTCGTCGTCATCACTGCGAGGAAGTTAGGGCAGTACTTTCAGAGTCACAAGGTAGTGGTTAAGACGGACTATCCCATAAAGAAAGTCCTAAGGAAGCCTGACCTAGCAGGGAGAATGGTAGCATGAGCAGTGGAATTGTCGGAGTTTGATATAACCTTCTCCCCTAGAGGCGCAATAAAATCGCAAATTCTGGCGGATTTTATACTGGAATTATCAACCCCGCCTAAAGAAAACAGCGAGGAACCTTGGACACTTTCAGTAGATGGTGCGTCTAACCTGAAGGGAAGTGGAGCAGGAGTAGTTCTAGAAGGACCTGGTGGAGCACTCATAGACCAATCTTTGAGGTTCGCCTTCAAAGCAAGCAACAATCAGGCAGAATATGAAGCCCTTCTGGCAGGAATGAAGTTGGCAAAAGAGATGGAGGTCATGGACCTCAGAGTAAAAAGTGACTCACAATTGGTAACCAACCAAGTGTCAGGAGAATTCCAAACGAAAGATCCCCAATTAATCAAATATCTGGAAAAGGTAAACAAGTTGGCGAAATGTTTCAATTCGTTTCAGTTGATTTATGTACCTAGGGAACAGAACGCTAGGGCGGACTTGTTATCCAAACTCGCCAGCACCAAGAAGCCTGGGAGCAACAGGACCTTCATCCAAGAAACCATTGCAAACCCAAGCATCAACGAAGAAGAGATTCACATGATCATAGAGGAGGAAGACTGGCTAACTCCCATTATCAAATATTTACAGAGGGACGAACTCCCCAGACCAAGAGAAGAGGCATACAAAGTTAGAAGGATGGCGTCATGGTACACTATGATGGGAGATAAGCTATACAAAAGGGGATTCTCGACCCCCTTATTGCTGTGCGTAAGCAAGGAAGAAGCCAAAGGAATTTTAGAAGAAGTTCATGAAGGATCATGTGGGAGCCACATAGGAGCAAGATCATTGGCAGGTAAGATCCTTAGAGCAGGATTCTTCTGGCCAGAACTACACAGTGACGCTGGAAGATATATTGGGTCCTTTCCCTACCTCATGGAAACAAACTAGATGGATCATAGTGGCTGTAGATTACTTCACCAAATGGGTAGAGGCGCAACCTTTATCAAACATCTCGGCAGAACAAGTGAAAAAGTTTTACTGGAGAAATATCATATGCAGATTCGGCCTTCCTAAATACATTGTATCAGATAACGGCACACAGTTTGCAAGTGAGAAGGTAGTCTCATTTTGCAAGGAGAAAGGAATCTGAAACACTTTCATATCAGTTGAGCACCCTCAAGCCAATGGGCAGGCCGAGTCGGCCAACAAAGTCATATTGAAGGCCCTGAAAAGGAGACTATCAAGCAAAGGAGAAGCTTGGGTAGCTCACCTCACCGCCATATTGTGGTCATATCATACAACTCCACAATCGTCAACAGGAGGGGCACCCTTCACCATGGTCTATGGCGCAGATGTCATGATCCCTGCAGAAATAAAGCCCCCAAGTTGGCGACATGAAACCTCGACAACTCAAGAGAACAGCGAAGCATTCCAGGAGAACCTTGATTTAATACAAGAAGTAAGGGATAAAGCGCATTTCAGAGAGTTCGCCACTAAGCAAAGAGTGGGAAGAAAATACAACACAAGGGTAATCCCAAGAAAATTCAAAGAAGGCGATCTAGTCCTGAAGAGATCAATGGGAAAAGATAAAAGTGAAAAATTGGCAGCAAATTGGGAAGGTCCGTTCAGAATCAATGAAGTCTTTGAAGGCGGAGCATACAGGTTGGAAACCATGGAGGGTGAGGTCCTGCACAGGACGTGGAATATCTCAAATCTCAGATTTTACTACAGCTAGGCCAACAACGCCTAACAGGCGAGACACATCCAAAGAACATCGTCAAACCTCGCCACGCCACCCCAAAGATATTTCTTGTTTTTACTTTCATTTCTTGTTTTATTTTCAAAAAAGAAAATGCATGTGGATGTATTAATGATCTAAATGATGTTAAATTGATGAGAAACTCTTTTCTCCGGTGAAAGCAGGAGTTTTTAACGAGACTCATCATCCAAAATTCAAAAAAAAAAAAATCTTTCATTAATCGAAAAAAAAAAAAGTCATTGTTCCAATGTTTGCAGATGGTTTATCATTATCTCAATCGTATACATGAAGACAACGAAGGTGGAAAAGCGTTGAAACACCATGGCATGATTTGTAAATCTTACGAGTTAAACATGTCTAAAATAGAAACGGCGATACCCCTAAAGCCTTAAGAGCTGGGTACGACGGAAAAGCGTTGAAACACCATGGCATGATTTGTAAATCTTACGAGTTGAACATGTCTAAAATAGAAACGACGATACCCCTAAAGCCTTAAGAGCTGGGTACGACGGAAAAGCGTTGAAACACCATGGCATGATTTGTAAATCTTACGAGTTGAACATGTCTAAAATAGAAACGGCGATACCCCTAAAGCCTTAAGAGCTGGGTACGACAGAAAAGCGTTGAAACACCATGGCATGATGTGTAAATCTTACGAGTTGAACATGTCTAAAATAGAAACGGCGATACCCCTAAAGCCTTAAGAGCTGGGTACGACGAAAACGTGTTGAAACACCAAGGCGTGAGCCCTAAATCTTACGAGTTGGACACGTCTAAAAAAGAAACGGCGATACCTTTAAAGCCCTAAGAGCTGGGTACGACGGAAATGCGTTGAAACACCATGGTATGGTCTGTAAATCAACCGAGTTGGACATATCAAAAATAGAAACGGCGTTATCCCTAAATCTTACGAGTTGGATACGACGATAAAATAAAAGGCGCAGGGCGTAGGCGACATCAGAAACAATAATATTAAAGGCGAAGTTCAAAAAACTCCAAAAGAAATTAAAGGTATAATGCATGTCATTATTTTATTACTCTTTACAATATTATATAACACAACAATGCAGAAAAAGAGGCAATATTAGAAACATCCACTTTTCATTGATAAGAGAGATTACAATGAAATCAAGATACAAATTCAAAGACAAAGGTAAAGAAAATTACAATGAAATCAAGATGCAAATTCAAAGAAAAAGAAATCCTAAACCTAACAAAGGATCCAGCTCCTTCAAGGAAGAGAAGAAAAAACTTGAGGCAGCCTCAATAGTTCCTCAACTCCCCAAGATCCTAATCCCCCGCAAGAGAAAGAAATCGAGTAGAAAGACTCCAGTCCCTCTAAATGATAGAAGGAAAACCTGGAGGCGAGACCCCAATCCCTCACCAAGAGAAAAAAAATCCGGTGGAAGGAACAACTCATCAGAGTAGAATTACCCTTGAGTTTTCCCCGAGGCCTTACATAATATCCTCCGAGGTTTCTCCTCAGCCTCCGCGATGATCCGGGATCCTTCTTCTTTACCAGAAGGTCAAATATCAGGGGAAGATTCCCGAGAAGCATAAGTCCTCAGGTATTCAATGAAATCTTCATCAGCAAAGCCGGAAGAATCTGACGAAATGGCAAGAGTTTCCATTTTGATATTAGAAGAGGGCTTATCTCGCCTAAATTTAGAAACAGAGATCTCTATCTTACGTTTCTTTTTCTGAGATTTTGATTTAGAGACCACACTTTTCTTTTTGGGTTTATTTTTGTGATCCATGGAGAAATCAGTGAATATGGGAATGAAGAAAAACAGAAAGAATCATAGAGAATGAAAGAAAAACGGGATAAGCGAGAATGGAAGTGAAGAAAAGTGAAGATGAAAGAGGCTATTTATAAGGGAGATTTTGGGCGGTACGCGATAAATACGGTCAAACAGTTGCATATTCCCACATTTGACTGCATAGAAAACGGCGAAAGAATAAAACAGTTACGCTGACTACATTGGTATCCGCGAAAAATTCTCGGAAAACGGTTCACAGACGACGCCATAGCCCAACGACATCACGCCCAAGTATTCACGTCACCTTGGACATATTGGCGAGAAGGTTATACAGGCAAATATTATAAAGTCTCATACAAACAGGTATTTTCAAGATACGACAAAGTAATAGAAAGAAGACGCAAGCAATTGAATAGAGAGAGATATTATAATCAAGGCCACAAAGGGCAAGAAACATTGTCATTTTGCCACAGCAGGGCGTACAGGAGTTCATTAAAAAAGCCACAACTGGGCATACAAAAAATCATCCAAAAAAGCCACAAAGGGCATACAAGATCAAGAGAGAGAAGTACAAAAGATTAACAAGCATCATGGAGCAGAATCCGCAGGAGGAGTGTAAGGAACCAACTGGCCGTCCTTAATGACCATCAAAGCACTAACCTCACCCAAACGCTCAGCGTCGATATCAGGGAACAAGACTTTAACTTGCTCCACGGCGAAATTAAAGCCATCATCAAATTGAACTCCAATGTTTTCCTCCAGATTTACTTTTTCCTCGGCCCAGTTCGCCTTCTCCTTCTGCAGGACATCTAGGTCCTCGGACAGCTTCTTAATCTGGGCGTCCTTATCAACAGCAGCATCCTTCAATACTTTGACCTCGGCGGCATGGTCATCCCTCAACTTCTTCAAAGCAGCCTCCTGTTTCTCCTCCAAATCATCCAAGGCTTTCTTGCTCTCAGCCTTGGCGACCTCCATGTCAGCAACAAACTTCTCTTGGGCAGCCTTTACCTTCTCCTCCATGGCATCCAACTCACGGCGAATCATCCTCATTCTCTCTTCAGCAGATGAAACGGCAAGCTTCTAGCGAGACGCCAAAGCATGATTGAGCAGGATCCCCTTCAGCTCATAACCCATGGAGAGCCTAGCCAACTCCTCAGTTGAAGTGGAGTCAAAACGAGCACCCCCACCAGACAAATCCATCGCTTTCTCAATAAAAACCTCGGGATTTAAAAGAGGATCCCAAGGAGTTGGCATTGTGTTGTTTGAAGGAGCAGGAGGAGAAGGCGATGTCACATTAACAGCAGCAGCAGGGCGTGGAGAAGGAGTCTTCTCAGGATCCTCTTCCTGCAGAGGAACAACTTCCACAGTCGGGGCAGCCCCAGAACTAGACGACCTCAGCTTCTTAGAAATAGGCTGTTCACCTTTTGAGTCAGAGGGTCAACCACAGCGACGGCTTCCCCAGAAGCGGCAAGGGCGGCATCCTTTTCTTTTTTGGTCCTAGCCCTCAGCAAGAACTCCATCATTTTCTCTTGTGAGACAGACTTCATCCTCTCTGCAAAAATAAAAGAAAAGGTTAGTCTCTGGGAAAGAATAAGCAAAGGCGAGACAAGAAAATAAAGAAACTCACCCATATACTCCACCAACTCTTCTATATAACCATCAGCCTTAAGAAGGTCGCCCACATTCAAAATACATAACGTCTCGATATAGGCGACGCATTCTTTCTCAAACTCGTCCAGAGATTCATAACGAGTCCCTTTGATGACACGGGGATTCTGGGTCCAATAAAAGGGAAACAAAGGTTCTTGATTCCCATCAAACATCACGTCAGGGAAAGACTCCTTGCCACGGACGCGAAGAAAAGTGTTTTTGAAGTTTTTGAAATTAGAGGTATACAACTGGAAACGTTTTCGGCCTGGCTGACTCGAAAGATAAACCTGAGAGTCAGGCGAGACGCTTTTAATGGTGTAGAAAGAAAAGAAAACAGCAACAGAAGGCTTCTCAATTTCCAGACCTAAACAGGCCAATTGGAAGGCTTTCATATAACCCCAACTATTGGGACTCAATTGGCAAGGGGCGACATTCAAGGTTCTAAACATCTGAACTTCGAAAAGGGTAAAGGGAAACCAGACGTTGAAAGAATCGATAATGGAGGTATACATATAAAAGAAATGGGGTGTTTGGATGTTAACATCAGTGACAATCTCATCCTCACCAACAGGTTCAATGATGATGTCGTTCTCAGAACCAGATATAACGGTTTTCCGCCTATACGCCAACACGGATTCCCAGTCTAAATACTTCGAAGCTACGTCCATGGTCTCGGGAGGAGTTGGGGCGACAAAGATGGCAAGAGTAGTGTCCTTTCGTTTTCATGTGAAAGACGAAGGCGAGATTATCACACAATCATCATCACTACTCTCAGTATCGCTAGAGCTAATTTTAACATTCATTAAGGAATTGAAGTAACCATCATAATCAAGAGAACCATCGGCCCTTGTATGATGGTTACGTATCTGAGTCTCTAAGACAGAACCACGAGGAGGAATTTTGGTAAAACCCCCCTCTTCATCATCACTCAAACTACGTAAAATCACCATTTTTTCCTACTCTGAACCTTAGAAATCGAAATGGGAACGCTAAAAAGGAGTAAAGGCAGTTACGAAAGAAGGAATAGAAGTTACCTTAAATAAAAATGTAGTGGAGATCGTGTGAAGGGAGGTTGGTTGATTAATAAACCGCGCAAAGTGGGTTTTGAAATTTGGGTAAAATGCTGAGAAACGGAACAAACAAATGAGGAATTGATGAAAAGAGTTTGAAGTTCCTGTTTTATAGGAAAAGTGGAGGGTGAACGAAACGTTCTAATACCCAACGGGTAAAAGAAGGCACTCTTACGCGTGTCAGCCTTAACACGTACACATGGACACGTATCCCGAGACGGGGCGAGAAAGCCAAACGTTTGAAATTCGACGACATCGCCAAATGGCGAGGACAAGTATTCAGAATTAATCAGAAATACATGGCGGAAAAGAAATTCATGAATTAAAGGAAAGAAACATCATTTCATTTAAGAGAATTCAACAATTACAAAGGGAGGCGGAACATATTCAACGCCATTTGAAGGAAATGCAAGAAAAACAACACACAACGAGGGAAAACATAGAAAAACTACTTAAAGGCTTTATATGCAGCCTCGACGGCACGGGCATGACAATCCTCCATCAAGCCCCTCAATTTCTTCGCCGCATCAGAGTCTTGGGCAGTCTTCCTCATGTCGTCATTAAGAGCATCATCTTTCTCTTGAAGACGACACAAGTGTGAGCGAGTTCGGATTAATTTGGCGACGTCATACTGGATATCCATCTGCAAGGACCTTTTCCTCTTCACAAGGGGTTTGAGTTGGTTCTCCAACTCATCAATTCGGTTATCTATGGCCTCCTCGGCCAACAAGGAAAGCGCCATCACCTTGTCTTGAGATGTTATGTGTTATTTCACCATCTCTATCCTTCTCTCCAAAGCATCAGAAAGCTCTCTCTGACAATGGTCAACAGTCTCAGTGGTTTCAATGAAAGCACCGTCATCCAAGAATCGTTTGTTCAATTCCTGCACCACGGCCAGAAATTCCTTTTGTCCATCCGTCAACCTCCAGGAATAATCTTGCAACTCCTTCACCATATCAGCAAAATCCTCCACCTGATCCAGCAAATCATCAGTATCGTAGCACAGCATGTTCCTCAGTTGGAACAACACCGGCATAGCTGGCGACTCCGGAATAGTGGTAGGGGAAGACATAGTCACAAAAGCAAGTGATGCAGAAAAGATAGATGAATTGAATTGCGTGTCGCGGAATTCATATTTATGGTCCACAGATAGAGAACATGATCAGAAGTAGTGGGCAGTTACCACACCACGTCCGGCCATTATCAGCACTTCGCCTCTTTGAGCCTCGTGCTTAGGGGGTTGTGTACCGGACAAAATATTATAGGCCTAATAACTCAATGATCCAATAATTGGCCCAAACAATTCAAATAGATAACTTGGCGGGAAAGACAAGGCGAGGGCGAGACCCAGAGATGGGGGGCGACGCCCTCAAGTTATGATTACGTCGCCCAACAGCGGATAACCACCCACTACCACCACATAAGTGCGGAGGAGAGGAGCAACCGTCCATAACCGCCCTTGAGACACGGTGGACACGGTGGAAAACCACCCACGACCTCCATTAGAGAGGAGTGGGGTAGTTTTAGATATTTTCCGATCATGTTCTTCCTCTATAAATAGGGAAGAAAAACTCATTGTAAGGGTTCAGTTTTTTGGTAAATAAAGATCTTAAGTATCATTATTACGCATTAATATACTTGGACCACCCCCTATTATTTTTACCAGAACAGAGTGTTTCTTTTCGCACCCCCAATCTCATGCGTATTCCCAAATATTTTCAATTTACCCCTTTCGATACTTAGGATGCGAGTGTAAAAATAGCAAAAATTGAGGGAAAAAAGTTTGCATTCTGTGATGCAAACTTCGAACTGAGTTCGCATTCTAGGTTGCGAAACTTATAAAAATTCAAATTTTTTTGGTCCTTTTCACTCTTCTCTCATCTCCCATGAAACAATTTTGAATTAAACACAGTTTGCAAGTTAAAGTGTAAACACTTCATTCATCTAATTTCCAATTTTCTGTCAAACTTATCAACTCGTGTAACTTTGATACATGTCTATTGTAAGTATAAATATAAACTTGGTCATATCATATAAAGTAACAATTCGTATAACTATCTTTACGGTGTGTATAATCGGTCGATAACGTTACAAACGCTCTTGTGGCAAACTAATATATGATATAAGATAGTAGCCACATTTTTATAAGGTTCACCAGTTAAAGTGAAAATTGAGTTCGTACTGTAAATAACGAACTATATGTTTCAGCTCGCTCTCTAAGTAGCGAATTGTGTGTCAGTTCCCACATTAAGTAACGAGTGACAATATTCTATACTCAAACCCAGCATCTGCACCCCATGAATGAAAATATTATACGAAAAATGCAAACTCTTTTTTTCGTATAATATTTTCATTCATGAGGGTGCAGACGTTGGGCTTGAGTCAAATAAAATTGTCACACGCAAAATAGGGATTGGAAATAATTGAAAATCGATTAATAATGGGTTTGGTCGGGTGGGTTTAGTTGTATAATCATGTGATGATGCTTTAGTTCCTCTCTGTTGTGAATACATCTGAAAATATTTGATATGGATAAATTTTTATCTGAAAACATAATCTAGTTTGCTGACAGATGTGGGTAATTGACTCCTGTAAATGGGGACTTTTCATTCATGATCGTAGTTTATGTTGTGACATTTTTTACCTTTGCTTTGATCAACATGTAATTAAATTCAAGCATTCCAAAAAAAATTCAGTTAAATCGTGGCTAAATTTTTAGAACTCATTTTTTTAGTTTTCTTGTTTGTAAGTTTGACTAAATGTAAGGGTGAAGGGAAATAATAAAAAGGGTAAAATGGAAATATTGAATTGTTTTTACGGGTGGAGGGTTAAATACTTAAATGTAAGGGTGGGATGGAAATTTTTCTTTGACTAAATATGACATGCTAAATATGGGCTTTCAATCTAACAGTATCTCAAGGTGAAATAAGCCCAATATGCTTGAATGGAACCGAATCAATTTCTATGCTACAAATGATTTACACAAATTTCCACAACAATATTTTGTTATTCAATCATCATGTACGTACTTGCCTTGTTTTATTTCATGCACAAAAAGATGAACAACTCTCCCAAGTCCCAACATAAGAAACACAATGGACTAAATCAATTATGTGTTCTTAAATCCAAAATTAACGAGACAAATATATTTGTGACGCGTGTAATAATTTTTTTTTATTGTTTAATGATATATGAAAAAACTTCTCCAACAAACAAGAAGATACAATGAACTAGTAAAAGCATAAGATTCAATTTCCAATTCAATTGTCTCCTAAGGATGTGATTATCCCAAACAAGAAAACAAAACTAGAAAATGGATTCAATAAGGTGTCACAACCATTGTGCCCTTGATGTTAATGGCAATATATATACACATAACCTTACTACACAAAGACACAATAATCTTGTGAGGAAACATAGCAAATCTATCATTCTTGGAGGACAAAAACGGTGTTGGGTCGATGTTTATGTAGTGTTTATGGGTGCATTGCACATTCTATCTCGTAACTTTCTTAACTAACATTTAGGTTTCTTAAATTGGTGCAAAGAACCTAGGTTTTGTATTTGTCTCTTTTATTCCATGTGACTTTTTAGGAAGACAATGGTAACCCACATAACACTCCTTCTTGTGTTTTCTAGCTTATTGTTTAACCGTATAGGCGTGGATGAGTGATAACCATATTTTTTATTAGAGCGTTCTATTTTGAAAAAATTTAAGGTGAACATTCTGATATTCATGAATTTAATTGAGTATCGGTTTTTATAAATAAAATTTTATGCCATGTTATATTTTATATTAAATAATTTAAATTTTGAACAAATTTTGTCTATAAAATACTGTTAATTACATAACCAAACTACAAAGGTACTAAGGAATACAATTACTAGTTAAGCCGTTCCATTTAACTCGTTGAAAAAAGAAATGGAAACGGAGCAGAACGAGTTGTCCCCATCATTGTATTTTAATACTGGTGAAACTTTTAGTGAAAAATATTATATTAAAATAGCTAGTAATAACATAAAAACTATATTTATTGCATTCTTTTTATTTATAAATCACAATTCATTTTCCATTTCTCTCCTTCGTATAGTATGGATACGAAAAATTAAGCATAATTATCTGTTGTTCTAAATCAACTGCCTGCCCATCACCATGTTTAATTAGTCAAATTTGACATAATATAACCCGGTGTTTTATATTCAATCCATGAACAATTACAACACTTTATATTTATATATGAGATCGGATGAAGTAAGTTAAGGAAGTCCTAATATATGAAGAGGCCAGGGAAACATAAATGACCTTATATGATGCAATATAAATGGGGGGACCACAGGCCAAGATTGTGGCTTCTGCTGTTAAACAGTGAAGTCTGCACTCTGCAATGGGCTTGTGTAACTATAACCTAAAATCACAATTGTGGAGCACCTTGAAGTGTGCAATGTGAAATGGGGGGCCACGTTTAGTCATTTTTAGCATGGTTCTTCTTCACCCCTTATTATGATGCCATTGAAAATTGGAAATACATTGCAAAGTCTTTGGTCCATTAATTCAGCTCTATATATGTGCAAACAAAATTGCCCTTCTCACCAACAATACATTTCAAAGTTCAAACTACCATGGTATCAAATCATCCAACCTCCGTGATGTCTGAGATATTAAGTTTGAATTTTGACTCTAACCAAAGTGCATACTCATCTTATCTATTAAGCATAGACATTGATACGGAACACTGACATATCGATACTGATAATAATTTTAAAAAATAACACAATTAAATGTAGTTATAAATATTGGTATTTCAAAGATATTAAGTTTGAATAATCTCTGTAGCCAAGTGTGTATTCAACTACTCATCTCTTAAGAATGATGATACATATCAAAGGAGTGTCTAATTTTTTATTTTACTTTTTAAAAACTTTACATGCCGTCTCATAGATACACATGTATCTTAAATCTATTGTATCTAATATTCTTCATTGAATGACATATCTGTGCATCAGATGTGTATCAGACCATGCACAATGGTGCAAACATTCAACACCCCATTTTCCCACTTTTTACACTCCATATCATCTTATTTTTCTTCCACCTAATAATTCAACATCCCATTCAACTTTTACCTCTCCAATAATTTTTTCATTCAACACTCTACCCCACTACCTTCTCTATCCCACCACTTTTTATTTCATATTTTTATTTAAATTTAAGTTTTTGTTTTTATGATTCAATAAAATTATAATTATCGATTAAAATTAAATTAAAATAATAAACACTTAACAAAAAAAAAATTCAAATAATTTTTTTATTATATTCTTAATTTAAAATGCAATACATCACACAAATAAGGTAATTAATACGATACAAATTAACTTAAAATGCAATACAACACACAAGTAACATAATTAATACGATGCAAATTAACTTAAAATGCAAAACAACACACAAACATAATTAATACGAAACAAATCATCTTCAATTCTGTAACATTCCAAACTTTGTCCATATGTGTTTCACTAGATCTGCTTGCAATTCGTGATGAACTTTTTGATCACGGAGCTCGGACTTAGCACGCACATGATTTGCAAAAGCGGGTAATACCTCTGTTGAATATGGCTGCGGTGCACTAGATCCACTTTCCTCAGACTGCTCAAAATCGGTCTAACGTTGAGAATATGAATCTCGTTCATCCTCAACAATCATATTATGTAATATGATGCAAGACCTCATGATGATACTCAAATCAGCTATGTCCCACAAGCGAGCTGGTTCACGGATGATTTTAAATCGAGCTTGAAGCACTCCAAATGCACGTTCGATGTCCTTCAGACATCCCTCTTGATATTTTGCAAATAACTTATCGGGTTCACTTTGAGGAAGTCTAATTGATTTGACGAAAGTTGGATAAGAAGGGTAGATACCATCAGCTAGATAGTATGTCATATCATAGGGACGTTGATTCACATAGAAATTCACACTTGGAGTCTTTCCCTGTTCCACGTCATCAAAAATAGGTGAACGGTCTAGAACGTTTATGTCGTTCAACGTTCCCGGACATCCAAAAAAGGCATGCCAGATCCATAGATCATGAGTTGCAACTCCTTCAAGAATAATTGTGGTGGTTCCCTTATCCCCCCTAGTAAATTGACCTTCCCAAGCTTTAGGACAATTTTTCCACTCCCAGTGCATGTAGTCAATACTCCCAATCATCCCCGGGAACCCCCGTACTTCACTAACATGTAGTATTTTTTGCAGGTCATCTTGGGTTGGTAGTCGTCAATTAGTCTTTGGTTTGCAGCTGTATGATCTCTATTGAGATATTTTCTACTACGAGGTGCACCATCTTCCAATATTTTCTTTCGACGCTCTCTAAATCGGTTGCGTACATAAGCGTCTTCAACTTCATGGTTTTTTAAGTAGGCTGCGACATCAAAATCATCTTATGATGAATCCATTGTTTGTGAAATTGGAAGTATATTGCATGAGATTTAGGATATTGGAAGTAGATTGGATGAGATTTGGGATATTGGTACATAAATGGATGAGTCCCTATATATAGATTCAATTTGGTCCACCGACGGATTTGAAATAATTATTGGATAGAGTTAATTATCAGATAAGGATTGAGTGGTGTACTGAATAATTAAAGCAAGTTGGGTGGTTGACACAATTATTAAAGCGCAACACTAACATATTCGAATTGGGTGGTGGACAGCTTGCGGATTTCAAATAAGTATTGTATAGAGTTAATTATCAGATAAGAATTGGACACAATAATCAAAACAAACATGTAGCAAAGACTACACTGATTTATTCAATCACAATAATTCAAGCAAACACTACAGACAAATACTTAAAGCAAATAGTAGACTGACATATTCAACACAATAATTAATGGAAACACTACATGCAAATACTTGATTGAAATTAATTAGGAAACAGTTCTTGGGTCAACGAGTCCAACATGGCTTTCTTCCGGTCATCCAGATTCTCATCGGAACTTAACTTCAGATACAAACTCATTTTCTTAAGTTTGTTATTCTCTTGTTGATTGAAAACTATCCTTGCCAAATGTTCCACCTCTTTCTCCCTCATTATTCTGTAATCATCCCATTCTTTGTCCACCACCTCCATGGCAGATTTCTTTTTACCCTTCTTTTTGGCTGCCTCCCTACCTATAGGACGAACACTAGATCCTACAGAGTTTGAGCAAGAAGCATCATCGTGAGATCTCTTAGATCCACTACTTCCCAAGCCAATAGTTCCTCCTACTTGACTTGAATAACGCTGTTGATCACGAAGAGCATGTCATTCTTCCATTAAGGTGAATTGAATATTCTTCCCACAGGCGTATAACTCCTGCGCTTTTGCCAAAACATCATTCTCCGACCAACCGCTTGCTTGCAAACGCTTAGCTCTATCATAAGCGTCAATCCATTTATTCAGTATTTTGTTCATATAATTAAAACGGTTTCGGCATGCAATTACATCACGCGGAGGATCGAATGAGCAATGCTCATTACAATATTCAGCAATTTTGCCCCAATATGCTTCACTTTTTTGGTTTCTTCTGACAATACTGTCTGTTCCAAATTTTATCCACCCACTAATTAGCACCAGATTTTGTTCAGTGTTCCATCCTGGTTGATGGTTTTTCTTGCTCTTAGGAGTTGAATCATCTGAATTTGTAGCGATGCCACCTATAGTTATTTGTGTTGAAAATCCGGGAAGTTCATGTGCACCACCACTAGGAACATTTTCATTCACCATTGGCAAATAACCATTAAACGGGGGTGTTTGAGATGAATTTATCATCATAGATCCATAATATGGATTAAAGGTTGGAACAGAGGATGGATGGTTGAAATTTTGTGCAAAATCAAATTTAGGTATGTTTTGAGGATGTTGGTTTGAAAATTGATTTGGATTTGGATAATTGTTAGGATTTGGATAATTGTTGGGATTTGGATAATTGTTGGGATTTGGGTAGCTAAATGGATAATTAGAAGAATTTTGGGTGTTGAAATTATTATTGGGATCCATTTCACTACTAAAAAAGGACTAAAATTGCAAATTAAACACTAATAGAAAGATAAATAAGATTAAGATAGTGAAAAAATTGAGTTTTTTTTTTTTCTGTGTCCAAATGAAATGAACCAAGTCTCTATTTATAGAGAAAAAAAAATTACGAATTTTGGTGAAAAAATAAAAAAAAATAATTTGCAATGAAATAATTGAGTTCAAAGATAAGAATGTAATAAAAATCCAGGCAGCCAATCAGGACGTGCCACCTGGCCCGCGCTCATTCTCTCTCCTTTCCTTCCGGCCGCTCACGCGCCCTGTCGGGGCGTGTAGTGCACACGCGCTGTGCAAGCCAATGAAAGCCGTCCGCGTGTATTTCCCGTCAGTATTCGATGGTGTTGAAAATTTTCGTCACCTCTTGCCTCCACATCACATTCTTTCTTCAAATGGTTTTAAGTAGTTAAATCTCATTCAATAGGCAAATTAAGTGACCATTGCACTTGGTCTCAGTATTATCATATATACTCTCTGGTTCTGTATATAAAAAAACAAAACACATAAATCCCAAAATCAAGGAAGCGCAATATAAATAATAATTTTTATTTAATATTCTTATAAATTTAAATTTATTTTGTGAATATCCTATTTAATTTACTTTTAATTTCATTAATTATTTTTAATATTATATCATAATAAATAAAGATATAAGTGAAATTAAATATTTAATATATTTGAAAATTGATAAATGACAAAAAAAAATTAATTATTTCTTATAAAAAAAATGGAAAGAGTAATATTCATATTGTGTACGTGTTTCATTTTAGTCTTAGTTCTTGTTTTCAAGTTATATTATTATGGACAATGACAAAGGAGTAGAGTTCATATCTTACAATTAAGTCAAGTTATTTGAAGTGATTTGAACGGTGTTAGATAGGGGGCTCTGTCTTGATAGGTCTCCCACGGTGCACAACCTTTTAGAACCGTTAGATTACATATTATACTATGAACCAATTACACTGGATTTTTTTTTTTCTTGTCATGAATGAGGATACAACCTCCCCGCAGCAAAGTTAAATCTCTCTGTTTGCTCCCTCTTGCAATCTCATTTTTTCACTCTCTACTTCCTCACAATATCATTGATCTTTAGGCAGAGTTTGTAAAGATCAATTATTTCATTTACATTTTACTTCAATAATTCAAACCCAATTAATTGTACTCTCAACAAAGTAATGCCCAGATTTTGTGTAATTTAGTCAATAATTGTATCCAAAATTTCACATATGACTGTAAAAATAAGTTTGATAAAATTCAGTAAATTAAACTATTGAAAATCACAACCCATAAAAATCATAACAAAAATCAAATCTTTCAACAATCAAATAATGAATCCATCTCCCTCTCATAACAGTGCCGGAAACATTTATGTGGACTATTGAAAGAAAGAACTTGATTACACAACCCATAAAAATCACAAAATGATTAAGAATGTCAAATATGGGTGTTATGTATAACTACTAGATTTATGCAGATCTGAGTTGCTTGGGTGAGGAAAAAAGGGTATGAAATAAGGAAGCATTGAAGAGGAGAGAGAATTCATAGTCACAACTCACAATGAATTAGAAAAGTATTTGGTGTTGTGAGTGTATCATATGATCCATAGAGCTTAGCTATCCAATGGCTAAATTTTATTTATTTTATTTGTTCATGGTGGGAGACCTACCATGCTTTCCCACCCTAGACAGAGTCTAGATGGGGATGTCCATCTCACAATTAAGTCAAGTTAGTTTGAAGGGTAATAGTTAGGGACGTTCATGTTTATAAGTTTTAGTTTAATTGAAAAGTCAGATGTCATAATTGAGATTTAAACTTTGACTTCTTCACTTTTGTGCGTAAGATAGAGATGTTCAAAGGTCTAGCTACTCCGATTTTTAAAAGCTTCATCCAGAATAAAAAAAAAAACTAAATTATTTTTAGTTAGATGTAAAATTCATATTTCTCATGTGAAATTTGAACTATCCCAACTTAATTATGAGTTGATTGGGCCAATGGATCAAATCAATAGAGTCGATAGATAAAACTTTAAAAAAATAAATTTGAAAAGAATATATAATAAAAGGAGATTGTTGGTGCGTTTATTTAAGCTTTAAAAAAATATTGTATTTTGAAAAGCCTTAAAGAATTATTTTTAAGAGATTTTTAAAACAATTTAAAACTACTTGCTATTTTTTATTTTTTTTTGGTAACTACTTGCTATTTATTTACTATAAAAAAAACTATTTTTTAAAAAATAGGAAATTCTTAGTTTTTTTATAAAAAAATTGAAAAACTATTTGAAATAATTTTTTTATTTTGAAGTTAAAAATGTTTTTTTAGAAAATAAGTTTAAAAAAAATCCAAAACAAATGCACCCTATATTTCACAAGCAAATTTAAGATTTTAATTCGTAAAAAATTTAAACTATATTATCAAAAAGGTCATGCTAACTATATTATGTGTAAATTGCATTTGAGTGAGTTTAAAATTTAAACACATAAAATGTATTTTTATAGTGTGAAATATGTTGTCATCCTTTAAATGTTCATTCATCGCAAGATTATGATTTTTGAATATTTCAATACTAGTAGTATCATTATCACATGAAATAATTGTGATTGTGATTATACTAGTACATCATCACATGACACTATACTACTAGTACTAGTACAAGTCTATTCAATGCAATGTTCAAACAAAGAAAATGCTGTTGCTTTGAATCTTTTGATATCAATCTAATCAAAAATACTTGAGTTAATAACAAAACAACCTCAAGCAGAGTGCAATCTGCAAGAGTCAGATAGTGTGACACAAACAAAATCCCAAATCATCTGAAAATTAGATTCTTTTCAGTTTTCATCATGCTTTACTTTGCTCCATCCATCAATTTACACAATCATCACACTCACTAATCATCTTCACACCTAATCTAATTTCATTAATCTAATCTAATTTCATTTCCTTTACAAATACTACTAATAACAAAATCAAACATTTTCATTTTTCTCTTCTTCTCAACACATTCATCATCATCACACTTCATCTTCAAATGAACTTCTCGTCGAATACATTGATCCATCCACAGAAACACCCATTGAACCATCTGAAAATTATTTAAAAAAATCATATTTTTTAGTATTTACTAATCATAATTAGCATAATTAATTACCAAAATTAAAATCTGAATAAACCTTCCTAAAACAAAAAATACCTCTAGAGTTGAAGGATCTTTTGCAGTGAAGAATTGCACTTTGAATTCCATCATGCTGTTGCAGAAGCGTATCATCACTCCTATTCGCCGGAGAACAACCTCCGGCAACCGTACCCGACGACCTACTCTTACCCAAATGCTTAGAAACCACTTTCATCCCTGCCGGAAAATTCCCCTGTTTATCTTTCCTCAAACCAACAGACCCCACCGCCGGTGACGACGACGGCGAAGCATTCACCGCCATACCATCGCCGGAGAATTTCACCTTATCACTATACCTCTTTGAAACCTTAACATAAAGAGGCTTAATCAGCTTCAGATATTTCTGCAAAATCTCTTTAGAAACTCGTTCTGGTTTTGGTTCCTCTGTTCCCTGATTCTGAACTTTGATACCAAAGCTTCTTGTGCTGTTATCTCTACTAAGCGTCGGAGTAGAATGAAAATCTTCGATGTTTACTTTCACAGCAAAGACTTTAGGTTCTTTTCTCCCATTCTTTTCACACTCTGTTTTTCTATTTTCCTCTGTTTTTTTAGAACCAGTTCTTCTCTGTTTTCTGAACGTGAAGATTCTGAAACTTGGTGCTGATCTTAGAAGTGAAATGGGTGATTGAGGTTTCGAAATGGGTTCAATTGGAAGAACTTTTCTTTTTGAAATTGGTTCATTAGGAGACAAAGGAAACGATGTTTTTAGCAGGACATCAAGTTGAGTTTTTTCGTAGGTAATGTTTGATGTTTTGTGAGTTTTGGTTTGTGGGTTGTCGTTGTTTTTGTTGGTGTTGTTTTCTTTGTTGTCGAAATCGTTCATGGTGAGTTCTAAGTCGAAGAAAGAGTCATCTTCGTCTGATTCAGAGTCAGTTTCTACAACAAGATGAGGAACAGTGATGTTGGAGGTTGTAGTAGTGTTGTTTTTCCAGAACTTCAAGAAGTTGAGAGCATCCATGGAGGAATCTAGAGAGAGAGTGTGAAAGAGAAGAGAGAGAAGTTGAAAAGAGTAGAGAGTGTGTAGGTGAATAATCTATGGTTTAACTTTGTTGTTGAGTTTTGGGTTTTATAAGGATAGTTAGGTGAATGAACAAAATGAAAGGAGAGAGAGTGTTACTACTGTTTAGTTTAATTTTGACTCGTACTTGGTTTTAATACAGTAGGCAGTAGCTAGCTTTGGCTTGTGTAAGCAAAGCATTGAAAGTGGTGTGCTTTATTAAGGAATCATCAGAAGTGGTTAGCTTTTGCTTTTTGTTTTTATTTTGCTAACAAATCTACTTTCTTTCTCTACTTTCTCTAGCTAACAAAAAACTACTCTAGTATTTTTTTATGGGTCATGCTATTTGCTATTGCTAAATAGTGTTCTTGAATACTTATTAATTATACAAAAAATAAAATAAAAAATAAAAGTAATATTAAAAAGATGACTTTTAATATTTTGAGGTATTGAATGCACGCATTTCGACTTTTAACCATTGTTTCAGGGCATTGTTTATCAATTTTCTTTTTTATTTTTTATTTGTCAAATAACATAATAGCTAGAAATTCCACTCTTAGAGTCAGTTTGATCCGTAAAATATAAGTATTGGACAGAACAGTATAAGACAGAATAACACATGATAAAGTTTAAAGTGTTGAACAAATTTTGTTTTTGTAGACAAAATGTTATTTTAATCTTTTAGACAACTTGGTCGGAGTACAAAAAGTTGTACCGTGGTTCAGTGAAGGACACAAATTTAGGTTTTTGTACAGTTCCTTGGTCCCCAGTTTCTCCAGTCCGATGAGCAGTTTTGAAATCAAACACAATATAATTACTGAAGTTGTCCTGTCCAATCCCTTATTTTTGAGCAAATCAAACGCACTCTTAAGGTGGATAAGTGGGATGACCGAGTTCGAACCCGACCCTCTGTTTATATAATGTATTTTCCTACAAACTGAATTAAGTTCACAAGACAATTAGTAGTCTATTTATTATAGACTAAATATATAAATTTTATAATAAATTTAAAAAATGATTTTATTTTTTTATAAAATTGACCGGAGGTAAAAAGAAATAAATGTATAAAATAATTTTACACCGTCAATTAATAATTATTCTATCAAGTCACTCTATTTTTTTTTATGGAAAATGCTAAATAGTGCACCAGTTAAGCATGTTAATATAGAAATATTTTCTTGGAACTTATGCATTTAATGTAAAAAGTTATCTTTTTACATTAACTTTATCTTTATATTTTCTTTTTTAGTATGCTTAACTAGTGTATCGGGTGCACTGTTTAGCATGACTTTTTTTATATAGCATGAAAGATTGAATTATTGGAGTTAGTGTGAATAAATTTCGGAAAATGTTAAAGGGTGTCTCCGGGACACTGTTTAAAGAAATAAATATAGTAAAATAACATCGAACTTTGTGTAGTCAATTTTTCGAAAGTGTAAAAAAGGTTTTTTTTAATTGAAAAAATTTTCTTTTTAATTTCTTTGATCAGTGCCCCGGAGGCACTGGTTAACATAACCCATAAATTTTTATTGGATGTTAGTGTAAATAAAATATCTTATATTCTTTAATTTTTTTCTTTAAGTGGTTTAGTAATTAGAATTTTACATTTTCATGATGAATAAGTGGAGTACTAAAATTCTAATTTCAATTTTGATATATAACATGCAATGTGGTTGCCAATTAAATGAATAAACTTTATTTTATTGTTATAATATTAATTTTGTTTAATATCATGCTAACTAGTAGTATCTTTGAAATACAAAATAAGAGAGATAATTTTCATATTAGAACAAATATAATTTATACTTCTAAAATTTAAAATACAAAATGCCAAAATTTATTTAGAATCTGACACACTAATTAACATTTTCCTTTAGTTTATTGAATTTGAAACTGGTCATTTGGACCTGAAAGAGAAGAGTGATCCATGTGTGGGGAATAGGGAAGGGGCCAGTAGGGCATAGAGAGAAAAAGTGAGGTAGGACTACTGTGTAGGGTATTGTAACTCTGAGCTCAGTCTTTGGATACATACAGAGTTATGAAGAAAAACCTTACAGTTTTTTACAGATAATTTTGAAAACTGAGATTTGTTTGCCCCACTTCTGGTTCTATTTTAGCTTTCTCTGTGCTTTGCTTTATCATACTAAAGCCATTTTTGGGTTAATTATTTTGGATTATAAAACTCCTATTCTCACACCCAATAGTGGTATGAGACAACACTACTCTTTTCTGATTTAATCAAGGTCTTAAGATCGATCCTTGATTTAAATATGCAGCGGTGTTTAAAATTCTTAGTAAAAATATTACATGCATTTAAGTACAACAAAACTCGAAATATTAGTCTATACAATCACGTGTGTCAAAACACCTATTCTCACTCGACAAATGTTAAATTTCTTTTGTTACATTAATATAGGGACATTTTCCTGAGCAATTATGCAATGGTTGAATCTTTTGTACTAGTCAAAGAAAAATCTTTTGTACTAACAGGTGGTCAATGAACAAAATACAGTAGATGTTACTATATTAATTTACAATTTATCCAACTGCTCTATTTATAATTCTAGCCTAAGAAAGAATAGGATTACGATATGTAACTTGTAATTATAAATGAATCATTAGAATCAACAACATGGAGCATGATTGATTAATTATTTTATCTTTTTAATTGAAGAAAAAAAAATTGGACAATAGAAAAAAATATATAAAAGTATAAAGTATGGGATAGTAGTGGTGATGTTATATAAGTACATGCTGCAATGCAATTTTATAGAGATGCTATTTGAGATGCTGAGAATACATGGATGGTAGTGGGAAACTTCCAAAAAGTTAGAGGTAAAGAAAAGGAAAAGAAGAAAGAAAACGAAAGATAAAAAAGAGAAAAACGTAAGGTGTATCAAAAATGCTTTTTAACTTTTTTATTTTTCTTTTACAGAGAGAAGACCAATTAAAAAGAGTCAGAAAATTGGTTTCTTTTACAAGGCAAAGGAATTAATTGGAGCACGCATGTTCTGTTTGCTTTTAGGACCCCTATACTATGTATGGTACCCTAAGTTTGAAGAGGTCTTCTATATCCTTTTGGCTTTGAATGAGCACAAGGGTCTGAGTCTTTGCTTCAAAAGCTTTGACTTGTTAACATGGTTGGTTAGTCTTGCACTCTTCCTTTTTTTATTGGACTATAAAATGGTTGCAAAAAGGTTAGAAAATTTGATGGAAAAAAATGTAAGCTCCCAAAGGAAATATTGTACTTGGACTTAAATCAAGAGTTATGCATGGAAAATATGTAGTGTCCTTTTCTAATTGATACACTATGGATGTAGATTATGTGCCGTCACCGTCTTAGAACAATCAAAGTAATTTATGATTGTTTGATGAAAATTGAACAATAAAAAATAGGGTCATGCTAATTAGTGCCCCGAGACACTAGTTAAGAATACAAAAAAAATAAATTTTACATTAAAAACATCACTTTTTTATTTTTTCAAACATTGACTGCACACATTTCGATGTATTTTTATTATTTTAAGTATTCTTAACTAGTGCCTCTGGTTAGCATTTTCCTAAAAAATAAATATTTATAACAACTAAAATTATTTATTTTCAACTCTAAATTATTTGATCTTATTTGGTTTTTGTATTCGCTCATTAATTTCTATATTTTTCTTCCTTCTTATTTCATTTTCTTCCAACCAAATAGACCTTAAAATGTAACAAAATAAATGGACCTTAAGATAGCCACTATCAATAATATGTATCCAAAACTCATTATAGTGTTTATACATGGTTATATGCTAACATACAAATATACAATTACCATTTATACGAAAATCGCAGATTTTTCTGCGGATTTTGACTTTAAGGACTAAAATAAAAAATTCGCAAACATACAGAGACTTATTTGTAAAAAGATACAGGGACTAAAACCATATAAGGACTGAAATTATATTTAAGCCTATAATTAAATGCATCTGAAGTTGTAGTTTGTATAACATAGTACTCTTTTTAAAAAATTAGTGTAAGAGCATCTCCAATGGTGATACCGCTCTGGGTATCATACATCACTAAAAAGTGGTCATTACAATGCCATATAATATTTATGCAACTCATACGTGTTTTGCTCCAATGGTGATATCACTCTAGATATCATACATTATTAACAAGTTATAAATTCTATTTAATTCGATTATATATAAAAAAAAAACATTAAATTGATGATACAGTACCTTAAATAAGGTACCGATATCATCAATTTTGATACCCTCTATGTCACGTCATGAAACTCCAATGATAAAAAAAATAAGGTACAGATCATTAGTCTATGATACTCTCAATGATACCCTTATTGGAGATGCTCTAAGCAATTCAATTTTTATAGCCATTTATTAGAATACACTCGATCATTGTTTAGAAGTAATGTCTTAGTGACAGATTTTTCAGAAGAATCATAATTCAAATTTTGATGGAAATAATTTTTAACTAGATATTATTTACCTCACGATTAAACTTTATATTATTGAAGTTTCATTCTCTTTAAAATTAGAGTTAATACCAAAAAAAAAAAATACCGTGTTAGTAAATGATAACTAAAATTTTGTTAAATGCATACAAATATATGCATGTTGCTAGAATACTTTATAATAAAAACTATAGTGTGTATATTCTAGCATTGCACACGATATTATGTCTAACATATTTTTATTTTGTTTGAAAGCTGTAACAAACAAAACAATAAATTATAAAAGTGATTATTTAATAAACAAAAAAGTGTAACAAATGGACCATGTAGTATATATCATTTCAACATAATTGCCAAAATATATATCCGTCATTGTTTTAAAGATTGCGACGTGATTAGAAGGCCTTAAGTCAATTAAAGCAACATTTATATATGAATATTCATAAGCTATGCTTAACTATTTTGAGCACATTTCTAAAATAACATGCACACTCCAGCTAATGAGAACAATGTTACACCTACTTTATCATCCTCCATAGTCCATATCTGGCGGAATATTTGATTACTATATTTTTTTTTAAGATTGGTGAATATTTCGATTAGTTGTTAAATTAAATAAGACACAAATTTTAGTCTAAGTATGACAAAACGAAAGTTATACTATTTTATAATATCATTAATTAGTATCACGAAACATTAGTTAACACGACTCTTATAATTATATACCATAGAAAGGCATCGACGGCAATCATAAACTGCGAAGGAAAAATCAGTATTCCGAGAAAGTGAAATGTGAAAAAGATAGATAATATTTTTGGCACAATTGATGAACAAAAGTGAAGTTTTGATGTACTTATAGGATTTGAAGTACTGCATCCTCACCAAAGTGACCTAAAGATAATAAGTCTAAATTTTGCAATGTACATGTATATAACTTGTGTACTCTATTGCCATTGGAATATTTTGTGGTCCTGATCTATAATTGCTTCACTGTTTTTTTCCTTGAGATTCTCTCTGATCAATGACAATGGAAAATCAATATCTTAACTGCTTATAAATCTTTTGCACAGATACAAGACAATCACAAAAGAACAAGCTATATCATAACCATTAACCAAGCTCAAATTATTTACTTCTCAAATGTAGCTTTCAAAAGGTTCTGTTCTGAGCCAAAACCAGCTAGTAATTACTAACTTTTGGTTACATTGGTGTGCTCTAGATTAAATCCAAATGAAAATATGACAATCTGCATTCATATGATTCTTATTCTGCTCGGAGATGTTGATTTACTAGTACTATTTTCCATTAACTCGTCGATTTTTAGGAGAAGAGACTTTGATAATTTGGAGTTTAGCCGAAATATAAGTAAAATTTGATTACGAATCATTTCTTTTTCGGAAGCAAACTCAGACTCTTCAAAAAAAACATTTTTTTTAAGAAGCTAAATTAGCTCACCTAAATTGGCACCGGTGAGAATCGAACTTAAAACCTTAAGAGGCAAAAAAAAATCATTTTTAAATAGAGTTTATTAACAACTTCAACTTTGTGGGGAGTAAGTAGTTTAACTATTTTGAGTGAAAGAAGTTACAAAGTAAAGATTCAGGATTCAAGTCTTGATAACATGAAGAAAAAAATTAATACTAATAACTAATTACTAAGTTTAAACAAATTGTCAATAAATAAATAAATAAATTCAACTTCATTGCTTAGTTTGGGAGATGGTAATTCAATCACCAAAGTTTATGGTGATATAATCGTAAAGAAAATTTTCCCTCATGCCTCAACATTTATACCTTTATCCCTACATATCAATTTTTTTTCAAATTAATTATCCTTTTTATCATTTGACTTCACCCCACAACCAATGTAAGTATAATTGGACCAAAAAAATAATAATCATTTTGTTTTAACATATGATTGCATATGAATGAACTACTTTCTGTTTCTATCATTAAGTTAAGTAAAATGCTAAATAGTGCACCCGGTGCACTAGTTAAGTAAGTTTTTATGGAAATTATTTTTGGAAATTGTGCATTCAATGCTTTGAAAGTATAAAAAATTCTCTTATCTATATTATTTTTGTCTTTTATTTACATTTTTAGCATGCTTAACAAGTGCACCGGGTGCACTGTTTTGCATGACCCTTAAGTTAAATAATACTAGTATATGTTAACTTATTTGCAAGATAATGTTAAAAACAGAAAAATTATAAACTTCATCTTCATCTATTAGCAGCATCAGCTGTTTAGTTTTAAAATTGTAATCCTATATAGTCAAGTTATGGTATAATATAAATAAATATGAGGAGAAAGAATTTTAAAAAGGAGATAACTAGAATGTCTCATTGTTTGGAATAGATAATGAAGAAAACATATTTAAAAAACATGGAATAAAAAAATGAATGAAATAATCATAGACTCAGCAACAAATTCTGCCGAAGAAAGAGGAAACAATCTCATATCGTGCAACCCATAAACTAGACAAGTTTTCTTTTCAAATTGGCAACATATATGCATGTGTGTACTATTTAAATGACAAATGAAATATGAACATTGAACATACAATAAAAAAAATGATATTTGATTCGAATTGAGCATGGATGAATAGTATCACAATATTGCATAATAGACATTTTATTATCTTATTGTTAAAAAATAAATAAATAAATTATGATCTGGTCAAAGAAAAGCTATCATAGGATGATCAATATTTGTAGCTTTTTGTTTTTACCACCAAATTGAACTCAATAATACAATTACTAGTTGTGATGTCTTTTACCTATTGTTTCTAACAAATACTACTAGTAGGAAGATGAGTTTGTTCCATAAACCAAAATCAATACTATACTGTAACTGTTAAGTTAATTTAAGCATATATCCATTTATAGCTTCCATTAAAAAAGAAAATAAATTGATTGAACCCTATAACAACTGGCATTGCTTGTGGATCAGATGGCATGGTCATGGATAGCCATGCAGGGCATTGAATATGGCAGTAAAAAACAAAGTGGACATATATCATCTTAATTTGGCACATTTTGTTAACTTCTAGTCATATTATTGCATGTTTGGTCAAAAAAATTTGTATTTTTGGTGGATTTATAAGTGAGTTGAAAGGAAAATGTTCTTTGACCTATTAGTATTTATTTTATGTGAAATTGAGTTCAACAATAAATTTTAATGTAAAAATTAATTTTAGAACTAAAAACTTCAATTTTTACCTTTTAAGTTATAACCAATCCTATCATAAAAAAATAGTTACAATCAATCTCTACTACGGAAATCAAACAAGTTAAAGTTGATTATATAACTTTAAATCGGATGACTTATTTGCAGTTTTCCCATAGAATGTCAAATTGGAAATATTTTCATGTACCAAAAATGATGTATAGGGGTGAACTCATGTTTGATCTAGAAAAATTGAAAGTAAGAATAAAAAATAAATGATAAAAGGGTAAAATTGGATATTGGATGATTTATAGGGGGTGAAGGTATAAATGTTGGGGTCTATGGGATAAATTTTGCAGTTTTAGTTTAGGTTTACCTGCTCCAAGCTCAAAGTCTAAATTAGCCCATTTGTGATAACAGATGAATTGGGATTCAGGCCCACAATTTATTTCTTCAAAGGCCGACTGCGAATTGAAGATTTTATTTATTTATTTACAGTATTAGTATTGATTTATTAATGTCCTAATATAATATTTTACTATATTAGAGATTCATTTTAGTTTTTTGAGACAACCAATATCTGTAGTTAGTGCTTAATATTAGTTTTTTACTGAGGGTGAGAGTCGAACTTCGATCTTTTCATTTTTTTTTGGTAGATTCGATCTTTTCATTTTAACTCCCTATTATTTTTATCTTCAGTTATTAAGTCATTTTTATAATTCTCATTATATAAAAGATTTACGGAAGTCAAAGTTTAAGCGAATAATTATATTTAGCTCTAAAGTCCAAACTAATTGCATGTTACTTTTAAGAGTTGAAAAGGTCTAAGCCTAAAAGAAACAACTCCATATAAACAAGTTTTGAGAGACACATGTCTACGGTTAAGTCTTTCACCGTGCATCGGTCATGAATATTATTATAATGAATATGAATTTTATAAAATTTTATTGTTTGATTGAAAGTTTATAACATATAGATCGTTTTTTTTTTTTTTTTGAAAAAACTGAAAATCATTTGATATGTTATTGAAATCCATCAAGATTAACGGTTTATAGGTGGATTTTCATTGAATGTTAATTTTGATGAGTCTCAATAACATATTAAATGTTTTTTAATTTCTTTTTAAAAAAAATTATGGATGATCTATATGATGCTCACCACGGTCTCGAATCTAAGCAATAAAACAAAAAAAGAATTAAAATTCTCAAATATAAGCAAAACACTACTTCAATTAATATGTTTCAGTTTTTTGTCATTATTTTAATTTTACCCGTAAATTAAATATTGATTCAACCAATAAATATAATGTTCTATAATTTTCAAGAAGGGTATAATTAAAAATGAAGTGGTCCTATAAGTCCTAGTTCAACTGGCAAAAATGTGCCGAAATTGCAAGGCATGAACGTCATGACCGGGGTTCTGTAACATCCCGGATATTTTTTTTTTGACATTATTTAATAAAATTCGAAACTGAATTCCTTTTTTTAAAAAAAAAAAATGAAAGAAAATAATTTTATACAAAGAACTCATTTGTCTTCGAACAATAATTATGATACTAATTCTTTTAATAAATCTTCTCAACATAGAGAATTAGAGTTGTCTTATAACAATGAAACCGAAAATGAAAAATTAGACATAAATATTTCCAAGACTAAAACTCTGAGTCTTTAACTACCCAAATACACACAACCTAGCTGGTCTTGATTCAGGTGCTTGTGAGAATCTCTCTCAACAAGGCTAACAACACTGTCCTCGGATCTCGGAGTCTCAATCTACATGTCGCCACACTTTTCATAAACTACTGAATTAGTAACCTGGCCAAATATATACATGAGGATCGCTCCAAAACATAAGAAAACATATCAATCAAGTGCATATATACATATTGAAAACACATAGATTATCAACAATAAGCCAAGTAGATATCAATCACTTACCACCTGACACCATCGCCATACTCCCCGATGGTTCACCAAACCTAGAGGTTAGTCTATATGATACTCTAATGCACCCTATATGATCCGGATATCACCGCTCCGCAGAGTAAATTGTCCCACCGTTGGACAGTGTCCCACCATTGGACACAATACAATACCCCACCGTTGGGTATTATGGTTCGGTACCTCACCGTTGGGTATTATTCCAAACCACACCAATGCATGTATGAATGCCCTATCACCACTAATTAGTCACACCGAATAATTAATCAAAGGCACCTTATTCTAACTCCGGTTTAAAGACATGCTCTCCCCAATGATAATCTCATTCACCAACAAAGAAACAGATGATAACTCCAATTGCCAAATCAAAGATATAATAAATTAATAGTTAATCAGAATTAAATAAACTCAAGCATCATAAGCATTCATATATCATTTACGCACACCACAAAATATTACATATAAACATACATTAAAGTAAACAAACAACGGATGACCCTCTTACCTTTGCGACAATAGTTTTTTTACGATTTCAAGCTTGAACGAAGCACTATTGCAAGTCTACAGAAGCTGTAGTCGGAATCTTGGAATTGGGTTTGTAGAGATTATTACTAATTTTTAAGGTTGAATTTTTGTTCTCATCTATTTCTCCTTCCGGCTCTTCTCACACTCCCTCTCTGTATTATTTTCTTAAGGTAAAAAGTGTGTGGAATAGAAGTGAAACAAACTGATTAATGATTCTTTTTATATTAACTTACTTCCCTAAATAAATGGCACTATTCTGATAGAGTAGAAGATGGGATTGAGATGAATGAATGAGTGAAGGAGTAGTATTGATCTTGACTAGGGTATGCAAAATATCCGGTTAGAAGGTCCAAATCCATAACCGGATCCAAATCTATTTTTAAAAATCTGGATTTTGGTATATGATTATTAACCAAACCATTTTTATTTGGTCGGTTATCCATCCAAATTAAATTTTTGAATTTGGTTTAAATTGGTTATTATATCCTTTTCAAATTTGTTTCTGTCAAAAAAAAAAAAAAAATCCTTTTCAAATTTGTTTTTGTCAAAAAAATAAAAAACAAACAAATATCCTTTTATTAAAATTAATTCACGCACAAACCATCACCATGTGCGTGTGATCTCAGCAGTTGTGATTTGCGATGAACCATAAATTCCAAATCTACGATAATCTCTCCAATTGAACTATAATTGACAATATTCTCTTCCAATCGAACCACACTCATTCTCTCCAATTTGTACACCCTTATCTCATTGGAATTGGAAAAAAGAAATCTAGAAGAAGGAATGCAAAGAATAAAAAAAAAAAAACAAATATCTTTTTCAAATTTGTTTTTTGTCAAAAAAAACAAACAAATATCCCTTTATTAAAATTATTTCACACACAAATCATCACCATGTGCGTGTGATCTCAGCAATTGTGATTTGCGATAAACCCTAAATTCCAAATCTACAATAATCTCTCCAATCGAACTCTAATCGACAATATTATCTTCCAATCGAACCACACTCTTACTCTCCAATTTGTATACCCTTATCTCATTGGAATTGGAAAAAAGAAATTTAGAAGAATGAATACAAAAAATAAAAAATAAAAAACAAATATCCTTTTCAAATTTGTTTTTTGTCAAAAAACAAACAAATATCTTTTTATTAAAATTAATTCACGCACAAATCATCACCATGTGCGTGTGATCTCAGCAATTATGATTTGCGATGAAACCCTAAATCCTAAATCTACAATAATATCTCCAATTGAACTCTAATCGTCAATATTCTCTTCCAATCAAACCACACTCGTTCTCTCCAATTTGTAGTCCTTATCTCGTTGGAATTGGAAGAAAGAAATCTAGAAAAAGGAATGCAAAGAATAAAAAAAGAAAAGTGTATTTTTTTTACGATTTTTGATATGTTTTTCGTCTGTGTACAAAAAAAAAAAATCAGACCAAATTAACTGTTTATTAATCCAGTTTTAAAAATAATCAGTTAAAAACTGAATTTAAAAATTATCCGCTTTTAAACCGGTTTTATAAAAATTTATGGTTATGTAACCATATCCAAATTTATAACTGGTTATATAACCGGTTTATAAAAAATAATGGTTATGATCATGTATCTGTTAGCCTGTATTTTCGACAGGCATTAATGAATTGGAGAGAGAAGATGAATTCTCATTTAATGTTCTCTTGGAAATTAGTTGTTTAATAAATCAGGAGAAGATTAAGGCATTCGACGTCGAAAGCCTTTTAGTTAAAGTTCACTGTCGAGCTTGAAGAAGCTGTCGAATTCGACAGGAACATATTTTATTAAATATATGTTGTTTGCTTCGACATTGCTATATATGTGTCGAATTATATATATGTATATATATGTGTGTTTGCTTGTATAACGTATTCTGCAGTACGGAGAAAGCATACTCTGGACTTAGCAAATTATTCAAAGAGGATAACGTTTGAAAGCCTTGCCAGGTGTCCAAGAATTCAAATTGTCGAAGACACGTGGAGTTTAGTTAGACGTTAAGTAGGTTTTGGCAGTTATTCTGTTTGTCTATAAATATTAGTTTTTCATAGGAGAAACAGGTTGTTCACAATTCTCATACAAATTCCGACAAAACTCAGAGTACCCATGTCAACGAGCTATGAAGCACGGACTCTGACACGGACACTGCGACACGATACGACACGGACACTCCGACACTGCTAATGTAAAAAATATACGACACCGACACCGCTATATATTTATAAAAAGTATAAGTTTAGAATTAAAAATACATACATATGCATCTAAGTTGAAAGAAATTTTCAATAAAAAAAGTTTTAAAAGAATATATGATAGTACATTTGACATTTACCCATCCAACTACTATCGAAAAACTAAAAATAATGTAATCAAAATGCAATATATTTAATCCCTCATTGATCAATATTATTATTTCGACACATATTTAATCGTTGTATATATGTCTGAGAAAAATATAACCAAATATAAAAAATAAAATTTGGACACTTACCCCGACACGTTTGTAGGAGTGTCTTATAGGTGTCGGACACCGATTTAAGGAGTGTCGGAATAAAGAAAATATTATTTTTTTGGACACCTCTCCGACACGTTTGTAGGGGTGTCGTACGGGTGTCATACAAGTGTCGGACACCAACACGTGTCGGACACCGCGACACGTCTAATCATAAAGGTGTCGGTGCTTCATAGTCAACGAGCGAAATGAGTGCAAAATGGAACATGTACGAATCTGTGCAACCAATCTTTCTTTTGTAAACGATTTACAATTATTGAATGCAATTTACATTCTCCAAGTCTTTACTTGCTTTCCATTTTAAAGTTCTGCACTTTAACTTTTCTGCAATTTATCTTCATTGCAACTTTTAACTATTCTGCAATTTATTTCATTGCATCTTTAAAACCTTTTCTGCAATTTACTTGTTGCATGCTTTTACATTTCAAAGTCTTTCTTTAAACTTTATTTGCAATTCATTTACAAGTTTTTTTTGCAAAATTTAACTTTGAAGCATTTTACTTTTAAACAATCCATTCGACTGCGTCAGATGATTTTACTGTTTTTATCAATTTATCCGATTTAACCAAGAAAATATGAAACATGTTTTCGTCAAATATGCACAAACCATATGTCCCAGGATTCACTAGTCGATCCTTCTTGTAATAACCAGACTAGCGGTTGTTTGCTAAAAATCGGGGTAAACAAATTGGCACGCCCAGTGGGACCATTGGTTTGTGTGTTTTTATTTAGTTTGCTTTTGAAAAACTTTTTTGTAAAATTGTTGTTTGTTGTCAGAATTTGATTTGTGTATGTAATTTTATATGCATTTGAGGAGTGGTAAATCTCTCCCAGATTTTTCAAAAATACCAACTCGTACTCGTACTAGAATGGTGAGACCACCAAGCAATTCTGCAAATAATAACAATAATAATGGAACAGATACTAATTCGGTTCCAAATCCCCAGAATGTGGCAGGACAACCTAGTCAGCCAGCGTCTGGCGTTTCTAACGCCAATTCTACTGGTGGGCCAACAGGTCCTGCATTGAATTCTACGAATTCTGAAAGTATCCCAATTAATAATAATAATAACGGCGGAAATTCGAACCCTGCGACGAATTCTAGTACCGTTGGCGCAAACGCCAGTGGATCAACAATGCCTGCCGTTGCATCAAGTATGATAGGAGGAGTGCTTCCTCCAAATCCTAACGGTGCAGCAATGACACAACCAAACATGTCATCCATACCAACAAACGTATCACACACACATGGATACACAGACGGTAGTCAAGTTGGTGGAACACCGTCAAGACCACCCTGGTTGCCTAGAAACCCACAATTTGGAATGCCAACAACAACTATGGCAAACCTGTATAATTGGCCTTCAATAGAAAGTTCTCCCTCGTCTTCTGCGATGGGAAATAGAGGAAATTCTCTAAACTTGACAAATAACTCTATGGCAGTATTAAGGCAACAAATGGATGAGAGCAACCATGATATGGTGAATGCGTTGACCCAACAGATTGGCACAATTTTTAATCCCATGTTACAGACGACCAATGATAGTTATCTGTTATTAGCCAATCAAATGGGGAGGATGGCAGACTTTTTTGGAGCCGCTAATGCTCCAAATAACCAAAGGGTTCCTCGTGTAAACCCAGAAATTCGACCAGAAGTTCAAGCCCAACCACTGCGTATTGAAGGAGAACAGCCAGAACAAGAAGTGGTATTGGTTAATAGAAACCAGAATGCTGATAATGTTCTTAGAAACGTTCGACAAGATAACATAGCAGGGCAGAATAACTTGGCCAACTTAGTAGAAAATATACTGGCCCAAAATGGTTTGAATATAGGATTGCATAGGCCAAATTTCGTGTCAGCATTGTCTGAATATGTTTTGCAGGCAGAACTGCCAAGGGGGTGGAAAATCCCCAAATTTACAAAATTTGCTGGTGATACGAATGAGTCTACTGTCGAACACATTGCCAGATATATGGCAGAAGCAGGGAATTTAGCAAATAATGAGGATTTAAGAATGAAATTTTTCCCCAATTCCCTCACAAAAAATGCTTTTACGTGGTTTACCACGCTTCCCCCTCATTCAATTTATAATTGGACTCAGTTAGAAAGGCTATTTCATGAACAATTTTACATGGGACAATCTAGGATTAGCCTTAAAGAATTAGCCAGTATGAAACGTAAAACTTCAGAGGCCATTGATGATTATCTGAATAGGTTTCGCCTCCTTAAGGCAAGGTGCTTTACTCAAGTGCCTGAACATGAATTGGTTGAAATGGCTGCTGGTGGCCTCGACTATTCCATTAGGAAGAAGTTAGATACTCAGCATTTAAGAGATATGGCCCAGTTAGCAGACCGTATTCGACAGGTCGAACGCCTCAGGGCTGAAAAAGTCAGAGATTCTAAATTTCATAAAAAAGAAAAAGTAGCGTATATAGAAACTTATGAAAGTGAAAATGAGTTCGACGATGGTCAGGATTACATAGAAAATAATGAGGTTAATATTGCTGAATTAAAACCAGGACCTCCCTATACTTGTAAAATGTTAAAACCATCAAATGGAAATAATCCTGTCGAACCAAAAAATGATAGATTTGTTGCTAAGACATATACGTTCGACATTACTAAATGTGATGAAATTTTTGACTTATTGGTTACTGATGGCCAAATAATTGTACCAAAAGGTTTAAAAGTTCCACCTTTGGAACAACGTAAGAAAAGAGGTTTTTGCAAATATCATAATTTCTTGGGTCATAAAACCTCACAATGTGTTCTTTTCAGGGATCTGGTCCAGAAAGCCCTGCAGGAAGGAAGACTCAAATTTGGCGAAAAGCCAAAATCCAAACAGCAGGTGGACGAAAATCCATTGCAGATTGCTGATGCTGCCTACACAGAGCCATTTGAATGCATGATGTTGGAAGCATTGAACCTCACTGAAGGGGGGCAATTGGTTTCCATTCCTGAAGAAGAATATGAAAACAAAGTGGAAGAAGTGTATCCACAGGCTGGAGAGAAATTGCTAGATTTTCTCCAACGCTGCCACGAGAATGATGGCGAAGCTACATTATGTCCTCACTGTAGTGCCATGTTCGACAAAAAGGCTGCTGCAGGCCTCACCAAATTTTTGCCTCATAGTCAGGGCAGAAGCAATTGGCCAAATAAAAGGCCAACTTATTCTAACAGTCTGAATAGCCAACAGGCACCTGTGCATCAAAGGTTGGGACCACAAAAATCTTTTGTTCCATCAAACAGGACACCTGTCAACCAATGGGTTCATGGGAGAAACATGGCTTCTGGCCAAAAGAATTTCGAGAAAGGAAGTTCCAGTAACTCCAATCCCAAGAAAGATTCTGAATCAAGAAAATATGATTACAGGAATAATTACAAAGGGAAGAATCCTATGACAAGGTCTCAATGGCGTAGATATCAACGCCATAAAAAGTTGGCTGCTCAAAATTCCCAGATTACTGCTGATGGTAAGGGAAAGAAGCCTATGGAATTGGCTAAGAAGCCAATGAAAGAAAGGCTAGTTGAACCAAAAATTGAGTCTTCAGTTGCTGATGATGTCGAAGACGAACACATGGAAGCTGATGATTTTTTGGATTCTGAACCTGATCTCGACATAATAGTGAATGTTGTGTCAATTCTGCCAAGGGAATTCGACGTCTGTTCTGAAATAACAGATGAAGAAGAAGAATCTGGAATGCAAATGGCCCTTCACAGGCCAGTCTGTTACTACGTTATGAATAATGGTGCTTTGGAAGACCAAATGGCTACATTTGAAAGGCCAGATGAAGGCATGAAAAATCACTTGAAGCCTCTCTTCATACAGGCTAAGGTGAATAATGTAGGCATCAACAAAGTACTGATTAATGGTGGCGCTGCTGTTAACCTAATGCCAGAATTTCTGCTGAAAAAGATTGGCAAGTCTTTGGTGGATCTGCATCCTCACAACATAGTTCTGTCGAATTATGAGGGTGAAACTGGTTTGTCATTAGGAGCAATCCAGGTGGATGTGGTTGTTGGAAGTACTACTAGGCCAACCTTATTTTTGGTTGTGGCCTCTAAGGCAAACTACAATCTGCTCCTAGGACGAGAGTGGATTCATGGCGTGGGGGCAGTCCCATCTACCTTGCACCATCGCCTGATTATCTGGCGAGATGATGGTATTGTTGAAAATGTGGAAGCAAACCAAAGCTACTTCAAAACTGAGGTTCATCAACTTACCAAGCACTCATTCGACAAAAAATTGGCAGCTATCTCGCCATGCACTGAAAGGGATTTTGCATATCGTTCGGTGAGAAATGTTCACCATTCAGTCAAGCTAGACCCCACACATGGTTTTTTGTGGAAAACTGAAGATGGAGATATTGAATATGGCGAATATGAAGGCCAGAACTACCCAACTGGGTGGGACATCAACGAAGATTACTATGTCTGAGTCCCAAACTTGGGCAAAGATTTCGGCCTATATGGCTGAAAACAGAATCAAAATGGCTTTGGAAGCCAATTCATTATCAGAAAATATGGCTGTTGCAGCCAATGATATAAAATTTGGCAAACCCAAGCCAGAAATGCAAAAGCTGGATTGCATCTACGATGACGAACCCCTAGGATTTGAAAAAGATCCAATCAGTCAAAGTCACAAGATGCAAGCTCAGGATCCTTTGCAAGAAAGTGACCTTGGAGATGGTCTGACAAAGAGACCAACATACATAAGTGCAAACATTTCTCCAGATCTGAAGACAAAAGTGGTGCAACTTTTAATGGAATTCAAAGATTGTTTTGCTTGGGATTACAACGAAATGCCAGGTTTGAGCAGAAAGTTGGTGGAACATGAACTACCAGTTCGACCAGATAAAAAACCAGTGAAACAACTGCCTAGGAGATTCGCACCAGAAATCATGTCGAAGATCAAAGAAGAAATTGGAAGGCTGCTGAGAAGCAAATTTATCAGAACTGCAAGGTATGTCGAATGGTTAGCAAATATAGTGCCTGTGATTAAGAAAAATGGTTCTCTTAGAGTATGCATAGACTTTAGAGATTTAAATAATGCTACACCAAAAGACGAATACCCTATGCCTGTGGCAGAAATGCTAATAGACTCAGCAGCTGGGTTTGAATATTTAAGTATGTTAGATGGTTATTCTGGATATAACCAAATTTTCATTGCTGAAAATGATGTACCCAAAACTGCCTTTAGGTGCCCAGGAGCATTAGGCACATATGAATGGGTAGTAATGCCCTTTGGCTTGAAAAATGCTGGGGCCACTTATCAAAGAGCAATGAATTTAATTTTTCATGAGTACATAGACACTTTCATGCAAGTGTATATTGATGACATAGTTGTCAAATCCTCGTCAAATAATGATCATTTAGATCATTTGAGAAAATCTTTTGAAAAGATGAGGAAATATGGATTAAAAATGAATCCATTAAAATGTGCTTTTTGTGTTAATGCAGGAGATTTCCTTGGGTTTGTTGTGCACAAAAAGGGCATTGAAATAAATCAAAACAAAACAAAGGCTATTATGGAGACCAAATCTCCAACTACAAAAAAGCAACTTCAGTCCTTACTTGGGAAAATCAATTTCTTGAGAAGATTCATCTCAAATTTAAGTGGTAAAGCTCAACCGTTTTCACCATTACTTCGACTCAAGAAAGAAAGTGTTTTCACTTGGGGGCAAGATCAACAACAAGCTTTTGACGAAATCAAAAGTTATCTGTCGAAGCCACCAATGTTAATGCCTCCAATAAGGAACAAATTCATGAAGTTGTATATATCAGCATCAGATTCGACACTGGGTAGTATGCTTGCTCAGGAAGATGAAAATGGCGAAGAAAAAGCCATTTATTACTTAAGTAAGGTTTTGAATGATGCTGAAACTAGATATAGTAGTATTGAAAAATTATGCTTATGTTTGTATTTCTCTTGTATGAAACTCAAGCATTATATAAAGCCTGTTGATGTTTTTGTTTATTCTCATTGTGATATCATTAAGCACATGCTATCTAAACCAATCCTGCATAGTCGAATTGGAAAATGGGCTTTAGCCTTGACAGAATATTCACTAACTTATAAACCTTTGAAGGCAGTTAAAGGCCAAATTGTGGCTGATTTCATAGTGGATCATTCTGCATTAGAAACTCCACAAAACTATGTAGATTCAGAACCTTGGAAATTATATTTTGATGGTTCTAAACATAAACATGGAGTTGGAATTGAGATTTTAATCATTTCTCCCTCCAAAATTCCCACCAAGTTCAAATATAAAATCAATGGGTTCTGTTCAAATAATGAAGCAGAATATGAGGCTTTAATAACAGGCCTGGAAATTTTATTAGACTTGGGGGCAGAAAATATTTTGATTAGAGGTGATTCAGAATTGGTGTTGAAACAATTGACAAAAGAATACAAATGCATAAAAGAACACTTGATGAAGTATTTTGTCATAGCAATTGCTTTGCTAAAACGTTTCGACCAAGTTATATTTGAACATGTACCTCGTATAGAAAATCAAGAAGCCAATGATTTGGCTCAAATAGCTTCTGGTTATAAAATCTCTAGTGAAAAACTAGAAGAGTTGATTGAAATTAAAGATAAACTCATAATTGATCAACCTCCTTCATTGGAATTGTCAATGCCAAAACTTGTGGGGGCAGACTCACCACAAAATAATGGTGAAGATACCACCTATGACTATGACGAAAATTCAGAAATTTTTGAAATTTTTGCCATTGACAATCTATCTGACAATGATTGGAGAAAACAACTTGTCGAATATTTGAAAGATCCAAATGGAACAACCAATAGAAAAATCAAATATAGAGCCTTGAGTTATGTCATCATTGGTAATGAACTGATGAAGAAAACACCTGAGGGAGTTCTGCTAAAATGTTTAAGTGAAACTGAAGCTTATTTGGCTATATCAGATGTGCACAGTGGTGCATGTGGATCTCATCAGGCAGGCCACAAAATGAAATGGTTGTTATTTCGACAAGGTGTGTATTGGCCAACAATTCTAAAGGACTGTATAGAGTTTGCCAAAGGTTGTCAAGAGTGCCAAAGACATTCAGGTATACAACATGTACCTGCAAGTGAACTCCATTCAATAGTAAAACCTTGGCCTTTTAGAGGATGGGCTTTAGATTTAATTGGTGAAATTAAACCAAGCTCGTCAAAAAACCAACGTTATATTTTAGTTGGTATAGATTATTTTACCAAATGGATAGAAGCAATTCCATTACCAAATGTTGACCAAGAAGCAGTGATTAGTTTTATACAAAGTCACATCATTTATAGATTTGGTATACCTGAGTCTATTACTACAGATCAAGGTTCAGTATTCACTGGACGAAAGATGGTTGAATTTGCCCAACAAACTGGTTTTAAACTCTTGACCTCTACACCATATTATGCCCAAGCAAATGGTCAAGTAGAAGCTGCCAATAAAATCATTATTGGTTTGATTAAAAAGCACATTGCCCAAAAGCCTAGAAATTGGAACAAGACTTTAGACCAAGTCTTATGGGCATGTAGGAATTCTCCAAAAGAATCAACTAACACAACACCCTTTCGACTAACATATGGGCATGATGCAGTCTTGCCTGTCGAAATACATCTGCAGTCAGTCAGAATTCAAAGACAGGCAGAAATCCCAAGGGATCATTACTGGGATATGATGTTAGACGAATTAGTTGATTTAGATGAGGAGAGAATAAAAGCTTTAGAGATGTTAACTCGACAGAAAGAAAGAGTTGCTAAAGCTTATAATAAAAAGGTTAAGTCTAAAACCTTTAATGTTGGAAATTTGGTTTGGAAAGTTATTTTGCCAATGGATAAAAAAGATAGAGTCTTAGGCAAATGGTCTCCAAATTGGGAAGGACCTTTTAAAGTTGTTCAAGTTTTTTCAAATGGTGCTTATGAAATAGAAGAGTTAACAGAAGAACAACGTTCGTTAATTATAAATGGTAAGTACTTGAAAAAGTATAAACCAGTGTTGCAAGAAATAAAAATTAACGAAGAATAAAACTTAGGACATAATGAAAAATGGTGATCATAAAAGGATTCGCCACAAAATGGGCATTGTCAAGATTACAATCCAAAAAACCATAAACAAATTGTTCAAATAGTTGAAGCAAAAAACTAAGAACAAGAACAACTAAAAATATTACAAAGTTAAAACTTTTTCTTCAAGTCTTCATATAGGCTTTTGAATGAGGCAACCTCTGCGTCGAGAACCATGTTGGAATCCTCCAAAAGTTTGATTTCTTCTTCGACAGCTGCAGAATTGCTGAAGTACTTGATGCCAGCATTTGCCTCTTTGTCAATCATAGCTTTGGTTGCCTTGGAAATATTCGCTTTGGCTTCCTCACGCTTGGCCTTTGCACTGGTGATCTTGGCATTGAGACTTTGGATTTTCAAGTTCAAATCAGCCACCTCATTCTCCCAGTCAGCAATGTTCTTGTCATAGCCTGCAATCTCAGCATTCGACTCAATGTCCTTCTCAAGACGTTCGACATTTTCCTGAGCAGCCTTTGCCTTTTCGACCAATACAGTGTGGGCTTGAGTTTGAGCTTCCAACCTTGAGGCATTGCTTTGCCTTTTCTGAATGGCTTTGGTGAAACCATCGATAAGGTTTTCAAGTTGGATAACCCTACCAAGGGTAGCACCATCAGTCATTGGGTTGTGAAACTTCTTCAGAAAGCCTAAGTGGGCAAAAACGCTGCTAGGGTTGGCTTCAATCAATGAGAAGACATCCTTGTTAATGTAATCTGAATGCAGTTTGAGGATCAAGGAGTCTTGTCTCACTGTCGAATGGATCTCTGAATCAGAAGCTGTCGAACTGCTGTGATGTGAAGCACTTTTGTCTTTGTTACTTTTGCTTGAGAGAAGCATTTTTAGTGCTGCAGCAGGATCAGAGTCTTTCATGGCTATAAATTGCATCTCTGACAACCCAACGTCAGCAGATAACTTTGAAGTTGAAGAAACTGGGAGTATATCAGAACCTCCTTCAGCAGCCTCTGGCATGGCCTCTTCCTCTTCATTGTCGAAAGCCATTTCGACATCTGTGCCTTCTGACGAATGGGTGGATTCAGCAGGATTGTCAAGAATGGTTTCTTCAGAATCTAGAATGATGTGTGGAACTTGTTCAATTACTGGGTCTTCTCCAGTTTGATTTGGATTGACCTCGACATCATTGGTACCAATGCCTTGGGTCAGGTTTTCTGCATTGTCAACATTCATGTTGACATTTTCATCATTAGTATCCTGTCGAAAAGGCAAGGCAAATGAAGGTATGAGAAAGGTTATGAGAAAAAGAAATTTGTTTTATTGACAAAGCCTTAAAGGTGAGAAGATTTTACCTTTGCACCAAGATCATGTGAACATGAACTTGGATTTTCTTGCCTGGGGGCAGGAACTTCAGTGGTGGTGTTTTCAGCTTGGGGCATTGTCTGATCTTCGACAGGAGGATTGGAAGGGGTAATCTCAGCTTCTTTTTCTGCTTCTGCAGAAGCCTTAGAGCTGGACTTAACTCTTTTCTTCTTCTTCTTCTTTTCCTTGTCACCTCTCTTTTTTGGAGGTTTATCAGCATCAGATTTTGTTGGTGGCATGCTTGCCTCACTAGTTTCTTCGTTGGCCTTTCCTTTGTCTCTTTGGCCTTCTCCACTAGGAGCAGCAGCAGTGGGTTTCTTTTGAACATTGCCAGTGGCCTGAAATGAAACATTAAGACTTATTAACACAAAATTTCTTTGAAGTTAAAAAGGAACTTGAAAGGATATGTCGAAAGTCTTACTGTTGGTTCTTGAATGGTGAGTTTCTTTTGCTTCTTTTGAATGGTGGGTTCTCCAGTTTCTTCTGAGGTCACATTGATTCTTTTTCGACTCTGCATTGTAAGTTAAGCGTCGAAAGGTTCAAAAATGTTTTGTAAAAAAAAAAAAAATTTTTGAAAATTAAAACTAAGTTAAAAGACTAGTTTTGAATTTGATACCTTCGCCCCAGTATTTGGGAGCGATTTCTTGGAACTCACAGCAGGAGCACTGGAGTCAGTGGAGATGTTGGTTTCTTTAGTCTTGGTGGGATTAGATACACCTGTTGTCGAATTTGAAGGGACCAAACATCAAATGAAGAGTCAAAATTATAAACATTATTTAAAAAAAAAAAATATAACTTTGATTATTTTTAGTCAAGTTACCTTTGCCTTTGGGAGGCTTCGACTGCAAAGCGTCGAATCCTGCATTCAATGCACACAGTAGCAGCTTCTCATCCTTGGCATGCCTTTCATAATGCAAGCTCCACCATGCAGCAAATTCATAGGTGCAGTATTGAGAGGTTTCAAAGGCAACAGGTGTAAGGTTGTAAGATTGTTCGTCAGCAAGCTTCAAACGACGTTCAAAGTACTCGACAGACATTCCAGAGTTGCCCAAGACAATATCATCTTTGTTCTTGAACAAGCTCTTTGGCCTGAACTGACTTAGGCCAAATTGGCGAGCAACCAAATTGGGTTGGTATCCAACCAAGCCCAAGTGTCTCTTGTCAATCCCTTGCCTTGATGATAGGATTGTTGGGTTCAAAAACATTCTCCAAATGTTGTTGGTGTCTTCTTCATCATCTGGATTTGTTGCAGGAAATAGTTTCTTAAACCAAGCTGGTCCAATAGTTCTTTTAATGAAAGGGGTGTTTTGAGGGGTGATCTCGTCGAAGGCGAGCAGAATTTTGAAGTAATGAAAGAAAAGCTGTCGAGTGGTCAGATTTGTTTCTCTTTGCCTCAACAAGGCCAACCTAGCGCCTTCTGATTGTCGAGAAGCAACAGAGGTCTCCATGTGAGTAGGGAGGAAAAGTTTGAAATTGGTTTCAAAGGTGGCATTTAGCCATAGTTGCAGAAGCCAGATAGGTCCAGAAAGGGTTAACTGTGATCCTTTGTCGGTTTTCTTAAGGAGATCACTAGCTTGTCCTAAGGAGTCATAAAGGGAAGCCAAGATGAATCTGCCTAAGGCTACATCCAAACCCTGGTGAAGCATAATGGCGAGAGGAACTAATCTTTTCACAACCTGCAAAGAGCAAGTGCAAAGTACAAAATGTGATAGCCAATAAGTCAGGAAGGCTATATGTTCTTCATGTGAAACCTCTTCACTACTGAGGTCATGGTAAGTTTTGAGGAATCCTGAAAAGGATAAGACTTTAAAGTCGAACTGATGATTTGGGGTAGTGTATTTAGGGTCGAAAGTGGGTCCTGTTGGTCTCAAGCCAGTAATGGCAGCAACGTCGAATAGAGTTGGGGTCATCATGCCTGCTTTCAGGTGAAAAGTGTTGGTAGAACTTTCCCAAAAATGAAGGGCAGCTATTAGCATTTCTGCATTGTACCTGGGTCCTTCTCTCGACAGCTGGATTAAGTCGAATATACTACTCTCTTTCCAAAACGTGGCATATTGTTTTTCGACTTTATTGAGCCATTTAAGATAGCTCTCAGTCACTATGGGTGCAGATCTAAAGGCCCTGTAGCCAGATTCAAAGAAACTCATGTCGAAGACAGAGTTGGCAAATATTTTTGGCTCACAAGTGACATGGAGAGGGAAAATGCTACTTACTTCCTCATTAAAATCAGTAGTCGAAGGAAGAGGGCCTGCAAAGGCAAGATTTTTACCTTTAAGTCTATGAGGAATCAGCAGTTCCTTTCCCCATATGGCGCTTTCGACAGCGGTGGTGGCAGGTTCCGACACGAACACTGAATCGTCAACCATGACAAGATCTTTGTCATCTGCAGCGATAGGAACAACGTTTCTGGAGGAAGAAGATGAAGCCATTGATGCTCTTTGGTGTTCTTGAGGTTGATGGTGATTTGACAGGTGACAGTAGCAAAGGTTCAAAAACCTTCAAAATCAACTTGTTTCTTGCTCAAATGCAGTGGAAAGAACGGTGATGATGAACGAAAATGATTGACAATCGTTTTGGTTGGTTCGGATTCAACAGAAACGCAAGAACAGAGCGAGATTGGTGATTTGTTTGAATGGTTTTTTTGAAGAAAAACGTAATGGTTCTCTGCTGCAAGGGAAGTTAAAAGTTTAGGGTTTCAGAAAAATGAAAGTGAGTGCTATGCTTGCTATTTATAGACTCTGCAGAATTTGCATGCAATTGGAAACTGAAACAACACCATTTTCCATCTCAATCGTCCCGATCCTGCCACGTGTCCCACTATTGTGCTAAAAAAGTGGAAATCATGGTTTGTGGGGATTGAGGTGACGGTTATGTACTTTGTCATGATTGATTTGACATTAATGTGACGTTTGCGCCGTCTTTGGTAAACGTGCAGAGGTTGAAAAGAAAGAGAATCTTCAAAACTGCCATTTCTTCCTTTCGTATTCGACATGCAGTCGAAATTGGCATTTTTGAGGGGGCAATTTGTTAGCCTGTATTTTCGACAGGCATTAATGAATTGGAGAGAGAAGATGAATTCTCATTTAATGTTCTCTTGGAAATTAGTTGTTTAATAAATCAGGAGAAGATTAAGGCATTCGACGTCGAAAGCCTTTTAGTTAAAGTTCACTGTCGAGCTTGAAGAAGCTGTCGAATTCGACAGGAACATATTTTATTAAATATATGTTGTTTGCTTCGACATTGCTATATATGTGTCGAATTATATATATGTATATATATGTGTGTTTGCTTGTATAACGTATTCTGCAGTACGGAGAAAGCATACTCTGGACTTAGCAAATTATTCAAAGAGGATAACGTTTGAAAGCCTTGCCAGGTGTCCAAGAATTCAAATTGTCGAAGACACGTGGAGTTTAGTTAGACGTTAAGTAGGTTTTGGCAGTTATTCTGTTTGTCTATAAATATTAGTTTTTCATAGGAGAAACAGGTTGTTCACAATTCTCATGCAAATTCCGACAAAACTCAGAGTACCCATGTCAACAAGCGAAATGAGTGCAAAATGGAACATGTACGAATCTGTGCAACCAATCTTTCTTTTGTAAACGATTTACAATTATTGAATGCAATTTACATTCTCCAAGTCTTTACTTGCTTTCCATTTTAAAGTTCTGCACTTTAACTTTTCTGCAATTTATCTTCATTGCAACTTTTAACTATTCTGCAATTTATTTCATTGCATCTTTAAAACCTTTTCTGCAATTTACTTGTTGCATGCTTTTACATTTCAAAGTCTTTCTTTAAACTTTATTTGCAATTCATTTACAAGTTTTTTTGCAAAATTTAACTTTGAAGCATTTTACTTTTAAACAATCCATTCGACTGCGTCGGATGATTTTACTGTTTTTATCAATTTATCCGATTTAACCCAGAAAATATGAAACATGTTTTCGTCAAATATGCACAAACCATATGTCCCAGGATTCACTAGTCGATCCTTCTTGTAATAACCAGACTAGCGGTTGTTTGCTAAAAATCGGGGTAAACAGTATCCAAATTCATATATGTGGTTTTGGTTTGGATATGGGATTACTATACTCTTAAAACAAATAATTGTTTTTAACTAGTAATTAATTAGTCACTAGTTTACGTGTAGCTTAAAATCAAGTTCCCTAACTTCTGATTAGCTATAATGTAGCTATTAGTCTTCCCATCTAATATATTAAATCACTTTAACAATACTAATTTGCTATTCATAAAAAAAAAAAAAATGCTAAATGAGATTTTGACCATATAATAAAATATTATAAAATAATAGTATTACTAAACAAATATAAGTACAAAATAGTTTCATTTCAACAATGATAAAATAAAATATTTAGTTATAAAATATAATAAAATATCGGGATATTACAGTTCGAATCTCGACTCTCTCACTTGTGTGAGAATTTCTTATATTTACTTTGCCAATTCTTCTATGTACAAAAAAAATAAGTGTTTTTCTCCTCAATCAATGCACTTAACCTACTTTTTTTAAAGGGTTAAATATGTTTTTAGTCCTTACATTTTGGCGGATTTCTAAAAATAGTCTCTACATTTTTTTTTATTATATTTTTAGTCTCCCACATTTTTGTTGTTTTCAATATTGGTCCATAATGTGAATTTTTAGTTGATTGAATAAACGAAAAATGCAATATAAATACCATACAAACTCACTTAATGTTTATTTCTTGCGCGTTCACTACATAAATAAGTATGTGTGACATTTATATGTCATTTTTTGTCTGTTCAGTCAATCAAAATTTCACAATAGGAATTAATGTTAAAAACATAAATAACTCGGAGGACTAAAAATATAATAATTAAAAAATATAGGAACTATTTTTAGAAGTCCGCCAAAATATAGGGTAATGCAATTAATTAACAACTTGAACATAATCACTTAAATGAACATGTATCACACGAATTTGACTTGTAATTGTAAATGACCACCACACGAATAAAAATGAAATTATTAACGTTGTTTATTGTCGTGCAATTCAATTGAAAATTAGCAGTAGAAACCTCAAAAGAGAAAATCAGAATATGGCGGCATTACAAGGATTGAGTACCGCGGCTGTGGCGGTATCACTATCAATAGGTCCTCCCGCTCTTGTTCGAACTCCTTCTTCAAGGTTATATTGTGGCTCTCGGATTCATTCTCCCGGAATCAGAATCGGGTCGGTACGCTGTAAAGCTGCTGGAGAAAACCAGCAAGTTTACAACGGTGTTTATGGCCCTTGGACCGTTGAATCCTCCGATGTTCAAGAGGTACTACTCACCTTATCTTCTCCTCCTCTTCAATTTCTATCTATACTTTCTTAGAAAATTATTATCAAGTGTGATTAAAAATAAGCAACTTTATTAACTAAAATATCCTTATTAATAAAGTAGTTAGTGCAATCTTTTGATGATTAGATTATTGTAATGTTTATTGTTGTTAAGCTTGTAGTAAGTTGTTACTTTATCAAGTGCTGGCTTAAAACTTTAGATAGGTTATATAGGATATTATTATATTAATAGGATATTATTCCTTTAAGTTTTGTAGTCTCACCTGATAAGTTTCCCCGTTTCATGTTGAGTCAAATTAAGTCGCAGCCCGCAGGCTCCACTCCTGGTGGTGCCCTTCTGTCAATTCCTTTAAGTTTCAGTCTTGCAACTATACTCCCCCGAACCCAAAGAATTTAGTTATATGGTTGAGTTAGTTTCATCACATTAAATAAGATGAGTACTAGAATGTTCACCCGTATATATTACATTTACAGTTGCAGCTTCAAAGCTTTTGGCTTATGCTATGTATGTAATGCTAGCTATACCCATGGCAGGTTATTTCATATCGATCAGGATTGGTGACAGCTGCTGCATCATTTGTCGTCGCTGCATCTGCTGCCTATTTGCCCGATAACCTGAGTGATGCGCTAAAGCAAAACATTGATTTTTTGTATGTCATTGGGTCAGGTGGGTTGGGTTTATCATTATTCTTGATTCATATCTATGTGACTGAAATAAAGCGTACTCTACAAGCATTATGGGGTCTTGGTGTTCTTGGATCAGCTGCAACCTACTTCTACCTTGCTCAACCAGCCAATAAAACTCTAATACAATATGTCGTTGACAACCCATCCGCTGTCTGGCTTGTCGGTCCTCTTTTCGCTGCTTTGACAGGACTTGTTTTCAAGGAAGGTGATGTTAAATTAAATCCATGTATTTTTTTTATATTACCATTTAATGCTAATTAGAAAGAGAAGAAAAAGTTAAGTGTAAGTTGTCTTGATACTATCTTGTATTCTTTAAACAGGACTGTGCTACGGCAAGCTAGAAGCTGGAGCTCTCACGTTTATTATTCCTATACTTCTTCTTGGCCATCTGGTATTCTTCTTTTGTTCCTCCAACGTGCTCTATTAAACATATTTTTTATTTAATTTAATGTAGCCACAGCCTATGGTTTTTTCGGTTTGTTAGTTAAGGATTTGGAATTTTGGATTCAGTGATTTCAAAATTCAAAATATCGCACCGGCATGAGATTGGATTCAGTGATTCAGTGAATGAAGTGTATCCGGAATCCTAATTTTCTCTAGCCCTGCAACATGTCCAACGACTGAGATTGAGTTGGACTGAGCTGCAGAGGATCCACTTGCGAGTAATGGCCTTCTGTTATGATTGCACTGAACTTATATCGTTAAATTAAAACCCATTATCATATTTCTTTTGATGCAATTATAATTTGAATCCATGGATTTTCCATTGTCCATTTGGCTCTTACATTGTTGCACATTTGCACCGCATCTCAATTACCTTCACCAATTAAGCAGATAGTGAGGATTGTTATTATCACCAATACTGATTGGTCCATTTGTACAAGATCTGTTTCTTTTAATCCCGGACAAATTTTACTCTAAAATTTGCAGAGCGGTTTGATGGACGATGGAACTAAACTTACTTTGCTTGCTCTATGGATGGGGCTTTTTGTGATATTTGCCGGAAGGAAGTTCACCCAGCCTATCAAGGTAAATTACTTATGATAATTTTGTTCTTGACAATAATATCTTCATTCCCCGCACAAATTCCCTGATCTTGGACTTGTGTTTAACATCTAGGATGACATCGGTGACAAGTCCGTTTTCACATTCAATTCCCTTCGCGATGATGAAAAGAAAGCCTTGATTGAGAAATTGGAACAACAAAAAAGTCAGTATTAAGTGTATCAGCTCCAATACACCTTGAGGTAGACTCCTTGAACTCACAGGATTTTTTTCGAAAAGATGATGTTACACTAAGCTATGTGAGCACCGCCTGCAGTTCTCGTATAAGAGAGAGGACTCTTTTCTATCATGTCTTCCTTTTATACATGTAAAAAATGTATGATATGTTACCTAATGACAACTTAGTACAGGTTGGTCTAGACTTAATTTAGATTATATCCTATCTTAATCTTAATAATCTATAAAAGAAATGTTTGTAAGTGTGAGGCATTTTAGAAATTCTACTGCCCATTTTAAGTGCAGATATATGATTTTATACAATAATTCCCACCCAATTTGCGTCGTGTAAGCGTGTGCACAGCATGCATTTTGTTGTTGTTGTTGTATGACTGCATTGGCTAACGACCACTGTCTTTGAAAATGTTATTGTGTTTTGAAATTGAGTTACATGGTCTGCTGAAGTAGCACCAACAGATTCCTTAAAGAAACCTGTTACCAGATCCTGCAAACCACATTCGTCATATATCAATCCTTATTAGAATTATGAATAACCATTTATTTTTAGCTTGCAGCATCTAATAGAATTTGTCTTGGCGGCTATTTGATGGTATTCTGGTTCCAGTGGAGTTTTCAGAGCGGTCAGTCGTTCATCTTCATCCTGTAATAGATGAGGATTAGCATATACAATAGTGAACTCAATCTCCTTACAAACACTTGCCTTATCAGAAGATAAATCATCGCTTTTTGAATCACGATGGTTAACTGTATTAGTTCTAGCTTGTCTAAGACATGTCACAAAGACTTTTTTTGAGAAAATCCAAGTTCTTTAGTATCTTGTTGCATTCTCTGAAGATATTTAACATGCTCATGTGATATCGCATTGAACTCATGTGGTAGATGCTTGGTGGTAAGTTTGAAGTTTGCAATGATGGAGTGAGACTGAAGTAGCTTTAGGAATGACTTTCTTCATACTATTGGAGCCTCCCTTTTCGTCCTTTTTTTAGGTCAGATAAAATAATTCTTTCGTCCTTTTTTTAGGTCAGATAAAATAATTCATTCATTTAAAGAGCTAAACACCCGAATATTATATCATGTGATCACTACTAGCTAATGGGATAAAATCTCTATTATATACATAGCGAGATTCCCACAGAGCCTTCTCGTGCATTCTCAAGAAAAATTGCTTATGTGGCATTTAATTAGAGTTGTTAGAGTTTTTGCTTAGGTGACATTCAATTAGAGTTTTTTTATTTTATTTTGTATTTTTTTAATCTCCTCTAACCCATTATTATTTAAGAAAACAAATTTTTGGATATATACTATTAAATTAATCGGATATATCTCTCTAACCCATTATTATAAAACAAAATTGTTGGATATATACAACTAAACTAGAGCTTTTTTTCTTTTTTATCGAGTTTGTAATTTTTTTTTGTCACTCAATTAAAGATTCTCTGATATATTTTTAACGTAGAAACTTTAATATTATGCGAGTATATTTTTTTGTAAAAAATCTAATATCTTGTTTTAGAATCTCTGATATTATTTTTTTTTTTAGAAACTCTTTCTTTTTGTGGGGATTGGTATTTTTTAATTTTAGAAACTCTAATATTATATGTATCTTAATATTTTTATTATTATATTTTATAATATTGCGTTGGTAAAATTCAATTAAAGCTTTTCTAATATTATATTTTTTTGTAGAAATTAAAATATTATATTTTAATTAATAACATATATTATATTTTTAATGGCGACAAACTTATTTAATCCATGATTAAATATTATATATTTTCTATATAAAAACTGTGTGAACACTTCGGCTAAAATTTGATTTGACATGTATCTATTATCCAATCATTCAATTACATGTAATATTTCTATGTTGATTTTTTTTTTTAAATAATAAAGAATTAACAACTATTTTTTGTTCATGGAGTAGTTTTTTTTTGACTAAGAATTAACCCTCACTATTAAAAATATACATTGACGAATTAAAATTTGAATGTGGAAGTTATACATAATTTTATATTTTGTCATTGGGATTACTTATTCAAAATTTTATCTACCATTATGAAACATGATCCCCATGATGAAAACTGTATGTAGATGATAGTGAGAACTGAGCACGAGAATTTTATTGATATCCATTAAAAAAATATAGAATTAACAACTTTTTTATTGATAGAACCCCTGTAGAGTTTTGAGAGAGAGAGGAGATTTTTCGGTGGTATAAAATGAAAAAACACTTTCCACCAAACTATTAAAAATACACAATGACTAATTAAAATTTGAATTCTAACAGTAGGGCTTATCCATATTTTCATATTTTATTACGGGGATCCCTTATTCAAAATTTTATTTAGCACAATGAAAATTGGTTCACCATGAAGAAAAGTGTATGTAGAAGATAGTGATAAATGAGCACAAAAATTTTATTCATATTCATTATAAAAATAATATAGAATTACCAACTATTTTTTGTTGATGAAACCCCTATAAAATCGTGTAACTGAGACTAGAGAGAGAGTCTTGCAATGGTATATAATGGGAAACAGAAAACACTTCTCACTACACTATTAAAAATATATATTGACTAATTAAAATTTGAATTCCGACTACCGAAGTTTTTCCATATTATGTGTACATCGCACTTTCACTATATTACATCCAACTGAAAAAATCTATGGGAATTGAAACCTAAAATAAATTAATATAATTTTAATTTTTTATAATCAATGGGTTTTTTATTTATAATTTTGATTTTAAGCTTTCCATAAATATTCGTTCAAATCTTTTTCTGGATGTTAATTTATCAATGTGAGTGAAGATTCATACATAGATTTTTCCATTTGACGCTCACACATGAAAATTGATTATTTGTGGTACAATGACAAAAAATAGTTTCAGTATAGAAACATCGTCAAAGTATGTTAATATTCATTTGAAAAATATTATAAAATTTACAATTATTTTTTGTTGATGGAGTCCCTATAGACGTGAGAGAGAGAGAGAGTGAGAGAAAGAATCTCATAGTGTTGTTGAACGGGGAATGAGGGAGTACTTCCCATCCTACTATGTCCCTGTAACATCCTTAAACATATATCGCATTTTCATACTCAAGTAAATTAAATAAAATCAATTTCATAAATAATTGAAAGAAAAATACAAGCAACATTCAAAATAATATAAAATGAAAAATGACATAGACAACCTTCAAAATAAAATGAAGAACATAACCAAATCAATATTATTAAAAATGAAAATGATCCCGTGGGAGAAATGTAGAAATAGTGAGAGAGAGAGAGAGAGAGAGAGAGAGAGAGAGAGAATCTCTCACGAGTGTAGAATGAGAAACTCGTAACACTTTCGATCCCACTATTAAAAATGCACATAGATTAATTAAATTTTCATTTGAGAATGAAGTTTATAATTATTTTATATTTAAAGGGTCACTGTATAATCCTGGAGATGAAGATGAAAGAAAAAATCTATCTCTTAATAGTATATAACAGGAAGCGAAATAATATTCTTCATCTCGCTTTATCCTATAGCATTATTAAATATATATCATGCAAAATCTATATCAATTTTATCTTACTATTTTTAACTAAATTGTTCAAATAATATATTAAAATAAACACATAAATAATATTAAAAAAGAAAATAATCCCGTGCACGGCACGGGCTAACATACTAATACATAATTAATGGAGAATAAAAACGATACTACTATAAACACTAGACTTGTTCATCCTATGATTAGAAGGGTTCATTTGAAAGCAAAGTCTCTGGCTGTCTCGGTCGAGATAGTTTATATTTTTATCTTCAAAACAATTAAATTATCATCAGAGTAATATAATTGCTACTAATTACTAATTTCTTATCAGATATTGTAAAAAAAAAAACAAATAATTATCATCACATACATTTCATGAAACTCATTGATGGAATGGAAATTTATATCTAAGTTATAAAATTTCACAAAATCTAACATTATTTTATGACTTGTGTAATACATGACGTTTCAAGCATATTTGTTGAACAACACTGAAGAATGTAACATAAGTTCTATGAGTGTTTGAAAGAACTAAAGAAAACATTTATAGCATAACAGAAAACAATCTAGCAAATAAGTTGTTTATTCAAATAGTGCATACAGCAACAAAAATTAAATCATTTCACTTCGTTATGTTTATTTTTAAAATGTTTCTATGAATATTTATGCTTGAATAGTTAAATGCATCTACAAGACAAATAGTTATATATTTTACTACCAAATGTAACTCGAGTTATCGTCTAGTGCGTGCCTCCCCAAATTTAAATTTATTTTCATAGAAAAAAATTGTACACAAAATATGTAAACAAATTAATATTTTTACTTTTTTCTTCTTCTAAACTTATAAAACAATTTACTTTTGTCTTCGTAAATTTAGTTTAATTGGTAAGAATATCAAATAGTATATACTCTTAGAAGTGAAATTATAGCCTATGAAGCACGAATTCTGACACGGACACTCCGATACCGCTAATGTAAAAAATATACGACACCGCTACATATTTATAAAAAATATAAGTTTAGAATTAAAAATACATACATATGCATCTAAGTTGAACAAATTTTTCAATAAAAAAAATTTAAAAGAATATATGATAGTACATTTGACATTTACTCATCCAACTACTATCGAAAAACTAAAAATAATGTAATCAAAATGTAATATATTTAATTCCTTATTGATCAATATTATTATTTCGACATATCTTTAACCGTTGTATATATGTCTGACCGAGAAAAGTATAAGCAAATAAAAAAAAATTGGACACTTATCCCGACACGTTTGTACGAGTGTTTTATAGGTGTCGGACACCGATTTAAGGAGCGTCAAAATAAAGGAAAAATTATTTTTTTAGACACCTCACCGGCACGTCTAATCATAAAGGTGTTAGTGCTTCATAGTTATAGCCATCAAACTACTTTAAAAAACTAACATTTTTTTGTCAGGACATCATTTCTATATGGTGATAAGTTGATGTGCCGAAGTCTAAAGTAGAAAATATCAAGGGTTCAAAAATAATTACAAATGAGTATTTAATATATTTTTCCGATTAAGAAGCCTAACATGGTTATGTACTCGACCTCTTTAATAATGTATCTTAGTAGCATCGAGCTCCGTTTGATCTCTCATAAGCGGAAGAATATGTGTGGGATGCAATCCTTAATATCAAAGAGATACCTTTTGTGGTGATTATTTAATAATTTCTAGAAAAAAAAGAAATAATTTGTAAAATAAAAATAAAATGGTGAAAGTAATAATATAATTAAATTTGATATATATGGTGTAGTAGGAGTAGGACGTAGGTGCAAAGTTTCCGTTATTCATTCTCAACCAAAACTATAATTCCGAACGTGACGCCACATATAAACATCTAACAAAGCGTTCAACGCAAAACTCTCTTTCTTCTCTCTCTCTCGCATTGCAACTCATTCCATTCTCTCTCTCTCACTCCTTCCATTTCCATTGCATCCATCCATGGAGACTGAAACCTTCGTCGATAAGGTCGAAGAGAAGTTTCACGACAACAATTCCGATTCAGATTCATATTCCGATTCCGATGATGATCACAACAACAACATCCACTCCAAGAGGCCACCATTACCCGCCTCTAAAGCTAACACTGTTTACCGTCTCCTCGGTCGCGATCGCCCCGTTCATATGGTCTTAGGCGGTGGCAAACGTAACTCCTTCCACCAACGCATCTCTGTTTTTCTTTATTTTTGTTAATTTTCCTGCATTGCATTCATTGTACAATAACTCATCGCGTGGTTTTTGTTTTTTAATTATTCGGAAAAGTTACATACAGATTAAATGTTTGGATTTCGTGGCTAAAGGATTTTGATGCATCAAGTTTTGACTATTGAAATCTTCACATTGTGCATGGCGATGTCGTTTTGTTTGAAATTGGAAATGCTAGTGGTGTTCTATTAATCAAATTTTATATTCGTTTTATTGATATAAATAAGTGTAAATCTTACTTGGATTAGAGATATTTAGATCTAGATACTATGAATGTTTGGTTTAGATTGGATTTGGTTTGTGATGTCTTGATGATTATAATTAATAGTTGTTTTGTTAAAACTTATTTTTCTTTTGCAGAAACTTCTTTGATAATATAAGTTACATTCAATACAAATATGTTGTATTTATTGGATCGAAAGCTAGGGCGTTTTTTTTGGGTGTTAGTTAACCCTCTGGCTCCTAGGGGAATGGGACCCTATTAATTCGGAGTTCAGCCGCGAGATAAATAAACTCTGACCAAGAAATTGTTCCACCCAAGAATCAAAAGCTAGGGTGGTTTTTGTTTTGCAAAATTATTGCGAAAGTATCTTCAAAATCCAAGTTATTTACGCGTGCATTTATGGATCGAACACCATATTAAATGATTAAGTGACCAAAGTATCTATCAGTTGTGTTATAGAATGTCTAATTGCAGGAAACTTTTGTTAAGGAAAACAATGAAAAATTTCTTATAGTATTCTTGATGAATAAAATGTAGCCATTTCTGGTTATAAATTCATTTCCTCTGTTGCATTATTACATTATGAACGTTTTCCTTTGCAGCTGCGGATATTTTACTATGGAGGAACAAGAAATTAACGGGAATGGCACTTGGTGCTGGCACTGCCTTGTGGGTTTTCTTTGAGTTGATGGAATACCACCTCATAACTCTTATTTGCCATTTAATGATTTTGTCTCTTGGGGCCCTTTTCTTGTGGTCTAATGCATCTGTCTTTATCCACAAGTAAGCCTTTGAAACTCTTCTGCTTTTTCCTTTTTTGGAATTCTTTTGGTGTTTTTCCTCAATCTGAATCTATGCACTTTCATTTGGTGTGTGACCTTTTTGCAACCAGGTCTCCGATGCAAATCCCAAATGTTTCGATTCCTCAGGAATGCATTATTGAGGCTGTTACTGTTCTGAGAATTGAAATTAACCGAGCTTTCACTGTTTTGCGGGAAATTGGAACTGGGAGAGATATTAAGAAGTTTCTTACCGTAAGTTTATCCCTACCTTCATCTCTATGCGAAGCTATGGTTTAATGATTAAACCGTCTTTCAAATCCAACTTTTTTTTTCTTTTCCATTTTGCAATTTAGATAGTCTAGTAAGACTAAGGTGTTTTTTGTCCTGTTATCAGGTTGTCGCCGGCTTGTGGGTTATCTCAGTCATTGGGAGCTGGTTCAATTTCTTGACATTGTTTTATTTATGTAAGAGTTCACGCATCAATTCCATTCTTCTTCTCAATGTTACCTGTTTTTTTATGTTTTATGCTTAAAAGACCTTTTTTATTAACAATCAGTCCATTTGGTGAAATGCAGTCTATCTATCACTGTTTACACTGCCACTGGTGTACGAGAAAAACGAAGACCAGGTTGATGCACTAGCTGAGAAAGCAATGATCGAGATCAAGAAACAGTATGCAGTGCTTGATGCTAAGGTTTTGAGCCAGATACCGATCGCAGGGTTTAAAAAGGATTAGAATACATTATCTGTCAGGATTAGCTGTTTTGTTCAGATGTCAAATTTACAAGTCTGTCTTACTTCATCTTCTCTCATCATTTTTGATTAATTGAGTGACATATAGTTTGAGGAATAAAAGTCCGTCTAGTTCCAGCTTTATTTTTAGGTTTATCTTGAATTCTTTATCAGTAGCCTTAAATTATTATATGTCAAAGCATCAACATTTTGTTGTATACACCGACTTGATGAACGTGCACCCCATGTCATCTAATGAAGTGTTTGCCAAGTTCAATTTTCTTTTCTATTTGTTTATTTTGTGTGTTCATTATATACTGTGGGGATCCCTTACAATTTCGCAGCAGTTCCAATTTCAAAGGTTGTATTTGATTTGTAAATTGTATTAGCATATTCCCCACACATACTCCATAGTATGGTGCAATTGACCTAACTCATGGGTTGGCTTGTGGTGAAAGTTTGAAAACTTGAAGTATAATCCTCTCAAAATCTCAAGTACAAATCTGGTGTTGCGTCTTCTGTTAGGCCAGTCCATAAACCTCCCACTAGTGAACGATGAATTTAACATTCCTCAAATTAGTCGATCTTTGAAATGTGAACTAAATACCGAGTCTAAAAATAAATGAATTCAATTGAGGTATTATGTTGAGCCAACCTCTCAAACTTTTTTTTCTTTTTTTCAATCGAGAAACCAAAATACTCCAATTTTTCATCTTGATGTTACTTTATTGTACTGTACCATTTTCAGTAAAAACAGTAAAAAGTATTTTTGATTGACATGATCCAAGCAAATTCCATTTTTTTGAAACATACATTTGAGAAAAATATCTAAACATAAATAAAATTACATTAAACTCATTTTCAACAAAAAATATATTTGCAAAATAAAGTTTAACAAAAAAAATGTGTTTGCAAACTTAAATCCAAACACACTATCATTCACTAATAATCTAATTAAAAATAAATCAATATTCATATAATATTCAATGATCACAACGTTTACACAATAAACAAAGTATTACACTCCTCTCTCCATCCTAATTTTGCTTAATGGAGATATCAAGAGGCAGAGATAGACATTTCTAACAACTAATTTATTAACATTTTTGTCATTAAAAAAATATTGACAAATGAAATATATTTAAACTCCTAAAAAGCCAATTATCATACTATAAAAAAATGGCAATTATCTAATTCCTGTGATGCCAGAGATTGCAATCAGCTCTTTTCTTAGTGAATGGCACCAGCTAGATGTTGACAAAAAAACTGTAGGCTACCTAAAATACCATACAAGAACAGAATGGACATAGATTTGATTCAATGCAAAAGGTGCCTCCCCCCTAGTATTTTCTTAAATGCTTGGGATATGCCCATAATCTAGAAGAAACAGACTCTCCTTCTGAATCACTATCACTGTCACTGTCCGAAGAAGATGTTATGGATAGAGAATCATCCAGAAGATATTCCACAACCTGAAATTAGGAAACCTTTACAGTCAATATCAGCTATTTAGTTCCGTATATTATATTGTAAAACAGCAATAAAAAATCAAAGACATGATCTAAGGACTAAAAGTAAGTTTTAATTTAGTCGAAGAAGCGCTAGTCTCTCACAGCATGGCAAACCATTGAACAAATAGGTGCATATGTGTTTAGTGTTCAACATCTTCTCAAATAGGATTGTCTCTCAGTCTCTGGTAGGAGGAGAAATTTTGTCACTTAAGAAACGTAGGTTTTATTCTTCAAATAAGTGTATAACTGAATTCCATATTCCCAAGTATGAACTCAACAATTGTAGGAAAGCAGAAAAACTCGCATCTGCAAATTGGGAGAGTTTCCCAGGGTCACAGAAAAAACTTTATAACCAATCAAAATCAAAACTGATAGACTTAATTTGTGATAAACTAAGTTCAAACTTAATTTGCAATACAGCTTGTTCTCAAGTGAATCTGTTATAAATATAACCCAGAAGCACAAAATCCATATTTTATAGTTTTATATAAGTAGAGTTCCGATTGCAGCTAATAAACTACTACAATACTTGCTCTCCAGCTTAAAGATTTAAGCATGATGATAATGCTAGAGATTCAACCCTCTCCGACACATGCTACCCCGCTCTCCCCGTTCCAAGTGCTTGCACCTTTTATAGTAGAAAAAACTATAACAAATGGACCTAATATAAAATGGCTAAATAGAGAACAAAATATACCTGGAATGACGTTACAGGTTTGACATCATGAATTTTAGAAATTATTCCACCATGTACATTAAGGCATTTTGAGTTATTTAACCAAACAATAGCTTTGCAGTGTTTGCAGTAACCTCGATTGGTTGTCAATTTCTTGGATAGTGATCCTACAAAAAAAAAACCAGTTGTGTTGAGAAGAGAAAATATGAATATATGCACGTATGTTCTCCATCTGCGTGAGAGGAAGTTTAGCTTTGTTCTGTATTAATTAATAGCATAGAGATTCAATTTACAAAACTAAAATGAAATTAACGCTTGCGGTAGTTTTTGTCTTTTTGAAGGTGTAGTTTGTATCCTTATGCAGAATAAACTTTTGTTTCTGATCAACATGTGCATGTCTATTTTTTTAAATCCTGACTCACAGAAGCTGGCATCGGTTGTGAAAAGAAAACCAAGTAAACCTCATTTCTTGACCTATAAGAAATCAACATTTAGCTTACCAGTGTAAGCTCCTTTGACAGCTTCTTTCCAGTCAGTAACCATTCTAGTATCCAGGGGATTCTGTAAAAGCTTGTCTTCATTGGGTCTCATAGGGTGCTGTTTAGCAGCACCGTCATACAGTACAGCATACTGCAACTCCCACAGATGGTTATCATTTGCAGCCATGTTCCATGACCTAAATGCAACATTGAGTCACCACCAGGTTAAGATTGATAAGTTTTATCTAACAATATTCATAATAAACTCAATGTAATATCCAATGCAGGGGGCAAAAATGTATGATTAGTACATACATAGTTTCACGTGCTCGAGAACAAATACGTAGGCCAAAATGATTAGTTGATGAAACATAAATGATTCGCATAAAAGAAGAACTGAATTACCAGCTGACTATCCCCGCTGAGACCAAAGATTGCATATCTAGAAAACTGAAAATGTGTACAAGAACATCTTGTGGTAGTTGCAATGAACCTGAAATACATGAAAATTAAACTTCTTAAACATGACTGGTTTTCCTTCTTAAGTAAAATAACAAAAACCATTTCTTAACTAAGATCTGACCTTCTTCTACCTGGTGTTGAGCTTTAGAGCGCCTCTTATGAACAACCATTGCATGCTTAAATTCTGTTACAGCCATATTCTTTTTCTGTTTAGGCAGTGCCGCTTCAACACTCTGAAGGAGTAAATGGACTGCTGAAACAGCATTCTGAGTCTGCATTCTAGAATTAGAGAGTATCAACAAAAATAATAAGGCAAAGCGATCCTCATCCTCTAAAAGTGCACTTATATGCACTCAATTAGAATCAAATTAACATTGATTAAAAAAAATCTTCTTAAAAAAAACATTGATTAAAAAATTAGTCACAAACAATTGATCCCCTAAGAAAAGCACAAATCATATTTCATGGTTTTATCTATAGCATACTAAATAAAAAACATAAATCTTCCATTGGCACATGAAAATTATCCTATACAAACAAAATCAACTAGAAATAGCATAATTTACAAACAGAATCAACTATACAAAATAAAATGAACAAATAAAGCTACAAGATTCAAGCTTTAACAAAACATAATCTCATATTATTATTATATTATGAAAATGAAAATCAATATCCCTAAATTCATTAAGTATATTGAATTTGGATTAAAGAAACAAATGAACAAGAACAAAAATTGATGATAAAATTAAAAGGTAGAAATTGATGAGAATTGAGAAAGAAAAAGAACGTACTGTGGAATGAGACGGAAGGCAAAGAGAGTATCTTGAAAGATTAGGGTTTGTAAATTCTTTGGGAATTGATGAAAAGCTTCTCTGAGAATAAAGCTTAGTTCTTTACAAGCAATTGGGTATCTGTAGAGTATTGGTAGAGAATCAGTTAAGGCAAGTTTTTGGTACCTCTCTAATGGTAATGGGGTTGACATTTTTTGGTCTGAATTGAATTGGTGCAGAGACAAAGTATTCCACCTTTCAATTTTTTTCACCGCCATAATCCTCATTCTTAGTTATTTACTGTATTTATTTATCTTTTTCAGAATGATAAATACCACAAAAGATATAGTAGTTTTTATATACTTTTATTCATTAAACTATTTGATAAAAAACATATAATAATATCACATATTCGAATTTGGATTTATAAATTGAGCTAACAATTTTAATATTTTTAAGTTGAGTTGGGACTTATAAAATACAAAAGTTCATTTTACAAAGTTTTTTAATAGTCTTTAAAACAAGATATATATATACACCTAATTGTAAGTAGTATTTAACTTTTTTTTTTAATATGGGTAAATGTCAATGTTAAAAGTTATTATGTTAGTTTTTGAGATCTAACCGAGAACTTTCATCTTCATCTTAAAACTTTTTCGATGTCTCTTAGTTCATCAATCGTACTGTCTAAAATTTATTTAGAGTCAACCTCTTCATATTTACGTAAACAAAATGGTTTAAAAATCCAAATATATATCATTTGTGTGAGGTAATAGCAAATTTGATTACTTTTGTGTAAAAATAAATTCAAAATGCTCATGCCATGTAGATATCATGATTATTTCTTGTGTAGACAAACTATCACAAATTTTCAATACTTCAATATCCTATCAGAATATTCCATGATTATGATTAATAGTAGCTTTAACCTTTGTGTGTTCAGATTAAAGACCACTGATTTTATTGTCCTATGCAAGACAATTGACATAAATAATTGAACCAAAACTCAATAAGCAGTACTGCTACTACATAATCAATTTAACTGTCCTAAAGTGTCCTAAAGTGTTTTAGCATATAACATAAAATCAAGACCATCCCAAACATGATGCATGATGTCTTGGGATTCATAAATCTATTCACATTAGATTTCTTCAACAATCTAGCATGCTTTTGAGTTCAATATCTCTACTGAATGATTAATGCTTTGGTTAAAATCTATATCCTTTGGACAAATATTGATGTGTCCATATTAAAATTAACTTCTAGAATCTAAAAGAAATAACTGAGCTGCTCCTCTTTCTTCCTTGAACCTCCTTCTCCATACAAATTATTCCACTCCTTCAACCTGTTCATTATTGATCCTTCTGCAGCAAAACTTGCAGCCACCTGTATTTACACACACATCTATCAATTTCTATGCATAAATGTAAGTGTTCGGCTGGAAGAAGTCTAGGTATTCATTCTTTCATATGGGTGATTTTGTTAGATAAGCTGTTTTCATGAAGAGCTTATGGAAATAAGTTGAAAACAACTTATGGACATGTCACACATGCTTATGTAATAGATAAGCTCAAATAAGCAAATAGAAACAACAATTGAAGTGAACAGTTTAAAGTCTAACACACCTTATTCTTTGCCTGTCTCATGTCTTCCATGTTTAAAGGCCTGAGGGCAATCACTTTGTCTTCTTTATCTTCTTCGGTAGCATTAGAAGCATCTTTTGAGATTTCAGCTTGATCTTCCGTGTTTAAAGGCTTGCGGGCAATCGCTTGATCTTCTTTATCTTCTTTGGTATCATTGGAAGAATCTTTTGAGATTTCAGCTTGATCTTCCATGTTTAAAGGCCTGAGGGAAATCACTTGATCTTCTTTATCTTCTTTGGTATCATTGGAAGCATCTTTTGAGATTTCAGCTTCTGCCGCTTTTTTCTTGTTTTTCTGAAATAAATGGTTATTACTTAGCATTGCAGAAAATGACCATCACATTATTAGAAATGATTAAGGAACTACCATTTCTTTTTCCTTCTCCTGTTGTATTAGCTCCTTAAGGGGGCGATATACTGCAGTCATGCACAAGTTCTGTTTACAGAAATTAATGTCAATAGCTTATCACCACAAACCCAAAGTAGGGAACTATAAGTAGAGAATGACAAACAAAATGAACCTTAAGATCACTTCCACTATATCCTTCTGTCATAGTTGAAAGCTCTTTGAAGTCTATATCGTCATGTTTTTCGTTAGCTAGAAGAGTTTTCAAGATTGTTTCTCTGCTTTCAGCAGACGGAAGACCAACCATGATCCTGCTCAAAATTGCCATGAACAGAAATGTCAATCACAGATCTCAAAGACAATAGTCTGCATCATATCATGAAACCAAACTGTGCAATGATAGACCTAAAAGATTCTTCATTCAGTGCTCAAAGTTAAGGAGTTGTTATTCTTGCACGGTTTTTTTATAGGTAAAAATGTTAGTCTGTTTATGTTAGTTACAGGATTTGAAACCTGAAACTTTTTGTTTCAAATGAGAACCTAGCTAATCACTAAAGATGATGAAGATAATGAATTCGTGTCCAGGTTCAAATGATTGCAATTGAGCAAAAGCAACAAATGATCATGATTCATGACAAATGGTTGTTCTACCTGCGCTGGAACCGTCTTATAATTGCTTCATCAAGGTCAAATGGCCTGTTGGTGGCACCAAGAACAATAATCCTGTCATCAGGTTTTGACAATAGGCCATCCCAACGGGACATGAATTCGTTTTTAACCCTTCTCATTGCATTGTGCTCGTTGATAGACCGTTGTCCAAGCATGCTATCAACTTCATCAACGAAAATAATAGTTGGGGCAACCTTTGCTGCTACTGAAAACAGAGCTCGGACGTTCTTTTCAGATTGTCCGTGCCACATTGAGTGGATTGTGGAAGAAGAGACATTGATGAAACTTACTCCAGCTTCATTTGCGATTGCCTTTGCAAGCATTGTTTTTCCTGTTCCGGGAGGTCCAAACAGCAACACACCTTTACATGGCTTCAGAATCCCATTGCCTTTGAATAGATCTGGTCTTCTAAGGGGAAGCATGACCGCTTCTTGAAGTGAGTCTTTAACTTCATCCAATGCACCAATATCTGAAAAAGTTACCTTTATCTCATTTGCAGGAATAAGCTCTTTTCTTATGTCCTCCTCCAAGGTGTCAGAAGAAAATTTCTGCAACCATGCATAAATTAACGGCATACCAAAACAAACAGAAATGAGTTAAATATAAAGGTCTAAAATTAGAAACTGATCATACATCATATTTATTACAAGCTTTGTCCTTCTTTGATTCTTTTGTTTTATCTTTTTCGGCACCACCCTGACCGTAAAGAGAACAAAGAAAAAAAAAATTCTCAATTTGTTAAGTAAGCATTCAACTATCACATTTCCGTCAGAAGAAAAGAAAACACTATCACACAGCTCAAAGGCATTGTAAGGAGGAACTTAATGCATGCATAAGTTAACGGCAATGAGTAAAACATAAGAGCTGAACTTACATATCATGAAATGCATATTTTATGCAACATAAAAATTATTATATATATTTGGTTATTTAATTAGAAACTGATCATACATTTGCTTTTGTAGAATCTTTTAACATCACAGTCTTTCTTTGACCCTTTTGATTTATCTTTTCCGGCACCATCCTAACAGTAAGGATAACAGAAAAAAATTCTCAATTTGTTCAGTAAGCATTCAACTATCACACTTCCGTCACAAGAAAAAAAACACTATCACACTCCTCAAAGGCATTGTCAGGACGAACTTTTTGCATGGATGCAAGCATAAATTAATGGCAATGCAAAACAATGAATATGAGTAAAACATAAACGCCGAGCTTACATATCATGAACTGCATATTTTTTGCAACATAAAAAAACATTTTATATGTTTGGTTATATAATTAGAAACTGATCATACATCTGCTTCTGCAGAAGCTTTAATATCACTGTCTTTCTTTGACCCTTTTGGTATATCTTTTCTGGCATTGTCCTGATAGTAAAGAAAAAAAAAAAAAAAAAATGAAAAACAACAAACTCAACAAGTTACGTAAAGCATTCAACTACCACACTTTTTCTGTTTGGATTATTCATCTGATGAATCATCATGCTCTGGCTGAAAAATAGTTGACAAACCTTTTCTGATTCTTTTTTAGTCTTCTTATTATCCTTCTCACCACTTTCACCCTCCTGGAACAGACTCAATACATGGCACAAACTGCATATTTCCAATATTAGTAAATAGAAAAACTTTTTTTTTTTAATTGAATTACATAAACAGCCATTGCTTAGTCCTTTACCTCTTGGCTGATATAATTAGGATTCCATTTCGGTATTCCGGATTTTTGGTATCCTTCAAGTGATTACAAATTGCAGATGCCACAATCTCTTCAGTTTGCTTACTGAGTAGCACCATGTCAGCATAGCTGATTGTATCCAAGTCATCACAATCAAGGTCATTTGCTGCAAGCAATTCAGCAACGCGGATGGTGTAATCTTTCAATTGAGTCTTTTTAGTGGCCTCTTTTAGTTGGCTTTTCCAGATTTTGAGATGAGCCTCATCTTGAGGTGGTTTGATATCAATGTTGTAAGGGAATAACATAGTGAGTTTTTCATCAACTTTAATACATTTATCTTTCAAATCATAATTCCGGGAACCGAGTACCAACACTGATCCTGAAAGTTTATTTAATAGCTGTTGAAACAAACTGTACATTCTTGGTGATTGAAGAAATATCTTCTCAACATCCTTGATGTATAAAATAACAGATACAGTTTCTGATATAGAAACCAAGACCTGTAAAAATTGCAATAGTTGTTAAAACTGAACCTGTGACAACTGATAAAAGTATCCTAACATAAGATTTGTTACATTTGATGTAATGCAGATTTGAGGTATCAGAAGCTTTCGGTGATAATCACCTTGTAGAGTGAATCTAGGAAAAGCTTTTCATCAAAAATGTAGCGGCTTGTGGACTTCAAAGGAGCTGAAAACAAAAGCTAAAACAGTAAGCATGTTATTGTGGAAGGTTGTTATAACATCATGCACAAGAAAATCATCTTAAGAACTTGAATGTTAAAGCACAGGATCTAATCAAAACAAGTGTAAAATTGCTAAGAGAATAGTTACACTATTCAAGTTAAAAGCATTAAGTAACAAATGAATTTACTGTCAGCAGGCATATAAAGTACACCACAGAATTAGCACAAACTGATAAAATCAGTCAATAGGTATGTTGAATAGGCCAAAAACGTGTATTAGAAGGTAACTTAAAGTTCTAAACATGAAAATATAATGTATCTATATAATGATGAATATATGGATGGATACATTGTTAAATCATTCATTGATTTGAAGTCATGAACGAGTAAACTCCATAACAAGTAATTATAAAAACAAGAAATTTCATGTTCAGAAACTTAAAGTGCAGCTTCCTTTAGTACCTCTGACTGCGCCTGTTGATGGGAGGATTGACAGGGAATTAAATAAACCAGACACATACTCCAGAATCGCCTCAGATATGGACCTTTTAAAATACTAATATAAGCAACAAGTCAGAAAATTTTCACTATGGACCAAAAATTATAAAATTTTAGCATGTTCTCTCCGAAAGTAATTATGAAATTAGGTGACCTAACAATTGTGCACTTCGGTGTAGGAAAGTGAAGAATGACACAAAAAACAAACAATTCACCGCATTAATGATCAGTATCAACACTAATTCATTTAACAAGTTCATAATATACATTCACGAAACAACTAGGTCAGAAAAAACACGTTAATATGGAGTCAATTAGTCAAAAGAGAAGTATCTTCAGTTCTTAATGTGGGGCAGACAACACTTACTGGTTCTTTTGTAGGACATCCGTACTTGGCTTGCATCTGTACAAGTGAAAACATGAAAGGTATTGTTACATATATAACACAAATCAAAGCTAATAAAGTGAAAAGATGTAAAAACACTACCTTTGAAGAGAAGTAATTAACATCTAGAAACAGTAACTTCGATTCATAGTAATGTGCTAAAGCTTTGGCAAGATCTTCTTGATAAAATTCTTCAAAAAAATTAAAATATCACTAGTGTTAGTTGTGTTATTTGAAAACCAAAATAATTTTTGCATGACAGGAGAGAACTTGTACATAATATATACCTGCAGGTCCAGAAAGCAAAATAGCTCGGCTTACTGGCGAAAGGTTCCTTGTGTGCTTGGATGAGTCATCTTGTTTCAAGTGAAAATATCCAACACTTGTCAACAAAATTTTGATTCTTTCACTGTAATTTCATATGGGGTTAATCAAGGGAGGCGAACAAGAACATGAAAGTTAAACAGGAAAATAGTTAGAAATCATTAGAAATTCTAACGACGGTTGACGATACTTTTCAGAAGTAAAAAATCATGACGCTCCTCGTTTTTACAACTAATATCGACCCGACTGATTGATGTCAGTTCAATAAGAGCTACGTATTTATTTACTTTTGTTTTAATTGAACCAGTACAAATTAAGTCATTATCTCAATAGTGAAAATGAGGATACCATTAACCTCTACTTCCAAAAGACGACGTATTTCGTCGGAATTTTGAACCATTACCAATTTTGGTCAACTGTGAATCATGTTCCATATTAAAATTTCTAACACAAAAAATTTCAAGTGTAATTCAAATATTCAAAGCAGAAAAAGTAAAAAGGGAAAATCATTGAAAGAAAATAACCTAACCTTAACGTAACACATTACAATACCTTAAGTAATAAGGAAACTTATCAAATGTAACTTCACTATCCTTCCCATCACTAACCAGTTTTTTGAGCTCCTCCATCACAATCTGATCCTTAGAAGAAACCTGATTAGACACATGATCACCTCCAAAACCAACAAAAACCCATATTGCCAATCCTACACACAACCCAATCCCAGCACTCACTGCTGCCAACAAAACCCCAATTTGATCAACCCATATTCCAAATCCCACACCCAACCCCAACACCAACGTTACTGACAACAAAACATGCTTCTGTTCCATCACAACAAAACCCCAGTTTGATCAAAGACAAAATTTTTGCTACCACTTTGTCAAAAACAGAAAAGAGAAGAAAAGTTTTGTACTTTAACGCAATATATATCGATTCTCGCCAAAGGGTAACAAGATTAGTAAAGTTCGTGGAAAATAGATGAATGTTGCTTGCAGAGTGGTGGGAAGAAACAGAGAAAGACCGGGAACAAAACTACATAGTTATGAAGTGAGTCTATTTCTTTATTCATAAATAAATACTCTCTCTTGTCGGTTTTTTACCTCGGATTACCCGACCCATTCCAATGGAATTAGAGGGTTAAACAAAAAAATATAATCTTGTCACGAAATTTATATTTTCAACTTCCAAGGTTAGTTATTAGAAAATATTTGGATGTGCATAGAATTCGTACATACACACTAAGATAGTATATAGTAGCTTATAGCGTATAAATTCGCATGATCAAAGTTTGGTTCTAAGTTCTAACCTATATAACATGTATTGAGTGTTGGAGTTTTTATTAAAATGGAGGAAACTTAATTTCTAATACTAAGAGAAATTGAATTGTTTTCACACAAGTAACAAACAATTACAATAGCCATTATATAGGCCACAAACTAACATAATAGTCTATAGCCGTCAAACTAACTAACATAGTTGTCAAATTCGGCTTCAGCTCGCTTAGCTAGCATTCCTTGTTTAGCCAAACTATATCGCATTTTCTCGCTTAACTAGACATCCTTCGCTATGCCATGCAACTAACACCCACAATTATAAATTAAGGTTAGCTAGAGCTTATCGGCTATAATTTTATGCTTATACAACTAGCAACTAATATTGAGATGCTACTTCGAGCGGTGTTGGTGAAAATATCATTGTTTAGAACATAACGCTCAAGTTTTCAAGACAATCTTCTTGCGTTGAGTACATCAAATTTCTCTAAACTAAGCTTGTGATGCTTTATTTTCCCGTTGCTAATGCATGATATTACAACACTCTTCCATTTTTGTTTTCAACTCCTTTGAAGTGCACAAGCAGTTTCTGCTCATGGAGTTACGAATAGACCAAACAAACCCATGAACAATTTAACTAATGATTCATTCGTTCCAACTTATAAGTTTTTTTACCATATAATATATAAATTAAGAAATATAATTAATGTTGTATTGTAAAAAAAACTATGAGTTAGTTTACAAATTAAGAAATATAATTAATATTGTATTTAAAAAAAAAATTAAATGGAATGCTTAAAGAGTGTTTCAGAAGCACTCGTTAGTAAGATCCTTTATATAATAATATTTTAAGTAGCTAGGTCCAATAGGTCTAAAAGAGTTTGGCTCGGCCTGAGTAGATTAGGTTGTCGGCCTTTGTAGATCAGACTGGTCTGGTCTATTCCCACCCCAAGATACCATGTACAAATGTGTTTTTCATTTGATTAATAACTCACATTATATTTTATTTGATTCAATAATGTATTTATTAATTCAATAGTAGAAATCAACTCATGCATGATCAAGACATGTCTCACTTGTACATTATAGAGTGGGAATTTCATTTCGTGACTTCTCAAATCTTCTCGTACACCCTACAAATTTAATTTATTTAAATACTCCGTTCGCAACTTAACTTGTGAACATCGTTCAAACTTTATAAAAATATAATGGTTTTGTACCTCTCACCCATGAAGGAACTTAACATAATTCACCACCAAAGTAAATCCCCCTACGCAAGACTAAAACCAGACCTCCACCCACCTAAGACAGATGACAAACATCAGAGTACAATTGATGACAGGCCCGTTGCAAGATATTCACTTAAATAATTCAACCAAACTCTATAAGCAGTGCTGCCATAAAGAATTCATCATACCTAAAATGGGTTTACCATAATTTTAGTCCTACTTTCTTTGAGTTCAATATATCTACTTAATGATTAATTTTTTTTTTGAAAAGATTCCCTGGTTAAAATATATAGACTCTACAATTTAAATATAATAACTGAGCTGCTTATGCGCTTCATCCTTCCTTGAACCTCCTTCTCCATACATATCATTCCATGCCTTCAACCTGTCCATCATTGATCCTTCTGCAGCAAAACTTGCAGCCACCTGTATTTACACATTCTTACAAGTAAGGCGCGTAAATCAAGTACATATGCCTTGTTTGGATAAACAACTTATTAAACGCACCTTATTCTTTGCCTGTCTCATGTCTTCCATGTTTAATGATCTGAGGGAACTGACTTGAATATCCTTCTCCTGTTGCAGTAGCTCCTTAACGGGGCGATAAGCTGCAGTCGTGCATAGATTCTGTTTACAGAAATTAAGGTCAATATATCATCACTACCACAAATCAGAAGTAAGGAATAAGAAATAGAGAACGAGCAACAAAATGAACCTTAAGATCACTTCCACTAAATCCTTCTGTCATGGTTGAGAGCTCTTTGAAGTCTATATCTTCATGCTTTTCCTCAGCTAAGATAGTTTTCAAGATCGTTTCCCTGTTCTCAGTAGACGGAAGACCAACCATGATCCTGCTCAAAAGGTAGATTCAATGTAGTGAATAATTTAATCATGTTTTCAAAGTTTAAATTTTAGACCTTTACTTAAAACAAAATTTAATGAAGATAATGAATGTTTGTCCTTTTTCAAATGAAAAGAAGAAGAAAGTAATGCAATTGACAAAAGCGTGGATTTACCTGCGCTGGAACCGTCTTATAACTGCTTCATCAAGGTCAAATGGCATGTTGGTGGCACCAAGAACAATAATTCTCGCATCAGGTTTTGACAATAGTCCATCCCAATGGGACATGAATTCATTTTTAATCCTTCTCATTGCGCTGCCTTCATTAGACCCCCGCTGACCAAGAAGGCTATCGACTTCATCAACGAAAATAACAGTTGGGGCAACCTTTTCCGCTAGTGAAAACAAAGCTCGGACGAACTTTTCAGATTGTCCGAACCAATAGCTAATGATGGTGGATGCAGAGACATTAATGAAACTTGCTCCAGCTTCATTTGCAATTGCCTTTGCAAGCATTGTTTTTCCTGTACCGGGAGGTCCAAAAAGCATTACACCTTTACATGGCTTCAAAATCCCACCACATTTGAATAGTTCTGGTCTTTTAAGGGGAAGCATAACCGCTTCTTGAAGTGATTCTTTAACATCATCCAATGCGCCAATATCTGAAAAAGTCACCTTTATTTCTTTTGCAGGGATAAGCTCTTTTCTTATGTACTCCTCAAAGCTATTGTCAGGAGGATTTTTCTGCAAGCATGCATAAGTAAATGGCAACGCAAAACAAACGGAAATTAGTTAAACATAAAAGCTGAGATTATATACTCCCTCCGTCCCTTTTTATAAGTCCCTCTGACCAATTTCACATATATATTAAGAAAGGTTAGTAGTGTAGCTAATGTTTCTATTTTGTATGCCAAGATTATTACTGTTAAAGTTAGGTTGCCTCAAAAATAACATGAGACTAAACTGATAAATGTGTTTAGAAATTTGCAAAAGTGCTTATTTTTAGACTTTAGAGACTATACTTTTTTGAAAGGGGGCTCATAATTAAGGATGGAGGAGGGAGCATTTGACAAACCTTTTGTGATTCGTTTTCAGTCTTCTTACTGTCCTCAATACTTTCACCCTCTTGGAACGTCTTCAATACATGGCACAAACTGCATATGTACAATATTAGTGACCAGGAAAATTTTTCTCTTAATGAGTTACATAACCAACCATTGCCAAGAAATTTACCTTTTGGCCGATATAATTAGCTTTTCATTTCGGTACTCTGGATTTTTGTTATCCATCAATTGATAAAAAATTGTTGATGCCGCAATCTCATTGGTGAGATTATTGAGTAGCATAATGTCCTCGTGGCCGATAGAATTCAGGTCATCACATTCAATATCATTTGCTGCAAGCAATTTAGCAATGCGGTTTTGGCTATCTTTCATCTGAGTATTTTTCGCGGCCTCTTCTAGTTGGTCTTTCCAGGTTTTGAGACGAGTCTTGTCTTGAGGCTGTTTGATCTCGATGTTGCAAGGGAATAACTTAGCGAGTCTTTTATCAACTTCTGTGCATTTATCTTCTGAATCATAAGTTCGGGAGCCAAGTACCAACACCGATCCTGAAAGTTTATTTAATAGATTTTGGAACGAACGGTACATCCTACGTGATTGAAGAAAGATCTTCTCAACATCCTTGATGTACAAGATTACAGAATCAGATTCTGATATAAAAACCAATACCTGAAAAAATTTCAATAGTTTTTCTTGTTAAAACTGAACTTAAACAAATTGGAGCTTTGAAAAGCATTCAGTGATATAATCACCTCGTAGAGTGAATCTAGGAAACGGTTCTCATCAAAACACTTGAAAGGATTAACATCAAGAACCAGTAACTTTGATTTAAAGTAATGTGCTAAAGCTTTGGCGAGCTTTTCCTGATAAAATTCTTCAAAAATTAAAATATCACCAGTGTTAGTCGTATGATTTGAAAACCAAAATGATCGTTTTGCATTACTAGGAAGAACTTGTACATAATAATATACCTGCAGGTCCAGAAAGCAAAATAGATTGGCTTATTGGTGAAAGGTTCCACGTGTGCTTGGATAAATGATGTTGCGTTAAATGAACATATCCAGCACTTGTCAACAATATTTTGATTTTTTCACTGTAATGCAAATCATCAAATGGAGACATAAGATTGGAGAGTTAATCAGGGAAAAGAAAGTTGTTCTTGGCACTAAGCTAAAAAATTGTCCATAATTCATGAAACTACAATGTTGCTCAATATATAATACCAAGATATAGTGATTGGATTTGGATTGTATAAAACAAGAAATCTAACAAAAAATGTGATGATATTGGTGCACACAAATCTAACAAAAAGTCTTTTGAAATCTCAATCCAATACACGTCCTAGGTTATAACTAAAAAGTGACAAGATACACATCAGATATGAGACCAGAGATAACTATGAAAATAACTTGTATCACAACAAAAAAGATACTCTCTAATTTTATTTTTTTGGTAAGTAAGACTCTCTAATTCTAAATATAAAAAGTTAAGTCAACAAAATTTAGCTTATACAATAAGTTTGAAAGCAGAAAAACAAAAAAAAAAAGACTATTTGAAACTAAATAACTTAAAACCTAACAAATAGCATTACCTTAAGAAATAAGGAAAGTCATTAAATGTGACTCCACTATCCTTCCCGTCAATGACTAGTTTCATGAGCTCATCCATCACAATTTTGTGATCATATATACGACATTTAACAATCTCCCATATTCCCATCCCCATACTCACCCCAGCCAAAACACCTAAAATAGACAACTCAACCTTGTCTTCCAACTCCATCACTAGTCACTACCTTCTCGATTCTCACAAGTTCCAAGTTTGTAGATGAATGTTTTATTGAGTTTGCGAAAAAAACAGAGACAAATAAAACCTATGCATGAAACTATTGACGGCAACAATAGTACATGCTGAGTCTACTAGACGTACTTCAAAGTATAAAAGGAGTAAACCGTTTTGCTATTGTGACTGATAGACTCTATATATATATTTGCTTAATAGTTTGTTACTAGATTGATGAAACAATCTATCTGAATTTATTTATCGTATCTTATTTATACTTAGATATTTTAATTTTTTTCGTTTAAATCTTTTATCTTTTATAATTGTTACATATAGATACTTTAAATTAATTAATCACCTTTGGTTAATTAGTTACGGTTGTAACAACCTTTAGTTAAGTCTTCTTTGGATATAGGATAAATAGTTAAAGTTCTATTGTATATATAAGGTGATTAATTAATTTAAAGTATCTATATGTAACAATAATAGATATACATATTGATTCAAAAAAAAAAAAGACATACATATAATTTATTTATTTTTTTATTAAAAAGCATTGATGTGGCAAGCCAGAATAATTTTAGTTAAAATATATTTTTAATAGAAACAAACCAATTCATCCTCATGAGTATAGCTCAACCGGTAAAGGACATTGCACATTTGTGCAGGGAGCGGAGTTTGAACCCGGTATGCCTATTTGTTCACCTTTAAGGGGTGAATTTCTAGCCGCTAGACTGCCTGAAAAAAAAAAAAAAAAAAAAAAAAAAAAAAAAAAAAAAAAACCAATTCATAAAAATGGATGAAGATCTTCATCATCATCTTTACTACTAACTAAAAGGGATTTGTTCTCTTTGTCGATGGTTGGAGGGAGTTAGATTGCATGATGTAACTGCTATATGGAGTAAGCAATCAGAGCAACACAAAACAGATTAAACAGTTTTGATCTCTTGAATTTGTTTTATATGAAAATTAATCTTGACCATTTATTTTTAATTGGATGGTTAGAACAATTACTGCGTTAATGCAGGAACTGCATCAAATCCATTTTCATGGTAGGAGGGGTTCACAAAGTTCCTTGGAAATATCACCACTTATATGGCCGAGTTTTGGGGCATATGTGAAGGACTTAATACAAAAGGATATAATTGAGATCCAAACAGACAAACTCGTGTGGTTCAAAATTTGAAGCATGGGAGAAATGGAAAATGCAAATCAACTTTAAGCGGAAGATTAACATTATTTTGAGAAGCTAATCGGTGTGTGGATACACTTACTAACATGCAGTGTGAAAGGTGCTAACATGGCTCCATCAAGGGTTCATCAAGTTTTAACTGATGAGTGTCTGGGTCTTTCATTGCAATACTAGTTTCTTTGTAGTTTTTATTTTTTATTTTTGAACGAACTACAAAGGCCATGTTGATTAAAAACAAAAATTAGTTTATTTAATAGAAAAAACACATTTTGGGCCCATTATTTTTGGGCCTCATACCCTAGTATTGGAATTTTTCTCTGAAAATTGCTATTTAGGTTCCTCATGTTTACTTCCAGACCCCTCAAAGTGACGAAAAATGCCCCTGATAATCAATTCCGTTGAGTACGCGACGAAAATACGTCTAAACATTGGCCAAACTTGGTTCCTGCACAAGAACCACTACTTTCGTCTCGAAACTACCGAACCACAGTTTTGTTGTCAACCTGACGAAATTTTGTGCCAATATTTTTATCCCTATATTTTGTTGTCTACCTGACAAAATATTGTGCAAACGACAAATTTTGTCAAGTAAACAACGAATTTTTAACCATTACCTCAGGGGTATTTTGGGGTTTTTGGGGGGGTCTGGGAGCAAGTTGGGGGGCCTATATAGCAATTTTCTTTTTCTCTTCCTCCCATATATGGTTCTTTTACCTCTTGAAATTTCAATTTTGTCCTTGAGAATAAAGTTCGAAACATAAATTCTGAACTAAAAACCATATTTTGGTGTGTTTTAACGAGAGAAACATGGTTTCATTAGTTGTTTTCATTCATACACAGTAACCATCGGAAACCAATCTCACGTCGAATTAGTTGTTTTCATTCATACACAGTAACCTCATGGTTGATTCAAGCCTCAAGAGAGAGAGAAGATTGATGTTTATTTGGCAACGAAAGAGTCAAGGAGGTTGCTAATTTAGACCCACTTAAAAAATGGTGAAAATTTAAATATTCCTGAAGGAAAAAAATGGTGGAAATAAAATTTCTCATTGTAGAAATTCAGAGAGATATAGAAAACATTTGTATATTTTCTGTGTGTCTATACTGAGATCACACTAGTTGTATTTATACTCATATGATACAACAAATACATTGGATAGTAATAAATAAGCACTACCTAGGAAGTTGTATAAAACTAGGAAGTCTAACAAATAGTCTATGAACTCTACATATTCTCTTAATTCTAACAATTACAATAATGAGATAATTATAAATATCGTAACATCCCCCCTCAAACTCAAGTGGGTGGAGCACTAACCAACTTGAGTTTGGATACTAAAGTGCGGAAGCGACCAGGGGAATGAGGTTTTGTGAATAAATCAGCCGGCTGGTCAAGAGTGCCAATAGAGATAAGATGAAGTTCACAACGAAGAAGATGTTGACGAATGAAGTGACAATCAATTTCAATATGTTTTGTTCGCTCGTGGAAAACGTCATTGTGGGCAATTTGAATGGCACTGCGATTGTCACAATATATATATTAGTTGGTGAGGATTGTGATGTCTCTAAATCAGCAAGAAGCCAACGAAGCCACAATATCTCAGAGGTAGTATCAGCAAGAGCACGATATTCAGATTCAGTGCTAGAGCGGGATGTCAAGGTTTGTTTCTTGCTCCGCCAAGATATAAGAGAATCTCCAAGAAAAATACAAAAACCAGTAGTGGAACGACGATCGCTCGGATCACCGGCCCAGTCGGCATCAGAGTATGCTCTAAGAATCAATGAAGATGTAGTTGAGTAATGAAGACCATAAAATAAGGTACCCTTGATATACCGAATAATCCGAAGGACAGCAGCATAATGTGTGGTACGTGGTGAAGCCATGAATTGGCTAACAAGATGAATAGCATATGAAATATCCGGCCAAGTAACTATGAGGTATATCAGACTACCTACTAGCTACCGATAAAGAGTGGCATCGTCAAGCAAAGTACCATCGTGAGGAGTAAATCGAACATTAGTTTCAAGAGGAGGGTGTTCAATTTTACAATCAGTGAGACTTGCTCGAGAAACAAGATCGGAAGCATACTTCGCCTGCGACAAAAACAAACCATCACTTGAAGATGATACTTCAAGCCCCAGAAAGTAACTTAATGGTCCAAGATCCTTCATCTCAAAATGTTTACATAAGAATTGTTTGAGCTCTTCAATACCCATGGAGTCATCGCCAGTTATAATCATGTCATCAACATAGAGAAGCAATACAACAGTACCATTGCTAGTTTTCCGAGTAAAAAGAGCAGAGTCATGAGCACTTGAAGAGAAATTCAATTGGGTGATAGTTCTGTGAAATTTAGAAAACCAAGCCCTAGGTGCTTGCTTGAGACCATATAGAGCCTTACGAAGGCGACAAACTTTGTTTTCTTGACAAGTATATCCTGGAGGAAGACGCATGTAAACCTCTTCTTCTAACTCGCCATTGAGGAATGCATTTTTAACATCCATTTGAGTGAGTTTCCATTGGCGAGTGGCAGCAATAGCAAGAAGAGTTCGAACAGAGGTGATGCGTGCAACAGGGGCAAATGTTTCCTCATAATCAATGCCATACTCTTGAGTGAACCCTTTTGCTACGAGACGAGCTTTGTAATGCTCGATAGATCCATCAGAAAGAGTCTTTATTTTATACACCCACTTGCATCCTACAAGAGTCTTATCAGAAGGAGGATCAACAAGGTCCCATGTGTGAGTTTTCTCCAATGCCTGTAATTCTTCCTGCATAGCTTGCTGCCAATGAGGATCTGTAGAGGCTTCTTTATAGGACTGTGGTTCATGATGATGAAGTATAGTGGAATAACAATGATAATTATCACGAAGGTAGGGAGGTAGATTTCTTACCCTTGGTGGAAGCTCAATGGTGGGAGGTGCTGGATCAACAGGCAGAACATCATCACCAGAAGTGGATGGAACATCAGAAGGGGTTTGAGTCTCACTAGAAGAACCTGCATGTATGTCAGAACCTGCATATGTTTCACTAGGAAAATAATCAACATCTGGATTAGTAAAGAGAGGAGTGGTAGCAGACGGGATTGACGTAAATTTTGACAAGGAAGAGAACATTATGTGTTCCCAAAAGACAACATGGCGAGAAATTCGAATGCGTTGGGATATTGGGTCCCAACATCGATAACCTTTGTGTTCAGTTCCATAACCAAGAAAACAACAAAGACGCGCACGAGGTTCAAGTTTAGTATATTCATGGGTTTGAAGTAGAACAAAACAAGCACAACCGAACACCTTAAGTGAGTTGTAATTTGGTGTAGTGTGATAAAGACGCTCAAAAGGGGATACATTACCAAGGACATATGAGGGGAGACGATTAATAACGTGAACAGCGGTTAGACATGCTTCACCCCAAGCGCGTTCTGGACAAGAGGCTGAGATAAGCATGGCACGGACCGAATCAAGAATGTGACGATGCTTTCTCTCAGCGCGACCATTTTGTTGTGATGTATAAGGACAAGAAAATTCAGACAAGGTACCCTGCTCACCAAGAAAAGATAAAAGTTTAGAATCACGATATTCCATTGCATTATCTCGACGAAATACCTTAATTGTTTTAGAAAATTGTGTTTTAATCATTTTGGCAAAGTTAATGTAAATTTGAGCAAGTTCATGCCGATTTTTCATCATGAATATCCAAGTAAAGCGAGAATAATCATCAATAAATAACACAAAATACCGAGATCTTCCCATTGTAGGGGTAGGAGCAGGACCCCAAATATCAGAATGTACAAGATCAAATGATGAAGCTGAAATAGAGGTACTTTTCTTAAATGATAAAGCTTGTTGTTTAGCAGTTTGACACGCAGTACAATCAAGAGACTCATTTGTAACATATCCTAAATGACCTTGAGACACAAGAGGTTGCATTTTTCCAATAGAACTATGAGCAAGACAACGATGCCAAAGTTGAATGGAAGAATCGTTGGAAGCGGCACATATGTTAGGTCCTTGAGGAACATGCAGTTTAGTGAGCTTAAATAACCTTCCGATCTTACATCCAGTTCCTATGAGTTGTCCCGTCCGTGGATCCTGCACACGACATCCAGAAGAAGAAAATGTAAGTTCATAACCAAGGTCACATAATTGGCCAACAGAGATAAGGTTAAAGCGTAGTTTAGGAATGAGAAATGTTTCAGGTAAGCTTAAATTAGACAACGAGATAGAACCTTTATGGGTTACAGGCATATGAGACCCGTCAGCCGTGTGAATAGAATGAGTAGTGTTATTTTGAGATAGTGAAGAAAAAAGGTGAGATATAGATGTCATGTGATTACAACAAGCAGAATCTAAATACCATTTAGAATTACCTGTTGTGGTGGAAAGAGCGGCGGGAGTATGACCTTTTTTCTTGCAATTATGACATTCTACATTGGGGCAATCAATGAAGGAATGTCCAGGCTTACGACAATGACGACAAAAATTAGGAGTTTTATTTGGAACTGCAAAGGTAAGATCATCTTTCTGACGATGAAGTCCCAATCTAGTTTCTTCAGACTTGAGACATGGAAGAGCATTCTCTAATGTAGGCAAGGGATTCTGGTGCAGCAGAGATGCTCTGACCGGTTCATAATCATCAGTGAGAACCATCAAAAATTGAATTAGCCGAATACGATCGCGATGAGTCTCGTATGTTTTTAGGTCGGTTGCATCTTTCAGAGAAGGCTCACAAGACGCTAACTGATTCCATATTACTTCAATTTGTGCTAAAAACTCATAAACAGGTTGGCCAGATTGTTGTTTCAAATTACTAAGATCTTTCAACAATTGATATTGATGCGATAAATCAGCGATAGTATAACGTTGTTTTAAATGATCCCATACCTCTTTGGCATTCTCAAATCTCCCGAATTGCAGATGGATGCTAGGAGTTGAAGTATTGCGAAACCAAGTGATGATCTGATGGTTCTTGCTATCCCAGTCCTCTAATTTATCAGCAAAGGTGTCTGCTGCTTCATTAGCACCTTTTGTGGGACACTTTTTATCACCCGTCACATATCGCCAGAGTCGCCGTCCTTTCAAAAGTCCACACATCGCTTCAGCCCATTGATTATAATTAGAACCATTGAGAATAATGGTGATAGGGACCGTAACTTCGGACTTCTCCATTGGATTACAAAATTTCCAACGAAAAATAACACTTGGAGCAGTATTGGTAAAAACTATATGTAATTTAGAGGAATCTCACCTAAAGAAAATATGAAGAGGCCACTTTGATACTATTTGAGGGAGAGTATTTGATGAAAAACTCTCACTTTTTGATGGTGTCAGGATGTGGTGATTGAATTGTGAGATAAAAAAGGGATGGATCAAGATATGGCTCTAAGGGATTGATACTGAGTAAAAATATAATCACCGAAAGAAAGGAAGATATATGGTGGATGATGGTGCCTTAAGCAAATTAGTGAAGCACCGATTGGTAATTAAAAGGAATTCTCTGGGAAAAAAAAACAACAACAAAGGGGAAGAGCCAAAGGAAAACCTAAGCTCTAGATACCATGTAGAAATTCAGAGAGATATAGAAAACATTTGTATATTTTCTGTGTGTCTATACTGAGATCACACTAGTTGTATTTATACTCATATGATACAACAAATACATTGGATAGTAATAAATAAACACTACCTAGGAAGTTGTATAAAACTAGAAAGTCTAACAAATAGTCTAGAAACTCTACATATTCTCTTAATTCTAACAATTACAATAATAAGATAATTATAAATATCGTAACACTCATGAAGATGAGAATAAACTCATGCCTAGTTTATAACAATAACTACCAAATTTCTTCCACATTATAAAAAAATCCCTGGAATATTTCAATTTAACCAAACACAATTTTAAAAAAAACTTAGGAATCTTTGAGTTAAAATTGTTCGTACCTTAGACCCAACATCCACTCAACTTTATTTATTTTCATAAAAAAACAAAACAACGTGCGCAAACTGGCCAGGGTAAATCAATAGTCAGTTGGTAACAGCAAAGCAACCACCATCAAATGAAAATAATGGTCATGTTTTGCCTATTTCAAATTTTGAACAGAACATTTATTAATGTTCATGTCAATATGCTAACAATCTTTAGTGAAGAAAGTAAATAATGCATGAAAGTACTAATAAATCTTAGGGACATTTCATTATGTTTAACTAGTGGTTGAAATTTCTTGATTCAAATATAGCTACTAGTTTCCAAATTTTTGGTACTCTCTTATCCAATTTGAGACCTATAATAATTGGATAATAATTCCAGTGAGTTAAAAACAATACTACAATGAAATGACCATATACAAAGAACTTTCTTGAATATTTTGATGCATTGAACGATTAGATAGTTAAATCATGATAAGCATATGAAGCTAATTATTATTATATAATATGCTTTATTTGTGACTTAAAGTTTATCTCTCTTGCATATATAAGCAATTGCTATGGACAACATATGCATGCATTTTTGTCCCCTTTGATGGTTTTGTTCATGTGTTTGTAAACAGTGGATATGGCTTTTGCAATATGTACACACCCTGATAATTCCCCATTCTTCTATTCACCCACTTGCAGTGTTGATTGATTCTATAACTTTCCAAATAATTAAAATGGTACTTCTATCTCTTGATAAAGTACAATTTAAATATTGCTTTGGAATTTGATTTGTACGTTCCTTGTGAGATACAATTTTTAAAGTCTTTTTTAGTTAAGTTTTTAGTCTATTTTCATTATCTTAGTATTAGTATTTATTTAACTAGAGTTAATTTGAAAGTTAAAGAGAAATTACAACAATATTTCAAGATAAAAAGGATGTGAAAATTTAAGTTGTGTAAGAATCCATCATCCCTTGCATTAGGAAGGTCATGGGTCATGGCTTGCATTGGGAGCTAGTGTTTTGACTGTTCACCTTTATGTCTAATCTCACATTGGGAAGCTTGCAAGTTAGATTGCGAGACCTGATCAAGAGCAATCTAAGTTTATTAGGAAAATTAATTGAGTTGACTTTGGTGAAACTCTCTTTTCAAATTTTTTATGCATCAGAAAAGAACAGGGGTCGATCTCTTATATGGCGAGGCGAAGCATCTGAAGTATAACCGCACATCAGGGGCGTCTCCGACTTTTTGGAGACCCTGTAAGATTATTATAAATAGGCTCTAATAAAAGAAAAAATGAAAAAAAAAAGTTTAATAAATAAGACAATCTCTATTACACGTCTTTATTTGATTAAACTACTGTATAATATAATAATTAGTTATAAAGCGCCTAAAAAAATTATTCACAATAAAAAATCTCTTTAGGACATTTTGTAACTAATAAATCTCTCATTTTAGAATAAAGTGAATCTCAAGTATTTGAACTCCACAATCTTTCATTTGAAAGTCTGCAATTCCTAGTTTTATACCTCTCCTTTACTAATACTACTATCCTGTAAAATTTTTTAGAGGCCCCTATTTTTATGAGGCCTTATGTCATCGCACATGTTGCACATATGGTAAAGACGTCTCTGCTGCACACTCACATAATCTTTGCTGTTAAATAGGAGCATTCGGTGGAACCGGTGAACTACACTTGCTTTTGGATAGATGTGTGGAACAAAATCACACTAATTAGTGTGCGGAGAGCCCACGATGTTTTGACCGTCCGGCCTATCTTCTTTTTATAAGCAAGCCCTCAGGCAGTCCTAGGGTGACTCTCGGTTCTTGATTGAGCACGTTGGGAGTGGAGATTAGGTAGAAGTTTAAAGACCCGCTCGAAAGTATGACAAACGGAAAAAAACCATTTTTAAAAAAAAAATAATAGTTTATCCTGTTTATGCTTTGATATTAGGAATTATTGTATCGATAATATTAAGGTTTTGTGTAAGATGAAAGAGTGGTTCAAGTGGTGCTGGTGCATAGTGCACAAGTCATGAATAATATTATAAAAAATATGAATTTTATAAAATTCATTGTTGGATTGAAAATTCATATCATATAGATCATTCATAATATTTTTTAAAGAAATTAAAAACTATTTTATGTTTATTGAGACTCATAAAAAGTATCAGTTTATGAATTTTTATTAATTAATATGTAGATATTGATACATGAAACCCTACATGATTTTTTGCGTAATGCTTAATTTTGTTTCTAAGATATTAGTGTTCAATTTTAAGGTTATATATTTTTAAAACCCGAGTTCAAAACAATTATTTGCCATATTTTACTTAACCATGATATGTGATAGTGGGTTTGGATGCTTATGCACCGTGCATAAACTTCCTATTTGCACTCCTCTTATTTTGTCATACACTCCACTCAAAGTCCACCTTAAAATAATCACTCTTACAGTTGCTTAGTGCACCCCCCTAGTTACTTCGCGCGCCCCCCATATACTACCCTATTACTTGCGCACCCCCATTTGCTTAGCGCACCCCCCGAGTTTTTTCTCATTTTCTCCCTAGATTTTCTTGTGAGCCCCCCAATTTTTTTTCCTCCCCAAATTTCCAGCGCGCCCCCCAATTTTTTTCCCTCCTCCAAACTTCTAGCGCACCCCCACCCTAATTTCTAACGCGCCCCCCGTTTCCAATTGAATAATAATTTTTGTTCCTTTGAAGTATATATTATAAGAATCAATTTTTAATTAATTTTCGTCATACACCCCCTCGAAGCCCAACATAATAACTAATGGTTCATGTATATATAAAGCATACTTGTCAAACATACAATTTAATTTTAAGTTTTATCAATCATAATCACAACATAAATAAAATTTCATACATTAATTATATATATATATATATATATATATATGGATTTTTTTATTTACAATAAAAAAATGATCGAATCCAATATCTCATGCATACTATCCAAATTTTTCTCAACTAAACTAACCCTAATTGCTTTATATGATTTTTTGCTTTATGTAGCATGGTTTTGTAAAATGGTTATGTGATGTTTTACTTAATAACAATGGTTTCAGTGTATAACATATTGACACTAATGCCCATATGAAACCATTTATCCAAAATAATAGTTTCAGTGTATAACGCCATGAAACCATTTAGCTAGACTAATGGTTTCAGTGTATAACATCTTAAAACCAAATAACAAGACTAATGGTTTCAGTGTATAACGCTATGAAACCATTTAACTAGAATAATGGTTTCAGTGTATAACGCCATGAAACCATTTAGTTAGACATATGGTTTCAGTATATAACATCTTGAAACCAAATAACAAGACTAATGGTTTCAGTGTATAACGCTATGAAACCATTTAACTAGAATAATGGTATAAGTGTATAATAGTATGAAACCATTTAACTAGACAAATGGTTTCAGTGTATAACATCTTGAAACCAAATAAAAAGATTAATGGTTTCAGTGTATAACGCTATGAAACCATTTAACTAGAATAATTATTTCAGTATATAACGCTATGAAACCTTTTAATTAGACTAATGGTTTTAGTGTATAATAGTATGAAACCATTTAACTATACAAATAGTTTCAGTGTATAACATATTGGCACTAATGCTCATTTAACTATAATAATGGTCATAAATTTAAATTTTTAACACGATATAAAACCAGAGAGAGTGAGGTATCCCCAACCGTTCCAAATAATTCAAAATACCCTAAATAAAATTTTGGGAAAATTTTATTAATATCTGATATTTATAAAAGCATATTTACCTCATTTAATTAACTAAAAATAGTTTCAGGTCTCAGAAAAATACCTAACTGGTCCCAAAATTCCCAGAAAATTATTTCCTATTATTTTGTAAAAAAAATAAAAAAATTTGGAGTCCCCTAGGCACCGCACGCGCCCCCACGCGCCGCCAGTGAGAGTGGGCGTGGAGGCGCGTCACTGTTCATAATCTTCCTCACCCATTTTCTGCAGAAACGGGTCGCGACGACCCGGTTCGTTCTCCCTCAATAATCAATGAAACTCGACGTTCTTTATACCGGTTTGATCGTCGTTCGATTTTATGAATGAATTAGGTATTAGTTTTCGAAATCGGTGATCGAATCGCATATAAAATGTGGCCGAAATTGAGCAAACAAAAATACAAAGTTTTTCAGTTATGATTATTACACGTGTTGTTTGGATCTGAGGGTGGATATTGACTTATGCACCGTGCATAAATATCAGGCTTATGCATAATAACCTTTGCCTGTGATAGTCATTGATTTTGTTTTTTTAGAAAGAAATTAACAAACAATGTAGTGAAGAATGTATAAAGTAGGATTTAGGTTTTTCATTTCTATAACAAATCAGGACCGTTCGATTTTAAATTAATGACCGAGATCATTTTTACTTGATTTTACTAAATGTAATCTAAATTATTCGATTTCAAATCAATAACTAAAATGTCCGTTGCAGCAAACCACATGCAAACACAAAATTTTACATCTCTAATTTACAGCGTACACAATCTAGTGTTGTATGCGACAAACTAGTGTTGTATGCAAATTGAGATTGGCCAAAATTTGTAACCAAATATATCAAATGTTTTTTTATCTAATTTTTTCTTATATTTTAATGGTATAAAATACAATATCACCCGTTGGTTTTTGTGTTAAAAAAACATTTCCAATAAGTCTAATAGTCACTATGATTTATATTTATTTATATAAACAAATACATAATAATTCCTTTAGCCAACACTTCTAATTATTGAAGGAACCTTACATACTCAATTAGAAGGAATAAAAAGAAAGAAAAAGCAGATTCTCATCAGCAGCAAAAGCGTTCCTCCTCATATCAACAAGATTATCAAAACAAAAAAAAAAAAAGATTTTTCTCTTTCTTTTTTGGAAATTTTTGAATGCATTGCTTGAATAATGACACACCAACCACATATCCTTTAAGCAGAGAAGCATAGAGACAACATGAGTGGCTGATGATGATTTGGTCTCATGCTTCTTCACCTCACATGGGATTGTTGTTTCTTCATCTTTCCTTTCTTTTTTCCAATTTTATTTTATTCCATTGACTTGTAACATCATGAACCATATCAGCCACCAATTGAAAATTAAAATAAATATAAAGCTTCCAAAAGATGTGAAAAAAGCTTAACTACATCAAATCAACAGTAAAGTGGCATCTGTTTTTCATCATAGGATTAAAATGTTTTGTTAATCCCATCTCATTTATCTTCATTTCTTCACTATGCAGCATCCTTAACTCATCCTTTCTGTCATAAAAGAAATGTCATATGTTAGTACACCAGAAAAAATATACATAATTCTATGTAAAACTTATAGTAATAATATGTACTAAATATGTATACATACCAATGGATCTTTTGCAATGTAGAACTGCCTCATGGATAGAGCTTTCAGAATCACAAGACATTCTCCAATCATCTGCAGAAAAAGCTACACTAATTCTTGGAGATGATTCTGAATTATAGTATCTCCTATTCCTTAGAGCATCAGTACTTCTTTTATCAACAGTTTCAATATTTGAACCTGATTTATGACCCCTTAATTTTCTACATAAAGGCCTTAAGAAATTGAGATATTTCTGAAATATTCTTCTTGATAATGTTCTGCATCTTTTTAAAGAAGAACATCTAGAATGACCAAGATGAACCACACCACCTTTTGTTGAATCTGAAGATGAACTGAGAGTTGTATTGGATTCTAAGGCTTCATATTCTTCCATTTTCAAAGATTCAACAAAGAAAGGCATAAGGTAACCATTTGAAAAGAGTTCATCTGCATGAACAAGAGTACTAAGAGGGGATTGTGAAATTTGAAAATCAAATTTGTTGGAATCATGTAAATTCTTGAAGAATCTTTTAGATGGTGGCATTCTTGGATCCATCTCAATGAAGGAAGCTTCATCATATGCATCAAGAGTTGTTCTAAAGGAACTATCTAGGCTTTCTAGTGATGGCTTTAGGTTTACTAACCAACTGTAAGAGAAGCTTTCAATGGAAAGAGGCTGTGAAGTTTCCATAGTTGCTAGTTGTTTTCTCTTGAGGAAAATTTTTCAAATTTGAAAGTGGAAAAGAAGGGTATAGAAGGTAGGTATAGCTAGAGAAGACACTTCTCTTATGCACATATATTTTGACTTGTACACACATCCACCCTTTATATATAATCTCTCTCCAATTGGCCATGTGGCTGGCTTGGCAACAGACAATAAGTTTTTCTTTTAGCCACATCATTGTGGAAATTATCCATCTACTTTATCGATGACTAATCTCCGTCAAAAAATCTGACTTGCTGGAGATCTTGCTTAAACCCTGTGTCTCTCCTCCTCCTCCCAATCACTTTTTTTTATCCACAGGACTCTTTTTCGAGACTTTCTTAAAAATTCAATGTCGGTTAGGATTATTCAAAAACCCCAAAAAATAAACTACAATAAAAAGAATCAAACTATAATGAACCCTTCACAAACTGAGTTGAACTAGTTCGACTCAGTTCAAATGATGAACTATTTGTCACTATTCGATTCTTTTCGGTGTGGTTTTGTTCAGATTGATAATAAGATTTACTGTTTGAAATTGAAAGTTACTGTTCAATTTCTCCGTAAAAGTAATTACAATTCAGTTTGAAAATACAAAACTGATACACCGAACCTTTAGAGTAATTCGGTTTGAGATGAACCATTAACAATTTTGTCCAACTTTACCGAACTGCTGTAACAATTTAGTTTGACTCGGTTTTTCTCCTAAACCAAACCATGATCAATCCTTAGTCCAACTCCACTGATACCAAAGTATTGTTTATAGAGACCACGAGTTTTAATAATTGAAAATGAGAAAAGTAGAAAAGAAAAAAGGAAACAAGAATGTGAGCCCCCCACCATACTCATAATGTCATGTTTCATGGTTAGTTAGCCTCACCTTTCCTTTTTAATCATTTGTTGCTTTAAAATTTCATAAAGGAGGTTGGTTTGTTTCTGGACTTAGTCTAATTTTCAAATCAAAAAATCACACTCAAGAAAGAGGTACATCATATTATTCATAAATATGGTAAATAGGAATTCATAAATACAGTAAAATAGGAATTCATAAAAACCAAGAAGAGCCAGCTTCTATTGAATTGCAATGTTGCCTTTAAACTTTTGTTTAGTAAATTAAAAGCATAAAAAGCAAACAACGGGAATCTTTGCAAATTGCACATGATCAATTATCAATAATTAAATCAATATGTGCAATATGGTTGATTATATTTAAGTTTTGTGTTCTGTTATTCTATTGTCTTTTTTGTTCTATGTAATATTAGTATTTGGATGGATATAACCACTTTGAATGGGTGAGTTCATCACTCTGATTATAACATTTCAACTGCTCCAAGCCTGCAACATAAGGCTGAACCTAAATTATAAAATAATTGTACTATACGTATTATGTGCATGTAACCAATACAATCACAGATAGAATATCTTATGGGACCATTATTAAATGTATGAAGTACACAACACTATTGTTTCATGAAGAGTAAAAGCAGAGAAATTAGTTAAGTCTTCATAGAGTAGTTAATAAGTATCTTCCTATGAGAGATTAAATGATAGGGACTGACAACAAATCAAAATTTGTCAACACATGGAACAATTGAGATGGATTGTTAGTGTAAAAGAACTTTACCATGTGCATAATCTGTAATCTCTTATTATAAATTACTATAAATTTAAAATGCAAAATAAAACTAAGATTTAATTTAATCTCAAATAAAATGCAAAAATGTGAACAAAGAAACGGATTTTGCATAGTGCCATGTGGCACTAATAAATAACAATTCACAAACAGAAGAACAAATGTAGTCCTGAAAAGTGATGGACATGTTCTTTTTCTTTTTAAAAGTCAAGACACAAATTGATAAGCTTCATCATAACTTCACCACCAATTGGTGTACGTGGCACTAATGCTGTCCTTGAACAAGTTTAACATATCCTAAATCTGAAAGAATAACTATCATGAGGATATAAGATTCTTGTCAAAATAAAAGAAAGCTATCATGAGGTTTTTACAGTATGAAAAATTTAGACTTTTTCGTCCACTAACAGATGAGAGGTGCTGCATATAATCTCTTTTTGAGGTTTCAAGTTTCAACTGTGTTTAGGATATAACTTCTTTGAACTTTGTTTGAAGTATCTCATGACATAATTACTTGTATATGTTAGTAGTGTATGTTTGGTATTACGGTGAGTGTGTCAGAATTATGGTGATCCATCATGATTTTGCATAAACTACAAAGTGCCACTTTTAAAAAATGACGGTCGGTATTCTGATATACCCACCATGATACAAAACATAGACTTAATAAGTTTTCAAAGATAATTATCTTTTTTTTACCGCCAAAAAAAGAAGATAATTTATTAAAACAACTAATTTCAAAAGAAAATTTATAGGCAAATGTAAAGTTAATGGTTATGTTAGTTTTCAGAATCAAACCCAAGACTCCTTATAACTTCTTCAACGTCCTTAGCTCACCGGTCGAGCTACCTGCACTGGTCAAATGTTAAAACACACAAGTAACTTGTCAACTCACCTATACAAACATATTAGTCCTAGAGTGACAAATTGATTTTAAGTAAAATGTGCAATAATTTATATTTGAATACATTAATACAAAGTAAATTGAACAACAAATTTATAAGCTTATATGTTTATATAATGTAGTAGTAATATATTTTATCCTCCGCGGGGCGGGGGGTAAAATCTCATCACCATTCCCCAAACTCTCTAGGGAAACTTTCTCCTCCATCCTCATCCCCTCGGAAAAAAAAAATTCTCCTTCTTCGAGTCCCCAAACGGGACAATCCCAGGGGAATCCTCACCTACGAATATAATTGACATCCCTACACATGATTAATTAAGTCGGGCTCTCAAAAATGATTAATCAAGTTGCAGACCAAAATACCCCATAAATAAATGTATATAAAGAGGGCAAGTCATTGTCATCCCAAAATGAACGAAATGGCTTTATAAAGCAAATTTCGGAAATTATAAAATAGCAGACAAGGGACCCTGCGCTTGTCTGATAAAGTAAACAAGAACAAAGTTTCCTGGGACACAAGTTAGTAAGCCAGCATAGCAAATGACTTAAAACCAATTGGTCCCCAGTTTTATGTCCCCATTTAAGACAATATGCATTTGCTACTAAATACAACTATCATTAATGCAGTCTAATTCTGAAAAGAATGTTACACTGTTCTAGCAAGCACCAAGGACCCCAAATAGAGGCTGAAGTAGTTTTGATATAAATTGACAGAGTAATACAGTTGCAGATAGATTTCACAATGGAGAATCGTGAGAACCAGCTCATTAGCTGGTAAAATGTGGCTATACACAATTTACAAACCACGTGCATTCATTCCAAAACTATCCACAGTGGGTCATGGTTGAAAGGACGTTCACACTTGAGAGGCTATCAAACAATTATTCGATTCTGTACTGCTACAATAATACAAACTCTGTATTTTTCCTGTTCAGTTATACTTAGTTAATCAGATGTCAGATAATACCTCTTCTGAAATATCTTATCCTGAAATTATGTCAACAATAGGCGTTGAAAGTTGAAATTTGCAAACTTTCACTTTTGGTGAAATATTGTCAAAGGATATGGATTCTCTTATTTTCTCCCTCATGTTAGGAGAGAGATAGATGCATAAACAATTTTGTTTGTGTATACAATTCATCAAAATTGTTTTTGCCTCCTAACATGAGGGAGAAAAAGAGAGGAAAAGTTGATGAACTTAATACCCCTTCGCCCCTAGAATTAGACATATGGAGAATAGACAAATGACAAATAGATGCGAGCATAGATAATGCACATGACTCAATAACTCAATAACAGATCTAAGATAAACTCTTATACCATTTGGAGCCAAGGCTAGCTCCACCTCAAAAGACATCTGTAAGAATTGCATAAGCCTTATCTCTAATTTATGTAGGATCTCAACATATTCCCACACACCCAGCACAATGAAGGTACTGAATGATGCAAATGACAAGTATTAATGTTGGTGGTCTAGTAATAATATATCAATGATAGGCTCCAATACCATTTTGAGCCAAGTCTAACTCAACCTCAAAAACTAGTTCAAGGGATAAAGATTGTTTAAGCCTTATAATGACTACTTGGTCATAATTTTCATCTATGTAGGATTTCAATAGTCAACACACCCCCTTTGCATCAATGAAGTTACGAAAAGATGCAATGAGGTTAATGCAAGGTAGTCATAATGAAGACTGCAATATAACACTTACCGTTCAAATAATAATATTAGAAATTAGAAATCTCCTAAGTAAAACTACAATGCCATAAAAATAGTTTGAAGGGACAAATCACTTGCATTTACGACGGTGATCCAAGTGTGCCATTTGCATGTTACTGTATAATAGGTAATAAATAATAATTATTTGAATTATCTCATTGAAATTCAACATAAGAGAGTTATGTTGGAGACCTTGCCATTAAATTTTACTTGTATATATATTTTAGTTGTGGGTCCCAAGGAATGTTCATGATGATATCTCCAACACAACCTCTCATGTTGAATACCAACACGAGAGATCCAAATTGGACAACAATAGTGTGTAAAGTTGGAAATAAAATATCAGAAGTAAAGAAGAGTAAAAAATATATATATTATTTCATGAGATCAAGAAATACAAAAGCATTCCACAAACTATGCAACAACATTGATGGCAAGAGGTTCCTAGACCGTACAAAGATAGCACCCATAACCAAGCCAAGAAATACAAGGGGCAGCATCCTTTGAATGTTAAAATGTGCCAAGGCAAATCCTACTGAGCTAACTAATACTGCACTCCACACAGGCATGTACCTGGTTAAAGATGGGAGAAGGAAACCACGAAAGACAATCTCCTCCCATATTGGGGCACAAACAGTAACTACCACTGCATAAAGAGCCATTGCCACGGGGTCTCTTGCTACAATGGATTGCTCTACACTTGAGACCGTAACCGGAGCATATTGAAGAACAGGCCACAAATTTAGGTTCATTTGTGACAGATGATTGATGAGGGGGAACATGAGACAGCCTAAACCGACATCAAACTGCCACTTTCCCTTGAGTTCAAATTTGAACCAGTCAGATGAGAGTGGTTTAAACTTTGCAAGACAGCGGTGAAGTATTGCTATCCCAACCATACCTTCGGCAACATCTGTCAAGAGGCTGTACAATGCTTGTCCTCTGTATGAAAGAGTTTCCTTTCTAAACCCTGCTGTGTAAGCTAAAAATGGCACTATCCAAGAACCTACTAACCAGAATGAGGCAATCCAGAGGAGCATAACCTGCAGAACCCAACTTAGTTTGCTTCCTAACATCGTGATTTCACAAGTTAAAAAATATTATGTATGTACATGGAATAGGAACATAACTGAAACTATGGAATCAATAATAACCCCTTCCAAATCAACTGCTATGATTATTAAATAAGTGTAATTATTTTACACTTAATTTTTTTATAAGAAAAGAAGTTATTATTCATAATTTTATGTTTAAATATTTTCATTAACATTCTACCAAAAAATTCCTTAACATTAATCTGGGAAAGATTAATTTGTTAATTTTTACCAATTTTTTTTATTGAAACTGATAAAATGTATATAACATTGATTTTTAACCACAAATATTATTTGCCTCTGAGACAAAGGGATAACTCTTATCGTTTTTCCAGAAAGAAAATAGGGCAAAGTTGTATAATCATCTCAATCCTGGTAGTCAGGAATCCGCATCGATCCCACCAGAAACAGGAAGGGACATTTTTAGTTATGAGGAACCAGAGGCTGAATGGTGGAGAGGCAGGAATGACTCCACAAGCCTGAGTACCGAACATACTTGAAGCATATATAACATTAATAATGATATACAAGTGATAAGAAAGGATACACTTTACCTGAACAATGGTCTTTGCTGTCCAAGGAACTTTCCAGGGCTCAACATGAAGAACGGTATTTATGATCTGGAATGTTAAAAACAATACTTTTATTATTTCTGAGACACTCTAAATATGTGTGCATTGTTAAACTATAAAGTTAGAGACAACCGTCAAAAAAAAAAAGTTAGAGACAAAAATGAAGATTTAAAAGCAGATTGATGTTTGATAATTGCATTACACTATAATTTCTTTTAAAAGATAATTCAAATCATATAATGATTGTAACACGTCTATATTCATTCTACGGCCTATCTAATTCTATATCGTATATTGCTGCCAAAGAGAAAAACCAAATTTTTTCTCAGTCATGTATTGTTTTTCTGTCTCCTCTGCCTTCTTTTTTCATCTCTATTCGTTCTCACACTACTGTGGATACAAAGTGTAAATTCTTGAATTGCAAAATTGAAAGATAGAAATGAAAAGAAAGAACATAATTTTATAGAAAGAATAAGAGAGAAGACTCCCCTCGAAGGGTTTCCCCTTTTACAATAGAATCACTTCTCTACTCATGCTACGTTTGTCAACTTAAAGGCCTTGCCCTACTCATATTTCTCCTATTTGTACAAATTTTTCCCTTTAACAAGTATTTATTTATTTTTTTGCAAAAGTATTCCCTTTAACTACTTAACTACCCTATTGTCCTGAAGGCTGCAATCTGAAAATTGAAAATGCAGGACACATATTTTCGTGTCTGAAAGTGGTGAAAGGTATGCTGAAACTTCATTGCTTAACCAGTCTGTGAATTTTAACCTCTGGATTGGCAAATTTGATTGCCTTAATTTGCAACTTCCCCTCTTCTACAAGAGAGCCACTGCTCTATTCTATTCACTCAATGTTTACAAATCTAAATGCCTTTCTCTGCTCTTATTTCTTCTCTATTTAAACTAAATAGTCCCTCCAAGTCTAACTACTTAACTGTCCCGGTATCCTAACAAAATCTTACTTTCGACATGGTTTTAAAACTAAGAACGGAACAAACCTCGTTAGAAACACAACAAAATTTCCAAGTTTATACCGACTCTAATCTCAAAAAATGAAATGAATACCGTATGAAGAGAAGCGAGCCAATCTTTGGACTTGTCCCCTTTAAACTTCACCAAATCATCTGATAATTTATCTTCTTTGAACTCAGAGTCATTAATCTCCGACGGATTGTTTTCATTCCTAAAACACAAAACTCTCCATTTCTGGAATAGACAGATGATTCACATCAGATTAATAAATAAAAAGTAATTATAATCCATAAATGAAACTAAAAATAAACATTCCAATAATCCAATTCAACAAGTTGCTAACTACTAATCTCATATATGAATCGAATAACATTAAATTAAGTATCCACATACACGAAATATGAGTGAAAAAGAAAAAGAGAAGATGTTTACGTTTGTAGATAAGGTGAATGATTGGAATGAAATACGAGAAGTGATTGGATTGAAAAGAGAAACCCTAGAATTGTGGCGGCTGATTGGGAGAGAGAAAGGGAGTGAAGAAGAAACTGTGGTGGTGGTGGTGGTGGAGGACATGGTTATTGATAGTTGCAATTCGAAGATTGATTGATGAATTGAAATGAGTTCTAAGCATCAGAGTTAACAAGGAATTGTAGTTACCGCCATTTTGTCATCGGAGTGGAACCAAAATTGATCGCATACTCTCCACTCGTGAATCAACCTCACGTTTTCAATTTGTCTTACCCTTTCACAAGGGATGATGGATGGATTGTGTTGTGACAATGATTCTTTGTATGATCCAACTTTCGTTTCTTTCAAAAATGGATAAAATATATACTTACAAAGGTAATAATATCGTTTATTTTTTTTCTGTAAGGTAAATATAAATTAGGCAAAATGTATCCATAAGTCCTTTAAGTTTTATGTTTGTAGCAGATTGATCTTTAAGTTTTTTAAGTAACAAATAAGTCCTTTAAGTTTTTAAAGTAACAAATAGGTCATTTAAGTTTGTAATATGTAACATCTAAGTCCCTCAATTACTTAAAAAATAGGACTTAAATGCTACAAATTACAAACTTAAAGGACCTATTTATTACTTCAAAAACTTAAAGGACCTATCTGTTACTTAAAAAACTTAAAGGACCTATCTGTTACAAACGTTAAACTTAAAGGATCTATAGATGCATTTAGCCTATAAATTATTTGTACTCGTAAACATGCTAAAATAACCCCTTCAACAATCTTAACTCAATTAAGATCTTGGGATTGATTTCTGACTCAAACATACAATCAACCTTTAAAGATAAGAGCATTAACACCGAGAGTCGAGAGTTTGTTTCACTATGTATATGATTGATATGGATCATCCAACCTAAAAAATGAATAAGAGAGATAATCTTATGGAGAAGAAGTCGAAGATGAATGATGAAAGTAAACGATCATTGATCATATTGACGACATGAGTTGTGTCATTTTTTAGGATGATTTTAGGATGACATGAGTCAATTGCATTTCTCAAGCCATTTGACAACTAAATAAAATACCACATAACTCAACAAGCAAGACATTTCATGTTTCGAGATTACGTAAACATCTTCAATAAAGTAACCACAGTAATCGCTAGTCATTTTAACAAAGTCAGCAGAAGATTTTATCTAATGAGTATTGCATTTAGATATATTCTCAACCTGAGATGCAACAGGAAAATTTATCTCGTTCTCGATTTGATAGGTCATATTAACCACCTTGGAAGTAAGGTGATTCCCAAGTTCGATCTATTCAGAAGAAAAAAAAACTAAGTTAATGTTGTCAGTTGAACTCAGCTCCAATGTTCTTTATTATGATGTTCTATTCAAGCTAAGCATGTAAACTAAGACAAAAGAATTTAGCCAAATAGTTTTCAATGATGTACTGAATCCAATATTGTTGAACTTGAACATCCTCACAATATTTAAGCATATGCATGATGATTGGTCACAACAAGTCATCATTTGTCATATGCCAACGATATCTAAGTCTCACTACATTAATAAGTAAGAATCCATGAGCCAGCTTCCAAATAATTATACAAACCCAAATTGAACCCATTTATTGTCGAACCTAATCAAACAAAGAATGAGTATTAGTAATATCTTTATTCAACCTGCTAATAAGATTGTAAGATGTTTTTTTATTCTAACATTCTCGTCAGTGGAAAGATTCCAATTATGCATATCAATGCTGCAATTGATTGGAGCCTTCAACTTAGCTATCAAACTTCAAATAGAATCAGGAAGCCGCTTGGCAATCAAATCTCTCGATTAGCAAACACGAAGTCCCGAAGTTGAAGTTATGATTATTCCATTTATGCGTATAAATTTTCAATAATTATTGTCATTTCGTCTTTTTTGTTATTAAGAAGTTGTGACTAAAAATTATATCCTTAAGGAATATAAATGGGGTGTCCATAGTTCGAACATCGTCCACTACATGTATAATGCGATGTTTTTATCAACCGAGATAGTTCACGGTCTTTATTTAAAAAAAAAACAAAAACTTATTTTAAAAATATTAATATATTATACATTTTTTTTGTAATTTTTTTTCCCCTTTTTTACGTGTGCGTGACTTTGTGCCCAAATCTTGTTGTGACAACCTAAAATCTTCTCACCCTCAATCACACGTTCCTGTTGTTTCAACCTCCGGCGACCACATTTCTCCGCTCTGTTGTATCTTCACTCACCACCGCCATTCTCCCTCGTCTCACATCACTCTCCACTCTCTCAACAAAAGGTAATCTTAAATTAACACTTCTCTCCATTTTTCATATCTTTATTTATAAATTATTCATCTGTCAGTTACTTTCTGAACAAAATATATGTACTTGAATTTATGCTTCTATAGAATGTAGATATTTAGGGTTTGATTGAACTTAGCGAGGCTTTCAAAATTGAAGTTAAATAGCATGATCAACTTTTCTTTAAAGTTGAAACATTATGAACTTCTGAACAAATATAGTATGAGTTTAAACAATTAAACCAAACAAAGAAAAACAATCTCAAAACTAGTGTTTTTTTATAGTGTTCTTGTATGTAACACAGTCGTAGGATTCGGCCCTTGACAAGGGAGTGATTGCTTAGGGTGTCTGAGAATGTGTGTGTATGAATCTAGTCTTTGCCGTAAAAGATATGTCTCCCATTTTTAGTGTCTCACTAGGGTTTTCAGACTTCTGGACCCTCCCAATCATTGTCGGACACAAATTCAACAGGTCCTAAGCAAATATTTTGCCCTTAGCGGGCAATGATTGGATGAGGTACGGAGCAGTCTTGTGTGTCTACTATCTCGTGGGGTATGTTTCCTAGGCCGGTCGCTATGGCCCCTCTTGAATGAGGGAACTAGGACTCATCTGGTCAGTCGTCTTGGGGTCTGGTGCCGGATCCCTGGGGTAGCACCGACCTCAAGGTTCCAAACATATAGCATTTTAATAGCAACAAGTTAATGTTTTTGGCTTTACTAGTGCAATCTCCATTTTTCTGGCTTTATCAGTGCAACTTCTTTTCTAATAGCATGTTAAAAAGTCACAATATTGTTTGTATTATTATTATGCCAGGTCATGAGATGACAAATATGGATGGAGATGTTGCCATGGTTGACTCAAATGGTACACATAACAATGTTCTTGATGTGGAGCCTCTCAGTATTGGAATACCGCTAGAACCCCCCTTAGAGCCCGTTGAAGGAATGGAGTTTGCATCGATTGAAGATGCAAAGAGTTACTACACAAGGTACGCTAAGAACAAAGGTTTTAGTTTTCGCATGGGCCGCGTTACTAAATCAAGAACAAATGGTATGATAATTGGTCAAGAAATTCTTTGTTCAAAGGAGGGGTTTCGGGCCAAAAGGTATATGAAACAAGAAAATAGTAGTCTTATTAAACACGATGAAACAAGGGTGGGATGCAAGGCACGGTTATATTTAAAGAAAAATGATGATAAATGGATTGTTTCTAGATTTATAAGTGACCATAATCACGAATTGTTTTCTCCTGGAAGTCCACAGTCTCTTCGCGTACATAGAAAGAAAACCAAAGTGCAAAAAAAACTTGTTGATGTGCTTGATGAATCTGGTTTAGGCCCTAGCAACACAACATCTATCTTATGTGCTGAAAGTGTTGGTATTGATAATTTTGGATCTAGCCAGCAAGATGTTATCAATTACTTAACTGTAAAGAGACAAGCACAATTAGAAAACGAAGATGTTCAATTGATGTTATCATACTTTAAGAATTGTCAGTTGAAGAATACTGGGTTTTTCTATGCATTTCAAATGGATGCCGAAGGAAAATTAGCTAATTGTTTTTGGGTTGATTCAAGATCTAGAATTGCTTACAAATATTTTGGTGATGTGGTTACTTTTGATCCAACATACTTGACAAGTAAATACAAAGTTCCTTTTGTTCCAATTACGGGTGTTAATCATCATCAACAGTCCATTCTTTTTGGTTGTGCTATCTTATGGGATGTAACTGTAGAGAGTTTTGTTTGGTTGCTAAGTACTTGGTTAGAAGCAATGAATGGAGTTTGTCCTAAAACTATCATCACAGACCAAGGTGCTGCTATCACCAATGCAGTTGCAAGGGTGTTTCCAACGGTTAATCACCGTTATTGTATGTGGCATATTGAGAAACAAGTTTCAGAGTACTTGAATCATATCTATCATGAACATGAATTTAAAAATCATTTTTACAAGTGCATTCACCAATCTAACACAATTGAAGAATTTGATTCTGAATGGGAAGCAATGATTGATAAATATGGGTTGCAAGATAATCAGTGGCTACAGGAGATACACTCAATTCGATCAAAATGGATCCCTGCATGTGTACGTCACAATTTTTGTGCCGGAATGTCCACCATCCAAAGGAATGAAAGTATGAATAAGTTTTTTAAGGATTTTTTGAATTCAAGTACTCCATTGAGCAAGTTTGTGACACAATATGAGAAGGCTCTTGATGCATGTTACAACAAGGAAAGGGAGAAAAATGTCAAGACAATGAAGTTAAAACCACTTTTGCGAACTTTATATCCCATAGAAGAAGAAGCTTCAAAAATTTATACAAGAAAATTGTTTAGGATATTTCAAGATGAGTTGGTTGGCTCTCAAATGTTTACCACCGAGAAAGTTGAATTTTCTGATGAAGTGACGACATACAAAGTTCATGAAATTTACAAAGAGAAGCCTATCTATTATTTGACTTTTCATGCAACTTCAAAAGAAGCAACTTGTACTTGCCACAAGTTTGAATTTTTGGGTATTCTTTGTAGGCATATCTTAACTGTATTCCTAAAGAAAAAGGTACATTATCTCCCTTCACAGTATGTTCTACAACGATGGACCCTAAATGCTAAGAAACAAAAAGTTCAAGGATGGTCAATTGAAGAATTTCAAGGAGGAAACAAAGCTTCTAGCACTGTATTGTTTAATAGTGTTATGGTTCACTCTCTTGAATTTTCTGAAAGAGCTTCGCGGTCAGAAAAACATCACAGTATTGCAATTCAATGTTTGCAAAATGCAATTGCAAAACTTGATCTATTAGAGCTTGAAGAATCAAATGAGGAGTTTGTTAATTCGACATCTTAAGCTGTTCCTAAAGCCTCTCACAGCGGTATAACTTTTTGTGATCTTCCACTTGTGGCAACTAAAGGGTGTCCAAGGACATTGCGCATGAAAGGCGGTTTGGAATTGCTTAAAACGGGTTCATTTGCTTTTAGTTATTGTAAGGAAAAGGGTTATAACAAATGTAAATGTTTAGGTTCACTACTTTATATTGTAGAAAACTAGAAAGCATAATAGTTTAAATTCTTGGTTATAGATCATATGAATGTTTTGTTGCTGTCATATCTTGTTCTCTGTCATGTTAATTGTTACTGTGAAAGATCCTTTTGACTTTGAAAATGCTGAGGACAAGCATTATGCAGTAAAATGAAAGTCTTTTATTGTTTCTTAAAAAATGCACACAATTGTCCACTTTAAGAGTCTATTATCTTTTTGTTGGCAAATAAAATTAACACAAATTTTAGAAAATGAAAGCAAACACGGCCTTAATTTACTTTTTTATTTTCAATAGATGTGGCGGTGTGGACATCATTCTTGGTGTTAGCATATGTGTTAACCCTATTGTCTTTTTGTTCTATTACTCTTGTGGCACTTCTTGTGCCTTGTATTTTCTGTGGGTGTTACTAACATGCTACCATGTGTTTTCTCTGTTTATGCTGTCAATAGTATACTGTCTCTACGGCGAACAATACAACACTGCATTAAAATACAACAGTCAATTGCATGAATAAAACTACTAAACTAGGAAACAAATGTCAGCATCACCAAATCAATCATTATGCTCCAACTCTGTAGTGATCACATTCTTTCAGTTAAACTCTTTCTATTGTCATGTAATCCAAAAATGCAGCAGACCATAAGCCTCACACTTACACAATTCACAGCCCCACTCCTTTTATGCATGGTCTATGCCATTCCAACTTCCAAGTCAAGTGATATCAGTACAATAAGCATCAAAGGTTAACTATAATGCTTTGTTCATTCCAGGCTGATAAACATTATTCATTAGATACCCTCTTTATGTCTCCTACAATCCTCTCTAGACAGGTTGTTAAAATCGCAAGTTAACGTATGATTCTAGGTATCAATTTCGAGTTAAATCAGGCTGAAAATTTGAATATTAGCAAACACAAAAATAAAACCTGAGTTTACTTGGCTGGACTTGCAATGAAACTAACATTAATGATTATGAAGACAAAAAACTTCAAACTAAAACAAATATAGAGTCAAAGTCAATTTTACTCAAAATTCAATATGTTTTATGAGACGGAAATAATGGATTCTAGGGACGAACCGATAAAATCCAAGTCTCAAAGTAGGAATTCTAATGTTCTAGAATAGAATTCGGTACAAATGAGATTATGCAGACATAGTATGCATTGATTGAATGAGAGTTTTAGATAGAAGAAAGTGTTTATTTAATTGTTTGATTGTTTCGCAAATGAGGTACAAAACTTTCTTTAAATACAATCATAAGGGTTAAAAAGGTAAATGACATAAAATAAACTATTATTTAAAATAAACTAATAACCTAATATTTATTTCCTGTTACATTTTATGAGTTATCTAACAACAATAGTCAATAATTGAATCTTACACTATAATCATCATTAGATGTCTAACTTCTAACAAATAGTTGACTAATTTAACTTTGGGCGGTAAATCGCTATCCTTCAATCTATTTATTTTCTTAATCTCCAAGTTTTCTAAAGTTAATCATACTTGAAAAATGTAGTTACATTAAATATCATCACCTCTCTTTCAATTGAAATTCGAACTTTAATTCGAAACATTGTGAAAGACCAACTTTTTGATTGATTAATTTATTTACTTGTGTCAAACGAATTTTTTTTTACAAGTTGTGTCAAATGAACATGATCAGACTAATTGTTGAATAATTACCATCCTTAATTTGGTACCGGGGGGTGGCGGCTAATATAAAATGTTACAAAAACATGCCTCCTTTTTCAAAGTGTGAAGTGTGAAATGCAAAAACAAACATTCAACCTGACCTTATTATTAGCAAATTATTAGTTGGAACAACTACGTGTCAATATTGTCAAGCGTTACTCTTTTGGTGAGTCACAAACATGAATTACCATTTGAAGAAATACCTCAAAAAGTAATGAAGCATTGCCACCATGTATCAAATTATTATATCCTCTTTGCCGACCACACATTATGACATTAAGCCACATTTTTTTCAAATTTATAGGTCACCCACCACAAACAACGTGTTCAATTTCTATTATTTTCTTCTCCAATTAGAACACTGCACTACACTTATGTTGTCCTATATAAAACACCATGCCAAATGCAAACTATTTTGTTAGCTTGGTTTTTTACATTATAGTATAAGAAGTAGTACACTGCACTAGCATGCAAGTGTAGTTTGTCATGGCTTCTTCATCATTTAGGTGTTATTGGGTTATTTTTGTTACTATGTTCCTATGTTGTTTTTTTAGTTGCATTTCAAGTGAGATTGAGTTAGGGTCTAGATTATTGGCTAGTAAAGACCAAATTTGGGTTTCTGATAATGGTACATTTGCTATGGGATTCTCTCCATCAAATACTGATAATCATTTGTTCACTTTGGGTATTTGGTTTGCGAGGCTTCCAGGAGATAGAACTTTTGTTTGGTCACCTAATAGGTACTATACTACTACTCTTAATATCACTATTTTTTGCATCAATTAATATTAATATATACTACATCCGTCATTAAATATAGAACGCTATGGACCAAATCATGTGATTAAAAAAAAGTTTGTAGTAATAATAAATTTGTTAACGATTGATTGATGTTATTTAATCGTCAACATTATATTGGTCTGAGTGGAATTGAACTATGATCTCTTAAGTAAAGTCTCAAGTTCGAGTCTTGTGGATAGAAAAAATGTGGTTGGAGAGACCTCTACTAAGTATGACCAATTAGGTTCTCCAACAGAAACTAGTCATCTATAATGGCAATAGATATTTCGCACCAATAACATAGTTATATAAAAATTAATTTTTTTAGAGGAATATTCTTTTATTTTGTAAATAACTTCATTTAAAAAATGTTATATATCTATAGATAAACTAGTCCAAGAACATGGGAGTGCAGAACTTTATCATCTCACAAATTATTATGTTGTCTAAGGAAAATGTCAACAGTGTAGTGTGCAGATTAGATGATTAGTTTTGGTTTTTGACTTATTCAAAGAAAAATGGTTAGTTTTAGTCTTTGACTTATACAAAGAAAAAAGTGATTAATCATATCTCAATCTAGTCTTTAGTCTTTACAAACAAAACTTTTGGCAGCTTATGAATTATAATCATGTATCTCTATCTCTCTACCAAGTTGTCAACAAATTTAATTTTCTTTCTCAATCCAAACAGAAACTCTCCTACATCACAAGAAGCAATTTTGGAGCTTGACGCCACAGGTAACCTCATTCTGATTGACAAAAAAATCACCATATGGGCCTCAAACACATCAAATGCAAATGTAGAATCAGCAACCATGTCAGAATCAGGAAATTTCATCCTTTACAACACAAACAATCATCCTATATGGCAGAGTTTTTCTCATCCTTCTGATACACTTCTTCCAAACCAGCCTCTAACATTTTCTTCAGAACTAATATCACAAAAATCTTCTTCTCATGGTGGTTACTATGCTCTCAAAATGCTTCAACAACCAACTTCCTTAAGTCTTGCACTAACTTACAATCTTCCAGAAACTTACCAATCTTTGTATGAAAATGAATCATCATTCACAAACTATTCTTATTGGCAAGGTCCTGAGATTTCGAATGTAACCGGTGAAGTTATTGCGGTTTTAGATCAAGCTGGAAGCTTTGGAATTGTATATGGAAATTCATCTGATGGCGCGGTTTATGTTTATAAGAATGATAATGATGATGCTGGTTTAGCTTCTGCAATTCATCAATCTACGCCGTTAACTGTTCTTAGAAGACTGACGCTTGAAGAGAACGGAAATCTGCGATTGTATCGTTGGGAAGACGTAAATGGATCGAAACAATGGGTGTCACAATGGGCTGCAGTTTCAAATCCATGTGATATCGGTGGAATTTGTGGTAATGGAGTTTGTAAATTGGATAGAACTAAGACAAATGCATCTTGCACTTGTTTACCAGGAACTTCTAAAGTTGGAAGAGATGGAGAATGTTATGAGAATTCATCACTTGTTGGAAAATGTACTAATGGAAAAAATGAAAACATGACATCACTGTTTAGGATTTCAACGGTTCAACAAACTAATTATTATTTTTCTGAATCTTCAATAATAGCTAATTATAGTGAGAATGATGTTTCTTCTGTATCAAAATGTGGTGATGCATGTTTATCAGATTGTGATTGTGTTGCTTCTGTGTATGGACTAAATGAAGAGAGACCATTTTGTTGGGTATTGAGAAGTTTAAGTTTTGGAGGTTTTGAAGATACAAGTTCTACTTTGTTTGTGAAAGTTAGAGCAAATAGTTCATTGACACCAGAAGGACAAGAAGGAAAGTCTAATAGTTCTGATGGAATGGGGAGTACTAAGGAAAAGGCTGTGATTATTCCTATTGTTCTAGGCATGATAGTTCTGATATTTTTGCTATGTATGTTACTATATTACAGTGTTCATAGAAAAAGAACTTTGAAAAGAGAAATGGAAAGTTCATTGGCCTTATCAGGTGCTCCAATGAATTTCACTTACCGCGCTTTGCAAATCAGGACGAGCAACTTTTCACAACTTCTAGGAACAGGTAAGTGTATCATTATTAGTAATTTTGCAAAATTGTCCCTAAATTTTACAAATTAGTAATTTTGTTTCTTTGATGTTGTCGAACGACTGAACTTAATGGAGGGACCGTTTTGATTGATGTGTGATAGGAAGAGAAGTTTTGATTTGAGTTAACTTGTAGCTAACTGTTTATATATTTTGTAGGTGGATTTGGAAGTGTGTATAAAGGAAGCCTAGGAGATGGTACCCTAGTGGCAGTTAAAAAACTTGATAAGATTTTGCCTCATGGAGAAAAAGAATTTATCACTGAAGTAAACACAATTGGATCAATGCATCATATGAATTTGGTTCGTCTATGCGGCTTTTGTTCTGAGGGACCACACAGGTGTGTGCTATTCTATTTACAATTTTATCGTAAGAATCCAAATTTCAATGATTTAATTGGCTCGAGTAATGTTTGTTTGGCAGGCTTTTGGTTTATGAGTACATGAAGAATGGTTCATTGGATAAATGGATCTTCCCTTCGTATCGAGGGCGAGATAGAATACTAGATTGGCAAACTCGCTTGGATATCGCCATAAATACTGCACAAGGGATTGCATACTTTCATGAGCAGTGCAGAAATAGGATAATACATTGTGACATCAAACCAGAAAATATATTGTTAGATGAAAACTTTTGTCCCAAGGTATCTGATTTTGGACTTGCCAAATTGATGGCAAGGGAACACTCTCATGTGGTAACAATGGTAAGAGGCACTAGAGGTTATTTGGCACCAGAATGGATCAGTAATCGACCTATAACCGTAAAAGCAGATGTTTATAGCTATGGTATGCTTCTTTTAGAAATCATCGGTGGCAGGAGAAATCTCGACTTATCCTTTGATGCAGAAGATTTCTTCTATCCTGGTTGGGCTTATAAGGTATATTTCATATGCTAAAAACATTTGACATTATAAAAACCGAATTGAATGGTTTAATTAGTTGAATCGTGAACCAGCACTGTCTACGATTCAGTTATTTGAACGGCTCAACCACGGTTTCGTCCTGGTATAAATCATGTTGAACCATGACCTTAATGTCTAGCCAGTTCGTTGTCCGGTTTGGTTTTTAAAACATCGCATATATGTCCAACCACTTGAAAAAATACTGATAATATAATGTTTGATTATTATAGGAGATGACAAATGGATCAACAATCAAAGTGGCAGATAGAAGATTAAATGGTGCAGTTGATGAAGAAGAGCTAACTAGAGCTTTGAAAATTGCCTTTTGGTGCATACAAGATGATATTTCAATGAGACCACCAATGGGAGAAGTGGTGAGAATGCTAGAAGATCAAGATTCAAATAGCATAAATATAAATATGCCACCAATGCCACAAACAGTATTAGAGGTAATTGAAGAAGGGTTGGACCATGTCTACAAAGCTATGAAAAGAGAGTATAACCACTATAGTTCATTCACTATTACTAGTCATCTTACCTCTCATGCCACATGCAGCAATTCCACAATGTCACCAAGATAGTGTTTAAATTGTAGCATAGAATTTTTTGAGCTGAAATTGTAATTGCTTGCTTTCTTCAAAAGCTAAGAATTGGTCTTTTGTATGTACCATAAAAAATCATAGCATCAAGGAAAAAAAATAAAATATCATGGAAAGGTTAAGACACTTATCTTAAAATTGTGTTTATAGTTGTAGAACCCGTACAATATCAAATGTATAGATATAAATAAGTTGTATAAAGTAAAAGTGTAAAGTGATAAAAACATAAGTAGATATCGTATTCACTCATGATTTGTTATGCATGTGCATATAATATCAACTATTGATTTATTTATTGATAGAATGATATTTTAATTATTTTTCACTTAAGAGAAAAAATTTATCGAAGCAAAAATATAATCATGTTTGGTGATCCAAAAAATTTATCTAACTTCACTCTATTTAATGCTGTCATCCTCCTAAAATCAATGAAATAAATTTTCATATACAAAAATATACAAAATTAAATCAAAAGAAATGATAGTTTAGAAAATACAATTATATTTTGTCAAAAAAAATATACAATTATATGTTTTTTTTTAACGACGAGTACAATTATATGTTAATATAGATACACAATTTTCATCATAGTTTGACTAATCTTTATAAAAAAAACCTGAAAGATACACAAGATAAATTTTATCTTTATATAAGTTTCAATCTCTTCAGATTGTAATTGCGGAAGATCGAATGATGACTCTCCTACCAATTCTGAGTGCCAAACTTGCTAGTTTACGAGTTTGTATTTCATCCATTTGTTATTCCTCAATTTATTTTTCATTTAGAGAGAGATAGACACATTGAAAGTTAGTGGGACCCACTATTTAATGGGTCCCACTAATTTTTAATGTGTTTATCTCTCTTCAAATGAAGAATAAATGGAGGAATAACAAATGGAGAAAATCAAACCCCTAATTTACAGTTGTGAAAAGTGAAAACTCTAACCGACACTCTGTTATCACGTGTCATCCACCCCCACGCACGTGCAAAACACACAAATGCGCATCCACCACCGTCGTCGCGTCTAAAACCTCCACAACTGCTAGATCGCCGATTCACTCAGAACAACACTGCACAACCCACCGCCGCACTTCACCAACCGCAAATTCCATGGAGAAGATTCATTACGCTGAAGAATTAGTGCGAGAATTTCTCGTATTTCGAGGATTCACCAACACACTCGAAGCTTACGAAACCGAATTACGAACCGACGTTGGAAAAGGTTTTCAGGTTGATAAAATTCTTGATCTAATTTTCTCCTTATACATTCCAAAGTTTCAGATCGATAAATTGGTAGCACTTCTCGGTTTCTTCAAACACTATATATCTTCATCTTCTGAAACCACACTCGTTTCAACTTTCTCTAAATTGGAAGCTTCAGTTCTACGCTTCTACGTTGTTCATGCTTTGCAATCCAATCGGAGGGATAAGGTTGTTGAATTTTTCACTGTTCATGGTCCTGATTTGATGCAGAGTTCTCAGGATGATTGGACTCAATGGTTTGGTGCGTTTTTTCATCTTTTTGTTGTTTTTTGTAATGAAATTAATGTGTTTAATTGTAATGTGAGATTTTGTATTGCATTGCAGCAATTCCTTATGTGAAGAATCCACAATTGGATCCTGAATTTCGGATATTTTTCTCTAAGGAGTGGTATCAGGCTTTGCATCTTTCTGTTAGAAATTTCTTTAGTGAGATCTTCAATGCTACTCATATCCTTTATAACTTCTTTTTAAAGGAAAAAAAACAAATTTTCTCGTTCAAGTTTGTTTTTTTGCGTTTGAGGTGTAATTACCGATTCTTAGGTAGCACAGCTGATTTTTCAGTTTCTTTGGTAATATGACTGGTTCTTATCCGAAATTACGATGATGTGTGAGTAATATGTCGGTAGTTTATGAATAAAAGGAAACGGAAGACTATTCCTCTACTACTATGAAGCACTTCGCATTGATAATTATAGGGTGTTTATTGATACGAGCCCGGCTGAAGAGTGATTTTCGGTGCGAAAGGATGGACAAAGTGATCCTAGAAAGCTACTAGGCGAAGGGATACATGAATAACCAAATTCAAGTTTGAATGAGAGGAATACAATCTTTTAAGCTTTATTTCGTATGTACGGTCCCTTAGATGCACAGTCTCACTATACCTCTCATTCAAATGTAAATCTGGTTCATTCATGTTTCCGTTTACCTAGTAACATTCCAAGAGCTACTTATTGTTTGTGCCTCGTCATCTTTTTGCACTGGCGGTCACTCGTCACCCTCTCTAGCCCTGATTGTCACAGTCTCACATATACAACTTTTCATTAGAATATGTTTTTTGATTTTATTTTCTTATGTTTTTCACAATTTCATCAAGTCTCTCTGTAATTATCCTTAATAAAATCACGTCTACCTGCTCTACTGAAAATTAGTTCAGAGATGAATGCTACCAACCTACTCAAAAAAGATATTTTACATCTAAATATCAAATTGTCAGAACTTCAGGCATTACTCAATGAGAAAGAGGCACAATTAAGGCAGTTTAGAAGGTAAGCATATTTTTATTCAATGCACGACTCTAATAAAACTTGTTTACCTTTCTAATTAATTTGGATTGAAGTATGGAAGGAAGTATTATCTCACCACCAAGCAATTTCCGCGAAGACAGTACTCATATGTCAAAAGATTCTCCAGAGGTTGAGCAAGATTTAGTTGTGGGTGAACCTGGAAATATTCAGTCCGAGTTTATCCGCTCCAAGTCTGGTGACGATTCAACTTTCATATTGAATGACTATCTGGGAAATGGCAGAGCTGGCAATACCATTCTAAAAGGTCATGACAGTCCCCATATAGGCAGACAGATATACTTCAAGGCCGCTTCCTCTGTGTGAAGTGGTATTAAGTAGTTGCTTTTGTATTTCATTTTTAAGCAAGTTGATGGCTACTTTCTATGGGTAGACTTATTAAAATAATGTGCTGGCATCTTCTATGTTGTGTTATTGTTTTAACAAGATAACTAGTCATGAAGTCTATGGAAAAGGTATAATGTTAGATGTTAGTAAATTCTGAGAAATAAATGACATGCTCTTGCAATAGGACTCTTGTGCAACATTAAAACAAATGATGATATTACTTTTGCACTCCAACTGGTAACTATAAATTGCCTGAAAACAATATATTGATTTTGTGTGAGGAGAGACGATATGTGTTGGTTTCAAATGATGGTGTTAGTTGTGGACCCCACAAAATATTGATTGATCCTCATTTTGATGCTTTTTGTCTGAACTCCAAACCACATCTAATTTTCTGTATGCTGAATAAATTGGTTTTAGGATGAGATTTCGATTGTGATATCAGTAACCATTGATTATATGTTTGAAAATAAAAGTTGACAATGAAATTGAATTAATTTTTTGGCAGAAAACGACGGGGAAGTGTCTGGGGAAGAAGACTTTGCTGAGGTCGAAGTAGAGCATCAGGTAAAATTTGAGCATTACTTTTGTTCTTTTTCCCCATTTGTTCTGCGTTTTCTTTTTACAATCAACTATCAATAACATATGATGTTTCCAATGGAATCTGTGTAAATATGAAATCATTGTGGATTTTAGGAGACATTTTTGGGGCACACCAGTCCAATCAGCCGGTGCCACTTCTCTGCGTCTGGAAACAATATTGCAAGTGCTTCTCTAGATGGAACTGCCAGGTACCCTCTCTGCCAGGTCTCTATCTAATTATTTGTCCTGATTGTAGATTGCTAGGCTGTAACCTGCACACATTTGCCACTATTGACAAACTTTATGTGTGGATATGTCTAGAGCAATGCCGTCAACAATGCATAAGAAACTAAATAGAAGATGGAAATAAAGTTTATTTGTACTACGTTTTTTGTTTGGAAATAGCGCTTTATAATGCTTTTTCTTTACCTTTCACAAAATATCTACAAATCTCTTCCTTACTTTTAAGAAATCTCTCTCAAGAAATTTGGCCTTTATCTCATTGTTTGCTTTACATCTTTCGATAAAGGATATGGACATATGATGCATCAACTCCGGCGTCTAGAAATGCAACCATATACTGTGGCACTGAAATTTTGTCACTTGACTGGGAATGCAAATCAGACCGCTTGGTATGTGATTTGGTTTTTCATTGTGATTGAATTTATTCCATTTTACTGTAAACTAAATTAAAATAATTGAGTTATTCCTCTTGGTAAAAGCTTCTAATAGGTACATCCGATGGGTGCATTAAGGCATGGAATGTGGACGCAAAGAGAGTTGTTTGTGACCTTAACACAACTGAAGCATTTCCAAGGTATTTCCTAATTATAAATTTTTCTGGTTTGTGTATTACTTTCAACTGTCTGACACATATGTTATTTTACAGTGTATTGGACATAAAGTGCAGTCCTGTTGAACCTATTTTCGTCTCTGCAGCAGCATCTGGAGGGTAAACATCAAAATTTTAAATATTGAATTCTTTGAATATGGATCCTCTGTTTAACACACTGTTAATCCAATTATGTACATTTTTCATTTTGGAGATAATAATTAGTGTATGGCAAAATACTGTTGGTCAGGGTATTCCTCCTTTTATTAAGCTCTAAATGGACATCCTTTTTATTGCTCTTTTTTTTTTGTTAATACTACACTGTTAACTCATTTTAGCAAGGAATTATGAGGTCCGTTTTGTCTGTGTAGGTCTGGTTCCAACTATTTTGACAACCTGGGTTTCGCTTCACTGACTGTATGGAACATGAAGACATGGAAAGCCATGGTATGTGCTTCATTGTATAAAATATGCTAATGTCATTCAATGGCTATGTTTAATTTTGGATTCCATAAAGACAGTCCTTCCTCTTGGAGAAGATCCACCAGCAATTACTTCTCTATGTTTCAATCACAACGGGAAGATTTTAGCAGCTTCTGCTGTTGATGGAATGATTCACATGTTTGGTATCCTTTTTATTCATTTGGTTGCTTGTGTATTAATAAATTTTCTTATAGCTTGTATTTAGGTTTTAGAAGTTACTCGTGAAATAAAATTTTGCAATTTTTTATTTATTTTAAATATAAGTAGAAAACACGTTTTGAATGGGTCACATTTTTTGACAATCATGCCATCCTTAACAATTCAAAGACATGTCTGCTGGTCTACAAATCACTGGTTGGCCTGCACATGATTCTTCCATCAGTTCTATTCTTTTTGGACCAGATGAGACTAGCATTTTTAGCTTTGGCTCTGATGGGAAGGCAAGTACTACTAATTTAATGTTATTCCAGTTTGTGGATAGATTGTAAACTTCATAGTAATTGGTTCTTTGTTAACAGATTTTTGAATGGAGCTTGCAAAATCAAGGTCAAATCTTATGGTCAAGAGACTGTAGTAGGTATATTTCTAGTTTGACACCTTGTGAATAAACTCATTGTTTCCTTTTACTTTTTTGTGCTAATACCAGCCAAAGATGGTAAAATTAGATAAATGAAATGAAGGAATGTCATAAATGACTGGTCCTTTCCTAAGGACCTCCCTTTCTTACCGAGGAAAATGTGCACACATTTTTAAATAGTATACATGTGTATATTTTATTTAAAATATGATTGATATTACAAAATCATGCAACAATTCAAATTGAGGGGATGGAACTCGTCACATAATTGACATCAGTTAACACAACCTTTTTTTTCTGCTGATGAAAATATTTGGGCTCGTTTATGCTATATGATGGATAATTTTGTATCCCCATTCCATTATCGTTGCTTTTAGATATGTTTGAAGAATAAAAGCTGAGCATGAGATTTTTCACTTTTTGTAGGTTTTGTTACCCTGCCAATTGTTCAAATTATTACAGACAGGATATGGCATTAGATGCAAATGGGAGAAGACTCTTGGTAACATCCAGTTCAGTTAGAGCACCCATATATCAGGTTGATGTTTCTATAGTTTTTCTGCGTGCATTATGATTAGACCTTTCATTTGAAAAGGATTGTGATTTACTTATCTGTATCTGTATTATAATTTGACTTGTAAAAGCAAGTAAATTTTGGCCTGAATATTTCTAATTATACTGGTAGTTATCTGAAAATGTCAATGTCTGGTTGTGTTGTCAGGTTCAGGATCATTTGAGTGGTTGGAGAACACTTTCTCACAGTGCTCCTATTACTGCTGTAGATTGGCATCCAACCTTGCCCATTTTCTTGACTGGATCAGCTGATAACTCTGTCCGAGTAACGTCATTATTATCATAGTGCGCTTTGTTATCGAGGAGTTTTTCATTCTTTCATGGATTTTTATGTTTTAATCTATTGATCTCTCTCTCATTATAATGTATATGGCAACTAACTCTGTAAATTTCTGTGTCTACAAGTAGGATGTGTATATTCATGCAATTTGCGTGTATTGTTTTATATAAGCCGTGCAATAGTTTTGAGTGAAATGGATACGTTATAATTATATAACTCAATATATTTATCATTTTTTATGAGCTCTTTATAACATATATATATATCAACTCTAGAACATCGAAAGCAAATATTCTTTTTCCATGAATTTTATTTTCCTTGTCCATCGTGTAAAGTGATTCTGAGGATAATACTCTATTGGTAAAGTAGATATGGACAAGATCTTTTCTTAAGCACATTTACATATCTTGTTCACGAGGTAAAGGTTGAAGAATATATGAAATACGTAAGGTTACTCAGAAGCAAACAAACACTACTACTACATAGTCTCCCTATATAATCCACATTTTGAAGTACATATTATAGATATATTCACTTTGCAAGACCAATATCTCTCAACCATTATTAATTCTATATCGAAGGATGGCATCCCACACTACTCTTGAAGAAAAATTTGTCGAGCTACAAAAAGCAGAGCAACCACCCCAAAATTCACGACCAAAGATACAAAGGGTGGCTGAGCATCTCAGAAACAGAAATGTTTTTGAGAAGCATTACTCACCCAAGTTAGTATCAATAGGTCCAATCCATCACGACAATGTGAATCTGAAGTTAGGAGAGAAGTACAAGCTTATGTGGGCAGCAAAATACATCCAAAACACTTCACACATTCCACAGGAACTACACAAAAAGATTGCAGATAACATTGATGAACTAAAGGGTCATTTTGCCGACGATGTTTTAACCTTAACCGGCAGCAGTGAGTCCCTAAAAGGCTTTCGTAGCATTGAAGAAAAGTTGTCATGGATGTTATTCGTGGATGGATGTTGTTTGCTATATATCTTGGACAAAGCTGAGCTTGATAATCCAGAACCTATGAATATTAAGGTTGACCAACTGGTTCTTGTGGTGATGGATGTTCTTTTACTGGAGAATCAACTTCCTTATATAGTACTCAAGTTGTTGTGGAAAGATGACAATGAGACTGAATTGATAAAAACCATGAAGAAATTTCTCAAATGTCAACATTTTGCTACACCAGAAGATAATAAGAGGTCCTCTAGGTGGTGGTCATGCATTCAAGAAAACTGTTTTCCGAACATAAAGATAAAAGAAGTGCAACAAGAGGGAACAAGTGCACATAAACACATAAAGAGAAACGAACATATTGTGAAATTAACGAGTGATCAATCACAGTCACCAACTCATCTACTTGATCTTCAGCGTAAAATCATCCTCACTAAATCTGATTCCAAGGTACAAACTTAACTAATATAGCTTTATATATACATACATACTAGCCATGTGTATAAGATAAAATGACACTTATTTCGAAGTTGAATGTTTGGATATAGTGGAGTTTTGTTGGATATATTGTCTATTATTTGACAATATTTTTACTCATTTTTTATTGGTACCAAAGAATTCTCATATTATAAAATAGTATGGATCCAGAAAAGAGGAAGTATATATCTTTGAAAATTAGTCTTGTTATATTATTATCATAAGTAAGATGATCAAATTCATTTCTGATCAAAACTTAGACTAAAAGCAATGAAGCTAACGGCAAGAATCAAGATCAGCAATATTCAACGGAAACAATGATGATGATGACATACAAGAACATACAAGATTTAAGAGCCGCAGGAATAAAACTTAAGTCAAGCATGACACGAAGGCCAACAGACATAGATTTCTCTGAGGGTTGGTTCGCTGCGAAACTGACTCTTCCTGAGATTGTTGTGGACGACACTACAACCACTACTTTCCTCAACCTAATAGCGTATGAGATGTGTCATGATTTTGAGAATGACTATGGAATATGTTCTTTTGTAGCTTTTATGGATTCACTTATTGACCATCATGAAGATGTAAAGGAATTGAGATCAAAAGAAATTTTGCTCAATTCCCTTGGCAGTGATGAGGAAGTTGCAAATCTTTTCAATATCATAAGTACAGACTTAGTGCCTAACTCGAATACATATATTGAAGTTAGATCCAAAATACACAAGCATTACCGCAATAGATGCAAGACATGGATAGCGTTGGGTATTCACACCTATTTAAACAATCCTTGGACTTTTATTGCATTCCTAGCTGCCTTTATTGCACTGGCACTCACTTTTGTTCAAACATGGTTTGCCATTAACCCGGCTTGCTAACAAAGCTAGTTTGATGTGACACAAGTGATAGATACTTGAATCATTTAATCATTTAGACTTTGCAGTTGTGCGCAGAAGATATTCTGATTTTCAAACTATAAATGTAATAAAAATAGGTTTAGTGAGTGTTGGTAATGTATCATGCATAATAATTGTCTTCTTGTAAGGCAACTAGTGTACTTCAATTCTTTTTGGATTGTGTTGAATTTTTTTAATCATTTGTTGGATAAAATTGGTGGTCCTTTCTTAAGTTGTGCCTATGACTACCTCAAAATGAAAAGTGCATTTTTCTATGTATTAATTCATTGTTTGTAGAGTAGTGCATTTAAATCAAAACATGTTAGAATTTGAATTTGAATTTTTCTATGCGGTACTTCTTTCTATTGAAATTTGTGTTAGAGCTAGGAATGATATTTGGTGAAACTATGGTTATGATTTTTGAGAGTGATGAAGATTGGTGTGATAAGGAATCAAATTCATTAATTTTCTTGTGCTAAAACACCAAGTACAAATGCCATTATATAGACTAATATATCACAACTATCTTGTAACTGTCAAGCTCAACTAACTATTTGAGCTCAACATGCGCCTACCACAAATGAGCTCAACCCGCGCCTATGCAGACTCGATCATCATTTCTAGGATCGGAAATGTAAGAATATCATAGCAGACTAAGTCATCATTGCTAAGATCGGAAATTAAGAAGATCGTAGCAGACTCAATCATCATTGCTAGGATCGAAAAGGCAAGGAGATCATAGCAGACTCGGTTATCATTGCTAGGATCGAAAGGTTAAGGAGACCATAGCAGACTCGGTCATAATTGTTCTTTGGATTATTTTAAAACCTTTTCCATTATTTTGAGTATTGAGTAATTTTTAAAACTATTTTTTTTGTTTTTAAAAAAGGATTGATTATTAAAAAACAAATTGTTAAAACAAAATTATTTAAAACAGAATTTTCGAAACAGATTTTTAACGTAGAATTTTTAAAAAACAGTTTTTTAAAAAATCAGATTTTGTATTAAAACAGAATTTTAAAAGTTTTTTTAAACAGAATTTTTTTAAAAAAATAGATGTTTTAAAACAGGTTTTGTAAAAACAAATTTTGTAATTTTTTTAAAAAAAAAACAGTTTTTTAAATTTTAAAATAAAAAATTAAATATTTATTTTTAATTAAAATAAAAAGAGGGGTGGCCGGCAGCCGGAGCTCCACTCGGAAAATCTGCATCCGCTGTCGGAGCTCCGCCGCGAACCACTGTGCAGGAGCTCCGCCGGCGTCGTAGCAGACTCGGTCATCATTTTTAGTTTCGAAAGGATAAGGAGATTGCACCAATGAAAAGGAAAAAATGCATTTAAGGCTCTAATAGTTGGAATTGGGTTCAAAGCAAGTGAGAATGTGATTAACAACTTGCCTCTATAAACGATGCATTTATATTAAGACACACTGTGAGTTTCTACCCGAGAATATCATTGTCTAGATCGATGGTCTTTTCACCATCAAAGTTGGAAAAATTAAGGAATATAAGCCCGTGACATTGACGAGGATATGGTCTTTGATAAAATGCGTTTAATGAATAGAAAAGCCGAAGCTGGAGATGTTTTATTATCCATGGATCGTATTGCTTTGATTCAAATGATCATCACTACACACTTGGTGTCATGAGAATGGGAATAAAAAATATATATCGGGGGCAAGCACGATAAGAGAGGGTGTTAACGTTAGGTTACTGATCAATACACGTGGATCAGGTGGGTTAATGGACGGGTTTCGATTACAAGTGCCTCCCGTTTTATTAAATTTTACCGAGCACGTGGTCAATAAATTTGTGGTAGCTTTAGTTTCATGTCACCATTAATTTGTGAAGCAACATTTTTGAGTGAATAATTTTTGTTTGAAATAAATAATGTTCTATTTGTTTTTTGAGTCATAAATATTCTTTAAACAATTAGAACATAAAAAAATATGTGAAAAAAACATATTATTAACACACTAAACATACACCAATTAAGTTGGTAATACAACAACCATTAATTTGAACATTGATTTACTATATTATAGAAATTTGCCTCATTCCGTCATACTCAACTTTCATCGGTGATAATATTTTAACTCTCATCAATGATAATATTTTTTAGGGTAAATAGGGCAATACCCCCTGCAAAGTTGGTGTGTTTTGTGATACCCCTGTAAAAATATTTCTTGTAAATACCCCCCTACTTTCTCAAGATTCCCTATTTTACCCCCCTGAGTGCACACTGTGGCAGTGAATCTCCACGTGGCGTGTCCACATAGGTTTTTTCGCCACGTGTCATATCCACGTAGGATTTTTTGACACGTCATCCTTAAAAAAAAAAATTTGAAACAAAAAATAACATTTATTAAAATAACTTTTTTGAATAAAACAAAAACAATAACAAATCTTTAATTTAAAACATAAAACAAAAAAAGTTAAATTAGAAAAAAAAACACGTTGTTTTGTTAAAATAACAAAAAAGTAGGTTAAATCAAAAAAAAAAAAAGGATTATAATTAAAAGAAGAAGAAACGAACGCAGAAACGAACACGCGTGTACCCTAGCAGAGAAACGACGAAATCAAAATTGAACGATGAAGAAGAAGACGACGACGAAATCGAACGATGAAGCAAAAGCAAAAACCATGGATAAACCGGCGAAAACGAGAGGGTCCAAGAATGTGAAGAGCAACCAGTTGAATGCGACATCAGACCATAAAACAGAGGAGTAAGTTTCTATCTTTGAAAAAAGTGAAATTGTAAGGTTTAATGTAGAAATTGTTGCTTTAATCACATGTTAGATTCTCGTGGTAGGATCGATTCAAACCATACACTGTCAAAATTGATTATTTTTCAATGTTTGTTTTTTAGTGTAGTTTTGATTCTGTGTGGGGTTCATATATTTGTATTTGTGGGTGTTCATAGGGGATAATGACACGTGGCTGATGGGATTTTTTTTTTTGTCGTACAGAGATTCTAAATTCAGTATTGTTTTTCACCATAGAGGGGAATTTGTGAATGATAACAACAGTAGGTTTTACAGAAGGGGTGTACAGACACTTGTTAATGGTCAAAAATTGGATGAATGGAACAAGTCTCATGTGATGAACATAGTTAGGGGTTGGGGTTATGCAGATAATAGGTTTACACTTTGGAGTAGATTTAGTAATTTTGATGGAGGTTATTTTAAATTGAAATTAGATAATGATTTTATGGAGGTTGCATCGCAAATATGTGGTGGATATGATGCAGCTATATATGTGGATCACTGTGTTGCTGATGATGGAAGTGAGTGTGATAGTGATGATGCTGAGGGAGTCAAGTTCAATGACAGTGAGGATGAAAGAGCTATGGGTCTTGACGATGGATTTGGTGTTGATACAAATGATGAGCCAAAAATTGAAAACAACATGAGACTTGTTCTTAGTACAATTGGAGTTAGTGAGTCTGAGTCTAAATTTGAAGATGATGAGTATGAGAGTGAGGAATTGGGTAGCTCTGACCTAGATGTTTCTGATGAGGAGAGAGGGGTTAGATATGAAAAATTTAGAAAAGATCAAATGGGTAAGAATTATAAATTTAAGTTTGGAATGGAGTTTAGTAGTCTACAAGAATTTAGAGATGCAATCAGAGATCACAATGTTAGAAATGGCTATCAAGTTGCTTGGAAGAAAAATGAGGGGTATAGGGTAAGGGTGGTGTGTGATAGAGGTTGTCCTTATCGTGTGTTGTGCTCTCAAGTGGGCCAGGAGAGAACCTATGCAATAAAGACACCAGATAAGGAAATGGTTCACACAAGTCTTAAATCTTTGACAAATAAATCAGCCAACTCCAAGTGGGTCTCAAAAGAGGTTGTGAAATTAATGCACACATCTCAAAAGGTTATGATTAGAGACATAGTACAACACATGAGGACCAAATTTGCACTAAACATTACACCAAGCACAGCATGGAAAGCAAAGCAGTATGCAACTTTAATTGTTGAAGGAGATGCTGATAGATAGTATTCCTTGCTGAGGAGATATGCAGAGGAACTGAGAAGCAAAAGCAAGCATAACACAGTCAAAATTGGTGTAGAAAGACCAATTCCTTCAGATCTGCATCCTAGGTTTGTCACATATTAATTTTGTTTCAGTTTATAACTTGTACAATTTTGTTATTAATTTATGCTTTTCATTAATTTTGTCACTTATATTTTTTCAGATTTGGGAATTTTTATTTTTATTTTTATTACAATAGCTGAATGGTTTATGTAAATTATTTAACTTATGCACTTGAATATTTATGTACATTATGCAGAGAAAACCTCCAAAGGCAAAAGCACCTGATGAAGCTAAGTCAGGAGCTATTCCTAAGTCTGATGCTAATCCATCTACAGAAGCTAATGCATCACAACAACCAACACCTATTGAAGCTGATCAAACTCCAAATTCAGCAACAGTTGAAGTTTCACAAGTCGATAATCCAACTCAAAATTCAGCAAGTGTTCAAGCAGATCATTCAGCAAGTGTTCAAGGAGATCAAGGTTTATTTGATGAAATACCTGATGAATTTATGGCAACAATACCTGATGTTACTATGGATGCTATTCCAAAGCAAGGTAAAGTGAAGGCTGAAAAGGGGATGGCTTCCAAGAAGCCAGTGAAGCTGTATCATGGTAAAAAGAGGAGGAAAAGTGAAAGGATCAAAGTCAATCAGCTGAAAAGGCCAATTAAAGGTGTTGGATCCACTGCAACAGAACCGATAGTAATAACTGAAGCTGATGAAGGGGTATTGATAGAAGAAGAACAACCAAAACTTGGCACATGTTTTAGATCAATGAAATCTTGGAAAAATCTGAGGGAGAATTAATTATATGTATTATGTTTAGTGAAAATGTAAATGATAATTTGTGCACTTTTTGTGCTTAGTGTTTTGGGAACTAATGCTTTGATAGCTTTTGCACAATATTAGGAGTATATGTTTTGATAACTTTTGCACAATATATGTGCTTGTTTTGGTGTAATGACTATTGCACTTTATGTGCTTATTGATATTTAATGACAATGTTCATGAAGCATTCTATTTTAAATTAAAGATTTGTTATTTTTTTTGTTTTATTTAAAAAATTTATTTTAATAAATGTTATTTAGTTTAAAAAAAAAATATTTTTTTTTAAGGATGAAGTGTCAAAAAATCCTACGTGGATATGACACATGGCGAAAAAACCTATGTGGACACGCCACGTGGAGATTCACTGCCACAGTGTGCACTCAGGGGGGTAAAATAGGGAATCTTGAGAAAGTACGGGGGTATTTACAAGAAATATTTTTACAGGGAGTATCACAAAACACACCAACTTTGCAGGGGGGTATTGCCCTATTTACCCTATTTTTTATATTGTCAAAAATATGGTAGAAACTAATATATATATATATATATATATATATATATATATATATATATATATATATAACACATTTTCCTTATATCTAAATCAAAATAAAGCATCAAATTCTCAATGTCGTAATTAAAGATCCTTATTTTGTTCTATCTTATTTTGTTTTTACTTCTCGCAGCTAAAAATGTTCACATGGAATGAAAGTGTTTTAGATAAAATGTTGTTGACTTTATAAAACCATTCATTCTTATCGATACGTTAGATAAAACCGTGTCATGTAATAGGAGCTTGAGCCTTGAGGACATTTTAAGCAGAACCTCTCCTTTGAGAAATAACGATTATCTAAATTCAATTAAACAATAAAGATCAACTGGAGTTGACAAAAATAATTAGGCTTTTCGTGTACAATATATATTGTAAAATAAATTCAAGTCTAAAATTTCTCAACTGATAGACTATATGGAGATCTAATAGTAGTCTAAAATATCCTCGCATTCAACGGGAAAGACTAATTCAATCTCTCCACACGTTTCTTTGCCGATCCAACCGAAGAAGTATCCATTTTTCTATTCTAACTCTTCTTTGATTCTTCTCAAACTTGCAAACCATATAGAAAAGATTAGCAGAAAACTAGTATTATTATCACTTTGCCTTTTATATATATATATATATATATATATATATATATATATATATATATATATATATATATATATACTGATATACACAAATGAGCTCACATATGTCTAGACTCGATAAATAGGGGAATTTCTTTTATAAGGACGCTACGCTGTTTTAAGCAAATACAGCCAACTATACGCCATGACAAAAGGATTGAAACTTAAATAATAAGTTTAATACATAATATTTGTACAATATGGAAGTAAACAATCAAGTATAAAGGAATATAAACTTGTATCTCATGCTTCCATATTAGTCGTCATCCTCAAGATCAATCACCATTCTTAACTTCCTTCTGGATACAGCATTGTCAGGAAGTACATTAACAGCCACTTCATCATCTGAATCTTCCAAGTCAGGATCCACTTGCTTATATTCTACTTGGTTGGAACTCATGAAACCTACTTGATTTTCACTGCTAAAACCATTTAATTTAACCAATAAAGTAATCAGTTTAAAGCATTAAAATGATCAAATACAAAAAGCTCAGATAAGTGTCTTTATTGTTAAAAAAATTATGAATGCTCTACAGATGATAGTGTTATGTTGGCTCAGTGTTACAGAAGGAGAACAGATAAACAGCAGAACATGATTATACTAATATCCAATAGAATAAACATGTATAAATGGAAGAATAGACGATCACTTTTTCATCAAGGAGCAGATACATGGAGAAGCAGGAAAAATCAATAGCTCAAACTAAATTCCTGATATAAACATTCATGGTCTTTTGATCTGCAATATCCTAAATAGAAAAGTTGAAGAATGGAATACTTACTTCGGTGCAGATTGAAGCATTTCATCGTCAGAATCGTCTCTAGACAATTCATCCTCATTGATGTTTTCATGTAAATGTTCACTGGATACCAAGCTATTCTTTTTTTTCCTAATTAAATAAAAAAATAGTTAATTACAAATAAATATATAAAATTGTAGATAAAAACAAGACAAGTCTAGAGTAGATAGAAGCAGAAGCATGAAGAATCACCGATTCAAACTAAATTCCAAATACAAACATTTATGGTCTTATCATTATCGTTAAACTACTAGTCCCAGAAAAGGAAGTAAAGGGGACATTACTTGAGGATAGAGCCGAGTATTTCATCATCAGAATCATCGTTTGACAACTTATCCTCACCGGTCTGTTCTTGTAACTGTCCGCTTGATTCTTTCCTGTTCTTCACTTTTTTCCTAAAATTAATAGAACAATAATTAAATGGAGGAAAGAGAAGGAGAGACTCTTCCAGACTCTTCCAGCAGAGTACACATAAAGTTGCATGTGAAAATAATTGGAATTCAGATAAAAACATGTATCTATGTATAAAATTGTAGATACACACAAGACAGGTCTAGAATAGATAGAATCATAAGCATGAAGAATCGCCAGTTCAAACTAAATTTCTAATACAAACATTTATGATCTTATCATTATTGTTAAACTACTAGTCCCATAAAAGGAAGTAAGAGGGACAATACTTGAGGATAGAGCCGAGTATTTCATCATCAGAATCATCTTTTGATAATTTCTCCTCGCCAGTCTGTTCTTGTAACTGTTCGTTTGATTCTTTTCTATTCTTCACTTTTTTCCTAAAATTAAATAAAACAATAATTAAATGGAAAAAAGAGAAGGAAAGACTAACTCAGCAGGGTACACATAAAGTTGCATTTGAAAATAATTGAAATTCAGATCAAGTGAGTATCTAAGTATAAAATTTGAAAAACTCGTCTCAATTGAAAAAACTTATATACTATGTTTGGGGAAGTATTGTACATGCAGATTTAAAAAATATAATTTTATAAATAGACAACAGAAGAATTAATATCTCAAATTTGTATATAAAACTAAGATTGACGCAACATTACCTTTCTATCAATGATATCAATGTCTCATCATCAGATTCATTCATTCTATCCTCTGAACAATCCATAAGATCCTCATTCTTTTGGTTGTTTTTTCCTCTAAAACTCTTTTGAGGAACACATAAGCCAAGTTGCTTAAGTTTTCGAGAGACTTGGGCAGGTGTAAATTTACCATCCTCGTCAAGTGCATTGGCTATCATATAGCTACATCTTCTATGGTCCTTGAATCTGCCAAATCAACAGCCCAGATATTAAAAGGAAAAGCAAAAGCTATAATTCTTTTACTTGTCTTTTTGTGTTAAGCAATATAAGAAAAATCAGAAAACGTATTATTTTTAACTATTCATCGTGAAGAGAGCAGAAAAACAAAATTCAATCTACCACTAAGCAACCAAGTTAAGTAACACTTACTGCTCATATAGAACTTTAATAAGAGCTTCCTGGTCTTCATTGAAAGCACTGACTCTTTTTCTTTTTTGATTAGGGCTTGTTGAAAAAGTTTCATCACCACCCTTCTTTTTCCTTGATGCAATTGTTAGCCCTAATTTTTTCAATTTATTGGATATTTGAGCTGGAGAAATTTTACCATCTGGATCTAGCACTTCAGCAATACATCGACTGCAATTTCGGTCATCTTTGAATCTGAAGGCATGGAAGAACAGATTATCAAAATGAATGTTAATCTTGTAAACAACAAGAAAAAAAAAACTGACAAGCAATTAATTAATTTATCATGCTGACTCTTAAGTTTGCACCAACGGTAGAGAATAGTAATAAAACAAAAAGAAGCTAAATTGCTTAATGTCGAGGTTCTAATATAAACCATGCACCAAATTTCAGACAATATGGTTTGAGCAGGTAAAACCTACTTCTCATAGAGATCCTTAATTTGTAGCTCCAATTCTGCATCTAGAATAAGTTTTTTTTTCCTCCTTGGAGCTGTTTGAGATTCATCTTCCAACCATGGCTCCCCACTGTGATCCAAGTAAACCAAGTATCAGAAACTATAAAATCTTAATAAACTTTTATCTCAAGTTGCAAACATACTCATTATCATCTCCGCTATTCTTACTGCCTGAGGTAGAAGCAAAGCCTTCAACATCATCAAGCTTTTCTCCATAGCTGAATGGAAAAATAAATAGATTAGTCCTATTGCAGTATATCTTTACTAGATCCACTATGGATTAATTAAGCATAAATTGAAAATTGGCCCCACATTCTTAAAACAGTCATCTCACTCTCAAAAATTGGACCCACATTCTTAAAATGGTCATCCCCCTCTCAGCAAAAAAATCTAAAAGCCGGGGATAAGTTTACTGTGAAGCTAATAAGTTTGATAATTTTATCTTACTTTTGATATCTTGAGTCATGAGAGATCACAACATCCGCTTCATCGTCACCAAGTGCATCAGCTATGCTTCTACGAGTCCACGCCTTCACCGGGGATGAACCAATTTCTCCATCTCCTTGAGTATCATTCCAATTTTTGCTTTCATTTTTCAAATGACCAAGCTCACCCAACATATATTCTGCATTGATGTAATGACATTCCCTTCGGGTCTTCCAGAAAAGGACTTCAACAAATAGGAGGGGCTGTTTTTTCATTTGCTTTAGCATCTTTCTGACCAAACTGTTCAGGAAATCAACAATAGTTGCATACTCCTCGCAGGGGCATGATTTTTGTTCAACAAGGATGTCATAAAAAATTGTGAGCAGCGACAACTACAAGAATATGTTAACAAGTTTAAAAATGGTATTCACAATTATAAACAACTACACAACTTCATTGAAGGTGTAATGCTGTAGGGACCAAACCTGGTAGAGCATGGGATGGAGTTCAAGTTCATCACTAATTCTCCGCAACATGCTTATTATGTAATGGTTTATAGCAAGGGAATTGCTTTTATAAAACTTGAGCAACCAACATAATTTCTGAATGATACTGTGATTTGCAAAGGCAGAGACAAGCGTTGAAACATTGAAATCAACTTCACTAATTGCATTTGTTTGCTCATCTTCAGAAAAATCACCAGTGTCATCCAACATATCCTCGTTAGGATGTTCAGGATTTGTCTTTTTCACTGGTTTTGAACCAACTTGGGAGTTCACATCTTCCTCGACAGTTTCATGTTCATTATCATCAAGATTTGTGTTTTTCACTGATTCCATAACAACTTCAGAGTTCACATCTTCCTTGATATTTCCATGTCCATTATCATCAACATTTGTGTTTTCCATCGATTCCAAACAAACTTCGGAGTTCACGTCTTTCTCAAGATTTTGATGATTATTATCATCAGGGACGTCTTCTTGCCCAGTGGAAATTGCATTCAGTAGAGATTCCTTCTGCAGCAACTGATTTTCAGCTAATTGATTGTCAATAGAAATGCCATCTTCTTTTTGAATGCATGAATTATCTCCAGTTGGTTTATTCTCAGATTCTGTTACATTGGAAATCTTCTTTTTCAATTTCCTTGCTTTTTTTGACACCTTGAATGATAGGATATAAAACAAAGAAACAAATCAAAATGATTGAATTAAAAACATATATATTGTTTTATTTTACTTCATATTTTAAATCTATCACTTTATTCACTTTTCCTCTATTCTCAGATATTTATGGAAACTATGAAAACAATAACATTCTCACGCCACAAACTCTGGAAAATATTACATATATTTGCAAAATTTCAAAGGATATAATTAAATAGTGAACGCTGATCTTTTAAAAATCTAGTAGAAGATCTCGCAGAGGCTTCTCCTACTTACTTCAATTAGATAACCAAGATTATGAGGTCTAAGAATATAACTAATGAATGGTAGAAAAGTACTTTAATCCCTATATTTAACAACAAAGCAATATGCACATTATTATTATTATTATTATTATTATTATTATTATTATTATTATTATTATTATCATCATCATCATCAATTTATTATGTAGAGAGAACATGGACAGATTAGACACACGCCAACACATAATCGCAACTTACCCTCAATGTTCCTCGAGACTGGAGATAATCCATTAGCTTTACAACCTTGCAAATGATTTCAACCAAATCTGCAAGATCACTGGAAGGATGACAGAGACACAGTTGTTTAAACAGACAGATACACAACAAAAATGTGTGGATAAAACAGTATTATCACTAGACTCATGATGACGAATAAATAACTAATATGAGGGACAATTATGCCAATTAGTTAAGCTGAAATAAAAAGCAGAAAACTATCAGGACATAAAGGATTCTCTTGGTAATTATATTATTACAAAGCATCTTAGCATATAGCTTTCAACTATTTTATAACACCTTTTTTGAAGAATCTATTTTATTCCACTCAAACCAGTGTGTTATATTCTTGTATAAAGACATAAATATACTACTCAGTCCATATATGTCTGTTGCGTAGCTTTCTAATTATTCCAATTATGGAAGGCTGCTAAGTTATGACTTTAGTATACTATGTTCATAGTCTTCATAAAAATAAAATACTACGTTCATGGTTAAATAGTGTGGAGTTTTTCTTAGTTCGGATAAAGAGGTGAAACCTTTTGCATTGTTTGTGTGTGTCAAAAGTTTTGATCAAATTCAAGAGGAATTGAGTCATCCCTTCTTCAGTCTGATCATAAAATAACTTGTAAAGAAGAATGCGAGCTGTTTGCGGCTCCTTAGAGTCTTCTGGCAGCATCTTAAGCACTAAATCAAGCATACGAATCTGAAAATGAAAAAGAGCAATTAGGAAGCGTTTGATGAGAATATGAACAAAAGTGGAGTTCTTGTCTGTGTTCCGATGTTCAACTTGATATACTAGAGACAGAAATGTTCTAATCAGCAAAATTGACCAAAACAATAAAGCAAAATGAAAGAATTGGAATACAAACAAAAATGGAATGAGATAGGATTTAGAAAGTAAAAAGCATTAGTGTTTATAGGATTGAATTAGCTGTGAGATATATTTATGCTAGCCTAGATACCTCCGTTAAGAGTGCATGTACAGATTTAAGAGAAGGGAAAGCAGGAAGTTGTCCAAAGAGAACCAGCTGATAGTGCATAGTATAACAAAACGAAATACTTAGGATTTGGTAGTGCTATTACCATGTTTTTCAAAAGAGAACCAGCTGCAGATAGAAACTTGTAGTCATTGGTCTCCTTTAGACCATCATAGGCCTGCCGCCACTTTGAAATGACTAATTGAAACATTGACTCATTCAAGGATGCTTCAACTGGGCCACATATTTTACCACTGGAATCCGAAGCGTCAGCATCATTATTACCAAATGTGTCCTTGTCTTCCTTGGTCTATTAAAGAAGATAAAATATGTATAAACATCATCTTCTCGTGAATGTAGATTGACAAATGACAGTTATGCTATTTACATATAAAGGAGCAAGTGATATCTCAGCACTAGATGAGCAAGGGTGATGCTGTGATTTATATTTTAAATTTATTTTATTGATTACCATATTTTCAGCCAAAATTCTTTTATAAATTACCATTTAGCATGTGAATAATGACTTGTTTCATTTCATATTAACCCTCATGATTCCAATATCAATGGCTTGGAAAAATGCACAATACAAACCTTCACTTGAGACACCCACAGCGGGTATCACTAAATTACTGCATAATTGCAGTTCTGAATGTACCATGCATCACATATTAAACCTAAGAGAAGACAAGTCTTCATCCCCTGTGGAATGAAGAAATAGTCTATCTCCTCTACTTCCCTCCAAAACCCAAAACACTCAAACATAGCCTAAGGCTCTGCTCGGGAGTTTGGAAGGGAGGGGAGGTAAGGAAAAAAGAGAAAACTTTCACCTTATTTGATTTGAGAGTGTTTTTGCAGAGAATGGGGAAAAAATTGTTATGATTAATATTTTTAATTTTTAAAGTATTATAACATTGAAAATATTTGAAGAATTTACCTAAGCCCTCAAAAATCCTCCTCCAGTGCAATTTTTTAGTTCCCCATATTAGGGAGATTTTGTATTATGAAGAAAAATAAACCCCCATTCAAGTTGGGGGGCTACCATTCGTTCATTTTTCCCAAATCCCTCCCCAGTCCCCTCCCCTCATAGACTCTCAAATCTCAATGTAGCCTAAACAATTTAGCCATGGAAACTTTGATGCCATATCACAAGACCTACCAACCAAAAAACTTAAGTAGTCGGGCAAATAGAAATTGTGTGATTTTACATTATATCTCAAATCTCGATTGTTTATGTATTCAATTGGGTTTTGATATGACTAAGAGAAAAAATCTAAGAAAAAAAATCAGTTTGAGAGTGATTGAACAAAAATAAAAGGCAATGAGCTTGTTATGTACAGAAAATCTTGACTGTTAAAACAAAGAAACTGGTGAGCCCAATAAGTATATGGTGGCTAATGTCAATGGCCCGTGGAGTATTTAAGGCATAGCCATAAAGGCATGAAAAGTATATAAAAGAAAAGGGGGGAAGGGATACATCAATGAGATATTGACATCAGAAACTGTAAGAAGTACAAACAATCATTATATGAAAAAATTGCTTCAACATACTGTGAGAATTACAACTACTTGAATAAACAAATAAAAAATGCACTGCAGTTGCATACTGCTTAAAGCTAAGTAATGTGAAAACAAATAGAAATGTGTGGAGAATCTATATCAAAATCCAACATGTATATCAGAAATCCACAAGGAGTGGAGTGAAGTATTTTAGTTTGAAAGAGGAACAGAGAAAGGCATGCCAAGAGATGTTCTGTGTACACATGATTATCCTCACCTTTGAAGTTGAATACTTGTAAAACTGAAATGAAGTGACAAATTCAGCCACTTGAAAGAAAACAACGACGTCATTTTTTTGAACTGAAGGATGTTCCTTTACAATATCTTCACGGACGGATCGCATCAAAACTGTTACAGATTTAAGTAGCAATGAGATTGCCATTACCTTTATAATTGAAAACTATATATATATATATATATATATATATGGGTTTTGCTAATGCACACCCACTATTTTTCATGAAGGTGTGCATTAGCGACATACACCTTAAGGTTTATTTAACTACTTTTTAGTTATCAGTTGCTAATGCACACCTTCTAAAAAATAAGTGGGCGTATGATAGCAAAGACCTATACAAGTTGCTAACTTACACCCACCTATATTTTAGAAGGAGTGTTTTAGTAAGGTGTATTTAACAACTTTTTAGTTATAACTTGCTAAAACACTCCTTCTAAAAAATAACCGGGTGTACGTTAGCAAAACCCTATATATATATATAATCACTATATTCTGAAAAACCATACCATTGTATGCCCCAGAAAGAAATTGATCTACAAATCCACGAAGCAACTCCAAGATCTTATCTTTTGTTGAAGGCAACCTTGGATGATCCCATGCAATTTTTTTTACCCGACCCCGTGTAACATTTTGTGATTTAAGATGCATATTATGAGAAGAACTAGGATTTCCCTTAACTACAGCTTTAGAACCATCCTACCAAAAAGAATACACTGGTGTCATTCAAGTCCACTGCATTATAAGCAAGTCCATAGGGTAAAGGATTAGTACCATGGTAACCCTTGCAAATGTTCCACTGAATTGTGAATGCCGACTGATATTGCCAAGCCTACTAATAATTCTTTTCTTCTTTTCTTCCTCCATGATGGACTGGAGACTATCAAGAGAAGCTTGGGAGTCTTTCTCAACCTGAAATAAACTTTACAAAATGAAGCGACCAAACAAAATACAACCAAAGGATAAGAATTAAGATATAACACCCCGCATAAGAGACGTAACATCCATCAAAGCTCTAAATTATGTGTTAGAAAGAAAAACTAAATTAATAGGGTGCTCCTGGAGAGGTTGACTAAGATATGATGTTGGTGAAGTTGAGTTGAGTAAGGTTACCTTCAATCCATTCAAATGGCCCCGAACAATCAACTCTGGATCCTGACCCATAAAAATATAATGGAAAATTTCCAATAGAAGCAAGTTATCCTGACGGAGATAAACATTAGAACTACCAACATTTTGAGATACAACCAAAATTATATCCATCACATTTTCACGGAACAAAAGTTCCAGAAATTTATCTCTCAGCGCTAAAAAATGACTAGCAGATCCCGCTGATTTCTGATGCAATGGAATTTCTTGAATGGCAAGGATGTTTCTAAATAATGTAAACACCAGTTGTACCAATTTCCAATCATCCTCCGTGAATGCATTACTGTAAACAAACAAAACAAATAAACAAATCTCGCAAAACAATTGAGTGATTTTTCCAATATCTTAATTTCAAATCATTAAAATCACAATTAAATTTTGATCAACTCACAGTTCCAAATTCTCGAGTGGTTTTTCTAGAATTGACACTATCACAGTAACTACATCACTGTTAGTCACTGCAGACTTCAAATCCCACAGATACTCCAACTGCTGAGATATATCAGTGGAACCAGGCTCAATTGGCATTGTAAGGAACACCAAAACCTTAACTGAAAATTTCATGGAAAAAAAAAGCTCAACACTGACTAAATACTGATCCAATCAATAAAATCTCAAACAGTTAACACCCTCATTTCTATGAACACAAATTCATTTTAAAAACACGAACCTGCATTGAGAAGCGTGCTGCGATCTTCATGGTAGTGCTCAATAATCGGTACCAAATCCTTCGAAACAATATTCCATTTACACACTTGCTTGAACACATCACGTGTTTGCGGGTCATCACGTCTCAAAAACCTCAGCAAATCTTTCAAATTATCTGATAATTCCAACAACAAAAAATGATCAATTAAAGTATTCATATCGTGTAATTTTCACCGAATCGAATCAATTCAAATCGAAAAAATGAGATAAATAATCAAAATGCAACCAGATTCATACCAAGACAATATTCGCCCTTGGAGTAACCGATTCGATTTCCTTCATCGTCTTCTTCGATTGATCCGAGACCGCTACAGATTAGTGATAATCCGTCGGTGTCCATGGTGTTAGGGATGCGATTGATGGTTCGCGAGGGTTTTGAGAGAAAGAAGAGATTTGGGGATTTTTTGGTGTTGAAGTTGCAGAGAGTGAGGTTTTTGGGAAATGGCGGAAAATTTTCCCGCGGTTTTTGAGTGCTTGAGGCTGAAACGACGCCGTTTCGTTTTATGGGTAAATGATTGGGCTTTGTTAACTAGCTAAAAAAATGTTATTGTCACCTTCTTATTTTAATTTGTCACCTCCGCGCCCTTTGAAATTGAAGTTCTAAACATATGTTTTCGATATGATCTCACTTTCTTAAAATCAATGGATATCTCTCTATTACTATGATTTTAGGTTTATCGGTGTACATATTTTAAAATTGAGTGAAATGTCAAATAAGCATCGTTTTTTAGTAAGAAATTTTTGTACAAGAAATAGAATAATCCATAAAAGTAGGAAATTTGATCAATCAAAGATTGGATAATCATGGGAGAGAATGATTATAATTTAACCAATCAAATATTGTCACATATAATTCTTCTATTTTTTGCATACCAAAATTCTTACAAATTTTTTTGTCTTACAAATTTTTACTAAATATCATTTTCCATGTCAAATACTCACCTAAAATTTCAGAATTCGTAAAATATTTTTAAAAAAATTTGAAAATTGTCAAATACGCCATTGAATTTGTAAGACGTCTTACAAATTATTATGAGAAGCAAACAAAGGAATTCAGGGGTGTATTTGACAATGATTTGATCAAAGAAATTTCAGGGGGAATTTGCTATACGTCTATATTGAGGATGATGATGTATATTTGATAAATGTCTTACAAATTCATGGGTATATTTGACAATTTTCAAATTCTAAAGAGGTATTTGACAAATTCTAAAATTTCTGAGTGATGTTTGGCATTTTACTCTTTTTTTTTTTTTTTTGTTAAAAGGGAGGTCATTAGGCCAAATTACACACGAAATCTACGATTAAAACAAACTCCAACACAATCTTGCTATAATAGGTTTGAACACCCTGGCGGAGGAGAAGTAAAAGTATGTGTACCCGTAGGTAGATATAAAGAGTGACCCGCAAGCCAGTTCGCAACCTGGTTTGCCTGCCTGTATGTATGTTGGAAGATGACCTCCCTGCCCTGCATCTTAAGGCGATTGATGCGAGAAACCAAAGAAGCGCAAGAATGTTTGGAGGGACAACCCTTAAGAATAAGATCCACAACGATTACCGAATCCGTCTCTACAATGATTTTATCATAATCCTTCACCTGGGCTATCTGGACAGCTAAGAGGATGCCCCATAACTCCGCCATGGTTGCCGAGCAGCTACCAATCTTGCGCGCGAAACCTCCCACCTATGAACCAGAGTCGTTTTTAAAGACTCCACCACATCCGGCTTGATGATTCTGAGCAATTAGAGCTCCATCCGTATTGCATTTTAGCCAACCAACATCTGGTTTAGACCAACCAACCTAAATAGTGGATAAGGTCTCTCCGTATGGGAAAAATTATTAGTAACTCTGTTGATGTCGTGGAGCTCCATCCGTATTGCATTTGACCCTTTTAAAATCTTATGATTGTATGTACAGATTTATATTTATAATAAAATTTTACGTTTTTTTTTACGAAATATAGGCGAGTGATATGTCTACTCGCCTATTTTTTTAAAAAAATTATTATAATTAGAATCTATATAAGTCGATTAGTTTTGTGACTTGATTGTGATTAAAAATATGATCGGTCCAATCAGGGGCATAGCCACATGGAGATGGGGATGGCCATGACAACCATATTATTATTATTCTTAATATTTTTTATATACTAAAATTTATTGTATTAACCTTCATTTAATTGACAATTACAAGTGTTACTCAACACAACCTCGTCCTCACTAGAACGACACTTTTTATGACCATAATGCAAAATACAGCCCTATCCACGCTAGCATCGCGATTGCAACATAGAATGCCTCTGCATCTTGCCATTGTAAGTTGTGTTTTTAATCTTCATTAATTTATTTTTTCCTCTTCAGTTTTTGAATATCCAATGCGTTGGATTGTTATTGTTGTTGTTTGAATGAACTTGATTATTTATTTATTTTCCCATACCCTAGTAAGAAAAATATATAGTTAGTCACTATTTTTTTCTTTTGGTTTTGACATTTTCAATGCAATCAATTTTTGATAAGAAGCATAACACAAATATATTTTTAAACTAAGATAACTCGTATTAGTGTAGGGTAAGTTTCTTATATAAGAGTCGATATTCAAATTTTAAAATTATGTAAAACTTGAGGTTTGAACTTCGAACAATTATTCACCTTTACAAAAAATATTATTGCAGTCCACACATATAAGCTATTAAAAAAAGTAAATGTTTTCTATAAAAACACAAAAATAAATAGTATTTCAAAAAGAAAAAGTGACTGGTTGGGCAAAGAAAATTGTACGGAGAAGACTAAACCCCAAAATGAAAAACGACGTCGTACATAGTATCACGAAAGTGTTGTTTTTCGAACAAGAAAAGGTTTAACTTCAAACGTTGTTGGTCTGTTCGATACAAACGAAGAAAATCTTTCTGTCTTTTCTTCCCTCTTCCTATTTGTCTCCGCCGTTTTTAACGTCAATTTCTCCAAACCTTCAATTTCACCTTCTTCTTATCAACCCTTCTCTCTCACTCACTCATTTCTCATCCTCTTTCAATAATCTTCAACCCTCTCTCTCTCTACAACAAAAATGTCTCAGGTTGCGGCTACTCGATCCATTCAAACCTCTCTCTTACGCCCCACTTCAGGATCTACACAAGATAGGTCTCAAACCTTGTTAAAGCCTCCAACTTTTTCCTCCATAAATTTTCCATCACAGTGTAACAATTCCCCCAATGTTTGCATCAGAAACTCTCCAATCAATGCAAGAAAATCTGCATCTGCTGAAGTTGTTCCTGTTTCACCTGAAGATGATTCAAAGGTTCGTTCTTTTTGTATCTTTTATTGTATTTTTGCTTCAGTTGCTTTGTTCCTAAGATATAAACTTGATGGGTGAGTGAGAAAATTTTGATATTTTTTTGGGAGTAAACATTTGAGAAAATTGTTGTAACCCTATTTTGTTTTGTGGTGAATAGATTGAGGAGGAGTTACTGAAGTTGCGTGGTATTCAGCAATATGGCGATGCTTCTGGTGGAATGTGGTCAAAACCAACTGTTAAAAGGAAGACAAAGATTGTTTGTACTATTGGTCCTTCTACTAATACAAAGGAAATGATTTGGAAGCTGGCTGAGGCTGGAATGAATGTTGCTCGAATGAATATGTCGCATGGAGATCATGCTTCTCATAAGAAAGTTATTGATTTGGTTAAAGAATATAATGCACAATCTAAGGATAATGTAATTGCAATTATGCTTGACACCAAGGTAAGTTTTGTTTTCAGTAAGGTTCATTTGTTGGTATGATGATATTTTCATGAGCACGTTTTGTTTTTGTGTTAGCCGATGATTAAATTTTCTGTTTTTCAGGGTCCTGAGGTTAGGAGTGGGGATTTGCCACAACCAATCTTGTTAAAAACTGGGCAGGAATTCACTTTTACTATCAAGAGTGGTGTCGGAACTGCTGATTGTGTTAGTGTGAACTATGATGATTTTGTCAATGATGTTGAAGAAGGGGACATGCTTCTTGTTGATGGTATGGCTGCTAACCGATAAAACTAAAATATTCAAATTACTAACAAGCCTGTGTCATGCTGAATGATTAATAAACCCGCAAACACAAATAATATATTCGTATTTAGTAGTAAGTATGAGTTTCTTTAATCTTAATTAAATATTGTGTGCTGCAAAGAGCCAAAGACGGCAAGTTTCTTTGTCTCTAAAAAAAATTAAGATAACAAGGACGGATTGCGGAAAATAGCGGTTTGGTCAGGTTCTGCTACACTGCAGTGCCATAGTACCACTTTAGCCGGTATATGATAACACTGTACTAAATAGCTTATCATGGAACAATAACGATTTGTTCCAATTCCGCACTGCTATAGCCTATAGTAGCCTAAGGCAGTGAGCATTTAGAGCTGTGACATTCTTATTGTTGGGAAATATCTTTAATTGACATTCTTATTGTCTTCTATTCTGATGCAGGCTATAGCTAGCTATTGTTTGTATGCAATATTATGTGGATTTCTGACTCTTGGTGTATTATGTAGGTGGTATGATGTCTTTCTTGGTTAAGTCCAAAACTGCGGATTCTGTGAAATGTGAAGTTATTGACGGAGGAGAGCTCGCATCAAGGAGACATTTGAATGTTAGAGGAAAGAGTGCAACATTGCCTTCAATCACTGGTTAGACTTTGGATTATTATACCTATTCTTGATAATTTCTTAATATTGTCTATTTCCTTTTCCTCACCTGTGCGTATGTGGTATTGGTCGGGGGTTAAGGTTATGTTCATATGTTGGTTTCTTGGGCGCATAATAATCCTATTGATTTGCTGCAGAGAAGGATTGGGATGACATCAAATTTGGAGTGGATAATGAAGTTGATTTCTATGCCGTTTCTTTCGTTAAGGATGCACAAGTAGTTCACGAACTGAAGAACTATTTGAAAAGTAATTATTAAAGATACCCTTTTTTTCCAATTAGTACTGTTGATTAATTTTCTGGATCATTTTTAAAAATATGATTAATTCCCCTGTTATTAATGCAGGCCGTGGTGCTGATATTCATGTAATTGTAAAAATTGAAAGTGCTGACTCTATACCGAACTTGCATTCAATTATTACCGCGTCTGATGGGGTAATTACCTAATCTAGTACTATTTCATTATGGTTGTTGCCTAACTGACCTAATTCTAAAGAATTGGGATTGTTAAGCGCATACTTTTAAAACAGAAATCTTTAGTATAGAATTCATTTTGCTCGGAGGTTGTGGATGCTGACCTGTCTTATTTTTTTCTGTTCTGTTTAGGCTATGGTTGCAAGAGGAGATCTTGGTGCAGAACTGCCTATTGAAGAGGTTCCTCTTTTGCAGGTAAAGTTGTTTTAATGAAATTTGAGATTAATGGTAATACTAATCATTTGGTGTTTCTTCCATAACTAGACATTAGTTTTTGCTTATCTTAACTTCCATAATGTCTGCTATAATGCAGGAAGAAATAATTAGGATATGCCGTAGCATGGGAAAGGCCGTTATTGTGGCAACAAACATGCTTGAAAGCATGATTGTTCACCCGACACCAACCAGAGCTGAGGTATCTGATATTGCAATTGCTGTTCGAGAAGGTTCCGATGGAATAATGCTTTCTGGAGAAACTGCTCACGGAAAGTAAGTTAATAACTCCTCGTCTCAAAGTGCCTAATTACCTTGACTTGATATTTCTCCCTTTTGAGTTCTTAGAAAGGAATAGAAATATCACAGTCAAATTATTGTTGTTCCCTTAAATATCACAATTGAATTATTGTTGCAGTAGCATCTCACTAACTTAAAGACGAATCTAAAGCAAGAGTGTGTTCACCGAATGCGAACAATAATATGAGATTTATTATATTGCAGGTTTCCAATAAAAGCTGCGAAAGTAATGCACACGGTAGCATTACGGACAGAAGCTGCTCTACCAAGCGGGCAGATACCTGCACCTAATATTGGCCAAGTATTCAAGGTTTAAGCTTCGAGCTTAATGTGCTTTTTTTGCTATGCTGAATTTTACTATCTTTCCTCATTTTGCCGTAATACCGTTGGCAATGAATAAAATATTACTGTTGACACTGAAATGTGTGATTTATTCGTTTTGGTTGTGTAGAACCACATGAGTGAGATGTTTGCGTACCATGCAACTATGATGTCTAATACCCTTGGAACGTCAACTGTTGTCTTCACTAGATCGGGCTTCATGGCTATTCTATTGAGCCATTATCGACCCTCAGGCACCATATTTGCATTTACTGACCAGTGAGTTATTTTTTCTCCTTTCTCGTTGATAAAACTTTTCTCTTGAAATAGAAGCCACTAAATAAACTTGAAATTAATTTAACCAGTAGCATTATATCTGTTCCTAAGCATGTTTGGGAGATTATTCTGAAATGTATTAGATTAAATTGTATGGATATTTTCCCATAACAATCAGTTTTAGTCTTTTTTTGGTCGGATATGTGTTTGGTAACAAATAAAACTGAATGATTAATGACTATTTTGCGTTTATCTGAATTTATTATAATTTATAACTACGAAAACTTTTTTATCTAATCAATATTGGCTGGCTATGCAGGAAAAGGGTACAGCAGAGGTTGGCTTTGTATCAAGGAGTCTGTCCTATTTACATGGAATTCTCTGATGACTCGGAAGAGACATTTACAAAAGCCTTGGATTTGTTGCAGGTAATGTTTGGAAAATATCTTTAGTGTTTGTGATGTTACATATATAGTACTTCTAACTTGATAAGTTACAGCTATAGTACTGAATTTTAAATCATTTTTCCTCTCTTATTTTTTGGCATTACACTCAAACATCTAAACCTTGTATCGGTTTATTCATGCATGCAATACTTAACCTTCGACCTCTATGCACTTATCAACTTCTTGCTACTGGTAAATAAGAAAATGCTCATGTTGTAGTTATCAATAAAAACATCAGCTAAGTTGTATTATAAGTGAACTGTAATAAACCAAATGACTGAGCTTCAATTAAGGTCGAATCGTTCAAGAGAACCTGGGTTCGAATCATGACTAAAACAATCTTTTATCAGACTTTACTTACCTCCTGGCCGAACTCCAAACTACCAGGGCTATCTTTTTCCCTTCGGAATCACAGGATTAAGACAAAAAAAAAAACCTGAACTGTTATAGGACTGCATATATTGTTGTAATTAACTGAAATTCTTTAACTAGTCAAATACACCTTGGTTTTGATGGCTAAATTTTGTTCTCTAAGATACCTACCACTTATTTGATGGTTCTTTTGACATTAAAAAGCACACACATTACTGCATAAACAAAACTTCAATTTTAATTCTAGTTTCTTTGTGATCTTACGCATTGCTTCCATATGCAGAAAAATGGAATGGTTAAAGAAGGAGAAGAAGTAGCCCTTGTACAAAGTGGAAGGCAACCTATATGGAGGTTCCACTCCACTCACAATATCCAGGTCCGAACAGTAGCTGCCACAAACTAAGTTTCAGCTTCTGCGTCCGACATATACTTTTAGAATTACACATTCTCTTTTCGGCGCGTGGTTATACCAATCTTGCATTGTTTTTTTTTTTGTTTGCTTCATAGGTTTAATCTTTTCTTCATTTACTTACCTTCTTGTTTTCATATTTTTTCTGTAAACTCTTTCATATGTTCAATATTTAGAATGGTCAGATGTTAGTTCATTTCATTGAAAATTTTGATAAGGAATAACACTGTTTCATTAATCTTGCTTTTTGCATTGAAACTATTGTACCTTGAATTAGTATTGTAATGTGATTTTTTAAAAGAATTTTGTACTCAGTTTTGTATCATTATTATACTTATATCTATTTTTATGAATAAGCTTATGCAATACAGCTTTCAGCATCAATCATGAGAATAACTTGAATCACACCATATTGGTACCAATGAGGGAATTAAAAATGAAGGAAAAATATGTTTTGCATAATAATACAGTAATAACAAGAGAATAACTATCAACTTGGATACTCAGCAGCGATTTTTTCTACCGCTGCCCCTGCTGCACCACTCATGATCATTTGATTATTGTAGCGGTTAAGCTTTTAAGGCAAAGTCAAGATAATTTGAGGCACATAAAACAGCGGAACAATTTTCTATTTCTCATGCCGTCTTTCATGCTTCCCAGACATGTGTGTGTGTGTCCACTTTCTTAATATATTCTTAAATTATACAGAGATGATTATTATTGTATTAGCATTAGCAGCAGCATATGTACGACTATAAGCAGATTAAAAAAATCTAATTATTTTTTGTGCACAGAAGAATTGTGATATAAACATAAGTGAGAGAGCCGAGGTTCGAACCCCGGTCATGACGTCCATGCCTTGCAATTTCGACAAATTTTTGCCAGTTGAGCTAGGACTTATGGGACTAAAAAAATCTAATTAAATTGACGATTCAAATTAATTTAAATTGAATTATTTTATTTAAATTTTTATGGTTTTAATTTTAAATCGAATAGAACCAATTAAAAATCGACGTGATTTGGTTCGGTTCTCAAATTCAATTTTTACAAATTGATGAACCGAACTAATAGATACATTATTAACAATATATTTATTTTTAAATATAGGGTCCTACTAAACAAAGAATATATCGAATAAAAAATAATAGTAGAGAGTATATAGGAAATAAAAAATAATAGTAGAGAGTATATTGGAAATAAAAAATGATGTAACCGATTAAATTATCCAAACCAAATCAATTAGTTTGGTTCATATTCATTTTTAAAAAACAACTAAAATTCGAATCAAATTGAACCAATAAAAAATTCATTGTTTCGAATATTGGATTCACCAAAAATCGATCCAAATTTCAAATAGGTCCAATTACACTCTTAAACATATGCATTTCCCAAATTAATATTATAAAATTGATTTATAAAATTTTGATTTATAACGGTGGACCACTCAAGAATGGGATTTAGGAAGAACTAAGATATTAGATATAGTAAAACCGCGTGTAGTTAAACTTTGCAGCAATAAAAGTTGGTTAATAGTAGGCACAAAATGCATCTGCTGCGTTCACGTTTAATATGTATCTAAAAATTGGATTAAATGAAGGGTGCAGATTCGGCAGCAGGAATGCAGCAGAGAGTGTCGCTGCTGACAATCCAGATCGAATAACTATTAACTATACATTTGTTTGCCTTTTTTACTTTCTTTCTAACTTCTTGATTAAATGAAGAGACAAAAAACATAGCCATCTTTTGAAGTCACACAAGAGTGCAAGATCCATGTAGGCACACAAATATTACAAATAACAATTAACACAAGATTGCAATGCAATTTTTTTTCTTGATTTACTATTAATTAATTTGGAATCACATTTTGAACAAGGGGATTCATTGGCAAATTGCAACTTCTTACTCTTCACACACTAGCTTCAAGGGAAGCGCTATAATCAGTCCTCTCATCATAGTATCTTGACCAAAGCATAATCCCTCCATACTTTGATGTATTTTCAATGATAGGTAGGATTTCAGACGTCAAAACATCAGCCGGGATATAACCACTTCCAGCTGCGCCATTAGACGCTGGCAACCCCAAAAATATCTCCCCGGATGGAACAGCAGTTTTCCATTCTTTCCATGAACTCAAAAGGTTATTTTTGTTATGATTACTATAATCACATTCACGATTATTATAGAACTGAATCCAAACAAAGTCGAAAAGTCCCATTTCGATGGCTCTACCCAAGAATCTATCAGGAATTGGACACTGAGGAGCAGCACTTAGATAAACACCGTTATATTCCTTGAGAAATTGTGCAAGGTATTGCCAATATCCCGTGGAGCCAAGTTCAATATCGAAATCTATGCCATCTAACACAGCATCGCCAAATGGTCTTGAAGATGACTCGCCACTCAAGAAATTGTTCCATAAATATGTTGAGACGTCTTTAGCATCCTCAATTGAAGCTAAAGAGTAGCTTCCGATTCCACCACCGATAGAAAGCAACATTGTGATACCTCTACTTTGGCAATACTTGATGTCTTTACCTATTTTGGTGCATGAATTGGTTGATGGATTGCAGTGACCTGCTAGGTTCAATTTAGGGGTTCGGCCATTGCCGAACCGGTAGAGAAATGCAATGTTTATGTGGGTGTATCGCCCAGTAGCACATGCTTCGAATAATGTGCCCTCGTCGCTGCTTTGGCCCCAGTAGATGGCTATGCCACCAGCATGGGAGGTTCCTACAAGAGTGAGGAAGAGAAGAAAAAGTGACAAAGTGTGACAATTTTTTGCCATCTTTGTGAAGGTTTGAGGCTGTTGTGAATTGTGAATGATTACTCACTCCATGGCACTTGTAATATTTATATGAATGGTTGGTAATTCACACTTTGAAGTAATCTAATAAAATGTTACATAGCTTACAATTTTATATCTAAAACATACACTTATATTTGTTGATGTGTTTTGCCAAGTAACGTAATAAAGTGATTTTATAATGACCCATTGAACCAACGGGAAGCTAAATATATTATGGATGTCTTTTAGAGATTGTGATCAAGCAATTAAATTTTGGTCCACATACATCAAATTAAATTATTGGACAATTTTTATTTATTTAGGTCTTATGACTTGCTTTGAATTGAATATTGTAATGAAAATATTGCAAACACGCCACAAATTTGGTTAAACTAAATTATTGGACAATTTTTATTTATTTAGGTCTTATGACTTGCTTTGAATTGAATCTTGTAATGAAAATATTGAAAATACGCCACAAATTTGGTTAAACTATTTTGGCGTTTCAATTAATACTGGGTATTTTTAAACACGTGGTATGAATATGAAGAGCTCTGGTTCCACTATAAATTATAAAATAAGATTCCCATCTTACATGTATTTTTAAGTTTAACGTTGATGGAGTTCATGGTAAAAGGAATAGCCTTTTAACTTGTGATAGATTAGAGTAGTTTTATCCAAGGTTTTCATTGTAATTTTGGCCGCAATAATTATGTTGTGATGTGGAATTTAGGTTCATGAATTTTACTCTTGTTGCTTATATTTCAAACGTCTCTCAAAAGATATTTTTAATTTACTATACCTTTTGATTTGGTCTACCACTATTCAATATTGATTCAAAAGAACCAACTCATACACATATTTATCAACTTTCAACCTAATAGTATGTTTTATAAAATAGTTCAAACGTTATTGAGGTGCCAAATTACTAAAATATTACACCAATATAATTAATAGATAGATTTGATAAAAAGTTTGATAGAGAGCATCCAAATTACTAAAAGATAAAGAAAATCAACATTTCATATTTTAAAGTCAAGAGTGCATAATCCATTTGCACACAATAGAAGATAAAGTTAACCACACACTATACCTACTTTTCAAAATACAATATTACTATTATTTTCTTGGATCAATACTATCACAATTAATATAAAACAACAACTTGAATATGACACCAAATTATCATTGACCAATTGAAACAACTCATCACACGCTTCCAATAATAGAAGTGCTATATCCAGACTGCAAATCATGAAATCTTGACCAAAGCATCACTCCTCCATACTTTCTTGATTTCTTAATCACAGGCAAAATTTCAGAAGTCAACACATCTGCAGGAATAAAACCACTTCCGGCAGCCGCCGTAGCCGCTGGCAACCCCAAAAATATTTTCCTGGTTGGAACATTTCTTGTCCATGTATTCCATGAATTTACAAGGTTAGTTATGTTTCCATTATATTGACAAGGAGGATTGTTGTAAAATTGGACCCAAACAAAGTCAAAAAGTCCTGTTTGAAGGGCAGTGCCCAAAAATTTATCAGGAATTGGACACTGAGGAGCAGCACCAAGATACACCTTTTTTCCATAACTACTATACTCTTTAAGAAAACGTGCAAGGTGTTGCCAATTTTGTGTGGAACCAAGTTCAATATCAAAATCAATTCCATCTAAAACAGCATCACCTAATGGTCTTGAAGATGACTTGCCACCCAAGAAAGTGTTCCATAAAAATGTTGACACATTTCTTGCATCTTCAACTGAAGATAAAGAGTAGCTTCCAATTCCACCACCTATTGAAACTAAAACTTTGATTCCTTTACTTTGGCAATCTTTAATTTCCGAGCTGAATTTTGTGCATGAATTTGGAATTGACGGGTTGCAGTGACCTGCGAGATTCATTTCAGGGGTTTGACCGTTGCCAAATTTGTTGAGAAACGCTATGATAACGTGGGTGTATTTTCTGGTTGCACATGCTTCGGCTAACGTACCCTCGTTGCCGTTTTGGCCCCAATAGATTGCTATACCACCAGCATGGGAAGTTGCTATAAAAGTGAGGAACAAGAGAAAGATTAGAGACAAGTTTTTTGCCATCTTTGTGAAAGTTTAGGTTTCAAGGTATGTTGTGAAGAGTTGTTCTTGCACTTGGGATATTTATAGCATGATATGGTTGACAAATTATAACTTTGGAATTATTGGAGATTGGAATGGAGTTTGGCCGGTTCCCATTTGCAAGGGATGTTGTTTATTTTGGACATGGAAAAAGTCCACTTAGTCCTTTCACACAACCGTCATTTTTTGCTAGTCTAGATGCTTAGAACTTTAGATATTTAATTCAGGATAAATTGAATGGAGTAATATAATTTTGTTGTGTTATTTTTTTACAATTAATTTATTATTATTATTTTATTATTTGGTCTTTTATAAAATAATTATTATTACGAGAAAATTTATGACATAATTTTATCACTTAAGGAAAAGCTGTATATTTTTATCAAAAAAACAAATAAGATGTATATTTATTTGATTTCAATGATTTTTTATTGTCAACAGTCTATTAGCTAAAATTCAAACATATTTACTTCATTCAAAAAAAAATAAAAAATATAACTACAATGTCAATACTAATTGAACTGAACTCACAATGACCGATTTTTTTTCACAATACTTGTATACACAACAAATTTAGTTAAACATGTCTTTGAAATGGTCAGAGGGATTTTCCATAATAAAAAATTTGTATAGATGCCAACAACTCACTTTTTTGACAATAAATTTGTGGGTTCTGTTCTGTCACTGTCCCATGAATTCTCTTTGTGTTTGATTATTAGAACTGAATTTGTCTCAAAGCGATTTTAGTAAATTCATCTTTCTCACATAATTAATTTTGTTTCATCATTAAAAAATTGTATCATTGTTAATATTTTTGAAGATACTTTTTTTCCTCGTAAAGACTAAGAAATCACCTTATCAACATCATCAATTATTCACTAGCTAAATTATCATAAGTTAAGACAAATCATTTTTGAGAAACAATTCAATTTTATTGGAGAAAAATATACCTCATACCCCCTACAATTATCCATCTACCCCTACACGAGGGTGTGTGTGTGATTTTTTTTTTTAAATTCTTGGGGTGGGTCTGATTTTGAAAAGATTAAAATTGGTATTTTCTATGGTCAAATTTTATTCATTGAAATTTATGTAAGCAAATTTGTAGGTCAAATTCATTCGGATGCTCTTTGAGTTTCGTGCTTGTAACATATACTTTAAGCTTTTTACGTAATATGCAGGTTCTTTAAATTTTTTAGATAATAAGTCATTTAAATTTTTTAAGTAACAATTAGATTTTTTAAATTTTTAATTTATTGCACAATTATTCTTCAAATTATTCTCTATTACAAATACGTTAACGAGACTGTTATCTTAGTGAATTGATATTGAACGATGTGTTTTGTTATTTGCAAGTCAAAATGCAGTGCTCGGTGTCACCTCACTTTAAGTTAACGACCGTGTACGCGATTGGTAACAAATTGAAAAATTGGAAGGATAATAGTGAAACAAATTAGAAACTAAAAGACCTTTTTTTTACGGAAGCCCCTAATATGGACCTTAAAAATAAGTGTCCATTGGTGGACCTATCCAAATTACCTATTACAGCAGGTTATTATCGTTTTTAAATTAATTTTTTTTGGTGGACCTTTACTTTTTCTTATAGGTTACTCCTTATGTTGGTTTTTAAATTAACATTCATATAGGTTACTCCTTATGTTGCTACATACTCATAGTGTTCAATGCTTAGGTTTATATTGCTGCATAATGTAAATTTTATTGTAAAAAATAAATTAATTTTAGATTTAGCCAAAAATAAAAAGTCAAACACAGTGTTACGCAACTCCTTCATCTTCTTTATACTCATCCTCCCAATTTCATTTCCCCTTCAATTGAATTTTAGACACAAACCATTAACCGTCATCACATAATGAGAAAAAATGAAAATTGAGATGCTACCAAAAATAGAACGTAGAAGGTTCACCGGAGAAGGAGTTGTTTGGTGGCACTGTCACACCGATATCGGAACAGCCACAACATCCGAGCAACAAAGTTTAAAGCTCTATCTTTATGGGTTTTGTTTCACGATCAAATCTATGTCGAACCAGGGCGGAAATTGGTCGTGCGGGTTCAGTGTGGAGAGGGGAAAACGGTGGTGGCTGTAGAAACCAAATTTGGGAGGTTTGCCGGTCAGGTCCATGACGCCAAACAATCGTGTTCCTATTTCCACAAATAAAAGGAAGAAGATAGAAAACACTGATTTTGCATTTGAAATTTTGTATTGCCAAAAATACCCCTCAGTACTTAGTTGAAGGTAATCTGTTGTAGTAGGTCATTTGAAAAGGTTCACTGATGGACTTTAAATTTTGAGGTCCATATTAGAGAGTTCCTTTTTTTACAATAAAAAATAAACTTAATGCAAAGACAAAACTTAATGAACATATATGTTACACAAACACAAAACGTAAAGGACACATGAAGACATTTGACCAACTTTTTAAAAATAAATTATTTTGATTATTTAATGCAAATTTTATATTTTTCAATACCTTAACACATGTCCTAAGCATGACCCTTAAATTTTTTGTGGAAAAGCTTTTTAAAACTAGTCTTTGCACCTCTGTTTGAATTGATGAAAATGGAGCGGAATGAAATGAACCTTTCATTCTATTGTTTGAATATTTTATGATGGAGATAAATTTTATATTGGGAGCTTCTAAGGTGTAGTCAATATTTTGACAATATTGAAAAAGTTATTTGAATAGACCAATAGGAGTAAAGTCTTTATTTGGTCCCACCAAATCATAATTATATGGTGTAGTTCCATAATTGTGTTTCTGTGTATCTTCAGAAATCTAAAAGTGTGAGTTTTCTTTCTCTATCCTAAGATCGAGATTTTGCTCTGATACCAGAGTTTGCAGAGTTTGAGCGGCAGAAATTTTGCGCGTTAGCTGTAAGATAAACGTTGGAGTTCATTCTTCGTGTATTGTACTAAAAGTCTGTAATTAGATAATAGATCTTTTCTTTCTATGAGTCTTGCCTTTATTCTTGGATTAACATAAGGTCTATCCATATATAGCAAGTTTTTTAAGCATTTATATTCGAATTCTAATTTTTGAATTCTTTTTCTATAAACTTTTAGATTTTTTCTTTCTTCAGCTAAGTTCATTACTAGCGCAGGTAGTAAGTGTAACAGGTTGCGGAAGTTTAATTAGATTCTTTTATCTAATTTTTCGAGTTGTAAGGACAACTCTGCTACTGAGCTTTGTAGCTTATTTAAATCTTTTAGTTCTGAGATTTCAAAATCTCTTTTTGGGGGTGCTACCCTAAGGCTTTGGCTTCAAATTAATGGTTTTTCGTCTGTTTCTTCAAACAAATTTTTGTCATCTTCTATTAATGAACAACTCTTTCTTGCCAGGATTTTAAATATAGGTGACTCTAATGTCACTATAGGGGTGAATAATTCATCAATATGAATTATATCTTTTCCTGTAAATTCTATGCTATGATGTGAATTACTTAAAGCATAATTAATTCTATAGCATATTGTAAAAGGATGATTTCCTTTTTTCATAAATTTTGAATCTTCTAATTTGTAATTAAAGATTATGGATCTGTCCAGATCTTTATCCTTTAGGGATAATCCTATTTGTAAGTTTATATCAAACTTAATTTTTCCATATTTTAAATTGCATCTTCCTTGTGCAATTATAGATTGTCTATCATTTGTAATTCTAGAGTCTCTTAGAATTATATTTAACGGTGTATCAATACATTTCATGAAAGTACTTTTGATTAAAACTTGAATGGTTGATATGTGAATATAACCAATTTTATTTCTTTCTTTTTCAGAAAGACTTGAAATTCTTTTTTGAATTTGTGTTCTATCTATGGTAGATATAAAAATATTTCCAGAAGTAGAATCAATTGGAATTGCTTCTTCTCCTATCATTATTCCAAATTTCAAGATATTTTTCCTCAAAAGACGTTCTTTGAATTTTATGGACTTTCTTTTAAAGTTTTCTTCAGCAGTTAGAGATAAATCTGCTTCTTCTATTTTGTGATCTTGTATAACATCAGCAAAATAACTAGATGTTTCTTCAAAAAGTGAGATTTCAGACATAATTTTCAAAATTCTTCTGAATTTTCACTAATATTATCGGGCAGAATATTTAAAGTTTTTATTAGACTATAAATTCGAGAGTTTTTTAGTCTATAATGTACACTTGCAAAGTCTCCATAGAATTGTCCTTGAAAACATTCTATGTATTTAGAATTTTTAGTAAAATTGTTTAACTCAAGAACTAAACATTTTAATTCATGTTCTTCGAAGTCTCCTTCGATAGTTTCTTGAATTTTTTCGAGAAAAACCTTTTCTTGGTAATGATTAAATTTGAATTTGTCTAAAATTATCTTAACCAAATTTGGTTCAGAGATCCTTTTTAGTAAATAAGTTACCTTTTTATCATAGTCTTCCATTAAGACTAATTCTAAGTATATGTGATCAGAACTAGGTTCTGTGTGTTCAATTTCAAAAAAATTTGAAAATAATCTTTGAGTTCTAAAATTCGAACTTTCCATCTGTTATGCAAACAGTATAATATAATAAACAAGTGTTGTGATAATAACAATCATACCTGATATGATTTTCTTTGTTTCTGGTTTTGTTGAACTCTTCGATCCGAAGATGTTTGTGTTGTTTTGGGATATAATCTGTTTGATTATATTGTGTTATGTGGTTGATCCCTCCAGAGTATTACCTCAAGGATCTAGCTCCTCCAGAGTATTACCTCAAGAGCTACTTCTTAGAAATAATTCTAAGGACAGAAGAAAATAATTCTTCAAAAACTAGTTAATAGTTTCGTATTTCTTTCAACTGTAATTTACAATTGAGCTTAGAGCTCTTATTTATAGTGGAGAAGGGCTCACATTAGGTAAACGTCCCTTTCCATGACATTGTACATGCACTCAGAAAAGTGACACGAACTCACACAACAGTGACATGCACTCAGAAAAAGTGATGCGCACTTAAAAAGAAAAACGCACTAAGAAAAACAACAAATAGTTTTTTACATTATTTATCACTAAGTGGTCCCCATCTGACTCAGATGTGATAAGGTACCACTGCACACTTTTTGTCCTACATTGTGGCCAGTTGATCCGTGCTGTTAGCCTCCTTGTCCTCTTGTGCCGACGATTTTTGACAGTTTTTACAGTTATGATTTTTGTAATACTGTAAAAAATATCTACAGCATTCTTCTTGAATTACCCTTGGTAATTTTTCATGACCATCCTTCAGTTGGTCAATTCTTTCTTCAAGTTCTTGGATTGCCTTGATATCTTTTTCTTTTGCTGGTTTTCTGGAATCGCTATACACGATCATTGATGAGTCTTCGTAGATTGTTCTGTAGTTTGTCTGGGATGACAATCTTGAAACTTTCCGACGAAAATTCTTTATCTGATTGACATACATAGCTGGATGCCATTCTGTACTTTCCTTATTCATGACCGGATATTCTTTGTTGGATATCCCAATCTTGATTAAGTATATTGGTTTTGTGACCAGCTCCAAGGTATTTTCATCATACCAAGGATATGTTGAATCGATCTCTAGGAAGATCTCTTTTCCTTTGGCATATAAATTATTGAATTTTTCTGCCAAATTTTGTAGATTTTTTGGAAGAAACTTGAGTTCCCCAAAGGTTTTCTTTGGTTGCTCTTCCAAATATATGGTGTGGATTAAACCATTTTGAAAGAAAGATAGACATGTAGTACTATCTATTCCTGGTAATGTAACTGTCTTGGGACAGCTAAATTTGTTAGCCGGGTAGAAGCATTCAGTGGTGAATTCTTCCACATAATGGTTTAACCATTTCCATCTAAGACTGAATTCCATATAGGTTGGGTCAGTTACCTGGAAATTCTTTTGGTATTCGAGCTGGCGAATTTTGTCAATCGACAGCTTCCTTTTCGACTCCATTGTTGGAGATTTTTGAAGGTTTTTTGCTGTTGTAACTTCCTTGTAGGCTCCGCAAAGTGCCTGTTCAGCTTCCTTCATGGTTTTGTATCCTTTGTGACGCACATTCTTGCCTAAGATGTGCTGCTTTGCTATTGCCCATTTTCTATAGATCCCTTTCATTGAACCATCAAAAATGACATAAGCTTCAAACTTTCCCATCTCATTGTCTACGGGATCACTTGTTTGAACGGTTGTTGATAAACCATTTTTTCTAGCTTCATCTTCTTCCTCGACCTGGTCAGCCCAAGACTTCTTGCTGTCTGAGGTTGTTTCTGAAGATTCTGCTTCTTGTTCTATATTCCAACCACTGGGTACTATTGTTTCAATAGGAATTTTTGAACTTTCTGGGGTTGTATACTTTACATAGTAGTCATATTCTCCAGAAGGTTGTCCTAGGAGGTCCCAGTTTTCTTCTTTTTTAAGAACTTCACTTGAGCCTTTTGCTGATTGATTTTCATCTGTTGTCATTTTTTTGTAAACCTTTGAGTGTTGTAATCATCTCCCCCCTCTCGGTAGAGATTTTTGCTTTTTTGATTTCTAGGGCGACAAGTTGTTCGTCATTTTGCTTGATGTTGTTATGAAGTAGCTTTATGGCTTGCTCCATTCTCTCGTCAGTGTATCTGCAAAACTGTTTTGCTCAGATTTTATATATTGAACATATGGCTCGAATTGTTGTAATTTCATCTGCCATCTTATTAATCTGCCATGTTTATGGTCAGCTTTAATTTTATATCTCCAAAATCCTGTAAGATATTTAGAGTCTGTACGAAGAAGGAATCTTGACGGTAATAAGTCAATCTTCCATTTTTCTAGTATTTTTACACACGCCAGAGTTTCTAGTTCCTGAATATGGTATCTAGATTCTGTATCTGTAAATGTACCAGAAATATATTTACATAACTGTAAATTTTCAGTATCCTTTATCAGGATTTTAGAAGCACTGTAATCAATGCCTTTTTTGGTATCTGTTTCTTCTTTCGAAGTTTCAGATTGTTTTGATTGAAGATCTGATTCTTCAATTTTATATCCTTTCTCATTTAGAGAAAGTTTTGCTTTACCATTGGGTAAGTCTCTCATACAACCTGCCCAGGTTGTTTGTGATGCATCCGTTTATACAATTAAAAAATATTTTATTGTTGGATTGTAGAGTTCGGGTAAAATTTTTATTTTTTCTTTAATGGTTTTAACATTATCAGAATCAACTTTAGTCCAAGACCATGGAACTTTTTCTAAAATTTTCTTTTGCAAATGCTTTCTTTCCTTTGCTAAGTCTTTTAAAAATCCTTCATTAGCAATATAATTTAAACATCCAAGAAATCTTTGGATTTGTTTTCTGTCAGAAAGCTCATTTGGAAAAGCTTGTATTTTTTCTTGGGTATGAGGTGCTAGACTTAGTTCCCCATTTTCTTTTAAAATTAAACCAAGGTATTCTATTTCTTTTTGTAAAATCTTTGATTTCTTTTTTGAAATTATAATACCCTTTTCTTTAATTCTTAAAAGAACAATTTCTAAATCTCGAAGATGTTGTTTTTCATCTCCTTTTGTAAAAATGAGTATGTCATCTATATATGCTAAACATATATGATCCAAACCTGCGAGAGATTTGTCCATAAATCTTTGATATATTGATGGTGCTTGTTTTAGTCCAAAAGGCAAAACATTCCATTCGTAATGTTTTTGAGGTGGACATGAAAAAGCTGTTAATGGTTTTGTTTCTTCTGCTAGTCTTAGTTGATAATAACCAGACTTTGCATCCAAGGAAGAAAACCAATTACATCCTTTTATTTTTTCTAAAATAAAATCTTTTCTAGGTAATTTATAAGAATCTCCGACTGTTGCCAGATTAAGTTTCTTATAATTAATTACCATTCTTCTCTTACCTCTTTTTATTTCGTTGTGGTTTTCGACATAAAAAGCTAGTGCAGAATGTGGACTTGATGAAGGTCTAATAAGGTCTTTATCAAATAAATCTTTACATTCTTGTTGAAATTCTTCAACATCTCTAATAGAATATGGAATTCTATTTGGAACATTTATCTCGTCATTAGGATTTTTTAACTTAATGACTATAAGTTCGTGATTAGTGTTTTTAACACTGTCTAAAGGGTTATCTGAACAGACTTCATCTAACCTTTCTTCTATATTAATATGGAAACTTCTTTCTTCCCATATAGTTCTTAACTCCCTAAGGTTTCCCTTAATAAGGTTTAACATTTCATTTCTAGTAACTATTTTGGTGGTTACTATTTTTCTATTTTTAGGATTTCCCAAATCCTTCCAATGAAGTGATATAGTATCCTTTCTTTGAGTAAAGGGTTCATATAATTTTAAAAAGTTATTTCCTATGATTAGATCTAATCCTGAATCATGGAGGTAGATTGTTGGAATAAAAAATTTATATCCTTCAATTTCTATAGACACGTCTCTAAGGTTAAACCATATCTGATGTTTTGATTTGTCTGCAACTATTATTTCTTTTGGCTTAGTTAATCTTTCCCAATTTCTAGAGATAGATTTTTTCCCAAAACAAAGAGTTGCACCAGTGTCTATATAAGCTAAAAGGTTTCTATTTTTTAGCACTATTTTGATAAATGTAGCACTTGGATTTCCTTTACCAAGTATCTTCTTCGACATCTGAATCTGTCTCTGTACAGTATTATAAATGTCTTCATCGGACTCTATGTCTGATTCTATAGGTTCATATCCCATTGCATATATTACATGTAGGATATTTTTCTTAGGATTTTCCTTTTTAGGGCACTCATTTGCATAGTGACCTTCTTCATGAGATAACCAACATATACATGATTTTTTGCCTTGTGGGCATATTTTCTTCCTAGGGTAAGGTTGTTTTTTCCTAAAGAATTTTTTGTTTCCCTTTTTGAATTTTCTAAAAGGAACCTTCTTAAATTTCTTTTTCTTATAGGGTTTTTGTAACCTTGTTTTTCTGGGTTTCTTCCTAGAGTTGCAACCATAATTTCCTACTTTGTCTTGTAGTTTATTACAACAAAGGGATACTTGAGCTTCTCTTTTGGCTATTTTTTTTACTACACATTTCTTGGAGCCAAATTTTTAGGGTGGTTATTCTTCCTCCTAGAGTATCATCCACTTTTCCTTCTGCTAATGCTGAAGTAAAGAATGTTTTAACTTGAGCTGATACTCTTTCTGGTAACTTGTCATAGAATAGTTCTATCAAGTTTCTGGAAATTCTAGTACTATTATCTATGTTGTAATAATAGTCCTGAAATTCACAAATGAAATTATCTACATAGCACATATTGCAGATTTTTAGGTTAGTTATTTTCCAAAGATTCTGGTCGGAAAATGCTATCTTAGATTGAATGGAGTCCTTCCATCCTTTAAATTATGTTACGAGTAACATATGAATCCAGTCTACTACTAAAGCTCCTGTTAGGGGTATCGTTCCCATAACTTCTGGTGGTAAGGTCGAAATGTATTTGTAAGCATTTCCTCTAGTTTTATATTGTAGGAAGTTGAAAATTTCAATTGGTCCTAAATTTTTAAGGTCTTCATTTAACTGGACTAATACACTATTTGTATTGTACCAATCTCTTAGATCCTTGGCTGTATCGAAACTACAGTCTATGTCTAAAATTCCTTGCCCTTGAAATGGGTTTTGTGTAGGTACATAATAATGGGGTACCTTTTGGAATTTTTGTTTGGTAAATTCTCTTTCGAATTCTGCAGTTCTTTTCGTACCAGATGTTTCTGCTGGTTCGAATTTTATGAAGTGAGGATTTTCATTTTCTTCCTCTACTTCTTCTTCAGAGCTAAAATCATAAATGATTTGGTTTTTCTCTTTTGGTTCTTCGTCAACTACTTGACTTTTTCCTGATATATCTAAAGAGACCATAAATCTTTCCAAATTTTCTAATTGCCTATTAAGGGCTTCTTCTGTATCGTCCATTCTTAAAAGAATTTAGATGGTGGTTTAATTTTTAATTGTGTAGAAACAGAAGTTTCTTCGGGGTTTTCTAGAAGCCTAGTAATATTTTCTATTTCTAGTTCTTTTCCTTTCTCTTCCCCCCCTTGAGAAAATTGAAGGCTTTTGTCTTCTAAGAGTTTTATCATGTATGCTATCATACAAGATATATTATTTAGCTGTGGATTTGTTGTATGAAAGAGGTGAGGAAACTTATGAGTTTCATCTTCTTCATAACAATCAAAGTTTATTCCATTATGAAATTTCCATGTTTCATATGGTTTATATCTTTCTTCTTCAGACTGTAAGGTTTCTAAATAGGATGTTTGTTTTTCTATTCTATCTTGTAAATCAGAGAAGTTATCTAAAACTTTCTGTAATTTACTTGTTAGACTTTCTTCAGTCATCTTGCAATATTCTGAAGCCTTTTTTGAAGAATTTCAGCTAGTTTCTTATATTCTTTAGCTAAATAAAGGTTTCCTGAGTTTCTAAACCAATAGTGTAGTCTCTTAAACCATCTAATTTGGATTTTGTATAGAGCAAGATCAGCTATGTTAGGTTTAAAGTTGATTATTGTATAAATTAATCTTCCACATGGACTTCTTAGGAATTCATTCCCGTGTCGTTTTACTAACATATTATTCATTGGACTAATCTTAATTGCTACGGATTAGCTACCAAATTTTTGCTACTAATTTTGTGCTAATGGGCTGCTTGGTTTCTAGACATTAGATTTGAGATTTGCACATAGAAATTTTTGTGCCTTTGCCACACTAGATCATGACTTTTTTAAAACATTCATTTTGGTGAATGTACCATAGAATTTGCCTTTTATATTTTATCTTTTACCTCTCAAATTGAAGAATAACATAATTGAAGGTAAGTGATGATATTTGATGAAATCAATTTCATTCCATTATTAATTTTAAAATCCAAATTACAATGGAACATTAATTCATTTCACCCCTTTCTATTTCATTCAATCAATTCAAACAATATAGTTGTGCTTAGAAAATATCTCATTAAAAACAAGATTTGAGCTTAATTAATAGTAGATGTCTTAATTATTCGTGAAAATGAATTGTTATTTGACTTATATAACTTATTTATTAATTTAACTTAAAAACTTTTTTTTTTTTTTTTTAAAAACTTTAAAAAGACCATACAATTTCACACATACAATTTTTTTAAATATTGGAACTTGGTAGTCTTAAAACGTAAAAAAGACCATCTTAACATGTGTTATATATTAAAAATAACGATTTTATATTAAATAAATGATGCAAAATATTTACTATTTAAAAAATGAAATGCACAAGTTTCAATAAAATTATATTACTCTAAAAAAAGTTTCTATTAATTTGATTTTCCTCCCCTAATTGTTTAAAAAGTACTCCATCCGGTCTTATATGTAAGAAACAATTGACTTTTTAGATACATTATAAATTTGATGTATCTAGACAATAATATAGTTTAGATACATCAATTTTACAATATATCTAAAAAGTCAATTATTTCTTATATATAAGACTAGAGGGAGTATATGCTTAAAAAACTAACTGCAGTCAAAGACCTAATTAATTGATAAATACTATAAAGTAGATTTTTTATTTTTTATTTTTTATGTTTAATTACGTTTTTGAAGACTTATGTTTAATTAGTTGATTCTCCTTTTGATGTAAAAAAAAAAAAAAACTTCATTATAAAAATAAAATAAAACATAGTCTAGCTAACTTCACTTAACTTTCACACTCCTTGATTGATTTTTAGCCAAATTTGCGCTAATCAATTAAAATAGTAATTAAAATTGTCTTTTAATTTTTTTTCGTGTATATATCCACAGTTTTTTTTAAAATAAAATTGTTTTTTATTTATTTTTTTGAAATGGTTTGACCGAGTCGCCTTTATCTCATAGAAGAGTTTGAATGTGCCACTTATGGGTCTGGTTATTGTCCATAAGCCCATGCTTATGGACCATCCATAAATTGCTATGCGCGCCCCCCAGATTGCTACGCGTGCCCCCCAACTGCTACCCCCCCCCCCCAATTGCTACGCGCGCCCCCCATTTTCTAGCGCATCCCCCCCCCCCCCCCTTTTTTTAATTTTTTTTTTTATTTTTTTTAGATTTCTAGTGCACCCCTCAGATTTTTTTATCACGCTTTTAATTTTGATTGATTGAATTTTATTTTATTTTATTGATTAGGGATAAATTTCAGAGTATTATGTATGGTTAATTATTTTAGTAGTTAGTTTTAAACTAAAATCATGCCAAAACCATTTCTGCTGTAGAATGGTTTCAAAGATGTGTACTCCAAAACCATTTGTGCTGTGGAATGGTTTCAGAGACCTGTACTCCAAAACTATTTAATGTACTTAATTATGTCAAAATCATTTTAATAACTCCAAACTTAATTTACTTAATGTACTTAATTTTTTTCCCTCCTCCAAACTTCTAGCGCACCCCCCCAAATTTCTAGCGTGCCTCCCGTTTCCAATTAAATAATAACTTTTGTTCCTTTGAAGTATATATTATTAGAATCCATTTTTAATTAATTTTCGTCATACACCTCCTCGAAGCCCAACATAATAACCAATGGTTCATGTATATATAAAGCATGCTTGTCAAACATACAATTTAATTTTAAGTTTTATCAATCACAGTCACAATATAAATAAAATCTCATACATTATGAAACCAAATAACAAGACTAATGGTTTCAGTGTATAATGTTATGACACCATTTAATTAGAATAATGGTTTAAATGGTGTCATTGTATAAACTTTTTAACTAGACTAATGGTTTCAGTGTATAACAGTATGAAACCATTTAACTAGACAAATAGTTTCAATGTATAACATTTTGAAACCAATTAACAAGACTAATGGTTTCAGTGTATAATGCTATGACACCATTTAACTAGAATAATGGTTTCAGTGTATAAACTTTTTAACTAGACTAATGGTTTCAGTGTATAACAGTATGAAACCATTTAACTAGACAAATGGTTTCAATGTATAACATCTTGAAACCAATTAACAAAACTAATGGTTTAAGATTATAAACTTTTTAACTAGACTAATGGTTTCAGTGTATAACATTATGAAACTATTTAACAAGACTAATGGTTTCAGTGTATAACATCTTGAAACCAATTAACAAGACTAATGGTTTCAGTGTATAACATTTTGGACAAAATAAGCCCTCCAAAACATATTTAACCCTTAATAAAAATTGTGAAATAAATTAAATTTTTAAGAAGATATAAAACCAGAGAGAGTGAGGTATCCCCAACCTTTCCAAATAATTCAAAATACCCTAAATAAAAATTTGGGAAAATTTTATTAATACCTGATATTTATAAAAGCATATTTACCTCATTTAATTAACTAAAAATAGTTCCAGGTCTCAGAAAAATACCTAACTAGTCCCAAAATTCTCAGAATATTATTTACTATTTTTCTGTAAAAAAATTAAAAAAATTTGGAGTCTCCTTGGCACCGCACGCGTCTCCAGTGAGAGTGGGCGTGGAGGCGCATCACTGTTCATCATCCTCCTCACCCATTTTCTGCAGAAACGGGTCGCGTCGACCCGGTTCGTCGACCCAGTTCGTTCTCCCTCAATAATCAACGAAACTCGACGTTCTTTATACTGCTTTGATCGTCGTTCGATTTTATGAATGTTTTCGGTATTAGTTTTCGAAATCGGTGATCGAATCGCATATAAAATGTGGCCGGAATTGTGCAAGCAAAAATAGGAAGTTCTTCAATTATGATTATTACACATGTAAAATCATCTGATGGCTGTGAATGACTTATGCACCGTCCATAAAGATTTGGCTTATGGACAATAACTTTTGCCGCCACTTATCATTCTGTTACAAAATCCTAATATTTAGGATTTGTATATAAGATAAAATAAAAATCTAAGATTAACTCTATCATTTATCTAAAATTTGTTGAATTTGACTACAACTATGACTCTTGTTAGTTATAAATAGCCAAGTACAAAGACTCACTCATTTGTATTCAAAATCATCTTCCATTTAATATTTGCTAAATAAAATTACAATGGATTTTGGAAAAGAGTTCCTTTACCACAATGAAAGAGAACTATATGAAATCTTGGTGATCAACCTTTCAAGAGATCCAATGGAGTCAATGAAACTTCTTGCATTGTGGCTATGGTTGGAAGAAGTTGGATATGGTAACGTGGTCAACAAGATATATTCTTCACCATCATATAGTATTATCAATGAACTTGCCGATGAAGGTGTTACTTGCCTTAATTGTATCAACACAAGTATGATACATTCATCATTTGAATTTAATGATGATGACATTCCTCAAATGTGTTGCCTTAATATGAACAAAGAAATATCTCTCAAGATGTTATATGAAAATAAGGTTTTGGCTAAACAAGGAGTGGATATGATGTTAAAGAACGTGTGCATGATGGCATTGGGAGATATCATGGATCAAGTTAATATGGAGATTATTGGTGATGATGAGAAGTGTAACAATGTCAATCAAATCTCTACTCTAGTTTGATTTTTTTTTTTAGCCAGTTAATTATTGATTTTTTGTTTTGAATGTTTTTGGATTGTTATCACAAACTAGTTTGATCTTTTTATAATTATTCTGTGTTGCTCAACTAGTTGCTAAAGTGAGGTACATATTAATGGTTTTTGGGTTCATTGCTTCTTTTCTTGATAAAGCTATCATTAATGTATATTGTATCTAATTTATTGTAAGTGAATGTCAAAAAATAAATAAATTTGTGCCGGCCCTAATTTTCTTTAAAACCCATATTTAACTCTAACTCGCTAGAAAAAAATATTTTTGGATCGTTCTTTAAATTGGAATCACTCGTGTATTTCTTTGTCCTCTTTTTTAATTCAACTAAGTGGTTCTCCCATATATTAAGTTTTTATTTTGTGAGTTCGTTGTCTCAATTAATGTGTCGTTAGTTGATTTTTCGTCTTGGTGCGATGATCCATTAGGTTTTCATCTTGGCGCGTTGAATCTTTGATTTTTTTATTGTGTTGCGTTGTTCATTTGATTTAGATTGACAAAACAACTTTGATCATTACATATGGAGACATGAATCTTCTAATTGCTTCAATAAATGTATAGGTTTTTAACGTTACAAATATGGAGACGTGGATATATGATCTAATTACTTTTATTTATTAAATTATTTTTTATAGACATGAGTTGGTCGATCTTTGTGATTAGCTTTGGATGTTTTGAGGTTAACATATTTATTTATCCTTTTCGATTTTAACATTCTGAATCGATGCTACTATTATTTTATGAATTCTACCAATTTAAAAGAAGGAAAATGCTAAATAGTGCACCCGGTGCACTAGTTAAGCATATTAATATAGAAATAATTTCTTGGAACTTGTGCATTTAATGTAAAAAGTTGTGTTTTTAGCATTAACTTTATCTTTTTATTTCTTTTTTTATTATGCTTTATTATTTTATTTTTTAAAAAAAGAATGAATATCATTACTCTATTTATTTTTTGTAAAAAGGAAAGAAAAGAAAAATTACATAGGAAGAAGTTTTCAAATTAATTTGGATGTGGGTTGAGTTGGGTTGGTCCTAAACCTCTTTTTGTCTAATTCAAACTCCAATTGCGACAAAACAGAGTAAAGGACTTTCAATTTTTTCAAAAAAGAGTAAAGGACTTTCAAGTCAAAATAATTAAATAACATAATAAATTCCCAAAATAAAAATTCACACTCCCCTAAAACAAAAACATAAACACAAAACTTAACCATCCCAAAGTCAAATAAAAACATAAACAGTTGTAACCAATCTTCAAAGATATCATTTATGTGCAATCGTAATTGAGATTTAGTTAAGGGTTAACTTCTTTCAACAAATATTTTTTTATATATATTGGCCGGATATCGAATTCAGACCAAATGATTAAAGATCCAAATATCTACCGTCTGTCCCACACTACACATGATATGGAATTTGTCAAAGTATCACTAAATATAGATCCTGATTCAACTAACTCCATATATGACAAGTAAGGTTTAAAATAAATTTTATTATAAGAGAAAATTTTTGTGTGAATATATATGGGGCTTTTATATTTAATGAAAATTAGTTTATTATTTCATCTAGTCATTTTTATAAGAGATAATTACTAAATAAAAATTGTTATATCTAATTTAAAATATGGTCTAGATATATTAATTTTTGTTGACCTAATTCTCTCTTATAAAAAGAATCCGAAAAAGTACTTAATATTGAAAGGCTATTTAATTACACCAAGCGTCAGTGTCGAACACTAACTCGTATCTGATACTGAGACACGCCTAATCGAGAAATGTCCTCGATTCACAACAAATGATAATTACTTCATATAGAGTGACTGCATATGATATTTCCTGGAAATCATATATTAATTTTTAGGTCCTGTTATTATTACATGTATGTATAACAAAGTGATCACATAGCACTTATTAATGTGTAGGAACAAAACCTACAAAAGTGCTAATTATTCCAAATACATAAATACTAATGAAACATGTTAATTAATAATTAAACACTGTCCTTAATAGCAGTACTGTAACCACTCTGTCCATCATTGAACCTATCCCAAATCATGACACCACCATATTTAGCAGAACCCTTAATAGAAGGAAGAACTTGAGAAATCAAAACATCAGAAGGAATAAAACCGCCACTTGGAGCAGCAGCATCATTAGCAGGAACACCTAAAAACACTTGTTTAGCTTGACTTGAAGTCCATTGATTCCAAGCATTAAGAAGATTAGCAGTGTTACCACTTGAGTATTGACATTGAGGATTATTATAAAACTGAACCCAAACATAATCAAATAAACCAGTTTGAATAGCTGAATCCAAATGAGCATCAGGGTAAGGACATTGTGGTGCTGCAGACAAATAAATTTGCTTTTGTGATTGTGAACTAAAACCATTTAGTGCTCTTGCAAGATCATCAAAATGTTCACCACCAGCTTCAATATCAAAATCAATTCCATCCAAAACAGCATCACCTAATGGTCTTGAAGTTGACGTGCCACCCAAGAAATTGTCCCATAGGTAATTTGCTACTTGTGTGGCATCATCAGCTGATGATAGAGAGTAGCTTCCGGCGCCGCCTCCGAGAGAGAGCAAAACTTTGATGCCTTTGGCTTGACAAGCTTGGATTTGACTGCTGAATATTGCGCAACCGTTTGAGGCTGGATTACAATGGCCAGCAAGGTTTAGTGTTGGAGTTTGGCCATTGCCAAAAGTGGATAGAAAAGCTATGTTTACAAATTGGTAGTTGTTTGTGTTGCAAGCATCTTCTAAGGAACCTTCACCACCATTTTGGCCCCAATAGACTGCAATTCCTGCAGCAGATGAGGATTTGAATAGGGAAATGAGGAACAAAGGGAATAACAGGATTGAAACTTGTTTGAAGGATGCCATGTTTGTTTGTATTTTTTGAGGTTATTGTTTGGTTGTGTTGTGTTGAAAATGTAGATAGATGCATGGCATTTTATAGATGGTGGAGGGTATGTAAATACAAAGTTAGGGGATGAAATTTTGAGAACCGTGTTATGCACGTTGGTATGAAGCTGGCTGCATTCATTCACAGGGTAGAAAAATAAGAAGCATGAATTTCAACAATTTGGATCTCTCTAGAAAATTTTAAGTTGTCATTAATATCTTAATTATTTCATTTTTTTATGATACATAATTATATTAGTTCGACACTTAATATGAACACGTCTTTCGACCAAAATTTGAATCTTAGTTCGTTATATTGTTAAAGATTAGTCATTTTCACTACATCTGGCCGCATTAGTTGTTTGGTTGAATTTTTTTTATTCACATCAAAGAGTATAAATTTGGTTAGATCACCGATGAAAATTTGTTAAAATATAGTTAAATTGTAAGGGTTTTAAGTTAAAATATGAATTTTGTTGAGTTGGGTTGTCGGCTCACCCGCACTAGTGAACGCCTCAATTTTTTTTATAAGAATCACTATAATTTTATTAATATTTTTCCTCTAAATTTGATAATTAACTCGTTGAATTTTGATCATCAATCAAGTGAACTAAACTTTAAACTTAAAATTAAAACCAATAAATCAATGAGCTAAATCGAAGCTACAAGTAGGTCAAATAACTTAATATACTACACGCTTTTTTGTCGCACTCCCACAATAACTCTATAGACTATTCCCATAGGTTCACACCTTTGGATCAACTATGATAATCTCTTCTCAACTATGTTTTGTGGGGATCAAACATTGATTCGCCTCCACAAGCTTAACCAACCGAATCACGCTCATTAAATAATTCGTTAAGTGTTTGGTTCTCAAGATTTCAGTATAATGATAAAAGTTTGGGTCTTTGCTAACCAGTGTTTCCGGGACACTTTTTAAGCTTTCTATTAAAAGTAATTATTTATGTAAAAAGTAAAACATTCTAATTTCCAATGCGTTAACTTCATATATTCCAATAAAAGTTTACTAAAACTTACTATTTAAGATGCTTAAAGAGTGCTTCAGAGCACTTGTTAGTATTTTCCTAAAAGTTTAACTTGATAATACTAAGAGATAAAACTCAAATTTCATACTATCAAACAATTGTAAAATTCTCATTACTTTTACCGTTATTGATGATCTAAACATTATTAACTTGAAAATTTGTATGGTTTTGATTTTGAAGGTGATTCAAAACGTGCATTTTGGATACAAATTAAAATGAGTTTTTAATTCCTCCTCTCCTAGCTAATTAGGGATAAACGCGTATAATCAATTACCCGTAATATGCGGGGAACAGATTGAGTTTAATTAATCATCTACTACCATATAACACCAATAGGTTGTTTGTTTGTTTTAGTTTCTCAAGTTAATGCAGCCTTTTCATTGTCAAATAATTAATTATTAACATGACAATTCTTGGACGTTATTGACTATTTCTATTGAATTGGTCTTTTAAATCCATTCATTGGGCATCATATATCCAAACCTCCCTAATAAAAAATACATATCCTTGTACCAAAAATAAAAAAAAATAAAAAAAATATCCAAATCACAGTACTTCTTTTAGCTTTTAACATTAGTATTTTTTTTAAAAATTTCGTTTATTAATTAGTTTATTGACCAAACTCACACATTTTAAGATTTTATTTGCAAGTTAGGAGGGGAAGGGGGAAGGAATGTGAGGGCTTTGAGGAAAAAATAGAGGTGTATATATCTTTAAAGAATTCATATAAACCTCTAAAAACTTCCTCAAAAGCAATTTTTAAGTCCTTCAAATTAAAAGAATTTTGTATTATAAAAGAAATGAATCTTAAAGTTTACTTCACCCAAAATCATCAATTCTTTTCACTACCTCCTTCCTTTTTTTTTTTATCAAAACTCTCCCCTCCCTTTTCCTCTAAACTCACATAATAAAATCTAAGTCTGAAGAAATAGAAAATCCCAAATTTAAATCTTAATCTCTACAAATCAGTGTCCTTGCAACTATCACTTGAGCTATATATGCAAGACTTGCATACTACTTTGTATTGATTGAAATTTAATGTGAATTCCATGAAGTATGTGGAGGGGTTTATGAAATGAAATATATTTAAATTTCAACCGATAGAAAATTAACTTTCGAGAAAAAATTTGTCTTTGAAAATATCATTTAAGGCTTGTTTAAAAAAAAGTTTAGAGAAAAATAACATATTTCAATTATATTAAAAAACTAACAAAGAAGATTATAATTATATTTCTTTAATATTGTCAAAAAATAGTTATATTTCATAAAAGCTATGGGCCACCCAGTCAAAAAAGAATGTATAAAAATTGCTCTTTTGGCATCCTATATTGCTTTCAACTCCTTCAAATTCATAAAATTATACTCTTTAGATCATTTCGAAATGTAGGTTTCAAACACGTATGATTTTAAAACGTAGGTTTCAAAATAATAGTTTTTTTTATCTTTTAATTTCGAAGTTAGATTCCAAAATTTTGGGTGTTTGTACCCTACTATTCGAAATCTGTTTGTATTCTAGGATTCAAAATAAGTTTGTATCTTGAGATCCGAAATATGTATTTAAAATGTAGGTTCCAAAACCGCCTATTTCCGGATCATAAGTTCCAAATGAATCTTGGTCCAAATTGAGGATATTTTAAGTTTTTGGGGAGTCTGAGAGCATTTTAGGGAGTCTAAAGAGCAATTTTTAATATGTACAGGCCTTATGTTTGAGCCCAGCAGGAAAAACATCCGGACCATAAAACAGAAAATTTTATTTTATACTCCCCATTTACACTCATACTCCCTCTAAACATGTAAAATACCCAAAACGCCGTTCATTCAAAATCATGTACCTCCCCTCTAGAGCTAACCCTCTCTCCCACCCAACATAGAGTTTTAAAAGTTCCATTATGTGATTTTTGAAAAATAAAATAGAGTTTTAATATGTCAGAATGAAGGATGTTTTAGTGTATTCATGTGTTCTAAGGAGTAGGAGTATAAATGTCGAGGTTTGTGAAGTAAAATTTTCTATAAAACAATGTCCAATTACCACACTTCAACAACGTTCAACTGGACTATCGGCACAATGTGAGCCTGTTAGGCCTAATTTTTAGTATCCATGTGAAATGAATATTTGATTGTTGGTCCAACTAAATGGAATGCCAAATAAATATAAATTGGTATTTTTGTTAAGTTATTTGATTGTTTCAATATTTTTCGGTGTCAGCGAAGTTAAGTTATTCGAAGCTAAAAACGGCGTCGTTCGAAGGAATTGGACTTAAACAAGCCCAAGAAGAAAATCAGCGAATCGAAGTTCAGCGCGCGAAGCAGGATTGAAGTTCGAAATCAACGGTTCGAAATGAAGGAACGTGGGACGCGTGGAGCAATCCGAAGCGTCAAATCGAAGCGGCAGTTTTGCCCGTTTCGAAGTATTTAGTATAGTTTCTTTGTTTAGAATAGGGGTCACAAATTATTTACAAACTTTCCTACTAAAATTCTGAGTATTCAAGCGATCGAAAGAAAGGAATTGCGAGGAATAATGTATGTTTGTACACCGTTTTTATTGTAATTGCTTTATCATTTATGCAATTTACTTTTCCTGCACTTTTATCTTTTTTAAGCATCAAAATACTTCTGTTTTCGAGGCGATTCGAAACAGTTTAGTGTTAATTTCGAATTAAAAGACTAAATTGATAAATGTTTGTTGATTTTCGACGAACACAGTAAAAAAAACTTTCTCAAAAACAAGCATAAAATTGTTCTGAGATTACTAGTCGATTTCGTAAGTCTTAAAATACTTAGACTAGCGCTTGTTTACCAAATTTCACAGTAAACAGAGCCCAACTAATGTTTTATCACCGAGCCAACTTTGAATTTCAACGAAGACAAAGGAAGAAATCGAAAGATTGATCAATCTGGACAAACTCCGTTTAAATTGACCAATACAATAAGAGGTGAAAACAAAATTCTAAGGACTTTTGAGAATATAAGGAGGCAAAATGATAAATTTACATTTCTTAATATGCTTAATTTAGTCCACATTTGATGTCACATGGAGTATATTTAAGTGAGTTCAGCGGGGCGGGCTAATTAAAGAAGTCGAGCTCAAAACTTCGGATTGGGACTGTTTTGTCACTCCTTCATAATTTAGTCCACATTTGATGTCAGATGATTTAGGGTTTCATTAATTGGACCTCTATGACAATGAGCTTGACTTGATACCTATGGCTGATATTAATTAGAAGACTAAAGAGTCAAATTGTTGAAATTTCATACTTGTTAGTCTTCTTCCTTATGAGTGAATGCCACGTTCCCAATTTCAGACCAACGTACACAACACGGTTCCCATAATTTCTACTCCCAAATTTGTATTTACATACCCTCCAACACCTATTAAATGCCATGCATCTATCTACATTTTCAACACAGCACAACCAACCAACCACAAACCTCAAAAAACAAACAAACATGGCAACCTTCAAACAACTTTCAATCCTGTTATTCCCTCTGTTGCTAATTTCCCTATTCAAATCCTCTCATGCTACAGGAATTGCCGTCTATTGGGGCCAAAATGGTGGTGAAGGTTCCTTAGAAGATACTTGCAACACAAACAACTACCAATTTGTAAACATAGCTTTTCTGTCCACTTTTGGCAATAGCCAAAAACCACAACTAAACCTTGCTGGCCATTGTAATCCAGCTATAATAAACAGTTGTGCAAAGTTTAGTAGCGAAATCAAAACTTGCCAAAGCAAAGGAATCAAAGTGTTACTCTCTCTTGGAGGTGACCCAAGCGCCGGAAGCTACTCTCTTAGCTCGACCGCTGAAGCCACCAACCTAGCAAATTACCTGTGGGACAATTTCTTGGGTGGCACGTCAACTTCAAGACCATTAGGTGATGCTGTTTTGGATGGAATTGATTTTGATATTGAAGCTGGTGGTGAACATTATGATGAACTTGCAAGAGCACTTAATGGTTTTAGTCTACAATCACAAAAGAAAATTTACTTGTCTGCAGCACCACAATGTCCTTACCCTGATGCTCATTTGAATTCAGCTATTCAAACTGGTTTATTTGATTATGTTTGGGTTCAGTTTTATAATAATGCTCAATGTCAATACACAAGTGGAAACACTGCTAATCTTGTTAATGCTTGGAATCAATGGACTTCAAGTCAAGCTAAACAAGTGTTTCTAGGTATTCCTGCTAATGATAAAGCTAGTGGTTTTATTCCTTCTGATGATTTGAAGTCTCAAGTTCTTCCTGCTATTAGGGGTTCTGATAAATATGGTGGAGTCATGATTTGGAATAGATTCTTTGATGGACAACGTGGATATAGTAATGATATTAAGGGCAGTGTTTAATTAGCTAGTTTAATTTCTAGTATGTATATGTATTTGGAATAAGTAGCATGTTCAGTAGGTTTTGTTCCTACATATTAAGAGATGCTATGTGATCACTTTGATTATACTGCAGAACTCAAAGTGCAATGAAATGTGCATGTGTAAGATGGTGTGGGTCTGATATTTTAATTAAACACATAAAATCTTCAAATCAGTAAAATAAGCAGATAAAGAACAATAACCTTGTTTGATTGAATGTAGGTCATTGAGTAAATCAGAAAACATAAAATGATTGTCTTTGGTGAATTGATCAGAGAGATTCATCCAAAGTTCCAAAGCAGTGTTAAAGCAAATCACACTTTGTGAAATGTGAGGAGAAAGGGTTCCAGTTATCTAAGAGAGAACCATGTTGTTACATCTTTTCCAAAGTTCGAAATCAGGAGGATCAATGGAGGCGGTTAAGATAAAGAACCAACGATAAAAGAAACCTTGTTTTTGAAAGAGGGCTCTCTTCGTAGATTTTCTCCAAACGTAGTAGTTGTTGTCGTTCAAAGGTTGAATACGGACTCCAAAGATTTTGTGAAGGATCCTGCACAGAAGAAGGTACATAAAGAGTGTTGATGTTCACTTCCCGAATCGGAATGATTTTCACCTTCCATAACTAATAACATAACTAGTCAAGAGATCAACTAACTAGTCATAGTAGGAGCTAATAATACTATCTTAAGACCAGATTATAGTTATACAGTTTTAGTGTTCTAGGTGAGGATTGGTCATCAAGGCTTATTTTACATTAGAATTTTGTCAAGCATTTCAGACAAGTCCCTCAAAAAATAGTTTGATCAAGTTTTGGTGTCAAAGACAACCATATCCACATTATAAATTGTAAAGTGTCAATCTGAAATGTTGTACAATAGTTAACATTCATCGGTAATTTGTAAAGTGTGAAACTTGCTCATACCTCATCCTATAAATTGTACATTAGAATTCCTTTGCACCATTTTCTTCTAGGTTGCTCCAATTCCTTTCTTACTTCTTAGGCCTCAGTGTTTGTCCAAAAATATAATAATACATGTTATATCCTACATATATTTACACTTCATTCGCTTTTAGACAATCCTATATAAACAATAAACATTTTCATCTTTAATGAGCCTCTGCAGATTGAAAATGAGACCAATATTCTTTGACAAGCTTTCCAAACAAAGATCCTTCTCTCTTCATCAACTTCATTGGCTCGTCATACTCTACCAGTTTTCCTGAAAATTTCATAACACATTTTATTTTCTCAGAACAAAATAACAAAATAATCAAAAGTTGAACCCTGTGAGCTACTTACCATCACTGATGGAAAGAACCTTGGTGCAATCCATGACAGTTGGTATCCTGTGAGCTACCGTGATTACCGTACAATCAGCAAATTCAGTCCTAATGGTTTTCTGCAGAATCAAGTCAGTTGCATTATCAATTGACGCGGTCGCTTCATCGAGCACCAATACACGACTTCTTCTCAGCAAAGCACGTCCCAAACAGAATAACTGACGTTGTCCCATGCTCCAATTTGCACCATCTTCAACAACTGTATAACAATTTGTTACATTAGTATCTACTATCTAGAACTATTGTTTGGATAAACAACTTAAGAACTTATAGCATAAGCGCTTATCATAAAGTGCTTACGTATAAGCTATTTCTACAACAAAGATAAAATAAAGTCAAATTGTTTTCATAAGCTATAATCTGTGTTTATAACTATTTTGGAGAGCATATGGAAATAAGTCGAAAACAACTTATAGACATGTCATAAGTTATTTCCATGAGTTCTTCCAAACATTCTCACAAGTGCTTATGTCAGTAGATAAGTTCAAATAAGCCAATCTAAGCAGACATCTAGGTGGGAATTGATCACTGCAAAATTGTGATAGTACCTGATGAGTCTAAACCACCTTCTTTTTCTTGAACAGCCTCTTGCAACTGACACTTCCCAAGAACCTTTGCAAAGAAACCACAAATCCACAATTATTCTATATTAATGATTGGAACTTGGAAATAGAGATAATTAAACAAACAGAAAAGAAAAATCTCCGTGTTGTTATTAACTAAATGATGAGAGAAAAAAAACTTGGCACAGGTATTAGTATTACCTCCCATATATCTTGATCAGAGTGTTGAGATAAGGGATCCAAATTGTATCTGACTGTTCCATTAAAAAGAGTAGGGTCCTGAGGTATAATACCAAAACGTGACCTCAAATCATGAAGTCCAATGGAACTAATGTCAATGCCATCAACAATGATTTTTCCACCTGCTGGCTCTACTAAACGAAATAAAGCGCCAATAAGAGTGGTCTTGCCACTTCCGGTGCGACCAACTATACCGATTTTGTGTCCTCCTTCAAATGTACATGTGATTCCGCGGAGTACTAGTGGCGCATCAGGCCTGTACCGTATCTGTTTTGACATCAACAAACAAATCATGAGTTTCAGTTAAAATTCCCATTTTGAAGAGGAAAGTTGTGCAAGGAGTTTCAGAATAATAATAAATACCTGAAGTTCCTTTATTTCTACTCTTCCAACAACTGGCCAATTCGGCGGAGGACGATTTCCTTCTATTACTTCTGGGGCCTCACTTGGTACATGCGTATATTGATTTAGTCTCTCCACTGATATTATGTAATTAGCTATATTGCATTGATTTTGAATTGAAAATACTAAGGAAGCGTTAAGTGAAAGGCCATAAGAGAGAGCCATGCCAATAAATCCTGAAATAACATCATATGTTGAAATTTTAATACGTGCATAAGACAAAGAAATAAAAAGGACAGTCTAAATACAATAATAGAAGAAGTCTCACCAGAGGAGAATGTTCCGGGTGGAAGTACAACCATGGAAAGTGCAGCAGATGCAAGAACAACTGCACTGACTGTTTCTAACCGTTGAATCAACCACTCATTTGCAGAAAAACTATGAAAGAAAGGAGTAGCATTGATATCAATTAGATCAAAGTTCTTTACAAAAAAACGATCTTCCTCTTCAAAGGCCCTTATTGTCACAGCTCCGGCAACAGATTCAGCTAGATGGTTAGCCACAAAGGATTTTGTTGTGCCATTCATCCGCATCAACTCTTTTGCTGTGGCAAAGTAGTATCTCTGCATGGAAAAATAAATTTAACTTTTCAACAAGCACATTTTAAATCTATGAAAGATGATTATAAATATTAATGTTAAAATAGAAAATCAAATCATCACTATGATTTAATTCAAAGAATTTGTTCATTACCTGCAAGCGCAGTGCGAAATAAATCATTGGTATGGAGACAAATAAGACTTGCCAAGTAACTACCGCTAAAACAGTTAGACTAGCATAACAATTCGAAGTAGCCGCGACAGCGAAAAGAAGACCAAATGGAACATCAAGATCAACAATGCTGAGATCAGAAGAGACCTAAATAATGAAATAATATTCAAAACATAAGTATTTCCGGTTCATTACTTTAACTTAGATGAAAATTCAGAAAAAAGAAAAGAACGTATAGAATGCTTACCCTACTAAGTATCCGTCCTAAAGGCGTGGAATCATAAAACGACATAGGTGCACGAAATAGGGAGTTTAGTAGCTGTAAAAACAAAGATTTTGAAGATTGAAGACCCAAAGCAACTGTAAAAAGACTCCGCGTCAATAAGAAAATTGTTGAAGTAACTCCAATCGACAAGTAAACTAGAATCAATTTCAATGTGCTGACTTTGGGATTGTCAACATTAGCAGCCATCCACGAGTTTTGCAATACATTACCAATCACAAATATAATCTGTGAAAGCATAGCCACCGAGAAGTATATGTATCCTTTGTTCTGACTTAGATACTGTAAGTAAGGCTTAAACCCTTGGTCTCCTATCTCTCTCTCTTCTTGCTTAATCAATTGATCGCCTTTTGGTGCTTCAAATTGCTTTTCCTTCTCAACATATGTTTTTCTAATCTCTTTCACGGAATTTGAATTTCTTTCAGAAGAAGTAACGTCCATAAGCCGGTCAGAACCAGCAGTCTCTTTGTGAGCATTCACAAGATCCTGAAAATCTTTGCTTGATGTCAACAAATCTTGATAAGGAGCAGCTTGTAGGATTTCCCCATCTGACATCAACTGTACCGAAAAATCATCGTGTCCATGCATAATTTTCAGTTATCCGAAGATTAAAAATAATCTTTGATTTGAATGCATTACAAAAGTTACAACTATTGATTACATGAAGAAAAAGAGAAAAGGAAAGAACAAGGACATAAACATATTCAAAGATGTATCAAATTACCAAAACAAAATCAAATGCTGGAAGGAAGTCAACTTGATGGGTCACAAGCAAGACTGTCTTCTCAGCAAGTCCTTCCATAATGTATTCCTGTCAAGTTAATAGAGTCATAATCGTAAGAAACTAATTTATTAAAAGTGTGTATGTGTAGGAAGGAAGGATGTGATTACAATATTTGAAGAAAGGATGTTGTGATTACATTAAACAAATTTGTGGCAGTATGTGCATCAACGGCACTGAAAGGATCATCCAAGAGATATATATCAGCATTCTGATAAAGAGCACGGGCAAGTTGAATTCGCTGCTTCTGACCTCCACTCAAGTTAACCCCTCTTTCGCCTATTTCAGTGAGATCGCCGTGGGGAAACAGCTCAAGATCTTTAACTAGTGAAGACCTGTGAAGCGTTTCCTGATAATTTTGAGCATCCATAGGTGATCCAAACAATATATTATCCCTTACTGAACCTGTTTGTATCCATGCTGTTTGAGAAACATAGGCAAACTTCCCATAAACATCAATCTGTAATTCAGAAAAAATAATCAGATACCTTTTTAATATTACAACTCAAATGAAAGACAGAAAGTTGAATTTACATGCTAAGTGATAGTATAGAACAACATGTAGAAAATGGAAATGCCTCAAAGTTATAACTAATGAAAGTATGACAAAATTTATATAACTAAAAAAGAAGGAATAAAATCTTACTTTCCCTTGAGTGTTAGGAACTTCTCTGAGAATTGCTGCTAAAAGAGTTGATTTGCCTGAGCCAACCTCTCCACAAATTGCGACCTTTTGTCCAGGTCTAACTTCCAAATTAACATTTCTCAATGTTGACTTTGACACATTACTATCTTCCCATGAAAAGTCAGCAGATTTGATTGAAATTGAGCCTCTCATATTGCCTTCTGAACACCTCTTCCTAACATTTTCACTCTGCAGTTCGGGTGCCTCAAGGAATTTTAGAATCCGAGTAAATGCAACTTTTGCCTGAATGGCCACTCCAATAACATCAGGGATGGTCCTAATCGGATCTTGAACGAGGCGTAAAGTTGCCACAAAAGTGAAAACATTATTTGCATGCAAAGGAACATTAAGAAAATAACAAGCTCCAAACGACGCAGCAGAGACCAAAACTGGTGATGACCAAAAGAGAAAAGTGTTGTATGCCCTTCTCAGTTGTACTGCAGACAACCATTTAAGCTCCTCATTCCTTAATCTTTCAATACAATTTTTAAAGCTGGTTTCCCATGCATACAATTTCAGAACCTTCATATTCACAAGCGCCTCAGAAGTAGCCTTCAATCTCTCATCTTGTGCAACCATAAGTTTGCTTTGAAACTTGTGTTGTAACTTTGCAAGTGGAGTATTACAAAGTACTGTGATAACTATCACTGTCAAGGAAGCTATTGTAGCCAGTCCAATGGCACGATAAAGTATTACTAATGAGATACATAGCTGGAAGCTAGTTGTCCACGTTTGGTGAAACCAGTAAGGAAATTCTCCAATTCTATACGCATCCACAGTCACATAATTCATTATCTCACCACTAGAATGCATCAATCTAGCAGAATTAGATAACCTCAGTTGCTTTTTATAAACGGCTGCAGTTAGAAGTGACCTAATTTTGAGACCGATTAGTCTCGAGCGGAAATACCACTGCCTTTGTGATAGAGATTCTATATTTTTTATAAAGAAAAGTGCTATGGCCAATACAAAACCTTCATATTTGAAACTCTCATTACCCTCAGCGACTAATATAAAGGAATTCAGAAGTAAAGGTCCAGAAGAAAGTGCAAGTACCTTGAGCAATGCAAAGAACCCAGATATCAAAATTTCTCTCCAGTGGCATAAAACTATTGCCTTCAAAACAGATGGTTGTGAGGACGGATCCTTCTGTTTCTGCTTGTTTAATTGCTCTAGAAACATCGAATAACAACTTTCTGCTCTATCTTCCTCCCCCAACTTCGGGACATCTTCGTCCTGAAGAGTTTTCTCTTTACCTGTCTTCATTAATGAATTCATCCACCAAAATGACATCCTACTGAAGAATCCAGCTTTGGCAAATAGCGTCACATGACTAACAGAATCATTTTTATTCAACTCGCCGTTTAAAGGGGCATAAAGGCTTTCATCAATTTCTCTGTCAGCGTCGCTATACCTTGATTCCTTGTATGTGCATAGTAGCAATACAATTGCCACAGGAAAAGATAGAACATCTAATGCTACCTTGAGTGACAGTTGCATCTTACTAATTGCATAAAACAAGGATATGGCACAGTTTATACCAGAAATCAAGAACATAAGAATAGACAAAACCCTTAACCATGATCTTGGAAGTTGTTTCAACTTAAGACTTAATGTTAAACCAACTAACAACCATGTTAATCCCTGAAATAATTCTAGCAACCACAAATCAAGAGGTAATGCAGTTTGGTTTTTTCTCAACTTCTCTTCTAAAATCCAAATACCAAAGAATAAATGCACTAATCCAAGAACACCGTTGATTATGGCAGAAACTAGTTGCAGATTTGAATATCTTTGGACAGGTATAAGACCCTGATATGGTTTTGATAATGACTTCTTGATCATTAGAAACAGGAGCATGATGAGCAGCAAAATATCAAAGCAAGATATTAAGAAATGGTTGATACATGCGAAAGGATCAACGAAAAACTTAACATCATAATAATTGCAAGGCTTTGAACAACCAGATTGTCCACAAAACACACTCCAAAATCCTGCCATTTTCTTTATCTTCTGTTTCTTGCTCAAATCTGTTAAAAAGAAACATAAAGTTCAACACATTATGAAAAGGAACATACTTGAAAACATGTCCCCAAGATTTGACAAAAATATTAGTTCTACATATGAAAAAATAAATACTTCTCTCGTCATTATTATAAGAAAAAAAACTTTTTTCACAGTGATCAAGAAATTTAGTTAAATGTAATTATTTTTTAGATTTCAAGTAAAACATATATTAAATTTACCAAATTATCCTTTTCACTATTACTTGAAAATACTCACTCAACTACCAGCATTAAATGTTTTTGAATTAATATGAGGATTAATAGTGTTAAATAGTTCGAAATAGTTAATTTTTGCTTATAACTTTGACGCATGTTTTTTTGTGACCAGAAGAGGGTGACATGTGAATGAATCATGCAAAGTTATATAAGTTTTAATTGGTCATAACTCACAAGTCAGTTTATTAAGGCCAAAAGAATCACACATTTGTGACTTTGGTGATCACAAAAGAAACATAGAAAAACACACAAAAAATATATAACCATAAATAAGCCATGTTTTTATGAAGAGAAGCACATATATGAAAGTACAAAAATGAAAGAAGAGTAATTAAATAGATAAATAATAATAATTAGTGAATAAGCAAACCTGTAATTAATTAATTAATAAGATAGAAGGAAACGTAACGGATTTGAAATGAAAGCGTTTGTTGTTGAAACAAGAAAGAAAAGAAGAAGAAGAAGAATGTTTTGTTGTTAAAGAAGCAGTTAAAGATGAAGTGAATGTGAATGAAATGATATATGGAATGAAAATTGTAACTAAAAGTTCACACGATGTCGTCACGGCTCACGTATGTATCTACCTCTCTTGTTATTTTCTTCCTTTTGTTGCTTAGTGACATGTCACGTTTTTTTCAATTTTCTTTAACTTATGCATGTATGTACTACACTTCCATACATTAGTAGGCCTTGTTTCATTTAACCGTTGATTATATAAAATACGATATTTTTATCGACTGAGTTAAATTCACGGTGATATAGACTGATTTATTAGTAGTATTTTTAATATGTTTTTCTGATCTTGATAGATTAGAGTTTTGGTTTTTATAAAATTGACCTTACAAAGTATTGGAAAGTCATTCTCGGCAAGAAAAAGACAAGAAAGGGGAAAAGTTGGAGGAAACAGCAACACTAAGGAGAAAGAGTTGAGAATTCTAATAAGGAAGTGTTTGGACAAGATATAGTGACTGAGAGTGACACTAAGTTTGGAGAGCATATAAGATTTGGCCATTTGTATGGTTTCTAAATGGGTTTTGGTAAAAGCATCTTTTCAATGGAATGGGATTGGGTAAGATTACAGTGTTTATTGAGATTTACTTTGGTTAGTCGTGTGTCATACGTTTTTTTTTTTTTTACTTTTTTGCTATTTAAGTAGTGGATTTTATAAAATGAGAAATTTTAAAAAATATTATTCGCTACTTAAGTAGTGGATATTATAATGATAGGGTATTTTAGGTGTATCTACTATCTAAGGGCGCGCAAGAAAAAGAGTAGAGTGGAAAAAGTTTATTTCAAAATTATATGCAAAATAATTTTAGGACATTCCAAGGCCGACCTAAAGTAACACGAGAGGTTGTCCCGTAATAACTTGCAGAAATATTTAATATGGAGAAAACTTTATAGATAAGTAATTTAGTCATATTATCTAATATTAATTAATATTTTTTTTTTAAAATATTATGTATGTGTATCTAAGAATAATTTAGACTTGTACCTATGTATTATGTAAGAATAACTCCAAAGGGAGAGGGAGATGCAATTTCTGAGTTTGAACCCAAAAATTTAAAGGAAATGAAGAATACCAATTTTGTTAATTTGAGGTTTTTGTTATTTTAATTAAAAACAAAATTAAAAGCAAATTATTATTTTATAATCTTACATGACCTTACCATCTCAGCATTTTTAATATACATAAGCTTTTTTTTTAACAAAATTCGAAAAAAAAAAAAAAGAAGACATGATTGTGGACATTTTGAAACATTAAGGACCTAAATGAAATTTTTTTTTTTTTGATAAAAGACCTAAATGTTACAAATAAATAAGATAAATGGTTTCTATAGTATAATTTTGCCTTTGTTTTAACAAAGATTTGTGGTAAATTAAAAATGTAAGGAATGAGTAATAAGTGAGGTTGCCCCTAAATCAAGGATCCAACTCAACAATAATATTGGTCTCCCCCTTGAATCAAGTGTGTGATAGGGTTCAAGCTATTTGTGCTGAGTGTAAGCTACTAACAGTCGATACTGTTGACGGATCATTGGACTTTCAGTCTAAACATTGATCAAATGACATGATTCACACTACATCTTGACATAGTCAGCTTGTTTTGAGACTCTTTGTAGTCAAATAAAAAATTGAATTCTATACTATCAAATAATACTTAGCTTAGAGAGTTAGATGAATCATTACATTCAAGTAGAGATTGTCTCCATTTCGCAAAAGAAATTAAGAGCTCTATCACTATACTTGAGTGTGTAAAAGACTTAATGTCACCAATTTTAAAAATGTGTTTCATACATTCAAAAACATATAATAGAGCTCTTTATTTCTTCTTCTGATGGAGGATCTCTACTAGTTCTTTTAATAGTTGTTAGAAATGATTACTATATTAACTAAGAAAATGATAAAGCCTCATATGATCCATGGTGAAACATGATATTAACTAAGAATTAGTTAGCTAGGAATGATAATCCAATCATGCACATACATATAATATAACTACTACAGGAAATCAGGAATACTATGCATTAGAACTTTAACTACTATTATTTATCAAACTATGGTTAGGTCGAGTTACGAGTTTGGCAACATCAGCATTCTCTCAGCACACAGCATCATTTCCCTTTTGAAGTTTGCTTTTTTTTGAAGACACCCCACAAGTAGTTTTTGTTTTGAAATTCTGTCCAAAGGATGACTCAAATTAAAATGTAATCTTAAGATGTATAAATAATTTGACTAAAATGTTCAACTGAAGAGTTAGAAGAGATGAAGCTCACTCTGATGTTGTATTGGAAGCAAGGTGGAAGGAAACATTAGAAGCATTGCATTTTCAGTCACAATTCTTATGGCAGCTTCAGTGCGAATGATTTCACCAACCAGCATGTCAAAGGCCTTTATAGACAATCTGTAGGGGAAATATTATATAAATATATATCAAATTAAAGAAAGATCACAATAACATGATGTAAAACATATCTGAGAAATTACCTTTTATCCTTAGGAAAGAAATAAAGAGCAATGCTCTTATCAGTTGGTCCTTCCTTCTTGAAGCTTTTAGGCCACACCGCCGATCTGGGAGGCAAATCTGCAGAAAGCACTTCTGGGAAAAGTTCTGTTTCCTCCCGAACTTTGGGGGATGCCAAACTGGACAAATGGGCCAGAAGTCCAATCGTTTTACCGCCGAAGAGCAAATCTCCCCTATTAAACAGAAATTAAACTTGAGTGATATTCGCCATTAACCTATAGAAGTTCATTGATTTTTAAATGAATGTGGCAAAACAAAATTCATACCTCCAGATTGGATCGGTAATAGGCTGTGCATCAACAGGAATATCTAATAATATTAAATCGTCAGTGGCAGTTACTTGAGAGATTTGACCAGATTTAGGACCCACATTGACATTTTCTGCATCTGTTGGAACTGTTCCGCAATCATTTTTATATATATTTTCTTGTTCATGGCTGATATTACATTGAGGATCCTCAAGCTCGGGCGAGCAGCAACTGTCAGATAAAAGGACCTTTGTTTCAGCAGCTAAGACAGAGTTAACTTTTCCTTTCTTCTGCTTCTCTTCATTCTTCTTTTTATTCTGTTGTTCGCTTTTCTTCAATCTCTTTACACAATAGTCAAGTTTTCTCTGGGATAGGACTGCATCATTGGCCAAATTCGAAGTCTTTTTAGATGAGAGTAGCGTAGATTCGTCAAGTGAATATGAATCTACCGGCTTTGGTTCACAAAACCATATAACATCATCAGTAAAAATTACAGGTCCATCTAAACAGTACCTGAAAAAAAGAGGACCTTCAGAACATGAAATTGCAACTTTAAAAAATGAAATTTTTTCTATTTAATAAATCATTTGGAGAAAAAATCATATTGAACTTTAAGGCAACAGTATTAACACAATTGGATCGGTTATCTAATCACTAATCTTTTGGTTAACCCAAACCCAACTACAACGGATAGGAACACTGCCAAACCTCGCCTTCAGTGCCCATCGAGATTTTGAAAACACGCATATGGAAATATAAGGAGAGGCATCTACAGCAATGCACATATGATAAAAGCCTAATACAGAAGTAAATCATAATTCTAAAAGCACTTTTACCAAAATCCTAAATAATATATCTGCTTTGTATAACGCGATACATATCAGGACAGGATAACTAACTACATGTTATTAAAACAGGTGATAAAGGTATAACTATCAAGTAGCGACAAGTAGTATAATTTCGATTACTCTTTGGATTGTCCACACTAAAGAGTATACACTCCCAATACTCTAAAACGGTAACTTCAAAGAATGTATAAGTAGCATTTGACGTGTCGGCACCTGCAGCTAAGTATGATGAAAAAAACTTGCTACAAGACCAAATAATGCAGTGAGAAGAGTGAACAATAAGTACCTATGCAGAGCGCAAGCCTGACACTTGCTGCAAAAAACAATCGCCTCTATAAAACCTACATCGCCACACTTGAGACAAACAGATTCCTGCAACACAGGTATATAGAGTTTTAACTGAAATGGTTCATAACTCAGTAAGATAAAAAAACAAAGCTCCAAATATGCACTTTTCTGAAAAATACTATAATCAATGTATCGCGTATGCACATAAAATATGTAAACACCCCCATTTTATGCTCCAAATTTTTTGATAAAAATCATAACATAAACATTTGTACCAAGTGTGACGAAAAATTAGCAATTTGTTCTTTGGATCATTTCAAATTCGATGATTATCATGTTTATCTAAGAACCTGTTTGGTAAAACCAATAAGCCAGTTTATAGCTTATGTCTTATATCTTATAAGCAAAAAGACTTATTTGGTAACAGTCTTTAAAAAAAAAAAAAACTTATAGCTTATAACAGTAAAAACTAAGCTTATAACTTATTTTCCATAAGCTATTTAATTTTGTTGATATAGTACATTGTTTCAAAAAACAGAAAAAAAATCTGGAAAATGGTTACATTTATTCAGATAACATGGTAACAGAATCATAAGTAAGTTCAGTTAGGAAATCCAACTTAAGCGAAAATGTACAACAGTGAAATCATTATCTTGATAAAAAGCATTAACATAAACCCAAATTTATTGATTGTATTTACAAATTACTATATTCAAATAACAAAAACATATTTGATTCTCATTGATAACAAACTCATCAAAATCTTAGTCATACCATTGCATAAAAGCTCAATTTGCAAACACTAATCAAAGAAAAGATCTGTTATATGAGAAAAGGAAGAAAGAGAAGAGAAGATGGAGTGGAGGTACGGCGGTGTGCGACTGACAACAACGGCGTTTGGGTTGTTCCTCTGTGGATGTGTTTGCTTCTTTTCAAATACTGTATTTGTTTTTCTTTTCCATTGTCAACCATTAGATTAATTTAATGGTTCAGATTTAGAGAATGAGAGAGAAGGAGACAAGATCTAAAGGAGAGGTCTCCAGTTTCGAAAGTGAGTCCTTTTTTAGTTTTTACCATTCAAAATCTCACAATATTTCTATCAAAATTAGGTAGGTAGAGGTGGAATTTAAAAAATTTATTTTCTCATACCTAATACTAGTATGTTAACCCGTGCACAATTTTCTTTTTAAATATTATTTATGTATTTATTTTAATATATTATTTGTGCAATATTTAATTAAAAATGCTAAGATAAAATTGATATATATATTTTGCATGATATATATTTAACAATGTTATTAGATAAAGTGAGATAACGAATATTATTTTGCTTCCCGTTTTACACTATTAAGAGGTAGATTATTTCTCTCATCTTCATATTTGTGACTATATAGTGATCTTTTAAATATAAAATGATTATAAACTTTATTCTCAAATGAAAATTTAATTAGTCTAAATGCATTTTTAATAGTAGGGTCAAAAGTGTTCCACGTTTCTCATTCTACACCTCTCTCTCTCTCTCTCTCATTATTTCTACATCTATTGAACAAAATAATTTTCATGTTTTAATAATATTTATTTGTTTATGTTCTTTTTTTTTTTCTTTGGAAGGTTGTCTATATATGTCACTTTTTATTTTATATTATTTTGAATGTTGCCTATATTCTTCTTTCAATTATTTATGAGATTGATTTTGTATAATTTACTTAAGTATGAAAATACGATATATGTTTAAGGATGTTATAGGGGCATAGTGTGGTGGAAAATACACCTTCATTCCCTATTCAACAACACTTTGTGATTCTATCTGACTCCCTCTCTTTCATGTCTCTATAGAAACTCAATCAACAAAATTTTAAATGAAAATTAAGATAATTTTACAATGTTCCTATTCCAAAACTTTTTTTTTGTCATTGTACCACAATGAAGCAATTTTCACGTGTGAGCGTCAAATGAAAAATTTTATGTATGAATCTTCACTTACATTGATAAATTAGCATCTCGAAAAAGGTTTGAACGAATGTCTATGAAAAGTTTAAAATTGAAATTATATATAAAAAAAAATCCATTGATTATAAAAAATTAAAATTATATTAATTTATTTTAGATTTCAATTCCCATAGATTTTTTCAGTTGAATGTAATATAGTGAAAGTGCGACAAACACAAAATACGGAAAAACTCTCGTAGCCGGAATTTAAATTAGTCAATGTTTATTTTTAATAGTAGAGTGGGAAGTGTTTCATGTTTCCCATTAAGAGATTTCTCTCTCTCTCTCTCTCTCTCTCTCTCTCTCTCTCTCATATATATTATTTTCTAATGAATTAATATTAATAAAATTCTCGTGTTCGGTTCTCACTATCACATACATTAACTTTTCATCTTGGGAATCATTTTTATCGTGCTAGATAAAATTTTAAATAAGTGATCCCCATTATAAAATATAAAAGTATGGATCTGCGATTGAAATTCAAATTTTCATAATTCAATGTATTTTTTTTCATTACTCTATGGCTGCTCCATGAACAAAAAATAGTTGTAAATTCTTTATTATTTTTTAAGAATATCAATAAAATTCTCGCACTCTTGTTCAAAAAAATAAATAAAAAATCTCGCACTTAATTTTCACTATCATCTACAAACATATTTTATCATGAGAATCACTTTTCGTCGTGCTAGATAAAATTTAGAGATAATTAGTCAAGGTATAATTTTAATAGTGTAGTGAGAAGTGCTCTTTGTTTCTTATTTTAATAGCAAGGTATAATTTCAATAGTCAAATGAGTGATCCCATAAAAAAATATGAAATATGATTAAAATTTATTTTAAAACAAATCAACATAGAAATATAACATTTAATTGAATGATTGGATAATAGATATATATCCAATCAAATTTTATTCGAAGTGTTCATATTTTTTTTTTGGGATAGAAATCCAAAATCGAAGTGTTTACATAGTTTTTATATATTAAATATATAATATTTAATCATGGATTAATAAGTTTGTCGTCATTAAAACTATTATATATATTAATAATTAAAATAAAATATTTGAATTTCTACAAAAAAAAATAATAGAAAAGCTTTAATTGAATTTTACCTACGCAATAATATTAAAATAGAATATTATAATTTTTAAAATATAAAAATATCAATCCCCGCAAAAAGAAAGAGTTTCTGAAAAATTAAAATAATAATAATAATAACGAAGATTCTACAAAAAAAAAAATAGAGTTTATATAAAAAAATATAAAATATTAAAGTTTCTACAATAAGAAAATATGAGAGAAGTTCTAATTGAATGAAAAAAAAAAACTTGATAAAAAAAAAAGAGAAGATCTAGTTTAGTTGTATATATCCAACATTTTTTTTAATAATAATCCGTTAGAGAAGATTCAAAAAAATAGAAGCTTTAATTGAATGTCACATAAGCAATTTAACTCTAATTTTTTTACATTTAATTTAGCTCTAATTAAACGAGCAATTTTTCTTGAGAATGCACGAGGGAGCTCCGTGGGAATCTCGCTACGTATATTTCTAGTATGTTAGCCCGTGCCGTGCACGGGATTATTCTCTTTTTTAATATTATTTATGTGTTTATTTTAATATATTATTTGAACAATTTAGTTAAAAATAGTAAGATAAAATTGATATAGATTTTGCATGATATATATTTAATAATGCTATAGGATAAAGCGAGGTGAAGAATATTATTTCGCTTCCCATTATACACTATTAAGAGATAGATTTTTTCTTTCATCTTCATCTTCAAGACTATACAGTGACCCTTTAAATATAAAATAATTATAAACTTCATTCTCAAATGAAAATTTAATTAATCTAGGTGCATTTTTAATAGTGGGATCGAAAGTGTTACGCGTTTCTCATTCTACACCCGTGAGAGATTCTCCCTCTCTCACATTATTTCTACATTTCTCCCATAGGATCATTTTCATTTTTAATAATATTGATTTGCTTATGTTCTTCATTTTCTTTTGTAGGTTGTCTATATCATTTTTCATTTTATATTATTTTGAATGTTGCCTATATTTTTCTTTAAATTATTTATGAAATTGATTTTATTTAATTTACTTGAGTATGAAAATGCGATATATGTTTAAGGATGTTACAGGGACATAGTAGGATGAGAAGTACTCCCTCATTCCCCGTTCAACAACACTATGAGATTTTTTCTCCCTCCCTCTCTCTCACGTCTCTATAGGGACTCCATCAACAAAAAATAATTGTAAATTTTATAATATTTTTCAAATGAATATTAACATACTTTGACCGTGTTTCTATACTCAAACTATTTTTTGTCATTGTACCACAAATAATCAATTTTCATTGTACCATTGAAAGATTCTCTCTCTCTCTCTCTCTCTCTCTCTCTCTCTCTCTCTCTTTCTTTCTCTCTCTCTCTCTCTCTCTCTCTCTCTCTCTCTCTCTATAGTCTCAGTTACACGCTTTTATAGCGGTTCCATCAACAAAAAATAGTTGGTAATTCTATATTATTTTTATAATGAATATGAATAAAATTTTTGTGCTCATTTATCACTATATTCTACATACACTTTTTTTCATGGTGAACCAATTTTCATCGTGCTAAATAAAATTTTGAATAAGGGATCCCCGTAATAAAATATGAAAATATGGATAAGCCCTACTGTTAGAATTCAAATTTTAATTACTCAGTGTGTATTTTTAATAGTTGGGTGGAAAGTGCTTTCGATTTTTCATTCTTATACCACTGAGAAATCTCTCTCCCCCCCTCCCCCTCCCCCCTTTCTCTCTCTCAAAACTCTATAGGGGTTGCATCAATAAAAAAGTTGTTAATTCTAATTTTTTTTAGTGGATATCAATAAAATTCCCATGCTCAGTTCTCACTATCATCTACATACAGTTTTCATCATGGGGATCATGTTTCATCTTGCTAGATAAAATTTTGAATAAGTAATCCCAATGACAAAATATGAAATTATGGATAACTTCCACATTCAAAATTCAAATTTTAATTCGTCAATGTATATTTTTAATAGTGAGGGTTAGAATGCTCCCCGTTTTTCATTCTACACCATCGAAACTCTCTCTCTAATTTTATCTGTCTTTCGTGTCCATTACTGGACTCTATAACTACTCCATGAACAAAAAATTGTTGTTAATTCTTTATTATTTTTTAAAAAATCAACATAGAAATATTACATGTAATTGAATGATTGGATAATAGATACATGTCAAATCAAATTTTTGCCGAAGTGTTCACAAAGTTTTTATATAGAAAATCTATATGTATTATTATTTACCTTACTCAAAGTAAAAAGTACATTTGACATCCTCACGTTGCTTCTCAAGAAGTAAACGTACAAGTGGCATTATTTTAATGACGTGGCGCCTATGTGTTTTCTCTTTACGACCTAAAGCAACACGGTTCGATTCCCACTAACAACAAAATATTAATTTTATGATTTTTTTGCCTTGATTTTTTTATTGTTTATTAAATCTATAATGTTAAATCTATAATGAAACAAAAAAAATTAAATAATAAGATTACCATCAATTCTATAGGATAAGTAACATAACAATAATCTATTGTCAAAAAAAAAATAGGATTGCCTTGAATATTTTTTTTTACCATTTAATGTATTGCCAAACAAACACTAATAATAATAATAATTAAAAAACAAAATAGACATATGTACCAAAAAAAAAAAAACAAAATCGACATTAAGATTCTCATGAATTTTATACGGATAAGTAACTCCACCCTAATATTCTTATGATCTATAATTTGTAAAATCTAAAATATATTATATTTTATATATATATTTTTTTTTTCAATGGGTTTGGATATGACATATTTTTATACGGACTTGATTTGATTATTCACAATGTAAGAGATTACCATCTTTAATTAGAACAAATTTCTCTCAATATCTTAATTGATTGTTTACATAAATAATTAATTGTAATACCTAAAGTTATAATATCAATTGTTTTAAATTTTGTACAGATTAGATTACCCTCTTTTGTTTAATCATATCTCTTAAAATATTTTAAATGAACATTTTACAAAAATAATTAAGATGCGAGACATGATGTTATGATCTAAATTGCTTTATTTTTTGCATATGTTTTATTTAATTTTTCACACCGTAAGAAATTACTCTCTTCTATTATATTCGGCTTTACTTTTTACATGGGTTTGATTTTACTTTTTACAATATTTGGATATTTAAATAAATATTGTACAAAAATAATTAAGAATTGAGACCTATGATTACGATCTCAATTGCTTTACTTTTTACACAGGTTTGATTTAATTTTACACACTATAAGAAATTATTTTCTTCTGTTATATTTGATTTCTTTAATTGGATATTTAAATGAACATTTTACAAAAATAATTATGTCAGACCTAAGATTACGATCTCAATTGTTTTACTTTTACACGAGTTTGATTTAATTTTTCATACCGTAAGAAATTACGTTCTTCTGTTATATATTCAATCTCTTTAAATATTTATTTGAACATTTTAAAAATAAAATTAAAATGTGAGGTCTAAGGTAATGGTCCAAATTTCTTTACTTTTAACATAGACTTAATTTAGTTCTTCACAACGTAAAAAATTATACTCTCTTCTATTAGATAAAATCCCACTTGAAATTTGTTTTACTTTTTACATGAACTTTATTTAGGTTTTCACAACGTAAGAGATTACCATCTTCGGTAAGAACAATTTTTTTTTTTTTTTTTTATATTTTAATTGAATTTTATTTTAGTAAAAAATTGAATATGTGAGACCCAAAATTATATTCTCAATTAATTTACTTTTTACATGGGCTTGATTTAGTTTTTTTATGTTGTAAGAGATTACCTTCTTCTGTTATATTCAGTCCCCTGGATATTTTAATTGAACATTTTACAAAAATAATTAAGACGTAAGGCTTAATGTTATGGTTCAAATTTTCTTACTTTTTACATGGGTTTGATTTAGTTATTCACAATGAAGAAAATTATGCTTTTCTGTTAGACCAAATTTCTCTAAAATTTAATCGAACTTTTTACAAAAATAATTAAGACGTGAGACATAAGACTATGAACCGAATTACTTTACTTTTTACACTTGATTTAGTTCTTCATACCGTAAGAGATTACCATTATCTGTTAGAAAAATTTCTCCAAATACCTTAATTGATTATTTTACAAATTTTTTTAATTAAGATGTGAGACCTAATGTTATAATCTCAATTGCTTTACTTTTTATACGGGCTTGATTTAGTTCTTCACGCCATGGGAGATTACCCTATTTCATTATATCATATCTCTTTAGATATTTTAACTGAACATTTTAAAATAATAATAATAATTAAGATACGAGGTCTAAGATTGTGTTCTAAATTACTTTAGTTTGTCACGTTGTAAAAGATTATCTTTTTACATAATTAGATTGTATCTCTTTGAATATTTTCATTGTAGTGGTGAGGGGTTTGGGTAGTATCCATGAGGTCCTAGGTTCGATTTTCATTGGCAACATTGTAAAAAAATATATATATATTTTTTACATTAGATTGTATCTCTTTGAATATTTTCATAGTAGTGGTGAGGGGTTTGGGTAGTATCCATGAGGTCCTAGGTTCGATTTTCATTGGCAACATTGTAAAAAAAAATATATATATTTTCATTGAATGTTTTACAAAAATTAATTAAGATGTGAGGTATAAGATTGTGTTCTCAATTACTTTACTTTTTATACCGATTTGATTTAGTTTTTAACACCGTAAAAGATTACTCTATTCCGTTAGAACAAAATTCTCTAGAAATTTTAATTGATTTACAAAAATAATTAAGATGCAAGACATAATATTATGACCGCAATTGCTTTACTCCTTACACGAGGTTTATTTAGTTCTTCAAACCGTAAGTGATTACCATCTTCCGTTAGATAAGATCTCTTTAGATTTTAATTGAACATTGTACAAAAATAATAAAAACGTGAAACAAAAGATTATAGTCCAAATTACTTTACTTTTTACACAGGTTTGATTTAGATTAAATCCCTCTTGACATTTTAATTGAACTTTTTAGAAAAATAATTAAGATGCAATGTCTATGATTATGGTTTCAATTACTTTATTTTTTACACGGGTTTGATATAGCTTTTAACAACGTAAGAGATTATGGTTTTCTGTTAGACCAAATTTCTCTGGATATTTTAATTGAATTTATTACAAAAATAATTAAGTTGTGAGACCTAGGGTTTTGAACTCAATTGCTTTACTTTTTACACAGATTTGTTTTAGTTCTTAATGTCGTCAGGTATTATCCTATTTTGTTAGATCAAATTTATTTGGATATTTTAATTGGAGTTTAATTGTTGTGTACTGTCGGTGTAAACTTTTTTTACACATACATCTAATGATGTGTTGCCACATCATTTAATGAATGTGACACGTCATGTGTCTCTAAACACAATACATGATGTATTGGTATATTATTGGACGAATGTATAAAATAACTTTACAACGACATTGTATATAAATTAAATTCTTTTAATTGAACATTTTACAAAAATAATTATGACATCTGCCTTAAGGTTATAATCCAAATAGTTTTACATTTTACAGGGGATTTATTTAGTCTTTCGCACCGTAAAAAATTACTCTCTTATGTTAGATTATATCTCTCCTGAAATTTTGATTAAATTTTTTTAAAAATAATTAAGATGCAAGACCTAAGATTGTGGTCTCAATTGCTTTAATTTTTACACTAACTTTGTTCAACTTTTCACACCATATGAGATTATCCTCTTTTGTTAGATCAGATTTCTAATTTGAATATTTTGATTGGACATTTTGCAAAAAATTATTAAGATGTTAGACCTAAGATTATGATATCAGTTGGTTTACTTTTTACACATTCTTGAATAGGTTCTTCAGTTCGTAAGAAATTATCCTTTGCAATTTGAAGAAATCGATCTCTTGATACTTTAAATTAATTTTTAATTAACAAAAAAGGAAAAAAAATAAAACTTTCATCAGATTTTAACAGCAAAATAAAATAATTAGTAAGACAATAATAATATACATATATTTGGACATTAAAGTCTAAAATTATTATATATTTATAAATGAAAGATAACTTATGTGTGATGCTGGTTCGAGCTCCAATTTTTCATTTCTAAAATATTTCTTAATATATATATATATATATATATATATATATATATATATATATATATATATATATATTAAATTATTAAAAAATATTGAACTTCTAGCCCGTGCTTAGCACGGGTGTTCATACTACTATATAATATTTAATCACGGATTAAATAAGTTTGTCGTCATTAAAAATATAATATATGTTAGTAATTAAAATATAATATTTTAATTTCTACAAAAAAAATATAATATTAGAAAAGCTTTAATTGAATTTCACCAACGCAATATTATTAAAATATAATAATAAAAATATTAAGATACGTATAATATTAGAGTTTCTAAAATTAAAAACAACCAATCCCCACAAAAAGAAAGAGTTCCTACAAAAAAAAAATATAATATCAGAGATTCTAAAAAAAAGTATTAGATTTTTTACAAAAAAAATATACTCGCATAATATTAAAGTTTCTACAATAAAAAAATATTAGAGAATCTCTAATTGAGTGACAAAAAAACAAATACAAACTCGATAAAAAAAAAGATAAAAAATAAAAAAAGCTCTAGTTTAGTTGTATATATCCAACAATTTTGTTTTATAATAATGGGTTAGAGAGATATATCCGATTAATTTAATAGTATATATCCAAAAATTTGTTTTCTTAAAAAATAATGGGTTTTAGAAAAATATAAAATAAAATAGAAAAACTCTAATTGAATGCCACTTAAGCAAAAACTCTAATAATTCTAATTAAACGCCACATAAGCAATTCTTTTTGAGAATGCACGAGAAGGCTCCGTGGAAATCTCGCTATGTATATAATAAAGATAGAGATATCCATTTTTATCACATTTATCAAATATTAATGAGAATATTATTTAGCAAAATATTTCTATTTTTAATTTTATAGGTCTTTCCTCCGGTTATGATAATTTTATGTAAATATGTTTTTAGTTTTTAAAAAGTGGTCATCTTCTAAATTTAGTCCTAATAAATTTTTATTATAATTTTAGCCTCTGAAAAGTTAACATGTACTCAATTTTTGGTTCATACTACTAATTCAATATGTATTTTTAAATGATTTTTTCGCGTGTATGTTTAGAATATTATGGAAAGTTGTTCCAACAAAAATGTGCTCAAAATTTGATTTTTTTTTGTCGTAGTTTTCGTTATTTTTATCTTGAATTTGTGCAATTTAAAAAATTTATATTTAATTATCTCATGTTAAAAAGTTCTAAATTTTTGTAAATAAGCTTTATATGATATTTTAAACATACCTGCAAAAAAACATTCAAAAATTTATGAATTTAATGATAATTAAACAAATTTAGTTTTATTATGGACTAAAAATATAATAAAAATTAAATAGGGACTAAACTTCAAAGGTCACCATTTTATAGGGACTAAAAACATATTCGAGGTAGGTCGGATACTAAATGCAGATATTTTTTTAATTAAAAAAAATTGAAAATTAATTTGTTACTTTGTAAGAGTTTAACTTCTTTTACGAGACCTAACTTAATTCTCACCTATTTTAACAAATTATTTCACATAAAATTTGATTTCTCAAAGAGTGTAATTTTATATGTGGGGAAATTACAATCACATTTTCAGATGTCTCTTTATTAATTATTTTTGTTCTTGTAGACATCGTTCAGTCGGTAGGAATATTGCATGTAATATGCAAGGAGTGAGTTTCAAACACTCCACTTATTCATCTTTAAAAAGTGAATTTCTAACTATAAACTACTTGACTAAAAGAAAACGTTGATAAGATAAATCCATAATTTCTTTTTTATAAAATGTTTGGGATATATTTGTTGGGTTTTTGTACGTTGACCACATTTTAGTAAAACAATGTTATAGTAAGATGTCGAACCAGATGTCACGAAATGTGAGTACGACATCGTAGCATTTTGTACTTCGCGTCCCTGGAAGGTTTATTTACGCGTGAGATCTTTTGGAAGACTTGATTTGGAAATAATTTCACGTCTGCTTGTGGTTTGTTTGTTCCTAAAGATGTTAAAACTAAAAACATTTAAGGAAACAATATATTTAGTTCAAAAATATGTGTTGCTTGCTCCTTAAGATGCTGAAACATTTATATTTAGTGAATCCTGTTTTATATAGGAGTGTGTCTTCATCATTTGATTCTATTGATTGTAAACACTAGTTGTGTTGTTTGAGGGGAAGTGAGAGGGGTCTCATATCTACGTGAGGTTGTTTACATAGGACTTCAAACTAATACTATTATAGTGGATTTCTTTATGGATTGATATCCTCTAGAGTAGGTAACGTTTCACCGAACTGGATTAACAAATAACGTGTTTTTTATTTTTTTGTCTTTTATTGTTATATTGTCCGTTATGTTTTGTTGTAGTCAGATCTCGTAACATCTCATTCAACATTCTACATTATTTGATTTGATGTCACGACATTTTGTATAGGACTCCGCGCAGAATTTCAATATTTACAATTTTCATTATTCCATAGCTATATCAATAATGTGACACACAAAGGATTATTTTTATTTTATTTTTTTGACTTATCAAAGACTAAAATTATTGTTTGCCCTTCTTTTTAGTCCTGAAGTGTATAGTTAGTATACAGTGTTACTTGGCGCAGTCTAAGGTGAGAGAGTGAAATAGGTCCCTCATCCACTTTTAATCCTAAACATTTTTAGTTCATTATTTGGTCAATTTTAGGCCTTCACCAAATTTACATGCAACAAAAAGGAAATCAGTGCATCATTGTTAATATATATAAAGCTTTAACAGCAGTCGGAGAATCACAGATTTGATAAAAAGCAAAAAGTGATGTCATTTAAAGATTTCCTCTTTTCCCATATATGGAAATCTCAATACTGACAAGCAAAACTGATGTTGCTTCTTATAAAGAGGTTTTCAATGTGTAGCATTTATCAATGCATTCAGACATATCTACTATGTTTTGTTTTTTCTACTTCTTGGCAAATCTTAATCTGTTACATTAAAAGTTATTTTACTAAATCCCTTGTGTAGTTGTATCACACTTTATGAACTTGTCACATAACCTTGTTTTCCTTGTTACATCAAATTTGAAACAATGTCCATTTATGTTAATGAATCCATCTTATCGTATATTTGGCATTACACACGGTGAGGATGTCTAAATTACATGATTCGCTGTAATTTTGTAGAAGTTACAAAGCGTGGCTTTTGGAAAATCACGGTCGATCATCGTAATTCTGATATACCTACTACTATAATATCAAAGATAGTGTTATCATGAGACCAAAACTCACATCAACCAAAATCAGAGGCATCATAATCATATTGATAAAAATACTAAATAAAACAGCAAAACTGTATCAACAAATAAATGACAGAAACCAAAATGACTTGGTTGCTAATTTCAAATGGATGTTGTTATTAAACAAGAACTTTTTCTTATGGCTTAAAAGCATTATGCAAAATCTAAAAATAACCTTGATTTCTAAATGTACACACACAAAATCAAATCCTAGTTAAAACGGCTCCTAGGAGTCAAATAAGGAGCCTCATCATTACTAACCCAATCATCCACAAAATTTTGTGTTTCAGGTGAATCATTAGGACAAATAGGCCTAATTCTAACCCTTGGTTTAGTTGTTGGCAACAATGGAAGTGCTGCTTCTTTCTTAATCATTCTAGCTGCATCTCTAACTCTAGGTCTCTTTTCATAATCAGGATGCACACAAACAAGCCCTACCAATAACATCCTTTCCATCTCAATAACATCGAAATCCCCCATCAATTTCGGATCGGCTGCCTCAATGAGTCTATTCTTTTTCCACAAATTCCAAACATAATCTCCTACCAAAGTTCCGTCGTCTCCAACGGGTTTCCTCCCAGTTGCGACTTCAATCACCACGACACCGAAACTATATACATCGGTCTTCACAGTTGGAACACCAGAATAAACATATTCAGGTGCTAAATACCCCATTGTTCCTGCTGGTATAGTAGCATCCCTTGTACTACAACTATGTTCATAAACTTCTGCTAGTCCAAAATCACCAAGTTTTGCATTGAAATCAGCATCAAGCATTATGTTACATGTCTTCACATCTCTATGAATGATTTGTCTCTCACATTCTTCATGAAGATAAGTAAGAGCAGCAGCGACGCCGAGAATTATACTAACTCTTTGATTCCACGAAAGAACAACCGAAGAACTTGACTTACTATGCAGAACTTTATCAAGGCTTCCATTTGGTAGATACTCATAAACTAACACCAATTCATTCCCTTCACAACACCATCCTTTAAGCTGAACCAGATTCTTGTGCCGCAAGCAACCAACCATTGTAGCAAACTCAGTCGCAAAAGGGTTATGTAAACGGTCCAAATCATTGACTTTTTCGAATCTCTTGACAGCTACATCACCTCCAAATGGAAGTGATCCTTTATAAACTTTTGCTGACGCACCTTCACCAACTAGTCTATCTCTATTAAACCCCATTGTAGCTGATGTTATCTCTGAAAGTGATAACCTCGTTGGAACTTTATTTGTCTGAAATCTACAACTTTGACCTTCACTAATCTTTCTAATTACACCCTCCTTTTTCCTTTTCAAGATAACAAATATCATAACACCTAGTGCCAATGCAGACACAATAAAAGCTGTTATTCCACCAATTCCAAGAGCTATCTCACCAAAATTTTTCCTACTAAAATTTTCACCTTTTTTCTTCGACGCTTTCGAATCACCGGCGTAACACAAGAAGCAATCACCTTCTTCTACATCATCCATAGGACTAACAGAATGAGAATAACTCAAAGTTTTGAACTGCCAATGATGAACAAGGTGAATACTTGAACCTTTTCCATTAGAAGCAGAGAAACCAACATGCATAAACTCTTTAAATCTCTCAGAAAGATCAATGAGTGAAGCAAGAACCGGTGTTAGAGGTCTAGTTGAAGAGTAACCAACCCAAACACGAACCATTTTCATATCATCTCTATACTCAATCCATGCAGTGATAATTTTTCCACTTTTCAAATCAATCCCACGTGAAAGAACATCAACAGAAGCAAAAGAAACAACACTGTTAACATCAATACCAATGTGGTTACCATTAATGTCACCAAGAGAAGGATCATAACTCGTGTCGAATTCTACTGCAAAGTAAGAGTCTTTATCTGAATTAGGAAGGCCCATGTAACCATTTGAGAGAGATGAGAAATCAGTGGTAGATGAAATGAGAAAAGCAATGCCATCAGAAGAAGGACAAGAAGATGATGAATGGATTGAGAAAGAGAAACGGCATGAAAAAGACGCGGTTGAGTTTGTTGAAGGATCAAGAAAATGAACAGGGTAGAGGTAGAAAGCTCTTCCAATTCCAGAAGTTGAAGAAGAAAGACAATTGAGTTGTTGATTGGTGAGACTAATGGCTGTGTCTGTGTATGAAGCATCACCAAAGAGTGTTACGTTTTGAGAAGGGAGAGAAAGTGAAGGGAGAATCAAAGTTATGAAGAGAAAGAAATGGAGAATGAACAGAGTGTGACAGAGCATTGTGTAGGATTAATGATGGTGAAATTTTCAAGAATTTGTTTTCATGGTAAAATGGTAGGTAAAGGAGGGAAAGGGAGAGTTTCTGTTTCTTTCTGTGTGCGAAGAGAAACAGCATGAGAGGATTGTCACAAACTCAATGGATCAATTTTCTTGTGGCATAATCTTTCTTCTAAGCCCATAAGCCCAAGGTTTACTTTCCTAAAATGAAAAACATGATATCCCTCCTTCCAAAATATAAGTCATTTTGGAGAAAAAATTTGTCAAGTGACAAGGGTCAGTCCCCTTAAACATGTAGTTAGAAATCGATTCCAAGATCATGCGTAGGGAGAAAATTCGATTGGGAGAGGATAATCCATCTTGTGTGTCCCATAGGTTTCTCGATGGAGATTAGTCATCACTAATGGTGCTAGGAACTTCGTATCAATATCATGATAACAAACAAAAACTATATTCTTGTGCGCAAAAAAAAAAAAAAATTTAGGGCACACGTCATTTGGGGGGGTGCACGGGAAATTTGGGGGTGCGCGAGAAATTTAGGGGGTGCACGAGAAATTTGAGGGGTGCGCAAGAAATTTGGGGGTGCATGAGTAATTTGGGGGGTGCGCGAGTAATTTGAGTGGTGCACTAAGTAATTTATGCATGGTGCATAAGGATGGCTTATGCATAATAATCAATCTCGTATCGAGTAATTTATCAAGTTGAATAAGAACACTAACACCAAAATTCTAGTGTTAAAATTTGACTCAAAACTATTAATTAGGTTGAAAGAGGCCCACATTTTAAAAATAAACAATGTCCGGGGCACTAGTTAAGAATATAAATATGGAAATTTTATCTCGGAACTTGTATATTCAATACATCGAGAATGTAAAAGTTATTTTATTAATATTAATTTTATTTTTTATTTCAATTTTTGATATACTTAACAAGTGCATTGAAGACACTGTTTAGCATAAACATAAATTAAATTTACAAATAAAATATTTCATTGTATTTATTCTCGTATAGTCTTAACTATTTACTGGTTTCCTTTGGCTTTCAATTCTTTAATTTAATTTTTTATATCATTAATAAAGGATAATTTTGTTACGCTTTCATTTTGGTAGATAGATAAAATGGCGAAGCGGTTATAAACTCACATACACAAGTGAAATAGTCAAAATTTGAACCAGTCATAACATCCGACTCTAGCATTTTTTTAATACTATTTTAACAAGCTTCTCTAAAAAAATGCTATAAACTAATTAAAAAAACTTGTTACGAAACACGTCTCGTTTTTATTAAACAAACTTATAAGCTATAGTCTACTTATTAAACTTATGAAATAAACATTGAATATAAATTTTTTACATTTAATAATAGAAATTATTTAATACCAGTATTTCAAAAATTAAATGCACAAATATAAAAACATATTTCATATTTGTCTCCTTAACAAAATTCTCCAAATATCAAAATAAGAAAAACATATTTTTCTTTGAAAAAAAAGAAGAAAGAAAAACATAGTTTTCCAAGTCTTCCATTAAAGATGAAGCAAGTTGCCTACAAGTCAAGTCGTCTATTTTTATTTTTTTAGGAGAAGTCAAGTCAGATGTTATGATTGGACTTTAAACATCAACTCTCTCTTATGTGTGTGAGAGTTTATAATGAATTCGTCATTTTATACATCTACCAAAAAGAAAATGTAATAAAATTGTCTTTTATTAATTGTATAAAAATATAAATTAAAGAATCGAAGAAGAAAATATTAAATAGTTAAGACAATAACACTATATGAGAAAAAATAACATTAATAAATCTACTTATATTTTGAGATTTTTCAAAGCAATTTATTTATTTATAATTTATAATCATGATGACAGAAAGGTCCATAAAATACTCCTTTTTTTTTCTTTTCAAAACCCGTTTCCCTGAAAAAAAAACGTATGTGATCAATTTGTAATCAGGGCTTGTTGTTTAATTTGTTCCATTAATTCTATCTCTTCTTCTTTCTTTTTTGATAAGAATTCTATCTCTTCTTCTTTTTCTTCATAAAAGACAAAATCTTTGTTTGTGAATATAATTTGAGCATTAAATGGATGGACGATAAAATTAGTCTACCGTTTTTGACGGAAAAATACAAATTAACAATCATGATAAAAAGATAATGTGGAAAATGCTAATGAGTACAAAAAATTGTGATATAATGGACAAAGCAAATACTGAAATTTCATCAAAGGAGGCGGCAAGAGTACTCTCATACATTCACATGTCTTCCTTTTTCCAAGTCTTCCATTATAGACTTGTCAATCAATTAATTCTACAAGAGAAAGTGTGCTAAAAGAGAGAAAGTGTGGTAAAAAGAAAGATACGTTCCCACATGATCTTAGTGGCAATAAACTCACTGGAGTAATCCCTTCTCAACTCGGGAATCTTTCATTACTGCAGTCTCTTATACTTGGTGACAATTCTGATCTTAGAATTAACAACCAAAGTAAGTGCAATGTTGAGTGGCTATCAAATCTCTCTTCTTTGAGAAAGCTTGACTTGAGTAGAGTTCAAAATCTCAACGATTCATCTCATAACACCTTAAAATTCCTAAGAAAGTTTCCAATCCTTGAAGAGTTGAAACTAAGTAATTGTAGCCTTTCTGATGCCAATATGCTTCCTTTATATGATTCTCATTTGAACTTTTCCACTTCGCTTACTCTCCTTGACATATCTTTCAATCAATTATCATCAATGGTATTCCACTGGATGCGTAACTACAGCTCCAATCTTCAACACCTTGACCTTGCTTCTAACATGTTAAGAGGCACCATTCCCAATGATTTTGGCACTATAATGCATTCACTTGTGTATCTCGATCTCTCAGAAAACCGTCTAGAAGGCAAGATCCCAAAATCAATTGGGAATATATGCAAATTGGAGACATTTGCAGCTTTTGATAACCAGTTGAGTGGAGAGATTACAGATTTAATTACCCATAGTAACAATTCAAACTGCATTGGAAATGTATCCTCATTGCAAATGCTAAAAACAATGGACATTTCAAACAACAATTTTACTGGAAAAATTCCCAATTTGGAACTCAACCTTACCAACAATTATCCTTTTATAGATTTGAGTTCAAATAAACTTGAAGGTTCCATTCCTTCTTTTTTATTGCAAGCAGTAGGACTGCGTCTTTCCAATAACATATTTTCAGATATAGCTCCCTTGCTATGCAGCAAAACAAAGCCTACCAATTTGCTAATGTTGGATATATCAAACAATCAATTAAAAGGTGAGTTTCCTGATTGTTGGAGTAATTTAGCATCATTAAGGTTAGTTGATCTGAGCAACAACAAGTTGTCGGGAAAGATTCCATTCTCAATGGGCAGCCTTGTTAACATTGAAGCTTTGAATTTAAGAAATAATAGTTTGAGCGGACAATTGCCTTCCTCATTGAAGAATTGCTCAAACACATTGTCTTTGTTGGACCTTGGAGAAAATATGTTTCATGGTCCGTTACCTTTATGGATTGGAGATAGTTTACACCAATTAAGAGTCTTAAGCCTTCAATTCAATTACTTCAATGGAAGTGTACCTTCAAATCTTTGTTATTTGAGACAACTTAATGTCTTAGATCTTTCACAAAATAACTTATCAGGAGGAATCCCAAATTGTGTAAATAATTTTACTTCAATGATTGAGGACACCATGAGTTCCCCTACATCAATAGGATATGGTTTTGAACTATTCCTGATGTGGAAAGGTGAACTCAGAGCCTTTGAAATTGCAGATAGGCGTTTAAAAAGCATTGATCTCTCAAGTAACCATCTCACAGGGGAAATACCAACTGAAATTGAGTATTTATTGGGTATGAATTCCTTAAATTTGTCGAGGAACAATCTCAGTGGGGAAATCATTTCAAACATAGGAAACTTCAAATCACTTGAATTTCTTGATCTGTCAAGAAATCATCTGTCAGGCAGAATCCCTTCCAGTCTAACTCAAATTGATCGTCTTGCTATGTTGGATTTATCGAACAATCAGCTCTATGGAAAGATTCCAATTGGAACACAGTTGCAGAGCTTTAATGCTTCAAGTTTTGAAGGAAATATTAATCTATGTGGAGAACCCCTTGATAGGAAATGTCCAGGAGAAGAACCGACAAAATCACAAGTGTCAAGAACAAATGGGGGAGATGAGAGTTCAATATTTTTTGAAGCATTATACATGAGCATGGGGATAGGATTCTTCACTGGTTTCGTTGGATTGTTAGGCTCAGTATTGTTACTACCATCTTGGAGAGAGACTTATTCGAGATTCTTGAACACTTTGATATTGAAAGTGTTGAAGTGGTGGAAGCAGTGATGTTCTAAAGAGGATGAATGATGAGCAGGTACTTAAGTTCTTTTTTACTTTTATATGATTTAATTGTATCATGAATATTTTTAGTCTTGGGATAGATACTTTGTTATTTATTACTCACTGTTTATGATTTCTTGGCTATATATTTTTGTATGACTAAATTTATTTTTCTGCAGGCTCTCCTATTCCTACAGTATGTTATGATTACATATTTTGCTGTTACGCGTAATGTGGATTTGATTAGCAGTGTGGTGGAGTCCTCACCCTTGACAGTTTGGTTATGAATGAATGGGATTTTGTTAAAACTTTAGTGTTAATGTGTGACTGTGTTTTGTTAGGCTTTCAAGTGATTGCTTCTGCTATCAAGTTAATAATGTAATGGATTTAGAACTGTGTAAGAGTACTCATCAGTGGTTTATATTATCTTTATTTGGAGAATTGTTCACCTACTTATGAGAATTAAATAAAGGGTTAATAATAGGACAATCTGAGTTATGTGTATGCCACAGTATCCAACTAAAGTTCTATCCATTGGATGAAGAAGCAACAGATGATATATAATATTTATTGTTAATGATATATCTGATGATATCCTTTTTGTCGAGACGTCTCTGCAAGCAGGGACATTGTTTTGACACTATCTTGTTTTTTGGAAGTTTCATCTTCAATTTAATGATACTAAAATTATTTTGAATTAAAAATCTTAAGTTTTCAATCCTGAGTTACGTGCATCTTGTCACCACAATATCCAAAACACAGTAATGAGAAACATAAATTCATATCTTGTAATTCAAGCTTCCTATGATAAAATGATGAATATAACTGAAAAGTGAAAACCATTGCAGAAAAATAATGTAGCAGAGCTGTAGAGCACACTATCGACAACTTATTCAATTACCAAACAGGCTGAATTTTATCTGAAACTTTACAATACCTGTATTCAATAATAACCGATCATGGAAATAGAGTTTGTATTTTGATATTTTAAATGCTTAGATAATCTAAGAAGCTTATTGAAATAAGTTTAAGAGAGGTTCTGGATAGGTTATAACTTATAAGTTAGTTATGCAAAATAAAAAATAAGTACAACACTTGTTTCATAAAGTTTAAAAATAAATCTTCAAAGTCTATAAATCTCAAATAAATTTTCCCTGCATTAACTAAAAGAAATGATATTTGTCACAAGGAGTGTGATCACGACAGCATCGCGAATGGTTAAGTGTTAACGTGGAAAAATATTAAAGCCAACTGTTAGTGCCTTTGCAAGCGTGTTTTCTGTCTAGGAAAACATTTAATTCGTCGTGAGCCCTTCGTGAGATAGTTTGCGAGATATAGCAGTCCTCTTAACTAAATGATCTTGTTTCCAAATACTAAAACTGAATTTTGTTTCAGGATTTCCAATTCCATCCTTGAGTACACCTTTAACTAGTTGTTCACCCACTTGATAAAATATTTAGTAATTAAGTGTTGTGAAACTTACAGTACTCAATTTTTTGTATGATGCTTGCAGTTGATTTTGGGCAAAGGCTAAATATTCTGCACCTTATCGCCACAACTAATTAAATCAATTAAATGTCGGAGGGTACGTGTCACTGTCAAAATTTATAAAAGTCATAATTTCCAAATTTATAAGGTCCTGGATACGTGTACCTGATTATGTCATTGGTCCACAGAAGACCAATGAAGCCAACTATTCCAAATTCGGTCACAACATTCTTTTTAAAGAAAAGTATATGCTTTCCGTATTTGGAAACTGTTATGATGACCATTATTACTAAATTATCATGAATTAGTGATGGATAATATTCCATCTCATCCTTATGCCCTTATTACTAAATTATCATGAATTAGTATTGGATAAATCATCTTTGTTATATGAACACCTGATACACTGCAAACTTCGCAAACTAAGTATTAGGGTTGTACAGGAACAACCAGAACAGCAGGTATGGTTACACAATCACAATGCTGAAGGTGACAAAGATAGTTTGTTGTGATTGAGTTTGAGAGTTCGGATATTAAGGAGGAAGGTAAGATTGAAAGGAAGTGCAAAGATTGAATAATAGTGAAGAGGAAAGAAATCCTGCAGCTGCAGCATCAAAGACAGTCCTCAAATGGTTATAAATTTGAGGAACTAATTCTCACGTGTCAAAGCTTTCCGCAGCCCACGAGACCATGCATGTTCCATTGCCAAAAGTTGGACTATATATATTGGGTGCGTTTGTTATAGATTTTTTCAAAACTTATTATATGATTGTTACTTACTAATCAAGTAAATGACTTATGCAATTCATGAATATCACAAAAAGTATATCACAGACTCACAATTAAGCAGTTGATTGAAGAAAGATGAAACTGGATTTTGAATTAATTTGATCAGTTATGGATTCATATGAATTGGATAAACCATTTACTTTTGTGTTCCTATCACAGGACATTGTTTTGACAAAATTAAGTTTTGAAAGTTATATCTTCAATTTAATACAACTAAAATATTTTGATTAAAAAGCCAAGTGTTCAGCTCATACAAATCACTTTGACACAAGCGATCTTCACCACAATATCCAAAACACTCACCCAAGTAAAAGACAACAAAAATTAGATAATGAACTTCATGTAATTCTAGCTTCATATGGTTCATTCTAAACAAATCTTGCTAAAGTGATATATATTTTTAAGAATATCCTAAACGTAGTACATCTCTGCTTCGAGATTGTATTTTGATATTATAAATGCTTATTTGTAAGCTAATCTCATAAGCTTTTTGAAATAAATTTAAGAGAGCATCTAGATAGACTAACATTAATGAGTTAGTTTCGTAAAGTCTTGTTTCATAAGATAAGTATAAAAGTAAATCTTCAAAGTCTATAAGTCTTTCTCCCTTAAGGAAATGTAGGAACTTTTCTGTCAAGTTACTATGCTGCAATATCTATACTCACAATTTGCCAATCACACCCCCATTTTATTCAAAATACCCTCTATTTTTTCCTTCTGGATATCACCTAAGTTGCAATCTATGAACTACCATTTCATATTCTCAACGCTAGTTGTTGAACAAGTATAACATGACCACATCTATGAACCTTGATTATAAAGGCTTGGTAAATAATGTCGTTCTGTCAAAACTCAAAATTACTATGTACGTTGAAATAAGAAACGCTCTAAATCTCGTATCACCTGAATCAATCCATTTTTAATAAAATCAAACTCTGCTCCTTTAGTTTATGGTCTATAGAATGTAAATCAAATTTTGAAAAAAATAAAAATGTAAAATCATTCCAAACACTTCAGTATATTTCTACTTTTGATTCTGATTCTTCACCTAAGACTGCTGTTGAGATGTTAAACTTCATCAACACCTTTGCATAGTTTACCTATAACTATTTCTTTTAAGGCCATGGATCACACGTTACGACCTAATTATGTCATTGGTCTTTGAAATTTATTATCAAATTAATTGGTCAAGAACTAACTATTCCAAATTCGGTGACTACATTCTTTTTGAAGAAAAGTAGATGTTTTCTGTATTTGGATGTAAAAGGACTACTTCACAATATGACTTTAAATTTGATGGAAATAATGCAAGTTATTAGAACCTGTAATGTACCTTCAAAATAAATAAAAAATCGTACAATGTCGTGTACGTTGGAAAAGCAGGAAGCATCTTGGAAACATTGCGCAAATGGTGTTTTCTGATATTGATTATTCCAACAGATTAACCTGCACTGCAAACAATGGAAATAAACAATAAAAAGGTAGTAAATCAAAACTGTTTTCTCAGCTCAAGGGGTAAAATAAATTAAGCATATAAAACAATTTTCAAAGATTATGAATTGTCAGGACCTAAAGATTTTAAATTTCTATAGACAAATTGCAAAGCAAAATCATTTCTTATTTTGAAACATGGTGAGTAGTCTCGAAACTGAGCAAGTAAAACACAACCAAACAATAAAATGTGGTTAGCATCTAATTAAATTAAGCAGACTCTAATCTCACTGGAAAAAATAAAATCAGCTATTTTACTTTATTGCTTCTACTATACATATACAATCACTACTAGAATAATGTTTATTTGTATGCATCTATTGCATAAATATATAATATTTATTTAGTTGATATCTTCCAGTCCTTTAAACATTATGCAATCAAGGACATTGTTTTGACACTTGTATATCACAATCAAGTTTTGGAAGTTATATTATATCTTCATTTTAATCACTAACAGAAGGTCAAGGATGAAAATGTTATTTGTTTAACATAATTGTAGTGTTAATAAAGTGCTAGGAATTACTCTCAAAAAAAAGTGCTAGGAATTAATGACATAATTTCAAAATTTATAAATAAAGTCATCATTTCAAAATTTATAAGGACATGTTGATCACGCGTCAACTAATTATGTCACTAACAGACCAATGAACCCACCCAAGTATTCCATATTCAGCCACTACACTCTTTTTAAATAAAAGTAGATGCTTTCTATATTTGGATGTAAAAGGACCATTTCACAATATGACTTCAAATCTGATGGAAATAAAGCAAGCTATACCATTGGAAAAAAATTTACAATGTCGTGTCGTGAAAAAACTTCAATAGCAGGAAACAGCTCGGAAACATCGTGCAAATGGTGTGTACAGATTGACCACTAGCACTATATATCTGTGTATGTGTGAGTTCTTGAGAGTATACTTTCCATTAGAAAAACTCAATTTTATTTTGCGAGAGAAATTACAATGAGAAACTTTAATCTTCTTATGTTCCATGCATTGTTGGTGTTGTTCTCCATTGTTGGCTTCAACTCAGCAATAGAGAATGAAGAAATGAAGTGCAAAGAGAGTGAGAGACGTGCACTCCTCAAGTTCAAACAAAGTCTTCAAGATGAGTTTGGCATGCTGTCCACTTGGAAGGACGGTCCAAATGCAGATTGCTGCAAATGGAAAGGAGTTCAATGCAACAATCAAACCGGCTATGTTCAAAAGCTTGATCTACACGGTTCTTATCATTACTATTTGAGCGGTGAAATCAATCCCTCAATAACTGAGCTAAAGCATCTAAAATATCTCGACCTCAGTTCTTTGACTACTAGTGGTCAAATCCCTAAATTTATTGGCTCCTTCAGCAACTTACAATACCTTGATCTTTCTAATGGTGGTTATGATGGGAAGATTCCATCTCAACTTGGGAATCTCTCACAATTGCGACACCTTGATCTCAGTAACAATAAACTCATTGGAGTAATTCCTTTTCAATTGGGGAATCCTTCATTACTGCATTTTCTTAAGCTTAATTACAATTCTAATCTAAGAATTAACAGCCAAAGTCAAGACAATGTTGAATGGCTATCAAACCTCTCTTCTTTGAGAAAGCTTGCCTTGAGTGGAGTTCAAAATCTCAACGATTCTTCTCAACACACCTTGCAATTCCTAAGAAAGCTTCCAATCATTGAAGAGTTGTATCTAAGTGATTGTAGACTTTCAGATGCCAATATTCTTCCTTTATCTGATTCTTGTTTGAACTTCTCCACTAGCTCTCTTACTATCCTTGATCTATCTCAAAATTATTTAACATCATCAATGGTGTTCCACTGGGTGATGAACTACAGCTCCAATCTTCAACACCTTGACCTTTCTTATAACTTATTAAGAGGTACCATTCCCGATGATTTTGGAACTATAATGCATTCACTTGTGAATCTCTATCTCCCAGACAATAGTCTACCAGGCAAGATCCCAAAATCCATTGGGAATATATGCACCTTGGAGACATTGATAGCTAGTGAGAACCACTTAAGTGGAGATATTTCAGATATTATCAACCATAGTAACAATTCGCACTGCATTGGAAATGTATCCTCATTGCAAGAGCTCTCGTTAAGCTATAACCTAACATACCTTTAAATCCTCTCATTTTTATGGCATTTGGATCTTGTTAACAATAAATTATATGGAGAAATACCAGCAACCATTGGGTCGCTTACGGAGTTAGAGTTTTTGGACCTGCATGGAAATTCTTTTGAAGGCATCATCAGTGAATCCCATTTCACTAACCTCTCAAAATTGGGATGGCTATCTTTGTCTGGCAACTCGTTGACTATGAAGGTTAGTGATGATTGGGTTCCTCCTTTTCAATTAGGATATTTGTTTCTATCATCTTGTAATATGAATTCTCGATTTCCTAATTGGCTTCAAACGCAAAATGAATTATCTAATATCTCCCTTTCAAATGTTGGTTATCTACCTCCAATACCTATTTGGTTTTGGAACAAATTGCAAACACTAGCACGATTGACCATTTCAAACAACAATCTTACTGGAAAGATTCCCAACTTGGAACTCAATCTCACCAACTATCCTCCTACAATAGATTTGAGTTCGAATCAACTTGAAGGTGCCATACCTTCTTTTTTATTGCAAGCAAGAAAACTGAATGTTTCCAATAATAAATTTTCAGATTTACTTCCCTTTCTATGCAAAAAAAGTAAGCCTGACATTTTGGGAATTTTGGATTTATCAAACAATGAATTAAAGGGAGAGTTGCCTGATTGTTGGAATAATCTAACCTCATTACAATATGTTGACCTCAGCAATAACAAGTTGTCAGGAAATATTCCATCCTCAATGGGTTCCCTTGTTAACATGGAGGCTTTGATTTTAACAAATAATAGTTTGAGTGGACAACTTACTTCCTCATTGAAGAATTGCTCAGACAAGTTGGCTTTGTTGGACCTTGGACAAAATATGTTTCATGGTCTATTACCTTCATGGATTGGAAACAGTTTACACCAATTGGTAATCTTAAGTCTTCGGTTCAACAAATTTAATGGAAGTCTACCTTCTAATCTGTGTTATTTAAGAAAACTTCAAGTTTTGGATCTGTCACTAAACAACTTATCAGGAGTAATTCCATCATGTGTTAAGAATTTTACTTCAATGGCTCAGAACACCATTAGCTCAACTTCAGATCATAGGTATATGTTCAATGTCACTGGCATATCATATGATATTGACACATCCATGATGTTGTTCAGTGACATGTCATATGATTTTGACATACCCATGGTGTGGAAAGGTGTATACCACTTCTACAAAAATGCAGATAAGCTTTTAAAAAGCATTGATCTCTCAAGTAACCATATTTCAGGAGAAATACCAACTGAGATGGAGTACTTATTTGGATTGATTTCCTTAAATCTGTCGAGGAACAATCTCAGTGGGCAAATCATTTCAAACATAGGAAACTTCAAGTCAATAGAATTTCTTGATCTGTCAAGAAATTGTCTGTCAGGTAAAATTCCTTCCAGTCTAGCTCAGATTGATCGTCTCTCTGTATTGGATTTGTCAAACAATCGGCTCTATGGAAAAATTCCAATTGGACCGCAGCTGCAGACATTTGAAGCTTCAAGTTTTGAAGGAAATTCTAATCTCTGTGGAGAACCACTTGATATAAAATGTCCTGAAGAAGAGCTAGGGGAACATCGAAAGCCACAAGTATTTGCGGATGATGACAAATCAATATTTTTAGAAGCATTGTACATGAGCATGGGGCTCCATATTACTACTACAGTCTTGGAGAGATACCTATTCCAGATTCTTGAATGCTCTAATATTGAGAATCTTCAGGTGCTGGAAGGAGTGAATCTACCTGGCCTGTTTCTCTAAACTGGATGAATAATGGCAGGTACTTAGCGTTAGTGTATGATTGTATGAATAAATGGGATTTTGTTAAAACTTTAGCGTTTGTGTGACTGTGTTTTGTTATAATTTCTATCAAGTTTGGCAGTTTTTGTGTTGAAATGTTATGGCTTATGCTATCAAGTTAATAATGTAATGCTTTTAGTATGATTGTTCACCCACTTATGCCTTTGTTACAAGTAAAAATATATAACTGCAACTTGTTTATGCCATTCTTTATATTCACAAATAGTTTCTACTATTGATCTGTTTTTTATTACCAGTTCAGATAAAAATACAAGAAAAGAGATTTTTTGCATCGAAAAAAGTTGTTGCCAAATGTGAAAAGTTGATGGAAAAGAGTTTTACCCCAACAACCAAAAAGTCGCTGCTGGCTGTTGCGATAAGTTCTGTTGCAAAAAGTTTTGCAGCGAAATTTAATATTGTTGACGTTAGTAATTTTAGCAACAACAATATTTGTTGCCACTTTTGAAATTTTTGTTGGGATAAATTAATTTTTCAACCTAGAATTTTCTTATATCTAACTTATCTTAGCGATTAAAGTCGCTGCGATAGCATATTTTCTCCAATATTTATTATTTTTGTTGTTATATTTTTATTTTTCTCAATGACAAATGTTGTAGTCATAATTTGTTATGTAAATATAAATTATTTTTTGTAAATATAATGTGTATATTTGGTTAATATGCAATTTATATTCATAATATAAAAAATATCAATACAATATAGACACAATCAAATTAACATAACACAATATCAATAAAAATAATTTACAATATATGAGTCATACAAGTTATTGTTTCTATGAATAGAAAGATACACATAATCATGAACAAAAAAAAAAAGATACACACATAATTTACAAAAAATAAAAAATGTAATAATTTAATTGTTTCTCCTAATTATGCCTTTAACATCTCTTGATAAAGTAGTTGAAGTTGCATCCACATGATTTCTCTGTATTTTTTCTTCTCTTACAATTTAATACGTCTGCAAACAAAGTATGAAAAAACAACATCAATTAATAAACTTTAAAAATATTGGGTGCGTTTGTTATAGATTTTTTCAAAATAGATTCTTATAGTGTAAAAAAAATTTGTGTAAAAAAATTTTACAAAGAAATTTTTTATAAAAGTTTTAAATGAAAATTTGGTTTGAATAGTTATTCTTAAAATGTCATTTTAGGTATTTCATCATTTTATTTAAAAAAAAATTGGATATCAAAATTTCAAAAAAATCACTTTTTTTGAAGCTATTTCAAATAGATTTTCAAAAAAATCATTTTTCAAATACAACTTTTTGTAAAAATTATGATTTTGACTATATTTTGATCTTCAATAATATACGTTTATGTTATATAATGTCAAAATTAGTGTTTGAATTTAAAAAAAAAATGAATATAAAAAAACTTATAATATTTTGAAAAACAATTTTATAAAATCTATTTTCAAAAATACAAAGAAAAATCTATTTTTTTCAAAGCTAAAACAAACGCACCCATTATATGCCAATAAATAACAAGAACTCTACTTGAGAAGAAAAAAAGGAATTTTGTAAATGTCAATGACTACACTACACACATACTTCACTTATTGGAAAATAGACCTTAAAAAATAACAATGATGGAATGACTATAGTGTTGCTTTGTCTTCTTTTATTCTTGCAAAGCACAATAGAGATTAAGAATGAACTAAACACCTCTTGTTTGAATTCTTAAAATTCTCCAAAGACGGTGATTGTTGTCGCCCTTCAATAAATGGTGAATATAGTGATAACATTAAAGAACATGAATGGAGATTAAGATGAACACAATTTTAAAGAAAAAAAGAAGTATAATTGAGTTGTATAGCATAATGATATATTGGTTTGAAAAAGATCAAATAATAGCCTTTTTATAAATTTGGTTCAGAGGCAGTTTTTAAAACTGATTGTGAGAGAAAGAAATCAGTGGGAAGAATTTGTTTTTTACCCACTTATAAAATGCAACCACCCACTATCACTATGAATCAAACATGATTTTTGTAAATAAAAAAATTCAAATTGTACATAGAAATTATCCCATGATTCCACTAACCCAGAAAAATAGCTACTTACGGTTCCACTTTTCACTCAAGTATTTTTTTATAATATCACTCAAGTATAATCGGTTATACACACCTTATTTTTCTAACAAATTGATTTTTTTATTTTTATTTCAACAGTCATTTACTCCAATTTTTTATTTTAAAATTTGTATTTACTCTACTTTATTTTTATTAGTGTTTATATGTTAAGTTATTTTTGTGTTATTATTATCAATATGATATGATATGATTATAGTAGATTGAATAATGTTTCCATTATAAAAAAAAATTAAATAATGTTTCCAATATTTTTTTGATACATAATGTTTTCAATATTTGATTATCTCTTTGCGATACCATTATTATTCCACCAAATATAATTTATATAATTGTTATATAATTGAAAGAAAAAAGTCTAAAAGATAGGAATTAATGTTTTCCATTTCTTATAAACAAGAAAAAGATGATCTGAAAAAAAAAAACTTTTTTGTCAAAAAAAAAAAAACTTTTGTTCCCATTTTAATTGGTCCACCACTACAATTTTATTTTATTTTTTTACAAATCCACCACTACATATTAAAATTTGCATCTTAAATTTAACTGTTTTTTATGGCCATTTTTTATATTATCTTTTTAATATATTCCAAAACATGTGCCACTTTCTAAAAAACTAACACCTTGCTGCTATTTGGCAGCGACTCACAAAGCCATCTATGACCATTGCTACTAAATCATCATATTTGCCAACAATTATTTAAATTGTTGTTATTTGGTCGCTGCAACATCTCTTTATTCTTGTAGTGATAATGTAACAGAAGTGGTACAACAATATAGATGAACTATATTGTTTTGACACTTGTATATCAATATCTTGATTGGGAAGTTTTATCTTCAATTTAATGAAACTAAAGTAATTTTTTATATTACTGAAATCCAAACTTTAAAGTAATGTAGCAGAGCACATTATCTACAATTTTAACACAAATTAAATTTAACCAAACACATAATGGATTTTATCTGAAACTTAACAATACCTGTATTGAATAATCTATTATATGGAAATAGAGTTTGTATTTTGACATTATAAAGGCATATTTGAGTATTTATGTATGGTGAAATTTACAGTTCTCAATTTTTTGAAATACTTGTGGCTAATTTTTGGAAAAAGCTAAAATAGTTAAATGTAAGAGGGGATTGATTATACAGGCTTGGTTATCATTCTGTCAAAATTTAGAATGTATACCAACAAAATAAATGCGATCATCTTAGGAATGTTGCAAGCTCACACTATATTTTGGCCCCTACAATCTAAATCCTGTATCTGCACGATTGTTTACCCACTTATGCCTTTGATTCTACGGGGATAATGAATTTATTCGGACTAAAATTGATTCTAACTAAATTTGAGTTGAATGTAAAATGATTATTAATGTTTGAATATATTGATGTAAAAAGCGACTTCAACACCAATTTCAGGTTATAATCAATTCTAGAGGTAGAAACTCCAAATTATAGTTTCAATTAAGAATAAATTCTAGAGGAAAAATTAATTCTACTCGAGAACATCCAAACACGTCAAAGATACAAATAGTCGAGAACATCCAAACACGTCAAAGATACAAATAGAGCTGTCAAAATGGATGGATTGGATTATTAATGGATGGATCAAAGTAATCCATTAACAATCCATTAAAATTCAATCAAAATATCCAATTGTTACTAGTTTATGTCATTCTTATATTCACCAAGAGTTTCTGCTAATGATCTCTTCTTTATATTCAGTCATCAGCATATGTCATGGCGTCCACGTAAGCATTGACCAAGTCAAAATCATAGGGGGGCTGAATTTTCCAAAAGGAACTAAAGTTAAAGGGCCAAAATTGCAATATTGTGAAATTTAGAGGGTCAAAAATGCAATTAAATCTATTTATTATTATCGTTCAAATAAAATAACCCCTTGTCCTATTTTGTAAAATATCAAATGATAAATCTTTCTTTTAATTTTCCTTGTCTTACTACAAACTCTAATTAAGAGAAGTGATAGAACAATATATTGACTATATGGTACCTAATATCACAACATATACTCTGTTTGCAACCAACAAAAAGAAAATAATTTTCTTATCTCTTAGAACAATATATGGACTATATGGTATCCTTTTTCTTGCAACACACTCTTAAGAGAAGTGGTCCAATAATAGATGGCCAATATGTACATCAATATAATTTAGACATAAGTTCCTTTATTTGAATTCATCTCTGTAATCAAGGGACAATTTTGTTTTGACACTTATGTGAGGATTAACTTAAAATCAGGAATTTAGGAATTTGTCAGTTCCAAAATGCACAAGTGTAAGATCAAGTTGAACAGCTGAATCTTTTTAGTTATGCATACTTATTCTGATGAACTAAATAAAATGATTGTGACAAAAACTTTGTTGAACCTAAAAAGTAAATTTTCAGTTATATTAAGAACCAGAGAGAGTAAATGAGTGAAAAGCATCGAGTTCGGTGGTGGAAACTTTCCCTGTGCTGTGCAAGCATTTGCCCATTTGCTGGGAAGTGATGGGGAAGGCTGCACAGAGGGAACCCTAAGTGAGAATGTCTTTGCTGTTTATCAATGTTACAATATTTGAGCTTTTGAAAACAGGAAAGCACTACCGAATGGACACAACATAAATGAGCGAGCGCTGTCGATTTGGGCATATTATTTCACTTCTTTTGAGACTTCTTGACTTGTAAGTAAACTCTTGTGTTTGCTTCAGTCTAATTGAGTCTACCAAAAACTGAGTCTTTCCGCAAGATTACGAGTTAACTTGCAAGTTTGACAACCATTCTTGAAATCATGTACTTAATATCTGAATAGTCTACCAAAAAGCCAATTGCTGAGAGCCCAAAATGTGGTTCAAACTCTAAATCCCAGTCTCAATCACGCTTCTGCTTTGATTTCTCATACCAACCCACGCTTCAACCTACGCCATCTTACGACCTCATTCTCCATTTTGTTGCTGAACCTCTGTTGCAGTGACCATTTCTTCTTCTGTGTTGGACTGATGCCTCTTTGAACTCACCGTATCTGCTTTTGGGTTTTTTATTCTTATATTTGATATTTTATAATATATGAATTCAATGCACACTCCTTGATCTTATCTAGGATCTCGATTTTAACCACCGTGTACCGGACAACTTAAGTTCTGTGTTTTCTGCACTAATAAACAACTAAATAAGAAAGAGAACTCCATTTAAATGAAAAGCGCTTCATTCCTAAAGTGTACTGAAATCTCTATTGATCAATCCTTTTGGTAATATTTTGTTGGGATCAGAGTGCACAGCGAAATACACGGAAGCCTTTAATTATTCTCTTTTCGTGGAACCTGAACAACCAAATAATCCAGCACAGTCAACAGCAACAATAACAATAATAAAAGGAGTAACAACTGTAAATAAGGACACCGCAATTTTAACGTGGAAAACCCTCAATGTGAGAGTAAAAAACCACGGGTCGTGCAGACCAATCAAAAACTCTACTATTATCAAATAATGAGTACAATCAATGTCTTCCTAATTTCTCTAGGAACCGACAAACATATAATAGTCACCAACACCTATGATGAACTAACAACAAGAGAGCTTAACAACCTCACAACAAGTGGGTATCCCAAACTGACACAGAGAAAAGACAAAATTACTCAGAAAAATTATCTAAGTAACTAACAAAGTGACAAAGACAACATACTCAAATTTCAGCCGAAACGGAGAACGTTTGCCAAACACGCTTTTGTCACCGGAACCAAATTCTTTCTCTCTATGACGTGCTCTCTGTTTTCACAAAACAAGTGTGTCTCTCCTTACACACTATCACGCTACTGTTCACACAATTGAACAAAGCACTTCACACAGGCGCCGTTGCTTCTCATACACTTATAATTGCACACTTTTGCAATTCTCTTGGCAATTCACTTTGCCACTGTTTGTTGCACCACCTGCAACTAGGGATTCCAATCCCATATATAACAAAAACACACACACACACGGGCTGAAGCCCAACACATAAAAACAAACCCCTTTATTTTTTGTTTTATTTCTTTTCTATTTTTTTTTTCTTTTTTTATTTGTGTGTGGTTCCTACTTAAGGAGGGATCCACCCAACATTCTTCCCCTCACGACTCAAGTGGGGCAATTAGTTGTCATCCCGACAACTATGCCGCAAGTCTCAATCATCTTGTCATCTGCATCTTCAACTAATGCAGGAGCTTCAACATCACTTGTAACAACAAGTTCTTCAACAGTGTATCTCTTCAAAGGTTTTCTTTCTTGGGTGGTTCTAACATGTGCATCAGCTTCAACATCTGACTGCATCTCTATTCCGTGACACTTTTCACGGTCATCATCATGAGTTGGATCATCACCTCTAACTCTATCAATGTCTTTCAGCTGCTGGTCTTCTCTGAACTCAGCATCACAACATCTGATAAGTTTCTTCATAGCAGGATCATAAAACCTATAACCAACTCCATCTAGGCCATAGCCAATAAACACACACTGTTGATTCTCTACGGACGCTTTACATCCGAAAACACGTAAGTGGTCATAAGAAACATTCTTACCTGACCAAATCATCTCTGGTACTTCATGTTGCAAGGACACACATGGTGAAAGGTTCTGGACATGCACAACCGTGCTCAATGCTTCTCCCCAAAACGATTCTGGAAGCTCTGCCCGTGATAACAAACATTTAACTCTTTCCACCAATGCTTTATTAATCCTCTCAGCAACACAATTCCAACGTAGAGACCTCTGATATCTAATCCAGTTCTCTCTACAATAAGCTTCAAGCTTTCTCATATAGTCACCGCCATTATCAATGCATATGCACTTCAACTTCTTCCCAGTTTCATTTTCAACCGAGACCTTAAATTTCTTAAACACGCTCAAAACATCATTTTTACTCTTCAAAGTATAAACCGAAGTCTTTCTTGAATGGTCATCAACAAATGTCAGAAAGTACACACTACCTCCAACTGTCCTTGTCTTCATAGGACCACATAAATGAGTATGCACCAAATCAAGAATTTCTGGTCTTCTAGGTGAGTGAATATTAAAAGAAGCTTTATTCTTCTTTTCAACAAAACAATCCTCACATTTCTTCAAATGTGGATTTCTCATGTCAAACAACACACTCCGCTTGCTTAGCTCAACCATGTCATTCTCACTCATGTGACATAACCTCTTATGCCATAACTCAACTTTCTCAGCTGATTCAACAACATGCACATCTTTAACTATTTTTGCATGTGCAATGTAAAGAGTAGAACACTTTCTACCTCTAGCAACAACCATAGAACCCTTGGTCAATTTCCAAGTGTCCCGTGAGAACAAGTTGTTATAACCTTCATCACATAGTTTAGCCACGGAAAGTAAATTCAACCGAATGTCTGGAACATGTTTCACATCCTTGAGAGTTAACTTGCTACCGTTAGCCATCTCTAAATTAACATCTCCAAGGCCAATACACTTTAGCACGCCCTCGTGTGCTAGTTTCACATCACCAAATTCACCTGAAGTATATGAGCAGAAAATATCTCTTCTGGAAGTGACATGTACTGAAGTACCACTATCAATCACCCAACTAGATGCACTATCAATAACATTTGACATATCATGCTCTTCAACAAGAAGCAAGTCATCTAATAGCAGATGAGTACTCTCTCCATCTGAACCATTTTTATCATCGTCCTTATCCTCCTTTTTCAAGGACCAGCAATCCTTTTGAATATGCCCCTTTTTACCACAGTTGTAACAATCAACATTTGTGTACCTGTTCTTCGAATAGCTTCTGCCTTTACCTTTATTACCTGAATATCGGTTCTTGTTTCTCCCCCTTGATTCAGTAACCAACATCTCTGACTGTGAAGGAGAGTCTTGAGACTTTCTTCTCATCTCCTCATTCAAAATACTGCTTTTAACAAGATTCATTAACAACACACCATCGACAGCAGAATTGGACAACGACATTCTAAACGTTTCCCACGAGTCAGGCAAAGAACCAAGAAGAAACAACCCTTGAATTTCATCATCAAACTTGATACCCATAGCAGACAGCTGATTCATAATTCCTTGAAAAGTATTCAAATGATCTGCACACGAAGTCCCTTCTTGGAGCTTCAAACTCAGCATTTTCTTTATAAGATACATCTTGTTATTACCTGTTTTCTTCGCATACAACTGCTCAAGCTTATCCCATAATGATTTTGCATGTTTCTCCCCACTAATGTGGTTCAAAACGTTGTCATCAACCCACTGACGAATGTAACCACACACATGCCTGTGTAGTAAAGTCCACTGATCATCAGTCTTGTTATCTGGCTTCTCTGTAGCGAACACAGGTTTGGGAAAATTCTTCACATAAAGCAGATCCTTCATTTTACTTTTCCAAAGGGCATAATTCGACCCATTCAAGGTCACCATACGAGTTGTGTTGACTTCCATTGTTCACCACAAATTAATTCCACTAAAGAACCGAAGCTCTGATGCCAGTTGTTGGGATCAGAGTGCACAGCGAAATACACGGAAGCGTTTAATTATTCTCTTTTCGTGGAACCTGAACAACCAAATAATCCAGCACAGTCAACAACAACAATAACAATAATAAAAGGAGTAACAACTGTAAATAAGGACACCGCAATTTTAACGTGGAAAACCCTCAATGTGAGAGTAAAAAACCACGGGTCGTGCAGACCTCACGCTTCTGCTCTGATTTCTCATACCAACCCACGCTTCAACCTAAGCCATCTTACGACCTCATTCTCCATTTTGTTGCTGCACCTCTGTTGCAGTGACCATTTCTTCTTCTGTGTTGGACTGATGCCTCTTTGAACTCACCGTATCTGCTTTTGGGTTTTTTATTCTTATATTTGATATTTTATAATATATGAATTCAATGCACACTCCTTGATCTTATCTAGGATCTCGATTTTAACCACCGTGTACCGGACAACTTAAGTTCTGTGTTTTTTGCACTAATAAACAACTAAATAAGAAAGAGAACTCCATTTAAATGAAAAGCGCTTCATTCCTAAAGTGTACTGAAATCTCTATTGATCAATCCTTTTGGTAATATTTTGTTGGGATCAGAGTGCACAGCGAAATATACGGAAGCCTTTAATTATTCTCTTTTCGTGGAACCTGAACAACCAAATAATCCAGCACAGTCAACAGCAACAATAACAATAATAAAAGGAGTAACAACTGTAAATAAGGACACCGCAATTTTAACGTGGAAAACCCTCAATGTGAGAGTAAAAAACCACGGGTCGTGCAGACCAATCAAAAACTCCACTATTATCAAATAATGAGTACAATCAATGTCTTCCTAATTTCTCTAGGAACCGACAAACATATAATAGTTACCAACACCTATGATGAACTAACAACAAGAGAGCTTAACAACCTCACAACAAGTGGGTATCCCAAACTGACACAGAGAAAAGACAAAATTACTCAGAAAAATTATCTAAGTAACTAACAAAGTGACAAAGACAACATACTCAAATTTCAGCCGAAACGAAGAACGTTTGCCGAACACGCTTTTGTCACCGGAACCAAATTCTTTCTCTCTATGACGTGCTCTCTGTTTTCACAAAACAAGTGTGTCTCTCCTTACACACTATCACACTACTGTTCACACAATTGAACAAAACACTTCACACAGGCGCCGTTGCTTCTCATACACTTATAATTTTACACTTTTGCAATTCTCTTGGCAATTCACTTTGCCACTGTTTGTTGCTCCACCTGCAACTAGGGATTCTAATCCCATCCCATATAGAAGATTTCTTTTCCCACCCCAGCTTTCTTTTTCACCCCTTGGGTTTCCGTTTTTAACCTTTGAAAAAAACTTCGGTACACGCGTACTGAACTTTTTAACGATGTAAAACACCTATTTTTCAATATCGATAAACTTCGGTACGCGTGTACTGAACTTTTCGGAGGTAAAATCAAGGGTAAAGTTGGATTTCTAGAGGGTGTAAAAGAATGACGGGGGGTGGGAAGAGAAACCTTCTCCCATATATAACAAAAACACACACACACGGGCTGAAGCCCAACACATAAAAACAAACCCCTTTTTTTTTGTTTTATTTCTTTTCTATTTTTTTTTCTTTTTTTATTTGTGTGTGGTTCCCACTTGAGGAGGGATTCACCCAACATATTTGAATTTGACATCCTGTCATGTTGAAACTGTGGAAGAACTTACTAAGGAAAAATAAATATTAGAAGCAAGAGCTTCAAATACTAACTTCAATTTAGAAAGCAGAATTAATTCTATACAGTATACAAGAGCATTCTCCAAATATGAAACCGAAGATACTAGTTTATGTCATTCTTTATATTGACAAAAGAGTTCTCCTATTGGAATTGAACTCATTTTTATATCAAATAAAAAATCTTTCTTTAAAATTTCCTATTTTGTCCTGGCTTTTTTGTTTTTATTTAACATCAAGTTAAGCTAACTTGTCCTGGTTTTTTATTTTTTATCCAAAAATAAAAATGATGATTTCAGTCATTATTATGTTCTAACCACATTTCAAGGCATGTTTAGCTAGTATTTTTTATGTTTTTATACAAGAAATAAAGAGAAAAAGAATCGTTACAAGATTGCTTGAAGCACAAGAAAAAGAAGAAAGTTGAAAAAAATCAGCACAATTTGCATCATGACATATGCTCCGGTATTTTGACCATATCTAGAGTTTCGTAACTCGGAATGAGGTGGGATTTTCCGTAAATGAAAGCTAAGATCAAGAGCTACAACTTTCATGAAGAAAAAAAAATCATTTGCCTCTGCTTGTGGTGCCAGGCACGGCGCACAGCGCGGGCACGTGACCTAAGTCTATAAATTGAGTTTTTCTCTCATTCAAGGGACAAAATTTTACTGCAAAAAAATGCAACTTTTGAGAGGAAGCTCAGAGGCGATTATTCCTTCTTTGTAATGAATTCTTTTACTCTAATTTATGTTTATGCTTAATTATGCATAACTAAATTTCTTGATTGGATCCTAGGGGATTTTAATTGCTATTGTTTTGAACCATGTAGTTCATGAGTATATAATATGTTTCATCAATCCTATTACTATGAAATGAACCAAAGATATTCAATCGCCAATTCGATAAAAATCCTAAGTGTGGTTTTAACCAATTTGAATGCAAAAACTCCCCCTATTTTCTATTTCTTTAATTTTACTTTTACTAGTTAATTCAATAGTCATTGTTAAAATAATCTCAATCCTTGTGGAATCGATATTTTATTACTTTTGATAATTTGTATACTTGCGAAATAATCCACCAGTAAGCTATAAGCTAAATTTTAATTTTTGTTCCTACGTAATAATGGATTCATGAATCCATTATTTTCAATTGTATCTTTCAAGTGGTATCTTTTGCCTATCAGCCATTAGTCATAGATTTAACCAATCAAATTGATAGTAATAGTATGGGAAGTTGTAAAAGTGCATACTCCAAAGAGGTATCATTAGTTATCTCAAGCATACTTAATGTAGTAGTACTGTCATGCATGTGTAACCATAATAGTAGATTACTTGTAAAAATGAATAAATGCATGTGAAGGGGTATTGTTGGAAAAAATATTAAATAAAGTTGAATTTAATGATTTTTGCTTATATTTAGGGCCAAAATTTTTGTTAACTTTTTTTTTTATAAATAAGGCTGGAGGTAGTAGATGTTTTTTTTAATACACGTGAATCATGCACCACACAAGAGAACTTGCAGACCGATAGAATTGAATTGAAAAGCGTGTGGCAGACCGATAGATGTTTTTTTAATGACTTTTTTTATATCGTTGATTTTTGGCAATTTACTGTCAAATGAGTACCCAACAGATCAATGAAACCCAACTATTCCAAATTCTGTCATTATGTTCTTTTTCAACAAAAGTAGATGCTTATTGTACAATTATGATGGAAATAATGCTAGCTATTAGAAATTCTGTCACTACATGTGCACTGTACCTTTGAAAATAATTGTAATATGTCGTGAAATAATTTGAATATAGTTGGAAACATCACGCAAATGGTATGTACATATTGACCTCGAGCACTATATATCTATGTATGTGTGTGTTCTTGAGTTGAGAGTATACTTTTCATTAGAAAAACTCAATTTAAATTTGTGAGTGAAATTACGATGAGACACTTTAATATTCTTATGTTCCATGCATTGTTGGCGTTGTTCTCAATTGTGGGGTTCAACTCGGCAACAGAGAATGAACAAGTGAAGTGCAAAGAGAGTGAGAGACGTGCACTCCTCAAGTTCAAACAAAGTCTTCAAGAAGAGTATGGCATGCTGTCCACATGGAAGGACGATCCAAATGCAAATTGCTGCAATTGGAAAGGAGTTCAATGCAACAATCAAACCGGCTATGTTGAAAAGCTTGATCTACACGGTTCTTATGATTATCATTTGAGCGGTGAAATCAATCCTTCAATAACTGAACTACAACATCTAAAATATCTAGACCTCAGTCATTTGAGTACTAGCAGTCAAATTCCAAAATATATTGGCTCCTTCGGTAACTTACGATATCTTAATCTCTCATATGGTGGTTACCATGGGAAGATTCCTTCTCAAATTGGGAATCTCTCCCAATTGCAACACCTTGATCTTAGGTCCAATTATCTCATTGGAGCAATTCCTTTCCAACTCGGAAATCTTTCATTTCTGCAGTCTCTTAAACTCGGTTACAATGATGATCTTAGAATCAACAACCAAAGTCAAGGCAATGTTGAGTGCCTATCAAACCTCTCTTCTTTGAGAATTCTTGACTTGAGTGGAATTCCAAATCTCAACAGTTCTTCTCATCACACCTTGAAATTCCTAAGGAAGCTTCCAATCCTTCAAGAGTTGTATCTAAGTGAATGTAGCCTTTCTGATGCCAATATGCCTTTTTTATATGATTCTCATTTGAACTTTTCAACTTCGCTTAGACTCCTTGACATGTCTAGAAATCAATTGATATCATCAATGATATTCCACTGGATATGTAACTACAGCTCCAATCTTCAACACCTTGACCTTTCTCATAACTTGTTAAGTGGCACCATTCCCAATGATTTTGGCACTATAATGCAATCACTTGTGTATCTTGATCTGTCAGAAAACCATCTAGAAGGCAAGATCCCAAAATCAATTGGGAATATATGCACATTGGAGACATTTCATGCTTTTAATAACCAGTTGAGTGGAGAGATTACAGATTTTATTACACATAGTAACAATTCAAACTGCATTGGAAATGTATCCTCATTGCAAGAGCTCTGGTTGATGAATAATCAGATTTCAGGTACTTTACCAGACCTTTCAACCCTCCCATCTTTGAGGGAATTGGAACTGGATAACAATAAATTAAATGGAGAAATACCCACAACCATAGGGTCAGTTACGGAGTTAGTGGATTTGAGTCTAACGGGTAACTCTTTTGAAGGCATAGTCAGTGAATCACATTTCACTAACCTCTCCAAATTGGAATACCTATATTTGAACGATAACTCGTTGACTCTGAAGGTTAGTGATGATTGGATTCCTCCTTTTCAATTACGAGGTTTAGATTTAACATCTTTGAATCTAAATTCTAGATTTCCTAATTGGCTTCAAACACAAAATAAATTATCCATTCTTTTCCTTTCAAATGTCAATAATCTACCTCCAATACCTATTTGGTTTTGGGGAAAATTGGAAACCGTAGAACTATTGAGAATTTCAAACAACAATCTTACTGGAAAAATTCCCAATTTGGAAGTCAATCTTACCAACTTTCCTGACATAGATTTGAGTTCAAATCAACTTGAAGGTTCCATTCCTTCTTTTTTATTGCAAGCAGTAGCACTGAATCTTTCCAATAATAAATTTTCAGATTTAGTTTCCTTTGTATGCAGCAAAAGTAAGAATAACAATTTGGGAGTTTTGTATATAGCAAACAATGAATTAAAGGGAGAGTTGCCCGATTGTTGGAATAACCTAACCTTATTACAATATGTTGACCTAAGCAATAACAAGTTGCGGGGAAATATTCCATTCTCAATGGGTTCCCTTCTTAACATGGAGGCTTTGATTTTAAGAAGTAATAGTTTTAGTGGTAAACTTACTTCCCCATTGAAGAATTGCTCAGACAAGCTGGCATTTTTGGACCTCGGAGAAAATAAGTTTGATGGTCCAATACCTTCATGGATTGGTGAGAGTTTACACCAATTAAAAATCTTAAGCCTTCGGTTCAACAACTTCAGTGGAAATATACCTTCAAATCTCTGTTATTTGAGAAAGCTTCATGTCTTGGATCTGTCACTTAATAACTTATCAGGAGGAATCCCAATTTGTGTAAAGAATTTTACTTCAATGACTCGGAACCTCATGAACTCCACTACATCAATGGGGCACTCTCTTGGGTATGTTCCCAACAATTCATTTTTTCTTACAAGATTTGATTTTGGCTTATCCTTGGTGTGGAAAGGTGTAGACCAACATTTCAAAGATGCAGATTGGTTTTTAAAAAGCATTGATCTTTCAAGCAATCATCTTACAGGTGAAATACCGGCTGAAATGGGGTACTTATTTGGATTGATTTCCTTAAATTTGTCGAGGAACAATCTCAGTGGGGAAATCATTTCAAACATAGGAAACTTCAAATCACTTGAATTTCTTGATCTGTCAAGAAATCATCTGTCTGGAAAAATTCCTTCCAGTCTAGCTCAGATTGATCGTCTCACTATGTTGAATTTGTCAAACAATCAGCTCTGTGGAAAAATTCCAAATGGAAGACAGTTTCAGACATTTGACGCTTCATGGTTCGAAGGAAATTCTAATCTCTGTGGAGAACCACTTGATAGAAAATGTCCTGAGGAAGAGCTAGTTGAACATCAAAAGCCACAAGTACGTGCAGGTGATGATGACAAATCAATATTTTTAGAAGCATTATACATGAGCATGGGGATAGGATTCTTCACAGGTTTTGTTGGCTTGATAGGCTCAATATTGTTACTACCTTCTTGGAGAGAAACTTACTCCATATTCTTAAACACTTTGATATTGAAAGTCTTGAAGTGGTGGAAGCAGTGAGCAGGTACTTAGGTTCTGTTTTACTTTTATATGATTTAACTGAATCATGAATATTTTTAGTCTTTGGATTGAAGCTTTGTTATTACTCACTGTGTTTTTTCATGGCTATTTTTGCAGGATCTCTTGTTCCTGATGTGTGTGATGATTACATCTTTAGTAGTGTGGAGTCCTCACCCTTGACAGTTTGGGTATGAATAAATGGAATTTTGTTTAAACTTTAGTGTTAGTGTGTGGAGTGACTGTTTTGTTAGGCTTTCAAGTTATTGCTTATGCTATCTAATCTAGTTAATAATGTAATTGGTTTAGTAATATATAAGAACTATAAATCAATAAAGTTTTGTTAGGCTTTCAAATTAATGAAAAGCTAATCACTTTGACAGAATTAATTTCCTTTCTTTGTATGCATATCTATTGCAAAATATATAATGTTGAATTAGTTGATATGTTCGAGTCATTATGTGTAACTATTATAATATAAATGCATTTGTATAACTCTTATAATATATCCAATATTAGAAAGCTCGTCTTTATTTTGCTGCGAAAGTTATGATGAGAAACAGTAATATTATTATATTTCATGCATTGTTGGTGTTGTCATCTATTGTTGGGTTCAACTCCGCAACGAAAAGTGGAGATACGAAGTGCAAAGAGGAGGGAGAGACATGCACTTCTCAAGTTCAAACAAGGTTTTCAAGATCAATTTGGCATGTTCTCCACATGGAGGGACAGTCCATGTAAAAGGAGAAGCTAAACTCCATGGTTGGAGCTTGAGAATGTGTGAACACTGAGGAAGATGATAGCATAAGGCAAAGCTAAAGAGAAATGAATGGAAAAATTTATTCACACAACTAACTATTACAATGAGGTTTGATATCTTTATATACAAAAAGGTAAAGCTAGTAATAATACTTCTAACTGAATAACTAACTTCTAACAACCTTAGACAAACAGTTGTGGAAGTTAGAAGGTAGGTAAAATGGTTAGAAGCAAAGTGACTCAGTTAACTTGGTGAACAAGTAACTGAGTCTGCACTATCTTTCACAGCCCCCCTCAAGCTAGAGTGTATATCAATAACTCCTAGCTTGGTAAGTAAAGTATGAAAAGGACCAGGATGCAGAGATTTAGTGAGAATGTCAGCAATTTGATCCTTAGAGGTAACTGGCAGAAGGTGAAGAGTTCCAGCTTGTATCTTATCTCTCACAAGATGGCAATCAATCTCAATATGCTTGGTCCTTTCATGAAAGACAGGATTGGCTGCAATATGTAATGCTGATTGATTGTCACAGTACAAGATAATGGGTGAAGGGTGTGGTATTTGAAAATCCTTGAGCAAAGAAAGGAGCCATTGGCCTTCACAGGCAGCCTGTGCCAAGGCGCGATATTCTGCCTCAGAGGAGGATCTAGAAACCACTGTTTGCTTCTTGCTCTTCCAGCTAATAAGTGAAGTGCCAAGGAAGAAACAAATGCCTGATGTGGATCTTCTTGTGTCAGGACAAGCACCCCAATCAGAATCTGAAAATCCCTTGAGTGTAAGAGGAGAAGAAGAGCTAAAAAACAAGCCTTGACCTGGGTGATTTTTCAGGAACTTCAAAACATGTAAACCAGCTAGCATATGAGTAGTAGTAGGAGAGTCAAGGAATTGGCTTAATTTGCTGACAGCATATGATATCTCAGGTCTGGTGTGAGTCAAATAAAGTAACCTGCCAATTAATCTTCTATAAGAAGTAGGATCAGTGAGAGGTTCACCCTGAGACTTAGAGAGTTGAAGCTGGGGCTGCATAGGAGTAGGGCAAGGTTTAGCTGCTAATAAACCTGCATCTTGGAGTAAATCCAAGGTATATTTTCTCTGACATAGGGATATACCTGTTTTTGATCTAGCAACCTCAAAACCAAGGAAATATTTTAAAATTCCTAAATCCTTGATGCTGAACTTTTGGTCAAGGAGAAGCTTGATTTGTGTAATTTCATTCAAATCAGTACCCCCTAGGACAAGATCATCAACATATACTAAAATGATTGTAAAACCATGATTAGTATGTTTTGTGAAGAGAGAATAATCTGCCTTGGATTGAGTGTAACCTGAAGAGATGAGAGTTTCAGTTAACTTGGTATTCCATTGTCTGCTGGCCTGCTTTAATCCATATAAAGACCTTTCCAATTTACAAACAAGGTCTGGATGAGTAAGTTGGAGACCTGGTGGTGGTTTCATGTAAACCTCTTCAGTGAGATCCCCATGTAAGAAAGCAGTATTGACATCTAGTTGGAATAGAGGCCAGTTTTGGGAAGCAGCTATTGCCATTAGAACTCTGACTGTAGTCATCTTGACAACATGACTAAATGTGTCTAAGTAGTCAATTCCTTCAGTTTGAGTAAAGCCTTTGGCAACTAATCTGGCCTTGTATCTCTCTACAGATCCATCAGCATGTAATTTCAACTTAAAGACCCACTTGCAGCCTATAGCTCGTTTGTCAGAAGGTAGATTAACCAAGGTCCAAGTGTTGTTCTTACTGAGAGCAAGTAACTCAGTACTAATAGCATTTCTCCAGTTCTCATTTTTCATAGCTTCCTCATAGCAGGTGGGTTCAGTGATAGATGAGAGATTAAAAACAAAATTTTTATGATTTGAAGAGAGTTGATGATAAGATAAATGTGAAGATAAAGGATACTTACTTGTAGAAGAAGAATCAGTAGCAGGCATAGGTGAATTATGAACTGTATCATGCATAAGGGTGCAGTGGTAAGTCTGTAGATAAGGAGGAGGTTTACTGACTCTGGTGGATTTTCTGGTAGGATTATCTTGAGGAATAACAGGTGGAGGAATGGAAGAAGGAGATGTAATGTGAGTAGATTGATGAGTAACAGGTTCATCAGAAGAGATAAGGGGTGGAGTGTTGGGCAAGGAATGAGCAGATGAAGGAGTAGTAGGAAGAGGAATGGTATTATTTATGGGAGCTGAAACAGAAAAAGAAGAATCATTGGTGTTATGTGAGGGAAGTAAAATATCATCAAATATGTCATTGGTAGGATGAGTTGTAGGAGTGATAGGAGCAGTATTAGTGTGATAAGGAAAAATATGTTCAAAGAAAATGACATCTCTAGATATGAAGATTTCTCTAGAATGCAAATCAAACAATATGTGACCCTTGACTCCAATTCTATAACCAAGATAAACACATTTTCGAGATCTAGAGTCAAGCTTCTTTCTATTATGAGAAAGGGTGGTGGCAAAGCATAGTGAGCCAAAAATTTTGAGAAGGTTGAAATCAGGTAAGTGATTATGTAAGATCTGATAAGGTGACTTGTTGGCCAAGAAAGGTGTGGGAAGTTTGTTAATGATATGAACAGCATATCCAACAGCATGTGCCCAGAAAATGTTAGGAACTTTGGATTGAAATAATAAGGCTCTAGCTGTACCAAGGATATGTTGGTGTTTCCTTTCAGCTATCCCATTTTGCTGAGGAGTGCCAACACATGAACATTGATGAGTTATGCCATTTTCAAGGTAAAAGGTTTTGAGTAAAAATTCTGGTCCATTGTCAGATCTTATGGACTTAACATGAATGTTGAACTGAGTTTTGACCATGGAAATAAAGGATTTGATATATGTAGGAGCTTCGGATTTGAGTTTCAAAAAATACAGCCAAGTGAAACGACTTTTGTCATCCACAATGGTTAAAAAATATTTGTAGCCAAGGATAGAAGGCATAGATAATGGGCCCCAGATATCCATATGGACAATATCAAAGAGATTTTGAGAAATAGTAGTGCTATTTGGAAAAGGTAAACGTTTTTGTTTTGCATAGAAACAGACATCACATGGAATAGATGATTTTGGTACAAAAATATAAGGGAAAACTTTGTTTATTTCAATCAATTTGGAGTGTGAAGCATGGCCTAAACGCTTGTGCCACACATTACAATCAACATTTTTATTTTGAGACAAGCTAAGGCAAGTCTGAGTACATGATTTGACAGAATTAAGAGGAATAGAACTAAGGGAAATAGATCCTAAGCTAACAGTTGGTTGAGTTAACAGATACAATCCTTTATCCAACCTAGCTGCACCAATCTTCCTCATTGAGTTGGTGTCCTGTATCACACATTCAATATTATCAAAGGTTAAATGACATTTAAGAGAGCAAGCTAGCTTAGGCACAGAGATAAGATGAAAAGAAAAATCAGGAAAGTACAAAACATCAGTGAGGTACAGGTTTTTATCAAACAAAATTGTGCCTGCATAGCAAGTTGAAACAAGGGTTCCATTTGGTAGTTTAATGTGAATAGGATTGACTCTCTTCAAGCATTGAAAAAATTTGAGGGAGTAACAAACATGGTCTGTTGCTCCTGTATCTAGAATAAAATGGTCAGAGTTGGCTATATTAGGAATAGTACAAAGGATACCTGCACCATGAGAATTGCTGGTGGTAATGTGGTTAATGCTATGAGAATGAGATGAAGATGAGCCTTGGAGAAGTGCTAGAAGTGCCTTGTGTTGCTCAGGAATGAAACCCAACTTGCTTGAATCAAAGTCAACCTGTTCTTCAGCAAAACCAACAGATTGCACCTCATCATCATTACCACTAATGTTATTTACCTTCCCAGCTTCTTGAAGGTGTTGAAGATGTGGTGGATAGCCATGTTTCTTCCAGCATGTGTCAATAATGTGGTTAGTTTGACCACAAAAAGAACATTGTCTATTACCTTTACCCTTGCCAGCACTAGGCCTGCCACCTCTAGTACCTCCTCTTCCTCTGTGAGATTGGCCTTGGCCTCTGCCTAGAGAAGTATTGCCCATAGCAGCTACTAATTTTGACTCATCTAAAGGAACAACATTTTGTCTTTCTTGTTGAACTAAGAGAGAATACACACGACTAATGTTGGGAAGAGGATCCATGAGCATGATTTGTGCTCTGACAGGGTAATATTGTTCATTGAGCCCCTTTAAGAATCGAATCACTTGATCACTATCTTTATACAATTTCATCTTGGCAAGAGCATTACAATCAGCAATGCAATTGGATTCAGGAAGGGGACGAAAATTATCCAATTCTTGCCATAATTTCTTCATCCTAGTATAGTAAGAAGATATAGAAGAATCACCTTGCTTCATGAGATAGATCTCTTCTTGGATATCAGAAATTCTGAAGATATCACCTTGGTAAAAACGATCTTTCAGGTCTTGCCACATCTCTGAAGCAGATTCCATCCATAATATGCTCTGAGAAATCTCAGGTTCCACTGAGTTGCTTATCCAAGACATAATCATAGTGTTACAACGATCCCAAGCCAAAGAATCATGATCATCATCCATGGGACGTGGAAGGGTATTGTTAATGAAATGCAGTTTGTGCTTAGATCTAAGAGCAACTGTCATAGCACGGGACCAAGAATGGTAGTTAGAACCTGAGAGTAAAGGAGAAACAAGAACATTACCAGGATTTTCATTAGGATGAAGAAAGTAAGGGTTTAACGTATCGGTTTGATAACCATTATTCTGAGGAGTAGAGAAGCCACCATTAACACTAGCAGAACTACTAGCAGACATGATGAAGGAGATGAAGAAAAAAATGAATCTTCACAGAGAAACAATGGAAGAAGGTTCAAAGAAAGAACCAAGAATGAGAAAAAAAATGTAATGGAGAGAAGAAAAAAAGAGGAGCAGCGGAAAGAAGAATGGATCGAAGAAAGAAAATGGAGCAAGCAATGGTAGTACCTCAGTGGAGGCCTGATACCATGTAAAAGGAGAAGCTAAACTCCATGGTTGGAGCTTGAGAATGTGTGAACACTGAGGAAGATGATAGCATAAGGCAAAGCTAAAGAGAAATGAATGGAAAAATTTATTCACACAACTAACTATTACAATGAGGTTTGATATCTTTATATACAAAAAGGTAAAGCTAGTAATAATACTTCTAACTGAATAACTAACTTCTAACAACCTTAGACAAACAGTTGTGGAAGTTAGAAGGTAGGTAAAATGGTTAGAAGCAAAGTGACTCAGTTAACTTGGTGAACAAGTAACTGAGTCTGCACTATCTTTCACAGTCCAAATGCAAATTGCTGCTAATGGAGAGGAGTTCAATGCAACAATCAATCTGCCTATGTTCAAAAGCTTGATCTACAAATGATTTCTACTAATTATTCTTTGATTGATGAAATCAATCCTTCAATAACTGAGATGTTGACTATTGTTAAAATCTGGCTAATTATTGGTAAAATCTGGCAGTGACTATTGTTGACTATTTTTTACTGTCACGACCCAATTTCGCATCGTGACCGGCGCACGAACTATTACTTGTTCGGCAAGCCTAATGACCAAAGTTAACGAACAATAAACACGAAACTTGCAAGATTGCTCCTTTTACTTCAAAATAATATTTATAGAAATTTCGACATAGTATCCTCTATATTTACAACATTTCGAAAACCAAAATAATAAATCCTGTTTTCGACATACATCATCTGTCAGATTTTCAACAATACATATTTAACTTTATACAACCCAAAAGAAAATATTCCTAGACTCAAAATAGCTGCAGATACATCGACTGAACATAAACAATAAAGACTTCCACCAAAGGGAACCTACCAAAAAGCTATGATCTGAAACTTGAATCTATTAGGAGCTTGCGACTCTCCTGAATCTGAAAAAAATAATAGAATATGAAGGGGTAAGTCATGAGGACTTAGTGAGAGACAACAACCACCACCAACTAGAAGGGAAAACACACAAGAGCACGAATAATTAGTTTTCTCAAACTCAATTTCAATTTACAAAGGTAGTAACCATGAAAAAATATAATTAATCATAAAGTGTGCACGAGAAAATTCACTATACTTATAGGTTTATTCATAAAAGAAAACTATTCAAAATCCAATGTCATAAAGAGGTGAAAAGCCAAAACAAAAACTTTATAAAAGATATAGAAATCGAGTATAATCAAAATAATCAATTTTAAATAAAATATAGAGTCTAGTAAAATAAAAAAAAATAAAAAATCTTGCGAGAGAATCGAGAGATGGCTCCATCTCGTTGATAGCCCTTTCCTCGTAAGCACGGCCTCTCACTTAGCGGCGGCTCCATCTAACGGATAGTCCTTTTCTCATCGATTCGGAAAACATGTCATCAAATTATATCGATCATTAAATACTAAAACCGAGAGCTAGCTCCATCTCGTTGATAGCTCTTTCCTCCTAAGAGTGGCCTCCCTTAGTGGTAGCTCCATCTAACGGATAGCTCTTTTCTCTCGACTCAAGAAAATATCAAATCTATCGATTAGGAAGTTTACATCTCGTTGATAGCCCTCTCCTCCTAATGGCGGTCTTTCCATAGGGGCAGCTCCATCTAACGGGTAATTCTCCCTAACCGAAATCGCATTACTAGGTGCACCTAGGTCGTCATCATTATAATCGCGATTCTTAAAGTACATCGCTTAAAACCATTTTTCAATGCCTTTCTAGACCTTTCTTTCCTTTTTTTTTCTTTCATTTATTTATTATTATTTATTCATTTATTTTTATTAATTGAAACGGTATGTTTCAGTCTCTCCCCCTTAAAAAAATTCGTCCTCGAATTTATACTAATAACCATGATTTTCGAATAAGTGTGGATACATTGTACACATTACTTCTTCGGACTCCCACGTTGTTTCTTCACCTGACGGTCCTTTCCACAGAAACTTCACTAAAACAATACCCGTTTCACATAATCGTCTAACTTCCTTATTTATCAATGCTACCCGTTTGGTAATGACAAATTCTCATCTAATTGAACATCTTCAGGACTAATACCATGAAAAGGATCATAAAGGTACTTTCAAAGTATTGAAATACGAACGACTAAATGAACTCATGACAGATCTGGTGGAAGTGCTAAGCGATAGGCTACAGGTCTAACTCTCCAATATCTCAAACGGCCTAATGAACCTAGGAATTATCTTGTACTTCTTATCAAACCGCAAAACTCCTTACATTGGTGAAACACATAAAAATATATAGTCCCCCACTGTGAACTATAATGGCGACACCTTGATCTTAACCTTTTCAACGATATCTTAAATCAACCCTAGACCGCTAGTTTAGACTAGCCAACTTCAAACCATCTTATCGAAAACATAACTTGTCTATATACAATGCCTCAAAAGGCACCACTTTAATACTAGATTGGTAGCTATTTATATGAAAATTCCACGATAGAAAAACATTGGTCAACTTCCTTCAATATTAAGAACACAAGCACGAAACATATCCTCTATGTTTTGTATAATTTTGACAGATTGACCATTAGTCCTAGGATAATGATTATACTAAGGTTCAAACGGATTCCCAATTCAAATAGACTTTCAAAAGGGAGCAGTTAACTTAGCTATGTTGCCATAGATATTAGATATTGACACATGTAGAGAAACAGTCACGTTTAAATAAATTTTAGCATACTAATCTATGGATGGTTTAAAACCCAACTCGTCAAATCCATAAAGATATTGGAGCATTAGTAAACCTAAAAGACATAACCAGAATTTTGTAATGCTCGTATAATGAGCAAAGAGTTTTCATTGAAATAAGATCCCTCTTCTTAACCTTCAACTGGTGATGCCTAGACCGCAAATCAATCTTATACAAAAACACTTAGCTACTTGAAGTTGATCAGACAGCTCGTCAATTCAGAGTAAACTATATTCATTCATTACTACCATCCTATTTGATTCTCTATACTACACATAAGCGCATGGGTTCATCTCTTTTCTTTTCAAACAATACTATATCTTTCGAAGAAAAAGAATTTGAGCAAGTAAAAAACCAATTATTCTTGACAACATCTTTAAATAAATTGTTACCTCCTAAACATGAGATTAATTTATATGGTACCTAACCACATTTTCCTCGAAAGGCTATAGAAAGTTATTACCTAGTATCTCAATTCTCACTACCTTGTAATAGACTTGGGCGACATGGTGGAAGAAGAACCAATACATACTAAACATCCTGTCATAATCCATACTAAAGCTACTAGTGTTAATTCATGACTAGACAATAATTGTGTCCTAGCTGCCAAGGATGATCCCTCATATTATGTCATACTCGACCACAGGGAAGGCACATTTTACCATCTTTGAAAAAATTTCAGATTGAAACCAACTAGTGTAGAATCAAAATTACTCTAAGGAAAAGTTAATTATCTATATGCCCCCATGATCTAATCTACGACTCTACATTGTGCCCAAAAGGTTTGTCTTCCAGAACTATTCCTCTTGTGATACCGATATTTGTTGTCCCTAATGACCAAATATTACTTCACCACCACGATAAGAATAATTACAATATGATTGTTCAACTCATTCCTTGCGAGAATCTTGTTTACTACCACCCTTAAACTTTTGTTGCTCAATCTGAAGTGCCAAACTAGAAAGCTCCGCAAAGTTTAACAAATAGGCCATACCACATATGAAATTAGTTATTCCCTTAATTCTCTGACGAACGACTTTACAAATATCTTCTATGATAGGATGAGGAGCGTGCTTTGAAAGCTCTATAAAACGAGTTTTATACTTTGAAATTGACATATCCTTAGTTTGTTCAAATCTCTCATAGTCGTGAGCTAATCCATCACTAACACTTTCTTGAAGAAAATGAACCACAGACAATCAAGAGATCTCACTACATGCCAACGTCAGTGATCCTTTTTGTTTTCAACCTGTAAGTGTATCAAACAAGTCATATACCAAACTCTCCAACTTAAATGATGTAAATTTTACCGCCCTTATACCTAAGCTTCCTAATGCCTTTTATAACCTCTTTAGATGGTAAATAAATTTCAAAGGATCCTCACACACACTAGACGTAGAAAAAGCAAGTGTTTAAGTTTCATGAATTTCACTATATCAACATCAATCTTTCTATAAGGGGTTATCGCCTAGTACATATGTTGGCTAACTTCTTGTGACCCGTCAAGATTTGTTTGTCTTAGATTACCCTACTACTGCCCAACAGCAGCCGCAACAAGTTGTTGCAATACTCGCTGTAATATTTGTTTTCCTCTAGGCACCTCAACACCAACTACTCTTGCAACCAAGTCACGCCCGGTGACATGAACGCCACATCCTCCATCATTTTCTTCAAGTCAACAACGAGTACAACCAAACCACAATCTCTTTGACTAGAGTCTTAAGGTTGGGAAGTAAACCCATAAGGAACAAACTTCCCTTCTAGTATTGGGTGGCATCCTCACCAAATGAAAGAAAATTGTCCGAGTATTGGACTAGACGAAAATAAGAGGGAGACAAAGCAAAGACCAAAAGAGATCATAGGATTGGACAACAAGTGAGACTACCATAGAATGCTAATAGCTTCTTGCAAGTAAATGGTGCCGCGGTTCACAATTTACTAGCAAGAACCTATTCTCATTCTATGTCTGCGGCTATTAGGACCTACAACCAGGCTCTGATACCAACTTTGTCACGACCCAATTTCGCATCGTGACCGGCGCACGAACTATTACTTGTTCGGCAAGCCTAATGACCAAAGTTAACGAACAATAAACACGAAACTTGCAAGATTGCTCCTTTTACTTCAAAATAATATTTATAGAAATTTCGACATAGTATCCTCTATATTTACAACATTTCCAAAACCAAAATAAATCCTGTTTTCGACATACATCATCTGTCAGATTTTCAACAATACATATTTAACTTTATACAACCCAAAAGAAAATATTCCTAGACTCAAAATAGCTGCAGATACATCGACTGAACATAAACAATAAAGACTTCCACCAAAGGGAACCTACCAAAAAGCTATGATCTGAAACTTGAATCTATTAGGAGCTTGCGACTCTCCTGAATCTGAAAAAAAATAATAGAATATGAAGGGGTAAGTCATGAGGACTCAGTGAGAGACAACAACCACCACCAACTAGAAGGGAAAACACACAAGAGCACGAATAATTAGTTTTCTCAAACTCAATTTCAATTTACAAAGGTAGTAACCATGAAAAAATATAATTAATCATAAAGTGTGCACGAGAAAATTCACTATACTTATAGGTTTATTCATAAAAGAAAACTATTCAAAATCCAATGTCATAAAGAGGTGAAAAGCCAAAACAAAAACTTTATAAAAGATATAGAAATCGAGTATAATCAAAATAATCAATTTTAAATAAAATATAGAGTCTAGTAAAATAAATAAAAAATAAAAAATCTTGCGAGAGAATCGAGAGATGGCTCCATCTCGTTGATAGCCCTTTCCTCGTAAGCGCGGCCTCTCACTTAGCGGCGGCTCCATCTAACGGATAGTCCTTTTCTCATCGATTCGGAAAACATGTCATCAAATTATATCGATCATTAAATACTAAAACCGAGAGCTAGCTCCATCTCGTTGATAGCTCTTTCCTCCTAAGAGTGGCCTCCCTTAGTGGTAGCTCCATCTAACGGATAGCTCTTTTCTCTCGACTCAAGAAAATATCAAATCTATCGATTAGGAAGTTTACATCTCGTTGATAGCCCTCTCCTCCTAATGGCGGCCTTTCCATAGGGGCAGCTCCATCTAACGGGTAATTCTCCCTAACCGAAATCGCATTACTAGGTGCACCTAGGTCGTCATCATTATAATCGCGATTCTTAAAGTACATCGCTTAAAACCATTTTTCAATGTCTTTCGAAAGCTTTTGTCGAAATACATACAGTCCAAGCGAAATTGAAAATAGTCCACTTTATAAACCATAAGTAAAATCAATCCAAACGGAGAATATCAATATTTTTCCAAAAACATATATCTCAAAATCCATATTTCTCAACATATCAAACCTATACCCAAAGTATATAAATCAAATCTGAATTTCAAATCGTATGCTCAACAAATCATAAGTAAATCAAAATAGAGACGATATTAATATCGATAACTTTAAAAATTCAAATAACGATGACGAGAAAAAATATATGTTCAAAGGTTGTGTTTCCCCATTTTCTTATATATTTTAAGATAGAAAATAAGCAAAATAGCAATATTAATAATAATTAAAATATGTGATAATGATCATCGTCAACTCACAACTATGTCGAATCAACTCCATTCCTAGCAATGCCTTCCGAAATGACCACCGGAGATATTTTCGACCGAATCTGAACATCATATAATAATTTCAGCTCTTGTGAAAACTTATTTAATATCACACTAACAATAGATAAAAGAATTAGACAAAACCCCCCAATTTGTTAGAGTTAGAGTTTTAAAGGGACTCATAAGAATATAAGATTTTACTAGTTCTACTACTCATTAAAGATAGATATCATCTCTAAATTTCATGAATCAAAGTTTTTACCTCAAAGAATATCAATGAGCAACTTTCAAAGAGTGGGTATTATTCTCCTTCCTTAGAACACTCACCCTAACCCCAAAATCATATTCAATAATATTTGTGGAACTATGAGGAAGATTTTCTTTTAAAGGAATAATTATCTACATGAGTGTTTGATGTAGATGGGATTGGGTGCTTTGATGAAAGAAAATGAAATGAAAATGGGAATGGTAGAAAACGTGGAAACAGGGAGAGAAGAGAAAAGGAATGAGAAATGGAAGGTGAGAAAATAAGTGGAGGTGGGGTTCGGTGGGTTTTCTTTGGTCTTACTTTCTAGACCTTTCTTTCCTCTTTTTTTTCATTTATTTATTATTATTTATTCATTTATTTTTATTAATTGAAACGGTATGTTTCATTTACTTTCCCATTAGTTTGACCCCATCTGAGGTTTAATCCATGTAAATTTCAATGCTTTAATCTTATATTTCTAAATACTTAAATTGAATGTCGGAACTTTTACTATGTGATAAATCAAAGTAACAGAATGGGTTCTGCCTTTTACTACATAACAGTCATGACTACAATTACAATATATGAGCCATCACTAGCTTTTATTTTCTTAATTAGCCCAATTGTTCACATATTACAGCAATAAGTTTAACACTACTACCAACTTTCTTATTTAGCCGATAGAATTTTATATTTAGAGACAGAAGTAGGACTATATCGTTAACTACAAAACAAATACTATCACACATGAGTAAGCAACAAAAGGCAAAAGCTATGGTTGGATTTGCAAAAAATGAAAAGTGTAATTTGAAATCAAAGAATAATTAGATATGCCTGAAAAGTGTTGTCTTTTAATGAAATTCAATCTCTTCTCTTTTTTTTTTCTTCTTTTTTTAGCATATTAATTAGAGTTGAATTTAATGACTTTTGCTTATATTTAGGGCCAAATTTTTTTGTTAACTTTTGTTTATAAATAAGGCCGGAGGGAGTAGATGTTTTTTGTATACACGTGAATCATGCACCACGCAAGAGAATTTGCAGACCGATAGAATTTAATACTATTCGCTGTTTATGTTTTTTTCGTGGCTATTTTTATATGACTAAAATTAATTTTTTGCAGTGTCTTCTTCTCCTATACTGTGAGTGATGAGTAATTTGGATTGGTTAGCATTGTTGAATCCTCACCCTTGACTGTTTGGTTTTGTGTATGATAGGTTGAAACTTTAGTGTGTGTGTGTGTGTGTGTGTGTGAGAAAGAGTGTGTTTTGTATGAATAATGTAATACCTTTAGTAATATGTAAGAGTCATCTGGCTTATATTTTCTTTATTAACAGAATTGTTCACCAATCCAATATGTAATGAGAATCAGAAGTACATATCATGTAGTTCAAGCTTCATATGGTTCATTCTAAACAACTCTTGCAAATTCCAGACTAATTAGCTTAACTTTTCAAATGATAAATATAACTGAAAAGTGAAAGCCATTGCAGAAAAATAATGTAGCAGAGCTGTAGAGCACACTGTCTATAACTGGAACACAAACTAATTTAACCAAACACGCTGAATTTAACCTGAAACTTTACAATACCTGTATTCAATAATAACCTACCATGGAAATAGAGTTTTTATTTTGATATTTTAAATGCTTAGATAATCTCAGAAGCTTATTGAAATGAGTTTAAGATAGGTTCTGGATAGGTTATAACATATAAGTTAGTTTTGTAAAATAAAAAATAAGTACAACTCTTGTTTCATAGAGTTTAACAATAAATAATCAAAGTCTATAAATCTCAAATAAATTTTCCCTGCATTAACTAAAGGAAAATGATATATGTCGTGAGGAATGTGATCACGACAGCATCACGATCACGATCACGAATGGCAAAATATTAAAGCCAAATATTAACGCTTGTGTTTTCGGTCTAGGAAAACATTTAATTGGTTGCCCAAAATTCGTGAGCCCTTCGTGAGATAGTTCACGAGATATAGCAGTCCTGTTAACTAAATGATCTTGTTTCCAAATACTAAAATTGAATTTTCTTTCAGGATTTCCAATTCCATCCTTGAATAAACCTTTAACTAGTTGTTCACCCACTTGATAAAAAATTGAGTAATTAAGTGTTGTGAAACTTACAGTACTCAATTTTTTTATTCTGTACCTTATCACCACAACTAATTAGATCAATTAAATGTTGGAGGGGATTAGTTAATAATGTCACTCTGTCAAAATTTATAAATAAAGTCATTATTTCCAAATTTATAAGGTCGTGGATCACACGTTACCTAATTATGTCATTGTTCCAGAAAAGACCAATGAAGCCAACTTTTCCAAATTCGGCTACTACATTCTTTTTAAAGAAAAGTATATACTTTCTGTATTTGATTACTGTGATGACCATGGATTATAGTCTTAAACCTCATGCCATTATTACTAAATTATCATGAATTAGTGATGGATATATTATCTTTGATAAATGAACACCTGATACAACTCATGCCATTCTTTTTGTACTGTTTGACAGAAAACAGTATGCATTGAAATGACCTGCACTGCAAACAATGGAAATAAACAATAAAAAAGGTAGTAATTCAAAACTGTCTCTCAGCTCAAGGGGTAAAATTAAGCATCAAAAACAATTTTCAAAGATTATGAATTGTTAGGACCTAAAGGTTTAGCATGTAATTAAATTAAGAAGACTCTAATCTCAATCGAAAAATAAAATCACAGCTATTTTACTTTATTGCTTCTACTATACTGACACAAATTGTAAAATAAAAGAAAAACATTTGCAGTTAAGCATACTAGCGTTCGTGTTGGGGTGAACGCTATATATCAAAAGCTACATCACTATATATGGCACCTGAATATTACAACATACAATCACTACTAGAATAATGTTTATTTGTATGCATCTATTGCGTACATATATAATGTTGATTAGTTGATATTTTCCAGTCCTTTAAACATTATGCAATCAAGGACACTGTTTTGACACTTGTATATCACAGTCAAGTTTCGGAAGTTATATCTTCATTTTAATATAACTAAATATATTTTGATTAAAATGTTATATGTTTAACTCATACTAATCACTAACATAAGTTCAAGGATTAAAATGTTATTTGTTTAACTCAGGCTAAACAACAACAGCATTAATTTCACATAATTGTAGTGTTAATAAAGTGTTAGGAATTAACTTGCCCAATTCTTTCAAAAAAGAATCTTACCAATACAAATTTATAAATAAAGTCATCATTTCAAAATTTATAAGAACATGTTGATCATGCGTCAACTAATTATGTCTCTAGCAGACCAATGGACCCAACTATTCCATATTCAGTCACTGCACTCTTTTTAAATAAAAGAAGATGCTTTCTGTATTTGGATGTAAAAGGACCAATTCATAATATGGATTTAAATCTGATAGAAATTATGCAAGCTATTAGAACCTGTACATGTGCAACGTACCTATGAAAAAATTGTACAATGTCGTGAAAAAAAAATTGAATAGCAAGAAACAGCTCGGAAACATCGCGTATATGGTGTGTACATATTGACCTGAAGCACTATATATATATGTGTATATGTGTGTTTTTTAGAGTATACTTTCCATTAGAGAAACTCAAATTTATTTCGTGAGTGAAATTACAATGAGATATTATAATATTCTTATATTCCTTACATTGTTGGTGTTGTTCTCCATTGTTGGGCTCAACTCAGAAACAGAGAATGAAGAAATGAAGTGCAAAGAGAGGGAGAGACATGCACTCCTCAAGTTGAAAGAAAGTCTTCAAGATGAGTTTGGCTTGATGTCCACGTGGAAGGACGATCCAAATGCAGATTGCTGCAAATGGAAGGGAGTTCAATGCAACAATCAAACCGGCTATGTTCAAAAGCTTGATCTGCATGGTTCGGAAACAGGCTATTTGAGTGGTCCAATCAATCCGTCAATAACTGAGCTACAACATCTAAAATATCTAAACCTCAGTTATTTGAGTACTAGCAGTCAAATTCCAAAATATATTGGCTCCTTCAGTAACTTAGAATATCTTGACCTCTCAAATGGTGGTTATTATGGGAAGATTCCTTCTCAAATTGGGAATCTCTCCCAATTGCAACACCTTGATCTTAGCGACAATAAACTCATTGGATTAATCCCTTTTCAACTCGGGAATCTTTCAGTACTGCAGTATCTTAAACTTGGTGGTAATTCTAATCTTAGAATTAGCGACCAAAGTCAAGACAATGTTGAGTGGCTATCAAACCTCTCTTCTTTGAGATTTCTTGACTTGAGTGATGTTCAAAATCTCAACAATTCTTCTCATCACACCTTGAAATTCCTAAGGAAGCTTCCAATCCTTGAAATATTGTATCTAGTTGATTGTAGCCTCTCTGATGCCCATATGCTTCCTTTATATGATTCTCATTTGAATTTTTCCAATTCGCTTACTCACCTTAGAATATATTTCAATCACTTGACATCATGGATGATATTCCACAGAATGCTTAACCACAGCTCCAATCTTCGACACCTTGACCTTTATAGTAACTTGTTGAGTGGTACCATTCCAAATGATTTTGGCAACATACTGCATTCACTTGTGTATCTCGATCTCTCATTCAACCGTCTAGAAGGCAAGATCCCAAAATCCATTGGGAATATATGCACCTTGGATTCATTTTACGCTCATCATAACCAATTAAGTGGAGATATTTCAGATTTTATCACCCATGGTAACAATTCACACTGCATTGGAAATGTATCCTCATTACAACTGATCTCATTAAGGAATAATCAGATTTCAGGTATGTTACCAGACCTTTCAATCCTCTCATCTTTGAGTTACTTGGATCTTCATAACAATAAAGTAAATGGAAAAATACCTACAACCATCGGGTCGCTTATGGAATTATCTTATTTGGAATTGAGCAATAACTCTTTTGAAGGCATCATAACTGAATCCCATTTCACTAACCTCTCCAAATTGGAATACCTATATTTGTCTGACAACTTGTTGACTGTGAAGGTTAGTGATGATTGGGTTCCTCCTTTTCAATTAAAAAGTTTGGGTCTATCTTCTTGTAATTTGAATTCTAGATTTCCTAATTGGCTTCAAACACAAAATGAATTAATCAATCTTACCCTTTCAAATGTCGGTAATCTACCGACAATACCTATTTGGTTTTGGGGAAAATTGCAAACACTAGAGCTATTGAGCATTTCAAACAACAATTTTACCGGAAAGATTCCTAATTTGAAACTCCAACTTACCAAACATCCTTTTATAGATTTGAGTTCAAATCAACTTGAAGGTTCCATTCCTTCTTTTTTATTGCAAGCAAGAGCACTGAATCTTTCCGATAATAAATTTTCAGATTTAGTTCCCCTTCTGTGCAACAAAAGTACATCTAACATTTTAGGAATTTTGGATATATCAAACAATGAATTAAAGGGAGAGTTGCCTGATTGTTGGAATAATTTAACCTCGTTACAATACATTGACCTGAGCAATAACAAGTTGTCAGGAAATATTCCCTTCTCAACGGGTGCCCTTACTAGTATGGAGGCTTTGATTTTAAGAAATAATAGTTTGAGTGGACAACTTACTTCCTCTTTGAAGAATTGCTCAGACAAGTTGGCTTTGTTGGACCTTGGACAAAATATGTTTCATGGTCCATTGCCTTCATGGATTGGAGACAGTTTACACCAATTAGTAATCTTAAGTCTTCGGTTCAATTACTTCAATGGGAGTCTACCTTCAATGGGAGTCTTCCATCATGTGTTCAAAACTTTACTTCAATGGCTCATGACCCCATTAACTCAACTTCAGATCATAGGTACATGTTCAATGTCACTACCATATCATATGGGTTTAACACATCCTATACGCAGGTCACTGGCATATCATTTCATTTTGACATATCCTTGATGTGGAAAGGTGCAGACCGGCATTACAAAAATGCAGATAAGCTTTTAAAAAGCATTGATCTCTCAGGCAACCATCTGATGGGTGATATACCAACAGAAATTGAGTACTTAGTTGGTTTGATTTCCTTAAATTTGTCAAGGAACAATCTCACTGGAGAAATCCCTTCAAATATAGGTTACTTAAATTTACTAGATGTTCTTGATCTGTCAAGAAATCATCTGTCAGGCACAATTCCTTCCAGTCTAACTCATATTGATCGTCTCACTATGTTGAATTTGTCAAACAATCAGCTCTATGGAAAAATTCCAATTGGACCGCAGCTGCAGACATTTGAAGCTTCAAGTTTTGAAGGAAATTCTGATCTATGTGGAGAACCACTTGATAGAAAATGTCCTGAAGAAAAGCTAGCTGAACATCAAAAGCCACAAGTAGATGCAGGTGATGATGACAAATCAATATTTTTAGACGCATTATACATGAGCATGGGGGTAGGATTCTTCACTGGTTTTGTTGGCTTGATAGGCTCCATATTACTACTACAGTCTTGGAGAGATACCTATTCCAGATTCTTGAATGCTCTAATATTGAGAATCTTCAAGCGCTGGAAGGAGTGAATCTACCTGGCCAGTTTCTCTAAACTGTATGAATAATGGCAGGTACATTTTTGTTGTTTAATTTAATCATAGATATTATTAGTCTTGGTATAGATTTTTTATTATTACCACTGCTTTGTCATGTATAAGCATTTCTACAATTTTTAGCATTACATATTACTCACTGTTTATGATTTTTCACGCCTATCTTTTTATGTACTCGTATGCAGTTTATTCATTCAAAAATTGATGCTGTTTCCAAATTCCAAGTACTAAATGATATTTCTTTTGCAGGATATCCTATTCCTACTATGTGATGATTACATCTTTGCTGTTAGTATCAATAATGTAGTTTGGTTAGCAGTGTGGAGTCCTCACCATTGACTGTTTGGTTATGAGTATGATTGTATGAATAAATGGGATTTTGTTAAAACTTTAGTGTTATAGTGTGACTGTGTTTTGTTATGAATTCTATCAAGTTTGGCAGTTTTTGTATGGAAATGTTATGGCTTCTGCTATTAAGTTAATAATGTAATACCTTTAGCATGATTGTTCACCCATTTATGCATTTGTTACAAGTAAAAATATATAACTGCAACTTGTTTATGTCATTCTTCATATTGGCAAATAGTTTCTACTATTGATCTTTTTTTAATTACCAGCTCATATAAAAACAAACTATAATAATGTAAGAAAAGTGGTACAACAATAGATGGACTATATGGTAACTAAATATAATTTCTAATAATTTAGACAAAAGTTCCTTTCTTTGGATACATCTCTGCAATCAGAGACATTGTTTTCACATTTGTATATCACCATCTTGATTTGGAAGTTTTATCTTCAATTTAATGAAACTAAAATTATTTTGATCAAAAAGCTAAGTGTTCAACTCATGATACTAATCACTTTGACAGAAAAAAAGGGTTATATAGTAAGAGAAGTGGTACAACAATATAGATGAACTATATTGTTTTGACACTTGTATATCAATATCTTGATTGGGAAGTTTTATCTTCAATTTAATGAAACTAAAGTAATTTTTTATATTACTGAAATCCAAACTTTAAAGTAATGTAGCAGAGCACATTATCTACAATTTTAACACAAATTAAAATTTTTTTTTTTCGGTAAACTAAAGGTATCCTCCGCGCGCAAGTGCAGAGACTAATCCCCTCGAGGTAACTGATATTCATTTAGGGGGTTGACCTCTCCCAACACATAATGGATTTTATCTGAAACTTAACAATACCTGTATTTATATGGAAATAGAGTTTGTATTTTGACATTATAAAGGCTTACTTGAGTATTTATGTATGGTGAAATTTACAGTTATCAATTTTTTGAAATGCTTGTGGCTAATTTTAGGAAAAAGCTAAAATAGTTAAATGTAGGAGGGGATTGATTATACAGGCTTGGTTAATAATGTCATTCTGTCAAAATTTAGAATGTATACCAACAAAATAAATGAGATCATCTTAGGAATGTTGCAAGCTCACACTATATTTTGGCCCCTACAATCTAAATCCTGTATCTGCACGATTGTTTACCCACTTATGCCTTTGATTCTACGGGGATAATGAATTTATTCGGACTAAAATTGATTCTAACTAAATTTGAGTTGAATGTAAAATGATTATTAATGTTTGAATACATTGATGTAAAAAGCGAGTTTAACAACAATTTCAGATTATAATCAATTCTAGAGGTAGAAACTCCAAATTATAGTTTAAATTTAGAATAAACTCTAGAGGCAAAATTAATTCTACTCGAGAACATCCAAACACGTCAAAGATATAAATAGGGATGTCAAAATGGATGGATTGGATTATTAATGGATGGATCAAAGTAATCCGTTAACAATCCATTAAAATACAATCAAAAAATCGAATTGCTACTAGTTTATGTCATTCTTTATATTCACCAAGAGTTTCTGCTAATGATCTCTTCTTTATATTCAGTCATCAGCATGTCATGGCGTCCACGTAAGCATTGACCAAGTCAAAATCATAGGGGGGCTGAATTTTCCAAAAGGAACTAAAGTTAAAGGGCCAAAATTGCAATATTGTGAAATTTAGAGGGTCAAAAATGCAATTAAATCTATTTATTATTATCGTTCAAATAAAATAACCCCTTGTCCTATTTTGTAAAATATCAAATGATAAATCTTTCTTTTAATTTTCCTTGTCTTACTACAAACTCTAATTAAGAGAAGTGATAGAACAATATATTGACTATATGGTACCTAATATCACAACATATACTCTGTTTGCAACCAACAAAAAGAAAATAATTTTCTTATCTCTTAGAACAATATATGGACTATATGGTATCCTTTTTCTTGCAACACACTCTTAAGAGAAGTGGTCCAATAATAGATGGCCAATATGTACATCAATATAATTTAGACATAAGTTCCTTTATTTGAATTCATCTCTGTAATCAAGGGACAATTTTGTTTTGACACTTATGTGAGGATTCACTTAAAATCAGGAATTTAGGAATTTGTCAGTTCCAAAATGCACAAGTGTAAGATCAAGTTGAACACCTGAATCTTTTTAGTTATGCATACTTATTCTGATGAACTAAATAAAATGATTGTAACAAAAACTTTGTTGACCCTAAAAAGTAAATTTTCTGTTATATTAAGAACCAGAGAGAGTAAATGAGAGAAAAGCATCGAGTTCGGTGGTGGAAACTTTCCCTGTGCTGTGCAAGCATATACTGGGAAGGGGTGGGGAAGGCTGCACACACAGAGGGAACCATAAGTGAGAATGTCTTTGTTGTTTATCAATGTTACAAGACTTGAGCTTTTACAAACAGGAAAGCACTACCGATCGAATGGACACAACATGAATGAGCGCTGTCGATTTGGCAATATTATTTCACTGCTTTTGAGACTTCTTGACTTGTAAGTAAACTCGTGTGTTTGCTTCACCGTATCTGCTTTTGGGTTTTTTATTCTTATATTTGATATTTTATAATATGTGAATTCAATGCACACTCCTTGATCTTATCTAGGATCTCGATTTTAACCACCGTGTACCGGAAAACTTAAGTTCTGTGTTTTCTGCAGTAATAAACAACTAAATAAGAAAGAGAACTCCATTTAAATGAAATGCGCTTAATTCCTAAAGTGTACTGAAATCTCTATTGATCAATCCTTTTGGTATATTTGAATTTGACATCCTGTCATGTTGAAACTGTGGAAGAACTTACTAAGGAAAAATAAATATTAGAAGCAAGAGCTTCAAATACTAACTTCAATTTAGAAAGCAGAATTAATTCTATACGGTATACAAGAGCATTCTTCAAATATGAAGCCGAAGATACTAGTTTATGTCATTCTTTATATTGACAAAGAGTTCTACTATTGAACTCATTTTTATATCAAATAAAAAATCTTTCTTTAAAATTTCCTATTTTGTCCCGGCTTTTTTGTTTTTATTTAACATCAAGTTAAGCTAACTTGTCTTGGCTTTTTATTTTTTATCCAAAAATAAAAATGATGACTTTCAGTCATTACTATGTTCTAACCGCCTTTCAAGGCATGTTTAGGTAGTATTTTATATATTTTTATACAAGAAATAAAGAGAAAAAGAATCGTTACAAGATTGCTTGAAGCACAAGAAAAAGAAGAAAGTTGAAGAAAATCAGCACAATTTGCATCATGACATATGCCCGGTATTTTGACCATATCTAGAGTTTCGTAACTCGAAATGAGGTGGGGTTTGCGGCAAATGAAAGCTAAGATCAAGAGCGGCTACAACTTTCATGAAGAAAAAAACATCATTTGTCTCTGCTTGTGGCGCCAGGCACGGCGCACAGCGCGGGCACGTGACCTAAGTCTATAAATTGAGTTTTTCTCTCATTTAAGGGACATAATTTTACGGCAAAAAAATGCAACTTTTGAGAGGAAGCTCAGAGGCGGTTATTCCTTCTTTGTAATGAATTCTTTTACTTTAATTTATGTTTATGCTTAATTATGCGTAACTAAATTTCTTGATTGGATCCTGGGGGATTTTAATTACTATTGTTTTGAACCATGTAGTTCATGAGTATATAATATGTTTCATCAATCCTATTACTATGAAATGAACCAAAGATATTCAATCGCTAGCCAATTGTTCGATAAAATTCCTAGGTGTGGTTTTAACCAATTTGAATGCAAAAACTCCCCCCATTTCCTATTTCTTTAATTTTATTTTTACTAGCTAAGCCCAATAGTCATTGTTAAAATAATCTCAATCCTTGTGGAATCAATATTTTATTACTTTTGATAATTCGTATACTTGCGAAATAATTCATCAGTAAGCTATAAGCTTTTTTTTTTTGTTCGTAAGTAATAATGGATTCATGAATCTATTATTTTCAATTGTATCTTTCAAGTGGTATTTTTTGCCTATCACCCATCAACCATAACCTAGCTACCATCTGCTATTTTTGTCAAATAAAGCCTAGCTAATGTTATGTTTTTATACAAGAAGATTATTTTACATGTGCTAGTGGTGACAAACAAAATAGTCATAAATTTAACCAATCAAATTGATAGTAATAGTATGGAAAGTTGTAAAAGTGCATACTCCAAAGAGGCATCATTAGTTATCTCGAGCATACTTAGTGTAGTAGTATTCTGTGGGTTACTAGTACGTAGCTTGTAGAAATGAATAAATGCATGTGTAGGGGTATTGTTGGAAAAAATATTAAATAGAGTTGAATTTAATGACTTTTGCTTATATTTAGAGCCAAAATTTTTTGTTAACTTTTGTTTATAAATAAGGTCGGAGCGAGTAGATGTTTTTTGTATACACGTGAATCATGCACCACACAAGAGAATTTGCAGACCGATAGAATTGAATTGAAAAGCGTGTGGCATGCTATGAACTAATTATTATATCGTTGATTTTTGGCAATTTACTGTCAAATGAGTACCCAACAGACCAATGAAACCCAACTATTGCAAATTCTGTCACTACGTTCTTTTTCAACAAAAGTAGATGCTTTATGTACAATTATGATGGAAATAATGCAAGCTATTAGAAATTCTGTCACTACATGTGCACTGTACCTTTGAAAATAATTTTACAATGTCGTGAAATTTTTTGAATATAGTAGGAAACATCACGCAAATGGTATGTACAGATTGACCTCAAGCACTATATATCTGTGTATGTGTGTTATTGGGAGTATATTTTTCATTCGAAAATCTCAATTTTAATTTGTGAGAGAAATTACTATGAGACACTTTAATATTATTATATTTCATGCATTGCTGGTGTTGTTCTTCAATGTTGGGTTCAACTCAGCAACAGAGAATGAAGAAATGAAGTGCAAAGAGAGGGAGAGACATGCACTCCTCAAGTTCAAACAAAGTCTTCATGATGAGTTTGGCTTGCTGTCCATGTGGAAGGACGATCCAAATGCAGATTGCTGCAAATGGAAAGGAGTTCAATGCAACAATCAGACCGGCTATGTTCAAAAGCTTGATCTACATGGTTCTTATGATTATCATTTGAGCGGTGAAATCAATCCTTCAATAACTGAACTACAACATCTAAAATATCTAGACCTCAGTTATTTGAGTACTAGCAGTCAAATTCCAAAATATATTGGATCCTTCAGTAACTTAGGATATCTTGACCTCTCAAATGGTGGTTACCATGGGAAGATTCCTTCTCAAATTGGGAATCTCTCACAATTGCGACACCTTGATCTTAACAACAATGAACTCATTGGAGCAATTCCTTTTCAATTCAGGAATCTTTCATTACTGCAGTCTCTTATACTTGGTGACAATTCTGATCTTAGAATTTACCACCAAAGTCAAGGCAATGTTGAGTGGCTATCAAACCTCTCTTCTTTGAGAAATCTTGACTTGAGTGGAGTTCAAAATCTCACCTTGAAATTCCTAAGGAAGCTTCCAATTCTTGAAGAGTTGTATCTAAGGAATTGTAGTCTTTCTGATGCCAATATGCTTCCTTTTTATGATTCGCATTTGAACTTTTCCACTTCGCTTACTCTCCTTGACATATCTGTCAATCGATTATCATCAAAGATATTCCACTGGATGCGTAACTACAGCTCCAATCTTCAACACCTTGACCTTGCTTCTAACATGTTAAGAGGTACCATTCCCAATGATTTTGGCACTATAATGCATTCACTTGTGTATCTCGGTCTCTCACTCAACCGTCTAGAAGGCAAGATCCCAAAATCAATTGGGAATATATGCACATTGGAGACATTTTATGCTTTTAATAACCAGTTGAGTGGAGAGATTACAGATTTAATTACCCATAGTAACAATTCAAACTGCATTGGAAATGTATCCTCATTGCAAGAGCTCTGGTTGATGAATAATCAGATTTCAGGTATGTTACCCACAACCATTGGGTCGCTTACGGAGTTATCAGTATTGTTCCTATCTGGTAACTCTTTTGAAGGCATAGTCAGTGAATCCCATTTCACTAACCTCTCCAAATTGGAATACCTAACTTTGGGTGATAACTCGTTGACTCTGAAGGTTAGTGATGATTGGATTCCTCCTTTTCAATTACGAGTTTTAGATTTAAGATCTTGTAATCTGAATTCTAGATTTCCTAATTGGCTTCAAACACAAAATGACTTATCCATTCTTCTCCTTTCAAATGTCAGTAATCTACCTCCAATACCTATTTGGTTTTGGGGAAAATTGGAAACCCTAGAACTATTGAGAATTTCAAACAACAATCTTACTGGAAAAATTCCCCATTTGGAAGTCAATCTTACCAACTTTCCTGACATAGATTTGAGTTCAAACCAACTTGAAGGTTCCATTCCTTCTTTTTTATTGCAAGCAGTAGCACTGAATCTTTCCAATAATAAATTTTCAGATTTAGTTTCCTTTGTATGCAGCAAAAGTAAGAATAACAATTTGGGAGTTTTGTATATAGCAAACAATGAATTAAAGGGAGAGTTGCCTGATTGTTGGAATAATCTAACCTCATTACAATATGTTGACCTCAGCAATAACAAGTTGTCAGGAAATATTCCATTCTCAATGGGTTCCCTTGTTAACATGGAGGCTTTGATTTTAACAAATAATAGTTTTAGTGGTAAACTTACTTCCTCATTGAAGAATTGCTCAGACAAGCTGGCTTTTTTGGACCTCGGAGAAAATAAGTTTGATGGTCCAATACCATCATGGATTGGTGAGAGTTTACACCAATTAATAATCTTAAGCCTTCATTCCAATAACTTCAACGGAAGTCTACCTTCAAATCTTTGTTATTTGAGAAAACTCCATGTCTTGAACCTGTCACTAAATAACTTATCAGGAGAAATCCCAACTTGTTTAAAGAATTTTACTTCAATGACTCAGAACTTCATGAACTCAACTGCATCAATGGAGCACCAGTATATTCCCAAGAATTCAAGGTATGCGAGCTCATTTGATTTTGAACTATCTTTGGTGTGGAAAGGTGTAGACCAACATTTCAAAGATGCAGATAGGTTTTTAAGAACCATTGATCTCTCGAGCAACCATCTTACCGGGGAAATACCAACTGAAATGGAGTACTTATTGGGATTGATTTCCTTAAATTTGTCTCGGAACAATCTCACTGGAGAAATCATTTCAAACATTGGAAACTTCAAGTCACTCGAATTTCTTGATCTGTCAAGTAATCATTTGTCAGGCAAAATTCCTTCAAGTCTAGCTCACATTGATCGTCTCACTATGTTGAATTTGTCAAACAATGAGCTCTATGGAAAAATTCCAATTGGAAGACAGCTGCAGACATTTGAAGCTTCAAGTTTTGAAGGAAATTTTAATCTTTGTGGAGAACCCCTTGATAGGAAATGTCCAGGAGAAGAACCGACAAAATCACAAGTGTCAATATTTTTGGAAGCATTATATATGAGCATGGGGATAGGATTCTTCACTGGTTTTGTTGGCTTGGTAGGCTCAATATTGTTACTACCTTCTTGGAGAGAAACTTACTCAAGATTCTTGAACACTTTGATATTGAAAGTCTTGAAGTGGTGGAAGCAGTGATGTTCTAAAGAGGATGAATGATGAGCAGGTAGTTAAGTTCTTTTTTACTTTTATATGATTTAATTGTATCATGAATATTTTTAGTCTTGGATTAGATGCTTTGTTATTACGTACTGTTTATGATTTCTTCGCTATATATTTGTATATGACTAAATTTATTTTTATGCAGGCTTTCCTATTCCTGCAGTATGTTATGATTACATATTTTGCTGTTACGGAGTAATGTGGATTTGATTAGCAGTGTGGTGGAGTCCTCACCCTTGAGAGTTTGGTTATGCATAAATGGGATTTTGTTAAAACTTTAGTTTGTGTTAGTGTGTGACTGTGTTTTGTTAGGCTTTCAAGTAATTGCTTCTGCTATCAAGTTAATAATGTAATGGGTTTAGTAATATGTTTTGTGGGTACTAGGAGAATTGTTCACCTACTATGAGAATTAAATAAAGGGTTAATAATAGGACAATCTGAGTTATGTGTATGCAACAGTATTCAAAACACCCCCTAAGTAGACAACTAGAGTTCTATGGTATGATGTGAGGGAATAGTTAATTTCTATTGGACATTTGTGTAAAAAAAATTTACACTGGCGTAGGATGTTCATTAAACTCAAATAATTAATGTTTGAATGTAAAACATGAGTTTAAACATGCAATCAAAGTAGATTTAGAAATAGTTTTTACCGTGTGAGAACATAACAGATTTTCCCGTGTGACATATTTTTCAAAGTCTTCCATTATAGACTTATCAATCAAATGAATTCTAGACAAAAAAGTGTGCTAAAAAAAATATGTTTTGTCGAGACATCTCTGCAATCAGGGACATTGTTTTGACACTATCTTGTTTTTTGGGAGTTTCATCTTCAATTTAATGATACTAAAACTATTTTGAATTAAAAATCTAAGTTTTCAATCCTGAGTTACGTGCATCTTGTCACCACAATATCCAAAACACGGTAATGAGAAACATAAATTCATATCATGTAATTCAAGCTTCCTATGATAAAATGATGAATATAACTGAAAAGTGAAAACCATTGCAGAAAAATAATGTAGCAGAGCTGTAGAGCACACTATCGACAACTTATTCAATTACCAAACAGGCTGAATTTTATCTGAAACTTTACAATACCTGTATTCAATAATAACCGATCATGGAAATAGAGTTTGTATTTTGATATTTTAAATGCTTAGATAATCTAAGAAGCTTATTGAAATAAGTTTAAGAGAGGTTCTGGAAAGGTCATAACTTATAAGTTAGTTATGCAAAATAAAAAATAAGTACAACACTTGTTTCATAAAGTTTAAAAATAAATCTTCAAAGTCTATAAATCTCAAATAAATTTTCCCTGCATTAACTAAAAGAAATGATATTTGTTATGAGGAGTGTGATCACGACAGCATCACAAATGGTTAAGTGTTAACGTGGAAAAATATTAAAGCCGACTATTAGTGCCTTTGCAAGCGTGTTTTCTGTCTAGGAAAACATTTAATTCGTCGTGAGCCCTTCGTGAGATAGTTCGCGAGATATAGCAGTCCTCTTAACTAAATGATCTTGTTTCCAAATACTAAAATGGAATTTTGTTTCAGGATTTCCAATTCCATCCTTGAGTACACCTTTAACTAGTTGTTCACCCACTTGATAAAATATTTAGTAATTAAGTGTTGTGAAACTTACAGTACTCAATTTTTTGTATGATGCTTGCAGTTGATTTTGGGCAAAGGCTAAATATTCTGCACCTTATCGCCACAACTAATTAAATCAATTAAATGTCGGAGGGTACGTGTCACTGTCAAAATTTATAAAAGTCATAATTTCCAAATTTATAAGGTCCTGGATACGTGTACCTGATTATGTCATTGGTCCACAGAAGACCAATGAAGCCAACTATTCCAAATTCGGTCACAACATTCTTTTTAAAGAAAAGTATATGCTTTCCGTATTTGGAAACTGTTATGATGACCATTATTACTAAATTATCATGAATTAGTGATGGATAATATTCCATCTCATCCTTATGCCCTTATTACTAAATTATCATGAATTAGTATTGGATAAATCATCTTTGTTATATGAACACCTGATACACTGCAAACTTCGCAAACTAAGTATTAGGGTTGTACAGGAACAACCAGAACAGCAGGTATGGTTACACAATCACAATGCTGAAGGTGACAAAGATAGTTTGTTGTGATTGAGTTTGAGAGTTCGGATATTAAGGAGGAAGGTAAGATTGAAAGGAAGTGCAAAGATTGAATAATAGTGAAGAGGAAAGAAATCCTGCAGCTGCAGCATCAAAGACAGTCCTCAAATGGTTATAAATTTGAGGAACTAATTCTCACGTGTCAAAGCTTTCCGCAGCCCACGAGACCATGCATGTTCCATTGCCAAAAGTTGGACTATATATATTGGGTGCGTTTGTTATAGATTTTTTCAAAACTTATTATATGATTGTTACTTACTAATCAAGTAAATGACTTATGCAATTCATGAATATCACAAAAAGTATATCACAGACTCACAATTAAGCAGTTGATTGAAGAAAGATGAAACTGGATTTTGAATTAATTTGATCAGTTATGGATTCATATGAATTGGATAAACCATTTACTTTTGTGTTCCTATCACAGGACATTGTTTTGACAAAATTAAGTTTTGAAAGTTATATCTTCAATTTAATACAACTAAAATATTTTGATTAAAAAGCCAAGTGTTCAGCTCATACAAATCACTTTGACACAAGCGATCTTCACCACAATATCCAAAACACTCACCCAAGTAAAAGACAACAAAAATTAGATAATGAACTTCATGTAATTCTAGCTTCATATGGTTCATTCTAAACAAATCTTGCTAAAGTGATATATATTTTTAAGATGATCCTAAACGTAGTACATCTCTGCTTCGAGATTGTATTTTGATATTATAAATGCTTATTTGTAAGCTAATCTCATAAGCTTTTTGAAATAAATTTAAGAGAGCATCTAGATAGACTAACATTAATGAGTTAGTTTCGTAAAGTCTTGTTTCATAAGATAAGTATAAAAGTAAATCTCAAAGTCTATAAGTCTTTCTCCCTTAAGGAAATGTAGGAACTTTTCTGTCAAGTTACTATGCTGCAATATCTATACTCACAATTTGCCAATCACACCCCCATTTTATTCAAAATACCCTCTATTTTTTCCTTCTGGATATCACCTAAGTTGCAATCTATGAACTACCATTTCATATTCTCAACGCTAGTTGTTGAACAAGTATAACATGACCACATCTATGAACCTTGATTATAAAGGCTTGGTAAATAATGTCGTTCTGTCAAAACTCAAAATTACTATGTACGTTGAAATAAGAAACGCTCTAAATCTCGTATCACCTGAATCAATCCATTTTTAATAAAATCAAACTCTGCTCCTTTAGTTTATGGTCTATAGAATGTAAATCAAATTTTGAAAAAAATAAAAATGTAAAATCATTCCAAACACTTCAGTATATTTCTACTTTTGATTCTGATTCTTCACCTAAGACTGCTGTTGAGATGTTAAACTTCATCAACACCTTTGCATAGTTTACCTATAACTATTTCTTTTAAGGCCATGGATCACACGTTACGACCTAATTATGTCATTGGTCTTTGAAATTTATTATCAAATTAATTGGTCAAGAACTAACTATTCCAAATTCGGTGACTACATTCTTTTTGAAGAAAAGTAGATGTTTTCTGTATTTGGATGTAAAAGGACTACTTCACAATATGACTTTAAATTTGATGGAAATAATGCAAGTTATTAGAACCTGTAATGTACCTTCAAAATAAATAAAAAATCGTACAATGTCGTGTACGTTGGAAAAGCAGGAAGCATCTTGGAAACATTGCGCAAATGGTGTTTTCTGATATTGATTATTCCAACAGATTAACCTGCACTGCAAACAATGGAAATAAACAATAAAAAGGTAGTAAATCAAAACTGTTTTCTCAGCTCAAGGGGTAAAATAAATTAAGCATATAAAACAATTTTCAAAGATTATGAATTGTCAGGACCTAAAGATTTTAAATTTCTATAGACAAATTGCAAAGCAAAATCATTTCTTATTTTGAAACATGGTGAGTAGTCTCGAAACTGAGCAAGTAAAACACAACCAAACAATAAAATGTGGTTAGCATCTAATTAAATTAAGCAGACTCTAATCTCACTGGAAAAAATAAAATCAGCTATTTTACTTTATTGCTTCTACTATACATATACAATCACTACTAGAATAATGTTTATTTGTATGCATCTATTGCATAAATATATAATATTTATTTAGTTGATATCTTCCAGTCCTTTAAACATTATGCAATCAAGGACATTGTTTTGACACTTGTATATCACAATCAAGTTTTGGAAGTTATATTATATCTTCATTTTAATCACTAACAGAAGGTCAAGGATGAAAATGTTATTTGTTTAACATAATTGTAGTGTTAATAAAGTGCTAGGAATTACTCTCAAAAAAAAGTGCTAGGAATTAATGACATAATTTCAAAATTTATAAATAAAGTCATCATTTCAAAATTTATAAGGACATGTTGATCACGCGTCAACTAATTATGTCACTAACAGACCAATGAACCCACCCAAGTATTCCATATTCAGCCACTACACTCTTTTTAAATAAAAGTAGATGCTTTCTATATTTGGATGTAAAAGGACCATTTCACAATATGACTTCAAATCTGATGGAAATAAAGCAAGCTATACCATTGGAAAAAAATTTACAATGTCGTGTCGTGAAAAAACTTCAATAGCAGGAAACAGCTCGGAAACATCGTGCAAATGGTGTGTACAGATTGACCACTAGCACTATATATCTGTGTATGTGTGAGTTCTTGAGAGTATACTTTCCATTAGAAAAACTCAATTTTATTTTGCGAGAGAAATTACAATGAGAAACTTTAATCTTCTTATGTTCCATGCATTGTTGGTGTTGTTCTCCATTGTTGGCTTCAACTCAGCAATAGAGAATGAAGAAATGAAGTGCAAAGAGAGTGAGAGACGTGCACTCCTCAAGTTCAAACAAAGTCTTCAAGATGAGTTTGGCATGCTGTCCACTTGGAAGGACGGTCCAAATGCAGATTGCTGCAAATGGAAAGGAGTTCAATGCAACAATCAAACCGGCTATGTTCAAAAGCTTGATCTACACGGTTCTTATCATTACTATTTGAGCGGTGAAATAAATCCCTCAATAACTGAGCTAAAGCATCTAAAATATCTCGACCTCAGTTCTTTGACTACTAGTGGTCAAATCCCTAAATTTATTGGCTCCTTCAGCAACTTACAATACCTTGATCTTTCTAATGGTGGTTATGATGGGAAGATTCCATCTCAACTTGGGAATCTCTCACAATTGCGACACCTTGATCTCAGTAACAATAAACTCATTGGAGTAATTCCTTTTCAATTGGGGAATCCTTCATTACTGCATTTTCTTAAGCTTAATTACAATTCTAATCTAAGAATTAACAGCCAAAGTCAAGACAATGTTGAATGGCTATCAAACCTCTCTTCTTTGAGAAAGCTTGCCTTGAGTGGAGTTCAAAATCTCAATGATTCTTCTCAACACACCTTGCAATTCCTAAGAAAGCTTCCAATCATTGAAGAGTTGTATCTAAGTGATTGTAGACTTTCAGATGCCAATATTCTTCCTTTATCTGATTCTTGTTTGAACTTCTCCACTAGCTCTCTTACTATCCTTGATCTATCTCAAAATTATTTAACATCATCAATGGTGTTCCACTGGGTGATGAACTACAGCTCCAATCTTCAACACCTTGACCTTTCTTATAACTTATTAAGAGGTACCATTCCCGATGATTTTGGAACTATAATGCATTCACTTGTGAATCTCTATCTCCCAGACAATAGTCTACCAGGCAAGATCCCAAAATCCATTGGGAATATATGCACTTTGGAGACATTGATAGCTAGTGAGAACCACTTAAGTGGAGATATTTCAGATATTATCAACCATAGTAACAATTCGCACTGCATTGGAAATGTATCCTCATTGCAAGAGCTCTCGTTAAGCTATAACCAGATTTCAGGTATGTTACCAGACCTTTCAATCCTCTCATTTTTATGGCATTTGGATCTTGTTAACAATAAATTATATGGAGAAATACCAGCAACCATTGGGTCGCTTACGGAGTTAGAGTTTTTGGACCTGCATGGAAATTCTTTTGAAGGCATCATCAGTGAATCCCATTTCACTAACCTCTCAAAATTGGGATGGCTATCTTTGTCTGGCAACTCGTTGACTATGAAGGTTAGTGATGATTGGGTTCCTCCTTTTCAATTAGGATATTTGTTTCTATCATCTTGTAATATGAATTCTCGATTTCCTAATTGGCTTCAAACGCAAAATGAATTATCTAATATCTCCCTTTCAAATGTTGGTTATCTACCTCCAATACCTATTTGGTTTTGGAACAAATTGCAAACACTAGCACGATTGACCATTTCAAACAACAATCTTATTGGAAAGATTCCCAACTTGGAACTCAATCTCACCAACTATCCTCCTACAATAGATTTGAGTTCGAATCAACTTGAAGGTGCCATACCTTCTTTTTTATTGCAAGCAAGAAAACTGAATGTTTCCAATAATAAATTTTCAGATTTACTTCCCTTTCTATGCAAAAAAAGTAAGCCTGACATTTTGGGAATTTTGGATTTATCAAACAATGAATTAAAGGGAGAGTTGCCTGATTGTTGGAATAATCTAACCTCATTACAATATGTTGACCTCAGCAATAACAAGTTGTCAGGAAATATTCCATCCTCAATGGGTTCCCTTGTTAACATGGAGGCTTTGATTTTAACAAATAATAGTTTGAGTGGACAACTTACTTCCTCATTGAAGAATTGCTCAGACAAGTTGGCTTTGTTGGACCTTGGACAAAATATGTTTCATGGTCTATTACCTTCATGGATTGGAAACAGTTTACACCAATTGGTAATCTTAAGTCTTCGGTTCAACAAATTTAATGGAAGTCTACCTTCTAATCTGTGTTATTTAAGAAAACTTCAAGTTTTGGATCTGTCACTAAACAACTTATCAGGAGTAATTCCATCATGTGTTAAGAATTTTACTTCAATGGCTCAGAACACCATTAGCTCAACTTCAGATCATAGGTATATGTTCAATGTCACTGGCATATCATATGATATTGACACATCCATGATGTTGTTCAGTGACATGTCATATGATTTTGACATACCCATGGTGTGGAAAGGTGTATACCACTTCTACAAAAATGCAGATAAGCTTTTAAAAAGCATTGATCTCTCAAGTAACCATATTTCAGGAGAAATACCAACTGAGATGGAGTACTTATTTGGATTGATTTCCTTAAATCTGTCGAGGAACAATCTCAGTGGGCAAATCATTTCAAACATAGGAAACTTCAAGTCAATAGAATTTCTTGATCTGTCAAGAAATTGTCTGTCAGGTAAAATTCCTTCCAGTCTAGCTCAGATTGATCGTCTCTCTGTATTGGATTTGTCAAACAATCGGCTCTATGGAAAAATTCCAATTGGACCGCAGCTGCAGACATTTGAAGCTTCAAGTTTTGAAGGAAATTCTAATCTCTGTGGAGAACCACTTGATATAAAATGTCCTGAAGAAGAGCTAGGGGAACATCGAAAGCCACAAGTATTTGCGGATGATGACAAATCAATATTTTTAGAAGCATTGTACATGAGCATGGGGCTCCATATTACTACTACAGTCTTGGAGAGATACCTATTCCAGATTCTTGAATGCTCTAATATTGAGAATCTTCAGGTGCTGGAAGGAGTGAATCTACCTGGCCTGTTTCTCTAAACTGGATGAATAATGGCAGGTACTTAGCGTTAGTGTATGATTGTATGAATAAATGGGATTTTGTTAAAACTTTAGCGTTTGTGTGACTGTGTTTTGTTATAATTTCTATCAAGTTTGGCAGTTTTTGTGTTGAAATGTTATGGCTTATGCTATCAAGTTAATAATGTAATGCTTTTAGTATGATTGTTCACCCACTTATGCCTTTGTTACAAGTAAAAATATATAACTGCAACTTGTTTATGCCATTCTTTATATTCACAAATAGTTTCTACTATTGATCTATTTTTTATTACCAGTTCAGATAAAAATAAACTATAATGTAACAGAAGTGGTACAACAATATAGATGAACTATATTGTTTTGACACTTGTATATCAATATCTTGATTGGGAAGTTTTATCTTCAATTTAATGAAACTAAAGTAATTTTTTATATTACTGAAATCCAAACTTTAAAGTAATGTAGCAGAGCACATTATCTACAATTTTAACACAAATTAAATTTAACCAAACACATAATGGATTTTATCTGAAACTTAACAATACCTGTATTGAATAATCTATTATATGGAAATAGAGTTTGTATTTTGACATTATAAAGGCATATTTGAGTATTTATGTATGGTGAAATTTACAGTTCTCAATTTTTTGAAATACTTGTGGCTAATTTTTGGAAAAAGCTAAAATAGTTAAATGTAAGAGGGGATTGATTATACAGGCTTGGTTATCATTCTGTCAAAATTTAGAATGTATACCAACAAAATAAATGCGATCATCTTAGGAATGTTGCAAGCTCACACTATATTTTGGCCCCTACAATCTAAATCCTGTATCTGCACGATTGTTTACCCACTTATGCCTTTGATTCTACGGGGATAATGAATTTATTCGGACTAAAATTGATTCTAACTAAATTTGAGTTGAATGTAAAATGATTATTAATGTTTGAATATATTGATGTAAAAAGCGAGTTCAACACCAATTTCAGGTTATAATCAATTCTAGAGGTAGAAACTCCAAATTATAGTTTCAATTAAGAATAAATTCTAGAGGAAAAATTAATTCTACTCGAGAACATCCAAACACGTCAAAGATACAAATAGTCGAGAACATCCAAACACGTCAAAGATACAAATAGAGGTGTCAAAATGGATGGATTGGATTATTAATGGATGGATCAAAGTAATCCATTAACAATCCATTAAAATTCAATCAAAATATCCAATTGTTACTAGTTTATGTCATTCTTATATTCACCAAGAGTTTCTGCTAATGATCTCTTCTTTATATTCAGTCATCAGCATATGTCATGGCGTCCACGTAAGCATTGACCAAGTCAAAATCATAGGGGGGCTGAATTTTCCAAAAGGAACTAAAGCTAAAGGGCCAAAATTGCAATATTGTGAAATTTAGAGGGTCAAAAATGCAATTAAATCTATTTATTATTATCGTTCAAATAAAATAACCCCTTGTCCTATTTTGTAAAATATCAAATGATAAATCTTTCTTTTAATTTTCCTTGTCTTACTACAAACTCTAATTAAGAGAAGTGATAGAACAATATATTGACGATATGGTACCTAATATCACAACATATACTCTGTTTGCAACCAACAAAAAGAAAATAATTTTCTTATCTCTTAGGACAATATATGGACTATATGGTATCCTTTTTCTTGCAACACACTCTTAAGAGAAGTGGTCCAATAATAGATGGCCAATATGTACATCAATATAATTTAGACATAGGTTCCTTTATTTGAATTCATCTCTTTAATCAAGGGACAATTTTGTTTTGACACTTATGTGAGGATTAACTTAAAATCAGGAATTTAGGAATTTGTCAGTTCCAAAATGCACAAGTGTAAGATCAAGTTGAACACCTGAATCTTTTTAGTTATGCATACTTATTCTGATGAACTAAATAAAATGATTGTGACAAAAACTTTGTTGAACCTAAAAAGTAAATTTTCAGTTATATTAAGAACCAGAGAGAGTAAATGAGTGAAAAGCATCGAGTTCGGTGGTGGAAACTTTCCCTGTGCTGTGCAAGCATTTGCCCATTTGCTGGGAAGTGATGGGGAAGGCTGCACAGAGGGAACCCTAAGTGAGAATGTCTTTGCTGTTTATCAATGTTACAATATTTGAGCTTTTGAAAACAGGAAAGCACTACCGAATGGACACAACATAAATGAGCGAGCGCTGTCGATTTGGGCATATTATTTCACTTCTTTTGAGACTTCTTGACTTGTAAGTAAACTCTTGTGTTTGCTTCAGTCTAATTGAGTCTACCAAAAACTGAGTCTTTCCGCAAGATTACGAGTTAACTTGCAAGTTTGACAACCATTCTTGAAATCATGTACTTAATATCTGAATAGTCTACCAAAAAGCCAATTGCTGAGAGCCCAAAATGTGGTTCAAACTCTAAATCCCAGTCTCAATCACGCTTCTGCTTTGATTTCTCATACCAACCCACGCTTCAACCTAAGCCATCTTACGACCTCATTCTCCATTTTGTTGCTGCACCTCTGTTGCAGTGACCATTTCTTCTTCTGTGTTGGACTGATGCCTCTTTGAACTCACCGTATCTGCTTTTGGGTTTTTTATTCTTATATTTGATATTTTATAATATATGAATTCAATGCACACTCCTTGATCTTATCTAGGATCTCGATTTTAACCACCGTGTACCGGACAACTTAAGTTCTGTGTTTTCTGCACTAATAAACAACTAAATAAGAAAGAGAACTCCATTTAAATGAAAAGCGCTTCATTCCTAAAGTGTACTGAAATCTCTATTGATCAATCCTTTTGGTAATATTTTGTTGGGATCAGAGTGCACAGCGAAATACACGGAAGCCTTTAATTATTCTCTTTTCGTGGAACCTGAACAACCAAATAATCCAGCACAGTCAACAGCAACAATAACAATAATAAAAGGAGTAACAACTGTAAATAAGGACACCGCAATTTTAACGTGGAAAACCCTCAATGTGAGAGTAAAAAACCACGGGTCGTGCAGACCAATCAAAAACTCCACTATTATCAAATAATGAGTACAATCAATGTCTTCCTAATTTCTCTAGGAACCGACAAACATATAATAGTCACCAACACCTATGATGAACTAACAACAAGAGAGCTTAACAACCTCACAACAAGTGGGTATCCCAAACTGACACAGAGAAAAGACAAAATTACTCAGAAAAATTATCTAAGTAACTAACAAAGTGACAAAGACAACATACTCAAATTTCAGCCGAAACGGAGAACGTTTTCCAAACACGCTTTTGTCACCGGAACCAAATTCTTTCTCTCTATGACGTGCTCTCTGTTTTCACAAAACAAGTGTGTCTCTCCTTACACACTATCACGCTACTGTTCACACAATTGAACAAAGCACTTCACACAGGCGCCGTTGCTTCTCATACACTTATAATTGCACACTTTTGCAATTCTCTTGGCAATTCACTTTGCCACTGTTTGTTGCACCACCTGCAACTAGGGATTCCAATCCCATATATAACAAAAACACACACACACACACACGGGCTGAAGCCCAACACATAAAAACAAACCCCTTTATTTTTTGTTTTATTTCTTTTCTATTTTTTTTTCTTTTTTTATTTGTGTGTGGTTCCCACTTAAGGAGGGATCCACCCAACATTCTTCCCCTCACGACTCAAGTGGGGCAATTAGTTGTCATCCCGACAACTATGCCGCAAGTCTCAATCATCTTGTCATCTGCATCTTCAACTAATGCAGGAGCTTCAACATCACTTGTAACAACAAGTTCTTCAACAGTATATCTCTTCAAAGGTTTTCTTTTTTGGGTGGTTCTAACATGTGCATCAGCTTCAACATCTGACTGCATCTCTATTCCGTGACACTTTTCACGGTCATCATCATGAGTTGGATCATCACCTCTAACTCTATCAATGTCTTTCAACTGCTGGTCTTCTCTGAACTCAGCATCACAACATCTGATAAGTTTCTTCATAGCAGGATCATAAAACCTATAACCAACTCCATCTAGGCCATAGCCAATAAACACACACTGTTGATTCTCTACGGACGCTTTACATCCGAAAACACGTAAGTGGTCATAAGAAACATTCTTACCTGACCAAATCATCTCTGGTACTTCATGTTGCAAGGACACACATGGTGAAAGGTTCTGGACATGCACAACCGTGCTCAATGCTTCTCCCCAAAACGATTCTGGAAGCTCTGCCTGTGATAACAAACATTTAACTCTTTCCACCAATGCTTTATTAATCCTCTCAGCAACACAATTCCAACGTAGAGACCTCTGATATCTAATCCAGTTCTCTCTACAATAAGCTTCAAGCTTTCTCATATAGTCACCGCCATTATCAATGCATATGCACTTCAACTTCTTCCCAGTTTCATTTTCAACCGAGACCTTAAATTTCTTAAACACGCTCAAAACATCATTTTTACTCTTCAAGGTATAAACCGAAGTCTTTCTTGAATGGTCATCAACAAATGTCAGAAAGTACACACTACCTCCAACTGTCCTTGTCTTCATAGGACCACATAAATGAGTATGCACCAAATCAAGAATTTCTGGTCTTCTAGGTGAGTGAATATTAAAAGAAGCTTTATTCTTCTTTTCAACAAAACAATCCTCACATTTCTTCAAATGTGGATTTCTCATGTCAGACAACACACTCCGCTTGCTTAGCTCAACCATGTCATTCTCACTCATGTGACATAACCTCTTATGCCATAACTCAACTTTCTCAGCTGATTCAACAACATGCACATCTTTAACTATTTTTGCATGTGCAATGTAAAGAGTAGAACACTTTCTACCTCTAGCAACAACCATAGAACCCTTGGTCAATTTCCAAGTGTCCCGTGAGAACAAGTTGTTATAACCTTCATCACATAGTTTAGCCACGGAAAGTAAATTCAACCGAATGTCTGGAACATGTTTCACATCCTTGAGAGTTAACTTGCTACCGTTAGCCATCTCTAAATTAACATCTCCAAGGCCAATACACTTTAGCACGCCCTCGTGTGCTAGTTTCACATCACCAAATTCACCTGAAGTATATGAGCAGAAAATATCTCTTCTGGAAGTGACATGTACTGAAGTACCACTATCAATCACCCAACTAGATGCACTATCAATAACATTTGACATATCATGCTCTTCAACAAGAAGCAAGTCATCTAATAGCAGATGAGTACTCTCTCCATCTGAACCATTTTTATCATCGTCCTTATCCTCCTTTTTCAAGGACCAGCAATCCTTTTGAATATGCCCCTTTTTACCACAGTTGTAACAATCAACATTTGTGTACCTGTTCTTCGAATAGCTTCTGCCTTTACCTTTATTACCTGAATATCGGTTCTTGTTTCTCCCCCTTGATTCAGTAACCAACATCTCTGACTGTGAAGGAGAGTCTTGAGACTTTCTTCTCATCTCCTCATTCAAAATACTGCTTTTAACAAGATTCATTGACAACACACCATCGACAGCAGAATTGGACAACGACATTCTAAACGTTTCCCACGAGTCAGGCAAAGAACCAAGAAGAAACAACCCTTGAATTTCATCATCAAACTTGATACCCATAGCAGACAGCTGATTCATAATTCCTTGAAAAGTATTCAAATGATCTGCACACGAAGTCCCTTCTTGGAGCTTCAAACTCAGCATTTTCTTTATAAGATACATCTTGTTATTACTTGTTTTCTTCGCATACAACTGCTCAAGCTTATCCCATAATGATTTTGCATGTTTCTCCCCACTAATGTGGTTCAAAACGTTGTCATCAACCCACTGACGAATGTAACCACACACATGTCTGTGTAGTAAAGTCCACTGATCATCAGTCTTGTTATCTGGCTTCTCTGTAGCGAACACAGGTTTGGGAAAATTCTTCACATAAAGCAGATCCTCCATTTTACTTTTCCAAAGGGCATAATTCGACCCATTCAAGGTCACCATACGAGTTGTGTTGACTTCCATTGTTCACCACAAATTAATTCCACTAAAGAACCGAAGCTCTGATGCCAGTTGTTGGGATCAGAGTGCACAGCGAAATACACGGAAGCGTTTAATTATTCTCTTTTCGTGGAACCTGAACAACCAAATAATCCAGCACAGTCAACAACAACAATAAAAATAATAAAAGGAGTAACAACTGTAAATAAGGACACCGCAATTTTAACGTGGAAAACCCTCAATGTGAGAATAAAAAACCACGGGTCGTGCAGACCAATCAAAAACTCCACTATTATCAAATAATGAGTACAATCAATGTCTTCCTAATTTCTCTAGGAACCGACAAACATATAATAGTCACCAACACCTATGATGAACTAACAACAAGAGAGCTTAACAACCTCACAACAAGTGGGTATCCCAAACTGACACAGAGAAAAGACAAAATTACTCAGAAAAATTATCTAAGTAACTAACAAAGTGACAAAGACAACATACTCAAATTTCAGCCGAAACGAAGAACGTTTGCCGAACACGCTTTTGTCACCGGAACCAAATTCTTTCTCTCTATGACGTGCTCTCTGTTTTCACAAAACAAGTGTGTCTCTCCTTACACACTATCACACTACTGTTCACACAATTGAACAAAACACTTCACACAGGCGCTGTTGCTTCTCATACACTTATAATTGCACACTTTTGCAATTCTCTTGGCAATTCACTTTGCCACTGTTTGTTGCTCCACCTGCAACTAGGGATTCTAATCCCATCCCATATAGAAGATGTCTTTTCCCACCCCAGCTTTCTTTTTCACCCCTTGGGTTTCCGTTTTTAACCTTTGAAAAAAACTTCGGTACACGCGTACTGAACTTTTTAACGATGTAAAACACCTATTTTTCAATATCGATAAACTTCGGTACGCGTGTACTGAACTTTTCGGAGGTAAAATCAAGGGTAAAGTTGGATTTCTGGGGGGTGTAAAAGAATGACGGGGCGTGGGAAGAGAAACCTTCTCCCATATATAACAAAAACACACACACAGGCTGAAGCCCAACACATAAAAACAAACCCCTTTTTTTTTGTTTTATTTCTTTTCTATTTTTTTTTCTTTTTTTATTTGTGTGTGGTTCCCACTTGAGGAGGGATTCACCCAACATATTTGAATTTGACATCCTGTCATGTTGAAACTGTGGAAGAACTTACTAAGGAAAAATAAATATTAGAAGCAAGAGCTTCAAATACTAACTTCAATTTAGAAAGCAGAATTAATTCTATACAGTATACAAGAGCATTCTCCAAATATGAAACCGAAGATACTAGTTTATGTCATTCTTTATATTGACAAAAGAGTTCTCCTATTGGAATTGAACTCATTTTTATATCAAATAAAAAATCTTTCTTTAAAATTTCCTATTTTGTCCTGGCTTTTTTGTTTTTATTTAACATCAAGTTAAGCTAACTTGTCCTGGTTTTTTATTTTTTATCCAAAAATAAAAATGATGATTTCAGTCATTATTATGTTCTAACCACATTTCAAGGCATGTTTAGCTAGTATTTTTTATGTTTTTATACAAGAAATAAAGAGAAAAAGAATCGTTACAAGATTGCTTGAAGCACAAGAAAAAGAAGAAAGTTGAAAAAAATCAGCACAATTTGCATCATGACATATGCCCCGGTATTTTGACCATATCTAGAGTTTCGTAACTCGGAATGAGGTGGGATTTGCCGTAAATGAAAGCTAAGATCAAGAGCTACAACTTTCATGAAGAAAAAAAAATCATTTGCCTCTGCTTGTGGCGCCAGGCACGGCGCACAGCGCGGGCACGTGACCTAAGTCTATAAATTGAGTTTTTCTCTCATTCAAGGGACAAAATTTTACGGCAAAAAAATGCAACTTTTGAGAGGAAGCTCAGAGGCGATTATTCCTTCTTTGTAATGAATTCTTTTACTCTAATTTATGTTTATGCTTAATTATGCATAACTAAATTTCTTGATTGGATCCTAGGGGATTTTAATTGCTATTGTTTTGAACCATGTAGTTCATGAGTATATAATATGTTTCATCAATCCTATTACTATGAAATGAACCAAAGATATTCAATCGCCAATTCGATAAAAATCCTAAGTGTGGTTTTAACCAATTTGAATGCAAAAACTCCCCCTATTTTCTATTTCTTTAATTTTACTTTTACTAGTTAATTCAATAGTCATTGTTAAAATAATCTCAATCCTTGTGGAATCGATATTTTATTACTTTTGATAATTTGTATACTTGCGAAATAATCCACCAGTAAGCTATAAGCTAAATTTTAATTTTTGTTCCTACGTATGAATCCATTATTTTCAATTGTATCTTTCAAGTGGTATCTTTTGCCTATCAGCCATTAGTCATAGATTTAACCAATCAAATTGATAGTAATAGTATGGGAAGTTGTAAAAGTGCATACTCCAAAGAGGTATCATTAGTTATCTCAAGCATACTTAATGTAGTAGTACTGTCATGCATGTGTAACCATAATAGTAGATTACTTGTAAAAATGAATAAATGCATGTGTAGGGGTATTGTTGGAAAAAATATTAAATAAAGTTGAATTTAATGATTTTTGCTTATATTTAAGGCCAAAATTTTTGTTAACTTTTTTTTTATAAATAAGGCTGGAGGTAGTAGATGTTTTTTTAATACACGTGAATCATGCACCACACAAGAGAACTTGCAGACCGATAGAATTGAATTGAAAAGCGTGTGGCAGACCGATAGATGTTTTTTTAATGACTTTTTTTATATCGTTGATTTTTGGCAATTTACTGTCAAAAGATTACCCAACAGACCAATGAAACCCAACTATTCCAAATTCTGTCATTATGTTCTTTTTCAACAAAGGTAGATGCTTTTTGTACAATTATGATGGAAATAATGCAAGCTATTAGAAATTCTGTCACTACATGTGCAGTGTACCTTTGAAACTAATTGTAATATGTCGTGAAATAATTTGAATATAGTAGGAAACATCACGCAAATGGTATGTACATATTGACCTCGAGCACTATATATCTATGTATGTGTGTGTTCTTGAGTTGAGAGTATACTTTTCATTAGAAAAACTCAATTTAAATTTGTGAGTGAAATTACGATGAGACACTTTAATATTCTTATGTTCCATGCATTGTTGGTGTTGTTCTCAATTGTCGGGTTCAACTCGGCAACAGAGAATGAACAAGTGAAGTGCAAAGAGAGTGAGAGACGTGCACTCCTCAAGTTCAAACAAAGTCTTCAAGATGAGTTTGGCATGCTGTCCACATGGAAGGATGATCCAAATGCAGATTGCTGCAAATGGAACGGAGTTCAATGCAACAATCAAATTGGCTATGTTGAAAAGCTTGATCTACGCGGTTCTTATGATTATCATTTGAGCGGTGAAATCAATCCTTCAATAACTGAACTACAACATCTAAAATATCTAGACCTCAGTCATTTGAGTACTAGCAGTCAAATTCCAAAATATATTGGCTCCTTCGGTAACTTACGATATCTTAATCTCTCATATGGTGGTTACCATGGGAAGATTCCTTCTCAAATTGGGAATCTCTCCCAATTGCAACACCTTGATCTTAGGTCCAATTATCTCATTGGAGCAATTCCTTTCCAACTCGGAAATCTTTCATTTCTGCAGTCTCTTAAACTCGGTTACAATGATGATCTTAGAATCAACAACCAAAGTCAAGGCAATGTTGAGTGCCTATCAAACCTCTCTTCTTTGAGAATTCTTGACTTGAGTGGAATTCCAAATCTCAACAGTTCTTCTCATCACACCTTGAAATTCCTAAGGAAGCTTCCAATCCTTCAAGAGTTGTATCTAAGTGAATGTAGCCTTTCTGATGCCAATATGCCTTTTTTATATGATTCTCATTTGAACTTTTCCACTTCGCTTACTCTCCTTGACATATCTTCCAATCGATTATCATCAATGATATTCCACTGGATGCGTAACTACAGCTCCAATCTTCAACACCTTGACCTTTCTCATAACTTGTTAAGTGGCACCATTCCCAATTATTTTGGCACTATAATGCAATCACTTGTGTATCTTGATCTGTCAGAAAACCGTCTAGAAGGCAAGATCCCAAAATCAATTGGGAATATATGCACATTGGAGACATTTCATGCTTTTAATAACCAGTTGAGTGGAGAGATTACAGATTTAATTACCCATAGTAACAATTCAAACTGCATTGGAAATGTATCCTCATTGCAAGAGCTCTGGTTGATGAATAATCAGATTTCAGGTACTTTACCAGACCTTTCAACCCTCCCATCTTTGAGGGAATTGGAACTGGATAACAATAAATTAAATGGAGAAATACCCACAACCATAGGGTCACTTACGGAGTTATTGGATTTGAGTCTAACGGGTAACTCTTTTGAAGGCATAGTCAGTGAATCACATTTCACTAACCTCTCCAAATTGGAATACCTATATTTGAACGATAACTCGTTGACTCTGAAGGTTAGTGATGATTGGATTCCTCCTTTTCAATTACGAGGTTTAGATTTAACATCTTTGAATCTAAATTCTAGATTTCCTAATTGGCTTCAAACACAAAATAAATTATCCATTCTTTTCCTTTCAAATGTCAATAATCTACCTCCAATACCTATTTGGTTTTGGGGAAAATTGGAAACCGTAGAACTATTGAGAATTTCAAACAACAATCTTACTGGAAAAATTCCCAATTTGGAAGTCAATCTTACCAACTTTCCTGACATAGATTTGAGTTCAAATCAACTTGAAGGTTCCATTCCTTCTTTTTTATTGCAAGCAGTAGCACTGAATCTTTCCAATAATAAATTTTCAGATTTAGTTTCCTTTGTATGCAGCAAAAGTAAGAATAACAATTTGGGAGTTTTGTATATAGCAAACAATGAATTAAAGGGAGAGTTGCCCGATTGTTGGAATAACCTAACCTTATTACAATATGTTGACCTAAGCAATAACAAGTTGCAGGGAAATATTCCATTCTCAATGGGTTCCCTTCTTAACATGGAGGCTTTGATTTTAAGAAGTAACAGTTTTAGTGGTAAACTTACTTCCCCATTGAAGAATTGCTCAGACAAGCTGGCATTTTTGGACCTCGGAGAAAATAAGTTTGATGGTCCAATACCTTCATGGATTGGTGAGAGTTTACACCAATTAAAAATCTTAAGCCTTCGGTTCAACAACTTCAGTGGAAATATACCTTCAAATCTCTGTTATTTGAGAAAGCTTCATGTCTTGGATCTGTCACTTAATAACTTATCAGGAGGAATCCCAATTTGTGTAAAGAATTTTACTTCAATGACTCGGAACCTCATGACCTCCACTACATCAATGGGGCACTCTCTTGGGTATGTTCCCAACAATTCATTTTTTCTTACAAGATTTGATTTTGGCTTATCCTTGGTGTGGAAAGGTGTAGACCAACATTTCAAAGATGCAGATTGGTTTTTAAAAAGCATTGATCTTTCAAGCAATCATCTTACAGGTGAAATACCGGCTGAAATGGGGTACTTATTTGGATTGATTTCCTTAAATTTGTCGAGGAACAATCTCAGTGGGGAAATCATTTCAAACATAGGAAACTTCAAATCACTTGAATTTCTTGATCTGTCAAGAAATCATCTGTCTGGAAAAATTCCTTCTAGTCTAGCTCAGATTGATCGTCTCACTATGTTGAATTTGTCAAACAATCAGCTCTGTGGAAAAATTCCAAATGGAAGACAGTTTCAGACATTTGACGCTTCATGGTTCGAAGGAAATTCTAATCTCTGTGGAGAACCACTTGATAGAAAATGTCCTGAAGAAGAGCTAGTTGAACATCAAAAGCCACAAGTACGTGCAGGTGATGATGACAAATCAATATTTTTAGAAGCATTATACATGAGCATGGGGATAGGATTCTTCACAGGTTTTGTTGGCTTGGTAGGCTCAATATTGTTACTACCTTCTTGGAGAGAAACTTACTCCATATTCTTAAACACTTTGATATTGAAAGTCTTGAAGTGGTGGAAGCAGTGAGCAGGTACTTAAGTTCATTTTTACTTTTATATGATTTAACTGAATCATGAATATTTTTAGTCTTTGGATTGAAGCTTTGTTATTACTCACTGTGTTTTTTCATGGCTATTTTTGCAGGATCTCTTGTTCCTGATGTATGTGATGATTACATCTTTAGCAGTGTGGAGTCCTCACCCTTGATAGTTTGGGTATGAATAAATGGAATTTTGTTAAAACTTTAGTTAATAAAGTAATGGGTTTAGTAATATGTAAGAGTATTCATCAGTGGCTTGTATATTATCTTTATTAGCAGAATTGTTCACCTTTGACAGAATTAATTTCCTTTCTTTGTATGCATATCTATTGCAAAATATATAATGTTGAATTAGTTGATATGTTCGAGTCATTATGTGTAACTATTATAATATAAATGCATTTGTATAACTCTTATAATATATCCAATATTAGAAAGCTCGTCTTTATTTTGCTGCGAAAGTTATGATGAGAAACAGTAATATTATTATATTTCATGCATTGTTGGTGTTGTCATCTATTGTTGGGTTCAACTCCGCAACGAAAAGTGGAGATACGAAGTGCAAAGAGGAGGGAGAGACATGCACTTCTCAAGTTCAAACAAGGTTTTCAAGATCAATTTGGCATGTTCTCCACATGGAGGGACAGTCCATGTAAAAGGAGAAGCTAAACTCCATGGTTGGAGCTTGAGAATGTGTGAACACTGAGGAAGATGATAGCATAAGGCAAAGCTAAAGAGAAATGAATGGAAAAATTTATTCACACAACTAACTATTACAATGAGGTTTGATATCTTTATATACAAAAAGGTAAAGCTAGTAATAATACTTCTAACTGAATAACTAACTTCTAACAACCTTAGACAAACAGTTGTGGAAGTTAGAAGGTAGGTAAAATGGTTAGAAGCAAAGTGACTCAGTTAACTTGGTGAACAAGTAACTGAGTCTGCACTATCTTTCACAGCCCCCCTCAAGCTAGAGTGTATATCAATAACTCCTAGCTTGGTAAGTAAAGTATGAAAAGGACCAGGATGCAGAGATTTAGTGAGAATGTCAGCAATTTGATCCTTAGAGGTAACTGGCAGAAGGTGAAGAGTTCCAGCTTGTATCTTATCTCTCACAAGATGGCAATCAATCTCAATATGCTTGGTCCTTTCATGAAAGACAGGATTGGCTGCAATATGTAATGCTGATTGATTGTCACAGTACAAGATAATGGGTGAAGGGTGTGGTATTTGAAAATCCTTGAGCAAAGAAAGGAGCCATTGGCCTTCACAGGCAGCCTGTGCCAAGGCGCGATATTCTGCCTCAGAGGAGGATCTAGAAACCACTGTTTGCTTCTTGCTCTTCCAGCTAATAAGTGAAGTGCCAAGGAAGAAACAAATGCCTGATGTGGATCTTCTTGTGTCAGGACAAGCACCCCAATCAGGATCTGAAAATCCCTTGAGTGTAAGAGGAGAAGAAGAGCTAAAAAACAAGCCTTGACCTGGGTGATTTTTCAGGAACTTCAAAACATGTAAACCAGCTAGCATATGAGTAGTAGTAGGAGAGTCAAGGAATTGGCTTAATTTGCTGACAGCATATGATATCTCAGGTCTGGTGTGAGTCAAATAAAGTAACCTGCCAATTAATCTTCTATAAGAAGTAGGATCAGTGAGAGGTTCACCCTGAGACTTAGAGAGTTGAAGCTGGGGCTGCATAGGAGTAGGGCAAGGTTTAGCTGCTAATAAACCTGCATCTTGGAGTAAATCCAAGGTATATTTTCTCTGACATAGGGATATACCTGTTTTTGATCTAGCAACCTCAAAACCAAGGAAATATTTTAAAATTCCTAAATCCTTGATGCTGAACTTTTGGTCAAGGAGAAGCTTGATTTGTGTAATTTCATTCAAATCAGTACCCCCTAGGACAAGATCATCAACATATACTAAAATGATTGTAAAACCATGATTAGTATGTTTTGTGAAGAGAGAATAATCTGCCTTGGATTGAGTGTAACCTGAAGAGATGAGAGTTTCAGTTAACTTGGTATTCCATTGTCTGCTGGCCTGCTTTAATCCATATAAAGACCTTTCCAATTTACAAACAAGGTCTGGATGAGTAAGTTGGAGACCTGGTGGTGGTTTCATGTAAACCTCTTCAGTGAGATCCCCATGTAAGAAAGCAGTATTGACATCTAGTTGGAATAGAGGCCAGTTTTGGGAAGCAGCTATTGCCATTAGAACTCTGACTGTAGTCATCTTGACAACAGGACTAAATGTGTCTAAGTAGTCAATTCCTTCAGTTTGAGTAAAGCCTTTGGCAACTAATCTGGCCTTGTATCTCTCTACAGATCCATCAGCATGTAATTTCAACTTAAAGACCCACTTGCAGCCTATAGCTCGTTTTTCAGAAGGTAGATTAACCAAGGTCCAAGTGTTGTTCTTACTGAGAGCAAGTAACTCAGTACTAATAGCATTTCTCCAGTTCTCATTTTTCATAGCTTCCTCATAGCAGGTGGGTTCAGTGATAGATGAGAGATTAAAAACAAAATTTTTATGATTTGAAGAGAGTTGATGATAAGATAAATGTGAAGATAAAGGATACTTACTTGTAGAAGAAGAATCAGTAGCAGGCATAGGTGAATTATGAATTGTATCATGCATAAGGGTGCAGTGGTAAGCCTGTAGATAAGGAGGTGGTTTACTGACTCTGGTGGATTTTCTGGTAGGATTATCTTGAGGAATAACAGGTGGAGGAATGGAAGAAGGAGATGTAATGTGAGTAGATTGATGAGTAACAGGTTCATCAGAAGAGATAAGGGGTGGAGTGTTGGGCAAGGAATGAGCAGATGAAGGAGTAGTAGGAAGAGGAATGGTATTATTTATGGGAGCTGAAACAGAAAAAGAAGAATCATTGGTGTTATGTGAGGGAAGTAAAATATCATCAAATATGTCATTGGTAGGATGAGTTGTAGGAGTGATAGGAGCAGTATTAGTGTGATAAGGAAAAATATGTTCAAAGAAAATGACATCTCTAGATATGAAGATTTCTCTAGAATGCAAATCAAACAATATGTGACCCTTGACTCCAATTCTATAACCAAGATAAACACATTTTCGAGATCTAGAGTCAAGCTTCTTTCTATTATGAGAAAGGGTGGTGGCAAAGCATAGTGAGCCAAAAATTTTGAGAAGGTTGAAATCAGGTAAGTGATTATGTAAGATCTGATAAGGTGACTTGTTGGCCAAGAAAGGTGTGGGAAGTTTGTTAATGATATGAACAGCATATCCAACAGCATGTGCCCAGAAAATGTTAGGAACTTTGGATTGAAATAATAAGGCTCTAGCTGTACCAAGGATATGTTGGTGTTTCCTTTCAGCTATCCCATTTTGCTGAGGAGTGCCAACACATGAACATTGATGAGTTATGCCATTTTCAAGGTAAAAGGTTTTGAGTAAAAATTCTGGTCCATTGTCAGATCTTATGGACTTAACATGAATGTTGAACTGAGTTTTAACCATGGAAATAAAGGATTTGATATATGTAGGAGCTTCGGATTTGAGTTTCAAAAAATACAGCCAAGTGAAACGACTTTTGTCATCCACAATGGTTAAAAAATATTTGTAGCCAAGGATAGAAGGCATAGATAATGGGCCCCAGATATCCATATGGACAATATCAAAGAGATTTTGAGAAATAGTAGTGCTATTTGGAAAAGGTAAACGTTTTTGTTTTGCATAGAAACAGACATCACATGGAATAGATGATTTTGGTACAGAAATATAAGGGAAAACTTTGTTTATTTCAATCAATTTGGAGTGTGAAGCATGGCCTAAACGCTTGTGCCACACATTACAATCAACATTTTTATTTTGAGACAAGCTAAGGCAAGTCTGAGTACATGATTTGACAGAATTAAGAGGAATAGAACTAAGGGAAATAGATCCTAAGCTAACAGTTGGTTGAGTTAACAGATACAATCCTTTATCCAACCTAGCTGCACCAATCTTCCTCATTGAGTTGGTGTCCTGTATCACACATTCAATATTATCAAAGGTTAAATGACATTTAAGAGAGCAAGCTAGCTTAGGCACAGAGATAAGATTAAAAGAAAAATCAGGAAAGTACAAAACATCAGTGAGGTACAGGTTTTTATCAAACAAAATTGTGCCTGCATAGCAAGTTGAAACAAGGGTTCCATTTGGTAGTTTAATGTGAATAGGATTGACTCTCTTCAAGCATTGAAAAAATTTGAGGGAGTAACAAACATGGTCTGTTGCTCCTGTATCTAGAATAAAATGGTCAGAGTTGGCTATATTAGGAATAGTACAAAGGATACCTGCACCATGAGAATTGCTGGTGGTAATGTGGTTAATGCTATGAGAATGAGATGAAGATGAGCCTTGGAGAAGTGCTAGAAGTGCCTTGTGTTGCTCAGGAGTGAAACCCAACTTGCTTGAATCAAAGTCAACCTGTTCTTCAGCAAAACCAACAGATTGCACCTCATCATCATTACCACTAATGTTATTTACCTTCCCAGCTTCTTGAAGGTGTTGAAGATGTGGTGGATAGCCATGTTTCTTCCAGCATGTGTCAATAATGTGGTTAGTTTGACCACAAAAAGAACATTGTCTATTACCTTTACCCTTGCCAGCACTAGGCCTGCCACCTCTAGTACCTCCTCTTCCTCTGTGAGATTGGCCTTGGCCTCTGCCTAGAGAAGTATTGCCCATAGCAGCTACTAATTTTGACTCATCTAAAGGAACAACATTTTGTCTTTCTTGTTGAACTAAGAGAGAATACACACGACTAATGTTGGGAAGAGGATCCATGAGCATGATTTGTGCTCTGACAGGGTAATATTGTTCATTGAGCCCCTTTAAGAATCGAATCACTTGATCACTATCTTTATACAATTTCATCTTGGCAAGAGCATTACAATCAGCAATGCAATTAGATTTAGGAAGGGGACGAAAATTATCCAATTCTTGCCATAATTTCTTCATCCTAGTATAGTAAGAAGATATAGAAGAATCACCTTGCTTCATGAGATAGATCTCTTCTTGGATATCAGAAATTCTGAAGATATCACCTTGGTAAAAACGATCTTTCAGGTCTTGCCACATCTCTGAAGCAAATTCCATCCATAATATGCTCTGAGAAATCTCAGGTTCCACTGAGTTGCTTATCCAAGACATAATCATAGTGTTACAACGATCCCAAGCCAAAGAATCATGATCATCATCCATGGGACGTGGAAGGGTATTGTTAATGAAATGCAGTTTGTGCTTAGATCTAAGAGCAACTGTCATAGCACGGGACCAAGAATGGTAGTTAGAACCTGAGAGTAAAGGAGAAACAAGAACATTACCAGGATTTTCATTAGGATGAAGAAAGTAAGGGTTTAACGTATCGGTTTGATAACCCTTATTCTGAGGAGTAGAGAAGCCACCATTAACACTAACAGAACTACTAGCAGACATGATGAAGGAGATGAAGAAAAAAATGAATCTTCACAGAGAAACAATGGAAGAAGGTTCAAAGAAAGAACCAAGAATGAGAAAAAAAATGTAATGGAGAGAAGAAAAAAAGAGGAGCAGCGGAAAGAAGAATGGATCGAAGAAAGAAAATGGAGCAAGCAATGGTAGTACCTCAGTGGAGGCCTGATACCATGTAAAAGGAGAAGCTAAACTCCATGGTTGGAGCTTGAGAATGTGTGAACACTGAGGAAGATGATAGCATAAGGCAAAGCTAAAGAGAAATGAATGGAAAAATTTATTCACACAACTAACTATTACAATGAGGTTTGATATCTTTATATACAAAAAGGTAAAGCTAGTAATAATACTTCTAACTGAATAACTAACTTCTAACAACCTTAGACAAACAGTTGTGGAAGTTAGAAGGTAGGTAAAATGGTTAGAAGCAAAGTGACTCAGTTAACTTGGTGAACAAGTAACTGAGTCTGCACTATCTTTCACAGTCCAAATGCAAATTGCTGCTAATGGAGAGGAGTTCAATGCAACAATCAATCTGCCTATGTTCAAAAGCTTGATCTACAAATGATTTCTACTAATTATTCTTTGATTGATGAAATCAATCCTTCAATAACTGAGATGTTGACTATTGTTAAAATCTGGCTAATTATTGGTAAAATCTGGCAGTGACTATTGTTGACTATTTTTTACTGTCACGACCCAATTTCGCATCGTGACCGGCGCACGAACTATTACTTGTTCGGCAAGCCTAATGACCAAAGTTAACGAACAATAAACACGAAACTTGCAAGATTGCTCCTTTTACTTCAAAATAATATTTATAGAAATTTCGACATAGTATCCTCTATATTTACAACATTTCCAAAACCAAAATAAATCCTGTTTTCGACATACATCATCTGTCAGATTTTCAACAATACATATTTAACTTTATACAACCCAAAAGAAAATATTCCTAGACTCAAAATAGCTGCAGATACATCGACTGAACATAAACAATAAAGACTTCCACCAAAGGGAACCTACCAAAAAGCTATGATCTGAAACTTGAATCTATTAGGAGCTTGCGACTCTCCTGAATCTGAAAAAAATAATAGAATATGAAGGGGTAAGTCATGAGGACTCAGTGAGAGACAACAACCACCACCAACTAGAAGGGAAAACACACAAGAGCACGAATAATTAGTTTTCTCAAACTCAATTTCAATTTACAAAGGTAGTAACCATGAAAAAATATAATTAATCATAAAGTGTGCACGAGAAAATTCACTATACTTATAGGTTTATTCATAAAAGAAAACTATTCAAAATCCAATGTCATAAAGAGGTGAAAAGCCAAAACAAAAACTTTATAAAAGATATAGAAATCGAGTATAATCAAAATAATCAATTTTAAATAAAATATAGAGTCTAGTAAAATAAAAAAAATAAAAAATCTTGCGAGAGAATCGAGAGATGGCTCCATCTCGTTGATAGCCCTTTCCTCGTAAGCGCGGCCTCTCACTTAGCGGCGGCTCCATCTAACGGATAGTCCTTTTCTCATCGATTCGGAAAACATGTCATCAAATTATATCGATCATTAAATACTAAAACCGAGAGCTAGCTCCATCTCGTTGATAGCTCTTTCCTCCTAAGAGTGGCCTCCCTTAGTGGTAGCTCCATCTAACGGATAACTCTTTTCTCTCGACTCAAGAAAATATCAAATCTATCGATTAGGAAGTTTACATCTCGTTGATAGCCCTCTCCTCCTAATGGCGGTCTTTCCATAGGGGCAGCTCCATCTAACGGGTAATTCTCCCTAACCGAAATCGCATTACTAGTTGCACCTAGGTCGTCATCATTATAATCGCGATTCTTAAAGTACATCGCTTAAAACCATTTTTCAATGCCTTTCGAAAGCTTTTGTCGAAATACATACAGTCCAAGCGAAATTGAAAATAGTCCACTTTATAAACCATAAGTAAAATCAATCCAAACGGAGAATATCAATATTTTTCCAAAAACATATATCTCAAAATCCATATTTCTCAACATATCAAACCTATACCCAAAGTATATAAATCAAATCTGAATTTCAAATCGTATGCTCAACAAATCATAAGTAAATCAAAATAGAGACGATATTAATATCGATAACTTTAAAAATTCAAATAACGATGACGAGAAAAAATATATGTTCAAAGGTTGTGTTTCCCCATTTTCTTAAATATTTTAAGATAGAAAATAAGCAAAATAGCAATATTAATAATAATTAAAATATGTGATAATGATCATCGTCAACTCACAACTATGTCGAATCAACTCCATTCCTAGCAATGCCTTCCGAAATGACCACCGGAGATATTTTCGACCGAATCTGAACATCATATAATAATTTCAGCTCTTGTGAAAACTTATTTAATATCACACTAACAATAGATAAAAGAATTAGACAAAACCCCCCAATTTGTTAGAGTTAGAGTTTTAAAGGGACTCATATGAATATAAGATTTTACTAGTTCTACTACTCATTAAAGATAGATATCATCTCTAAATTTCATGAATCATAAAGTTTTTACCTCAAAGAATATCAATGAGCAACTTTCAAAGAGTGGGTATTCTTCTCCTTCCTTAGAACACTCACCCTAACCCCAAAATCATATTCAATAATATTTGTGGAACTATGAGGAAGATTTTCTTTTAAAGGAATAATTATCTACATGAGTGTTTGATGTAGATGGGATTGGGTGCTTTGATGAAAGAAAATGAAATGAAAATGGGAATGGTAGAAAACGTGGAAACAGGGAGAGAAGAGAAAAGGAATGAGAAATGGAAGGTGAGAAAATAAGTGGAGGTGGGGTTCGGTGGGTTTTCTTTGGTCTTACTTTCTAGACCTTTCGTTCCTTTTTTTTTTCATTTATTTATTATTATTTATTCATTTATTTTTATTAATTGAAACGGTATGTTTCAGTCTCTCCCCCTTAAAAAAATTCGTCCTCGAATTTATACTAATAACCATGATTTTCGAATAAGTGTGGATACATTGTACACATTACTTCTTCGGACTCCCACGTTGCTTCTTCACCTGACGGTCCTTTCCACAGAAACTTCACTAAAACAATACCCGTTTCACATAATCGTCTAACTTCCTTATTTATCAATGCTACCCGTTTGGTAATGACAAATTCTCATCTAATTGAACATCTTCAGGACTAATACCATGAAAAGGATCATAAAGGTACTTTCAAAGTATTGAAATACGAACGACTAAATGAACTCATGACAGATCTGGTGGAAGTGCTAAGCGATAGGCTACAGGTCTAACTCTCCAATATCTCAAACGGCCTAATGAACCTAGGAATTATCTTGTACTTCTTATCAAACCGCAAAACTCCTTACATTGGTGAAACACATAAAAATATATAGTCCCCCACTGTGAACTATAATGGCGACACCTTGATCTTAACCTTTTCAACGATATCTTAAATCAACCCTAGACTGCTAGTTTAGACTAGCCAACTTCAAACCATCTTATCGAAAACATAACTTGTCTATATACAATGCCTCAAAAGGCACCACTTTAATACTAGATTGGTAGCTATTTATATGAAAATTCCACGATAGAAAAACATTGGTCAACTTCCTTCAATATTAAGAACACAAGCACGAAACATATCCTCTATGTTTTGTATAATTTTGACAGATTGACCATTAGTCCTAGGATAATGATTATACTAAGGTTCAAACGGATTCCCAATTCAAATAGACTTTCAAAAGGGAGCAGTTAACTTAGCTATGTTGCCATAGATATTAGATATTGACACATGTAGAGAAACAGTCACGTTTAAATAAATTTTAGCATACTAATCTATGGATGGTTTAAAAACCAACTCGTCAAATCCATAAAGATATTGGAGCATTAGTAAACCTAAAAGACATAACCAGAATTTTGTAATGCTCGTATAATGAGCAAAGAGTTTTCATTGAAATAAGATCCTTCTTCTTAACCTTCAACTGGTGATGCCTAGACCGCAAATCAATCTTATACAAAAACACTTAGCTACTTGAAGTTGATCAGACAGCTCGTCAATTCAGAGTAAACTATATTCATTCATTACTACCATCCTATTTGATTCTCTATACTACACATAAGCGCATGGGTTCATCTCTTTTCTTTTCAAACAATACTATATCTTTCGAAGAAAAAGAATTTGAGCAAGTAAAAAACCAATTATTCTTGACAACATCTTTAAATAAATTGTTACCTCCTAAACATGAGATTAATTTATATGGTACCTAACCACATTTTCCTCGAAAGGCTATAGAAAGTTATTACCTAGTATCTCAATTCTCACTACCTTGTAATAGACTTGGGCGACATGGTGGAAGAAGAACCAATACATACTAAACATCCTGTCATAATCCATACTAAAGCTACTAGTGTTAATTCATGACTAGACAATAATTGTGTCCTAGCTGCCAAGGATGATCCCTCATATTATGTCATACTCGACCACAGGGAAGGCACATTTTACCATCTTTGAAAAAATTTCAGATTGAAACCAACTAGTGTAGAATCAAAATTACTCTAAGGAAAAGTTAATTATCTATATGCCCCCATGATCTAATCTACGACTCTACATTGTGGCCAAAAGGTTTGTCTTCCAGAACTATTCCTCTTGTGATACCGATATTTGTTGTCCCTAATGACCAAATATTACTTCACCACCACGATAAGAATAATTACAATATGATTGTTCAACTCATTCCTTGCGAGAATCTTGTTTACTACCACCCTTAAACTTTTGTTGCTCAATCTGAAGTGCCAAACTAGAAAGCTCCGCAAAGTTTAACAAATAGGCCATACCACATATGAAATTAGTTATTCCCTTAATTCTCTGACGAACGACTTTACAAATATCTTCTATGATAGGATGAGGAGCGTGCTTTGAAAGCTCTATAAAACGAGTTTTATACTTTGAAATTGACATATCCTTAGTTTGTTCAAATCTCTCATAGTCGTGAGCTAATCCATCACTAACACTTTCTTGCAGAAAATGAACCACAGACAATCAAGAGATCTCACTACATGCCAACGTCAGTGATCCTTTTTGTTTTCAACCTGTAAGTGTATCAAACAAGTCATATACCAAACTCTCCAACTTAAATGATGTAAATTTTACCGCCCTTATACCTAAGCTTCCTAATGCCTTTTATAACCTCTTTAGATGGTAAATAAATTTCAAAGGATCCTCACACACACTAGACGTAGAAAAAGCAAGTGTTTAAGTTTCATGAATTTCACTATATCAACATCAATCTTTCTATAAGGGGTTATCGCCTAGTACATATGTTGGCTAACTTCTTGTGACCCGTCAAGATTTGTTTGTCTTAGATTACCCTACTACTGCCCAACAGCATCCGCAACAAGTTGTTGCAATACTCGCTGTAATATTTGTTTTCCTCTAGGCACCTCAACACCAACTACTCTTGCAACCAAGTCACGCCCGGTGACATGAACGCCACATCCTCCATCATTTTCTTCAAGTCAACAACGAGTACAACCAAACCACAATCTCTTTGACTAGAGTCTTAAGGTTGGGAAGTAAACCCATAAGGAACAAACTTCCCTTCTAGTGTTGGGTGGCATCCTCACCAAATGAAAGAAAATTGTCCGAGTATTGGACTAGACGAAAATAAGAGGGAGACAAAGCAAAGACCAAAAGAGATCATAGGATTGGACAACAAGTGAGACTACCATAGAATGCTAATAGCTTCTTGCAAGTAAATGGTGCCGCGGTTCACAATTTACTAGCAAGAACCTATTCTCATTCTATGTCTGCAGCTATTAGGACCTACAACCAGGCTCTGATACCAACTTTGTCACGACCCAATTTCGCATCGTGACCGGCGCACGAACTATTACTTGTTCGGCAAGCCTAATGACCAAAGTTAACGAACAATAAACACGAAACTTGCAAGATTGCTCCTTTTACTTCAAAATAATATTTATAGAAATTTCGACATAGTATCCTCTATATTTACAACATTTCCAAAACCAAAATAAATCCTGTTTTCGACATACATCATCTGTCAGATTTTCAACAATACATATTTAACTTTATACAACCCAAAAGAAAATATTCCTAGACTCAAAATAGCTGCAGATACATCGACTGAACATAAACAATAAAGACTTCCACCAAAGGGAACCTACCAAAAAGCTATGATCTGAAACTTGAATCTATTAGGAGCTTGCGACTCTCCTGAATCTGAAAAAAAATAATAGAATATGAAGGGGTAAGTCATGAGGACTTAGTGAGAGACAACAACCACCACCAACTAGAAGGGAAAACACACAAGAGCACGAATAATTAGTTTTCTCAAACTCAATTTCAATTTACAAAAGTAGTAACCATGAAAAAATATAATTAATCATAAAGTGTGCACGAGAAAATTCACTATACTTATAGGTTTATTCATAAAAGAAAACTATTCAAAATCCAATGTCATAAAGAGGTGAAAAGCCAAAACAAAAACTTTATAAAAGATATAGAAATCGAGTATAATCAAAATAATCAATTTTAAATAAAATATAGAGTCTAGTAAAATAAAAAAAAATAAAAAATCTTGCGAGAGAATCGAGAGATGGCTCCATCTCGTTGATAGCCCTTTCCTCGTAAGCGCGGCCTCTCACTTAGCGGCGGCTCCATCTAACGGATAGTCCTTTTCTCATCGATTCGGAAAACATGTCATCAAATTATATCGATCATTAAATACTAAAACCGAGAGCTAGCTCCATCTCGTTGATAGCTCTTTCCTCCTAAGAGTGGCCTCCCTTAGTGGTAGCTCCATCTAACGGATAGCTCTTTTCTCTCGACTCAAGAAAATATCAAATCTATCGATTAGGAAGTTTACATCTCGTTGATAGCCCTCTCCTCCTAATGGCGGCCTTTCCATAGGGGCAGCTCCATCTAACGGGTAATTCTCCCTAACCGAAATCGCATTACTAGGTGCACCTAGGTCGTCATCATTATAATCGCGATTCTTAAAGTACATCGCTTAAAACCATTTTTCAATGTCTTTCGAAAGCTTTTGTCGAAATACATACAGTCCAAGCGAAATTGAAAATAGTCCACTTTATAAACCATAAGTAAAATCAATCCAAACGGAGAATATCAATATTTTTCCAAAATCATATATCTCAAAATCCATATTTCTCAACATATCAAACCTATACCCAAAGTATATAAATCAAATCTGAATTTCAAATCGTATGCTCAACAAATCATAAGTAAATCAAAATAGAGACGATATTAATATCGATAACTTTAAAAATTCAAATAACGATGACGAGAAAAAATATATGTTCAAAGGTTGTGTTTCCCCATTTTCTTATATATTTTAAGATAGAAAATAAGCAAAATAGCAATATTAATAATAATTAAAATATGTGATAATGATCATCGTCAACTCACAACTATGTCGAATCAACTCCATTCCTAGCAATGCCTTCCGAAATGACCACCGGAGATATTTTCGACCGAATCTGAACATCATATAATAATTTCAGCTCTTGTGAAAACTTATTTAATATCACACTAACAATAGATAAAAGAATTAGACAAAACCCCCCAATTTGTTAGAGTTAGAGTTTTAAAGGGACTCATATGAATATAAGATTTTACTAGTTCTACTACTCATTAAAGATAGATATCATCTCTAAATTTCATGAATCAAAGTTTTTACCTCAAAGAATATCAATGAGCAACTTTCAAAGAGTGGGTATTCTTCTCCTTCCTTAGAACACTCACCCTAACCCCAAAATCATATTCAATAATATTTGTGGAACTGTGAGGAAGATTTTCTTTTAAAGGAATAATTATCTACATGAGTGTTTGATGTAGATGGGATTGGGTGCTTTGATGAAAGAAAATGAAATGAAAATGGGAATGGTAGAAAACGTGGAAACAGGGAGAGAAGAGAAAAGGAATGAGAAATGGAAGGTGAGAAAATAAGTGGAGGTGGGGTTCGGTGGGTTTTCTTTGGTCTTACTTTCTAGACCTTTCTTTCCTCTTTTTTTTCATTTATTTATTATTATTTATTCATTTATTTTTATTAATTGAAACGGTATGTTTCATTTACTTTCCCATTAGTTTGACCCCATCTGAGGTTTAATCCATGTAAATTTCAATGCTTTAATCTTATATTTCTAAATACTTAAATTGAATGTCGGAACTTTTACTATGTGATAAATCAAAGTAACAGAATGGGTTCTGCCTTTTACTACATAACAGTCATGACTACAATTACAATATATGAGCCATCACTAGCTTTTATTTTCTTAATTAGCCCAATTGTTCACATATTACAGCAATAAGTTTAACACTACTACCAACTTTCTTATTTAGCCGATAGAATTTTATATTTAGAGACAGAAGTAGGACTATATCGTTAACTACAAAACAAATACTATCACACATGAGTAAGCAACAAAAGGCAAAAGCTATGGTTGGATTTGCAAAAAATGAAAAGTGTAATTTGAAATCAAAGAATAATTAGATATGCCTGAAAAGTGTTGTCTTTTAATGAAATTCAATCTCTTCTCTTTTTTTTTTCTTCTTTTTTTAGCATATTAATTAGAGTTGAATTTAATGACTTTTGCTTATATTTAGGGCCAAAATTTTTTGTTAACTTTTGTTTATAAATAAGGCCGGAGGGAGTAGATGTTTTTTGTATACACGTGAATCATGCACCACGCAAGAGAATTTGCAGACCGATAGAATTTAATACTATTCGCTGTTTATGTTTTTTTCGTGGCTATTTTTATATGACTAAAATTAATTTTTTGCAGTGTCTTCTTCTCCTATACTGTGAGTGATGAGTAATTTGGATTGGTTAGCATTGTTGAATCCTCACCCTTGACTGTTTGGTTTTGTGTATGATAGGTTGAAACTTTAGTGTGTGTGTGTGTGTGTGTGTGTGTGTGAGAAAGAGTGTGTTTTGTATGAATAATGTAATACCTTTAGTAATATGTAAGAGTCATCTGGCTTATATTTTCTTTATTAACAGAATTGTTCACCAATCCAATATGTAATGAGAATCATAAGTACATATCATGTAGTTCAAGCTTCATATGGTTCATTCTAAACAACTCTTGCAAATTCCAGACTAATTAGCTTAACTTTTCAAATGATAAATATAACTGAAAAGTGAAAGCCATTGCAGAAAAATAATGTAGCAGAGCTGTAGAGCACACTATCTATAACTGGAACACAAACTAATTTAACCAAACACGCTGAATTTAACCTGAAACTTTACAATACCTGTATTCAATAATAACCTATCATGGAAATAGAGTTTTTATTTTGATATTTTAAATGCTTAGATAATCTCAGAAGCTTATTGAAATGAGTTTAAGATAGGTTCTGGATAGGTTATAACATATAAGTTAGTTTTGTAAAATAAAAAATAAGTACAACTCTTGTTTCATAGAGTTTAACAATAAATAATCAAAGTCTATAAATCTCAAATAAATTTTCCCTGCATTAACTAAAGGAAAATGATATATGTCGTGAGGAATGTGATCACGACAGCATCACGATCACGATCACGAATGGCAAAATATTAAAGCCAAATATTAACGCTTGTGTTTTCGGTCTAGGAAAACATTTAATTGGTTGCCCAAAATTCGTGAGCCCTTCGTGAGATAGTTCACGAGATATAGCAGTCCTGTTAACTAAATGATCTTGTTTCCAAATACTAAAATTGAATTTTCTTTCAGGATTTCCAATTCCATCCTTGAATAAACCTTTAACTAGTTGTTCACCCACTTGATAAAAAATTGAGTAATTAAGTGTTGTGAAACTTACAGTACTCAATTTTTTTATTCTGTACCTTATCACCACAACTAATTAGATCAATTAAATGTTGGAGGGGATTAGTTAATAATGTCACTCTGTCAAAATTTATAAATAAAGTCATTATTTCCAAATTTATAAGGTCGTGGATCACACGTTACCTAATTATGTCATTGTTCCAGAAAAGACCAATGAAGCCAACTTTTCCAAATTCGGCTACTACATTCTTTTTAAAGAAAAGTATATACTTTCTGTATTTGATTACTGTGATGACCATGGATTATAGTCTTAAACCTCATGCCATTATTACTAAATTATCATGAATTAGTGATGGATATATTATCTTTGATAAATGAACACCTGATACACCTCATGCCATTCTTTTTGTACTGTTTGACAGAAAACAGTATGCATTGAAATGACCTGCACTGCAAACAATGGAAATAAACAATAAAAAAGGTAGTAATTCAAAACTGTCTCTCAGCTCAAGGGGTAAAATTAAGCATCAAAAACAATTTTCAAAGATTATGAATTGTTAGGACCTAAAGGTTTAGCATGTAATTAAATTAAGAAGACTCTAATCTCAATCGAAAAATAAAATCACAGCTATTTTACTTTATTGCTTCTACTATACTGACACAAATTGTAAAATAAAAGAAAAACATTTGCAGTTAAGCATACTAGCGTTCGTGTTGGGGTGAACGCTATATATCAAAAGCTACATCACTATATATGGCACCTGAATATTACAACATACAATCACTACTAGAATAATGTTTATTTGTATGCATCTATTGCGTACATATATAATGTTGATTAGTTGATATTTTCCAGTCCTTTAAACATTATGCAATCAAGGACACTGTTTTGACACTTGTATATCACAGTCAAGTTTCGGAAGTTATATCTTCATTTTAATATAACTAAATATATTTTGATTAAAATGTTATATGTTTAACTCATACTAATCACTAACATAAGTTCAAGGATTAAAATGTTATTTGTTTAACTCAGGCTAAACAACAACAGCATTAATTTCACATAATTGTAGTGTTAATAAAGTGTTAGGAATTAACTTGCCCAATTCTTTCAAAAAAGAATCTTACCAATACAAATTTATAAATAAAGTCATCATTTCAAAATTTATAAGAACATGTTGATCATGCGTCAACTAATTATGTCTCTAGCAGACCAATGGACCCAACTATTCCATATTCAGTCACTGCACTCTTTTTAAATAAAAGAAGATGCTTTCTGTATTTGGATGTAAAAGGACCAATTCATAATATGGATTTAAATCTGATAGAAATTATGCAAGCTATTAGAACCTGTACATGTGCAACGTACCTATGAAAAAATTGTACAATGTCGTGAAAAAAAAATTGAATAGCAAGAAACAGCTCGGAAACATCGCGTATATGGTGTGTACATATTGACCTGAAGCACTATATATATATGTGTATATGTGTGTTTTTTAGAGTATACTTTCCATTAGAGAAACTCAAATTTATTTCGTGAGTGAAATTACAATGAGATATTATAATATTCTTATATTCCTTACATTGTTGGTGTTGTTCTCCATTGTTGGGCTCAACTCAGAAACAGAGAATGAAGAAATGAAGTGCAAAGAGAGGGAGAGACATGCACTCCTCAAGTTGAAAGAAAGTCTTCAAGATGAGTTTGGCTTGATGTCCACGTGGAAGGACGATCCAAATGCAGATTGCTGCAAATGGAAGGGAGTTCAATGCAACAATCAAACCGGCTATGTTCAAAAGCTTGATCTGCATGGTTCGGAAACAGGCTATTTGAGTGGTCCAATCAATCCGTCAATAACTGAGCTACAACATCTAAAATATCTAAACCTCAGTTATTTGAGTACTAGCAGTCAAATTCCAAAATATATTGGCTCCTTCAGTAACTTAGAATATCTTGACCTCTCAAATGGTGGTTATTATGGGAAGATTCCTTCTCAAATTGGGAATCTCTCCCAATTGCAACACCTTGATCTTAGCGACAATAAACTCATTGGATTAATCCCTTTTCAACTCGGGAATCTTTCAGTACTGCAGTATCTTAAACTTGGTGGTAATTCTAATCTTAGAATTAGCGACCAAAGTCAAGACAATGTTGAGTGGCTATCAAACCTCTCTTCTTTGAGATTTCTTGACTTGAGTGATGTTCAAAATCTCAACAATTCTTCTCATCACACCTTGAAATTCCTAAGGAAGCTTCCAATCCTTGAAATATTGTATCTAGTTGATTGTAGCCTCTCTGATGCCCATATGCTTCCTTTATATGATTCTCATTTGAATTTTTCCAATTCGCTTACTCACCTTAGAATATATTTCAATCACTTGACATCATGGATGATATTCCACAGAATGCTTAACCACAGCTCCAATCTTCGACACCTTGACCTTTATAGTAACTTGTTGAGTGGTACCATTCCAAATGATTTTGGCAACATACTGCATTCACTTGTGTATCTCGATCTCTCATTCAACCGTCTAGAAGGCAAGATCCCAAAATCCATTGGGAATATATGCACCTTGGATTCATTTTACGCTCATCATAACCAATTAAGTGGAGATATTTCAGATTTTATCACCCATGGTAACAATTCACACTGCATTGGAAATGTATCCTCATTACAACTGATCTCATTAAGGAATAATCAGATTTCAGGTATGTTACCAGACCTTTCAATCCTCTCATCTTTGAGTTACTTGGATCTTCATAACAATAAAGTAAATGGAAAAATACCTACAACCATCGGGTCGCTTATGGAATTATCTTATTTGGAATTGAGCAATAACTCTTTTGAAGGCATCATAACTGAATCCCATTTCACTAACCTCTCCAAATTGGAATACCTATATTTGTCTGACAACTTGTTGACTGTGAAGGTTAGTGATGATTGGGTTCCTCCTTTTCAATTAAAAAGTTTGGGTCTATCTTCTTGTAATTTGAATTCTAGATTTCCTAATTGGCTTCAAACACAAAATGAATTAATCAATCTTACCCTTTCAAATGTCGGTAATCTACCGACAATACCTATTTGGTTTTGGGGAAAATTGCAAACACTAGAGCTATTGAGCATTTCAAACAACAATTTTACCGGAAAGATTCCTAATTTGAAACTCCAACTTACCAAACATCCTTTTATAGATTTGAGTTCAAATCAATTTGAAGGTTCCATTCCTTCTTTTTTATTGCAAGCAAGAGCACTGAATCTTTCCGATAATAAATTTTCTGATTTAGCTCCCTTTTTATGCAAAAAAAGTAAGCCTAACATTTTGGGTTATTTGGATATATCAAACAATGAATTAAAGGGAGAGTTGCCTGATTGTTGGAATAATCTAACCACATTACAATATATTGACCTGAGCAATAACAAGCTGACGGGAAATATTCCATTCTCAATGAGTGCCCTTTCAAGTATGGAGGCTTTGATTTTAAGAAATAATAGTTTGAGTGGACAACTTACTTCCTCTTTGAAGAATTGCTCAGACAAGTTGGCTTTGTTGGACCTTGGACAAAATATGTTTCATGGTCCATTGCCTTCATGGATTGGAGACAGTTTACACCAATTAGTAATCTTAAGTCTTCGGTTCAATTACTTCAATGGGAGTCTACCTTCAAATCTGTGCTATTTGAAAAAACTTCAAGTCTTGGACCTGTCACTAAACAACTTAGTGGGAGAAATTCCATCATGTGTTCAAAACTTTACTTCAATGGCTCATGACCCCATTAACTCAACTTCAGATCATAGGTACATGTTCAATGTCACTACCATATCATATGGGTTTAACACATCCTATACGCAGGTCACTGGCATATCATTTCATTTTGACATATCCTTGATGTGGAAAGGTGCAGACCGGCGTTACAAAAATGCAGATAAGCTTTTAAAAAGCATTGATCTCTCAGGCAACCATCTGACGGGTGATATACCAACAGAAATTGAGTACTTAGTTGGTTTGATTTCCTTAAATTTGTCAAGGAACAATCTCACTGGAGAAATCCCTTCAAATATAGGTTACTTAAATTTACTAGATGTTCTTGATCTGTCAAGAAATCATCTGTCAGGTACAATTCCTTCCAGTCTAACTCATATTGATCGTCTCACTATGTTGAATTTGTCAAACAATCAGCTCTATGGAAAAATTCCAATTGGACCGCAGCTGCAGACATTTGAAGCTTCAAGTTTTGAAGGAAATTCTGATCTATGTGGAGAACCACTTGATAGAAAATGTCCTGAAGAAAAGCTAGCTGAACATCAAAAGCCACAAGTAGATGCAGGTGATGATGACAAATCAATATTTTTAGACGCATTATACATGAGCATGGGGGTAGGATTCTTCACTGGTTTTGTTGGCTTGATAGGCTCCATATTACTACTACAGTCTTGGAGAGATACCTATTCCAGATTCTTGAATGCTCTAATATTGAGAATCTTCAAGCGCTGGAAGGAGTGAATCTACCTGGCCAGTTTCTCTAAACTGTATGAATAATGGCAGGTACATTTTTGTTGTTTAATTTAATCATAGATATTATTAGTCTTGGTATAGATTTTTTATTATTACCACTGCTTTGTCATGTATAAGCATTTCTACAATTTTTAGCATTACATATTACTCACTGTTTATGATTTTTCACGCCTATCTTTTTATGTACTCGTATGCAGTTTATTCATTCAAAAATTGATGCTGTTTCCAAATTCCAAGTACTAAATGATATTTCTTTTGCAGGATATCCTATTCCTACTATGTGATGATTACATCTTTGCTGTTAGTATCAATAATGTAGTTTGGTTAGCAGTGTGGAGTCCTCACCATTGACTGTTTGGTTATGAGTATGATTGTATGAATAAATGGGATTTTGTTAAAACTTTAGTGTTATAGTGTGACTGTGTTTTGTTATGAATTCTATCAAGTTTGGCAGTTTTTGTATGGAAATGTTATGGCTTCTGCTATTAAGTTAATAATGTAATACCTTTAGCATGATTGTTCACCCATTTATGCATTTGTTACAAGTAAAAATATATAACTGCAACTTGTTTATGTCATTCTTCATATTGGCAAATAGTTTCTACTATTGATCTTTTTTTAATTACCAGCTCATATAAAAACAAACTATAATAATGTAAGAAAAGTGGTACAACAATAGATGGACTATATGGTAACTAAATATAATTTCTAATAATTTAGACAAAAGTTCCTTTCTTTGGATACATCTCTGCAATCAGAGACATTGTTTTCACATTTGTATATCACCATCTTGATTTGGAAGTTTTATCTTCAATTTAATGAAACTAAAATTATTTTGATCAAAAAGCTAAGTGTTCAACTCATGATACTAATCACTTTGACAGAAAAAAAGGGTTATATAGTAAGAGAAGTGGTACAACAATATAGATGAACTATATTGTTTTGACACTTGTATATCAATATCTTGATTGGGAAGTTTTATCTTCAATTTAATGAAACTAAAGTAATTTTTTATATTACTGAAATCCAAACTTAAAAGTAATGTAGCAGAGCACATTATCTACAATTTTAACACAAATTAAATTTATTTTTTTTCGGTAAACTAAAGGTATCCTCCGCGCGCAAGTGCAGAGACTAATCCCCTCGAGGTAACTGATATTCATTTAGGGGGTTGACCTCTCCCAACACATAATGGATTTTATCTGAAACTTAACAATACCTGTATTTATATGGAAATAGAGTTTGTATTTTGACATTATAAAGGCTTACTTGAGTATTTATGTATGGTGAAATTTACAGTTATCAATTTTTTGAAATGCTTGTGGCTAATTTTAGGAAAAAGCTAAAATAGTTAAATGTAGGAGGGGATTGATTATACAGGCTTGGTTAATAATGTCATTCTGTCAAAATTTAGAATGTATACCAACAAAATAAATGAGATCATCTTAGGAATGTTGCAAGCTCACACTATATTTTGGCCCCTACAATCTAAATCCTGTATCTGCACGATTGTTTACCCACTTATGCCTTTGATTCTACGGGGATAATGAATTTATTCGGACTAAAATTGATTCTAACTAAATTTGAGTTGAATGTAAAATGATTATTAATGTTTGAATACATTGATGTAGAAAGCAAGTTCAACAACAATTTCAGGTTATAATCAATTCTAGAGGTAGAAACTCTAAATTAGAGTTTCAGTTTAGAATAAATTCTAGAGGCAAAATTAATTCTAGTCGAGAACATCCAAACACGTCAAAGATACAAATAGGGGTGTCAAAATGGATGGATTGGATGAATTTAGATTGAATTGTTAATGAATGGATCAAAGTAATCCATTAATCCATTAGCAATCCATTAAAATTCAATCAAAAAATCCAATTGCTACTAGTTTATGTCATTCTTTATATTCACCAAGAGTTTCTGAATTGTTACAAAATAAGAATTTACAATGGCAACTAATTTATGATATTTTTAAATTGACAAACAGTTTCTACTAATAATCTTTTTTTATTACCGTTTCAGATAAATGTCCCTTTCTTATTTGGGAAGTTATTTTGATTAAAAAGGTAAGTTTTCAATCCTGACTTATGTGCATGCCACCACCACAATATCTATTGCGAATTCGATTACCATATCAATAAACTTATGATACGTGGAGCAAATAGAATCAAGCAACCAAACAAGCGAGAACCAAACAATATAATCACGAACAAATAAACGGCGAAAAATAAAAGACACAATAGGATTTGTTTACCCAGCTCGGTGTTAATGAACCTACTCTGAGGGAGAGAGCATCTCTTCGTTCCACTTTCAATAGAAATTTTAATTACAATGAGATTCTCAAAAGAGTTACAAGAATTTCAACAAGTGTTTTCAATGTGATAAAATGTTTCCCCAAGCCTAAAGTCTTCCCAAGAACTTTTTCTATTAACCCTAGTCTTTGTGTTGGCTTCAGAAACCCTAAAATCCTCTTAAAAAACAGAAAATGCAAAACAGCATGTATGCATTCGCAAGCTGGCGCCTAGCGCCAATACACCTGCGCCTGGCGCAGACAACAAAATGCTCCCAGAAATATCACAGCTTGCCTGCGCCTGGCGCAGAGCACAACAGCAAACCTGTTTTCTGCTTCAATTTAAAGGCAATAATCAACAATATACAAAACACACCCAAGTAAAAGGATGATAATGAGTTTACATACCATATGAGATTCTTGAAAAGTATTGTATCTTTTGATGAAATTCAAACTCGGCTCATTTTATTTATGGTCTATAAAATGTAAAATCAAATTTTAAAACTAAAAGTATAAAATCAAATTTCAAACATAACAAGTTTTTACCTATAACTATTTCTTTTAAGATTGTTTGCCTAACACTGTTGAGAGGTTAAACTTCATCACCACATTTTCATAGTTTACCTCTATAACTATTTTTTTTTAAGGCCATGGATCACACTTTATTACTGCATAGTATTACCTAATTCTAATACAAAAATGCAAGAGTGGTAACATGTGTCATATAGATCAGTATTATTACTGCGTGATCAAATCAAGATACGGCTCGCATGTATTGTAAAATACTGTGATGACCATGGATTCTAGTATTAAGATCTTGCAACATGAATCATCTCTGATAAACGAACACCTGATACACCTCAAATTTCGCTAGCTAAATATCGGGGATCATACCTGATGCTTTTGTAGTGTTTGACAGAAAACAGTATGGATTAAAGTGATTTGCATTTTCCCCTAATTGAAGTCATCTTTTTGTACTGTTTGAACAATTCTAGCAGGTGTGGTTACAATTACACCAGTTGCAAATCTCAAGTCTGGCACAAGGGTGAACGTTAATGAACAAGAAGTGAAAATTGGCAAATGCGATGAGATAAATATAAATATATGCAGCAGTGAAGGTTAAAATGTTCAAAATCAATCCTGAAATAGATTTTAAGCGCCTTCCTCTCAATCTAAGCATATTATATATAAAATCTGTAGGAATTAGCATGTTCAAACTGATGCTCTAGTGCATATAAAACAATTTTCAAAGATTATATGAATCCTAACAATTCATAATCTTTGAAAATTGTTTTTAATTTCTTTAGAGCAATTGTAAACCAAAATCATTATTATTTTGAGGTTTAAATATCATTTTCGTCCCTGTATGTTCGCGAATTTTTGGTTTTAGTTCCTGTATCTTTTTTTGTTGCAAATAAGTCCCTGAATATATAAAAAAAATTGGTTTTAGTCCCTGTCGTATGCTACCGTTACAAAAAACGCAGATTTCTCAAACGTTTGCACATATGGCCGCTATGATGTGTCAAGTTAAGCTAGTCCGGTCATAAATGGAGGACCAAAATCAAACCTTGGTGAAAATTCAAACAAAATTATGGTGTAAGCATGTATTTTCTTTCTATCATAAATGTGATTTTGGTCATCCATTTATGACCGGATCAGCTTAGCTTGACGCATCATAGCGGTCACGTGTGCAAACGTTTGAGAAATTTGTGTTTTTTGTAACGATAGAAGACAATAGGGACTAAAACCAAAAAAAATTATACATTCAGGGACTTATTTGCAACAAAAAAAGATACAGGGACTAAAACCAAAAATTCACGAACATACATGGACCCAAATGATATTTAAGCCTTATTTTGAAACATGATGATGAGTAGTCTAGTCCCCAAAAACATCATACTCATGCAGACATAAATTATTTGACAGGGTAGCATAGACAAAACAATAAAATGCGGCAGACTCTAATCTCAATGGAAAAATAAAATCACAGCCATTTTACTTTATTGTTTTAGCTATACTGATGCAAATTGTAAAATAAAAGAAAAACATTTGGTTGGTTAATAAAAGAAAAACATTTGGCAAATTGTAAAATTAATTCTATACGAGAACATTCAAACATGTTAGAATCAATTTTACACCTAATTTTGCATTCTCCAAATATGAAACTAAACATATGGTTGATACTAGTTTATAGGGTTAAATATGTTGTTTAGTCCCTACATTTTGCCTTATAGTCAAGAATAGCCCCTATATTTTTTTATGATTTAAAAAAACCTAAAAATTTTTTCGTAATCAAAATTGGTCCCCGCCGTTAATTTTTTTTAACAGAACACCGATGTGGCACAATTAGCCAATAACATGGTGACATGTGTCTTTTTCCATCAGGTTTATTGTGTACCGCTTCGTTCTATCGAAGAAATTGCTTGCCTCTCAACTTAATCTTGGAATTTTAGGTAAGTTACACAAGCCGCAACATTAAACTCTCCTTGTATTCAACTACCTCCAATTATCCTACAAGTTACCAAGTCTAATTGTCACTAACTTCCAATTGCCTCCCTAAGATTTTTCAAGTTTTGCACTTCTTCAGACACAATTGAAACACAAAACACAAGGTCTCCATAGTCATACTACTTTGGTGCAACATTACCACCCTCTTCCCTATCTCTCATTAGATAGCCAAGAGCAAGTGTTGATTAATGTTTGTCTTCCTCTAGTCCCACTAGTAACAAACTCCACCTCAAATCGAGATTCCTCTACCAAAGCCTCATACCGGTATATTCATTATGTCTTCCACCTTGTAACGCAAAACTATTCAACTATTTCGAAACACACTTCAAGTCATTGTTAGTTTCCAACATTTCCCGTTTAGCTCTACCACCTAGTAAACCTCGTTTCACTAGTCCAACTAAAACTCATGTCACTAAAAAACTCCACCCGAAGCTTCACAACTTAACCATATGAGAATCACCACTAGTAACAAAATGCATAACCACATTTAAAGTTCCGAAACATACCTCACATTGTGCCAAAGAAACCACACGATTGTCAAACATCGTAAGACAAATCGAAAAAAAAAAACCATACCTCAAACCTTTCGAGTCTTCCCGTCTTCAAAGTGAACAACTCCACCTCCAACTAGCTCTAGGATTTTCATGGCATTCCTTTTTCAAACACATCTGATAGGAGCATCAAAGTCTACCACTCAAAACTCCACTGATTCCCAACTTCCACTAGCATCTTCACATCCTCACAAAAAGTTGTTGTTCCATAAGTAACCCGAGTATTATTCCACCGCCTCTCCAGGCCGATGTCGAATATTCTTACCACTGCCTCTTCAGGCTGATGGCGAGTATTCTTACCACCGCCTCTCCAGGCTGATGTCGAGTATTCTTACCACCGCCTCTCCAGACCGATGTTCTTCGCAATCTCCTTTAGCTTTTCATCTTCGAGACACCGGATAACCACACTCCATGTTTTATCCATCATCCCGAACATTATTATTGCTTCCATCTCCACTTTCCACAATTCAACAATTGTTTCCGAAAGTCCCTCGACAACCCATTTTGAACCCATTGGTGCCTTAATTTGTTTAAACTTTTTGCCCCATGGTGGACGCACTAACATGTGTGAGGCAAAACAATTAAGCAACCAACAACAACAATGGAATCAAGCAATAATAATCAAACAAAAGCTAAACTACCAAAAGCAATAAAGAACACAATTGAATTTGTTTATACCAGTTCGGTGTTAACGAACCTACTCTGTGGGAGAGAGCTTTCATTTCCTTATCAAACTTCTTCCTTCTTGATTACAATGAGATTTACACAAGAGTTACAAGAAATTAAAGTTTTCCTAATTTCTACCATTTTCCCAAATCTCTTCCCGTGATCAAGAGATTTCAATGATAAGTGTTTACAAGGTGTTAGAAATGAAAGCATGCCCTTTTCAAACCCAAGAGAAACCCCTTGAACCCTAGCCTCAATATTGGTAAAAACCCATTTTCAAACCCTAATATTTTTCTCTTTTACGACTGTAGTAAATGAAAACACGCCCATATATAGTCATGGCCGCGCCGGGCGCAACAGACAAACGTGAACGACCATTTTGAGCAACGTGTGAACGTAGCACGCGAGCCAACCTGCGCTGCGCGCCAGGACCTGAAGCTTCACCAATTTTCCTGCATCTTACATTCTTGCTTCATGTAATTTTAAGGCATAATCTAACAACCACAAATTTCACAAGCTAAATATCGGGGATCGTACCTGATTGATGCTTTTGTACTGTTTAACAGAAAACAGTATGGATTAAAATGATTTGCATTTTTCCCCTAATTTAAGTTATCTTTTTGTACCAATTGAACAGGAACTATTCTAGCATGCATGGTTACAGTTAGACCAGTTGCAAATCTAATTACTTTGATTAAACTGATACTATATGTTTAACCCATACTTAAAAATAAAATAAAAACAAAAAAAAAAACAAAAAAGTAGATTTTTTTTGTATACACGTGAATCATGCACCACACAAGAGAATTTGCAGATCAATACAATTGAATTGAAAACCGTGTGGCGGGCTATGAACTAATTATTATATCGTTGATTTTTGCAATTTACTGTCAAATGAGTACCCAACTATTCCAAATTCTGTCATTATGTTCTTTTTCAACAAAAGTAGATGCTTTTTGTACAATTATATGATGGAAATAATGCAAGCTATTAGAAATTCTGTCACTACATGTGCACTGTACCTTTGAAAATAATTGTAATATGTCGTGAAATAATTTGAATATACAGATTGACCTCAAGCACTATATATCTGTGTATGTGTGTGTTCTTGAGAGTATACTTTTCATTGGAAAAACTCAATTTTAATTTGTGAGAGAAATTACTATGAGAAACTTTAATATTCTTATATTCCATGCATTGTTGGTGTTGTTCTCCATTGTCGGGTTCCACTTGGCAACAGAGAATGAAGAAATGAAGTGCAAAGAAAGGGAGAGACGTGCCCTCCTCAAGTTCAAACAAAGTCTTCAAGATGAGTTTGGCTTGCTGTCCACTTGGAAGGATGATCCAAATGCAGATTGCTGCAAATGGAAAGGAGTTCAATGCAACAATCAAACCAGCTATGTTCAAAAGCTTGATCTGCATGGTTCGATAACAGGCTATTTGAGTGGTGCAATCAATCCGTCAATAACTGAGCTACAACATCTAAAATATCTAGACCTCAGTTTTTGGAGTGCTAGCAGTCAAATTCCAAAATATATTGGCTCCTTCAGTAACTTAGAATATCTTAACCTCTCAAATGGTGGTTATTATGGGACGATTCCTTCTCAAATTGGGAATCTCTCCCAATTGCAACACCTTGATCTTAGCCGCAATGAACTCATTGGAGTAATTCCTTTCCAACTTGGGAATCTTTCATTCCTGCAGTCTTTTATACTTGGTTCCAATTCTGATCTTAAGATTAACAACCAAAGTCAAGGCAATGTTGAGTGGCTATCAAACCTCTCTTCTTTGAGAATTCTTGACTTGAGTGGAGTTCAAAATCTCAACAATTCTTCTCATCACACCTTGAAATTCCTAAGGAAGCTTACAACCCTTGAAAAGTTGGATCTAAGTAGTTGTAGCCTTTCTGATGCCAATATGCTTCCTTTATATGATTCGCATTTGAACTTTTCCACTTTGCTTACTCTCCTTGACATATCTTTCAATGGATTATCATCAATGATATTCCACTGGATGCGTAACTACAGCTCCAATCTTCAACACCTTGACCTTGCTTCTAACATGTTAAGAGGTACCATTCCCAATGATTTTGGTACTATAATGCATTCACTTGTGTATCTCGATCTCTCAGAAAACCGTCTAGAAGGCAAGATCCCAAAATCAATTGGGAATATATGCACATTGGAGACATTTAAAGCTGATAATAACCACTTGAGTGGAGAGATTACAGATTTTATTACACATAGTAACAATTCAAACTGCATTGGAAATGTATCCTCATTGCAACTGCTCTCGTTAAGTTATAATCAGATTTCAGGTACTTTACCAGACCTTTCAACCCTCCCATCTTTGAGGCAATTGTACCTGGATAACAATAAATTAAATGGAGAAATACCCACAACCATTGGGTCGCTTACGGAGTTAAAGGGAATTTTCCTATGGGATAACTTTTTTGAAGGCATAGTCAGTGAATCCCATTTCACGAACCTCTCCAAATTGGAATACCTATATTTGGGTGATAACTCGTTGACTCTGAAGGTTAGTGATGATTGGATTCCTCCTTTTCAGTTACGAGGTTTAGATTTAACATCTTTGAATCTGAATTCTAGATTTCCTAATTGGCTTCAAACACAAAATGAATTATCCCTTCTTTTCCTTTCAAATGTCAATAATCTACCTCCAATACCTAATTGGTTTTGGGGAAAATTGCAAACCCTAGAACGATTGATCATTTCAAACAGCAATCTTACTGGAAAGATTCCAAATTTGGAACTCACTCTTACCAACAATCCTGAAATAGATTTGAGTTCAAATCAACTTGAAGGTTCCATTCCTTATTTTTTATTGCAAGCAGTAGCACTGCATCTTTCCAATAATAAATTTTCAGATTTAATTTCCTTTCTATGCAACAAAAGTGAGCCTAACATTTTGAAAATTTTGGATATATCAAACAATGAATTAAAGGATGAGTTGCCTGATTGTTGGAATAATCTAACCTTATTACAATATGTTGACCTCAGCAATAACAAGTTGTCAGGAAATATTCCATCCTCAATGGGTTCCCTTGTTAACATGGAGGCTTTGACTTTAAGAAATAATAATTTGAGCGGACAACTTCCTTCGTCCTTGAAGAATTGTTCAAACAAGTTGGCTTTGTTGAACCTTGGAGAAAATACGTTTAATGGTCCAATACCTTCATGGATTGGAGACAGTTTACACCAATTAATAATCTTAAGCCTTCGATCTAATAACTTCAATGGAAGTCTACCTTCAAACCTTTGTTATTTGAGACAACTTCAAGTCTTTGATCTGTCACTTAATAGCTTATCCGGAGGAATCCCAACATGTGTAAACAATTTTACTTCAATGGCCAAGAACTCAACTTCGTTGAAAGATCATTCATATACAATCAATTTTGCCGGTATGTCTATGGTTCAACCATATGAATTCGACATATTCTTATTTTGGAAAGGTGTGGATCGAGGTTTCCCAAGTGCAGATAGGCTAAAAAGTATTGATCTTTCAAGCAACCATCTAACAGAGGAAATACCAACTGAAATTGAGCACTTAATTGGATTGATTTCCTTAAATTTGTCGAGGAACAATCTCACTGGAGAAATCCCTTCAAATATAGGTTACTTAAAGTTACTAGAAGTTCTTGATCTCTCGAGAAATCATTTGTCAGCCATAATTCCTTCCAGTCTAACGCACATTTATGGTCTCTCTATGTTGAATTTGTCAAACAATCAGCTCAATGGAAAAATTCCAATTGGAACACAGGTGCTGACATTTGAGGCTTCAAGTTTTGAAGGAAATTCTAATCTATGTGGAGAACCACTTGATAGAAAATGTCCTGAAGAAAAGCTAGCTGAACATCAAAAGCCACAACTAGATGCAGGTGATGACAAATCAATATTTTTTGAAGCATTATACATGAGCATGGGGATAGGATTCTTCACGGGTTTCGTTGGCTTGATAGGCTCCATATTACTAGTACAGTCTTGGTGAGACACCTACTCCAGATTCTTAAATGCTCTAATATTGAGAATCTTCAGGTGCTGGAAGCAGTGAATCTACCTGTCCAGTTTCTCTAAAATGGATGAATAATAGCAGGTACTCTTCTTTCTCTCTTTTTTGTTGTTAAATTGAATCATGGATATTATTAGTCTTGGTATAGATGCTTTATTATTACCACTGTTAATATATATGTATAATTAAATCATTTCTACAATTTGTAGTATTACACTATTTACATTACCCACTGTTATGATTTTTCATGGCTACTTTTTTTTGGCCTCATATGCAAGTTATTCATTTGAAAATGCACTGCTTTGATGCTGTTGCCAAGTACTAATTAATCTTTTCCTTTTGCAGGATATCCTATTCCTGAACTGTGAGTGATGATTACATCTTTTGCTGGTATAGAGTAATGTGGATTGGTTAGCAGTGTGGAGTCCTAACTCTCGACAGTTTGATTATGAATAATTGAGGTTTTGTTAAAACTTCAGTGTGTGACTGTGTTTTGTTATTATTTCTATCAAGTTTGGCAGTTTTTGTGTGGAAATGTTATGGCTTCTGATATCAAGTTAATAATAATGTAATAATTTTAGTATGATTGTTCCTTTCTTTGGATACATCTCTGCAATCAGAGACATATTGTTTTGACACTTGTCTATCACCATCTTGATTTGGAAGTTTTATCTTCAATTTGATCAAAAAGCTAAGTGTTCAGCTCATGATATTAATCAGTTTGACAGAAACAAAGGGTTATTGTTCAATCCTGAGTTATGCTCTTTCCATCACCACAATATCCAAAACATAAATGCATATCATGTAATTCAATGTTCATATGGTTCATTCTAAACAAATCTTGCAAAGATTATGCCTTATTTAAGCTTGAAATAGAAAAGATAGTAATTGTGAAAACCATAGCACTATTATTGCTCCATAAGAGAGGTTCAAGCTAGATAGGTTATAACTTATAAGTTAGTTTTGTAAAATCAACAATAAGTACAAGTCTTGTTCCATAAGATAAGATTAAAAATAAATCTTCGAAGTCATTAAATCAACAATAAGGTTAATTGGCTGTGCTTTGTTATGCTTTCAAGTTTGGTAGTTTTTAGAACCTTTGCTGTCAAATTATTATGCGATGATGTATCAAAATATAACAGAATGGTTCTGCCAGCTTTTATAAGAGAGCCCATTAGAACATATATAGACATTTGATTTACTTACACATAAGCTAAAAGTGAGAGGATTGATTATATAGGCATGGTTATTAACGGCACGACCAATTTTCGATAACGGAAAAAATTATATGACTATTTTCCACTATAAAAAAAATATAGGAACTATTATTAATTATAGGACAAAATGTAGGAACTAAAAATATATTTAACCTTTCTTTTTATTTATATGAACATTGCGGGAAGAGAAGAACAATTGGCTAAAGGTGTTGCAACAAAATAATAAACGAGATCATGTTAGGAATGTTGTCAGCACACTATGCCTGGCCCATAAATACAAGGATCAGCATATCCTTTTTTGATGTTGCAATATTTGCACCCACACTTTGCCAATTACACCCCATTTTATTAATTCAAGTAGCATTATTAATGACTATTTTATAACTATTTGATAGAATTTAAACTTGGCATCTTCAAGTTATAAGCTAAGTTCATATCACTGAGCTAACACTTCCAAGTTAAAGTTAGACAAATTAATATATAAAAAAAAGGCATAAATGCACTTTTGGTCCTCCTATTTTAATATTTTTGAACATTTGGTCACCCTATTTTAAAATTCAACTTTTTGGTCCCTCAATTTTCAAAATCAACATATTTTTTGATCCCCTCTTATTTGAATGGTGTGTCACTTAGGTGGCATCAATGAATTGAACACTTGCTGTCACCTAAGTGACACCAATTCATTGATGCCACCTAAGTGACACACCATTATTTTTTGATTTAACATATTTTTGATTCAACTTTTTTATTCAACTATTTTAAAATTCAACTTTTTGGTCCCTCAATTTTCAAAATCAACATATTTTTTGATCCCCTCTGATTTTTTGATCCCCTCCAATTCATTGATGCCACATAAGTGACACACAATTCAAATATGAGGGGGACCAAAAAATATGTTGGTTTTGATAATTGGGGAACCAAAAAGTTGAATTTTAAAATAGGGGGACCAAAAGTTCAAAAATATCAAAATAAGAGGATCAAAAGTGCATTTAAGCCTAAAGAAAAATAGTGTTTTAGGAATTTTGGATGAAAAATTTGATACATTAAATTTAGATAAAATTACTTTTTTTTTTTCTTAACTATTTCGTCGTTTATCTTTTTTCTCGTTATTTTTATCTTTTTTTGTTGTTTTCATATTTGCATATGGATTTTTAAACTTCAAACCCATAATTCTTTTTCCGGCGGCTTAAATAACATATATTTATAATTGATAGCACATAGAGAAAGTAAATATAAATTTGAAGTTTGAAATTCATATTCAAACATAAAAATTGACTAAAATGTCACTAAAAAAATATAAATAACGAAATTGTTACTTGAATTTAAATCAAAAGATTAACAGAAAAAATTTATTTTAAATTTACTACTACTTATAATTGTGCACGGAGAAAGTATTCGTCAATAAATATACTCATGATATTTTTAAGTGTATAGTACATGTGTAAAGGAGACATAATTCTTTCTTTTAAAATTGAATTACACTTCAAAGTTCAAATTGGTCCTATTTTGAAGTGAACCAAATAATCATATATTATTTGATTCTGTGAACTATTTTAATAATAAAATAAATAAATTGTTCAATTTGGTTCACAATTTTTTATAAATTTTTTGAACAAGCTGTTTTATAATCTTTTTGGACAAAGTCTAGTAATATCTTAAACTCGGGCCCGTTTGATGTGCAGGATAGTGAGATAGGATAGGATAAAATTATCATATCCTACTTCAATCCATTATTTGGTACACTAATAGAAAATGATAAATTAAACCTACTTCTATCATATCTTATTGCTCTTTTGTTATTTTAATCCTTAATTTTTGGTGGGTTAGCAACAGGATAGTGAGACACCTTCTTCGATTCCCGCCGCCAACAACTTCATACATTTATATGTGGAATTTATCTTTTATGCTATACACATTATTTTCGTAACATTTTAAAACCTTTTTTATTTTTAATATTCCTGTAAGTTATTTTACACTCATTTTAAAACCTTTTATTCTATACACATTACCGATGTAAGTTATTTTACACTCTTTCTCGTAAGTTATTCCTGTAATTTTTTTTGTTGATATTTTTTTTTTCGAACTTCAACCTCTCTGTATGTTATTTTACACTCCTTTTTTTTTTGGAAAAATAGTCTTTTTTCTAGTTTGATTTTTGTTGGAAATCGTCTAATACTTTCATTGCATATTTTATTTAATGCTAATTAAAAAAATTAAAACTATTTTTATTATTAAAAAATGCATTTATTTTACTGGAATTATTTTTGTATTTAAATATAACATGTGTCTTATTATCATGTCAATATAAAATGCATTTATATCTTCATGATAAATTAATGACATCATGTGTTTTATCATATGTACTAGGGATGGCAATGGGTGCCCACGGGTGCGGGTTTGATACTCCCCAAACCCACACCCATAATTTCGGGTGCACCCAAACCCAAACCCAAAAACTATTTGGGTGATAAAACAAAACCCACGCCCACACCCATTGGTTTTGGGTTTTTTCACCCAAACCCAAACCCACAGCTTGATCATGCAGAATTAAAATTTCCGAGTTTTTTCATCCAAACCCAAACTCACGTTCAAATTTGATAAAATGCAAATTGCATTAAAAAAAGTAAAAACATAGTTTGCAATACAATATCACAATTTAACGCACTTTTTTTCCAATATAATAACATAGTTTAACACACTTTGTTCACAACCACAATACATAACAACACAATATAAAAAAAAATTCACATTATATATATATATATATATATATATATATATATATATATATATATAGAGAGAGAGAGAGATAGAGAGAGAATATTTTGGTAATTTAACATATAAACGGGCGGGTGTATGGGTTTCGGGTGTGGGTTTCGTACTACCCAAACCCACACCCATAATTTCGGGTGCCACCCGAACCCACACCCAAACCCAGTCAACTCGGGTTTCACCCGTTGACTTGGGTTTGGGTTCGGGTGGGTCTATCGGGTTTGGGTGAAATTGCCATCCCTAATATGTACAACAAACACATGACATGATATGTGTTTATCTTGTCACTATCATATCCTATCATTATCCAGTTTTTTATTCTATCATAATCCTATCATATCCTGCGCATCAAACGAATATCATATGTTTATTATAAATATAACAAACGAAATAGTGATTTTGAAAATTGCCTTAAATAAAGTGTGAACACTTCAATATTTAGAATTATTATTAGATATATTTTATCATATATCCTTTTTTATCTTGATGATGCTCTCGCTTTTCATTTTTTTTTTTGTAATTTGGTTTCGTGCCCGTACGCGGGTTCGTTGAGTTGGACTCGTGATGAGTGTTTGTATTGTTTTGATTGATTAGAATTGTTCGACTTGGTTATGTTTGATCACAATGTATTTCCTTTTGGTTGTAACTGGGTCAGGTTTTATGTCCCCCAGTCTCTGCATCTTGTTATTTTCTTTTAATATATTTTTCCTTTTGCTAAAAAAACAAAGTTGCGAAAAAAAATGTGTTTATATTATTAATTATTTTAAAAATAACTTTTAACTACAAAATATGAGTACTTGAGAATTTATCTAAATAATAAGTTGCAGACATAACATTTGAAAACGAAAGGAATAATGAAAAAGGTGTATTAAACAATGCAGTTGGTCCTTTTAATGAAAAATGAGAATAACATTCAAATTTAATCAAATAGGGACCCCATAAACATTCCAAGTGACCGACCAAGGATGGTCATTTGGTGTGATTGTGTTAAATCAAGTGGGATAGGGATGGGGGGACCTTAGCCATATAATTTTGGCTTCTTGTTCCCAAAGCAAAGCCTTTGGATTTTGTAACCATCTTCATTCTCTTTTTCATCATTCTAAGTTTTCATTCTCTTCCATCGAGATTTTACTCACTTTCTCAACCACAAAAAATCATACCAAATCAGCAAAGTCGGCTTTCAAGGTGATCATGTTCCTATTATTGTACTAATAACAAATACTAGTATTTAGATCATCTAACAAGTGATTTATACTGTGGATTATATTATAGGAGTTTACGATAGACCAATATTTAAAAATTATCATAAATTTTAATAACTATTAATAGTATTTTTTAGAAGAAAAAAAAAACTAACAAGTGATTTACACGGTGAACTATATCATAAGTGATTCACGATAGACTGGTAGTTAAAAATTATCATTAAATTCTAATAATTGACATTAGTATTGTTTTACAAGTGAAAATACATGACATTTTTCATCTATACAGTTAAGACCGTGTGATATGGTTGATGTGGTGATAAATTTTATGAAAGTTTTCATATTTAATTCATTCATGCACTTATTTATTAGTTTCGCAAAAAAACATATGGAAACACCCAAATTCAATTTGTACATATTAGGTATTTAGGTTATAGGTAGAATTATAGCTATTTTAACATATTTCCATCTTTTGCCTAGTGTGATTGATCAAGGAAATATTAAAACCTACAAAGTTGAATATTTTGAGTCTACAACAATTTGCTAAGCAAGCCAACCAATGACTTAGAAAATCACAACAAAAAATTTGCAAAAAAAAATAGGACAAGACAATTCGTTAAGCAAGTTATTGAATGATTTGGTGAATCAAGTATGAAAGTTTAGAATTTTAAATAGCAAATTTGCTAAATGGGTATGTTGTTTCGCTCAGCAAATCAAGATGACTTTATTGACCTCACGATGAACTAATAAAGATTTCATCATGAAGTAATTAACGTCAATTTGTATGAAAAATTGTTTGTATTAGAATTCAAGGTTTTGTCACATTTTGAATAAGAGAAATACAAAGAAGATTCATAGGAGAGAGAAGATCTCAAAGTGAATAACACTCCTAACTTAATTCATCAATACTGGATATAATTTCATCTTCAATTCGTCCAATTGTAAAAACTACCATGAATATGAGTAGTTAATTTTTCTTTGTACTGAGATTAACTGTAGTTTGTTATGAATTTGACTATATGTATATAATCTTGTTTTCATTATATCGACGTCGTTATTTTTATTTTTAATACTTTTCGAAATTAACAACTATGAAAATGATCTTTTAATTTATTAAGTACTTCTAAAAGAGTTTTTAAAGAGTGACTAGAATGATTTTATCTATAAATGTTAGTTGATAAGCATAAGATTAGATTTACATCGACAAACCAATGTCAGATTGTTAATGTTATCATATTGATTAACCGAGTAATAAATTAGAAGTTACTAATATATATGATAGATCTCACATCATTTGCTGCCTGTTGGGAGCAAAAATGTAGGAGTCACAAATGAATGCATACCATTAGAAATCAGAAAGTATATAATCGATTAAGAAATACATTAGAAGAATAACTAATGGTCAAAATATATTTGATTTAATCATCCAACTTAAATCGAACATTATAGCTTGACCGTGTGCCTGTGTGAACTTCCCTAGCAAACCTAGATCCATATATACACAAACACAATGCACATATAATTTGATATATACACAAAAACACAATGCACATATAATTTGATAATAGCTAAATATTTTATTTTATTTTATTTTTTTTAAAAAAAGGCAATAGGTAAACACAATAACACATAAACATGACAACATAAGTACTAACTCGTATATGTAGATATCTATCTACATCCACACTTTAACATAAACTTAAGTACCCCCTCCCAAATTCTCTCACTATTACTTACACAAGTGAGTACTTAGTATTAGTACAAGAGGACTTAGTATTAGTACAAGAGGAGTGTTATTTTGACACACTTTCTTTACACAATACATACATAAGAGAGAGATCAAAGGAAAAAGAAGAGATGAAAAGAAAAAATATTACAAAACTACCCCTGTGTAAGTATTGTGTAAGAAAAAATGTGTCAAAATAATATTTCTCTTAGTAGAATGAATGAAAGTATTCAACATACCCTCTCTTAAATTACTAAACCATCCTTGACACCTACGTACCTCTTTTCTAAACATAAATTAATAATTTTAACTTTTATACAATTTATTAAAACTAATAATTTTTAATCAAATTTTTTCTAAAAAGAAAAACAGGAGTAGTGTCATTACTAGTTTTTTTTTTGCAATGCATGTCCTCATTTCTTTTCGGTCTTTCTTCAGGAGAGTTTCTGCTTTTTCCCTTTTTCATATTTAAATAAAATAAATAAATAACTTTTTTTAGTACAATAAATAAAAGATTTTTTATTTTATTTTATTTATTCTTCATTCTTTCTTCTTCTTTTTTGACTACTTGTACTTTTACAGGCTCCTATTTTCTCTCTCTCTAAACTCTTTCTCTCTCTTCTGTCTCCACCATCACCCACTTCGGAGACAACGCCGGAACCCACATTCTTCACCGGAAATTCTCTTCCACCGCAAAAAAAACACCTTTTTCCTATCCCTTAAAACGAACCGCTCCGACCAAGTCTCGGAGAACCGGGTTTTTTCCGTTTCTTCACCCGGTCCAAGTTACTGCATGACTTGAAAAATCAGTTTTTTTGACTTGGAATTGTCAATGAGGTTACTGGGTTTCTAGTTTTCGTGAAGAAGAACAGATCTAGTAAGGTTTTTTGCAGTTTAGAGCACAAATAAGAAGTGGGTTTTGATTTTTAGAGAAATTGAGTTTGAGTTTTATGATGTACGGAACTCTGAGAAGCGATCGCAGAAGATGGTGGAGTTTCGGTGAATCTCTCACATTGAATGGCAGATCTTGTTAATCACAGGAATGCAGACCGTGACATTCAGCAGGTGGGTCATTAGTTTTATGTTAAAGTTTTGATTTTTATAGTTAAATTTTAGTTCTTTGTTTTGTTTATGATGGAATTCAGTAGCTGGTTTTGTTGTTGAAGTTTTTGTTTTTTTAGGGTGGCTAAGAATGTTATGAAGTTATGATTATTATTATGATCAAGTGATTTGTGTTGTGTGTCAGTGTTTCTTTTTTGTACTAATTGGGAAATTTGAAAAAGGTGAGAACATGGGAGTGAAGGCATAGAAAGTAAATTTTTATGTTTTAAGTATGTTTTTATTTTGGAATACGAAATTTAGGATAGGAATTTTGGTTAAAAATATGATCTTGTGAAGTGGGGTTTTTGATTTTGTTCTTTTTAAAGAGGTGCAGTTGATTAAATGAAGTTTAGTTGGTTAAATGAATTTATCAATTGCCTTTGCAATGGGATGTCCGAAAACACGGAAAAATTGGGCATGTTTATTGGTACTATTTGTTGCCAACCATGTTGTGTTATTGGTGCGAAGTATCCACCAACTTTGCCGATGACAAATCTCTACTGCCGAATCTGGCTGGCCAGCTTTAGTGGGGTCTCCCCTCCCATTGACATTTTTTTCATCCACAATGTTCAAACCCCGAGACCCTGCATAAGGGATTTGAGTCTAGTGCCACTTGGACTAACGTAATGTTTGGTATGGGGCATATTTATTTGTGTTTGAATGTGACTGACTTGGTTTTTGGTTATAACAGCTAAGCCAAATTTGTACTAGGTAGATTTCCTTTGATGTTTTCTTTAAATGATAAGGTTTTAATTGTGCAGCACCTTATGGTTTATAAAAATGAAAATGTTTTGGATCGTTTGGAGTAGCACAACGATGCTTATACCTTACACTAGTTTTGTTGCAGTGACTGTAATAATACTTAGATGCAAGATCACTGAATTAGCATTCCTCTAGTGAAATTGAGTCTGCTATTGATGTTGATTTCTTGGAAAATAATGATTGCGTTCCTCAGAAATATCTCTAGCCTGTATATCTTTTTCCGACATCTATGCCTGTTGTGTTTCTTACATTAACAAATTTTTTTGTCTGTTTAATCTTTCCGGTAGTTTACCATGCACTATGTTTGTCGTGCAGGCATTGATTGCTTTGAAAAAGGGTGCTCAATTACTTAAATATGGTCGTAAAGGAAAGCCGAAGTTTTGTCCATTTAGACTTTCCAAGGTATGTTAAGGGAAATCTTTTTCAGGAAAATTTAGTGGATTCTCTATATCTCTTGTGAGTCTTGTCTAATTAAGGATAGGTTGTTTTGCATGTTGGCAGATGTTATACATATTTATGCTATGGAAAGCTTTTAAATTGTATTTTAATGCTTTTACCTGCCATTTTATTACATATTCAATATAATTTTATGTACCTTGCTTAGCTGAAATGTACTACAGTACTTTAAACCTTTCAAAAAACAAAGCTATGTAAGGATTTTTAATTATTTTTTTTAATGATAATGCCCATTGATGGATGTAGCTGTTATGTCCTTACATAGTACATTAAGTTTATGTGGATCCTTTGGCGAGCTAGGAATGATAAAATCTTCTCCGACAAACCCATTCATCTTGAGGAGGTTTTGGATAGAATCAAGTGTGTTTCTTGGAGGTGGCTCATGGCGAGGAAACCGAATTCCTTTTGTTTGTTTTATGAGTGGTGTGTGAACCCATTAGATTGTATCGTTAGGTAATTTTTGGGTAGGGTGTTTTTCTTGGACGGCTTTGGTTTGGCTTCGCTTTAGGTTTAAGTACGTCTGTGTCCTTTTTCCCCGTTGTGGGTAAAGACATCTTGTACTTGTCTCCTTTTGTATATTTTGCTTTCTCTCTCTCTCTATATATATATATATATTCATTGCCGTTTCAAAAAAAAACATTAAGTTTATTGTTGTACTAAATTACTAATGATATCAAATGCAATCAAAGTTTGATTTGTGCAAGTGGACCATCCCATCTTCTATAGGATTTAAGTTTGTCACGCATCCTTTGTGCTTCCAAGTCCTTTATTTCATCAATTGGGAATGACTATTAACTTTTGATCTCTGACTAGCTCTAACATATTGACTGTACAACTGACTCCCAATCTTATCAGGCCCCATCTCATTTCTTTTTTTCTTTTTAAATCCGACCTATCCATGTTTATTACATTGGAACTAGCTGCCACTTGATGCATTTTAATTTTACCAGTATGGCATATCTAAAGCGCTCTAATTATTGCGCAATCCTCCATATGACAACTCTTCTCATCTCTGCACCACTAAGTTTGCTTTTTTGTTGGCTTTTGATCGCTTCAGTTCTATATAAATATAACACAGTAGGTCTACCTGGTAAAAAACTTTAAACTTGAGTGGTAACCACTAAGCATACATTATAGTTTTATGTACATTGTTTAGCAAACATCTCCCGTACCAAGATAAAAAAAGGGAACTTGAGAAGGGTTGAAAGTTGACCCTTAGTGCATACCTATAGTTATATGGAAATCTTCTGTATTTTTCACATTGTGATTTTACATTTGTCGTGGCCTCCTCACATATGATCTTTGATTGCTCTAATATATTTTCCATGGTCCCTAGCATAAACCAAAATTCATTTTCTATAGCAGGAGTCTCTCATTTTAATCTCTGCTCATTTATTTGTGCTCAAAACTTCCTAGTACGACTCATGAATTTATACCCGTTATACTTTGTGCAATTTTTACTTCGTCTCTTGGATAAAATCAATACTTCCTGAAATCTCGAGTTAGCACATGGGTTTCTCTGGTTCATTTCTGCTTCTTGGTGGATGGATGCATGTCATTTTTTATTATTACTATGGTTGGAAAGTATCATCTATTTAGGGATAGTATTTTGTATAATATTAGATTCTTATTTTCTTGTTTACACTTTTATGATTTCCACTTTTATAAAATTTCTTTGATGAATATGTAAATCTTGTGTGTATATATGAACTATTATGGTGAGGGTTTCCTCAAGCAATTCAATAAAGTAATTTTCCAATATTAAGAACTATTTCTACTCATTATTGTGTGATTTAGCATAGATTTTTTGGTATCTTAAGTAATGGGCTATATAGTTTGTAAGGAATTAAAGATGCTATTTATTGGTTTGATTCCACATTTTGGGTTTAGTACGATCTATTGAGGCTTCTTAAGAACTAAAATCTTTTTAGATTTGGGTTGGATTTACTGATTTGCTTCGTAAGGCATAATTTCCTCCATTTGGTGCTAACTAGTAGTGACTTGAACTTGTGATTCTTAATTTGATGTATATTTTGACGGTCTTATTCATGAATATAAACTTGTGTTTCCATTGCTTCCTTGGTTGTCGAATATAAACTTCACCGTCATGTATATGTAGGCTTAAGTTTTGACAGCCGTCTGAGTTATTTCTAACTGCATTCATTTTATTATCTGAAAACTGCAGGATGAGTTGTCATTAATCTGGTTTTCGAGTAGCGAAGAAAGAAGTCTGAAACTGTCTTCTGTCTCAAAAATTATTCCTGGACAAAGAACTGTCAGATTTCTATAATACTATACTATTGCCTTAGCATTCTTTTTTAGTGAAAGTTCTATAAACTGTTTCTTATATGTTATTTGATTATTTTTCCTAATCCTCTGACAGGCTGTTTTCCAGCGATTTCCGCGTCCTGAGAAGGATTATTTATCTTTTTCACTAATTTATAACCACGGGAAGCGATCCCTTGATTTGGTTGGTACTGAAGTCTAAAAATCCATGAATAACTACATGCTTTGTATCTATTTTCTGAATTTTCCATGATTACAAATATATATTTTTTTTGTCATTTTTCAGATTTGCAAGGATAAAGTTGAGGCAGAAGTGTGGATTGCTGGTCTCGGGGTATTGATATCTTCTGGTCAAGGTGGGCGGTCTAAAATTGATGGATGGTGTGATGGAGGCCTGCATCTTGATGTAAAATCACCCACTTGTTTTCTTTGTAATTAATTTATTTTGCTTGCATTTTGTTTCTTGTACTATGTTGTATAGACTCGAAAGATGACGGATCTTACTCTCTAGCCAGTATGGCATGTTTCATTATTTTCCCTGAAATGAATATTTAGGATGAATCACAATTGGGAGAACTTGTTGTTTTCGGCTTCATTGTAACAGTAATTATTAGTTTCCAATGAAGAAAGCTAATCTCTATTTTAAAGTTTAGAAGCTCTTATCCCGAATATATATGGCTGTTTCTGAGACGAAGTGCCACTCACTCTTCGTCTTCTTCGGTCACAATTTAGAAATAGTTGGTTGGCATTTGCTTACCTTTAAAATATCCATGGCGATGTCCTTTATTGGGAAATTATGAACTGAATTTATTATAGCTTCTCCAATGTTCCTCTATTTTTCCTGATGCTATTATGCTATGTGATTGTTTGAATGATAAAATATATGGGATGTGGCTTATAATTCTTTCTGGCTCAATTGATTTCAGGACAGTAAAGACTTGACCTCAAATAGTCCTAGTGAAAGTTCAGTCCGTGCTTCTCAAGACATTAGTTCTCCCGACGTTTCTCATAGTGTGCCAAACACTTCTCCAAAGTCCTTTCAGCCTGAAAATACCTATTCCGAAAGATCACATGCACCATCAAACCCATCAAATATGCAAGTGAAAGGATCTAGTTCAGATGTTTTTCGTGTCAGTGTTTCAAGTGCCCCCAGTACGTCCAGTCATGGGTCTGCACCGGATGATTATGATGCTCTTGGAGATGTATACATATGGGGAGAGGTTATCTCTGAGAATGTTGTAAAAATTGGTGGTGATAAAAATGTCAGTTATTGTAACCCGAGAACTGACATTCTCCTCCCGAAGCCACTTGAATCCAATGTGGTTTTGGATGTACTTCAAATAGCATGTGGTGTTAAACATGCTGCTCTAGTGACAAGGCAAGGTGAAATGTTCACATGGGGTGAAGAATCTGGTGGACGCCTTGGCCATGGTGTTGGGAAGAATGTGGTTCAACCTCGTCTAGTTGAAGCATTAGCTTCTTCAACTGTTGATTTTGTTGCCTGTGGCGAGTTCCATACCTGTGCTGTTACAATGGCCGGTGAAATATATACATGGGGTGATGGCACTCACAATGCTGGACTTCTTGGTCATGGAACAAATGTTAGTCATTGGTTACCAAAGAGAATCGCAGGTCCACTAGAGGGGCTTCAGGTTGCTTTTGTCACTTGCGGTCCATGGCACACCGCCTTGATAACTTCAACTGGGCAGCTATTTACATTTGGTGATGGAACGTTTGGTGTCCTCGGCCACGGAGATAGACAAAATATTTCATATCCTAGAGAAGTAGAATCGTTATCTGGGTTGAGGACTGTATCTGTTGCATGTGGAGTGTGGCATACTGCAGCTATTGTAGAGGTCATTGTGACACAATCTAGTGCAAGTATATCATCGGGTAAATTGTTTACTTGGGGAGATGGAGATAAGAATCGTCTAGGACATGGAGATAAAGATGCTCGGCTTGAACCAACCTGTATACCTGCTCTTATCGATTACAATTTTCATAGAATTGCTTGCGGTCACAGTTTGACAGTAGGCCTGACAACGTCCGGACGCGTTTTCACGATGGGTAGCACTGTTTACGGCCAGCTTGGGAATCCGCAGTCGGATGGAAAGCTTCCCTGTTTGGTTGGAGACAAACTTGCGGGAGAATGCGTTGAAGAAATTGCATGCGGAGCTTATCATGTTACTGTTTTAACCTCCAGGAATGAAGTGTATACTTGGGGGAAGGGTGCAAATGGAAGATTGGGTCACGGAGATGTTGAAGATCGAAAATCACCAACTTTGGTTGAAGCCTTGAAAGATAGACATGTGAAATATATTGCATGTGGTTCAAACTACTCGGCTGCGATATGCCTGCATAAGTGGGTATCCGGTGCTGAGCAGTCTCAGTGCTCTACTTGTAGACAGGCATTTGGGTTCACTAGAAAGCGGCACAACTGTTATAATTGTGGACTTGTGCACTGCCATTCATGCAGCTCACGGAAAGCATCAAGAGCAGCCCTTGCTCCTAATCCTGGGAAGCTGTATCGTGTTTGTGATACTTGTTTTGTGAAATTGAGTATGGTTGCAGAATCCAGCAATAATAATCGGAGGAATGCAATGCCTCGTTTTCCAGGAGAAAACAAGGACAGATTAGAAAAATCTGAGCTAAGGTTGGCGAAACCAGCCGTGCCTTCTAATATGGATTTGATAAAGCAATTAGATAGTAAGGCAGCCAAACAGGGGAAAAAGGCTGATACGTTTTCTCTAGCTCGCACCTCACAAGCTCCATCTATGCTACAGCTGAAAGATGTAGTTATGTCTACTGCTATGGACCTGAAACGCACAGTCCCGAGACCTATTCTTACACCGTCTGGAGTGAGTTCCAGGTCTGTGTCACCTTTCTCTAGAAGATCGAGCCCTCCTCGTTCTGCTACACCCATTCCAACAACATCCGGACTTGCCTTCTCAAAAAGCATTACTGATAGTTTGAAGAAAACAAACGACCTTTTGAATCAAGAAGTGCTGAAGCTGCGTTCTCAGGTATATTGTGCTTCCTTTGATTCCCTTGTAATAGGTTTGAGTCTGGTAAATAACATCAGGTGCATTATTATACCAGACATGTAATGTCTTTTACATTTATAGTTTTACCTATTATGGCATCAAGAGAGATCTAACATAAATCTCATTAGGTTGAGACCCTGAGACAGAGATGTGAGCTGCAAGAATTAGAGCTTAAAAAGTCAGCAAAAAAGACTCAAGAAGCTGTGGCACTGGCTACCGAGGAATCTGCCAAATCCAAGGCTGCAAAAGAAGTTATTAAGTCACTTACAGCACAGGTTAATTTTTTTTTTTGGTTAATTTACTTATCTTGGAACTATATGTATTTTGAATGATTATTTTCATGTACTTTGAACCATAAATATTTGTTTTTTATTGACATGTCGCATTGTTTTTTCAGCTCAAAGATCTGGCAGAGAGGCTTCCTCCTGATGTTTATGATGCCGATAAAATCAAACCAGCTTACCTGCCTAATGGTTTCGTCGAGCCAAATGGCATCCGTCATCCAGACTCAAACGGGGAGCACCACCACAACAGGGCAGAGTCGATCAGTGGCTCCAGTGTAGCTTCCATAGGACTTGAATCTTCTCTGATGAATAGAACTGATGGGAATTCACCTGGAAGCTATGCAACTTATTTTTACCAGCAAAACCGAGGATATGTGACCTCTAATGGGACAGATGATCACCGAGACGTTAAATTACCAAACGGTGGTGGCGCGATTCAGGCAACCAACAGTAGTGCGTTGGATACTGTTGACGGTAGGGATTCTGGGAATTTCCGAGATGATGAGAGTGGTTCGAGATCAAGGAATGATGTGTTGCCTGCTAATGCTAACAGTGATCAAGTTGAGGCAGAATGGATAGAACAGTATGAACCTGGTGTCTATATAACTCTGGTTGCCATGCGCGACGGAACGAGAGATTTGAAGAGAGTGCGCTTCAGGTAATAAAAGAACTCTCCAACATTTCTATGTTATATTTATCTGCTTCCACTAATATATGCAGCTGCCAATTGTAGATAGCCTTCAATAGTTTACCAGTCATAATTTTTATATTGTTCGACGTTAGCATTGGCTACCTGATACATTATTATTGTTAGCATTCGTCAAATCGCATGTTTGATGTGTTTGGTGGTAAATATTTGTATGCAGCCGGAGAAGATTCGGAGAGCACCAAGCAGAGACTTGGTGGTCAGAGAACCGCGATAGGGTATATGAAAAGTACAATGTTCGAGGCACAGACAAGTCGTCCAGCCAAGCAGCGCGTAAGGCAGAAGATGCCGGTTCACCTATTCTATAATATTATTAGGAAAATAGATGGAGAAAAATTCTCCTTTTAGACACATTATGCTGCAGTGAACATAATTGTAGGAAATCAATATGAAGGAACCAGGAACCTTTTCTTTAAATTTCTCTTTTAAGTTAAATGTCCTCAAATTTATTTAGGCTGGTTACCTTTACAATTTACATATATGTTGTTGTATTGTAGTGTATATAAAATTATCCATATAACTTTTCTTTAAATTTCTCTTTTAAGTTAAATGTCCTCAAATTTATTTAGGCTGGTTACCTTTACAATTTACATATATGTTGTTGTATTGTAGTGTATATAAAATTATCCATATAACTTTCCTAATTTCTTTGTTCTTTTTGTTTTCCCGTCTCACCTTGTTTTATTATCATTGATTCATTATGTATACCTCATGCATAAAATGTATTTGGTCATATTTTTTTGTAAATTATTATTTAATTTAAATTTCTCATCTAGAATATTTTTTAAGAGAGAGAGAGACTATGAAAAATGATAAATATATATATAAAAAATACTATGAATATTTTTGCAATGTGCATGTATGCAGTTTCATTATATTTAAGAACTATATGACAATGTTTTACATACTTTATTTTTAAAGAAGCTAAATTATTCCACCTAAATTGGCACTTGTGAGAATTAAACCTAAGACCTTAAGAGGAGCACACTCTCAGATTTCAAATCAATACCACTATGTTTTACATACTTGGGAACTAATATGATTGTTTATTAGAATAAGATAAGACTAGTGCAATGAGAAGATAGTTATGATACACTACACTGTCGGCATGGTTTGATTAAACTCAAAACATAAACAATTGAGTTTATAAAAAAAAAATGATATTTTAAAAGGATGTAATGTAACATGACATCTTCAATTTTTTGTTGAAGAAAACCTCTACATTCATATTAGTCGATGCTAAAGAAGCATAAAGTTTCTTTGTATTGGTACCGACAATAAAACTACTAATAATTATACAAATAGCCAAGCCACTATTTTTTCAAAGAAATGAGCAGCATAATCCTTGCTTGTTTAACCAAATCTACGTTAAATTTGTCTCCCTAACACCAAAAGTATGATATTTAGAATTAAGCACCTTTGACTTGCTCGTGTTAGATTATTAATATTACGAAAATGCTAAACAATGCACATGGTGTATTGGTTAAGCATATTAATATAGAAAAATTTTCTTAAAACTTGTGCATTTAATATGTTAAAGATGCAAAAAGTTATAACTCTAATATTAATTTTGTCTTTTTATTTCCTTTTTGGGTATACTTAACTAGTGCACCGGATGCACTGTTTAGCATGACCCTTAATATTATTATATCTTTTGACAAAAATAATGCATTCATAATCATATAAGGCAGCAAAATTGGCGGTAATGGAAAGGAACCAAGTACACACCCAGAGTATCAATGTAACATAGCATATAATATATTAATAAAATTGAATTTAACTTTATCCCCATAAATAGATCAAATTCAAAATACATTTATACGATTGAAATGATTATGTGACAAAAACAGGATTTGGATTTGCAGTTGTTGAAAAATCACGTTGATGTGTATCTCGACGACTCGGCCATCCGATCGCATTGATGGATGAGATCATTTGATAGTTACTTTTTTGTATTTAATTTGAGGCGTTTTGGTTCAGATGGTTGTAGTTTTTAGGAGTGTATTTCTAATACATTTCCTTATTTTGTTTTGTTATTTCTCTTATTTGTACTGCTATTTTTTTCGTAATATAATATATTTATCTTTGCCATTCAAAAAAAAAATTGAGGTCGTGAGACGTCCAATCACAAATGGACGTCAGAGATACACAACAGCGTAAAACTGTGTGATTTTTTCAACAGCATCAATCCAAATCCCAAAAATACAGATTGATATGTTGAAATGTAGATTTAAAACCCGTTTTACTCGAATTCTCTCATACTTGTATGAATTTCATTCTTAGGTTATTTGAAAGACAAAGATAAAGGGATAAAAAACATGTAGCCCTACTACTTAAATTACTGAAAACCAAGCATTAGATAAGCGACAAGACATATATATTAACACAATCATAGGAGGTGTATATACTATAGATATGAAAACAAGGGTCCTCGTACAAACATTTAGTATTTGGCATTTAATTACAAATATCAAATCAAATCAATACAATGGACGATTCACACGTCACTTCCACAAATTTTATGAGACTCAATGTATGGTCACTCTTAGCAACAGTTACTAGTATAACAATTTAACATAACAACATAAATTAATTAGAAACTTTGAGTTTATACTTTTGAAGAACACACATACTACAATAGAATCAACAATGAAACAACTTCATTATTTTCTTAGTCAATAATTATAATCAAACTTATATCAACAACTTTGCAAATCAAGCCACAAAACACTAGCTTCTTGGTAATATTTGAACTTACAATAATGGTTCTATAACAAACTATATATGAAGTTAAACCATATATATATCCAAATATATATGTACGAAAATATCCTTCACAAGCTAGCAATGTGAAGAGAACACAATCTACGTGTACCCATCAAAGGATTATTCAGAAATTGTTCTCCCTTGAAGTTGATCTTAAAAGTAATCAAACATAAGGGAAAAGAAAATTATAAAAAAAAGTTGGTAAAGACAATACAATGAAGAGTTAATAATTAAAGATACCATGCATATACATAATTACCTATAAATTTTCTACATGACAATAGTGGCTTGGTGAAAGAAGGATATATATATATCCTTCTATGGTTTTCCCATTGAGCTTTGTATTCCAATGTCATTATGCTTCCTAGAAGGCCCTGAAGGTGGAATAGTTGCTTTTGGCAATAAGCCAAAGAAGTTTGAAGGCAAAGCATGAGTTTTGGGATACACTTTGAAAACTTGAGTGTGTCTTGAGCCATAACCATGGTCAACAAAATATATCACCAATAGTAGTAGCATTAGCAACACATTGAACTGTCTCCTATTCATTTTGTCCAACCAAAGTGTAGTTTCCTTTATAACAAGACAAGATATAACCTCAAAAGAAAATGAAAGAAATTAATTAAGAGGGTTTGTTGAAGAAGGAATTTTATTAAAGGAAAAAAGAGGATAATAAATGGTGCATGGTATAAGATTTTTTAATAAATGAAGAAGGGAATTTATGTAGAGCAAATTAAAGGTGGCTTGTGTTTGAAGTATATATGAATGAATTTATGGAAATGGTAGCATTAATGAAGAAGAACAAGGTGCGGAAATATGGGGGAGAGGAGTAAATGAAGGATCATGTGCTTTAAGATTTGGGTGTTGGGGGAGTGATATTTTGTGTTATGCTTTTGGTAGCTTGTAGCATTTAATGAGACAACATGAAGCAATAGTGCTTTTATCTAATTAAAAAGTGACTAAGAAACTCTTTATGAGGCATTGGAACGGGTCCTAAGGGAGGGTGTTCTCATCAAATTGTGGATAGTACAAACTAATAACCGGCCAAAAACTAAAGAGTATTGACAAATTAATTGAATTAGTGAGTGAAAGGAGAAAGATTATGTAATAGTATTATATTTTAGGCAAAATTATTGTCGTAATTCTTTAACTTAATTTCAGATATTTGATTTTTATTTTTACGTCATTTTGGTCTTTCATCCATATATGTTTGCACAGAGTTATTTATGACTATTTAAAGATCATATCAGAATATTAAAAATAATTCTGATAAAATAATGCAAAAATAAAACTCAATTTAAATTGCAAATAACATCAATAATATTAAAAAATAATCATTTTTGTCACTAACATGAAAAAAGTGTGATAAATAAGTCAATGACTATCGCACGTTTCTATATTTGACAAAACTATAATATACTTATTAGCTTTAATGCATTTAGAAAGTTTAGAAAAATTATCTTTAGGATCCTTCAAAATAGAACAATATTTTTTAGAACCTTTTATAATTAATAAATTTTTCATGTTAGAATAAAGAAAATCTTAAATATTTAATAAATCTCATAATTCTTTATTTAATAAATCTTAAATATTTAATAATATACTATCCTGTATTTTTTTAAGCTTCCATTTATATGAGGCCATATGCCATGGTCCACGAGGGTAAATGGAGGAGCCGCACTATATTTGCATATGAATTTTTAAGCTAATTAACCTATAATTTTTTTCGTGTGTCATAATATATATTTTTAAGATTTAGAGCTTGAATGAAAAGAAAAATATAAATTTAAAGTTTGAAATCAATATCAAATATGGTTGAAGGGTACTTACATAAAATGATATAAAAAAAATGACCAAATCGTGTTATTTAAGAATAAATTGCATTTTGTAGTTAAAAAAAAAAAAAGGATAAAATCAAATTAAGGGTCGGGGTTGTATAAATAATTTTACCTATACTATGTTTTTTGGGGGGACAAGAGAGGGCAAAAGCTCAAATTTTACCTGTATTTTAATGTTTATATGAAGTCTTATCAAATTGATTATGGGTCCGCTTGGATTATCTTATTTTTGAGCTTATGCAAACAATTTATGCAATATAAATTATGTTTTATGTTATTTTATAAGTTAAAACTAGTGAAAATGTATTTTTACAAGCTATTTTATCATAAACTATCTTGACAAACTTATAATAATACATAAAAATTGCATAATCTGTTTGTATAAAATCAAAAATAAGATAATACAAACCGGCCCTATAAGTGTCCTTATATAAATTTATTTCAAAATAGGAAGAGACATATAAAATTGGACCCATCAAGCCTAATGTTACTATAATTTATAAGATTTCTAATTTCACATATCCTAGCATTAGGGTTATTTTTGAAGAAACAACTAATGTCATACTACAATTGTCTGGCTATGAGAAATTTCAAAGCTAAACTCATACCTATCGAGCTATAGTATTAAATACACTTCAAACTTCATCACACCGGCCTACTATTAATTTTGTGTGTGGATAATATGAAAAAATATATGATAGATGGACTTTTATACTATCTTAAGATCAACAAATGTCAATATTATTAAACTTAATATTTTCATTTAAGTTGAGACTTAAGATACAATAGCATTTGTGTGAATTTTTAGTAATGATTGTTATCGTTTATGAACCTAAAGAAGATGGAAGACTTTGATATAAAGTTTTAGATTGAGCTTAATTCCTAATTAATAAATGAGTTATATATTGAGGATATCTTATCTTTATCTTAATCTTAATCTTAATCTTAATCTTAATAAAAGTAAGGTTTGCCCCTTCTTAAAACCCTACTTAAGAAACTACTTAACCCTAATTTTTTCCCTCTTAATTCCTTTCTTAATGACCACCCCCAACAACTTATTTATGATCTTTTAATTTCTCTCACCTAATTTACAAATACTATGCACATATTTTTATGTTATTATTTTTTTTTGTTTTTTTGTATAGAGTCACACAAAATTTTAATGTTATATTTATATTTGTCTTAATCTTATCTTAATCTTAATTATAGTAAAAGTTATGTTTAACACCTACTAAAACTCTAATTAAACTCTTAACTTAACCCTAATTTTTTCCTCCTAAACCGCTAATTAATACTCTCATCTAATTTCTCTCACCTAAATTTGAATTTTGAATTAGTCATTTTCTATGTATTAAAAATAACACATTTCTCTCATCTAAAATTTGAATTTTGAATTAGCCATTTGCTATGTATTGAAAATAACATAGGTATACAATCAAAATAGAAAAAGATTGATTGATATAAAAATTATAACTTTTAAAATACTTTTTATAAAATTAAATACGACACCTTAAACATTAGCATGATTTGTCATCTTCTCAATCTTTTGAAATCACTATCATTTGACTCAATTATTCAAGATTGATGTAACTGATGTAGAAATCTAAAATGAAATTTTTAGTGAGTACAAAATTGATAAGAATAAATTAAATATATTTATTTTACTGAATTTATGATTTTTTTATCGTCACAGTTGAATCTGTAAATTGAACCTGGGTCAAAGAGATGCGAAGTCTTCATCCTAGCCACTTAAACGAACCAAACATTCATATTAAATTTATTAAATTATATTGAATTTTTTTTTAGGTATATTTTTTACCCAAAATTTTAAAACCTAAAACATTTGCTTCGGCTATTTGGCTTTTAGCCAATTTTTTATACTACCATTTCTTAATCAAATTATTTTGATTCTATATGATTTCGATTTTATTGTATCCTCTATTTTTATTAATTTATTAGTATTGTTTAGTTTCATTTGTACTCTCTGTTTTAAAATTCAATATATTTATCTTTAGATTTCATTTTTTTTTTATCTGCAATTTTTATTATAAAAATTTAAATCGTATATCTATCGTTCAACTAAGTCCGTGCAACGTACGGGTCAAAGTCTAGTTTTTTTATAAACTCTTTTTAGAGAGACTGCTATCTCTTTTTATTGTTCACTTTTATAGAGAATATTAGCATACACTAAAAACATATGTTAAAGAAATAAATAAAAAATTATTTAAAAAATTGTATACATTTTAACTTCTTAAATATTAGTAAGTTTCTTATATGGTTAAATACAAATTAAACTTCTGTACTAAAGATCATATCTTAACATTGTGGCACACCCGATAAAAAATTCAAGGATAGGATTGGGGGCAAATTAATTAATTGTACTAGGGTGAATGTTGTTGGTTTTTAGTTAGGTGAACGTGTGGACCTCCATGGAAATTAATGGCCGACTTAAGGAACTGAAAGTTTGAAACTGTTGTACTATAAGTCAAGTCTCACACAGCAATGTGTAATCAATTACTTGGGGACTAATCTCTCTCTATATAGGGCATCTCTATATATAGGGCATTAAATGATCTTTGAGGTGATGTCATACGATCTCAATTACTCCCTCTAATATTATATATAAGAAACAATTGACTTTTTAGATACATTGTAAGATTGATGTATCTGGACTATATTATTGTCTATATACATCAATTTTATAATGTCTCTAAAAAGTCAATTGTTTCTTATATATAAGACCGGAAGGAGTATCATCTTAGAGAAAATTTGGAAGGCATATGGGAGTAGAATTAATTAGAAATATAGATGATATGACCAAAATAAAATATATGTCTAAAAATGTACAATTTTTTAAGAGTATAATATAACTTTTTATTATTTTGTTATATAGTCAAGGTTAATAATTTTAAATAGAAAACGTTCTAATTCTGTTTGGTCCAATGCCATAAATTGGACAGTGAAATTAAGGTCCCCCATGAAATGTATCAAAATAGGAAGAGACATATATTGGACCCACGTGCTGTGTGGAAATAGAGACAGATCCATGATGGTAGGGTTTATCATGTTTTGACCAATGTTTTTTTTTTCTTTAAAAAGTTTTCAGCAGAATGAAACAAATTAAAGTTGCGTTTAAGTTTTGTTTACTTTGAAGGAAAGAAAATTGAAGAAAAAAAATGGTAGAAATTAATGGATAAATATGGATTAATTTTCATAATTTATTTATTGATTTTCATAATTTTTTTCTATTCATTTTCTTTACATAAAATCAAATATACCATTAAAATTTAGACACCGAAGGGTGTGTCGAATAAAAACTATTTTAAGTTAATAAAAACTTTAATAATATTGAATGAAATTTTGGTTTTTGTCTATGCATGTAGTATATCAGCAAAAGCCTTGTCTGAACAATCAAAATGGTACAATATTATCATTGTGAATCCGATGAACCACACCAATAAATCCTTAATTAGTGTGAGGCAAAACAAACAAAGCAATCAACAACAATAGACCAAATAATAATAATACCAAAAGCTAAAACTATGAAAATCAATAAAGAACACAAATCAAATTGTTTATCCAGTTCGATGTTAATGAACATATTATAAAGGAGAGGGCTCTCATTTTCACTATCAATCTCGTTCCTTCTTGATTACAATGAGATTCATACAAAAGTTGCAAGAATTAGAATTTTCCTAATTCTACTATTTTTTCGAATCTCTCTTGTGACTAAGAGATTTCAATTATAAGTGTTTTCAAGGTGTTACATTGATTACCCCGACCTTAAAGATGACCCGAAAGAAACCCTCTAACACTTTTAGCCTTAATGTTGGTGAAAGCTCCATTTGAAACCTTAATTTTTTCTCTCCCACGCAGCTGCAAAACCAAAACAGAGGTATATTATGCAATCCCACGCCCGACGCGGGGGACATGGCGCCTGGCGCCAAGACCAGAACTTCCCCAGTTTCCTGCTTCATCAACTGTTAAGGCAAATCCCAACTATTATACTATCTTATTTATCAAATTAATAAGAAGATTGAGTAGACTAATTGATTTGAGTTAAAGATTAAAAGAGTTAAAGTGGTAAAAAAAATTATTAATCTAACAAGATGTCGTTTTGTCAATGAGAGACTTTTTTTTTTTTTTTTTTACAGTTTGTCAATGAGAGACTTATTGTGTTTTAGTGTGGTTCTTAATAGTACAATATCATTCAACAATACACAAATTTATAACAAAATTCGACCAAGATAAAAGTTGATTTAGCAGTGGTAACATTTTTAACACGCGCAACAAAATAAAGATCTATTTTAATATTGCTTTTGTTAAATAGTTTAGTGATTGAAATTTCACTTTTCAATATGAATAAGTAGAACTATCGAGATTTAAATTTCTATCTAATATATTACATACAAATGCACAATGTGATGTTATATTTCAAGTTTTAAATTAAAGGATATTTGATGCAACTTTGTCTTATATATAAGGAAAATGCTAACTAGTGTGTTAAGGAGCTAAATGTGGCAAATTGATCTTGAAACTTGTATAATTAACTTTTTAAAAAGATAAAGAATATTATTTTCAATACAAAAATTACTTGTTTTGTTATCCTTAATTAGTGCCATGAGAGCACTAGTTAGTATAATCCTATAGATAATAATTTTGTCAATTTTAAAAAAAAAAAAAAAAAAAAAAAAAACTTGATTGGTGTGGCAGTGCTACACACTAGAAAGACACAAAAATATTTAAAATTTGTTTGGAAGATACGTCTCCAAAAAATAGGTGGAAGTAAATGGTGTCTGTTTTAACTTTTTTCTAATGAATAATTTGACCTAATTAATTTGATCTTTAAATTTTGTTCTTCCAGTTGAAAAACCTTAATTTTTGAGTAATACCCATTTCTTCTACTTTTTGCAATTTTTTATCTATGTTATTCATTGTATATATCCATTTGATTATTTTTCTTAGTTATGCAATTTATTTTTATTTTTGTCACGTAGTTTAATAACTAGAATTTACTCTTAAGTTAAATAAGTGGAGTATTTGAAGATCAAACGTCGACCCTATATATATAATATAATGTCTCTATCAAATTAAACTTATGGACACCTTTTTTTTGTTGACCAGTTAAAAAAACAAACGTGTTTTTTTTAGAAAAAGCAAAATTTATTAGAGTGAATTAGACACAAGTTGTGGTAATATCCACTTTCTTCTTTTCCAAGACCATCATTTCCCTGCACTCTTTTTCATTTACTTGTTTTGGTTTAGTTTGTTCACTCTATTTTCCAAAAGGCAAGCAATATTATTTGGGACCTTTTTCCAAACCCACACTACTGAAATAAACAAAAGAACATAAAATTGGAACTATATATATATAGTGACCATTTGTATTTTAATGTTGAAAATGGAATTATACAGTGTTATACTGAAAAGAATAAATAATCATATATAGTATATACTATGTACTGATCGATCACTTCATGTGCAGTGAGAATGAGCTTGCAATATTCTGGAATCAACATGGAAAGTATTGTAGCCAGCTACACTGAAAATAATAATAATGAACTTGAAGAATATATTCCATCCAATGATAAAAAAAAGCTAAAGAAAGAGAAAGGTACTGGATATTTTTCTTTCTTTCTACTTAATTAAGGAAAATTCTTCAAGTGGTCCATAGTGGACCATTCATAAAAAATCATATAACGAATACGAATTTTACAAAATCCACCGTTGGATTTAAAGTTTATATCATATAGATTATCTATGGAAAATTTTAGAAAAATTGAAAATAATTTGATATGTTATTGAGACCCATCAAGATTAACGGTTTATTAAATACTGTAAATTTTGATAAATTCCAATAAAATATCAATTGATTTTCAATTTTTCTAAAAAATTTTATGGATGCTCTATATGATATAAACTTTCAATCTACCAAAATTTTTTGTAAAATTTATATTCGGTGAATCACTTGTCCACGGTGGACCACTTGTGAATGTGGTCCACCGTAGCATTAACCTATAATTAATCATATTTCTAGTGATCTCTAATTGAAATGATACTCAAAAAAAAAAATCTTTCAGGTGTTTATATATCATCACATTAATTGGTACATTCTATTTGACACTCAACCATTGGTGTTGGTTGATAGTGGCCGGTCAACATCATAACTATTAATGTTTTACGATGGCCGGCTGCAGAGTTCCAGCAACCTCGCAAAAAGTGGTTGTGGAGCTCTGACAGCCTTCCACCACTACCAATATTGTTAATAATAATAAAAAATCAAAAAAATTAAATGAAAAAATATAGTTATATAAACAACTTTTTAAATGTGTTAAATGAATGTATGAATTTATGATGGTCTCTTGTAAAATATCCCTCAACATATTTTAGATACATTGTTATTATGTTATTAATAAAAAGTTGATTAAACTAGACACACATACTTTTATATATATAAAGATTAGAGCTTAAGTCAAAGACAAACATTCTTTTTGTTACCAAGTTTAAGTATGAAGCTTTCTTCTTGATTTAACAATAATAAATCACAGTAAAGAATTTGTTGCTAAAAAGTCTCTTTTTTTATATGCAAAAAAAAAAATATTATTGTTGCTATTACAATTAGTTTTCCATTTCAAGACTAAAAATGATTTTTTTAAAAAAATCTAAAACAAACACTATTAAAAAGATAAAAGTGATATTCGCACCCACAAGCTGGATCATCTCCTTCCCTTTTTTTTCTACATCTCTCTTCTTCCTCTCTATCTCTCTTTAATTTCATTCTCTTTTACTTTGTTTATTATTTTTTAATGAGGAGAGAGCTTAAATGAGTAATCCACCAAATTAGTTCCCGACTCTGTAAGACACTCTCAAATAGATCCATGACTTTATGAATATTTCAAAAAAGTCATTGGCTCGAGCTATTTGAGAGTGTCTTACAAAGTCAGGGACTGATTTAGTGGTTTACTCGAGCTTAAATTTAAGAAAAAGATAGAAAGAAAGGAGAGGGATGCATAGAAATGAAAAAGAGATAATCCAAGTCCCGTGCACTCATACTGTTTTTTTTCTTTTTCTGAAGTTATTTGGGCTTTTAAGTGAATTGTTCATATGGGCTAGAATGGGAAATTGGGAATGAAACAGCCAACTTCATATGATATCGGTACTGAAATAATAATAACATTTATATAGTTGTACCATAACTAAAAACAATAATATTTCTATCATGTCAATGTCAATTTAATTTTTATTTTTTAAAATCATTGTAAAATTAGGATGATCCACAATTTTAGAAACAATATATAATTTTTATTTTATTTTAGACACAATCTGACTTTATATCGGAGAAAAAATCACGAGGGTCATCAATATTTGAAACAATGTAAACAATTTAACAAAACGAAATTGTCTCGGTAAAAACATGTTTCAAATTCTAAAATCCAAAACAGATTTCAAGTAATAGAACTTGAACATGCAAAATCTTTAAATTTATATATGTATAGGGGTGTTCGATCTCTAGAACTTATGATATTTTAGATATTTATAGGGAGGCATCCGAATTCAATTGGGGGTGCTCGAGTTCTAGAACTCAAATGTGTAAAATATAATTTGAATTATACAATTCGAGCATGATATTTTTGAAAATTTAGAATGTGAAAGGCTTAGGAAGTGGCAAAATAAATTCTCAAAAATTAAAAGAAAATTCTTATGAATATTGGGTAACAGATTGGCCTAGAATTGATCCATCAACTTGATAGGAGAGCCCAATTTCGACAAGTTTTTCGATAATTGCTATCTAGGCCCCCCTACATTACTCTCTGGTCTTTCGTCTTGACTAAAATGCCCTTAACAAGGCATTCATATCCTAGAAAACAAAGGAAAAAAATTTCGTCACTTAGGATACGAAATTATGTAGATGTGTCTTGTCGCGCACATTTGGGCACAAATCACACAATTTCGTCTCGTAGTTACCGAAACGTCAATTTTTTTAAATTTTGTCATCTAGGATACAAAATTATGTTAAAACATAGTAGGTCTGCCTTGTTGTGCACATCTAGGCACAAAACACACAATTTCGTCTCGTAGTTATCGAAACATCTATTTTTTGAAATTTGAAATTTTAGATTTTGTCACCTATGATACAAAATTGTTGATTATGTCACCTATAAACCAAAAATTCCTGGACCAAAATTGGGATTTTTTGAGATTTTTGAAGGGTCTGGGAGTATCATGAGAGGTCTGGATAGCAATTTTTAAATTTTTCCTTTATTTATTTTTCTATCCTGTTTGGTGTCAACGAAATTAGGAGTTTGCTATTCACACACTCCTTCTTAAAACTTTGTTTACAAAACAAAATACTCCATTGCAAAGAAGAGTTTAATGGAGATGTTCACCAAGTATAAATTAATTTTACACTCACATTCAATAAAAATTAAGCATTTTTCTATGTTTGATCTTTTTTTTTTTTCTTTTTCTAATTACCACTTTATTTAATGTAAATATCAAAATTTTGACCATTTATATTTAGGGTCCGTTTGAATTTGGTTTATTTTTAACCTTATGAAAATAGCTTAAATAATTAAATAAATAAATTTTTATGTTAAACAATAAGGTTAAATAATTTGTATTTAATTATTTAAGCACAACTTTTATGAAAATAGTTTATTTCACTAACAAGAGTTGTGTTTTATAAACTGTTTTTTTACTAATTATCTTGAAAAACTTATAATAATATATAAAATCTTATTTATTTGCATAAATTATTTCACAGAAGCTTAAAAATAAATCAATGCAAACGGACTTTTAAAATATATTTATATTATGCTAAACTTATCTATATGTTCAAAAAATATGAAAATTATGTCATTAAGAACAAAAAATTTAAAAATAAATTATAATAATGACAAAAGTATTCGATTTTTAACATCGGTAAACATAGTTCAATTGGTAGTATTTAACAGAAATAAATTATTTTTAATAAAAAATTAAGATTTACTATATTTTATTTTACAACAAAAAAAATTATTTAACTTGAACTAATTTTTTCCTATTTACTCATACACAAAAACAACAAAATTTAAAAAAGTAAAATAAAAATCAGACTTTCCGTTTTAAGGAAGAAAAAATAAAACTGAAGCCGTTAATGTTGAACATGATGATGTTTTATTGATCGTGCGAACACGAGGAAGAATTAGGGATTTTATTATTTTGCGAATTAGGGTTTCTGAATTTGTAGTTAGCTCCTATTCATCATCATCACCGTCTTCTTCTACTCATTCTATTGATCTCTCACCATGACTGACGGTTTCTGGAATCGTCAACAGCCGCTTCTCCCTTCTCCCGGTTTGCTCAAAAGACCTCGCACTGAATATGGTTAGCTCTAATCCCTTTCTTCTGCATTTTAATTATTGAAATTTTCAATCTTTCAAGTTTTTGGTATTGGGTGTTTCAAAGTTAGGGTTTTGGAGCTTTAGTGGGTTAGGACTTTGTAATTTAGTATTAAATTGTGTGATTCATTGGTATGAGATTTATATAAATGATAATGGGCATTGAAGTTTTCGAATTGGTCATAAATTAGTCATAATTCAGTGGAACCAGTGTTTGCTAAAAATAGTGGTTTGTTCAAATTGCACTATGCTACAATGCTGTTAGCAGCTAGTTGATATCACTTTAATACTAAATAGTGTATCGTAGAATAATAATGATCTTTTCAAATTCAACAATGCTAGGGTTATAGCGAGTCACTATTTAACAACATTGAAGGGAATCAGCCAGAATTGGACAATTGTGACATGTTCAGTATGGAATGGTTCACTGTCTGACTGTATGCACAAACTAAGATTGTTATACCGGTATTCGTCCTGAAAATTAGAAGCCATGCATTGAGCTTTTACAACATGTTAAGTTCAGATTTTAAGATTATTAAGATGTGATAATGATATGTAATTATGCAGCATTGCATATATTTTTCTCTCCTGATTCCTCTCATGTAGAAAACTGCTTATGCCGTTCTCTTCCATTTGCTTAAGGATCGGTTACTATTTCCTTGCCATCCTTATAAATTCATTGCATATCATTTAAGAAGCATTACTATGACACACAGCTCCCTGTAGTGGTGTCTGGTATGGTATTGCTACTGGCATAAAGAGTGAAATATGTGTTTCACCAACTACAGTCAAATGGCAAGACTATGCCTACATTTTTTTTATTATAAGTATTTTCTCTGTTAACCCCTTTAAGCTTTTTGAATAAGAAGTTTCTTTTATTTTATCTGGCCAGTCTTTTGATTTATTTGGTTGTCTCATTTTACCCTTTCGGCGATTCAAGTTTTAGAAATTAAAATTGGAATTTTCCTCTTTGGTTGTATGATCCAAGTCGTCTTTCTTTTTCCAAGAAAATTGTGAATAGTCTTTTGGTATTTCAGTGTTTATTTATGTTTTCCGAATTTTAATAACTTCTTACTTCCAAGTTGAGTTTAATATATGCTTGTTATTTTGTTTCAAGAGATGATATTTAATATTTTTTTTGTTGGACAATCAACCTTAATTGAGGTCACCTCTGCGGTCTGTAATTGGACTGCTTTGTTTGTTTTCATTGCTTCTGGCACAACACATTTGGTGTGCTTGGTAGAGGGGGTGGGTTTAGTTCAGTTCCACATTGCCCAGTGATATGGCCTTTGTAATGCTTATAGGCTTGGTAAGCCTCACCTTATAAGCTTGTTTTGTAGGGGTTGACTTAGGCCCTTATCCTGAAATCTAAGACTGTAAAAGCCTATCTTAGATCAATTGTTGGGCTCCCCAGATTGTCCATACTTCAGGCCAATTGGGTATTGTTGTGGGGAGGTATGTTTGAAAATCCGTCTTAATTGTGGTTGTGGCCACCCCTGAAATATGTTATTGAGTCATTTCATCCGCCTTCATTGCAACTGTACAACACCTTTTATGTGCTGGGTTGATGGACTGGGTTTAGTCACACACCACCTACAAATATGGCCTTTACATTGCTTATAAGGCCTTTTCTGAAAGTATTTTATAAGTGTCAGAAGCTATTGCTTTTTCACATTGTTTTTAGAAAGAAAATCCAATTATTTAAATTTAAAATAATTTTTTCTTAATAAAAGACAAAGAAATTGGCTCACAAATTTGCTATATATTTTTATGAATTCACTTATGTGGAGACCACCAACTACAGAACCATCATAATACTTGATTAGAATTTTGCTAGATCTAGAGTATGATGACGAGTTCATGGAAGCAATGTGTGAGATTTGTCATTGACTTATTTATATACAGTTTTGGTTGTTATTTTTTGTATGTTCTTGTTATTTTGTAATTCTGTTCCTAGATGTATTTTCAAATGTTCAAAGATCCAGTTAACAACAATGCCTGATTTATTAATCTAGTTTGGTTGTACTGACAATTTTGTAGTTTTCAACAGTGTTCGTAAATCATATTTATTATTTTATTAGTGCTTGGCATTATGTGGCACATGCTGTTTGGTTTTTTTTATAGTTTTTCTAGCATGTCACATAGTATTTAGATGTATTCTATTATAGTTTTTCTATTAAGGTGCCTTTGGTTCAAATGAGGGCGGGGAGATAACTGTTGCTTTGTTTGTTTCCCCAGGGAGGATAGAGGGAATGGCCAATTTACTTTTTATTTATATAACTTTTTATGTTGCACTTTATATATGTATATTTTAGTCAATGCATTTTTTTTAAGTTATGGGGTTTGAGATTAAAGAGAGGAGATGAAGAACAAAGACTAGAATAAGATTATGATTCATGATATGACAAAAGAATTCTGAATATAACTATTAAGAACAGTCCCAAATTATTGGGAACTTGGCAACATTATAGTGTTGGAAAGCTAACGGAGGATGGTCCAACTTTGGTACCATGTTTAAGTTGTGCGGTTTTAGATAAAGAAAAGAGAGAAAGCTTAAAGGCAGAAAAAAGATCATGATTAATAATTTGATGATACAAAACAATTAAGCTATTACCCATATTTATATGGACACAAGACACCAAATCTAAATTGAATAGGGAATCAAACCATTATAATAACTAGTACAGAAACTAATTTTAAGAGATACTCTTTAGATAAGAAAGTAGTCCTATGCAATATTTCAAGCTAATATCTTGGTATTATAAGATACTATTTTTTATATACATCCCCCTCTGATTCCCCAAATGGCGAGACAAATTTGAGCACCGAAGGCTTTTGCTCCCCTTCCCAAATATTGGACCAAACAAGGAAATTTCAAAATAATCCCTCCCCTCCTCTCCATTACTCCCCAACCAAATACTATATAAGATTTTAGAGTAGCTTTAATATGTGATGCTATTTCAAATAAATGTATTTTTTTTATGTATTTTTCTGCTTTAGTTTTTTTGCTAAAGATGGAAGTTCTAAGACTAGATTCTGTAATGTTGCAGATATTTCACCTTCTGGTCCGACCTCAGGTAATGGGGTGCATAACTATATTCCTCAAAATAATGGTCACCAAATGCCAAATGACACTAATACACTTGGGTCTGCTTATGACCGCTACCTTCAGAGTGCGGGGCCGGGGGTAATATCTTAATCCATTTTGTTTACACCTAATGTGCATGCCATCACTGGTTGTTTGCTGAAAACTATCATCCTGTTTGATTGTGAAGCAGCTTACTTCATTTAATTCTGGGGAAGCTAGTGCAATTGGTGGTGTTGGATTGGCAAGGGGTGTTGGTGGAATACCAGGCCATTCTCTAGGTGATCCTTCTGTCATGGGGCGTCCTGGTGGCCCTGATCTTGCACGTAATGGGCGTAATGTCAACTTTGGTGGTCAACTACCTATAGATGCAATTTCCAGGCCCAGACCTGAGACAATACCACTACCCCCAGATGCATCAAGTACTTTATATGTTGAAGGGCTCCCGTCTGACTGCACAAAAAGAGAAGTGGCTCGTATCCTTTATATTTCTATGATACTATTTAGAAATTGTATTGTCACACTTCCATTGTTGTCTCCTGGGCTTCATTCATGTTAATTCAATTATTCAACTTCCTTAACGTCATATTTAGATATTTTTCGCCCTTTTGTGGGATATAGAGAAGTGAGACTTGTGACCAAAGAATCCAAGCATGTAAGTGCACCGTTTATAACAGTTGTCTGCTTGTCCTCGTTTGTTTTAGTTTGTTTACTTGATTGGTTGACAATTCCATTGTGCTTTTTATGAGGAAATGCTTGTTTATTGCAGCGAGGTGGAGATCCTTTAATCCTTTGTTTTGTAGATTTTGCAAATCCGCCTTGTGCAGCAACTGCCTTGAGTGCCTTGCAAGGTATCACTTCTTTTTACCTACCGATATGAAAGAAATTGATCTCATGTTCTGGATTTGCAAGTTATATCTAATAGGGTATTATCTATGCTTAAGTTAACTTTATGGAGCATGTGAAAATTGAAGACTTCCCTAATCCCTTGGGTTTTTGGTGCTTAATCAATGTAGTTATTATTTTGTACTCAATTTAAATTATGCTAGCGACACACTCTTCTCAGCACACACTTTGGAACTTGAAATTCAAATGGGTCCCACTAAATTTATGTGGGGCCTACATTATTTAGCGGAACGTATTTGAATATCAACCAATTAAAGAGTGTGCTTATAAAAAAAAACCAATTAAAGAGTGTTGATAGCATTTCACGCTGAATTTTGAAGGTTTATAAACAGGTACAGACTGCAGAATGATTATTTGCTTATCTAATTCATAAAAGTGCTCAAAGATTTTCAACTTGGAAAGTTGCAAATCACTTTACTACCGAATGTTTAATTTCATGTGATTTTAGAGGTTGATTTAAACCAATACTTAATAGTAACTGAAGTAGTGAATATCTGAAAAGTGAAAATGGGTCCCTACATCCATTTTCTGTTTGTAATAACTTCTAGGTAAAAAACCAAAAGTACATTAAATTTTCACATACTGAGATACCTGTTATATTAATTATCAATATCAAGGTCATCACTTCTGAAATTGTTATCATCCTGCACTCTAGTGTGTCTGCCTCTTCTGTAGTCCGTACTACAAAATTCTGCCATAATAACATTGTCACCTGAGAACTTTGTCATAGTGTATCTTGGTCACTGAAAATTCTGCCATTACAAAATTCTGCAAGCCACTGGCTCCTGAGTATCTTTGTCTCTGATAAACTTTATTAGGATTTTAACTAATTTGTTCATGATTTTCAGTTAACTATGCACCCATAATTCTTTATGTTTGCTGACATTGATCGGATTCCACAGGTTATAAAGTTGATGAACTCCATCCTGATTCCAGTTACTTGAGACTTCAGTTTTCTCGTTTTCCTCCTAGAGGTGGGTCCGCACCTCGCGGCAAGAGGTGAGCTGGTTCACCTGGAGCTTTTAGGTTGTATGTGCACATAGCCTACACAGGCTGAGACCAAACTACAATTGCATTTAAGCAAAACTAATATGAACATTTATGAAATGGTCGTAGCCAATTACCGTGTTGTATAAATAGTGATAATATAAATTTTATGGTATGAATGATCCTATCGTTGTATTGATTTTGTTTTATAGTTTTCAATAATATGATAAGAGTTCAAATTGGAGTTCTGCCTAAAAGGGAAAACTACTAGATCATGCCATGGCTTATAGGCTATGTCTCATATATAGCTCTAAATACAGTGGCTGCTGAGAATGAACTTGAGAAATAGATAGTGTGTTTATTTTAACAGTCATATGCTATTTTCAGCTGAGAGTTAAATAATCTAGGAATGATTGCTCCACAAACTGATTAAGGGTTGATATTACAGTAATATGGTATCAACTATTGCTTTATTTATCATGGGTTGATATTATTCACCTTCCAAAGAGAAATAAAAATTGATAAGATGAGATTATGCGTGTCTCTTCTATCTTAATCAAGGTCATGAGTTCGATCTTTGGCTTGAGCATGCTACAGCGAGTTAACCATCAACTTAGATTCAATAAGACTCGAGAGATTAGTCTCTGTAGTTTTGCGCATATGATACTTGTTTATGCTAAAAATTTTGGTTAGTTTCCATGTGAAATCAATCAAATTATAGAGCAATTTGTTTTCATAAGAAGAGACATTGTGGGAGGCTCTTTACCAATTATAATTAATAAGTGTTTTGAATTGGTTTTTTTTTTTTATATGTAAATTTATTTTAAAAAAATTTATACTAAATATGTCAGGATTTTAACTATTATACTTTTAAAAATTAAAAAGATGCTAATTTATAATATTTAAATGTTATCAAAGTCTTAGTTAAAAATATCTTATAATGCAATGATATAGCTTATGCTACATATTTTTGCAAGGCATGTGTTGGTTAGACATTATGCTACTTGTCATTCTTTAAAAGAAACTGATGGGAACATTGTCCAGAAGATACAACAAAAACTATTATTGTGAAAGATTGAATATCATGTACTACGTGTATTGAATGATTAATTTGATTCTGACATGAGGGCCACGATCATTTATTAAAAACGATGATATATTTTCCAAACTTTGTTTCTCTTTTTCCATACAAAACTAGAAAATTATAAAATATATACGTGTAATGTAATGGGAGAGCAAGATAATTAAAAAGTTGATAGATATTAGTGAGAGGTAGGAAATTTAAGAGAGAAATAAAGATGATTGAAGAGAATGAGTTGAGAGATGTTTGGTAGAGAGGATCTAGAGGGGTATATGCTTTAGTTGTTTTAACTACTATACATATGCTGAGAAAAATTAACTTAACTTTTTCTAAAATATTGAGAAAAGAGAAAATTATTAGTTAAAGTGTTACTAATTGTTAATTTATAATATTTTTTTCAAATATAGAATCTCACTTTTTAAAGTGAAAAATATACATATAATATTTCTATCAACTGAGTTATGTTCACGAAGACATTATCATTTCGTAATTATCCTTAAAAGATTTGAATTTTCATTCTTAAAAGTTAATATTACAACTAAAATTTCTTTTTGACCTAAAACTCTTACAACTAAGTTTGATACATGTAACATAACTTTTTAAATAGGACTCAATTCCTTTGACCTCTCTCTAGAAAACTCAAATCTGCTCCTCCCTCTCTATCCAAATTTTTTGCAGAACGATGTAGACATGGTGGCGCCCGTGGTGAGACGAGGAAGAGGTCCGTCCTCCTCACCACGTGTTTCAGATCAGCGCCGGTTTTCTTCTCCGGTTTCAATCGTTTTTTCCGTTTTCTCCTTGATGTGGGTTCTGGTTTGTGGCTTCTTGGTGTTCTTGGTTCGTGGCTTCAGCATATCGAGAGTGGTGGTGGTTTTACGGTGCCGCCGGAGATGGTCCTGGGGTTTTGGTTTCAACGCGTTGTGTTTCTCTGTTCAGGCGTTGTGTTTTCGTTTCCGATTCTATTTCTGAAAGGTTAGAGGTGGTTCTGTTTCCTCCTTCCGGCGACGGTGGTGGGAGTTCTGTTCCTGGCCGGTGGTATGTGTAGCTATGGTGGTGCGGGAGCAGACGGTGGCGGCTCAGCCGCTGTGTTTCGTCAAGGTTCGGCTTCATTTTGCTTCCTCCGTTGTGTTACCTTCTTCTACCGGTTTTCTGTTTTGGCTCCTTTGTCCTGTTGTCTCTACGCGTGTGGTTTAGATCCTCGCCGAAGTGTGCTTTGTGCCTCCGGCGGTGGGTTGTTGTGGTGTTTGGTGTTCGGATCAGTTTAAAGGGGGTTGTTGTGGTGTTTGGTGGAGGCGGTAGCGAAGCAGTCGACGTGGTTTCGGTGAAGCGTGGTCACGGTGGAGGACGTGAGGTGGTGCTGCCGATTTGGTGTGGAATGGGGGTCTCGTGCAAAGGTGGTGTGGCCGGAGGTGATGTGAAATGGTGGAGTGGACGGAGGTGTTGGGGCTGCTGGGTTTGTTTTGGCTTTGGGGTTTTAGTCCTGTCGTGCTCGAAAGGGCGAGGTGCGTAGACACTCCGTGTTGACGGAAGTTGTTGTTATATCGTACCTTTAGGACGTTCTGGTGTGGGAGGGTTAGGAGGTACTGTTATTGGTGTTGAGAAGGGATAGTGGTGTTTGACAGAGGTGGTGACTTTGGGTTGTAGTTGGTGTTCGAATGAGGTTTTGGATGGTTAATGTCGTGTGCGTGTGGTCTCTCTCCGATACTAGAGTCTTTGACCATTTTCAAATCTGGTGAGATTTGCAGACTCTTTAAGTCGCTGAGGGGTGTTCAAATCTGTTGAGATTTGCAGGTTTCTGGTATCTGGTCGAATTCTACTGCATCGGTGTTGACTGTCGGTTCTCTTTCTACCGGTGCCCCCAACTTGACTTAAGGTGCTGCTTTCTAGATTCTGATGGGGCGAGTAATTTTAATTCGAGTTCGGAAGTTAGTGTCTAGTGGTGTCTCTTTGGGTTGGGTTGAGGTCTTCTCTGGTGGGTTTAGTGAATCTCAATTGGTATAAGTTTAGGGGTAGATTGGGGCGCTGCTTTGGTGTATTGTTGTTTGGTATAAGTGTTTTATATCACTTTACATTTCGTTGTATATTTTCAACAATTCCTTATACTTCTTGTTGAGGAATTGTTCTTTAATAAAATTTGGCCGTTTAAAAAAAAAATAAAATAGGACTCAATTATATTGAAAGATTATTTGTAGTTTCTTGTACAGATATTTTGATTTATAAAAAACTTGATTGAAATACTACACAATATTTGTCATCAGTTTGCAATGCATATTAAGCCTTTTTAGGTTAATTAATTTCTAAAATACTTTTACTTGCATATATCACCGTCGGTACAAAATTAATCTCTTTAAAAAATGCTTATGAAGCACCGACACCTCTATGATTAGACGTGTCGCGGTGTCCGACACGTGTTGGTGTCCGACACTTGTATGACACCCGTACGACACCCCTACAAACGTGTCGGAGAGGTGTCCAAAAAAATAATATTTTCTTTATTCCGACACTCCTTAAATCGGTGTCCGACACCTATAAGACACTCCTACAAACGTGTCGGGGTAAGTGTCCAAATTTTATTTTTTATATTTGGTTATATTTTTCTCAGACATATATACAACGATTAAATATGTGTCGAAATAATAATATTGATCAATGAGGGATTAAATATATTGCATTTTGATTACATTATTTTTAGTTTTTCGATAGTAGTTGGATGGGTAAATGTCAAATGTACTATCATATATTCTTTTAAAACTTTTTTTATTGAAAATTTCTTTCAACTTAGATGCATATGTATGTATTTTTAATTCTAAACTTATACTTTTTATAAATATATAGCGGTGTCGGTGTCGTATATTTTTTACATTAGCAGTGTCGGAGTGTCCATGTCGTATCGTGTCGCAGTGTCCGTGTCAGAGTCCGTGCTTCATAGAAAAATGGTCCTTTATATCACTTTCAAAGAGTCATTGCAGTGACTTATCCATATTCTTTTAGACCCCTTAAGGTCAGGCGGGGGTCCATTCTTCTCCTTTGGCCTACAAGAGTAATCAAAGAAAATGAATAAATGGGTATCATTATATATATGTATATATTAATATATTGATGTATTAAATATTAACTGTTGGTGTCAGAAATAAACCCACTGATACTTTAGACAGAATATAAACAAAATTGATAAATAAAAGTTGATGTAATTGTTGTAAAATTTAGACTAAATAATTTTATTTATTTTTTAGAATGGAGAAAGACAATCTTAACTGACAAATTATTAAAATTTTAGGTCGAATATTTGTGATATATCGAATTTAATTTGAATTTAAGATTGTTGTTTTTTTCTTCATAATTTGAATATAAGGGTTTTCGTTTGTGTGTGTGATTTATATGAAATATTTATAATTTTATCTATATATAAAAAGAAATAAATACAACGAAACCAATTGAGTGATTTCAAATTTGTTTTGGATTGAGTCCAGGAGCTGGTCCAAATCCCTTTCAGCTAGTAATGGCGAGGACGGCCGAATAACATAAGGCCTTGCTCGCCACGTCTTCAAAGGCACATTTCATACGGGTTCCTCCACTCATGGGCACATGCTTATTCGAGCTCATCCACTATCCTTGAAACGCGGAGCAGCTCAGCTAGGATAAGGACCTGTAACGGTTCCTTGCTCCATCTAAGAGAAGTCCTGACAATCATTCTTAATGGGCCGCCCTACAAAGCTCATTAAAGGGACCTTTGGCCCAGCGCAAGGGGACCAATATAAAAACCCTCCTCCTCTAGAGGATCAGGTATTCAATTCATTATAATTGTATTCTCTTGTATCCATTGAACTCTGAACTGACTTAAATATCAGAGCGCCAACAGATACAAATCCTCCCTTCGTAGATTGCTCAACGATGGACGATTGCTATTTGCTAACCATTTGTTATGGATACACCAAATAGTCTCACATCGCTTGATAATCGAGATTAAGATCAATTTATATACAACACTCACACCTTTCAAACCATCGAGACGCATTTTCTATAAAGGACAAAATCGTGATTAGTTAACTTTAAAACGGACAATCTCTCAAAAATGTGAACTTAAGATCAGATTGAAACAAAATCGTTATTGAGTTAGAAGAAACACCATGTTTAAAAAGTAGCTTGAACATATAATATAAAAAAGTTGATTAAACAAGTTTAAAAAAAGAGTTCTATATTACACTCTTTAACATGTATTACCTTAATACATCTTAACATTTTTCTACAAATAAATAATACAAACCACGGTAAATATTCACCAAACTATACAGAATTCCAGTTAAAGCTATAGAGTTGAGAAATTAATTCAATGATGATTAAAATGGTAAAGAAAGACTAAATTTAAAAAGTGGAAAGTGCCAATTTCTAAATTTACTCAAGTTGCATTCTGTCATACTTTGGCGTCATTTGTGTAGTTGGTGGCTGACTTTTCTTCTATTTTTCTTATTTAAGCATATTCGAAATTTGTAAATTTATGACTGCAGTAATTCATAATAAGCAAAATTATTTAATCATCATAAATTTCTGGTACTTTTGCCTCAGCAAGAGAATAGTCAATAGATAATGTTTTTCTTTCTCATTGGTTGAAGAAATTACGTTGGGGTCTTTGTTCAATTAATGTACTAGTACTTTTTTTGGCCTAAACTCTTGTCCTTTTGTTTTAACATAAACATAATTTTAATACCACATTTGTATTTTGTCAAAAAAAAAAAAAGACCACATTTGTATTAGAGTTTTTTAATATTATTTTTTATAATTTAATTTGAAGCTTGATTTATATATGATAGGTCATTTTCAGAGTATTTAATTGTATGACATCACTAATTGGATAAAAAGTAGTGCTACAGGTTTTTTTTTTTTTGGTTTCCATTGATGAAATATAAATTTATCCTCATAAAATTAATGCATTGTTTTTAGTCAAATCAACAATATAACATCATTAAATATAATTTCACATTATTAATGTATATGACACCAAAAAAAAATAATCTCCATACTGAATTGTATTAAAGAAGGTAAATTCTAATATGGACCACTTCATCAAATGGTCCATGGTGGACCAATCACAAATAATATTATAACGAATACGAATTTTACAAAATCCACCGTTGGATTGAAAGTTTATATCATCTATAGAAAAATTTAGAAAAATTAAAAATCATTTGATATGTTATTGAGACACATCAAGATTAACGGTTGTTAAATAACATAAATCTTGATGGGTCTCAATAACATATTAAATGATTTTCAAAAAAATTTAAAAAATTTATGGATGATCTATACGATATAAACTTTCAATCCAACAGAAAATTTTGTAAAATTCATATTCGATATATCACTTGTCCACGGTGGACCACTTGTGAAGGTGGTCCACCATAGCATTAGCCATTAAAGAACTAAAATCACAAATTTAATGAACTAAAATTTTGTTTTAATTAATATAGATGATCAAAATTTCATTTTATCAAAATTTCATTTAAACTATTATTTTTCCATTTTCTAATGACCACAACACAATATGTCAATATGTGTCCATCCAACCAAGATACTAGGAGTACTTTAGCTACAACATTGTAAAAATTTAGCAGTTTAAAATTGGATTTCTTTGTTTTTTTTTTTAGAAGTTGGATTTCTTTGTTGTGATGGTGTTAACATTTCTTATTCATCTGATCTAAATTAAAAGGTGGCCGGAATTATTTTATTGTGTAAAACTATTGTATTTGTGTGTGTAAGTTATACCATTTGATTTTAAATTAATAGTTGAAATTCACTATTGCATAAATAGTTGAAATTTACTGTTGCATAAATAAAACTGTATGAATTTGGACCGCGCATGCATTCTTAATCCTTAATTTAATTTTAGTTGTGTTATCTGAATAAATGAATACTCCCTTTAATTTTTTATCTTAATCTTATCTTATCTTTATCTTAATCTTAATAAAAATAAGGTTTAACCCCCACTTAATCCTAATTTTTCCCCTCCTAATTCATCTCTTAATTACCACATCAACTATCACCTCATTTATTACGTATTCAAATTTGAATTTCAAATACAACTTTGGAAAAATGAGAAAGAAAAGACATTGAGGTTAGAGAGTTAATCTTAATCTTATCTTAATTATAATAAAAGTTATGTTTAGCACCTACTAAAACCCTAGTTAAGCTCTTAACTTAACCCTAATTTTTTCCTTCTAAACCACTATTAATTAATACTCTCATCTAATTTCTCTCACCAAAATTTGAATTTTGAATTACTCATTTGATATGTATTGAAAATAACATAGGTATACAATCAAAATAGAAAAAGATTAATTGATATAAAATTATAACGAGTAATCCGCCAAATTAGTCCCTGACTCCGTAAGACACTCTCAAATAGGTCCCTGACTTTATGAATATTTCAAAAAGGTCCCTGACTTTGTTAAACTGTTAAGTTGGTCCCTATGTTTAATCAATTATTATCAATTAAGTCCTTATATTTTACAACTTATTGTCAATTTGGTCCTTAAGTTTATCCACTTAATCTCAATTTAGTCCCAAACTTATTTTTTGAAGGACTAATATGAACAAAATTTATCAGAGTCAAGGACCTTTTTGAAATATTCATAAAGTCAGGGACCTATTTGAGAGTGTCTTACAAAGTCAGGGACTGATTTGGTGGTTTACTCAAATTATAACTTTTAAACTACTTTTTATAAAATTAAATAGCCACCTTGAACATTAGCATGATTTGTCATCTTTTCAATCTTTTGAAATCACTATCATTTGATTCAATTATTCAAGATTGGTCTAACCGATGCAGAAATCTAAAATGAAATTTTTAGTGAGCACAAAATTGATAAGAATAAATTAAATATATTTATTTTGTTGAATGTATGAATTTTTTTTCATCACTGTTGAATGTGTAAATTGAATATGGGTCAAAGATATGCGAAGCCTCCATCCTAACCACCTAAACTAATCAAACATTCATATTAAATTTACTAAATTATATTGATTTTTTTTAGGTATATCTTTTACCCAAATTTTAAAACCTAAAACATTTGCTTCGGTTGTTTGGCTTTTCGCCAATTTTGCAATTAATTTTGTACTACCATTTCTTAATCAAATTATTTTGATTCTATAATATTTCAATTTTATGGTATCTTCTATTTTTATTAATTTATTAGTATTGTTTAGTTTCATTTGTACTCTCTGTTTTAAATTTCAATATGTTTATGTTTAGATTTTTTTTTTTTTATTTGCAATTTTTATTATAAAAATTTAAATCGTATATCTATCGTTCAACTAAATCCGTGCAACACACGGGTCAAAAAGTCTAGTATAAGTAAATTTTATCTTTTTAGATTGATTACAAAAGTAATGTATTTAGACAATAATATTGTCTAAATTAGGGGTGATCGTATCCGAACCAATCCAAAAGTAAAACCGCAAACCGAACCAATCCAAACCGAAAACCGCAAAAACCGCATTTGGTTTGGATGTATTTGGATGGCTTTTTCATTGAACCGCGAACCGCAAAACCGCGAGCCGCACAAACCGCAAACACCGCTGTTAATCGCTAAAACCGCATTAAGTTTCTATTATATTCCAATACCCCTAAAATCACATTAAGTTCTATATTATATTCCAATATACATAGCTCAATAACAATAGACAAATATATCATTGAAACAAAGTTCACAACAAGTAATTTCACTATTCAATTATTTACTATTTTATGTGTAAGTATGACAATAAAACTCACACTTGTGAGAACCCGTCTAAATCGTACCCGCTTTGATGGGAAAAACCAGAGTTGACTAAGTGTGAGTTTAGATGTTTCCCGATTTTAATGAATCGTTTTGTTGTTCCAAGAAAAAAAAATATGCATGTAAACCGCAACCACCGAACCGATCATAACCGCATTGGTTTGGTTTGAATGACTTTTTAAAAATCAACCGAACCAAACCGAACCGCATGCAATTTTATCTAGCGATTAGGATGACTTTTAGGTTCAAAATCGAACCAAACCGCACCGCGAACACCCCTAATCTAAATACATTGCTTTTACAATAGATCTAGAAAAGTAAAATTTACTTATATATAAAATTGGAGGGAGTATATCACCGTAAAAATCGTATATGTACATCTCTATTTCTTTTTTCTTTTATAATCTACAATTTAAGCACACATTTTTTAAAACTACGTACACATAAAAAATACTCCTATTTAACAATATATATTTGATAATAATTTTTTGATGTTGAAGTCCAAACATCATTTCTTTTTAACAAATAGTACTATCATTGCAAGGCTTTACACCCTTATATTTTGTGATTTTGTTGGTACATGACATGCACATGATGATTACATAGTACTATAGCATCAAGGGCCAGGCATGCATGAGATGAGGGAGAAAAAGGATAAATAAAAGACAACATATAGATGAATTCCTTTACTTGTCCCCATGTGCAAAAGCATTGTCTCAAACTTGATCATTTCTTTTTCTCCATATGCAATGCATGGCACCTTCAATGGCATATCATTGTCTTTCCTAATTTATCTTAATAATCGAGTGTTGCGTGCATGCATATGTTTTGGTTAAAATCAAATTACATGTGTGGTCACATCGAACTCTTTGCTATATATTGTGACTAGGATGATGTCTTAGTTATTAATGCTATGCCAAATTATCAATTCAATCACTTTATTAGTTGAAAATGCACATGTAAAAAAATTGCCGGAAAGAGACTAATAACTAATTATTTGGGATTGATTTTTATCATTAATTTCAATTTGTACATACACACATTACTATCATAACATAACATGATGGGTGTCTATTTATAACATTGGATCATTACTGTGATGAAGTTACTTAGAAGTAGTATAAATTGGAATTTTTTGTGTCATCACCAATAAAGCATTTTGTTGATTCTTTTAAGAAAATCATCGGATTCTTTTTAAAGTTTTAAGAGCAACAAAGAGACCGTGCAGACAGGAAATTAGGAGTAGTACATTAAGTGGTCCAACATATGATTAGGCCAATTCAACACTTATTGAAACCTAAAACAAATTTTATAGATTTTTCTTTTATTTTAATCTTTTACAGTAAATGCAAAATATTTTAATTATATCAATTTCCTTTTACTTGTTACATTGAATTTTTTAAAGAATTTTAATATATAATATATTTTTTGAGAGACCTATAAAGTCATGATTTTAGCAACTTGGATCTTAGGTCAGACATGCACATGACCAAATATGATTAAAGTCTCACTCACTATCATAGTGGTTCAATTCTTGAATCAGGAAATATTTTAAAGTCTTTGGATTTAACTTTTGAATTTTGATAATAATAATAATAGTTCCTAACATTAACTTTCAACATAAAATCATTTTGTTGTTGCTAATGATATGGACTATTGGTTGATTATATTGATCATGACATATCACTTCTCGTTCAAAAACCAATGTCGCATCAATTAAAAATCAATTCAAATGTAAAATACACTCGCTGAAGAGTAACATTGAGCGACTAAAATGACCAGTGAGATATTCTTTGTTGCACTTATAGTAAACTCTTAATTCATCACAATGTCATTTCTTGACAAAATCATACTAAGAAATTTGAGAGATTAATCTCTCAACATTAAACGACTTAGGCAAAAATCTGAATATATAGTGGTGTTCCTATCAATATTTTTGGACTATTTAAGCGATTATTCAAACTTGGGGAACCTTCACAAGAAACCAAACACTAAAAACACGTATTGAGGCATTGATGTGAAAGTACTTTGACTTTTGCTTCTGATTACGATTTGTGACGTGGATAATGCATGTAGTCACTCGTTTATGTTTTTTATAGCAACATCTAATCAAATTGTAGCCGTAGGATTCATTATGGACATGTTGTTGTATTACAAAATTGTGCACTTTGGTTACATGTTATCCATTCTCTATCTGTCGGTAACTCAGATGATATATTATTTATTACTGTAGAACAAAAAAATTCTTATTTTTCTTACCCTATTTATAGTATTTTTAATTCTTAAAAAAACATAAGAAAAAAACTTAGTTTTATAATTTATCCAATCCAATAACAATAAAATTTAGTTATATACTACATCCGTTCCAAAATATAAGAAAAAAATTGTCAACAAAAGTTAATATATTTAGTGTAAAATTTAATTCAAATATATTAATTTTTGTTGATCTATTTTTATTTATATTTTGAGACAGATGGAATATGACGTTTTACCCACAAAAGTCATTTTATCTTACAAGACAACTTGTACTCTATGTATAAATCTAGTTATGTGATTAATTTTAATTGAATGTTAAATAAATTAGTCACAATTCTTAAAAAAAAAACCATAAATATTTTTATCCTAACTCCTCATCAATTGTATTACCCAACAATATCCACATGTAATTGTTTGTCGAAAACGAAATTTTTACTTACAAGATAATTTTTACTCGACATGTGAGCTAGTTTATTAATGTAACTAATTTTTATTAGATGTTAATTAAACAAAATAGTGATAATAGTCAATAATTCTTCAACAAAAAACTATAAAAAAGAATGTTATCTTCTAGCTCCTCATCAATTATATGTTCCAATTTTCCTACCCGCGAGGCCAGTGGCGGAACTAGGATTTTTTTTTCGAGGGGGCCGCTAAAACAGTTATAGTATATAAATTAAATAAAAAATTATATTGTGTATACAAATTTGATTATTAGTAAAATATATTACATATTTTAAAATAATATATACTCTATGCATGCTAAACAGATTTAAAATAATTAATAATTGATTTTAAATAAATACTTCCACAAAGTTGAATGTTAAAAAATAATTGTGTATTTTTTAAAAAAAGAAAATAAAAATAATGCATTTTTTATATTGGTAAATACATATGAAAAATAGATTTTTAAGAATAAATACTCTTTAATTGCTAAAAAAAAGCAAAAAACACCACCGGCAAGAGTTGAACTCAGCTCATCTAAGAACAAGCATGCTACTTTAACCGCTGGGCTAGCCTTGAATATTTTTCAATATATTTACAAACAACTATATATTATTATATGTATTTGAAATTATATAAAATACTAAGGATATCCTCGTAATTTCTAATTTTTCGGGGGTGACCGTGGCCACCACCAGCCACCCCCTTGGTTCAGCCACTGCGCGAGGCCACAATATGACAACTTAATGTGTTGAATAATGGTAATAATGCATACTCAATTATGTAATTTTATACTATTTTATTATGCTTCTTTTTTACAAATATTTTATTATTTTATAGTACTATTTTATTATGCTTTTGAGACTCGTACAACTATCAAAATCATCTTTCTTCTTTTCTTTCTTTTCTTCCTTGGAAACTATAGTCCAAATCTCTTGCTTTCACACTTTTAATTGATTATATATAATCATTAAATATCTATTTAATTATGCGAATATTTTCAAATGGAATGATTGATTCCATAGCATATGTTATATACACTGTATATAAAAGATGAATGACTACATAATGTTTATAATATGTAGATAATCAGTCTTAAAAAAATTTAAACGTCAAAATGTTCTTTTCATTGATACAATTTTTTTAAAAGTTACTTTTTTTTTTTTACGCAATTTTAAAAGTTACTTTTTTTTTTGACGCAATTTTTTTTTTCTTTTAAAAGTTACTTCACATGTGATTTATGACACATATTAACAAAACATTAATTTTTTTATATATAAAAAATTACCCCCACTGCTGAATGAGTCATATTATGCTCAAGAATTCGTACGTCCTTTGGCTAATTATATATAGGAAAATGCTAACTAATGTTCCTGGGGCACTAGTTAAGGTACCAAATATAGTAAATTATTTTTGAAACTTGTGTAATTGACATTTTAAAAAGATAAATAATACGGTTTTCAATACAAAAATTACTTGTTTTAGTATCCTTATGTTACATGTAATTCAATTTCATGGCATGTAATCTAATTTGTCCAGCTAAATATAGAAGATAAGAAAGAATAATGTACTCATTTAAATAAACAATTCAGACCGAAACAAGGATGAAGGTAAGTTATAAGATTAATCATAATTGGAAATTATTTTTCATGGTATTAGTTTATACAAATTGTTTGTAGGGGTGTGCTTATTGGAAAAGGGTTTAATAGTGTAATCTTGGTGTAGGTGTCATGATGCACTATAAATTTACATATGTAAGCACATGATATATTAATTTTTCTCCGAGGAGCACATGAATTAGCATGCAACCTTTCATAGAAGGTGGAGTTACCGAGTTACAATCCTCTCATTATGATGTTGAGTTTGGATGAATCTTAATATTTGGGTTGAAATATTCTTTGTATTCTCATTAATAAAAAAATTGTTTATAAATAAAATAGGATATTTAATACTAATAACTTTAATATTATATTTTTAATGAAATAATTTTAATTTTTTGAAAATGTAATTTGTGTTGTGTATATGATGTATACTCTCAAAAATGTCTCTCCAGAATAAAGGGTTAATGAACACATGTTAGGTGTAATTTGGCTTAATAACTTGTAATTGAAGTAATTCTAGTGTAGGCTTAGTTTAGGCTTTGTTTAGTGCATCCTGTAGACGCGCCCGAGCCTGGGCCAGGCTTGCTAGAGCTAGACGCGCGCGCTCTTGGCCTAGCTTGGTTGTTGCTTGTATGCTAAGCTTGGGCAATCATCCTTTGTACTTAGCCTATAAAAGGCATGCTTGTGAATGAGAATAACATAGAGTATTGCTTACTCAACAATTGGTATCAGTATACCTCTAGTACGATCTCTTAATCTTTGTCTAATAACCGCAGTTAGTTACACAAAGAATGCGTCTTGTTCATTTCTTTCTTCCTTCTTGTTCTTGCTTTGCATGATTCATGGCTGAATCAAGCAATTTCATGCAACCTTCTATCCCTAGGTTTGATGGCCACTACGATCATTGGGCCATGTTGATGGAAAATCTCTTGAGATCCAAGGAGTATTGGTCACTTATTGAGCACGGTGTTACCACTGCACGCGAGGGTGCAACTGCAGAAGAATTGGCCACGGCCAATGAGAGCAAGCTCAAAGATCTCAAAGCCAAAAACTACTTGTTTCAAGCAATTGACAGGACAATTCTTGAAACCATTCTCACAAGAAACACTGCCAAGGAGATTTGGGATTCAATGCGACAAAAATACCAAGGATCAACGAAGGTGAAGCGGGCGCAGCTGCAAGCACTCAAGAAGGATTTTGAGGTTCTGAACATGAAGATCGGTGAATCTGTAGAAGATTACTTTGCAAGAACGTTAGCCATTGCTAACAAGATGAGTGCACATGGAGATACCATTACTCAGAGCACGATAGTTGAGAAAATCTTGCGTTCGTTAACATCAAGATTCAACTATGTGGTATGCTCCATTGAGGAGTCTAATGATGTGACTACCATGACTGTGGATGAGCTTCAGAGTAGCTTGCTTGTGCATGAGCAACGCATGAGGAATCAGAGGGAGGAAGAACAAGTTCTGAAGGTTTCTCATGCTGGTAGAGGTGGTAGAGGTCGTGGTAGCTCTGCAACTACTAGCAGAGGTAGGGGAAGAGGTGGTAGAGGCTCTAGAATGAATAAAGAGAATGTAGAATGCTTCAAATGTCACAAACTAGGGCACTTTCAATCTGAGTGTCCTAGCTGGGAAGAGGATAATGCTAACTATGCACAGTTCGATGAAGAAGAAGAAATTTTGCTAATGGCTCAAGAAGTAAAAGAAGCAGATGAAAGGCAAGAAATCTGGTTCTTGGACTCAGGGTGTAGTAACCATATGATTGGCAACAAAGAATGGTTATTTGACTTTGATGAAAGCTTTAAAGATTCAGTGAGACTTGGTGATGATTCAAAAATGAAAGTTGAAGGTAAGGGAAATCTGAAGCTCTATATTGAAGGTTATGTTCAAGTGTTCACAAGTGTGTACTATCTGCCTGGCCTGAAGAACAATTTCCTGAGCATAGGTCAACTCCAACAAAAGAATCTCACCATAATATTCAAGAATGATACCTGCAAGGTGTTTCATGAAGAGAAAGGGTTAATCATGCATACACATATGTCTCAGAATAGAATGTATATAATCAAAGCACCAGTCATTGTTCCAAAGTGTTTGAAAATCACACATAGTGATGAAGCTCAGCTATGGCATCAAAGATATGGTCACCTTAGTTTCAAAGGAATCAATGTATTAATTCAAAAGGGAATGGTGAAAGGATTACCTAATGTGAAAGAACCTGAAGGAAAATGCACAAACTGCATGAAAGGGAAGCAACCGAGAGAAGTAATTCCAAAGAAGAGCAATTGGAGAGCCAGTGTGAAGCTTGAACTGATACATAGTGACATCTGTGGACCCATCAACCCTGAATCTAATGGCAAGAAGAGGTACTTCATTACTTTCACTGATGATTTAAGTAGAAAGACTTGGATATATTTCTTGAGTGAGAAGTCAGAAGCATTAACTATGTTTCAAAAATTCAAAGAGCTAGTTGAAAATGAATCTCAACACAAAATTCAGTGTTTGAGAAGTGATAGAGGTGGAGAATACACTTCTGCTTCCTTTAATGAATTTTGTGATCTTCATGGCATTAGGAGACAGCTCACAGCAGCTTACACACCACAGCAAAATGGTGTATCTGAGAGGAAGAACAGGACCATATTGAATATGGTTAGGTGCATGTTAAGTGAGAAGAATGTGCCTAAGAAATTTTGGCCAGAAGCAGTCAAGCTAGCAGTACACATTCTCAACAGGTGTCCTACTTTCTCAGTCAAAGATAGCACTCCTGAGGAAGCTTGGAGTGGAAGAAAGCCCTCAGTGAGTCACTTTAGAGTGTTTGGTTCCATTGCCTTTGTTCATACTCCTGATAATCTGAGAAAAAAACTTGATGACAAGAGCTCTGTGTGCATCTATCTGGGCATTAGTGAAGAATCAAAAGCATACAAGCTATATGATCCCATTAAGAAGAAAATTGTTGTCAGCAAAGATGTGAAGTTTGATGAAACTAAGCAGTGGAGTTGGGAAAATAAAAGGATTGAATCTCAAAATGAAGGTGGAAGAATCATAGTAGATACAGATACTTGTTCTACAAGCAAACTTGATGAAGATGAAGTTGAAACAGATGAGGTAGCCTCTCAGAACAATGAGGAAGAAATTATAGAGCAAGTGGTTCCTGACTCTGAAGAAAGTGAGAATGAAAATGAAGAGCTTGGCCTTGGGAAAAGAGTTACAAGAAGACCAAGGCACCTTGATGATTACATAACTGAACAAGAGATGAATTACAATGCTCAAGCATTACATAATTTGGCAATTTTTAGTCCAAGTCAAGATCCCAACACCTATGATGAAGCTGTCAAATTTGATGTGTGGAAGAAAGCTATGGATGCTGAAATATCTACTATAGAAAGCAATGACACCTGGGAATTAACTACATTGCCTGCTGGTGCTAAGAAAATTAGAGTGAAATGGGTCTACAAAACAAAGTACAATGAACAAGGGAAAATTGAAAAGTATAAGGCCAGACTAGTTGCTAAGGGATACTCCCAACAATATGGGATAGACTACAAGAGGTATTTGCTCCAGTTGCTAGGTGGGATACCATTAGAACTATATTGGCTTATGCTGCTATGAAGGGTTGGTATGTGTTTCAGATAGATGTCAAGAGTGCATTTTTGCATGGAGAATTGAATGAAGAAGTATATGTGGATCAACCACTTGGCTACCAAAAGAAGAACAGGGATTTGGTGTACAAGTTAAAAAAATCTCTCTATGGATTGAGACAAGCTCCCAAAGCTTGGTATAGTAAGATAGAAGCTTACTTTAGCAGTGAAGGATTTGAGAAGTGCCCTCATGAACACACCCTATTTGTGAAGCATGATTCTAAGGATAGGGTGATTATTGTCAGTTTGTATGTGGATGATTTGATCTTCACAGGAAATGATCAAAGTTTGTTTGAAGATTTCAAAGCATCTATGAGAAGGAATTTTGCTATGACAGACTTGGGAAGAATGAGATACTTTCTTGGGATAGAAGTAAAACAGGATCACAATGGTATTTTCATTCATCAGCAAAAATATGCTCTTGAGATCATAAAAATGTTTGGTATGGTTGACTGTAATAGTGTGTGTAATCCTATTGTACCTGGAAGCAAGCTACAGAAAGATGAAAATGGTAAAGCTTCTGACTCAACTAACTATAAGCAAATGGTGGGAAGCTTGATGTATTTGCTAGCTACTAGGCCAGATCTTGCTTTTTCTGTGTGTTATGTTGCCAGATATATGGAAAGACCTACAGAAATTCATGTTGCAGCAGTGAAAAGAATCATTAGGTATCTGAAGGGTTCTAGTGATCTTGACTCGTGGTATGAAAGAGGAAAGGGTGATGAGCTTGTTGGTTGGTCAGATTCAGATTATGCTGGTGACTTGGATGATAGGAGAAGCACCTCAGGGTATGTGTTCATGATTGGTACTAAGGTTGTATCCTGGTCTTCAAAGAAACAACCTATAGTTACTCTATCAACCACTGAGCCAGAGTTCATAGCTGCAGCTAGCAGTGCCTGTCAAGGTATTTGGTTGTCCAGGATTTTGGCTCAGATAAGCAAGCAAGAAGAAAAATGCATTACTATTTTTTGTGACAACAGCTCCTCCATCAAACTATCCAATAATCCTGTTATGCATGGGAGGAGCAAGCATATTGATGTTAGGTTTCATTTTCTAATGGATCTAAGCAAGGAAGGTGTTGTTCAGCTGGAGCATTGTTCATCCTTTGAACAAATTGCTGATATTATGACAAAAGCTCTAAGCCTCGAAAGTTTTTGCAGATTTAGAGATAAGCTTGATCTTTGTAAGCTTCATTTAGTAAACTGATGGCTCAGTTTAGGGGAAGATATGTTAGGTGTAATTTGGCTTAATAACTTGTAATTGAAGTAATTCTAGTGTAGGCTTAGTTTAGGCTTTGTTTAGTGCAGCCTGTAGACGCGCCCGAGCCTGGGCCAGGCTTGCTAGAGCTAGACGCGCGCGCTCTTGGCCTAGCTTGGCTGTTGCTTGTATGCTAAGCTTGGGCAATCATCATTTGTACTTAGCCTATAAAAGGCATGCTTGTGAATGAGAATAACATAGAGTATTGCTTACTCAACGACATATATAATTTAGTTGTAAAATAAAATATAATGCACTATTAAAATTAAATAGAAATGTGCTCTTTGAACTTTATCATCAAGTGAGCAAGTCTTTCTCCAAACTATTATTTTTGTAATTAAATGAAAAACACTCTTTAATTAATTAATTAGTTGAAATTCAAATAGCTAAGCCCATTAAATTTATGTCAAACTTACGAAGTTGGATGCCATAATTATAAGTTTCATTGCGGAGTGTAATCTTTATTTTTTTCGCAACTTGTCACTGATATTAGTATTAAATTTGGAAATGAAATTAACTAATTGCCTTAAATGGTTCATTATATTGCAATTGTACTAGACATTGGCTATCTATACAATTGACCGTATTGATGATTATGATGTTTGTACTAAATCTAATTCTTAAGAGGTGACCTGCGTCAAAAAAAAAATTAGATCGAGGTGACTTTGTACGAACATCTCAAAATTTGGCCTGCATGATGTCTAACATTTTAACATGTGTGGTCGAATGTACTCTAATCTTCCAGACATTTTCTTTTAAAGAAACTTGCTATCATGTTCTAGAATCATTTTTTTCTAAAAATAAAAATAAAAATCTGATTTCAAAACCGACTCAATTTCATTGTCTATTTACGGGGTTCTATTTATATTACAGCAAAGTTTTGTAGGAACTAGCTCACTAAAATAATGGACAGAAGAATTGAATCTTAGACTTTTTAAAATACACTTTAAAATTCTAAATCAACACTATTAAACTGTTTTGAACCGGCTAAATTCCAATAAACTAAGGCTCATATTTTCAAATAAGAGAATATTATATGTGCACCTATCTCTAATGAGCATGGAGCCACCGAAATGAGCACGGATGCCAGTCTGTAGCTCCACCGTAGATCATCGACATTGGATAAATAATCATTCGAAAGATATTTGTGGTTGATTCTCTACACATTAGAGAACTCGACCGTATAATTATTCCTCAAATCACACTATATATGCATACATGCACTCACTCATAAAATATATCTTTTCTACCTCAATTTAACACTTTCTCTTATCTCACTTAACTACTAACTTAAACATTGATGTGTTAATATTATTGCATATACTTTCTTTTATTGGTAATTGAAGATCAAATTACATCTAAATACCATAAATTTAATCATCAATCACCTTTCAAATAACATTCTCATATAAACACTCAAGTAGATAAACCAACTCAAAGAGTTATCTTTCAGACATCTTGATGAGTAATTCTCCTAATTCACGTGTTAAACTACCCCACAGATATATTGTTAAAAAGTTTCCAATGGGTTTACTTAATTTTAGCTAATCATATACACTATAAAATTGAATTAAAGCAGTATTATAATGCTTATATTAGTGCATGTTCGCATGATAGGATATATGAGACAAATTATAAGCATTGAAAAATGGCTCAAGAAAGTCTTCCCAATTAGGTATAGCTAATTCGGACGTCTATTGGTCAATGTTTTATTCAATTTTACTTTTATTGAAATTAAGTCTCTCTCCTTTTTTTTTTTGTACGAAATTAAGTTTCTTTAATATGAGCGTTGGTAACAAGAAAATGGACATTCAATAAGAGGATTTTGTTATGGAATATGTCTACTAAATCTTACAGTTTTTTTTTTTACATTTTATGTGCCCCTTTATTTTCACATTTGTGATTTTGGTCTCAATATATATTGTTAAGATTACACTTGAAAATAGCAAGTGATTAGCCATGCATGAAGATTGCTTGCTCAGGAAGTTACAGCTGAAGCTAGTGTGAAGTTAGTAACTACCTATAGCCAAAGTTAGTTAGTTTGTTATAATCAAGTGTAGTAATGTGTATATAGATTCAATGGTCCTTAGGTAGTGTATATAAGGACTATACTCTTGTAATAAGACTCAGTTAGTGCAATCATAATAAAAAAATGCACTCTTTCAATATCAATTTTCTCTCTTTTTCTTCAACTTTAACATGGTATCATTAAGCCTTCCGATCCTTCTCTGATAGCTTCCGCCACCGTAACTGCTTCCTTTATCCGTTATAACAAACTTTTCCGGTGACAATGCCTCCACGTGCAGCACCTATTCCTCCTCAAGATCCTTCCTCCGATCCATCTTCTCCTTACTATGTTCATGCTAGCGATGGTCCTTCATCAGTGAAAGTTACTCCGGTTCTCAATGGCTCCAATTACCATTCATGGTCTCGCATGATGCTTCGTGCTTTGGGAGGTAAACTCAAAATTGAATTCATTGATGGAACCATTCCCGTTGTTGTTGATCATTTTGATCCTTCTTTTCGTTCTTGGAACCGTTGCAATATGCTTGTCCATTCTTGGATTCTTAACTCTGTATCTGAATCCATTGCTCAGTCCTTAGTTTTCATGGAAAATGCTGTTGATGTATGGCTTGATTTGAAAGAACGGTTCTCACAAGGTGATCTTGTTCGTATTGCTGAGTTGCAGCAAGAGATTTATGCACTCAAGCAAGAAAATCGTTCAGTAACTGAATTCTATTCCTCTCTCAAGCTTCTATGGGAAGAGCTTGAAATCTACTTGCCAATCCCTAATTGTACCTGTAGGCATCGTTGTGAGTGTCTTGCAATGAGGACTGCACGTAATAATCACTCTCTTCTTCACACTATTCGTTTTCTGACTGGACTCAATGAGAATTTTGCAGTTGTGAAATCTCAAGTGTTACTCATGGATCCTCTTCCATCTCTTACTAAGGTGTTCTCTCTTGTTCTTCAACATGAAAGACAAGCTGGCTTAACTCCTTCTGACGATTCTTTGATCTCTGCTAATGCTACAAAAGCTAGAGGTTCTTCATCTGGTTCTCACAAGCAATGCACCTTTTGTGGAAGAGACAATCATACAGTTCAAAATTGCTTTAAAAAGCATGGCTTGCCACCACACTTAAGGAATAAACCCTCTGTGAATGCTGCAATTGAAGGGGAGAGTAGTGATGATACAATTGCTGATTCAACAGTGCAGGCTAATCCATCTCCTATGACTCAAGACCAAGCTCTGCAGTTAATCTCTTTACTTCAACATTCATTCCCTGCTGCAGCTTCCACATCTACATCTTCTAATCAGGTTGGCTCTGCTTCATTCATTGGTCTTCCATCAGTGAATCAAGGTAATTGTTGTACTTCCTTTTCAAATTCATGTAGTTTAGGTAAATGGTTAATGGATTCTGGTGCAAGTCACCACATATGCAGTTCAGTTCAATGGTTTCATTCTTATAATGAAATCACTCCTATCACAATTAGATTACCTAATGGTGATTCAGCTATAGCTAAATATTCCGGTTCAATACATTTTTCATCTAGTTTCATTCTAAGTGATGTGCTTTGTGTGCCTAATTTTTCTGTCAACTTGATATCTGTTTCAAAGTTACTTCAAATACCTTCATATATGGTCAGTTTTCATGCCTCTTATTGTTCTATTCAGGATCAAAAGAGCCAGAAGATGATTGGTTTTGCTAAGGTTGTTGATGGATTGTACTACCTACAGCTTTCAGACAAGATAGTGCATGTCTCAGCTATTGAAGGACCTAGATATCACACTCTACCTGCTCAAGCCTTATGGCATTTTAGATTAGGCCACTTAGGATCAAATACATTGTTAGAAATGCATTCTAGATATCCTTACATTTCTGTAGATCATAAAGGAGTATGTGACATTTGTCATTTCTCTAAACATAAGAAAACTCCTTTTCAACACAGTTTTAATAAAGCTCTACATTGTTATGACTTGTTACATATTGATATATGGGGTCCTATCTCTACAAAATCTTTGCATGGTCACTCTTATTTTCTTACTATAGTTGATGACTGCAGTAGATTTACTTGGGTTATTTTGATGAAACACAAATCTGAGGCAAGACAGAAATTAATAGATTTTATAACTTTAGTTAAAACTCAATTTCAAATTGATGTCAAAATCATAAGGTCTGACAATGGACCTGAGTTTATCATGCCTCAATTTTATTCATCAAAAGGTATAATTCACCAAACCAGTTGTGTTGAGACACCTCAACAAAATGGTAGAGTGGAGAGGAAACATCAACACATTTTGAATATAGCAAGAGCACTTTTATTTCAAGCAAAATTGCCTAAACATTTCTGGCCTTATGCAGTGCTACATGCTGTATTCTTAATCAATAGAGCTCCCTCTTCCATTTTGAAAAACAAATGCCCTTATGAAATATTACATGGTGAATTACCTAACTTACAAGACTTAAAAGTTTTTGGTTCTTTGGCTTATGCTTCAACCCTTCAAGCAAATAGAACCAAACTTTCTGATAGAGGTAGAAAGTGTGTTTTCTTGGGATACAAGTCAGGAGTTAAAGGCATAATCCTTTATGATTTACACACTAAGGAAGTGTTTGTATCTAGAAATGTATCACACCATGACCATATCCTGCCATATGAATCCAATTCTTCTAATTCAGATTGGCATTACCACATCAACTTTGAACCTGATACTAGCCATAACCCTCATCCTGACACTACATTGACTGAACACAACCTTAGTTCTAACCATACACCTGACCCTCCACCATCTAATTCAGACAACATTAACCCTACTAACTCACCAAACATTGTTGATCTAGCCACTGACTCACCTACACACAACATTGATTCTCATACTGATACACATTCTCAACCCACTACAAATAGTCAATCTGACACTGACTCTCATCATCAAGATGACAATTCCACTTCCAACACATCTGATTACCCTCTTGATGATCCTCACACATCTTCAATGCCTTCCACTAGGCCAACAAGAGCTAGGCATGCACCTTCCTATCTGTTAGATTATGTATGCAATGCTTCCTCAGCTTTTCCAAATTCATCATCTAAAGGTACATTTTATCCTATTTGTGATTATCACACTTTCAGTAATTTGTCATCTGCACATCATGCATACACCTTGTCCATCACACACCACACAGAGCCTACCTCATATTTAGAAGCTTGTAAATCTGAGAACTGGAGACAGGCTATGAATCTTGAGTTGGATGCATTAACTAAGACTGGGACTTGGAAATTAGTGGATCTACCTCCTAACATCAAGCCTATTGGAAGCAAATGGGTCTATAAGGTCAAGTATAAGTCAGATGGCTCAATAGAGAGATACAAAGCTAGGTTGGTAGCTAAAGGCTATAATCAAATTGAAGGGTTGGACTATTTTGATACTTTCTCACCTGTTGCAAAGCTATCTACTGTGAGAATTCTCTTGGCCTTAGCTTCTATCAATAACTGGCATCTCCACCAGCTTGATGTCAACAATGCCTTCCTTCATGGAGAATTACAAGAGGATGTATACATGGCTATACCTGAAGGTGTGCAAGGCAATAGAGACAGGCAGGTGTGTAAGCTGTTGAAGAGCTTATATGGCTTGAAGCAAGCCAGTCGCAAGTGGTATGAAAAATTGACTTCTTTGCTTATAAGTGAGGGATATGTACAGTCCACTGCAGATTACTCTCTTTTTACTCTAAGCAAAGCAAGTCACTTCACTGCTTTGTTAGTCTATGTAGATGACATCATTCTTGCTGGTACTGACTTACATGAATTCACAAGGATTAAGTCTATCCTAGATTCCAATTTTAGGATTAAGGACCTTGGGAATTTGAAATACTTTCTGGGCCTTGAAGTAGCTCAATCCAAGCAAGGTATAAGCATTTCACAAAGGAAGTACTGTTTGGATTTATTGAATGACTCTGGCCTGTTGGCTTCAAAGCCAGCCATTACTCCTCTAGACTCATCTGTAAAATTACATCAGGATGATGGTGAACTATATAATGATGTTTCATCCTATAGAAGATTGATTGGGAAGCTTCTTTACTTAACAAACACAAGACCAGACATCACCTTAGCAACTCAACAGTTGAGCCAATTCTTACATAAACCCACCATGATTCATTATAAAGCAGCATGTAGGGTTGTAAGGTACTTAAAACAAAGCCCTGGCAAAGGACTGTTTTTTCCTAGAAGCTCAGAAACTCAAATCCTAGGTTATTCAGATGCAGATTGGGCTGGTTGTTTGGATTCTAGAAGGTCTACAAGTGGATACTGCTTCTTCTTAGGCAATTCTCTAGTTTCATGGAAAGCTAAAAAGCAAGTTACAGTCTCAAGGTCCTCATCAGAGGCTGAATACAGAGCTCTGTCAACAGCTACATGTGAATTGATTTGGATATTGCATCTGCTAAAGGACTTAGGAATAACTTGTAACAAGTCTCCTGTGCTGTACTGTGATAGCCAGAGTGCTATTCACATAGCTTCCAATCCAGTTTTCCACGAAAGAACAAAGCATTTAGACATTGACTGTCATCTAGTCAGGGAAAAATTGCAACAAGGACTGCTGAAGCTTCTACCTATTACAACAGATGAACAACTAGCAGATTTCCTCACAAAGGCACTGCCTTCTCCTAAGTTCAACAATTTTATATCCAAGCTGGGAATGTTAGATTTGTACCATCCTCAGCTTGAGTGAGGGTGTTAAGATTACACTTGAAAATAGCAAGTGATTAGCCATGCATGAAGATTGCTTGCTCAGGAAGTTACAGCTGAAGCTAGTGTGAAGTTAGTAACTACCTATAGCCAAAGTTAGTTAGTTTGTTATAATCAAGTGTAGTAATGTGTATATAGATTCAATGGTCCTTAGGTAGTGTATATAAGGACTATACTCTTGTAATAAGACTCAGTTAGTGCAATCATAATAAAAAAATGCACTCTTTCAATATCAATTTTCTCTCTTTTTCTTCAACTTTAACATATATGTTTTGTCATAAAAAATGCGAAATTTTACATAAATTTTTTTTTTTTAATTTCGCCTGTTTTGTATAAAAACTATGCCATTTTTATATGGAGAACATATGTTGAGATTAAATTTATAGTGTATAAATAGAGCTCAAAAATTTGAATCAAAGAAGGGTTTTGGTGAGTTTAATAAAATTGGGAGAAACAAAAGTGAAATTAAATCAATAATATAATGATATATTATTGTTAAAAAAACTCAGGGGGTGACCATGACCTCTGTCGGTCCCTCTACTAGTTTCGTCCCTGAGTCAAATTACTCAAGTATATAAAGTAGCCAGCAAATTGCTCATTTTTTTTTACGTAAGCAAATTGTTCATTTGTTTCTCATAATCTCTCAATCAAAAACCCAAAATTAGAATGGCCAGAACCAAAATGTACGCAACATTATTGTCAACAGTGACAGTACAGAAAGCTTAGTTGTATTTTTTTCTTCTAATGTTAAATGCATTTGATAGATTATTATATTATTATAACTAGTGTAATTGATCCATGCAATTCACGGGTTAATATTCAATATTTGTTTTTTGGATTTAATTTTTTTTTATTCTTATTTTTAATTAATGTATTTTTCGTCAAGTAATCTAATGACTAAATCTTCAACTTCTTAAAGATTTTAAAGGGATTGATCGGGGTGGTGAGTGATCTCTTGCTCTCCGTTCCCAACAAAACATTATTTTTTCTTTCGTCAAAACATTATTTTTCATACGGCTCATCGTGTAAATTACAAAAAAAAAAAAAAAGCAGTCGTATTAATATGAGTGTAAATATAAGTCCAAGTAAAACTTAAAAAAAAAAAAAAAAAGGTATCCTGTACTAATATGTGCGATTGTATAAATATAGGTTCCCATTGAAAGAAAAAAAAAGTCCTCCGCCCTATATTAATAAACCTCGTATTCAAACATCCTTAGAAATATAACTGTAAAAATTATAAAATAAAAAAATAAAAATTGTACATGAGTAAAGATATAGGTCCCGTACAAATCTCACAAAAATTGATCCTCGTATTAGTATATGGGTAGAAATATAAGTTCTTATAAAAATTACATAAATAATAGATCTTATAGTATTATCACGTGGTTTTATTTTTATATTACATAGACATTCAGTTTGATATTTTTATTTTTCCAATTACTTGTAAATTTCTTTTATATTTATTTTATTTAAATTAAATACAAAAATAATAGAAATTTAGGAATTTTAAAGGAACGGTGGAGAGTGATCTCCCACTCCCCATTGCAAACGATATGGTATTTTCTCTCCCATCCCCGTAAAAATAAAAAAATAAAAGGGTCTTGAAATTTTGGCACTTGTATTAATATATGAATATAAATAATTGCCCCATGTAAATTTCAAAAAAAGGCACTCGAATTAATATGATTGTAAATCTATGTCATAGTAAAAATTACAAAAAAATAGGTCTACCATATTAATATGAGTATAAATAATTAAATATAGTTTTTTATAGAAAATAATAAATAAAAAATTGTCGTATTAAATGAGTACAAATATTAGTTGTCATTGAAAATACAAAAAAAAAAAAAAAACTCTCAGCCTCGTATTAAAACAGGGATTTGGATCCTCCTCAAATTTAATCTCTCTCAATAATGACCGTGGCCTCTGTCGGTCCCTTTACTAGCTTTGTCCCTGAGTCAAGTTACTCAAGTATATAAAGTAGCCAGCAAATTGCTCATTTGTTTCTCATAATCTCTCAATCAAAAACCCAAAATTGGAATGACCAAAACCAAAATGCACGCAACATTGTTGTCAACAGTGATGGTAGAGAAAGCTTAGTTTTTTTTTTCTTCTAATCTTAAATGCATTTGATAGATTATTATATTATAATTAAGAGGGTTGCAAATTTAAACCCACTTAAAAACATGTGGGTCTAAATTAGCAAAGTGCACTTTTTTTAATGGACAAAAAATATCCTTGATATTTATTTATTTAACACTAGGAAATGAGGGTTAGTTAGGTAAAATTTATTAAATAATGTGCACCAACTTTGTTAATTTAGAGTTTAGACTCACTTATAAATATGTACAACTTAGGAAAATACATGAAAATCTAGGAAATAAAAAATGGACAACTTAGAAAAACATATACAATCCAAATTGATCTTCTTCTTTTTTAACAAAAACACTATTTTTCTAATTTTATGTAAATCTATGCTATTTTCTAATTTTAACATTGCTATTAATTCTTTTGATAAAAAAAATTAAACTTTACAAAAATTATAACAAAGCAACATGAAAAGAAAATTCTAAATTTTATCTTAATCAAAAATGTATTTTATATCAAAATTAAGTTAAAAAGTTAATTAAAAAAATATAATCAAAATCCACAGGAAAGTCCTTAAGAATACCTGCGGATTTTCCTGAAAATATCAGATCCGCATGAAATTCTTTTTTAGTGTGAAATCCGTAGGAAAATTCTTGGAAATACTTGCAAATTTTCCTAAAAATATCAAATCCGCAGGAAATTACATCTTAGTGTGAAATCCGCAGGAAAATCTATAGTAAAATCTACAGGAATACCTGCAGATTTTTTTCCGCAGCAAAATAGAAAAAATCTAGTAGTGATAGTGAAGATATTAAAGCTATGGTTTTCGTAAATCAATGGCTTTAACTTGAATATCCATGTTTATAAGTTTGAATTATATGTTTTATTAAATTCTTTCTTTTTTGATTTCCTAGATTGTTTATTTAGGTTGCATATATTTATAATTAAGTGGGTCTAAATTAGTAAAATGTGTGCATATCATTTAATAAAATTTACGTAACTAACCCTCAATTTTCTAGTGTAAAATAAATAAATATCAACGATTTTTTGTCCAAAGTGAAAATGTGCACCTTACTAATTTAGACCCACATGTTTTTAAGTGAGTTTAAATTAGCAAACCCCTATAATTAAATAATGTTTAAGTTGTAGTTAATTAAATAATTTAATTTAACTAACTCACTTGGGTTGATCTGGTGATATTGGTTTGGAACCTGAGAGTATGCTCCTCTTAAGGTCTCAGGTTCGATTCTCTCCGGTGCCAATTTGGGAATATTAATTTAGCTTTTTCAAAACAAAAAAAAATTAACTAATATTCTTGTCATTAATTATTTTTCTTGATAAATTATTATTGAAATTTATTATTCATTTTATTTAATATATTAAAATGCAACCTTCACAAAAGTCAAACCAAAAAAGAATGCAAAGATGACACTTTTATTTTATTTTTTTTGAACAAGTCAAAATGGAATATATAAAAATATTAAACAATCTCCCTTGCATAAGATGTGCCAAGGAAGACTATCAACAGTTACAAAGAGTCATATACAGTTACAGAAACAAAATCAAAAACCGATCATACAAGGCTCAAACAGAGCAAAAGACTAGGCCATCAGCTATGGCAATTGGAAGCTAATGTAACACATGTCGGTTTCAACCACCTAAGAGAAATGAGCTTGATGTTGTGCAACAGTTTTTATTGAAATTTACTTTAAAGTCATAAATATATCTCAGAGGCACTAGTTAAACATATAATAAAAATGTAATGTAATTTTTGTATCCAAAATAGCCTATCTTGTATTTTGAAAATAGATTGTCTAGGGGTACTAGTTGGCTTAAGTCACCATGATTAGCGAGAAGTTTGGATATAATCTTTTACAAGCTTCTAATAAGTGCAATAGGTCTAAAATTAAGGAGACGTTGAATGTTAACATGTTTTGCAATGGATAACGAGTGTGACTCTGATATCATTGTTTCGGAAAAATTGGAATTGAAGCAAAATTCACCTAAAAGGCCAATATATTATCATCCTTCACAATATTCCACCACAACTTAAAGAAATTGAAATTAAAGTCATCCGAATTCATATGGATTATTGGGTTCGCTGTTCGCAACTCCAAATGACTTCATTCAAATTAATCTATACGCATTTATTTGATAAAAAAAAAAAAAAAAAAACTCTTAATCCATTTAGGACCCGTTTGATGCGCAGGATAAGAGACAAGATATGATAATTGTATCATATCCTGTCTTAATCCAGTGTTTGATGAATCAACATAATATGATAAGTTAATCCTGCAAATTATTCTATCTTATCTCTTTAGTTAAAATTCTTATCCTGAGTTTTAGGTGGGTTACGAATAGGATAGGATAAGAAAATAATTTACCCATTTATTTGATAAAATATATTTTAAAATAAAAAATGAAAATTAATTAAATATTAATAATAAAATAATTTGACAGTAAATTAAAAATAAAATAAATAATTTTTTAATATATACACGATTTTCTCATAAGGGTAATTTTGTAATTTACATAATTTTAAAAATCAAAATTATACTATAATTAAAATATTTTAAAGTAAAATAATTATTAAAAATTGAAAAATAGAGATATTAATTTAAATTTTATAACAAATTAAATATAATTCTGTTGCAATAGGGATATATTTATTTACCTTATCTAACATATATAATTAAATTATTTATTTGATCATGCTCATATAAAAATTTAATATTTGCTCGTTATTTTATTTAAATTTATATGAAAATATTTGATTGCTTATTTAAATTTTTTATTTATAAAATTCAAAGTGTTACAAAATAATTTTTTTACAATGTTAATTTTGTGATTAAAATATGATATATATGATATATATATATATATATATATATATATATATATATATATATATATATATATATATATATTATCATATTATTATGAGCGAAATATATATTAAAAATATTACACGATAGTTATCATGTTTGTTATCATGTGTGCACCAAACACATGACAGGATAACTGATGATAACTATTATCATGTTTATATAATATCCTATCATTATCCTGTCATATATCCTATCCTGCCACTATCATATCATGCGCATCAAATGGGCCCTTAGATTTACAAAAGTTCTCCTATTCAAACAATTATTAAAAATGATTTTTAGACTCGATCTTTCCGCCGAAAATCACCAACAACTCTTCCTATTGAAATTAACACGAACATGATAAGATGCTTTCCATTGTTCAAATTTGATTCCAAAACTGTTTACTTACTAGCTTCCTCCTATTTTGATCAACTAGGATCACATCGGATAAGGCAAGGTCATCCTACAAATTCAATTCTTCAACTATTGTCTTGTCTTGATTTTCAAGTCCACTATAACAAATACCTCTCTATTCCACCTAGTGAAGTTTTGTTTCATCATTTTTAACTTCTCCCTTTACAACATGTTATTTTCCAACCTTTTACTTGGCATGATGACCCACACAATTCACATCAGTTGACAAAGTCCTAGTGATCGATCTTAAAAAGTTAGAATTTTTGGGCTGAGTTAAGAAATTTATATTAAAATTTATTATAAATTCGTTAAGATGAAAGTATATATTATTCACTTTAACTCAAATTAATTTTATAAGAAAATAAATTACCAATATATGGCATTTGCGTGTGATAGGGGCTGTATTTCTGACTCTGCCCTTCACATTAGTAAATGAACGAGTCAAATGTTAAATACTTTTCTGTAATTTTGAAATTCGTTAAATACTCTATTGTAATTTTGAAATAAGTAAATATCCTTTTGAAATTGTAAAAATCAATCAAATACCCCATCCGTTAGTTTGTTCCATCAAGTGCGATAAACACCACAAGCATTCACATGAATAATACTAGACTTTCATTTAATATAATATAATCGGATCAATTTTGAGATTGAGTAAACCCGTTTACCTTAGGTCCAATCCACATCATAAAGGTCACAAAATTCATTAATTGACCTGGTATCCTCTGTGTCGTCTTGCGTGACATATTTTGTTATCCTAATCATCAAAACTTGACAGTGGAGACTAAAGATGCAAACGGTGAAAACGTGAAGGACTAAAAACATAATAAAAAAATATGGGGATTAAAAGTGGAAACTCAAGTAAAAAAGTAGGACTAAAAATATACCCACATCAAAAATGCCACGTAGATTCATTAATTGACATGTCGTACTATGTGACATTTTCCGTTAGCCTAGTCACCAGAACTTGACGATAGAGACTAAAAATACAAACGGAAAAAATATGGGAAACTAAAAATATAATAAAAACAATATCAAGAATAAAAGTCAAAACTCACGTAAAAATATGTATTAAAAACATATTTAACTCTTGATTTTATTACTAGTATCTATATTATTTAATGTGTAAAAATATATAAGTCAACTAAATTATAAATAGTCAATGTTATTGTCATAATTTTTTATTCAATCAAGAATATCAATATTGTTGGATTAGACACATTTATGTATATTCGAATATAAAATTTTGTGTATAAATTTTAATGGTGTTTGTCATTGTAGAAAAAAATATATAACAAAAATAATATTATGAAAAAAACAAATCATGAAAAAGTAATTAAGAGTAATGCTGTTGCCAGGTCATATTTTAATCTTGCAGACTTTTCCTAGTTTGGTATACATTGAAAAAAGTATATGCTAATCAATAGAAAACTTATAACTCCCACCTAAGTTTACAGATATAGGAGCATGAACTAAGAAGGTATGCTAATTTAAGTTCTTCCCATGCTTCTTTAATTAAACAAGTAATCTATAATTCCCATCTCTACACTTTTAATTTTGTGAATATTCATTCACTTTTTTGCAATTATTACACGTTGTTTTTCACCTATTTATATTTATTTAATCAACCAATACGTATGTGCTAGCCATTGAATATGTTACCCAAAATATTTTGATTGATTAAGTAGATACTGATGGTATGATAGTAGTAGCCCATTATGTATTATGTGTATTGGAATTTATTTATCGTGTATATATAGTCAAAGTTGTAAAATAAGAACAACCCTTGCGAAGTTGCAATGTACGGCCTTTTTTAATTTTCTTTTATAAAATGTACGGTCTTCGTAGTTACTCTGTATATGGTAACATATGAAATATATAATTCCAAATAAAAAATATTTAAATACATACAGACAAATAATAAAAAAATAATTTTTATTTTTGAGTTATATGTGTATGTTAAAATATAGGTTTATCAGGAGACTACTAAAGACACAAAAGGAATTTAATAATAAAATTAATTATTATTTTTGGGGTTATATGTGTATATTTGTTTGGCAAAAATAGTTTATGGCCGATAAGCTAGCTGATAGCTTATGCCTGATGACTGGTAGCTTATAGCTTATGACTGATAAGCTAATTGAAGTATTTGATAAAATTAGCGGTTCAACTAGCTGATAAATGTAAAAAGACACAAAAGGACATTCTTAATTAAAATAGTAATTTTATTTTATTAATTAATATATCTCTTATATTTTATTATTAAATTAATTTGTGTATGCTAAAATTTTAATTTTATTTTAATGTAATATATATTTCACTTCAAAGTATATACGTACATTCTTAATTTATAAATAAAAAATTTATACCAAATTTAGTTAAAATACTTCAAATTACACACAATAATAAAATTAGCAATACTACATAACACGAAACTTACAAAAACAACGTAAAATTAGTGGTTCAACTTAGCTAATAAATGTAAAATTAAATGACATAAAAGGTCATTCTCAATTAATCATAAAAATTATATTTAAGATAATAATTTAAATTTTTAAATATAATATAATTTTTAAATATAAAACATGTATATAAATATATGATATATGTCGCAGCTTATTTGTATGTATACATATACAAAAAAAAAGCTTGCTGTATACATATATGAAACAACATGTACTGTGTATATACATTATTTCATATAAGATATATATCGCTTTCTTTTTTAAATAGAAAACGATGGTTTATATTTAAAGCATATAATTATTTTATTTTAAATTAAAATAAATTATAAGAGTAAAAGTGGGTTTTTGTTAAAATAATAAGGGCAAAAATGGAAGAAAACATGATAAGCCATAAGCTAATAAGCCACTTGAAATAGCTTATGAAAAATAAACTATAAGTCAGTAAAATAAATTATAAGCTCATGATAAAAAAACTGTTACCAAACAGGTCCTTTGGTTTATAAGCTATAAGACACAGGACTGGTCCGAACAATTTAGAGGCCCCGCTCTAATTTTTAAAATTGGCAAATTTATTAGCTCACATTTTTTACTCATAATAATATGATTCTAGTATATTTTTTTTATTTTTTTTAGAATATTCATATTTATATAAAAAAAAAATTGTTTTCAGACTATATATAGAAAAAAATTGTAAAAATACAAACACGGTTTTTGGTTAAATTAAAAAATAAAATAAAAACAATGGCTAAAGCAAATAAAAACTGCTGCAAAAACAAATAAAAACTGCTTCAAAAACAAAATAAAATGGATAAAGAAAGAGTTGAACTGCTCCACTCTAGTTAAAAAACACACACCATTAGCGCTGAACCACTTCATCAATAGTGTAAATATTAACGCCAATATTATATAACTTCTGAAATGTTTTTTTTTTTTGAGGCCCACATAAATTGGAGGCCCAGCTCCATAGAGCTGGATGCACAGCCTCTGAGCCGGACTTGATAAGACATAAACTATAAGCTAATTTTTTATGCTTGCCAAACAGAGCCTTAGTGTGTTAGTGTGTGTTGTTGCCTTTGTTGTCACTATGCTAGAAGGAAACAAAATAAACAAAGGACCGATCATACTCCTTGTTCAAAAGTCTTTCCGTTTCAGCAACATAAGGCAAAGGATTCTTCCTTGCAAATTGCAATTAATGCATCATGTCATAATCTCCAACAACAAAAATTATTAGAGGTTGTTGTTATAATTGATCCCCGAATCAAATTTAATTTGTGGTTAAAACAAAAAATTAATAGAGATTGTTTTAACTCGCACTTTACAATTTCCTGATGAATTAATCAATTGACAAAAATTAAAGACTATTTTTTCTAAAAATAAATTATATTCATGCAACAATTAATTTCACAATTCGTACACAATGCATGTATCAATATTTTATACAATAAAGCTCCAAGCTCAAAATTTGAGACTAATTTAATTGATTCTTATAATTTGGAGACTAACTTCTGAACTTTGTTCTAAGAAAATAGGTGTAGTTAGGGGTGTAAGCGGATCAGAAAAATTCAATTGAACCGATGATCCAAATCAATCCAAACCGAAAAAAAACCGACTTTTTTGGTTCGGATCAAAAACTGAACCGAACCAATTGAAAACCGATGTGGTTTGGTTCGGTTCTCGGTTCCGTTTTCAAATCCATTGGATTGAACCGAACCAAACCGATACCTATAATATAATCAATTTAAACCTATATGTGATTAAATTAGCAACCAAACATCCGCTAATTTAGTTTTGATTTTGAGTTTTCAAGTAATTGTTATGTAAACATAGTGGTAAGTATTGATTTTTAAATTTTTAAAAAAAGAACACAGTTTTTGCTTGTATATGTAGATTTCTTGATCTGGCATGCCCTAAATTTAAGCTTATAACTATATGAATTTAAGTTTTGATCTTTTTAACTATGTGAATATAAATTTTTGTAAATATAAGTTTTTGAAAATTTTATGAGTTTCGAACATGAACTGTGATTCCTTTTTTATTGTGTATGATGATATTTGATTACGTATCGTCGAAAAGATAATAGTAGACAAAAATAATAGTAGGAAAAATATTACAAAAAAAGCATTACAAAACCGATCAAAGTATCCGAACCAAACCAATTAGTTTGGTTCGGTTTTATTTTTTAAAAACAGGATAAACCGATCCAAACCGAATCAATTAAGTACACATTGATTCGAACTTTGGATTCATCAAAAACCAATCAAAACCGGTCCAATTAAACCCCTAGGTGTAGTTGGCAATTTCAATTCCAAAGCAAATAATACAAAATATTGACCCACCAGATCTATTTTTATATCATCAAAAGTGATATACTTTTACTTTGCATTTGCATGAGTAAAATATTTAAGGCTGAAAAGTAAAAGGAGACATAAATCTTGTCTTTATCTGTAAAGGACCAACCCTGTATCAATGCAATGATACATAAATTTAATTTCATGCAAAATTTGTAAGGGAAGCTAGGTGAATTATAAATTAAAAGTTAAACACGTCTTTTATTTTCTATAAAAAGTTTAATACATTAAAGTTTATTATAATTTTATTTCAGTAAATAGACAAAATAATAAATAATTAAAAATTCACAATATACAAAGTAACCGGAAATCAAACTTAATTATGACGTACGTATTAATAATTTTGATATATATATATATATATATATATATATATATATATATTGGAGGTGTCATGATACTAAGTTTGACACTTTGGTGTCATTTGATCCTAATAGTATATATATGGGATATATATATATATATATATATATATATATTGATACTTTTATCTATTAAACTAAGCATATTACAATTTAGTATTTTTGTAAAAGTATAATAACAAAAATATAACGTAAAAATATAGTCCTATGATTGAGGCTGCTATGGGGCCCTTGTGTAAGATCCTTTTGAAAAGTCTTAAAAGTTCAAATAAAAAACGAATGTAGCACGAAGTTAGGCCTCCATACATCATTTTTCAAGATCTTGTAATTGTGTGAAGACGATAAAATTGGAGAATTAGAATTACTAGTCAAAATGACAGTGATGACTATATGCTAAAATTTGATCGGTTGCACTGTTAAAAATCCAAATTCTCCCTCCAAACCCAACTTGGTACGAATTGCAGTAAAAAATTATTTGTTTAAAAATAGACCCCACTTTCATACCCATAGGTCAAGCATAGATATTATTAGGTTGAGCTATTTTTCCATTCAAATGTAAAATTGAAATCTTATAATTTTTTATTAAATTTTAGAGATATTTATCGATTTGTTTGTAGACAACAACAAGTAAACCTTTTTTTAGTAAAAAATAGTTGTTATCCATGAAATGACATAATTTTGCTTTAATTTTTTTCTTCTTTTGATGAAGTTGAATAAAGAGAATGTAATATCCCTTTATGCATATATTAAGAGATTAATTGATATTCACCATTTTGTCAAAAAAATTGATATTCACCATATGCATCTAATGATATTTTACTATTTTTAATATAATTGTTTTAATAACAAATTGATAGAGTAATATTGTAAAAAAAGATAAAAATTGATAGAGTGATAAAATAAGATTAGATCTCATGTAATAATCTTTTTACATTTTTACCCTCTCTTTTTTTTCCCCAATTATATGATAACTTTTCACAAAGGAAATTTTACTAAATTAACCATATACTTTAATTTTAAAGTGACAACTTTTGTGCTAGAATATAATAAGTAGAAAAATAGAATACAAGAAACGGCAACACATTATTGGTAAGGCAACCAAGTTTTAGCAAGTTGAAAACAAAGTTACCATGAAAATTATTGCATGTTAAATGAGGTAAAGAAAAGATCTATATAAAGGACCTAACTTGCTTACATTATAGCATAACAAAATCCCACTACCTCAGTGAGGTTTGAACCATTTAGAGAACAACAAAATGAGGTCTCTAATGGCCTCTGCCACTTTCACTCTTCTAGTTGCATTTGTTTCTCTCACACTACCATCTCAAATTTCAGCAAATAGTTATTTGTATTCTTCACCCCCTCCTCCTAAGGTGTACCCCCCAGTTTCACCACCACATAAAGTGTACCCACCAGTCTCACCACCACATAAAGTGTACCCTCCGGTATCACCACCACCAAAGGTGTACCCTCCGGTTTCACCACCTTACCATTACTCTTCACCACCACCACCGGTGTACTCACCTCCTAAAAAGCCATACCATTACTCTTCACCACCACCACCGGTGTACTCACCTCCTCCTCCTTACCATTATAGTTCACCACCTCCACCACCAAAGAAACCATACTACTACCATTCTCCTCCACCACCGGTGTATTCACCTCCTCCTCCTTATCATTATAGTTCACCTCCTCCACCGCCAAAGAAACCATACAAATATTCTTCTCCTCCACCACCGGTGCATCATGTCTCACCTAAACCCTACTATCACTCTCCACCACCACCAAAGAAACCATATTACTACCATTCCCCACCACCACCGGTGTACTCTCCTCCCCCTCCTTACCACTACAGTTCCCCACCACCACCACCAAAGAAACCATACAAGTATTCTTCCCCTCCTCCACCGGTGCATCATGTCTCACCTAAACCCTACTACCACTCTCCACCGCCACCAAAGAAACCTTACTACTATCATTCTCCACCACCACCAGTGTACTCACCTCCTCCTCCATATCATTACAGTTCACCACCACCACCACCAAAGAAACCTTACTACTACCATTCTCCCCCACCCCCAGTGTACTCACCTCCTCCTCCCTACCACTACAGTTCACCACCCCCACCACCAAAGAAACCATACAAATATTCATCTCCTCCACCACCGGTGCATCATGTCTCTCCTAAACCTTACTACCATTCTCCACCACCACATCATCATGTCCACCCTAAACCTTACTACCATTCTCCACCACCTCCATCTCACCCTTACCCACACCCCCACCCTCTACCACATCCACACCCTCACCCACATCCTTATCCACACCCCCACCCAGTCTACCATTCACCCCCTCCACCAACCAAGAAACCTTACTACTACCATTCTCCACCACCTCCATCTCACCCACATCCCTACCCACACCCCCATCCTCAACCACACCCCCACCCTCACCCACATCCTTATCCACACCCCCACCCAGTCTACCACTCACCACCACCACCACCAAAAACGTCGTACAAATACTCATCTCCTCCACCTCCAGTCCACCACCACTATCCACATCCTCACCCAATTTACCATTCACCCCCTCCTCCCCATAAAAAACCATACAAATATGCATCTCCACCACCACCAACCCACCATGTTCACCCTCACCCAATCTACCACTCACCACCACCACCAAAATACAAATACTCATCTCCACCACCACCAGTTCACCCACCGTACATTCCCCACCCAGTCTATCACTCTCCACCACCTCCCCATAAAAAGCCTACATACAAGTACTCTTCACCTCCTCCACCAGTTCACCCACCTTACATTCCTCATCCAGTGTATCACTCACCTCCACCACCAGTTCACACTTATCCTCCACACATTCCAAGTCCAGTTTACCACCACTCTCCTCCACCAACTCCACACAACAAGCCTTATATCTATGCTTCACCTCCTCCTCCATACCACTCTTAGATAGTGGTTTACCATAGCGCTCTCTATGTAAGCTTTTTCATTCAACCTCATCTACATTATTATTAAATAATTAATTATTTATGCACCTAATGTAATTCATCATTTCCTAAATATATTACAATTACTTTTCAATGTTTGTCATTTTTCATAAGACTACGTATTAATTATTTATTTCTTGCATAGAGAACATAAAATATTTCTGTCTTGTAAGAATTAATGAGACTGGTACTGTAAAGAATAAAATAATTTAAAATATGAATGTAAAATATTCACATTAATAATAATTTTTTTATTCTCTATATTTTTAAGTATATTCCCTAAATCCCATTAGATAAATGACTTAAGAGAAGAAATGAATAATATATATGTTCCAACACTTTAAAATGAGGTTAAATGCTTTTGTCCAAAGTTGACTATTATAGTAACAAGATCAAAATTGTGGTCTACATCAACTTTTCATACGCAAGGATAAAAAAATGCATTAAGATTTAGGAGAGGGGCCATATTATTAATGTCATTGACTGACATAAAAAATAAAAATAGTAATAATAATTGCATGTGTGTGTTTTATGTTTTTGTAGATATATGAATGAGAAGAATATTTTGAAAAATAAAGAAAGCGATGGAAAAGGATGAAGCTCTCTTGATGTGATAATAATACAAGAAAGAGAAGAGAAGAAAAGGAAGCAAAGTTTCCGCGTTTTGTCTTCAAAAAAAGAAGAAAATTGATTTTCTGTTTCTATGATAGGATTGCTTTTGAGTTTATTGTTTAGTTTTAGTATTATTATGAATTATGAATTTGGGTTTTAATATTTAACAGTTGTAAAGCAGCACTGTTCTGCTATTTGTACAATAATCAATGGTACATGCAAAGATGTTGATGTAGTCTTCAGTCTGCTGCTTTTGCAGGGGTTGTAAGACATTATGATATATAATAATATAATATATATAAATTTATAAGTCTTTTACTTGTCGTGGTGTGTATTTAAGAAATTGTTGGAAGGAGGAATTGTTGGAAATGAGTGAATATCTTTCTAAACAGTTTTATATAGATAAATGATATTCTGTTTTGTTAAAATTTAATAATTTAAAACAAATTATAATATTCTGTAAATATCAAAATTTAAGATTTGAACATATAAAAATCTTAAACTATATATTAAAAATACAAAATATATTTTTTTACGATTGGATTAATAAATTCATGAGTTTTATTTTTGTGCAAATAAGGGTCGAAGCAAAAAAACAAATTAAATAATTAAACCAACGTTCCTAACTATGTTCCAGATATATCATAAAAAGGAGTCGCTTAAGTATATTAGGAGTGAATTTTATAATAACAAGATTTCAAGATATTAAAGTAAGGTTAAAATTAATCAACTAGTCGCACTTTTGTTGCATTTCTGATAGATTCACGAGTTTTAATTTATTCATTGATTTATGTGTTTTTATCTCTTTTTTGTTTCTTTCTCTCAAACTAAACATATATTTGAACAGTTTGATTTGGATTGAACATAAAAGATGAACGAGTTGGGATAAAGTTTAGTTTGGGTCACTCGATTGAGCGGATCATCCGAAATCAAGAACACCCCTACAAATAATTATTTTAAAACATTTTTATAGTTTTAAATAAATTATCTAAACATAATGAATCGTTAAGTATTAATATTATGTGATATATCTAAATATAAATTTATCATGTTTGATTCATCTTTTCATCAAAATCATTTTAAAATTAATTCTATCAAATTTAATTTTATTAATTAACCGCATAACAAACATACATATGGACACATAACAAACATACAAATTTAATTTAGTTTTGGTAGCTCATTTGATATTTTCTTGTAGTGCATGTTTTTGAAGTGAATGAATGATTTGATAGACTAATAAGTTGCTATTGATTATTGTACCAAAAAAAAAAGTTGCTATTGATTATATATGGACGAGGGCATTCTAATTTTTCTTAAGTAGTTTTATGGTTAAATCTCTTTAGATGAATATGAGTGGGAGATTTTCAATTTAAACTCAAATTAATATAATATTTATACCAATTAAACTATATTTACATGTATATGAGACATTATAATTAAACATGGTAATTATTTGCAGGCCATTCATAATTTATATCATGAGATGTTCAAATGACTTTATAGCTGGCAGGGAATTAAACTTCCACAAAGGGATAATCACGTTATACAAATCTTGCTTGAGGTTTGACACTTATTTTCTCTAATTCTTTTAAATAATATAGTACAGGTTAGGTTTTATGCTTTCGTTTTTCTCTTATATTTTGAGTGATAATAAATATTAAAAAAAAGTAAAACTTTTACTTGTCGTCCTACTAAAATAATTACTTAATACATTGAATAATATAAAATTTAAATATTCAAAAATCATTCAACGTGAGAAATCGTGGCCCTCATGGCCTCATTAATATGTCTTTTCCATTTATTGAAAACTATTACAAGTTTGTCATTATAAAAATATAAAAAAAACTATTACAAGTTTGTCATTGATGTTTTATAACTTCAATCCTATTAGACTTGGTTAGGTAGTTAGGAGGTGGTTACATAACTACCTTGAGTTAGTTAGTTATGGTTACTTGTGTTACAAGTAATAGATGGGTTAGGAGTTTTCCTTATAAATAAGCGTGTACCACATGCATTGTATACAACTCATTCTCTATTTTTTTCTTATCAATAAAATCTTAACACTTTCCTCCTAGTTTTCTCTCTAGTTCTTACTTGTTATCTTCTTCCTCTTATCTTGGATTACCCTAACAAATTGGTATCCAGAGCCCTTTGGTTCTTAGTGTAGAAAGCACAAAGATTCAGTCTTGTTTGGTGTTTACATTTTCCTTCATTCAGAAACAATGTCAGGGAATGGTTTACCAAACAATCTTCCAATTCTTGAGGGCAAGAATTGGGAAAGATGGAGCAAACAGATGAAGTCTCTCTTTGGTTTTCAAGATACATGGGAAGTGGTGGTTAATGGTGTGCAAGACTTGGTGGGGAATGCCACTGAAGCTCAGAGATCAGCACACAAAGACTTAAAGAAGAAGGATTGCAAGGCAATGTATGCAATTCAAGCTGCAGTAGATTCTGCAAATTTTGACAAGATATCTAGTGCTGAATCCTCTAAGGCAGCCTGGGATATTTTGGTGAAATATTATGAAGGAGGAGAAAAGGTGAAGGGAGTGAAGTTGCAGTCTCTGAGAAGGCAATATGAGCTTCTGCAGATGGATAAGAGTGAATCCATTGGAGCCTATGTGTCGAAGGTTCAAAGCATTGTCCATACAATGAAGAGCTGTGGTGAGGTGATGACAGATAGGATGATTGTAGAGAAGGTAATGAGAACTCTAACTCCAAATTTTGATCATGTCATTGTTGCCATCCAAGAAACTGGGAATGTAGCTACATTACAGTTGGAGGATCTTGTCGGATCTTTAGAAGCACATGAGTTGATGATAAATGAAAGGAAAGGGGTTCAAGAATCTGTACAAGCCTTACAAGTTCAGGCTTACAAGAAAGCTAACAGTCACAAAGAAAAAAAACAAGATAAGGGAAAGAATGGCTCTCAGAAAAAATTTGATGGAAAATCTGAATCCTTCAAGAAAGGAGGAGGAACATCAAATTCAAAGAAAGGGAAAGGCAAGGACAAGAGTCACATTCAGTGCTATAACTGTGAGAAATGGGGACACTATGCTTCAGATTGTTGGTTCAAGAAAGGCAAAGAAAAGGGCCAAGACTCTGATGATGAAGCAAAACTTGTGCAAGAAAAGGTTGAAGACAAAGCTGTGACTTTCATGGCTGCATTATCAGAGGTAGAATCACAAGACAAAGTTGATGCTGAGACTTGGTTCTTAGACACGGGGTGTTCCAATCACATGACTGGTCACAAAAACTGGTTAGTGAAGTTTGATTCTGGAAAGAAAAGTAAAGTGAAGCTGGCCAATAGCAGTTCATTGCAGTCAGAAGGCATTGGTAACATGGTTATCAAGAGAAGCAATGGAAGCTCTGCAGTAATTGAAGATGTGATGTTTGTACCAGGTATGGACTGTAATCTTCTGAGTGTTGGACAGTTAGCAGAAAAAGGTTTTTCAGTTATCATTAAGAATGAGAAATTTGAACTTTATGATCCTGCAAATAACCTAATTCTGAGGACTCCTTTGGCCAAGAATAGAACTTTCAGAACTTTGATTCACACAAACACTGTTCAGTGTATGAAGGTAGTAACAGATGAGAAGTTGAATTGGCTATGGCACCTGAGATTTGGACATTTGAATTTCAAATATCTAAATCAGCTAGGGAGCAAAGGAATGGTACTTGGCCTACCTAAGATTGAAGCTTCAGAAAGAGTATGTGAAGGTTGCTTAGTTGGTAAACAACCTAGAAATGCTTTCAGCAAGAGTTTGCCTATGAGATCATCAAGTGTACTAGGTGTTGTGCATTCTGATGTGTGTGGTCCCTTTGATGTGAATTCACTTGGTGGTAATAGATATTTTGTTACCTTTGTTGATGAGTATAGCAGGAAGATGTGGATATACTTGATTCAAACCAAGGATGCAGTATTTGATGTCTTCAGAAATTTTAAGGCATTAGTTGAAAATCAAAGTGGAAAGAAGATCATAGCTCTCAGAACAGATGGTGGAGGTGAGTATACTTCCAAGAAGTTTGAGTCATTTTGTGTTGAACAAGGTATAGAACATGAAGTCACAGCTCCCTATACACCTCAACACAATGGCTTAGCTGAAAGAAGGAACAGGACTATTCTTGATATGGCAAGGTGTATGGTGAAGCATAGGAACCTGCCTAAAGCTTTCTGGGGTGAAGCAGTTCACACTGCTGTGTATGTGTTGAACAGGTGTCCAACCAAGAAGCTGAAAGACAAAGTACCTGAGGAAGTGTGGAGTGGTAGAAAACCTAGTGTAAGTCACTTCAGGATTTTTGGTGCTTTATGTCACAAGCATGTGCCTGAAGCAAAAAGGAAGAAGCTTGATGACAGAAGTGAAGTCATGATCTTGGTAGGATACCATGTCACAGGTGCTTACAAGCTGTATGATCCTGTCACAAAGAAAATGATCTACAGTAGAGATGTTGTAATTGATGAAGAGAAATCCTGGGATTGGATTGCTGGTTGTAGTTCAAGCAGAGCTCAATTGAATCCAATCATGAATGAAGAAGATAGTGATTCTAGTGATGAGAATGAAGCACCTGCTGCTGTGACTAGAGACAGGCCTGCCAGAACAAGGAACATTCCTGCTAGATTGCAGGATTGTGAAATTGTTAATGATAATGAGGTAAATGCAGATGGTGACTTAGTTCATATTGCATTGATGGCTGGTTCTGAGCCTATCAATTACACAGAAGCCTTGAAACACAAGAAATGGAAGAAAGCTATGGAGGAGGAGTTGGCTTCAATTGAGAGAAATCAAACTTGGGAGTTAGTTAAACTTCCATCAGATAAGAAGGCAATTGAAGTAAAATGGGTGTTCAAGCTGAAGCTAAATCCTGACAATTCTATAGCAAAATATAAGGCAAGGCTGGTGGCAAGAGGTTTTCTGCAGAGGGAAGGAATAGATTACTCAGAAATCTACTCACCTGTGGCAAGAATTGAGACTGTGAGACTTGTCATAGCTGTAGCTAATGCAAGGAAATGGCCTATGTTCCACATGGATGTTAAGTCAGCCTTTCTTAATGGTCCATTAGAAGAACTTGTCTTTGTAACTCAGCCACCTGGATTCATGATTGAAGGGAAGAAAGACATGGTCTACAGATTGAACAAAGCTCTATATGGTTTGAAACAAGCTCCAAGAGCTTGGAATAAAAGGATAGATGGATTTCTTGTGAAACAAGGTTTCAGGAAATGCAAGTCAGAATATGGAGTATATGTGCAGGAAGCAGCTTCAAGCATCATTCTGATATGTTTGTATGTTGATGATCTGCTAGTAACTGGAAGTGTCACAGCTGAGATAGAGAAATTCAAAGAAGTAATGAAAACTGAATTTGAGATGACATATTTGGGAGAAGTGTCTTACTTCTTAGGATTTGAACTTCTGAAGAATGGTAAAGGTCTATTGTTGCATCAGAGAAAATATGCAGGAGAAATTCTAAAGAGGTTCAACATGATTGAGTGTACCTATGCTGCAACTCCTATGGAGGTGAACTTGAAGTTAGAAAAGAATGAGACAGAAGAGATTGTGGATCCTACAATTTTCAAGCAAATTGTTGGATCATTGAGATATCTTTGCAACAGCAGGCCAGATATATGCTTTGCAGTTGGGCTTGTAAGTAGATTCATGGATAAGCCCAGAAGGTCACACATGAATGCAGCTAGAAGAATACTTAGGTATATAGCAGGCACAATGGAGTTTGGAATTCTTTTTCCAAAGTCAGTTCTGAATGAGAAATTTGAGATTGTGTGCTACTCTGATGCTGATTGGTGTGGTGACAAAGTAGATAGAAGGAGTACTACTGGGTATTTCTTCAGATTTATGGAGGCTCCTGTTGCTTGGTGTTCTAAGAAACAACCAGTTGTTGCATTGTCTTCGTGTGAAGCTGAGTACATAGCAGGTGCATATGCAGCATGCCAAGCTTTGTGGATTGTGACTGTGTTGAAGGAGCTAGGAATTGAAGCAGAGAAACCTGTGGTTCTGCAGATTGATAACAAGTCTGCTATAAACTTAGCCAAGAATCCAGTTTTGCATGGTAGAAGCAAACACATAGAGGCTAGGTTTCATTTCTTGAGGGAGCAGGTGAATCAAGGTAGCTTAGATGTCAGGCATTGTGCAACAGATACTCAGGTTGCAGATGCTCTAACTAAGAGTTTGAAAACAGACAGGTTTTTGAAGCTCAGAAGTGAACTTGGTGTGTATCAGGCGCGCGCGCCCAGCATGGCAAGTTCTGAAGCAGTTCTGAAGGACAGACAAGTTTGAAGTTCTGAAGCAGTTCTGAAGCAGTTCTGAAGGACAGACAAGTTTGAAGTTCTGAAGCAGTTCTGAAGGACAGACAAGTTTAAAGTTCTGAAGCAGTTCTGAAGGACAGACAAGTTTGAAGTTCCGAAGCAGTTCTGAAGCAGTTCTGAAGGACAGACAAGTTGCAGTTCTGAAGGATTTCTGAAGGACAGACAAGGTTGCAGTTCTGAAGGATTTCTGAAGGACAGACAAGTTTGCTTAGGCTTGAAGTTAAGGGAGCATGATAATTTATATTTGGACACATATACACACAAAACTAAAAATTTAAAACAAAAATAATATAGTCACATCAATCAATATTATTTGATTCTTTTCTATTTAATTTTTAATTATTTGTGTGAGTGTACCTACCACTTATCTTTATGTTTGTGTCTATATTAGAATTTCTCTTTTTTAATCATTGAGTTGAAATAGTTTTTACTTCCAACCTATCATGTGCATGTAATAGTTTCTCCTGTTTTTAGTCCCTTGATGCAGGTACACTTTTTAGTCCCTTGATGCAGGTACACTTTGTTGTGGAGTGAAAAAGTGTTTTTATTCACGAGAGCATCTCCGATAAAGCTATCAGAGAGTATCATAAATTAATGATCCGTATATATTTTTTTTTTTATCATTGGAGTTCCATGACGTGATATAGAGGGTATCAAAATTAATGATACCAGTATCTTATTTAAGGTACCATATCATCAATTTAATGTTACCTTTTTTGTATAATCCAATTAAATAGAATTTAATAATTTGTTAATAATGTATGATACCTAGAGTAGTATCACCGTTGGAGCAAAACACGTATGAGTTGCATAAATATTATATGGCATTGTAAGGACCATTTTTTAGTAATGTATGATACTCAAAGCGGTATCACCGTTGGAGATGCTCTAAGATCGAGCATCCAAGTCCATTGCATTAATTTTTTTTAGTGCTAGTCCATTACATTAATTTAAATTCTTTAAATGAGTATTGTTTACTCTTTTATTATATTATTATTACATTTTTCAAACAAATCAATCGTATTTTTCAATTTTCAATATCCATACTACTAATCAAAAACTCTAAAATGAATTTTAAGAAATTTATAATATATTCACATCGTAATATTTTATAAATAAATTTCACCTTTTTAAATTCATTATAATTAAGCTGTTATTTCTGTTTGTTCTTATTTTATTTGAGGTCATCTCAAATTATTAAATTGATATTAATTTAGATTTTTAGATTTATATAATATAATTTGAAGAAGAAACAATAGATTAGTTGGAATAAAACTGCAAATCAACTTGGCTTAGGCCTCTAATTTTAAATTGGAGGACCATTTCTCCCCGCTCTAATTTTTAAATTAATTATAAATAAATATGGTGATTAGGTGAAATAGGATCACCTTATCTTATATCACGATGAGGATGAAAATACTCCGCTCTCTCCATTCCATTCCATCTCACATTAAGTGTGATATTTAATGTCATACGTTAACACCTTTAACAATTAAATTTGACAAAAGAATTTATTTGATACTCCCTCCGTCCCAACATATAAGGAAAAATGAGTCAAAAAAATTTGATGTATTTGGTTTAACATTTGGGCCACATACATTCACTTTTGTTGAACAATTTTTGCTTATATTTTGAGACAGAGGGAGTACTTTTAAGCAAATTGAGAAAGTACTTAACTATTTTGAAAAAAAAAATTGAGAACCAATTTAAATGATGATTATAAATTCAAGACCAACAAATTTATAGATAAAGATAAGGGTAGAGAGTTTTAGTTAGTATTTCAATGTTGTGTAAACAATTGTTATGGATCCAGATTTGCTGCTATCAATGATTGACGCAGTATGACGATGTAGTCAATGCCCATTGATTTCATATCAGATAGTTCAAATTTAAAATACAGTTTTGTAAAATAAAACGAACAAAATGATTTTAGCTGTACGTCGATCAGAAATCGGATGGTCAAGATTTGTTACAGCACCCTGCTATAACAGTAGGAAATCTAATTCCCAAGTTTTACTATGTTTTTACTCCCTCCGAGTATAATGGTGTTACATTCTCTATTTCGATACGAGTTTGTCTTGCACTTGAATATGAGTATTTACAAAAAAAAAAAAGTTTATTAAAGTCTACAAGGGTACCATTCCAACATAACCTAAAAAATGAACCTTCCTTCGGGAAAAGTGTTTACTTCCAACCTTTCATGTGGCTTTCAAGCAATAGTTTGTCCTGTTTTTAGTCCCTTGATGCAGGTACACTTTGTTGCACACTTTGTTGCAGGGTGAAATAGTGTTTTCCGTTCTTAAGATTGGTACGTAAGAGCATCAACGTTTATTACATTAATTTAAATTCTTTAAATGAGTCTGGTTTATTTTTTTAATATTATTTTATACTTGTCAAATAACTCAACTATATTTTTAAAATATTCATACAATCAATTAAAAACTCTAAAATAGATCTCACTAAATTTACAATATACTCCCATCGTCATATTTTATAAACAAATTTTATCTTTTTAAATTCATTATATTTAATATATTATTTTTGTTTGTTCTTATTTTATTTGAGGTCATCTCAAATGATTGAATTGATACTAATTTAGGTTTATATAATTTGAAGAAGAAAGAAGTAGTTGAAATAAAACCGTAAATCGACGGTAATAAAAAAATTCTCATCATAAAATGGTTTTAAATTAATTTTAGCATATCTAAAATGTGACATGAAATGACATGTTACCATTTAACATCACACATTAGCGCATGTTTAAGAACTAAATTTGACTATCATAATAAAAAAAACACTAAACTTGACTATACAATTTACTTAATACATTTTTTTTGACTAATTTGATACTACATGTTAAGCAAATTAAGAAGGTACTTAACTGTTTAAAGAAAATTGAGGACCAATTTCAATGATGAGTATAAATTCAAGACCAACAAATTTATAGATAGAGATAAGGGTATAAAGTTTTAGTTGGTATTTCAATGTTTTGCAAATATGAACCTTCCTTCGGAAAAAATGAATCTGCTACAACTACAAGTCTGCAAATATGGGACCCTTTCCACTAAATAAAGATCCAAACATGATATGTGTGATGAAGTGAGTAAAGGAAGGTCCAAGTGTCCTACAGACATGATCAATATGTAGACATGAACAGCTACATCAATGTATGAACAACATATAATTGAAAGTAGAAAATACTTTAACACTTGATGATAAAACTGATTCCTGAACCAGATTCAATTGGTAATGAAAAAAAAAATGATGGCTATGGCTGATTTTGAAAGGTCATATGAAACTAATAAATTAGTTAAGGGGGCAACTTGTAATAACATTTAGTTAAAAGACTAAAATGGAACAAATAAATTAGTTAAAGGATCAATTTGTAACATGAATTATTAGTTAAAGGACCAAAATAAAATTAATAAATTAATTAAGAGACCAAATATCCAATTAAGCCTAATTTTTAATGTTAATATTTAATCATTACTCAAAGTTAATATATAGGCATTAATTTAATTTTAAACACCTCTTCTCAATAGACATTAATTTTTTCAGTGATAATATGTAGTAAGCACCAATAGAGTATACAAAGTTCGAACTCCAATTTTTATATGTAACATGTAATGTCTCAACCAATTGAATTATGCTCACGAGGATCAAGAGTCATGTTTATTGGTGATATAAATTATTATCAGTATACCAATATCTCTCAAAATAACAATCAAATATTTTTTCTACTTTTTTGAAAGAAACAATATTCTAATTGTATTTTTTATTATGAAATACATTAAATATTACATAATTTTTGTAAAAATACCAACATCATACTTCCTCTTTGTTTTTATTTGTTACTTTTAAAATTCAATGCAAATTGTTATTATTTGGTCGATAACAATACTATTAATGTATTTATTACAGAGAGAAAATAGATAAAATTATAATTAAGAATTGTATTTTTTTTTTTTTTTGTAAGATAATTAAGAATAGTATAGAATAAGGACGATAATTCCATAAAAAATTATTAATTTCATTTGGTACGCATAAAAAATAACTTTAAAACAACAAACAAAATATTAAGCTACATCATAAACTCCCTTTTATTTAATTTCATAACATTTAATATAAATTATATTTAATCTACTCTCTCTTTTTTTTTCCTATAATCAATAACCAATAAAAAAATTTCTTACATTTTTTCATTAAACTTACTTAAAAAAAATACAAAAAATCATATTTCAAATTATCACATTATACTTACTTTTCTAATAAGTGTGATTTTTTTTTACTTACAATAGGATGGAGTGAGTACTTTTTTTAAAAGAAAATTGTATCCAAATCCAATGTCAAATCGGAAAGTCACAACAGCTCACCAACTACGTTTCTTTCTTGGAGACCAGTGGTAGATTGACTAGATTCTTTGAAGAACAAGTTGACTTACCGGAAGAGTAGACACTTATGGATAGGAGATAGACTTATATTAATGAGTAATTATTTTTTTTAAGCAATTAATGAGTAATGACTTTATTGTTTCCTTATTTTGTTTCTTTGAGAATAATTAGTGGTATAGTTGAAAAATATTATATTGAAAAATAAGAATGATAATTATTTTATAATAAAGTTTTATTTTTAAAGTGATAATTATTTTGAGATGGAGGAAGTAATTCAAGAAAAAAATTTCTCAATCCAAATAATATGAGGACGTGTTGGATCATCGAGAGATAGATATGAGGACGTGTGTAGTGTAAATGAAGCAACTATTACCACACCACGTAGTGCTTCATCTACCACTATAAACCCTACATCTGAAAAAACATAACAAATTTAGCAAGACTTGGTCAATAATCAATAACCCATTGAGATAGCTAACTTAACAAATTAAACAAGACTTTGGCCCGTAGCCTCTTTCTAATTTGACATGTAATTTCTCCTTGTACCGCTAAACCTGGCAACTACATTTATCGAAAGGAGCACTTTAAATTATGTTCTATCCTTCATTTCCAAGAAATGTCAGCCTTAATTACATTAGGAAAAACTTAACAAATTGAGTAAGACTTGGTCTGTAGTCAATAACCCATTGCGATATCTAGCTTAACAAATTAAGCAAGACTTGATCGTTGTCTCTTTCTAACGTGTCTAATTTCTTATTGCAAACAGATAATTTCTCCTTATACCGCTAAACCTAACAACTTCATTTAACGAAAGGAGCGCATCAAATTATGTACAATCCTTCATTTCTAAGAAATGTTAGTCCGTCCTTTTGATTTAGACATTATGTGTCTTTTAGTAACGCTTTAATTTTGAATCCTTACACATGGATCATCTTCCAATTTCAAATCATCAACAACAGAAGGCTTCAATATGATACAGTATTTTGGAAACGTGTTGCAATTGTTTTTTGGTTTTGTATAGTGCAAAAAGATAGGTGCAGCCAAAAATAATAAAAGTAATTTACAACAACTAAAGATGATGGTTCCCTTTCAAAAAACAACTAAAAATGATTATGATGTTTCTATGATTGTGGGTCTTCCTCCTCGTAAACCATGTGCTCCCACTTGAATCCATGCTCTCGATCAGTTTATCTTTTAAGAAAATAATTGTAATTATTCAAGCCAGTAGGTATCTGTCTCTATATTAAAAAAGAGAAATTGTTATAGGCTTAGCCTAGTTTATTTTAGAGTTTATACAAACGGCTTATACAATATAAATTATGTTTTATGCTATTTTATAAGTTTAAACTAGTGAGAATTAAATTTTTATAAGCTATTTTATCATAAACTACCTTTAAAAACTTATAATAATACATAAAAATTGCATAAGCTGTTTGCATAAGCTCAAAAATAAGTTAGGTCAAACGGGCCATAATATGTGTAGTAAGATTTTTGATTAATTCAAGGGAACCAATTCCACCGTCCACTTGCGGGGGGCGTATTTAAAGTCAGAGTTTTTTTTACTCTGTATGGATTAGCCTACAGAAATTGACACCAGGAGGAATCGAACTTGAAACTTTGAGATGAGCAAACTTCAAGGACCCAAACCAACACCGCTAGGCCTTCCCAAGTGGGATAAATACGACCAAAATACATATATTAATTGATGATCAATATATAATACGACCAAAATAATATAAAATGTAGGGATAAATATGTTTCCGGTTCCTATAAATATTTCAAATTTTATTTTTAGTCCCTATAAAATATTTTTTCTACTTTTAGTCCCTCAAAAGTTTTCAATTAACGCTTTTAGTCTCTAATTTTAAATCAACTCATATATAAACATCATATTTTTGAATGATTTTTTTTTTTATGAATGTTTAAAATATTATAAGAATCTCTCCCAAAATTAAATATAAATGTTTATGCTTTTGGTGTTTAAAAATTCACATTTAATTCATGTTTTGTTAAAAGATTCTAATTTTTTTTTTGAGTGATTGTAAAAATATTCTAGACTTTTCTAAAAAATTTCATTAAAAAATATGGTCTACATAGGAGTTGATTTTAAAGTAGGGACCAAAATTGTTAATTGAAAATTTTAAAGGAACCAAAAGTCTAAGAAAAATTTTAGGAAGACTAAAAACAAAACTTGGGATATTTATAAGCACCAGAAATATATTTATCTCTAAAATGTACTATAATACTTTTGTAGTGTACCAATAATTTTTTTTGGACAAATTGTACTAGTAATATTTATTTTGCATTGTCGTCGTGAGGTTCAAATCCTAGTACATCCATTTATGCATCTTAAAAAGGTGAATTTCTAACCACTTTTGACAACAACAAAAAATTGCGATAAACACTCCTTTTATATATATATGTATATAAATGAATATTTTTCTTGAATGTTATTTAGAAGTATACAAGTGTGCCTATATATAAAAATGGTGACATCGCTTAGGAAAAAAAACCATAAAATTACAAGTGTTTGCTTTCCTAAATATAAATAAATTTGCTCTTTTGAATGTCATCTATACCTTCAGAACAAACACACTCTGCAATTTTAAATCTGTCGATTGATAGTTGTATGTTTGGTATACTATATGCACATGATCACTGCTCTTTGCCTTCTGCACTATTCACTTGAAAAGGTACTACCGAAGATATCTTACGGTAAAATTTACACACTACTACAAGGAGAAAGGATCCTCTCAATTTGAAAAAAAAATTGAGAAAATAAAGTGAGGTTTTAAACCATTGGATTATAAATATAAAGTAATATTTAAATTAAAAAGAAATGAGGAAAAATTGATTGATGGTTGAGATGTGAAAATTGAGAAAAATTAAGGGAAAATAAATTGAGAGGATCAATTCTCCTACTACAAGATATCTCCTAAAAATATTTATACTATTGAAAAATTCTTTCAGGTAGATGGAAGAATATGGGATATTCTAATCATTTAGAGAGGGCGAAGATCAACCATGTGCATAGTATTTACAATAGACATGAAGTCCTTGGTAGGCAGACCCAAACCCGTAGAGCTCACCCGCACCCGAACTCGAGTCAACGGGTGAAAACTCGAGTTGACTGAGTTTGAGTTCAGTTTCGGATGCCACCCGATATTTCGGATGCGGGTTTAGATTCACTTAAACCTGAAACCATACCCGCTTAGACATTAAATTACATAAGTACTCTTGGAAGATCTTATTTTTAATTGTAGTTTAATTTTTTAAAAGTCTTGAAGACTATGTTGTTGTATTTTCAATGTTGCTGTAGACCTTAATTTTAATTTAATTAAGAGACCTTGATGGAATTTCAATGTTTTTGTATTTTTTAAATTTTTTTTCTTTTTTTTGCTACGGGTTTAGGTTTGAATGAAAAAACTCAAACCCAATGGATGTGAGCGTGAGTGTTAATTTATCACCCGAATAAGCTTTGGGTTCGAGTGGCATCCGAAATTTCGGGTGCAGACAAATCCGCACCCGTGGACACCCGTTGCCATCCCTTGGCTTCCGGATGAGAACTAGCTGAAGATTGATGAAACATAGCCCAAATTATGTTTAGAATAATAAGAGGATAATTTGGGAAGCATAGCACAACAGAGGAAGCTAAACTTTACCACTTGATATCTGGCATTTACATTAATTTGTGGATTGGACATAACTCACGATGCTGCAAACGTACAAATTTGTTGTTAAAAATTTAAAATAAACTCTATTGCCTTTGACAGAAAAAGGACAAGAAAATGAAATTATGTATCCACTATAAAACTAATTGTCTAATTCTGCATACAATGAATCTTTTAGGTGTTTCATAACTATGAGACTGCAAAGTTAAAAATAAATCAATCATCACTAGGAGGCATAGCATTTGATGATAGCCAACAAAGCATGCTGTTATTGGCACATCAAGAGAGCCTTTTCATTGATGTATCTTTTGTTCACAACAATTTTACTACACAAACCACGAATATCAATGATTGTTTCACTTGTCATCTTTTCACCCAAACAAATAAAATCAACTATAACAAAAGTTTGCTCGGTTACACTAACTGTAAACTTTATAGTAAGACTGATTTGTAAAACCAAACAACAAATAAAATACCTTCGCGGAATTAATAAGGAAAACAAAATATGTCATTAATAATATACAGTATGAAACATTAATTGTTCAACAGAATAATTACCCTTATAATACACTTCATTGATTTTACGTCAATTGAAAAAACAAATCAATAACTGGAAACATATTCTTCTTTTCAAAACATCTTTACACAGTTATGTTGAACATGATTTTTTGTAGGATATATATATTTAAGTTATATCAACTATAATATTAGTGTGCCTCTTTACATTTTCTTACTCTGTATTGGTCAGCTTTTGTGAAGTCCTTTTTCCCTCAGTGCAAAAGGGAGCATGGAAAAACTCTACAGCTATTTGAATAGCGAAAGACCTCCCCAATCGTCTGAAAATAACTGGAATATAATAGATTGGTCTTGATATGTTAAGCACCATTAGTTTCTGAACTATTCTGCAATTTGCACATTAAAAACTACGATTAGACCGGCGAAGTTTTTATGGACAGAAATCAGCTATGTTAAATAACAAAAGATAGGAACCATTTTAAAAAATATATGTATATATAACAGATAATATAGTTTACCTCCACTTCAAGCAAAAGATTTTCAAGTTCAACTCTTATCTCATCGAAGGATGGACGACTGCTTGGCACAGCTTCCCAGCATCTTTGCATCAAATCTAATAGTTTAGGGTGCCCATGCTTTGGCAGTTCTGGTCGCAGTCCCTGAAAAGATGTACAAATCCACAACTGGGTCGGACACAAAAGTGCAAGCTAATGGTTGAACACTGCAACTTATACAGTCAGGGTAACATTAATACAATGTTGTATTATTAGTATTACTCCCTCCATCCCACAAAATAAGCATAAAAAGTTTGTTCCAAATTATATGCCATTTTACAATACTAACGAATCACTAATGTTGTTTTCTCTATTATATTCCTTACTATTTGTTACATATTATCGCTTTCATTTGTGCCCTTATTTATTATGAGAGAATATTAAAAGTAAGTTAGTGGAATTAAGAGTAATTAAATTAAATTTATAGGAGTATTAAATGAAACTAACTATTTACAATGGGTTTCTTTGGTATTAGTAATTTATGGCACTCGTTAGCAAGACCCTTATGTTATTTATGTTTTGAAACCTTGTTTAGCATTCCAGTGACACAATATTTATGGATTGTATTATTTATTTTTATTTATTATGATTTGAGACTGTTAAACAAGATCATCTCAAAATGGCATTAACAAGCTAGCCAACTCGTAGAAATATTGCAACAAAGAGGGCGTTGATACAGTAGGTAGGGTGTTTGTAAATAAGGTGTGCATTATATTGGATATGGTGTCGTCGTGCAGTTTCACAGAAACAATTTATTGAGTTCTCAATTTATGCTTCAAACCACTGATAAAGAACAAACCTGTCTCACACCCAGAGCAGCTTGTAGTGGAGTCATGGTATCATATGGTACCTGAAATACCAAACGGAAAAAATTATGTATCAGATCAACCAATTGGAAAGGAAGATAATAAGAGAATAAAATATATACTATAATTCCAATTTCGGCTATACCTTTGCTGTCACTAGTTCCCATAGTACTATGGAAAAGCTGAACACATCTGCCTTCTGATCATAAGGTTGGTGATTTATGACCTTGAGAAAAAATGCAATAACAGTAAGATACCCAATGTAAAACACAATAAAATAAAACAAATGTACCATATGGTATAGATATCTAGTAATAACGAGAATATAGAGCATACAAAAGAGAACTATTTCCTTGCATTCTAGCTTAGGTTTTAGGCAGAAAAAGAAATGGAGAGAAAGTAAGTTATTGGTTGTGTCCATTATAATTAAAGGGCAATGGTAACAAGTGCCCTAAGGGCACATGTTAAGGAACTCTGTAGAAATATTGTATTAAATTTGTGCCTTCAATTCCTTAAAAATTTTAAAATTATTTTTTTCAATACAAGATTTCTAATTTTAGATTCCTTAACATGTGTCCTTAGGGTACAACAAGTTAGCAAGACCCATAATTAAAAGCTTAAATTATAAAAGATGACAAATAAAACATCATAATATTCTCCCCGATTGGACAAGTAAGAAATCAACCCAGCTGATACTTCTACTAGCTAGGAATACGATATTTGGTGTGTCAAGGAATGCTAGAGTATCATGTATTATGCTGAAGCTCCTAGTTGTTTCCATATGTAGTTAAGCTTCAAGATGGCCAAAATACTCCTTATTATGAATGGACCAGAACCCTTGGCTTTACAGTATCCATAACTTCAACATGATATTAAAACATGAAAAAGCATAACAGATTTTAATTTCAAATAGTGAACCTCTGGTGCCATCCATCTATACGTTCCAGTTTCTGCAGTCATCACTCCCCCCTGAATTAGGAATCGGGCAACTCCAAAATCTGCCACTTTAACAACCTAATCAGAAACAAAAAAAACAACTTAAAAGATATAGAATTTCATAAAATAACAAATATGCAGCCAATACTTCCTTGAAAAAAAATAAATGCCAGTCATGATATGAAAATTTAAAAATATTCAGCAGCACAGCAGTAATTGAAACTTTTTTCCCAGTGTATTCATACATTGTGTGTATCCATCAGCAAATTGGCTGTCTTCAGATCCCTGTGAATTATGTTGTTTCCATGCAAATACTCCATTCCCTTGCAGACATCAATTGCAAACTTGAGTAATTGAGACAGCTCCAAGACATTATGATTTTTGTGCAAGTAATCATATAGACTTCCCCCAGTCATATACTCTGCAAGAATATACAGAATTGTGAAATATAGTTTGAATACAAATTGTATGGTTTAATTTTTATTTCATATTTCAATTAATCAAGGGATTCTCATTTGTGTGAATAAAATGAGGATTAGATACATTACTCATCTAATATGATATTTCATCAGTTTTTGACATCAGTGTTCAAATTCAAATAAGGTTCATAGAACTTCTCCCATAGTGATTCCCTTGATCATTTTTAACTCCAAAATTTCTGCCTCAACCGTACCAATTAATTGTCTCTCCCAGAATTTGTTATGCTTTTTAACTAGAGTATCTTCACAAAAATATTGTAGAGTAATATAAGAGGCCCTACCAACAAAGTTTTTCATCAATTATCAGTAATTATCATACTACTAGTATTAAAAAGGACCAAGAAAGGTAAGGACATAGATTTTTTTTTAATCTATTCGGTGTATAAGAGGGTTCAATTTCAGACTTCAAACCTCTAGGAGGAGGTCATAATAGTGTTTAGTTACGTAAGGCATCTCTCAATAAAGAACCCAACCCCAACCACTAATTACACATTCAATTGGATATTGTACAACTATATATCAGCATAACCAAATGGATAGATCTAATACCTGTTACTATGCACAAATGTGGACAATTTGTGCATGCACCAATGAAACGAACAACATTTTTATGACGCACCTGTCTGCATTCAGAAATACAAAAGTCAAATTGTCAAAAGATTTTCAGGTTAAGAAAGGTGTATATGGGCACAGTGTAAATGAGAAAGTCAGAAATCTTTACATTTGTATCTTGAAGATGCATAATTAAATCCTTGCAGGACTATAAGTAATGTAAGCAAAAGCATTAAAATTAAAACTAAGTACTTCCGCTGTCTCATATTAGGTGGCTTTTTAAGGTAATGCACACTTCTTAAGAAAATGATTAGTTATGTTGAATTCAACATTAAAACTGTGTATAGTCTAAAGTTAAAAATACCGATATTAATTAGAGTGGTTGAAAGCAGTAGTAGTAGTGGAATAGTTAGATGAACTATTCAATTAAATGAGGCATTGTTGGAAAAGGTTAATAAACACTCTTGATATTCTAAACTGATAATTAGTTTGAGATAGGAAAGTATTGTAAATAAGACACTAATAAGAAGGAGATAGAAGCAGATAGAGGAATTGCAACACAGAAAACATCAACGAGAAACTAAAGTTTCTAATAGATTGACATCCAATCCTTGAAGGATTAACCAAGTGAACTCTTGTAAGGAAGTGGCTAACTGAGCAGTTTATTGGCAGGATTTACACACTTGATAAAAAGTACTACAAGTTACTAGTGTACCAGAAAAGAGCAAGGTCTGTTTTTCATTCCTTGAAAAAATTAAGATTGATAGTTTCGTAGCATGCCAAACCACTTCTTAAGACTTGGTACTTGAGTTGATATTTCAACTCTTTCTTTACTGATTTAAATATGTAGTTGTTGATATCTTGATATTAAGTTAGAATATCTAGAACATAAGAGTATTCCTGAAGAAAAGAGAAAATATTTAAGAGTTTTAAAAAATTAAACTGTACAATAAACATGAACAGATATTTAATAATTTTTCAAAAGAGTAATTTATAAGAAAAACAAATTATGCAATATGCAAGATTGTTGTAGTTCTTAAACCAAGAGCACGAAAATACTGACCTTAAAATTGCTACTTCTTGAGTAAACTCATCCTCTAAGGCATCATTCAGTTGCTCGGATTTCAGAACCTTAACAGCAACATCTTCACCAAGATAAACTCCATGATACCTGTCCGATACATAAAGTGATTAGAAGCACAATAAATATTATGATATAGAGCAGAGTAGAAAGGAAAGTTAAAAAAAATATAGAAAAAATAATGGCAAAACAACCCAACTTACAAATCTCCACAGGATCCAGATGCTATTTTTTCTCCTATCTTTAACGATCTCCTGTCTATTTCCCAGTCTCCAGATTTTCCTTCTGCTGCTAAGGCTTTTGCCACAGCTGAATGAGAATTTGAAGAATGAGACCATGACCCCTAGAGAAAGGAAGAATATTGATTACAATATTACAGGCTTCACTTACATGCTTAGCAAGAGTATTACTGAATCCCAAATATTTGGATAAAATAAAAAAATACCGCTTTAAACTTTGGCTAATGTGTGTTGTGTGATTTTCCTAATTTTTCAATAAAGTAATATACTGTGTAATTTTCCAGTGTTGAAAAAGAGAGGAAACGATAAAGAGAATCGGAAAATCCATTACATCTGCCAATTGATCATTTGAATTTTGAACAAAGCTAGTGATATCTCTAGACTAAATATTATCCCTGATAAACGACAATCTATCACAGTATGTTTAATCCTCCCATGAAATACTGGATTTGAGGCAACAGCAAAGCACATTAATTATTCACAAATGAGTGTTATCTAAGTAGCATCTCCAAATCTAAGATCCTAAAGTAACTATTTATGTTTTATGAACTCGCATGAAGTAACTATTTATGCCATATGAACTCACAAGTAGTTGATGCCATGGCTAAATGTTCTGCTTCTGCACTTGACCTTGCAACGACACTTTGTTTCTTAGCATGATAAAATTTGGGCCCAACCCAAAAGTCAAAGACACGCATATATATATATATATATATATATATATATATATATCGTGTGAGAGTAGTAGTTATAATGAGAGATGAAAAGAATAAACCACAACCATTAGATCTAAATAAATGACTTAGATTAAAAATTCTCTTTTAATTAGTCATGTGCCAAGTTTACTCTTCTCTCTTTCTTAGTAAAATTCCCTTTTCAGTTTTCAACGCCGCACCTTCCATCTTCTTCATCGTTTTACGCAATTAATTCCAAACACCACGACCCTTAATCACGTTGTTGCCGGATTAAGCTTGAACGCACATATGTTTTCTTCTTCCATTTTCATACTTTGATTTAAATGTTGTTTGGGTCATTTTCTTTTATTTGTCAAAATTAAACAATTTTGGTTTGTAGCCCATATTCTTTGGAGGTTTCTTTTGCCAATAATCGGTTATCTTCCTTAGATTTGAATGTCAATGACATATAGGTACTAAACGTGAATACACGTGTTTGATTATTAGGTTTTGATTTTTGTTGTTCTTACAAATACAACAATCCAACGAGAACGAGGGGTGGTGGATATGCAAAGTAAAATGTATAATTTTTCCTTCAACAAAGAAACAAGGAGTGGTGGAAATGCAGAAAACTGTGGTGTTAGTGGAGGAGCGAAAAAGGATGACCAAGAGTAAAGGAAAGAGGCCGTGACTCATTAAAACAGAGTTTTTAATCTGAGCCATTTATTTAGATCTAATGGTTGTGGTTTATTCCTCTCATCTCTCACTATAACTACTCATCTCACTTGAAACATCCCCTATATATATAGGATTATAATTTATTTTTTTAAAATACAAATATTATTGTAACCCTATTACTATATTTACATGATACTTGTCAAATACAGTTTGTGACATTACTAAGACTATTTTGGGACATGGATATCAATAGTAATATTAATTATTTGTAACAAAGTCCTATGTGGTTTGACAAGTTGTGCTACTCCTTATGTTGTGTTTTATTTATTTATTTTGACGCAAGTTGTGTTTTATTTTTGGGAATTGAACACTAGTACCATTTTTACCAGTGGGGTTATTTGGCAGCTTTGGATTAGATCATTGAGGGTTTCATCAGCTTCTCTTGACAGCTGTCCACCTTATAGGCTTTGGTGGCAGGAAGGAGTGTAAGATCTTTCAGCAATGCTTCTGCAGGTTCCTATTCTGCATAAGCCATGGGAAACTGCAATACTACTTTTAAAAGCTATAATTTTAACTGCTTTCCAGGATTTGTTAAGTTTGTTATAAGTGATCTATTTCATTATATCCAGTTTTAAAATCCCAAATACTTTTCCTCCCCTAGGATCCTATAGTCATGAGCCATGTCCAAGGAAATTGTAAAGTTGTTAATTTTTAAAAGTTCATAATAGGAAATACAAGCAAATGAGCATCAAGAATCATTAATTTATCCATTCTTGACGAAGATATAATTCAACATCTCAAACAAAACAGACATAAGATTTTGTATATACAAAGTCAAGGAGACAAAATGCACCTCACTCCTTGCTACAGCTTTTTCCATAGCAGCATACAAACCATCGGTTTCCTGAACACAAGATTGCAAAGTCAGCAACAATGGGACTCAGCACAGATCCTTGACACAAGAAACACAATAACAATTCTCCCTCGTAGCCTACAAGCTTATGCCCTGGTTTCGACTAATTCACTTTTTAATCCAAATTTAAAAGTCTGATAAAATTATTATTTTTAAGTAATAATGATCCAGATATACTTTAGTGAGTATAAATCCTTGTGTTCGCACCTAATCTATCTTCTTCAAAGCTTTAGATGTCAGTAGCAGAGTTGAACATTTTAACCACCAAGTACAAAATTGTATAATGACTTGAAGAGTTATCAAATGCATGCAACAACACAAACATCGATGTAAAATTTAAATTAATGAACAATGACTGGTTTCAAAGATACAACTTTGCAGAGGTCTTCAAGGGGAAACAAATAGCATCAAATTCATTGCAGTTAGAAGCATACCTCTAGTGGCCATCCATCTACCACAAAAACATCGAGGGAGTAGCCATCAGTTGTGGAAAATACATGTGCTTCCCGGATGTTAAGCCCAATATCAGACAGCAAAGCGGACAGCTAAAGAAAATAATATTCATAAAAAATAAAACAAAAAAATCATGATATTCATCAATATATTTTAAGGCATTAACAAACTAGAACCTCATACTTCATCATAGTAACAAAATGGAGCTAAGTTTGCACAAAGGAAAGCCGGAACATCCACCCCATGATCTTTTCTATCTAATGCGTATGGATTATGTAGGAATCATAATGTGTTAAATTACAAGAATATGCAATAATTCAAATCAATCGTCACTATCAAGAAAACAATGGTGCGGAAAGTCTATGTATTAAAACTTTGTTATTCAATATTCCATGTAAGCGTTTAAAAAGTGTCTATTAGCTTCATTTATCTTTGCTTTGTATAACAGTATACTCCAAAACTTCTCCATAAATCTCTAGTAAATACCTTCAATTTTGAGGTAAGTGTCATTTAATTATACAAATTTTGCATACATGTCAAATCAATAAAAAATGGAAAATAAACCCATATCTTTTATGCAATGTAGATGAAAAATCTAGCTCATTTACATTTTCGAGTTTCAAATTTAACTGAAAAAATATGCAAATTTTAGTTATAAAAAGATAATATAAACTTTCAAACATACCTGACTTAAAAGCTTTGGTTTGTCAACAGCGGAAAATATTATTTCATGAACTGGGACACTTGAATGTTCATGCCTGCATTTTAAGTTTAACTTATTTTCCACAAGAAAAGATATTGAATCATGTCGGCAACATTTCACCCACAAGTAATACTTTAATTTGCAGCATAGAGAGATCACATAGTTAAAGACTTAAGGTCAAAAGGTCAAATTTCTCCAACACTGTGGAAGAAGGTTAAATTAAATCTATCAGTCATAATGAATAAATCCATGAATATGGAAGTTTGGCGGCAACACAATTTGTGGATTCAGTCATTACTAAATGTGCTGCATGTGTCAATATTACTACTTTTGGATTCTAAGCGATAATATCAAAACTGTTGCTCAAATTCACAATCCTATTTTACATTCTAGAACTAAATACATGGAGCTGGTTAATTTTTTTTGTTAGAGATAAGTATGGGCCTAACTCATCCCTACAAAACCGGCTTGTAAGGTGAGGATTGTCACTTGCTTATAAAGACATATTCAGGCCATCACATATCCGATGTGGGACTTTTTAACACACCCCCCCACGTCCAGAACTGAACAAGATGGAACGTGGACTTAATAATAACGGGTGGCCAAAATAACGAGTAGTCCTATAGATCTTATAGAGAGGCTCTGATACCATATTAGAAATAAGTATGGGCCTAACTCGTCCCTACAAAACCGGCTTATAAGGTGAGGATTGTCACTTGCTTATAAAGACATATTCAGGCCATCACATATCCGATGTGGGACTTTTTAACAACTACTTTGCATTGGCACATGCACCTTGAATTAAAGGCAATGTTAGGGTGAATATTATTCTGTTGTATTGTTGCTTCTATTGCATTAGCATAGCACATAGCTAGGTTCTTCTATGATCGGTTCTCGTAGCTTCTATTTCTAGTAACTTGTGTTGGCTTCTGTTAAGGTAGCTTCCATTCAAATAGACTCAGTTAGTAACTAACTGAAAATTATGGTTAGTTAGCCTTAATTGGTTATTTTATTCCCTTCGACTTTTAAATACAGAGGACCAGCTTATGTATCATTTCAAGCTTTAAGAAATATTTTTTTTAGAAAGTTCACTTCTCTCAATTTTTTTGGTCTTTCTCTCGTTTTCTCACCTAGCACGGATTCTTAGAATTCTAGTATATTTTTATCTTGGTCAATAGGTATAGAAATATTTGACACACATAAATCTGGCAACAGGTATAGAACTAAATTCCTGCAGCCATATTGGGTTCTGATGAATGTAACAAGATAACCATTTCAAAAATTGAAAGATAAATTAAGAATCACGATCACAATTTTATTAAATTGGTACCTCTGAGAAAAGCTGTCAGTTACAATTTTTTCCTGTGTCTCCTTGGAGTTCTTCATAACATCCAAATTTAGGTCCTCAAGCTTCGAGCAAGACTCAAACTCAATTGCCAGATCTCTTGTCCTACAGATAGAAATTACATATATTATAGATTATAAACAGATAAAATTTATATTTTCATCAACAGTTTCGTGAATGTGTGTGCATGTATATACACATACTTATTATTATTCTTCACATTTCACTGAATACCTCTTAAGAGATGCTATTACTCCCCCATTTGCTGCATGAGAAGATGCCTCGGCCTCAGGGCTAGTATGAGAACTTCCAATTTGTTGATCTTCACCATCCGTCCTAGTAGAAATATTCTGCCAAGCAAATTGGTAGAGGTGAATAAATAAAATTCAATACAGACCTATGTATGTCTAACATACGTACGACACATGTCTATATTCAATCACTTTCGTTTTCGCAAAGTATCAACAGTGTCTACGCGTCAGTATTGTGCCGGTGTATCTCTGTCAGTGCGTCATAGGTACATTACACACATTAATAGTAGTAAAAAAAAAATTATCATGATGAGCTACTATATATATTGCACTTGTAAACCAACTTTCTAATTTTAGAACTCATTCAAAATTTGAAACCAAATTAAATAAAAGGTAACAATACCTCTAAGAGGCGAATATGGTAAACTGGACGCTTATCCGGATCTCTTGCCAAATCAAGAAGACTTCTATGAAGTAAAACATCTTCAGCTCTATCAACATTAACATCAAGTCCATAACTGAAACAACAGCAATACATTGTTTAACAAAATGCACACCACATCACTTCAATTATTTACTCCTCTTAATACTGACCAAATCGAAACGATTACGAATGCATTCAAAATTTAAAATAGTAACTAACAATCAAAAAACAGTTCAAATTCAAAACAACAACGAAATTATGAAATTGATAACGGAGAACAGTAACGATCGAATTGATGATGAATGAACCTTGGAGGCAAACGATTGAAATGAGCTTCAATTTGTTCACGGAAATCTGGATTTGATACGGCTTGATCGTGACCGGTTTCAACCAAACGGTTATAAACGTCGGTTCGTATATCGTAGTTGTTATAACCGCCGAATGAACGCGGTGGCGATGAACTCTCTCCGACGCCTTCAAGTAAATCCATGAATGTTTTGTATTCTATGTTGAAGATTGATGCATGATGGTGAAGAAATAGAAAGCGGTTTGAATTTGAGAGAAATTGTTTGAGAAATGAGAAATAGAAAGAGGATCTTTGACTCTGGTTAGAGTTGGAGTGAAAAAGAAGAAGGGTAGTTTCGTCAACTCAAAGAGTCTGCCGCTTAATTAAGGGGCAGGATATTGTGATGTTGCTCTGAGGGTAATTATTTCCGCCTTAATTGGACGTAATTAGGTCATTATAATAAATAATAAATTAATTTTTAAAGTATTTTATTTGCATTTTTTTCTAAGACTTTTTAAGAAATTCTTTATGTGTTTTTTTTTTCGACAAACTTATATGCTTATGTTTTACGTATTCATATTTTAAATTCTTTCGCATTTCAATCTAAATATTGTTATCTTCATTCGATAACCGTGTATCTTATCCAAAAGTATTAAATATACAATTACACATTATAATTAATACTATTTTATGTGTGACAGAAAAATATAACCTACTGGTTCACGACATTGAAGAAGCGGTCGAAGCGGAGGCTAGGGTATTATCAAAGATATCAAGAATTTGGATCAGTTTCAGGTAGATGTGATTATCATCGAGACGAACAACAGCACGGTGGCTAAAGCGATTCAAGACAGACAGTACCCTAGATTGTATTGGGGTCAGATAGCTAAATCAATTAGAGATTTGTTAGATTCTCACCCCCACTACTCTATTACCCGGGTGAGGAGAAATTGTAATAACGTAGTTCACGAGAGCGCTGAGCCACTGTAGAGCCCAATCAATAACAATTTTTTTGTTTCAAAAAAAAAAAAAAAAAATATATATATATATATATATATATATATATATATATATATAACATAATTTATTCAAATAGATATGCCATATACCAATAAATAATTAACTAATTCAATATTATTTATATACACACACATACAAAACATGAAAATGGTTTTTATTTCTAATGCATATATAGTAGTGTTGAAGGTTAATGTTGCCACCATCATTTTATTATTTATTGATCCAACTCTATTGCTTATTTTTGCAAAGATGTGTCATGAGAAGACCAAGAACTTTCATGTGCTTGTTGAAAAGAGAGAATGACACTAGATGATGTGTCATGTTTGCTGCATCTTCTCATCAAATGACGTCTTTTGGGTACCCCAATATTATGACTAGTTCTGAAGTCGTTGACCTAATGTTGGAGTTCATTAAAGCAAATCACAAGGACGTTCACCGAAAAGTCACAATTTGAAGAGCTTCATGTACGGTTTACATACCTGAAGACCCTATTTCGAAGACATTTCTATAGTGTGTGTACTTGGTTGGAGCTATGTCACAGTCGCATCAGTGACCAATCAAAATTGAACAATGTGAAAGACTATTTGACTATCAACAAGGCGCAAAATTTTGACCATAAACAGAGTTCATATTGTAAAATGTGAACACCGTTTGTATGATACATTATGAACGATATCTTTTCCTTTAAATTTACCACTTTTAAAACGCTACTTACAATGTAAGCAGGTAAAATTAGAAATACAGGAGACACGCAAGAAAGATGGGGTGCGAAAAGAATCTGTTACTTTATTATTTTTGTTCCTTTTTTACTTAATTTATATATGGGCTTAATACAAAAAATAAAATAAAACATACATGGGCTACATTTGGGAAATGACCTACCCTTGTGGACCAAGAAAATAGTGCCTCAGTTATTTATTGAAAAAATGCTAAATAGTGTACCGAGTGAACTAGTTGAGTAAGTTTTTATGGATTTTCTTTTTTTGGAAATTGTGCATTCAATACTTTAAAAGTATAAAAAGTTCATTTATCTCTATTACTTTTGTTTTTTATTTCCATTTTTAGCATACTTAACAAGTGCACCAAATGCACTATTTAGCATGAACTTATTTATTTATTTAAGAAGACTATTGGTAATGTTTAAGTTTTGTTTAATACATCAGCCACTCGATATTCATCCAATTAATGGTCAACAGTGGTGCAGTAATAGTGAGGAACCAAATTCCTAATGATACCAACTATTACGCTTGTTCTTAAATATAAGATTTTTGTGAGATTTTTTTTTATCTATTTAGATTGATTTTTTTTTTTTTGAATTTATGTGAAACAACTTATGTAAATAAATAAGTTTTTTAAGGTAGTTTATATATAAAAAAATTATAAAGACACAACATTTGTTTGTGAAAACTTATAAATTTGCTTGAAAGTTTATTTACATGCATAAGCTATTTTCGTAAGTTCAAAAATAAGTCTAATTCAAATAGACTCTTTATCTCTTATAAGATCCTTTCAAATTTTCAAAAATATTAATTATTTCTTTATCAATATACTGCTAATTATAGTGCATCTTTTTATACGATATATAATAAATATTCTAAAGAAAACATTAACTCATTATCTCTTTTAAAAAATATTGGAAATTGTAAAAGTAATATTAATTGTCAACAAATTTAACACCACAATAAACTTTCTTACTTTCTATAATTTTCTTAGAAAAGTCTCATAGTTAGAGACGAATGTAGTAATAATTAAGATTATTGGTGCTACCAATTATTTTGTTATCTTTTTCAAAAAAAAATTATTTTGTTATCTAACATTAACAAAAATTGCATGCATGCAATGTCCTTGTTTATTGTTGTTACGTACCAATTATTTAGTTATAAAAAAATTAAATTAAATTGCATGCATGTGAATAATGTGATGTCCTGGTTTATAAATGAAGAGAAGTAAAAAATTATTATTTGTTTCTTTTAATGACTGAAAGGGTAATTTTGAAAAGATAATGCATATTATTGACAAATTTTATACTAAAACTATTTTCCTTAATTATTGTTCTTTTGTGAAAAAGGTCTTATATATTGGAAATGAGGGAGTATTAAGATATATATATATATATATATATATATATATATATATATATATATAGATTGACTTATATATACAATTTTATCCTTAATTCATGAAACATTCATCTAATGCATATGTTTTTGCTTTTTTAAAACAATCAAAATTTTGGAACAAAACTAAAATGTTATAAGTAAAAGGACCAAAGACGAAGGCCGGAGTAGTTGTTTTCTACCTTTTATCGGTTAGTATAATTGATTTTGACTATGATTAAAAAAAATTCCATTCAAGTTTTTATCTCAATGACAGTCCAATTTTGGAACCATTGATATATAAATTTTAAATATTTTTTGTCATAATAATATATTTATTTTATCAACAATAAATTAATTTAAGTGATAAGAGTTTTTGGTCCTTTAAATAGATAACCAAGAGTTTGATCGCTAACACGTGCTTGTAGAAAAAACTTGTTAAACGACAGTGAAAATTTTATATTTTTAATAGAAAGAAAAAAAAAATATTTTATTATTTGTGATTAACTGATTATGTATGTATTTATGTGTACGTACAGAAAAAAAAAAATGTTTACAAACGGTATTATGTATCACAAGACTCACATTATTCAATATTCAAGTGTGTTGTGCTTGAATGTTATTAGCCTTGGCCATTTGTTTTGGTGGGTGAGACTGAGGTGCTGTGTAGAGTCTTAGTGTGTTGCGCTTGAATTTTTGCCTTTGCTTTTTATCTGTAAAAAGAAAAACAATTTTTTGCTTTTCCAAAAAAATTAAAAATTATTCCATATTGCAAAATTATATAAAATGTAATGCATTATTGGCACATTGCTCACTGGTGAGATTGATTGTGATTTGTGGTGATAAAGGCCTTACTTGTTGCTCATAAGGACAAGCCAGCCATCATCCATTTTTTTCTTTGACAAGTCAGTCATCATCGACTAAAATATATATATTAGTAGTAATTACTATGTAGGTATTCAATCTTGAATATTTGACAACTATAAGGGTGCGTTTGTTTTAGCTTTAAAAAAAATAGATTTATCTTTGTACTTTTGAAAATATATTTTATAAAATTATTTTTCAAAATATTATAAGTATTTTTATATTTATTTTTTTTTAAATTCAAACACTAATTTTGACATTATATAACATAAATGTACATTATTGAAGATCAAAACATAGTCAAAATCTCAATTTTTACAAAAAGTTGTATTTTAAAAAAAGTGATTTTTTTGAAATTTTGATATCTAAATTTTTTTTCAATAAAATGATGAAATACTTAAAATGACATTTTAAGAATAACTATTCAAACCAAATTTTCATTTAAAGCTTTTATAAAAAGTTTATTTGTAAAAAAAATTTTTGCAAATTTTTTTTACACTATAAGAATCTATTTTAAAAAATCTATAACAAACGCACCCTAAGTCTATAACACATTTCCGTCAAAAAAAAAAAAGTCTATAACACATGCATCATATATACCAAAGTAATTGTTCATGCATGTAATATAATGAAATCGTCAAAAAAACTCACTCGTTTTAACAGAGTCTTGTTTATAATTGGTTGAAATATGTGATTTATCTACCACTAATTATGATCAATGTGAGCTAGGATAAAAGTATTTATATGTTTCGATACGCTCTCTAGGTCATAAATTCAACCACAAATTACATCGTAAGCAAATAACAAAAAAAAAAATACATGTATTTATTAAGAAGTCTCACATCGATTGCAAGATGATCTGAATATGTATTTATAAGTTAGAATTAATCGTCACCTTACAAGTAGGTTTAAGTCAGTTTTATAAGGATGGGTTAAATCTAATACTTAATTAAAGTCTCACATTAATTACGAGATGATCTGAATATGTATTTATAATTTGAATTGGTAAGACAACAAAAATATAAATAAAAGTAAAAAATTTAAGTTGAATTTTTTTTGTTTTTAAGGTTCAAGACATTAAATATATGACTTTCATAATCTTTTTTTAAGTTTCAAGACATTAATGGATAAAAAATACCTCCGATTAAAATTAATTTTCTAATAGCATATGAATAAATGTACAAACTTTGTAATAAAATAAATTTCCTAATGCCACATAAAAAAATGTAAAAACTTTATAATAATGTAGTGAAAAACTTTATAATAATGTAGTGAAATATAGTGAATAGGTTGAAAAATATTTAATTTCCTATGACAAGAATGTATAGAGATTTGTATTTAAATTTGTTGATGCGTATAAATTAACGGATGAAACAGCCATCCCAGTGGCAGCAAACTTGCGCCTATTAACTAATAACTAGAGGTCTAGGGTTTGAATCCCCCTAGCCCCAGACCTTTTATTTTATCCAATTTTTTTAAATTAAGTTTGTATTTAAATGTATTGATGTGCATAAATTAATGGATGAAACAACCATCCCAGTGGCAGCAAACATGTGCCTATTAACTACTAACTTGAGGTCTGGGGTTCGAATCCCCCTCGCTCCAGACCTTTTATTTTATCCAATTTTTTTAAATCAAGTTTGTATTTAAATTTATTGATGGATGAAACAGCCACCCCAATTTGATATTACATCTTGCGTGTAAATTTTGCATGGAAACTACATGAGCATGATCTCATCCAAATATTTCAAGTAGTGTTTGTAATCATAGCACATTTGCAAATGTTGGCTAGTTTAATAGTGGTTCACATAGAAGTTTGAGATGAGCTACTTTCACTCTTTTTTTTTTTTATGGCTATACTGTTTCACCCATTGCTTTTTGTCTTCCCAATATCAAGTATAGATTTAAAAAATGGAAATAGAGTGATTCCTAATAGTGGTGAGTTTTGTGTGTCAAGTAACATTGACCAATTTAAAACTCTCTATGTACTTGATTGGATGATGTAGTGATAAATAAATTTTCCAATGACATATGAAAAAATGTACAAACTTTATAATAAAATAAATTTACTAGGAACCTATAAAATAATGTACACATTTTATAATAATGTAGTGAAAAATAGTGAATAGGTTGAAAAATATTTAATTTCCTATGAAAAGAATGTATAGAGTGCTCAAAATAAATTTAGCATTCTACTTATAAATACATAAAAAAATTAGACATAGACAAAATAATAGGAATCTAGGTGATTTCATCTAAATACTTGGCATAGTTGCTAAAATGATGACACATAGAAGTTTGTAAATGAATTACTTGCAAATATTGGCTAGCTTAACAATTGTGAGTTTTGTGTATTAAATAACATTTGCCAATTTAAAACTATCTATATACTTGATTATATTATGTATTAATAATTATTAGATTTCATATACATTTTAAGTCCTATTTATTTCAAGGTATTATTTGCTTTCAATTTATTTAAATTCTATAAAACAAATGTTGATATTGATACATGTCAATTGTTTGACGTGTGGATCTTAAGGGTATCATGAAAATGATATCACCCAAATGTTGTGAACAATGGTAGTTACCACTCAATATCATTGCATTTCATTTCATATTCCCAATAATGAATAGTTACACACAACTTATTATTATACATGAAAGTTTCTATTTGGATTGCTTGCAAATAATACCAAACATGTTGTGAAGACAATGATTCACTTAGAAATTTGAAGTCAACTATTTTCACACTTTTTTTTGGTTATACTGTTTTGTCCATCTCTCTTTGTGTTCCCAATATCAAGTGTGGATTTTAAAAATGGAAATAGAGTGAATCCTAATAGGAATTTATGGATAAAAAATACCTCGCATTAAAATTAATTTTCTAATAGCATATGAAAAAATGTACAAACTTTGTAATAAAATAAATTTCCTAATGCCACATAAAAAAATATAAAAACTTTATAATAATGTAGTGAAAAACTTTATAATAATGTAGTGAAATATAGTGAATAGGTTGAAAAATATTTAATTTCCTATGACAAGAATGTATAGAGATTTGTATTTAAATTTGTTGATGCGTATAAATTAACGGATGAAACAGCCATCCCAGTGGCAGCAAACTTGCGCCTATTAACTATTAACTAGAGGTTTGGGGTTCGAATCCCCCTCGCCCCAGACCTTTTATTTTATCCAATTTTTTTAAATCAAGTTTGTATTTAAATTTATTGATGTGTATTAATTAATGGATGAAACAGCCACCCCAATTTGGTATTACATCTTGCGTGTAAATTTTGCATGGAAACTACATGAGCATGATCTCATCCAAATATTTCAAGTAGTGTTTGTAATCATAGCACATTTGCAAATGTTGGCTAGCTTAATAGTGGTTCACATAGAAGTTTGAGATGAACTACTTTCACTCTTTTTTTTTATGGCTATACTGTTTCACTCATTGCTCTTTGTCTTCCCAATATCAAGTATAGATTTAAAAAATGGAAATAGAGTGATTCCTAATAGTGGTGAGTTTTGTGTGTCAAGTAACATTGACCAATTTAAAACTCTCTATGTACTTGATTGGATTATGTAGTGATAAATAAATTTTCCAATGACATATGAAATAATGTACAAACTTTATAATAAAATAAATTTACTAGGAACCTATAAAATAATGTACACATTTTATAATAATGTAGTGAAAAATAGTGAATATTTAATTTCCTATGAAAAGAATGTATAGAGTGCTCAAAATAAATTTAGCATTCTACTTATAAATACATAAAAAAATTAGACATAGACAAAATAATAGGAATCTAGGTGATTTCATCTACATACTTGGCATAGTTGCTAAAATGATGACACATAGAAGTTTGTAAATGAATTACTTGCAAATATTGGCTAGCTTAACAATTGTGAGTTTTGTGTATTAAATAACATTTGCCAATTTAAAACTATCTATATACTTGATTATATTATGTATTAATAAATATATTTTCTAATGAAATATGAAAAAATGTACAGTCTTTATAATAAGAATAAAGATGTTTCAGTTTATATTTGGTGATGTTATTTAGTAACTAATTAGAATATTCAAAAAAATTGTGAATTAGATTGAAATTTATGGAATAAAATGATTAACTCTTATGCTTGGTATTACATCTTGCCTGTAAATTTTGCATACAAAGTACATGAGCATGATCTCATCCAAATATTTCAAGATCAACCTTTACCAAAATTTTATGTCAATCCCCTAATCCAAACTGTGACCATGATTGGCATGGATATGCCGTTCTGCCGAACCCGTGCAACGCACGGGCATCACACTAGTCTCTCTAATGAGAGTTACTACACAATAATCATTTAGGTCAAATAAATACTCTCATATATTAGTAAGTTTATTTTTTTTATACCACCAGTTTAATCTGGTTCGAATGTTAGTTCTGACATCAAGTGATTCCAATTCTCTCTTGATCGAAGTTATAGGAGATTGAATCGTGGTTCTCCCTATCAAGTTCAGCGCAAATCACCACTGAACCAACTAACGATGAATATATACTCTCATATATTAGTAAGTTTAACTTAGTTGTACAAATATACAAATATTGATATTTAGAATTTGAATCCAAACACTTTATATGTTGATCAAACAACAAAGATTAAAACTGTTTACATAATAATTTTGTAAAATTAAAACATGTGATATTTTTTACATTGTTGAAAAACAAAACTTGATAATATTATAAAAATAAATATTAGTTCCTACAAATATCTAAAATTTTATCTTTTGTCCTTATAAAAAATTGAGTAAATTTTGGTGCCAAAATATTTTCAATCAAATCTTGTAATCACTACTTTTAAATCAATTCATGTGTATTTTCACATTTTTTAATAAGACTTTGTATTCATATTTATACTATCATAAGAATCTGTCCGACAATTTTTAGTTTAAACAAAATATGACTTCAAAAATAAAATTTTAAAATTTCAAACGATACACATAAATTGACTTAAAAATAGAAATTAAAAGCAGTAACTGAGAATATTTGAAGGACCAAAAAAGACAAAAGTTTAGATATTTATAATAAAAAAATAATTATTTAACTTTTTTTTTTTGGTTTTCACTACCAATTAAATTTGATTCTGAGGTTAATTTTGACATCAGGTGATTCCAATCCCCTTCCGATCGCAGTTGCGGAGATCGAACCGTTAATTATTTAACCTTTTAATTCTTGGTAACTATTATCCAAATGTGGGGTAGTGTACTCCCATAAGCTCGCAACTGGCTGTGGGCATACACGTACGGGTACCTTACTAGTTGCTGCGAGAGAGGATTCTCTCATGTCACATGAGGGTAAATTTGATCTTGAGCCATTGATTTGGAAGGAGAGAAAAAATGAAAAGAAGCAAAAGGTGAATTGAAAGGTGAAGATGAAACAAATTGAGGAAATTTAGAAAAATAAAATGGAGAGAATCCATTCTCTAGTTGCTACATACAGTAAGGCAGCCATTATCTTTCTTCTTAAGGTGGCTCCCATGACAAATCCGATACACTTTATTTGACTGGAAAATTGCATACTCAATTTGAATGAAGTTTTTAAGAAAACGAATTCAGATTGTGCACTTTAATCTTCTACCAGTTGAAATTATTTCTACTTTATTAATTGTATGTACATATTTAATTGTATGTATTTATTTATTATATAAAGGAGGGTTTGAGCGCCAACTAAACACACATTGAGACTTACCAAAAAAGAAAAAATACATTGAGAAGTTGAGAGCAACAAACTAAAGAGAAAATAAGAGATTGTGCACTTTGAGTTTCACAAGTAAGCACTTTTCCCTTACAAATACCCATAATTTATTCCCATCAATATTCAATAAAGTTTACATGTCATAATAATACCATTAACATATTTTTTTTGGTTGAACCATTACCATAGTATATTAAAATTAAATCTACATTTCATTCGAATATTTTAGCTAGGCACTAACAATAGTTTAGCAAAAATTCAATTTCTATATATTTTTCATGCAATTAATTGAACTTTTTATGATCAACATCTAAAACTCTTATGTTTGAAGTTTGAGTTTTAATATCATGTGCATTATTCACAATTCATATTATCTCTTAATTTTTTTCAATGTTTTGTTGAATCAGAAAACACATATATGTTATAGCACTCCAAAACAATATTTGATATTAGTACTAGAATATGAGATCAAACTTGTAATTCATCACTTCACTGCATTTAGTGTGTGAGTTTCGTCGTTACAATCATTTTTTAAAAAAAAAAACGGAAATTGATATATTTGCAAGGATAAACAAATCATATATTGACCTTAGTTTGTTACTAGTTTATATTGCAGGGATATAATGTCGAGTCTACAAGGAATCAACATGACAATGAGATTGATTCATGATGCAAGAGAAGAGAAACATGAAAACATTCAAGAAGAGAACATTAATAGTCTTACAAACCTTGCAATTACTCAATGCATTGGTGAAACAGATGCCAATTTAAATGCACAAATTACTCGCTATGTGGATACTATAACCAAAAACAGCTTACGTAACTTAGGTACACTTTAATTTTGGTTCTTTATTTTTATTATCATAAAATATTCTTATACAATTTTTTTAATGCTCTCTTTTATTGATTAAAATTTGGTAAAAGAAAGTTTTGAAAAATATTTATTAGAGAATCTATTGTTACCACTACTTCTATAACTAAACATATATTAACTTTGACGTGATTATTTTGCATTGAAGGTTACCCTACTAATCAAGACTTCAATTATGATGCCTTGGCACCATTGATTCATTTTCATTTGAACAATGCTGGAGATCCATTTCTTGGAAGCAGTTTCTCTCTAAATTCAATGACATTTGAAGTAAGTGTGCTTGATTGGTTTGCTAAACTATGGGAGATAGAGAAGAATGAGTATTGGGGATACGTCACATCCGGTGGAACCGAAGGCAATCTTCACGGAATTTTAGTAGGGTTAGTTTTCTAACTACAACCTTTTCACCGTCGATTTTTTATTTATTTAAAATTAACGACAAAATTAGAGACGAAAAAATAAAATTCGTTAATACTAGTACTATAAATGATTAGTGATGGATAAGTTACTTAATTATATATATTTTTTATAGGAGAGAAAAATTTCCAGATGGAATTCTATATACCTCAGAGGATTCACATTATTCAATACCCAAAATAGCAAGAATGTATCGAATGCAATGTGTGAAGGTTGGCTCTTTGATCTCTGGTGAAATTGATTGTGTTGAATTGGAAGCTTCTCTACTTGCCAACAAGGACAAACCAGCCATCATCAATTTAAACATAGGTATCTCTTCTTGTCTAAATAATTTGTGTTTGAAAAATGTATATTATGGATGCACATTACAACAAAATTGAATTATGGAAAAATTCTAAAACGGTTACATTTTTGTTGTAGGGACAACTTTGAAAGGAGCTATTGATGATATTGATCTTGTAATCGAAACACTTTACAAATGTGGTTTTAATCGTGATCGATTCTATATTCATTGTGACGGTGCTCTATTTGGAATCATGTTGCCTTTTATCGATCAAGTGAGTTAAAGTTATTTATAAAAACATTACTTTAAATAAAAGCATATGTCGACTTAATCAAAAAAAGAAGAAGAAAAAAGCATATGTCGTCATTTAGAAAAAATACTATTTGCACACCACTTAAAATTTAAACGAAACACTTATAAAAAGCATATATCGCCAAGTAATCTAATCAAATTAAATAAATTTCAAGATTTGAATAATTATAATTATCCAATTATTACTTAACCTAAACTATTGTTTTGGTGATTGAATAGGCTCCAAGGATTAGCTTCAAAAAACCTATCGACAGTGTAACAATTTCGGGTCATAAGTTTTTGGGATGTCCTTCACCTTGTGGGGTTTTGATAACTCGTTTGAAATACATCGATGCTCTCTCGAGAGAATGCGGCATCATTGCTTCGAGGGATGCTACAATCACAGGCAGCCGTTGTGGGCATTCTCCAATCTTAATGTGGTATGCTCTAAAAAAAATTGGTTTAATAGGACTTGGAAATGAAGTGAATAATTGCATGATGAAATCACGTTACTTACTAAACAAACTACGTGATGCTGGAATTGGTGCAATGTTAAATGAGTTTAGCAACATAGTTGCATTTGAGAGGCCCTATGATGATCAATTTACCCGTAGATGGAATTTGGCTAGCAATGAAAATATTGCACATGTGGTTGTGTTGAAGCATGTTACTATTGAAATGCTTGATTCATTTGTTAGTGAATTTGTCCAAAAACGATTGATTTGGTCTAAATATGGACAATTTCAGCCTCTATGCATTGCAAAAGATGTTGGTTCTAGAAATTGTGCTTGTTCGGTACACAACATATCTGGAAATTATTAGCTAAATTGTATTTGGTGTTAATTAAATAATTGGTTCAATTATTTATTGGGTCATTAATTAATTACTCATATACTTTTTAAGTTCAATATTCATTTTTAAACAAAAAATAAATTTGGAGGAGTATTTTTTTTGTGGCTTGGATGGCTAGCAACCTCGTACATTTGGTTGGAAAGATCACAAACTTGAAGAGGTTGTTGGTTACATCAAGAGAACATCTTAGATTTGGTTTATTAATTTGGAGGGTAGAGGTGATTTTTTTATTTTTTATTTTTTGGGATTGTTGGAATAATATGTTATCATGTCTTCAAAGTGTATGAAACTTGAATATTGTATGGGTTTTGTATTCCCTTGTACTCTCATCAATAAACTTTTATTATGAGAAAAACTACTCTATTTGTCACTTTCATTTACGCTTTTTAACTTTGGTTGATGCAAAAGTTAATCACAAGTTATACTAATTAGAAGTTAGTGGTTCTTACATTTTTTTTTTTGAGCAAAGTGGTTCTTACTTCTTATTAGCCATCATTTTGTAAAAGTAGCATGTTAAAATCCCAAATTCTTTAACAAAGTAATTACTTTTAGTCAAAATTAATAAATGAACTTGATAAGGTACCAAAATAAAACGATTTTGATTTGTGTTCTTTTTTTTACATAATTTTTGCTGAAACTTAATTAACATTTTTTAATACAATTTCTGTTTGATTTTTTATCTTAGTTTTCAATCAAATTATAGTTGAATATACATTTTATTTTTCCAATTATTTTTATCATCATCTTCCATGTTGATTCTCTAACAAAATAGTATTGTTCCCAAATATAAGAAGCAAAAGTATAAATAATACCAAGTCCACAATACTATTTTTCATAAGCTAAAATTGATATTGAAATTGAAATAAAGTACAAATAACATTATACCCAAATATAAAAATATAATAAAAGTACAAATAGTACCAAGTCCACAATACTAAAAAAAACAGAACAACTCAAAAACTAAACATTTGATGGGCTTTCACAAGTTTCACCCAATACCAACACACAAAAGATGTTACATAGGATACCGTCAAAAAAAAATAAAAGATGTTACATAGGAGTATGATGATTACACACCCCCCCCCCCCCCCCAACACCTCCCATCAAAACCAATCACTAATTATTGTTGCTATTAGAAACTAGTTCAATGGATTGAAATTAGAAGAGTTGGTGATGATAAAATGATCACTTAGAGGCTGACCAAAGGTAGTTGATGGAGTAGGAACTAGATGCGGCGACGGCGGCATGAACAGAGTTGTAGCTGATGACTGATGAGGAGTCTGAATTTGAAATTGAGAGGACGACAATTCATTAAGAGAAGAATTCACCTTAGCTGCAGTTTGTCCTTGAATTTGTATCTTAACCATCTCTATTTGTTCCTTTAATGATTTTATGAAAGCTGCAAGCATAAGAGTGTGTATGTATATCAATGACATTATTAATATTTATGTACTTATAAATTATATTCTTTTGGTACAAATTTAATCCTAAAATATATAACCAAAAAGATAAACTAAATTTATCATTATAATCAATACAATTAATTTTTTCATGAAATTGTACACTATTCAAATGAAGCACTATTTATGAAATAGAGGGCTAAATTGAATATTTAAAGTGATTAGGGAAAACATACCCCTTTGCATTTCTTGATGCTCCTTCATAATCCGGATGGACTCTTTAATTTGCTTGTTACCATCAGCTAAAGTCGAAGCTTCATTCTGCGTCACATGAGATACTCTTTTAATTTCTTATGCATATTAAAAATTGATATTATAATTAACATGTATAATTATATCATAAATAGATAAAAATTAAGTATAATTTCTAAAGAATTATTATTAAATTTCTTCGTATAAAGGCAAAAACGATTTATTTTTTTATTTCATAAAAAAAAGTTATGATTTTTTAAGAAATTGGTGACATATTTTAAAAAAATAATAAATAAAAATTGGCAGATGTTCATCGTAATTTAAAAACAAACAAATAGTCATAATTTAAAAAGCAATAAATATATCGAAAAATTGATATAAGAAAATGTTTCTCAATATTTTTTTAAAATTTTTATTTATTTACTGTACCAGGTACATGGGACTATTTTATTTATTTTTTGGATAAAATTTTAATAGGGACTATTAATTTTTATTTTTTTTATTTTAAAAAAAATTGAAGGGAATTAAACACATGCATGAATGAATATTATATTACCATTGCCTTGGCACGCTGTGCAGCTGCGTTATCCGCTTGAATCTTAAGTGATTTGACATTCTCTTCCAACTCATTTACATAAATCCTTTTCCTCTCCTTCGATTTTTTAACAGCATTCCTTCTAGCAACAATCCTACATGTTCAACCATAAATTTCTCTTGAGATCACAATTTAAACAAAAGGGATAATAATAATAATAATAATATGGTTTTGCGAACCTTTTTGCTTCTTTAGGATCAGTTCGCGCAATTTCGGCGAGCATTTCTGGGGAATAAAACGGTCTTTTCTTACGAAAAGACAATGGTCTTGAAGATCCACCGAGACAAATACGGTTTTTGTCCCGGCGTTGCTCAATCACTCTCTCTCCGTGGCTATTTATTCCACCGTCAGCTTTGTCGTTAATCATTTCTGTTACATTGATGTTATTAGATTGCTCAGAAATGATTGCATTTTGTGGCAGCTCCACCGATGCAGGAATTTCTAGTGGCGGTGTTGGAATTGGTAATGAGATGTTGAAAATCTCAAAATCGATATCATTAAAGTTTTCAAATTCAGCAAAGTTGATGTTAATATTATCGAAAGTGTGTTGATTCTCTGCCATCTCCGGCAGAGCTCCGGTGAAGATATGATTCATCTAGAAAAATAATTTTTATTTCTTTGTTTTCTATATTTTTTCTATGATCTGATGATTTTTTGAACGGAAGAAATTGGTGCTATATATTGCTGCTGCTATAGAGGGATAATTAGTGGGAATTTGGCATTTTGCACTTTTACTTAAATTTTGGAGTTTTTTTTTCATATTCTTTCTTTGACTTTAATTTGGAGTTTAATGCCAATAAGACGTTGCGACGATTTGGATGACAACAAATTAATCAAAAGGAATGTTGTACCAAAAAAAAAATATGGGAGCTTCTAAGGTGTAGTCAATATTTTGATAATATTGAAAAAGTTGTTTGAATAGACCAATAGGAGTATAGTCTTTATTTGGTCCCACCAAATCATAATTATATGGTGCAGTTCCATAATTGTGTTTCTGTGTATTTTCAGAAATCTAAGGGTGTGAGTTTTCTCTATCCTAAGATCGAGATTTTGCTCTGATACCAGAGTTTTGGGCGTTTTGGGCGAAGAGTTTCGCGCGTTTTTGGCTGGTTAGCTGTAAGATAAACGACGGAGTTCATTCTTCGTATATTGTACTAAAAGTCTGTAATTAGACAATAGATCTTTTCTTTCTATAAGTCTTGCTTTTATTATTGGATTAACATGAGGTCTATCCATATATAGCAGGTTTTTTAAACATCTATATTCAAAATCTAATTTTTGAATTCTTTTTCTATAGACTTTTAGATTTTTTCTTTCTTCAGCTAAGTTCATTGTTATCGTAGATAACAATTGTAACAGGTTGCGGAAGTCTAATTAGATTCTTTTATCTAATTTTTCGAGTTGTAAGGACAACTCTGCTACTGAGCTTTGTAGCTTATTTAATTCTTTTAGTTCTGAGATTTCAAAATCTCTTTTTGGGGGTGTTACCCTAAGGCTTTGGCTTCTGATTAATGGTTTTTCGTTTGTTTCTTCAAACAGATTTTTGTCATCTTCTATTAATGAACAACTCTTTCTTGCCAAAGTTTTAAATATAGGTGACTCTAATGTCACTATAGGGGTGAATAATTCATCAATATGAATTATTTCTTTTCCTGTAAACTCTATGCTATGATGTGAATTACTTAAGGCATAATTAATTCTATAGCATATTGTAAAAGGATGATTTCCTTTTTTCATAAATTTTGAATCTTCTAATTTGTAATTAAAGATTATGGATCTGTCCAGATCCTTATCCTTTAGGGATAATCCTATTTGTAAGTTTATATCAAACTTTATTTTTCCATATTTTAAATTGCATCTACCTTGTGCAATTATAGATTGTCTATCATTTGTAATTCTAGAGTCTCTTAGAATTATATTTAGCGGTGTATCAATACCTTTCATGAAAGTACTTTTGATTAAAACTTGAATGGTTGATATGTGAATATAACCAATTTTATTTCTTTCTTTTTCAGAAAGACTTGAAATTCTTTTTTGAATTTGTGTTCTATCTATAGTAGATATAAAAATATTTCCAGAAGTAGAATCAATTGGAATTGCTTCTTCTCCTATCATTATTCCAAATTTCAAGATATTTTTTCTCAAAAGACGTTCTTTGAATTTTATAGACTTTCTTTTAAAGTTTTCTTCAGCAGTTAGAGATAAGTCTGCTTCTTCTATTTTGTGATCTTGTATAACATCAGCAAAATAACTAGATGTTTCTTCAAAAAGTGAGATTTCAGACATAATTTTCAAAATTCTTCTGAATTTTCACTAATATTATCGGGCAGAATATTTAAAGTTTTTATTAGACTATAAATTCGAGAGTTTTTTAGTCTATAATGCACGCTTGCAAAGTCTCCATAGAATTGTCCTTGAAAACATTCTATGTATTTGGAATTTTTAGTAAAATTGTTTAACTCACGAACTAAACATTTTAATTCATGTTCTTCGAAGTCTCCTTCGATAGTTTCTTGAATTTTTTCGAGAAAAATCTTTTCTTGGTAATGATTAAATTTGAATTTGTCTAAAATTATCTTAACCAAATTTGGTTCAGAGATTCTTTTCAGTAAATAAGTTACCTTTTTATCATAGTCTTCCATTAAGACTAATTCTAAGTATGTGTGATTAGAACTAGGTTCTGTGTACTCAATTTCAAAAAAATTTGAAAATAATCTTTGGGTTCTAAAATTCGAACTTTCCATCTGTTATATAAACAGCATATAATAAACAAGTGTTGTGATAAGAATCATACCTGATATGATTTTCTTTGTTTTTGGTTTTGTTGAACTTTTCGATCCGAAGATGTCTGTGTTGTTTTGGGATATAATCTGTTTGATTATATTGTGTTATATGGTTGATCCCTCCAGAGTATTACCTCAAGGATCTAGCTCCTCCAGAGTATTACCTCAAGAGCTACTTCTTAGAAATAATTCTAAGGACAGAAGAAATAATTCTTCAAAAACTAGTTAATAGTTTCGTATTTCTTTCAACTGTGTTTTACAACTGAGCTTAGAGCTCTTATTTATAGTGGAGAAGGGCTCACATTAGGTAAACGTCCCTTTCCATGACATTGTACATGCACTCAGAAAAGTGACACGTACTCACACAACAGTGACATGCACTCAGAAAAAGTGATGCGCACTTAAAAAAGAAAAACGCACTAAGAAATACGACAAATAGTATTTTACATTATTTAGCACTAAGTGGTCCCCATCTGACTCAAATGTGATAAGGTACCACTGCACAATTTTGTCCTACATTGTGGCCAGTTGATTCGTGCTGTTAGTCTCCTTGTCTTCTTGTGCCGACGATTTTTGACAGTTTTTACAGTTATGATTTTTGTAATACTGTAAAAAATATCTACAGCATTCTTCTTGAATTACCCTTGGTAATTTTTCATAATCATCCTTCAGTTGGTCAATTCTTTCTTCAAGTTCTTTGATTGCCTTGATATCTTTTTCTTTTGCTGGTTTTCTGGAATCACTATACACGATCATTGATGAGTCTTCGTAGATTATTCTGTAGTTTGTCTGGGATGACAATCTTGAAATTTTCCGACGAAAGTTCTTCATTTGATTGACGTACATAGCTGGATGCCATTCTGTGCTTTCTTTATTCATGACCGGATATTCTTTGTTGGATATCCCAATCTTGATTAAGTATATTGGTTTTGTGACCAGCTCCAAGGTATTTTCATCATACCAAGGATATGTTGAATCGACCTCTAGGAAGATTTCTTTTCCTTTGGCATATAAATTATTGAATTTTTCTGCCAAATTTTGTAGATTCCTTGGAAGAAACTTGAGTTCTCCAAAAGTTTTCTTTGGTTGTTCTTCCAAATATATGGTGTGGATTAAACCATTTTGAAAGAAAGATAGACATGTAGTACTATCTATTCCTGGTAATGTAACTGTTTTGGGACAGCTGAATTTGTTAGCCGGGTAGAAGCATTCAGTGGTGAATTCTTCCACATAATGGTTTAACCATTTCCATCTAAGACTGAATTCCATGTAAGTTGGGTCGGTTACCTGGAAATTCTTTTGATTTTCGAGCTGGCGAATTTTGTCAATTGACAGCTTCCTTTTTGACTCCATCGTTGGGGATTTCTGAAGATTTTTTGCTGTTGTAACTTCCTTGTAGGCTCCGTAAAGTGCCTGCTCAGCCTCCTTCATGGTTTTGTATCCTTTGTGACGCACATTCTTGCCTAAGATGTGCTGCTTTGCTATTGCCCATTTTCTATAGATCCCTTTCATTGGTCCATCAAAAATGACATAAGCTTCAAACCTTCCCATTTCATTGTCTACGGGATCGCTTGTTTGAATGGTTGTTGATAAACCATTTTTTCTGGCTTCATCTTCTTCCTCGACCTGGTCAGCCCAAGACTTCTTGCTATCTGAGGTTGTTTCTGAAGATTCTGCTTTTCGTTCTATATCCCAACCACTGGGTACTATTGTTTCGATAGGGATTTTTGAACTTTCTGGGGTTGTATATTTTACATAGTAGTCATATTTTCCAGAAGGTTGTCCTAGTAAGTCCCAATTTTCTTCGTTCTTTAGAATTTCATTTGGGTCTTCTGTTGTCATTTTTTGTAAACCTTTGAGTGTTGTAATCATCTCCCCCCTCTCGGCAGAGATTTTTGCTCTTTTGATTTCTAGGGCGACAAGTTGCTCGTCCTTTTGCTTGATGTTGTTCTGAAGTAGCTTTATGGCTTGCTCCATTCTCTTGTCAATGTATCTGCAAAACTGTTTTGCTCAGATTTTATATATTGAACATATGGCTCGAATTGTTGTAATTTCATCTGCCATCTTATTAATCTGCCTTGTTTATGGTCAGCTTTAATTTTATATCTCCAAAATCCTGTAAGATATTTAGAGTCTGTGCGAAGAAGGAATCTTGACGGTAATAAGTCAATCTTCCATTTTTCTAATATTTTTACACATGCCAGAGTTTCTAGTTCCTGAATATGGTATCTAGATTCTGTATCTGTAAATGTGCCAGAAACATATTTACATAACTGTAAATTTTCAGTATCCTTTATCAGGATTTTAGAAGCACTGTAATCAATGCCTTTTTTGGTATCTGTTTCTTCTTTCGAAGTTTCAGATTGTTTTGATTGAAGTTCTGATTCTTCAATTCTATATCCTTTCTCATTCAGAGAAAGTTTTGCTTTACCATTAGGTAAGGCTCTCATACAACCTGCCCAGGTTGTTTGTGATGCGTCCGTTTCTACAATTAAAAAATCTTTTATTGTTGGATTGTAGAGTTCGGGTAAAATTTTTATTTTTTCTTTAATAGTTTTAACATTATCAGAATCAACTTTAGTCTAAGACCATGGAATTTTTTCTGAAATTTTCTTTTGCAAATGCTTTCTTTCTTTTGCTAAATCTTTTAAAAATCCTTCATTAGCAATATAATTTAAACATCCAAGAAATCTTTGGATTTGTTTTCTGTCAGAAAGCTCATTTGGAAAAGCTTGTATTTTTTCTTGGGTATGAGGTGCTAGACTTAGTTCCCCATTTTCTTTTAAAATTAGACCAAGGTATTCTATTTCTTTTTGTAAAATCTTTGATTTCTTTTTCGAAATTATAATACCCTTTTCTTTAATTCTTAAAAGAACACTTTCTAAATCTCGAAGATGTTGCTTTTCATCTCCTTTTGTAAAAATGAGTATATCATCTATATATGCCAAACATATATGATCCAAACCTGCGAGAGATTTGTCCATAAATCTTTGATATATTGACGGTGCTTGTTTTAGTCCAAAAGGCAAAACATTCCATTCATAATGTTTTTGAGGTGGACATGAAAAAGCTGTTAATGGTTTTGTTTCTTCTGCTAGTCTTAGTTGATAATAACCAGACTTTGCATCCAAGGAAGAAAACCAATTACATCCTTTTATTTTTTCTAAAATAAAATCTTTTCTAGGTAATTTATAAGAATCTCCGACTGTTGCCAAATTAAGTTTCTTATAATTAATTACCATTCTTCTCTTTCCTCTTTTTATTTCGTTATGGTTTTCGACATAAAAAGCTGGTGCAGAGTGTGGACTTGATGAAGGTCTAATAAGGTCTTTATCAAGTAAATCTTTACATTCTTGTTGAAATTCTTCAACATCTCTAATAGAATATGGAATTTTATTTGGAACATTTATCTCGTCATTAGGATTTTTTAACTTAATGACTATGAGTTCATGATTAGTGTTTTTAAGGCTGTCTAGAGGGTTATCTGAACAGACTTCGTCTAATCTTTCTTCTATACTAATATGGAAACTTCTTCCTTCCCATATAGTTCTTAATTCCCTAAGGTTTCCCTTAATAAGGTTTAAGATTTCATTTCTAGTAACTATTTTGGTGGTTACTATTTTTCTATTTTTTGGATTTCCCAAATCCTTCCATTGAAGTGATATAGTATCCTTTCTTTGAGTAAAGGGTTCATATAACTTTAAAAAGTTATTTCCTATGATTAGATCTAATCCTGAATCATGGAGGTAGATTGTTGGAATAAAAAATTTATATCCTTCAATTTCTATAGACACATCTCTAAGGTTAAACCATAACTGATGTTTTGATTTATCTGCAACTATTATTTCTTTTGGCTTGGTTAATCTTTCCCAACTTCTAGAGATAGATTTTTTTCCAAAACAAAGAGTTGCACCTGTGTCTATATAGGCTAAAAGGTTTCTATTTTTTAGCACTATTTTGATGAATGTAGCACTTGGATTTCCTTTACCAAGTATCTTCTTCGACATCTGAATCTGTCTCTGTACAGTATTCATAAATGTCTTCATTTGATTCTATATCTGATTCTATAGGTTCATATCCTATTGCATATATTGCATGTAGGACATTTTTCTTAGAATTTTCCTTTTTAGGGCACTCATTTGCATAGTGGCCTTCTTCATGACATAACCAACATGTACATGATTTTTTACCTTGTGGGCATATCTTTTTCCTAGGGTAAGGTTGTTTTTTCCTAAAGAATTTTTTGTTTCCCTTTTTGAATTTTCTAAAAGGAACCTTCTTAAATTTCTTTTTCTTATAGGGCTTTTGTAACCTTGTTTTTCTAGGTTTCTTCCTAGAGTTGCAACCGTAATTTCCTACTTTGTCTTGTAGTTTATTACAACAAAGGGATACTTGAGCTTCTCTTTTAGCTATTTTTTGACTACACATTTCTTGGAGCCAAATTTTTAGGGTGGTTATTCTTCCTCCTAGGGTATCATCTACTTTTCCTTCTGCTAATGCTGAAGTAAAGAATGTTTTAACTTGAGCCGATACTCTTTCTGGTAACTTGTCATAGAACAGTTCTATCAAGTTTCTAGAGATTCTAGTACTATTATCTATGTTGTAATAATAGTCCTGAAATTCACAAATGAAATTATCTATATAGCACATATTGCAGATTTTTAGGTTAGTTATTTTCCAAAGATTTTGGTCGGAAAATGCTATCTTAGATTGAATGGAGTCCTTCCATCCTTTAAATTCTGTTACGAGTAACATATGAATCCAGTCTACTACTAAAGCTCCTGTTAGGGGTATCGTTCCCATAACTTCTGGTGGTAAGGTTGAAATGTATTTGTAAGCATTTCCTCTAGTTTTATATTGTAGGAAATTGAAAATTTCAATTGGTCCTAAATTTTTAAGGTCTTCATTTAACTGGACTAATACACTATTTGTATTGTACCAATCTCTTAGATCCTTGGCTGTATCAAAACTACAGTCTATGTCTAAAATTCCTTGCCCTTGAAATGGGTTTTGTGTAGGTACATAATAATGGGGTACCTTTTGGAATTTTTGTTTGGTAAATTCTCTTTCGAATTCTGCAGTTCTTTTCGTACCAGATGTTTCTGCTGGTTCGAATTTTACGAAGTAAGGATTTTCATTTTCTTCCTCTACTTCTTCTTCAGAGCTAAAATCGTAAATGATTTGGTTTTTCTCTTTTGGTTCTTCGTCAACTACTTGACTTTTTCCTGATATATCTAAAGAGACCATGAGTTTTTCCAAATTTTCTAATTGCCTATTAAGGGCTTCTTCTGTATCGTCCATTCCTAAAAGAATTTAGATGGTGGTTTAATTTTTAATTGTGTAGGAACAGAAGTTTCTTCGAGGTTTTCTAGAAGCCTAGGAATATTTTCTATTTCTAATTCCTTTCCTTTCTCTTCCCCCCCGTGAGAAAATTGAAGGTTTTTGTCTTCTAAGAGTTTTATCATGTATGCTATCATACAAGATATATTATTTAGCTGTGGATTTGTTGTATGAAAAAGGTGAGGAAATTTATGAGTTTCATCTTCTTCATAACAAACAAAGTTTATTCCATTATGAAATTTCCATGTTTCATATGGTTTATATTTTTCTTCTTCATAATGTAAAGTTTCTAAATAGGATGTTTGTTTTTCTATCCTATCTTGTAGATCAGAGAAGTTATCTAAAACTTTCTGTAATTTACTTGTTAGACTTTCTTCAGTCATCTTGCAATATTCTGAAGTCTTTTTTGAAGAGTTTCAGCTAGTTTCTTATATTCTTTAGCTAGATAGAGGTCTCCTGAGTTTCTAAACCAATAGTGTAGTCTCTTAAACCATCTAATTTGGACTTTATATAGAGCAAGATCAGCTATGTTTGGTTTAAAGCTGATTTTTGGATAAATTAATCTTCCACACGGACTTCTTAGGAATTCATTCCCGTATATTTTTACTATCATATTATTCATTGCACTAAACTTAATTGCTACGGATTAGCTACCAGATTTTTGCTACTAATTTTGTGCTAATGGGCTGATTGGTTTCTAGCCATTAGATTTGAGATTTGCACATAGAAAATTTTGTGCCTTTGCCACACTAGATTATGACTTTTTTGAAACATTCATTTTGGTGAATGTACCATAGAATTTGCCAAAAAATATTTACAAATTAGTCAACTCGTTCCACAATAACATTTGTCGCATTACATATTTTATACAAATACATATATTATAAATTAAAAACAATGTTGTGCCAAAAATAATAATTAAAAAGAATGCTATGATAAATGATTTTATCCAATCATTCATATTAATTATTTGGTATTATCAAGATCATAAGTATAAAATCAAATAGTACAACTTCTGTTTTAAATATATACAAAAATTATATCAATAAAAAATAATTTACTTAGTCTAAATTTTGAACTAGGTACGTTCAATTTTAATTTGTTTTGGATCAATTTTTATTTTAAATTTTTTCTATTTAAAATATAAGAAAAAATTAGTCAAATAAAATTGATGTATTTAGTTCAAATATTTGACTAAATACATCAATTTGTTTTTAATCAATTCTCTTTTATATTTTGAGACACACATAATATATATATTAATTAAAAGTGACAAACTTTTTTAGTCAAATTATTTATATAAATTCGACGGTTATTATGAGAAAAATGGAGGATTGAACATAATTACCAAAATTTGTTTTTTTCTTCTTTCTTTAGCACAACTTAAATAGGTTTCTTCCATGTAAAATAAAAATTTGGATGTTTATAGAAAAAGACAAAAGCACTTTATTTTTACCAATTATTATTATTTTTTTCGACAATACCAATTATTATTTTTATAAAGTTATTATAACGTTTCTACCGTTATTTGACTATGATTAATTATTTTTGTCCGTATATAAGAGTAAGTTATTGAACTTTGACCTATTACTTAAATGATTCAAATCATTTACCACCTGGATAAATTTATTGTTGATATTTCATAAATGAATGTTGTTAAAATATAATTATATAAAGTTATTATTAAATGTATTTTGTAATTTTTTGAAGTGTTGAATTAGAGAGATAAAACTATATTGAATATTAACATTAATATATATATATATATATATATATATATATATATATATATATATATAAAAGATAAATAATATACTAAGATATATTGAATATATTAAAATTAATCTCTTTAATAATCTATTTAATCATAGTCCCAATCATCATACTTATTCTAGCCATTAAAATATTTGACAAAAAAAATCTATAAATTACCTAAAATCCTCCATCCATTTTAATAATTATTCTATTTTGTCACGCTAGAAAATAATTACTACAAACAAAAAACCAAAAAGAATGGTAAATATGAGAAATGATTTTATCCAATCATTCATGTTAATTATTTGGTATTTTCATGATCATAAATATAAAATCTAAAATAACACAACCTCCGTTTTAAATATATATACAAAAACTAGAACAATAAAAATTAATTTACCTAGTCTAAATTTTGAACTAGGTACGTCCAATTTTGTTTTGGACCAATTTTTATTTTATATTTAAGATCAAATGAAATAATTTAAAAGTGATGCGCATAATATATTAATTAAAAGTGACAATAATTTTTAGTCAAATTATTTATATAAATGTGACAGTTATTATGAGAAAAATAAAGGATCGAATATAATTATCAAAATTTGTTTTTTCCTTCTTTCTTTAGCACAACTTAAATAGGTTTCTTCCGTGTAAAATAAAATATTTGGATGTTAATTGAAAAAGACAAAAACACTTTCTTTTTCACTTTTTTTGCTAATTTATATTCTAAAGTTATTATATAGTTTCTACTATTGTTTGACGGTGATTAATTATCTTTGTCTGTACATAAGAGTAGGATATTGGACTTTGACCTTTTACTTAAATGTTTCAAATTATTTACTACTGGACAAATTTATTGTTGATATTTAATAAATGAATTTTGTTAAAATATAATAATATAAAGTTATTATTAAATGTATTTTGTAATTTTTTGAAGTGTTGAATTAGAAAGACCAAACTATATTAAATAACATTAAAAAATAATATAAGATGAATAATATACCAGCATCTTTTAAATATTAATTAATTTCTGTTTAATTTTGTTATAGTAATTCTATTATTTATTATTAGTAGCATAAAACAGAGTTTCTTGCCAATGCACCACTACACTAAATATGATCCTCAGAGTCTATAAGTATAGATATCTCTTATAAACGGATAGAAAAATGGGTTAGATTATTGGAGTTTAAAATATAGATATTTTTTATAAAGGGATAGAAAAACGGGTTAGGTCTATCGGGTCTGTTCGTTTATTCTATCACTTTTGATTAGATGAGTTGTCATTTTCAATCCACAAAAATAGTAAGTTCTGCCCCACTTAACCCGCATAAAAATAGTAGTTGTCATTTTTTAAAGTATGTAATGCATCACTTTCATATTAACGTTTTTGTTTCTTTAACCATTGTTCAGAGACATTATTTAACTCGTACCAAAAAAAAAGAAAAAAAAGTGAAAGTGTACGTAAGAACAATGGTGGGCAACGTGAATAATATTGAATTTATTAGACTGACCTTTCTTATTTTAGTAGTAGCAATTTCTTATAAATTAAGACGAATGAAGTACATAATCAGATCTCAAATTTAAACTCAAATTAAAATATAAAATCCAACAATATCAACATTTTCAATTAAACTCAAAAGTGTAAAAGCATTTTTCTTTCTTCGGCGATTGCAATATGCAACGAGCCATTCTTCTCTAGTCACAACCACAAATTAATTTTGGCCATGTACACCAATTTCAAAGCTAAGGAAAAGGACGGAGAGCAACTAATGCACTGCAATGTTTCATTAGCATTTAGCAGCTAGCAATGAAAATTGCTTTTTTGTTTTTGCTTAGTTTTTCATCACGTTTTTTATTTTTATTTTTTTGTCAGGTAGTCTAACGGCTAGAAAATCCACCTTAAAGGTGAATAAATGGAGTGTCCTGAATTCGAACACGGTCTCCTACACATATAATGCGATATCTCTACCAACTAAGTCAAGCTCACGGATACGGTTTTTCATCACGTTTTTAATGAGTGTATACTAATTTTGGTAGTTAATAAGTTGAATACTCAACACTGTTTATCTTTTTCAGTTTTTGTGGTTCAAATTGTAGGCTGAAACACTGCTCTCTCTATATATAGTCCTTTTGGTTCTCAGTCAAACACACTGAAACACTACTCCAAACATCAATCATAGAACACTGAAACACTACTCCAAACATCAATCATAGAACACTGAAACACTACTCCACTCCACAGGTACATCTTTGCTTTTTTTGGAACAATACCTCTTATTAGGGGTGGACATCGGGCGGGTATGGGCGGGTTCGGTCTCAAAATGTTCATCCATCTCAAACCGCGGGTGATATGTAGAGACCCGTCTTTGTCCATTTTCGTCCTTCGGTTTGGACGGGTTAGGGTTGTGCGGTTTGCGGATTCGTGGGCGGATTATTTCGGTTTCAATAAAAAAAAATTACAAATAAATAGAGCAAGATCAAAAAAATAAACTTAGATTCATAACACGAAAATTAAAATATCAATATCATCATTTGCATATCTGATATATATTATCACCAAACCAACAAAAGAAAAATAAAACATAAAATAAAGAATAACAAAACATGAAGAAAAAATTGATATTTACAAAGATAAAAAATATTATAATGACGAAGAAGAGAAAAGCGAGGGAGGAAGAAATGATTCATCTACTTAATCAATTTCATAACTTTCATTGTGCTTGGTTGTCTCATTACAATACTAGATGAAATACAAAGATTAAAAGCAATTTTTGTATTCTCAAAAAAGGAGAGAGTTTGTGTTTCTCGAATATGCAGAGGTACTATTTTATTGTGATAGTAAAAAATTGTATTGTAAATTGAAATGCATTGATTATTTCTATTTGAAAAAGAATAATACCAGTATAATTATTAGATATTTGTGCATTTTTTAAAAGAAAAAAATGACATATATGCATTCCACTAACGTCGACATTATTAGTGTAGTAGACTAATTTTTATTTTTTTTACTATGCGGGCGGGTTTCGGGTTCCGTCGGTCCAGTTCTCTCCACCCGGACCCGCCCACGTCAACTCTGTTCAAACCGAATTTCCAAACCCGCAAACCCGTGGCCCAATCCAAACCGCCCATTTTTCGGTTTTATTTATCGGTTTTTTCGGGTTAGGTCGGGTCGCGGGTTTTCTGTCCACCCCTACCTCTTATTTGGTCACACATATAAAAGCTAGGGATATAATTAATGGAGACTCTAGAAGGAAACAACATTACTATGATTCATGATGCCAAGGTTTTAAAAGAAGATGCAAGACATGAAAATATTCATGAACAAAACAATATCTTCAGTCTTACAAACCTTGATATTGCTCGCTGCATTGGCGAAACAAATACCAATTTGGATGCAATAATTACTCGTTATGCGGATACTATACACAATTACAACATGTGTAACTTAGGTATAGGTCTTTATTTTTGTGCTTGATTTTTATATTTTTAGATATTTATTAGAGAATTTGTATTTAGAGTTAAATATGTTTTTAGTCCCTATTTTAATGTGAGTTTCGACTTTTAGCCCCTATATTTTTAGTCCCTATATTTTTTTTAATTATATTTTTAGTCAATTTTTTATGACTAGGATAACAGAATTGACCATATAGGATAACTCAAATTGACTATAATAACATTTGCATCGAATGACATGACAGATATGTGTCATCCTATGTGGCTGATTTCGTTATCCAAATCATCAAAAATTGACTATAGGGACTAAAAATACAAACGGCAGAAATGTAGCGATTAAAAATATAATTAAAAAATATAAAGACTAAAAATCGAAACTCACATAAAAGTAGAGACTAAAAACATATTTAACCCTTGTATTTATATAACCATACATATACTAACTTTGGCTCAATTATATTACATTGAAGGTTACCCTACAAATCAAAATTTCAATTATACCGCGTTAGCACCATTGCTTAATTTTCATTTGAACAATGCTGGAGATCCATTTCTTGGAAGCAGTTTCTCTCTAAATTCAATGGCATTTGAAGTTAGCGTGCTCGATTGGTTCGCTAAACTATGGGAGATAGAGAAGAATGAGTATTGGGGATATGTCACAACTGGTGGAACTGAAGGCAATCTTCATGGAATTCTAGTGGGGTAAATTTTTTAAACTATAAATTTTTTATTGTACAAAAAAAATGAAATTTGTTGGTACTAAATGTTAAACTAACTAACTATGACAGCTATTCAGAAAACACGTTCTCAGCTTCTGAAGCATCTCACCTTCTGAAGCACCACAACTTCTGAAGCTCTGTAGCTTCTGGAGCTCTATAGCTTCTGAAGCACTACAGCGTCTGGAGCTCTGCAGCTTCTGGAGCTCTTCACAGCTTCTGAAGCTCTGTTTTCCAAAACATGACTTATTAATTCAACACACCTCCTAAGGCATGTTTTCCAAAGCATTCATTCCTATAAGCTTCTTCAGAGTGTCAAACCTTGCTTTAGCCATATGTTTGATTAGAATATCTGCAAGTTGGATTTCAGTGTTGCAATATTCCAACTCAAGCTTATCTTTGTTCACTTGATCTCTCAAAAAGTGAAACATCATCTCAATGTGCTTACTTCTTCCATGACTAACTGGGTTGTTAGCCAAATCAATTGCTGACTTGTTGTCAACAAGTAGCTTTATCTTTGTTGCCTCTACTGCCCTCAATTCAGTGAGCAACATCTCAATCCAATTTGCTTGACAAGCTGCAAATGAAGCTGCCACATACTCAGCTTCACATGATGACAATGCCACCATCCCTTGCTTCTTAGAACACCAAGAGATTGGTGCATTACCTATCATGAACAGGTATCCTGCAGTACTCTTCCTGTCATCTTGATCTCCTCCCCAATCCGAATCTGAGTAACCATAAGCCACTAGCTTTTTGCTACTGTTCTTTTGGTTTGGAATCAAAATGCCATGATCCATGGTTCCTTTCACATATCTAAGAACCCTCTTTGCAGCAGTCAAGTGATTCATCCTTGGTTGTTCCATAAATCTGCTCAACAGACCAACACTATGACATAAGTCAATTCTAGTATTGCACAAGTACCTCAATGATCCTATGATCTGCCTGTACAATGTTGAATCAACCAACTCATCCTCAGTATTCTTGCTCAGCTTCACACCTGTTTCCATAGGAGTAATTGTTGGGTTGCAATTGCTCATATGATACCTCTTCAAAATGTCAATGACATATTTCTTATGATGCAAGAAATAGCCTCTTTCTGTTTTCACCAATTCCATGCCAAGGAAATATGATAGTTCTCCTAAATCAGTCATCTCAAACTCCTTCATTATGTCTGCTTTGAACCTCTCTAGCACAGCTTTGTTTGATCCTGTGATCAACAAATCATCAACATACAGACACAGTATTATAATCTCATCATGACTTGAGCCTTTCACATATACTCCATGTTCTGATGTGCATATAGTGAAACTCAAATCCAACAGGAAGCTATCAATTCTCCTGTTCCAAGCTCTTGGAGCTTGCTTCAAACCATAGAGGGCTTTGTTCAACTTGTACACCTTCTGTTCTCGACCTTTGATCTCAAATCCTGGTGGCTGCTTCACATATACCTCTTCCTCTAATGGTCCATTCAGGAAGGCAGATTTCACATCAATAGGTCTCTTGTTCACAGCTTTATTCATCAATGTCCATGTGTTATTCTTCTCAATTGACTTCAGCTCCTCTTTCATAGCATTCAACCAATTTGAATCTTTCAAGGCTTCACTCAGAGTCACTGGTTCCAATTCTGCAATCATTGCTTCATTGACCAGTTCTCCATCTTCAGTGATTGCTTGATCAAGAAACACATCATACTCATTCAACCTTATTGACTGTACCCTTTCTCTGGTTGATCTTCTCAACTGTTGATTAGGTGCAGCATTAGGCTGATGATCTTCAACTTCCATCTCCTCTTGATTTGTTTCCTCAAGCATAAGTCTTCTGTTGAGAATTGAGCCTTCAGCACTTGTGCCTTCAGTCCAATCCCAACCCTTTGATTCATCAAACTTGATATCTCTGCTAATCACAACCTTGTTATCTCTAGGTGAGTACAATTTGTAAGCACCAGTGGGATGATAACCTAGCAATATCATTGTCTGACTTCTATCGTCAAGTTTTCTTCTAACCTGATCAGGAACATGTTTGAAGCAAAGTGAGCCAAATATTCTAAAATGACTAACACTTGGTTTCAAACCTGTCCAAGCTTCATGAGGAGCCTTGTCTTGTAACCTCTTTGTAGGACTTCTATTGATGATGTAAACTGCTGTAGAGGCTGCTTCACTCCAAAACTTATGAGGCATATGCTTAGCTTTAAGCATACTTCTGGCCATGTTCATGATGCTTCTATTCTTCCTCTCAGCTACACCATTGTGTTGAGGGGTGTAGGGTGCAGTGACTTCATGCTTTATACCTTCATCTTCACAGAATTTTGCAAATTCATGTGAAGTGTATTCACCACCTCCATCAGTTCTCAATTTCTTAACACTAAATCCACTTTGATTTTCAACTAGTGTCTTAAATTTCTTGAACTTGGTAAATACATCACTTTTCTTTTCGATAAGGTAGAGCCAAACATGCCTAGTACAATCATCTATGAATGTCAGAAAATAGCTATTACCTCCAATGGATTTCACCTCAAATGGACCACACACATCTGAGTACACCATTCCTAGCTTCTGAGTTGACTTCATAGGTAATTCATGCTTGAATGAATTTCTGGCCTGCTTTGCTGCACAACACTCTTCACACACTTCACTTGGTGCTCTGATCTGAGGCAAGCCATGAACCATCTTCTTGGAATTCAACATGCTTAAACTTTTGAAGTTTAAGTGTCCAAACCTGTGGTGCCATATCCAATTCTCTTCTGTACCAGTAACTGAGGCTAAATTGATTTCAACCTTAAAGGTTCTATTGCTTGACAATGGAGCTCTTAGGATTAACCTACCTTTAGCATCATGAATCTTTAATTCTTTATTAGCCATTGTCACTGTATAATCCTTTTCAAGTAATTGACCAAGACTAATCAAATTACTTGTCATGGAAGGAACATACAATACCTCATTGATGAAGGATTCCTGACCATCTTTTCTCTTCACAAGAATTGTCCCCATACCTTCACTAGTGATCTGACTGTTATTAGCAAACTTGATATTCCTTCTCACTGAATAATCAAGCTTCAAGAACCACTTCTTGTTGCCAGTCATGTGATTGCTACAGCCAGTGTCAAGATACCACAAGTTGGATTTGTCACTTTCAGTCTTTGTAATTGCCATGTGCAGGGAATCATCAGAGTCACTACCATTTCCCTTTGCCAATTGAGCTTCATCCTTGTCACTTCTCTCAACTTTCTTAGAGTGACACTCTCTAGCATATTGGCCAAGCTTCTGACAATTATAACACTTCACATCCTTCTTATCAATCTTTTTCTTTGAACCTTTCTTGTTACCTTTGCTAGGCTCTGAGTCTTTTAGGTTCTTGCCATCATTCTCTGAATCTTCTTTCTTTTTCTTGTTTTTCCCTTTGGAACCTTTATGAAATTTTGCCTGCAAAGCTTGATCAATGGCTTTGTTTAAGCTCCTCTGCTTGACTCGCAATTCATGTGCCTCCAATGAAGCTTGAAGCTCCTCTATTGTCATAGTAGCCAAATCCTTTGATTCTTCTATTACTACTACTATGTGATCAAATTTCTCAGTCAAGGTTCTCAAAACCTTCTCAATCTTGGACTTCTCTGACAGAGCTTCACCATTTAACTTCATCAAATTAGTGATACTCAACATTCTTGAAAGATACTCAGCTATCGTTTCTTGATCATTCATCACCAACATTTCATATTGTCTCCTTAGAGCATGCAACTTGATACCCTTCAGTTTTTCATCACCTCCATAAATCTTTTTCAATGTATCCCAAACACCTTTAGAAGACTCTTCCTCAATGATCTTCTCAAAGATATTAGGATTCACACACTGATGTATGATGAACAGGCCTTTTGCATCCTTTTTCTTCAGCTCGCGATGCAAGGCTCTTGCTGCTTCATCAGCATTTACAGCCAGGTCTGGTACTCCATCATTCACAGTTTCAAGAACATCTTGAAACCTGAAAATGACCTTCATCTGCGCACACCAACGATCATAGTTTTCACCTTTGAAAACTGGAAGATTTGCAGGAAATTGTGATGAGGTTGTGCCATTGTTCGCCATTGTTTCTTGATCAAAGAATCAATGCAAAACGTGAATCACAACCGGGCTCTGTTATACCAATTTGTTGGGACAATGTGATAATTTGGGAGAAATTAGAGAGAATAGAACGAGAGAGTTGAGACGAGAATTAGAGAAAAGGGTTAATTGCATTCATCCACAAGGGGCAAAGATAGTTATATACAAAACAGAGGGCTTGCTTAGCTACCAAGTCAATGTAACTAACTACCTACAAAAAACGAAAAACTTCCCTAACTGTCAAACTAACTAAATATGACAGCTATTCAGAAAACACGTTCTCAGCTTCTGAAGCATCTTAGCTTCTGGAGCACTACAGCTTCTGAAGCACCACAGCTTCTGAAGCACCACAACTTCTGAAGCTCTGCAGCTTCTGAAGCTCTTCACAGCTTCTGAAGCTCTGTTTTCCAAAACATGACTTATTAATTCAACACTAAATTAAATAATTAGAGATGAGTAAGTTACTTATTTAATTTTTTTTATAGGAGAGAACAATTTCCAGATGGAATTCTATATACCTCACAAGATTCACATTATTCAATATCCAAAATTGCAAGAATGTATCGAATGCAATGTGTGAAGGTTGATTCTTTAATCACCGGTGAAATTGATTGTGTTGCATTAGAGGCTTCTCTACTTGCCAACAAGGACAAACCAGCCATCATCAATTTAAACATAGGTATATCCTCTTGTCTAAATAATTTCTATTTGAAAAATAATGTATATTATGCATGCACGTTAGAACAAAATTGAATTATGAAAAAAAATCTAAAACGGTTACATTTTTGTTGTAGGGACAACTTTGAAAGGAGCTATTGATGATATTGATCTTGTAATCGAAACACTTCACAAATGTGGTTTTACTTGTGATCGATTCTACATTCATTGCGACGCTGCTCTATTTGGAATCATGTTGCCTTTTATCGAACAAGTGAGTTAAAGTTATTTCACAAGTAATATAATTAGATTAAATACATTAATTTCAATTTTGAATGACTATCTTATTATAAATTAATCTAAAATATCATTTTGGTGTGATTTGATAGGCTCCAAGGATTAACTTCAAGAAACCTATCGACAGTGTTACTATTTCGGGTCATAAGTTTTTGGGATGTCCTTCGCCTTGCGGTGTTATAATAACTCGTTCAAAATACATGAATGCACTATCCAGTGATGTTGAAATCATTGCTTCAAGGGATGCAACAATCACGGGTAGCCGTAGCGGGCATGCTCCAATATTTTTATGGTATGCTATCACAAAAAAGGGTTTAATAGGACTTGAAAATGAAGTTCATAATTGCTTATTGAAATCACGTTACTTACTAAATAAACTACGTGATGCTGGAATTGGTGCAATGTTAAATGAGTTTAGCAACATAGTTGTTTTTGAGAGACCCCAAGATGATCACTTTACTCATAGGTGGAATTTGGCAAGCAATAAAAATATTGCACATGTGGTAGTATTGCAACATGTTACTATTGAAATGCTTGACACATTTGTTCGTGAGTTTGTCCAAAAAAGATTGATTTGGTCTAAAGATGGACAACAGTTTCAACCTCTATGCATTGCAAATGATGTTGGTTCTAGAAATTGTGTTTGTTCGATGCATAATGTATTGAGAAATAGTTATTAGCTAAAATGTATGTGATGTTAATTAATTGGTTCATTTATAAAAAAAAAAAATGATTTGGATCAATTATTGGGCCACTTATAGTATCCTCCTTGTGTTGGGCTACTTATAGTATCCTCCTTATGTTATCATATGTAGGAGTGCTCGCGTTTCGATTTAGATTGGTTTTGAGGTAAAAATTCATCCGATTTAAAGTTAATATTAATCGCGGTTCGGTTCGGTTTTGGATGGCTAATTAAAAAAATCCGATCCAATCTAATCCAATTTTGTGCGGTTTAATTTGGATCGATTTTTGGATATCCAAATTACAAATTGAATTTTTTAATTAAATATTAATATTATAAAAATATGGCAAAATAATCTATTTTATGTAAAATATAATATATAATAAGTTGAAAATTAATATTTTGCAATGAATATTATTGAGAAATTTTAAAATCAATAATTAATATGTTAATGGAATATATCATACTAAAAGTTAAATAAGTATATTAAAAAATATGTATGCGGTTTGTTTCGGTTTTGATCAGTTTTAAAAAATCAATCCAAAATCCGATCTGATCTAGCGGTTTTCACAAAAGGACATCCAAACACATCCAAAATTATTTGGTTTTTTGTGATTTTTGGTTTTTTTAGATTGGTTTGCAGTTATTTTTTGGATTGAATTGGATTTGAGAACCCCTAATCACCTGACCTCCATTGTACACCCTTGAAATAAATTTGATTTTTGCTAGTCACACCCCCAAAAAACCTAGTTACACCCAATTTTCAATAAAATTTAATCATAATACCAAAATTGCCCTTCTTTATATAAATTTTTTAAAAACCGTTTCTCATCTTTTTATGTTTCTGTTTCACGCTTCTCTCTCTTTCTCACGAACCACATTAATGTGTTCTCTCTCAAAACTCACAAACTCCATTAATGTGTAATTAATCACAAATTCACAATAAAAAGATTGAATTTTGAAGATATACCATTAAGACTTTATTGCATAGGTTAGTGAATTTATACTTTTTCAATGGCTTAAATATGCTTTTGGTCCTTGCAATATACACTTGTTTTGAAAAAAGCCCTTGTAAAAAAAAAATTTGATTTTAGTCCCTGCAATTTCTAAACACTTTGAAAAGGGCCCCTGAATCAGATTTTTTGCTGACATGTCTTGTTGTTGATGATTTGGATGTTGCTGAGTAGGATTTTTTTATGATGTGGCATTTACATGGATTTTTCATTTAAATTTCAATTTGAAAAATTTATTTATCAATTTTCTAAAAGCCAAAATAAAAAATTTTTCTCCAGGAACCCATTTTCATCTTCCTAAACCACCAAACATTCATCTTAATTTATTTTCCCCCATCTCCCAGAATCTCAACTTTAGAAACCTTCTTCATCCTCTGACATGAGAAAGAAAAAAGAACTTTTTCATCATCGTTCAGCATCACCGTCACTTGTTCATCAATTTTTCCACCATCTCGCTGCTCACTTTATTCATCATCTCACATTGATTTCGCTCACTCTCTTCATCGATTTCGTTCTCGACGGCCGGAAACCTCATGACTACCAATTCGTCTTCAACGACCGTTGTGTTATAAAACATCACTGCCAGATCTTTGACATTGGAAACCATAACGGTTTTTGTGAGATTATAAATCGAATTGGGACTTGAGCATTTGGGTTGAGCAATGAGGAATATGGGGTTGAGAAGATGAAGATTGGTTATTGGATTTCATGCTCTTTAGATCGTGCTTTTGCTTTGTTTCTCTAAACAACAATCTACTCATCTTTTTTATTTTTATTTTTTCAAATATATATTAATTAATAGCTGTGTGTTTTTTGTTGTTGTTGATGATGTTGTTGTTATGTGTTAATTCTTGATATTCATGGTTTATTTAAGGAAGAAGAAGTTTATTCGGTTATTATTTTCAATAATTTTGAACTATGTTTGTTGATGATGTTGTTATTCACAGATTGTTGTGATTCTGAAGGTTATTTTTGTTGTCGGTGATTAATGTTTTTTAGTTGGATCTGAAAATTGTGATTAAGCAAAAACGTTATTAACAAGTTGAGTTTAAGATTTATATTGAATTGAATTGTTGTATTTTATTTAAAATTGAAAAAACAGTGTTTGATTTATTGGATTTCATGTTTTTTGCTCTTTATTTTGTTTTGTTTTTTATTAAAAATAAAATGTAATTTTAAATTGGGAAAAAGGTAATTCTTTTTAAAAAAAAGAAAAGAAAACTGACATGTAATGTCCAAGTGTAAAAAATGTGACACATCAGCTAATTGTCCTAGTCAGCGTATGACACGTGTCAATTCAAGTGACATGGCATCCAAAATTTCTGCTCAGGGGCCCTTTTCAAAGTGTTTAGAAATTGCAGGGACTAAAATCAATTTTTTTTTTTACAGTGACTCTTTTCAAAACAAGTGTATATTGCAGGGACCGAAAGCATATTTAAGTCTTTTTCAATTCTAGGCATTCTCTTTTTCATGTGATTTCATGTTTCCCTGTGATTTCAATCGTTAGCAGATCTAATCTAAATTAAATGTTTACGTGAACTCCTAATGTAACATAAGATCGCGTACTTTTAAAATAGACTTCAAAGTATATATAAACTCAGTTTACATAATCTTTTGTAAACTCAGTTCACATTTACACTAGATTTAAGAGGTTCACGTTAACTCAGTTTACACAAGGTTATGTAAACTGAGTTTACATAAACATTTTGTAAACTTAGTTTACATTGCATGCATACTAACTATGTTTAAGGGTATTTTAGTCATTTTGGGATGTAACTAGTTTTTTTGGGGTGTGGTTAGCAAAAATCATAAATCTCCTTATTCTCTTTGATGTAATAAATATTATCATGATCCGGATTTTTTTAAACGGTAAATATGGATGCAATATATAAAAAAAGGGAGAATATCAAGAAGCATTGAGAACAAGTATAAAAGGTACTCTATCCATCCAAATAAAAAAAAAATACATATAAGTGTTCGAACCACACTACAAGCGAAAGGAAGGAAAACAACCGAAAAAATCAACTTGACAAAAAAAAAGCCCGCCCAAAACTTCCACCTAGTTGATAAGGTACCAAAATAGAATGATCCTCCATTCTTGAGAAAAAATATTGCTACAATATAAGGTACCAAAATAGAATGATTCTGCATTCTTGAGAAAAAATATTGCTACAATATAGTTGGCTTTTTTTTTCACTCGTTTTTTTTAGTTGAATATATTTACTCTTCTAATTTCTCCTCCATTTTTTTTTTCGTCATGATTCTCTTAGAAAATCACCAATTAATTGCAATATCTCCATATTTATCGTCAGCCTTTTTTAAAAAAATTAAAATAAAATTGGATATCAATCTTTTTAGATTTTTTTTGTTTGGTTTAGAATGAAGATGATCAAATTTAAAATATGCATATTATCTAAGCCTCTTACCATCACCACTAGACCAAACTAGTGACATTTTTGAGTTTCTTCTTTTAATGCCGGAAACATTTATTTCAAGAAGCAAAAAACCATTCAAAATTAAAAACAAAATAATTGATTTTTTTTCTTTTAAGAATAGTCATCATCCGGAGAATCTTGATGGTATATTCTTGAAAGTTCAAGTTTTTTATGCTCATGCTTTTATAGACTATTATAATATTATTAATCAAAACGATATTTATGAACTAAGTTGGAAATAAATATCTTGGTCATATGACTCGATTTGGATATGAACTTGTCTGATTTAGGTCAGATGCCCCTGTCTTTTAAAATTTGTTAACATACGATACAGTTATAAATTTTAAAAAATAAGCAACCAAAATAACTTGTTGGAATTAAATCAATAAATATTAATCACATATACATGTTTTTTTTTCTTCATATTATGACATATACTTTAGTGCGGAAATCAAATAGTCATATAAGTATGTATAAAGTTATAGGATCGACAAGATGATCTTTAGGAATACCTGGATTCATGGAGAAAAAGTTTTTAGCAATGATCCTGCAGAAGATTGACGGCTTGTATGATTCTTCCTCAACCAGTACCCTAATGCCTTGATACTCATCAGATGGGGAGAAGAGAGTGTTTTGCTTTCGTACTGATATATTGGGGACCAAAGCCTCTTTATATAATAGGGTGATGGCCCATTAGGGTTTCCATTATTCCGAAATGGGCCATCCTGGCTTCCACCCATATTTCAGCCGATACCCAATTAATTAAATAATTAATTAATTTCTTAATAAAAATCTAAAACACATTTTAACTTTATTTGACCACTTAATCAATTAAGACTCTTAATTCGATAAATAGCTAATATAATTAATATAAATATATATGCACACATAATAATTATTGGAATATAATAATTAAATAATATTTAAATAAAATATTCCAACAATCTCCCACTTGGGCTATATATCTTAATAATTATATCATAGTCCTTTAGGCGTGCATCTGAATGCTATTTATCTTTAGATTTCAACTTTACAATCTGGTCCACCTCATACATCAATAATGGGACCACCGCGACTGTCGTCACTGACGTATAACGTGACGGAACCCCGACGACCACCACATTAATGTACTTGATGACATAGATCGGTATGGATGAGTGGCATGGAAATTTCATGCAATGTGATCTCTAAATCATGTCTATTTCCAACTAGTCCAACTGAAGTCTTTATTGAGATCAAACTGAAGTTCCTTAGGTGCAATTCAAAATCAAAATATTTGCACAAAAGATATAGAATCGATTATAAAAATAATAACCTCAAACTTTATTTCTGCAGAAAAACTTAACAAAAAAATTATGAATCTGTATCAATACCAAAGTTAGAACATAACTAAAGAGAGACTCCCACTAATCCAAGACATCCTTACTGACAACAACCATATGAAAGACCTCAAGTGTCAAGTCTCCGATTAGTGAGTCAGCTAGCATAAAATTTATCTCTATATGTTCTATCCTTCAACAACTTATAAATCAATAAACTTTATAAAACAATTGTTGAAGCATTATATGACTAATTTATGTCACAATATAACTTAAGTTGTCTTTCAAAAGTCTATTACATTATGCTACCAAATAACATAAATACTTACAGTCATTTCTTAAGTTAGGATGTCCATTGTATGTAAACATCCAAAGGATCAGAGTCAAACATACTGATGAACTTCAAATTATTAGATCTCCGATATTTGAGCACAAGTTCTTTTGTTCTCCATAACAATCCTTATGGTTGCTTCATTTCAACAATTCATGTTTTGAATTGTCCAAGTATCTGCCAAATAATCTTATTATATACGCTATTTCCGGATGCGTATAATTAAGATCATAAATAAGTTTCTCAAAGCATATAGGAAAACTCTTTATTTTCTAAATTTCTAGATTTTCTTTGGGCTATTATTGAGACTTTTAGATAGTCTCATTTATGATTAAAATAATCTCTTAGTTTATTGACTTTCATGTCGAATTTACTTTCAACTTTATTGATATAACTCTTTTGAAATAACCGAATGATACAATGAGAATAATCTCTAAGTATCAAATTTCTTAATACAAAAGAAATGTGCGCAAAAACTTTCGTCACTAAACTTTTGTTAGTTGTTTCTTGGTTTTGCACAACGATGATATATCACTGTTAACTTAATAAAGTAAAATCGACACATTAAACTAAGAATATAAACGTACTCACACTGAACCTGTATAACCCACGACTCTCCATAATATACATCTCAAACCAAATGAGACAATTTACCTGACGAGACTTTTGTGGTATCATTAATGAGACAACTTCCTTAACTCATAAATGGATTTCATCTGTTTGCAAAACATATACTTCGTGTCTTTTGACATAAAGTTTCCTCTAATTGCACCTTATTGTTTTTCTTAATGTCACTATTAAGAAATACTATGTTGATATCCATCTTTTGAAACTCCAAAATTATAATAAATGACAAGTGTCTTGACTGTCCTAATAGAGTTTTTAAACTCAAATCAGATATAATTTCTCTTTTCAGTCAATACTTTATGACACTTGACGCTCAATTCTTGAAGGTATTGAGTTTGATATTTATGAATCAATTTCTTAACTTAATAGGGAGGAAGAACACTAATATCCTTATGAGGTTCCAAATTTACTATATAAATAGCAACTTTATGAATTGGTTTAAAACCAATTCTTCCTCACTCAATTTTGTCCCTTTACCATATCTCTCCCCCAAACTCAATATCTTCAAGAGACTTTGCAGTTTCTGTCTCAAAATGTTCATTAACTTGGGACCAAATTTTAAAATTTCAACAATTCAAGATTGTCACAAGTCATAACTGAATTGAGTATACTGATATTTAAATTTAAAAGGCAAATTGAATCCCTCATTTAAAAATATAATAAAGAATTTATAACATTAAAACAAAAACTTAATTTAAATAATGATTCACCAAATTGCCTTTTAAATACAAATATTATTAGTAAGAACAATTTAACAAATAGTTGAAAAATCATAAATCTTAACTGACTTATTTCCCCTCTAGATTGATGTGTCTTTCAACATCATTGGATATTTGTCAGTTTAGATCCATTTTCTTATTGTTCTTTATTTGCCCTTATCCTTTGAGGTATTTACCTAATGAACACTCTTTTATTTTCTCTTGCTCCAACATTTTCTTCATTGCACACTTTATGAAATGATCCTATTAAAGAATCATTTCTAACTTTATTGGTTAGGACTAATTGTGCAAAGAGAACACTAAAGGCTAAATTTTCGACAAAGTCACCTAATTGTCGAATCCACAACTTTTTAGCAAGATTAAATAGTTACATAATGTGCTCCTGATATTTTCTTTACTCAACTATTTTAATGAAATGTCATCTCTCTAATGAGAGCTTGTGTTTCGCCATATTGCTTTAGAAGCACTTTAATTTAAGCAAAGAAAAACATAACAAAATTATGTCATCTTAAATAACATCTCAAATAACGTTTCTGTAGTTAAAACTTTATAATCACAGGGCCATCGTGATTAGGAGTATGCTCACATTTACCGAATAGTGAGAGAATTTGAGTTTCTCGATCTTTATCCAAGGTCTAGATCCAAGAACATAATGTTCTTCTTTTATTCCAAAGAGTTAGAATTTTAAGAATTTAAATTCCAACATTATTATGCAGATACGTAAACTATATTAGTTTATAGAAAACAAAAAATTACTCACCAAAATACTCAGTGCACCATTGATGTCAAACCCTTAGAAAATCACATTAATTGCTAGTGGTATTTTGTGACAAATGATCAAACACCGACAATCTAATATTGACAAACAACAAATCGTTATGATCATCACATGTTTATCATTATAGTGTGAATGCAATCCACTAAATACTTGTATGGATTTACACTTACACAATTATATTATGCATGTCAATAAATTATTACATGGACATGCACATCTTTATTTGTAAATTATAAGACAAAACAAGATACCAAACGCACCATTAATCCACAATCTTTGATTGCCAAGAATTAACTGCAAGCGGTACTCTCAACATAATGATCAAACATTGGTAATAAGTCCTGTCAGATAATGTATGTCTTTGACACCAACCATTATCCACATGGAGAAAAAAAAAACTTAACAATTACCACACATTTACCATCACAAGTATGTAATTATCCGGCCAAACTGTGTCTTCCTTTTGGCCGACATAACTGCTCGCATGAATAATTCCACACCACATCTTTTGCAATTTCAATTGAATCAAATCTACACAACAGAGGTTACTTTTGCAACGTGTTTGTTTCAACCAACTCAATCAAAGTTACAAGACAATTTAATAAATCGAATACATATGTATATGTAATTATTCGGCCAAACTGTGTCTACCTTTTGGCATACCGAAATAGCTTGCATGAACAATTTTATACATATTTCGTGATTCCAATTGAATCAAATCTACAAAACAGAGGTTACTTTTGCAACATGTTGCTTCAACCAACTCAATCAAAATCACCTGACAAATTATTAAATCAAATGGGAAAAGTCTTAAATTTACAAGGCACTACCCACAAAATATAGGCCATATTACTTTATGATGTCGCTCGATAATCATAAGATTAAATGACATTCCTTATGTGAGAATAAATTCTCACTATCAAACTAAAATTGGCATGAAAAAATATTCGAAGAGCATGACAAAATAAAATTATTGTAGAAACTTAATAACAATAAACTCAAACATTGTCATCATGCTATAAACCAAATATTTAATTTTAAATCAAATAAAATTAAATCTTTATATATACAAAAAAGGCTTAAATATTATTTATGTCCCTGTATGTTCGTGAATTTTTGGTTTTAGTCCCTATATTTTTTTTTGTTGCAAATAAGTCCTTGTATATTCAAGAATTTTTGGTTTTAGTCCCTATAGTCAAAATTCGCAGGAAAATCTGCAGTTTTCGTGCAGATTTTCCTTCAGATTTTCTTGCGGATTTTGACTTTATGGACTAAAATAAAAAATTTACGAACATATAGGGACTTATTTGCAACAAAAAAAAAATAGGGACTAAAATCAAAAATTCGTGAACATACAGGGACCAAAAAATCATTTAAGCCTACAAAAAATTATTCATGCCACAATTGATTCACATATACTCAATGATTCTTTAAATAAAGAAACAAATGATTTTAGAAAGACATTTTCTAAAATAAATGGAAACAAAAATTTATATTCTATAAATAAATAATTGATTATAGAATCTTTATTTTCCAAAATTTAAAGAATCGTAACTTTAATTATTATTTTTTGATTAGGTAACTTTAATTTTCGTATATAACAAATTGGATCAAAATATTTTGAGATTCATCAATAATTGCAATTTAACGCAATTAATATTATACAAAAAATGTATATAATAACCAAATATATATATCAAACATTTATATATGCCTTATTTCTCAAAATAAACTTTTAATACGAAATTAATGTGAATCAATTTTAATTTCAAACAATTATCCGATTTTGACAATCAAAGGTAATAATTGACAATAAAGGCGATATATAGAAATAATTTGTATATTTAAGGACTGCAATTAAATACCATAATTGATCATGACAACCGTATATGAAAGCAAAACCAAATAGAGAAAATCTAATCTTTGAAAGCCATATTTGGAAATCTTATCAAATATGAAGATTTATTTCAAAATTAGAACCAAAAGAAACAAATCAAACTTATATAAATTTATTATTTTAACTGAAAATAAGTCAATTAAAGGATTTCACTTCATTACCTTGAACGGTAAGACCGCCATAATTGAAAAAATCAAATCAAATATGTAATTATTTCAAAATTAAAAACCCAAAATAGAAACGAATTGTTCTTGCATCAATTAATTATTCTGACTGGATCCATAAAAAAACCAAGTTTAAAGCAATTACACTTAGTATGACCTTATGGTGCAATTTGAATTGTAAAAAGTAATAAAATAATCCAAATCACACAAGATGGATATACGGCAGAAAAGCCACATACAAAGAACACAACAAGAACTAGAACACACAGTGATACACACATGTGCGCATCTATATCATACATATACCAAAGTTAAAGACCACTTTGACCACAGAAAAATAGTAACTTGCAATCTTATCAAAGTAACATATGAAAAAACGGCTGCACGAAAAGATTTGTAGTGCATACATACTTTCAAAATCGTAGCATGCATATATGAAAGCCAAATTAAGAAACCGAAAAAATAAAATATAAATTGGATCCACATAAAAAACTCAATTATATTTTATTCAGCAGAATCATAAAACGATATAACAAGGCAGTCATATTCATATAAACAAAGTAACATCAACCGAAAAACAACAATAAACTAAATATGACTGAAAAATGGTATTCTTTAGGATCAAACATGTCCTGCTCTGATACCACTTCTTGGAATTAAATCAATAAATATTAATCACATATACATGTTTTTTTCTTCTTCATATTATGACATATAATTTAGTGCGGAAATCAAATAGTCATATAAGCATGTATAAAGTTATAGGATCGACAAGATGATCTTTAGGAAAACCTGGATTCATGGAGAAAAAGTTTTTAGCAATGATCCTGCAGAAGATTGACGGCTTGTATGGTTCTTCCTCAACCAGTACCCTAATGCATTGATTCTCTTCGGATGGGGAGAAGAGAGTGTTTTGCTTTCGTACTGATATATTGGGGACCAAAGCCTCTTTATATAATAGGGTGATGGCCCATTAGGGTTCCCATTATCCCGAAATGGGTCATCCTGGCTTCCACCCATATTTCAGCCGATACCCAATTAATTAAATAAATTATTAATTTCTTAATAGAAATCTAAAACACCTTTTAACTTTATTTGACCACTTAATCAATTAAGGCTCTTAATTCGATAAATAGCTAATATAATTAATATAAATATATATGCCCACATAATAATTATTGGAATATAATAATTAAATAATATTTAAATAAAATATTCCAACATAATTTCACTTGTGCATTTTTATCGGAATTTTGTCATTTTTTTTTACAGAGAAATGCTATTTCTTATGAATGATTTAAGATAATAATTACAAGAATTAACACATGGCAATATTTAGAATAATGATGTCACTTTATTCTCTTTTATTTTTCGGAAATAATTGGGATAATAGATGTAAATAAGGGTCAAAATTTACTCTTACAATTTTTCTTTTAAATTTTTTGTAAGAAATAGCGTTTCCTTTTTTTTAAAAGTGTAACAATTGCGGAAATACTATGAGTAGAAACAAAACAAAAATCAAGAATTATATAATTGTCAATACCGTAAGGTAAAAAAATTTATTATTATTATTATTTGAAATTATTAGAATAAAAACCATGTTTTTGATACTTTTATTAGAAAATAGACCACCTGCTTGACCAAAAAATAAATAGACCACATGTTTCGTTACAAAATAAAAATTTATAATAAATTGAATTACAAAATTAAACAAAAACCAACAACTAGTGTCTCAAATTTTGTGAGTCTTCTTTGGTAAAGGTACGTTTATGCTTGTTTAGGGATTGTTCTGGACTGGACTTCTAGGTCCAAGTCCCCTAAAAACTAAAGGCTCTGCCCTTCTGAGGGGCACTCTCTCCGTCGGTCAGATCCTCACAATCTGTAACGGTCGACCACCGGAATGATGGCATTAACTGCTCATCATGGCCAACGGCTAGAATTCCGGCAGCCACTTAATGGGCATTAATTGCCCATTAAGGGTCTTGGCCCAGCGCTGGGGTATATATACTCCTCATTCAGAGGAGTCAGGTACGTAATTCACCACTTCTGTAACCTTATTCTCACACTTTCACTGACTTGAGCGTCGGAGTGTAAACAGGTACACACCCCCCCTCCGCTTCAACAGGGGCTTGCTGATTCAACCCACACTGTTCCGACCACCATTCCGATCTTGGTAAGATCAGTGGCGCCGTCTGTGGGAATCTAAAGTTATCCCCTTCTTTCAAAAAACAAAGAACAAAACCTTCAAAAACTACCGCTAATTCACAAAAAGCTAAGAATGGCCGAGAACAGCAGATCAGAGCATTCAGCTGCTAACCACATGTCTAGCGAGCATGCTGACAACAATAACACCAATGGAATGGTTGTATCCCAGATGGAAACAGACCCCACCTACCAGCCTACCAACGAGACCAACTCTTTGGTCGTACCCGTTCCTCCTCCTGGAGCTACCTTGGAACACATCATGACTGCGCTGCTTACCGCTGTCAACAACCAGGGGCAAGCTATCAGGGAGCAGAACCGCCGCATTGAAGCTGTCGAAGAATCGCGCATTACGAGGGCGATCACGAGCAGCTATAGGTGGCGAGAGTCCTCTCGACGGGACTCGAGGACTAGGTCAAGATCACCCCGGGTACATGAGACTCGAAGCCGCATAAGCCCTGCTAGAAAAGTTGCTGGAGCGAGGAGATCCCCTGCACGATCAACGGGACGTAACTATCAATCTCCTCCTCGTCGTCACCATCGTTCTCCACGAAGCGACGACGAAAGGCACATGGGGCCGCTTTCTGACAGGATCATGAGGGTACCATTGCCCGTGGGGTTAGAAAAGCCACCGGCAATGGACACTTATGATGGGACTACTGACCCAGACGACCATATCGAAAACATAGAAGCTGTCCTCGACTACAGAGGTGTACGAGGATCCATCAAATGCAAGCTATTCTCCACCACGCTGAGAAAGGGAGCAATGGCTTGGTACAAGAGTTTGCCACCAGGGTCCATCGATTCGTGGGGTGAGCTGTGCAGACTCTTTACTGCACACTTCACCGCTTCTAGGAAGCACCCTAAGACTGAAGCTACTCTCGAGGCGATTCAACAGGAAAGCAACGAATCCCTGAGAGAGTATATTGAGCGATTCAACAAAGCTGCCATCGAGGTAAGAACCGATGACAGAATGAAGCTGTATCTGCTGGAGCATGGACTGCGCCCATCCAGCGATTTTGCCAAAGCATTTGGCATTGAAGAAGTAAGGACTTTGGATCCTTTCCGTGAAAAGGCACAAAAATACATAGCCTACGAGGAAGAGCAAGTAGCTGCTGACGCAAGAAAGCCAAAGCGTCAAGAAGAAACTGGACCCTCTCGAGCAGAGAATGAGAGAGGAAAAGAAAGAGTTAGAGAACCAAGGGAGCCAAAACCTCCCCGCAGCAAATTCATGAATTACACCCCCTTGAACGCTCCTCGCGAGTGAATTTTGGCCGAAGTTTCAATGGCCGAATTCAAAAAGAATGGAGTCTGAGCACCGAAGCAGTTGGTCGTGAGGCCAGGGCTGGATAAATCTAAATACTGCCGCTACCCCAAAAGCTACGGGCACGTGACTGAAGACTGCATCCACCTGAAGGATGCAATTGAGATCATGTTGCAAAAAGGGCTCCTCCAGAAGTTCAGAAAGGAGGAACGTCAAGGGCGAGGAAAAGAACCTGAAGTTGGACAGCCATCTAGAGAGGCACAACAACAATCAGGTGCGGACAACAGCAACATGCAGATTGCTTACTCCATTTCGAGACCTGAGGACTTCATTCTTCCCGAGCATCAAGAAGGAGAAGATGTGCTCGAACATTTGGCTGCTCACATGGGATCGCTGGTAATTTCGGGGGGAGGATTTGGAACTTCCACCATAGGGTCGTTGAAGAGAAAATTCGAAGAGCTGGAAAGTGTTTGCTCGTTGGAACCTGTCCTCGCGACAGAAGAAGCCAAAGAAGGATCTATGCCCTTGGCTTTCTACAAAGAAGAAATCCCCGGAGGCTCGCCTAACCACTAGATTCCACTGCTAGTAAGGGCCAGGATGGCCAACTTTGATGTGAGGAGGATATTAGTGGATCAAGGATCCTCGTGTGATGTGATGTACGCTAGTTTGTTTAAGACTCTACAATTGACGGAGAAAAACCTTGCTCCCTATGTAGGTGCTGACTTGCAAAGATTTAATGGAGCGACCACGAAGCCCTGGGGGTACGTGGATTTAATTGTGACTTTCGGAGAAGGAGAGGCGACCAAATCCATCAACGTCTAATTTCTGGTCGTGGATTGCCCGTCTCTGTATAATTGTATCATGGGAAGGCCTGCTTTGGCGAACCTATTTGCTGTATCTTCAACCATTCACTTGAAGATGAAATATTACACCGTGGATGGCAAGATAGCCACGCTGAACGGAGATATAGCTGCAGCGAGGAAATGCTTCGAAGCCGCTGCAAAGAATATGAGTTCCCTCCTTACTCCAAAGAAAAAGACTGATCACAAGATGCCCGTTGTGACACCTTGCAAGCCAACGACATCGTGGACATGGATGCACGCATCACCGAGCAAGAGCTGAAGGATGAAGAGGACCCCATCGCGAAAAAGGTGCATCGCCCAATCCCCGATGGAGAGTTCGAGATCATCCCTTTAAGCGATGACTATTCAAGAGAAATCAAGGTAGGAGCTGATATGCCCGAGCTGGTGAAGAGGCAATTGGAAGCTTGCCTGAAAGAATATGCTGAGCTGTTCGCTTGGAATGCTGCAGAGATTCCCGGAATCGACCCAAACGTCGTTTGTCATCAGCTGACGATAGATCCTAGGGCTAGAGCTATAGTTCAGCGACGTAGGAAGCAGTCTCCCGAAAAAGCGGAGGCTGCTAAAAAAGCTCTAAAAGACCTCCTAGAGGCAAATTTTATTTCTGAAGCCAGATACACAACATGGCTGTCAAATGTTGTATTGGTTAAAAAATCTAATGGAAAGTGGAGGATGTGCGTTGACTACACCGATCTCAATAGGGCTTGCCCTAAAGATTCTTATCCATTACCTAGCATAGATAAACTCGTAGACAATTCCTCAGGGTTTAAACTACTATCGTTTATGGACGCTTATTCTGGATATAATCAAATTAAAATGGCTGAAATCGATAAAAAGAAAACAACGTTTATGACTGAATCGGGTAATTATTATTATAATGTAATGCCTTTCGGGCTAAAAAACGCAGGCGCCACTTACCAACGAATGATGAACAAAGTATTCAGAAATGAAATAGGTGATATGCTCGAAGTATATATGGACGATATGATCGTTAAATCCGAACAGGAAAACGATCACGTGTCCCATTTAAGAAAAGTGTTTGAAAGAGCCAAACAGTACAACATGAGGTTTAATCCGGAAAAATGCACATTTTGGGTAAAAGCAGGCAAATTCCTCGGTTTCTATTTAACAGAACGAGGAATTGAAGCTAACCCTGAAAAATGCAAAGCTTTCTTCGATTTCCCCACTCTAAACTCGAAGAAGTCAATACAATCTTTGAATGGAATGTTGACTGCTCTCGTACGTTTCGTCGCTAAATCTGCTCAACACGCGCTGCCTCTTTTCAAGTTACTTAGAAAAGAGTCCGCTTTTGAATGGACGGAAGAATGCGAAAAAGCTCTCCAACACTTGAAACGAGCACTATCAGAACCTCCTGTCTTAACACGCCCAATCATGGGCGAGACTTTATTCTTATATCTGGCCGTGGCTCATGAAGCCATAAGCGCAGTTCTAATTCGAGAAACCGAGCAAGGGCAAAAACCAGTATACTTCATCAACAAAGCTCTGCAAGGACCAGAACTTCGATACCTGCAGATCGAAAAAACAGCGTTGGCAGTAGTCGTTGCTGCAAGAAAGTTAAGACATTATTTCTTAGCACACTCTATCGCAGTACGAACCGACCAACCAATAAAACAGCTGCTCGAAAGGCCTGATATGGCCGGGAGAATGCTGAAATGGTCCTTAGAGTTATCAGAGTTCGACATAACATACGAAAGCAGAAAGGCTTTGAAAGCTCAAGTACTAGCAGATTTCGTCGCAGAAATGACTCCACCAGCAACTTCGAGCAGAAATAAATGGACCATATACGTCGATGAATCTTCCAACTCCAAAGGAAGTGGAGCGGGGATAATCTTAGAAAACGACGAAGGAGTCCTCATTGAAGTATCGCTAGAATTGTCGTACCAAACGACCAATAACCAGGCCGAGTACGAAGCCTTCTTAGCAGGGTTGCGACTAGCCGAGGACATGAACGCAGAAGAAATCATCATCTTCACAGATTCCCAACTGGTCGCATCTCAAGTAAAAGGGGAGTATCAAGCTAAAAACGAACGTCTAACTGAATACTTAACCCTCATACGAGAAAAGTTGGCTAAATTCAAAGAGTCAACTGTGCAACACATTCCTCGGGAGCATAACTCAAGGGCAGACGTCCTCTCAAAACTCGCGAGCACCAAAAAGAAGAAGGGGAGAAATCAATCACTTATCCAAGAAACGTTGCAAAGGCCGAGCATTGAGAAAACTCTCGAAGTGAATTCATATGCCCGATTAACGCCAGCAGTTGGATAAACCCATTTAGGGAATTCCTCGCCTCGGGAACTGTCCCCGATGACCCCAAAGAGGCAGTCAAAGTCAGACGAAGAGCGTGCTCATATGTTTTGGTTGACGGTCATCTCTTCAGAAGAGGGTTTTCAACCCCATTACTGAAATGCGTCGAGGAAGAAAAAGTGGAATCCATCCTACAGGAGATACACGAAGGAATCAACGGACAACACATTGGCGGAAGATCACTCGCGCGAAAAGCGCTGCGAGCGGGATACTACTGGCCAACTATGCAAATGGATGCAAAAGAGCATGTCAAGAAATGCGACAACTGCCAGAAACATGGGGATATGCACTTAGCTCCACCTAACGAGCTGAAGTCTCTATCTTCCCCATGGCCATTTGCGTGGTGGGGGTTGGATCTTTTAGGACCCTTCCCACGAGCACTTGGACAAAGAAAATACATAATCGTCAGAGTAGATTACTTCACGAAATGGATAGAGGCTGAACCACTCGCCCAAATCACGTCCCACAACGTCCTACGCTTCTTTAAGAGAAACATCCTCGCAAGATTTGGAATTCCACATACCGTGGTAACGGACAATGGTACACAATTTACGGACAAAAAATTCCAAGAGTTTCTCATCAACCTAAAAGTGACGCAACACTTTACTTCCGTCGAGCACTCCCAAACGAACGGCCAAGTCGAGGCGGCCAATAGAGTAATTTTGCGAGGCCTAAAGCGAAGGCTAGGTGAGGCAAAGGGTAAGTGGGTCGATGAATTATACAGCGTGCTATGGTCCTACAGAACCACACCACACTCGACCACGGGAGAAACGCCATTCCGATTAACTTACGGAACTGAAGCTTTAATCCCAGTAGAAATAAGGGAACCCACTCGACGAACGGAAAATCCTCCAGATGAAGAAACAAATAATGAGCTACTAAGGGAAGAGCTCGATTTGGTCGAAGAATTGCGACACGGAGCAACCCTAAAAGAGGCCGCATTAAAATAAGAAAACACCAAGTTTTCATCAAACAAGTCTTGACGAGGAACCACTCTAGACGAGTCCCATCGTCGTAAGTACACATTAGGCATGGACGCCCAGCTCGCGATGGGTTGATCCAGCCGCGAGGATCAGATCTCATACAATTTTGTCCTCGACATTTGTTTGGAAACCTATCCCAAACACTCGAGCTAGTTCCCCAAACTCCTCGAGCACGGTGTTCGTAGATATATTCTATCTCGTGCAACAGCAATTTAAACACTTAAAAAATCCTAAGTATGGATATCACAAAGCGTATTCAGGATATCGAGCATCGTAAATAAAACGCGTACAAAGAGATAATGGATACGAGCATGAAGAAAGAGCAAATATAAGCTGAATCATAAATGTATTATATAAAGAAATTGTGCTTAGTTACAATAAAGGGTAGCCTCGAGGACTGCCCAACAAAAGACGACATCAAATAAAAAGGGGCAAACAAGCGCCCAAGTGCTAAAAGCGAGCATAACGCCAATACCAACATTCAACTTCATTCTTCGGTATGAGGAGGAGATGCAATAACCCCATCGATGACTTCCTTGTGCTCATCGAGGCCAGCTTCAACGAGCTCTACACCCGGGTTCAAGACCTTGAGCTGGGCAACAACATTAACAAAACTGTTGTGCCCAACCTCGACCATGGAGTCCTCGCACTCAGCAATCTTCTTGATAAGGTCGGTGCGGCTTGAATTCCGGTACACCCCCTCGGGGTCAACATCATCTTCCTCTACAGTGCAAATCGAAGGAGCACTCTCAGCCCGTTTCTCCAGCTCTTTGTTGCGGGCTTCAAGATCAGCACATTTGACCTCCAAGTCTTTAAACTTTTTGGTCAAGTCATCCAACTCCTGCTCTGTACGCACCAGCGTCGTCGCCATCTCCGTCTGCAGGGTGTACTTATTCTTATAGTCCTCATAAGCGACCATTGTCTCGCCCAACTTCAAGTTCAGGTCTTCAGCACGCTTCTTCTGCTTGTCCCTGTCGCTCAAGTAGCGGCTTTCACGACCATTCAAGAAGTTGGCGATTTCGATGAGCTTAAACACCGCTGTGGTCGCAGTTGCCAGCTCCGTCTTCAAAGCCACTGGCCCCATGTCGTGGATGATCGCCTGATCGGCCTCATCTATAACAACCTCAGTGTCTTTGTCAAATAAAGCTCCTCTTGAAAAGATAGGAGGAATGACAAAACGACCAGCTGGTTGGTTGGGATCTGGCAAAGAGTGTGGACTGGCGCGAACAGAACATCCCGCTCCATCAACAGTGGTCTTCTGCGCCTTAGTTGGGCGAGCATCAGCAACAACCGACGCACTAGGGCGTTTCTCAGCAGCAGGAGAAGAGACAGCAGAGGGATTCTCGACGCCCTGACGAGCAGTCTTAGCCTTGTTGGCGCGACGAAGCTTCTCTTGAGCGCTCACCATTTTAACTGCAAAAAAAGAGAAACGAACAATAATCAATACGAGCAACAAAGAGTAATAAAGGGGCAATCAAGCAACAAGAAAATCACATAAGTAAAAAAATCAATAAAGCAGACAAGCGTACTAAGAGTTTCCTCGGCCTCAGCACGAGTCGAGCAAGCCAAAAGTCTCTTCACGTTGATATAGCGATGAACCGTGAGAGGTTTTCCATCCTCGTCCAGACAAGGGTTGCCATCATCGTCGATCACTGCCTTTCCCCTAAAACCCTTGACGAAATTTTGGAGTTTCAGAAAATCCTGCCACTCCTCGATCTTCAAATCTTTCTTGGAAGTGGTAAATTCCTTAGCGGGCAGTAAATAATGCTCCACCTCCCAGCGTAAATGGAACTTCCCATAATCGACCAAAATAGGTCGCCCATCCTCCCCAAGGACAGTTCGTCCATTCTCATCTTGTTCAGGACCGGGGACGATCACATCCGCCCAACCTTGAGAATTTTTGGGGCCAACAATGTACCAATCATCCTTAAAAGGCCGCATGGACTCCTCAAACATATAGAACAGGCGACGAGTTTGTTTAAAAGATACCCAGCCTAGTCTATTTGGGTCTCCCTTAGGCTTTGATCGTTGTAATCCGAACACGAAAAAGAACAGAGGAATGGTGGGGACGATGTCCAAATGAGTACACACCACCTCAAAGGCTCTCATTAAAGCCAAAGAGTTAGGGTGCAGTTAGGAAGGGGCGACCCTCAAGTGGTGAAATATGGCCACTTCGAAGTCAGTAAAGGGCAATCTAAACCCAAAATGCTGGAAAGCAATCTGATACATGCTAAAGTGCGCAAATCCAAAGTTATGGAAAATGCGACGTTTCTTCCCAGGAACGAGGATATGCCAGTTGTCGTTAGGGGGATCTTGGATATCTTTGTAAAGACCAGGGATCTCTACCCCATCGGGCTGACCAGAAAAACGCGAGCGTGTTAAACGAGGCTCATCAGCAACCCAATCCTCGGGATCCGTTGTGGCCGTAATTGGGATTCGCTCCACCATAGGCTCCGAGGATTCCTGCACGTCGGGCTCGCCTTGGTTTTCCTCGAGCAAGGGATGAAATGCTGTAAAACAAGGAAAGAAGTAAAGTACTTACTTGATTAAGTAGTTTGAAGGATGAAATGAGAAGACAGTGATGAAGAACTTTGATCTCCAAAAGCAAAACCCACGACGGGAAGATGAAGAGAAAAAGAATTTGAAAGCAAGCGTTTGGAGAAGAGATAAATGAAGTAAAACTTCAAAAATCCCTCCTTTTCTATATATATAGAGGAATCCTGTATAGACGCACCTGCACGAAACGGAGCGACGCCCCAAAAATCTGGAACGTTGCTTTGATCCAATGGCTGTGATCTAAAATGATACAACGTTTCAGAGTGAATCATCTCAAGAACGAAAGGGCGCGAAGATCCAACGGTTCAGAAACGGCCTCGTGAACAGAGACTACGCTGCTAGGTACTCAAACGCTTCAAGTAGCCTTTACACGTGGCAGCGAGAGACGAAGCGTTTTGTCCTTTCAGGTCAAATCCACTGAACGCGAAAATCTCGCAGAGTCCAAGAAAATCTCCACGAAAATCTCGTCGCGATTGATGGCACAATCATCGAGAAAATCTCAACGGATAAAGGCAAACGAAAATCCTCGCAATTAATGACAGGATCTCCATTAAAAGCCCATAAATCCATGAAATCCTCGAAGCCCACGAAGACAACAAAGGAAATGACGCTTCCACGACGACAATTCTCCACGAGGGCGTATGAACTTCATCGTCCTCGCAAAATATTGCAACACAAGCTCCTCGATACGAGTAAATAAATCCATGGTCGTTGCACACGACGATACACGTTGACAGCGAAAGGCGATCATAATTTTCGTTGCTCGTATGCGCAAACAAAGGTTTAATGCCTAAGTTAAAGTCATCATGCTCGCGACCGAGCATAACGACTTGGGGGGCTTCTGTTCTGGACTGGACTTCTAGGTCCAAGTCCCCTAAAAACTAAAGGCTCTGCCCACCTGAGGGGCACCCTCCTCGTCGGCCAGATCCTCACAATCTGTAATGGCCGACCACCGGAATGATGACATTAACTGCTCATCATGGCCAACGGCCATAATTCCGGCAGCCACTTAATGGGCATTAATTGCCCATTAAGGGCTTTGGCCCAGCGCTGGAGTATATATACTCCTCATTCAGAGGAGTCAGGTACGTAATTCACCACTTCTGTAACCTTATTCTCACACTTTCACTAACTTGAGCGTCGGAGTGTAAACAGGTACACACCCCCCCTCCGCTTCAACAGGGGCTTGCTGATTCAACCCACACTGTTCCGACCACCATTCTGATCCTGGTAAGATCAAGGATGGATCGGTGTTTCTTCAAATTTTGAAAGGGTGTAACACTTTCTCTAGTTTAGGAAATTGATGAAAGGTCGACATCAAAAAATGTCAAAAATTTGATTTTGTATAGCTACCACATGATGTTTCTTTTATTAGTCTTTGATAATATTGTTTCTATTATTATTTTTTCTAGTTGATGAGGGATAACATTATATTACCTTTGCAAAGAAATTTTTTATAATATTTAAAAGATGTTTGAAAAAAAAAATTATTCAAAAACTTAAAAGTTTAAACAAAAATTGTTATTGTAAAATTGGTTCCATGTTCCGTTCTGGCTTTGACAATTCGAATCATAGTAATAGGTTTTTATGTTAGTTCAAATCATGTACTTAAAATCGGTTTTAGTATCATTCTGCCTTGCATGATTTAAATCATGGTAATATATATACCCTCTCTATGTTGATTCTTTTACAAAATTAGAGTATGATAAGCTAAGAGTTTTGCATTAGAAACATTACTTTTTTTAAAAATTGAGTTGGTTAAAGTTTTAACATAGTGAAGTTTTGTAACTATTTAGCATCAACAATTGGCCCAAAACAACAAAAGATTATTTTAAAAAAAAATTTAAGTTGGTTAAAGTTTTAACATAGACCATAGTGAAGTTTTTATAACTATTTAGCATCAACATAGGTTACCACTACTTAGCGTCCAATTTTATATATACATGTAGCTTTTGGTTATCATCCGTTGTTGTAAACACAAGCAACTTTATTGCGGATTAGCTATACTCAGATTCTTTATATACCATGGCAATTATAAGGAACTTGCATTGTAGCATATATGACATGGCAGGTGGGTGAATTAAAATTAGTTCACGGCAACTCTAGAAACAACGTTAACTATAAGCTTTCAAGGATAAAAAATTTTTATTTTATTAATCATCTCCTTTATAATTTGTTGTTGAAAAATTACCAAATAAAAAAATTTAAACATGTGGAGTCAAGTTTTGGTTCTTTATAAACAACCACCATTAAAGGAAAAACAACTAAAATCAACTAAAATCCTACAAATCACTTTGGACCCACAAAAAATAACTTAGTTTACCCACTTAGTTCACCCACTTAGTTCACTTCCACTAGAGTATACTATACAATTTTGTTATTTACTATCGTATATATTAATATAACCGTCAATTAATATCAGAAAAATTCTGTCAGCCAAATGGTTAAGCTATGCTTCATTTACTTGTTGTGGGGTGGGTGTGCATGAGTTTGATCCCTACCCTTGCTTGTTTTGGCATTGGCATTTTAAATGTATTTTTTACAAGTTTACTAAAGTAACTACCTATTTTGGCATTTTTTACAAGTTGTTGCAAGTTTATTAGAATAAATATAAGAAATAAAAAATAATTATTGCGACCAAATTATTATTGCTTAAAAGAGTGGTCACTAACTTTATATATTCTTATATTAAAGAAATTAAATTGCACTGATTACATTTTAACGGGTATTAAATTAATCTTAAATTTAAAATTTATATTATATAGATAATTTATGTAAAATTTTATAAAAATTAAAAATCATTTGATATGTTATTGAAATTCACCAACATTAAGAGTTTATACAAAAAAAAATTACGAAAGTTTATACATTTTTTTAATATTATTAATTTATTTTTTTTGGTCAAGTGAATATTGTTAATTTTAATGGATCTCAATAACATATTAAATTATTTTAGATATATTGAAAATTACAATATTATTTTAGACATTTTTGCTAATTTGCAACCGTGAAAAGTTTTTTCTTTTTTATGACTATAAAATTTTGTTAATGTATTTTTCTGCCACACTAATATTTGAGGTCTAGATCCGTCCTTCGTCTAAGCTTGAAAAGAAAGAAAACTAAGAAACAATTATTTGTGGAATATTAAGTACGCTAAGATCAGCAAAATAAAATGTATTAATTTGATTAGAAATAAACTCATAATAAATCACATTGAAACCTCCATTCGCTCCCATATTTGCAAGAATGTCAACACTCACATCATCCCCAAATTTTACACCACAATCTTTGAATCCAAGCACAATTCCACCTTCATAAACTTTCGCTTTATATCCTCTAATACTCCTCAATGCTCCGCTATATACGAACCGTATTTTTAATGCTAACTTTCGCTTGTTGCCAACACTAAAATGAAGATTCAATTTTTTTTATAATAAGAGGGATTTTTTTTAAGTAATAAGATGAATTCCATTATTTTAATTTTAAATATAGATTCCTGTACCGCATTTTAAACATAAATTATAGAAACATGTGACATGAATCATGATGCTTAATTGGATGAATCATTAATAGACAATTTAAATAGATCGAACCATAATCTTCAAGCAACACCCATTTTTTATTTGTACTCTAACAAACTACTACTTTTTAAATGGGAGGAGATTCTCTATTCAGTCACATTTTTGTGCAGTGGAATCATAATTATCTATATACTATTATTTTTAACACATGTTGTTTCAATAATTAAAAAATTAATGGAGAGTTGAGATGAGATTGCACTGGATTCTCTCTAGTATATACCTGTGAAAATACTTTCCCTGTTTAATTATTGAAAAAAATTTGGCTAACAACTAATTAGCAACTATGGATTTTTTTTTGTCGTGCTGTAATGAGTGTCAAGGAGGCAGAGCACTAGTTAAAGAATAAATTTTAAGATGATTATATTATTTTTTATTTTTTTAAAAGAATATTTCTATATTTATTTGCTTAATGTAGGTCTTTAAATACATTTGTTGACATTTTTCTTATTATAGTTCTTTAATTAATTTGTTGATTTTATTTTAGTATCTTATTCTTAACTACACATGGTAAGATAAAAAATGACCCGGGTATTACGTAAACTCCCCATGGTCAATATATAACGAACTGAGACTTGAGAGACAGCCAAAAAAAAAAAGCACCTTTTTGTTGCATGTAATGTCACCATTATTTTATTTTTCACATGTCAACGTGTTATGCTGCGTTAACTTATTGTCACATTTCATTTTTCCTTATAATTAAAATAGTTAGAGTGAGGAAATGGAGCTCCATTAAAAATTAGATTGAAGGCCTTAAAACTTGAAAGGTTGTATCATTGTTCTTATTAAGTTACTATTTATTTTCTTTGTCTCAAATTAACAAATTCAATTGAGCAATTTATATAAATTAAGAAAAATGTATAGATAACAGAGATAATAATATTTTTACTAAAGTGTCTTTATCGTATATTGGTATAGGGTTTGTTTAATATGGACTCGGTTCAATAGTGAATGAAGCCGTGTGATGAGTATATATAGCAAATTATTTTTTCACCTTTTACTATTTTTAGTTAATTTTAATTAAAATAAATTATTGTTTATTATTATAAATATTTCATTTTTTTTTCTAAAAATGGTAAAGATCCGCATATAAGATACACCATATATTGGTGTGTTCAACTTTATCATAAATGATGCGTAAAAAAAACTTTATCATAAATACAAAGTGAAAAATATTGAATTGGTAAATATATTATTAATTAAATGGTGCAATTGGAAAAAATTAATGTTGTATTGAAATATATCTGATATTATTTTGAAATGAACGGAGTAATACTCTAATCAACTACTCCTTTTTTACTCGCTTTGTTATGATTTACACATAAAAAATTAATAATTTTGTGTATTATAAAACTATACATATTCAAGATATTATACACAAGAATTAAAGATATGCGGGCAATAAATTGTGTTGTTAATTAACTGTTTCTAAATGATAAAATAAATCCTCTTAAAAAGCAATTATCTATCCAAAATTAATATAATTAATTTGTCAAAAGGCTAATATATGATTCGATCATCACTATTTATCAGGATTGCTTATGTATAGATACGGTATCAGTACTCGATACGGATGGTGGTACAAAATATGATATTTTTAGATAATTTAAGATACATCTACGTTAATATAAAATATATAAAAAATATATTTTTTAAGTAAATTACTATCATATTTCGGAGATTTACTTTTTTTTTTTGTCTATTGTTTCCATTAGTTTGAAATATACTATAATAAACAAACAAAATATCTTAAGATAATTTTCAACCGCCAATATATTTTTGTTGTATTCATCATTCGGAAGCAAACAAAAACAAAAAAAAAAAAGGTAAATCCCTGTGTACCATAAGAATATTTGATACTGATATGTATCCCGTATGAATACTTCACCATTTTAAAAGCACTTGTACTTCATAGCTATTTATTTATTGGCTGTCTTATTTATTTATTTATATAAAGGAGGGCTTGATGGCAAACTAATTAAACACACCACAAGAAGTAAAGAGCAAAGAGAAAAACGTTAACGAAAAATCCTCTCCGCAAATTCAACAGTAGTAAGCTTTTTATTATCCTTAGGTATTCTTTGTTTTCATCATCAACCCTAAATAACATATATAAGTGCTTTTCGGTTTCTTTTTGTCCTGTTTTACTAAGCTTAGTTGTTTTTCATTGCTTTTGCGGTCGAGTTGTTTCAATAAAAAAAAATTGCTAACTTCTGAAAAAAAATAATCATTTGCATATAAATAAATTAAGAAAAACTGATTGATCACTAGCACAAATACATGAAGGAAATTAGAAAGTTTATATTCAATTCCACTCACCACCCACACACACATTGGCGTAGCCGAGTTCATAGTGTTAAACGATTGATAATCTTATTGATATGATAAAATTTTCCTTTTGAAAATAGTTTCTTGGATCAAACTTTGGTAGCCATTGCTCCCTCTATGAGTGGAAGATGCAACCTCTATTATGTTGGTTTCATAAGACAAGGTGATGATGTAGTATCTGAATTTTTTAGGTTTTAGTTAAGTGGTATCTATTCAAATGCTCTTTTATAGCTAGTTTTTCGTCTCCCTCTTTTTGGCAGCTACTCTGGGTAATTAATACTTTGTAATTAATATTTAAATTTCTTAAATTATAAAACATACAAATAATGAGAGAAAAAATAAACTATTCATATGTTATAAATCAGTGTAAGAACTACGTACTTAAAGTACAATATTACTTCCTCCGTTAATTTTTACTAGTGAATATTGTAAAGAAAATTGTTTCTATTTATTGCACATGTAGTCATTATTAGAACATGAGATTGCTAGATAGGGTATTAAATAATGTAAGAAGATCAATCCAAACAAAATATACTTTGCTCTTAATATACTATAATAACACATTAATACAGGAAGAATCAATGGAGAATCAAGTAAAGGAAAACATGAAGATATATTTCAATATTCCCCAAGTTCATGGCTTGGAGCCCTGTTGGGAAAAAGGTGATGATAGAAAAATTCAAGAGATCAACAATGGACATAATATGAACCTTGCCATCACCAACTGCACCGGCGAGTCGGAAGGCAAATTGGCTCAAGTAATTAATCACTACACAGAAACGCTAAATCAGGAAATATCTCATCTTTTAGGTATGTTTATTTTCATTTAGATCAAAATTAACGATATTTAATAAAAATACACAAATACGTGCACACAATTGTATAGTACTATAGTAGTAGTATACATAATAATATATTTTCCAAAACAGGATACCCTACTAATCAGAGCTTTCAGAGCTTTGATTATGGCGCATTGGCACCTTTAATGCAATTTCACATAAACAATCTTGGTGATCCATTTATTGGAAGCAATTATGGTATAAATTCAGCCAAGTTTGAAGTTAGTGTGCTTGATTGGTTTGCTAAACTATGGGAAATAAAGAAGGAAGAGTATTGGGGATATATCACAAGTGGTGGAACTGAAGGCAATTTTCATGGTCTTTTGATAGGGTAATTAAGTTTTTATGAACTTCATTTAAAAGGGCCATTTTTTTTTAATATTTTAAGAGTTTTACTAACATGCGTCTTAAGAGTACGTGATAAGTTCTTAGGACACAGAAATATAAAAGTGAAAATTTAACATTGAGAAAGCAACATTTTGACTTTTAAATAGTTGAGTGCACGTCATTTAAGACAAATTTTTCTATATTGAATTTCTTAACCCGAATTCTTAGGCCACATGTTAGTTTTCTCTGTATTTCAAATACTTTGAATGCGTTATTTGTTCTAGTAAAAAAAACAAAGGATTAGACATCATTATAATTTGGGTTAATAGATCTTTATCTCCCTGCAAAGTAGGCGTGTTTTGCTTTATCCTCTGTGAAAAAAAAATTAAGTTCTCCCCTTACAAAATATATTTTTTTGGTTTTCCACTATGGGTGCAAGGAATTTTCACTTTTTTAAATCGGTTGAACAGAATAACCGATTTAAAAAACAGAACTTTTTAAATCGGTTGAACAAAATAATCAATTTAAAAAGTACATCCAAGGAGAAAAACCAAAAAATATATTTTGCAAGGGGGAAAACTTAAAAAAAAAATTTACAGGGGTAAAACAAAACACGCCTACTTTGCAGGGGATAAAGACGTATTAACCCTTATAATTTCACATATAGTGTGTTTAATTTTAAAAACTGTTTTATGATTGAGCAAAATGAGGGTAATAGACTGGACAAAAAATAAAATTATTGTCACTCACTAAATTATATTATATGATAACTTTTTGTCCAAATAAAAGTTATCTAAAATATGATCAAATAAAAATTATCTAAAATATTAAAATAACATTTTATCCGTTAAACATCATACAAAACAACAAGTTATTAGCTTAAATGTCTATCATGTGATGTTTTATGCCGTATTGTTCTATCAAATACATACTTATGTTTATATTTTGATTATAAGTATTATTTTGTGTTTATCATTACAGAAGAGAAAAATTTCCAGATGGTATTATATATACCTCACAAGACTCCCATTATTCAATATTCAAGATTGCAAAAATATATAGAATGCAATGCATGAAAGTTAACACATTGATCACCGGTGAGATTGATTGTGCTAATCTGAAGACTTTACTTCTTGCACATAAGGACAAGCCAGCTATCCTCAATTTAAATATAGGTATTCAATCTTCTAATTATTATTTTTTTTTTTTTTGGGAAAAACCAAATTTATTTTATTAAAGATAAAGAGGCATAAAAAATGCCATAGAGTATACATGACATAGAAGAAACACCCCAGATTAAATATACAAATTGAGTACAACATTTGACAACTAAAACACGTTTTCCAGCCACAATATAAATTATAATAGAATATATTGATATACTAATACTTAATTGGCTAAGCTGGAATATTTTATTCTTATTTTGGTTCACATGATAAATTAGGAACAACTATGAAAGGAGCTGTTGATAACATTGATATGGTAATACAAACACTTGAGGAAAGTGGTTTTTCTCGTGATCGATTCTATATTCATTGTGATGGAGCTTTGCTTGGAATTATGTTGCCACTTATTAAACAGGTGAATTCACATTAGCATAAATTTTTTCTTTAAACGAAATTTGTATCTAGTAATTTGAAATAATACTTACGCTAATAGATAACTTTTTTTTTTGTCAAAACGAGAATTTATATTTAGAGACGAAATGAGTAAATAACTCAATCTTATAATGTTATGTGTAGCACAGGCTCCGGTGATTACTTTCAAGAAACCGATCGGAAGTATAACTATTTCGGGCCATAAATTTTTGGGTTGTCCTACACCTTGCGGTGTTTTATTAACTCGCTTAGAACATACCAACGCGTTCTCTAAAGATATTGAGGTGATTGGTTCTCGAGATGCCACAATTAGTGGTAGTCGAAGTGGGCATGCTCCAATCTTTATTTGGTATGCTTAACAAAAAAGAGGTTTAATAGGACTTGAAAATGAAGTGCAAAAGTGCTTAATGAATGCACGTTACTTAAAAGATAAACTTTGTGATGCTAACATCAGTACAATGTTAAATGAGTTTAGCAATACGGTTGTTTTTGAGAAGCCATTAGATTGTGAATTTATTCGAAGATGGAATTTAGCATATCAAGGAAAGATTGCACATGTGGTGGTGATGCAACATGTTACTATTGAAATGTTGGATTCTTTTGTTGATGAGTTTACTCAAAAACGAGCAATTTGGTATGGATTAAAAAAGCCTATATGCATTGCAAACGAAATTGGAGCTGAAAATTGTGCTTGTATGTTGCACAAATGATTTGCAAATAATTTCCTCAATCATGTTGTCATATCAATTCGTGATATTATATGTTATCTTTTTATTTAAAATTTACGAATAATGGTATAGACTATTAACAATTTGTTAATATCTATTATCTTTCGTAAAATTTATAAATGTTGTAATCGACTTTACTTAGCTGATAAGACTTAGTTGTTGTATGTTGTTAATTTGTAATAGTTTAGACGATTAACTATTGTTAATGTCTATTATCATATTTGTAATAAATAACTATTGTTAATGTCTATAAGCATATTATATTTGTAACATGTCGTTCGACTCAACAATTTCAATATTTTTTATCTTTTTACTATTAATTATTTTGTTGTATATCTTTAGTCGACAATAATGAATTCACTCAACCACAACACTCCATTTGTTAATGGGTGTCACTATTCAATAAAACTACTTTTATATATTTATGAGCTAGACAAAGTGTTGTGGACCTTATTAGTCATCCATTGGTGACCAAAATAATACAAGTACGTATATAGTTGGAAAACAAAACATTATGAAGACTTAGTTGGTTTCTATCTTTGATTGGAAGAGATATATAAATGCATAAAAAGGTGGTCTTCGTACGTGTGATGTACACTCTCTTCCATTACTTAAATTGTCTAGCTCCCTACTCTTCCTTTTTTATCATAAAATCTATAGTGCTTTCCTCTTCATCAATCCATATTCTTCTTTAATCCTTAAGTCTTTTCAATCTAGCTGCATTAACTTAATTACTCCTACTTGTGTCAATAGAACCCACGTAAATTACACTATCGTTCATTATAAGTTATAACCCACGTAAATATTAAATATCTAACAAACTTATTGTCATTATTATTATAATCGGATAAAATGTATCATTAGATTTAATAGAATCTAGATGAATTTATTGATGATATTTAGATCTATCTGAAGAAGATAAATTTTTACAACATAATGAATTAATGTTTGAATGCCGCGACTAAAAGAAATATTCAAATTTAGGGTTTGGTTGGAAGTAAAGAACGAGGGATGACCAATCGTTAGTTGGTTCAGTGGTGATTGGCGCTGAACTTGGTAGGGAGGACCACGGTTCGATCCCCCGCAACTGCGATCGGGAGGGGGCTGGAACCACTTGATGCCAGAACTGACCCCCGAACCAGATTCAACTGGTGGTGAAAAACCGAAAAAAAAAAAAAAAAAAAGAACGAGGGATGAAAGAAAATTACGCAAACTAATGAAAGAATTTGGACTGAAGTTAGTCCAAGATCATTCATTGATTTGTGTAATTTTATTTCTTCTCACTTTTTTTCCTTCCAACCAAAAGCTCTCAAATATGATTATTTTTTGTGAAGGGATATATTTTCTCTTGTTATATCATAAACAATCTATACTAACATTTACTGCAGAGCGAAGTTGTCAAAACGGACTACACTTTAACGTGTCTTAATTAAGGGTACATGATAAAATATCTAAATATAAAAATTAGTATTTAATATTGATATAAAAAATTAATGCTGACAAAATTAAATTCACAAGTTCTAAAATAATATTTATACATTGATGTCTTTAAAATAGACCATTTAACTTAACATTTTCCTATAATAACAATAATACTATTTTTTGCCACAATATTGCTTTACCCTCTTTTTAATTATCGTGTAAATAAAGCCATTTCATATTGGTTATCTTTACGTTTGTCCCTTGTCTCACTCATACTAACTAGTAACTAATTTCCTTCTAGGTCGGTACGTAAATCCTATTTTGATCGAATCTTTTCCATTATTCATTCCCACTTTCACTGCTTTTATTTGGTTTTTGATGTCTCTCCTTATGATTATTGGTTTTAACATTGTTGCTTCTTGGTTTCAATATATAGGAACTTTGTGAAATAGATTATGCATTTCTTTTGGTGCACAATTTCCTGCCACTTGATTAGTCGTGTTTGCTATTGAACTTTTGCTAATTAAACATCTTAGACCATCTTCAATGGTAAGTACTTATTTTTTAAGTACTAGTACCTAATAGGTACTTCCATTGGAGCAAAATATAAATGTGTACCTAATAGGTACTGATTCTACAATAAGTATTGGTATCTATTTTGTTTTTTGGGTCCTATTCATAATGAAGTAGAGTTATTGGTAAGATGTGTTATTAGTGGGATCCATTTAGAATTTTTTAAGAGATTTTGGGTTGGAGGGATTGAGTACTTATTAGGTATTATTATTAAAAAAATATAAATGAGTGATATGTACACGTGGGGCCTGATTAAGTATTCAAAAATGAGTATCTCCATTGTGGATGCTCTTATATTAATTGATGTAAATCTTATCAATACAATGGCATACACATCCTGATTGCATGTTAAGATTAGTCAGCATTTTCCATAAATTTATGCACAAAAAGAAGTTACATTATTTGACCATTTATCCTTTAACTTGTAATGTCACCATAATGGAGCACACACTTCCTCAATCATAACCCACTTTAATAAATTAAATTGGGGCAAAGTTAATTAACTTTAATAAAACACACATTCCGTATGAATTTGGTGAATATAGAATTTGTCTTTTAATTAGTGGCCTTCAAAGTATACAAACTTTTTCATCCATAAATACACATCTTCATTAGCATGTGTCCTCCACACTCTCATCATTCCATTCTTCCTCTAAATAAATATATCTAAATTTCATCAATTATTATCTTCAATATTATTTTCATGGCATCCAATAATAATTTATCCATCAACCAAACAAAATATGTACATCAAAATAATAACAATGAACAACATGAAACACTAGAGATTGAAAGCAATGAATTTGATTACTCAAAAAGATCACAATGGCTTCGCGCCGCGGTTTTAGGAGCTAATGATGGATTAGTTTCAACAGCATCACTAATGATGGGTGTAGGAGCAGTAAAACATGACATCAAAGCTATGATCTTGTCGGGTTTCGCTGGACTTGTAGCCGGTGCTTGTAGCATGGCAATAGGTGAGTTTGTTTCTGTTTATTCGCAACTCGACATTGAAATTGCACAATTAAAAAGAGAAAAAAATATTGAAAGAGGTGATAATATTGAAGAAGAAGATGTTATTGAGAAAGAAAAATTGCCAAATCCTTTACAAGCAGCAGCAGCTTCAGCTTTAGCATTTTCAATAGGTGCAATGGTGCCACTTCTTGCAGCATCTTTTATTAAAGGTTATAAGGTAAGGGTAGGTGTTGTTTTGGGAGCAGTTAGTTTTGCTTTGGTTGTGTTTGGTTGGTTGGGAGCAGTGTTGGGTAAGGCTCCAATTTTAAAGTCATGTTTGAGGGTCTTGCTTGGAGGTTGGGTTGCTATGGCTATTACTTTTGGGTTAACTAAGTTGATTGGGTCAAGTGGGCTTTAGATTATTTATCATGTTATGTTAATTATTAATTAAGGAAACTAATTAATGTGTACTATTGGTTATCTCATTTCTCTTAGAAAGCCTCCTCATCTTTTTTGGGGTTTTTGGAAGAATTGAGGTGAGTTATATTGAAGAAAGTTTGCTTTGTGTAATAATAAACTAAACATAAATGGAAATGAGGTTGTCAAAACACTTTATATATATAATGAGTATTTTTTTAGGTTTTTTATAAATTTCTTTTATTGGAGATAATTAAATAAGATAGTAAATTTAGACACATCATCTCTCAGTCGAAATTTGAATCTTAATTCACCACACAGTAAAAGTTTAGCTTTTTTTGCTAAACTCGACCCCTTGTTGACAGGAACGGATTCACATTATTGATAGAATTTATCTGAATTATTTGTTGTTGTAAAATAGTTTTGCACAAACATTCAAATAGATCTCACTATTTAGCCATAATGATATTATTTCTTAAAGTATTTATGCAACTGAAAATTGAGATTTATTTATTTTTATCAATATACCCTTAATTATTTAACATTGTATTTTATAGTCAATTGATGAGCATAAAATTGTGTAAATGATAAACTTAAAAAAAAAAAAAAAAAAACTAATATTAACACATTTAATACTACTAAATTTTTAAATTCTCCTAAAATCACAATGACTAGACAAATAAATTAAACAAAAATAGAACATCAAATTATTAACTTGACTTAAAATCTATGGTATACACTAAATGTTAGTTAGTTCAGTCGTAAGAGCTTAGTTTTCTAATCTCAAGATGCCGAGTTTAAATTCCGCCAAACATAATTATAAAATAGTCGTTAATTTCACTTGAACTGTAAAAAAAATTCACCCCCAATTTTTCTATTTTTTTAAAATGATAGTATACACTAGAAGCATCAATAAATAGAACCTACATCCCTTAAAAAACTAATGGATCCATCTAAAAAATGTGAACCTATAGTAACAAACAATTTTTTAAAAGGAGTTGATTCATTGGAAGTTTCTCTTTTCAAATTCTTTTTTGTCTTGACTCTTGAATACGAACTTCGAAACGTGTTTTCCGAAATAATTTTGTCAAATTTGAACTAAAAAAATTTCAGAAAACACGTTTCAAAATATTTATTCAAGGACATAATCAGAATATGTGGGGATTAAGAGTCGGGAAAAGAGAAATATTTTGATTCATTAAACTACTTCTATCGACACGCATATAACCTCTTTTCACACCTCCACTTCTATTTCGGATTTCTAAGAAAATACTAACAATTTATTTGTTTTTTTGGATGGACAAACGCCAACAAAAATGGTGTTTTTTATCATCTGAAAATATATATCAGAACATGCATGCATTGTGCGGGTCCAATTTAACACAGCAGAAAGCATCCTACTATATCTGTTACAACAAGGAGAAAGGGTCTAACTATTACTGCACTACACAAACAAGGAAGTATTATGAATCTCCGTGTGGAAAATACGCTGAAGCAACTAAATCACATGTATATCGAAACAAACAAGTATACATATCCATGCCGGTTTCCACAACCAAAATGCTTGGCAAGGAACACCAAAATATGCATATAATTCGACATCAAATACGATGGCTCGGCTACAAATGGAAAACTTGTACACAATACGGAAACCGAACGTGAACAATTTTATGTAACATGATAAATTCTCCCGTGAATATTTGCTTTCCCTCAAAAAAGAACAATTGCAAATTAAACTCTTATTTGCTTCCATGTATACCACAGATGTGTATAGTAAATCACAAAATTTGGACCTTTTGTCCTTGACAGTTACCCTTTTGGCCAGAGGTTCCTAGCTGCAAGAGCATAGAAGTTTCTTGTACAAGTCACGCTGCCACCATAAAATGCCTTCTACATGCATCATTGTAGATGAATTTTCAGTCTCCAAGGTGAACCCAATATCATCCTCACAAAAATCCTTCGAAGTTAGGCATCATACCAAACATTTCACTGAAACCTTGTTTTTCATAAATGTATACCCTCTTGAAATACAGATCAAGTCTCATTGTATCTTGAAAAGACTCTTCAATTTCACAACCAGCTTCCATTCCTCCATAGACAGGTCATCCTAAAACAATAATTCAACAGTGTAACTTTTAAGACATGTCCAACAAAATCCATCAATAGTTAAAATATTTTTTGACAAAACAGTTTAAATACATATTGTTACTGATACATATATTCATTATTATTAATGACTTACCCGATAATTAGATTTGAGAATATCAATTGATCTCCGCGAAATATGGCTTACAAGCTCATCATCAATCTCAAAATGCCTCCCAAACATTTTCTGCTGTTCCTCAGAATTGCTGCCAACAATCTGCAAACCAAGTTGAACAGAACAGTAAGACTAATCTTATCCACCTCCATACATTTTTATTTCTCCTCTTTCTCAATGACCAAGTCTAGAGATCGACCACAAGTAAATCAGTGAAAATGAATCATCACTTTTCCAGCAGTGTAACCAAGTTAGTGAATATAATAAAACAATTGCTACAAATAAACAGACTTCAGCCATCTTTTCCCTTTTTCGAAGTCGCTCAATCACAAGTATAAATAAAAGTTTGTTTTTAATCCATATCTCAAAGAAGTCCAGAGAAGTTCATTACATAAAATCCAACTTTAATTTCGAGCACATACCTTAATGGCTACTTTCTGTCCTTTCTTCGCATATTCAACAGGTTTATGATTATTCTCAATGGAGGCAATGCGACCAATATCAATGAACTCTTGGGAAGGAATACAAATTGGAGTTCCAATCTGTCAAGTAGAAAATATTAGAAGCAAGTTTTAAATAAACCATACAAATTTTGTGCATTGCACACATAACATGACCCTCATTAACAGATATAATATACAAGCTGGAACCATTCTGGCCAAGAAAAGAAATAGTTCTTTTCCATCTTTTAATGTCGAAATATAGAAGAATTGACTGATAAACTATGTAGCATAGAAATGAGCGTAAAGCACAAGATTCCAGGTCCACATTTAGTTTTGTGAGTTTATTCAACTTCACCGGCCTCTTGAATGTACCATGGCAAACAAAACACAACTATAATAATAGAAGATATCCCACAAACTTAAAAACTGCACATTAATTATTACACAAGAACATTTCGAATGGCCACACCATGTACTAAAAGCAACAAGGGTTTTTACTTCCCCTACTTGTAGCTTGCTACATGGTGATATTCACATTAGTAGGGTGTTGGATAAATAAGGTGCTCTTTTAAATCGTCCAACAATTTTTATCTGCCAGTATATCATTTTTGTTCCAAAATTTCCGCCTCCCCATTTTAACAGCAGCAGCATAAACTTATCCAAGGGACAAAAATATACAATTGCGAAGTCATTTCTCAAATTAACACACAACAGTAAAATACAGCTATGGAATTTACCCCAAGACAAGCAATGCAATCTTATGCACAGGAAACAGTTATCATCACAAACATTGCAACCATGTTGAAAAGATCAGAATTAAAAACGATACCTTCAAGATGCCTTCAAGGATGTCAACTCCCAAAACAATCGGATCCTTCTTGTTGAAGACGCAATTTGGTAAGATCTTCAGAACACATGGGAAGACTGCCTCATCAGCAGATTCTTTCTTTTTCTCCTCCTTAATGTTATCCATGTAAGCCTTAAATTGATCAAATAAATGATAAATGATATCGGCAATAAAAATTTTCACACCCAATTCATCCGCAAGTTCCCTAGCTTCAGGGGTGACTTTCACATCAAATGCCAATATAGTAGAATACTCTCGTTTCTTTTCAAGCATTACACTGGCCTTCATCACATCCTTCTTATGTACAGGGCCTATGTTTATAGAACTAACAGGAATGTTCACTTCTGGAGTTTTCAAAAACTCCAGTAATGCTTCCAATGAGCCAAGGGTAGATGCCTGGACACAAACGCCCTCGCCGCTCCTGTCAATCCTGCTCAAGACTGACTCCACGTCTTCCAAGGCCGCCTTTTTAATATATTCCAAATCATCATCAGGCTTCACCACATATAAACTTGCGCCAGCAATAGCATGTTCAAGACCCTGAAAAACATAATTGGAAATCTTATCAAATTTCTGATTCTCTACCCATTTACAAATTTAAAAATTAAAGAAATCAAATCAATATCACAACGTACCTGGGCAGTGATTTTGATGCCCATCGCAGCCTTGATTTCTTTGTGATGGATATATGAACCCTGAAATTAGTTAGACAGCCATTACTTTGCTGGAAGACATACTAAACAATAGAATACACATCCCCTGTCAAAGACAACTTAAGACTAAGAGAGTGTTCCCCATCCCTGTCACCCATTCAAATTTCTAAATGTCTTATTCCTACCCAAACCATACTCTAGTACCAAATAAGTAAAAATAATATCAACCGAGACCAAAATAGTCTCTTGTCTGCATGCACACTTGAGGGTTATGGACAAAGGTTATAATTTTTCTAACAAACAACAAATGTGATAATAAAATAAATTAATCAAACACAAGATAACACAGTACCTTAACACGAAGTTCCTTCATTGGATGAGGTGTCAATAAAGCTCGAATTGTGGTAACAATTGGACCCTATATTAGAAACCTTATTAGTCAGAAGAAGAAAGCAAGTATTAATAAATGTAGTTAGATTCTGGGATGCTTGCCTGCATTCCAGATACAACAATTTGATCTCCTTCATGAAGAACGCCGTTAACTAAAACCACATCAATAGTAGTTCCATGGCCTTCAATAACCTTGACTTCCAAAACAGTACACTGGGGACCAAAGTCAAATATAACAGTTAGGTCTCTGTTGTTAAACGATCAAGCATTCAAAAGTTAGTTCAACCACGTCAATATTATGTGAAAATATGGCTAACCTGCACTTCTTCACTGTACGTAAGTTTTTCGGTCATAGTTTTTTGAGTCCACTGAACCAATAGTAATAACATATCTGGGATTCCTTCACCACTGAAATATTAAATACTAAAATATCAATAAAAAACACCCAAGTATTAAGCAGATTATCTGTAACGCTAAAGTCATGATTTTTGCCCGAAAACAAATGTCTGGCATTCACCCACTGCTCCTATCAAATTATCATATTTAGCTCAGACAGGTTGAACACAGCCTGGGTCTAAGGAGATACGAAAAAGTTGAGATGTACTGAAACACACTGGAACATTTGAAACAGTCAAAGACTCCTCTTCCTAATATGATGGTGAAAATGCTAAAGGAGAAGCACAATAAATAGATACTTGTTCGTAACCAACCAAATACTTGATGCAACATGCAGGCACATCACAAATGGAGACAATAATGGAAGTTATTTCCTATATTATAGTCAACACTATTTAAAGTTACAAAAGTAAAAATAATTCACATCCTATCATCGACACTACAAAAGATTACACATGTTATAACCTTGACACATGGGTTGTGTCAGGTGTGTTTTCATGTGAGTAAAAGGCCATGGTTTTGAAACGTAAAAGCAGGAAAAAAGCATCACTCGTTTGGAACAGTAACATGGTGTTCGGTAAGGGTAAAATGGAGGTGAGGGGAACAAAATCCCTCTTTGCTCCATTTTAGCTCAATGATATCAGGGAGAATTGGAGAGGATAGAAGACAGGTTTATACAAATTTTAATTGATCAATGAAAATATCCATACATAAAGTTTATCTGATAGGAACCAAATGGGGATGGAAATATAAACTAACATAAGTGGAAAAATGCTCCTTACAACCAGAGAATAGAGGAACATAGAAATAAATGTTGCTGGGCACTATACAGGATTGAAACAGAAATGAAAATGTGAAAATAAGAGCACCCCTGATGGAGAGTGAACAACTATATTTGGTCAACCTAATCCCCAATAACCACTTTCTAGTTCCAAAAAATGGTTTCATATAAGCGGAGTGAAATAGTATGCTATGGACAAGGCTACACAGTTAGTCAGTTACCTTAGTGCACTTGTAGGAACAATGCTGAATGTTTCTCCCATTTCTTTGTTTTTATAATACAATTCAGTATTTAGCCCTTGTTCCTTGAACTGAGTAACAATCTAGAAGTGGAACAAGAAAATTTAGCATGACAAACATTAACACAAACAATCTGCCAGAACTTGCAAATTAAAAGAAATGTTTGTTACTACCTGAGTGACCCGCATATTAAACTCATTTAGAACATCCTTAGACTGCTGCAACATGGCTTTACGAATTGGAGCATTGCGACATGTTTTCCAGCCATAAAGCCTGTCAACCTGCAATGTTGCAAGAGCATTGTGACGGGATTGAGAAACCTGTAAAGAGCATATATTGAAAGCAGTAGCTCATAAAAGTGGAATACTCACCTTATTCAATGCAATAATGAATTCTGTGTTCCTCATTTTTAATAGATTGAGTGACTCTATAGTTTGTGGCTCTAAGCCATGCATAATGTCAACAACCAAAATTGCAATATCACATAGACCTGAACCCCGAGACCTTAAGTTATTGAACGACTCGTGGCCAGGGGTATCAATAACAAGTAGACCAGGAACTTTCAGCGTTGCATCCGCTTTCAGTTCCTTAGTTCTTTCACGTATGTTATGAGCAGGAAAGTATGTTGCGCCAATCTGTTGGGTGATACCACCAGCCTCGCCTTCTTGAACATTGGTACCTCGAATACAGTCCAGAAGCTTGGTTTTTCCCGTGTCCACGTGACCCATGATGCAGCAAATTGGCGATCGGAGGTTCCCCTCACTCGGCTTAGGAGGCACAGCAGACTGTTGTGGATCGTGCTTTTTCTTTTTGTCCTCAACCACAACTTTGGTCTGTTTTCTATCTTCAATTTCTTCAGCCACGGGCTTCGAAACAGTTTTACTTGTAGCACCTGCAGTGTAGGAGGAAAAGCAAAATAAAATACAAATGAGCAGAAAAGTAGTTGAAAATTAAAAGATTCAATTTTATAAGGTAAACAAAAGTATATGCCAAACACTGTGGTGGCTTACTCCACTAGGCAAGGGAGTTGGCTATGCAGGTCATACAAACACCATTCGGCCTTTTAAAACACACAAAAGTCATGTGACACCCATAACATACTGCTGTTTAGACCGGGAAAATTGCATCATACTGTGAGTTCTAGGTTTGACAACAGTTGCTGCAGCCGGTAGAATCTCACAATAATTTACTAGTTTATTGAGGCAGGCAGCAACATTAATATGGCCAGAAGTTTGATCACTTGAAAAAATATCTAAAACTAAGTTCTTGACCATAAAAAATATTTCAAATTAGCATCCGTTTATACTTCTAGGATTCTAAAACTAAAGTAGGTTTGTATACTTCTTATGCCTAATCAGGTGGGGAAAAAAAGGAATTATACTTTTAGCATTCTGCCTCAACAGAGAATAGGACCCAAGATTGCTATGGTATAAAGCATGGTGTTTTCAACAATTATACAAATTTCAAGCACAATCCTGTCTGAAGAAGTAAAAACTACCAATAAAATGCAAATCTCACCAGCATTTTTAGCAGGTACATTTTTAATCCCATTTTTGACAATCAGTTCAGGCTCGGAGTCAACTTCTTCATCAGCAAATGCACCAATATCATTCAGTTTGACATCATCCCAGCTTTTTGCATCCCATTCATCCTCATCATCATCTTCTTCCACTGCATCCTCTTCAACAGCTTCAGGAAGTTCAACTTTATCCTCTATCTGCACCAACTCCACTTCTTCAACCTTTTCCGGTTCCTTCGAATCTAAATCAGCGGTAGTTTCCTTTGCTTCAACGCTTTCATCTATCTTGACAGCAGCGGCACCATTATGATTTCGATTAGTTGATTTCCCCTTCTTTGTCTGATAAATGGGTTTTTTGGCTGGTGCACCAGTGTCTCCAGAAGGAAGAGTCACACCCCCTGTGCTATTGAGAATCTGCCTCCTCATTGCCTCCAAACGCCGGGCTTCTTCTTTCTGCTTAGCAGTTAACAATCTACCGTCTAGCTTCTTTCTCAAGTTCTTTTCCTTTTCTTTTTCCTTCTTTATGCGTTTAGCCTCTTCTGCCTGTCTCTCAAGTTCCTCTAATCTTTGTCGCTCCTCTTCTTCTTTCCTTAGCTTCTCTTCCTCTTCTTTTTTCTTTCTCTCTTCAGCCTCCTGTCTTCGAGCCAATAGTTCTTGCATCTCCCTAACATGCTTTGGCACTTTCTTGTTGGTCTTCCCATCATTTTTCTTTGGTTCACTTATCTCAGCTTTCTCTTCTACAGTTTCAATAACCGGTGCACTACCGGCTGCTGCTGCTGCCTTCTTCTCCTTTTCCTTTTCCTTCTTCTTTTTCTTCTTTTTTGCAGCAGCTGATTCTACAGTCTCCTCTTCAGCCTCCTTTTCCACTGTAGCACCAGCGGCAGAAACAACTTCAGGAGCAGGCTGAACTTTATCATCCTGCTGCGGAGGAGCAGCAGGTTTTGCCGCAGGAGGGGCTTCACCAAGCTCTGCAAGAATCTTATCTAAATCATCCTCCTCTTCTTTTGTCCTCCCACTCTTCTTTTTATTCTTCTTCTTATTTTTAGAAGTTCCAACGACCTCTTCACTCTTACTTATATTACCATTGTCAACATTAGCATTACTCACTTCTCCAACACTAGGCTTATCAGCCTCAGCAGCATCAATACTTTCATCAATCACTTTGGCAGCAGCAGCACCACTCTTCTTTTTAGAAGACTTCTTTTTACCAGTAAACGCAAAAGAAACATCATCCTCGTCATTCTCATCGCCACCTTTAGCAGACTCCGATACAGAAACACTATCCTCATCCGGAATAGCTGTACTCTGTAAACTACCCGCCTTCTTAGACTTCGATGATTTCTTCTTCTTCCCTGAGAAAGTAATCTGGCCTATATCTTCATCATCATCATCTTCCACCTTTTCACTCTTACTCTCCTCATCACCTTCATCAATCTCATCTAATGCACTAAACAAACTACCTCCTTTCTTCGGACCCTTTGAGGATTTCTTCTTCTTGCCAGTAAAAACAATCGGTTCATCATCCTCATCACCATCTCCTTCACCGGTTAACTCCGATTTCTCCTCCTCGTCATCATCCTTATCACCATCCTCCTCATCCCCAAGCAAACCAAATCCACCAGCAGCACTAAACACACTCCCTCCACCACTTTTTTTCGATTTCCCCTTTTTCTTCCCAGCAAAAACAATTTCAGGCACATCATCATCAACATCATCAAAATCATCACCATTATCTTTAGCAGAAGATTTAGCGTTACCTTTCTTACCTTTCTTTTTCCCCGGTTTTTCTTTTTCTTCCACTACCGCCGGAGCGGCCGTTTCCTCAGAAAGCTCAGTTCCGATAGAATACTCATCGTCATCGATAATCGGAGCCTTCTTCTTGGATTTCCCACCGCCGCCTTGTTGCGGAGGATTCTCGTCGTCGCGAATTGATGGTTTCTTCTTCCCCATTTATGAGATTAGGGTTTTCGATTCAGAAGAATGATTGGATCGATTCGCACGGATTTTGCAGGAAAAGGTTAATAAAAAGTGAGATTCGTGTTTCGATGAAATGAAAGAGAAAAAGGAATTCCGATTGGATATGGAAATTGGATGGATGGAAAGGGGAAGGAAAGGAATTGTTATAGCGGCGGTGAATGGAGAGAAAGGTGAATTTGTGTAATGTGAAGAGTTAATTAATGGAAAAAAACAAACACACAGTGGCGAATAGCGAAGAAGAAAGAATATAGCGCAAACAAACCAAGGTTGCTTTGCTCTCTAGGGTTTTTTTTTTTTTTTTTTAATCAAGCTAGGGTTGTAATGAAAATGATTTTTTTTATAAATATAAGTTTATTATTTTATTTTTTAAATATATTATTATTATTTGGAAATTTATTTTTCTTATCCGAACTCCCACACGATTGTGATGTTTCGAGTTTGAATCTGGATAGACGTTCAATTTAAAAATCTTAATATTTGTTTGAGATAGTATAGTTAACAAAATACTAATTATACTAGATGAAGGTTTGTTAACGTGCCTCGATGTATTTATTAAGCATTTAAAAAATAGAAATAAAAAATAAAATTAATATTAAAAGTATAACTTTTTACAATTTTAATGTACTGAATGCATAAATTTCAAGATAAAATTTTTGTTTAACTAGTGTTTGAAGACACTATTAGCATTTTCATAATTTATTTTAGTCATCTTAACTAATTGTTTAATGGTCAAATTAGTCTCTTTGCCAAGATTTTCTTGTATTTCTCAATTACAATGTATTATGGACTAATTTTTCAAAAAAAAAAATCCGTTTTTTTAAGTTCTCTTTTTTTTTACACAATTCAAGTTCTCTTTTTTTTTTTTAAAATACAATCTCATACAGATTGAAAATGACTGAAACATAGACAAACTATTAATGGAAACTACATTGTGTCATGTGTCACTCAAAGAAAAAGGACACCTAATTGAATCAAATCACACTCATGTTCACAATATCTAGAACACCTACCGAGTGTTTGAAATCAAAGAAATTGACAGGACAAAGTACAATGTACAAGAAATTAACAGTTATCCTTTCGACAGACATTTCGAGTTGCAAGAGCATAGGAGTTTCTTGTACAATAAGTCACTCTGCCACTACAAAACACCTTCAATCTACATCATTGCGTCTACAAGGGGAACTCAACCGCATACTCACAAAAGTCCCTCAAAGTGAGGCATTATACCGAACATTTCACTGAAACCTAGTTTTTTCGAACTGGATACTCTCGTTGCGTCTTGAAAATATACAGTCCAAGTCTCATTGTATCTTGAAAAGTCTCTTCAATGTCACCACTAGCTTCCGTTCCTCCATAGACAGATCGTCCTATATAAATAATTCAATAGTATAAGAGACAGTCCAACAAAATCCACAAATAAATACATTGTTACTGATACATTCAACAGTATAACTTACCCGATGATTAGTTTTGAGAACATCTATAGATCTCCGTGAAATATGGCTTACAAGTTCATCGTCGATATCAAAATGCCTCCCAAATGTTTTATGTTTTTCCTCATAATTGCAGCCAACAATCTGCAAAACAAGTTGAACACAACATTTTGACTATCCTATTCACCTCTAAATGACCTCTAACCATTTTGTAGCCGTAGTTTTATTGTAAAAATGTTAGTTTATAATAAAACTACGGCTACAAATATTTTGAAACAGACATTAGTCATTAGGTATAAAGGTCATTTTAAATCCATATATCAAATCCAACTTCAATTCAAGAACATACCTTAATGGCTACTTCCTGCCCTTTCATCGCACGATTAACCGGTTTATTGTTAATCTCAATGGAAGCAATGCGGCCAATATCAATAAAATCTTGGGAAGGAATACAAATTGGAGTCCCAATCTGTCAAATAAGAAATATTAGTGCAAGTTTAAAGAAACCAAACAAATTTTGTGCATTGCATACATAACATGACCTTCAAGACTAAAATACAGCCATTGAATTTACGTCAATGCAAGCAATACAATCTTATTTTGTAACCACTCTGAAAAAAAGAAGATACCTTTAACGTGCCTTCAACGATATTAACTCCCAAAATAATCGGATCCTTTTTGTTGAAGATACAATTTGGTATGATCTTCAGAACGCATGGGAAGACTACCTCGTCAGCAGATTCTTTCTTTTTCTCCTCCTTAATGTTATCCATGTAAGCCTTAAATTGATCAAATAAATGATAAATGATATCGGCACTAAAAATTTTCACACCCAATTTATCTGCAAGTTCCCTAGCTTCTGGGATGACTTTGACATCAAACGCCAATATAGTAGAATACTCTCGTTTCTTTTCAAGCATAACACTGGCCTTAATCACATCCTTCTTATGTACAGGACCTATGTTTATAGCATTAACAGGAATGTTCACTTCTGGAGTTTTCAAAAACTCTAGTAATGCTTCCAATGAGCCAAGGGTAGATGCCTGGACACAAACGCCCTCACCGCTCCTATCAATCCTGTTCAAGACTGACTCCACGTCTTCTAAGGCCGCTTTTTTAATATACTCCAAATCATCATCAGGCTTCACCACATATAAACTAGCGCCGGCAATAGCATGTTCTACTCCCTGAAATAACAGGAAATCTTACAAATCTCCGATTGTCTACACATTTATAAACATAAAAAAGAAATAAAATCAATATCACTACCTGAGCAGTGATCTTGATGCCCATTGCAGCTTTGATTTCTTTATGATGGATATATGATCCCTGAAATTAGACCAAGGTTATAATTTTCCTAACAAGCAACAAATGTGATAGTAAAATAAATTAATCAAATGCAAAAGATATAACAGTACCTTAACACGAAGTTCCTTCATTGGATGTGGTGTCAATAAAGCTCGAATTGTGGTAACAATTGGACCCTATATTATAAACTTTTGTAGTCAGAAAGAAGCAGAAAGCAAGTATTAATAGATGTAGTTAGATTCTGAGATGCTTACCTGCATTCCAGATACAACTATTTGATCTCCTTCATGAAGAACGCCGTTAACTAAAACAACATCAATAGTAGTTCCATGGCCTTCGATAACCTTGACTTCCAAAACAGTACACTGGTAACCACAGTCGAATAACAGTTAGGTCTCTAATCAAGAAGCATTCAAGAGTTCAGCCACTTCAAATATTATGTGAAAATAAGGCTAACCTGCACTTCTTCGCTGTACGTAAGTTTCTCAATCATGGTCCTTTGAGTCCACTGAACCAATAGTAATAGCATATCTGGGATTCCTTCACCACTGAAATATTAAATACTAAAACATCAATACAAAAACACCGACAAAGTGAATACAAAGCTACACAGTTACCTTATTGCACTTGTAGGCACAATACTGAATGTTTCTCCCATTTCTTTGTTTTTATAATACAATTCAGTATTTAGACCTTGTTCCTTGAACTGAGTAATGATCTAGAAGAAAAAAAAGAAAAATTTGAACATTAACTAAAACAATCTTCCAAAACTTACAAGTTAGAAATAAAAAAGATATGTCTTTTACTACCTGAGTGACCTTCATATTAAACTCATTTTTAACATCCTTAGACTGCTGCTTCATTGCTTTACAAATTGGAGCATTGCGGCATGTTTTCCAGCCATAAAGCCTGTCAACCTGCAATGTTGCAAGAACATTGTGACAGAATTGAGCAATCTGTAAAGAGCATATATTGAAAGCAGTAGCTCGTAAAAGTGGAATACTCACCTTATTCAATGCAATAATGAATTCTGTGTTCCTCATTTTTAATAGATTGAGTGACTCTATAGTTTGTGGCTCTAAGCCATGCATAATGTCAACAACCAAAATTGCAATATCACATAGACCTGAACCCCGAGACCTTAAATTATTGAACGATTCGTGGCCTGGGGTATCAATAACTAGTAGACCGGGAACTTTCAGTGTTGCGTCAGCTTTCAGTTCCTTAGTTCTTTCGCGTATGTTCTTAGCAGGAAAATATGTTGCGCCAATCTGTTGGGTGATACCGCCAGCCTCGCCTCCTTGAACATTGGTACCTCGTATACAATCCAGAAGCTTGGTTTTTCCAGTGTCCACATGACCCATAATGCAGCAAATTGGCGATCGGAGGTTCCCATCACTCGAACTAGAAGGCGCAGCAGACTGTTGTGGATCGTGATTTTTCTTTTTGTCCGGAACCACAACTTTGGCCTGTTTTCTATCTTCAGTTTCTTCAACCGCAGGCTTCGAAACGGTTTTATTTGTAGCACCTGCTGAGAGGAAAAGTTTTATATATTTCTTATGCTAGTTAGGTACTAAAATATCCTATCATTAAGCTATGGTATCAAGCTTGTTGTTTTCAACAATTACACGAATTTCAAGCATAATCCTGTCATGAAAAATTAAAAACTACAAATAAAATGCAAATCTCACCAGCATTCAGATGCACAATTTCTTCATCAGCAAATGCACCACTATCATTCAGATTGACATCAACCCAGCTTCTTTCATCCCATTCATTCTCAACATCCTCCTCAACGGCTTCAAGAAGTTCAAAATTGTCCTCCAAATCTAAATTAGTGATAGTTTCCTTTGCATCACCACTTTCTGTCTTGACAGAAGCTTCGCCATTATGATTTCGATTACTTGATCTCCCGGTCCTTGTCTGATAAACGGGTTTCTTAGCAGATGTACCAGTGTCGTCCCCAACAGGAAGATTCCCACCCCCTACGCTATTCAAAATCTGCCTCCTCATTGCCTCCAAACGCCGAGCTTCTTGTTTCTGTTTATCAGTTAACAATTTACCTTGTAACTTCTTTTTCAGTAGTTTTTGCTTTTGCTTTTCCTTCTTTATACGTTTAGCCTCTTCTTTCAGTCTCTCAAGTTCCTCTAACTTTTGTCTCTCCTCTTCTTCTTTCCTTAGCCTCTCTTCCTCTTCTCTTTTCTTTCTCTCTTCGGCCTCTTGTCTTCGAGCCAGTAGTTCTTGCATCTCCCTAACATGCTTCGGCACTTTCTTATTTGTCTTCGAGTCAATTTTCTTTGGTTCACTTGTGTTAGCATTCTCTTTTACAGTTTCAATAACCGCTTCACTTCCGGCCGCTGCTGCTGCCTTCTTCTCCTTTTCCTTCTTCTTTCTCTTCTTTTTTGCTGCAGCGGACTCTACAGGAACTTTATCATCTTTTTGTGGTGTTGGACAAATTGCTTCCACACTATCATCATCTCCATCCTCACCAGTGACCGGAGACTTCATCGTAGGAGGATTCTTGAGGTCGTGTGTTGGATTATTGTTCTCCATTTGACAGATTAGGGTTTCTTGTATAATAACAAAGAAAGATTAAATAAAAGGGAGATATGGCTAGCAAGTTGAATAGGAAATCTTGGCGCACAAGTTTCGTTAATTAGAGTTTATCTACTTAAAATATATTAAATCTTTTTTGTCGTTAGCACGTTTAATAATCTTTTGGCGTCCAAGTTTTATTTTGTATCTTAGTTTATGAGGACAAAAAAGATTTTTTAACTAAATTAAAAAAGAAATACAAAATAAAAAAGAAATTAAGCATAAAACAAATCTACTCATAAAAAAAGATACAAAACAAAAATAACAAAAAAAAAAAGCATAAAACAAATCTACTCATAAAAAAAAAAAATACAAAAAAAAATAAAATAAAATAAAATTTAAAAAAGAGAATAAAACAAACCAACTCATAAAAATAGCAATAGAAATCACTTCTAAACGAGTCCAGCCCGTGTAAAAATAAAGGGTTAATGGGCCGGCCCGATAGTTCGTCAAAAAAAAAACATTGTGGTGTTGTACTTTTGCTATTGACGAATAGGAGTCTGAGTCAAGATAATGGTTTTTAACTATTTTTTGTGTGAAGTTATGTGTACATTGTAATACCTTCCTTAAGTAACGTAAAAGAATATAGCTTCCTTATGTACATTGTACAGTATTTAAATTTTATAGAGCAATGAGTGCGTGGAAAATTTGAACTTGTGTAATATCAGCCACAAGAAAAATTGGTTGTAGTTTTTGAAAATTCCAATTCAAAACTGGTTTTATAAATCAGTTGGCCGTAAGTTTTGGTTTTTGAAAATTTTCACATTCAAAACTTTTTTTTTATAAGCTCACAATTCAAAACTTAAACTGGTTTTAGTTAACAAGTTATTTTTGTAGCTGGTAAGCTTCTGGTATTAACGTCACGACGAATTAAAATACCATATTGCAGAACTCATTGCTTTAGTTATAAAGTAAGATGTCATTTATCCCCATTACTATAGTTGCATTACAGTTTTGTGTTAACAAATTAACACAAAAATAGATTACAAGATCCTTATGCTATTGAAAACATTTGAAAAAAATATACCAAATATGACAAGAGGATAAGGTAGTGAATAATTTATTGTCTTGTACAATGTTTCATGGGAAATCATTACATGAAAGAAATAAGATTGAGAATTGGTCTTTTCTTTATGTTCCCTTGTTGTGGGCATTGCTTACATAGTACATGCATGTCACTGCTATTCTGGCCTAAAACATAACATAGGAAAACTCCAATACCAACTGCTCCAACTAATCTGCCTCTAAATCTCTACACTTCTAACAGAGAACAAATTGACAAATGATTTAATACAGTCCATTGAGACACAAAAATCATCCCAATCAACCTAGAAAGTACGTTTGAAGACTATTTAGTTTGACAAGCCTAATTCAATTTCGAGGAAAGATTGGATTGCAGTGCAAATGCAATCACCTGCATAATACTATCTGTTCCACATCAATGTTTTAAAAAAATACATGAACATTGAACCGATAAGGCTTCTGTTTTGATCAGATTCAACCACCTTAAACTGTGACAAAACTGAAGTCAAGCCCCCAAACACAAACGAACATTGAACCGACGAGACTTCTTTTTCGTCATACTCAACCACCTTAAACCAGGACAAAACCGATGTCAAACTGCAAAAACAACCAAACTGTATTGAAAAACAGTTCAAGGTTCGGCCAGTTAAACCCATTCAGTTTTGTTAAGTTTGGTTTTAAAACACTGTTCCGTGTACCACACATAGGCTAAGCAAATCTTCATTCACGAACCATCATCATCAAAAAGAACTTTATAAAACCTTTTCCTTTCTTCAGGGTCAAGCAACCCTCCCAACTTATTACCATTTTCTCCATCAACCTCATCTTCATCAGAAACTTCCCTGTTTCTTCTCCTTCTTCTACCATTCATATGATCCTCATCCACCCTAGTCAAAGGCAGACCTTTGCTTCTCTTCTTTTCGATATTAATAAGACGCCGCCTTTGGTTATACTCATGAAGTCCTTCCTGCATAATTTCCCCAAATTTCTCCTTAACAACCACAAGAGGATCCTTATCAACTAATTGAGACCCAACATACCCTTCTCTAAGTAGAACAGTATAAATCCTATACTTATTAGAAACATAGAAAATCCCAGGATGCTTAAGCAACAACACATTCACCTTATCAGGCAAAAAAAATTCCCTTTTAAAATGACCCAATTTCATAATTGAAATCTTCTTCCAAAGAGTCAATGACAACAACTCATGAACCAAACCCACATTCCTTTTCTCCATTTCCTTCGACCCTTCAACCAACCCTCTCGGATCCGAATAAGGCGAGACATAAGGAACCGATTCAAAATCCCGAAACTTTTCCAACGATTTCACCCAACTAGAAGGCAAACAACACAAAAAATTTGGTTCTTTTCCTCCGTTCTTCAATGCTAAAGCTTCAACTTCCGAAACAGCAAAATCCGGATTCCAATGAATCAATTCAATCGCCATAGAACTCCTCCTCCCACTCTCATTAACAATTCGAAACAAATTAGGATATTTCGGCACAATCCTAATCAAATAATCATCAGGAAACCCTAAACTATTCTTAATCTCATTAATTTTGAGCACATTAAGAGTATTATTAAACGAAAGCATAAGAATTTTCGCAAGACGCTTAACAAAAACAGGTTCAAGAGAATCCTTAATCAATTGTTCTTCATGAACAAGTTCAATCATACGTTTTGTAAGACGAACACGACGTTGATGAAAATCGAAACAAGAAGGGTATTTAGAAATCCAATTTAGGGCTTTACCTTGAAGATCTAGGGTTTTGAATTTCTTCTGAAGAGTTTCAATTGGGATTTCGTTGTTAGGGTAACGAAGGATAATGTTTTTGATTTGATTGTTGATTATCCAGCGTCGATTACGTGATAGTGCTGATTCTAATTCTGGGTCTTTTTTCATTGACCATAGACAATAGTGTTTTTTGAGAATGAAACATTTTGGTTTTGATTGAGTTGAAGTTGATGTTGATCGGAGAATGGTGATAATGTTAGTTTGATTAGGTAACATTGGTTTAGTTGTTTCAGTGATACGATGAAAGACAGCAAAACACTAATTTCGATTGAGACTGAAAGTCAGTGAAACGGAGCAGAAGGGTTGAAGAAGGCGCCACTGGATTTACTTTTGCCACGTGTCACATATCTAATAAGTCAATATGTGTAAATGGAGCCCCCGTAACATAGGTTTATGTCCTCATAGAAGCAAGGACACATATCGGAAACAATAGAGACACTAACTCATCGACATTGATAATAATTTGAAAAAAATAGTATAATTCAATGTAACAATAAGTATCTCTATTGTGTCGGTCAGGCCCGACCCCCATAGGGGTGCAGGGTGAGCGACGACATTGGGCCTCAAAATTTTTAAGGCCTCAATTCAAAATTTGGAGGTATTATAATTAGGGGTGGCAAAACGGGCATGCCCGCCCCGTTTAAGCCCACCCCATTTAAACCCGCCCAAAAACGGGGTGGGGCGGGGCGGGCCAACTTAGGTGTGCGGGTTCAAAATTCAAGTCCGCCCGTTTATTGGCGGGGTTGCGGGTTGGCGGGCATGCCCGTCAAATTTTTTATTTTTTACAATTTGAATTTTAACTTCACAATTTGATGTTAAAAAATATTAAACAGGTTGAATTATAATAACTTCACAATTTCTTACAATTCTTACCTCCTATTTTTAAACTAACAATAATACTATAATAGGGATAATTGAGAGAAAATTGCAGCAGAGAATAGAGATAATTAAATTAAAAAAAAATTAACCAAGTTAACAAGCAATTCTTTATAATTACGCTTAATTAAACTAACAAATGTTCAACTAAGTTAATAAGTACTCCTTAAAATATAAGATAAAACGATAAATACTAGAAAGAGGTGGAAAAACGGGCATGCCCGCCCCCGTTTAGGCCCGCACCATTTAAGCCCGCTTAAAAACGGAGTGGGGCGGGGCGGGCCAACTTAAGGTAGCGGGCCGAAAACCTCACCCCAGCCCGTCAAAAATTGCGGGTCAAACGGGGCGGCCCGGCGGGCTCGGCCCGTTTTGCCACCCCTAATTATAATAAGAAAATTGCTATTGAGGCCTCCCATGTTTGCTCCCAGGCCCCCCAAACGGACAAAAATACCTCTGGATAGAATTTTCGTTGCACATCCAACGAAAAAAAAGTAACTTCGTTGACAAAGTGACGAAAGTGAATGGTAATGGTGGCCAAGCGTGCGCCCTCCAGAAAATGCCCATATTTTCGTTACGCTGGCAACGAAGCCAGATTTCGTTGTCTACAATACGAACACGTTGTGTTTCGTTGTATAGACAACGAAATATGACAAATATAGTATCCACACCAACTGGATCATACAATCAGTACTGTTACGAATTTCAAATCCAAAACTAGATCTAGGGCGATTTGTTGCTGAGGAGGCTTGGAATCAACTTGGAAAGATCAAATAGAATGTGTGCAAGGCTGATTGGAGGTCTACAACAGGTAATGCGTTGTTAATTTGGTTTGTTTTGGTGTTTTAGTTGAAGTTCGCTGTCGCACCTAGTTACGTCACTTTGGCAACGAAAATAGGGAATTCGTCACTTAGGCAACGAAATCAACATTAGTTTGCTTCCCACGCCCCCTGTTTGCTATGTATTAGTGTGTGTGTGAATGATTTTTTGTGTCTTGGTAGCATAGTAATTGATTATTTTGCAATTATCGTTTTTAAGGTGTTGAAATGGAAGAACCGAGTGTTGGTAACGATGTGGATGTCGCACCCGTCGGTTCACAAGCTTTGGTGGTTTACGACGCTGCCATTGCCGAGGCTAACATTGCCGATGGAGCTGGGCCATCCGCCATGCGTGTTAACACCGGCAATTTTTTTTATCACGCCGCAAAGTATAAGGTTCGTGATGAATTAATCCAATGGTGTAAAGATGAGGCGTTAAAAGCCGGGTTTACAATGGTAATTGAAAAATCGGACAGCGGGTCGAATAGAAGGAATGCTTATTTTATATTGGGATGCGAAAGAGGCGGAGAGTACAAAGAGTCGAAAAGGAAAGGCAAGAGAGATGACACGGCGACTAGAAAGTGTCAGTGTCCGTTCAGGCTGCGAGGTTACTTTTTGGCATCTCAGGAATGGAAGCTAAGTGTTGTGTGTGGTGAGCATAACCACGAGATGGCCAAGAATTTGGAAGGTCATATTCTTGCGGGACGTTTAAAACCCGAGGAAAAGGAGCATATGAAGGAGCTTACTAGGAATTTGGTGCAGCCAAAGAACATTTTGAACAACTTGAAGGACAGGAATAAGGATAGCAAGACCAATATGAAGCAAATTTACAACATCCAGCAAAAATACAAAATTGACCTTAAGGGTCAATTTTCTGAACTTCAACAACTTCTAAAGTGTCTTGAAGAGCACAAATACTTCCACAAAGTTAGAACGGTTGGTGAGTCGTCGACCGTACAAGATATTTTTTGGGCACATCCTGATAGTGTGAAATTGCTCAACACTTTTCCTACCGTACTGATTATGGATTCTACATACAAGACCAACAAGTATAAAATGCCACTGTTTGAGATAGTCGGTGTGACTTCGACTGAGAAGAATTTCAATGTTGGTTTTGATTTTCTGAAAAATGAAAAAGAAGACAATTTCATTTGGGCTCTTGAGACTTGTAAGAGTCTTTTCAAGGATAAGGATGTGATGTCGAAGGTTATTGTAACTGACAAAGATAAGTCACTGATGAATGCAGTTGAAACTGTTTTCCCAAATTCAACTGCATTGGTGTGTCGTTATCACGTCTACAAGAATGTAAGGGAGGATGGCTAAGTTCAAGGCACTTTGCCGAGCAAAGGATCCGAAGATGGAGGAGTTGCTGAATACTCTGAAATATCAATGGGAGGCAGTTGTAGACTCTACTTCTGAAGAGGCATTTACAGATGCAGTTATGGAGTTTAGGAGAGTCTTTGCTAGATTTCCTAAATTTTTGAAATATTTTCAGGAAACGGTTTTAGATCCGGTGAAGGAAAAACTTGTCAGAGCTTGGACTGATCGCATCATGCACATTGGAAACACCACATCCAACAAAGTTGAGTCTCAACATGGTGTTTTGAAGCAATATATCCTTGATTGCAAGGGTGATTTTGTGAAGTGTTGGGACGCGATGAATCAAATGTTGTCCAACCAATTTACCGAGATAAAGACATCATTTGGTCAGAGTACTTCACAAGTTGAGCATCATTTCAAAGATCTTTTTTTGTACTCCAAGTTGGTGTATAACGTCTCAAGGGATGTGTTACGCTTTATTCGTGATGAAGAAGAAAAATCAAGAGAATGTGGTAGGAATCGGAAGAAGTGTGGGTGTGTCATAAAGATGACTTACGGATTGCCATGTGCTTGTCTCATTGCTTTGAAATGTGAAAAACAACTACCAATTAGGCTCGACGAGATCAATGCTCATTGGAAGAGGTTACACTATGAAGAAGAAGAGGGCAAAGTCGCGGATGTTTCTATATTGGAAGAGCTTAATGCAATTCAGGTATAATAAACTTAAATTTGTAATCGAGTAATTGAATTTAAATTCTTCAATTAAAACATATCATTAGATTAGTAGCTTGATGCATTTAATATTTTTTATATATTTTAGGAACGCTTCAAAGTAGCGGATCATGATATGAAGTTGCAAATCAAAGAAACATTGCGCTTGATCGCATATCCACAAACAACTTCTTTGACTCCTCCGGTTAAGAAATGCGACACAAAGGGTGCACCGAAGCGAAAAAAGACTTCTGTAAGTGACAACTCTACCACTAGAGAGCCATCTCATTGGGATCATATGGATTCTCAATTTCCCGACTCATAGGCGTCACAATCAAAACCGTCGAGGCCTCGAAGGAAAAGTGCTCGGATCGGAAAGCTTTCGTCGCCTTCATCATCAATGAAGAGGATTCCGTTTATGCGGAATATGCCACATTTCAGGCATCCATTTATTGAAGACATTGTTGATGTTAAGTCGGACGGGCATTGTGGATTTCAGGTTGTTGCTCAACATCTTGGTAAGGGTGAAGACAGTCAAGGGTTGATACGTTTGGCTATGGTTAGGGAGTTATACATGTTTAGAAGTGTCTACATGAGTGTTTATGAATCTGAGGAGCGTCTACAGTACATACTTGATGGGTTGTACCCTTCGACGATAATGCCTAAGAGTGGGGTTGCATCGAAAGATAAATGGTTTACATTTCCTGATATAGGCCATATCGTTACAACCGCATACAACCGGGTCGTGGTTGAGTTGACATCCCCCACTATTGGTCACTTTGAGACTTTCTTACCATTGCGTGGTCGTCCACCAAGCGATCCTGCTACACGCATTTTGTGTATGGGTTTAGTGTCAAATCATTTTGTGGAGGTCAAGCTAAAGCCAGGGTGTCCACTACCTCCTACAAACAAGCAATGGAAAAAACATCGTGCCGGAGATGCCGAGGGGTGGGAGGAAAAGTTTATGGATCGGTTGGTTGAGTTTGAAGAGTTGCTCGAGTATGAGAAAGCTAGCTTGCCAAAGATGAAGTCAAATGTAGATGAACCCATCATTATAGGATAGGATGAGTAGTTTCATGCATGCATTAGTTTTTATTTGTGCTTGTAATGTGTCACACACTTTTTGTGGGTGTAACTTCAATGACATTTTGGGTATGTAAATCGAATGACACTTTTTGTAAAACATTTTGTGATTGATCACTATATATATATATTATTGATGTTTTGAATGATAAGGATATATATGTATTATTAAAATCATAACTCTTATGTATTATTATCATAGGTATGGAAAAAATAAGTGAAGCGGAAAAAAAAAGGGCTGCGGATCGTTATGTGTCGAATCATACTTCAAAAAGTTTTGATTTTACTATAAGGTTGACTGGTATTCCAGAGTTTCACCTTCATCTGAAAAACAACATTACGACTCTGGAAGGGTTGAAAAATAGGATTGAATTCATGTATGACTTCATGAACGGGAAGGAAATTCAAATTGATAGAATTAAGTATTATGAATCGTACACCGATATTACGGGTCACAGTATTGAATTTGATGATGCTGAGACAAAATATCATTGGAAAGAGTTAATATCTGACAACTGTGTTCAAATGATGTTTGACAGTGTTGAAGGTGACACAGCTCCACATCGTTTGGCCGCTCGTTTATTTTAATTAATTAGTTATTAATATGTAATAGTTATGTAATGAAGAAACATGAATTATTAGTGTGTAATGACAACACATCAATTATTATGGTGTAATGCGTTTTAATGAATGAATCAAAGGCCATGATTGCACCGACAGTTTGAACGGTCATGATTTACTTGTATTGGTCTATAAATAGAGTGGTGTAGTTTGTTTCTGTTGTCACACATTACCTAAAAAAATGGATATCGGTTACAAAGTTAACACACACCTCGCCGCCGTTTACTTCAACAAAGAAACCCCAAATCTGTTTCGGATCCATATCCATGTCACTCTAAGCGAGCTTAAGCAACAGTTCGATGAATTGAATGGTCGGCTTACCAGCCATCGTGACAATAGAATGGTAGCCACAATTAAGTATCGACGTCCGTCAGTCATATGTGACGGTCGTGTCGTTAGATTCACAAATATGGTTCTTGACACGGATGACGATGTCAAAAGCATGTTTGAGATTTTTTCGGAACACAGCACAAAGGGTCCGATAGAACTAGATGCAAAGTTGCTCAGATCTGTACCGGAGATTTTATCAAGTTTGCGTCGCCCAAGGACCAATGAAGAAATCGAACCTTTGTGCTACGCACCCGAGGAAGAAGTTGTTAATTTAGCCGATCCGTAATCGTTGGTTTGTTTATGTGTATTTTGCAAATGTACTTTATGATTATGTCCGATGTTATGTTTGTTCGTCTTTCATGTTTGTTATGTTGTTTAAATTAAAGCAGTCTACGGACTACATGTGTGTTTGTCGTTGTTAGTTTCAAAAAAATGCAGGTTCTGTCAACTAGTTTTTTAAAAACTTCTGCAGAACCTGTTTTCGTTGCCAAACCAACGAAATTTGGAAATTTTTTCCAAATTTCGTTACCTATTCAATGAAAATTTGTTTCTCAGACCCAGTCTGCATTGTTTACGCATAATCCAATGATTTTCAAAACCACGCAAACCTGTCAAGACAAGTTCATTTATTTATTTAGTGTTTATGCAAAATATAATGTCCAAATTCAATTTAGTATCCAAAATCACTAAATCATAATCCCCTAATCCAAAATCCCTAAATCCCCAAATTAATTTATAGCATGCAATAGAGTTTGTAAACCAACTCTAAATCTTACTTATCGTACTTACACGAATCCTAACTCTAAATCGAGAACACAAATCGCCCACAAAACCCTTTAAAATCATTTCAATGTATTGAGCTTCCAATTTTTTTTTTCGTATCTGATATAACATGATTTCGTTGCCTATGCAACGAAACCAAGCACGTTCGTGTTATAGACAACGAAATTGTGCTTTTTGTTACTTAAGTGACAATCAAGCTTGTTTTGTAGTATAGACAACGAATTTCAAGTAAATTAGGCCAGGAACGCGCCTTCGTCCTGTAGTCAACAATATATTTGGATTTCATTGCCTAGATAGACAACGAAAATTTTGATCATGTTCACAAAGATATTTTGGGATTTTAGGGGGGCTTGAGAGCAACTAGGGGGGCTCAATAGCAAATTTCTTATAATAATAGTTATATTTTGTTATTTTTTATAAAATATTCAATGTATTCAACAGATTAATTTTGAGGTTCGATAATAATGGTTAAATATTACCAATGTTCATAAAATATCATATGTTTTGGTGAAAAAAATTCCAATGAAAAAAAAATGATGATTTAAATAAAGAATATTTTTTTATCAAGGATCCACTTTTAATATATAAATCGGACCTCCAAATAGTCAGGACCAGCCCTGGTGTCGATATCCGACACTCATACAACGAACACGCTTAAAGCTAACCTCCTCTCTTTTTTATTTTTTTTTATATTTTTATGGTAACATCAGTTATATCTTTGTCAGTTATTCTTTTTATCTCACTTTAGAAAGGAAAAAAAAATCACATGATCGAATGTGAAGCTAGTTAGTAATTAGAGAGCTTGATCCCTTTTGGTTGGAAAGCTCATTGATAGCTTCCAGACCAAAGTTCCAAACACACGGTTAGACTGGAACAGCTGAAAGAACATAATTGCACCATAAGATATTTTTATAACTACTACAACTATTTAGAATGACTCTAGTTGCCAGATACTTCAATTTCAAGTTCAAGTTTAAATCAAAATATATTTCAGAAACTCATGCAAACCATGCTCATGATAGTTGAGCCCAGCACAAATCAAAATGAAGATGCTGATCATTAGAAGAAGAGGGAGAGAGGGCAGAATAATATATTATTATGAAATACACATTTTCTTCTGCTCGGAAGCCAAGCTTGATACTATACTATATTACAACAAATTCATAAATAAAAATAGAATCCACATTTATTAATTAAAAAAAATAACCAACGACTAAAATCCCTCCTAATTCACGATAATACATTTAAATTAATTTTACACGCCCCCTCCTTCCCCGTTCTCTTTGAATGTCATGGCAAAATCGAAGAGAAAATTGAAAATACATTAATCCACATCATATATTGGCTGCACAAATATTGCAGAAAATCTGGACATTTGGACCCCTCCTTATTTTCATGTGCCTTGAGGAACAATAGCAAAGTAAAACATGAAAGCTTCATCATCTCTTTTCATGATGGCTTTGCTGAACCAATTGTGTTATCCTCATCCCAGCTCAACCCATTTAAGCAGACGAAATTACGCCAAATAAAGTCTTTCAGACTATACTAGGAGGATCACCTGACCAGCTGCAGACAGCACGGGGCCAGCGTGTCCTTATGCAGTCAACCAAAGGTGCATGCTGGTTAGGCTCTGGTTTAGATACCTCAGTGTCTTTCCCAGCAGAGTCACTGGCACCAGAAGCAGATGGACCTTGCACATCTGCCATAAATTCTTCAGGTGTCCACCTTGGGGGAACCGAGACACTTAATTTTGTGAGCCTGGGTCTTTGCAGTGGAGTTTCACCCCCAAAATTTACTTGACTTCCATTCAAATCCGATTTAGCAATCCCGTTAAAATGGAAAAGATCAAAGACCTTCTTACCCATCAATCCTGATGAATCTTTCAAACCTCCCAAGTTTTTGTCTAGGTCCAAAATTACCTGCCAGAATTCACTCCATACAATGAACCCTGCACTGCAAAGGTTATCTAGCTTATCTGCCGGAAGTTTAATATTTGTTTCTCTGATGACTTGATGGAACCCCTCCACACTAATGAAGCCACCACCTCCACTTTGATCTTGTGCATCAAAAGCTCTGCGAATCTGTGTTTCCCTTCCTTCAAGTTCATTCTCATTTTGAACACTGGGATCAAGAGCAAACAACACTGTGTAATGGGATTCACTCCCAACAACCCATATAGGCCATTTTGGGGTTTTTAGAAACTGACCAACCTTGCAAAAATTCAGGGATTCTAGCAGGGTGAGAAATCCAACTTCCACATTTCGCGATATACCTTTCAGAAACATCCCTCCACCTAAATCCATCCTTCCATCAAATACATTAGGGACAGCCTGCCCACAGAGTAGTAGGTTTACAATTTCCTGCACACGATTTGTACAAAAAGACATTAATAATTTAAACTGAAGTTAAAACTTAAAAGAATAGCAGCACTTTTCATTTACCTGGGAGGCATGGCCAAAAGGAGCAGTAACCAGTGGTAGGCTGGGATCATCCCTGTCACTTTGAACCAAATCCTAGAGGAAAGCAAAATATTGCATACATTAGTTGTAGAAATTTTGTAATCAAGATATTTTGTGGACAATAAATGACATAGAAGATATAATTAGACACAGGATTTGTGCTATCAAATCAACTTGGCATTGGTTCTCATCTTGGACCACAGATTATGATATCCTTAAAAAAAATTATAAATTCTAACAAACTTTAGGTGGATCTGGTTGAATATTTGGATTATTATTATCATTATTATTATTGTTGTTTAAGGCGTCTTCTTATGTTAGCAGAGTCAATGGCTAAATATTAATGATTGTATTACACTTATAATTGACCTAGGAAATTAACATAAATAATAATAATAATAATAATAATAATAATAATGCATAATGTTATTTAGAATCACATCACTGAAATAAAATATGGTCTCTTGGTTTTCCATTCCATATTTCAACATGGTATCAACTATCATCCACCATGACCTAGACGAATGCCCACGGTTTCTCTACTACAAAGCTTCGGTGTTTCAATTTGCTACTTTGTTTCAGGCTCCTTATAGTTTCTCTAGGATAAATAGAAGTATTGATCTGGTGTCTATCATCACAAAATCACAATTGTTCAGTGTCCTATTGGTAAAATATACTTCCTTTTCTAGTTTTCCGTCCCCTGCGTTTTCAACAGAGTCCTTAAGGAATAAGCTTTTTGGCTCGTGAGCTTTTCTAAAGCAATTTCTTCACATAATCCAGACATTATTAAGATAGTTAGTTGCCAGAAAAATACTCTTACTCTGAACTGCCCCTCAAACATACCAAACCATGAAGGTATTGTCACAGCCCACAAGTATTATCAACATCTTAATACAAGTGAAGAACCATAAACTTATGTTAGCTTCTCAAATAAATTTTTTTTGGGTTCTTAAAGGTCCTTCACTTATGGATTAGCTACTAGCTAATAAAAGCTTCTCAATTACAATATGTGAAGAACCACAAAGAACCATAAGTTAAGAACCATGAATAACTATAAACGTATTTTAATTGAGAAGCTAAACTAAGTTTATGGTTCTTCACTTATGAAAAACTCTTAAATGAGCTTTGTATATGTTTATGGAGAAGAACTTATGAAAAATTGTAATGCAGAAGCTGATTTTAAAAACCACAGTAATTGCAAGCTTCTGGTAATATTTCTTGGTCTTAAAGTGCTTATGGAGAAATTAATCTGAAGTAATATGATACAGACCGAGTATGAGAGATATAGGAAAAGGGCTATTTTTGTAATAAAGAATATAGTGGGGTTTTATTAGTAATTAGTAAGTGAGATAAGGTGCTTAGTTGGCAAGTTTGTTATGCCTCTTAGTAGTATAAATGGTGGGTGAGTGAATTGTAATGGTATGGAAGATTATTGCTAGAACCATTATGGTTAGGCAAGGAAAGAGAATCCTCTTTCTTTGAAGGAGCTTTGCTCTGTGTGTGGGCATTAGGATTTCATCCCTTTGCATTTTATCTTTCATTTTCAGAAATAATACACAATTTTCCATATTTGTGCGTTTTAATCCATTTCTTTCTATATTCCCTAAGTTGTGAAATTTCCGGTTCGCAACATAATACAAACCACATCCCATCAACTATGCAAATAACTTAGATAGCCATAAGGGTCATATACTAGTTTTCTTCATTGCATGAATATTCCTAAAGAAGCAACTAAAAGTACAAAACATAACCAAACCTAATAAACAAGTTTCTGTAGTCATGCAGCGAAATTCTAATATACATGCAAAACTACAGCATATTAAGTCACAAACAAATTATTAATTCTTTTTCGGTAGAAGCTACACATATTTCAGAGAAACAAATAATAGAGGAAAACACGCCAATATCTCTAATTTTAAATAAAAAAACTTTGGTAAAAAAAACATAAAAGACTAGAAAATGCAATGTGAAGTAGTTGGCAAAGCTTGAAGTAAGAAAACATACCAGTCCACGAGATAGCAAAGCAGAGATTAGGAAAAGCAATGCCCCCATACGACTTTGGAAAAAAGGAATATGTGCTTCAAGCCTCTGCAAAGCAGTTGTTTCTGATGTGTGTATTTCAACTCGAAGAACTTTCAGCAGATCCAAGGCAGATTCAATAGAAAGAGCTTTAAGTGAGCTTGCAATTACCTGCTAATTGGAAAGGACAAGACTCAGCACAGCAAATAAGAATATCATCAGAGAACCATAGTAGAAGATTTCAGTAAAATGATAGGAAATTCAATTCCATCTGTTGCCAACAAGATGTTGGAGAAATAACTAATATCAGTACAATGACAAAGGTACCTCTTCCTCTGAGATTCCTTCAAAACGTTGAATTTCATTCTCTGGAATGCTCAAAGTTGCAATCACAGCCCTTTTGTTATTTCCACATAAAAACAAAATTTCACCCATACTTCTTACAAGGGCTCTGCCAAGAAATCAATAAAGAAATATATGATGAGCATAACATATATGAAAGTATAGCCTACCAACATTAAACACCAGAGAAGCACAAAGAAAGATATTGAGATAGGAACTAAATTTTAGGCTGTTTGAAATTTAACGTATGAAATACACTAATAAACACAAAAACTTGTGTTTGAACTAAATTCCACATTTAATTAAATAAATTAATTAATAAAAACAGCCAAATAAACCCCACATAACTTAAAAGCTGGACTCAAGTATGCCATCATTGTTCAATCACCAAAGAAAATGGATTAAACATAGGGAAACAAAAACATATTTGATGGCACAATAATCTGCATCTGATGCTCTCTAGATTGGTCTATAACCAGCCACCAACCATTCCATTTCAATTGTTCATAGGTAAAGTAAAAAGAATTTTTAATTTGGGAATTCTCTGGAGAAAAATAATCTTTCTTTTGAACTTTTAACCTCCTTGTTTGGTTATATTGTTATTAACTGGAAATGTTTCTACCAAGAATTCCCAAATAGTGATTATGTTCAAGTAATTGGGGATGATGAGCTTCATAGTTACTCAAACAAAATGCCTTGTACAATGAAAAGAAAACATTTTAATAACAGAAACGCCGCATTTAAAATGATCACACTAGCAGTCTGTCTTGATGATCAAATATCTTAATGACTCCAGAGTCCAGGCAAGTGATGGAAAAACCTTGTCTACAACAAATGCACAGCTATAACAAAACATTGATAAATAGAGTAAGTTCTGGCTCAATGTTGTCAGGTGAAAACATAATACTGTTTACAGTAAATGAAATATAATTAATAAACAAAGAATTGAATACAAAGTGAAAATGACTGATAGAAACATAATTAAAACAAATATATTAAAGAAAAACTGCATTGTCACCCAGAGAAAAAGGACACCTAATTGAATCAAATCCCATTCATGTTCATATAATAAAAATTTATTCGAAAGCAAAGAAATTGCCAGGACGAAGTACAAAAGTACAAAAAAATGGAAGTATATAGTTTTATTTTATTACAATTAACTTTAATTTTACCTAGCTAAGCACAAATGACTGGTCATGAAAAGTTAATCACCTTACTTTTACACCTTCAGTGAGCGAAGAAATATTATATGATGGAACAGAGTGACTTTTACTTGGCGCACCCAGACCCCGATTTTGTGGCATACGTGACAATTCTTTCAATTCATCACTGAAGAAAATAATGTATTTGAACACAAATGCCTGAAATGTTAAAGGGAAAAACAAGCAAAATCAATGTAGAAAGAAAACGGAACTTATATTGTATATTGGTAGAAGAAATAAATAAACTGGAAATGAAATAACAAATAGACATGTGTAGACATGCCCACACATGAACAAACAAGTTACAAAAATATCTTACTTTATGACTAAAGCAATGACTTCTACATTACTATAGTGAAAAATGTGGAAAACAATGTAAGAGCAAAGCAAGATATTATTTAATACAAGGACAAACACAAAAAGAAGATGAAAGACACAAATTACATGAAATGTAAAGCCACTTAATATTTTATAGGTTAAAGTAATCATTTAGCAACTATAGTTTCACTCTGATATCAACTTTGTCCTTATTGTTCAAAATCATTGAAAACAGTCTCAGTAGTTTAGGGACTCTGATGGTCACTATTATATGGGATAGCTATCCATAAGGTTCCGACAAGAGTGAAGCTAAAGAACCAAATAAGGATCTTGCATCGCTATAAGTGGGGACTTTATTAAACAGTTTTACAAATAAGTAGTATCGAAAGTAGCCTTACTTGTATAGCTGCCAAAACGCCGCAGGGGCCTCCTTCATGCTGCACTAGGCCCATTGATGTTTCAGGATCAGAGCTAAACCTAAAGGAAAGTTTTCATAGTATTAGCAAAAAAAACAAGTAAATAATTCAATTGGAATTTATAATTACTAGAAACAAATAATGCAAAAGTCCAACTAATATTTAGAACAGGACAGGACAAAAAGATAAAAGCACATGACTTGTTGATGATCAGTTGAGGACACATTTTATTATTTCCTTTATGAGCTTGATTTTTCAGTGAATCAAATCAATCCATTTGGATGTTGCACTTAACAACTGGAAACTGTGTCGCATATCATTAGTTTGACAGCAAAAAGGTTAGGATGGACAAGATGCACGGACAAAACGTTTCTAAATAAAGAAAAGTTATTCACCTATTACGGGACAAGATGCAATGCTAATGCCAATACATAACATTAAACAGACCTCTGCAGAAGCTTAAAACGGTTTCCCAAATTACAAATAGACGAAATATAGCGCCATCAAGACGTTCTAATTGAAAGTTCTATAGCACCAAGTGAACATAATCACCCTGAATGACAAGCAATTTTGCCACACTATTTCCTACAAAGATGGCCACAGTGAATAGAAATGATGTATTTTAAATTCTTTCATTAATTTTGCCCCCAATGTTTTAACAAGATCTCTATGCATTCTTTAATATTATGCAAACAAACGTGCAGAGAGAACCAACTATATCATCATCCAATCATTTAATAAACCACTTCCATCGAGCAATCACTGAAAAGCTGGTGATTTTGTGATTTGTAGTGCTATGTTTCTTCCAAAAGTACCGAGCTATTTTTATCATAACCAAGTGAAAGAAGCAAACTCGGACAATCGGATCTTGCATCAACAACCATGATTCGTGATCTATGTCAAGAGGTTTGCCCTTAGTGAATTGTGCATGTATCATCTGAATTAGTTAATACTTAATAAGCAAACTAACATAACTAGTTTGTACTTGTGAAGTTATCATGTGTAAGTAACCCCTATCAGTAATTCTGAAATATCCGTGTACTATTTTTTTTATTTTTTTATCGACCAAAGGACCAAATTATATTAAAAAACACTGTTTTGGCACAAGGTGTGCACAAAACAACAAGAAGAGAAACAAAAGTTACATTACAACAACCTGTCGGAAAATCGACAAAATAACCAAAAGCCTCCCAAACTAAACCATCCCGAGAAAAAATAAGGCATTAGTCCAACCCCTGCTGTGACAACTCAAATAAACCACCCCGCTACTACCAATTCCCCTTTATGGACCTTCGTGTGTAAACCTTTAGGAACTCAACATCAGAATTAGGGTTTAGTCTTGTTCTTTTCTATCAGAGTAATTCTCCAACATGTCTATGGATGTACTCTTAAGTCACAACACTGCTATAATTTCAGGGAAACCAAATAAGCCTATTTCATCTTATGTGAATGTATTACTTGTATACAATATGTTGTCACGAAAAAAGTTCAGGATTTATATATTAAATCCATATTAATGCTGTCCTACATCTTCCCCTTCAACATTTGCAAGAGCACTTGTACAAGGTAAATACATGACTTCATATAATAGAATTTAATTTTTTTATTAAAGAATCTTGGCTATATAGTATATTGTGTCTTAAATTTTAAAATTTTCCCGTATCTTCGTATTTGTCTCGTATCGTATCTGTATTGTATCAAGTAACCAGGCTTCATTGGTCTACGTGTGTGTTTGGTTCTGCAGTAGGTAGAATCGATTTGGACAAAATTGATTTTGGGTAAAAGAGAGTTGAAGGTAAATTGATTTATATTTGGATACATTAATGCAAAAACGATTCTTATCAATTACTGTTGTTTGGATATTTCGGCGCGCCGCCTCGCTATATCGCAGGAACGCCATGCGTTCTGATCCCTGAATCAGAATGGGCGAGAAGAAACGAACACCCTTGATCCGGGTCCGGCTTCGCGACCCGTTTTGAGAATCCGAAACACTACGCTGCGTTTTGGTTCCTTGTGAGATTTTTTTTTGGACCAAATTCCTATGAATAATTTAAACGCATCGTGTTTTTTTTTTTGTGACATTTTTTTTTACCAAATTTCTGTGACTAATTTAAACGCATCGTTTTGTCATTTGTGTCTTCACAGTATTTTTTTTTTTACCAAACCATCACACTGTTTTGTAAAAATGTTAAAACGCACCGTTTCACTATTCAACAAACACTGTTTCACCGATTGACTAATGGAAACACACCGTTTTGGAAATGTGAAGCACTCATCAGTCCCCCACACATTCTCACTTGCAGAAGTTTCCCTCCATCCCTTCACTCTGAAAGCAACGTCTCCCTCATTGCCACTTGCACTAACATCCAGACCAGTTACCACTTCTTTGTTCTGTTTCCTCTGTTTGTCACCCTCATGGTTATGAATTTGGTTATAATTTAGAGGTTCCGATCCTACGATTCTGTATTACGAATCTACGATCCTTCTCCAATCTAGAATCTTCTATTTTGGTAGGAACTTACAATCCGTGTTACAAATATCCGATTTACAACTGTTACCCTTCTCCCGATCCTAATCCAATTTACGTGTTTCACAACATTGACAAAGATTATCTAAAAAACAATTGGTAACTAAAAAAACTACATTTAATAAAATAAAATTCATAATATATTACATAAAACTAAGTTATTGGGCTCGAGGAAGGTCCGTAGAAAAACTAAGTAAAGTTTGTAATGGGCCTTTGTGAAGCTAGCTAGAAAACAAAAAGCACCGCTTTTTCCCAAAAACGAGTCTTCTTCAACTTGGAGATGTTCTCAACACACCCAAAAAAAATTGACAGCAAAACAAAATTGCACGCAGACAATAATCAAACAGTGAGGTGGAGTAATGAAGTTCTCACATAATTGGAAGGATTTGTCAAAAATAAAAGGTACATGAAAGGAAGTGATAAGAGCTATGGATGCAGTTCAATTTGAGGGGTAAAAGAGATAAATCGATGTTATGCATTTCTGCGGAAGGGAGAGTTGATTTCAAGAAGCTAGGGAGCGTAGCTTCACTCATAACTGATTCTAGGGATGAAACGTGCTATCGCGGCGGAATATTGATGGGGAACCAAACATGGAAAAATCGCGTTTAATGAAGAAGGACTCGCGTTTGGCTGTTCGCACCGGGTAACGATACATAGACTACAACCTCCCAACCCAAAGGCCCCTAATTCCTCTCAATAGATTATAACACTCTCTCTCAGCGCCGTCCTCATACTTAGAGGTAAATTCTCTCATCCCAAAACTAACCTAACTAATCTCTCTCACCAATAGGCCTAATAGACACGTAACCTAACACTTTTACTCCTTTCTCATTACTTATTTACTATTTTCCATTTCATTTTATTTTTGTATGATCACCGAAAGTCAAACTATTCAACTCGGATTTAGAAACTCTTAATATGTTTTCATAATAGGTGAATATAAATTAATTGGACATAAATAGTTCCCAAAAAGTAAACCTATTTCCAATTTTCCATGTCACATATTGCAATATCAAATGCCACAACATAAACCAAGTTTGCTATATAAAGTATAAACAAGAGCATAGCAGTTACTCCTAAGTCATAAGTATATGCTTAAAACTACCAAACAATCAATGCAACAAAGGTTTCAAATTTCAATACCTTATTCCCTGGTTACACCACTGTGCTAGAATATCCTTTGAAACTTCACTTCCAAACACCATTACAAATAATTTATTAGCTTCTTCAGCAGAAAGCTCCTTACTCAAACTCTCACTTCTAAGAGGCAACTCCTCCACTCTCTTTACAACTTCAGCCCCCTTATTTACTCCTTTACTTGCCGGGGCCGGGGCCGGCGAAGGCGAAACCCTAACAATCGCTGCCATTCGCTTCTCAGCAGCCGCTGCCATAAGCTCACGTCTCCGTGTCTTAGATTCCGGCGAATCCTCCGGTAACCCCGAAACAACACCGGCGACTTCATCTCTCGGTTTGTTACGCTTCGGTTCAGGCGTCATACTCATCCGAATCGCCATTTGCAAATCCTCGTCTTCTCCTCGATCCGCCATTCCCGAAATTGATCAAAACCTTCGATTCCCGAAACACACAAAAAACCCTAATTGAATGGTTATCAGGGCTTCATTTCAACGACGATCGAAAAATGAAGTTTCTGAATTGAAATTGAACCGTTATTGTTGAGAATTGAAAATAGAAGAAGTTGTGAGGGGTAAAATTGGAAATCAACTTTGCGATGAGGGCGATAGTGTCGAGGTGAAACTGAATCGACGACGGTGGCGATGAGTGGGTGAAACGGTGTCGTATAAAATGAATGGTGATGAATGAATTATTATTGTAGAAGTATAAGGGTGGTGAAATTACTGTGTTGACCTTGAGTTAAAGTCGCGACGCAGTTGTACTTGAGTGAATAATTAAAGTAAACAGATAAGGGTAGTTTAGGGAATGAACTTTGTGAGTATTGGATTTGCAGATTTTAATAGTAGACACCGGCGATGCTTTGCTTTGACAGAGGGGAAACAAGATATTTTTTTTTTTGGTACATAATTTGTTTCTGTTTTTAAACAGTTAAGAAAGATAATTTACCCCTTTTTTTTTTTTTTTTTTAAGCAAACACCAGTTCATAAAATAAAAAGGAAAATACAAAGAAAGCTGGAGGGGCAAGAACCTAACCCAACAACCACACAAAATACGTATATACAACCCAAAGAGGGTAAAACAAATCCAACCGGACTAACTCCAGTGAAAGATCCAAAATACGAAGCAATCAAAGACACATCAAACACAATTTAGCAGGTCCGACGTGGGACCCGAAACCAAACTGCAAAAAAACGATGTGTAAAAGATTCGACCATTACAACAACTGATAGAGGCAGACTAAAAAATCTATCTCTTAGGACCCGGTAAATGAATCCGACCGTCAACACGGAAACAGAGACACCCACCGACAACTCGCTAAAGCATCAACGAGTACAAGGCCATTTCTAGCCATAACGAAAGCTGGTGGCCTTTCCAAATTCTCTAGCATCGCAGAAGCAGATTGAAAGCTTTGATCCCTGCAAATCTCAACAGATCTGAAAACAAACCAGAAAATCAAAATACAAAAAGCAAACAAACTCTGCTAGAAAAGAGGCAACAACATATATAGTATTTTAATGATCTTTTTTAATTTTTTTGAAATGCAACTATTGATAGAATAATATGACAAAATAATATAGAACAAAATTTTAAAGTGTTGAAGAATAAATTGCCTCCAAAAGAACCCTAGTCGTCGCTCACTTTTTCTTTTCTTCTTGATATACTAAAGCGGGGTGATTTAGGGTCAATTTAGGCCTAAAATCACCCCTCCAAATCGTTTTCTTTCTATTTTAATTAAAGAAGTGTGATTTTTCACATATATTTAGTATTTCTTTCGTTTGTTTTTTTATTTCATCCTTTGTTTTGATAGTATTGTTGTCTCGTCTTAGTGCGGAGTATTGTTGTCCCATCTTGGTGCGGTGTTCATTTGTTTCATGTTGAAAGATTAAGGTTGATCCAGTGCAGATCGAATCAATGACTTTTGTGCCATCAACGCTACAGATCCGGAGGCATGGATATTCCGGAAACTTCAATATAGTCAAATATGTAGGCTTATGCAATGTGTCTTTTTATGCTATTAACACGGATGCTGTGAGTTTGTTCGCAGATTCATCCTTTTTGTTTTTAGCGATTTTGAATTTGTATTGTATCGATGTACTCTTATCAATTTGAATGGATGAATATCTTTTATTTAGTCAAAAAAAAAATTTAAAGTGTTGAACTAGTTTTTGTCTTGTAAATTGTTTGGTAAATAAGAGGTTATTTTGATATTAGATAACTTGTACTTAGAATAAAATGATGTGTTGTGATTTAGTAAAAAAAATGTCTTTTCCAATTTATTCAGTTGCATGAATATTTTTAAAATCAAATGTAATATAATTGAAGGGTAAATAAAACGCAATATTTGTTTCATACATATTTTCTTCGTTTGAAATAATCTTATTTATGATGTGTCGGCTATATTTAGGTGTTTGTAGCACATGATATTCAATTTTGGAAGTTTTGCTCCTTCTATAAGAATCGACATTGTTGGTGTTGTTTAGTAGTTGTGTTGGCTTTTATTTATCAATTCGGTAATTCTTGTCTAATAGTGTTAGTTTTGGCAAGTGTATCAAAAATGTCAAGAAGTAAAAGATTGAATTAACGGATATTGTGATAAATTTAGGACAAAACAATTATACTATTACTTAGGTAAAAATAAAAGGATTGGGGGTTTGCATTGCAAAGGTTTTTGACTTGGAATTAAATTGATCGAGTTTAAACATTAACTAAAATAGCGATTAGGTTTTACTGGTTCATTTAATTATCTGTTATTTGATAATTCAGTCCATTCCAATTAATTATTCAATAAGTATCACGATACATTAAGAATTTAGTTATGACCAATGTTTTGGCTCATAACCCTCTTCCTTAGTTATAGACCCCTAGTGTTTTAAGTGAATTTATAATTAAAGCAAATATTAAAGTATGTTAATCTCTAAATCACAATTAACAATTTAATATGTCTAATGTCATTGTTAATTTAGTAAAACAAAAAGACATTGTTAATTGAACAATTAGCCTAGATCTAGAAACAAAACCTATTTTTATAGTGAAGTGATGTTTAAAATAATTGCATATTTGATCGGGATGTGATTATCATTAGAACAAGAGCTAATTGAATGCTACCACGCCCCGGGTGCGAGCTCTACGCCCCAAGCAATAACAACATCGCATAACATAGATTCCAGGTCGAGGTGGCGCCCCAAGTGTAAACTCCTGCACCTTAGGCAAAATCAACATAATTGGGAGAGTTTCACTGCGCCCTAGTCGCTCCTTCCGCGCCTTAAGAGAAATCAACAACATCTACTTGCTTCAACTGAACTCTGGCGCCCATGCTGCGCCTCAAGCGCAATTAACAGACTTCAAATTTTAATTTTGCCTTTTTTCTTCGGTTATAAGAAATCTAAAAAATCCAAGCAATCTCTTACTAAACTATGATAAAAACATAAAAAATCCTTTTGAACTAAGTTGAATTGATCAAGGAATGAATGTAATGACTAAGAGTCATCATAACCCCAAACTTTAAAATAACTATTGCATCAAGAATTTGACTCGTTCAAAAGTTGACAAATTCAACTCTCATAAATAACTACTTTGTTAGAGTTTTTTTTTTATTTTTTTATATTTTTATATTGCTTTATTTTACATTTATATAATTAAAAATTATTGTTAATTTTTCTTATTAAATTTTATAATTCATGTTAGCGCTCCACCACCGTCTCTCAACTAAAATTATTATTTTGATCAGAAATTTCACTTTTAAAAAAGATAAATAGAATATTTAAAATACATATACAATACAATGTCCGTACTAATCGAACTAAACTCACATAAGCTAAATAAGTACAATATACCGACTTCCTAAAAAATGGCTCAATTTAATTCTACTATCATCCAAACATACCTAACTATCAAAGAGATATTTTATGCTATTCATAAGACCGTTGAATATAAGATGCTACTAAAACAGAAATAACAAATTCTGTTAAACCAGTCACAATCACTAACTTATTACAATAAAATATAACAATATGTATCATGCTACAACATGTGTATGATGCATGATATTACAACATGGTGCTTAAATTATATTTTGAGACATATCAAGAGCCTAAAATCACTGTATTGACAAGAGGACCTATCAACAAATTTGTAGTAATATTGTGTTGTAAGAAAAGGGCATTTCAAACTATATGGGAGAATGAATAATTTAATCATGAACCTAAACAACAGATACATGAAGATGACATTGCTTTGAGTTAGATATTAGATTAGATTAGATTAGACTAAACCAAGCATCCAAGCTGCAAACAAAAAGGGGGCCAATTCCAATCAAATTCCATTATTTAGTGCCTACTATATGTTTGGCGTTTACTTTCAATTATTCACATTATTATATGAATTATGCTAACAAATCACAAATGTCTTTAGAGATATACTTATTATAAAAATGAAAAATAAAAGATAATAAAAGTAAATTTCTATATAGAAAATATCACATTTTAAAATTTTAATTTGGGAGAATTCAAGTTCAATTTTTGATAAATTTTTTTTTTATAAGATTTTACTTGCCTCGCCATCGAACTTTAAATTATCAAATTTTCTTTCTTTGAGAACCGGATGACTAATACCTAAAAAAATTAATGTAATAAATACACTAATTTTTTTGTCAAAAAAAAAATAATGTACTAATTTCTTAACCACACCCTCAAAGAAGGTAATCAAATGCGCTATTTTTTAAATCTTAACCAAGCTTAAATCATCATCGGATGCTGATCTTTTAATTTATACTTCTTCTCTTGATAACATTATTGATATTCTCAAAAGCGACTCGACAAGAACTTTATTCTATAGAAAATGATTATTGTTTTCTTTTTCTTATCTCTGTTTCTCATTTTCTTTTTTCCTTATTTTAATTAGCCTTGAAAAATAAAAAGGACAACTGTTAATAAGTATTATATTTTGAATGAACAAAGATAAATAAATTATATATTTGAATATGACCTCAACATGTATTGGAATGGACCCACTGGATCTTCCCATACACTGAACCTATTAAGGTTTTCTTTTCATTCTTTTCATCCTTTGGCGTCTTATGTACTAAACTAAAACAAAAACATGCCACAAGTCCACTTAGTTAGTATTTCTGTTTTTTCTTCTTTTATAGGAAAAAAAGTGGCTCACATGATAATATTTTAATTTTTAACCATAACATCATCCCGCATGATTTGGATTCAGCTAGTGACGGATCAGGACTTGAGTAAGTAGGATATATATATATGGGGAAATTTCAAGTGAGAGGGAATTTTAAAATGAGAGATGAGAGGGTTAAATATAAGCCATCAGATTAAACAAATGGTTGAGATTAAACTTCAAGTTTAAACACCCGCATCCACGTGATCATCTTCTTTTCCTTGTCTCGTTCAGATTCATCTACTCATCTATAGTCTCTTCATATTCAACGAGAAACAACAAACTTTTTGGCTTCCTTCAATTGATCTTCAGCGGCAGCCTTTCTATTCCTTCAATCTTTGATTCTTTGCACACTGAAGTCCTAATCACGCAGATCACTAACTCTCTTATTTCTACCATGAATGCAAGTATAAAGATGACTATTTTGTACACCATCGCCGGCGATTGAGTGATCGGAGAAAAAATTGGAACACCCATAAATCACAGGCAGAGTTGTTAAAGGAGCTGTAATGTATTTTGTAATTAATTTTGGAGTGTTGATTTAAATTGACATTTCTCAATCGAAGTTTTTAAGTTAAAATTAGATGTTATTACCAAAATAAGATAAAATTGGAAGAATGCTGAAGTTAATAATTGATTAATGTTTTGTATTATAAGCAAAACTATACATATGTAAATTCAGAGTAAGTTCTTTGAAAGTTAAGGTTTTGTTTATGAATAATTTTATCATGAGGTGTGTTCTAAAAGGAGGTGTTGGTACTTAGTTGGTTGTTAGTTAAATCTTTTTTAAGTTGGTTTGTTTGTTGAGTTTTTAGCAGATTGCAGCTTAGTTTCAGCGTCTGGATCTAGTTTCTTTTGGTCTGTAGATTTGGAAGAGACAAGGATGAGTAAAGTGAAGGTGAAAGAGAACCAATCATGTGGATGTGGGAGTTAAAAATTAAAATTTAATATCAACCATATATTTAATCTGATGGTTCACAATTAACCCTCACATCTCTCATTTTAAAATTTCCTCTCACTTGAAACTTCCCCTATATATATATATATAGTTATTACTAGAATAAAACCTAAATTGGTAATAAAAGGAATACAAAGACTTTGGTTCTTAAAAAGTTAATACTATTTTTCTATGTAAATGATTTGTGCTTATAGATCCATAATACTATTTTTGGTTATAGATCCAAAACTACATTTATTTATTTGACTACAACAAATAAAATTTAAATTTTTGAAGTTATAATAACCTCTTTTCTATCCAATAATCTACAAATATAAAGAAATGGAGAACGAGAACTTTGAATTCCATTTCTTTCATAATTTTTCCGGTGGCTATTAAACCAACTATCCATAATAATAACATTTTGGCAAAAGCAATTTCTTTTTTTAAAGAATGGTTCTCTATCTTCATAAATATATATGAGTTAATCCTTCATTCCTTTGTATATTTTTCACATGAGTCATTTATCTTTATAAATATACATGAGTTAATTTGTTGTCTTTATAAATGTTCTTTATCTTATTCATTTGTAATATAAAGGTTTGAAACATAGACACATATAATTTTTAAAACATTTCATTAAACCTCAAAAAAATTTAAGTTTGGTAAATATAGAGTTTAATGACAAGTTAAGATTTCAATTTTAGAAGAAGCATTAAGCAAACAAAAACACATAAATTCATATAATTTTGAAGTATATTTGAATGTACTACTTTGTTATAAACTAGTATTCATATCCGTGCATTGCACGAGGAACCACAGGGAGAATTTATTTAAATTCAATTATATGATTTAGTTATATAAGCATATCGTAACTTGATTAACATTTGTTCATTTAAGTTTTTTAATTATATTTAAATATAGAGATTGTTTTGTAAAGAAATTATTAATGTATGTTTGATTTTGAAAATGATCTTACATTAAGTCACAAAAAAAAAAAAAAGAGTTTACAATTATCGACAGAAGGAGTAATGTATATATTTATAGTAACAAATATATATAATTTTGAAGAAGCTTTAAGCAAACAAAAATACATAAATTCATATAATTTTGAAGTATATTTGAGTGTACTACTTTGTTATAAATCAGTGAAGAAGATGATGAACATTTCAAAGAAGAGAACGAACAAGATAAATGTTCATAAAATTGAGCTGAACCAAATCTTGATAAGTTTATGCAAAAGTGCAAGATTTCTTCTCTTACAATGTTTTTTTTTATCGACACTATTTTGTTTTTTATTTCCCAATATTTGTTTTCTCTTCACGGTTAGTTTGTGACAATATTTTTAATATTACTTTTTATTTATTTCCAGGGGTGTTATAGAGGCAAAATAATATTGTGTTACAACATAGAAGAAACAATGAAAGATTTCGTTACTTAAATTTTTTGGTTTCTTTGTTTGAATCGCAATAATTAATAATAAAAAAAGCTTCTAATTATTTAATGAGAGGATCCGGCAATAAATTAATTAATAGTATTACAAAAAAAAACCTACAATTGCTTAAATATAGTAAAAACCTATAAGAAAATGAATATTTTTTTATGAGATTACGGACACGAGAGTATGATAAATTGGTCTTTGTATACATGAGGATGAACATTTTACATGTAAATGAGTAAAAAAAAAGTTTGCAATTATCGACAGAAAGAGTAATGTATATATTTATAGTAACAAATATATATAATTTTGAAGAAGCTTTAAGCAAACAAAAACACATAAATTCATATAATTTTGAAGTATATTTGAGTGTACTACTTTGTTATAAATTAGTGAAGAAGATGATGAACATTTCATAGAAGAGAACCAACAAGACAAATCTTCATAATCATTTATGATTTTATGAAATCTGTCAAACTATTCATATGTATCAATGTTTCAATTTTTCACTATATTAGTAAATGAACAAGATAAAAGATTAATTTGTGTACAATTATAAAAATAAGGGTCATGTTAAACAGTGTCTTCGGGGCACTTGTTAAGCATCCCAAAAGTAGAAATAAAAAATTAAATTAATATTGATAAAATAACTTTTTACATTCTTGATGCATTGAATGCACAAATTTCGAAACAAAATTTCTATATTTATATGCTTAACTAGTGCCCGAATACACTCTTTAACATTTTCCTAAAAATAAATGCCCTATATGGGAAACAAAAAAGACAAGACGAATATGTTAAAAATAAATTAGATAAAAGATTAATTTGTAGTCTCATAAATTCTAGCTTAACAAATAAAAATACCAAAATTGTTAGGCCAAACGTCTTGACCTGAAACTCACAATTATCTGAGTTTAATTTCAATGGATAATCATTTTATTAAAAAAAAGGTCATGCTAAACAGTATACCTGGTGCACTTGTTAACCATGCTAAAAATAAAAATAAAAGATAAAAGTACTAGAGATAAAAAACTTTTTATACTTTCAAAACATTGAATGCACAATTTCCAAGAAAATTTTTTCATAAAAATTTGGTTAAGTAGTGCACATCTGGTGCACTGTATGGCATTTAAAAAAAAAAAAAGAAAAAAGAAAAGTAAAACATGCCATTGCTCTATGTATGTATTTTCCTTTTTTGCCGGGGATTCTTCTTCTCAGTTTTCAGAGCCTTCAACACAATAACTTCATCTTCTCTGCTATGTCGTGATTCTCATCTCTGGATTCCTTCCGGGTTTTCTTCCTAAAAGCTCCTTTTTTCCGGCTTCTCAGTTACCAATTCTTTGCAGCTTTCAAGTAAAAGATAAGTAGCTTTAACTTCCTTCATTGATTACCCTTCAAGAAGCTATTTTTATCTGTTTTTTATTGACCCTTTGAACATTTCCCTTTTTTTTGCTTCTGGGTTATTGTTTTTGAGCCTTGTCCCTCTCTTGTCATGTGAAAGTTTGTTCCTTTTTCTCTTTTCATCATGTTGGTCTCTTTGAAATTATGTTTTTTAATTTATGGTTAGATTGGTGATTATTTTTGCTCGAAGATTATGTGAAAAAATTATTAAAGTTTGAAATTAGGATTATGGGTTTATTAGTTTGATCTCACACCTAATTAGGATTTGATTATCTTGTTTGTGAGAAAAAAATGGATATGAATTTGTCACAAGGTGGAATACTTCAAGGTGGTGTTGGGAATTCTTTTGGTGGATTTGATTTACCTGGGTCAATTCAGGTTCATCATCAAGCACACCATCCTCACACTATTCACCAACATCAACCTCATCCGCGTCAAGGGTCATCGGTTCATGACGGTTTTCCATTCACAATGGGAAGTTTGAAGAACTGTGATCAAACTATTTCAATGACTGATTATAGTAAGGGAGAGAGAAGTAAAAACTCGACGAGTGAGGATGATGAGCCGAGTTTTAATGAGGATGGTTTTGATGGTCAACATGAAGGGAGTAGAGGTAAAAAGGGGTCATCGTCGCCTTGGCAGCGTGTGAAGTGGACTGATAAGATGGTGAGGCTTATGATAACAGCTGTTTCTTATATAGGCGAGGATATAACTGTTGATGGTGGAGGTGGAAATGGAAGAAGGAGATTTGCGGTTTTACAGAAAAAAGGTAAGTGGAAATCTGTATCAAAAGTCATGGCTGAAAGAGGTTACATTGTTTCACCTCAACAATGTGAGGATAAATTCAACGATCTTAATAAAAGGTATAAGAAGCTTAATGATATGTTAGGGAGAGGGACTTCTTGTCAGGTTGTTGAAAATCCTTCACTTTTGGATGTAATAGATTATCTTTCTCAAAAAGAAAAGGACGATGTTCGAAAGATATTAAGTTCGAAACACTTGTTTTATGAAGAGATGTGTTCTTATCATAATGGTAATAGGTTGCATTTGCCGCATGATCCTGCATTGCAATGTTCGATGCAGTTAGCTCTTCGAAATAGGGATGATCATGATCATAATGATGATATCAAAAGGTCACATCTTGACGATCACGATGAAGATGAACAAGATGTAGAAATCGATGAACGTGATGATTTTAAAGATAATTGTGCTTCCCGTGGTGATAACAAGGGAATATTTGGGCGGTTAGGTGGATCTACGAAGAAATTGAAACAAAACCAATGCAAAGAAGACGCTAATGCTTTTGGTCATTCTTCAAATTGTCAAGATCATTTCAACAAAGGTTCGTATCCCCGTGAACAATCGGTCCATTCTGATGGTAATAGAGTTATACCAGAAAACATGAGAGCAGCATGGTTACAGAAGCAATGGATTGACTCTCGCCAAGCTCAGTTAGAAGAGCAAAAGCTACAAATTCAGGTTGAGATGTTGGAATTAGAGAAACAAAGATTGAAGTGGCAGAGGTTTAGTAAGAAAAAGGACCGAGAGTTGGAGAAGCTAAGTCTAGAAAACGAAAGAATGAAGCTTGAAAATGAACGTATGGCTTTAGAACTGAAGCGAAAGGAAATGGGTATTGGCCTTAACTAGGTCAGCAACCTTGCAAGCTTTATGTGTAAACCTTATCTGCCGTCTCTGGTAAGATGTAATGTATTTAGTCGAAAGATGCAAATGTTGAAAGTCATTAGCCCTAGCTCATGTCCGTACTATTTGAGTATGTTAATTTAACAACTCCAGATAGTAATAGTTTTTCTCAATGATTGCATTGCCGAAGTTTTGTTGCCTATGTTTCCAGTATTGTATACTGTCTTCCATTTCATTTATGAAACAACTGTATATGTTGTTCTGCGTATTTTATTTTTCATTCTTGAAATCGTTTATGTTCTGATCTAGTGGAAAACAAATTCTAGAGTTGTTGAAATCATGTGTATTGATATATGTTTGGAAGAGATGGCATGTATTAATTGTAGCTTATAAATAGGTCAATGTAGTTTTTTTCTATCTCTTCATCTATGTCATGCACTCACATGTTCGTAATACAGATAAGTTATTTACACTATATTTCTCAGAAACCAGTTGCATTTGGCGTAGGATTTATAATTTTAGAGTTAGTTTCATGACCCAAATTTTCAATTTTGTAATCTTAAAAAGAGTACTTTTAAAATATGGGTTACTAGGATCAAACTCTTGATCACCATGTCATTGATTAGGTGGAGGCTTGGAAATGCTTTTCTATCACTGACATGTCCACAATGTTGTCAATCGTTGATTGTAGAAAATGGTGGTCTGTTCGAATTTTGCTGCGCTGCAGTGCTATCGCACCACTATAAGCTGCTATTTGACAACACTTTACTTTAAATAACATATTGTGGAACCATAGAGATTTGTTCAAATTCCTTCTCTATAGCGCTGTAGCGCAAATGTAGCCGCTATTTGACAACATTGCATGTCATGTACTAGAAATCCATTTAGGCTTAAAGGATGGAAAAAGCATAGGTACTAGGTAGGAGTGAGACTTTGGTACAATGTTGATAGGAGTGAGACTTTGGCCCAGTTATAATTTTGGCTCCAATGTAATATGGCTTATAGTTGTCTTTGTCATTGGAACTCAGTTTTCTTTTCAGGCACGTCATTTATATTTCTCTTGTAATAGTCGATGCATCATGCATTTGTACCAGAAATAAGTGTTGCATATATTTTACAGTGAAAGCACTGCATCATGCCTGTTCTTTGTAGTCTATATGTTTAATGGCTGACAACAGTGGATATATTTTCCTAAAAGGTTACACCTTAGTGCATAATTGAGATGCTAAAACATAAACACTGTTACAGAAATTGTTTGTATTGAATTTAATGAGTGTGTTTATTCAAGTCTTTTTTTTTTGTCTGCAAGATGCTGTGAATTTATCAGAGACCTATTTATTGTCTTAGATTCAAATTTTAGGATGGAGAAAACATGAGGTGTTTTGTTTGTCGACAAAGTGACAAATAATACTAAAATTTACACACAAACAGGCAATAGCAACAATCACGAGGTGTAACAAAAATGTACAAATTTTACTTTAACACTAGATGGTATGACAAGCCTTTAAAAAATAAAAATAAAAAAATTAGATGGCATGACAAATTTTGCTTTAATATTAAATTTGAATGGAGGGGGGTAAATGGTGTCAGGGGGGTGAGATCACCATTTACCCAGCTTCTAAGCCTTTTTGCTGGAAAATAAATACAGTCGCATATGGATGTTGTAACTTGTATGAAAATTGCTATTTTTAGGCCCCTAAAAATTCCAAAATATAATCACATTTGCATCTATGATAGTTTGGTTTCTAGGAAACGAAATCTAAATATTTTTGTTTCGTAGGATATGAAATTGTGAAAACGACAATTTTGTATCTTAGGTGACAAAATTCACAATTTCCTATCCTAATCTCTTAGGTGACAAAGTTTCAAAAAATGGATGTTTCGGTAACTACGGGACAAAATTATGTGTTTTGTACTCAGATGTGCGCAACAAGACAAACCGACTATGTTTTAACATAATTTTGGTTTCTAGGTGACGAAATTTATTTTCTTCATTTCTAGGATACGAATGCCTAATTAAAAGCATTTTGGCCGCAAAGAAGGTCTTAGAATAACGTGGGGCCGAAAAAAAGCAATTTTCAACTTGTATTCAATAGTGAAGGTCTCAAATTTGACCCATTTAGCTTTGGTGATGTAACCGGAAGATATTTTTCTTTTATATCCAATAGTGAGTACTCTCCCTTTTATTTTTTTTAACAAATCTCCCTTTTATTTTTGACGATCTCTTCAGTGTTATGCTAAGATTCAAACTTTTTTCACTTGATATTAGAATTGAACCTCAAACTAGATTAAATTAATGGTGAAAGTAAAAAATAAAAATTCAGATTGGGTCAAAAATTTATATTTGTTTAGAATTTTATTGATAATAGGAGTTGAGTCAATAAATAAATAAAATCTAATAAAAAAATATTTTACCTAAAAATTTAATTTAATTTAATTTATCTCAAAGAGAATAAATTCGTTCATTTGGCCGTGAAGTTGATTAATTATTTGAACTACTCAATCATATGGTTATTATGTGTTAAGTAAGATATAATATTATATACGTCAGGTGGATATTTCAACTGATTTAAACTAAAAGTTAAAGAAATTAGAAGTCCGAAAAAAAAAGTTAAATATTAATCCGACGACTAATTATTAATAATATAAATATTAAATAAACGATATTGCAAAAAAAATTTAAATAAACAATTATGTAAAATTGTTTTGGATTGGAGTACAAATTAAACTGAGATATAAATATAATTTGAACTTTTACTAATAGGTCTATACCGCTTGTCAAAAAAAAAAAAAAGGTCTATGCCGTTGAGCTGAACGGCAGCCGACAAGAAGTGATGATATGGAGCGTGCCAATACTATTGAAGATTTTTCTTCATCTCTAGTTTACTAATGAGTTCCTATTTATTTTCATTGACAAATTTGATCCATATATTTTAATCAGAAAATGACTTTTTTTTTTTGACAAAAGAAAATGACATTTGTTAACACATCAATCATTGTTGAATACGGTTTTCTTTACCAATAAATAAATATTAAAACTCAAAAAGTGATAACTCATAAAAAAGTCACAATTCCGTAATAAAAAAAAAGTCACAATTTGCAACGAGACCAAATATATTTGTCCCAATACACCCATTTGAAGGAGTTTTTTTTTTACAAACCTTTTGAAGGAGTTTGATATGCTTAGGGTTAAGCATCAATAAAATGAAACTTTCTGTATTTAGAGTGATCCCAATATCATAAACTAATTTGAATAATCGTGTTTTTGATATCATTACTGATCGTATCTTAGATCGGATGATCAAGAATGTTGGCTAGCAAATGTCGTCGCGCACGGTGGTTGAACAACGGAGGGAGATTTGTACCTGCAGCCACTCCAATGCTTAAGTCAGCAAGAGTACAAAGAGAAAAGGTAGAGAGAATGAGAAAAATGTACCTGACTCCTCAGTGACGAGGAGTATTTATAACCCCCAGCGCGGGACCATCGATTATCCCTATTGGACCGTTGGGCACGGCCCAACAGTGGATAACTGCCAGGTTTCTGCGTGGATGCAGGAGAAACCGTTTTGGCTCTCACCTGGAGTTTACCCATTACGCATGAATAGCGCAACAGATAGAGGTGAATGAGGCAACATGAAGAACGTGCTTGTGGAAGGCACGCAACCGTCGAGAAAGCATGCTCGACAGATGGCGTGGTACCGCTAGTATAGAGTTGTTGTGCCCGACATAACGGGCAGGAGTTGATGCTTCGCGCTATATGTCTGGAGGAGATTCTGCTCGGAGAACCTCCTCGACACCAGCGAGGGGATCTGCGTGGAAGCGTTGGTCCAGTCCAGAACAATTACACAAAGAGACAAGTTATTTGAACGGATGTATAAAATATATTTGCTCTAGATTTATAAAAAATTATAAGTAAAAGTATATGTATTTGCTCTAAAAACATTGTTAATTTTAGTTAAAAAAAAGCCATTATTATTTATATTTTTGTTACATAAAAAGTATATAATATTAATCATACGATTGAACTAGAATAGTTAATGAGTTCTTTTTAATTGTTCAAAAAAAGCTTGAATTCAATTCATAAATGTAATATTACTATATATCAATTTTTTATCATACTTTATTTATTTTATGACTGAACTTCAAATTATCAAATTATCTATCATTGGAACCGAAGAAGAGTTTGATGATTACATTTTTAAGGCAAAATGTATTCTAAAGTTCTTTAAATTCCACATTTGTAACATTTAAGTCTTTAAATTTTTTAAGTAACAAATACGTTTTTAAGTTTATAACTTGTTGCATCGTTATCCCTCTAGTTAATCTCCTCCAACATATGTGCCATTTTTAATCAAAATATTCACCATGATGGAAGTTAACCTTAACAACCAAGTGCAACAAGGTATCTGAAAGGCCAACAATGTAACTAGTGGCAGAGCCAGAGGCATAAAATTTATAAAATATGAGCAAAATCTCAGTTTTAAACAAAAATCTGAGTTTTGCACTAAAAAATATCAATTTTGAACAAAATATCTTGGTGTTGCACCATAAATTATTCTCTAAAAATTTCAGCTTTGTCCTAAACTAACACTTAAAATATCAAAAAATTTGGGCCGATGGCAAGAGCCCAGATTGACCGGGCTTTGTCTCCGCCCCTAAGTATAACAAATATTGTAATGAAGGATAACTAGAAGAATAACAATGCAATAAATTTAAAACTTTAAAAGGTTTATTTTTACCTAAAAAACTTATAGACCTATCTAGGTAACTAAAAAATTTAAACGACCTAACTATTCTAAATGTAAAACTGTGTTTTTTTTCAGTTTTTAATTATGTATATGCATGCACCCAACGATGTTGTCATATCATTTTAATGAGTTTCAAAGGTTACGATGATTTAAGATGTTTCTTACAAATGAATAATATAACATCATTTTTTTTTTGTTACCTATAACATAACATATCATTTGATTTGATGTATGAGTACACTATTTTTATACGGATATTAATTAATGTACTATAAAATAAACTACTCAAAACTTTGTTTAGGACAAAAAACTATTAAAATGATGTACATAACTATTAATTGTTGTCATAAATTTTTAACTAAACAACGAGATTGTTTGTTACTAGTAGTAGTATAAATTTGGGCAAATTCTTATCTACCCATCACTACAAAATGGGCAGAGCAGCCCATCTTAGTTGGCATTCATTTTAACCATTTATTTAATCTTTCATTATTTATGTTATAAAAATATATAATTTACAATATTAGTAACTCAAAAAAGTTTAATTGCAAAAACACCCACTAAATTTTGGCCACTTTTCTTTTCACCTTAATCTTCTTCTTTGTGTTCATGTTTGCAGCAAATGAACTTGATCATATATTCATTCTTCTATGTTTCTTAACAATAACCTTGTAATTTTCGTTTTATCTTCTTTGCCAAATTTCCAAATTTTGATATGCAATAAACTCAAGTGAAAATCTATAGGTTTTTGTAGAGCATTATTTTACGAATCTAATGTTACAAATTTCGTGTTTTTTTGACAATCAAATAGGAAAAAATCTAAGAAAAACCTTGTCTTTAATGAGTTCACATATTTGCAAAGTTCTTTGTAAATCTCACGGTTTTTATGTTTAAAACTTGATTATTTTGTGTTAAGATCGTTAGAAATTAAATTCTGGTCGAAACCCACAAAAAATCGTACAAAACGGTGCTGAAAAACGGAATTTACATGTGCTGGAGCGGTGACCCGCGTTTGACCCGATTCTGGTCGTGGGTCAACCCGCCAGAGGTTGAAGATGAAGTTTTTCCTTTTGTTGTTTCTCGCAACGTATATTTATAAAATGAAACGAAAAATAAACGAAAATCATCCCTGGCCTAGTGGTAACCCATGTGTTTATAACAGCCCACAGGTCATGGGTTCAAGCCATGAATAAGCCATTTTTTTATGGTAATTTGATATTTTTTTTACACTATTGGTTGTAAGTTCAATCTTTGGTTAAACCAATTCTTTTTTTCAATTTTATTAATTTCTATTTTAAAAACTAATTAGATTTGTTCTTTTTTTTTTTTTAAAAAAAAAAAAAGCTAACTTAATTTGATATTTTTTTAAACTATTGGTTGTAAGTTCAATTCTTGGTTAAACTAATTTTTTTTCTTCGATTTTATTAATTTCTCTATTTTAAAAATTAATTAGATTTGTTCCTTTTTTTTAAAAAAAAAAAAATTAACTTGGACCAACAATTAATTATAAATTTGAATTTTAAATTAACGAAATTGAAATATTCGATTGTCGAAATTCAAATGTTTAATTGATTGCTAGTCTATTTCTGTAATAGATCAAATGGTTTGAACTGTCTAGTGAAAAAAAATTGAATTCCATTTAGTATTTGATTTCACAAATTTGATATATTCGTAAATGTTAAAAAATAATAAACATAGTGCCTAAATTTAAGGCCAAATAATTCAATAATCGAACAATATTTATTTAGGTAACGATTTTTGAAGAAGGTTGATAAAGACATATTTGAATATATATTTATTTTATTCTTCTTTACAGTAAAATTTAAATTTAAAAATTACATTAAAAATTAACATATATATTTATAAATTGTATTTAATAATTAAATTTAAAGAGTAAAAACCTTTGTATTGGACCAACACATGTATTCCGGCTTAAGTTACGTAGTAAGAACCCTAGAGTTTGACCTAAACGTACGGTCTGATTTAAGTTAAATATTAAGAACTCTAGAATTTGACTAACATGTATACTCCGGTTTAAAAATTTAAATAATTAAAATTTATATTTAATAACTGCATTTATTAATAAAATTTAATATTATATTTAGAAATTAAATTTTATATTTAAAAATTTCATTTGATAATTAAATTTAAGAAGTAATAACCTTTGTATTGGACCAACACATGTATTCTGGTTTAAGTTACGCAGTAAGAACTGTGTGGTTTTACTTAGACATGCGAAGGTCTTAATATAATTATTAAATACAATTTTTAAAAATAAATTTTAAATTCTAAATATAATATTTAATTTAATTATTTAATATATAATTATTCAAATTCTTAAACGGGAGTATACATGTAAGATAAATTTATATTGATATATTAATACAAAGACATGATTTTTTAACTAAGTTAAGTTCGTGAGACTTTTTTAATCATACGAACTTACAAACATTTATATTGATATATTAATACAAAGACATGATTTTTTTATTTCTATGAGACTTATACTATATATTCTTAAGGTTGACTATTATTTTATAACTTACGATGCATATTTGTTTTTTTTTTTTTCACAATTGAATTCATTATTATGGTTGTGCGCACAACCAGAAAAATCGCTTTTAGCAACTGATAATTTAAATGATTAAAATTTATATTTAATAATTAAATTATATATTACATTAGAAATTAAATTTATATTTAAAATTGCATCTAATAATTAAATTTAAAGATATTGGACCAACATATGTACTCGGATTTAAGTTACGTAATAAGAACCCTATAGTTTAACCTAGACGTACACCCTAGTTTAAGTTAAGTACTAAGAACTTTGGAATTTATCTTACATGTATACTCCGTTTAAGAATTTAAATAATTATAATTTATATTAAATAATTAAATTAAATATTATATTTAAAATTTATTTTTAAAATTTATATTTGATATTTATATTTAAACCTTCGCATGTCTAAGTAGAACCACATGGTTCTTACAACATAACTTAAACTGGAATACATCTGTTGGTCCAATACGAAGATTTTTACTCCTTAAATTTAATTATTCAGTAAAAAAAATTATTAAATACAATTTTTACATATAAATGTTAATTTCTAATGTAATATAAAATTTCATTATTAAATACAATTAGTAAATATGAATATTAATTATTTAAATTCTTAAATCGGAGTATACGTATAAGTCAAATTATAGTGTTAGTATTTAACTTAAACGGGAGTGTACGTCTAAGTCAAGCTCTAGAGTTCTTACTACGTAACTTAAACCTGAGTACATGTGTTGGTGCAATACGAAAGTTGTTACTTCTTAAATTTAATTATTAAATACAATTTTTAAATATAAATTTTAATTTTTAAACATAATATTAAATTTAATCATTAAATATAATTATTAAATATAAATTTTATGTATTTAAATTCTGAAACCGGAGTATACAAGTAAGTCAAATTATAGGGTTCTAAAAATATGAGCGTGATGCTGTTGTTGTTTTTCATAATTAGGGTTTGAACTAGACTTTATTTTTTTCAGAGAAAGATTGAATCTGAACACGAACCAAAACATAAATCTAGAAGAGTAATGATTATTTACTCTTAAAGAGTATTATCGACAATCGTTAGAAACATAAATTAAATATCTTGCTGCAATTTTGTTTTTTTGCCAAATGTAAATAAATATTTTTTTACTTTTAAATGTTCTATAAATAAATACTTGCTAGATTTAATTATTGAATGTAATTTTTAAATTTAAATTTTACTGTAAAGAAGAATAAAATACATATATTCACTTATGTCTTTATCAACCTTCTTCAAAAATCGTTACCTAAATAAATATTGTTCGATTATTGAATTATTTGGCTTTAAACTTAGGCACGATGTTTATTATTTATTAACGTTTACGAATATATCAAATGTGTGAAATCAAATACTAAATGGAATTCAATTTTTTTTTTACTAGACAGTTCAAATCATTTCATCTATTACCGAAATAGACTAGCAATCGATTAAACATTTGAATTTCGCCAATCGGATATTTCAATTTCGTTAATTTAAAATTCAATTTTATAATTAATTGTTAGTCCAAGTTAGTTTTTTTTTATAAAAGGAACAGTTCTAATTAGTTTTTAAAATAGAAATTAATAAAATTGAAAAAAAAATTTGTTTAACCAAGGATTGAACTTACGACCAATAGTTTAAAAAAAATATCAAATTAAGTTAGTTTTTTTTTTTTTTTTAAAAAGAACAAATCTAATTAGTTTTTAAAATATAAATTAATAAAATAAAAAAAAAGAATTGGTTTAACCAAAAGATTGAACTTACAACCAATAGTTTAAAAAAATATCAAATTACCATAAAAAAATGGCTTTTTCAAGGCTTGAACCCATGACTTGTAAGCTATTATAAACACATGGGTTACCACTGGGCCATGGATGATTATCATTTATTTTTCGTTTCATTTTTTACATATACGTTACGACAAACAACAAAAGGAAAACACTTCATCTTCAACCTCTGGCGGGTTGACCCATGACCAGAATCGGGTCAAACGCGGGTCACCGCTCCAGCACATGTAAATTCCGTTTTTCAGCACCGTTTTGTACGATTTTTTGTGGGTTTCGACCAGAATTTAATTTCTAACGATCTTAACACAAAATAATAAGTTTTAAACATAAAAAACGTGAGATTTACAAAGAACTTTGCAAATATGTGAACCCATTAAAGACAAGGTTTTTCTTAGATTTCTCCCTCTTTGATTGTCAAAAAAACACGAAATTTGTAACATTAGATTCGTAAAATAATGCTCTACAAAAACCTATAGATTTTCACTTGAGTTTATTGCATATCAAAATTTGGAAATTTGGCAAAGAAGATAAAACGAAAATTACAAGGTTGTTGTTAAGAAATATAAAAGAATGAATATATGATGAAGTTCATTTGCTGCAAACATAAACACCAAGAAGAAGAGTAAGGTGAAAAGTTAGTGTTAAAAGAATTTAGTGGGTGTTTTTGCAATTAAACTTTTTTGAGTTACTAATATTGTAAATTATATAATTTTTACAACATAAATAATGAAAGATTAAATGGATGGTTATGATGAGTGCCAACTAAGATGGGCTGCTCTGCCCATTTTGTAGGAATGGGTACTCAAGTTGTCACCATAAATTTGTAGTATAGGGTCAGACTTATTGAAGAGATTATTTAGTACTGAAATGAATATGGTTGGTGAAGTGAAATTGTTCCATTTGGTCCCAAATTAAACTTTCCTCTAGTGGATACAGAAATAATGTCTGTGCCCACATAATTGGGATTACTGTTTTGCGTAAGAGAACAATTCCAGTCATTAATTTCTGCAACTATTCACTGACTTATCAAAATGTGTTAACCAGAGGAAAATAAAGAGGATCACACTAGCAATGGCGGCACTAGTGTTAGATGTGGCCCAAAAAAAGAGACACTTTTAATTTGCAGCTTTTATCTTTTGTTTCTTTAATCTTAGGATTTTGTTTATTAAGAAAACAAAACCAAACAATATCCTTGTCTGACATTTTTGTTGCTTTTTTTTCTTTAGAAGTCTTTGAACAGTGTAATTGAATTTTCTTTTTAATAATTTTTTCAATGACAAATAATATACATATTAGAAGAACACTACTAAAAATTTGCTTATTATCTGCAGAAAAAAAATTCACAATATTTTTAAGATTTTTTCTGCGGATTTATGAGTTTCAAAAAATTCCGATCCATGAGCAAGAAAGAGAATACGAGTCAATACAAAAGGTAGAAACCAAGCATCATCGAAACTAGTATAAAAAATAATAATATAACAGTCCACAAACATTAAAATCTTCTCCCATAATCAATATTTTTTTAAAAATTTTTTTAAATTGAAATTATTTCCTTTGTTTAAATTTTTTTTTCCTATATAATATTAAATTTTCTTAAAATTTAGTTTTGATAAAACATTTTATAAAATTAATTTATTTTGAAAATTCTCTACATATATACCATCTAAACAATACGAAAATTTAAATTATCCTTTAAAACTATATTGTTTTTGAAAATTCTGTCATCCATAAAAACGTTTAAAATATACTCTCGACTTGTACTATAGTAAAACTTTACCGAGTTGAATAATTTTATTGAACTAAGAATAATTACACACTGAGTTGAACATCATAATTTTTTCTAAAATATTTAGTTATGAGTTCTATCATGCTTACATGTTTGCTCAACTCAAACTATTTATTGAATGTGGGACATTATGTCAAAAATATTTAAATGTTAGCTTTTTAATTGGTGAATTTTCATACGTGCAAATCAAATTCACAACTATACGATTAACATGTTTGAGCTACTTACCATTGGAATCACACCTATTTTTTAAAAGAAATTATTACAAGTAGATAGCTATGATTGATCTACCTATTATTTTTGTTCTCGTAGTGTTATTTTCCATTGTGGTCCGTTAGAATTAAAAAGAAGAAAAAAATTGCCAAACACGCTTATATAAAGTCCACTTTCACATGCTTATCCAATTATCCATTTCATATAAGTGGATGGATGGGTGAAAAAAGGGTTGAAGAAAAGTTAAAATAATTTAATTTTAAGCCATTAAATTAAATGAACAACAAGGAAATGAAGTGGACGTGAGAAGATGAATTTATTTGTTATACGTAGTACTCTCTTTTTAATTTCTTTTTTTTTTCTCACCGTCCCTATTGTAAATTGTTGTTTGTGGTCATATGGGCCCCACCACCCTTCCTTGCTCAATATGGGCTTTTTGAGTGCTTTCATTCTAAGGGCCCTAATGTGGGCCCCGTTTATAACGACCTTCTTCTAATTAATGTCGGTCTTAATTAGGGTTAGCAACGTGTTTAGAAGTGGCGTGGTTTGGTTAATTACCCGTGATAATTATAGTAATAATAATTAAGTAGCATTGGGATTGCTAAGGATTTTAGTATTTATTTATAACCCTACGTGCAATGTGCACATGGAACCACGTTACAGTGAATCTACTGCACAAGACGTGGAGGAATAATTTTACTGTAGTACTCCGTAGATTACTATAATTAAGAGCTAGCTGTAATAATAAACATGAAATTGTAGCACTATATATGCTACTACTACTATAAAATTGTTTGCACATGGCTATCATTGCTTGCGGTATACTCTTCACAACTTTTTACATACTCTAATGTGTCTCATGGTGGTATGGTTAATAAGGTAAATTATAACTAAAAAACGAATACGAATTTTATAAAATTTATTATTGAATTGAAAATTTATATCACATAAATTATTTATAAAAAAATTAGAAAAATTTAAAATCATTTTATACACAAAACAAAATTTATCTCACTTATAGACCATAAAATTAGTCATTTAATTATCAAGTCAAAATAAATTTTGTCCAATGTGCACAAGTAAATAAATCTTACACCATCCTACATATACATAAGTTTATTTATCACCATTGCATTAATATATCTCATCACATTTCATTTGATAAAAAAGTGAAACTTATATTTGTTGGGATTGAGATAAAATAAACACTTAAGACTGTTTTTTTTTTTTTTTTGAAAATTTCCCTTCCATTTTCCTCCAAACCCCAAACAATTAAAGCCTAAAGGAAAATAATTATTACTAATATTAGAGTGATAGTAGGGAAGATACTCATCTCAGTTCCTATAATCCTCCTGATTTTGAATATAAGCAATAAAAAGTTGTGATTTGTAGAAAAATATGGAATGATAATGTTAGATGGTCAAGCACTACTAGCAAAAGTTGAAATACCGACGAAATTTAGAGACAGAATATATTTCGTCTCTAATAGAGATGGAATTAGAGACAGAAAAAATAGTTAGAGACAGATATTTTTATTTTAGAGACATATATTTTCATTTTAGAGATAGATTTTGTCCGTCTCTAACAGTTTAGAGACGAGGAAATTACCGACGGGATCAAATCCGTCTCTAACCTGCTTAGTGACGAAATATTTGCATTTTAGAGACAGATTTTGTCCGTCGGTATTTAAGATTTTTCTAGTAGTGAAGTCAAGTTAGACGAGCTATGTTTAATATTATAATGAGTGATTTGTTGTTCATAAGATGCGAAGTAATAAAGAAGATAATGTCCCACTTTTAAGCACAGATCGATGGGACAAACCTTGTATGGGATGATTAAAATGCAATGTAGATGCAGTGTTTTTGCCGGCACGAGAAGGAGAACGATGGGTGCTTGTTTTCCATAATAATTTTTGTGAGTTTATTGCTGGGCTCACAGTGGCAACAACTGGCTTTATCAACAGAGGAGGGAGAAGTATGGACATTATTGCAAGCCATGAAAGCTAAGCAAACAAGTTTTGAACGAGTCCAATTTGAAAGTGATTTTCAAGTGTTGGTCGAAGCCATTTGTGTAAATCGACGAGGTAATTCAGAGTTACTTTCAACCATTAATGATATTATTCTTGTTATATTATCATGTGTAAATTTTGAAGTTAAGTTTATTATGAGACAAATGAATTCAGTTGCTCATACTTTAACTAGGACGACCAATTCTTAAACTAATTTTCATAGATTTTGAAATTATATATTCCTTCATGTATTGAATTTTTGATAATTAATAAAATGCATTTTGTTTGTTTGGTTAGAAAACAATATAGGCGAAGTTTTAAATATATATTTAAAGTTATCATTTCTAAAACATCTTTTAATTAATTTAAAATATTTTTAATAGTTGTTTGAGTATCCATTTAACAAGTTTACAGTTACATTTTTTTTTATTGCTTTGAGATAATTAAATGAAGTTTAAATACTTTTTTTAAGTCTTTGCATGTTTGAGAGTTTGAAAGAGATATATGACTTTGGAGGGAGAAAGTAGAGGATAAAATAGAAAAATATTTTATATTTTTTGAAAAAGTATATTTTATATAGAATAATAAACAATTTAAAAGATGAAAGATTTAGTTTTTTTTTCTTTTTTTTTTACAAACATAAGTCTATATCATTTCATTATTCAGCAAAGTCAAAATACAAAGAGGTACATGTTCGCTGCTCAAAAAAAGAAAACAGAAAAAGAGGTACATGTTCAAAAGTGCAGCGACGAGATCAAGATATGACCGTCCTAGCTAGTGTGTGAGCCACCATATTCGCTTGCCGCTTGATAAAATTAACCTTAAAGTTTGGATATAGAATAATAAATTGTATTCTTGTAAAAAAAAAAAAATACATTGTATTGAATGGTTAATTTACAAGAGTTTTTAGAAATATAACACTTATTTTTTAACTAAATTACTTCCATCAAGAAAAATGTTTTTTTTTTTTTTTTTTTTGGCAAAGGAAGAAGGAAATTAATTTATTTAAACATATCAAAATTTTCTGCAATTTATCAATTTACACAAGTTAATATGTGTATCGGATAAAATACTGAAGTATCATTCGTCTAAATCTAACACGCTTAATTAGGCCACTCGCCCAAGTCAGAGAAGCCCATAAAAAACTAGGTCATAGAACTAACCCACTATTTTCATGTTTACTCCACCATCACTCCACTGCTTCATATATTCACTCAACTACTTCCTTCATTATCTCTTTTGACACTCCTATAGACATCACAAGCATAATGAAGAGGAGATTCCATCTTTCACAAAACATAAAGAAAAGTTAATAGCAGTTTCTATACTCTACATACCTCATTAAATCCTTGCAGGAACAATATCCTTACAATTTAGGTAAAAATGTCTTTCCAAAAAAGAGTGTGGATTGGTAAATTACTAAATTACCTTTTTTTTTATTTGTTGATGAGAAAAAAGTGAATTAAATATAGGGTATTAGCTAGTAAAAAGAAAATTTTGAAGAAATTTTATAAAATGAGATAATAGAAAAAGTAGTTGTTGAATAATAAGAAAATAGTAGGGATGGATAAGAATTCCCGAACCGATCCGAATTCGACAAAACCGATAAAAAATTGAGCATTGAGTGGTAGTGGGTCGGGTCACGGGTTAAACGGGTGAACAACATTGTGTTTGAATGGATTGAGACGACGGGTTCAGATTGGATTTTCAAACCTAACAAAATCCAAATCCGACCGATTCCATATCCACTATTTTTTTTTCTATAATAATAATACCCACTATCATTATTATTATTATTATTATTATTATTATTATTATTATTATTATTTTCTACTCCATATATATGTTCTTTTATAAGTTGAGAATTTTGTATGTTACTGTTAGTGGCTTATTGGGTTTAATGTTTGGCTCAAAGTGAAAGTCCAATTCGCAAAACAAAGTTGAAATGAATCATGAATGATAGCATAATGTATTTAGGATATTCTAAGCCAACTTAATGACATGGATGAATCATGAATGATCTATGCATTTAGACTTTTCTAAACAACTTAATCTTGTTTGTTTTGGCAAGAATATATGTCCAATTTGTTTAATTTATTATTAATACAAAGTTTTATATGTCAGCTTTCGTTTTTTCTATTTTTGAAAATAATTAATGGGCCAAAAATTCAGTATTGGCCCATTGGTAGCCCAAATCGAATGAACCCGACTGTCTCATCCGCTTAAACCGCTTAACCGAGACCCGCCCAAACCGATAACTTAATTGGGTTAAATTGGACCTTAGATTCTCACCCACAGATTAAAATGAATTGGATATTTAGAACCCGAACCCACCCATAACCAACCATCCCTTGAAAATAGAGCTATATACCTTTATTAATTAAATTTACATCTTAATTATGATAACCTCATAGTGGTGCATGTGTGTATGTGATTTGTAAGATTTGAAATAAACTTGACAAGATTTAGAGGAAAGGAATAACAGAAAGAGAGGGTGTGGGGATAAATAAAAAAGAATAATAAAGATTGGTGGATTGCTTAGCTGTTGACAGATAAAAATGTAAGGGTTAATCTATTCCACATGGTAGACAAAAAATGTAAGTGTACATTCACATCACATGCATACCCCATGTGAAGTAAACCTTTTGTCTACATGTAAAACTTTTTTTCTTATATGGGGTCCTGTAAATATTAATTCAACTTATAAATATAAATTGTAACGTATTTAATGAGTGCATATGCATATGTTTATGTTTTTATTTTCCCTCCCATCTCAGCAACTTCAAAAGTGACAACCACACTCCTCCATTTCCTTAGTGATTCCCTTGTCTGCAGGGTCTCTCTACAGTTTCTTTTTTTTATCCTACTTTTTTTTAAGAAAATTTTAATTTATTTCTTGAAACAAAGAATATTATTGCATTGGGGGTGGGTTCCCTTCTTTTTATTCACATCATCAGAGCTGTAAATATTCTATTTTCTCTATATATATATTGAGCCCAAAAGAAACAATATTATCTTCTCCTCGCATTTATTATCTTCTCTTAAAATATGAGAGGTAATGATCGAATCAAATAATTTTATTTATTCAAGACAATTCAACAACTTGTTTCAAAGTTATCAATACATGTGTGTAAATTAAGATTAAAATTTGCTAGTTAGAACCCACTGTCAAGATTTGGAATTTAACCAAATTTGTTCATGCAGGCAGTTATTACTTATTACATTGTTGGACTTGCATGTACTATGATCATTACTATAGCAAGAAATAATGACCCAAATTAATTATTGTACAATTCTATCCTTATATATATATATATATATATGATCAATGTTAAAATAATGTAAGTTAATTAGTCGATAAGTGCTAGCTCAACTGACAAAAAAAGTCAAAATTATTAGGTTAGGTACTATGATCAAAGTTTGAACCTTGACTCTTTTACTTGTGTGTGAGTGTACAATAATTTTACCATTCTGTCTATGTACCAACGGAAAAATGAAAACTAAAACTATACAAGCAAATAATTTTAAGTGATTAAAATTAAATTGCTAATCAACTTTATGAGGAGCGAAATATGTTTACCGTAACACCCCAAAATTTAGAAATAGTTATTTATTTAGAATATGGTTTATTTAGGTATTTATGTGCTAAGTAAATTATTTGATGGATTTGAATTTATTTAATTTAGTGAGAACGGGAGAATTATTTGAAAAATAGAATTAAGTAAGATATATTTTAGAATCATATTTTAGAGATATAATTTTGAAATATATTTTAGGAATATATCATGAAAATAAAAGATATGATTTTTTATGAAAAATAAGATGAGAGTTTTTAGGGAATTAAAATAGAAACAAATCTGCTATGAATCTTGCTTGTTTTTAGGAAAAGAAAAACATAATCTTCCTCTATAAATAGATCAAAATAAGTTAGAATTAGGATTACCACAATTTACGAACAAAAATTCGTGTACCCTTTATGATAAAGTAGTGAAATTTGAGAGCAATACTAAAATACTCATAACTTTCTCATCCGAAGTCGGAATTCGAGTCCGTTTGTTGCTGAACGACCGTAGGAGCAAGGGCACAGTAGATATCCCAATTTAGACGGAGAACGTTTCTGCAAATTCGAGGTAAGGGGGTGAGATTGTTTACACATAGGGATAATGTTAACCATAAGAGTAGTTGAGGGGACCTTGCCCTCCTTCCCATCTCCCTTTTCTTTTACTTTCTTTGATGATTTTGATTTTATGAATTTTTGATTTTAAACTATGTTTTTATCTTATAATTTTTGTGTCTGTGATTCGTTTTAATTATGTATTTTGATTTCTACACCAATAGTTGTTACTTGAAACCAATTCTTACTTGGTAAATTTGTCTATAATTCAAATTAAGCTAAACTGTTTATTTGGTCCTTTACGTTTATTTTAGGTTTGAATCAGATCCCTTACGTTTTAAAAGTTTGAATTTGGTCCCTCACGTTATCAACATTTGCATTAGTTAGTCCATTCCGTCAAATTTTTCACTAACTGTGTTTGATCCTTACACATGGCTGACGATTTACACATGTGGAAGTGATTTTGGACACGTGGAATGCCCATATAATAAACAGAACCTTCGCAAATAGAAAAAAATACGACAAAGACCTTTGCAAACACTAATTCTTTTTTTTTTTCTATTTGTGAAGGTTCTGTTTATTATATGGCTGTCAACGTGTCCAAAATCACTTCCACCTATCCAAACCGTCAGCCACGTGTAAGTATCAAACGAAATTAGTGAAAAATTTGACGAAATGGACTAACTAATACAAATGTTGATAACGTGAGGGACCAAATTCAAACTTTTAAAACGTAAGGGACTTAATTCAAACCTAAAATAAACGTAAGGGACCAAATGAACAGTTTAGCCTTCAAATTAATTGTCGTATGCAATGTTAGTTTTAATATTCACTAGTGTGTTGAATTCATGAAGGTTAGTGGTTCTATTTGGTAAGTGTTACAAGATCTTCTTGTTTTAGATAGGGTTGATCTCAATTATATGTTATTGCCTAGCGTGTCGTGACTTTCAAATTATAGGCATGTTATAAGGTTGTTCATGAGAAAAGTTAGCGTAGTAAACTGAATAAGAGTAACTCGTGTGATTGATTAAGGTTCGAGTGAGTCTTAATTCTTGTTGGTGAAATTATAGTGTATGATATTAGATGTGCTACTAAGTACTATTAGAGTCGGATAAAAGAAATTTAGAAGTAAAAGTTTGGCTATTTGAGATGTTAAAAAGTCCTATTTTTATATTAAAATAGTTGCGTGTAATCATAGTAAAATTAATTCTCGTCGATTTCGATTCTTCTCCAATTATAGAATTACATTTTAAAAATCATAGACGTTGTTTCGGGACTGTTTTGGAAAATATTAGTGATTGAAGTATCCCTTCTAGTTAAATCTAGTTATAATAAATTAAGGTAATTTTCTAGCGCTTTTTGAGAAACAAAGTTAATTAAAATACTTTTGTGTCGGGACTGTTTTCAAATGGAGTAGATACTTTGATTATATTTAATCAAATATTAGAGGTATATAGTTATGAGAAATATATCGTAGTGTCAATTGCTAAGTGAATTTTAAAGTTAGACTCGGTTGGTGTTGAATTAAATTGGTGTTGAGTTTCCTTGAGAACTAAATATTGTGGTTGTGTTGATTAATGATGTTGAGTTATAATATTAAAATTGTAGCCAGATATGACAATGAAGTAGTAATATTGTAGCCAGATATGGCAATGAAGGAGTAATATTGTAGCCAGATATGACAATGAAGTAGTAATATTGTAGCCAGATATGACAATAAAGGAGTAATAATGTAGCCAGATATGACAATGAAGTTGGTAGCTACGATGTAGCAATGAAGTAGTAATGTTTAATATTAATGAAGTTGTTAATGATGTTGTGATAGTGGTTACATTTATGAGTTGTGTTTTCTTATGTGTTCGATCGTCCCAAATGATGATATTTTTGTGTTTATGTTTTCCCTATTTTTGTGTGTTAATACACCGATGTCTTGTGTGAATGTATTCTCACCCATTGCTTTTTGTCTTGTCTGGCTTGGCCCTGCGATTGTGAAATCGCAGTATCTACAAGTTATCGAGTTTCGAATTCGAGTCAAGGGAAGCCCGCTCTGATTGTAACACTTGGGAAGAAGTCATAGAGTCTAGGAAGTTTTGCTACTTTATTTTTAAAACTAATGTATTTCCTTTTGAAAAGAAGTTACTATGTCTCATCTTTATAATAATTTTTAATGATTTTGATATTGAGCCCAATTATATAGTTCTTTTATCCGCTGCGTGATGTCTCTTAAAAGGGATTTTCGGAAAAGTATTTTTAACAATTAGAATATTAGTAGTCTCGGGTTCGGGGCGTTACATTTACAGGGTTCAAAGTTGGTAACACAGGCCTATCTGTCTCTCATCTTCAGTATGTAGATGATACTTTATTTATTGGAGAAGCTTCGATGGAAAATCTCTGGTCTCTGAAAGCTATTTTGCATAGTTTTGAGCTTGCATCGGGCCGTAAGGTTAATTTTTTTAAGAGCAGCATCATGGGTGTTAATGTGAGTTCACATTTTTTGGGGTTGGCTGAGAGATTTCTCCACTGTAGAATTGGGTCTATCCCTTTTATTTATCTTGAGTTACCTGTGGGGGCAAATCATCATAAGGAAGTAACCTGGCAGCCTCTTTTGGATAGTTTGGTTAAGCGCCTGGGAGTTTGGAGGAATAGGTATGTGAGTCTTAGAAGTAGGGTGGTTCTACTAAACTCTGTTCTCAATTCAATACCTATTTTTTATCTCTCGTTTATGAAAATGCCTATCAAAGTGTGGAAAAAGATAGTTCGAATTCAACGAAACTTCTTGTGGGGGGGGGGGGGGGGGGGGTAAGAGTACTAAGAAAATTGCATGGGTTAGCTGGGGAAAGGTGTGTATGTCTAAGAGTGACGGAGGCTTAGGGGTCAGAGATCTTCGAGCCGTAAATCTAGTGTTGCTAGGTAAATGGAGATGGAGATTAATTTTTGGAGGAGTTGATCTCTGGAGAGATATAAATTTAGCAAGATATGACTCTTTATATCCTTCCCCTCATCTCGGAGGGAGGCTTGGGAATCTCAAGAAGGTTTCTTGTTGGTGGATGAACGTGACCTTACTAGGTGATCCTAAGGAAGCTACCTCAGATTGGTTTTCAGAGGGCGTGACAAAAAATGTTGGTAATGGTCGCTTGACTTCCTTCTGGTTCGATAATTGGCTAGGGGGAGCCCCACTAAGAACTCGGTTCCAAAGGCTCTTTCAAGTTTCAGCCCAGAGTTCTAGTACGGTTATGGAGATGGGTAGTTGGATGGAAGGTCAATGAGTTTGGGACTTGAGGTGGAGAAGAGATCTATTTGTCTGGGAGCTTAATCTCTTGGAAAGTCTCCAAGATATTCTGAATCACTCAACAATCTCTACAATAGATGATTCTTGGTTTTGGAAGCATGACCCAAGTGGTTTTTACTCTGTTAAGTCGGCTTTTTTTAAGCTTAGTCGTTCCACAGTTGATGAGGTGATCTTCTCTATGGAGGAAGAAAGATTGCTTCCAAAAGTGTGGAAAACTTGGGCCCCTTCAAAAGTGGCGGTCTTTTCTTGGCAACTTCTGCAGGATAAGTTGCCGACTCGTCATAATCTCTGGAAGCGGGGCATCATTGCAAATGTTAGTGCTTCAATGTGCGTGTTATGTGGTTTAAGGCCTGAATCATCCGATCACTTATTCGGCTCGTGTAACCATATCTCACAAATTTGGTATGGTATTCTTCGGTGGTTGGGTGTGGAGTCGGTGCCTCCTCGCGGTGTTTTAAGATTTTTTGAGGCTTTCTTGGGCATTGGCAGGGGTAGAAAAGATAGAATAAGGTGGTTGTTAATTTGACAAACTATTGTGTGGACTATCTGGAAATCTCGAAATGATGTTTTCTTTTCGGAAGGGACCTTCTCTGTCGAGTGTCTGATTGATAGGGTGAAACTTCTATCTTGGAAGTGGTTTCTAGGTAAAAACTCTGACTCCTCCTGTTCTTTTTACGAGTGGGGTATCCACCCTACTTTATGTTGAAACCGATAGAGTTTGTTTCGGTGTCGTATTGGGTCTCGATTGGAGGCTTTGCTAGTCGTTTTTCGTCCTACCGGTAGTTGATCTCTGTCTCTCTTCCTGTCGAGTATTCCTAGTCTCGTGGTGTTGCCTAGCAGAGGTTCTAAATTTTTGGGAGTGTGCCTCATTGTTTTTCTTGTGGTTTGATAGATTCTTACGGAGTGTACTTCTTATACCTCCTATTTTATAAATCTCTCTCTTGTTTCGCTTTTATAATTATATATAATATAATTACCATTAAAAAAAAACTCTTATTAAACACTAATTTTACCTATGTTTGAGACTCCGAACACAAATCCATTCATCTTGGAACCAAAATGTTAAGAGGAAAAAAAAAAGTTATTAGAAAGAAGGGGAAAAATCTTGATATGTACTATAGATATTTTTAATTTGTTCCAATTGTTCGAATTGAATTTTATAGCACATATTATATTAATTAACAAATAAAAAATATACGTTCATTAGTGGTTGAAATATGTGATCACCTAATTTTGCTCAGTCTACTTTCAACAATTATGACTTCATTATTTTTGAAAGACACGTATTATTAATTTTTGAAAGACATATATACCACTATTCTTTGCATTGTTATATTTAGATACATTGTGACTTTTGTGAGTGCTTGAGGAAGAAAAGTTTTCCATTGATTGAATGTTGTTAGTTTGTTATTTTCACCATCTCTTTCGTATTTCTGGTATATGCATGTTGTTAGTTTCTAAATATATGCTTTAATTCGCACATGTATACATACGTAGTCAACATGTTCCATCACAACCTTCATGAAAATAATTTTTTGCTATAAGCTGACCAAAACATGGCATTATGTATGTGATTAGGTCCAATTATATTATTGGGCATAGTAAGGTGTTGTTTTGAAATATATTCTCACATTTTGTTTTAAAATGAGTGTTATTTTAGAATTTTTTTTTTTTAAATAAATGTTATTTACTGTTTTCATTGTATAGTACAATTATAATTTTCTTTTCAATACCCAATAATTATTTGAGTGTATAAGACTACTTCTAAAACATTACACCAATAAATAAGGTTTAATTTAGTAAAATTATTATGTATTTTGACAATAATTGCATTTCTTAATCAGTGTTAAAACTTTAAACCATGTTTATTTTATAATAGATGAATTACTTTCTTCGGTATTTTTTGAATTTTAAATTAAGTATATTATGATAATTTGCCTAATATGGACTTTTCAAAAAGAATTCAAAATTGGATATTACAATTTTTACTAAAAAAATAAAATTATAAATTAATTTTTGGTCCTTAAAAATATATCAAAATGAACTTTTCAAAAAGAATTTAAAGTTTTTTTTTGACTAAAAAATAATTTAAAGTTGGATATTACAAATTTTAGTAAAAAAAATAAAATGTTAAATGAGATTGTGGTCCCTATAAATAACTCAAATTTCGTTTTTAATTCCTATAAAAAATTTCAGAAGTTTTGGCCCCCAAATCTTTTTTGTCACAACTTTTTTTTGGTTAGTTTTAATCTCTACTTTTCAGTCAATTAATATGTACTCTCCATGTTTACGATATTATTATAAAGAATTTCTCCTATAAAATTTTATAATTAATTAAAAAAAGTTTAATTAAAAAATATGAGGTGAAATTTTGGTGTTTGTTTTACAATATTATATCAATAACTTTTGAGTTTTTACCTGCGCACATTTGCTAATTGCTATTCTATTACTCTAAAAGTCAGAATCAGATTTTCTGCTGTTATAGCAGGGTGCTGTAACAGATTATAGTCGTCCAATTTAAATAAACGGTTGAAATTATTTTACTGTACAAGTGATATTTACCATATGATCTTAAATCAACGGCTCAGATTTATTACCGCGAGAAACTCTTAGAACGACAAATTCTAATTCCTAAAAAAGTTAACATTTTACTTTGTTCCATCAATATTTTTTATTCTATTTTATGAAAGTTGGGATGACAGGGAGGCAGGGCCATATATATATATATATATATATATATAGATTAAAGAAAATTACAAAGTGAGGGGGAACAATGCCAAAAGCTTCTAAAGTTGATAAATTTAAAGCATGAGAGGCTTAATCTATCTCTAGAGTAGTTTTGGCCAACACCCATAGGAACATCATCCCACCAAATTAAATATTACGAATGATATATATTGAGATAAATATTTGCTATTTTATCGTCACAATGATCATCTTCTCTATACTATAAATATAAGAGAATCAAAAGTTTATAGAACTAACAAAATGCAAATAATTAAGCTATCTATTTTTAGGATTACATCGAACTAAAGAGTGGTTTTTAAAGGCTACAGTAAAACAAGGGCATTACATGCAACTAAATTCCTCCCTCTTATTGTTTTATCCTTCCGCATTTGTGCATTTGAGAGGCTCTAGTTTATGATGTTGTACATTCTTGTAGGGGTGAGCATCGGTCGTGTTCGGTCGGATTCGGGCCGAAAATCGTCAAATCGATAAAAATCGTGATCTCTTAATTTTGACTCAATTTCGACCGTTTATGTTTTCGGTTTATTCGGGTTCGGATCATACGGGTGACGGGTGCAACGGGTTAGATTGAAACGTTGTTGTTACATTTAAAACTTGGTTGATAAAAAAATTATTTATTTTTTGACAATTCGTTCAATATTTCATACAGACTGCAACAAACGATACAATAAAAATGATGAGATGAAAGTAATTTGTTTCGAATTTATAAATTCAACGACAATAATAGATGGTAGATGAAAAGTAAAAATTAAGATAAATCTAAAATATTATCTTTCATATCACCTTTATCAACATATTATAAGGTAAAACTTGTAAAATACAACATTTTTCTCCTCTATCAAAGATAGATAAAATTAACAAGGTGAAGAACATATGATATTAAGAGAGAGAAGAGGCACTCGAAACTAGAAAAAAAATTAATTTGTATTTTAGAAATTGTTCGATCGGTTTCAGTTATGAAAAGATGAATTTTTAAAAATCCGTATCCGCCCGTATGTAACCATTCATGATCCATTTTTCACAATTGTTGACCCGAGACCCGACCTGCACACGACTAAGTGCTTTCATATATTGACGGTTATGTAGGTTTCAAGTCGGGTTGCTGGGTTTTGCTCATCCCTACATTCTTGTAGTTTATATCATAGTCATTGTTAGATTATGTTGAAGTATACTTCTGATACCTTCTTATTTTTTGAACCTTTTATATTTGTTTTGTTTTTATTTTAATATATTGTATATTTTCCATAAAAAAAATAAATGCCACCACATAGAAGAATTTGTTTTTGCTTCTCTACATGTCTTTTAGGCACAATTATGCCCGATTTTTAGAATGCTAGTAAAAAAAAAAAAAAAAAGAGCCAGCGTTTAGTCGATTTCTCAAATTAGTTTGAAATTTGGCTAGCAAATTAAAAAAATAAATAAATCAACAACCAATTCTTTAGTTTCAAAGATACAAAAATTCATGCTAAAATTCAAATTTCCTTCGTTTAGAATTTTGAAATTATAAAAGAAAATAAATTATCTTTATACTATCAAAGAATAAAAATTAGTTTAAAATTCCTTCATTTAGAATTTCACACCACTTTTTAATTTATTTTAATTTTCCATATCTTTAAAAGAATAAAAAATTGGTTTCAAATTTATTTGATTTTTTTTTTTTTATTTCGGGTGATATTTTTATTATTTTTATAATTTATTTTAGGGTAAATAGGTCGTTACCCCCTGCAAAATAAGCGAGTTTTGCATTTGCCCCCTGTAAATTTTTTTTGTAGGAATACCCCCTTGCAATGTTCAATTTTTTTTTTGATAGTGTATTTTACCCTCCTGCCGATTTTTTTTTTCCCCAACATAGGAGGGTAAAAAATATACTACCAAAAAAAAATTTGAACATTGCAAGGGGGTATTCCTACAAAAATTTTTTACAGGGGGTAAACGCAAAACTCGTCTATTTTGCAGGGGGTAAAGACCTATTTACCCATTATACCCTTTATTTTATATGTTTTATAATTTTCTCTTTAGGACATTGTAGGAATTTTTAGAGATTTTAGTTTGATGATTTATCGTGTACATTATTTGATTAAAAAAATGTCGTATGTAGAGGGTGGATGAACACTAAACTTATGAAGCACATTGCACATTTGCTTATCTAGTTTAGGTTCTCTTTTTGCTTGTATAGTCCTTTTGAATGATTGGATCTCTTGATCACCTTGTACATACTTGTTTTTGAATGGAATACTTTTCTTGATTAAAAAATAAAATAAAAATTGTCGTATGTAATTTTTAAAAAATATATATGGTTAACTTTTACTAGAAAATGTTGATACATACACCCAACAAAATATACTTATTTAAAGTAGTAGTTTTGGGGGGAATGGATTATTTTCTCATTTTTTATGACTTATTTTAAATTGTTTATTAAGTTGATTATTAAAGAGTTCCACATTTGATGATATAAAAAATTTGTACATAAGTTTATAAGTGAGGGTCATCCTCATCTTACAAGAAAATTTTGTAAAATTCATTTATATCTCACTCAAATGCTCATATATCCAAAATTTGTTGGTCCACTTAATATTACGTTACCATTACGTTACCAGTATCAAACTATTTAAAGTCGATGTCCAAGATATTTGGTCTCGAACATGAAGGTGGTGTGCTAAGAGCTTCATATTAGATAAATAAGGTCTGAATATTAATTTATAAGCGGGGGGTGTCTTCAGGTTACAAATTGATTTGATAAGATAAAATTAAATTCAACTCAAATTGATTAAAAAAAAGAAAAAATCAACTTAAATTTGATATTTTTAATATATTATCCTTATTTAGGAGCCCTGTATTTTAACCAATAATTAAGACTAAAGTAATTTTTAATGAAAAGAGTTTTTCTTTACTTTGTCAGTCAAACATAAGAGAAATAAAAAAAGAAGTTATAGGGTATAAATAAAAAAGTGGTGAAAAAATATAATATTTTTTATCACAATTAAATCTAACGACTCTATCTGATCTATCTTGCTTTTTTAATCGGTACTAATGTCAAAAGTTCAAAATCTCAACCCAACATTACAAAAATAATGCGTTAAATAGACTGACCTAACAAGGCCAATTCATTTGTCTATACCGATCTATGAAACACTAGTTAAAATATTATATACGGTAAATAGTCTTAAAACTTGTGTTGAATAATTTTTAAAAAATATAATAAATATTTTTCCATGCAAAATTTTGTTTGCTTGAATAAAAAAATTATTCAATAATTTTGCTTGCTTGTTTGCAATGAATCAGCCATGAAGCACATTATTATGACGGCAATTAAAAGTTTGACGCAATTTATTACGTTAGGTCACAAACCCAACAGAACTGGACACCATTTACTTCCGTTCATAAATGGTTTGGCCTAATAATATGAACCTCCTTCAATTTGCCTCTAATTTTATTCAACAGTGGTTCCCACTAAAATCAAAATTACTGCTAGTACTCTTTTCTTCATTATTGAAGTACTACAAAATTTTCACATTTCACAAACGGGGTTTGAATACAAACCATCAGATATAGTAGAATCCAAAAAGATATTTATGCCATAATTATTTTGTCAATTTTCTACTACAAATTATGTGGAGGAAACTTTTCCAAATTGCAATTGGCATAACCGGGTAGGACCCAAAGGATAAAATAATACGGAGTAATCAACAGTTTTTTTTTTGTTTTTTGTTTTTAACAATATAAATCATAAATAATTTTATATATAAAAAATATAATCAATTACATAGAAAATTAGAAAGTACTAAGAAAAAAATTTAATTTTTCTTTAAAATTGATTTTTACTAAGTATTATCAATAAGTTATAAACGTCATAAAATTTGAAAAAATAAATTATAATTATAATTAATTCAAAATAACATTGATGATTAATTACGATTTATTGAGTATATATCACTACATCAATTAACACCAAAAAGGCAACAATATATCAAAATTATAAATAAAAAAACAACAATATATATATTGAAATTAAATAAATAGAATAATATAATAGTCGGTTAGATTGCAAACTTAAGTAGGTGGGCAGTGTACATGTCATACTGATTATGTAAACTCTAGATAAATTTTGCCCATTCGACAAATTATTTTAGTGTTAGAATACTCTCATTTATTCTTTCTAAATACTTGTGATTAAAATGATTTTCCAAGTTTAATTGGAATTAAACTTTAATGATAATTTTAGTATTTTATAATACTAGTTTATAAAAATAATTTTTATTTAATTTTTATTTTGTTGTAATTTAGTCATCAAAATAGTTCTTATGAAATGCAAATAAGAGTTAGTCTGAATAATTTTTCTAGAAAATAAACTTAAACACCGATGATTTATAAAATCTAAAATTATATTTAACTTTTTTTATTTTATTTCAATATTTGTATTTGTTTCACTTAGTATTATACAAAACCTATATTTATTTTTTTTGAACGGCAAAAAGTATTATATATATTAAGTGTTGAGGATTTTAGAGTGTTGGCTTCATTTGGTAAAATAAGCCTAAATTTCATGATGTGGAGCATGATGTGTGGCACATCAGGATCTACATCTGGACGCCCTAGCAGGACGCGCTTTTTATTATTTTTCCACGCGTGATCTTTTAAAAGATTTGTTTTTCAAACAAACTCACGCCTACTTGCGCGCCAAGGAACAAGATAATCTTTCATGGTTCAGTTTTATTTTATTGGCCAACTTTGATCAAAAAGATTTGAAACAAATATATTTTGATAATGATCAAATTTATCTCAAGGCAAATTTACGATGGCCAGCTGTCAACATTGAAGATCCAAGCTCATGAAACTTGTTCTATATAAAGGAAGACTGAAGACCTCATTATTAACTGAAATCAAGAAGCTAAGTCTACAAATTGAGTCTTAGGGTTTTAGTTTTTTAGTTGTTTTTTGTTATTTGTGAGCCTTCACTTGAATCGTGTTTGATACAAGTAAGGACTGAGTTTGATAGAGTTGTAATCTCTAGTATTCTTTCTCCAAAGCTTTGAAGCAAGAAATTAGATTGTGCAACACTCTAAGCCTTTATGTACGAGTGCTTTAGTTGTCTAGGAGTCTGTCTCCAATTGAGTTTGTTATTAAATCCTTACTGGGTAAGGTTGAGGGGGAGTGAGCAGAGGTTCTCATATCTAGGAGTTCCTGGGTAGAATTAGCACGGGTAGTGATTAAGTGACAAGTTGTAAATGGGGGAGTTTAGCTTTGAATTGATACTACCATAGTGGATTCATCCCTGGATTGGTATTCTCTAGAGTAGGGCTGATTAGCGCCGAACTGGGTTAACAAACTCTGTGTGTTTGTTTATTGTTTTCTGCACTTTACATTGTTTCTTGTTCATCAAGTTCAGTATGTCCACGATGTTGGCACATTAGGTTACACATCATACTATTCCTAAGGTGTACACATTGTGCTGCACATCTGACACTTGCCATCAGAATTTCATTAAGTATAAAAGAAATAAGTATAAGAGGTACTCGACCGACCACGGTAAGACAAGTATATGTATGTAATACTAGTTGGACCATCTAATGATATAACATCCAAAACTATCTAGCTATACAATTTAGGGGATTAACATACCATTCATAAAATAGGAAAAGTGAATTAATCTTTTTAGCTAACAACCATTTCCAAGAGATATAATGTAACATATCAAAATTTTCGGATGGGTCTACAATTTTCCCCGAAAAAATCCTTTCATTTCTCGTCCGCTAAAGAGTCCAAAGCACGACATGCCACACCAACAAGACTCCCTTAAAACCATTCTTCTTTTTCTAGTAGCACGTCAAGAAACTTTCTAGAAGGGAAGAGATGGATTCCGGCAACACCGATGTCAAACCAAACTAACGATGGACTTTAGACCAAACTAACCAAGTCGTGGCACATGAAGAAAAGAGATGATTTTCCGATTCTCTACCTCCAACACACAAGGCACAAATTGCATCCTCCCCATCTATTAAAATCTGTCTTCGAATCAAAATTTTGTCGTGTAGATAGCCGACCGAAGATCGCTTGCGAAGAAATAATAATCACCTTCAAAGCTGCCCAACTCTGCCAAATCCGAGTAAACACTCCAACCAAAACCTATTTCTTCTTGTGGTGGTTAGTTTGAGGAGTTTTAGTTTGTTTTTTTTTTTTTTGTTTAAAAAAAAAGGTTAAATTAGCTCAGCTAAATTGGCAGGAGTTTTAGTTTGTTGGTGGTGCACCTTTTTTTTTTATAGTTATATTCGCCAAATTTTGTTTTTTTTTGTCTTTCTTTAGGGATTGTTGGATTCTAACAAAATGTATTTCTAGTAGCATTTTGTTTTCTTGAACTTTCTCTTATACCTTTTTTATTTTTATATTTATATAATATAATATATTTGTCTATTAAAAAACAGTTAATTATTTATATCTAAATAGACACCTAAATATTGTTAATCTCTCTGGTTGTTGAACAAAAATAGTGGGTCTTGGAGTGAAGAAAATGACACCACCCAAGAGGAAACTTGAGTATAATGAATTATCAGTTAGGGAAAAAATAATTTAATGAACTATTCAAGTAATTTTGTCAAAAAACTTAAAAAAAAAAAAAAAAAAAAACTAATTTTGTCAAAAGATATATTACGCCCGCTTGTCCATTCGAGGGACCTTGATTCAAATATTTTTGTTAGTATTAATTAATTGACAAATAGATATGTCCTTGGCTGCGTTTAATCTGCTAAAAAATAAGGACCGGACAAGACAATTCCAGTTATACTGTGTTTGATTGTAAAATTATTTTAGGGATTGAACAAACTGGGAGGTAAGGGACAGAACAAAAACATAAATTTTTGTCCTCCACTAAACCACAGTACAACTTTTGTCCCAAATACAAATTATCTAAAATAGCAAAATATTATTTTGTTCACCAAACATCATGTGAGACAAAAAATTGTTCAATATCATAAAAATTTGTTTTGTGTTGTTCTGCCATGTGTTGTGCTATTATGTCCGATACTTAATAATTAACGGATCAAACACACCACTTATCTTAAATTTCTGTCAAAAAAGATATTGTAAGAACTGTAATATAATAAATATTTTAATTATTGTAAAAAATATATTTATTTTTAAAAAGTTATATTTTTATAAAATATTTAATTTTCACATACACTTTAGTAAAAAAAAATTTGACATACAATTTACACGCTAGTTTATTTTTTGTGTAAAGGAGATATGTACTACAAGAAAACAAATGATTATGAAAAGCAAATTCTCATAAAAGGACTAAATTTCTTTACATATTTTCTGTTTGTAATCGTAAAGACTAATGCTTTGAGTTTTGTGGAATAAAAATGGACGAAATTTTTTCAAGAATTTTTTAAATGGTGTTGTATGCTTAAAGAATTAAATAAGGAGAGATTTGTGACATCTCAGCTAAGTATTCTTAGGCCTTTTACGCTACACTTTAATGGAAACTAATCCTTTTAGACCTAGAGATTTGATGTTAGACTTTACTGCATGGGTTGCGGATGCGCTATGAGCGGGCCGTTGATCGACAAGCTTCGAAAATGAGAGTGTATATGTAAACACTCTGATGATCAAATAAGTAAGAGCCCTGATTGAGATATATAGGATATAGAATTGTGGGTACCTCAGACTATACTATAAGTTAAGATTTTTAGAAGTAGGATTAGGGATTCAAGGGTCTGGCCTTCTGTAAGACATGCACGTCCCTTAGGACAGATGTTGTCAGATTGCATGAAATCATAAATTCAACAATTAGAAGTGATCTCAATATGATGTGCGTGTAGGACGTGTCCTTCTTATGGTTCATCTTAGAACAAATAAGACCTGGTTGACCCGGTGGCCTAGTCTAGTACCTACGAATAAAACAAAAATGTATTAACTGCAACAAATGCATGACGATTGACACAATTGTTATTCTCGATTGTTCGATATAAATAAATGGTTGGAAGTTGATTTAATGAATAAGTAATTATGAGTCATCTCATCTTAATTTAATGGTTGAGGTTGATTATTGCACAAAATTGTAGGGTATTATAATTCCAGATGATCCAATTCCGAGTTTAATAAAAAAAAATAGATGAAATGTTATACAAAATATCAAATTTAAGTTCGAGTTTGGGCATACAACAACTTAAAATTCTAGTTGCAAAATTCATCCGGTACAAAATTAGATGACGCAATTAGAAATGTCATACGGTACAAAATTCAATTTGAAATGTCATACAAACTTCTAATTGTATGACGCAATTATTATTCTCGATTGTTCGATATAAATGAATAGTTGGGATCAATTGATTTAATGAATAAATAATTATGAGTCATCTCATCTTAAATCAATGGCTGAGGTTGATTATCGCACAAAATGGTATTGTATTATAATTTTTGACAATCCATTTCCGACTTTAGTAAAAAATTAGATGAAATGTCATAAAATATTTCAAATTTAAGTTCGAATTTGGATATACAACAACTTAAAATTCTTAAGAAGAATATGATATATATAAATCTCGCAAAATTTAAAATTAATCTCAACAATTACATTACATGCAGAGAATACTTGACTTAAAATAAAACCAACAAATTTGATACTCCTCTAATTTATAAATTCAGCTGTCACTCTTAAAATAAACACTTCAGGGGAATCGGGCAAATGACAGATCTCAACTGTAAAAGAAATCAAAATAAAAAATTATAGAAGCAATGAAATGAGGGACAAAACCAGATCACAAACAAGCTAATGTAAATAAAATATAGGATAGATTAGCTTCAATGATTAAAGGTCAATGCTGAACATGTTAGGGTCTATTTGGTCATTTTCAAATAAGTGTGCCCAACCGCCACTGAAATCCAAAAAACACTTCCCAAAAGAAAAAGCAACCAAAGTTTCATCTTCATCTCAAGAAAAAGGAAAATTAGTGATAACAATAAAATTTAAAAAACTTGTAAAAAAAGAAACATTTTTCAAAAAAGAAAATATTGTAAAGATAAATTTTAAAAAAGGAAAAGAAAAAGGTGACCTACAGGTGCCGGCCTTTAACTAAATATAGATAGATGGACAGACAAATACCAACAATCATCTCCATCGTTTGTGTGCTCATATTTTCAAAAATTTCTGCATTTATTTTATTACTTTATTGATAAAAATAAACATTATACATAAATATAAATAAATGCATCTATATATTTTTCTGTGCCACTTTTGTTGTTATTATTTCAAAGAGCAAAGTCAGTTGAACTTATTCATCTAGTGAGGATGATCAAGAAGTGATATGATAAACTAATCTCTAGTTCTTAATATGAAAAAATTGATAAATAAAAATTAATATATATTTTCTTTTCTATTAGGATTAAATATTACATAAATTTTATAGTTAAATTTTTCTTATATTTAGTGTAAAAAAATACATTTCTCTAATCTTTTTTTTTACAAAAATAAGTGAATTAATAAAAAATTATGTATTTAGTTCATAATACAAATTAAATACATTTGACTCAATTATCTCTTGTAAAATGAAATAAGAACCAGAAAACGTATTAGAGAAGAGATTAATTTGATGTATTTTTCCAATATATGAAAATAGGAGTAAATATTACGTAAATTTTTATTGGTTTAATTCTTATACTTAAAATTTTAAAAAGCATTTCAAAAAATATATTTTTCTAATCTTGTAAAAGATAAACGAATCAATAAAGTTAATGTAATTAGTTCATAATATAAATTAAATACATTTGACTTAATTAATTCTCGTAGAAGAAACCAAAAAGAATATTTAAAAAAAGATTAATTTGGCATTTTTTTTTCATATATGTAAACAACAATAAATATTACAATAAAATTTATTGACTTAATTTTTCTTTTATATTTGAAATTCGAGAAAGTTCTACAAAAATTACTCTTTTATTTTTTTTTATAAGAGACAAATCAACAATAAAAATTAATGTATTCAACCTATAATATATACTAAATACATTTGACTATAACAACATTTATAAAAAAATCAAAAAGAGTATTACAGAAGAGATTAATTTGATGCATGCATGTATAGAAATTTTTTATGTTATGTATGTAAATCAAATTCAAAAGAAAAAAGGGAAAAATAAATGAAGATTCCAATACTTAAAAAGAGAGAAAAAAAGGAAGCGCGTAAAAGTAAAATATTGAAAAGGACAAAAATAAAAAGGAAAAATATCCAATTTTATTAATTAATTACAAAAAATAGATAATAAAAAAATAACAATAATAAATTCACCTCCCACAAGACACATAGAAGAGAGAGAGAGAGAGAGAGAGCGTTTTCGTTTCATTTCATACATATATACTCAAACTTATACACATAAATAAAACCACATCAAAATTCTAAGAATTCACCCCTATTTTTTTTTTTTGCTCTCTGTTTATATTTTTATTTTATTTATTTTTCTCTTATATCAGCTACTGTAATTGTTGTTTGATAAAAAGAGAGACTATGCTTGGTGACTCAGCTGTTTTGGGTGGCGGTGGAGATGCAGCAGCACCCAACATGACGGCAGAAGCTGCGGTTGCTGGTGGTGGAGTTGGATCAAATTCTGAAAGTGATGTTGAAAGAAGTAAAATTGATGAAGGTGAACGTAGCTTCGTCGGTAACCGGTGGCCGCGACAAGAAACTATGGCTCTTTTAAGGATACGATCGGATATGGACACAACGTTTCGAGATGCAAGTGTTAAAGGTCCCTTATGGGATGAAGTTTCAAGGTTAGAAATTTAAAATTTTATGTTTTCATATAATTTTATTTTATTTTAAGTTTCATAAGTTGCTTAATGTCATTGAACTCTTACTTCAACTCATCAATTAATTTTTATTTTTTTGAAGTTTTGGGATTTTTAATATTCTTTTAAGGAAAAAAAAATTCATGGGATTTAGAGATCTGAGAATTCAATCTTGCTTCAACTTCATCATTTGGTTTTTGCTTCCTTTACCAGTTTTTTAGCCTTTTTGTATTTTTCTTTTTTCTTAAAATTCTCCTTTTTTTTTTTTTTTGCTTTTGGTGGTGATTATTGAATAGTATTATTGAAATTAAATTTTATTCAAAAAGAATTTAGATGTGAAGCCTATATAATTTGGGTTTGATTTACTTTTTTTTTTCTGACATTCACACTCACTTTGATTCATGTCTAATTTTCCAAATAAGTTACCATCTTGAAATGAGTTATCAAAAGCAAGATTTTCTTTTCCCCCCTTTTATTTCGGTTACCAACTCTCATGGGAAATTGAAGTTTGAATATTATCAAATATTCCAAACTTGAGTTCATACGTTTTTCATGGGTCACATTTCTTTTCATCAATTTATGGGAATTTGTTACAAAAAACAACAATAATTTTCATCAACTTAATTTAGCTTCATGTTTTTCTCCTTTCTACCTTTTAAGTTACATCCTTTTCCTTGCATTTCCATGATACATCACTACTTTAGTTAGTTTATTTCAACCCATAGTTTTTATTTTTTGTTTATTATGTTATGCTATTTCCCATGCCTTAATGCAACAAAAAAATTTCTCTATTTTTTTTAATCATGCATTTGTCTTGTAGTTGAATTTGACGAGATAAGATAAATAGTACATAAACTTTTTTCTTTACTTTATTTACTTTTTTTTATTTGCTTCTCACTTTAATTATTAATCAGGAAGTTAGCAGAACTTGGGTACCACAGAAGTGCAAAGAAATGCAAGGAGAAATTTGAAAATGTTTATAAGTATCACAAGAGAACAAAAGATGGCCGTGGTGGAAAATCTGATGGTAAAACTTATCGATTTTTTGATCAATTAGAAGCCCTTGATCATTTTCATAACCCCCCTTCTACTCATCCTCAACCTCAAAATCAACCCCAAATTTCTGCACCAACAACGACTCCGCCACAAGTCGTTACAACTGCAACAATTTCAATCCCAATTACAGAAACAACAATTCCAATGTCATTGCGACCGGTGGTTAACACCACTCTTAGTATCCCTAATGCAAGTGTTCCATCAATTCCCATTCCTCAAAGCAATATTGTTACTACCCAATCAATTATGAATATGAACCAAGCAATACCTTCCAATCCTTCAATGAGTTTTCAACCATCAACGACAATTCCTGCTACCATCAACTCTCTTCCATCTTTCCCTAACATTTCTCCAGATCTATTATCAAATTCCATGGCTAGTTCGTACTCGACCTCTTCTGATGACACAATGGAAGAAGGATCGCGAAAGAGGAAGCGGAAATGGACAAACTTTTTTGAGAGGCTGATGAAGGAAGTGATTGAGAAACAAGAGGATTTGCATAAGAGATTCTTGGAAGCTATTGAGAAACGTGAACATGAACGAATGGCTAGAGAAGAAGCTTGGAGAGAACAAGAGATGCAAAGAATCAATAGAGAGAGGGAAATTCTTGCACAAGAAAGATCTATATCTGCAGCAAAAGATGCTGCAATTATGACTTTCTTGCAAAAAATCGCAGAACAGCAAAATCTAGGACAAGCATTGAATAACATCAACATTGCACAACCACCTCCACCACAACGGACACAACAACAACAACAACCACAAAAACAACGAAGTGCAGCACCAACACCATTACCACCACCAACACCAATATCAGTGGTACAAGTCCACCCACCACCGTCTTCTCAACTACCACAAGTAACTAAACCGGCCCCACCAATGGTCACACAACAACAACAACAACAACAACAACAACCGGTGACGAATATGGAAATAGTAAAAGTTGATACTAATGGCGAGAATTTGATGGGAGTGAGTCCGTCGAGGTGGCCAAAAGTAGAAGTTCAAGCACTGATAAATCTGAGAACAAGCATGGATAATAAGTACCAAGAGAATGTACCAAAAGGCCCTCTATGGGAGGAGATATCTTCAGCAATGAAGAACCTTGGATACAATAGGAATGCAAAAAGATGCAAAGAGAAATGGGAGAACATAAACAAGTACTTCAAGAAAGTGAAGGAAAGTAACAAGAAGAGACCTGAAGATTCAAAGACATGTCCTTATTTTCACCAATTGGATGCTTTGTATAAGGAGAAAGGCAAGGGGGACAATTCTGGAGGTAGTGGTAGTTCGAGCCAGGCGGTGAAGGCGGATAGCATGACGGCACCATTAATGGTTAGACCGGAGCAACAATGGCCACCTCAGCAGGAAGCAAATCGAATGAATCAGAACCATGGAGAGGAAGAAGATGATATGGATGAAGATGATAAAGAAGGAGAGGATGAAAATGAAGAAGATATGAATGAAAGTGGTGGTGGCGGCGGTGGTGGTAGTAACTTTGAGGTAGTGGCAAGCAAGCCTACAGTGGATGCATCAGCTTGAGTAGTAGTGAATGAGCATGATAATGGAGCATGCAGCTGCAAAAAGGTCCAAAAGAATATAAACAAAAATGAGTTTGTTGGGTGGGTCAGAGAATATTGCAGGAGTTGTCGAAAAGGTGGAGGAGAATGGTGGTGGTGATGGTGGAGAGAGACACTCTATCGTGTGTGTGGAAGAATTTGAAAATACGTGTACGGTGGAAATTAGAATGACAGATGGGCTTTGTGGAGGGAAACTTGGTGGGGGTTGTTTGGTTGGTACTTGATGTAGCATTATATATGTTTTTCAATTTTATAAAATTTGTTAATTTTTCGGGGGGGTGATTAAATAAGTGAGAAGTCCAATCAGAGAGAAATTTAAGATATATTATTAGAGAGTCCATCAGTTCATATATCAAAGTATCAAAAAAAAAATAAGCAAACTAGAGACCTTAATTAAGGTTGTATTTTATTTTCATCTTGTTTTAAGTTTATGCTAGTGTAAATTGGACAAGATTATTTGGGATTTTATTTTTATTTCTTTTTCCTAATATTTCCAGTTTTAATAATGTTGTTATTCTTCAAATGCAGTCATTATAAAATAGTAGTTCAAATTTCAATCATTCACGCGTTAATACTGATGAGTATAAATTATCAACAGAATTAATATAACGTGTGAATAGTTGAAATTTGATATATCTGTGACATCTAATTAATCACATGTATAGGTATGATTATATGTATTTTTACTGATGTTAGTGATCGTTAAAGATCTGGATTTGTCCTCAATAATATTAGATCCTACTCGGAAAACAATGTAGTAATTGTTTAAGTGTGGCACTGAAACAAAGGAGAGATGTTAATTAAACATGATTATATGACATTGAAAAATGTGATAAGTTTAATTAATAGCATTGGAGAAAAAAAAGGAGGGCATTAAATAGTTGGGATAGTGACCCTACATTTAACAATGCAACAGAACATAACAGAACAGACCCTTATGATAAACAGAAAAAACCAGCAACACACATGGAGTAATAAACCCTTGAAAGATAGGGTCCACTTAGAGGAATCTTGTGAGTAACAATCTCTCTGAAAAAAGAACCCAAAAACACTATTAGCATGCATTTGTTGTCTCTATCACTTACATAAACTGTTGTGTTTCTCTTCATGGATAGTGTCAGTACTAAGAAATGTATTGTAGATCATCAAAGTTCATCATCATCTTATAAAAAAACTATGTCTCAGTTCTTAATTTTTGCTTTTTGTCAGCTTTAATTTCATCATCATCTATTGTTTTTGTGTTAAAAGGAAAATAAAAGTTAATTAACTATTTAAGCTTGATTGTTTTTTCCATAAAGACGTATAAATTGATTGGTTTATATGTAATGTAATGAAAGAGATTATGTAATGCTTTTGGTACTACAGTATTATATATGCACATCAAAGAGGTTGGAGTATAATGAAGGAATTTTCGTATAGAATAAGGCAAGTCACTATTTTTCTTTGAAATTTGAAACTTGTAATGATATGATGAGAGAATCCAATTCTCCTATTTAGTGGTATACACTTAATTTAGTTTTATTTTTATTTTACTATTTTTTCTATTAAATGTTAAATGTTTTTAAGCTAATATTTATAAGAAAAAAAATTTCATAGTTTAACGACAAATAACTTGTGCGTCTCATAAAGCCACTAGGTTTGGTCTAGTAGTGATGAGTTTGGGTAGGATATTATAGGTCATGAGTTCGATCCCCAACTCATTGTAAACCAAAAAAAAAAATTAAAAAAAAAAACTTGTGCGCCTCATAAATTGATTCTTCCATAAGTCTTATACCTCATCTGGTAAAAATTGCTGAAATTGTTAGGCCGAACATCGTGATTCGGATTCTAATTGAAGATCTCAAAATTATGTGAGTTAATTTAAGTGGAATACCACTTCTTCTAAAACAAAAATAAAAAATAAAAATTGATTCTCCTATCTAAATCGGTCCATCTTTTTTCCGGAGGTTTAACCCCAATGTAAAATTATGTTAAGATGTTCTATATTGAATAAGATATGATTTGATATTTATAATTGAGAATAATTATCAACTTTAAATTGCTTTTGTAAAATTGAGTTAGGTTAAATTTAAAAATTCTAAGAAATTTTACTCTTCAATTCCACGTGTTAATTTATATCATTTGCCAAAGCTCAAACTGGTCATACAAATTTCTTTTGAACTTTTTGACACATATAATGATTGGGGGCATCCAATTCTCTTCTTATATATTCTTTAATTCTATTTGTCTTTCTTTTTTTTACATTTCTTGAATTATAGTATATTGAATTTGTGCTAAAACAAATGTATATATTTAGGCCAAAATAATTTAACTTCCTAAGTGAAAATAACTACGACTAATGACTATAATGAGTCTTGTTAAACAGAATAACTTTATTATAAGTGTTCTTATATTCTGGTATGCGCATAATGCTTGTTGCCTCCCATTTAGGGATGGCAAAATGGGTTAGGTCCGTCGGGTTGGCCCGTTTAGCCCGCCATTTTTTATGGGGTGGGTTGATATTTTCAATACGCAAAAGTAGAGAGGCCAGTTCCGCCTAACCCGCAAAAAAACGGGGTGACGACGGGGCGGGGCGGATTGACCTGTCGGGTTGAACTATTTTTTTTTTTTTTGCAAAAAATCTTGGTCCATTATAAATTAATCTTTTAATTTTACCCCATATAAACAAAATAGCAACTACTTAATTAAACATTGAATCCAAGTTTTGTTTGCGTTCCTTACTTATGTTTGTTTGGATTTAAATTGAGTATTTTCTTAAAGTTTTATTGTGGATTTTTTTATTTTATAAATTATGGATGTTCAATGTTGATTGATAATTTATTTTTGGGACACCTTTTAGTTTATAATTATATTTTGATTTCATTGGATCGTTTTGATTATATCTTATTTACAATTTTTTATGATATTTTTGTGAATTTATTAATTTTTTTAAATTTTATTTTATTGATGGGGCACTCCCGCCAACCCGCCATCCGCCAAGACACGGGGCGGGGTGCGATTTTCAACCCATCATAACTAGTTAGCCCGCCCCGCACCGCCCCTTTTTAGATGGGGCGGGACAGGGCGGGGCGGGTTGATCCTTTTTTTACCGAAAGAGAGGGCTAATCTCCAAAAAAAAGAAAAGAACTATAAATTTATATGTATATATTTAGAAGTACAAGTCTAAGCCCGCTGAAATATCATAAAAAGGAAGACTTTAAATTTTATTTGGAGGAGTTTTCATAAAATGAGTGTTAAAAGAATTCGGAGAAAAATTAAAATTACTCGGTCAATCAGTAGATAGCGTACTAATTTTTTATTTTAATCTTCCAAAAAATTTCGAAGACCATGGATCAACCAAGATCTAAAAGGGGATTTGAAAATAGTTTTCAACCAGCAACAACTAGACGTGGCGAAGGGTCCATGGAAGTGGTTTATCGGTAGAGTGGCGAAGGGTTCGTGCTTGTTGTATGAATGGAAGTGAGTCCATCGGACTGCTTAATGCGTTGATGGTGTCCTTGAGGACTTTGGTGTTGTGGTTCTTCCTATGTGTTGTTGTTGTTTCTGTATTTTTTTTAATGGCAAATATAATTATATATAAGAAGAGAAAAAATGATACATCAAATAGAGTACAATAAAGGAAGCACCAGAAGTACCAAATCCCTAAAGAACTTGCTGAACTTGCTGGCTTTGTTTACCCCTTGTATTTTCTTGCTCTCCCAAAACATGTCTTATGTTTTGGTGAGGGGGTTTATTTTATATATATATATATATATATATATATACATATTTATATATATTTTTTTGAACTGCTAAAAATTTATTAAGGGCTATAGATGGCACAAGAAGTACCAAATATGCCAAAAAGAGTACAAACTAGTGTTCACAAAGTCACCAATATTACAAACAAGAGAGCAAACAAATAAACCAAAGACACCTAATAAAGGAACAACACCACACTACTCAAAACAAAGCACTTATCGATGCATACAATCGGCCGGATTCCAAGACCATTCATATAATAAGCAAGGCCCTTTAGCGGTGTTGTTTAAGAACCATTGCCACGATAGTCGTTGAATATGCTCCACCGTCGTCGTTTTATCACCCACAATATTATTAAAAACACGGTCGTTTCTCACTTTCCACATTACCCAAACAAAGGCAAGCCAAATCACGGAGATGCCTTTCCTAGTCTTCCTATTCGACCCCCATCCAACAAGTGACGTATAGGACAACACAACCGTAGGAGGGAGCACCAAAACCAACCCAAGCCACCTTGTAATCGCGTACCAAATATCCGCCGTATAACTACAATGAAGAAACAAATGTGTTGTCGTTTCAACATTCTCATCACACAAAGCACATCTCGAGTCAAACAAATTAAGCACATTCCTCCTTCTAAGATTATCTCTTGTCGGAATTTTATTCAACAATAATTGCCATGACAAAGCACTCACCTTCGACGGCACCCCACTCTTCCAAATTAAATTGAAAGCAAACAAATCCATGGAGCTTCTAGGCACACGGACATTTAAGGTATGATCAAGGAAAACATATGTAGACTTCACCGTAAATACACCATCGGCCCCCGGCTTCCAAAACCATCTATCATTATCATCGGAAATTACAACTAAAGCAAGCAAATCCATCAACTCATGGAGAAGCTCTTCCTCCCAAACAAATAGGTTACGACGCCACCCCAACTCCCACTTCCATACACCACTCTCCCACTTTCCCAATTCACACACCAAATTGTCTTTAAAGGTTGAGATCCCAAAAAGACGCGGAAATCTACTTTCTAAGCTTAGATCACCAATCCACACATCCTTCCAAAACTTGGTCATATTACCTTTCCCCACTCTTATATTAGCCGCAAGATGAAACCATCCATCACCACTATCCACCCGACATAAATCCCGCCACCACACCGAAATACCCCTCCCAAAATCGTCCACCCCCAACCTTGCCTTCCCCAACACAATCGTACCATATTTCGCCACTAACACCCTTTTCCACAAATCATCCCCTTCGGAAAGTAATTTCCATCGCCATTTGGCAAGCAAACTACTATTCATAAATCGGAGATCTTTAATGCCCAATCCATCCTCCTTCTTTGGTTTGCACACATCGGACCATTTTACCCAACACAATCTTCTCTTACTAGATAATCCACCCCAAAGGAACTTACGTTGGATTCTAACCACTTCACGCCAAATCTTAACCGGCATCTTAAGGAAGGAAAGGAAAAAAATGGGTAGAGAATTCAACACCGCATTAATTAGTACAATGCGCCCACCAAGACTAACATATTTGTTACCCCAAGAACCAAGCCTTTTCTTAAAAGAATAAAGCATAGGAGCCCATGTCGAGCACAACCTTGGATTAGCACCAACCGGTAAACCCAAGTACTTAAAGGGTAAAGTACCAATCCGACAATTCAAGAATTCGGAAGCCATTACAAGAAATTCATTTGGCACATTAACACCTATTAGACAACTTTTCCAAAAGTTAACTTTCAACCCGAATGCCATTTCAAACCCCCTAAGTATCGCTTTAAGTGCCCATAAATTTTCCACCGAAGCCTCCCCGATACATAAAGTGTCATCCGCATATTGAAGGATTGACACCGGTAACCCATCCACCCCCACCTTGAAAGGTTGAAACCTACCACGCTCCACCGCCTTTCTCATTAAAGCCCCCAACCCTTCCGCCACAATAAGGAAAATGAAAGGAGCAAGCGGGTCACCTTGCTTCAATCCCCTTTTAATACAAATCTCCTCCGTGGGGCAACCATTTACCAAAATCGACATATTACCGGAACAAACACACGCCTTCATCCAAGCACGCCATTTTCCCCCAAAACCAAAACGAATTAGCATATAATCAAGAAAACCCCAATCAACCGAGTCATACGCTCCATCCACTAATTGTCTATCCTTAATAAATGTCGATTGTGTATTAGGGATCAACACACCCATGACCTTAGCTAAGCGAGCCGTCAACACCTTAGTAACCAACTTATAAAGACATCCAAGAAGGGAGATAGGCCTAAAGTCCCCAAGAGCTTGAGGGGAAGAGACTTTAGGAATGAGAGTAAGGAAATAAGAACACATACCTTTGGGAAAGCGGGAGTTTCCATGGAATTGATCGAACAAAATATGCACTTCGCCTTTCAACAAGTTTCAAAATTCCTTCACGAATGCAAAATTGAACCCATCCGGCCTCGGACTCTTGGACCCATCACACTCCCTAACAACCGCTGTAATTTCCTCCATAGTAAACGGTGCCGTCAAACCATCCACATCCAAACCGGAGAGTTGGGGAAAGTCTATACCATCAAGTGTCGGTCGATGCCAAGCGTCATTAGCAAAATGATTTCTAAAAAAGGACACAACTTCTCTTCTAACAAGAACCGGACCCTCAACTATTCCGGTAGGCGTCCGCAAAGCCTTCAAAAAATTCCTCTTCTTTCTCGATTTAATGCTATTGTGGAAGAAACGTGTGTTAGAATCTCCCTCCTTTAACCACTTCGATCGAGATCTTTGGAAAGTCAAGGCATCAATATTTTTTAGTAGTAACCATAATTCTTCAAATAACTTCTTCCTCTCCACCACCTCATTATCTAACAACCCCCCATCTTCGCTCTTTAAGTCTAAATCCAAGATCTCCTTGAAAAGTTGTTTTTTCTTGCATTCCACTTCACCGAAAGTTGTAATATTCCAATCTTTAATGACACTTTTAAGATGTTTGAGTTTTTCTTTGAGGACAAAACCCATCCATCCATCCACCTCACAAGAGGCCCAAGCATTTGTAATTACATCTTTGAATCCGCTAGTACGTGTACGGAGCCAAAAATTATTAAATCGGAATGGTTTAGGCCCCCAATCATCAAGACTATAATGAAGCACAAGAGGGCAATGATCCGCCACATCACGCTCTAGAACCCGAACCGATGGATCCCCCCACATATCACACCACGAAGAGGAGATGAGAATTCGATCCAATCTACTCATGGAAGCACCATTCGGGTGGAACCAAGTAAAGTATCTACCAACCAAAGGCAAGTCAATCAAGTCTAGCTCAACAAGAAAATTCTCAAACTCCCGCATTTCATTAGAATTACCACTAGCCAAGGAATGAACCACCCCCTTCTCTCGGTACTATCTCTAACGGAATTGAAATCGCCCAATACACACCATAAACCATCACCGAAACCACCCTTCGACATAAGAATATTGGCCCAAAGTCTTCTTTTGTCACGGATGAAACACTTGACATAGACATTGACGATGAAACATTTCTTATTTTCTAACAACAAATCCAAGCACACCCCAACGAAACCATCACCAACAAAAGAAAAAACAAGGGAAGCTTTTACCTTGTTCCATATAGAGAGAATGCCACCACTATTGTCCACGGACGGGAGAGCACACCAACCACAATCATCATGTCCCCATAGGCCGAAAATCAAAGCATCCGGAATTGCTTCCATTTTGGTTTCTTGGATAGCTAGAAAATCTACCTTCTCCTTTAAAACCAACTCACGAATCTTCCTCCATTTCACCCTACTCCCAAGACCTCTAACATTAAAAGAACACACTATCATTGATCACCACAACTTTGCTCCCAATCAATTTTCATTTGCTTATCCCTTGTTTCAAGTGCCATACTTCTCTCCACATCTTCATTTCCTTGACCAAAGAAAGTCATACCCATATCTTCTTGGATATCTATAATGTGATAAGCGTCGCCTCTATCTTTATTCACCAAACCACCGGAATAGGGAATTTCAATTCTCAGCGGTACAGAGACACCAAGAATACCTCCCAATCCCGAATTTTCACCATTTTCAATTCGAATTCCAGGGCAGGAAGTAACGAATTCCCTAGAAGCCTCCCCATCATCGCAAGGCTGTGACAACACAACCTCAAGACCAATCCCATTCATGTCGCAGTAATTGCTCCTCTGGCTCACCTCTTCAGAAATTTCAATGGGGTCAGATGCAGTTGGACAAATCGGCTGGGACTGCTGAGGTCCGCGCGAGCCTTTCTTCCTCTTGGAATTATTTCCTCCCAACTTTGTTTCTTGAACTTTGTATAAAAAACTTCCTGGAGGAAAAGAATGTTGCATTTTTGCCACTTTCTTGGTGCGTCCCCTTTTGGAAACAACAGGGATAAAATGATCACCATCAGAGTGATCAGCTTGTTGGGGTTGGCTTCCACCAATGGCCTGAACATGGGCTGGGTTGGGGAGCATAGAGCCCAAACGATTATGAGAATTAATAACAGCAGAATTGCTAATCCCGCCTCCTGCCAAATTACCAGTGCGAGCAAAAGGTATATCACCCACTTTAGTTCTCAAAGCAGCGGGCTGAAAATCATTAGGCCCAATAGAATTAACTTGGGGACAAAAACCTGACCCCACAAGAAAGTCTATTCTGGAACTGACACTATGGCCCTTTCACACTCCACCAGCTCACCCACTTTACCCATATCCACGCGTTTGACTTTATTCAAATCAATCTCCAAATTATTTCCCAAAAAAGTGGGAGCAGGGCCTGACTCCAAATCCTTCTGCCTCGAATCAACCATTAGCGGATTGTCCACTCGCTTTCCACCTTTTTCTCCCTGCAGACACCCTAACTGTAGCACCTGCTGCCTACTCACTGACCAATCACTATCATCTCCTTCCTCTAAAACCCTCTCCTCTGCCGCCACTAATGATTTGTCCTCACCGGAGCCGTCACCAGGGCGGTAACATAAATTATAACCGCTGCCACTAGGAACAGCAACCCTGGTCTCCGAAGCACCGCCCATATCTTCCAGTACACGAATCACAAATCTTTTGTCGAGAACCAACACAGAGATCGCAGAGTCAATCAACTTAGGAGAGTCGGTGACGATCTTGATCTTGGCAACGTCTGCTCTAGTCATGTTCTTGGTATCCTCATCCGTATCGATGAATCTACCGAATTTAAAACCCAGTGTTCTAAAAATTGCATTTCCCCACTCGTGCAGAGGGACGCTAAAACAACTTAGCCATGTTACCCTCTAGTTTGAAACCTAGTTTGGCGACCAAGTTTCAAATCTTTCAAAACAATTGCTCCACCACCCCACCGCACCAACCACCTCCTGCAGCTCCCCTTCAACAGAACTAATGATTAACACCTTTAAATAACCTAAGGGCACAATCCTCAGATTGGGATAGCCATCCATAATGAACTGGCGTTGCAACTCCTGGTAGTCTTTTGCCTCGGAAAGAGCACCCACATACGAGCCTTTGAATTTCGCCATCACCATCTCTTCCACTTCTACTTCCCACACCACTTCACTGCAACCAGTACCGTTGTCATTAACCTGCTCAGGTTTTTTGCCCTTATCAATCTCCACCGGTCGATTTGCCACCACATCCTTGAAAGATTTTCTGCCATCCGCCACCACCCCATTTGCATTATCAACAGTCAGCTTCTTCTTTCCTACATCTGGCTCTGCCTCCAACACCTCTTTCCGTGGGGAACCCTTAGCAAAGCGTGAGAGATTAACACGCAGTCTGAAGGTCCCAACCCAAATATTAGAAATCAAGTCCAACTGTTCTCTTGCATCCCTAACATCCCTATACTTGACAAAACCAAATCTCTTCCCCTGTTTGTCTAGCTTGTCTGGAATATACACCTCCCCAACCCGGCCAAAACGTGCGAACTTCGGCCACAGGTCGACCGCCTTGACATCCTCAGCAAAATTTGTGAAGAAAAAGGAGGCTGCCTCTTGGTCTAACCGATGGACATAACCCTTCTTCTTCTTTCTCCCCCCCCCCCCCCCCCCCTCTCTCTACTTTCTCTCTCATGATATTTACTCTTTGTTATTGTTGTTGCAAAGAATAGTATCATGTTTATTTTATTTATATATATATATATAATTCTTTTGCCGCTAAAAAAAAAATAGCCAGATGTATCTCGGTTAGAACCTCATTAGTTGCGTCATTGTCCCAAATACTTAATTAATCTCTATATCTAACAGTAATAATTCTTGATCACTAGTACTTTTATTTTTACCAAACTTTATTACTAGTACTAGTACTTAAGATAAATTCTTTTAAGCAAGATAATTGTTTACTGGCTCAAGCATAAATGGTTGGTGCATAACGTGTGTAATGGTTGTGAACTTTAGAGGATTAAATTCAACTCTTAATCATATATAAAATAAATTATTTGCTTCATTTCTAAATAAATAAATCATAATAGCATTGCTTCAAATGTGAATCACACAATCTCTATAATATCATGTTTTTTATACTAGATATATGATCTCCATTTTTAATAACTCAAGCACAAATCCCTTATTATACAACATCTTGTGGGAAAGAGGAATTAACCTTATTTTGGTTCCTCTTACTTATTGTAATTCTCGTTGTCCCAATATTGTGATTTGGTGAAGCTATGTATTCCAACTCTCTCATCCACAAATCAAATTTGGATTTCTTCCAATTATCTCGATACATAAAAGTCAAAGATCAAATTCATGACTGTTTCTTTAAGATTTTGGTGTGATCGAGATAATATCAATATAAATTAAATTTGAAGAATTCATATAAATCTCTCAAAATTTTCATCCAATATAATTTTTGAGTTCCGTCAAATAAAAAAAATAATTGTATTATGAAAAGGAAAAGAACCCTCCAAACTTCAATATTTCTTACCCTTCCCTCTTGTGTCTTTCAAACACAAATTAAATTTAAGGTGGTAAAAGTTGTTTGCCATTTAAACCGATCAATTGTTGGTGGGTTTTGCAGTTGGTGTAATATATATTCTGAATAGTGCATTTGGTAGGTTTTGGTCATGCACGTCAAGGTGAATAAAATTTGACTTGTATATATACCCTACAAATTTGTCTATTTTGATGAAAATGCTGTCTATTTGTGGGAGGCCCACAATATATTGATTGGCCTGAATTTACCTCCTATGGATTGGAATAATTATTCTGTTACACAAGCACTATTTGGGACATAAACGCTCCCTCCTCCATGCCAGTTGCAGTACCTTCCTTTGCATGCATAAAAGTCTACGGACTCTATTCCATTGTCGGACCATAAACAAAACAACTATTCATTCCATCATCACTCACCTTCACCTTATTACTAATTGTCATCAATCACTACTACTGCTTACCTTAATGCATTATCGAATGTACTAGCTAGTAAATATTTTGTTATTATCACTAGAGTTAAATAAGTAGGATATCAGCAAATAATTAGCAATATACAAGATGACGAACAACACAATGGCACACTCAGACAAAATCATGAAAAAAATAAAAGAAAAAAAAATGATCTTGTAAAAATTACTTATTTATATTAAAAAAAAAATCATACGTAAATGGATGATTTTAAGCCAAAAATGATCTAAAACAACTTGGTGAAAAAAGAAGAAAGAGTATTTAAAAAAAGAGAGAATTTTTTTCAAGAGAGAAAACTAAGGCCCACACTAATTTTTTGTTGATCATTTTCTCTTTTGTATGTAAGACTAGAGAGAGTAATATTTTAGGCATACACACTAATAATTTAGTTGGATGTATGTCGATCATTCAATTATTTAATACTATGGATTACAGTTTTGGTCTTTCTATTTTTATTATTTTACAGTTTTAGTTCTCTTATTTTATTTTATTTTTGACAAACTTTATGACTTTAGTTCTCTTATTTTAAAATATGACAATTTTGGTTTTTTATCATAATTTTTAATTATAAATTAGCAATGTAATATGTTTTAGTTGACGTGACATATAAAATACGATGATGAGAAAATGTCATCATCGATGAAATTGTAAAAATAATAATTTATAATTGTAATTTAAAACATGTTATATCACCATAATTTTTTTATAAAATAAGTGTTGGAGGGACAACATTGTCAAATTTTACAATATAGAAACAAATTTAGTAAAATGGTAAAAATATAGGATCAAAACTGCAATTAAGCCTATCAATATTAGACAAAAAAATTTACAGTTAATTACTTTAAATTAATTTCAAAATTATTTTGCGTACAGGGCCACCAAACCAACCAAATTACTCGGGGCACCAAAACATTTTCCATATTTCTTATTTTAGTTAAAAAAAATTATTTTTTCATTCAAATTTTAATATTTAAATTTTAATTGAATAAATATTTTTAATTTATTTTCAAGGATTTTTTTTACAATCTATAATAAAAAATTGCCTATTATATGGAGTTGTTCATCATTACTGTTCTGACCTCAAGTCTGCAGCACTACATACGTTTCTAAGGAACTTTTTGTTTCGGGCCTTAGTGTCATCACTCACGGATTTATCCTTTATATGTAAATGTGTCTCGTTTGTTAAGGAGTATGTATGTTGTATATAAACTATGTATTATAACCTTGATCTTAAACGATGTGAGACTTTTTGGTGTGCCGAAATAGTAGTCGCTCTCACTCGATGTTAATAGGTTAAAAAGTATGCACCTTATACCCCTCCTTCTAGCGTCAATATTTTAACCTCGAATTTGCAACACTGTATTTTTAAAATATTGCATGCTTTTGAATTTTGATCTTTGTGTGAGTCCTTACGGATTTTAAATTTGTAATCGTTGTCGGTTGAAGAATGCGACCGTTTCTCTAACCTAATTTTCAAGCGATGCAAGATTTTTTAGTGTAGTGAACAATTGCTTTAAAAAGAATAAGATATTTGAAAATCCATTTATTAGAATAAAAGATTTTGGTATAAAATATATGAGAATCTGATTACCAGCCAATTTAGAACTCTAGCATGTGCATTTGCCGGTAGATGGTAAGCAACAGTTTCTCTGAATCACATGAACAGCTATAATATAAATACTAAAGTACGAAAGGAAGTAATTGTGAAGAAATAAATTAATCTCTAAATTTTCTACATTAAAATGCAGGTGGAAAAGAGATTTGTTCAGAATCTTAAAATTGAAACAATGATCAGATAGATGTTGTACGTACAATGAAAAGGTTTGATTTAATAAGTCCCACCATCAAGTCTTATGAGATATAATAAAGTTTTTATTTGATATAATGATAAAAACAAAATTGAACATGATATAAAATTAAGCGATAACAAAAACTTATATAAATAAAATATACTTAAATATAGTTTTTATCTCTTTATTTTTAATTTTTCGAAGTTTTAATCCCACTATTTTAAATTTTTTTACTATTACTTATTCTTAGTGTCGGTATAAGTTAGTGGCGTTTAGTAATTTTATCAAATAAAAAATACACTTAGTGGACTCATTCACCTTATTTGATTTAAAAGAGTACTTTTGTCATAATTGATATAGTCTTCATTTCTTTAAATTTGTTTGATGTTTTTATCATGAATTTTGATCTTTTGTCCTTTTTTTTTCTTCCTTTTTTCAATAAAATTTTCTTATCTTGCCGTATAGAATAGTTATGTTTTTTATGCTAATATATATAGTTGGAATGACATAATCTTATTTTATGCTTTACAAATCAATTTCTCTCCAATTTTAACTGTAAAGAGATGGTGTGCAAAGATACGGTAAACTAATATCTATTGTGTTATTCATATGATGATGATGGATCGATATGGGCCATGCGGGTTACTAAAGTGTAACTAGATGTTTTTTCATTAATAGCAAAATATTATGATGGTTGCTCTTTATTGTTCCTAAATTGTAAGAATTAAATTATTGGATGATATTTTCGGGTAAGATTTGTAATTTTGGAGGATATCTCACCATAGATGGGCGAAAAATAATCGTCAAACACTATCTGTGGATGTTTTTTGGTTAATAGCAAAATAATACAGTTTGGATTTCTTATTAAAAATACGTAATGCAGCTATAACTCTCAACCATCTAATTTGAATAGATGGTTGAAATTGTTTCATTGTATGATTTAGACTATTTAATTTCAAACCAACAACTCAAATTTATTATCGAGTCAAACTGTGGAAACTACTGACAACAAAAAATCCGGATCCAAAACAATAGAAGGCGAGAATAAATAATAGTGAACAATATAATGTAAAAATAGTATTTTCAATTGCAAGGGTTTGAGATTCTTGGGCTGCAAGTAAAGTGATTGTCTTTTCGTAGCAACTCCTTTAGGATAAGATTTCAACTCGACAAATCCTTCAAAGGCGAAGGGTGATGGTAGGATCTAGTACTTTGTGTGTGTTTTGTGGGAGGTTGAGGAGTCGGTAGACCATCTTTTTGTTTCTTCTGATCGGATCTCTTCTGTTTGGTACCATGTTTTTAGGTGGTTAGGGATCGAGTATGTGTCCCCCGATAGGATTATGCAAGTTTATGAGAGTTTCTTTGGGATAGATGTGAGGCGTCGGGTTTGGTTAGGTATGATTCTAGTGTGGCATATTGTAGTGTGGACTATCTGGACCTCCCGAAATGATATCTTCTTTGCCGGTGGATCCTCAACGGTTGATAATCTTGTAGATATGGTGAAACTCTCCTCTTGGAAATGGTTTATTGGTAGAAACTTTGGTAGCCCTTACTTCTTCTATAAGTGGGAGGTGCAACCTCTCTTGTGCTGGTCCAGTAAGGGGAGGTGAGGATGTGGTGCCTTGATTTTTCAGGTTCTAGTTGAGAGGTATATCTTGGGGTGTCACTCATAGCTGCTTTCTCTTATCCCTCATTTTGGTGGTTGCACTTGTGGTTGTGGTGGTGACTAGCTTTTGGAAGTTTTGACTTTTTTTGTTACTTTGATTTTGTATTGTACTTCTTATCTTTCTTTGAGTACTTCTGGTACTCCTGATTTAAACTCTGACTTCCTTTATCAGTTTTTACCTTTATATGTATAAGTATGTTAGCAAGCCAACTCCAACTATATATTTACCAAACAACCAACTCTATTTATATAAACCAATTTGAACAAAAGGATAAATTTGTAAATTGCATTTTATTCTATTTTTAAATAAAATATTAAAAACATGTTTCCTTAATTTTAGTAAATATTTCATAGAACATGCTAACATTAATTTTTTAATAAATTCTAATACAATTATGTACTAAAGACAGCCCAATGCAACAAGAGACCACCTCTAAACCTCCCGATAATAATCTCTATGGTCATTCAAACAAATTGGCATCTAAAAAAGCTTATGTAAATTTAATAACCAATGAAAAATAGTTTCATGCGGATTTTTCAAATAAAATTGCAAGAAAATATATACACGTTTTTTTTAATTAAAAAAAGTTCCATGGTTTTCAAAAGTAAATCTGTAGGAAAATTAAGAAACTATTTTTAATGATTAGCCTTGTTTTCTACGAAAATTATAATTATGTCCTACAGATTTACCTTTGGAAAAATTTGCAGCTAAATATAATGTTTCGTGTAGATTTTCTTACAAACAAATTCGTAGGAAATTTTAAAATATATATTTTATTTCTTACAGATTTACGTTGTATTTCTTACGAATTTACCTTTGAAATAATCCAAAAGAAACTTTAAAATATATATTTTATTTTCTACAAATTTACGTTGTTTTTCATACGAATTTACCTTTGAAATAATCTGTAGAAAACCATTTTAATACAAAAAAAATAATGTTTCTTGTGGATTTTTTTACAAATCCATCTACAAGATACTTTAAAATATTTTTGAAGGTAAAAACGTAGAAAATTATTTCTAATAAAAAACATATGTATGTATATATATATATATATATATATATATATATATATATAGAGAGAGAGAGAGAGATTAATTTTTTCTCAATTAGGTGTGACATTATATACTTTAAAAAATTGTAGGTGTTCTTTGCATATTTGTAGTATTTTTTCCCCTATTTAATAATTATTATTCATACTAGATTAACCAATAATATGTATTATTAATCCACTGTGATTAAATGAAACTTAAAAAACTACCCTTTCACTTAAAATTGGTTTAAGTAATGACAAGTGAGTGTTTTGGTCAAAACATAATAGGTATTTTTTTTTTTTTTCATGAGTGTAATAGAAAACCACAAGAAATAATGTTAGTTATTAATTATGAGACATTTACTAAAATTAAGGAACCATGTTCCTAATATTTTGTTTTGAAATTAGAATAAAATACAAATTTACAAAATTAATCTTATGACTTATGTTGGTTTGTATAGATATAATTAACTTTTAAGTAAATATATAGTGGGAGTTGACTTGCCAACATACTCACACATGTTTTTAAGTGAGAGTATGTTAGCAATCTCCATATAGATGGGAGTATGCCATTCAAAAAAAAAAAGTGCATCATAGAGAGACGACAAAAGAAAAACTAGGATGAAGCATCTCTAGACAGGACATCAAATTCATAATTTTACATTTTACATATTAAATATCTTAATCACGACTCATGAGTCTCTATTGGGAGAGCATATTACGTCCTCAGTGCATTATATTATAATATTTTTGTGGGCTCAAGTCAATGACTTGGAAGCCCAATAATTTTGTCACGCAATGGAAGTGTTTGTTTAAGCTTCTTTAAAAAAAATTAAAAAATTTAGGGATTTTAAAAAAAATTAAAGCTACTTTCCGTTTGTTTATTATCCTAAAAATCATTTTTAAAAAAAAAAAATTGTAACTCTTACATCTAGTTTCCTTAATTTTTTTAAAAATCGATTCTAGAAAAACTATTTGGATAAACTTTTCATTTTGGGATAAAAATATTTTTTTTACAGAATGAGTTTCTATAAAATCTATAACAAACACTATGAAAATGATAAAAGTGATTTTTTAAGAAAAAATTTGTTAAAAGAATATTAAACACGCAAATGTTTTGAGATACTTGTAGAGAAAAAAGTTCAATTTTGTTTTTTTTACAACAAAACTATTTCCCCTAAAAACAATATAATAATTATTTTTTGGATTGTTTTATTGGGAAAAAAAAATCTTTTAAGAAGATTTGTCCAGAATACATATTTTACCTAAGTTTAAACATGTACAGAACAGTTTTGAATAAAGAATGCGTATAAGCTTGAAAAACTATCTAAATATAATTAATTTGCTTGATTAAGACTAATGTATTAATTATTTTGATAGACTATATTTATAGTGTAGATAAGTTTCAACTACTATTTGAAAAGGACCTTAAACAAATTTATAAAACAAATGTTGTGGAATATTTGGTCACTAAGTTGAAGAGGCTAAAGGTTTCATTACAACCAGCAAGGTAGCAAGACTCCCTTGTAGGTGTGCCTATGATCTTTGGTTTCAGTGTCAGGACCACAAGATCAAATCATAATATACTACTAATTAGACTATAAATTATTTCTAATGCATGCTTGAAGCAGGGGAAACATTTTTAAAAAAATTTCATTATAATACAAACTAAGTCATATCACTTTGATTTGTTGCCCCCACCTTTATATGGTTCAACTAAAACAAATTAAAGAATTTGTATTTCACAAGCAATTTCTCGTATTCAGTCATATTAGCGCTTGTTAAATTGAAATCAGATCATTCAAATTTTAATTTTGATTATATTTTAAAAAAAAAATTGAAAATTTATATTGTCCGATCTCAATCAAATAACCATGATATAGCTGAATACGAGAATCCTGAGAATTGGAATCTATCATGAATTTCTAAACTATGGCATTCATATAATAAATCATAAATTAATAGAGGAATAATAGTTTTGTCTAATTTCAATTCAATATTCACAAGTGATATCGTATATATCATATATGTAGATAACTTAATTCTTCAAAGAGAAAAATAGAAAGACCTATCTATAGGTTACCGTGTAAGACTATAATATAAAATTAATATTATCCAAATTAAGCTAGGAGCTAGCTTTGTAAAATTGTATAGTGGCTCCAGAAATTATGGGGTGATAAACCACTTTTGAAAGAAAGTCAAATTAACAATTGATAATGTTGCCACTTATGATGATGTATTAGAGATATAGTCGTGTTGAAAAGGATATCATCGAATGATTCTTATATAAATCATGATTAGCTTTAAGTAATTGTTAATTTGTTACTACTAAACTATTATTTTTTTCAAAGATGATTCCATTTGTAGTATAGAATAGTAGTATAATCAACAATTGACTAAAAAATTATTCATAAGCACGCGTATGATCACTTTGAATTTGACATTAATACAAAAATATTTCTCACAAATTGGACAAGAATGAAAATATAAGCATCAAACCAAAAATCAGATGCTTTTCTACATCTAGAGCCACTAAGATATAATTTATATGGATATAAATTGTGGTCCAATTGATATATGATTAATCCAAAAGACCAAGAACTACAAATCGAGGTTTATCTTTGGAAGAATGTGTTAATCACTTTACAAAACTAGAGAAAAGACGTATTAGTGTCCTTGTCATTAACTTTAGCTATCATCATTAGTCACTAAGTAATCTTTTTTTCAAGGCCACGATATATATCTTGCTTTGTCAAGAAATGGGTTGAGACAATTAAAACCAATTGCTCCATGAAAAAGAATGTGATGATCACTTTAAGGAGTTGGAGCAATAAAACTAATCAAGACTTAATTATTTGAAAGTGACACATGTTTTTTTATATGCTTAAATAATTTTTTATAATGATTAGATGTTTTTGGTTTTAAAAATTGTCTATGGTTTTTATCATTTTAAATATGGTGCAACTTTGTTTTGATGTTACCAATTAATTTAATTTTGTTTTGATTTTTATTTTATATAGTATACATATTTGGGAATGGCCCAGGCCCATCTTATGTAGAGTTCTGCTCTTCAGGCCCATCAATGTGCATGGAACATTATGAAGGGACAATTACTTTTTGTGCCCTATTGGTTATTCACGCACCCTACGAAATGATTATTTTATCCTTCCGTTATTTATGTAACGGATGTTATAATAATGAGCAATTTTGAAAAATGTTGTCCGCTACTGAAGTAACGAACATTATAAAAATAAAATATGAGAGGGTGATTTATGGAATGTCCGCTACTTAAGTAACAGACAGGGTATTTTGATAAATTGGTAGGACACCAAAAGTAATTGTCTTATGAAGAATATCTTGATACGTATATCATGATCTCACTTCAATGTTGATTTACACTTCATACTTTACACGGTGAAAAGGCATGCGACAAATGTATAAACAACTAGAATTATTGGTCTCTATATCTATGGTACCTGGCAATGGTCGTAAGTATCTTTGTCCATGAAACATTGCCTAACCTTCCATGTTAGCCTCTTTGTCCAATTGGTAGGTACTAGTATTATTGGAGGGCGATGTTTGTCGAGACATATCAAATGTAGTTTAAAGACTCATATTAGTTTAAAGAATTGATGTTGAACAACATATAAATTAGATGATTCATAAATCAAATGTCTTAAAATTTTAGGTGAAGTTGCGGTGTCAAAAGTTAATTGTATGGATGCTCTTAGCTTAATGTGTTAATTAAACTTAGTGAAACTCCCTCTCATGGCTCAACAGAGGTATCATTGCCTAGTTCGACTTGATGAAATTGAAATATATCAAGTGTGAGTTAAAATTTCACATTGGTTGAAAGAGTTGATGTTGAATAACATATGCATGATCCATAAACCTAATGCCTTCAAATTTTAAATGAATGTCTGATGTCAAAATTCACTTGTGTGATTGCTCTTGACCCAATGTGTTAATCCTATGGACAAACAGTTCGAATCCAAAGTTTCTACCTACTTCAGAGTTATAATTTTTGAGTGAATCTAACCACTACACTACTAAACAAAAAAATAAACATTATTGACTACCAAAACTAGTTTTTTTTTTTTTTTATAAAGACTATCAAAACTAGTTTATTTATTTATCACAGTGACAATATTTCGAAAAATTGCACACAAATAATTCCCTTCGGAGCAACACAATTAATTAACCAAATGATTTAAGTGGTTATTGAACTCTCTAAAATGAATGGTTTAAAAAAAAATAGAATTCAAATTCTAAAACGAACAATTCTTTATTAGACTTTATTACATTATAGTTAAATTTCGGATTATTAGATATCCTTCTCTTTAAAACCAAATCAAATAATTTTTTCTTTCTTAGAAAATTACTACTATCTTGTTAAGGAAGAAATAGTTATTGTACCCAAAAAATAAAAAATTATTTATTCATAAAAGGAAAAATAATTATAATTTACTTATGCTTGTATGTTCCTTGTGAGTTACGGTGATTAACATTTTCAACTCTCCCACTAGTTGAAATCCAATAATGAAATTAATGATCTGGAAAATCCTATCCCAATAAATTAATGTCTAAAGTCAAGACAGACAAACACATCAGAAATAGAATATTGTAATTGGATGGCTTAATTTTGGGTTCACATGAGTCATAAGATTCCTCTTTATGGACCCTTAACAGAATGCCTCTTGCAAACTTGTCATGTTGTTGCAAGTAGCTATGGGACGAGGAAAATAGAGCTGTTATATTAATTATGTTGACACTATAATAATAATATAAAACAAGTAATATTAATTTAATTTTTCTCATGAATTATTATTTGTTGAGTGCTTGAGGCTAAATATTTTTAGAGAAACAGAACAAAAAAAAGTTGTTTCATTTTATGTGAATAATAAAATACTGTAACTTGTGTCAATAAAATAAAATAATTTCTTTTTGAGGTAAAATAAAATATTGTAACTTGCAGAACAGTATCTGCCATGATATATGAATATGAATCATCTTTATATATGTGCTTTGAGAGGGGATGCATTCACGCGGTTAATAATATCTATGATTGTTCAATTTTGATCAAACAATATAAATTTTATTGAATAAAATAGCAGTATTAAAATTTGAATTGTTTAATTTTTACTTTTTTATCATCAGTATCCGATTCATTAGACCGTTTAATTTGATATGTGGGTCAGTTTTAATATTAAATTGTTCGAGTCTTCTCATGATCTCAGTTACGGAAAATCAAATATAAATCTTCCCTATCAATTTCAGTGTTATTCACCACTAAATTAACTGACGATTAATTTGATTGATTTAACGATTTAATTTTGAATGGTAATAAAAAGCTGACAATTTGCAAATTGCATCCGTCTTGACTTTATTGCATCTAATCTATTTTCCAAAGATATATATAAACAACAAAACAGTCAATGGTGGAAAATAAAATTTAAAAATTAATAAATCATGTAAGCCGTCTAATTAAGTATTTAACTAAATGACATACAACTAATTAAAAGTTTCAACAAGAAATTGAAATACAGGGTGGTTCTTAGCAGCATCCACCTCCACAACTTTAATGATAACTAATAAAGAAAAATTACAAAACTATATATGCATGTGACATTTTTATTTTAATCATCCTATATGGGACCTCTATGTCATATTCAAATTTAAACTTTACACATAAATATTTATTACTAGCCTAAAAAAAATGTACTCTTCCCACTATAGTTTGCTTTGCTTTGCTGGCCCATGTGAACTGTTTGTTAACAAATATTGAATCTCTGATCGATCCCAGTTCATGACGGCTTCAATCAAATCTGTCCCACAACTCCAATGATCTACTTTAGTTGGCCCATGATTTTCAGAATGTATTGTGTCAGAAACCCAGATGAACATGAACATGAACATACATAATGATACTTTTTTTTATATAATGGGACCATATGATTTTTAAAAAATGAAGCAAAACAAAAATAAAATATATGAATTTTTATGGTGCAGGTTTTTGTGGTATATGCTTTTAATATATCATTATTTGCAATGACAAAGTTCAATAACATCTTGTAATCCCAAATGCACAAAATAATTTAATAAAAATTAAAAATAAAAAGAAAAAAAAAATTTATCTTCAAATTGAAAACATCTATAGATTCAGGTGCACCAGATGTAGGACCAATAGATTTAAAGAGAAAATTTCTTTCTAAATCTAGTTATCCTTAAAGCTGAAGTACTATACATCTGATGTATTGGATCGAGGTTTTGAAAATTTTCTATTACAATACAGTATTGTAATAAAACTGTAAGAATCGTTGGATTTAGAAAACAAAATATAATATAAATTTTGGTATCTAAATTCAACGGTTCTTACAGATCCACAATACTACACTCGATGATTCAAGACCTTTCCCATTCACATCCAATCAGAAACTTCCTTATCTTGTCTCATTCAACTGTGTCCATTGAAGAAAGTTTATTTGTTGTGACAACTTCATAACGGCTACTAACACCTCCTTCATCTTCTTCCATGCTATCTCCATCTTCATATTCATCCATGTTTTCATCCTCATCATCAACATCACCATCATCTTCATCTTCTTTTGCTTCATTAATATTATTCTTCTTCACCACATTAGCTTCTTCATCTTGAGTTGGAGGTCTCCATTGTTGTTCTGGTTGCACCATTAATGGCTCCATCATCTCACTTGATTTTATACTATGAAACGAATTAGAACCAAAAGGGTTCTGTAATTTGTTCTTTTCTTTGTAAAGAGCTTCAAGTTCATCAAAATAAGGACATGTCTTACTATCATCACGCCTTTGTTTGTTACTTTCCTTCATCTTCTTGTAGTACTTGTTGATATTCTCCCATTTCTCTTTGCACCTTTTTGCATTCCTATTGTAACCAAGTCTCTTCATTCCAGCTGATATATCTTCCCACAATGGTGCTTTTGGTCCATTTTCTTGATATTTTGGTTCAAGACTTGTTCTTATCCTTATAAGTGCATGAACTTCACTTTTTGGCCACCTTGATGGAGAAGCAACACCACAATCACTTTTGTGACCATTATTCATATTCTTAATTTCAACAATGTTGTTGTTTGGTATCACTAGTTGTTGTGTTTGCACTTGTGATACCGGAACCGGAGACATCTCTGGCACTATTGGTGGTGGTGGTGGCGGTGATGGTGATGGTTGTGGTGGTGGTTGTCCAGATAATTTTTGGAGAAAGGCAATAACGGCGGCATTTTTTTGAGCTGCTGATGATCTTTCTTGGACAAGAAGTTCGTGTTCTTTATTGATTCGATTTATTTCTTGAATTCTCAAAGCGTCTTGTTGAGCCATGTGTTCTTTTTCGCGTTTGTCTATGGCTTCTAGAAACTTCTTTTGCATTTCATCTTGTTTTGCCAACACTTGTCTTGTCAATCTCCTGAAATAGTCCTTCCATTTTCTTTTCTTCCGGTACTTCTCTTCCAAGTCTTCATCTGAAGCCGTGGAAGACGAAGTCGAGGTGGTTGTGTTTGAGAATAGGTTGTTCATATTTGGCAAAGGATATGGAACATTGTTGTTGTTGTTAGGGTTGGTTGCGGCATTGGTTGACGATGGTGAAGGAAAAATGAGTGCAGTAGGGTTCATGGATGGAATAGTAGTATTGGTTACATGTGATATTGGATTTATGGTTTCATTAGGCTTTGTTGTTGGTAATGAGGGTGTGTGATTATTTGGTTGTAGTTTTGGAGAGTAAGAAGAGAGTGTGAATTGTTTTTCAAGTGCTTGTAATTGATCAAAAAATCTATAAGTTTTTCCTTCTGATTTTCCACTTCTACCTTCTTTGGTTCTTTTGTGATATTTGTATACATTCTCAAATTTTTCTTTGCATTTCTTTGAGCTTCGGTGATAACCAAGTTCACCTAGTTTTCTACATGTATATATAGAAGATGGATCAAGGAAGAGTCATAATATATTTAATGATGATGATTGAATTTTGTAATCATTTATATGGTCATTGAAAATGGAAATAAAACGGTTGAAGAAAAAAACCTCACGTACAAAAAAAGTAAAATTTGTGATGAAGAAAAATACAAATTAAGGACTTAGTAATACAGTACTAAATAATTAAAGACACGTGAAGCTAACTAGCTAGGTAGTTCATACCTAAAAGAGTGAACAATACATAAGACACATAAAGTACTAATAATTAGATTGAAGGATGATTAATATGAAACAAAGAAAATTGAAGAAGAATATGAACTCAACATTAAATTATGGAGAAACAAATTAGTAATAATTTAGTTGAGGATCAACATATGCAACTAGCAAGATTATATTAGAAGAATTTTACTTAGATGATTCTAATAAAAAGGATTATATATCTTATGACTCAAATTCTAAGATGACATGAATTATTGTCTCATATACTTGAGAATAAGATATGGTAGTAAAGCTAGCACCCCCATCCTTTTCAACCAAAAAAAAAAAAATGATTCCAATCCAAAAGCTTTCTTTGACAAATTCCACTAATAGAAAATGGATTTCAAAAACTTATTGGTTAATTTTTAGATTGAAAATGAATTCATATATAATACAATAGATCTTCTTCTTCTTCTTCTTCATGCATGATATGTTGAAGAAGTGAAAAAATCTTCAAAGAGAAAGATAAAGAAGAAAACAAAAAGAGAAGACAAAGTTGTATACTATACCTTGAAACTTCTTCCCATAGGGGACCCTTAAGACTTGAATCACGAAAAATACCATCCATATCCGATCTTATCTTCAAGAGTGCCAATGTTTCTTGGCGGGGCCACCTATTTCCTCCACCACCATTCATATTCATCTTATCATCTTCCTCAATAATCTCTCTTTCTTTCTCTTCATCATGACCACCGTTGGCGCCGTTTTGCGCCACCATCGGCGTAACAATATTCTCTCCGGTTGAAGTATCCATCACTATTGTTGCATAACCTTGATAGAGAAGAGAAGAAGAAAAAAAAAAGAAAGAATAAAAAGATGAGAAAATAAACAAGAGGAATAGTATAGTTATAGTATAGTATAATCTCAATCTCAAAGGGTTTTTATTATGCGCATTGAGATGCTTTCATGAGGGTGAATATATTTCTTTATTTTTAGGTGGGATCTGTCAATTTCATTATTCACATCTAATTAATTCATTAGCTAGCTATACAAATAATTAATAAGTAAGCCAGGTAATTAACTTTTTTGCTTTCTGTATTTGTATGTGTGTGTCTGTAATTATTATTGTTGTTATTATTTTAAGCTTTATGATTAGGGGTATGGAATCTTTTTATTTTATTTTTTTATTTTATTGTTGTTGGGTTGAAAAAAAGAAAGACAAGGTTGAGTAGCTTTGGGTTGTATTATGTGTGCCATACGTAAGTGCTGGAAAAGTAGTGTAAAAGAAAATTATACTAATTATTATTTCATTAACATGTATGTATACAAATGTGCCATTGAAAAAAAAATGTATACTATAAATATTTTGTTTTCGAATTCAATTATGAGAATACAGCAGTGTTAAAAATTTTAAAAAGTTGTTATCCAATTTAATTTAATTCGTTTTCGGAGTTTAATCTTGAGCACAGAAAATATTTAATTTATGCAAAAATGAAAATTATAATAAGACAATGGAAGTTCACAAAATGGCAGTTCGATAATAAAAATTTGACTTTAAAATCCAACATTATTAATAAAATGATTGAGCTCAAATTAACATGGAATCATTTTTTGTGAGAGATTAGTTTTTAGAGTCGAAGATATTTAGTTAACACAAAATATGATTGAGTTCAAATTTTGATATGCTCGTAAGATTGTCATTCATTAGTGTCCACGTTATTGATAATAATTCAATTTAAAAAAATTAAAAAGAAAATAATGATAGTGAAATATATTAATTTGAAAAGATTATAAAATTAATATTATTTTTTATTTACTTGTATATATCTAGACTATATGGTATGTATATTTTTCTAAGAATTTAACAGATGTATAGTGGGAACAGCCTGCAGATAGCGACGATGGAGATAATAGGTTGGCCCATTTGTAGGTCACCTTTGCTTATTGGGGGCTTTTGGATTTCAGTGGCAAAAACGGATTTTAAAATTACTGAATTACCCTTGAGATGGATGCCATTGACCTTTTGTTAATCATGGAACTCTAAAAATCCCAAGATTTCTTTTACAGCTGCATAATGAGTTTAGCATTCATGGGCAGCTTTCAATAATTCTTCTTGTACTTATCATTAGGTGCTTTATCCCCATATTCCCAATAATGTGTATGATTGTTGGACTTATATTTAATTTTTTTATATAATTATGTATTTATAACTAGATTAAAAAACAATTGATCTATTTTAACCTAAAGTTTTGAATTTTTTTTTAACATGGCAAATCATATAAATATATAATAAAATAGTAACAAAATACAAACGGAGCAAATATAGAAAGGGAGGGTACAAAAAGTATTGAAAATTTCAAACAAAAGATGTCAAGAGTACAAAAAGCTCTCATATAAGAAGTTCCTAAAGTTTTGAAATTTAAAACTCTTACCTAGATTATGTAGCCCTTAAACTGGTATTATCAACTATCATTGTTACGAGGAAGGTGGGGAAATTGTCTGATACTTTTTTCTGGACCGATCCTGGTTGGGAGGGCCTCATTTATGTGCGAGATTTGGGTGCCTATTTTACTTGGCGGCAAACAAGTCGAGTACGGTTGCTCTGAAATGTTATCTTCTAGGTGGGTGTGGCGAAGGCAGTTGTGGGTGTGGGAGGAGGAGATGTTGGGATAGTGTCAAGCTTTACTCCTTAATATTTATGTATAGGTTGCGTCTTTAGATTTATCGCAGTGGCAGCTGACCCTGATATTGAAATCCAAAAGCCTGTTACGAATATCATAGTTGGTGGTCAAGTCATTTACTCTTTTTTGGAATCGACCAGTAATTGTTATTTTTAATGTTGTTTCTTTTGTTCTAATTATCTTATAAATTGTCGTAGTTCCTCTCAGTACACCTTATGATGAGATGACTATTCGTTTTCATTATATATATATATATTCCATTTTGACTCGTTATAGAAAATCACATATCATTGTTGAATTCAAATTTAAGACCTTATGTTAAGTTGAAATAGGTTCAAATTATGATCATTGTCTAAATCGACAATCAGATAATTGTTACTATGTAAAAAAAAATCACAATACATTAACTTCTTTCACTCTCACCCCAATACTTCAATACAATCACACTCTCAACAAAGCAAATATTTAAACTAAGTCAGATATTAGTTTAAAGTGTTATTGACAGGTGCATCTAAAAACAAAGAACATAGGTCCAACATATAGTCTTGGTCTCCCCCTTGCTTCAGCATACTAAGCAATGCGAGATTTCTCCAATAGCTAATTTTTAACCTCCTTTTTTTTATTTAAGAGACTGAACAATCAACCCCATACAATTTCCACCTTGATTGTAAGAGTTTTGTCTTCCTCTTCCGTTATTTATAACGACAATCATACTCCGCCATAAACAGCTTATAAAAAAAACTATGTCATAAACACTTTACTTGGATCTAAAAACCATCCAAAAATTATGGTACAACTCCTGTGTTAGCTTTAGGAAGCTCTTCAATCACCGAAACATCTCATCACACACCTTCTATCAATATTTACCAATGTCTGTGTATTGTTCTGAATATACTATCAATAACTTATCATTTTGCATGGTATCGGAAATACCATGATACAACTTTATCTTCTAGATAAGATTTTCATCATCTTCTAAAATAAGGGAGACATTGTTATCACTAGGCTCAAAGTATTTTTCAGATACTACTTCACCTAGACAATTTCGCTATACATGCCAAGACTTTCCACACTTCAAGCATGCCTAAACTTTCACAATACCACTCCTTCTTCAACATCTTCAAAATATCACTTAATTTTTTGATGTAGAAGATCAGATAATGATGCAACCACAGAACATACTAAGAATTGTGATATTTCATCAAATAGAAGCTCTTGATATCACATTTGTACATCCAACAACTAGAAAATCATAACAATGTCATGGTCTAATACAAGTTGAATAATTTTAATGCAATAATGAATTATTTAAGTGGTAAATGACTTAAATGTCTTAAATAGATAGTAAGTGAATATTTATGAAAAAATTCCTGTCAATTGTACCAAATAAGTTTTTTTTTTTAAAAGTTGTTCCAAATCAATGTTAAACGTGATAAAAATTGTATAATTATACCAAAATTTATAGTTTTTTTTGCATACACGAAAAAGTAAATTATAATTAAGCAATCATGAAGCTACGTGGGTGGGATGTAAATACCGACCGTAGTTTGTGAAAGTTAGTTAAGAAAACTATTTTTAGTCTATTTAGTTGTTAACAACGACTTAATTATTATTTTTTTATGCAAGAAATGAATTAATGATAAAAAATGTTAAAATTATACCAATAATTATACAAAAAATAAATTCTTATTAAGCAATCATGAAGCCACGTGGGTGGGATGTAAACACCGACCGTAGTGTGAGAAAGTTAGTTAAGAAAAATATTTTAAGTCTATTTTGTTGTTAACAACGACTTAATTATGTTTTTTATACTAAGAAATGAATTGTTGATTTATTGGAGATCATAGATGTAGGTCATTTTATTATGGCAAACACCATTTATGAATGGAAGTAACTGGTGACAAATTCAGTTAGCTTTCAACCTAACATAATAAATAGAATGATTTTTTTGATATCTTCTTTTATAACTAGTATATTTTAACTCCACGTTACACTAATTATTTAAACTCTTTTCGGGGACCATTCCCATCGATGTGCATATATAATGGCGATCTAAATCACTACTTATTATATATTGAGTTAATTGAGGAATTTTTCAACTTAAAAAATGTGTATATAAATATTTTGATAAGTATATTATGAGTTTTAAAATTTTCTCAGTGGTGTATTATTCTGTCATCCTAAATTATTTTCATAAAATAAATAAATCGAGTCATTTCTTTTCTTCTCTGTAGATATATATTTAAAGAAGTCTGTTATTTTAATATGCTTTTGGCCGATAAAATTTTGACATCATATCAAATACAGGAGAAGGAGACCATGCACACAAAGTGGGAAAAAAAAAATATTTTTTATAAAATAAAAATAGTATCTAAACTATATATTTGTTCGATGATGTGTATTTCAAAATTGTCTATATAAAGCATTTCCCATAATTAAATTGTTTAAAAAGATGCATGGAAAAGAGACGATAAATTAAGTGGGCTTTTTTTGGATCTAAGAGGTCCATTAGTTCATAATGACCCCACAACGTGCTTCAACGTGATGGGTTTTATGAGCCAATACAAATTTATCTGGCTTTTACTAAAAAAGAAAATTGTCTGGCTATGAAAATTTAGAATATTGAACCAAAATTAGTAAAGACTTTGGAAGATTAAGGTAAAGAATAATTATTGAATTCGTTCGACCACAGATGAATTGACTGACGAATAAATAAAGAATAAAATATTAAAAGCAAAAAATAATTTGGTTCAACTACGGTTCAACAATTCAAATCTCAAATTAAGTAGGGTCTTAATTCAAAAACTAAATGGAAAATATTGTCACCCACAATTTTCTTTAAAAGAAAATTAAAATTCATCTCTAAATAATTTTTTTTTCTTCGAATAAGGTCTTGAAATCCTACTTAAAACTAAATAGTACATTTTTGCTGAGTGGATTACAAATTACTTCGTGATAAAGAAAAATTTACATATTATGCGTTTGAGTTCTTTGAACCGAAAGAAATTATAGGTTATTTCGAAATTCAGAATTGTCTGTAATTCAACTGGTAGACAATGTCAAAAGCTACTTATACTGGTGGATGAAATCAACCAACACTACCTTCGTTTCAAATTACCATATATGGTGGTCAAATTTGTTTACCTGATTAGGCATCGAGTAACTGTTATTTTTGTTGTCTTGCATTTTGTTGCTTTTGTAAACTATCATAGTCTGTTGTAACGCACCTTATGCTGCAAAACTAGTTGTTTGGTTAATATATATATCATTTTTGCATGTTAAAAAAATAAATTTAATGAGATTAATCATTTGCTCTTCTCTAATTTTTTTTTTTTTTTTTGAACAATCCAAAATGAAATATATATATATATATATATATATATATATATATATATATAAAAGAAAAGAGGTAGACCCTTCAGCACAAGGCGTGCAAAAAAAAGGCCTACAAAAGGATCCGTGCAAAGTTACATAACAAATACGATTAGTCGATACCCGGACAAAGAAAAGGGTTCGACCACCAAGCATGAAAATTCGCAACCAAAGTAACATCTGTCGTCCGTATCCACCGGTAGGAAAAGATTTTAACTTTGTCCAGATGCTGATGTAAATTATTTGCCGAATTCCGGAAGACACGAAGATTTCGCTCGTTCCACACGACCAAACACAAGCCAACCAAACAAGTTGCAGGAAGGACCGTCGGGCGCGAAGGCCACCCGCTGAATATGTAAACTGAACGAAGTGCTCTGGGAGACTGTGGGCATCCACTGCCGAGAAACCAATCCAAGACCGAACTAGCGCCCAAAGAGGGCCAAAAGTGCTGCAAGAGATGAATATGTGATGTGCTGTCTCAATGCCTCCACAGCCCGTCGCACACAACTGGAGATCTAGGGAAATGATGCCTCTGGTAACCAGATTAGCCTTCGTCGGCAACCGATCCCGCAAGAGACGCCACGCAAATATAGACACCTTCAGGGGGACCTGACGGTGCCATAAGAGATCTTCAGCTGCCCCTAAAGTAACCGCCTCCTGTGAAGTCAAAATCTGATACGCATCTCGAACGGAGTAACCTAAGACGGGGTCCAGTCTCCACCTCCATCGATCTGGGGAGCCAACCTGCAAAGTCACTGGAAGAAGTAAAATCTGACACTCCCTCAGCATGTCCTCCTCCCACGCCCACAACTGTCTCCTCCACGCCCATGCCTCTCCTCCAGCATCCACCCTAATTTTATATTTCTTTCATTTACACCAACCATGAATCAATAAAAATGACATGATCATGAATAAAGTCAAAGAACCACACATTTAAGCTAAGTTTGATGAAAGTTAAAAAAAAATAATAATAAATAAATAAATTATGATAATCATGAATTAAATCTTAATTGTACATAAATAATATTTTGGAGAAATATAAATAATTGAAGAAAATAAAATCTCCAAATGCATTTGTCCAAAAAAAAGTCTCTAGATACATGCAACCAACAAAACGATTTCATTTAGTCAATAAAATAGATTAGATGCATTAAATTTTTAATGAATTTAAAAAATAGTTTTTCTCTTATATTTAAAACCGGAGGTAGTATAATTTAAGGATCTCTTAAAAAAAGTGGGTGTAAAAAATAGAATAATGAACACCTATGTTATGTAGTTCCACTTTTATTGGTTTTTATTCGTTTTATGCAGAAACTTGATTTTTATATTATATTTGTCATTCAAAACAAATAAAAAAATAATGAACATATATATTTTTCATGCACAATGAAATTGTGCTCCTTCTATAAAAAAAAAAGTTACAAATAGTTCATCAATTCATGTAAAATATCGATTATTCAGTTATTGGTAAAACAAATTTGTACTAAAAGCTACAGTTTATCAAAGGATAATATTGGTTACGTTTGTTTGAGATTTTTAAAAAAAAATAGATTTTATAGTGTTATATAATTTGATGTAAAATAATTTTACAATGTTTTTTTATAAAAGCTTCAAATGCAAATTTGATTTGAATTATTATTTTTAAAATGTTATTTCACGTATTTCATTTTTATCATTTTATTGAAACTATTTTTGGATATTAAAATTTCAAAAATCACTTAATTTTGAAATTATTTCAAATAAATTTTCATAAAAATCATTTTTAAAATACAATATTTTGACTATGTTTTGATCTTCAATAATATAATATATATTTATGTTATATGATGTCGAAATTAGTGTTTTAATTTTAAAAAAATTTATAATATTTAAAAAAACAATTTTACAAAATTTATTTTTAAAAATACAAAGAAAAAATTTATTTTTTTAAACTGAAAACAAAAAGACCCATAAACTCCCTTTTATATATAATCGGTAAAAATAATTCCTTTCGTTTACGTGTATATGTCTCTTTTGTGCTGTAAAAATTGACATTCCTCATGCACTTCTTTTTCCCTCCTAATTATTTCATCGCTCTTGTTTTCTATTGTACAAAGCATAATTGTTATCAAATATACATATCGTGCTTTTAGAATGTGCATGCATATGCAAAGAGAAAGTTAAGAACATTAATTGATGGCAAGGAATCTGCTAAAGTTTTGTGGACAACCAAAATCAGAAATTTCTTAATTAAAAAAAAATATTCTTTTTTTCTTAATTAAAATTAACGGTTTGCGATTTTTCTTTAATTGTCATTTGACGAAGTGTCAAAGTAAGTATTAAAGTTTGTCATTCCACAGAGATTGTAGTGGATCAATCACGGTAATCGATATCATATGAGAGTAAAAATTACAATTAAATAAAAGGGGGGGGGGGGGGGGGGGGGGGGGGGGGGGAGGAGTTTGTTTAAAATCAAGGTTTCTTTGAAAATAACAGCAAATAATTACGGTTCTTAAGTTATGAGAGAAAGCGATTGAATTTTTTCGTTTCACCCAACTACTATTGTCTTGGTATTCCATGCATGCTAACAAATTGCGAACTTAGTTTCACGATTCGATTAAATTAAATAACTATGTCCAATGTCTTGGTACATAATCATCTCAATTGATTATCAATCCCTAATGTCTTAGGATGACCTATGATCAATTGAGGTTTTTGCCCTTTAATCTTTGAATTCTCAATTAACAAACCAATATGTCTCAAGTGAAAGTTAATTGAACAATTATCCCTAGATCAATTGATTCACTTCTAATGTCTTAGTAAACAAACAATTATAATCATCATACAATTCGCGACGTTGTATAAAGCATTAAGAATAAGACATAATTGACTGAAACTAACTTCGTAAATTGATTAGCACATCATATGAAATACATAGTTCAAGAATTCATTACAAAATAAGGAACCCATGGTTGTGGACTTGCTCTCAAAAGTTGCATTTTTCTTGCCGTCACGAACTCCCCAAGAATGAGGAGAAAATCTAAATTTATAGAATTAGGGTACGCAGTGGCGCCGCGCGCCAGATGGGCCGCGCCGCGTGCCACTGGCAGAAAGCCCAGCCAATTCTAGTTGCTTCTGGGCGCCGCGCGCCGCTTCGGATTTTTTTTTTTCTCTTTTTTCTTCTGTTTCTTGTACTCCAATCAGTTTTGTAATGATTCTTTTTCTCTTTATTTCTTGCATAATTTCATAATAAAAATATATTATTTTACCTTGGATTTATTGTAAAAATCATAGGAATGACGTGAAGTCATCACCGTTAAACTTTATATGTCTCAATAACATATAAAGTGATTTTGGATATGTCTAAAAGTTTACACAAATGATTTATAAAATTTCAATCCAACGGTGGATTTTATAAAATTTATATCGATAAAAATGTTATTTAAAGATATAACATTTAATGTTAAACTAGTTGATATCAACGGATGCCGACTCTTATAAGAATGTGATTAATTGAGTCAAATAAAAGAAAAAACTACCTTGGGCACCAAAAAAATCCCATATTTTTTTAGAACCATTGATTTTTCTATATATAAGCAAATATTACTAGTATTTTAATTATTCTGTTAGGTAGGGGTAAACAATCGTCATTTTGATTTTGTGGAAGCGTACTCATGATTGTCGAATTGAGATCTAAGTGTATTAAAATTATAAACACATTAACAATTTAAATATCTCTTTTATGAGTATTTTGATCTTCGAATATATTTTTAAATTTTGAATAATTAATTTAGTTATCAAATGTATTTTTTATTGATCAATTTAATCTATAAAATTATTAACACAAGATGCACTAATAATGTGTTTGCAATTTCAATATATTTAGTGACGACTAAAGTGTCGGTGTCTCACATTTCGGAAACTAAAATGCTTGTTAATTTTCCCATTTTTTATTGGTATAGTTTTGTTCTCTTAATTAATTTTTTGGTTTTGTTTTGGTCCTTTGATCTCCTAACTAATAAATGTTCCGTTTGAGAGTTCCTTAGCTAAATTTTTGCTCCCCTAAATATATCTTTGTTACCCAAAGTGATCATTTTCGTCAGTTTTATTCAAAAAATGTTAGTTCCTACACGGTGGCAATATCTATCTTCTTTCTTACATTTTGTATCTTCATCAACGTCTTTGACACAAATGCATAATATATTTCTTTTAAATAAATTAAAACTCATTTCCATTTTTCCTCATCTTCCACATATGATTGTCTTGGATTTGGATCTCTAAATTTTTTTATTGTGCCAGCCATGTTGTAGTAATCATAATCATTCATTTATTTTTCTTCTTTCACTTCTTAATTGTTTTTTTGTTCTTTATGATTTATCAGTCATTGGATCAAAAAATAAAAAATGACAGGATTTTTTTTAAGAAAATCCAAATTTATCGCTAGGATTCTGTTTTATTTCCTTTTTAATTAACTGCACCTTTGATCATGGATACATACCCTTTTTTTTACACAAGAGTACATACCGTTAAAAAACATATCATTAATCAAAAACAAATAAATACAGTAATGTTTTATAAAAAATGCTAACTTGTGCTTTGAGAGATTAAGGATAACAAATATTGAAAAGTTATATTATAATTCGTGTGGTAAATATTTTTAAAATATAAAAAGGTTTTTTTAATCTACCTCGTTATAATTTAGGGGTATTTATTCATCAATCAATGAGAACAAGCCACATAAGTAGATTTGCATGTAATACTCATAATTAACTTGTAACCAATTTTTATTTCACATGAAAATTTAATTACATGGTTTGTTCTTATTGATTGACGGTTAAATACTCCCAAATTATGAAATGGTGAAATAGGTCTCACCAATATAAAAATATTTAGAATCATTTTGTTGATCGTCCCCTTGAGTTTACTTCAGTTAACAAGTACATCTCACATTATATATGTAAATATCGATCGGAATTCTAATCTCGAACATTTTATTTATTCATCTTAAAGACACAAAAAAAAAAAATCATTTATTGATTTAATCTCATTATGCAAGTGCATATAAATCATCAATTAATATAGTGCTAATGGTCAGTGTTTGTTGTTATCTTTCTGTGAAGAAAATTATTTGATTGTGACGCGATAATAAACTAATCCAAAAAAAAATTCTACTCCTTGGAAAAGATTTTCAACATATACCTATATATATATTGCTTAACAATGCAAAATTTCCTAAAAAAACACTGCAAACTTATCAACAATGTATAATACGTTAATTAATTATTTTAATATACTTGTCAATAACAACATTTCAAATCATTTTAAATTTTATATAAACTTTCAATATAAAATGATATATATGATATACACTTTCAATTTAAATTGTGAAATTTAAGAAATTTTTATTTGTTAAAATATTATTGAGTGATATGACATCATCCAAGTGTACTTGGATCACTCCCATATGTAGAAAATTTTAATTTAATATTTCCACTTCAAAAAATTTCTTATACTAATTCTTTTGTATATTAAAAATCGAAAATATTTTTCTTATACTAATTTTTCATATATAAACAAATAACAAACTGCAAAGTATGAGACATTTGGCCATGTACGATCTAATTTTAAGATATTCAAAATTTGACTTAATAGTTTAGCTTAAAATCCTCTAAGAAGAGATAACTACAACCCTCTTAACTGTTAATATTCCTCACAACTTTGCATTGTGACTCCCAATATATTTAGAGAAGCGTCCCTTTTATTAGAGTGCCAAAAAATTTGGTAAACAAAAACACAATTTTCGTTTTTTAGTGATGGAGAGAATTATTGAAAAATAAAAGGAGGGAACAAAACTAAAATTATTAAAAACCTAAATATAGTGACCGAAAATGTAGTAGCCGACTTTTGTGAAATTTAGGTAAACACTTCTATCGTCAAAAAATTTCAAAATTTAATTAGAAACCGATTTCTAAACCCAAAAATGTCCAGTTTGAATGTTTTTATTTTTTTAAAATTCGGTCTCTAACTCAGCATAATATGGAATACTTTCAATAGCATGCTTATGTAGATGAAATTAATTTCAGTAGGCACGATATGACATTTGATTATGCTACACTTGAGATATATAGCATTACTTTTCTACCTAGTGTTTACATAATTTAAGGACCCCTAATGAATTAATGTTGCTATATATTTTCTTCCATCCACATAAATTGTGTATATATATGAAGTCACATTCTATCATCTAATAAAATTGGATGTTTGTGTGTGGTATAGATAAATTGATCAAAGGCAATGTCATAGTACAAATTGAAAGCTTGAAGGGACCATGTAACTACTGTTTGGTTACTATTTGAAGGCAAACCAAGGGTAGGTCATATGGTAACTAGGACCCACCCCACATGATGAAAATTATGGTAGATAATTTTGGTGATGATGTGTCTCTTGAACAGTCACTTATATATGTAGTGGAATTTCATGCCAACTTGAACAAGTTGTATTAATTCAACGACCTTGGTTAATTAGTAGGGGCAGTGTACTTAAAACATATCTCACTCATGCATTCCCTCTCATAGATATTGTATTTAATGTTTCAATTTACGTGTAGATTGATAATATTGAAGAGAAAAAGACACTTTCTATTTTTTAACCCACATAAATGCATGTACCATATGCACCTTTTATGATGTTTGTAAACTTTGAATTAGTGATTTATTATTTAACCGACAAATTATCATTTTGTCCTATAAAAATTAACTCATTTTCATACTTAGGGTTGACCCGAAAAATTTAAAGTTTTTGTTTTAATATTAAAAATTGGGCACTCGATCAATAAAAATTACATAAAAAATTCTAAAAGAGTTGCTCTTTATAAATAAAACATTAATGTTAGTTGATAGAAAAGAATAACTATGATTTAGTAATTAAATAACGAAATATTTAGATTTGGATCCTCTCATACTTCTACTCAGCATTAATCTCAATTATTCATTCATTTTTATCACGGCATCACTCTTAAATGAGGAAAAAAAGAGAGGACAGTACCAGAAGAGCATGAGATTCAAATCCAAAATCTTTTGATGGCATCAAAAGTAATTTTAGTATTTCTTATCATGTCTCCTGTATTTATTTATTTTTTGTTAATAGAAAGGTTAAATGGGCTTGTATAATTTGGCCCGATTAGCCATTAATCAACCTGATCCTGTTTGGTTAGGAATCTTTCTAGTTGCACCTCCCTGGTGGACTGGGGTTACTTCTAAATCAAAATTTGACTTCCAAATGAATTAATCCATAATTGTACTTTACCTCCACGACTTCTGTAAAATTCAAATTTTCTCCCAACATTTTTAAAAATTAATACTCTTTCACCACCCACACCGTACTGTCTGTGTTTCGGCAAAATGAAAATTTAATCTATCGGAGCAAAAATGTGTACATTGCAAATTTCAAAATACGAAGAAAAAAAAAAGATTTTTTATTTATTTTGTGCATATCAACAAAGTCAAAATTTGAAATTATCCATATAGTGCAATTTTATTTTATTGACAAAATCCATATAGTACAAATGTTTACTAGAAAAATAGAATTTGACAATTGAAAATTGCGATACATTTTAATTGCCAAGTTTTAGTTTCCTTTTGAATCTGACCGTGAAATTTGAATTTGTGGGTACATTAGTAAACTTGAAATTCATTTTGTGGGAACACAACTTTCTTTTATTAAAATGAATGGTGATTTAGAAACACTTCAAATAAATAATGAGGGTAGAGGTATAATTTGAGTGTATCAAGTAAAAGTTTCCAAATGGGGGACAACCAAAAACGAAGATTATATCACAAAACTTGAATATGAAGCATTTTAGATTGTCACTGTGAGTTATGGGCTTGAATTGAAAATGTTGGGCCCATAAGCTGTGATTAGACTTCGGTTATATCCAGGGAAAATGTTGGGTTATTTCTTTTTCCACCTCAATAAAACTTGCCCACCCCCAAATTCTTGTTTTCCCCACAAATTTACCTTGTTTTAGATTTTAAAATTCGGATGATTTTTTTTTTACTCAAATTAGTTATCCTCTACATGCAGTTGTAAAGACTAGTTTCTCATGTTTTGGAAAACTCAAATAGGTGACAATTTCTTTATAAGAGTTTGAATGTTGCTGCATGCCCAAACTAATAATTAAACTCAGGACCTTGTTTAAGTTCTCCATTTAAGAAGAGAGAAGAAAAATAGTCGTGGCTAAATATATTTTCAATATTTTTAGGAGAGGAACAAAAAAGAATTTGCATGATTGGTTGAAGGTACAACAGCAGAAAAGTACAAGCTACAAAAACATTATAGCATCGGAGGATTATAAGTGGACCAATTGTAACATCGAGGCATGCTTAAGTCAAGTGTAACATCGACTCTGCGTGCTATATATATGGAGCAAATTGTAAGAATAATTTAATTATTGTAATTAATTTATGGTGACTCATGTGGAATGATGCAATTATTAACGTGAACTGGTGCAAGTATTTATGAAAGGATGTGAATATTCATGTGAAATGGTCTGAATATTCATCTGAAAGATGTAAGAATTCATTAAGAGATGAAAATGAATTTCTATAAATATATGTAACTTGGTGGAAGTTACTAACTAACTAATGGAAAATGGTTCTGTTTCTTCCATAAAAGTTTTTCTACCATATTACCATCAAGAACGTGTATGAGAAAGAACGAACGGGAAAGAGATAGATTGGGAATCGGATGATTATTGATATTACTCTACTTTCTACTTTCTATCATGATGGAAAGGTATGTCCTTTAAAGTTTTTAATATGTGAGAATCATATATTTTCAAGATCCTTTAAGAATAGATAGTTTTCTAGTAAGTAACCATAAATGTGAAAACTATAACTTACACAAATATGTACTCGAGATGAACAAGGGCGGGAAGCATTACGCTGGCTGAAGAATACAAATACACCAATTGTCATTGAGACAGATTGCATGCAACTAGTAAATAGAACTGAATAATTCAGTTCGGTTAGTCTAGTGGTGTTGGCTTGAGTCATTAGAGTTTGCTTCTCTCAATGTTTCATGTTTGATTTTCTCTGATGTCAATTTCGATGGGTCTGTCTAAATAGAGAAAAAAAAAACTCTGGCTTTAAACGGGATGCCCGCAAGTGGACGGTGGGATTGGTCCCCTCGGATTAGTCGGTCCGTAGACCGGATACCGAGTTTCCAAAAAAAAAGTAAATAGGACCGAATTTGGTATGCGTCAGTTTTGTTATGCGATAAGCCATTGTGTAGCTCATGAATTAACTCTGATGTTTAGTTAGTCATCAAGTTTAAAATTTCTATCCACTTTATATATTGAACCTATTATTATGAATGGAATGTAGTAAATTATTTTGCGTCAAAAAGTATATTATTCGATCCCATCGGAAATTAAACTCGAGATGTTCTGAAAAATTAATTTTCAAAGAGCTCTTTAATTAGTTGTATTTAATGTCTTAGTTTTAACTATTGTATTTATGCATATAGTTAAAAAGGAAATTGTCAATATTTAAATAATAATTCGAAAAATATTGTGCCGGTGAAATACGACATGCACACGCAGAAAGTGATCTCAAGATGAATGAAACATGCCACTTTGTGCATAACACAACACCCTTGTTGGTAAGTTCAAAATAGAAAAGAAACCAAGTTTGATACGTTCTTCTCAATGGAAAAATTTATGTATATATCATAAGAGAGTGACACACTTTATGCCTTCAACACAATTTAATGGTATGATTTTATCCATAGATTTTAAATATAATATTATCAAAATAAAATAATGTTTAAATGAAGACTGCATATATAAATAAATATCTTGTTATATATTAAAAACAAATATATTTATAAAGTCAAGGTTGCATTGCTTAATATTTTCCTCTTTTCGTTTGAATCACGACAACGTTGTCTTATTTCATTCCGTTAATTAGTCCCCTTTCAATGTTTTGTAATTTCCAATTATGCAACATGCATTATGAAATGAAAGGATCACTTTCATGTACAATATTTAAACGATTAATATGCATTTTAAATTGTAGCAATTTGACCAATATACCTTTGACTTTCATCTGCAAAATAGATTTAATCGATTAACGGGTATGTGATCTCATTAGATGTGTTTTCTTGTTCTTTTTTCCAGCTTCTTCTTACTAGAACTATTCACAAACTCTTTTTTTTTTTTCTCAAAATTTTGTCTCTCTTCTAACTCGGATATGGATTGAGTGCATTCATTTTGATTATACAATCATGCAGTCACCTAATCTAATGGTCAAGATTTAAAGTTCACAAAATAAATAAAAAACACAAATTTAATGGATGGTTGAGATTCACCTACAGTCACTATTTGACCGTAAGGAATCCAGGTCCCTTCTAACTCACATATTTGACATTGTAGATGCTATATATAGAGAGCCTATTTGGAACAAAACTAAATTGAATTTTAAACTAGTCAGTTTTATATATGAAATTAATTATTTTCAAATATATTCTATTCAATTAAATATAGGCTAAATAGCATGCACACAAAAAAAATATAGACTAAATACCAACAATAAGTCAATAAGTTGAAGTGATAAATCTGTCAACAAAAATTATGTACAAAAAAGAAAAGAAAAAAATCTGTCAACAAAAAAAGTTGAAGTGATAAAAAATTATAACCGCTTAATTAAGTTGTTAGAAGTTTGATTTATGAATCTTGCATGCGAAAAAATTGATTGGAGGAAGATGAAAATTCACCATATGTACTTTTTTTCATAGCAATTCACCATATGTACTTAACAAAATTAAATGATTTAATCTATTAAACTGATTTTGTTATTTAGTCAGATTAACACGATTAAATTATAATCTAAAGGTTAATTTGGTTGATTCAACGTCATATTGATTATACAAAAAACACATTAGAATTAGAAATTGATAAAATGAATATGATGCTCTCTCTATCTCATATTTAGTCAATTCAATTGACTTGTTAAAAGAAAGAAAAAAGCATATAAAAAATAACTTAAAATCACCCACCCCACTTTTAATCAACAATTGCTTAATAGAATGAGTATAGTATTCTCTCTCTCTCTCTCTCTCTCTCTCTCTCTCTCTCTCTCTCTCTCTCTCTCTCTCTCTCTCTCTCTCTCTCTCTCTCTCTCTCTCTCTCTCTCTCTCTCTCTCTCTCTCTCTCTCTCTCTCTCTCTCTCTCTCTCTCTCTCTCTCTCTCTCTCTCTCTCTCTCTCTCTCTCTCTCCTCAAAAACATTTTAATAAGAATAGTATATTTTTTATAATTAAAAGATTGACTTTCACTTTTAATTAATAATTGAAACATAGTTTTACAAATAGAATATAGTTTAAATGTACAACATATTGCTTACAAATTTAATAATGTAAAAACTATATTTCTCCCTCAATAATATATATTATATTTAGAGATAGACACATATACACATGTATAAGATTTGTTTAATAATGATATGCTCAAACTAGGGTTGGATAGGATTTTCCGAGCCAATTCAAATCTGAAAAAACTAATAAAAAAAATTGAGCATTAAATGTAGTGGATTGAATCACAAATTAAATGGACGAATAGAATCATATTTAACCTATTCTAAATCAATTTAATTATATGGGTAAATCATGATTTTTTTTAAAAGACAAAATATTAGTGAATTAGGCATAAAGTGCGCTAAATTCACTATTCAATAAATGTCTGATTACAAAGAATGCACCATTACATAAACTTTTTTTTTACACAACACTATTACATAAACTAAAAGCCTCCAATTCATATATTAGCTAATACAAGGATGAATCATGAATGTTCTATGCATTTAGACTTTTCTAAGCAACTTAGTCTTGTTTGTTTTGATAAGAATATATATTTAATTTGTTTATTTCATTATTAACTACTAATAACTACAAAGTTTTGTGTCAACTTTATTTTTTCTATTTTTAAAAAATTTGAAAATAATTGTTCGGCCAAAAATTCAATATTGGCCCATTGGTAGTCAAAACCGAATAAACTCAATTGATTCATCCGCTTAAACTGCTTAACCAAAATCCACCCAACTCGTAATTTAATTGGGTGAAATTTGTCTTTAGATTCTCACCTGCAGATTGGGATGAATTGGATAATTAGAACTCAAATTCACCCATAATCGACCGATGTCCACCCCTAGCACAAATAATAAGAGGTTAGACATTTAGTCAAAAAATAAAATAAAATAAGAGGCTGGACATGACAATTTTAATCGTACTGTGTTTGATTTTAAAATTATTTCTGAAATTAGACAAAAATCAAGGCCAAAATATTGAAAAAAAACAAAAAAAATTTATCTCTTACTAAACCACTCAATGATATTTTATCCTTTACACAGGGCCGGCCCCCATGGGGGTGCAACAAGGCCCGTTGCTTCGGGCCTCCAAAATTGGAAGGCCTCAATTTTTTTTAATTGGTAGTAGTATTAGTAAAATAGAGGGTGTAAAAATAATAGTTCTGCACACAATATAAAGTCCAGGTCCAATTTCTGAAGAAAAAAAATTCAAAATCACACTAAAAAAAGAAACATATTCTCTCTTTTTCTTGATTCTCTTTTTGTTTCCTGCCCTTCCCTCTGGGTGGTTGATTATCAGTTATTGATAGAATATGAATCATTTTTATGTTAATTACAAGGATAATTATATTTTATGTTATTTCCAATTTAAAATTGATAAGTTTTTTTTAAAAAAATATTATTAAAAGGCCACTTTTAAAATTTGCACACGGCCTCTAAAAACTCAGGACCGGCCCTGCCTTTACACAAGTTTTATTTGTTATCAAATAGTCGAGTTACTAAAATTTATTTTTTTTAAAACCGGATAAATGAGAGTAACAAAGTTCGAATCTCAGTTATGCAGTTAATTAACTTTTTTATACGTCCAATCTTATTCAAACACCACACATCATCCTACCTATATGACTGTATGCAAATATCTGAACTATCTAATCTTAACCAGATAACACAAATCTTTCTACCGCAGTTTGACTGTATGCAATTTAAATCCACCAAAGATCTTACGCGATCAAAATTTATTGAATATTTTTATAATGTATAGTTTCTCTCTGGTAGTACTTATTATTTACGGATTAAATGGATAGTATTATAGGCAAATTCTAATATGGACCACTTCATCAAGTGGTCCATGGTGGACCAATCACAAATAACATTATAACGAGTACGAATTTTACAAAATCCACCGTTGGATTGAAAGTTTATATCATATAGATCATCTATAGAAAAATTAAGAAAAATTAAAAATCATTTGATATGTTATTGAGACATATCAAGATTAACGGTTGTTAAATAACATAAATCTTGATGTGTCTCAATAACATATCAAATGATTTTCAAAAAAATTTAAAAAATTTATGGATGATCTATAAGATATAAACTTTCAATCAAACAATAAATTTTGTAAAATTCATATTCGGTATATCATTTGTCCACGGCGGACCACTTGTGAAGGTGGACCACCGTAGCATTAGCCTACTATTATAAGTTTATAACTCATCATCACCACCCTTACACCAAACCGAAACGGTCACGTCGTTATCCTTAACTTGTATGCACCGGTTCGCACGTTACTATCCCACCTCCTCCCTCTCAGGCACACACACCCACCCAACCACCCCAACACATTGTTGGTCGGTAACGTAACTCTTGCAACAGGTCAACCGTCAAGGATATTTTCGTAATTTCATTTATCCACTCCAAAGTGGAAAAAAGCTGTTTACTTCACTTCAAGTGGCTTACATTATTTTATTCCATTTAATTATTTATTTATGGTAATAATTAATTAATTAATCACCCTTATTACCTTGTTTCATTCGTTGGATTTAACCAAGTCTTCGAGTCCGTGTTTTCTCCAGAGTCAGCTTCTTTGTATGTCAGAGAGAGAAAATTAAATAAAAAGTTTTTAGAGAGAGAGAAAAATTGTGTCTTGTTTAAGCACAGAGGATCTAGCAGCGTGTTCTGTTCTGTTATGTTCTGTTCCTTGATAAGATTTTGAAACATCATGGTCAGCACCTAACTTTTCTTCTTATTCATCTAATCATGTTTCTTCTCATGATGTTCACCACCAACCTCTTGTTTTTTTCTTGTCATAGTTTATTAGATTCTGATTCTCATGTGGTAAATTGAAACTTCTAGACCCAGATTTTTTTCTATGATTTTTTCATCTGGGTTTTTTTCTGGCTTTCAAAAGTTTCCATTTTTATAATCTGGGAGTAATTTACTAATTTTGGGTATTTGCAAAAACATAAAAAAGTTACTGTTTTGTTGATGTAAGAATCTTCTAGGTTGTTCTTTTTCTTATAGTTGTATTATAATGGAGAATACTGATCTACTTTTGTGTTATTGACTTCACAGATCTCTTATGTTCTTTGATCTCATCGATTTAGATTGAAGAGGACCCTTATTATTGATCATTGAAGTTTGGTGTTTGAGGTTTGTTATCTTATCCTTAACTTTAATCAATTTCTTCTTTTGTTCTTATTGTGTGTTTGTGTGTATGCTTCTTTGGGTGTGTGAGGTATTTCATTTGATTCATGTTTTCATAAGGATATAGAAAAAGATAAACTGAAAATAGAGATGATAGATTCTATTTTATAAAGTTGATACAAGATATAGAACCTTTGATAAGTTGTTTAATCTTGATTTGATAGCTCCTTTGAGAAGTTACTATTGAAGAGGTTTAATTCAATATATCAGATTTGAAACCAATCGAAAATTGTTTCTGACAAAAGTATGGAACTTTAAAGTTTCAATTGCTTTAGCCTTTAGGTCCATGTGGGGCTTCGTTTGATGAGAATCTCTTTGTTTTTGTTTTTTTTTAACACTTTGTGCTTTTCTCTATATGTGTTCCTTCTCTATTATTTCTTGATCATTAAGTTTGAAGATAGAATTTAAATTAAAGTTTGGTTTATTTATTTGCAGATATTCACTCTCTTAAGAGTTGTGACTTGTAACTAGACTGGAAGAACATTTATTTATTCTTGAAGTGGCTTTGGTGACATATTAAGTTCTGTGGTTGTCGCGGTGTTGGAAGAAATGTCCTTCCGAAGTATAATGCGTGATGTGAGGGATGGATTTGGAAGTTTATCACGGCGGAGTTTTGAGGTGAGACTTCCTGGCCATGAAAGGGGAAAGTCACGTAGTTCGGTCCATGAATTGCATGATCAGCCTCCAGTTATACAGAACAGCCGGTGGGCTAGCCTGCCACCTGAGCTTCTACGTGATGTGATTAAGAGATTGGAAACTAATGAGAGTACTTGGCCTAGTCGTAAGCATGTGGTTGCTTGTGCTGCTGTGTGCAAGTCATGGAGAGAAATGTGCAAAGAAATTGTCAGCAGTCTTGAATTCTGTGGGAAGATTACTTTCCCCATTTCCTTGAAGCAGGTTAGATATCATTCTTCTTTCCCTGTGATTGGAACAATCCTTTGCCAAATTTTGGATTCCAGGACCCCCTTTCCCTTGGGAACCGGAGGGTTACAACTGCAGATTGTTCAAAATAATTTGCTTCATGCGCGCGCACACACACACAAAGTTTTAAAATTTGAAACTTGGCCTAATTTTCCTTTTTTGTGCTTGCTTGATTTTGTTTTGCAGCCAGGGTATAGGGATGGACCTATCCAATGTTTCATCAAGAGAGACAAATCTAAGCTGACATACCACCTCTTTCTTTGCCTTAGTCCTGGTAAGCTTTACTTTATTTGATCATCCAAATTTGTGATTTATTTAATTTTTCTACAACATGATTTATTAACTTACTAGTTATGGCGTTTGATGGTGTATTTCTATTTAACGATCATTTTGAATTCTGATTGTTATAGGCAGCATTAAAATTCCAATATTTCATATGGTCTATGGTGTATGAAACTATGAATCCTCATCTTCCATACCTGCTTAATAAAACACAAGATTTTGTACCTCCTTAAATATTTTAGTTGTAATACTGGCTTGTCTTTGCATAAGTTAACTTCACTGTAGTTAATGAGAAAATGGACCATGCTCCTCTATCCTACTCTGTATTGGTTCGAATGTTTGCTATGCTGGCATAAGTAGCTCCTTATTTTGAGTTGTCAACTTTGTAGCATTATTCAATATGCATTTAACAGTTTTAAGATTCTGATGTCAATCCCCAAACTCTTCACTGTGTTTGTGCAGCCTTGCTTGTTGAAAATGGAAAGTTTCTTTTGTCTGCAAAACGTACCAGGAGAACGACTTGCACGGAGTATGTTATATCAATGGATGCAGATAACATATCAAGATCTAGTAGCACTTACATTGGAAAGCTTAGGTATTGGCTCTTTTGAGTACTTTCCATCACTGAAGAACTAGTTTGCGAGAAATCATTGTTTCTAGTTCTTCCTTATCATGCACTTCAACTTTATTAACTCTTTCTTGTTTCAGGTCTAACTTTCTCGGAACCAAGTTCATAATATATGATACACAGCCTCCCTATAACAATGCTCAGCTGGCTCCACCTGGCCGGAGCCGTAGATTCTACTCGAAGAAAGTATCTCCAAAGGTCCCTAGTGGCAGCTACAATATCGCCCAGGTCACCTATGAGTTGAATGTTCTCGGTACGAGAGGCCCGCGGAGGATGAATTGCACTATGTACTCGGTCCCTGCATCTTCCCTTGAGCCAGGTGGCATTGTCCCAGGCCAGCCAGAGCTCATTCAGCGCTCACTTGAGGATTCTTTCCGTAGTCTATCCTTTGCAAGATCAATCGATAATTCAACTGAGTTTAGCAGCTGTAGGTTCTCAGACATAATGGGAGCCAGCAATGAAGATGAGGAGGGCAAGGAAAGACCACTAGTTCTTAAGAACAAGTCTCCGAGATGGCACGAACAGCTGCAATGTTGGTGCCTTAACTTTAGAGGAAGAGTGACTGTCGCGTCCGTCAAAAATTTTCAGCTGATTGCTGCAACACAGCCTGCACCTGGTGCTCCTCCTGCAACAGCAGGACCTGCGCCATCACAGCCGGGTCAGTCCGACCATGACAAGATTATCCTTCAGTTTGGCAAGGTCGGGAAGGATATGTTTACGATGGACTATCGATACCCTCTGTCGGCATTTCAGGCTTTTGCGATATGTTTGACTAGCTTTGACACAAAACTGGCATGTGAATAGTAACAAGAGATATTTATGTGGCAAGACAAGTAGGATGTAATCTCCATTTTAGGAATTCATAGGATGGTGAAACTAAACTAAGCCTATGTTTGGTATCACAGTGAATGTATCAGAATCACGGTGACACACCGAGATTTTGAAGCTACACTTTGTAGCTTTTGGAAAATTATGGTGGGTCATCGATTCTGGGATATTCACCATGATACTAAACATACAGTCATTGTATGCCTCATAGTTAAATTGTAAAGTACAAAACCAAAACAATCTCTTCTTGAGTGTCCTTTTTATGTTGTTGTAGCCCTTTTCTTTTGAATCCTTATGTTTAGTATGCTTTAAAGATTAAACTATCTTTGTCAAACTTTGTTGATGTAGACTTCCATTTCCATACTTTTATGACAAACTTTCTCTCTTGTCTTACTAGAAATTTATTAGAGATATTAGAAATAAGTAAGATATCCCTTCATTCAAATTCAAACTTTGAAATCTTACATATATGTTATCTTGTGAATTTAATGGTGCTAATCATTTTTGTAATGAATAATTTTTTTAAAACAAGTTTACAATCCAAAGTTTCAATGGTCATAAAATATCAACTGATCATAAAAAAACATGGTCATATATCAACCCCATTATTATTTTTGATAAAAATACCAATCTCATTATTGGGACTATCTAAAGATTCTAAACTAATTCATTAATGTATCTAGAAAATTTTCTTGTCCTTTTTGTGAAATTGACTATGGTCCCTCACGTTAATCAGTTTGTGGATTTGGTTGTATTTTTTTAATTTTATTTGTTATGTTATGTGACTACACCATTATCAGGATTATGGTGGATTCTCTGGATTAGTGTGTTTTATTTTATTAGTCATAATTTTGATTTCATTTTCCCTATTTTGGATCTACCATGCATCAGTAAGATTTGGGTGGTGGGAGCTGACGTTTACACAAAATAAACAATGATATATTAGGTATAGGGGACTCAAATTTATAAATGTCTTTATATTAAAATGTGCCACTTCATCTTAATAATAAAGGGACTAAAATTACTTATTCAGAAATAAGGGATCAACATTCAAAAGTATTAAAACAGAGGATTTTTTTATTAATAAAACAGAGGATTGAAACTGTAATTAAATCCAAATTCAAAGAAAAATGCATAAAAGAAATTTCAGGTTAGGGATGAAAAGAAAGATGCAGATAAAAAAATTACTTAAAAGTCATAAAAAATGCAACGTTACTACATTAAAGTCAACAAGATACAAAAATATTAAATAAATAAATAAATTTAATCATCAAAAAAAAAATATTAAAATTTATCAAAAAGGAATAACTTCAATAATTGATAAATCAGTGGCGGAGTCAGAAAATTTCTAAAGTCTTGGCAAAATCTTAATTTTAAACAAAAATTTCAATTTTGCATTAAAAAATCTTAATTTCAAACAAAATATATCAATTTTGCCCCAAATTAACTCCTAAAAATTTCAATTTTACCTTAAACTAACATATAAAATACCAAAAAATTTCGAGCGAGCCCGGACAAGTGCCCGAGCATGTTGGGCCTTGTCTCCGCCACTGAGAAAGATATTAATAAATAAAAATGCAACAAAAATAATAAAAAAAGAATGATAACTCAAATTGGAGGCACAAAATATATTCGGTCAAAAAGAAAATCTTAAGTCTTTCCTAAGACATTTGTTATGACCGGCTAAAGCTCGACAAACTAAAACTCAAATGCTAAACAAAAGGACGCCAATCTCATGCAACTGCGAGCACAAAAATTCCTAAACGAGCACGAATGTGAAACTCTAGCTCCAATTAGGCCGCACACACTAAATAAATGACCCATCAAAATATATTTGTAACCAATTTTCTGTACATGAAAAACTTCATCAAACGGTTATTTCTCAAATGTCACTATATATACATGCATGCATTCACTATATCAAGATACACTTTTTATACCGCAATTTAATATTTTCTTTTACCTAACTCAAATATTGACTTAAGAATTAGAATTGTTGAATGTACTTTTTTTCCCAATGGTACTTGAAAACCAAAACACACATGAATAGTAAAGATCTAACCATCAATCATCTTTCAGAGAACATTTGCATCTAAGTGCTCAAAATTATTTTTGCAAGATTATTCGAGAAAGTCTTGTGTAGGCACAACTATTTAGACATAAAATTTAGGCACACTCACATAAATCACAAAAATTAAAAGAAAAATAAAATTGTCACATCAATCTATATCACTTTAATTCTTTTTTATTTATTTTTATTTACTTATTGTGAGTGTGCCTAATACCTCATATTTATATTTGTGTCTATATAAGTATTTTCCCAATTCTAGATCTCCTTCATGCCTTCTTCTTCCTAATACTTCTACTAGAAGTATAGTACTATTAAATGTAATCATGCAAACTGCTGGAACAAACATTAACTTTGGCAAAAAGTTTAGTGCAAAATTTTGAATTTAAATGTATATCAATACACCACTAAATTGAATAATTTTAATAAATTAAAAAATTAATAAACACTACTTATAAATTTATTAGAATTATAATTTTTTTAAAAGAAGAATTATTTATTTTAAAAATCTGCACAATAAACCGATAATTATTTAAATAAAATGTTTACGAAAAAATTCCCATGGTTTTTTCTATCTGAGCTGTATACCCTGAAAGTTGTTGCACAATAAATTTTGTCAATTTAAATTTGATGCCTACCCAGATGGAAAAATTGGTTCAAAATTTGACAAACAATTAATGTGGATAATAATTACTCTTACTTCATCTATGTTTGAAAATTCATGGACCTCACAAAAACAACCAGAGATCATCTAAGCATAAGCTGTGACCTGGAGAAGTGCAAGTTACTGTACCCCCTTGGGCCCTTTCTGACGTACTCGTACATTATTTGAGAGTTGAGACGAAATTTTCTCTTCCCACCCCCCGTGACTCTTTTTCCCCCCGGATTTCCATTTTTGCCCTTAGTTTTAAACTTCGGAACGCGTTTTTCGAAGTTTTTTTTGCCTAGAATACGAACTTCGGAATGTATTTTCCGAAAGTTTGATGAATTTGAACTAGAAAAACTTCGAAAAACACGTTCTGAAGTTTTTGTACAAGGGTAAAATTGAAATATTGGGGGGTTAAAAAGAGTCATGGGGGGTGGGAAGAGAAACTTTCAGTTGAGACAGATAAACTAGACTAGTCCAAATGACATTTATTAAAATATTTTAATAAATAAATTTTATCGTAATAAATTAGACCGGTCCAAATGACATTTACTAAATATTTGTAATAAATTAATTTTAAATATTTATAATAACATTTTTTTTTTAATTATTTGAATTTTGGATTTCGAGAATAAAATAAGAAATCAAACAACAACATACTGACATTCACAAAACAAAAATTAATATATGTGAAAACTATTTATTCAAATGATAACATTTACATTATACAAAAAGTGCAATGAAGTGATTGCGAATAAAAAAATTATCTAAAATCATTCTCTTTTCGATGAAAGAAATGAATTTATGAAATGAATTTTATATGAAGTTGTGAGAAATAGAAGCATCATTCAATATAACTAAATCATTTGGTTCTTAGATAATAGAGCCTAATAATTTAGAATCTGGCCACATGATCAGTAAAGTCCGGTTAAGAATTATTTTCACCATAAATCAAATTAGGGTTCTCTCGAATTTGTCTTTGGGAAAACTGATTAATTAATCATTCACGCCCAATGTTATAGTTAAATACAAAAACATATATATTTTTTTTATGGGTCAGGATCAAATGACACCAACTAGTTTGACACCAAATGTTACACCGTTCAATAACGCTTTAACGAAATCAAATTTTACAAAATCCACCGTTGGATTGGAAGATTATATCATATAGATCATTCATGTTAAATTTTATAAAAATCTAAAATCGTTTAATATGTTATTGAGACTCGTCAAGATTAATGGTTTATGCGTTTTTATTGAATACCGTTAATCTTGACGATTCTCAATAACATATTAAACGGTTTTAGATTTTTATAAAACTTAACATGAATGATCTATATGATATAATCTTCCAATCCAACGATAGATTTTGTAAAATTTGATTTCTTTAAAGCTTTATTGAGCGGTGTAACATTTGGTGTCAAACTAGTTGGTGTCATTTGATCTTGACCCTTTTTTTATATTTTAGTAGCTATTCGTTATAAGAAAAAATATTCTAATGACTAAAATTTCATCTTTTAAAATGAATAAATAAGGGACAATCTTCCATTTTCTCACAACCGCACAACTCTCTCCCTCTTAACCCTAGTTTTTCTTTTTTGTTCATCCACCAAAGAGGGGTGATTTTAGGGTCAATTTTTGATCTAAAATCACCCCTCTAATTTATTTTTCCTTTCATTTTCATTTAAATAAGTGATTATCCACATAGAGTTGCTTCTTCATTTTTTGTTTTATAAGTTTGTCGTCGTCTTGTGCGGCGTTTGTTGGTTTTTCGTTTTAGTGTGGTATTTCATTGATTCAAATTGACATATCTACCTAAACTCATTACAAATCTGATGAAGACTTGGACGTCAACGTTGCAGATCCGAAAGTATGAAGATTCCGGTTACTCTTATTTTATCATATTTATAGGCATTTTCATGATGTCGTTGTATGCTATTAATCTAGATGCTGCAAGTTTGTTTGTAGATTCATCTTTTTTAATTTTTAACAATCTCGAATTTGTAATGATCTATATATATTTCAATCGGAATGAATGAATCCTAACAACCTACTTGTTTCGCATCAACAAGAAAAGCATATTCTAGTACTGTAACTCATAAAAGTTTAACTTTTTCTTTTTCAATCATACAAATTATTTAAACTACTAACCGGTAAAAAGCAGATTCTAACCGAATGGATTCATAATTCATCTCCATTTATTGAATACCGGTACTTCACAATAAGAGAGAAAACGTGTTTTTTTCTCACCTATTGAAAGTGATGGATGAGTAACAACTAACAAGAGAGATCCCAAACTCTTTTACTGTAATATTTTCTTTTGGTGGTGTTAAAAAGTAACAAAGGAAAAGAGGAACAAAACAAAAACTAAATTTCAATTTTATCTTTCATAATGCAAGATTTTAAGTCAGGCAGTGGGCAATTCCCAAAGAACATGCACAAGTGCAGTACTACCAATCTCATGTAGAACATCAATAATATGAAAAATTTATGTAGCATAAATGTGTAAAGTATTGTTTCGTCCAGCATTAACCAATTCAACAGCTTCTAAGCAATCGCTTTTACTATAATATACTCCCTCATTCTAAAATATAAAATATACTTTTCTTATCCTAGATTACAAGGAATTTTATATTCAATTTTTTTAATAAAAGATTTTATATACTCTTATTAAATTAAATGTAATTTATATTTAATTTTCCCTTTCTCATATTTTCTCCGTAACAAATATCAATAAAAATTATTTTTATATCTTTTCATGCAATTTATTTTAAGAAAAATATGAAAAAGTTACTAAATTATTATGTTTTGAGTTTTCTTAATACGTGTGATATTTTTGTCTTATAATTTAAGATGGATGAAGTATACTATTTGAATAATAAAATACAGACTTCAATGTAATATTATATATGGTTATTTTTATCTTTTTTAAGTTTTATTGTTTTTCTAAAATTTACACACATTTCAAATACACACATAATTTTTGTGTAAAAAAAAAAAATACACATAATTTTTTTTAAAAAAAAAATATCAAATTTTTACATTAAAAAATTGATGTGAAAATATCATTTTATTTTTCTATAATTAATGATAGTACACATTTTTACTTTGAATTGAACTTATTTTTAGTTATGTGGCACATTTCTACTTTGAACTCAATCAATCAAACCATGTGCCTATAGCAGTATATAAGTGATGTACATGTACTTTGGCATCCACTTTGGGGGATGGGGAGTGGAGCTCAGCTCAGATCACAGAAATTCATATTTATGATTAATTTCTCCCTCCCTCCCTCCTTAATTACTTTTTAACTCCAACAACCACCATTATGTAAATGACTAATGAAGTTTTCACAAATTGAATCTCTTAATTTGTTTCAAGAGAGAAGAAGAAGAAGAAAATGACCTTCAAGTCCAGATCAACTACTCAACGGATTGAAGATGTATCTCAAGCTTCCATGATATCATCAGGTCATATCATGAGCACACCATGATATATATAATCATGTTTTAATAATAATACTTCATTTTTAATTTAGGGGTAAGAATAATTAATCATGTAGTATAAGCATGATTACTAGTGCTAGGGTTAGAAATGTATGTAACCAGTGCTCACTTCTCGTAACTCTGTCAGGTGATTCAACCCAATGAGTATTATTTTTCCTAGATACACTCATATTGTGACATTATGTGTGTTAATTAGCTGCATCTAGAGATAATAATCACGTATTTGTACATTCATGCTTCTACAATCTCCGATCTATATTTAATTAATTAGAGGAATGATGCATTCTAGTCTTAAGGTTTAGTACTAATTAACTCTCACCAAAATGCAAATTAAAATTTCAAATATAATATATGCTACACTCAACTACATATACTATATATTATAATAATTGGTATCATATAGCATATTCTTAATTTGCCGCCGCAGCCGGTTTAATTTAATCTAAATCGTTGGATTAATTCAACAACTATATATAATGCGTCATATTTGACATGCTATGTTGTTAAATGGCTAGACATTCAGATGCTTGAATTGACTAATTTAATCGGATTAAATTGATATATTTTGATGTTCTATAACTTCCTTTTTTTAGGAAGAATTTAACTAAGAAAAAGATGTGCTTTATGTGTGTTTTGTTAGTTTTCATGTTGTGACAAATAGCTTAAAATGGTTGATTACACAAGTTTTATTGATTAAATTCGTCAACGATACAGATACAAAGACAGAGTATTTGATTATTTAATTTTATCACATTATTTATAGATATGAGTAAACCATTTTATACTAACGTTGTGAGTTGTACTCTATCGTTTCACTCTTACAAGTGTTGAATTTGTATTTAAATAAGATGTACTAATACCAATTTAAATGAATAAATATCTTTCTATTTTAGTCCAAAAAAAAAAACTATGAGAGGAATTTCACCTTAAACGGTATAAAAAAATTCCACTTTAAAATTAAATGCTCAAAATTTCAATGACGACTAATATTATATTTTTAAAGTAGAAGTTTATTGTCCTTTTCACATTCATACAATGGGACACTGACTTGCTAAACATTAGTTTGATTAATACCATGTTCAATATATAGTATACAAATTATTGGTTTTGTAAGCCAAGCTCTGAAACATGGTTGCAGCTTCTGAAGGCTCCTAGCTTCTGAAGCTCACAAGCTTCTGAAGTATCTCAGGTTCTGAAGCTCAGCAACTTCTGAAGCTTCGCATCTTCTGAAGCTCAGCAATTTCTGAAGCTCAGCAATTTCTGAAGCTTCGCAATTTCTGAAGCTCAGCAACTTCTGAAGCTTCACAATTTCTGAAGCTCAGCAACTTCTGAAGCTTCACAATTTCTGAAGCTCAGTGTGTTCTGAAGCTTTGCTTTTCTGAAGCTCTGTTTCAGTGAGCTATGTACAGCTGTATTTTCAGTTAGTTTTTTTTTGTCCTAGGTAGTTAGGAAACTCGTGTATATATACACCTCATCCAATCAATAAAAAACACTTTTCATTTTCTCAATTCTTTTCAATTACCTAAAACATTTTCTCTACGTTGTTCTCTTTGTTTTGATTCATCCCCAACAAAGTGGTATCTAGAGCATTGTATGATCCAAGGGACCTTGATCAAGAAGTGATCAAGACTTGATCTTTACCAAGTCTTTCTGGTGTAGAAGGATTTGTTGGTTGATCACTACAATCAACCATGGCTGGAAACAACAATTTTCATGCAAACCTGCCAGTGTTTGATGGGAAAAATTGGGATACTTGGGTGAAGCAAATGAAGGTGATATTCACTTTTCAAGAGGTGTATGATCAAGTGAATGCAGAGGTTGCTCCACTCCCAGCAAATGCAAATGAAGAACAAAGAACAACTCACAGAGAAGCCAAGAGAAAAGACAACAAAGCCTTGTTCTTGATTCATCAGTGTGTGGATTCAAAGGTTTTTGAAAAGATAGCAGATGCAGAGACTTCAAAAGGTGCATGGGACATATTGCAGAAGTGTTATGGTGGTGATGCTAAGGTAAAGAAGGTCAAATTACAAGCATTAAAGAGGCAATATGAATTAATGCAGATGAAGGGTGATGAAAAGATCTCAGATTATTTCACAAGATTAGTGACACTCACTAATCAGATGAAGAATTGTGGAAGTAATCTTGAAGAACAAGAAACTGTAGAGAAAGTGCTTAGGACTTTAACTTCAAAGTTTGATCACATAGTGGTGACAATTGAAGAGACTAAAGATCTAAGTGAGGTGAAGCTTGAAGATTTGCAGAGTACATTGGAGGCTCATGAGATGAAGCATGGTGATAAGGACCAGGTCAAGGAAGATGAGCAAGCCCTGTATGCAAAATTCAAGAAGTTCCAGAACAATAAGAAAAATTGGCAGAAGAGCAAGAATGGCAAAGAAAGTGTTGAAGACAAACCTGAATCCTCTAATGGAGGAGGAGGGAAACAGAAGAGCAACTCAAAGAAGAAAGACAAGAGTCACATTCAATGCTTCAAGTGTTCAAAGTTTGGACACTATGCAAGTGAATGTGGGAATGAGAAGAAAATCAAGAATCAGAAAAATGGTGAAGAAGCAAATTTGGCTGAGAACAAGGATTCAGATGATGATGTAAGTTTCATGGTGACTATCATTGATGAGACTGCAGAATCTATGGAATGATACTTTGATACAGGTTGTTCAAACCATATGACTGGAAACAGGAACATTTTGACTGATTTTGATAGTTGTCTCAACACAAAAATCAAACTTGCCAACAGTAAATCCATTGATGCTAAGGGAATTGGCAATGTAGTCATTCAGAGGAAGAATGGAAGAAAGTCAGTGATTGAGATGGTCTTGTATGTGCCTGGGATGCAGTGTAACTTGATGAGTGTAGGTCAGTTACTTGACAAAGGATTCAAGGTGGTTTTGGAAGATGGAACACTGAAGTTGTTTGATTCAAAACAGAATTTGATCCTTAAGTCAATTCAAAGCAAGAACAGGACTTTCAAGACACAGTTGAAAGCAATTGAACATGAGTGTTTAGCTGCATCAACTGAGATCAAGGAAAGTGAACTATGGCACAAGAGGTATGGTCATTTGAACTTCAAAAGCTTGTCACTATTGAATTCAAAGAACATGGTGTTAGGTCTGCCTAGTGTAATAGCTCCTGTAGAGACCTGTACTACCTGTCTACTTGGAAAACAGCCTAGGGATTCATTCAAAAAACATCTACCAATGAGGTCTAGTGAGGTGTTGAATGTTGTACACTCAGATGTTTGTGGACCTATAGATGTGTTATCTACTGGTGGAAACAAATATTTCATAACATTTGTAGATGAGTTCTCTAGAATGACATGGTTGTATCACATAAAGGCTAAGAGTGAAGTCTTTGATGTGTTCAAAAAGTTTAAGGCACTGGTTGAGAAGCAAAGTGGAAAGCCAATCAAAGTGTTGAGAACTGATGGTGGAGGTGAGTATACTTCAACAGAATTTGAGAATTATTGCAAGAGTCAAGGCATAATTCATGAAGTTACAGCACCATACACTCCTCAACACAATGGTCTTGCTGAAAGGAGAAACAGAAGTATACTTAACATGGCTAGAAGCATGGTTAAGCAGAAGCAGCTGCCAAAGAGGTTTTGGGGAGAAGCAGTGGCTACTGCAGTATACATCCTCAATAGATCACCTACAAAGAGATTGGTAGACAAAGTTCCAGAGGAGGTTTGGTCAGAAGTCAAGCCAAGTGTGTCACATCTGAAGGTGTTTGGTTCCCTATGCTATAAGCACATCCCTGATGCCAAGAGAAAGAAGCTGGATGACAAGAGTGAAGCTATGATATTGGTAGGATATCATAGAACAGGTGCTTATAGATTGTACAATCCCATCACTGATAAGGTTGAAATCAGTAGAGATGTGAAGGTTATTGAGAATGATAACTGGGATTGGAAACAAAAATCAACATCTAAGAAAGCTTGTGAAGTGGACTTAGTTGATGATTCAGATCAGAACAGTGAACCAACCACATTTGTGAATCAGAATCATGGTACAGGCCTTGATGAAGATATGCAAACTTCAAGTGATGATGATGACAGAGTTCAATCAATTAGACCTCAGAGACAAGTTCAAATTCCTAGAAGACTAGCTGATTGTGAGATGGCTTCAGATAACATGGTAGACAATGAAGGAGAAATTGTGCATTATGCTATGCTAGCTGATACTGAGCCTATTAATGTGAAGGATGCACTAAAGAGCAAGGTCTGGATGGAAGCTATGAATGAAGAGTTAAGGTCAATTGAGAAGAACAGGACCTGGGATTTGTGTAATCTACCATCAGACAAGAAAGCAATTGATGTGAAGTGGGTGTATAAGGCAAAGCAAAACCCTGAAGGCAAGATAATCAAGTACAAAGCAAGGCTTGTAGCTAAAGGTTTCCTGCAGAGGCAAGGGTTGGATTATGATGAAGTGTTTTCTCCAGTGGCAAGGCATGAAACTATTAGGCTAGTGATTGCTCTAGCTTGTAGTAGAAGATGGCCCCTATTTCATTTAGATGTGAAGTCAGCATTTCTGAATGGACCCCTAGAGGAAGATGTTTATGTGAAACAACCTCCAGGTTTTGAGCTAAAGGGAAAAGAGGACAAGGTGTTGAAACTGCACAAGGCGTTGTATGGCTTGAAACAGGCACCAAGAGCATGGAACAAGAGAATTGACAACTTTCTTGTTATGCAAGGTTTCAAGAAATGCAGTGTAGAGTATGGTGTTTATGTAAAAGGCAGTGATGGCAAGCATATGTTGATCATATGCTTGTATGTTGATGACCTGTTGGTGACAGGTAGCTCACCTATAGAAATAGAAGAGTTCAAATCACAGATGAAGTGTGAATTTGAAATGACTGACCTAGGGAAGTTGACCTACTTCCTAGGCATGGAGCTCTTGGAAACTCCAAAGGGAATGATACTACATCAATCCAAGTATGCTACTGAGATTCTGAAGAAGTTTGAGATGCTTGACTGCAACTCCTCAGTCACACCTGCAGATACTAAGGTCAAGCTTGAGGAAGAGGCAGGTGGTGACAGTGTTGATCCAACTATGTTCAGGCAGCTAGTTGGTTCATTGAGATACTTGTGTCAAACCAGGCCTGACATAAGCTATGCAGTAGGTTATGTTAGCAGGTTTATGAGCAAACCATTGAAGTGTCATTTGCTAGCAGCAAAGAGGATACTGAGATACATCAATGGTACAATCCACTATGGTGTGCTGTTTCCATACTCTAAGGGTAATGGAAAGCTAGAGTTGTGTGGATTTTCTGATGCTGACTGGTGTGGTGATAAGATAGAAAGGAAGAGCACCAGTGGATACTTGTTTAAATTTCAAAATGCACCTGTGTCTTGGTGCTCCAAGAAACAGTCAGTCATAGCTCTCTCAAGCTGTGAAGCAGAGTATGTAGCAGGGTCTTTAGCAGCCTGTCAAGCTAACTGGTTACAATCACTTCTCAGTGAGATAGGGATTGTTGAAGACATCACAGTGGTGCTAAAGCTTGACAACAAATCAGCAATCAATTTGGCTAAGAATCCTGTTAGTCATGGCAAGAGCAAACACATTGAAACTCGGTTTCATTTTCTCAGAGACCAAGTTAATAAGGCGAAGTTGATCCTAGAGTATTGCCCCACTGAGAACCAACAAGCTGATCTAATGACCAAGGCTGTGAAGAGAGATCAGTTCCTCAAGCTCAGGAGGGAAATAGGAATTGTATGTTTCGATAGCTTGTCTTAAGGAGGAGTATTGGTTTTGTAAGCCAAGCTCTGAAACATGGTTGCAGCTTCTGAAGGCTCCTAGCTTCTGAAGCTCACAAGCTTCTGAAGTATCTCAGGTTCTGAAGCTCAGCAACTTCTGAAGCTTCGCATCTTCTGAAGCTCAGCAATTTCTGAAGCTCAGCAATTTCTGAAGCTTCGCAATTTCTGAAGCTCAGCAACTTCTGAAGCTTCACAATTTCTGAAGCTCAGCAACTTCTGAAGCTTCACAATTTCTGAAGCTCAGTGTGTTCTGAAGCTTTGCTTTTCTGAAGCTCTGTTTCAGTGAGCTATGTACAGCTGTATTTTCAGTTAGTTTTTTTTTGTCCTAGGTAGTTAGGAAACTCGTGTATATATACACCTCATCCAATCAATAAAAAACACTTTTCATTTTCTCAATTCTTTTCAATTACCTAAAACCTTTTCTCTACGTTGTTCTCTTTGTTTTGATTCATCCCCAACACAAATGAGTTGGTAAAATTTGTGGCGACTGATGGATTTGAGAACTTTAAACAAATTGCTAGGGGAGTAGTAAATAACATCTATATATGGAACGTAATCTTAATCATGAACCGAAGATGTTTAGTAAGTGCTTAACATAAATCATTCATAGTAAGAATAATTATTGATCAAGGTTTATTAATTAACTCGTGTCAATTTCTAAATATCATAGTGTTTCTTTTATACGAGAATAATAAAGTTACGAGTAATAAAACAAAACTTTTTTTTTATTTTTTTTTGAAATGGCAAATTTATTAGCAACTCAAGAAGAAGGAGTACAAGAGGAGCATACAACAAATAAAAGGGAGCAAAGCACTATGCAGAGACAAGGTCCACATAGGCGCCCAACCAAAGAAAACAAAGGGAAAATACAACCCCACTAGCTAAAACAGCAGCAGTCCACTAACAGCACACAATAAAACCGAAAAACAACAAAAATGCATCAAAACTAGAGGGGAAACAGCAGCACCAGCCGAGCCAAACACGGGGAAAAAATTAGCGGAGCAAGCAATCTCCCGGATCCCGCGACCATTCATAAAACATGCACGGCACCATCTTTAATCTTGCTAAGCACCACTTCCAACTAAGGACTTTAATCTCATCCACCAACCCCATTGTGTTAAAGGAACCATTCGCAAAAATAGTGCTATTTCTAGCTTTCCAAATAGACCAAATTGTGGCGTGCCAAACCAAGAGGAGGCCTTTGTGAACCTTAACATTTTTCACCGAGCCTCTAATCATTTCAAAGAGAGTTGAAAGAGTAGGGGGGATGACTATCACAAGTTCAAACCATTTGAAGATCTCATACCAAATCGCCATGACATTCGGACAATGCAAAAACAAGTGAGTAGAAGTTTCTACATGACCCACACACCCAACACAATCTACAGGGGCATCCAAGGCAATAATCCGACGAGCTACAAGATTATTCCTAGTTGGGATACGATCATGCAACAGTTGCCAAGAGAAGGCAATAACCTTGGAGGGCGCCGGGCTCTCCCAAATTTGCTCAAACACAACCCCCACCTCCAAATCCAAACCATCAATCCGACGAAACTCCTTGACAAGAAAATTATAGGCCGAATTAACCGAGGAAATACCCTCCGAACCCGGAGACCACCTCCAAGAATCCACTCTCAAGGACAAGGAGACCGGCTCCAAAAGCGCAAACAATTGATCACGGAGGTCTAATTCCCATTGGAATAAATTACGGCGCCAAGACAAACACCAACTACCCCCATTACCGCCACGCACAAAAAGCGCATCCACCATACTCAACTTGTCATTAGAGAGAGAGAGAGAGAGAGAACAAGCGAGGAAACCTATGAGATGACGGGGCACCACCAATCCAATTAGACTCCCAAAAGAGGGTAGAGGAGCCATTCCCCACAACACGGGTAATAGAGTCTACAAGCCAATTTTTATCACCAATCACCCTATCCAAGGCACAAATATCCTTCCACCAATTAGATGAAGAAACCGGGATTCTAAATTGACTCCAATCCGCAAGATTAACAATGTGGTTACCATATTTGGCCACTAAAACATCCTTCCAAAGAGGCATCCCGGGTTGGAGGAGACGCCACCGCCATTTCGCCAAGAGGCTAAGATTAACTAACCGAACATCACGAACACCAAGGCCACCTTTGCTTTTTTCTTTACACACCACGGACCACTTCACCCAACACGTCTTGTTACCGCCTCTAACACCACCCCAAAGGAAATTGCGTTGGATACTCACCACTTTCTTCAAAACACTAGTCGGCATCTTCATGAAAGAAAGGGAGAATATCGGAATGGAATTTAGAACCGCATTAATTAAAACAATCCTTCCACCAAGACTAACATGCTTATTCCGCCAAGAGAGAAGCCGATTACGGAGGTGCTCCAAAAGAGGTTCCCAAGTAGAAGGATTCTTAGGATTTGCTCCAATCGGAAGGCCAAGATATTTAAACGGAATAACATCAAGTCGGCAATTTAGAAAAGTACTTGCCATGGCCAAGAAAGTTGTAGAAACATTAATCCCAATAAGGCTGCTTTTCCAAAAATTAACCTTAAGGCCGGAAGCTAACTCAAACCCACGGAGAATCGCCTTGAGGCACCAAAGGTTACTCACCGAAGCCTCCCCAATACATAGAGTGTCATCCGCATATTGAAGATGAGAGATAACCACCGGAGGTCTCCCAATAACAAAACCTTTGAAAAGATTGTCTTCAACCGCCTTTCTCATCACCCCACTAAAACCTTCCGCCACTAGCAAAAAGAGGAAGGGTGCTAAAGGATCCCCTTGTTTGAGCCCCCTTTGAATATTAACTTCCGGAGTAGGCGAGCCATTCACTAGAACCGACAAATTTCCCGCAAAGACACAAGCTCGGATCCAATCAACCCACTTCTCATCAAACCCAAATCTATGAAGCATGTACTCAAGAAACCCCCAATCAACCGAGTCATAGGCCTTTTCAAAGTCTACCTTAAAGATGAGACAATCTTTTGAAGACTTTTTTGCCAACTCCACCACCTCATTCACCACTAGGACACCATCAACCAAATTCCGCCCTTTGATGAACGCCGATTGGTTAGAAGCAACAAGCGAATCAATTAACTTTGCAAGTCTCTTTTCTAACACCTTAGCAATGAGCTTATAGAAGCACCCTAGGAGAGAGATAGGCCGAAAGTCGGAGATTAGAGCGGGAGAGTTCACCTTCGGAATTAGAGTGACAAAGTAAGACATAAAACTCATCGGGAGAGAAGCATTGGCATGAAATTGGTCAAACAAAATCCGAATTTCTCCTTTCATGAGCCCCAAAAACTTCTTGATGAAGGCAAAGTTAAACTCATCCGGGCCCGGGCTTTTATTACCATCACTAAGACTCACCACCATCTCAATTTCCTCCAAAGAAAAAGGGGCAACAAGACCCTCATTCTCCAATTCCGAAAGCAAAGGAAAGGTAACCCCATCAAGCTTCGGCCGAACCGTAGGTGTAGAAGAAACATGATTCTCAAAAAAGGATAAAACTGCCTCTTTAATGGAAATCGAAGATTCGATCCAAGCATCATCCACCCTTAGAGCCGAAATACGATTCAATTTTGATCTAGCTTTAACACATCCATGGAAAAACTTCGTATTCGCATCCCCCTCCTTGAGCCATTTGGAACGGGATCTTTGGAAAATAAGCCTTTCTTTTTTCTTAAGAAAACGCCAAAGATTACCAAACTTCTCTTTCCGACAAAGAACTCTTCATTTGACAAACCCACCTCCTCACCTTTAGCATCCAAGTCTTTAATCTCAACCACCAACTCTTCAATTTTTGACTCCAAACTCCCATATTCAAGCTTATGCCAATCTTTAAGAATGGTTTTAAGCCCCTTCAATTTTTCCTTCAAAACATAACCCATCCAACCCTCCACTTCATGAGCCACCCAAAAAGTTTCGACAATTTTAGGAAATTGCTTATTATCAAGCCAATAGTTATTGAACCGGAAAGGTTTAGGGCCCCACTCTCCACCCGGGTACTTGAGGACAAGGGGACAATGGTGCGACACATCACGGGGGATCACCCAAAGAGAGCCAACACCCCACAAGCTCGCCCACTCATCCGAAATAAGCATCCTATCCAATCTAGTCATCGCCCGCCCACTAGCTTGATACCAAGTAAATCTCCTACCAATGAGGGGAAGATCAACCAATTCAAGATCCTCTAGAAAATTACCAAACTCCACAATTTCCAAAGTAGTCCCCACTCCATCAACATTGGTAATACCGCTTCTCTCCTCCCCTCTACACACCGCGTTAAAGTCACCAACCACACACCAACGGCCATCACCAATACCTCTTACAATTTACTAAGTTGCTCCACAAACTCCTTTTAGAATTAATGTCACATTTGGAGTAGACATTAACCACAAAGCATATAGATTTCGTCACCCCCCATTCCAAACAAACTCCTACAAAACCCTCCCCCATAAAAGAAAAAATAAGGGAGTTAGAAGGCTTACTCCAAATCAAGAGGATACCTCCACTTCTTCCAACCGACGGTGAAAAGACCCAGCTACAGTCACCAGAACCCCAAATGCTATGACAAAGAGACTCAGAAATCACCTCAAGCTTGGTTTCTTGAATCGCCAAAAAATCAATATTATTACTCCGAATTAGCTCTCTAATTCGTCTCCTTTTCACCACCCCTCCTAACCCTCGAACATTGAAGGACGACACAATCATTGATCACACTCCCTCTGCTCCTATACCATCTTATTTGCTCTGTCAAAATTTTCTTGCTCAATTAACTGTTTAGTAACCTCACCATCATCCACAACAAAGGAGAAACCCACCAGTTTCTGAATCGCAATTAATTTGGCAGCTTCCACCACTTTATCTCTATCCCCATCACTACCAGCAACTGGGGCCGCCGAGACCAAGGAATTTCCACCACTGGTAATTAAATTCAAACCTGAGGGAGGGGTAATAAAGGGAACAGGCACACCGGGATCAGACACAGACTCCAAATCAGAAGCAACGGGAATTTGGTCGGACTCAGGCTCGTTGGGAGAGGCAAAAGGACCCAACACTTCAACTCCAGGCGGCGAAGCCCCTTTCTTCATGCGACGACGCCGAACACGCTTGCTTCCTTCATTAACAGCTTCCATCAATTTAACACATTTTGGGGCTCCAAGGAGGTGGGGTTTTAGGATCGAGATGGATTTGTTTTTTCTGGATGACGGATGTTTGGGAGCTCTGTGGGAAAGTAGAACCTCCTCTGGTTCAGAAAGAGATGAGAAGCGAGACCCCTGCTGCTCACACGCGTCTGAGTTCAAAATTGCCATGTTTAGGGGAAATGGGCCGTCTTGGTAATGGGCTTCAGGAACCGGGTCCACAATTGGGTTAGAAACCGGGTCAGGCATTTGACCCAAAGGTGGGTCAACACAACCCGTTTCTCTCTCCTCTACCACAACACAAACCGTTTCTCTCAACTCTGCCACCCCTGGTCCACCTTCGTTACACATGCTGCCTGTTGCAACCTTTGGAGGACCTACCTCATCAGGTCCCTTATCTTCCTGACACAAGACCAAGACTTCACATCCAACGTTAACACAAGCAGGAGATTGGGATTTCCTTTTAGAGTTAGGAAGTGTTGTTGACTTTTGGCAAGATACCGAAACATTCCTTTTTGCTACCTCCTCCTGACACATAGGATAAGCCCTAGCCTCCTCGATTTTCTCCCCATGCTGCAGATGCATGGAAACATCACCATCGTGCTCAGGGTCGGAAGCCTCGTCATCACCGGAATTGGCATCCGCGACGCCGATCTCCTCCTTCACCGCACCTGAAGCTTCCGACGGCACCACCACACTATTCTCCTCCACCTCTCCTTCTTCCAATCCCACCCACAATCGCTCCAAACCCTTCTCCTCCACCACCCTGATATCATAATCAACCCCTTCTACATCAACTTTGATGACAACATCCACATTCACCCGTATATCAATAAGAATCTTGAACCTAGCAACATCTAGTCTCCTCATGCTAGCTGTTGGCTCATCAAAGTCTAAAAACATGCCCAGCTTAGCTCCAAGCTGTTTGAAAAAATCTTCCCCCCAAATATGAAGGGGAATCCCGAAGACTTGGACCCAAACCTCCCGTTTAACAGAAACAACCTCTGGGACCCAAGGCCTGAACTCTGAGAAAAAATACTTAAGGCATTCATTTTTACTTCTAATCAACCTTGCAACATCACCTTCAACTGGACTCCTTAGCAAAGCCAAGTTACTTCCCATATGGGTAACCGAAACAGAGTTGAAACCCTCCATGAAAAGGATGGTTTGAATCCTTCTCACATCTTTCTCACGTGAAAGAGTCCCCACCACACACCCTTTCAGTTCCTTCAGCAAAGCTTCATTAACCACCGCCTTCATCTCCAAACGATCACCGGACAAAGAACCTCCACCTTTAGAACCAAGAAGTGCAGTCCTAAAGGAAGTTCCAGCAGAAGTTTCTCCCCCCAAATTACCCTTCCTCTGCGCAGATGGCTTCGGCACTGTGTCTTCCTTCTCCTCCCCGCGATTGAAACGCGACTGATTCACACGAAGCTTGAAGTGGCCAAGCCACACATCGCTCAACTTGTCACTAAGGGCCTCAACCTCCTTAACCTCCTTAAACTTAACAAAGCCAAAACGCCAGCCTCTCTTGTCAAGTTTCTTCGGAATGTAAACCTCCCAAACTCTTCCAAACTTCAAGAACAATTTCCAAAGGTCTTCCGACGACGCATCTTCCGGAAAGTTGGTGAAGAAGAAGGACGTGGTCGTCCTATCTAGGTGTTGAAGGAAGCTGCTTCGTTTCCCGTTAGAAACCCTAGGCTTTTCACCCTCTCTTTCTCTCTCATATCACTTTTGATTTTATGGTAATAAAACAAAACTAATTATTGATCAAACTTTATTTAATTCGCAATAAATTTAAATTATTATAATACCTTTGATACGAGAACAATAAAGTTAATAAAAGAAATAACAATAGAAGGAAATTTTTTTTGGACTATATTGTTAAATAATAAGTTATTGGACTTTATGTTTTTGGGCTTTTAAGTTTCTAATTAGTTTAGTCTAAGTCTTATTATATTTGAAATTTTCTCTCCTAGCCCCCAAGTTTCTTTTATATCCCCAAAAATTCGATTTTACCCTTAATAAAAATTTCGATTTGCAGAAATCGAAAATTTTCAAGTTTAATTTTCAAAAAATTTCGATTTCTAGAAATCAAAGTTGTATTTCAAGGTAAAAAAAATTCGATTTATAAAAACCGGAGTTTTTCGTGAAGGGCAAAACAGGAAATCCGAGAGGTGAAAAAGAAACATAGGAGCTGAAAAAGAAAACATCATTATATATATATATATATATATATATATATATATATATACTTAGGATTTTTTTATTTTTTTGAATGGCAAATTGTTAGTTGTTAGTATTTTACAATATTGTTAGTTTTTCTCCTTGCCATGACTTGAACCCTGGACCACCAAACTTCTTTACCCTTAGTTCAACTAGCATAACCAATTGAGCTACCCATCCCACCCCATATACTTAGGATGTTTCTTTGTATTCAAACTATTAATATTGAGTAAAACCCTAAGCTCCTTTGTTCTTCTTTCTCTTTCCGTATCTCTGCTTTAACACATTAAAAATGGATTATCAAATCATTCGTGGACCCAAATGAGTGTCATGCGCACACAAACGCAAATATCTACTAAGAACTTTTTAAATTATGGTCTTTCAATTGGATGGTGGAAGTGTAGAACACTAAAGATTTTATATCAAAATATGCTAACACACGCACACACATGATAATTTCACTTTTCACGTGCATATTTAGATGTTTACTTTAAGTGGGGTTGAAATATAAGTTGAACACACCCCAAATTGCATTGGATTTGGATTCAGACAGTGGTGTAGTCACTTTTCTTCTGTAGTGCTGGGTAGATGTTTTGGAAGATAATGTTCTCCTTTAGAAATGCCACTTTCCTGTTCCACTACCACTAATGTTTTTTTCTCTTTTTTTGGATAAGTATCAAATATCAATATGGATGGTGTTGTGCGGCATGGGGTAGCTCGGGGTGGTGGTGTTTTGCGAGATCATCGTGTAGTTTTTTGTTATATCTTGCGGGCAGGGGCGGCCCTGAGGGGTGTAGGTGCCCTAGCGCACTGGGTCTCCAATTTTTAAGGGTCTCAAAAATAATATTATGTGGTAGTAAATCTCTTAAAAAAGACGATTTAAAAGAATTTTAAAAAATATTTTAATATTTTTTTAATTTATTTTTGTTGTTCCAATTTAAAGTGGCTAGGTGTATGTTTTAGAAAAATAAAATAAAATGAACAAAAAAAAAATATTTCTCATGTCTCAAACATAATCAGAAACTCATGTATCTTTTCCTTCTCCATCCACTAATTAAAATATGATTATTTTATATTCGATTTTGTGTTTTTCTTAATTAAAAGATTCATTTTAAATATTCTGTTCAGGGCCTCCAAATTGTCGGGATCGGCCTTACTTGCGGGACAGAATAGCATCAACAATATAGAGCTACAAATTGACTCTATGGTTGTGGTGATAGTCTTAGATAGAGCTGTCAAAATAGACTAATTTCAATGGATCAGTTCGAATAAATTAAAGTTTTTTGGATTTAGGTTTTAAAATTTGAGCTGAATTTTGTCCATGTTTTTTAGTCCGATTCGTTTAAGTCCGCTTAAAATATGAGCTAATCTGAATGGACCGCGGATAGCTCGAAATCCGAATAAATTCAAATAAAAAAATAGTATAAAAATAAATATTAATTAGTATGTTATATTTTAAATTTTAATTTTTTTTTAGTTGGGTCAACTCAATCTAATATGCTTTTTTACTTAAATCTAATATGTTGTTGATTTGTTTTTCTATGTGAATTAGTATTTCTAAGTTCTCTTATGTTGAATTTATATGTGAACTTAAATATGAGTAACTCTATTTATTTGGTTTTCTATGTTTTTTTATAACTTAAACATATTGAGTTTATGACATGAAAGAAAAACAACACTAATAACATGCCTGCCCATTTTTGAGCACTAATAGCCAAAAAAAAAAAAAAGGGCCGGTCTGAAAGTCCGACCGTCTATTTCAAAGCTATTTTTTTTAGCCCATATTTTACCTGGACTTTTTAGCCCCACAAGATGAAATCCAAAGCCCGTTCAAGCCGGCCCGAAATGGGTCGGGCCGCCCGTATTGACGATTTTAGTCTTGGTAGCAGTGGGGTAGTTTAGTTCATGGAATTCATAATTTGCTTCAAGAAAGGAGGAATGTTAGAATCTACTATAGGATGTGTATTGAGAGGCTAATAGAGTTGTAAATGTGTTGACGTCAATAAGATGTCGGTTAGTTGAATTTACATTGCTAAATATTCTCCTATGCATATAGATTAACTGTGTTCTTATAATTCTTTGAAAGTCTCTATTCTTCGTGATATTTCTCTTCGTGCTTAGACCCATTTTCAATGAAGAAAAAAATGAAAACATAGAAGTTTTTTTTTAATGACAAATTGTTAGTTGTTATTTGTTAGTATATTTATAATGTTATGTTAATTTTTTTTCTTGCTAGGATTTAGACTCTGAACATCTAACTCGTTAACCCTTATTTCAACTAGTTTAACGAGTTGAACTACTCATTTCACCCAATAAAAACATGGAGTTGTTGCTTCAATCTATAATTATTTATTTTAAATATTCAAATAACATTATTTTAAAACAATAAACAACGTAGAATGTACTAGTATATTTGCACTAACTTTGTATATTTGTAACTTGGTGAATATATTGATGATAAATAAAACGACGAATCATAAAGATTGTTGTTTAATTGACAAGTTCCAAGTGGACCACCAAGTCACCAACCATCAGAGATGGTCCCATGTTGTGCTGACTGTGGGCCAAGACCCTCACTTATATTTGGGAAGGAAAAAGAATGAAAACGATAATACTACTTGGTGGTATGCAAAATAAATTACATCACATTTCACCAAATAAAGAGATGTAAATGGGTATTTATAGAGGCAGAGAGGATGATATTGGCATTCGATCGGTTAGATAAATATGCACTTCTTCTGTCCCAATTTAATTATGCCAGTTTAATTAAGTATACTATTCATATATTTTACTTTTATCTTATTTTTATACTAATAAATAAAAATAAATATTAACATATAAGATGTTGTTGGATTCATCTCAATGAGTATTTTCAAAATATCAAATTTTTATAATTTTTACTATTATACAATTAAAAATATTAATCGTCAAAGTTATATATTGACATGCGAGCAACAATCAATTGACTCATTCTTTTTGGAACGGAGGGAGTAATGATTTGTTTCATATATGTGCAGGTATTTGCGCTACGTGGGTCATCCACAAATTTTATTTTTTATTTTGGTAGAAAAGGCAATGGATTAACGCACTAAGCGAGCAAAGAAGGACCATTATGATCATTCTTAAAAAGAATGTTTAGTAAAGAACAGATAGAATTGAAAGAAATAGCAAAAAAAAGGTTCATTGTGACCCTCGTGATCCAAGAAATCTGAACAACAATTTACTTTACGAAAGCAATGAGAAATAGAGGTTTTCCGATTTGGTCGGTGAAGGAAATTTATAACCTCTTCAACTTCAAGGAGAGGTTTGAGGTAAGAAATAGATGTCGATGTTCTAATGTTAGTTGTTGTCGCAAAGAGATAATCAGATTCAAAAATAACTCGAGTTGACTTCATACTGCGAGCTAATTTGATGTCAATGAGAAGTCGTCATTTCAGCACAAATGACATTATTACTCTCTCCGTACCATTTTATTTGAGTCATTTTGACTGTAAATACTATTCATATATCTCGTTTTGACTCTATTTTTCTATTCATAAATAAAAATAAATATTAGCATATAAGATCTTGTTGGATTCGTCTCGATTTATATTTTTAAAATATCAAATTTTTATAATTTTTACTATTATACAATTAAAGATATTAATCGTTAAAGTTTTACATTGGCAAAAATGAGGCAGTCAACTGGCTCAAATAAAATGGAACGGAGGGAGTACATCTGATATTGCAGTAGAAACTTTTAAAAATTTTCCTTTCGAGTCATTGATAAGGCCTCTACGGAATTTTAAAAGACTAATGAATTATAAAGACTATTTTATATTTAAGAGTCGTGCTAACTTGTGTCTTAAGGGCACGTGATAAGGTATCTTTATTTGGAAATTTTGTATTTAATAAGCTTAGAAATTTAATGCATCAAAAGTAAAAACATACAAAATTCCAAAACATAATTTCTATATTTATCTACTTATCATGTGCCTTAAGAGTACAAGTTAACATTCTTCTATATTTAATAACCAATAACATTTAAGTAATTTTCATATTTTATTAACGGGTACGGATAAGTATCATTAAATCTCTATTCATGTCTATTAAATAATAGGTAGTTACTTATCAAAAAAAAATAACAGATAGTTGAATATCTATTTTATCTTACCCGTGAATATTTATTAAACTATTCACCCCATATCCGCAGTGGTTTTTATCTATAAATAAATATCCACAGATACAGATATTTTATGGTTCATAATCACAAAAGAGCAAATGCATTTTGATTATGAACTTTTCCTATAAAACAAACCTATCCAGTTAATAACACTTTAGGTAACACTTCTCTTTTATGAAAGTTCCCAAATCAACTATTGCAAAATCTTCCAATTTATATATAGGTCACCTACAACCATGCACTATTTAAAATTTTTGGTTCTATCCTCGCCAACTATTTGATATTAAGTGAAACTTTGTAGAATTTAGTAAGCTCAATAAGGGTCAGTTTGGATTTAATTTATTTTTTAATTTATAAAAATAATTTATGTAAATAAATAAAATTTTATGTTGATTCATGAATTTTTATTGACAACATTTGTATTTTTATAAGTTAGTTTGTTATAAACTACATTGAAAAATTTATAACAATACATAAAAATTAATTTATTTGCATAAATTATTTCACATAAACTCAAAAATAAGTCGATCCAAACAGATCCTAGACATAAGATTTAAATCTTATCTAGTACCTCTAATAGACTTATTCTTATATTTGAGACTGATATGACATGTTATTAACTCTTGGTTAAATGTTTGAAATTTAATAAATGAAAGGGATTAGATGTTGTTCTGGGAGGAAATTGTAATTTGTGTGTTAGGGTTTTCAAATTTTTGGGCTTTTGAGAAGTTTTAACCTTACTCATAAGAAAATTGTTATCAAGGCCCCTCCAATTATATTCTCAGGCCTCTCAAAGTGACCAAAATGCTCTTGATAGTTAAATTCGTTGCGTAGAAAACGACGGAAAATACATTCGTTATCTACGTGATGAAATAATGTGCAAGCATTGGCTGGTCTGGTTGCTTCGCAGAAATCACATATTTTCGTTTTAGAATTACCGAAATCAAGTTTCGTTGTCTTGGCCACCAACATGTTGGTTTTCGATGACTACGAGACGAAAATAGTGTATATAGCCGACAGACCAACTGGTTGTCTTGTCATAAGTACCATTTCAAAATTTAACCCCAAAAATAGATCTAGGGCAATTTTGTTGTTGAGAAGGCTTGAAATCGACTTGAAGAGCACGTATAGAAGGTACCCGCCCTTGTTTGGAATAATATAACATGTAATGCACGCGTTAATCGGTCTATTTTTAGTTTGTTTTTTAAAAAAATTTATTGTTGCAACAAATTTTGTCATGTAGAAGACAAAATGTTGGTTTTCGTTTTCTAGGTGATGAAATTGTGATTATTTGCCACACTCCTTTTATGCCATGTAACTTTGTATGTGCATTATTCATATGTTTTGGTAGTGTGTTATTTATTGTTTTTGTATTATGTTTGCGAAGGTGTTGAAATGGCCAAATTCCGGCTCAATTGAATGCACAAAGTGATGAACGAGGCATCAGTAACGACGTGGTTGTCACACCCGTCGTTTCACAAGCTTTAATAGTTTATGCACCTGCAATTGTCAAGGCTAATGTTGCTAAACCCGACATTGAGCAAGCAGGTGATGCACCCAATATTTCCGTCAACACCGTCAATTATTTTTTTAATGCTGCAAAGTATAAAGATCGAGATCAATTGATCGAGTGGTGTAAAGGTGAGACTTCAAAAGTTGGATTTACGATGGTGATTGAAAACTCTGACAACGAAATATTGGTTATTTTTTGTAAATGAAGTATTTCGTTGTCTACATACCAAACATTTTTTTATTTCGGTATGTAGAAAATGATATTTTTGTTCACTACATCTGATCTGAGGGTATCTTGAGATTTTGAGGGGCCAGAGAGCATGTAGGGGGGCCTAGATAGCAATTATCTACCAATAATATTAGAAAATTGCTATCTAGGCCCCCCTACTTGCTCTCAGGCCCCCCTAAAATTCCAAAATACCCCTGAGGTAGTAGTCAAAAATTTCGTCAGATAGACAACAAAATATAGGGATAACAATATTGGCACAAGATTTCGTCAGATAGACAACAAAACATAATGTTGGCACAAAATTTCGTCAGGTAGACAACAAAACATAATGTTGGCACAAAATTTCGTCAGATAGACAACGAAACTATGAAAATGTAGTTTCGAGACATTAAACTGTGGTTCGGTAGTTTCGTCAGTTTGTCAACGAAACGAATTTTTTATCGTTGTCTATTTAACGAATTTTTTGATCAAGGGCATTTTTGTCAGTTTAGGGGGCCTGGGAGCAAAGATGGGGGACCTATATAGCAATTTTCATAATATTAATGGGCCTAAAACAAAAGAGAATGTCTAGCCCGAACAGCCCAAAGTTAGCCCATACAAACGATACAAGGAAAGCGCGATTGTCCTATTTATTTATTTATTCCACAAACCCTTTCATCTTCTGTAATACTCCATAACTCTCACGTTTTTTGATCAATGTTCTCTATAGTATAGTAGTTTCTTTTTCGCCATTACTTTACTGTTATTTCCATTCAGTTTTATGGTTGTTTATGATCTGTGTTTTATTTTTTTATTTTGTTTCTGTTTTTTGTGACCCATTTTTGTGATATCTTCTATGAACAACAATGCATGTATTCGAATGTTGATACCACGATTTAGGGTTTTCAGTAATATTTGATTTGATACACATAAATAAGAGCATGGGTTTTTTTATTTCCCCGATTATCACTTGAGTGTGATATTTGCTCTAACGAGAATGGTCTGATATTGCATTTTTATTTCCGGGTAGAATCATAGCCTTTTATTTATACTTTTTTTTTTATCGGCAATCTATAGTCCTATTAATGCCTAATCAAAGTTGTATTTTGGCAATAATAAGTTGTTAATTACTTGATTTTCCAATGTATTTGTTTTCATCGGCATATTTATCCTTCAATTTTTCACTTTTAATTTCTTTTGGTTTTGCTTTTCAATTGACGAATACCTATTATGCTTGCTTATTTGCCTCTGGATAAATTTCCTATTGTGTCTTCACGATATGCCCAATGATGATATGGTCCTCTGAATAATATACAAAGCCTTTCCGTCCCTTCTGCCTTTCTTCACACTGCAATCACTATTGACTTCTTTTTCTTCTTCTTCTTTAACTCTGTCGTTGCCATCAACTTTATCATCATCATCATCATCGTTATTATTATTATTTTTATTTTTTTTTATATAGTGGCAGTGGGCAGAGATGGTGGAGGTTGTGCTCTGTGTGCACTGACTTGATGGATGTTGAGAGGCTTTTATGGATGTTGAAAATGTACACACCTAACAATATCTGAGGGCTGAGTTACCATTTTGTGTTTGGATAATCTTGTCAATCGCTTCTTTTGTTGACTTATTTTATATGTTATCTTCAGGACATTAGCTTGCTGTCTATGCCCTAGTCGAGGAGAGGTGGTGAGAGCTTTAGGTGCTCTTTTCTGTCTAGTGTCTACTAATTTCTCTAATTTACTTTTTCCTCTGTTTTTGCAGGTTGATTTGTCATAATTGGCGATTCACTTATTTTCACTTGTAACTCTAGCTGACCTATTTATTGTTCAAGGAGTCAATGCTATTTTTAAATGTTAATTTCAGTTAGACTTGGGTGGGATATAGTTTCGCTTTGAATTTAGTGTTTCATATTAACTTTCAGCTCCCTCTCTGGTTGACAACCTAGGTTTCTCATTTGTGCTTAATAGATTTTTCTTTACAGTTTAAATTTAGATAACATGTTACTTATGATTGTATTGTGGCACTTTTGTTTCAATAATTACTTTTTTTTTTTGCTGTTTTATTGTCATCATCAAATTTGACCAATTTTTATTTATCTTAAACAATTGAATAGCTCTCAATTTTCACTTAGCGTAGATTTGTTTTACCATCAATTGAACTAATTTTACTTTCCTTTGGACAAATTTGCATATAATTTCCTCTGTATATGCCTGATGATGAGTTTTCAGTGCACTTAGTGTAGATTTGTTTACCATCAAATTGAACTAGTTTTACTTTCCTTGGGACAAATTTGCATATAATTTCTTCCGGATATGCCCGATGACGAGTTTTCACTGCTAGATATGTTGCTCTGAATATCATTAACAGCTTTTCCATCCATTTTGCCTTTCTCCCCACTGTCATCAGCATTAACTATGCTGCTACTGCTGCTGCTGTTGTTGTTGTTGTTGGTGATCTTGTTCTTCTTCTACTACTTTTTCTTCTTCGTCTTCTCATTGTCATTGTTGTTAGTACTATTACTGACAGTGGGTAGAGATAGTAGAGGTCATGTGTGGTTCTTTCTTTTTGAACTGCCTTGATGGATGGCGAGAGGCTTTTATGAATGTTGAAAACTTACTAACCTAATACCATCCGAGGGCACATTTTTCCAGTGTTTGAAAAGTTTTTTCAATGATTTCTATTTGAATTTTTTGTTTGATATGTTAGTATCATGAATCTTGACCATCATCCTTCCATATCTATCACGCAGGTATCTGTTTGTCTCTTGATTCATATGTCATTTAAATTTCTATTTCATCTCATCTTCCTTTTTGTATTATTTTAATAATTCATAATTTGTAGCAGATTGGTTTTAAGTGGTCTAACTGACCAACCATTTGTTTTTAATCCTTCTACCTTTTTACATGAATAAAAGAAACAACTTTCACCCCCTCTCCTAAATTTACATGCATATGAATATGATTGCTGTTAAAATACATGTGACCATGTAAATTTGCAAGAAGATGAAGTTCCTGGGAATACTGATATGTTTTATAATTATATATGCTTACGTTCATAATTACATGTATATTACTTCATACATACTGTTTAATTTATTAACCTCTGAAAACTGTATATAGCATTATAAATTTGATTCTCAAAGAACCCTGTCTACTGTTTTAAATGAGTAGTGTTATATTAACCCCATTAGCTAATTTGTTTTTCTGTTTCCTATTGTTATGTTATTCTTTTTCGTTTTATCTTGATTTAAAATTTCACTAGTTTAAGTGGATGACATGGAGATAAAACCTTAGTTTTGCTCTTTGAAGTGAATAGTGAAATTGTAGCAAGATTTTTTCTATGATGCCCAATGATGTAAAATTTAACTATTGACTGGCTACATGGTTTTGTTCACAACTCTACTTGCACCTCTCTTTCTCTCTCTCTCTCTCACTCACTCACTCAGTGTGTGCATGTGTGTGTGTATGTATGTATATATATGATCATCATCTTTCTCTCTCTCTCTGGATATATCTATCAATCTATCTATCAATCTATTAGTACTATCATGCAAGGAAGTTGTGAATGAAGCCATGTAAATGCCGTGGATGATTTTGTATAGGTATGAGTTCTGAGGGCTGTGTCTCCTTTTTTCTGTCAATTCAGCTAAGAAATTATTAATAAGTGCCAAAATTATTTGGTTTTTTGCTGTTTTATTGTCATCATCAAATTCAACCAATTTTTCTTTATCTTAAACTATTGAATGGCTCCCAATTTTCACTTAGTGTAGATTTCCTTTACCCTTAAAGATAACTTATTTTACTTGTTCAATTTTCCTTGGGATAAATTTAGATATAACTTCTTTTGGATATGCCCTATGATGAATTTTCATTGCTAGAAATGTTACTCTGAATATCATTCAAAGTTTTTCCATCCATTCTGCCTTTCTCCCCACTGTCATACTAACTGTGTTGCTGCTGCTATTCTACTTCTTTTTCTTCTTCTTTTACGTCATCTGATTATAATTGTTATTATTACTACTACTGACAGTGGGGTAGAGACGGTAGAGGTTGTGTTTGGTTTTCTCTTTTGTGCACTGCCTTGATGGATGGCGAGAGGCTTTCATGGATGTTGAAAAAGTACTAACACACTAACATCTGAGGGCACCGTGGCTATCTTGTGCTTGAATAATTTTTTCAACGATTTCTTTTTAGAAATTTTGTTTGATGTGTTAAATCCATGAATCATAACCATCATCATTCCAGTTCTATCAGGCAGGTATTTGTTTGTCTTAATCCGGATGTGATTTACATTTCTGCCTTATCTCATCATCCTTTTTGTATTAATTTAATTTAATAATGCATAATTTGTAGCCTATTGGTTTTTACCAATCTTCCGTACAAACTGTTTGTTTTTAATCCTTCTATCTTTTCAAATGACGAAAAGAAGCAACTGTCATCCCCTCTACTAAATTTACATGCATATGACAATGATTGCCCGTCAAAATAAACTTGACCATATAAGTCCCTGGGATTTATTTTCATAGGTATCTCTCTGTGTGTGTATGTGTGTGCGCGCGCATGAGCACCTACTATTTTCATAGAGTGATAATCTATTAGATGGTGCAAGAAGGTGTGATTGAAGCTAGTTTTGAGGACTTTGCAATTATTTCTCTGGCAATCTTATAGGACTTGTATGCTTACATTCTTAGTTACATTTCTATCATTTCATAGTACAATTCTTAGTACATTTCTATCCTAAATTGTTTTTTTGGCTGTTAGGATAACAACCTTTAGGATCCTATAACTTTTAGATTCTTTCTACCTTCATAATGTTTGGCTTTTTATTTGTTATTTTTATATTTTGATTGCTAACTTATGAGCAATCAAGGAGCTTGCCCTATGTTTGTAATGTCATACAAAATATTGAATCCTTCATTTGTGATGACTGAGCTGGATTAATCACAGACTGAACACTTGGGTACTGTGCATTTGTGTGGGAATTCTATCATACTTAGAATGAGCAGTACAATGTTGCATGAACTGTTTTTGGTCAGTGTTAAAAATATAGGTCTTGGGAGCCCCTCTAGTGTCCCCTTGGTGGGAGGTAAGCGCAATACCTTTGTAACTGTTTTTTTGAGTAGTAAGATCTCCTTTAAAAGATTCCAAGTCAAAATACCTTCTTGCCCAACTTACTTACAGAAGGGACATGCAAATAACTCCTTCATTTCATCCAAGAATAGCTTAAAAGGAGTTATTTGCATGTAAGTTGGGCAAGAAGGCATATTTTGAATTGGAATCTTTTGCATCATAAATGTCGGTTATGAATTTGATGAATATCTATGTATTCGAATGTGCTATGGTAAATTGTTACAAATGATTGTTTGAATAGTTCATATTTCATTTGATTCAGATACAGATCTAATTGAAATTTCTGTTTTTGCACTTTGAAGCTTCTGTGTCTAACTTTTACTGCTTTCCTTTTCTTATGACAATAAATCTCCTTGATTTATGCTATCAAATTCATGTCTCTTCAAATTGAGTGCTTCAACTTTGGAATCTTTCAAAGGTCAAGGTCAATATGCTTGTTAAGAAAGTGATGGTAAAATTGAATCATGCTGTCTTGTTGGGGAACTATAGGGAAGAGGTATGGTGTTCGTTTTCTATAGGAGACACTCAATAGATGGGCCCACCTCCAAGACCTCTGTATTTGATATGTCTATTGGAAGAATAGTCAAAAAGAGCCTTACTCCAGATTCTTTTGTTAATTTATGTGCATTCAGTGTATATACCTAATAATAGTTTGTAGCAATATTTGACAAATAGGAAAAGGATAATATTGTTTAAATTAAGTTTGAAAAAAAAAAGTTTCTTGCCGGTGAAACAAGTTAAATTGCTTTTGTAAATAACGTGTACACATTTAAATTAATCGTCAATTGGTTCAGTGATTGACGCTGAACTTGGTAGGAAGAACCATAGTTCGATCCCCCGCAACTGTGATCGGGAGGAGGCTAAAATCACTTGATGCCATAATTTACTCTCGAACCAGATTCAACTGGTTGTGAAAAAGAAAAAGAAAAAAGTGTACATATTTATGTAATGTGAGTTTTTTGAGTCATCTTTGTATTGAGAATCAATCTATGAATGATATGAATTAAGTCTGTTTTGAAAAAATTAATATAATTATGAGTCTAATTGTATTCGAAAGGTAGGAGTTAAGGTTGACAGTGCAGAAGAGGGCAAAATAATTTATTAATGCAGTAAGAAAATTACTAATTCACATTGTTTATCTAGATACTTTCATTCATCAATCAATTAAAAGAGAATATAGAATGAAGCAATTAAGGGTCCAAATGTGTGGTTTTTGACCCCATGCATCCAATCCAGAATGGGATGTTTTCTGTCGTATGCTCTGACGTCTTGAGACCAATTATGAACAATATTCCTAACAAAATTATATAATTAATGAGCAAAATTATATAATTAATGAGTTTGAAGGATACATATTATCATTGTAAATTAATTTTATAGTGATATTTTTTCATATTAAAATATTAATCACTTTGAAAAAAAAAAATTATACTAAATTATAAGTTTTTTTTACATTATTAATAAAGTATTGAATGCTCTTTTTCTATTATACATTTAATTATTTATTTCTTTTTTTTCTTTCAATTCTTTATTTTTTTTTCATATCATTAATGAAAGATAATTTTGTAAACGAACTCATAATTTTTCTTTTGCATATAATATTAATTACATTTCTTAATACTCGTAAAATTGCCAAAATGACTTGTATTATGGTACGAAAGAATTAATTAATAAGAATATTTTAACTTTTTACAAAAAAGTGAGGTTAAGTGGGTGACCTAATAGAAAATATAATTTTTTTTAACAAGCCGAGATGGAAAATATAGTGGTACATTATCGGTGCATTTTATTTTATTTTTCTCTTAATTAATACTATGTGCATGAGTGTCAAATGTAAAAGTTTGTTTGGTTGATGAATTTCAAAATCCAAAACAATTCGAAATTTAGTGTGCAGCTCCATTTATTATGGAGCCTCTATTCCATTCCAGGCTCCTTCTAGGGTGGGTAAGTGAAATGGGTCTCCCATCATGGGAGACTTATTTTTACCGTTAGATTACTAAGGTCCACGCTGGACTATCATGAAAGTTTCACACCATATATTTTCAAATGTTGTGTTTCTTCTCTCTCCCCTCGTTGTTACGGTGTCTTCCTCTACTCCAAAACCTTTAAATCCATCTCATGACAATAACCACTAGCCTCTAAGATTGGTTCAACATACATTATATCTGTTGAGTTAGAAAAGCTTGCGCCTGTTACTTTGTCCCAGCAACCATTTGAGTTGCATCAACCAATTGAAGGGAAATTCCACCTCCTTCACAGTTCACCCTATTTGAACCACACATAGTAACAGTCAGTTTTCTTACCACTCCCGAGCATATGATCAACCGTCGAGCATATGGACAGTAGCAACAACAAGTCATGTTGCTATTGAAAATTGAGTAATTTTCTTGTTCATTAATTTTTTAAAATTGAGTAATTTTTAAAATTTAAAGTTTTTTATCAATTGGGTTGTTCACAATATCAATTTGGGAGTTGTCAACATGGGTTTTTTATAGTGTACATAATTAAACTCTTGGGTTGTTCGCACTACAATTGGAGTTATCAATTGGGTTGTTCACACTACAATTGGGTTGTTCACAATATCAATTTGGGAGTTTGTCGTCATACACTATCAATTTAAGGATAATGTGGCTTTGTTCTTATAATAATGTGTTGTGTTTTACTAGTATTTAAGGGATGAAATGAAAGTTTTGATTGCAGTTTAAAAAACCAAATGAAAGTTTTGATTTGGAGATGAAGGAAAAAAATGGCATAGAGAAAGACAAGGGATCAAAATTGCAGACAAAGATGATGGGAAGTGGGAAGTGAGAGAGAAAAGAAATGTTTAAGGTACAGTGGATGCATCTTAACATCTCTCATCCAACGGTTCACAAGTCTTTCCCATGATGGGAGACCTATATACCTTTCCCATGCTAGACTTGGCCTCCATTCCATTGTACATCTATGTGATTGATAAGAAATAAGTAATACTCGGAAAGGATTTTTTTGATGTTTTTATAGCTAGCAATTAGCGATAATATGTTAATGTTAATATATCCAGTGGTGGAGCCAGAAAAATTTTAAAATTTGGATAAAATTTTAATTTTGCACTGAAAAATTTAAATTTTGAATAAAATATCTCAGTTTTGCTTAAATTTATCCTAAGAATTTTAATTTTTTTTAAACTAACTCCTAAAATATCAAAAGTTTTCGGCCAATTTCAGTTTTGTATTGAAAATTTTAAGTCTTGAACAAAATAACTAAGTTTTGCTCTAAATTAATCTTTAAAAATTTTAATTTTTTTCAAAATTAACCCCTAAAATACCGAAAATTTTCGGCCGAGTCCGGGCAAGTGCCCAGACTAGCTGAGCTTTCCGCCTCTGAATATATCGTTGGTTGCTCAGTATTTTTATTTTTTACTTATAAATAAATAAATAACTTCAAATTTTAAATATTATACTATTTAACTGAAAATAAACATTTGGCAAGCCTTGTGTTCTTCGAAGGCTTGAATGGCTCAAGACACGTTTTCACAACATTGGTATATGCGATGTGAACTTGACCATATAATAAGATTAGGTCGTTACTCACCGTTTTTTTTAATTTAATTTTTAGTGAAACAATTTCTCAACTAGATTTTAATTATTTTACCGTCAACTTGTGAATCAAAAAAATCTGTTCAATTTGTGTCAAAAAAAACTGTTCAATTAGAAACTTGAAGGTAAAAATAAATAACTATATACATTGTATGATACAACTATTTTGTTGACACAACTTAAATGCAAATATTCAAATGAGTTGAAATTAGGATTTATGTAGCCACACTCCGTTTTTAGAATGAGATTACATTTTTCTCATTGTTGTTATAAATTTCCAATCTCAGTCTTCCTCAAAGTAATGAACAAAAAACATTTAACCTAAAAAAAAAAGAACAAAAAATAGTACATGAAATATGTCGGACACTAAATATATGTTATTATATTTCTCTCGATCGAGTTTTAAACATTTATATACCGTATCAAAGGAGTAGTCTCCGTAAGTTTGATTCAGTTGGTAGAAATATCGTACTATATATGTAGGAGTTTGGATTCAAACTCGAAACACTTTACTTATTCACCTTTAAGATGAATTTTCTATTTACTAGCTATTCGACAAAAAAAAAAAGAATAGTCTCCTGTGCTAGACTAAAAAAAATTTAATTAATGTAACGATAAAAATATAAAACACGCTTGCTATTAAAATTATCTAATGGTTATGATTCGTCAAAATGTTTTTTTTATTTTATTTTATGAATGATATGATTAAATACCAAAGAAAATGTCCCGAACGATTTCATCTTCATCTATGAGAGTGAGTGTTTATGTCACATCTATAGATACAGACAGTAATAACTAATAAGGACAGAATGTGTAGTCTATGAATGAAGGAAAGGGTCCAAGAACTCAAACTAAAAATGAATGAAAGAGTCCAAACCTTCCAATTGGCAATTGTTTGCGTGGACAAGTCTCAATCACAAGATGAAGTTTTTATATAAGATTTTATGTATTTATAATTCATTTTTTTTTAAAAAAAAAAAATAGCATGTAAACTATGTATACGTGTATTTATTATTACTTTTCAAACATTTTTTTTAAGAAATTAAATTAGTCCATTCAAATTGATATCAGAAATAATCGATTCTGAAACTTTAAAAAGAACACACTCTCAAATTTCAAGTAAATATCACCGATCAACCAAAGTGGATTCAATCATTCTTTTATTAGTATTATTAATTTATTGTTATCTAAAGGATGAAAAGTTAAAAATAATATTTTTCTAACTATTCATTGAACTTTAAATTATCTCTACCTTAAGTTTGATCAAAGAGATGTATACCTTAATGTGTTATATTATTTTCTTACTTTAATTTTTTTATCAAATAATCTAGTGATTAGACTCACACATTCAAATTTAAAAAAATGTGAAATATGAAATTCAAAGTCTGATCACTATAATATATTTTTTATAGCTACTATTTAAACCACATTTACGAAACCGTTTTAAATATCTACTATTAGAAAACCACAAAAAAAAATTAACACTAATTTTTTGGAACAGCCCACCTACAACAACAAACATAAACACATTATATTAACCATCAATTTTTTTTCCCTATAATATGTATTTTAATCTGAAGTTTCATATACTTTAGTATTAAATTTGAATCAAATGCACCAATTTTTTTACTAATTTTTTCATACATATAATTTATACAAAATAGATTTTATAAAAGAAAAAAAAAAGAGAATGAATTATTTTTCTTTTTTTATATAAGTATAGGTCAATGTCATGTCACTGTTCAATGGAATCATACTCGTATTTATTTTTTCTAAATATTTCTAGATAAAACAGCATATGGTATTGATAATGAATAAAAATTAAAGGAAAATGCTAATTAATATCCCCGGGATACTAGTTAAGGATATTTAAAATAGTAAAAATGTATCGAAATGTGTGCAGTCAATGTTTGAAAAAGTAGAAAATTGATGTTTTCAATGTAAAAATTACTTTTTTTTTACTCTTAACTAGTACTCCAAAGACACTGGTTAGCATGACCCAAAATTAAAAAGTTATGAGACTCGGTCCCTTCTTTTTCCCACGCACCAACGTAGACTCGGTTTTTATTTTTATTTTTACGAATAAACGTAGACTCAGTTTATGCGCCATATGTGCACCCAAAAATGTATGTTCTTTTTCCTTGATCCAAAAGTGACTTTTTTTATTTTATTTTATTACTACTGCCTTTTAGAACATTTTTAATAAAATTTAAATAAAAATTATTAATTACAAAGTTAAATATTTTTTTGGTAAATTATATTAATTTTTGTTCCTGTAAACATAATTTAGTTAGTAGGGATATTACATATAATATCTGATATCAAGGTTCAAACTATAATACTCACGTTTATTCATTTTTTTTTTAAAAATCAAAATTCTAATCACTAAATCACCTATTTGATAAATAAAATAATTAACTTTCAAAACATTACATACACATTTTCATAGAATTTGTATTATTATTTTTTTGTACAAAAAGAGGACTTTTAAAGAAATTATAGAAATGTAAACAAGCACCTCTTGGCATGTAGAAAAAAGGAGAATAAGGATCTCTAGAAAGTGTTTCAAAACAGGCAAATCAAAATAGTTTAATATTAGACTGAAATTTGCTAATCAATCAGTTGTTTCATTTTCTTCACACCATATGTGATTAATTTGGACATGTCAATTCATGTTGGTAAAATCACGAATACCTAATCAAAATGTCAGTACAGAAAAGGCAAAACAAAATTAAACAGTGGCCAAACAAGTAAATTGGCTCGACCACCAACCACGATAGTTTGTAACGAGATTAATGTTCATTGTCTTCATCCATTGATATGAGCAAAACTTGATCTTGTCTAAAAGTTGAGGTAGGATACATTATGAATTTTTGAAAAGTCGCTGATTCGTTCATTCCACATAACCCACACACAAATAAGAGCTAAACAAGCTAGAGAAAAGATCGTCACACACGTGGACCAACATTTTATCTTTATTGTTATGAATCCGATTAACTCACACCAATAACCTTGATGTGTAAAGCAAAAAAAAATCAAGTAACCAAAATTGCGAGAACAAGCAATAACAATCACAAACAAAATAAACCGGCGAAAAGATAAAGGACACGATTTGTTTATTTATCCAGTTCGGTGTTAATGAACCTACTCTGGGGGATAGAGCATCTATCCGTTCCATTTCTCAATCAAGTTTTCAGTTACAGCGAAATTCTCCAAAAGGATTACAAGAGATAGCCAATAATCATAACTCTACCCTTTGCTCGAATTTTTTCTGTGACCAAGAAATTCAATTACAAGTGTTTCCCAAGGTGATGAATCAATTCTCAATCCCTAGAATTATTGCCAAGAGAGTTCTCTATAAATCCTAATTTTTTGATTGGCCGCAAAACCTAAAACCTTATTACAAAGTCAGAAAAGCGCAGAAATATATATATACTCCTCGCGTGTATGTGCTTTGTGCAAGGCAGAATGCGCATTGCGTAGGAGGCAGAACTTGCACCCCCTTTCCATGCTTCAGCTCTGTGCATTGCGCAGAAGGCAGAATCTTGAATATTTGTTTCTTCTGAGTTTTTCAAGGCAATTACAACATCTTTATATATTTTAGTAGTAGAAAAAATATGGATCAAAATGTAGCACTATTTTTAGGACTGTAGTAAATTTCACATCATGGTGGAGAGTCACTGCAAGATTATGATTGGTATGATTATAGATAACTACATGTTTAGTGAGACGGTATCCACGTTGGTTCGGCACATTCTTAATATGTTGGCTTTGGATTGGCATATCAAATTCGACACATTTGGAGGGAAGGAAACTGCTGTTCAAATTTACAATTTTAGCCTTTCTTTTGATTCTTTAGATTGTACTATACTGGAGACTCTAACTAGTGAACTTCGTAAACTTCTTTTTGATAATTTTTCTGGAACGCCTATATCTAAAAATGTTCATTTAGTTTCGTAGTTTCGCTTTGTGCTTTGACGTTCTTTTATTAAAAAAAAAAAAAAACTTTCACATCAAAACATGAAATTCCGCCACGTGGCTTGTTTTGACAGTGTCACAACTCTAACAATCACATGCCTGTAGTTTTAAACTCTCCTCCCATCAGGTGTTGTTGTACAGGAGACAACTGAATTATCTTTGTCCCATAACAAATCCAATGGCTCACATTTCCTCCGTATTCTCTCATCAAAATCTACGCCGCTAATTTCAGAATCTTTGTCCTTCACACCGTGTCTCAAACGTGTTCGTTACGTGTTCCTAATACTCTCTCAACCTTAATCTTTTCATTACTTACCTAAGTTTAAACCTTAATTACTCCTAATTAAAGAATTTTTCTTTTCCTTTTTTATTTTTCATTTTTTAAGTTCTCATTTACTTTTCATTTTTGTTTTAGCGTATTTCGTTTTTATGTTATTTTTCCAACCACCATAAAACGCGGTCCAATTGTCCCCAATATAATCCCTCACCTTCCTACTAGGGTTCCATGCCTCAATTCTTCCCGCATCTCTCTCTTCTTCTCACACTCTCTTTGTCTTTTTCTCTCTCACCTTTTTACAAATTTTGATTCTTCATTTTTTCAATTTTGAACAATTTTTTTCATTTTAGGGTTTCAGGGCTTTTTTTCTTCCCTTTCTTGTCAAAATTCAATTTTGATTATTGGGTTTGTGAAATTCAACATTTTGAAATCTGGGTTTTGTAATTGAAGGTAGAAAGTTTCGAAATTTTGTGAGAATTTTTTGTGAGAATGCCAGCGACGGACTATCAAGGTTCGTCTCCTTCATCGTTAACAAATTTTGGTCGTTCAATTCTTAGCTTTCGTCGTGAACAAGTTCATTCAATGGAAGGGTCAACCTTAGAGATTGAACTTGATTCTTTTCAACAACATGTTACTGATCGTTTTCTTGATCTATCTTCTGTTCCTCAAGATGAATTGCTTTCACTTAAATGGGTTGGGAAGCTTTTGGATTGTTTTTTGATTTGTCAAGAGGAATTCAAAGCCATTCTTCATACTCATAAGGGTCAGGTTTTGAAATCTCCTTTGGATCGAATGGTTTCTGATTATTTTGAACGAAGTGTTAAGGCTTTGGATGTTTGTAACGCTATTCGTGATGGTGTCGAACAGATTCGGTTATGGCAGAAGTTGTTGGAGATTGTTCTTTATGCATTGGATCAACAAAGGAGTATTGGTGAAGGGCAATTTCGTAGAGCGAAAAAAGCTTTAATTGATTTGTCAATTAGTATGCTTGATGATAATAAGGATTCTAGTGCCTCGATTGCACATAGAAATCGTTCGTTTGGTCGCAGCAATGGTGGTAGAGACAAAGATCACAACCATCATCATAGTCATGGCAATAGTCATAATAGCCATGGGAGTAACAGCTATCAACATCGGTCTTTGGGGCATTTTAGATCGCTTTCGTGGAGTGTTTCTCGCAATTGGTCTGCTGCTAGACAACTCCAAGCAATTGGGAACAACATTAATCCTCCAAAAGCAAGCGATCTTATGGCAACTAATGGTCTTGCAATGTGTGTTTACATCATGAATTCGATATTGTTGTTTGTTATGTGGGCTCTTGTGGCTGCAATTCCATGTCAAGACCGTGGATTGCAGGTTCATTTCACCATTCCAAGGAGTTACACTTGGGCTATTCCATTGCTCTCGCTTCACGAGAGGATCATGGAAGAGTCCAAGAAGCGTGACAGGAAGAATGCTTGTGGCTTGCTTAGAGAGATTCAACAGATTGAGAAATGTGTTAGAGTTATGAGTGAATTGGCTGATTCGGTGCACTTTCCATTATCCGAGGAGAAGGAAGGAGAAGTTAAACAAAGAGTTCAAGAAGTTTCACATGTTTGTGATGCTTTGAAAGATGGACTTGATCCTTTGGAGCGCCAAGTGAGGGAAGTTTTCCATAGAATTGTTCGTAGCCGAACCGAAGGGCTTGACTCTCTTGGTAGGCCAAACAATGCTGAATAACTTGTGATGAAATTTAGAATTTGTGATAACATTATAGTTTGATTTTGCTTTCATAGAAATAGAAAACTACAAAAGGAGCAAGGGATTGTATAGGGAGATTGTTGATTTGAATTAAAGTTTATTCCAAGAATTAAGTGGTAGGGGAGGGATTCTTGTAAAAAACCATGTGAAATATGTTTGGTTTTTCCCCCTCTTGTTTTTGTCTTGTGATGTTGCTTTGTATAATCAATCTTCTCTATAACTTGCAGCATCCTCATTGTAGCTGATTTTGTTTATGAATATCTATTAAATTAATCTCCTTTTGGTTCATATAGTACCTATAAATTGTCTTTTGAAGAACAAGAGCAAAGTATTGTAACATATTGTCTTTTGGAATCGCCATATTGCTTAGTTTTCATGGTACTCTATGGACTAACTGTATAAAACATCAAAGTTAATTGAATCATAAGGAATCTTTGTTCTGTTTTTCTTTTGCATTATCATTTGTGTGTTAGAGAATGTGCTTTAACAAAGATTTTTGTTCTAGCAGTTGGTCTTAAAATTCATTTGCTCCAATCAAATAAGTTTAACAGATAATAGTAATATACTATTGTCTCATTCTTGAGCCACTCATTCACAGAATCACAGTTACTAGCCAGACACAGATTCACAGTAGACATAATCTGATGGAGTCATGGTACATGGATTGTTGGATCACAATTTGACAGCTCATGTTTGTTTAGTACTATATTGGGTTCAAACTACAAAGTTGAAATGTGAATTGTTCCATCTTGATTCAGATGGGTGACTGTGTGTGAATGCTTGAATTGAAATTCAAATCTTGAAATTGGGAATATCACAAGCTTTATGTTAATGTTGTCTTATTTGGATGGTGTTTTCCTTGTTAAGGTTTCTGTCTTATTTACAGCTCTTTGCCTCTATCTCTCCTATATTGAATATCACCACTATAATTTACTAGTATTTCACACAAATTAAGACAAATTATAAATAAATGAAAGTGTTAACTATTGTGACACATCAAGTATTTAGTATTGTATGAAAAGAGAAAACATGAGTTTTACAAAAGCATCCTTCAATTATGGTATGAGAAAGAAAGATTAAATTGATTGAAAAAATAGAGTAGTAATAAATAATAAAGGGAATAATTGGACGAAAAAAATTGTTTCATTGGTATTGTATAATGACATACTATAAACCAGAACAAATTTATTTTACCCTATAATTTATTTATTTTTTGAGTTAATTAATTCTTCAATTCTCAAGAGAAGAGAGTCTTGATAATCTAGTATTCGACTGCGAAGTAAATAAAACATAATAAAAAATTATTTCTTCTAGGAATCAAATCCAAATTCTTCCGAAAATTTATCCTGAAAAAACTCATTCAGCACTTGAACTCAATCATTTGGTTTATATTCTAACATTCTAATTTTTATTTTGTGATGTTTTCTTTTTACTATTGTGACATCCAAAAGATCCAATATGAGATAGGATAAAATATTATTTAGATGAATCTTGGATGGAGTCATGAAGAAATTTAGTGCAATTAATGAGTTTCCAGTCAAGTCAATTGAATGGGTGGACTTTGACTTGGCTTTTGGCCATCCAGAACTTAATCTCTTGTGGCAATATAACACTACTACTACTTCCTGGTCAAGATAAAATTTGTTGACTAGATGTCAATATATTCTTTATTATTTATGACTTCTTCTAAATTAAACCCTTTTTTGAGTAACATTTGTGTTACAAGTGTTCGACATATTTTTTTATTTTCTTCAGTAAAATGCTTTAGGTTTGATTCAACATGGTAATGCTGTAATCCTTTCTGGACTAATAAACTATGTTATTATTATTATTATTATTATTATTATTATTATTATTATTATTATTATTATTATTATTATTATTATTATTATTATTATTTTTAACATAATAAATTTATACTATCATACTAAGCACGTTTCTATGATGAAGAACATTTAATTTTTAGTCTACTACTTTTAATAATATTTAGTGTCATTGGACAAATATTCAAGTATCTGTGGTTAGTGTCTTCATGTTAATTTGTTTATGTAAGAATTTCTTTATCTATCTGTATATGCACATGCTGTGTCTGTTGCAACTTGTGCGTAGATTTTGAAGAATAAATGATTTTTGCTTCACTAGCAAACTACTCCATTGTCTTTCCAGCTCAATACACAGAAAAATAAAAATAAAAAAGGTAACGGTATGATCTTCAAAATATAGCTTTAAGTTTTACATTAAAAAAATAAATTTCTATGGGATAACAAAAAAGTATATGACCAAGACCAACAAATCAATACAAGAGAGATTCTAAATAAAGTGGTTATGAGTTCAGTCTTTTAACTCTTGCATATGAAAATAATTTGGCTAAACAAAAAAGTTCATTTTGTATATCTTATAAATTCTTTGTTAGAGATTAGTTTATTATTAAATGCGGTAAAAAAAATAGAATAAGAAAATATTAACTTTGTTTCTTTCTAGAGATCCATGCTGGGGCTAAATAAATAGGATAGATAGTGCCCTCCTTAATCCATATGCATATGGTGGTTAGACTAGGTCCACTCAAGCTTGGAAATTGATTGATGAAACAATCTACTTAACTCAATTATTTTAGCACCCTAGTGGTCCAAAAATAGTATGTTTGTATATTTATTTTATATTGGATAAATCAATTCAAGCTATAATATTTATTGGGTCATGCTAAACAGTGCATCCGATCCACTAGTTAAACATACTCAAAAAGAAAATAAAAAGATAAAGTTAATGTTAAAAAAATAACTTTTTACATTAAATGCACAAGTTCCAAGATAATATTTCTATATTAATATGCTTAACTAGTGCACCCGGTGCACTGTTTATCATTTTCCATATTTATTTGGCAATAATTCAAGCTAGGAATTAGAAACCTAGTATATTGATTAATTTAGTGGGAATATGTTAATTTCAATTTAATCTTGGTGACAGTTACATTTTAACTAAATTAATAATTAGTTGCCTATACCTAAGAAAAAAAAGAAAAAATAAATAAATAAATTAATTTTGTAAAGATATATGTCACACCATTGATGTGAGAAAACAGGTAGACTGAACAGAGAGTCTAAAAACCCACCACATGTCATTTGGGGCTATTTTTGAACATTATAATAATAGGTGGATAATGTATTGACTTGTAAAAAAAAAGATGATGCACCCATTTTTAAGTAAAAAATATTCAGGAGCAGTGGAGTATTATAGATCATTAATTAACAAATTAAAATAGGTAGATAATGTATTGACTTGTAAAAAAATGATGCATCCATTTTTAAGTAAAAGATACTCAGGAGTTGTGATATATCATTGATTAACAATTTTTTTTTAACAAACTATAATGAGATATATATATAAAATAAAAACACAATTTTCTTAATATAAGATGTGTTAAGGTACTGTCATCGTTTTACACAGTCATATAAAGTTATAGAAAGATAATCAAAACAAATCACATAAGACCTAAGCAGAGAGGAGAGGAAGGGAGGAGAGGAAAGGATCATATATATTTTTTAATTAGAACATGTTTGGTTTAAAGGAGTTGAGAGGAGAAAAGATAAGGAATTTTATTTACATAATTCATAAAGAGATGCGAGACATTTTATAACCGATTTTAATTTTTATCTTTATAATGTTACAGATCCTTATTATATATTCGATGCAAATCAAACCATGTGTACAATTTTCTAATCCTGACGATTCGATTCGTTTAACTTAAGAAATATTAATTATTACATTTTATAAAATAGTACAATATATATAGTAAAAAGAAATACGACATAATAAACAAAAAGTATAAAATGAAATAGAACACAACGTAAAGATAAAATAACATAGCAGATTGATAAAAAAACTATTGCTGTGGAAAAAGAAAAGCAGCAACAATAGTGGCTAATCCGAAATCAAAATCTTTGATTTAAATGTCTTATGCAAGTTATAATTTTGGTGCCTCATATTTTTATAAATCATATAAAAATATATAATGCGAAAGAAAAGTAAAAAAATTATACTTTTAAATTTCAATTGTTATAATTTATCCGATAACTTTTAATTATTCAAATAGATTTTACTATCAAAATCACCAGAGTTTAAGTCTAGTTTAAAATTTAGTTATTTATTTAATATATATATATATATATATATATATATATATATATATATATATATATATATATATATATATATATATATATATATTTTATCACCCGAACGCATGCACACATGAGTGCACGTGCGAACATACACTCACACTAAGTAAAACAAACTGGTGGTGTCCTGTGCAGTCGCTCCTCTCGAACACTATCTGAAACTCTCCTGAGGTAACCCAGTTCTCTTAAAGCCAAAATTATAAGTAATTACACCCATAAGTTGTACATTAAGAAATGACCCGCATCTATAAACAATCTGGTCTATATCCTGCCATTTTGGATACCAACACACCTTTTCTTCATTGAGATATACTAAGTGATTTGCCCACTCTTCTTTGGTTGTAATTTCTATATTACACATCTTGGATGGGGCAACTCGCCTTTGTGTTTGGATACATGAGTTACCAACCAAACATATAAAGCCGACAGACAACACAAAGTTCTTCTTTTGTTTTTATCATAACAAGAGTTAATAGTATAATAGACATCGGCAAGAATGGGGTATGTTGGGTTTCACTTTCTTATGCTAATACGCTAGGAATACATCAATTCTTGCCAGACTTATGAAATCCTTTGCACTTGGGAATAAAATTGTCCCATAGATTATGATTGCCAACACGTCTATAAAGGTATCCCAATCTTTTTCTGCTGCCAAGTCGTGTGCTTTTTCTTCAAAGAATTTCCTTTCAATTGTTAAAAATTATACTTTCAATTATTATAATTTTTCTGATAATTTTAAATTTTTTAAATATATTTTACTATCAAAATTTTAAGAGTTTAAATCTAGTTTAAAATTTAGTTATAATATTTATTTAATATATTTATTTTATCACTCGGACGCACGCACACGCGAGTGCACGGACGCACATACACCCACACTAAGTAAAACAAATTGGTGCCCCTAATATTTTAGTGTGTGTGGTCGCTCCTCTCGAACATCCATTGAACCCTCCTGATAGGGTGTTGAGCATCACTATTAAACTTGGTGCATGTATATAAAGATGGATGACCAGATCGATAAGTTCTAAAACCATATTATATAGGTGTTTATGTTAGCCTAATTCATTCTTATAAAATCAATTTGTAAAGTGAAATTATTTCTAGTTATAAATTCATATTCAGATTTTATCTTATAATGTATGATCCTTAACAAATGAGTCTAAGTCAAATTTTACGATATTGATAAAAAAATAATCAATTTTTACGCAATACACCATAAACTTGAACTTAACTCAGAAACATCACATTATATATATTAAGAGTTGGAGTTTGAGCTCCAAACATTATTTATTCACTTTATGGTTGAAATTCTTGCCACTAATTTACTTGAGAAAAAATAAAATCAAAGACACAAATATTTTAATTCAATCCAAAGTCATATATGCATGCCAACTCCACCACATGGTTATGGTTAGCCACAAATGGATGGTGGCGCTTCTTTTGGCTAGCTTCCTCTTTGCCATGATGAGGCTCATGAAAAGTTAGCCAATCAATTATTTTATATTTTGGTTGCAACCTTGTTTTTAAAGAAAAATACAAATTAAAATGACCAATATATATGTAACATCAAAATTGTACATCTACAAAGTTTAAGCTTTCAATTATGCATGTCTTGATTAAATTTTCTAGTAGAATTTTGAGATATGGTCAAATATTTTTTGTGCTACTCTTTTGATACTCATACAAACTCAAAATTTTCTGATGTAAAATTAAAGGAAGACAAAATATCCATAGTGAATCTCATAGCTAGGCCTAGGAGCATAAGCATTGAACTAATAATATATCTAGCCAATTTCATTGTACTCTTGAAAATTAAGAAAGCAAAACATATTTGAATCAACCTAACACATATTGAACTTTAGGCCGTCCGATGCGGCTCTGATAAGCTCTCGGAATTCAACTCATTTAAATTTTCTATAATAAAAAAAAAGAATTTAACAAAAACAAAATCAATTCTTTTTGGCTCTAATATAGTGCATTACAAGAAAGATAATAGTTACAAGCAAAGTTGATCCTCCAAGAACCAAAGGAGGACAAGGTTGCCATGGTTTTTTAGGACGTTTCTTCTTCACAGGAGCATTTTCTTCTTCACTCTTACGATCTGAAACTTTTTCTTCTTCTGCTGCACTTTGTTGTTCTGGTTCTGATACTATACTATTTGCACCCTCTTCTTCCATCACTTCTTCTATTCCCACCCCACACAATACTCCTTTTGCATTTTTTGGCATCACTATTGTCAACACTCCTTCCTCTTCGTTATACTTAGCCTTAATCCTATCCAAAACCACCTCATTAGGTATTTTAAACTTCTTTCTAAACCCTTTTGTTTTCAACTCTTTCTTGAATGGTATCATTTGCATTTCTTGCACCTCCTTTTCACCACTCACTGAAAGTTTTGTACCATCTTTGTTAATGTTGATGTCAATGTTCTCTTTCTTATAACCTGCATTGATATGCATCACATCAAGTGATCATGGTGCCTATTTGAATAAACATCTTAATTAAGTGCTAATAACATAAGCGCTTATCGTCTGTAAATGATTATTTATAAGCTATTTCTACAACAAAAATTAAAAGAAAGTTCAAACCATTTTCATATAAGGTATAAGTGTATGCTTGGTTCCACTTCTAGAGATTCCAAAATTGAGAATTGATTCTGACTTGTTTGATTTCTCTAAAGTGAAATTGATTCTGCCATAATTGATTCTACTTGAAGTTAGAAATTATACCTTCTAATTTTATAATTGATTTTTACACTTAAATATTTTGTTCAATTCATTTTACATATATCTAAATATAAATCACTTTAAATTCAATTTTAATCTGAATCAAATTTTACAAAATCAATTATGCAAAAATAAATTTTTTCAACGCATAATCAAACATACACTAAGTTGCTTTCAGAAGCTATCATGAAGAGCTTATGGAAATAATGCGTAAACAACACATGGACATGTAATGAATTTTTTTTATTAATTTTCTCAAAACAGTCTTACAAGTGTTAATATCAGTACACAGTACTTAGTAGATAAGTTCAAATAAACAAATTGAAACGGTCTAAAGTATTCGAAAGAGTTGAGAATGAAGAAACCTTTGAGAAGTGCTGTGAGGGTGAAAGTTGAATCAGTTTCTTTAGATAAGAAGACAGGACCAGCTCTGTCTTTGGCAAACTGAAAATCAGAAGTGGAAGTTGTGTCATCTATTGTTCTTGTGATCTTTAGTCCCAACTCAACTTCCATAGCAGTTGATCCTTAATATTTCCAGAAAACAATGACAGCTTATAAAAAAGAAATGTTTCATACTATTGTGCAAGCAAAGCATATATTCATTCCTTCCAGTTTCTTCTATGTTACCATTTTCTATTGTGTTTCTATTTATTTTGCGGTTATCTTTACAGTAACAATTTTATTTTGTTTGTCAATTTTTATTTATTTATTTTTAAAATTGTCTATTGTAAAAGTGTCTTTTACAAGTCACTTTTCAAAATAGAAGCCACGTAAAAGTCATTTTATGGTTCATATTCATCACCGTAATATACAGAAAAAATCATTTTTAGGTTAGCCACTGTAAATGTAATTTTTATGGTATTAATTTTTTGACACTAAAAAAAAAGACAAATAATAATAGACATAATTATTGCTTATCACTTAAGGTGATAAGGTTTTTTTTTTATTATAATGAACCATCATTTGAGTCAGATGATAAGATTCACTGTATACCGTAAAACAAATATTTTGAGAGAATAATCATCGTAAAAGTTATCTTTATGGTTCATGATTTTTCTTCACAAAAGTCATCTTTCTCTGCGACAATTAAGTGGAAAAATCTTGAAAAAATAAATAAATTTGAGAGAACTATGTTTGGCATACGAGTAACTTACAGGGTATAACAAAAATTATTGGGGGCATGTGTAGCAATTTTCTATACGTAATTATTCGTATATATGAAACCTTATGTCCCAATTCGATTGGGCTCCTATGCCCATTAACTAACTAAAGAGACTGCCAGTTAGTTGCATTATTTAATCTTTGAGTTATTCTTTTAGCGTCCCCTATTGTTTCTCACGAGCCCTTTATTTAGATTATAATGTTGTCTAGATACATCAACTTTACAATAAATTTAAAAAGTAAATTTTTTCTTATATATAAGATTGGAGATTGTAGGAATGAAACTTAGTTCACGTAGCAAGTCGCAATTTATTTTTACTCAAGTTCAACGTCTGCATCCTTAATATTATGAAAAAAGAGTTCGCATTATAAAAATTGATTATTTTTTTGTCCTCCTCACCCTTTTTCTCATATCTCACCTGAAACAATTTTGAATGAAACACAGTTTGCTATTTAGTGTGCAAACTGAAACACAATTTGCTATTTAGAGTGTGAAATCAGTTTGCACTTTAAATAGTGAACCTTATAAAATTTGGCCACCGTCTAATACCAAATTTTTATTGGTTACTAAAACGGTTGTGATTGTATCGGTCACACACACATACATTTTTTTTTTCTTTCCAGTTTTCTCATTTTAACATGTTCACATCCTACGCTACGAGGAGTAAAATGGGAAGATCATGGGGATGCATAAAAGACACGGGGAGCGTGAAAATAAGAACTCTTTAATCTTTTGAAAACGGCTCTTTATGCCCCTAAATTGTTTTCAAACCCTTAAAGTTTTGATCCTTAGAACGGTTTAGTAGATATGTTTCGAAACCAGTCTTGATGAGATTCTATTTTTGCAAAGATTGCTTCACATATGTACCCAGGGCCGGCCTAACCCTAAAGCCACTAAGGCTAGGGCTTTAGGCCCCAAATATAAGTGCAAGATAATTTATATACTATATTTATGTATATTATGAAGTGTAAAATTCATTAATTAATTAATTTTACTCTTTAATTAAATTGATAAAATTGTGTGTATATATATATATATATAATTAACTCTAAGAGTTTAATTTAGTGGTAAAAAGATAGGCCTCGAATTCAATAAAAACCTATCAATGTGTCATATTATACAATTATTTCAAAACTATCTATGTGATTTGGTAACATACAAAATGTTCACTAATTTTCGATGTAAAATTATTTTACACTGTTAGGACATCTTTTATTTTCTCAAAAAAAAAAAAAAAGAATTTTAAAATTACATCTGAACAAAATATAAATTTTAAAAATATAATTATTAATTTATTTTTTTACAAAATATTATCATTAATTTAAAAAAGCCTCGTCTAATAATTTGCTTGCTTTAGGCCCCAAAGTATGTTGGGCCGGCCCTGTATGTACCATTGTTTTTAAGTGATATAGCGGAAAATTCAACAATACAATTATTTCTAATTTCCAAAAAATTATAACATCATTAAATTAAAAGAAAATTTGTATAGCTAATTGCCTAATTCTATACGCCTTCTTTAAAAATAAATAAATAAATAAGACAAATACCCTTCCCTAGTTCCACCCTGCTTAAGTAGTTATAGTCATAGATCGATCAATGAAATGTGACCTAGCTAGCTGTGTCTGTGTCTGAAGTCACAAGGCACCTTTAATGCTTTAACTCACAACATGGTTATACAAAGACATATTTGGTAGAAACATGCATGTCCATTAATTTGATTAGAGGCCAATGTTAGTGGTCCACAGTAGACAAGTGATCAATATTATTATAACGAATATCGTTGGATTGAAAATTTATATCATATAAATCATATATAGAAAAATGTAGAAAAATTGAATATCATTTGATATGTTATTGAGACCCATAAAAATTAACGGTTTATTAAATACCGTAAATCTTAATGAGTCCCAATAACATATCAAATGATTTTCTATTTTTAAATTTTTTTTTATGAATGATTTATATAATATAAATTTTTAATCCAGCGGTAAATTTTGTAAAATTCGTATTCATTATAGCGTTAATCTACCATGGATCATTTGACTAAATGGTCCAGAATAATGCTTGATTAGATTATATACAAATGTGAAAGCTGCAAATACCCAACCCAAATCAATTGGTAATTAAGGTGATAACCGGCCTCTTTATTATATAGTCTGTAGGGATTAATTAAATCATCTATATGTGTTTAACTAGCTTCATGTTGCTTTCAACTTTTCACTAATTGCATATCCTTCCCGCACCCATGGGATGCTTATTAATTTCATGACACCTATCCATAAACCTTTTCCATCGTTTTCTTAGTACAAATACTCTCCTCATATGTCTTTTTTGTATGAATAAAAACAAAACAAAAAAACTTTGGCTTTTTTCAATCATTTAGACTAAGAAATATCTATTAAAGGAGTTTATTTTTTCTTTAATTAATAGTATTCACTCCGTCCCAATTTGATTGAGGCAATTTAACTACATTCACTATTCACATATCTTATTTTGACTTTATTTTTCTACCATTATATAAAAACAAATATTAGCATATGAGATGTTGTTGGATTCATCTCGAGAAATATTTTCAAAATATCAAATTTTTATAATTTTTACTATTATACAATTAAAAATATTAATTGTCAAAGTTATATATTGGCATACATGACGCAGTCAACGACTCAATCATTTTGGGACGGAAGGAGTAATAATTAAATTCATCCACTTATGTATTGAGAGTTTGAAAGGAGGGAGGAGTCGAGAAGAAAAGAGATAAAATATTTCCATTCAGTAGAAAATGAGAAGGGGATGCTACATGCTTTTATAATGAATTAATAATAGGATTGTTTTTATCACAGTTAAATTTGTATTGTAATTTATGCATTTCATATTAATGACATGGTGGGCCACATATACTGGTGCAACATGTGAATCATTGTCCACGTGGTAAGATTTGACGATGTGGTGTGTAAATCATTTGTTATGTGTGCGTTGACTTGGTCGAAGGGCAAAAATTGTAAGTTTGTGTAAATTAAGAATCAAAATTGATATTTTAAAAGTTAATGGGCTAAAATTGCAAGTTTATGAAAATTATGAGTTAAAAGTATAATTTAACCAAAAAATTAATTTAAATGGTGGCTCAACTTAGTGGATATCATAAAAGTATTTATTTATGTTAAATAGAATTAGATTGCAGTGTATTTAATTATTAAGAGAGATGATTGCAATATTCAAGCATCTCTCATAAGAATGGAGTATAACTTATTCTAGATCTTCATTCTTATGGTGCACGTAAATTTTCACTTGGTTGCATTAATTTAGTCTTCACTTTGGATTGTTTATGATTCAAATTACTACTATCGAAACTAAACAAATAAACATGGTAACTGGTAAGATATATACATGTTAGTACTTAGTACATTAATAAAACAAAAAAAAAAGACTTGACAAAAAAAAAAAAAAAGAAAAATTATTTTAAGGAAAAGATAATAGGGTGTGTGTAATTTAAATTTCTCTTACCGAAAAGAAGTATAATTTATTCTATTTTTTTATAAACATGATAAAAATAATCAAATGTTTTTGTAACAGGGTGGGAAGGGTATAAGATTCATATTATGGATCACAGTTGTTCATTTTTCAAAAAGAAATTTTAAAATGTAATTGTAATGAAAATTAATGGCTGAGATTGCCCTCTTCATATCATATAGCTAAAAAAGGATGGAAATTAAAAATGAGAGAACTTCTATATTATAAATTGTTAATAGGGTTTTTCTAAATTATTCATTCATAATTTAAGAGTATTTATTCATCAATCAATTAGACAAAATTATTGTCATTGATTAATGGGTCTATACTTTTAAATTACGAAGTAATAGCAATCTCAGCTTGACAATATTCTATGAGTATGAAATCACTGCATGAAATTTTAGCAACATATACTCCCCCTCTGTCCTTATAATACATGTTTTTTAATGAACATTTTATTCTATCAGTTGAGATTCACGAATACAGAACTCGTATATTTCTTTTTACAATGAATATAAAATTCATTTAAATTTTAACAATTATTAGTATTTTGTTATAAAAGAGTGTGTGTGTGTCCTCTAATCAGTAGTATTCCTCTAAATGTGATGGATGATATTAAATCAGAAGGTGATGCATCACTTATTTGTAAAGAAAATAGAAACATTAGGTAAAATGTCTACGCAGTAGAGGATACCTCTTTGTTACCAACTAAAATTACTCTATATACAACAAGTTAATAATAAATAAACATATCAAACTCTTGATTATTATGCCTTTAGCATCATTGAAACTTTTTTTTTTCACTTCCATAAACTTATTTGCTAAAAAAATAAATTGAAATTACAATTTTATATAATTCCGTATAAATGGGATTTGTTTTCTTCTAAGAAAATAATAATAATGTGCGGCAGAATAACTTTACATTGTCAATCAATAACAATTATATTAATTAATATTGTATGTGTTCCGCCATATCACCCCACGTCACCCACTTTCTTAATATAAAAAGACAAATTAATAACTTTTTATTGAATAATCGTGCAAAACTATTTTACATTGTCAGCACATCTTCATTAAACTCTTCTTTTAATAGAATTGATTGTGAAGAAATTATTTGCATCCCAAAACTAGGAAAAATAATGAATGGGGCAAATGACCCGGAATTAGATTTAGTGCAATTACCGCACATCCGAACTGTCGGATCATGATCTGACAGATAAGATTTTTAGTGTTACTTTATCTTTATTTGATCAGGGTTGTCTGATCATAAATTAACGGATGAGATTTGAAACAGTTTGAAATTGCGTGATTTCTTTACAACAGCTAATCCAAATCCGTAATGATCCAATATAGGCTCAATATAATAGAATCGGCTCAAATTGTATTAGATAATTTTTAGGTTATGAGTCATGTTTTTTAGAAAGTTCTGGTAGGATATCAATACTATAAATAAAAATATTATGGAATGTAATGACGAAGCAAAATGGAAAAAGAAGTTAGTTTATTAATTTAATGTAATTTTAGTGTTTTTAGGAATATTAAATTATTTTCATAATATGAAATAAAAATTAAACCCCTAACCACATGTTTAAGAGGACCAAAACTAAAATTTAATTCTTATCCCCGTTCAATTTGAATCAATAATTTTAAATATATTTGTTAATATTAAATTTGTATCGTTTAATTTCAATAAAAAAAAACTAGGATCATACTAAACAGTGCCTCCGGGACACTTGTTAAGCATACCAAAAATAAAACTAAAAAATAAAATTAAAATTGATAAAATAATTTTTTACATTCTCGATATATTGAATGCACAAATTTCGAGACAAAATTTCTATATTTATATGCTTAACTAGTATCTCGGGAGTCCTGTTTAGCATTTTCCAAAAAACTAATGCACGGACTGTGTGACCGTACCACATGTTTAAGAGGACAAAAACTAAAGTTTAATTCTTATCCCCGTTCGATTTTAATCAATAATTTTAAATATATTTGTTAGTATTAAATTTGTATAGTTTAATTTCAATAAAAAAAAACTAATGCACTGACTGTGTGACCGTACCATTTCTCAAAACTACAGAGAAATTAGAAGTATCTAAACTCTAATTGGCTTATATTGAGATAAATGCTTCACTGCAGAACAAGTAATTTTATTGAAATCATCTCAAATTCTTTTACAACAGTATATTGTGCACTCAACAATTGACACAACATAAATCCATACATACATGATACATCCATATGACACCAAGCTGAAAACATTCTCCAAACCACTCAAAGTAAACTAGAAGCTTAGCTTAAATACTAATTAATACACATAAATAAGCCAAAAGCATAATTAGAATACAAAGCTAAGCAGAATGAATATATACATATATCCATAATGCTTTGTATATATATATGCTTATTATTTATAGTTATATTATACACATATGTTGATTTAACCAAAGAGATGGTGTTTCTTCTTTCCATGAGCTTCCTCATCTTCCTCCTTTGCTTCCTTTTTCTCATGATGTTCGTGAAAAGCAAATCCACCAGATCCCACTGCAGCTACTGCTGCAACCTCTTCTTCAATCTTGTGTCTGTGAGCATTCTCTGGATCTTTTCCTGACTTGTGCTTTTCATACTATATCAAAACATATAATTTCAGCAAATTAATAAAATCAATTACTTTCATATTTTCATCTTTCCGCGACATTTGTCGTACTAACATTCAAGTAAATTTGAACTGTCCGGTTAAGATAAAACATTGACTTTTCAACTGTGTATTTTGGATTTAATTTACAAAAATTAAGTGTAAATTGTTTGATGGTCTTGCCATCCAAAATTGCCTAAGCACAAAGTTCGACCAATTGTGTATAGTCGTCTCTAACGTAGTACAATGCAGTGTTTAAATACTACGGTCCATATTACAAGTTAATTTGTCCATAAATCGCTCAAGCGGAGCTCTAGAGTATTTGTCCACTTATCGATGAATTTGTGTCGTAACATTCAAATATGACTCAAATTTTTTATTTTAATTTTGAGAAATTATTTGTTCACTATTGAAATATCTTGTTAGAGATAACTTAAATAGTAATTAAGAGTATTAACAATAAAGTTAAAGAAAATTACCAGAGCAAAACCACCAGCGGCTACAGCACCAAACTCTCCAAGTTTCTCAAGTTTATTGTGGTGTTTCTCCTCCTTCTTATAATCAACATCATCATCATCACGACGATTAGAATCCTCGCCATAACCACCACCGTAACCACCACCAGTGGTTGTTTTGGTGTCTGAGTCACCATAACCACCACCGTACCCACCACCGGTTGTGGTTTTGGTGTCAGAATCACCATATCCGCCACCATATCCACTACCGGTGGTTGTTTTGTTGTCAGAGTCACCATAACCACCACCGTACCCACCACCGGTCGTGGTTTTGGTGTCAGAATCACCATATCCGCCACCATATCCACCACCGGTGGTTGTTTTGTTGTCAGAGTCACCATAACCACCACCGTAACCACCTCCGGTTGTAGTTTTGGTATCAGAGTATCCTCCACCACCACCATAGCCACCAGATGTTTCGTCATTCGAGTAATCCGATGTTTTCTTATTGTAACCAGTTTCATAGTCACCACCAGATGGCTCATTACCATATGATGATGGTTTATTGTAACCACCACCAGATGTTTCATCATTGTATGATGTTTTGTTGTAACCAGTGTCAGAATTGTCCTGATCATGTTTTTTGTGATGGAAGAGGCCACGGTCACGGTTTTCTTCAGCCATAGTGACTGATTGATAAATGGATATAAGAAAAAAACTAATTAATGTATCAAATTAATGATGAAGTGATATGATTTTTTTGGAGAGGATTAGTACCCTATTTATAAAGTGGTGATCATGTTATACTTGCTGGTTAAGCTCTTTATTTTTTCTTGGTAGGCCATAAATGATTTTGTTGAAGATTTTAAAATATGGGGCCATCCTATTTTTTTTATGGATGCAATTATATTTGTAAAAATTAAACTCAATATGCAAAATCAAACTTATTAAACTTGTATTTTTATATAATTTTTAGAGTTAGAATATTTCAGTCCAAATTATGATGTAAGCGAAAAATATTAATATTAACAATAAATTATTAATTTTGTCTATTTTAAAAATAATAATATATCTCAGTCAATCTTTTCAATAGTCTCAAGTGTAATGATGCTTTTTTTGGCTAATTATTACTAACTTGTATTTTTATGTAATTATGCTATTTATACTTTTTATTTGTTGTAATTATGCTACTTATACTTATAAATGAAGGAGTACATTATTATTATTATAGCTTTAGATGCACAAAGAACACCGCAAAAAAAAGGAGGTACAAAGATACAACTTTCAAAGACTTGTTACACATTGCCTTAAATAGAGACTTGTTACATATTTAGAATTTTATATATCTAATTGGATAACTCAACTAATTCAAACTAAAGATTGAAATAATTAAATAACGAAAATTTAAACACAGTGAACGAAAAAAAATACTAATATAATAATTAATTATTAACAATTGTCTATAAAAAAGTATATCTAAAATTATAATAATACAATCTTTTATTGAACACAAACTACTATTTTGGTTATCAAAATATATCGTCAAATTTTTTTAATTTGTTTTATGTTGCCAATTTGGTCCTTGAAAGTACAATTAATAAATTTAATGAAAGCCCCTCTTTTATTAAAAAAAAATAATAATTCAATTAATTAATTTATCCATTATAAACCAAATTAAAAGTTATTTACTAAACATTCATCTACTATAAACTATTTTTTTTAGCTACTTTGCCAAACAGAATTTTTACGTACAAAAAGCATATATAAATTTATTTTTTTGAAAATATAAAAAGCATATATAATTGATATAAAGTGTGATTTCATATTTTTCAATACTTAAAATAAAATATGATAAACATCCAGATCGAAATTGATTGTTTACAAGTGGTACAAGCTATAAATAATAACTCTAGAAATAAAATTGAGTTTGCTGTTATTATTGAGTTGTGTCGTAGTATATTAAATTCAATTCAAAATTGTAAGGTTAGTTATATTAGGAGGTAAACCAATTGAGTAGTCTATGATTTTGCTCAGATAATTCATTTTATTGTTATTGTTAGTCTTTAAGTCTTTGATTATTGTCCGACTTGTATTGAATTTACTATTATAAACGAAATGTGTAACGGTCCGGACCTCTTTTCTACGTATTTATTAGACAATCTCAACGATGTACCTCGCGATCTTCTCTACCCCAGTAACACAATTGACTGTGGGAATAGATTGAACATGTACTTGAACCATAGAATAAGTGAATCGATTCACATGAAATACAAAAACTCTACCATGAATAGAGAATATCGTGAGGTATATCGCCGACACCAAAGTACCTACTAATTATATAGAAAATGAGCCCGAACCATTACAAAATACACTAAGTTTGGTTGCTTTAATTATATAGACCTGATTTGATTAAATGACTTATTTTCCTATACATTTTTAGTTTGGACATTTAAGAAAATGGTTTTTTTGTCTGGTTTTATTTATTTATTTGACCGATTTTAATTTATCAGAGTTCCTTCTCTTTATTAGATAAATGAAAAACAGATTGATAAAAGAAAAAGTAGAATTAGTAAACAGAGGTGTAAAGAAAAATAAAAATAAAAAAATACATAAAGCCTCTTATGGTAGTAGACCCACAAATACACCAATTACACAATAATACCATGTCGAATCCTTTGCATTATGCTTTTTATCCTCTTGACAAAATCCATTGCCTTATGTTATTACTTTACATTATCTTCGTTATAATCAAATGCTCATTCCATTCAAAAAAATTTAATATATAGTGTATAGTTTGAAAACAAATGCTAATTTTGGTTTACAAAAACAAAATAAAAGCAATAAAAGATTTGGAAATATTTTCGGTCTCCAATCGGTGTACTTTTATCCTATCTTTTATATAACATTTAAGCGTTAAGTCTTTCATTCTTATAATGGGCTTGATAATTTGGAATTCGGTCGAAGATAAACAAAAATTAATAAAAAATTGTTTTACTTAAAAATTGAATTTCAATTCTTTTGATTAAATTTTTTTTTTATGAGATTTATTGACCAAATATTTATATATTACTTTAATCACGAAAATAGATTTTGCTTATTGGATGACTTGAACAATTTTGACATTATATTGTCTGTGATACTAGAATTGAGGGATCAAACTTAAGATGTAAGGTCTGGTCTGAAAGAAATTCTCGTGCATAGTCACATGTCCCAATACTTTTGCAAATATATTTTGGACCGAATTTTATATCATTATCTATAAAGGATACCATTCAAAAACCAATATAGTATCCTTAGAAAAATACACATAAATAAATTAGCAATAAGTTGAAAATTGTGAGATCTCTAACTCCAATATATTTTTGTTTAAGAAAAACTCAACTAAACCTTTTTATAAAAAAATTTAGGGAATTGAAAGGTAATGTTATTGGATCCTCCTGCATTTAGCTCAGTTAGTAAAAACTAAAGACACTATATTATTTATGTGGGAATCGAAATTCAAATTTTAAATATTTTATTTATTCATTTTAAAAGTGAAATTTATAATCGACAAACTGCTTGATTAAAAAAATAATGTAAATGGAATTTTTTTTAAAGAAAATTATAAAGAAAAAAAAAAAGAAAGAAAAAGGAAACGGATAATATGGACGGTGAATGGGAGTTGGGACCCATTTGAATGGCAGTTGCTTTGCTAGTTAAGTTCATCCATTTACAACTGTCGGCAAAGGATATTCCATGCTGACTCAAATCTATTCTCTTCTCAAGTGAAAATTAAATAATTTGTGGATATTATTTATCCTTTGATCAAAATATTTATGTTGGACTTATTGGACCTTTAAATATGAGATAAATCTTCATGATTGTTTGATGTTTGTAAATTTCGTCACTATGAAATTTAACGTGATATTACCATTAAAAATACTTTTAGTTTAACTATAACATTCATTAAACGGTTTAAATTCAATCTAATTTATCCATTATCAACTTATATTTACTTCATGTTAGTATATATAAGATCATACACCGTAACAAAAATAATACTTTCTCCGTTCATTTTTACTTGTTTTTTTAGAATAAAAACACCAAATTAAGAAAGTGTATATTTGCACTTTATCTTCCCATTATACATTCGTTTTAATCCATCAATAAATTTTTATTTTTTTCACACACTTTCTCTTTCCAATAAATTTAATATATTATGTTAAAAAAAAACAAAAGTTTATGTTCAAAAATAAATAAAAAAGATTTAGTTTTCCAAATATATAGCATTAATTTGTTTTATTGAAAAAGATAAGAGCAATGGACAAAGGGTATAATTGATAAATCATACCGGTAAAATACCAAAAGAACAATTAAATAGAAACGCTAAATCTAACTCTAAAAGACAAGTAAAAAGGAACGGAGGGAATATCAGATTATACACTATCAAGTACCAACTATTTTTTTTTTAATTATCAAATTTAATAATTAGTTGTTTATGAAGCACAGACACAAACACCATACACGATATAGACATTGACACGTTAAAACCAATAATAATTTAAAAAAATGACATAATTTAATGTAATCATAAGTGTCGATGTTAGACACAGACACATCTAATCCGAGAAGTATTTCTGTTTCATAGTTAGTTGATAGTATTAGTTTTTTTTTACTTTATGAGGGGTAGAATCCTAGACCTTTACTCTTTAATTTATTCACCCTTAGCTCATACCAATATATTTTATTCCATAAAAAAAAACTATAGTATCTTACTTTGTCATAATTTTTACCAATCCGAGTCTAAATGATCATTTCATAACTTTAAATATCATATATCACTATTGTATTGTATGAGAAAAAAAAAAAACTGTAAGTTCAAAAAAAGAAGAAAAAGAAGAAGAAAATAAAATAAAATTAGAAATGGAAAAAGTAACTAAAACTCAAAAGTTAAATTAAAAATAGTAGGTGGTGAGACAGGATGCTGGATTGCTGGTATACTTAAAGAACGAAGCTTACGGGTTGTAAGAATTTATTTGCTTTAAAGTGAATAGTGTAAAGTAAAAATTAAAGGAATGATAAAACATACTCATATTCTTCTTTTTTGAAAGAATAATGTAATATGCTTTTTTTATTTATTTATTTTTTTGTCTGTACTCTGTGTAAAATGTTTCTTTAATTTGTCAAGATACTTATTTTAAAATGTTTCTCTACGAGATCATTTCGTCCAGTTTACTTATTCAACGGGTGGTTCTCGAGCACGTCGCTCCTTTTTTTAGCTCATTTGGCTCGCGTGCGTTTGGATTGTATGGACGGAGAAGTTCTGAGGCTCAGCTAGCATTACTTTTCAGATGTTTGACAAGACAAGCTTTTTTCTTTTAGATAGTTGAAAGGGACGTGTGTTACGTTAGCTTCCAACTTCCATAGCTGGTGGTCTAGTTTCTTGCTCTGTTTGGGTCTTGTATGATTTGTTCTGTTTGATTATATCTCTGTAGCTGTATGTGACTCTGTGTAAACACTGGTAGTCTCCCTTGGCACACCTTGTGCTAGGGAGATTGGTTTTATATTATATGTTTCATTTTGACTTGTTCAAAAAAAAATTATTAAACCGAACATTTTAATCTAAATTTAAATATGAAACATCATAGTTATATGTAAAAATTTTAGAAATATTCGGAGAAAAACGAATATATACCAACAATGTAAAAATATTTTATACCGTTAATTATTAATGATTTTTCCGCCACATTATCCACTTTATTTCACTTTTTTATATAACATGATAAATTGATAACTTTTTTTATTAATATTCATATAAAACTATTTTACATTATTGATGCATAGACTAATATTTGTCGCCTTGTCCAAATCATGAAAAATAAACCCACTTTACACTTGAAGTGGATTATATATTGAGTTTAGAGTATTTGGAATCCGTGTGTGGTGATATGATATTTATATTGACTGTGAGAGTTTGATTGGATAATGTAGGTGTGGCTAAAAAGAAACCACATCGTGACGCCACGTATATGAATTGACCAATGGGAGTAGAATGGTAGTTTGTTCCGGTAATGTAGATTGATGTTGCAATTTCAGCGTAAGACAATGCTCCTGCAACGCGTTACGTGCTTATTGTGTTATTATACAGTTATTCAAATTGAATTATGTAGCCTCAAAAACTGATTTCTTTGTTTTACTTTACTACTACGTTTTCAACACTAATGTGACTTTAGTTGCCACTTGGTAGGTACACGTTATGAAGGATACAAGAGTTAACTCTCACTTTCTTTGTTGACACTTTTTCTTCTTCTGATAATATTGCTCTCTTTGTGAGTATTTGATGTGTGTAATTAACAACATTGCATTCAACTAAAGTTCGAAATAATGTTGCTTTCGAAGGGATTAAAGAATTTCAGTTAAGATTGAATTGTTCCGGATATAAAAAAAATTAGTTGCAACACGTATGATGGTACAAGGTGCTATTGTACTATCTCTCTATTTAGCGTTTAAAAAAATATTGCATTTTGCGGATAACAATTTCAATAGACGAAAACTCTATTTATCTTTTTTTGTAAGACTTTTATGTTTTAAAAGTTGCACAAAGTTTTTTTTTCCTTCCATTGTTCGTTTAAGAAACATTCATGTGTCGATTACAAATCAAAATATTATTAGAAGACGTGTGTGATTTTTGTTAGTGGTATACCGTTGGTTGACGTGCTTGTGTTGCATATCCCTAAATTTTCATAATCAAGGAAAGATATGGAGTGTAGCTCCACAATGCCAAATAATCGACGAAGAGAGATGAAAAAAATAGTCACAATGTGAATGAAAACGACGAAGAAAATGGATAGGTCCTAAAGTACTCGATGAAAATACTTTCTTCAAGTATTCATTGTATATGAATTATATTGTCACCAACAAATCAAGAAAATTCAGTTTGAATCTTAATTTAAATAATGTTTCTCATTAAAATTTTAGATTATCAAACTTTTATTTTTGGTCAAGAGATTGCCAAATTTTTATTTTGAACAAAAAGATTATCAAACTTATGTAGTTCTTTTCATGAGAAATGATGATATTCACAAAAAAAAAAAAAAAAAACTAAATTTATAAATTGTAGGCTTGTAGCTTTTCACATAACGACAAAAGAGAAAAAAAATAATTAATGTGGACGCAAAAGCAACCATATACACTTTTGATAATTCAATCCCTTCCAAAACCTTTCTAATTGGTGGATAATCCTACTCGATGAGATTTCTCCGGTAATTAAGATATGGTGAATCATTCTTTGTTACCGGAGATGTGGCAAATGAATTTTTCTATTTACTCCTTTCATTTTTGTTATAAAATTTTCCAACAAAACATTCGAGTGGTAATCAATCGTCGTCAGTTGGTTCAATAATGATTTACACTAAAATTGATAAAAAAGATCGCAATTCGATCCTCGCAACTGCGATTGAGAGAAAGTCGAAACTATTTGATGTCAGAACTAACTTCAATACCAGATTAAACTGATGGTGAAAAAAAAAACATTCGAGTGATAAAAAAAATAGTCGTATTAGTAAACATTTTAAGAATAGTATAGAGAAATACTTCTATAAAGAAATTCTTAATGCATGTGAAATGATCTAATATTTAGGGAGGCAAGTAAAAAAAAATTAAAAATATATATTAATCTTTTTGATTTTCAAAAGAATAAAATTCAAAATAATTGAAATATAATTGAGATGTAAGTAAAGAAAATACTGATAAAAATTATTTTTAAAGAAATTATACTTAAATTCTTTCCATCGATTCTTATTTAATGAAATTCATTAATCACTTGAAATAATTTGTTTGTTAAGACATGTGACGGCCAATAGTATTGTATAGTGGAGATGTGACGATGATTAATACTATTTGTAGCATATGTACACTACAATCATGGCCATGGAGCTCATAAAGGCCTTAGGCCCCTCATTTGTCTTATGGCTCCGCCCCAAAATATTTATTTGTACACTTTAAAAAAATTATTTTTGAAATTTATTGAATAATTAATGTCTGAATTTCATTAAAGAAGAATTGTTTGAAAGAATTTAGGTATTATTGAAATTTATTATAAACGAAATATATTAGTTATTCAATGAACGTAAAAAATCAATTGTTTTTTATAAAAAAGGATGGAATAGTGTTTATTATTGATTTACATACATCATTGAAATTAAATTTTGTTACAATATTTTAATATTTATTTTGTATGTTTCATATCACTTTGTTTTTCACACAACAAGTATCATTTATTTCTATTTTTAAAAGCTTTAATTACATTTTTAGTCCTTATGATTATTTGGTGCGTTTGATTCGTAAAACAGTAAATACTTAATAGAACAGTACAATACAGAATAAAATCATATAAGACAAGAATGTATCGGAGAGAGATAGAGAGATGGTAATTTTATATTCGAAATTAAAAATGAATATTTTCGTATTTTTTATAGTTCTACTATGGACAAAAAGTTGTCCCGTGATTTAGTGAGGGATAAAAATTGTTTTTCTCCTGTCCCGTATAGCCTATTTTGTCCGGTCCCATAGTTAGTTTCTAAATCAAACAAAGAACAACAAAAATTGTTCAGTACAATCCTCTATTTTTTAGCAGATCAAACGCACGCGAGTTACACCCAAAGTTTTAAAAAATGGTATATTATCCCAAAAATCAGGCGTGATGAAATAGTATTGGTAGTAAATCACAAAAACAACTTGGATAGAATTTCGTTGCGACTGCGGCCTAAATTTATTAGTGTTTAATTAGGTTTTTAGTAGAAACAAATTCAGTAAAAAAAAAAAACCAAAAAATTGCATTTATGAAATTATGAAGAAACAATGAGAAATGGCAAATTCTATGGTACAATAGACTAATCTTAATGTATCGGTACAATAAGTTTTCGAATTAATAGAAAAATGAGTATATTTTAGAAGAATTTTTTTTGTATCTTATAAAATATTATAATAACTAAATATTATTCATCAAAGTTGTCAAAAAACTAAAGTTTAATTTTTTTTGAATATTTATTATTCATAATAGTGAATATTGAATTTTTTAATGAAAAAATATAAAAAAAATTAGTATCATGTTTATAAAAAATAAAATTGTGATTTTTCTTATGAAACTATGTTTTCTAAAATATAATAATCAATAAATAACTTGTTAATTTATAAAATTTATTGTTTATTTATCATTTTAAAAATCTAGTGTACCGATACATTAAAATTTTACATTATACAATAGTACAACTAATTTTAAATGGTTTGTGCAAATATTGTAATAAATTTACACCACAATCCATAACTCAACATACGTAATGGCGTTTGTTGCAATCCATAATTCACACCGCAATCACAAAAAAATTAACATGACTGCGACCTCTATTTAAAACCTTTGATGCACCTATTTAGTTATAACTTCCTAATTTATACCAGATAAAACATTTGCTTTAAGTAAGCTGATGTTGACATGAACACAAGGTTTATTTTCATTGCCACTGTTATTTTAATGGATAACTTAGTATTTGCATATGCTACATTACCACATGTGGATTTGCTTTTGTTGTTTTGTTTTTATGGTTTGTAATGAAATGGGTTTTGGTTGTTTTGTTGGTAGAGCTGGGGAGCTAAGTGCTGCTGAGTTGGAGAATCTGATGGCTGTGTTTGCCAATCCTAGACAATTCAAGATACCTGATTAGTTTTTGAACAGGAAAAAAGACTACAAGAATGGAAAGTACTGTCATGTGCTTTCAAAAGCATCATTGGATATGAAGTTAAATCTTGATCCTAACACACCACACCAGTTGATATGAATGTATTGAATAAACTTAGATTCTCATTCCCTCTACATTTTCTAAAGTAACTCAGAACCTTTGCGTGCTATTGTTTTCTCTATTTCAGTAATCCAATATAAATGCCATATAAGCTACTAAGTTGTTAAACACTGCATATGAAATTAGATTCATAGAAGAACATTATTCTCTCTTTTACATAATTTGCAAATCCTAGTTTGAGCTAAAATCCATTTCATCTACAGTAGGTTCTGCTTGAAGCCATACAAATTAAGTATAAACAAACATAGTAAACCTATTTGATGCTAATGTTATTCCACCAATGTTGTTTTCCGATACTGATGTTTTGAAGTTATACATATATCATCCTCAAACCATGGAAGCACAATCAAATGATCAATTATTATGGCCTACTAGCATGTGCTAGTCAAGTGATGACTAAATTATACATGCATGACAACAACGAAACCAACTCCAACTTTCGTATGAATGCAATTTGTTTTTGAACCCCCAAAGACTTTACTAAATTATACATCGTGTACATATTGAAGAACTCGCAAACATAACTGAGTAAACTCGTGAATTTTTAAAATTGCTACTGCTAATTAAACAATCAAAAGTTTTATATGCCTGGATCTTGGCAAAAAAACAATGTGAGAAATATAGAAAAATGTTTGAATGAAGTTGAAGCAGCAGTTTGATCCTCCTATCCAATCATGTATGTGATCCAACATTCCAATACTTCCATGTCTTTATGTTTAACTGAAAAAAGTAGGAAGGTGAGGGCAGAGAATTTTGCATATATGGATATAAAGCAAGTATCTTTTAAACAAGGGTGATGTTAACATGTGCCCTAAGGGCACATGATAAGCTACCTAAAGATAGAAATGTGCATTTAATGATATAGAGAATTTAATGTTTAGACAATTAAATAATACACAAATTGTAATAAATTTTTTCCATATTAGTGTTCTTAACATATGCCCTTAAGGGCACAAGTTAACATTCCCCTTTAAACAAAATGGTACTTAATTAATGGTGTTACTATAACAACTTACCAAGGTTATTGCTTAACATTGAGAGTGGTTTCTATGCGTTCAATTAGCTTATCTGCTGTCAATGCTCCCTCCTGAAAATTATGAAGACCAAAATTTTATCTTACTTGAGGAAGATAGTTGCTAAAATAGCAACCAACATCTTAGTTTTCTTTTGTCTTGTCAAATATACAAAACATCAATGTAGGTTCACAATGTTTGGTAGATAATGCACACAATGAATTTTTCAAATAAATAACATATAGAGCACACAAGAAGCTGTCAACTAATTAACTATAAGCTGATTAATTTTGACAATATAATGAGAATGGTAAGATTTAAGATGGCTGACAATTTGCAAGAATAAAAAAAGGCAGTAAACAGCCAAACACCAGATGATGTCAAGCTACATTCTTTCGCTTTTTCAAATATGAGGTTGAGAGAAAGCATTTGAATAACTAAATGCTCAGCCATATCCTATAGACCACAGACCAAAGTTTCTACTTTAGTCAGTAGTGGCTGTAAAGGCGAATGTTCTCCAACATCATGTTTTAACCAAAATTATGAACTAGAGATGATTCTTATACGTGCAAGCCTGCTACAAAATGCTGTCAACAAGAGCCAAGTTGAAACAGTTTCCAGCAAGATGCCATTATGCCAAAAAGATTTCCGCATATTTCTCATGTCGGGTTAGCCATCAAATGCAGTACCATTAAGGTTTGTGGCCTTCACATCACAAGTTTTCATGTACCAAGCTTTCCATTGAAACTAACTATCTATAATTGCAAATTTTAACATAATTGGAGACTATAAGTCTAGTCAGTTCGAAGAATATATGAGAACCAAGCAAGTTTGCAACACTGCTAATGCAAATACAGTTATAAATAGAAAACATTCAATTTCAGTTTAATGGTTTAAATTAAATGCAATTCATGTAATTTTAAGTCACTGCAAAAAAAGGCAGAAAGAAAATATAATCGAACTTACAAAACGATCGAAGGGTTTTCCATCCTTAAAGATGATGAAAGTTGGCAATGCCTCAACTTTGTATTTGTTGGCAATGCTAGGATACTTCTCAGTATCAATCTTAACTATTTGTATTTGATCTTGAAGACGAGAGCTTACTTCCTCAAGTACAGGAACCATGAATTGACAAGGACCACACCTGTAAACCAGCATTGAGTTACTGATTAGATGTAAATTATACAAATAGTTACAAGCTAAAACAGTTTAAACATGAAAATATGACCAGTTAAAGGCAGGCCCGGCCCTATGGGGTGTGCGGCAAGTGCGACGGTAACGGGCCTCAAAATTTTAAAGGCCTCGATTCAAAATTTTGAGGTCCTATAATAATAGTTATATATTGTTAATTTTTATAATATATTATATATACTCGATAAATTAATTTTGAGATCCTATAATAATGGTTAAATATTACCAATGTTCATAAAATATCATATGTTTGGTGAAAATAATTCCCAATCAAATAAAAAAATAGTGATTTATATAGAAGATAATTTTTTAAAATTTTTTATTAAATGTCCATTTTAAATATTTGAACCGGGCCTCCAAATAGTCAGGACCGGCCCTAGTTAAAGGGAAAAGGCTTCAAACCCAATATGAAGGAGAAAGTTACCAGGTTGCATAGAAGTCAACAAATACAGGCTTGTCAGAGTTGGCAAGCAAATCATCAAAAGATGAAAAGGTTTGTTTCTTTGCTTGAACCTACAGAAAACAAAAAAATCAAAACATGCTGGTCAGTTCTGAATTGATTGTTGCAGAAGAAGAAAAGTATAGTTTAATAGGCTTGAGTGCAAGCATGGATGGACAAGGCTCATCAGTCATCATCCTTAAAACACATAGAAATTTTGGTGACGAAAGCGGCAACAATCCAATATAGGAAAGCGTTAAGAGTCTCACATTGGATCAAAGATGGTCTGAACATGGAGACTTGTTTCATATTTGGACTTAAACATCCTTTTATTTAATTTCAATTTAAAGATGAAAATGGTGTAAAAATGTAATTTTACACTTTCTCACAATTAAAATCTATCTCTTCTCCCTCCGTTGAACCAAACAGACCCTAATAAAATATTTGAGGTGGATGCTTATCACAGAGGTAGTCCAACCGGGCAAGCATAAACAATCAACACGTTTTTACACCGTTTGCATTCGACACTTTTGACTTGCTAGCACCAGAGGCTTTAAACCTTTTGAAAATGTTCAAAAGGTCATGCATATTAATATTGTGTCGCCTAGGTCAAGGAATATAGTTTTTCAAAGATTAAGCTTTGCTATACATAAAGGTTTAGCAACGCAGCTTGTTGTCTGTGTACCTTTTGTTCGTGTGTAATAATCTTATATAGATATAGATATTTGAGTGCCTAATATTTTCGAATGACCAAGTCATGAAAATAAATACTCCCTCGGTCCCTAATTATAAGCTTTGTAAATAAACTGCAAAACAGCTTCTGAGCATCTAAATAAGTTATAATTTTAATAAATTAATGGAAAACCTAAACAAAAGCATACTATTTGATAAGATAGTCATATAATTCAGCATAATATCCCAAAGTTCCAAACATATAGGAAAATCAATCCAAATGGGAACCGAGAAACTAACATGAAAGCAGATAGATAGACACAGTAGTTGGTTACTTACCGGAAGAAGGAATCGAGGTCGCGAGGAAGAGGGAAGACGGGGAGTAGTAGCAATTCGAAGAAAGGGAGTTCGAACAGGAAATTGAAGTTGAGAGGAAGAAGAAGAAGATGAAGCTCCTACACGTGTGGAAGAGTTCCAAGAATGGAGGATTACGGAAGAGGACGGTGAAATGGAAATGGCCATGGTCAAAGTACGAACAATCAATGGGATTGGATGGATAATAATTAGAAAAATGGAAAATATTTATTTATATTTGTTTGGAATTGACGGAGAATATAATATTCCAAGGAAACAAATGATGTATTTGGTCTATATTGTGAACTAAATACATTAAATATTTTATGAATTTAAATAATAATTTTTTTAAAGGACTGAAATTTCCACAAATATTTGTTTGACATTTGATTAGATGAATGTGTCCAAAATTGCATTAGTAGTTCATGTTAAAATTAATATTTATAACTACTCATTTTTTAAATTCAAATTTGGAAATAATCAAATTCAAAATATAAATACTATTTAAGGAAAGGAAATAGTCCCCAAAAATTGTTAGAAGGAGTAATCACACTCCTCAATCAAATGAACCTTGACTTAGAAAGATTTTCATATTTAATATTCAAGGAAAATCTAAAATTTCAATCACATATTTGATATTTCATAAAAGGAAAACACATTCAATGGGTTTTTGAATTTTCATTTGGAAATTGGAATGCAAGAAGACGACCCAATATAAATTGATCTAGTGGTGAGGGGTTCGGGTAGTGTGCATTTAGTCCCGAGTTTGATCCTCATCTTAAAAAAAAAAAAAAAAAAAAAAAAGACTTGTGCCAAACAAGGGTACTAATGGAATTTCTATTTTCCTTCAATGACAAAGTTTTCAATTTTGTTATTGTACAAAACCATTCATACAGATTACAGAGTAACTTACTAGTACATGTCTAATGATGATACAAAATGAAACCATTCATACAGATTACAGAGTAACATTCATACAGATTAATGATACAAAATGAAACAACAGTAGCAATGCTAAACACTACAAATCCTCACATACAAAAAACAGAATAACCTGTGACACTCTAAAACTATTGCCATAAACAACAGAATACACACACAAAAAACGGATACAAAAAGTTCAAGACCGTGTGACTGTAAAAATTCAGGTCTTTGACAAGATCATCCATCAGTTGTTAGTGTGAAAGCCAGAACAACGATAGTCAGTGCAAAGATGATGGTGGCACAACGAAATAACCGTGCATACTTAAGTGTAGTCTGATTTTTGCCCTCTTCGTTGCTTAACTCAATCTCTTTGAGTAGTTCTCGCACTTCATCAATATCTGAGTCCTTTGAAGCTTGGATGAGTCTACTTTTAATCTTCTCGAACTTAATCAGACTCTTATTTCCATGTCTAATTTCATGTGACCAGATAAAACCTGTCATCTTCCACAGAAGGATCCCTACATATATGGCTACAATGCAGTCTACAGAGTAGTGATGGCGTTCTCGCACTTCTCTTTGGGCACTGTGCAATACAAGAAGCCATACAAGAGCTGAACTGAAGCCTCCATACGCTTCCTGCAACCATTTTCAATAAATAGAAGTCAGAAATTATGTTGCAACTTTAAATCAAATGCAAATAACCTCAAGATGATAAGACAATGCAGTCTTGCAATGGATTTCAAATCTTACTGTCCAAGCCATAGCTGTGAGTACAGCAACAAGCATGTGGCCACTGTATAGCAGGTCATTACAGCCACCTCCAGCTTTCTTTAACAGACCAAACCATGATGGTCCTTCCGACGCAGTGGGTCGAAGAAAATCAATCAGAAAGCTCATTGAACCCCATTGTGGCTGGTAGTCACCAATCGGTTTCCCGATGTCAACTAAGAAAGCAGACTGTTAATTTTCAGGACTTTCTCATTGAAGCAAAATATCGGTGAAGGTAGAAAGGTTCATATAGATGTAGAGGATAGTATAAATTATAGACATATCTATAATCCAGCTTTTAGAAACTTTCAACATTGTATTTACAGCCTTATAGGAGATACGTAAATAACAAACACTAAATTCCATATGGTCATACAGAATGTCATGTTCATCGAGAAACCTAAAGTGGCTTGCGAATAATTCTAGAGTCCAAAAGCTAATATTTTTTAGCTTAAATTCAAAGTTACTTTTTACTTGCGAAGTGTACGGGGAAAAATATATTGATCTTAAACAAACATTACAAGTCCTGTGAATTTGTTAAATAAGTATAAAGTCTGAGGTCAAAACTTCATAAGAGCAATAACTAGAATCTAGTGAAATAACAGTCTGCAATGCATACCATAAGCTTGATCGCTTCTTAACAACTGGCTGATAGCATCATGATCCGAAGCATAGGGAACATAATATTTCTGAGCCCATCGATGAGGATATCCAGGAACTCTAAACCGAGAACTAGCACACCAAGGACGAGCTGACGGAAGAATTGTAGATGAAAAAGTTATGGCACGAAGAAGGCGTCCAATTCCCATGGTAAACATGTATCTAGCACCAAGTCCAAGGCCAGGAGCTTTCACAGAACCAAATAGCACAGAAAATGCCAGCATCATAAACAACATCAAGAAATGGTGCAATCCAATAATACGAGCTCTTAATATCCCAACGATTGGAGCGGGAAGTTTCTCATTTAATGCCAAGAGAAACCATTGACCAGTATCTGGAAGAGGAGCTGTATTCCTATAAGAACAAATTAAGTATATAAACTTTCAATTTTTTTCCCAAATAGAAATTGCAAGTTGTAACAGCAGATTGTAATTAGTTTATGTCAATCAATTAAATTAACACAAAACAAACAACCCTAGCTATAGGAAAATATTTCCAACAGAAGCTATGTAGCACATACACTTCATATTGAAAGCGTACTCAATGTCTGACACCAACATGACGCCAATACATATAGTTACACTCAATCACTTCTACTTTCACAAATTATTATCGGTGTTTGGGTCTCAGTGTCTGTGTTGCTTTCGTGGATAGTAGCAACTAGCAAGTGGTTAATGCGAATAAACAAGATCATTAGAATTGAGCAACCATACACTAGAAGTTAACATCAAAATTTAAAATTATCAAACATAGATCTTGAACTTGAAAAAAAAAATCTAGTGCCAAAAATTTGAATCCAAAATTAGAAACAATTTCATGCTAAGAGAATCATAGCATATTATGCTAATAGTAATAGAATATAGTAATAGCTTAGATCTACTAACTGAAAATTATTTTAAAAGAAGAACCAACGGTAGTTATTACCGGTGCCAGTCAAGGCCGAGGACGGCGGTGACGGAACGAACGGAGAGGGCTTCAAAGAGGAGAGCAGAGAGCATGAAGAGCATTGAAGCGATGAAAGGAATAGCGGAGCGGAACTCGGCGGACCAGTGCCGGTAAGAGGGGACACGAGCAACGGCGGCGAGGGCGAGGATGGACCATAGCGCCGGTTGAAGACGTGAGTGCCACTTTGGGGAAAGGTGGCGGAGGTAGTCAACGGCTATGTAGGACATTGCCGCGACGCCGAGGCCGGCGTTCATCGCCGGCCACCGCATTGGGTAAATCTGACAGTAAGTTGAAGTGAAGGCGGGATCGGAGGTGCCGGCAATTTTGGGTAAATTGACATTTTTGCGTGTGGTCCAATATTTACAATCAGCATTTTTTTTTCTCCCCGGTAAAATGTATGTTTGGAATCACGGTGAATTTGATAAACTTAAAAAGAATAAAATGTCGGATTTGGATCCTCTCCTATGATTTCTCTCCAATTCATTGTTTTGTGAGTGTGAAGAGAGAAATTAAAAATTAAAAATAAATAATTGATGATGAGAGAGAAGAAATGATGAGAGAGATAAACACATAAAAAAAATTGGAGAGAGAATTGGAGAGAAAAAAAAGGAGAGGATCCAAAATGTCAAATACCCTCTGTAATTTTAAATTTTGTCAATTATTTTCCTGCAATTTCGAAATAAGCAAATACTCCCTGCAATTATAAAATGTCAATCAAATACCCCATCCGCAACAATAAATTCTCGTTGATCGAACTCGAACCGAAAGATTTCAATTTTTCGAGCTGCAGATTACGTAAAGAAGCCACAATCTCGTTGATAACAGTTAAATGTTTTTACTAACTGGCATAGAAAGTATAGATTTTAATTTTCCGAACTGCAGATTACGTAAAGAAGTCGTCATCTCGTTGATCGAACTCGAGCCGAGAGCGATTTACTCATCGACTGAGCCATCAGAGACATCGGCGGGGACAGTGACTCTAGTGAAGTGGTCGAAACAGGAGAAAACACGAATGGTAAGGGTAACGCCATTTGGAGGGGGTATTTTATTGACGTTTTACAATTGAATGGGGTATTTGCCTATTTCGAAATTGCAAGGGAGTATTTGACGAATTTTGAAATTACAGGGAGGTATTTGACATTTCACTCATATTATTAAAATTGTAAAATTTAATTTTTGTTATAGTTATGATAATTCTGATTTTGTTAAACTTATCGCTAATTCAAACATATAAAAATTCTCCACCAAATTTAGACTTATGGAAAATTAATTTTTTATTTTTTAGTGATACTCATAATTTGTCACGAGTGAATGACATTTTTTTTATCAAGTAGCCTAGTTGTTAGAAAATCCACCTTAAAGATAAATAAGTAGAGTATTCGGATTCGAACCCAGCTCCTGCACATATAGTGTTATGTCCCTACCAATTGAGCTAAGTTCATGGGACAATGACATTTTTTCTATTTTCAGTAATTCTTACTAACGAGCGTAGCATTTCGGTGCATTTTCAATGAACACAATATAGAAACTACCGTATTTTTAATTTCTTATTTAATGAGATTTATTAACAATTTAAGAAATTGTGTTTAATAGTCATCTCTTGTTTAAACTAGTGTGTGAGCCTCTGTCATGCATGGGGATAATACAGTTGTAGATTTATTACCCGAATAAGTAATCTAAAGAAATTACCCGGATATAGCATATACTATTTAACTAACAATTTCAATAATTTATCAAGTATGCATTTTTAGTTATATATTACTATTGGATCTATATTTTTATTAATATGTTAATACAAGGGCCTAATTTTTGTAATAATTTACGCGGAACGGAAGTTCATTTTTTGGTATCATACGAGTGTTTATTTTAATTGGAGAATATTGATATGTATAATTAACTAATATATGTTTTGTAACTCTTGTGGTGAATCTCATTATAATTAAGTTTTCTATCGATGGTGGAACAGAGAGGCTGCTCTCTCCTACAGAGTAAGTTGATTAATACTGAACTGGGTAAACAATTTGTATGTGTTCTTTACCGCTTTCACTGTTTATCTTTGTTCAGGATTATATTGTTATTCTCGCTTATTCAGTTGTTTGATTTATTTGCTCCACACATCAAGGTTACTGTGTGATATTAATTGAAAAACAACACTATTTAACCACACCAACAGATTATAATAATAAATGATTCTATTAGCTTATTTAGTTTAAATAATATAATATGACATATTTATTTGAGCACAATATACAATGCAATAGCATAATATTATTATACGGCTTACATGTAAAACCAACTCGACAAATCCAACATTGTTTGAAGTTACAACCTCAAAAATATAAGAATTTCACTATATATTTTCTAAAGCTCAATAACAAAAATTTGTTCTAATTTCTATTGACTATAATGTAATGTGTGTTTTATCTTCAATATTGTTATATGTAGTTATATTCAAATTTTGTATTTATCAAGTTATTACTCACATCGTGTGAGTGTCGTGTTTGACGTTTGTATTAGTACTTATGAGTTTGAAACATATATAACTAGATTGTGTTTTTATCTTGGTTATAAATACACTAATAAAGTGTAAGAGATTTTAGTATTTTATTTTATTTTCGATTTATCAGTTTAAAGCTTTCTATATTTTTGTTTTGCTCTATTGATGTTGGTTGTTTGTAGAGTTGTAACTCTTTCAGGTGGGTGTTTGTGTTTCTTCTGACTATATAAACCATGTAGCCTAATGTTATATGAGTTCAAGTTTGTAGAATGCAGGAAACATTTTCAAGAATAGAAAAGAATTGTTAGTTTATCTCAAAATAACGTTTTAAAATATGAATGCATTTTTATTTTGAATACGAGAGGGTAGAAGACCAAGAAAGAAAAGACTAAACCTTAATCAACCATGAAATAACTACTTCACTAAATTTGGCTAACAAACAAAGACTCGAATCGAACATGATACTGCATAAGAAATCACCATCAGACCACAATAGTTAAAGATTACATCATAAAAACTCATTTGCATAACAGACTTGCATATAAAAAGAAACAACATAACATAATTGAAATAACATAAATTCACACACTGCTCCATTCACATACAAAATCTTTCGTCCATGGTGGTCTCTTAGTGGCACGCTTTCCCAATATTTGGCCTTCTTCCACCTCTTGAATTATTTTCTCAGGGTGTGCTTTTCGGCTTTCAGCATTCCCTGTTAGGCCTTCTTCAGTTATTGGATTCATATTTACATTCTCAACATCACCATCGGATATATCCATGTCAGAAGAACCAACATGAAGGTCGATGGAATGTGGTATCGCAATATCAACAGATAAACTTGACTCTTCAATTGCAATGGAATCGGCGGATGTGCCCTTCACCTCAACACCTATGAATTCAGTTGAACGAGCACCAACATCATTACCAACATTTGCTTGTTGACCAGGCGCTTCATACAAATCCATCATTTCTTCAGCGGTGATATAGTCTGGATGGTCATAAATTTGACCAATAGGAGCCTGTATCTTCACCATATCCAGGTTACGAACAGACATGCGAAATGTATCGTCTCCGACATATTTTAAACGCAGGATTAATCCTAGTGGCTGGTTGTAGTGTTCAATAAGTTTGGTACAATTATAAAAATATGCACCATCGACGTCCTTTTGAACAAATACACCGAACATCGATATCATTCCGCAATGTGAATCGATAAACCAAACTCTATCTTTGAAACGATCGTAGAAATACCATGGCATGTCGATAGTATCCTATAAAATAAAACATTGATGTCATTCAAACAAAACTCTGTGTTCTTGATAAACATGTGAATTACCAATTCATTACGAAGCAATTAATATAATTTTTTATAGTAGAAGACAATGACAAATTTGTAGTAACCATTGCTAATTTTAATTTTTATTGAAAAAATCGGTAGGGCAAACGTAGGATAACCAACAAGTTGTAAAATAGTGTAACCATTATGAAAAAAGAATCGGGGGAGAAGATACATAACCAACAAAGATCAAAGTTTTTAGAATTGCAGAAAAATTATGATAAACACTTTATAAAATGAAGTAAAGAAATTAATACAACAATAAAAACACTAAAGTGTTGTGAATGATTTATGAAACATAATCAATTTCAACCAAATTCTAATAAAAAGAAAATCAAACAACATATGTACTAAAACGAAAAATTGTACCTTGTTTGGTTGAACTAGAGCGTAAAACCTTCGAAAGGTTGGTTCCATGTCAATCTTGACCGATTTTATATTTAGTACAACAACACTGACGTTTATATTTTGAAGCAACTCTACTCTGTATTTATAATTGGTTGTCCACAACATTTTTAGAGGATATTCGTCATATAATAATTTTTAGTCAAACTTTTTATAATTATTCTATAATAATTTTAGTAAAAAAATAACTAATTTATATAATAAGTTGTTTTTGGTCAAAAAGCTTATAAAACTTAAATTTTTAAACAAAACAAATAATATTTATTCAATTTGACTTTTTATACTATTAATTGGTATTAAAAGTAAATTTGACTTTTAATACACTAATTATATAAGGCACCACTAGTCCAACTAACAATTTTATATATTACTAGAAAATCAATTAACATAAAGCATACCGATTAACATAAGACAATGACATAGCTTATACAACTAGAAAATCAATTAACATAAAGCATACCGATTAAAATAAACATTATTAACTAAAGTTGATTTAATAATAATTACGTAATATTCACATTTATTACATAAACGCTGATGGAACAAAATGCTTCTAGAAATGCCACGTAGACATTTTTTTGAAAAAAATTGTTCGCGTTTTATAAGAGGAAAAAAAAAGAATATGCACAAACAGTGTAAAATAATTTTATATTGTCAATCAATTCCAACCATATTTTCTGTCACGTCACCCCACTTAATCTTACTTTCTTGATATGATATAGAAGATTGAAGTATTCTTATTGATTATCAGTGTAAAATTAATTTACACTGAGAATGCATATCCTTTAAGCTCATTAATACTATAGACTATAAATATAAATATATTAGATTTATAGAATATTTTCTTCTTAATGAGATGTCAATTAAAGAAAAGATATGCTATTGCTCTTTTTTTTTTTTTATACAATGATTCATGAGTTAGAATTGTGCGTGTGATTTTTTATATCTGAAAAATGCTTTTTAGGCCCCCTTATTTGCTATTCAGGCCCCCCGTGTTGACGAAATTGTCCTTCGAATAGGTTTTGGAATTTAAATTCCAAAACTAATTAGTTTTGGAACATATATTCCAAAATACACTAATATGTATTATTTTCGATCAATTGCTATACAAGTTTTTTTTCCACGTTTTTAAGTCTTGAAATAAACGTTTATTCACTCATAGAGGGTTCCTACACTTATTTGGTGTCATCCAACAGGTAATGCATGTTTTAATCGGTTTATTTTTTGAGTTTTTAAATGTTATCTGGAAACGTAAATTTTGGAACGTGCATTCCGAAATTATTTTGGAAGATAAAATCCAAACTTGGCAGAATTTTTGTTTTTCAGCTTTGAGCACGTTTCTGATATGTAGTTATTGTATTGATTTATATAGGTACATGTTAGGATGGCGGAACATCCGGTTGAATTGAAACCAAACATTGATGAATCCAATATTGCTCAGATAACGGTTTTGGCCGAAGGAAAAACATTACAATATATTATGAACCTATATTCCAAAATACACTAATATGTATTATTTTAGATTGTATATGTATTATTTTCAATCAAAATAGCTTTACAAGTTGAATTGGAACTTACAAACCGAATTGTGTTTTATTTTTTAAATTTTTTTACGCTTCGAAACTTACTATCCAAAGTATTTTTTTTACTTCGGAATTTAACATCCGAAATATTTTTTCCTTCGGCCAGAACCGTTATTTGAGCAATATAGGATTCATCAATGTTTAGTTTCAATTCAACCGGAGGTTCCGTCATCCTAACACATACCTATATGAACCAATACAATAACTACATATCAGAAACGTGCACAAAGCTGGAAAACCAAAATTCTCAAAGTTTGGATTTTAGCTTCCAAAATAATTTTGGAATGCACGTTCCAAAATTTACGTTTCCAGATAACACTTGAAAACTCAAAAAATAAACCGATTAAAACATACATTATAAGTTGGATGACACCAAATAAGTGTAAGAACCCGCTATGAATGAATAAACGTTGATTTCAAGGCTTAAAAACGTGAAAAAATCAACTAGTATAACAATTGATCGAAAATAATACATATTAATGTATTTAGGAAAATAGGTTCCAAAACTAATTAGTTTTGGAATTTAAGTTCCAAAATCTATTCAAAGGGCAATTTCATCAATACGGGGGGCCTGAGTAGCAAATAAGGGGGCCTAAAGAGCATTTTTCTTTATATCTCATTATGTCTATTTTTTTTTTGGTACATAAAGGGGGGTAGAGCTCAAAAGAATTAGGAAACTAAACGAACACTCTGAGGCATACAAGCGCCGGAAACGTCATCAAGCAAGAAACTTTGAAGCTCTCTAGGAGGTGTCTCTAAAACATGTAAATCAAAAGAGTTTAAAGTTAGACTGTAATTAGCTAGACAATTAGCTGATTTTTTTTCTTCACGCCAAGTGTGATTAATCTGAACATGCCAATTCATGTTGGTAAGATCACAAATACGTCTAATCAAGGTAGGAATATTCATGTTGACATTGCAGTTTCCTATTACCATTTTAACTAAAACCTTTGAATCAATTTCCACTTAAAGATGTGTAACTCCTTATTTTATAGCCAAATTCATTATGATGTACATGTCCCACATCTCTAGTTCTATACGAGTTTAAAATGTTATTTTCAATACATGTTAACAAAAAATAATATGAATATGAAATTACCACAAAATTAAGGTTTAGTTCATTTTTGGCATAAAGTCACACAACTGCTGTTTTTTTTCTTCGTGCTTTTAATCTAAATAAGTGATTTTTATATAGATGAATTTTTTAGTTGCTTTCTTTTGTATTTATGATTTCATCGTCCGAGTGCGGCGTTGTATTGGTTGTCATCTTCGTATGACGTTGTTTGAATTTCCGTCTTGTTGCGGTGTTCGTTTAATTCATATTGAAAGATCATCTTCAATCAATTGCAGATTCATTCTATAATTTGTACATTAACGTTGTAGATTATGAAGCATAGACATTTCGGTGACTTTAATTTTATTATATTATTTGTATGCATTTTGCGTTGTATGCTATTAACTTAGATGTTGTGAGTTTCTTTGCAGATTCATCATTTTTATTTTTAGCAATGTTGAATTTGTATTTACATATGATGTACTCTTTTGATTATTAGAATGAATAAATATTATTTATTAGTTAAAAAAAACAAAAAACTACGTATTCATATGAAATCATATACTACAGGGCCAATTCTAGCATGGATAAGGGTGATAAGTCTCTCATGGTGGGAGACTAATTTCCACTTTTAGATTACAAAGGTCTATAATAGACTATATTAAAATGTTTACACCATATTTTTCCTCTTTCACTAAAATCATTTTTTAATTTATACATTATTATTAAATTAATTATATGTTATTATAAATAAATTTTTACATGTCAAAATTTAATTTTAATATAATATATATTTCACGTTAAAGTGTATATGTACAACAATAAAGGTGAAAAAAAATTCTAAAAATCGAACTTAGAAATAGAAAAGGTTGAGAAATGAAACACAAATAAGAGAAAATCTCATCGTACTCAATATCTTATTTTATTAATTTAATATATCATTTTTATACTATTATTAAATTAATTTTTATTTACTGAAATTTTATTTTCAATTTATTTTCATTTTAGTTGTATAATTTTGCAAGGGCATTAATGGTACTCTTGTGTGCATTTTTGGGCACTTTTTTTGTATTTATTTTCTCTCATCTTTTACTTATGATCTATTTTGCAAGACCAAAAATTTGATTCAGGATCTGTTTGAAAAGACCAATAAACTAGCTTTTAGCTAATTATGGCTTATAAGCTCATATGATTAAAAAAGACCATTGTGATAACAGTCATTTCATCAAGAGTTTATAACTTATTTAACGAGTTTATAGCATATTTTTATTTAAATTAGCTCATGAGCTTATATCTTAACATTGTATTTTACCATATTTACTCTTAGAATTTATTATTATTTAAAATAATTTAAAATAAATAAATATATAAGTGCTAGAGCTAACCAATTGACACCAATCAATATTTTCACCATGTCATTATCCCCTCCCCCCTTTTGCGACCAATATTCAATTTTTTTTACCCAAATTTATTTATAAAGATATAAAAAATGAGTGGTTATTACTTATTATTCTTTTTTTTATAAGGTTTTTTTTCACAAATTTATATATGTTTTTTTTATCATACATACAAAGGGACAAAAAAAAAGATATCGTCTAGTGTTTGTAATAAGTAAACATACAAAAATTAGAAATAATGGAATAAATTGTTTGATGACAAATTATACAACTAATATACTCCAACAAACAAAATTATATAACTAAAATAAAAATAAATTGAAAATAAAATTCCAATAGATAAAAATTAATTTAATAATAGTACTATAAAAAAGATATATTAAATTAATAAAATGAGATATTTAGTACAATGAGACTTTCTCTTATCTGTGTTTCATCTCTCAACCTTTTTTATTTCTAAGTTTGATTTTTAGATTTTTTTTCACCTTTGTTATTGTACATGTACACTTTAACGTGTAACATATATTATAGTAAAATTAAATTTTGGCATATAAAAATTAATTTAATAATAACATAAAATTAATTTAATAATAATGTATAAATTAAAAAATGATTTTAGTGAAAGAGAAATTTTTTTAGTGTAAACACTTTAATATATAAAATGTTATATAGTAAGAATTTTTTGATGCAAGAAAGAAAAGAATTTTAGGTGGCAATATTTAATTGGTCAAATTATAATCACTCTCTTTCTCATGTATGGTTAACCAATTTTTGATTGGTCAAATTCCCTAATTTTGTGGATTCTTCTCTTTCTTATACGAATATTTCTTACTAAATAGCATTACTCCTTTAATATAATCTAAAGATGAAAATTGATCTCACACCATGGAAGATCTATCACCTTTATCCATGCTAAAATTGGCCATACTACGATATTCATTTAACTAAATCACATAAACCAAAAATTTCCAAACTTATTGAAACGACAGCCAAAATCTTAAATAGAAAATATCAGTTTATAACTAAAAGGACAATATGTCATCACTCCTTCTTGATCTTCACCCGGTTCAACTTAGATTGCATGTTAGATTTGTCACAGGGTAGTATCGAAAGGAAAAAAAAAGTCCATTTTATTTGATTCAAAATCATATGTGTGAGGTGAACATCCACCACTTGATCATTGAATTTTGCCATCAAATCCTGTTTGAATTTAGATCTAAAATTAATATCTAATTTAAATACACAACGATATATTCTACTTAAGCATTATTTTAATGGTAACTGAATTACTATAAAAAATTACAAAAAAATAAATAATGTTTTACCTAAGCACTAGAGATGTGAACAAATCAACAACATCACGATAAAAATCATGAAAACGACTGAATTTGTAGTGTTGATCGCCCTTCTCTTAATTCTAAATATAAAAAATAAACTGTCTTTTGTATTTAAAAATCTAATATAAAATTATAAATAACATAATTCAACTAAAAACTAAATAGTATGTAACAAAAAAAAAAAACAGACTAAAATAGTATTAGTACCTTGGCCTGTGACATTGAGCACGTGTACGTGCATATAAAATTTTCACAATCAAATTTCAGTTTCTTTAAAAGATAAATTTTATAAATAGAATCACATCTATGATCTAACTGTCATAGTAAAATTATAAGATTTTTGCAAACACAAAGCTAAATATGTTTATGGATAAATGTTGAGAATTGTTGTAGAATTGTACTGATTGACGTGTCTTTATACAATGAAGGACAATAGGGTAAAATTTGTATTACAAATGATAGGCAATTAATAATTTTAAGGGTCTTGCTAATATGTGCCCTAAGATCATGCACATCGGTGGTGGTATTACTGATCCAAAGACATCATGTCAGTATGAACACCACTATTTGGTTTTAATTGGATGGTAATATTATACTACGGTGCCAAATTCAACTACGGTGCTTTTCTATTTTTTTGAAATACAATTGGATATAATGGGTATAGTGGGACCTAATTTAGACATTTTGATAGATGGTATTGATATTTAGAAAAAGTAGTTGAGTTGTTTAAAAATTGGGAAGCGTAAAATAATATAAAATATTTGATGGGATCCATTTAAACCATCAAATTGAGTAGCATGGATGTGTATGCTCTAAAGACACATGTTAAGGTGCATTAAATTAACTATAATCTTATTTATTTTAGGGTTTATCTATCATGTGCAAAGTTGTACATATTAGAAAGTTTAAAATAGTAAGTTTGTTTTGGAACTTGTGCATTTTATATTAAATGTATAATTTTTAAATAAATAAATGTTGTTTCCAATAAAAAGTTACTATTTTTGACTACTTTAACATGTGCAATGTTTCACATGTTAGACAAAAGAATTGGAGTAATAATCAACTTTGATACTTAAAAGCTTTAATGAATCATACGCTTTCTTCAAAACAATGATCTACAATATTTAATTACTAAAAAGAATTGGTAAGACAAAAATTAAATTATAAATCATATAAAATTCCAAAAAAATAAGTTTCGTTGAAAAAAAAAATGTGTTGCATCGTATTTTTGTGAAAAAAAAAAAGACCTGATCTTAGCAAACAAAAAAAGTATGATGTGTCGTGTGTAATAAACTTGCTTTGAGAAAGTGTGCATAATTGTTTTTCTTTTAAAAAAATGTGAATAATCTTATTTTAAATCCATGTTTATGTTTTTTTTTTATCGATAGTGATCCATGTTTATGGTTTAATTATCAATCAAGATGGAATGATTATGTTTTTATTGTAAATCCATGATTTATGTTTTAATTATCAATAAAGGTGAATGATATTTATGCTTTAATGATTAATCAAGATAAAATAAGTGAGATCATAGTCAATTTAATGTCAATTCCTTTTTCATGTAGTTGACCTATAGTATTTAAGTAGTAATGAATTGTGATTTAATTATTCCAAATGTTACACCATATGTTTTAAATGTTTAATTATTCCAAATGTTACACCATATGTTTTAAGTAGTACTTTTTTTTACGCATTTATTGTATACATTATTTTTATGCAATTCACTATTTTTAATTTTTTTTATGTTTTATCTTCTGCAGAGGAATCTGGGTTGGTGGTCACCTCCAGGGTTTGGACCAAGAAAGGAGAAGAGACCAATGGTTTTGCTTTTTGGATTTGGACCTGCAAAAGGGAAGAGGAAGGGTCCATTGGTTCCACCTGGGTTGGACCTGCAAAAGGGAAGGGGAATGGTCCATTGGTTCCAGGAAGGCATGGCATGCAGTGGACCAACGACGAGGTTGATGCCCTCGTCGCTGGCCATGCAAAATGGAATTGCAGCGGGGTTTCATAAATTTCGATCTTCCATCACATTATGAATGGTCCTATTTTTGCTTCAAGGTTGACTGGAAGGACTGCTAAAGCTTTGCAGTGTAAGTTTGTAAAACTGGAAGCTGCTGATCCTGCTGAACCTGTTCGTCCTACTTCCAAGCCAGTGGAAGCTGCTGATCCTGATCATGTTCTTCTGATTACTGTTCCGCCACACGTGGTTAGTGCATTTGGAATTATGTTGCACTATATATCTAGTGAAGTTGCAGTTAAGGTCAAAGAAGAAATGAATAAGTAGGATATTTTAGGATTTATGAATTTTATAATGTAGAGAAACTTTTGTTTTACTTGTTCAGAAACATGGGTTAAAAACTCAAAAAAAAAAACTAAAAAAAATAAAAATATAAACAAATACTCATATCATTTTATTATTTAAACAAGCAATAAAACAAAGAGGCAGTGTCTCAAACATATAGCGACTAGACTGAGAAATGGTCGCCCTAGCAAGCGTATGTGCCAGTGGCGGAGCTAAAAAATTTATAAAGTCCGGACAAAATCTCAGTTTTAAATAAAAATCTCAATTTTAATAAACGATTAGAGAAAATATGCAACGAACTCATGCAAATAATTAACAGATTTATTGACTTATTTCGGGACAAATAATTAACAGATTTACTTTCCATAAAAAAATTAACAAATTTATTTGAAAAGGGATAGAAGTTGATGAACTTTCCATCAAAATAGCTCTGAAGGCAATGTGAGATAACACAATGATTTTAAGTTCTACCTCTCTATGACACCTTTACAGCGTATTTGCCATCTTGTTATCTACACCAGGCTTGTATATCTTACTTCAAACTGGTCGTTCAATAACCTAGCCAACCAACATTGTTGGTCAGGTGATGTGATCATTTGTGGGAGAAAGTGTTTAAGCTTTTGTGATCCGTATATGAAAGGTTTACCCAGCAGGAATGCCTCCAATGTTGTATACACAAGACAAGAACCATTATAGTTCTTTCTCATATAATGATTTGGACAAATTCCCGTTGAACAAAGCATTACCGAAATAGGCAATGGGAAAATGTTTGATTTAGGATCCCAAGATAGGATCTGGCCTAGTCATCCATATTTTTTTTTCCACTCAATTGTTCATGTGGATCCACTAGTAAATAAATGACGATTAGGGAACTCATTCGTATGTGTTCCTTAATCCTAAATATTACTATTTTTTTATAATGTATTACTATTTTTTTGTTAAGTGAGGTTATTTAAAAAAATAATAATATTTCCCTATAATTGACATGGATTAATGATTGTTTGAAGATGTAAAATGCAACCGGGTAAACATTACACACAAGAATTAAACATTAAACATTTTTTTTTTTCACTCAATTGTTCATGTGGATCCACTAGTAAATAAATGACGATTAGGGAACTCATTCGTATGTGTTCCTTAATCCTAAATATTACTATTTTTTTATAATGTATTACTATTTTTTTTGTTAAGTGAGGTTATTTAAAAAAATAATAATATTTCCCTATAATTGACATGGATTAATGATTGTTTGAAGATGTAAAATGCAACCGAGTAAACATTACACACAAGAATTAAACATTAAACATTATGTAAAAATCAACAAATGGACTTAATAACACTATTGGACCATCACATAAAACTTATACTAATGGATTTAATAACACTATTGACTTAACTCTCATACCTCCGCAGCACATATACTTAGCCCTTGGAGCAGCTTCCACAACTTCACAAATGTAGATGAAAGGAATTCGTGGAACAGAACCAAGGTTCTTCATGCTTTTGAAAAGTTCTCCACCTTTTCATCGTAACTTAATTCTAAGAGTTTTCTGTTATGTCTTAACACATCCAGATTCCTTTTGTTTCTTAATTCTAACATGTATTGGGATTAAAAAACTCAATACGATTCCTTTTGTTTCTTAATTCTAGAATTTTGCATACATGTTGGGAAACAAAAAATCATTTACAAGGATTTTGCAAAAAACTAGTTTTCTCAAGAATCTTGATGTGTTAAAACTCTTTCTGTAGAATCAATAAAAAAAAAAAAAAAAAAAAAGAAGATGTGCATGATATCATACATTCAACCATCAAACAAAAACACCTAGCAGAGCTCTTTATATATATATATATATATATATATATATAACTCTCAACTCTTAATCTACCACAAATGACAGAATCTCCTATACAAAATGTTTGGGGGGAAAGGGAGGGGTGAAATCTAATGTACATTAACATTTATTGTTAGTCAAGGCACCATATAAGAGACTTGACAGAATGAATGAAATACCAAACCAAAACACTATGTTAACATTCTAAAAAAACAGAAAGTTCCTATCAAAACCTAATTACATAATGAATAATAAAATCACTAAAATAAATATTAATTTAAAAAATCTACACGCCACCACAAGCCACCGAACACCACTTTGCAAGTTGGTTAAAAAACCACTGAATAGGACTTAAGTTATCCTCCTCCGCATGAGATGGAGTTGGCAGTGGTAGCTCATCAGGCAGTTGGCGATGAAACGCGTCAACTGCAGCAGCAACTCCATCTTCGTTCTCAATCAAGTTAGCAACTTCCATTGCCCTAGATTTCACCTGAAATCCATTAACATTCAATATTATTGGCTTAGTCATGACACTGTTTGCAACGAGAAACGTTTCCTACGAGTAATGACTACAGATTTACCTCTGGCTGGAGCATAAACTTAATAGCATGGGATAGATTCTCAACATTGAGCTCATATATTGGAATTGGGGCTGGTCCCAACTCTTTCTGATGTATTCTGTCTCCCCAAAAGAACTGGTCTCCAAAGAAAGGAACTATTGTTGTTGGACACTGCAAGTTACGGTATTCAAATCAGCGGCAAAAAATCATTAAACTCACTAGTTTTGTTTCTATAGCACCAAAAAACTGTCGATAAAATCCTGAGATGATCTAACAAATCCTAGTATATTATTGAAAATAAATCATCTCAGTGAAGATCTATTGAATAATAATAAACAATAATTACCCCAGCTTTCAATCCTGTAGCCGTGGTTCCGGCTCCACCATGATGCACCTGTAATTACATGACTTAGATTTCAGTAAACCACAACAACCCATGTGACCGTCCCACAAGAAAGCATAAAATGAAACCTACCACAGCAGAACATTGAGGAAACAGCCAATCATGAGGGCATTCCTCAAGAAGGAAAATGTTGTCAGAAACTTCTGCCACTACATAATTGAAAACATATGCAAGTCAAATTAAGACCATCAAAATTAGGGCTGAAAATGAATCGAGTTGAGTCGAACTTGGTTCAGCTCGAAACTCGACTCGGGTTCGTCATGAACCTTTTTTTCAGCTTGAACTCAACTCGATTCAAGCTCACAAACAACTCGGTTTAACTCAATAGTGAATTTGAGTTGATGGCAAAAAATAATGTCACAAGGTCTAACCAAATAATAAAAAATCACATCGCATTAAATCGTTGACGTACAAACAGTTAACAGAATATGAAACAAAAACTAACTATAACTTCCTCAACAGCACCTGAAAAAGTGAAACAAATGGGTACAAAACAAAATTGAAATAGAACACTTACAATTCCCTAGATTGCCCCAACCTCGATCAATAATTCCTCGCTGTTCTGTCTCTTTTAGCGCCTCCAATATAACATCAGTTGTTCTTTTAGGATCTTCAAGAGGCTGACATAGTAAAACACAATTTCTTTAGAGAAAAGATACAGGAACACAAACTTGACAACTACACCGTATTTATATACGGTATATGGTATAAATGACAGCAATTTAATGATGGCCAAACTTGTATCTTATGAGTAAACGAGAAATAAAACTCATATTACAAACCAAACATGCAATTGGCAAATAATACATTGTGCCAACCGAGGCATCATATTTGTTATGTCTTTAATGGCATAAGTAACAACCAAATTCTTGCATGCAAAATCCTGTCATGCTTCATTGTCTTAATTTAAATATAGGGTTGATTCGCCAAGAAAGTAGTAATAAATACCGACACTAAAATGGTAGGGAACTCTATAGAATACAAACAGAAAGCAAAATTTACAGAAAAAAAAGAGTTGTATAGTTCAAGTATGAAAAAATTACCATACCATGCTCCCAAATCCAAAATATAAAGGAGGCGGTCCTTTTTTAATCCATTGAACAAAATCTTCCCGCGGTTGATACTTTGACCCATGCCTCAAGAAACAGTAACCAACAACATCAACTAAAGATCCCCAGTCTGCAAATTAGTTAAATGCCGTTATCCTCAAAGACCAATTTTCCTAAGGTTAAGTTGTTTCACGGAGGCCCATGATTGATTTTATATCTTTAAACATTTTCAAAAAAGTGATATTATCACCACAAATAAGCTTATGACACTTCATACATATGAATTCTCTTTAAAATGCAATTAACAATATAATGAGGATATCAGATGATGCCATAATAACTGCATCCATGTCCATACCACTTGGTTTTGGAACAAGATGAGGACTCCACATATAGGCTGTTGGTAAATGAGATATCGATCCACGATACATGCTAAAGTACGCAATAGGAGGAAGCTTCAATGTTCTTTTCCTGAAGTCATTGATAATTCCTCGCATTCCCCACCATATCAATAGATCCACAATTATATAAGACATCTGGAAACGGCAAGGAAATATTGAAATAAATAAGTTGATAAGGGAGTTCAGTAATTATTCATAAAAATATCAAAATTAGATTATGAAATATTGTTTCAGCAACAGGACATACCCAATAACCAGCACCTTGAGGAACACGTGCCAAAGGGTGGGGGAACGCGTAGGTTGGCCTGCATTTTTTTTTTTAAAAAATGTAACAGAACTCAAAATATTGCATTTATCTGAATATCTGAAGTTCTGAACATGCAATCGTTCCTAGTATACTAAAACATTTCTATACTGCATTAATATTATTCATGACTCTGAAAGTAACTTATATCTTGTTATTGCTAACATATAAATGTGAATAAATTGTTGTAACAAATTAAACTCACGTCCATGGCATTGTAAAGAAGATGTGAATAGGCACCCCAAGGGATTCAGCAACATGTACATGCCCTGCAAACCGGAATCAGAGATATAATTCTATAAAAAATTATCAAATACAACTATAATGCTCAAATGAAAGAAAATATTTAAAAAATATGATATGATAGAATCATCAAATGCCATACTTGCAAAGCATAACGATATGATTATCATGTTATAATAAAAAACTATTGACAAAATGGCAATTGACCCTTGAAAGGAAAATCAATTATAAGAAAGATATGGTATGAAGAAATACAAATACACAATACAATAATTTTCTAATCACTACTCACCATATGCAGGAGGGTTGGCAATAATAGCCTGAGCTGTGAAGGGAATACCAGTTTCCGAATCAGGTTCTGTGCAAGCTGGAAGAAGAGAGTCAATTATGGCCTTCAGCTGCTTTCGTTGGATAGATATTTCAGTCGGACCTGACGGGATCAAGCCTTTATTCCTTGCCATATCTAATAGTTAAATAACTCAATTAGTCTATCAGTATATGCACGTACAATGAGTTCGATAAAGGAGCTAATAGAGGGCTGGTTACAGTCAAGTTAAAGCGCACAGGACAGGTAGATTGAAAAATAAATTATTAGATATTAACAAAATTATTTAAAAGGAACCTCTTACATCCTGCCAATACCCGAGGATCGCCACCCAGTGGATAGAAATTTACACCTGCCGACCTTACAAATGTCTTGAAATTAGCATGAGTTGCCAGCCTAACACGATGACCATACTCCTGCAAGTAAATATAAATATTTAATATTATTTCAAATATGAAAGTATGGAAAAAGTACAAATTCAATAAAACTGACTGCCACGACGTGAAATTCAGAAACAGTAATTAAAAATCAAGATTTTGCCTTCCAAGGGAAGATTAACCTGTGCAGATGAAATTAAGCAATGACAAAAATCACAATTATTTTATGACGCAATTCTTCTGTGGATCAACATGAATTGAAATGAAATAAAATAATCAAACATGCCTGAAGTCTCTTTGCAATGGCCACAAAAGGTTGTACATCGCCTCTAGTTCCAACCACAAGTATGACAATTTGTAACCGCGGAACTGATTTTTTTGATTCAGAAATGATAAAACTTCCGCTCACTGTAGACTCTTCAAACGATTGAAGCTCTAATAACTCTGAAGCAACTGAAGCACTCCTTTCTACATCAACTTCAACAGTCCCATCTTTTTGTATCTTCACTAAATTAGCAATCAGTTTTTGCTGAGAAGCAAAACAATCAAGTATTATGAACATGCAAACAATTTGAAAATTCTAATGTGTAGATCAGAATACATACCATACCACAATGCCATTAACAAAACTATAAAAACACGACATAACTACATTTTTCAAATATATACAAGCACAACTTCAAAAAATTTGGTCATCGACATATAATAAAACTTGCATATACCTTCTCATGCTCCGACAGTCTATCCAACATCAGGTCATGCCTTCTAAGCCCTTTCTTTTCTAACATTGATCTAGAAATCATAATTTCAGCTTCACCTATTAGTGAATTTCTCTCAATTCCAACAGGTACCGTGATGCCATGTTCCGAACCTTCATGAACATAATTTAATAAACCAAAACATATCAAATCGATCTCTTAACCCAAGTTAGAAACAATTGTCCATGGGAACAAGACCAATAGCATTCAACCAACGAAAGAGTTAAGAACGCGCCTAATTATTCATACAATGAATCAAATTTATTTTTTTTTGACAAAAACTTCAATGAAAATCGTTTTTTTAGATTTGAACTTGTGGACCTAAAAGGCAGACAATCCAAATTATATACTTTATCAAAAAAGGAAAGGCATTTCACAGAAGGAAAGTAACTCAGAGCCAGCATAGCAATGGACCAATGGTAAAGCATAAAGGCTATTGAAGCAAAGTTTCAATAAAGCACAGATAGTTTTCCCCTAAATCTTGACATTGATCCTATATACCTATGTCATATAGATTAGCTATATATATGATATATGATTTTTCATTTCTTCCTTCCTCAATTGAGAGAATAAGGTAACTAAATCCACAAGATTCTATATAGCTATATATGGTACAATAGGGTTTTAGTTCTTCATTACACTAACAATATACATGCAAAATTAAAACACCAAAGCATATTTAAAAATCATCAATTACCAAAATTCTAACAGAAGAAACTAATTTAGATAGAGCTAATTAATTAGCACAAACCTTCTTGTGGCAAAGCAGTAACTTGTGATGATGATTGAAGCACCGAATTTTCCTTCAAATCCTCTACCTTCTTAGAAGAAGCTGAATCATCATCTTCTTGTGACATAACTTCCTCTCTCACACTAACCAACTTATCATCATCCATTTGTGTAAGAGTAAGAGTAAGACCCTTTTTTTCCTCTAACACTTCTTTGCACAAATGTTCAATCCCATTACAACCCATCAGCAGCAGAATCATTTGCAAGCATAGTTCCAAAACAAAAAACAACTCAGCATATAAAAAAGTTCAGAATTTCAGCCTCAAAGGGTGAAAAAAGCTGAAACTTTAATCTTCCAGCAACCTCAAAAAGAACAAAACACAAGTTCCTTAGAATCTGGTTCTGAACAGTGGCAATTCCCTTAAACACATGACAACAAAAACAAAGGATCCACAGTAAACAAAACAGCGCAACTACCCAACAGTCATTCAAACACTAAGAATGTTTGTTGAACTGAAAGTTCAAACCTTTTTTAATATTCCAACAATAACCTTCACAACCCAATTGAAGTATCAAGGTGTAGCTGTTGTTTTTCAAATCAATAGCAGAAAAAAACCAAGCAGAGTAATAATTGACTTGATTATGGTTTGTGTCAACAATACCAATATGGAAATTCGTGAGTTACGAATGGTAGTTGCTTCCTTCCCACAAAATTTTCTTCACTGTCTATGATGGGGTAACAACAAATTCAACTATAGAATCTTTAAAATGGTGCAAAAATTGACATTTTTATTTTTCTTTGATTTTATATTTATTTCTTATTATTTTGGGTTTCAATTGAATCACACTATTTATAGCCACTGAGAAAGAAAAAAAATTTATGTATTTGGTTTGAAATTTAGATTAAATACATTAATTATACTTTTTTGACTCGCTTTTGCTCATAATTAATGAAAGATTTATCTTTTTATAGCATAAAAATGTTTTTTTGTAGGTTTATCTTTGAAGAAATGAAAATCTAATAACCAATATAAATCTGCCATGTAAACAAAATTTGCAAATGGTTTAAAAGTTAGTTTGACAAATATCACTTATAAATTTATTTATGCAACTAATTTTCATTAATTATCGGATAAATTATCCATGATTATTTGAAGTATATGTAATTATCAATTTTCATCTTCTTCTTTTTTGTACAACTTTTTTTTTATTTCAATTGAATCACACTATTTATAGTTGTGGAGAAAAAGAAAATTGATGTATTTGGTTAGGAATTTAGATTAAATACATTAATTATTTATTTTACTCATAATTAATGGAAGAATCATCTTTTTATAACATAAAAATGATTTTTCAAGGTTTATCTTTGAAGAAATGAAGGTCCAATAACCAATACAAATTAGCAAAATGGTTTAAAAGTTAGTTTGACGATGTCGCTTATAAATTTATTTATGCAACTAATTTTTATTAATTGTCGGATAAAATCCATCATTATTTACTGTACATGTAATCACAATTGTATTTTCATCTTCTTCTTTTTTGTACAACTTTTTATTATTTTAATTGAATCACATTATTTATAGCCACGGAGAAAAAAAATTGATGTATTTATTTATAAATTTAGATTAAATACATTAATTACTTTTTTGACTCACTTTTACTCATGATTAATGGAGGAATCATCTTCTTATAACATAAAAATGATTTTTCTAGGTTTATCTTTAAAGTACATGTAATTGCCATTGTATTTTCATCTTCTTTTTTGTACAACTTTTTTCCTTTAAAACTTGTTGGTATCTTTTATCTCTTCTTTGATTTTTGATCAAAAATGTGCTTATTTGATTTTTTATTTAATTAAAGTAATATTAATTATATTTATTTTATACTTGTCTCCGATTTTTTTTTTAATAATAAATATGAGATTGTTGTATTTAAAAAAAAAAAGATTCATTAATGCCCGTAAAAAAATAATAAATTAATGAAAGAATGAACGCAAATAAAAATAATTGTAATAATGATGATAATAATAATCACTTTTATTTTATACCATTTAAGAAGAAAACAAATAGATGTAATTAATTTTAGTCAAAAAAATAGATGTAATTAATAAAATAAATTGCTCTTAATTATTTATTATAAATTTGTCTATATATGAAAACATTTGATGATTCAATGAGATAATAATTGTCACCATGTTATATTATTTTTTATTTTATTTTTTTGGTACAATATTATTTATTTATTTTTATTAACTATGTTATATTATTATAGTTATAAGGTTGGTGTCAAAAATCTATTTTATAGGCATTAATATATTATATTTTTGGGTCATTTTTGTCATAGAATCATAGGCATGGCAAAATAACTCATACCCGTGGGTATCCGCCTATCCCGTCCCGATTTTGATGAGAAAAAATTCGAGTTGACTGGGTTTGAGTTCGAGTTTGTGTTTTCTCTGATTTTAAAAATTGGGGTTGGGGCGGATAATGGGGATATTGATATCCATCTCGAATCCGTCCCCGAACCTGCCCCGCTTATATCAAATTATATTTTACCATTTATAAATTAAAAACCTTTAAACAAACTCTAAATTGCATTCATATTTTATTTTTTTTAAACTATTACATTCATATTTTTAAGTTGAGTATTAATCAATTTATTTTCTATATATAAATATTGTTTAAACAAAATAACTTTCTACTTTTTTTAAATAAAAAAAACAACAAGTGCAACTCAAATTCATACGGAGATAGAGCGAAATGGGGAATACCCGAACCCCGTTGGATATGGGTTTGAGGTTTGAGTTTTCATCCCCGTTAAGAATTGGGACGGGTTTTGGGATACCCGAACTTTAATGGGTTTGGGTTTGTGGATGACAAAATTTGTTCCCACCCCGTCCCGTTGCCATGCATAGAATCACTCCCTCTACACCTTTTTGTTATCTTCTTTTAATATAAATAAGTGATTTTCACATATATTAAGTTTTTCTTTCGTGTTTTTTGTGTAATTTCGTCGTCTAAGTGTGGTGTTGTGTGGGTCGTCGTCTTGTGTGGCATTATTTGATTTCTCGTATTCTTCTCGAAGGATATATTCGGCCAATTACATATTCAATCAATGATTTGAGTATCAACGTTGCAGATCCGGAAGCATGAATATTCTGGTGATTTTAATTTTATCATATTATTTGTAGTAGACATTTTGCCGTTGTATGTTATTAACTCGGATGCTGTGAGTTTGTTCGCATATTTATCCTTTACGTTTCTAGTGAAGTTGAATATGTGGTTGTATTTAACGTAATCTGTCGATTTGAATGAATGAATATCATTTTCTTTGTGTTAAAAAAATATTATATTAAAACATTTATCTATATTAATATTAATAACCGTCATCATAGGTTTTTTTATCATAGAATATGATCATTAATGTTTTAAAAAATATATAGGTTGGAATTAATATGTTTCTATTATATCACGTGAAATCAAGAACTTCCAAATGTCACAATGCAATCATTTTAACAATAAATAAAAGAAAAATGCTAAATAGTGCACTCGGTGCACTAGTTAATAACATAAATAAGAAAATTTTATCTTGAAATTCACACATTCAATGCATTGATAGTGTAAAAAGTTGTTTTATCAACATTAATTTTATGTTTCATTTTTATTTTTAGTATGCTTAACAAGTGCACCGGATGCACCGTTTAGCATGACGATAAATAAAAATACTAATAAATTTATGATACGATAATTTACTATAATTATAATAAATAAATAGTTCAATAAAAGAATTTTGTATTGTTTACTTTTTGACTTAAAAATCTTGTATTAAATTAAAATTAAATAATATTAAAAAGTCTTGTTAAAAAAAAAAAAAAAACAGAAATTGCAGGGGATGGAAGGTGCCAACGCACGCGAGAGACGAGCTTCGTTGGCTGAAATTGCGACGTGAATTAATGAATCATATCATCACATCAAAGTACTATAGTCGAATTTTTAGAAATGAATGTGCTGTTATTAATAGATTTTTTTTATGAGTTGCTGTGATTATTAGATACTCCAGAATATCCCATGACGTATCTTAAACAGCATAAGAAAACACAATCTACAAAACAAATAAAAATACGTCAATAAAAAAAAACAATCACAAAGCCAAAAGATAACAATACTCTAAAGTTCAAATATCTTACGGTTTTTTAAGTTGGATATTTGTAACAAATTAATTTTAATTTTTTTTAATAAGTTTGTCATTTGAAAAAAGAATATTTAATTAAGATATTACATTAAATAATTAATTAGTTTTTTCAAAACAGTTGTATTTAGAAAATTTAAATTTAATTGTCTACAATAACAATTTTTTACTTTTCAGCCGAACTATACAAAAACATTTGTACAATTTCTCTTTTCAATCTAACTACTACTATGTTAAAACATGCGTATAAGGTTAATTTTTATTAAAAAAAAATATATATATGAATGTTTTTATTAATGTTCATCAATTAAATTTAAAATAAAAACTCTAGATTGTTTTTTAATCAACATTCCTCATTATTGTCCATATTATCTTCTTCAAAATAGGAATTTAGAAGATCTCATATTAAAAATGTTAGGATTTTAAATAGCTCGTGAATACTATTAAAATTGTTAGAGTTTGTTGGTGTTAGTTAATTAAATATAAATTAATTATAATTGACTGCTAAATAATTGATGCAAGCAATTTGACTCTTTAAATAAAATTACTTTGTGCACGTTTCAATCATCTTTTATCAATTAAATATAATTTAGTTTATCTCACAAATATTTTTATCCTCTCCTTTTCTCCTATGTGTATGATCTATGACACTATATGATCATATGTTTCTAAACAAATAGCAACCCAAAAATTAAGATCTTGAATCAAAGGAAAAAGGGAATCTTGATGGTTGCTCTTGATGTTGTTGGTAAGACAACCATCTTATAGAGACTCAAGCTCATTGAAATTATCACTGAAATCGGAACCAATCATAAATTGTTGTTTATATTTCATATTCAATTTCAGTATATTTCATAAATTGATAAAATTTAGGTGCATTTTCTTAAGTGTTTTTTATATAGTTCTTAATATAATAAATTATGATTTTCTTTTTTTAAAGTTTATTATATGGCTTAAATGATCTTTTGGTCTTTGTATGTTTGTGAATTTTTTATTTTAATTCCTGTATGTATGCAAATTTTTTGTTTTAGTTCTAAATTCAAAATCCGCAGGAAAATCCGAAAGAAAATCTGCACGAAAACTGCAGATTTTCCTGCGGATTTTGACTTTAAGGACTAAAACAAAAAATCCGCCAATAAAAAGGGACTTATGTGCAACAAAAAAAGATAAGGGGCTAAAACAAAAAAAAATTGTGAATATACAGGGACTGAAATGATATTTAAACCTTATTATATTTACAAAAAGTGAAATTTATGTTAAGAACAATATGTAAGCGCCTAAAGAACTGCACCTAAACATTGTCATTCGGAAATTGCTTGTTGAATAGAATTTAAAATACTGTATTAATGTCAATTTTGATGCAGTAACTAATGTGTTACCGTATAACTCTCCTTCATCTAACTAATGGCTCTCGGGCACGTCGCTCCTTTTTACCGCTTATTTGGCTGGTGTGCGTATGAGTTGTGTGGACGGAGAGAAATCACAGGTTGTTTCGCGGATCAGTTAGCACTACTTTTCAGTTGTTGGACAAGATCAAGCTCTTCTCTTTTCGGTGGTTGAAGGCGACAAGTATTACTTTAGCTTCTAACTGCCATAGCTGGTGGTCTTGTCCTGTCCCATGCTTTGTTTGGGGTTTGCTTGATATGTTTTTTGAGTTTCTCTCTGTATTCTTTTTGTGACTCTTTGTAAACGCTAGTAGTCGTTTTTGACACACCTTGTGCTAGGGCGATTGTTTTATTTTATATATTCCATTTTGCCTTGTTCAAAAAAAGTCTCCTTCATCTAACTAATGTTCTTTATGTAGCAAACAACATGAATAACTCTATTAAATTATGTTATCACTTTTATTCTTACATAATTTAAAAATCAGTTCAAGTTACCGCTTTGAGTCTTACATAATTATGTTACCATATAACTCTTTCCTCCTTTTATTTTTTTCTTCTTATTTCTTTCTAATTTAGTTTCGTGTTACACTTAAAATCAGTTCAACTAGTAGATTTATATTCCCCTTACTTCATTTACTAGACATTTCTAGACAAAATACAACATATATCTGTCTAGAGATCGAAACCAGAGCACACCCATCACAGTATAACCAACCATAACTGACAAATCGTGTTCAAAAGCCATTTCAATTGACGTGTTCTAATCTACGTGCTTGATAATGACACTGTCATTGCGGGCCAAATTTCCTTCAAGGCTTTGTTTGATTTGAAGGAAATAAAGTGGAAGGAAAACACACTATCAATTTAATGTTTGTAATAAATTTATCTTTTAAATTTTTGACTTAGTTATAGTTTTGATCCCTCTGTTTTTATTCATTCACTAAATTGGCCCCCTGTATTTAAATATCACCGAGTTTTAGTCACCCCACCGGATTTTATGCTTAGAGTTTGTGATTTAAAATATTTTAAATGACACGACATACAATATGACAATGCAGATTCATCTAGGTGTATTCATTATTTACATTTCATTAATTAAATTTTAAAAATGAACATTTTTTGAAATTAAAATTGAAGTTTTCCTGTAATTTCATCACATTTGATTTTTATCATCATCATGTTGTATGCTACATCATAATATGTTAAATCGCAATTTTTAAGTACAAAAATTTGATATACTGACCAAAACTATGTAATTTTAAAATAAACATACCAAATTCATGAAATGGTGAAAATAGGAGGCCAAAATTGTAATTAAACCCAAATTTTTTAAATATCAAATATGTCATTTTAGTTTTTCTAAGTACTAAATTGATCATATACCTTTGTAACGACATTCTACTACAAAAAATATTTTATGTTTTGTTGTTACCCTTCAACAACCGATATTGCTACTAACTATATTTGATCATGTGGATCACTACCAACAACTATATTTCATCTTCAACACCAATTTTTTATATTCTCAACACTCCATGTAATTTTCTCTTTCTTTCATCTAATAATTCAACACTTATTCAACTTTTATCCGCTCAAATGGTTTTTCATTCAACACTATATCCCACCATTTATCAATTGATTTAAATTTTGATAATTGTTGAGATTTAGATAAATTGTTGCAAAATAAACAGTAATAAAAAGATAATAATAATATTAAGATAATGAAAAACTTGGTTTCTTTTTGTATACAAATCAAATGAACAAAATCTCCATATATAGAGAAAAAAAATTCATGAATTTTGGTTAAAAAAATTAATAAATTTCCAATGAAATAATTGAGTTTAAAGTAATGATATGATAAAAATTCAGACAACCAATCGCAGCGTGTCATGTGTCACAACTTTATCCAAAGAATCTTCTCTCTCCGCGTCCGTTGAAGAACCAAGCGCCCTGTTGGCGCATGTTATGTAGTGCGTGCTTTCAGCGATTGAGAATGCAACATGTGTCTCCTGCGTCAGTGTTCAACACACTTGAATTTCTTCAACTCCTCTTTCCTCCAGATCATGTTCAACATCCTCATTGTATCAACTTGCTATGTTGAAACTTCCATTCAACACTATTGTATAGATCTAACAATGGCATGGATTGTAAAAAAAATGCATTTTATAACGACTACGTAAATAATTAATGGAGAATCGATTATCTCAAGTGAAAAAATAAATTGAGGAAATAATGTGGATTATGGACTATTAGATCATAAATATAAAACAATATTTAAATTTAAAAGAAATTAAGAAAAGTTGATTGATGGTTGAGATGTGAAAATTGAGAAAAATTGAGGAAAAACAAATTGAGAGGATCCATTTTCCAATTAATGATAAACGATTATAAACACATACCAATAACGAGTGATCATCAAAAAATTTAAAAATCAAATTTAAACTAAAAAAAAAAAAAAAGTTAAAAGGATCCATCTACTATAATTGTAATAAATGATAAGTTTAAAAGATCTAATCATCTACTAAATGGATTTGTCCTATAGATTATAGATTACTAGTCGGCATATCGTGGCACACCCGGAGACTGCCGTTTGCAAAAATTAATTAAGTGAATCTAATCTAATCTAATTAAAAATAATAAAAAACATTAATTAACTCGAAAAGACATCATTGTTACAAGTGTCAAGTGAGAAGAGGTTATTGGGATTGTCAGTCTGCAGCTTCTACTCTGTCAGAAACAAAGCTCACAAATCGAAACAACCAAAAATCCCAATTTCCAAAACCCTAATTTCACAAAACCATTTTCAGATCTATCCATGGCTTCCTCCAAGCTCATGCCTTCTTCAAATTCAATCAATTCCGATCAACAACCTTCATCACCTTCTTCCAAATCTCATTTCACCACAACCAATTTCCTCCCTATTTCCGACAATTCATCTTTCCTCAACGATCAACCTTCTCTCGCCGACGCCGTTGCAACTCCGAGAACTGTGGACGATGTCTGGCGAGAGATCGTTGCTGGAGATAACAGAGAGTGTAAGGAAGAGATCTCTGATGAGATGATGACACTGGAAGATTTTCTTGTCAAAGCTGGTGCTGTTGATGATGAAGATGACGGTGATGATGATGTTAAGATGACCATACCGTTGTCGGAGACGCTTAGTGGTAGTGGTATGTTTTCTTTGGATCCTAATTTTCAGGGAATTGAGAGTGTTGAAGGGTCGGTGATAGGGTTTGGGAATGGAAATGGGAATGCGAATGGGAATGGAGTTGAGGTGGTTGAAGGTGGTGGTGGTGGTGGGAGGGGGAAGAGAGGACGACCTGTTTTGGAGCAGTTGGATAAGGCTGCTCAGCAGAGACAGAGGAGAATGATCAAAAATAGAGAATCTGCTGCTAGGTCTAGGGAACGCAAGCAGGTATGTATGCATTCATGGTGTTTGTGTTTTTGTCTGTGAGATAGTATTTGTTTTTACTTGTGATGTGGGTTTTTGACTTTTGTTTTGTTTTGTTTTGATTTTTTGGATTTTAGGCTTATCAAGTTGAATTGGAGACTTTGGCGGTGAAGCTAGAGGAGGAAAATTACAAGTTGTTGAAGGAAAAGGTGATTTATCTTTTGTCCTTTCGAAGATTTTTTTATAAATTCATGATGATTGGATCGCCATTTTGATATTGGAATTGTAGTAATTGAGTAATAATTATTAAATCTTGTGACTTTTCGAAATGGTAAAATCATCATTGGAACTGAAAATTGTAGGTAGTTAATACTATTTTTTTAAACTTTGTCGTTAGGATTAAGAGTAGGGTTAGGATGTGAACAAGAAGTAAGAAGAGATCACCACAATTAATTTGGATTCCTTCACTGATCATAGTTCAAATAGTGACGATTTTTCATGACAGATACAAAACTGATTGGCGATTTTCAATTTATGGGATAATTTTGACATTTTGTAAAAAAATCGGGGACTAAATTGATGATTCACCCAATACGCAATTTTCATCCTCTGCTTGTTTTTGTTGTGATTAATGCTAGAAGGCGACAAATTTTTTTATCTGTACTGAATTGAACCGTTTGTGTGCTGATTAAGGGACTGAATTATAAGTTATAACAAGTGCACTTAATGGTGTTTGTTAAAAGAAATGTTGATCATTGTCCATTATTGGAAATCCTTTTGCTTTTTTTAAAACAACAAAAGCAATGCTTCCTTCTTTAATTGTTTAATTAGTTTTACGTGGGTAATGTCCATAACGGCCTCAAATCCAGTCCTAAAATCTCGTTCTATTTTTGTCCGAGGTATGAAATTCCTATTTTTGTTCTCTCGGACATGCTGTTGTGCTTATTTTTATTGCTTGTGTTTAAATATGGAATTTTTCTTGGGGCACTTTGGTTACAACTTCTGTTTGTCTTATGCTCCTGAATCCCTTCTGCATTTTCAGCTTTGGAGTTTATTAATTATTACCTTTCCCCCCGATATCTAACAGAGAATATTCTTGTGCAGGCTGAAAGGAAAAAGGAGAGGTTGAAGCAGGTAATGATTTGTGCTACTGTTGGTTTGATTTTGACCTTTTGATAACAATATACCGTGACTTATAATTCACATATTCTTTCTAAGAAATTCTTTGCCATTTGATACCATTGCTAAAAGTTGTCTGCTACTGATGAATATGTTGCTTTGTATGTGTAAAAAACTTTAAACCAACATTTAATGAGAAATGGAGGTAGTATTGCTTACATTCAGTAAAGCATAAATTTTGAATCACTATTTGATGTGTATAGGCAGCTGAGGCATAATCAATCACATTCCAATATGTTAACTCATAGAGAACCTTAATGATTCCAGTCCAACAAAAAACTGTCAATTAGGTGCACTGATCAGGGTTTTAAATTGTGGACCGGATCATATGATGTGGTCTAACTCGCATGATTTATTTTCATAATTTCCTTTTTTCTTCATGATTTGTAAATTCGTGTCTGTCATTTATACATATTATCTTTGTAAATCCATATTCTTTCGCATAAATAATTTCTTTTACTGTAACACTTTTTTTGAGCAATTTCTTTTAATACTATATTAAACAAATTTGAGAAAAATACCATACAATTTACTATATATACTAAATAAATAGTTAATCATGAATGCACATGTTTTATTGATTCTTGAAGGTTGCCTGTATGTGATATGGAAAATCAAGAATAGGAAACTCAACCCGATTGTCATACGCTGAAAGATTTAAGAGATGCAAAAGATTTAGTTTGGCAAGTATGATTTTCAACTGTGTTTTGTTTCATCACTTCATGAAGTTTGTTTGTTAGTATTGCATTGTATTTTTAGCTACCAGCCTATCGTTGATGCACGTATAGAATAGATGTTAGTTATAGATAGTGGTTGGATGAGAACTGACATGGTTTATTTGTTTGCAGCTTATGGAAAATGTAATTCCTGTGGTGGAGCAGCGAAGGCCGCCACGGTTACTCCGCAGGGTTCGCTCATTGCAGTGGTAGATCATATTTGCTAGGGGTGCAGGATGTGTGAACTGAAGATCCACCATTGTTGTGGCGTGGGAAATAATAAAATGGGCAACTATTAATAATTATCCATTAAATCTGAATTGTTAGTCTGAAGGTTAGCCACAGTTATTGATTAGAAGAGATAGAAGGAAATTGGAACCTGAATGATGAAGGGAAATACTTATTGCATAAGAAATGTCTTTTGCTTATTTTAAGCAGATAAAGGCAGGATTATGGAGTGTTGGATGTAGTTTAGATACAAAGTAGACATCCCGGTCTCACCTCTGCGCGCAGAATGCAAGTGTAATGCTAGTAGAGCAAAGGGGATTGCAGACGACTATATAATGTAGTCACCGGTTTAGAGAGATGGTGTTATTTAGGAAAAATATATATATAGAAATTATTTATGTGATCTATCAGTGCCATTCAGTGTGTTTGTGAAAGATAACTTATAAACGCATTACGCATCGATAATTCATTATTAACTAACAGTCCTCATCTTTTTAAGAACTCCAAACAAGAATTTAGTTATAGAACTTGTGCATTCAAGGCCAATATGCCAAAACGGTAAAAATTCAAACCGATTGTTTTCAAAGATTTACTATAATGTCAGACCAATATGCTAGCAGACAGGGTCATATATATATATATATATATATATATATATATATATATATATACTATTGAGTCTTGTAAAGTAAACCCGCAAAAAAGGAAGAAAAATAAATCCAATCAAGAAGTGTTTAAAGTGAGAATGAAACATATTATTTTTACTAGTAGATCTTAATATTGTTTGTATAGATTCTCCAAGTAATTGTCGTATGTGGTTTTCCCTCTGGCCATTATAGTTATTTCATTGTACTACTATCTCACCATGTATGGACAAGAAGTGTTACGGATATCATAACATCATATCCGTAGTTGGAAGCTTTATTTAAAGTTCATGAGGTACTACCAAATTCTTCTTTTATTTTTAACAGAAATTTAGATTCATCATCTGCCATGAAGTACTACTAAATATTGTAGATGACAAAGTAACAATATAAATTTGAAAACAAAAGGAAAAAAGATACACTACAGAATCCAATAACTGATTTACTATATAAACCAAAAAATGATATAATAATTTTATATAAAATTAAAATGCCTAGCTAGGTAATTGAAGTCCCTCTTCTCAGCATGCTTTTCTTCTTAGTAGACTCACATGAATAATTACATTAGTTAGCTTACAAGTAGAAAAAATGATACCTTCAAAAAGTTCATTCCCTTGTGCATCAAAATATGAGCAACATTGTCTTGTGCAAAGTAAGGACCAAGAAACCCTTTTTTTAATAAGTAGGGTAAAGAAGAAAGGCAATTTTTATTTCTCATAAACCAAGGAAAAAAGGCTTTTGAATTATAAAAATGAAACAAGTGTATTGACTCATTGCAAATGATATAATCAATGTACTAATCATTTTAGAATAATAGTAATCCCCATCATCATAATTCAGAGAGCCAAATTTTACTTGTGATTATGTTCCTTAGCATTTTTGTTCACTTTGTTTTTCTTATAAGTGTGAGTGTTATATCCACTGTAAATTGATATTTAAAATTGTTAGAAATTCCAGTGATGATCAATAATGCTCTTTAAAAATGATATTTTTGACCCTCCTCGTATTTACGACTGAAATGATTATACGATTAGCGTCAATTCAATATGAATTACTCCTTCCGTCTCATATTTAAATAACTTTTCACTTTTTAAATTCATTTAATAACAAATGTATCTAGTCTATAATAATGATTAAATTCACCAATTACTCATTGAACTTAAAAACCGAAAAGTTGTTTATATATAAGATCAGAAAAATATTCATTTTTCATTCTAATATCTATTAAATTATTACCTCGATCATAAAAATAAAAATTATCATTAACTTATATTTTCAAACAACGACATATATCACCATTAAACTTAAATACTTTTTAAATACTATTTCACCATGACTTGTGAATATCTTAAATATTAGAATTTCCTAGGTTTTCATGAAACAAAATCATGCAACCTTTTGCTCTGTAAAATAATCCATCTTCACACTATACCCAACACTCATGTCTGGCATCCATTCAAACTCTTCCTCTTATCAAAAGCCAAACACTCCTGACACTTTAACAGTCTCCATCCCCACTTTCTCTCTCTCTCTTTTCCCCACACAAAACACAGTTTTCAAAATTCTTTTTACTTTATTTTAATTTTTTTTTACTTTTTAGTACTATTACTATTCCTTAATTATTCAGAGTCATGGGCCAGAGATAAATACTCACACAACACAAAAGCTACAAAACCTCTTCTTGTTGTTTAACCTTATCTCTGCCATTTTCCTTCAAAAAAAAACAAAGCACATTCATCACTATGTCTCTTCCCATTTTCTTTTTCTTTCTTATACCTTCACTTTTCTTCAAGCTTTCACATTCAACCACAGTTCTAGTAGATGGATCTTCAGAGTGGAAGAACCCTACTGTTTACGTTGGTGATTCCATCAGTAAGTACTAACACTAAGAAACCAAAAGAAAACTTGAACTTTCATAAAAAAAATGCTTTACAATTGCAGCTAGCTAACATTACTCTGTTTTCTCTCTGTTTTTACTCTGTTTTCTCTTTGTTTCCTCTCTGTTTTCACTCTGTTTTCTCTCTGTTTCAGTTTTCAAGCACAAGCAACACTACAATCTTTGCATTTTCAAGAACCAGGAAGCCTTCAATCTCTGCAATTTCACTGAAGCAACTCTTCTCACAGATCCAAACACTTCTTCATACACTGTAAGACCTTTCAAATTTCATCTGGGTTCTTTGAAAACAGCTTAAAAATTCATTCTTTTTTTTTTTTTTGTTCTTCATGTATCCTGCATAAACAACTGAAGAAAGTTATACTTTACATTCTAATTTTCTCACACAAATTCTCTTTTCATTCCTTCAGTGGCACCCTTCTCGCGTTGGTTTCTTCTACTTTACCTTCTACAATGACTCACTCAAAGCTTGTCAAGATTCACAAAAGCTAGCCATAAAGGTTACTCCAAGTTCAACAACAGCTTCAGCACCAGAAGCTTCTTCTTCTTCTTCTTCTCCAATTGCAACTACTCCAGCACCTTCTTCTGGTGGAGAAATACAATCTTCACCTACATTTCCATGGCCATTTCGTCCACATCAAGGTTCTTCACCAGGTCCAGCACCAACACCAGAAGCAAGTTCACCAATAACAGTTCCATTAGTACCATTTAAAGGTAATGGTGATGGCATGCCCTTCATTAACAGTAACCCTGCAGTTCCTCTGCCAACTGGTGAAGTTGATTCTGCTACCATACAACCTCTTCCTACTTCTGGCTATCAAGGACAGGTTCACACACTCTTCTCTCACTCTTTCTTTTCTAAAATATTCACTCATTAATGTGTAGCATTTTTGCATTGATTATGTTGTCATGCACTTTCTAGAGATTACACTGTGTTTGGTTCAACAATGATGAAAATTGATTTTAGTCAAAAGTGAATTTATTGTAAAAAATATTTATGTTTGGATACATTTATGCGAAATTGAACTAAATAATAAATTTGAGTCTAAAAATCGGTGAAAACTATAAATCTTAATTTCAAGTTAGAATCAATTCTGGAGAAAAAATTAATTCTAATAAGAAACTCCATATACCAAGATTAATTTTGGTGCTTCATATTCATATCAAACACGCATAGATTATTAGACCTTATTGCATCTTTTACATCAGAAGTTCTAATTGATGTTGGGTACACCTAAGTATGTGTATGTTTTGAGCTAAGCAGATTAGTGTGAAGTATTGGCTATAAGCAAGCACATAAAATGTGTTTGTTTTGTGTTATAGTGTGCTAATCACCTTATGTGGCTTATTAGTTGGGTATGGATTAGTACATTGAATGAGTATTAAGAAAGAAATTCATATTTCGATCCTCGCTACTAACAATTTCGCGCTTTCGGTCTTCTAACGAAATAACTACTAACATTTGTCTATTAACAAAATTACTAAAATTAGATTTTTGTACTAAGTACCTTGATGTGATTCATTGGCTAAGATTTAAGGTCATATGAAATTATGAATCATAAGTGTTTATTTGATGCAAGACATTATTGACTATTGAGTAGTGAGGTTGATGAATTATTGATTGGGAGTTGATTTCTATTGTGTGACTGCAGGTGATGATTGGATCATTTGGATTGCATATTGCTGTGCACATTATGGCTTTGCTGCTGCTATAAGAAGAAAGAGATGTTTTGTAGGGCAATTTATGTAAAAAAATGAGAGAGAGAATGGGGTAGGGAAGGTAAACCAAATTAAATTTGGTGAAATGGGCCTAAAGTAGCTTTAAGAGTGATGATTATACCATGTATTAAGATGCTCTTGTATTCTTACTTTAGAGTTTTTAGTAGCACTTTTGTTATTTTGATTTGCATATTTGCAATGTAATTGATTTCTACTTTTGCTTTTTATTATTGTTTATTTACTCTCTAATTATTCCCTTTTTTGCTTTAATGGTAATTATGACTTATGAGGTCCCAATATAAGAATTAAGATGAGCATATACATATTGGGACGCTGTAACAGATCAGGACTGTCTGATCTTGATCTAAATCGTGTATCTGAGATAGTTTATAGTAATTTTAAAGTTGTATTAGTCAGAATTGTCCAATCTATAATTAATAGCTGAGATCTTAAATTATGTGAAAACTGTGTCATTTTCTACCGTGGGAATCTCAATCTAATACAATACAACATAGCCACATGGTGGGGGGAGCTCTAAGTGTGAAGCTCTCATCAGTCTCTAAAACACTGCCTGACCCACTTGACAGAAAAAAATTGGCATGGATTATAAATCCAAAGCCACTTTGATTTTTTGAAAGACAACTTCCATGCTCCTTTGTGCATGTACTTACTTATTCACTTTGACAAAAGTCACACTTCAAAATTTCAAATCTACCATAATTCCAAATATATGTATATGTTTGGGAATAGGTTTAAGTCACCACCACCACAAGTTTGATTGCATTTCACAGTAAAAACCACAAGCTACAAATTGTAGCTTCATAAGTGAAAGTATAAAACAGTAGAAGAAATTGGTAAAAGGTTACAATGCGCTTCTATGGAATTATTTTGGTGTAAGGTTTTTACATTATAGTTAGTTACAACCATCAGAATGTTGAAAATATTTCGCTTGAACTGTTATTACTTCTAAAATCATGCATGTGAGTGGTTGTGATTTATCGATGCTGTGAATTCGAACATTTGTTCAACACCAACAAAAATAAAGAGTGAAACAAATAATAACGACAATCAAACTAAGCACTCTAAGCAAATCAATATCCTACCTAAAACAAAAGTCCCTGATCCACCGTCTTACGAGAAATACAAAATAGTTACAAGAAAATAACTTCAATAACTGAATAAGAGTAATAAGAATGACCAAATTTTGTCTCCAAATCCAATTGTTCACCAAGTGCAATCCCTAGTTTCTCTCATTCCATCTCTCAACCCCTCTCTTAATAATTATGGTATCAATTTAGAGGCTTTGAATCTTGTCGGAAAATCAAGGGTTGTAATCAAGATGTGACTCTAATGGCTAATGAACTATGGATTGTTTGGGAAAACACGAATTCGATTTATAATCAGACTTTCCTAACCTCATAATCAAACTCTAGATTACCAGATTCCTTCTCTTGAAAACCAAAGGACTAATGCCGAAAAAGAAAATCAAGGATTGTGGTTTTGTTAAAATATATCTACCTTTAATTTATTAATTAACAATTAATATTAATTTTACACTCTAAAGTGGATCACTTTAAACAGCGAAATTCCAATTTCTATAATATGTTTTTCTCTAAAATCAAAATTCAGCCTTGAGTATACTACACTCATATTTTTCTTTTTGATTGATATATTACACTCATTTTTAAATCATCATTCCCTTGCTTATCAAAAAATAAAAATAAAAAAAATCATCATTCCCTTTCGCATATAATTTTTTTTTATTAAAAAACAAAAAAGTTTCAACAACTCATGGAAACCAAATCCAATAAACATATAAAACCACTGTCCTGAAAATAGTACAATATATAGTCAGTAGAAGTTAACACTGTAAATTAAGACAGATCAAATTTTATATAACATAAAATATTCATAATATATATTTATAATATAAAAATCCAGTAGAAAAACGATAAACAACTAGTTCAATTGGGATTTGGATTCTCTACATTCAAAAGTCCTAAATTCACCTACATTCAAACAAATTTTAACTAAGAAATAGAAAATGTAATATATTTAAATGCATTTATGTATTTTGCAAAGACCAAAACACCCTCAAATTTTGCCTAAATGTAGGAAATGTAATATTGTACCGATCGTTAGTTGGTTCAGTGGTGATTGGCGCTGAACTTGGTAGGGAGGACCACGGTTCGATCCCCCGCAACTGCGATCGGGAGGGGGCTGGAACCACTTGATGCCAGAACTGACCCCCGAACCAGATTCAACTGGTGGTGAAAACCGAAAAAAATAAATATTGTGTCTTCATGAACAGCGAAACGAAACATATCATTTTGGTAACTACACGATGGAATGTTCGTCGCGTAGGTAACAAATGTCATTTCCGGCGTTTTATACGCAGCAAATTTGATTATCAAGAACATTTTGGTCACTTTGGGGGGCTGGGAGTATAGTTGGGGAGCCTGTATAGTAATTTTCCAATCTTATTTGGGCTCAACCCAAGTCAGGTAAAAAATAATGGTAATTGCTTATCCAACCCCCTCATATACCACATTTTATGGGAAGCTATACAAGGGGGACGACCAATCACAAAAAACAGTTCTTAAACTTTAGATACAATAGTGATGTTAATTACACTAATAGTTTTTGAGAAACAACATTCACAAATATATCATCCATCAAATATACACATGAGTACCTCGAAAAATTATCTATGAAAGTTATATAAAATTTATTACCTCCCCTAGTCATGGTAAATTTCAAATCACCTAAATCACAATGAATTAATCCTAAAAAATTAGTTTCACGAAACTCTATAGATTTACATGGCTTCTTTGTACTGTTGGCTTCTACACATACATGACACTTATCGTCATCACTAATTGATAAATTATGCAGAAAGCCTAATTCTTTCATTTTCTTAATGTAAGAAAAATTAAAATGACCTAATCTACCATGCCATAAATCAACATAATCAATTAGATAAATAGAAGAAACATTTTCATTCATAATTTTAGAGACATCTAACACAAACAAACCATTAGTATAAGAACATTTGCCTAGTCGTAAACCCCACAAGTGGTGAAACTCCAGTCAAGTCCATATAAACATGTCTTCCTCCTACCCACCCGTACACTAAGACATCAGCTGGCCTCAAAGTAGATCTCTCCTCCGGTGGATCAGTCAAGAAGTTCACAGGTGCTTCTTTCTTGGCAGATATTCTCGCCTGCCTAAAAACATCAAAAAAAACATCTCGCACAAGGTCGTGTTTGTATTTGAAACCTGGAAGCTCCCGACAATGAACTGCATGCTCCCCATATCTATCTAGACACGCTTTCCGACAAACATGACACACCTCATCAACAGGACATAAGGGAATCATCATGCGATATTTGAGGATAGTGTGATACTCTACCGGAAACATATGTTGTCCTAAACCATCGATTGAAATAGCTAGAAGAAAATCCTGAGCATGAGCAGCCTGCAAACATGCTTTCTGTCTGTTGGTCAATTGGAAGTCAACTTCAATGTCCTTAACAATTTTACTAAACAAAGCACTCGCCAAAACATGTTAAACTTTAGGGGGGACGGTGTCCTTGTTAGTGAAACTACTAAGGTCAAAAGTCGGAATCATATCACAGAGGGAGACCATCTAAGGCATTATCAAAATCAGAGTCCATACCACATACACCATTGTCTCTTAGTATATGATCTTTTGGTTTAAAAATCATGTTGTGAGGGCGTTTCAGCAAAGCAATTTCCACGGTAATTGTTTATGCAACCAATTTAACAATTCTCGAATTTAATAATTCTATGTCAACAAAAATACTCTTAAGACTGTTGAAAAAATTGAACACATAACTAATAAATCAAGCTACAATAACCATGAAATATATTAGTAACAAGAAATTATAAATATCAATAAAATAATGGAACAAAGGAAACTTATCGGATTTGATTGAGGCGTGCAAATGTATTGGGCTTAAGAGTATTTTGCCACCATAAATCAGTTATACGGTGTAATTGGTCTCAAAGCTAATACCCTCCACAATACAACAACCACTTCTTACTAACACCGCACGTGAATTAGCAAGAATTCAGGAACAATGTAAGAAAGATGTTCCTCAACTTGGGAAACTTTTTCCTTCTATATTTGCTAGACCCTCACCCACGAATATATATCCCTACATTAAGCACATTAATGTTGCAATTTTCTAGCCAGCAAAATGTAACCGTAAGCCCAATAGTTAAGATAAATTGGAACAACTATTCTGCCTTGGCAAGATAATAAAAGTGCCAAATAAATTACTTTACATACGTTATTTTAAAATAATAATAATAATAATAATAATAATAATAATAATAATAATAATAATATTTTTATAATAAAAATTATAACAATCCGCACAATTTATTTTAAAATTGAGTGTGATCCCAAGATCTCGAAACATCAATGCATAAGCATTAGTGTCTTTTGGACTTTGAACTAACACATAGAGCAAATGAATTTGACCCACTAAAATGTCGGTCAGATTAAAACCTGTATGAACCTTATTCTGTTTGTAACAACAAGAAAATGTATACTCTTACAAAAAAAACCATAAAAAATATACTAAATTGTTGAGAAAATGGTGGCATAAAAAAATACAATGAAAAAATTCGTGTATGTTTTATTTTTAATAATCAAATTAGTATCATTTTTTTTTTTTTTATAAAAAATGTGGAGTTTCTGTGAAGTGGGCCTATTGGGTACAACTCAAAACCAGATTAAAAGCCCATAAAAGAGCAAAAGCCCTGATAGCCCTCTTCTATAAAAAACGAGTCTGCAATTAGGGTTTTTGTCCACTTCACTTGCGCAGCGGCAACAGCAGCCTCAGGTAGGTTTTCCAATCACCACCATTTTCACCATCACTTGAATTTTCTTCACAGCATTTTGATTCATTCTGCTCCAAACTCATCGAATCGATGAAGCTTTTTCGTTTTTCAATTTGAAACAACTTCAATTGCATATTCAATTCAATTTTATTGTTTTCATTTTAGCGCGTAATCACTAATCTGGCTTTTTGATTTTTGTCTTAGAAGGAAGAAAAAGATGTCTCACAGGAAGTTCGAGCACCCAAGACACGGTTCATTGGGATTTCTCCCAAGGAAGCGTGCTGCTCGTCACAGAGGAAAAGGTAGCTTGTTTATTTAGTTTGTAATTAGGAGTTTGTTAAGCAAAAATGACTAGGGTTTGTTGATTAAAATGATTTTTCTAATTCGATCTAATGGTAAAATTGTATATTATATTTCTGATTTGGATGATTATTATTTGTAATTATAAACCTTAAACCCTTTGAATTCAGTCATTTTAGATGGTCTATTTAGCCAGTTTTAATTAGTTATTAGTTATATTACAATGATTTAGGGTTTTTTTGTTTAATTGATTCTAGCTTAAATATAACATTATTATGATTATAATTGTTTAAATTGTAAAACCTTTTAATGCTGTTGACTGTTGTATAATATTCCTTAATTATATGATTATAATTGTTTTAATTATAAACCTTAAAACCTCTTGATGCTGTTGACTGTTGTATGTTTGTTTATCATTTAATCATTTGAGTTGGTGTGTTTAAACTGATTTACTTAATTTTGTCAAACACTTGTGATTATATAGTTTTGGTTTTTTGTGTAGTTGATGTTATATGAAGTATAACTTTGTTATTGTATAATTTTTACTCATGCAGTGAAGGCTTTCCCTAAGGATGACCCAACCAAGCCACCCAAGCTAACTGCCTTCTTGGGTTACAAGGCTGGTATGACCCACATTGTCAGAGAAGTCGAGAAACCAGGATCTAGTGAGTAGCTGTCTCATCGAACTTTATTTAATTACTTATTAACTGAATTTGACATGTATTTTGACTGTTACTTTGTCAACCCTTTATTAACACACTTATTGAAATGATTGGTTTTTCATAGTGTTTTTTCCAAAAAACTAATTCACCGAAAAGTTTGCAATTGAATTTGAATCCAATACACTGTTTTGTTGCATGCTTCACTTTGTATTTTTTTCACGATAGGTCCAATTGTTGATATTTTTGAATTTTTAAGCAAATTGTGGAGTAAATTTTCAAATTTTTTTTTCATGCTTTTTACTATTACATGAAATATTATGTTATTGATGATTGATTATCTTATGTATTCATTTGATTTCATACAAATGTGAGTAACATTATTTTTTTGCCGCAGAGCTTCACAAGAAGGAGACTTGTGAGCCCGTAACAATTATTGAGACCCCTCCTATGGTTGTTGTGGGTGTTGTGGGTTATGTGAAAACTCCACGTGGTCTTCGTACATTGAACACTGTATGGACTCAGCATTTGAGTGAGGAAATTAAGCGTAGGTTCTATAAGAACTGGTGCAAGTCCAAGAAGAAGGCTTTCAGCAAGTACTCGAAGCAGTATGAAAGTGATGAAGGGAATAAAAACATTCAGACACAGCTTGAGAAACTGAAGAAGTATTCAACTGTTATCCGTGTGTTGGCTCACACTCAGGTACTAGCCAAATTTGCTGCACACTTTTGTCACTCTTGTTTTTCCTTGTCAAGTTAGATATATCATGTTTTGTGCTATTTTTTATTTTTGAAGTTGAGCTGTATATCTTAACTGTTAACATAATGTCCCTTTTCTTATGGCTTCTGTTTTCTTTTGTGAGATGAGAATGATGAAATATCTGTGCAAACGCAGCACTGACTGGGTGCTATGAGCGGCACATCCACACGAGATTTCTGACTTGTTATTTTTTTTTTTGCAACGTGTTCAATAATTCTTGATAAAAAATATGCAGTAGCTAAAATAAATTGTTATGCACTACCTATTCTATTACATGATTTTTGACCAAGTTTGCATTATGTTGCAATTTTTTGCGCGATTGATTTTTATAAATCAATGTTATGTATTTTGGTTGATATCAAAATGGATTGCATGAATTGAGTGATTTCATTTTAGAGATATTTTAATTTTCTAATATAAATTTTTGTTTACCCTTTACACAGATCAGGAAAATGAAGGGATTGAAGCAGAAGAAAGCCCATATCATGGAAATTCAGGTTAATGGTGGTACTATTGCCCAGAAGGTTGACTTTGCATACAGTTTCTTTGAGAAACAGGTTCCTATTGATGCAGTCTTCCAGAAGGATGAAATGATTGACATCATTGGAGTGACAAAAGGTAAGGGTTACGAAGGTGTTGTTACTCGTTGGGGTGTTACTCGTCTTCCCCGTAAGACTCACAGAGGTTTGAGGAAGGTTGCTTGTATTGGGGCATGGCATCCTGCTAGAGTTTCTTTCACTGTTGCTAGGGCTGGTCAGAACGGTTACCATCACAGAACTGAGCTGAACAAGAAAATTTACAAGCTCGGCAAAGTTGGAGAAGAGACCCATGATGCCCAAACTGAGTTTGATAGGTGAGTAGCAGGGTCTTATTAATTATTACAGTACAATGAAACATGTTCTTAGTTTGTATAATTGCATCACAAACTAATCCATCTTTTTTCGTTGCCAGGACTGAGAAAGAGATCACCCCAATGGGTGGTTTCCCCCACTATGGTATTGTGAAGCAGGATTTTCTGATGATCAAGGGTGGCTGTGTTGGTCCCAAGAAGAGGGTTGTCACATTGCGTCAGTCCCTTCTTAAGCAGACTTCTCGTCTTGCATTGGAGGAGATCAAACTCAAGTTTATTGATACATCTTCCAAGTTTGGCCATGGTCGTTTCCAGACATCACAAGAGAAGCACAAGTTCTATGGACGCCTCAAAGCTTAATTATGGTAGTTGTTTTGAAATATTGGGAACTTGTTTTTCATGTTTAGTTACCTCTTTTAAACTATGTAGTGTCTTTGACATTTTGATAATTCAGATGCTTGGTTATTTGAGTTTTCATATTTATTTCTGCCGTACTCTTGTTTCAGTTGGGATTTAGTTGTACCCATAATACTTCCAATTTTGGTGTTTTATTAATTTTTCTTAAATTTTGATTTATTTATACTTACGTATAGTGTGTTTTGCATTACGGTTCTATTTAGATTAAATTATAAATTCATAGATTTTCATGATAATCCATGCATGCATGAATCATCTACGCAAACATGGTTTTGTAACTTTCAACTTAATCTCTTGGTCACACAGCATATAGATTTTTGGTTTTCTTGATGATAGCAGATAGATTTTGCTGAACAATATTTTTCTTCACTAGAGCTGCTATGAAACCTTATTTTTTTAAACTAAAATGTAATTTTAAAGTAATTCACATCCAATCAAATCAAATTTTTGAGAACCTCAAAGTTTACCAAGATAGACCATACAAGTACAATTAATATTTTCTTTCAAAAAAAAAAAGTACAATTAATATTTGTTAGTCACCCACAAGTAACAAAACAAATAAAGAGAAAATATTTAGATTAATGTTAGCACGCACAATTAGCAACTCTGCATAAACATCAGCGTAGCAGATAGCCACAAAGATAAGAAACAGAATATCTAGTGCAGCAAAAAATATCAACAAGATGCTTGGCTTGAGCTTATCTTGGCTGCAAGATTGATCAAGCAACTCTTCATAAAATGGTAGCGGGTATAGAGACAATTATTCTCCCTAAGCAACTGTTATCATTGTTCACTCGTTTTATCATTCACTAACTTGAGTTTCATGATGTTTGTAGATAAATTTGAGAGAATCTCATTGGATCACTGCACCTCATTTGAATCCTTTGAATTTTGTTTCTTTTTTATTTTTTGGCTTTTGCGCTCTTTGTTATAAAAAAAAATCATCGAAATTCATCTAACTTAAGTTAGCAAGAGTGAACTCATTGGTAGTGGTTTTACTAATAAAGGTGCATAGTTTCTCAATTTAATGGAATCATGACAAGATAAAATTGAAAAATAGGTAATGATAGTTTGAAAATAAAGTTGGATAATATGTTACTATAATTTTATTTTTTGGAAAAATTATTGGATTAAGGTTATTATGAGAAAAATTCGGTTGATACACTAGAAGAGTAGTGGTCGAACAAATAAAAGGTATGCGAAACACAAATATGTTTCTTTTGTTGGTGAACAAAAATATATTTATCGTAATAATACTTGTTTATATTTATCGCGTTTATTGAATGATGAGGAGTTTTAACATGCACGGAAACCTTCTATATAGAAAAGTTAGAAACAAGATTTAAATTTGTTCACCAGACCACACTTTTTAAAGATGAAATTTATAGACGAAAGTACACATAGACTAATAATGTGAAATATTAGTAATAATGCATTACAATTAACCTTTAAATTCTTTTCGTGTTTTCACAATTTCTTTTTACAAGAAGTGATTATATTCAAGATACCATTAAAAGTTAAATATAAACACATCACAATTTAAACTTTAAATGGTTACGTTGCAAAGTAATTATACGAAAAATAAATTTAGAGAATCCATTCTCTAATTATATTATTGACTTAGTGGCTTGTAGCCAATTAATATCCAAAAATAAAAAGACAAAAAAATAAATGGATAAGTACAAGTGGATTGTTAGTAGGATGGTGAAGTGATGGTACCAAAAGTAGGGACCAACATTGAAACTTTGAGCCCTAATTCAATCAAAGGTTATCTATTTCAATTTCAATTTCAATCATCGCATTCACTCAATCCAAAATTATCTGTTGTAATTGTTTTACCCAGTAAATAATCTCAACAGTTAAAAATATAATCCAACGAATTTAATAATATGTCTAAACTCACAATTTTAATCTAACTTATTTTATAATCGGATGGTCAAAAAGGAGAGTGGATTCTCTCAAGTCAAAATAAAAATTGAGGAAATAATGTGTATAATTGACCATTGGATTACAAAGACAAAACAATATTTAATTCTAAAAGAAATTAAAAAAAAATGATTGATGGTTAAGATGTAAAAATTAAAAAAAAATTGAGAATTTTTTTTTGAGAGGATTCATTCTCGTCAAAAAGAGTTACTAGCGAAATCTCTTTCGCTTTAAACGTAACATACATACACACATTTATAGGGTTAAGTACAGACTCAACACATCGTGCGTCCTACACTTTCTCTTCTCTCTCTCTCTCTCTCTCTCTCTCTCTCTGAGGCAAGTTCTCTCTCTGCTTTTCTTTTTGACTTTTGAACAAACGATTGTGTTCGGTACTTTGTCTGTTCAGATTTTACGATTTACACCCAATTTAGGTCTCTGAGCTCAAATTTGTACATACCCTATTTTTAATTTTTACTGTACTTTGATTTGCATATTCTCCAGATTCGCTCTTCAATTGGGTATGTCAGTTTCATCTCAATTTTATTCAGTTTGGGATCAAAATTCCATTTTTCTTTAATTTCTACTTTGTTTCTGATTCCCCAAAATTTATCTATTGGCATTGTGATTTAATTGGGATCGTGATTTAGTTCAATTCTGTTTTGAAAAAATCAGAAAGATTGATTTTTTTAAGTTTTTAAGAGTGAGATTTTTAAGCATGTCAAATGTTTGTTTTTACTACAGTTCAGTTGCATACTTTCAAAATTATTAAAAATTGATAACTGTGTCAATCTGATGATAATTATATCCATGAATTGAACTAAAATGAAAGGGTTGAAATAATTTAGTATAATTGATAACTGTTGTTATATTAGATTAGTTTAAACTACTGTTAATCTTTTGTCTGCTGTTTACAGGTTAATTTACAATGACCGAACCTTCAAAGGTCATTCACGTTCGAAACGTGGGGCACGAAATATCTGAGGTACTCCCCTGGCTCTCATTTTCTTTCTGTATTGCCGGATGTTTGTGTTGTTTGTAGCTGTTTGATTTGGTAACAATGATGTTTTTACGACTATGCTACGGCTCAATTGCTGTAGCCTTTATTTTGGAACCTTCATATTTGCTGTTAGTTTAGGCCTAAAGGTGTGGTCCTTTCACTGAATGGCTCGAGCGTGTTCTCTCATTGTGTGTGCTTGTTTTATTTTATCACTTTTTCTTAAACTATGATCAGCATTTATTTTACTGTCTGCATGATTGGATAAGACTGATGTTGAAATTAGTGTTTGAATTCATAAGTTTAGGTTTTAGCGCGTTGCCTTAGCGGGTAGCAGCGAATGAACAACGTTTCAGTTACAATTATAGGCTATATTTTCACATTAAAGATTTATAACTTTTTCCCTTTTGATTGCAGAATGATTTACTTCAGCTATTTCAACGTTTTGGTGTCATAACAAAGCTTGTGATGCTACGTGCAAAAAATCAGGTTTTCTTTTTCACACCTTTAGAATTCAAAGGTGCTTCATTTCATCATTTTTTATTTATTTGTTCAACACTACAATTGGTTTGCTGTATTTGCAGGCACTTATCCAAATGCAGGATGTTCCTTCTGCCATTAGTGCTTTACAGTCTTATGCAAATACTCAGCCTAGCATAAGGTACAGTTAGCTTGCTTTACATTGTTTCCATGACTATTGTTTTCATATCTTGATCTTTGCCATCATATGCAGAGATTGCAATGTTCTATATTTTCCGATTGATATTAAAATTTCCTGATCAATCTAATTATCTTTTATGTTATTTTATTTTAGGGGGAGGAATGTTTATGTGCAGTTTTCGTCTCATCAAGAGCTAACAACAGTAGATCAAAATCAAGGACGAGGAGACGAGGTTGGATTTTTTTGGTTCATATCTCATAACTGAAAATTGCATGCTTTATCTTGTTGATTGCTTACAAAAGCAGACAGATTGGATTTGTACTTTTTGTTTTCTATGTGATATATCCCCCACATCTCTATATTGCTATGTTAGGCCGTTGTGTTTAAGTAGGTTCAGTGTTTAAAATTGATATTCTATGAATCTATAGTTGTTCTTTTCTCGTTATCATATTCTTCTCTATTTATTCTCCTTTCTCTTTATCATATACTTCTCTATTTATTCTCCTTTCTCTCTATCTCTTCTCTTTCTCAATGCTGTCCTGCTGTTTGGAACCCTCTGGATGCACAGCCAAACCGAATTCTCTTAGTTACAATTCATCACGTGCTCTATCCCATAACAGTGGATGTACTGTTTCAAGTTTTTTCTCCCCATGGATCTGTGGAAAAGATTGTGACATTTCAGAAGTCAGCTGGTCAGATTCTCTCAGATTTCTCCCTTTCTCTTCTTTCTTTCTGTTTTATGCTTTTCTGAACTATAACTGAGTGGATTGAGATTATATTTTGTCATGCAATAATTTTGTCTGATGCATGAAGATACTCACATGCACGCATACATGCACAGCCCATTAAATTTTAAGATACTGTTACACTATTAATAACTTAGAAAAAAAATGTTATTTCTGATCCAACTGTTGAACAATAATTATGTATCTCTTTGATTATTGAATATTTGTGTAAAACTTCATACAATTTAAACAACAGCAAGTTTGTAATCAACCGATTTTCCCCCCTTCATATATTGCTTACATACAAACACAAACGCTGCATTTGAATTTGATAAGTATACGTATAGTAGTGTCAATTGAACCGTGTGACCAGTCCACATAGTAGGATAAAACTAGATGTTGTTTGTAAGTAATAGGCACACACAGGAGAACCAGGTTCTTGACTTTTAAGGAATTTCTAATGGCTTTGGTTTTTTATGTTTAGCTGAACGCTTCTCCTTGCTCTGTAATTAGATATGAGGATTGTCATTGCGTTTTTCTTGTGGACAAAGTTATTGTGTGTTTTGCTAATTGTTTTATCACATGTTTGCCAAATTTGTAGGCTTTCAGGCTCTCATCCAGTATCAATCACAACAAAGTGCTATTACTGCAAGAACTGCACTTCAGGTTGTTTAACATTTCCTTTCTGACTAGGGCTTTACAGGACTTGTTAGTTCTCGTTTTGTTTCTAAATATTAATTGAAATATATGAAATTTCTAGGGTCGCAATATTTATGATGGTTGCTGCCAGCTGGACATTCAATTCTCAAAGTAGGTTTAATTTGTGTAAATAATTTCTGTATGTTATGGTTGTGTTTGAGTCAGTTTGTAACACCTCGACCTTCTGCATTTTCCTTTCTCTTATTTACTTTGATTTCTAACATGGACACTCAATCTTATTTATAGCCTTGATGAGTTACAAGTGAACTACAATAATGACCGTTCAAGGTGATTCAATTTCTTTTTGTCTCTCTTTATAATCACTTAATCACTACTTTTGCTGATTTATTCCTTATCTTTCACAGAGATTACACAAACCCAAATCTTCCTACAGAACAGAAAGGAAGACCTCCACAAGTATGTTCATTTGGCTCTTTATTTATATCTACTTATGAATCAAATCCTCTCATTGATCTTTGTTAAGTACATTTTAATGGACATATGTATACTTTTCCCGTTTCATCTTCTGCGAAACAGCTTGGATATGGTGATGCAGGAAACATGTATGGTGTTCAGGGTTCTGGAGCCAGGGCAGGTGCTAAATTTAACTGCTTTGATTCGTTTATTTTGTTTTTCTAGTTGTGCTCAGTGTACTGATGTTTGTCTGTTTTTTTTTCCCCTACCTTCCAGTTGGATATCCACAGGTGTGTATTTTTCACATAAAGTTGAAGTACCAACCAATTGAATGTATTAAGTTATTATCACTGTGCTGATCTTTCTTAAATATAAAGGTAGAAAACGTAAAATTTTATGATTATAGCCAACCAATTGGTGGAATTAGGATATTTTGTTGAGTTTTTGTTTCTTTAACAATGGGAGTTTTTCACTTTTGAGTTTTGAGATAAGTGACATGATAATTAATATATGATTTTTTAGTAAGCTGGCTGTAGACAAACATGTAAGTGATACATTTTCTTCTCTTAATATTTTATATTTTTATAAAAAACAAGCTATTCACAATTTTTTTTTTTTGGAATTGTAGATGCCCAATGCTGCAGCCATTGCAGCTGCCTTTGGGGGAGGTTTGCCACCTGGCATTACTGGGACAAATGAGAGGTCTACAATTCTTGTCTCAAATCTTAATCCTGATGTAAGTGTTTTCTCTGTCTTCTTCTAAATTTTTTTCAATATCTCAGCCTATTTAACTTCAAATTTGTTTATCCCAGAGAATTGATGAGGACAAACTGTTCAACTTGTTCTCCCTTTACGGTAACATTGTGAGAATTAAACTTCTACGCAATAAACCAGATCATGCACTTATCCAGATGGGAGATGGTTTCCAAGCTGAACTGGCAGTACACTTTCTGAAGGTTTGTTTCATGTCCACCTTGCTGAATATTTATTGTAACACTAGAATTTGGTGATGAGTTTACTCTATATTATAAGTGATTGTTGTTTGCTACATTTATCGTTGTATATATTATTTCAATAATTTTGGTTTACAATATCGATGTACATAATTGAGTATTCATCACAAGTTTGCTTTAAGGTTTTGTTTATATTTAAATCAAAGTGAAGAAAGTTTGATTTGATACAAGCAAAATCACATTTCTCTTTCACTGGTTCGGTTAACTATCCATGAAAACCATTTACTTAAATATTGAGATTAATCTTTTTCTTCTTGATCCCTTTGTATGCTGTACTATGAACAAGACTGCAACTGAAGGATCTATTTTATAAGTAGAAGTATTTACTGTATATCTTTCACTTGTTGATTTAATTTATTTTTAAAAAATTTCTAGACTAGAAATTTACATCATGATGGTGTGAAATTGCACATTTATGCATACCCTATTTTCTGTTTCTAAGATTGTGATAAACATTTTCAACTTTGAGATGTAGGGAGCCATGTTGTTTGATAAGCGACTAGAGGTCAACTTCTCCAAGCATCCAAACATAACCCAAGGTGCTGACACACACGACTACAGCAACTCAAATCTCAACCGTTTCAATCGCAACGCTGCTAAAAACTACCGTTATTGCTGCTCCCCAACAAAGATGATCCATTTGTCCACACTCCCACAAGACATCACTGAAGAGGAGATTGTGACACTTCTAGAGGATCATGGAACCATAGTCAATAGCAAAGTTTTTGAGATGAATGGTAAGAAACAAGGCCTGGTTCAGTTCGAGACCGAGGATCAGGCTACTGAAGCCCTTGTGTGCAAGCATGCCACCTCACTTTCTGGCTCGGTAATCCGAATCTCCTATTCTCAGTTACAGAATATATGAGACTTACAATATTAAGAATCTGTGGACAACCGGTGTAACGGTTGCTAAGCTCAGTAGACGCAAGGATTCTGAATTTCGAAGGATTTTTTATATGCAGATAGACGATGATCTTCTTCATTATCTTGTAATGGTGGCTTTGCTTGCTATTTTACTGTTGATCATGACTCTTTTCCCCCTTAATCATTTCTGTTTCTCATCTCCATTGCTCTATTATTTATTTCTTTAGGTTACTAACATAATTTAGAGTAGGAGTGTAGATTCTTGTGATTGGTTAAAGTTGAGTCTTGAGTAATAGAAAGGAGGAGAAACCACTACCTTCTTTTTTCATAAATCATTGTTGTATTTTGGCCAAATATGCCATCATTATGTTGTATTCTCAATCCATAAAAAAGTTCTAGTCCAATTGAGTAAGAAGCTAGTTTTTGTCTTTCTGCAGTATATCTATTGTCTTACTACATCCTTTTGCAGCTACATAATATCCTCTTCCTCCAATTTTTCTTCATCTCCTACTAACTTTCTTCTTCATTGTTCTTCTCCTCTCTGACCTTTAGAACCGTTTCTCGACCTCTTTCTTCCCCTCAATCAGAAGGCTGCACAACTTAATAATCTTACACTTCAATTCTTTTTCAAAAAGTTAAATTCAACTGTAGGAATAAATGATTATCAAACAATCCCCCAACATTTCTTACGCGACTTGCAAAATGATCAAAATACTCTCCTCGCTATTTAAGTAGCAAACTCAGTTTGCAGGTTGCATTGTGATCGTTTTGTTGTCACCATCGATTAGTAGCTTAGACTGTCATATATGATCCAACACAATTTGTGTGTGGACCAATTTGTATAACTGGTTCACTGTATCAAACTTAATGATCATAGTGTGTCTTTTCTGTGATTGAAGTGAATAATAATAGTCACACCGGATCTTGCATTGGATATAGAGGTTTTATTCTAATACGTCACATAAATCAACGACCTCAAAAACATTAATTATGAACAAACATAAATTGTTAGGTAAATGAGCCTAATTGATTTATGAAATGACAAACTTTTGTGTCCTACTAGCTTTGTAGTAACATTGTACAAAGTTCGAACTTCAAAGTATTTTACATTGAATAACTGGCGGCCAAATGGAAATAATGTATATTTGGATGGTTATATGCTTTAAGACTATTATGAACTATAATTATCTTAAGGACATGCTTTTGTAAGGTGACGCAGTCGGAAGCGGGAAGGATTAGCAAACGCTAATCCTATAATAATAACACGAGTTCGCAAGCGACAAACCCGTCGAATAATTATCTGGAATCCACCAAATAGTGCTCTGGAATCCACCAGAAAGAGAATATCCGGAATCCACCAGATAAAACTCTTGAAATAAAACTGGAATCCACCAGAGTGTATAATTTGGAATCCACCAAACTTGAGAAAATTCTCTATAATTTTATTGAATCAAAAGGTTTTTTAAGGTTTTTTAATTTTACAGAATGTTTAGCAATATCTTTAGTTGTCTTACGTGAGTTACCTGTCATTCTGGAAGCATGTCTCAAAAGGTCGGCCAAGGAGTAATCTTTGTTGTAACAAAACGGACAACGATATACCGAATAAGAGATTTTAAAATTGTAGTAATCCTCCTTCAGTTTGTTGTAATATCTACGCTCATAGTATTCCAAATCAGATTCACGGGTATGTTTTGATTTTTTGTACATAACAACAGTATGGTTATAACCGGAATTGATTCTTCTCCCCTGTTGTTGCGGTTGTTGTTTCTATTGTTGTCGTCGTTTCTATTGTTGTTGATGTTAACTTGTGTGGTCAGAGCGGTGATGGCTGCGGTTAAAGCCGCGATTGACCCTTCGAACTCTGCCCTCGTCACCGGTTGATCTCTCATAGCTGATCGGTTCACGAAAGAACACGAGAAACCTACTTTGATGCCAACTAACGCAGGAAGGATTAGCAAGCACTAATCCTATAATAAAAGAACACGGGTTCGCAAGCGACAAACCCGTCGAATAACTATCCGGAATCCACCAAATAGTGCTCTGGAATCCACCAGAAAGAGAATATCCGGAATCCACCAGATAAAACTCTTGAAATAAAACTGGAATCCACCAGAGTGTATAATTTGGAATGTTACAATTGAGAAAATTCTCTATAATTTTATTGAATCAAAAGGTTTTTTTCCAAGGTTACAATTGAGTCTTTAAATAGTAAAATAAACCTAATACTAAAAAATAGAAACAAATCTGTTTTAAAATAAAACAGAATTTCACAATATATATTCTTTTTTTATTCTAACTTAAATCTAAATCTAAAAGATATATTTACTTTTTTAATTCTAAATTAAATCTAAATCTAAGTGATTATTATCCTAATAATGTTGAAAACAACTTAAAAAAAAAATAATAAAATAAAATCTTCTCGACCGCAATTGCGTTGAATTGCTCCTGCATCATAAGGCAATTTTGAGTTTATAGAACATATGAATGAATAGATTGTACACAGGCGTACTCAACCTTGAACTAACCATGTAGTTTTTTTTTCCTTCCGGTCAAATAGTATATATACCATTGAAATTCACGCATTGTGAGGTTTCAAATTCGAACTCAGGTGAAAATGTCCAATCTAACAATATCAACATTTTTAATTGAGTTAAAACATGAACAACAATAAAGCTTCTAATACCACATGAATCAGCCATCTAAAAAACCATAATTTGTTAGGTAAACGTATCTAAATTGCTTTTATATAGCAAAATCTTGTTCTTTACTTTTTAGTTACAGTGTACATCTTCTTTTCAAAATATATATTTTCCCTTTGTACATATATTTTATAGGCAAGAAACTACATTAATGGTCCTTTACTCCTATAACTTAATTTAATTTTCAAGCAGATTATATATTTTTTCGTGTCAAATTAGTTCATTATTTTTAAAAATGTTTACACCGTCGAGTTCTATAAATTTGTGTGTACATCTCACTGAATGATATACTATAAAGAAAGTTTCATCACTCGGCACCAAAATTAGACTCTCGTTGGAAGGAGATCATCACTTTTGGAGACTCTTTTCATTGTATGTTGAACAATTTAGAATGACTCTGATGAATAACAGATTGCCTTTGAAATGTGAAGTCCACATGAGGCTTCTTGCAAGGAACTAAGTTATGAACTAATTATTCTTAGGAAAATGCAAAACTCTTGTTCCTCCACTTTGTAGTAACATTATACCAACTTTTTAAAAAAGAAAACTTTGCTTCTATATCACATTAACTTTATATTCAAATTTATCATTTTTTAAAGTTTACAATGGAGCAAAGAATCGAACCCAGGACCTTAAACATACAACCCAAACCCTTTATCACTTTGTTGAATCATTCTCAAGACTTTCGCCAAGAAGTCATGATCAATTTAGAATGAATTTGAAGGATAATGATTTATCTTCGAATTGAAGTAGATAAGAAGCTCCTCGTATGGCTCATCAATGATAGGAACACTTCAAAAACTTGTTTATGCTATTTGTGCATAAATTGGCAAAGTTCAAAGTATGCTAACAATGAACTGCCGAAGTCCAAAACCATTGCACCACCATTCCTCATGAATCACTCTCTACGGGGAATAGAAGTGGAACTATATTTGTAGATTTAATGGAGAATGAAAAAGAGATGGAATAAAGCAAATAATGGAATATATAGAATGGAGGGGAATGGAATAACATCTAATTTATAATGGTGTTTAATAGTAATTAGTTACATAGTAAAGTACTTCTAAAGATTGGGTAAAATAATACCCTCAAAACTTGGGAAGGAAAAATGAGATTCAAATTTTAACAATGTCCACAGCACAAGGATATAGTTGATGACTTCCTCTAATGATTCAGTTGAATAGAGGAGCCAAAAGAATTTTCTTATTTCAAGCCATCGGCAAACCATGATGGTAAAGAAAGCAAGATCAGTGGCAGTAAACAAGACTACACGGCTCTTGTAACTGGTAAGGAAGATTGGAATGTAGGCTATTTGGAAAGCTTCTCAGAAGATGTGGAACCCTTTTCAACCACTTTGGCCGAATCACCAGATTTTTCAGCTTCAACAAGCTTACGAAGTCTTTCTTGAAGCGTGCGTACACTGTCCTCTGTCCTGCGAAGCTTTCTCCATCTATACGCAGTCCAGAGACCAAAGCCACCGTATACAACAATATAGGAAGCCCATACGTATGGATAAGTTTCTGCATGCTCTCTGATTTTTTGATACCGCTGTTCCAATGAATTTATAAAGCCCACGGCCGAAGTACCACTGACTACTTGGTCCTCACCAGTTTGCTGGATAAGTGGTGCAGAACTTGGTGCTTCCTGGTTTTCAGTTTTTGTTTGATTTGCCATGTCCTTGGCTTGAGTGTTCCAGCTATTGATAATTTAAAGAAAAACTGCAAAACCAATGATACTTTTAAGTTCTACATTATTCGAGAAAATAAATGAGAATAACATTAATAGCCTTATTCTATATCATCAAAGCATCGAGTAACATGCATAGGCTGCATTAGCTCATCAAGAGTAAAACAGTAATGAAAATATCTAAACCCCGTGTGTTAAACCAGGTTCAGCATATGCTATATTTAATTAGATGACCAAAATTTCATTTTAGCTTTTAGACATATGACCATATGGTGAAGACAAGTAAGGTTTGAGCATGGTGTACATCGAAGTTTATTATACGATGAGGATTATCACCCTAACAATGTGATACTTGATTTCCCATAATTTGGATCAAGAAAATGCAAGACACTATACAAGTTGCTTGATATGACAAGTTAGATAACAACTTCAAAATCTACCTTGGTAACATTTAGATAACAAGTTGTTTTCCTATTAGGAGTACATGGAACTATGATAAATTGGAAACAGTAAACAGAACGTGGGGCAGCATTTTATGAATGATGTGAAAGCATTACTCAATAACAGATTCAAATATCCACTATAGAATTATAGGATCTAACCAAATTACAGTGTGCTAAAAAGACCCAGAGCCTAAAGGATGAATATAACATCATAATAAACAGTGTTGGTCCCAAAGTATTTGTGATCATGAGAATTGAGAAGTGGCAAAATAAACGTCCCATTAAGGGTTTTCACTTTCCATTTGGAAAATGAAAGATAGTACAGGGAGAAGAATAGCGCCTCTAATGAACTGGCAAAGGCTGTTTCCACCCAGTCCAAAAAGGGTAAAGAAGGCAATGTTGAAATCGTAAAAGGAATCATCTTTAAGATAAGAAAAATTAGATATGAAAAACAAAGAAAACAAACATGTTATCAAATGCATACAAATTGCATAGTAAATCACTTAAACAAAATCTAGTCTGATCCCCACTAATCTCTTCTACTAGTAGATGACATGAAATTGACACACAAAAGGAAAAATAAAGTATAGTTGGTCATTTCACACTAGCAAATAAAATGATGCTATTTAAACTTCAATATTCAATCAAACAAAATACAAGCATTTCATCAAACACTTGGTAGGTATGAAAATAAACATTAGGAGTTTAGTGATTCCGGCTAAATTCAGTCACAAACACAAACAATCCACCAATTTAATAAGAACTGCAACGATTACCAATTTCAACAACATAATAATCATACTAAGAGGAACCCAAAATTAGGATCTAGAATAAAAGGGGAAAAAACAATAATTGAAAAATGAAACAGTGGCAAAAGAGATGAAGTAGAGAGAAAGAGAGAGAGAGTTGAATGAGACATTACCGATATGGTAGCGAACACTATTTTGATGATGATTCATGAGTTACACCTTCTTTAAGAAGTGGTTGAAATGCAGTAGCTGTAAAAAATCAGCAGTATGTCAAAAATATTACTACTATAAGAAGTGATACGCGTGCGGATGATGATAGCGAGGACGAGTTTGAGACGGTCGATGATGAACACCGGCAGCGTTGAGATCGGCGGTGGTACTCAAAGTTGTTTCCGATGATACATTTCTGATTTCTTCATAGGGTTTTGGGGGTTTTGTTCTTTTATTTATTATTATTATTATATTATACTGCTGCTTTTTCCCCACGTCAATATTTTTCTATCATAACAAGAAATTGTCAAAAAAATAATAATAATAATAATTAAATTTTAGAATGGAATTTCCATTCTCTCAAGTTTTTTCAATTGTTATATTTCAACTATTAAATTTAATCTCTTAGTTCTATAATGTTAACTCTTCTTTTCTCTCATATTTGATGGTAAAAATGTACAATGAAAAAGATTGAGAGCATTGCAATGGAGAATTCTCATTAAAAGTAAATGAATCTTAAAATATGTGTTAATAAAATAAAATATGTGCCATATGTCAACTATAAAACTATATTTACTTAAATATATTATTGATTTATATATTATTTATAAAAAAAAAATATTTTAAAACTTTTTTATTTATTATTGATTTATATATTATTTAAAAATAAATAAAAATTATATTTAATTAAAAACGGTCCGACCGGTTTGAACTCCGTTCTGACCGTTTGAACCTTGAACCGGTAAGCTCACCGGTTCGATGACCAGTCCGGTTCTGAAAACCTTGATTGTAAGGACAAAATGAAAAATCTTATCTTACTTATTTCTGGTATCTCTAATGTGCAATTTTATAAAACCCTAATTAGCTAATCACTTTGACGGGAAAATATTTGTTGGCTAATTATTAATGACTAGGCACCTCATGATGATTTTGTTGGATAACTCAAAAAAAAAATTATCACCATATAATTAGCTAATATAGTTGGAGATCCCCAACAATTAGGGGCACACTATAGTTTCACGTGAAGACAAAAAAAAAATCTCTATAGTTATCTAAAAACATTATATTGAGCCACACAAACTTATTATTATTATTATTATTACTAGTTTTGAGACCCGTGCGAATTGACTTTTATTTAAAAAATATTATTAAAATATAACTGACGTCGTGTACAAAAAAAGAAAAATAATAAGTGACGTTATTCTGCTAATTTTTTTATAAAAGTTATTAAATTAAGTAATTTTTTTCATTAAAACAATTGTTCTGTGTATGATTTTTGTATAATAAACTATAATTAATAATAACAAATATTTATTATTCAATTTTTTTTATTAAAACAATTGTCCCGTATATGATTGATATTTTTTTTATTAAAACAATTATCCCGTGTATTATTATAATATATATTCATCAACAATTGTTCCATGTATTATTATAATATATTATTCAATTTCTTTTTTTATTAAAACAATTGTCCCGTGTAAGATTAATTTTTTTTTATTAAAACAATTGTCCCGTGTGTGTTACTATAATATATATCTACCCCGTAATTATTTATTATAATTTATATAAGAGTAAAAAAAAAATAGAGTAAATTTTTTTATACTTATCTTCAGAAGTGTTTTCTATTGCTATTTTTATGAGTATATTTATTTTTATTTTTTTTTAATTTAATTTTTTTTATGAGTAGATTTGTTTTAGGCTTATTTTTGGATTTTTTTTGTTATTTTTCTTTTGTATCTTTTTTTTTATGAGTATATTTGTTTTATTCTTCTTTTTTTGTTATTTTTGTTTTGCACATATCTTTTTTTCAGTTTAGAGTTAAAATTACATTTAAGGGCATAAACGGTAAAATGTTATTAAACGTGCTAAGGACAAAATAGGTTTTTTAGTAGTAATTTCTTTTAATATATTGTAAATATATTATTATTATTATTACTATTATTATTATTATTATTATGTAGTTTTAAAAATTCAATTGATATAACTATGACAAAATAAATAAAATTACCAAGAGTAGTCTTTCATTATGATTTTAGGCGTATGTTATCAACAAAAAACTTAGGATTTTAAAAATACGAGTGAGTTTTTTTTAACATGTAGATTAACATGACTTACAAATATGCTCTATATATTTAGGGTTTATGGACTATATGATCTATGTAATATACAAGTTATGTAATACATATATTTCGACGATTAAAATGTATAATATGCATCAATATTAATTTATATTCGTATAATATAATATTATTAATTATATATTATCAATATATCAATTATTAGTATATAATAATTAATCGTGCCCGTACGAATGCACGGTTAAAAAATCTAATAAAATAAAAATGACGGAAATATAATTGGATTGAGCTATATTACATTATAATTATAAGAATAAAAAAATAATATTAACTCTGTTTCTGTGATTTTTGTTCGGTTAATATAAACATTGTATGGTACTAGAACTCATCCCTCTGAAAATAGAAGATTAATAAAAAAAGAATAAATTATAAAAATGACCGAAATTAATAGTTAATATTTATATTATTATTATTATGTATAGTTAACTTGTTATTATAACATGTTATTCCCTATTTTTTACGATTCAATCAATGACTTAGATATTCTTTTTATTATATTTTATTTATATTACAATTGAATTATTAAAATCTATTTTTCCTAAAAATTGGATGATTAAGGTCAAAATATTTTAAATTTAACAATTTGAGCTTTTAATCTAATACTTTTACTCTATGAAAATATTATATCTATCTTCTTTTACAGCCACTATATACCAATCAAACTACCAAACACATAGTGTATATCATAAGGTTTTTTCTTATAAGTAAGACTAAAAAGCTCCTTGTTTTAAAATTGTTGTTTTAACGATTATTAAATATGAGACGGAAAAAAGGAATATTATAAAGAAAAGATGAGATTGAATTTAGTGATTGAGATGCAACTATTGTGAATTCGATTGATAAACTTACACCAATAATCTTGATGTGTGGAGTAAATAAAATCAAACAATCAAAATATAAGTCCATAGAGTTGATGATGCAATAATCCAAGAACAAATAAATAATGATAAAGAACACACGATAATTTGTTTACCCAGTTCGTTATTAATGAACCTAATTTAGGGATGGAGCAGCCCTTCCGTTCTACTATGATCAATTAAAAACTTTATACAAGAAATTTCCACATAGGGTTACAAGAATTGATCCTAATTCTACCATAATCCTGAATATCTTCCCGTGACTAAAAGACTCAATTGACCTAGCTATCCAAGGTGAATCAAGAACAATTTGCCCAAACCAATAGGATTATACCAAGAGCAATCCTCTCTAAAACCCTAACCTTAATTGACGGTAAAACCCCTAAAATTTCCTTAAAACAACTCAGAAAATGCATTCTCTATATATAGACTCGTGCTAAAGTTCGCATTCCACGTACTCAGCAGAAACTTCTGTTGTTCTGCTTCACATTCCGCGAACTCAACAAAAACTTCTGCTTCACATTCCAATAATAGTAACTATTAAAAAAAATAGAGTTTTTTATTCTTGTATTAACCATATTTGGTTGTTACTTGTTAGTGAAATGAGATTTTGCTAATCTAAAATTCAATCACAGGATAACTAAAATATAGTAAACAATTATTTTCACTATAAATAAAACTCAAATTGTTCCAAATACCTTTAATAGAGATAATCTATTCTCTATAATCTATTTCCTGATAGTGTCATGTGTAATCACTTTAATGGAATACTTTTAACCATATGACTTGGAAATAAGTTAAGTCATACATTACACTTGAGAGCAAATTACTCTAACATTGTAACCTTGAAATGACTCGTCTAGGAGAACATGATCTTGTGTGATTTTAATTAATTAATATTCCTTTAATTATAAAAAAGGACCCCCTTAAACTAATGATATGTCTAACACTCTTTTTTTGCTGTCCCCTTTCTTTTTCTTTCTCAGTTCATGTGTCTGGTTTGACATGCTATCGAAAGAGACAAAAGAGAAGTCTCATATTTTTTCTTCCACGTTCTTATTATATTCGTTTGTTTCTTTAACAATCAATCTAATTGATGTTTATGTTTGCTTTCATTTTTTTTTTCAATTGAATATTGATTCAATGAGTTAACAAATTTGAATATTGAATAATGATGGGAAGAAATTCAACAAATGGCTTTGTCTACTCACCGACTCTGAATATTATTGTCTGGTGACAACTACTTTTTTTTAAAGTCAAATGAGAGATTCTATACTAATACTATACTAGTAGTGTGGCACTCCCTCTATTTCACAATAAATGTCACATAATTATTTGAGAGTTTTATCACTTATTATTATTATGATTTTATTTTATTTGTAAGATTGGTCTATATTGTTAATGTTGCATGAGGAACCAGGACAAGGTTAACCGTTAACACCAACATTGGCTTGGTTTGACAAAATAATGTATAGGTTAACGTACACCAACATGAAAAGTGCAGCTAATATCCAAGAACAACATAATTACAAATTCTATCATCAATGTGAGAATATTGGAAGCAAATTCACTTCTGTTACACCATTCTTTCATGAAATTCAAACCATTTAATTAATTATTATTTTTTAAAAAAGTAGAGATTATTACTAGATTTCCTTCGGTAAAATGTTTATGGGGCTTTTTGATCTAAATGCCATGGTTTGAAAATAAATTCCTCAAATGCCACGGTTTAACAATGGGGTGAAATTTCAATATGGCACAGAATTTCATGCAGACATAAAAAGACAAAATTTAAAACTTGCAATATTGGAATTTGAGGAAATTATATTCAAACCATGGCATATTGGGATTATTTGTTTCAAATACTGGCATTTGGATCAAAAAGCCTGATTATGGAGGTCAATCCAAACTCGAGAATATCGTATGTGAATAATTTACGAGCATCTTTACAAACTCGTTTCAACAAGTACACATGTCTAATCCATGTATTGACCATGTGACTGCGATTTACTGCAGTAAACACAATTTTGGCATAGTTTTAAATCACAGCCATCGATAACAGGTCAAAAGTTCAGATTAATGCAGTTTTAAAGTTACTCTAAAAAATCTCGACCATACATTTTAAATCATAATTTCATGTACTTTTATAGGAGAAAATTTTGTTGTGTAAAACACTGTACAAATGCTTTGGATATTTAATTTCTATTATTTTCTTAATTTTGTTATATTATTATTATTATTATTATTATTATTATTATTATTATTATTATTATTATTATTTGACTAAAGTTATAGTATTATTTTTAGTAAAGGGAAAATTTCTTATAATATATTTTGCGTACAAAAAAATAAAAATAACTAAAGGTTCATGAAAATTGAAGGTTGATTTGATTTTTCATTTTGTAATAGATTTTTTAATTTTATTTAAGTAAATAGAAAACTTAATTTAAAAAATTAAAAAATAATTAAATCTGATGTGGCAACCACATAAACATGCTCCACAGTGCCACATTATTTAATGAATCATGTCATGAAATTTGAAGATCAAATTAAGAGCGGACTAAAATTTTAGGGAAAAATAGTTGGATTAAAATTGTATATTTTACAAAATAGGAGGATCAAAACTACATTTAAACTTAATATTTATATACGTTTTTATTTTCTTTAAAACCAAACAAAGAGTCCAATAAAAAATAATAATTTCTTGAATACTTTATAGTTTAATTGGTATAGAAACTTTAGAGATGAATATTTATTAAAAATGTGAATCTATTTCCAAATAGAATAAAAAAATGATATATGATATACTCATATACATATAACCAAATAACCAAACTTCATAAAACAACAAAAAACCAGAATAAAAAGAGATATTTCGCATACTTTTTTCCTTTATCTCGTTTTACTCTTATGCAGTTATGCATGTCAAATTAACTAATTTCTCATCTCATTTTTCTCTTCACACTTTCTTTTTGCGGCCAAATATAGTTTGAATGTGTAAACTGTAAAGCATGCATGTACCACTTTGAATGATTCAACTGCGTTGGAGTGTATCTCACAATGAGTTATCAAATTCTCTTTTATGTCAAAGTTTACCGCTTTAATATTAATAAATATGTTGATAATTATATTTGCTACCTAGAGTTTTGTCAATCATTACTAATTAGTACTCTAATCATATTTTAAAACAGAAAAAAGAAGACACGTTATAGTATGTTGATTCATTCATGAGAAAGTCTAACCTAGGCACAAACCTAACACCTCATTATTAGGCACACTCACAATAAATGGTAAAAATTAAAGAAAAATTGAACAAAGTGATAGTGATTGATGTGACCATTTTATTTTTCTTTTAATTGTTTTAATTTATGTGTGTGTGCCTAAATTTGTGTCTAAATATTTTGTGCATATGTAAGACTTTCTCATCATTCATTCATAATGTTTTGGTATTGGCTGTTTGGCATGCCTCCACGTAGGTTTAGTGATGATCTTAGATTAATCATTGTCAAGTTATATGGGTATCCCTTTTGGGCTCATTTTGAAATACTTTCACACCTGACCATTGAACTTGTGCCAAATTCCATCACTTACACACCCACCTAACCTACTCAATCCCCCCATTACGGTTAAGTTACATACTTTACTATGGCAATATTTTTGGACAATACCTTTAATTGTGTGTTTGTCTAATTTTTTGTCTTGCCATTTTTCTTTTAAATATTCTATTTTTTGTTTTTACTAAAAAAAAAAAAATCCATTTTTAGTTTCAATAAATATATTACTTTTTATATTTAGTCTATGCAAAATTATATTTTTATTTTTAACCCTTGAAAATTCATATAGAGTGATTTATATATCTAACTAATGTATCAAGATTTTGAGTGGAAATATAATGTAACTTCTTTATCTCTTATAATTTTGAAGCATTGATTCGTTATTATTTTCAATGTTCCTTCGAACCAATGGCGGAACCAGGGGACGTGGCTGATAGTGGCCACGGCCACCCTCGAAAACTAAGAAATTACAAGGATACCCTTAGTATTTTATATAATTTCAAATACATATAATTATATATATATTTGTTTGTGAGTAAAGACATAAACATCAAAAGCTAGCCTAGCGATTAAGCAAGCACACCCTTTTTCTCAGAGGAGCCTTTTTCTTAAAAAACCTATTTTTCATATGTATTTACAGATACAAAAAATGCACAACTTTTATTTTTTCTCTTCAAAAAACATAAAACCATATTTTCAAATAATCAATTTTGTGGAAGTTATTATTCAAAGTCAATTATTAATTATTTTAAGTCCGTTTAGCACACATAGAGTATATATTATTTTAAAGTACGTAATATGTTTTACTAATAATAAATTTTTTATGCATAATATAATTTTTTTATTTAATTTATATACTATAATATAATTGTTTTAGCGCCCCAAAAAAAAAATCATGATTCCGCCACTGCTTCGAACTATTCAACAAATGATATATAAGAAACATTTGAAAATTTTTTTGACAGAAATAATGAAAATATCGAAGCATGCAGTTTAGGATTCGGTGTGGTGGTCACATAATTTTATATACATGCATGGTGGTGATACTGATAGTCGACTTTAATTGCATTTGATCCTATTTAAGATTTAAATGGATTAGTGGTGTGGATCTGCAGTGTCATTTCCAATTTTCTCACATGAAAAGACATGTTCAATAATACCTCAATCAATGAACAACTCAATTCCTTTAGTCAAACTGACCAATTTACTGCTTTCGTTCTAAAATATAATAAAAAATTTGTCAATAAAATCGATATTCTTTATTGTAAAATTTAGATCAAATAGTAGTTTGATCTTAAATTATCATAGCTGGTGGTTGAGTTCGTTTACTTGTTTGACCATGGTGTAATTGTGTAACTTTTATTTCTCGCTTGTTTTAGATTTCATGCATATGGAGACTCTTGTAATCTTTTGGCACACCTTATTAGGCTAATGCTACGGTGGACCACATTCACAAGTGATCCACAGGTGGTCCACCGTGGACAAGTGATATACCGAATATTAATTTTACAAAATTTACTGTTGGATTGAAAGTTTATATCATATAGATCATCTATAAATTTTTTTGAAAATCATTTGATATGTTATTGAGATCCATCAAGATTTATGTTATTTAACAACCGTTAATCTTGATGTGTCTCAATAACATATCAAATGATTTTTAATTTTTCTAAATTTTTCTATAGATGATCTATATGATATAAACTTTCAATCAAACGGTGGATTTTGTAAAATTTGTATTCGTTATAATGTTATTTGTGATTGGTTCACCATGGACCACTTTGTTGGGACAATGTGATAATTTTGGGAGAAATTAGAGAGAATAGAACGAGAGAATTGAGACGAGAATTAAGAAAAAGAGTTAAGTTGTATTCATCCACATGGGGCAAAGGTATTTATATACAAATGGGGGCTTGCTTTACTGCCAAGCGATCGTATATTAACTACCTAAGACAAAACAAAAAACTATAACAAACTAACTATTACTAGCTTCAGAAACTTTCTCAACTTCTGAAGCTCTGCTCAGCTTCTGAAGCACCAGAACTTCTGAAGCTCTGCTCAGCTTCTGAAGCATCAGAACTTCTGAAGCTCTGCTCAGCTTCTGAAGCATCATAACTTCTGAAGCTCTGCTCAGATTCTGAAGCACCAGAACTTCTGAAGCTCTGCTCAGCTTCTGAAGCTTCTCCAACTTCTGAAGCTCTGAAAACATGACTTATTAATTCAACACACCTCCTAAGACATGTTTTCCAAAGCATTCATTCCTATAAGCTTCTTCAGAGTGTCAAACCTTGCCTTAGCCATAGGTTTGGTTAGAATATCTGCAAGTTGGATCTCAGTATTGCAATATTCCACCTCAAGCTTATCTTTGTTCACTTGATCTCTCAAAAAGTGAAACCTCCTCTCAATGTGCTTACTTCTTCCATGACTAACTGGGTTGTTAGCCAAATCAATTGCTGACTTGTTGTCAACAAGTAGCTTCATCCTTGTTGTCTCTACTGCATTCAATTCAGTGAGCAACATCTCAATCCAATTTGCTTGACAAGCTGCAAATGAAGCTGCCACATACTCAGCTTCACATGATGACAATGCCACTATCCCTTGCTTCTTAGAACACCAAGAGATTGGTGCATTACCTATCATGAACAGGTATCCTGCAGTACTCTTCCTGTCATCTTGATCTCCTCCCCAGTCTGAATCTGAGTAACCATAAGCTATTAGCTTCTTGCTACTGTTCCTTTGGTTTGGAATTAAAATGCCATGATCAATGGTTCCTTTCACATATCTAAGGACCCTCTTTGCAGCAGTCAAGTGATTCATCCTTGGTTGATCCATAAATCTGCTCAGCAGACCAATACTATGACATAAATCAATTCTAGTATTGCACAAGTACCTCAATGATCCTATGATCTGTCTGTACAGTGTTGAATCAATCAACTCATCCTCAGTATTCTTGCTCAGCTTCACACCTGTTTCCATAGGAGTAATTGCAGGGTTGCAATTGCTCATGTGAAACCTCTTCAATATGTCAATGACATATTTCTTCTGATGCAAGAAATAGCCTCTATCTGTTTTCACAAATTCCATGCCAAGGAAATATGATAGCTCTCCCAGATCAGTCATCTCAAACTCCTTCATTATGTCTGCTTTGAATCTCTCTAGCACAGCTTTGTTTGATCCTGTGATCAACAAATCATCAACATACAGACACAGTATTATAATCTCATCATGACTTGAGCCTTTCACATATACTCCATGTTCTGATGTGCATCTAGTGAAACTCAAATTCAGCAGGAAGCTATCAATTCTCTTGTTCCAAGCTCTTGGAGCTTGTTTCAAACCATAGAGAGCTTTGTTCAACTTGTACACTTTCTGTTCTTGACCTTTAATCTCAAATCCTGGTGGCTGCTTCACATATACCTCTTCCTCTAATGGTCCATTCAAAAAGGCAGATTTCACATCAAGCTGGTGCATAGCCCATCCTTTGTAGGTAGCTACTGCAACAACTAGCCTAATTGTCTCTAGCCTTGCCACAGGTGCAAACACTTCATTAAAGTCAAGTCCAGGCTTCTGAAGAAAACCCTTAGCTACTAACCTTGCTTTGTACTTAGCAATTTCACCACTTGGTTTCATCTTCAGCTTGAAAACCCATTTCACATCAATAGGTCTCTTGTTTACAGCTTTGTTCATCAATGTCCAGGTGTTATTCTTCTCAATTGACTTCAGCTCCTCTTTCATAGCATTCAACCAATTTGAATCTTTCAAAGCTTCACTTAGAGTCACTGGTTCCAACTCTGCAATCATTGCTTCATTGACCAGTTCTCCATCTTCAGTGATTGCTTGATCAGGAAACACATCATACTCATTCAACCTTATTGACTGTACCCTTTCTCTGGTTGATCTTCTCAACTGTTGATTAGGTGCAGCATTAGGTTGATCATCTTCAACTTCTATCTCCTCTTGATTTGTTTCTTCAAGCATGAGTCTTCTGTTGAGCATTGAGCCTTCAGCACTTGTGCCTTCAGTCCAATCCCAACCCTTTGATTCATCAAACCTGATATCTCTGCTAATCACAACTTTGTTATCTCTAGGTGAGTACAATTTGTAAGCACCAGTGGGATGATAACCTAACAATATCATTGTCTGACTTCTATCATCAAGTTTTCTTCTAACTTGATCAGGAACATGTTTGAAGCAAAGTGAGCCAAATATTCTAAAATGACTAACACTTGGTTTCAAACCTGTCCAAGCTTCATGAGGAGTCTTGTCTTGTAACCTCTTTGTAGGACTTCTATTGATGATGTAAACTGCTGTAGAGACTGCTTCACCCCAAAACTTATGAGGCATATGCTTAGCTTTAAGCATACTTCTGGCCATGTTCATGATGCTTCTATTTTTCCTCTCAGCTACACCATTGTGTTGAGGGGTGTAGGGTGCAGTGACTTCATGCTCTATACCTTCATCTTCACAGAATTTTGCAAATTCATGTGAAGTGTATTCACCACCTCCATCAGTTCTCAATTTCTTAACACTAAATCCACTTTGATTTTCAACTAGTGTCTTAAATTTCTTGAACTTGGTAAATACATCACTTTTCTTTTCGATAAGGTAGAGCCAAACATGCCTAGTACAATCATCTATGAATGTCAGAAAATAGTTGTTGCCTCCAATGGATTTCACCTCAAATGGACCACACACATCTGAGTACACCATTCCTAGCTTCTGAGTTGATTTCATAGGTAATTCATTCTTGAATGAATTTCTGGCCTGCTTTGCTGCACAACATTCCTCACACACTTCACTTGGTGCTCTGATCTGAGGCAAGCCATGAACCATCTTCTTGGAATTCAACATGCTTAAACTTTTGAAGTTTAAGTGTCCAAACCTGTGGTGCCATATCCAATTCTCTTCTGTACTAGTGACTGAGGCTAAGCACTTGAAATCAATCACATTGATTTCAACCTTAAAGGTTCTATTGCTTGACAATGGAGCTCTTAGGATTAACCTACTTTTAGCATCATGAATCTTCAATTCTTTATTAGCCATTGTCACTGTATAATCCTTTTCAAGTAATTGACCAAGACTAATCAGATTACTTGTTATAGAAGGAACATACAATACCTCATTAATGAAGGATTCTTGACCATCTTTTCTCTGCACAAGAATTGTCCCCATACCTTCACTAGTGATCTGGCTGCTATTAGCAAACTTGATATTCCGTCTCACTGAATAGTCAAGTTTCAAGAACCACTTCTTGTTGCCAGTCATGTGATTGCTACAACCAGTGTCAAGATACCACAAGTTGGATTTATCAGCGTCAGTGTTTGTAATTGCCATGAGCAGGGAATCATCAGAGTCACTACCATTTCCCTTTGCCAATTGAGCTTCATCCTTGTCACTTCTCTCAACTTTCTTAGAGTGACACTCTCTAGCATAATGGCCAAGCTTCTGACAATTATAACACTTCACATCCTTCTTATTAATCCTTTTCTTTGAACCTTTCTTGTTACCTTTGCTAGACTCTGAATCTTTAAGGTTCTTGCCATCATTCTCTGAATCTTCTTTCTTTTTCTTGTTTTTCCCTTTGGAACCTTTCTGAAACTTTGCCTGCAAAGCTTGATCAATAGCTTTATTTGAGCTCCTCTGCTTGACTCTCAGTTCATGTGCCTCCAATGAAGCTTGGAGCTCCTCTATCTTCATAGTGGCCAAATCCTTTGATTCTTCTATTGCTACTACTATGTGATCAAATTTCTCAGTCAAGGTTCTCAAAACCTTCTCAATCTTGGACCTCTCTGACAGAGCTTCACCATTTGACTTCATCAAATTAGTGATACTCAACATTCTTGAAAGATACTCAGCTATCGTTTCTTGATCATTCATCACCAACATTTCATATTGTCTCCTCAGAGCTTGCAGCTTGATACCCTTCAGTTTTTCATCACCTCCATAAATCTTTTTCAATGTATCCCAAGCACCTTTAGAAGACTCTTCCTCAATGATCTTCTCAAAGATATTAGGATCCACACACTGATGTATGATGAACAGACCTTTTGCATCCTTTTTCTTCAACTCGCGATGCAAGGCTCTTGCTGCTTCATCAGCATTTGCAGCCAAGTCTGGTACTCCATCATTAACAGTTTCAAGAACATCTTGAAACCTGAAAATGACCTTCATCTGCGCACACCAACGATCATAGTTTTCACCTTTGAAAACTGGAAGATTTGCAGGAAATTGTGATGAGGTTGTGCCATTGTTCGCCATTGTTTCTTGATCAAAGAATCAATGCAAAACGTGAATCACAACCGGGCTCTGTTATACCAATTTGTTGGGACAATGTGATAATTTTGGGAGAAATTAGAGAGAATAGAACGAGAGAATTGAGACGAGAATTAAGAAAAAGAGTTAAGTTGTATTCATCCACATGGGGCAAAGGTATTTATATACAAATGGGGGCTTGCTTCACTGCCAAGCGATCGTATATTAACTACCTAAGACAAAACAAAAAACTATAACAAACTAACTATTACTAGCTTCAGAAACTTTCTCAACTTCTGAAGCTCTGCTCAGCTTCTGAAGCACCAGAACTTCTGAAGCTCTGCTCAGCTTCTGAAGCATCAGAACTTCTGAAGCTCTGCTCAGCTTCTGAAGCATCATAACTTCTGAAGCTCTGCTCAGATTCTGAAGCACCAGAACTTCTGAAGCTCTGCTCAGCTTCTGAAGCTTCTCCAACTTCTGAAGCTCTGAAAACATGACTTATTAATTCAACACACTTGATGAAGTGGTCCATATTAAAATTTACCCACTTATTATGCTAAATGGACTAGTTCGATTGGTTAATAAATTTCATTTTGACTTCTTTAAAAAAAAATCAGATCAAATATATCAATTTTTATTGAACTAATTATTTATATTATGAGACAGAGGAAGTATATACGTTTTGTTTTTAATTCTTTTTAGTATTTGATTTTTGGATAGGCTTTTCATACTCTAATTGTTTGTTATTTTTACACAAATCTAATTGTTTGTTAAGAGAAGGTTTATAATAACATACGTATATGTTTTGTGATTTTTTCAAGTTTAAAAGTTAGCCGATGATTCAGTTAAATAATTTTAATTGTGATTTATTTAATTTTCCTTCTTAATGAGAGGGAACAAAATAAAAAATTGAAAATTTAGAGGAATCTATGTTCGAAGAAAGTATTTAAAGGGATTGAAAATAAAATTTGGTATATTTAAAGGAGCTAAAAACATATATATAGCTGGAAATAACACACACACACACACACATATATATATATATATATATATATATATATATAATAAATGCATTAATAATTCAAATTTTGAGCTCAATTTAAATAAATAATATGGTATGAACAAAAGTAAATTAACAAAGAAGAAAAAGTACCACCAAATGTCAAAATTGAGATGATTTTTGTTTAGGTTTTAAAAAAGGAAGAAAAAATCCCCTATGAGTTCAGAATGAACTCACCGCAACTAACCATTTAAATTTGGTTTCATTTTCAATTTTACTAAAATTCAAGTTTACATTTGAATTAACTTGAAATTGATATCTAGACTCGTGAAATGGTACTATTTCACAATTTAATTTATGATTCTAACAATAAATATGTTTATTTATAAATTAAAACAAAAATTATTTAAAAATGAGATATGTACTAAATTGGTGAAGGATATGATTTGTTTTGTTTTTGTCACCCTAAAATTCAATGGAGAGGGATGGAAATGAAAAAGGGTCCATAAGCTTGAATGTTTGGTTTGGTTGTACCAACCATTTTGCATCCTTCAAGTTGGAAAATATTGTTTGGCTACTTTGTCTATCAAACAGGGTCCTGCCTCTCTATTTTAGGCAATGGTTTAAGGGTTAAGAAAATTAGATTAAGAATTTTTAAATGGTCACTTCATTATCCAGAAAGATGATAAAAATGACAACACTTAGAAACAGAATAATAATACATGAATAAGCACTAATGTACATCAATTTAAATTTGACTAGTGCCTAACAAATATCATCAACGAAATATTAACAAAAGAACAAAGATAAATAGTAAATTCCAGAGTCTTGATCTAGTGATAAAAACATAAATTTTGAATTCGAGTCTAGTTAGTGCTTTTGGAGAGATTTAAATGTAAATACACTTATAAGTGTTATTTAATTTATAAGATCTTCCTTATCTTGAATTGAGACACCATCTCCTCATCCTAAATTTTTATTATAAAAAAACGAAAGATAAATAGTACTATTTGGTTGAAATTATTTTTATATGTTCTACTTAAATTTTAGTTGATTATATATGACAGAAGCATAATTTTCGATTAGATGTTACATGGAAAAAGTGGTTGTTGTTGATCATGTTAAAATTATATATCTTCTATATAATGAATTATAGATCCCTTGTGCTCTATTAATTCTTTTCATTTTGCTTATTAATTTGAAGGATTAAATATGTTTTCAGTATCTACTTTTATGTGAGTTTCGATCTTTAGTCCCTATATTTTTTTATTATATTTTTAGTCAATTTTTTATGACTATAATAACAGAATTGGCCACATAGGATAACTTAAATTGACTAGGATAACATTTGCATCGAATGATGTGACATCTATGTGTCATTCTATGTGGCTGATTTCGTTATCCAAGTCACAAAAAATTGACGGTAGGGACTAAAATTGCAAACGGCGAAAATGTGAGGACTAAAAAATTAATAAAAAAAAATATAAGGACTAAAAGTCGAAACTCACATAAAAGTATGAACTAAAAACATATTTAACCCTAATTTGAATATGTTTTCCGTCTATGTAAATATATCATATTTAATATATTATAAATTTTTTAAATTTAGTTGGTAAAAATATCATATTTTATGTGTAGAAGTCGGTGTTCGAATTCCAAACACTCTATTTATTCATTTTTAATAGTAAAATTTTAGCCACTAATTTAGTTGACATTGTTAATAAACTCATCTATAGGCTTATATGTCATTGCTAATTAAGACTCTGAAGGTAAATTAGGCGGTATTTACCTAACTTATAGGTTTATTATTAGTGTACTTACTACTCATTATTATACTTGTTATTATATGATGATCATGATGATCAAAGTCTCATGGTCCAACGAATTGTTAATTGGTTCAGTGATGATTGATAATAAATTTAATAGGGAAGACCACGACTCGATTCTCTGCAACTGCGATCGAAAAGAAACTAAAAGACTGAAACCACTTAATACTAAAACTAATCTTTGAATCAGATTAAACTGGTGCTTAAAGGAAAAAAAAAAAACTCATGACCCATCAATATTCATCATTTTATAAACATTCATTTGATTTAGTGGGCATCTTAATTTGGCAAATTTCACCATCTATTTGATAAGAATTTCGTATTGAATGAAACAAAATTAATATATATATATATATATATATATATATATATATATATATATTATAAGTGGAATCCGTCCTTAATTTATAATTAAGACAATGTTGTAAGAATAAAATTAAATACAATTGAAATCTAAAGATGATATTATAATATATCAGTGAAAAAAAATAATTAAAATTTATTGGATTATCTAGATCATATCACCGCGAAGTCAAAAAATAGGGTTCTCTTATTTATAAAGAGTTATTGTATGTATGAAGGGGTTAAATTTATATTTCAAAAGTCGGAGATGGTCAGGTGGTTTCTTGTAATTTTGGTAATCTTTTCGTTAATAAATATGGATTCCCCATAGTCTCGGTGTCCGAGGATTTAGAAGATCGTAAAATATAAGCACGATATGATTTATTCATTATATATTTTTAAATAAAAAGATGGATAAGATGGATTTCTGACTTCCACTTCCTATTGGACATGAAGGCTTCAAGCCTATACTAAGAGAGTAAAGTTCTTGTCTCGATCATTTTTCTTTCTTCTTTTGCTTTCCATGCAAAACTCTGTTCACTCATGCTTGCTGCTTAAGACTCTTTACACTTGAAAGATAGAAGTAGTTTGACGGTGAGTCATTCAGTTCAAATAGTATTCAAGTTGTTCAAACATGGCATGCAAATAGTGTATTGAAAGTCTCATGTTTAACAAGTTAACGATGAAAACTTAACTTTTTTTTTTTTTTAAAGAACGATGAAACTTAACTTATAAGTAGGAACTAGTCACCCTCACCTCACAAGTAGACTTTGTAAGAATTGAATTAACATCAATCTGAATGCCATGATTATACTCTAAACATCAATTTGGTAATGATATCTATTATTTGGAAACTCGATAATGTCCTAAAAGTTGTCTTAATATTTTTTTGTTTGAAAATATAAGGTGAGGATTTGAATTAAACCCAATCGAAATCTAAAAATAATAATATATCATATTTAAAATTCATTGGTCATCAAATAATATAAGGTTAATAAGCTTTTACCCCGTGCAAAGTATGCGAATTTTGTTTTATGCCTGTAATATATTTTTTGGATTACCCCCATGCAATTTTTTTTTATTTACCCCATTTTGCTGACGTGGCAGACAAAAAGTCAACTGCCACATCAGTAAAGTCCACTGCCATGTCAACAAAAAACTCTACTTTTTACCTGTCACGTCAGCAATAGAAGAGGTAAATAAAAAAAAATTGCAAAGATAAAACAAAAAAGTAATATTACAGAGGTAAAACAAATCTCATCTACTTTACATGATAAAAATAATATTACTGTGGTAAAAATAATATTAAAATATTATTCAACCTTGTAACATTACCTAAAAACAAAGTCAAAGGTAGGAGTAAGTATGGGTGCGTCATTTTCTTGTTCAATGATGGGTTCACCGTAAGGATCATCCCGATTGATTTATAAATAATTTCAAGAAAAACTAAAGAATATTATAATACTATATGGATCAACTAGTGGCGGAGTACTCCCTCCGATTCTATATATAAGGAAAAAATTGACTTTTTTAATTTATTGTAAAATTAATATATTTAGACAATAATATAGTTTAAAATTTAAATACGTCAAGTTTGTAATGAATTTAAAAAGTGAAATGTTTTTTATATATAAAACTGAATAGAGTATGTCCAAAATATTAGAAGGGATTAACAACAAGTGTTAGCTAACTTGCAATTTTTTGAAGAATTCATTTGCAATTTTTAAAAATGATCTATATATGACTGAAAGATTATGTAATTATTTATCGGTTTATCTTTAAATTATTTTAAAATATTAACAATATATAAAAATATAGACTAAACTTTCCAAAATAAAAAAAATCCAAAACCCTCCAAAATCAATTACTTGCCCTAAAAGTTATACTACCTCAAAAATTTACCTCATCCAAGTATACTATTAGGACCAATAAGTTTATTGAAAAAAAGAAGTTTATTTTAAAGTTGTCGTTGCACCTTCTTGCTGCTTATATCCTCTATCAGTAAAGCCAATTGATATTGATTCAATTGATAAAAAGTTGACACATGTATTTCACAAGAGTATAAAATTTAACTCCTATAATTAGCATTATAGGTCATCTTTAATGAGTAATGTGTAAGTAGTGAAACTTACCGGGATGACACTCTAAATTTAATTTGTAAAAATAAGTTATCTAATCTCATCTCATAAGTATAGAGTTGGTTTGAATTGACTTAATTTTTACTTTATACGAAATAATTTATGCAAATAAATAAATTTTATATATTATTATAAGTTTTTAAGGTAGTTTATAATAAAATAAGTTATAAAAATACAATTTTTATTTATACAATTTTTATGAGTTAAATTTTATGAATTAACAACAAAAATTATTTGTAAAGCTATTTTAATTAGCTAAAAAATAAATCAAATTTAAACGGATCCAAATTCAAAATGGTATGTGGCGCATAAATATATCTATGGCTCGAAACCTCCAATTCTTGCACTTTATTGTTTGTGAGTTTTATATATTGTTGGAATCTTTAAAATGATAAATTTAAAAAAATAAAAATGAATAATGTGAGTTTAGATTTGCCTAACTAAATTTGTATTCAAATTTATTTTTTTATATATAAATTGAATATCCTCTACATGCAATTGAAACTACTTTAACACATATACTTTTTTTTATGTATACTGAAATCGAATCCAAAATGAAAGAAAATTGCATCATGTAATTTAAATGTTCTTGAATAACCTATATGTAGATTTAATTTAACACATACATACCCTCCCAATTTCTCTTATACTAATCAAGTCATAGTACTTATATATAGTATAGTATAGACACTAGGTCAAATACTATATACACTATATTATGTTTGTTTGGTATAAATTTAACAAAACAGTATTATTGCCATTAGAAGGAAGAAAAAAACAGTATTGTTGATCACTTATGCATGAAAATGCCCTCCTCTTAGAGCCGTGTTTTGACTTCCAAGCTTTTCCATTTGCTAGAAATTTATCTCAACTAAATATTGTATTCTATAAAATTTATTAATTGAATTTTAAACGATTCTTTCACCTTTTTTAAATGCAAATTGCTTTGACAAAGACAAACCCAACCTAATCCACATCTGTTTACGGTTTAACCCTTATCTCTATTTTTACTTTTCATACTTAAGCAAATCTGTAACATTCAATCTTACATATTTTATCATTTACGTTTGGCCTTTTGTACGTACCTTTATTTTTTACTATATCCTCCACTATAGATATTTATGAACTAGCCACACTTCGTTAGCTCCAACCAACACAATTAACACTATGGTCGAAATAATTTAACATTGATATGAGTTCTTGTAAAATTGCTCCAATTTATGACATGTTCAAAGTCTATTTTAAGCTTAGTTTCATTTATAAGCTCTCTAGGAATACTTGATACTAATATTTTTATAAAAAAATAAAAAATAAAGTTACCATATTAACTAGGTATGAAGTTTTCAAATTATTTAGCAATAGTTAATTTTCTTTGAGAACTTATTAATATTCGTTGGGAACCTATCATACACATGCGAGTTATATATTTTTCTCGATCAGTTGAATTTTCTTTACTCTTGATAATCACTGATCTAAATTTTTATCACTTGACCACTTCATAGCCAAACTAATATTTTATAATTTTTTTATTTTTATTTTTGATGAAATAACTTTTTTGTTAAGTGGCTAAATTTTATACCATTTGAAATAAATAAGTAAAGAATTTCAAAGTCAAATTCCATATATATATAATTGAACCGTGTTCACAAAAATTAATAGTTTATAATTTATATTAATATTATGAGAATAGTTTAACTTTTTTACTAATTGAACTGTGTTCACAGAAATAAATATTTTATAATTTATATTAAATTACAAGAATAGTTTAACTTTTTTATTAAAATAATTTGTATATATGTATTATTTTGGTCTAATAATATTATAATATTATGATTAAATTTACACATTATAAATAAAAAAATAAAAAAATTGAAATTCAAACTCCAATTTTTTCATTAATATATATATTTTTTTTTGATCAAGTAATTTAGTGACTGAAAAATCCACCTTAAAAGTGAATAAATGGAGTGTCCTTAGTTCAAACTCAAACTTCTACACATATTTTACCAACCGAACTATCAATTATAAACACTTAATTAAACTGTTTATGCAAATATACAAACCGGTCAAAATCAAGACATCTTAGTACGTGTGTTGCGCACATATTATTTATATATATGCTTGTTTTTGACTCCATATGTAGATAGAATTCAATTCAAAAATGATCACTGTTTCTTTTTCTCTCTTTCTTTCTCCACTATTTTAGAAAAAGAAACCGACACTAGTAAAGATTTGCAGAGAGGGTGGTGAACCTACTCAGTTTCAATTTTGCCACCACAATTCATTTTCAGTCTTAAACGTCTCTTTCTGTTCCAACTCACACGCCAAAATCATCATAAACCCGTAAACCTCATATATTAATTTCTCTTAGTTATTTTTATTGAACCAAAAGTGTAACAAAGATTAATTGATCACTTTAGTTATATGATTTTGTTTCTTAATTTGTGATAATCTATTTGATGAGATTTTGTTACATATTACAAAACAAAGTTAAGGTGATTGTTACATGTGATTGATATAAAGGTGGCGGACCAAAGAGATTTAGGAAAGTTTGTGAGGTTGAAAGAGGAACATGGTGGTGATAAGAAAGAGGAAGATGAAGAAGAAGAAGAAAAAGAAGCTTCTGGGTCACATGGATTGAACAAACAACAGTATGGGGAGGTGGCACCGACTCATGGGCTGGGCCAGGCCCAAAATGAGTGGGTCCAAGTCCAACAAGGAAGTGGTTTTGGTTTTAATCCTATGATGATGTCAGGTTTTGTTCCTGGTTCTAATTCTCCTCGTATGTATTCTTCTGGTTCATCATCATCATGGGTTGGACACAAAAGAGGGCGTGAAGAAGATCAAGATATGAATACAATTCATAGAAATATTGCTGATTTTAGATTACCAACTTCATCAGGTTCAATTGCTTTCATTTTCCACCTTATCTTACATATATGTGTATATATCATTGCATTATATATATAATCTTCCTATTTATCATTTTATGTAAACATTTTTCTATATTTAATGATGCTACAAAAAAATTCATTCAACTTTGTTTTTTAAATATGGTGAATTATATAATCTATGTAAAGTAATATTAGTAGTCCCTTAAAAATTTCACATGACCAAAACATGTTATTCCAAGTGCAACAATATTTGTCCAAAAAGTGTAGCTCATTTGTATATGGGTTGGGATGTTGAAGGGCAAATAAAGAGGTTCAGGGTTCAAATTCTGAAGTTACTGCAATTCTCCACTTCGTAGTACTTCAGATTTGAATTTTACCGCTAGACTCTTTAGAACGAATATAAAAAAAGATAATAGACTATAAAATAGTATTGGAAATGAAAAAAAAAATGTTTAGTTCAAATTGTTCAACATATGTTATTGTAACATTTTTACATTAATCCAAATGTCTTATTTACCTTATGCTAATTTTATTTGAAAATAGGAACAGAAGCAACTACACCTACAAGTACAAGCAATGCAACGCAATCGAATGAAGCCGCGGCAACAAACGAAGAAGAAACCGGAGAGAAAAGAAGAAGATATAGAGGAGTAAGACAGAGACCATGGGGAAAATGGGCAGCAGAAATTCGCGATCCACACAAAGCAGCGAGAGTATGGCTTGGAACATTCGACACAGCAGAAGCCGCGGCAAGAGCTTACGATGAAGCTGCATTAAGATTCAGAGGAAACAGAGCAAAACTCAACTTTCCTGAAAATGTTACATCAACAAGACCAACTTTTCAGGCAAATACTTCAACCGTATCTAATTCTCCGGCAACCCATTATTCTCCGGCACCACCACAACCACAGCAAATGCAGACACATCCACCGTTTGTTCAATTTCAAGGAGCTTCTGATTTGTTAAGAGACTATTATCAATATTCACAGATTCTAAAAGGTTCAGGTGATTTTCAAGGACTTGAGCAATGGTTCTATGAATCACAAATGGCAGCGATACATTCATCGTCTCCTTCGTTGTTATCACCTTCGTCGTCGCTTTCTTTGTCATCTTTATCATCTCCAACTCCATTTCCACCTTCTAGTCAACTATCCTCTGTTTCACTTCCCCTATTTCCTGGTCAGCAAATGGAGTTTTTCCGGTCACCGGAAGATCAAACTCGCAGCGGAGGATATGGTGGTGGCCCTGGTGGGTCCCATTTTCCTCCTTCATGGTCAGATACTGGTGGCTATCATCATCCTCCTCCTCCTCCTCCACCACCTTCTTCTAGTTGATATTATGGAATATTCAATATACATAACTTTATTTTTCTTATTTTAATTTTTTTAAATACTATTTTTTATTTCTTTTACCATACTTGCAAACAATAACAAAAACAAGGTCTCTTTATTTTATTTTATTTATTTCCTTCTTGATTTTGAGTTCATTTTTGAATTCAGTATGTAGTTTTGGTTATTTGTTTATGTTATTAGGATTAAAATAATTGAAGATTGAGTGATGATAAAATGTAGTAGAATTTAGGGGTAGAACAAAAGTTAGGTAACCTATTTTGTGGTCTAAGGTCAAAATCACATTAGGTTTGGGACAAGTTAGGATTATTAGCTCAATAAATGTAATCAAAGTTTTGGACTTCTTGGCCCTTTGTTGTATAAAAATGAAATCAATCAATGTTTTTGAAAGTCTTTTTTAAAACTTAAAAATATCAGGTTTAAACTATTCAAAAAGTCTTATACTTTAAACCTGTTCTAAATCATACTCCCTTCATTCCTTTTTATAAGAAATAGTTTGAAAAAATTACACATACCAAGAAAACACATTGTAAATAGTTCTTTTCATTTAATACTCTTAAAAATTTAAACTTATTCCATCTAGAGCAGTGCTATTTGTCCCGAGAGAATTTATCCCGAACTGATCACGAAAATTACTTGGCCACTTAAATTTCTTCTTTGCCAAAAAACATGGGAGTTGATGGATGTTATTTAGGAAAAATATTTAGTAGCAATGCTTTCGTGAAGTTTTCGTGGTTATTTGTCGTAATAACTAGCAATTTCCTTCCATCTATACCCCTATTTAATTACTCTAAATTCAATTAACTTACTTATTTTTAATATTCTCTTTCATAATAAATAAGGGTATAAGTGAAATTCAACATTTAAAACATTTGAAAATTAGTCAAAGTTTCTTATAAAAAGGAATAAAAAAAATTTCACTTTTGTTTCTTATAAAAAGGAATGGAGGGAGTATCTTAATTATTCTAGTTGACAATAATTCGTTTAGGATTTGTATCCTCTCTTGTTTTTGTTTTAATCTCTCACAATAATAATTCGTTTTAAGTATTAAACTATTTTATGTATGATGTATCTCACAATTTTCAGTGAATATTTTTTTTAAGAAGATAAACTAACCCACTTAAATTGATTCGGTGGATATTAATTATCGTACAGTGAAAATTCCATATGTATAATATATATTTATAATATTTTTAAAAGTTATAAAGACCATATCAAAACTAAGATAAAATAAAAATATGTATTTATACGATGTCATAGTCAACATTTTACAATACGTTTGTATTATTTCAGTCTTTAAATATAAGATTTTTTTTAAAAATTATTCAACTTATTTTATAAGGCTCTCTTTAAATTTTCACATGTTTAATTGTTTTTTACCTACTTACTTATGTTTATTTTATACTTTTTATAATTAACAAACAATTTACATATGAACATAAACTAATTCTCTCATTTATAAATTAAATTTTTTAAAAAATATTTAAGTTATTAAATATCAATTTTATTTTTAAATTTGTAACAAACATACACCCTATTTTCTTCCTTTGACATAAGTGTAACCTATTTTGGCTCCTAACTATATATAGGTTAGATAAAAAGTTGGGTTGTGAATTACGCGGCCTCTAATTTTGAAGCCTTTTTTAAGCAGAAACTATTTTTCCTTTTGCCGAAAGTTTGAAGCTTTAGTAGCACAAATTAAAGTTAAATAAAAAATCTTACAAAAAAAAATAAAAATAAATAAATTAATAGAGATGAAGATAGCTGGGTCCCTTAACCATTTGGTCCTGAGTTCGATTCCTGATCGGTGCGTATGAAAAAACATTTGTTGAAAGAGGTCAGTTACCTCGAGGGGATTAATCAGCGCAGTAGATAGAGTAAAAATTTGCATTTTAAGTACGAATATGAATAATTACCTGAAAAATGAGTATACGGGTGCGGCACGGGTACAATTTTGAAATCACACATAATATATTATGAATTTTTTTACCATGTGCAAAATTATATATTTTAAAAAGTTTAAAATAGTAAATTTATATTATATATGTGTTTATTTTAAAATATTATTTAAGAGGTTTTTTTTCTTCTTAAAATTCTATGATGAAATTGAGATAGTTTTTGAATGGTATAAGATTAAAAGATGTTACAAGGTAGAACGAAATGAAGAATATTCATCCGTTTCTCATTCTACACTATTATGATATGCTTTCTTTCGTCTTCATCTCTAATATTATACCGGGACTCTATAAATATAAAATAATTATAAACTATATTATTTTTCGAATAAATATATTTCAATCTATTTTGGCTTTTGTTTCTATTCTCATATGAAAATATGATTTGATTTTTCATGGCCTTAAATGTTTTAGGAGCATGACTTTAATTTCCATAAAATTAAAATATACCATGATTTTTCATCGACTAGTTCTCCTCCGACTACTCCAAGAAGTCCTCTCGCATTTGCGGACAAAGGTGATTGCGAAATTAGGATCAAACCAAGGAACAAAGAACAAAATGTTGAAGAATTTTATTTTTTATTTTTATTTTTTTTTAACAATGTGTTCCTTGGTTTGAGGGAGAGTGTGTTCCTACTTTCTCATTGGTTTGGGGTGTTTCTATAGTAACAAACATTCTAATTTAAGAGAATGAACATGTTTTTAGGAATTCATAGCGATTTTTAGGAACATGTTTTCCTTAAATTATTCATCTTTGGAATTCGTCAAACGGGAAAAGCTTTTTAATAAGAAAATTTAAGTAGAAGAATTGTAAGAATAGATCTCCACCATTGTTTACATCCATCACCACCCATGATTTCCACTAAAGAAGGAGATTAAATAACATCAACCTTTAAGATTTTGTCATGTGTTGATTCTTGCATTTCTTCTATAAAAAATTCTTACTAAATAGGAATGATCTTCGTCAAACACGCATGCTTTGCTAACGAATCACTCCATTTTCTTTGCAAGGAGGGGATTGAATTAGCAATTAAAGAACAAATAGAAATAATAATTAATTACCAATAAAAGAAAACTATTGATCTCCCCCTTCTTCTTCTTTTTTTTTTTTTTTTTTTTTTTATCATCGAGGAATGTTGTTTTCCAACTAAAATCTTTGTTTCATATTGCTTGCATTGCAAGTAACATTTTGATGTGGTAATAAATTAACTTTTATTTTTGGCTTGTTAAAAAAAAAATTAACTTTTATGCTTTATTTTTGTCAATATTAACTTTTATACTATTATTACTAGGAAACTAAGAGTTCATTTGTTGTGTTGTATAAGGAAATATGATAGTATAAAGTTAACCTATTCTATTCAAATTTGTGTTGCCTAGATACGGATACGGTATCGGTATTCATTATGGGTACTACGACATTTTTAAAAAAATTAATGAACGTGTATGGTTATAAATTAAGTTATGGATATGTATTTGGTATTGATACGGGTATGTACCCGATACCAGTACTCTTCCTCAAATAGAGTTCCGTGCATCTTCAAATCCTTTATTTGGTGCCTAATAGGAAATAATAAACTTAATCTATTTTGAATACTATCTTGTTGACTCTTTGTAATTCTAATCCTTGAGATGTGTTAGCAACAGAGTGTGTTCCTACTCTTTTTTTTTTTTCTTTCACGCCGACTACTTTCTTCTACCTCTGCCGCATCTCTTCTTCTCAGGTATTGTTTTTATTGCATCATCGACCTCTGTTTTTATTGCTACTTTTCATTGCCATGGATCAATTGTAATTAATCATTATTTTAATTTATTATTTAGATGGACTACTAGTTTGATTCCATCACTATGTAATTACCTGGGCGTTTTGCTTGCATATCTCTTTGTACTGTTTTGTTGTCCATATATATATATATATATATATATATATGCCAAAAAAACAAGTGTGTAATTTATGAGTTTTCATTGGCATGGATCAATTTTCTTCTATTTTTGCATGCCTTACCAATATGTGTGATTCTAGAAAAGATCAATCTGATTGAATTTTATTTATTTATTTATAATTTGATTATACAATAGGAATGGAATCTGAAATCAATATGCAACAAAATAACAAGCAAAAGAGAGATTGTAGACCATATGGTCTGTTCTGGAGAGATGAAGCCTGTTTTGATATACTCATTGAAGCTGTGAACAAAGGTTAAAGAGATGTGACAATGGACAATTCAAAACACACACTTTAAAAACGGCTGAGACAAAATTAAAGGAAAAATTTCCCTGATGTTGAATTAAGGTAAAGCCTCATATTGAATCTGCTATGAGGAGGCTAAGGACAATGTATGGAATAGTTTATGATATGTTAAATCAAAGTGGATTTGGTTGGAATGAAGAGAAAAAGATGATTATGGTGGACAATGATGAAGTGTGGAAGGAGTATGTAAAGATTAGTGTTGATTAATAATTTTTTTACTGTTTATTTTGTTGTTTTTCTTCTTATGATAACTTGAACATATTATATTTATTATTCTTGTGTAGAGTCATCCAAACACAAAAGATTATAAGTATGCTCCAATTTCATTTTTTTGACAAACTTGCATATGCTTTTGGAAAAGACCGTGCTACTGGAAAAGGTGATGCACCCCCTACTGATAACTTTGAAGAGATAAATAAAGAAGATGAAGAGCAAGATAATGACGAGGAGAATGAAATAGGAATGACTCAATCATCTTCTATTGATCAAACTAAGAGAAAGGCTAACAACATGGAAATTCAATTTAGGAAAAGAAATAAAGGAGCAAGTATAATTGCTTAGAGTATATTTGAGTTAGGAAAAAAATTTAGATCTATAATTGAAAATAGCTCAGAAAGAATGTATGAAGCTGCAAATCGTTTAGGATTTGGTTGATGATTCAAGAAACATTATGGATAAGTTGGAAAAAATGGAGCTAACAGAAGAAGAGCGATTTATTACTGCCAACAAAATGGTGCACACTTTATGGACAGTTGTGATGCTACTCGTCTTGCATTTGTTAAGTCTTTGATATAGTAATTTAAGTACGGTTTGAAAAAAAAAAAAATTGACAATATATTGTTGCTTCGTTGATTTCTTGCTACTTATGTGTATGACAATTTTAATTTGATACCATTTAAATTTTGGCAATATTTTTTTTGTCTTTATATTTTCAATTTTAATTTATTAATACTTATGTTATGTGCATACCAATTTTGTAAAATTATTTCCCTCTGATAATTTTGTCATTACTTATTTTATTTTATGTTAATTTAAAATATAATAAAAAAATTTAAAAATGTATTTGTTTACAAGAATAAGCTTGCATTTAAATAGACATATATTTTATCATGTCAATATCAAATGTGCACCAAACACATGATAGGATAAAATAATGCTATCATCTTTTTTATCATGTGTGCACCAAACACATGATAAAATATGTGCTTATTCTTTTACTATCGTATCATATCCTTATCCAACTTCTTATCCTATCATATCTCTATCCTATCCAACACACCAAACCGGCCATAAAGATCAATATGGTAAATGTATCAAATGTCCCTCTTATGATGAATTCTCACTATGATGCTATTGATTTTTATTTTCCAAATGCATACATGCTATGAAATTGTTTTTAAAACATATAATGATGATGTTGTCGAGAAGACTTTCGATATAAGAAATCGGGCACACTCTTCGTCAAACTATCAGTTCTGATATCATTGTTGGGTGGCAAAGGGATAGTCGGAGGAACATCCACATCGGACTTTAAAGCAATCCTACAAGTGATATTAACGAAACATGAATTTTCTTTCATGTTAAAAAATTAGATCAAATCAAAGCAAGGAAAAAAATGAATAAGTATCTAAGAACATCCATATTATAGCAATATATTTGCAGATGATTAATGCATACATTCAATTTAGATATTATAGCAATATATTTTCTTTCATGATTAATGCATACATTCAATTTAGCAATAATAAATTTCTATTAGATTTTATTAATAATAATAACTCTCCCTCCTCCATATTATACATTATACAAAATTAAGGAGACCCTAAAATACATCCAACTCAATTTAACTATCAAGTTTATCTGTGGCAAATGATGCCATCATGCTATATAATAAGATATCATTGTTAAGAGCAGTAATTTGGGGATTAACAATGTTTTCAGATGCCAATCCTCTATTACATGTATCAGGACCATCATGAGCAACACCAGCATCATAATTAGCAGTCATAGAATCATCTTTAATTTCACCAAGAGCACTTTTAAAAGAACCAACAACACCATCATAATCAAAATTTGCACATCGTGATAGGGCTGGAGACTTAGTTGCAGCTGCCAGTCCTTTAAGGAAATTCTGTCCTTCAACTGCTTTGTTAGTTGCCATTGTAAGGATAACCTTTGAGAGTTTATTGTAATTCTCTGCTTTCATGGCTTCTGGATTTGATGCTAGAACGTTGTGACATGCTAACTTATCGCCGCCAAAGCCGTTGCAAAGTTCATCGACTAGTCCTCCTCCGACTACTCCAAGAAGTCCTCTCGCATTTGCGGACAAAGGTGATTGCGAAATTAGGATCAAACCAAGGAACAAAGAACAAAATGTTGAAGAATTCATTTTTGTTTTTTTTTTTTTTTTTTAACAAAGCGTTCCTTGGTTTGATGGAGAGAGTTGTTTCTACTTTCTCATTGGTTTGGGGTGTTTTTATAGTAACAGAAATTCTAATTTAAGGTAATGAACATGTTTTTAGGAATGCATAGCGATTGTGATGCTTGGAATCACACGAGTCTCTCCATTTTAGGAATTTCAAACACACATGAGTCTCTCCATTTTCTTTGCATGGAGGGGGATTGAATCAGCTATTAAAGGGGAGAACAGGGTCGTCCCCAACTATTTGAAGGCTCTGCTCGAATATAGAAAATGAAATTTAATAAAAAAACCCAAAATTAAAATTAAAAAAATATCGTTCTCTATTTAAATTGTAAATAACATAAAGAAGTAATTATCATGGGTATAAATTTATAGATATAAATTTGATATTTTATGAATATTAAAAATGTATAACTATTATTGTAGGGTCTAAAAATTTTGAGATCCTCGAAATGACTTCAAAAATTTGAGGCTTGATGTTGCCGCACACCCAGCACATTCATGGATATGGGCCGGCCCTGGGGAGAGGTAGTTGATCTTTTAGGTTTTGTTGATCACGTTAAATGATTTCTTAGCTTTAGTTTATTGGTAGATCCAAGAATAAGGTTTGATTATATTTTTTTATTGGTGTAATAATCCTATTATATGCTTACAAAATATACGAAGCTTGGGTACTTGGAATAAGTTATTGGTTTGGTATCGCTCTATTGGTTTTTATTTTCTCAAAAATTTTGGTTTGCTTAATAATTGTTCGTGTTGTTTTTAAAATATGGATGGGGAATGTGGTAACACATTCTCTCTCTCTCTCTCTCTCTCTCTCTCTCTCTCTCTCTCTCTCTCTCTCTCTCTCTCTCTCTCTCTCTCTCTCTCTCTCTCTCTCTCTCTCTCTCTCTCTCTCGTCCCTTAATGATATATTTTTGCAAAATATTAACGGAATAGATCAATATGACAAACGAATATATCTTTAATGGATCAAAGAGAAACATTTAATCCTTAAAGAATCAATGTTAAAGCAAAAATTATTTAATGGACCAAAATACTAAAGCCTTTTCTTATCTATTGCAAAATGTTAAAAGAATAAGTAATTAATTAGCATCCACAATAATGGAGCTCCCCACTTTTGGATACTCATTTATAACTTTTTTAATAATAGTAGTTAATAAGCACTTCATGACTCCAACTTAACATCTCTTTAAAAAAATTTAAATGATTTTCACCAATAACCCTAAACTCTACAAAAAAAAAAAAAAAAAAAAGTTTTTCTCTTTCTAAAAATTTGAAATCCTCTACCTTCTCTCTAGTACCTCGCGCCGCTACCCCTTTCCTTTCCAAACCCTAGATCCAAACTACAGCCGCCGCCTTGTAAGCTTTCAGGTGGTGGTGTGTTGAGCTCCCACCTCCACACCACCGTGACCTTCTTCTCTCCGGCCTCTCTTGAGTTTTCGTGCTCTGTTCCGGAGTTAGGTGGGATTGGTTTTAGTTTCTGTTTCTCTTCTCCGGCGGCTCCTCACTGTTCTTCTTCGGTGTGGTGTTCGTCGGACGCGTTTTTGGGTGCTTGGCGCCGTTCTTCTTTGTCGGGCTCCGTCTCCATGTTCACCCGGTTTTCTCTGCACCACGGTGTTGAAAGCGGTGAAGGTGGGGTGTGGCGTTTCGTCGGAGGTCCCTGCTCCTCCGTTTGTTCGTGCTTCACTCCTGAAGCTTTCTATTGGTCCTGCAGCTCCGTCTGCTGCTGTTCTGTTTGGTTTTTGGACTGGTGGCTCTCACGGGTTCGTGTTTGGGTGTTGGACTGGAGGGTTTTGTGCTTTGGTTATGGTGGGTGGTTGGCGGAGCAGCTGGCTTGGGTTCGGTTTCGGGTGTGGTTCTGTTTCGGCGGAGGAGCAGGTGTTGGGGTTGGGCGTTGGTGTGGTGGCTGTGTTGTTGAGGGTTTTTAGGGGTTGTTTGCTTTTGTGTGTTGGTGGGGTGTTATTGGTGAGGTATTGTGGTGGTGGTGGTGGTTCGTTTGGTGTGGAGGAGGTGAGACTTGGGTTTTGTCCTGCTCGAAAGGGCAAGGTACGTAGACACTCCGTGTTGACGGCAGCTGTTGTTTTATCGTACCTTTAGGACGTTATTTGGATGAGGTTCGGGATGGTTAATGCCGTGTGCGTGGTTTCTCTACGATACTGGAGTCCCTGGCCATTTTCAAATCTGTTGAGATTTGCAGGACTTTTTGAGTCGCTGAGGGGTGTTCAAGTCTGTTGAGATTTGCAGGTCTCTGGTATCTGGTCGAATCTACTGCATCAGGTGTGGACTGTCGATTCTCTGCCCACCGGTGTCCCTCAACCTTCGACTTTTGGGGCTACTTTCTGGATCTGATGGGCCGAGTAATTTTAATTCGAGTTCGGAAGTTAGTGTCTAGTGGTGTCTCCTAGGGTCGGGTAGGGGTTTTTTCTGGTGGGTTTTGTGAATCATTATTGGTGTACGGATGGATTGGGGGGTTTGATTAGGTGTGGGTAATTGTGTTATATCACGTTACCTTGTGTTGTATGTTCCACAACAATTCCTTTCACTTCTTGTGGAGGAGTTATTTTTTAATAAAATTTAGCCGATTCAAAAAAAAAAAAAAAAACTCTACATTATTATATAAAAGTAAGTGGATCTCATAAAAAATATATTTTATTTAAAATTTAGGTGGGTCTTAAAAGAGAAAGACGATGATTAATGCAATTTTATTTTTCTTTAATCAATATACTATTAAATATCGATGCTTAAAAAATAGATAATCACGATCAGAGATGTTATAAGAAAACAAGCATATCTACACCTTAATCTTCAAACTGTAAACTAGATGTCACACTCACAATACACAGAATCACAGAAATATAAAAGACTTTGCTTTTAAAAATTCAGCTTATAACATTTAGTCTTGCAGCAAATGCAATGCTTCAAATTTGTGCCATATCATCTTGAATAGTTTATGTTAAATGACACCCTTTGTAGATAATGAAAGGTAGATTATAGAGAGAAAGGAGGAAGATGGAGAAGAAGAAAGTTGTTTATGTAAGAAGGGGAAATAACAAAAAAAATGCTTGCAAATCCAGTCAATGGTCAATTCTCATCCTCTTTGCTGTTAAATGCTGCTGCAAATTTTATATGGTGGGAGTGGGAGGCTTTTGACTTGCTTTTTGTTTAAGTTGTAGTAAAGAACCATTGAAATGTAACAACTATGTTTCAAGTTTGAAAATGTGGTAAAATACTATATATAATATAATAAACCAATTTATTAATTTCAACTATCATAAAAAAAAATCCGTAAGAATAGTTCAGATGGTAGAAACATTACATGTATCATGCAGGAACCGATGTTCGAATCCTAATACTCACTTATTTATCTTTAAAAACCACTAAAGTACTTTAAAAAATTCATAATTCAATAATCACTTTTCAGAATTGTCCTTCAAACTAATTCGTTATGTTTTAATTAGAATTTAGAGTCGGATTAAAAATAACTAAACCGATCACAATCGCCCCAACTACAAAACCGGCAAAAAACAAGAAACTCCCAAAACTACCAACAACAAAAACAAAACAAATCATCAAACCATACCCTAAATAAACAAGAGGTTGCATTTGCATCTACCAAGCATTTTAATTAAATTTACATTTCAGATGATAAGATCTACATTTTATGAAGAAATGAATTTGTTGAACTGCAAACAAATTAATTAAATTTATGAATAAATAAAGAAAACAATGGTATCAGGAACACATAATAATAAGTAGCAATAATGCTACTATTAGATTTTAATTAATAACTCTCCCTCCTCCGTATACATTACTCGAAATTAAGGATCCGCGGATGCGGGAAGTTTATCTGTGGCGAATGATGCCATCATGCTATATAATAAGATATCATTATTAAGAGCAGTAATTTGTGGATTAACAATCTTTTCAGCTGCTAATCCTCTATTACATGTATCAGGACCATCATGAGCAACACCAGCATCATAATTAGCAGTCATAGAATCATCTCTAATTTCACCAAGAGCACTTTTAAAAGAACCAACAACACCATCATAATCAAAGTTTGCACATTGTGCTAGAGCTTTAGATTTGGTTGCAGCAGCCAATCCTCTAAGGAAATTCTGTCCTGCAACTGCTCTGTTAATTGCCATTGTAAGGACAACCCTTGAGAGTTGAATGTAATTTCTCGCTCTAATGGCTACTATATTTGTTCCTAGGACGGCGTGACATGCTATTTTATCGCCGCCAAAGCCGTTGCAAAGTTCGTTGACTAGTACTCCTGGGAGTGCTGGACGTTCATGTCCTCTCGCATTGGCGGACAAAGGTGATTGCGAAATTAGGATCAAACCAAGGAACAAAGAAAAAAATGTTGAAGGTTTCATTTTTGTTTTTGTTGTGTATTTTTTTTAACCAAGTGTTCCTTGGTTTGAGGGAGAGTGTTGTTCCTACTTTCTCATAGGTGTTAGGGTGTTTTTATAGTAACATAAATTCTAATTTAAGGTAATGAATGAACAGGTTTTTAGGAATACATAGCGATTGTGATGCCTGAGATATATGGTGATCCATTTTTTTCTGTTTTTGTTACTATTAACTTCTTTATTTGACTTTTTCAAGATAAAAAAAGTCACAACAAATTCTCCAATTAAATGATGAAGTATGTATTTTTAACAAACCCTCTTAGTGCTATAATTGCATTCAATTTTTGAGTCTCAGAAAAAATTGCATTCAGTTTTTATACTCCCTCCGTCTCAAAATAATACTACGTCGTTTAAGGTTTTTTCACATATAAGTATTAAAAAATGCAATGATGATGTCTAACGGTAGATTCTATAAAATTTGTATTCGTTATAATGTTAACTACGAAAAGATGGAACAATGTTTTATGGATGAGAAACGGTTTGCCTTCAGCTATTCAAAAAGAATACTTTCAAATATTATTACATGCAGACACAAGTGCCAAGCAACTCAAGCAAGAATTTTAGATCCCAAAATTTCAGATTGAAAAAAGACTTAAAAAAAGTTCTATTTAGTTATATGTAGCAAAGTTTTTCAGTATCACAACTAGTTATTATTTACACAAAGAATAAAGCAAAGATAAAGATGAAATCCACATATTGGACAGTTAAAAAATGGTAGAAACAGAACCAAGACACTTAATCTCTTAAACAACTACAAATAGCTAGTATTACCACATAAGATAAGCTAAGTTTTTATACCAAAAGTTTAACTACTTCAGCTGCTATTCAAAATCTGAGCAAGGAGCATTTTCTTTTCCATCTTGAGTATCCAAGTAATCCCATATCAATTATGTTCGACGTCATTAAAATATCATAAGAACAAACCATACCATACCCGTCATTGGCGTAGTTCCTTTGATGTGACATAGTTTCTGCTTTCGGTGACATTTGAATTGGCAAAGGCATCTTGTGCCATTTCCCAATTTCCACCCCTTTCCCAACTTGAGTGCCTAGCATCAGATCGTATTGTGGTAGCTCGATGATCTGATGACAAAATTGAATCAGGTTCAGCGGTATTATAGGGCGCACCATTGCTTCCTCTACTTCGAATATCTTCGCCAAGTTCTTCAACATTCCTACGCTGTGAGATCTTCAATAAATCTTCACCGATATCTAGATCATCTTCAACCTTAGGACGACGATCTCCATCCAAATCATTTGGTTCACGTCCCCGGACAACGACCGTAGTCAGCGGCCTTTGTACCTCCTCTTGAACAAAAGCTCTGAAATTGTTCCTCGAGGGTCTTATTTCTGTGCAAAACACTTCCAGAAAATTATTTAAACAGCCTTGATTAAAAACATTGATCCTGCCATCAGCTCTGTAACGGAAGTTTTCATAGGTAGTCTGCAAAACAAAGGTCACTAAACTAGGTGATGAAGATATTCGTGTAACGCAAACTTTTGAGAATCAATTTGCAGAGAACAAAATAGTACAGTTAATAGGATATATGAGCATAGACACGATACAGTTTATATCGCATAGAATGCCTTGCACATTAAAAAGATTTGCAGTCACAAAGAATATTGTATTTTTAATTAATACGGTTTGGAAATATTCCTTGAAAATCACCCTTTCGAATTACTTGATTTGCAAGTTACAAACTACTATGAAAGTACACAAATCAATGAGATATAAAAAATGATATAGAAACAAGAAATGTAAAAAAGAAATTGACTGACCTGGTTTGAGCCTATAAGGTACAAATGAAAACCAGTTAGTCCACCAACAAACCACAAAGAGATGAAACAATAAGACATTAAAACAACAGATGCGGGGGATTCTTTTATCGCCTTCCACAATGTGCCAATATCATTATTATCCATCAGAACCTTTATGTAAAATGCTGAGAAGGAAAACACATAGATGCACAGAATAGTTGCGGAAGAAACAAACAAAAAGAAGTAACGGTAGTTCCTCTGCACATTGAAAAAGGCCAAAAAAGAAATTAGACAAAAGCAAACGAGTAACAACCTAAGAACATCAACGAAGAAGAAAACATGTATCATGACTGTGAATATCATACCAGTCCGATACATTGGCCCACCCAAGGGCAATGGTGATCGAAACGTTCAACACAGTTGTTGCATATGGAGCAATGCGAGCAACGAGGAGGGCGATACAGCATACAAGTTTCACAGTATTTCACCTTTACAGGAAGGCCATTGACCATTACTTCTTTTGTTCGTGGGAACTGAAGGGTTGGCGTTTGTTGTCCGCCTACCCCAGAAGTCTCATAACGAAACTCTTCTTCTGGTGGATGTGAATTCCTGGGGATGATACCCGGATCACGTGCGGAAGTAAGACTGAGAAGCACCAGGACCTAGAAATATATACTAAGGGATTATACGGTATCTATAGAAGAACTAACAGAAGATTGAAGAAAAAACGCTGTCACAAAAGCAGCTCTCAACCTTACTTTAGTAAATCAAAACAGCATTGAGAAAAAAATAATTAATAGATGCATCATGAATTGTTTTGTTATGTCAGTGACCGAGTTAAACAAACCACACTTCTGAAGTTCTCGGTATTGGCTCATAACAGGTACATAGATAGATGGTTAAGATACATTATGATAATGAAGATCAGATATATGATGTACATATATACTAAATCATTTTGAGACTATGGACCTTGCACAAATCGATGGATATAACATCAAATATAGTGAAAGAAACATTGAACAGAACTTACATGGACAGTAAAGAGAATTGCCACTACTAAAATAGCATATCCTGAATAATATGAAGAAAATTCATGCCGAAGATGCCTTGCTACAAATACACAAAAGATGATGACTGGAACAATAATCAGCGACAAAGTGATAAGCACGGACCTAGCATCAGGCCCAAATATCAACCTCCCTCCAAATATGAATTTCTGCAAAAGATTTAGGGAGAAACGTATGAGCCATGATAAGACTTAACAATTGGCAGAAAATAGTTCATGAGAAACAAAAGCACTTCTCAAATTAGTAAATGGATTACAGCATTAACAGAATTTACATTGTTCAAAAATAACATTTTCAGAGATTAGAAACAACGCTGCAAAATAAATAAGAGGAACACTCTGATTCGTTAATAGTACAAACCCAATGTTGACTACAAACCAAAACACTTCAGCAGGTGCAACACAGAAGTAGCCTAGTTATAGTATTATTATCAACTTATTTTAGCATTTTTATCCCTATATTTCTATAAAGACCTCAAGAGTTCAACTATAATTTGATGTATGTGTTCATAGTCAAATTGTGCATTATCACATCGCGTTCTATGTCAAAGGATAAACTTGCGACCAAACAAAACATGAAACAAATAATCCACTGCTCAAGTACTCCGCACCATCTTAAATCAATATATATCCAACCAATAACCAAACCTACATCATATCTTACTCATTTAATAATCTCATCACAAACTTTACATGAATTTCAACCTTCTTTAACAATGAGCTAACATTGAAGTATTGAACACATAAATGAAGAATAAAAGGAGAAGCTAGCCAGTGAATGGCATGATTATATTGTTTTACATGAAAACAAACATCCAAAGATACAAATTGAAAATTTATCGAAAGCTTAAAGTCACTCTACTGCTCAATTCAACCTTAATATCAACCAAAACTAAAAATAGACCTCGACCAAAAATTCAGCAAAACTATACAGAAAAAAAATGCTAAATCTGAATCTGCACACACCTTATTTCCCCCAAAAAAAAAAAAACAAAGCAATTAAATTGAGCCTAACACTTCAAATAAGTTAAGAACACACAAGATTAAAGTATTGCTTCAGATACCTCTCCTCAATAATAACAAAGATAATGAGGAGAAAGCCAGCTGTAATCAGGCACAGGCAGGTAGAATACAGACCCAACATCACATTTTTTATTTTATTTTTTGTTTTAAACTTTAACCCTATGGTTCCTATGAAATAGAGCCTTATAATCTTGAGTTCAGAGTTCGGCCAGAAATTAAGTAAAGTCTCGCCAAACATTGTTCGTATTGGAGTTCGAACTCAGGTTCTCCCAGATAATTCGACTACCTCATTAACCACTCGAGTTCAAGTGTTCAACCACTTGATTAAACCACTACATATACAATTACAGAATTCCCAAAATAAACAAATAAAAAAGTACAATCTCAGCAGCCCAATGCTACCTCAACATTCAATACACACCTAACTAGTAATTAATTACTCATAATTTACAGAAGAAGAAAAAATACAATTCAGGTTAAGAAAATCCCATTTCACTTCCACATTCCAAAAACAAAAACAAAAAACTACCTTAGAAATTCAAAGCTTTCAATATGAAGCATAACAAATCACAGACCAACAAATCTAGAACATACCCAAATGAAATATGAGGTAAGAATATAAACAAGAATAGGAAAAAGGAGAGAACTTTACATTACTTCCTTTCCAAACTTGATAGACGCGCTTTGTTGCCATGAATACTCCTCCTGCTGCTCTGCTTGACACTAAGCAGGAAGAGAGAAAAAAGGTAAGACCCAGAAATGGAAACTGTTCATTTCAGTTTCATTAGCATTCAGCTGAATCAGAGAGTTTGTTTAAGGGTCAAAAATTGTGGGCTTTGTTTGGAATGATGCAAAAGCTTCAAGCAGAAGAAAAGAAAAGGAAGAGAGAGAGAGGGTGTGATCCAAAGAGGAAGTTTTCTGAGTTTGGAATTGAAAAAGTGTGGTTTTTCCGTTTTTGAGCAGAGAAAAGAAAAATCTTGTGTAGAGAAATTAAGAAAAAAAATGTGAAAAGAATGAATTTTATTTTTTTAAAGTAAATTGAGGTTTCATTCATTCATTTATTTATCTTATGACTGATGTCACAATCTTTCTGTCTCTGTCAAAGTGAAAATTGTTCTGACTATCTATTTTTTTTTTACTTACTTTGCCACGTCGTTGTACCAGTGGGGGTCTAGTCATAGAGACATGATCCAACGGTTCTGATGGAGTCATGGAGATACGTACTCAATTGTGTTTCATTTGTGTTAGGTTTGCCATGACAAGAAATGAGTGCAAAAGTTTGTTTTATTGGCAATAAACAAGTAGTAATTCTTCCCACCTTAATTATAAACAAAAATCATTTTTAAAATATATATTTAATGACTAATGTATTTAATTTGCATTGTAAATTAGATACATTAGCCATTAAATGTATTTAAAATGTATTTTTTTGCTTATAATAAAGATCGAATGGAGTATTTAGTATCCTCCATATGAGTTGATTTTGGAATTTGATTAGGTGCACCGATAATAGATGCAGTTGGAGTGCAGTATGTGTATTAAAATTGTTCGATTAATATTAGATGGTTCAGATCTTTAGATAGTTTTTTATTTTAATTAAATATAAAATTTTGATGTTAAAGTCTAGACTTTAGATTCTTACATTTTTGAATTCGTCAATTCTCCAATTGTTGACATAGTTAAGATATAAGTTACCATAACTAATTTTATTTTACTTTTTACACATGTTTTTTGAGAAACATTCTTTAATTATTTTTTTTGACTAAATAAAAGATATTCATTCATTCAAATTGATAAGAGTACATCAATGCAATACAAATTCAAAATCGCTAAAAACAAAAAGAATGAATCTGCGAACAAATTCACAGCATCCGTGTTAATAACATAAAACGACACATTGCATAAGCCTACATATTTAACTATATTGAAATTTCCGGAATATCCATGCCTACGGATCTGTAGCGTTGATGACACAAAAGTCATTGATTCAATCTGCAATGGATCAACCTTAATCTTTCAACTTGAAACAAATGAACACCGCACCAAGACGGGACAACAATACTATCAAAACAAAGGATGAAATAAAAAAAAACAAACGAAAGAAATACTAAATATATGTGAAAATCACACTTATTTAATTAAAATAGAAAGAAAACGAAAGAAACATTCTTTAATAAAAACGACATCTTAACGATAAAATATTGACGTTAACTGAATTATATTCGGACAATGAAATAATGTTAAATCTCTTGAGATTTTTTTTGTTCATTGAGATTACATTCACTTGAGTAATCAACCTATACAATTGCATCCAAAAGATATATAACTCACACAACTGTAAAAGATACTATTTAAGTTTTAAATATAAGTAAAAAATATTTTATAGGTTAAATGAATAAAACATGTATCTGGACTATTTTATTGTCCAAATACATGTTTTATCCATTGAACCTAAAAAGTGATTTTTTGCTTATAGTCAAAATCGGAAACGAGTAAAAAAAACTGTCTCAATTTGTGAAGGGTTTTTTAGGAAATCTTGAAACATGAAATGTATTGCTTGCTGAGTTGTGGTATTTTATTTTGTTGTGAACTGACAAGAGAAATGCAATTGACTCACATCATTCTAGAAACCGGTTCAACTCATATAGACAATATGATCAACAATCAATTTACTTTCATTATTTATCTTCAATCTCTCCTCCACAAGATTAAATCTCTTACCCATCTTCTAAGTTAGACCATCAATGTCAACAATATTCACCGTGAAACAAACTCTTGTATTGATGCCCTTATGCTTAGAGGTCATGATGTTGGTTTCACTCTTCTAATGTTAGATTCAATTCCTCCTTATATTAGTATTGTTCTTAATAAGGACTTAAGAGAAGTTTGTTCCTCTATGGCCGTGTCTTAGTTTTTCTTTTAACTTTATATATTTTTTCTTTATATATAAAAATAAAAGTTAAGTATAATTAAAAGACAATTTTCATCACTTCAGAAAAATCAAACACATGCCAAGCTAGTAACACATTTGATTTGTACTACTTTTTTGTATTAGTAAGATTTTTTCTTTACATCAAATCTTATACTACTAGCTTTACTTAAAACAAAAGAAAATAACGGTCGTGTGAGATGGCAATGATGCATGGGTCGAAAAAAGCAGAGGAGGCAAATGGACAAAAGAGAAGTGTCCAACCTGGCTTTGCCAGTCTTAGCTTGACCGGGCAGATTTAGATGCTGCTTTAACGTTCTTCCTTTGCCAAAATTTATTACTTTTTTCTCGTATAATATAATAATGATAAGAGTGTAAATAATCCTTAGTACCAAAGTTGTTTGTTATTCAAAGCATTTACCCAAACCAAGGTACGTACTGTATTCCTCATAGACAGAGCAAAGTCGGCTTTTTTAAGCATAGCAGATCTTTTTAATTCTTAATTGTGCCTTTCTTGTTCTGTAATCTGGTTACAACACAACATACAAGTTACAACGCTTTTCCTTTTAGTTACGCTACATGTTTGTTTGTAATCAAGTTAAAGAACTGGTGCAAAACAAATGGCAGCATTGTTGGCAAAAAAAAAATTTAAAAATTATTCGAAACGGTTAAAATTAGAATTGTATTATCTCCGGTTTTATACTCCACTCGACCTTAATTATAAGTAAATATTATTTTTTAATCAAGTATATAAGAAAAAATTTGGTGGTATAGTTTTGCCACTATAAGAATATACATATTTTTGAGGAACTAAATTGGAGATAAAATGATATTCGTTCTGTTCCAAAATATAAATCGCTTTACAATTTCAATTAAACATTTAGTGTTATTTTTTATATTATATCCTTAACTTTTTATTTCTCTCTCTTCTTTTTGGTCCCTGTACGCGAATTTTTGGTTTTAATCCATGTATCTTTTTTTGTTGCAAATAAGTCTCTGTATGTATGTGCTTTTTTTGTTTTAGTCCCTAAAGTCAAAATCCGCAGGAAAATCTGTACGGAAACTGCAGATTTTCCTACGGATTTTGACTTTAAGGACTAAAAAAAATTGCGAACATACAGGGACTTATTTGCAACAAAAAAATATAGAGGGACTAAAACCAAAAAATCGTAAACATATATGGACTGAAATGATATTTAAGCCATTAATGAAGGACAATTTTGTAAATTTACTCATAATTTATCTTTTCTATACAACAATGATTACATTTCTTAATTTGTGTAACATGGTCAAAACGACTTATGTTTTGAAACGGATTGAGTACTTTTAAGAATTGACATTTTACTCCATAATCATCTTGGAATTAATACATGGTCAAACCCTTTTAATATTGGTAGCAATCTTCTTGGTCATATGAAAAGAAAGTGTGATGAAGAAAAATTACGAAAATCGATGGATTAACTTAGATGTACTTTAGTTTATGTTCATCCATCGATTTTCGTAATTTTTCTTCCTCCCACTTTGTTTCCATAGAACCAAATGGACGTTATTGTTTCAATTTATAAGATAACTATCTAACTCTCTTTCTCTTAATTCTCTCAAACCAAACACAACGTACATGCATACATGAAAGTATGCTAGATGTCCGCGTTTCTAATGTACAAAATCTATTTACAATATATTAAAAGAAATTACTAATAAAAAACTCATTTTGTCCTTAGCACGTTTAATAATATTTCACCGTTTATGCCCTTAAATGTAATTTTAACTCTAAATTGGAAAAAAAATATGTACAAAACAAAAATAACAAAAAAAAAAAAGAAGAAGATAAACATAAAACAAATATACTCATAAAAAAAATACAAAAACAAAAAAACAAAAAAAATCCAAAAATAAGTCTAAAACAAATCTATTCATAAAATAAATTAATTTTTTTTTTAAAAAAAAAGAATAAAATAAATATACTCATAAAAATAGCAATAGAAAACACTTTTGAAGATAAGCATAAAAAAATTGCTCTATTTTTGTTTACTCTTATATAAAAAATACATGAGAAGTGTATTATTGATAAATATATATTATAATAAATAATTAGGGGTAAATATATATTATAGTAACATAGACGGGACAACTGTTTTAATAAAAAAAAAATCTTTGACGGGACAATTGTTTTAATAAAAAAAGAAATTGAATAATATATTATAATAATACATGGAACAATTATTGATGAATATATATTATAATAATACACGGGACAATTACTTTAATAAACAAAGAATTGAATAATAAATATTTGTTATTATTAATTATAGTTTATTATACAAAAATCATACACAAGACAATTGTTTTAATTAAAACATTACTTAATTAATAATAACTTTTATAAAAAAAATAGCAGAATAACGTTACTTATTATTTTAATAATATTTTATAAATAAAAGTCACGCACGGGTCTCTTATTTTTGAAAAGGTTTATGATAGTGTGGTTTGAAACTTTTTGAAGCTCGCTTTGTCGGAATTTGGTTTTCCTCGTATTATTACAAACCTTATGAGTTGCACAAATTCCTCAACCTTATCTCTCAAATGGAATAACAAGAAGCTTGGGAAAAAAACCTAAACGTGGGTTGAGACAAGGGACTCTATGTCTTCTTACTTTTTTTGCTTTGCATGGAAAAATTAGCACTATTTATTTAGGATAAGATGGATGTGAAACAATGGCCTCCTATTGTGATTACTAATAATGAGCCTATTGTTTCTCGGCCATTTATATGATGGACCATCTCTTCAAGTAGTCAATCGGGGATAAGTGATTAATACTATTATAATGAATATGAATTTTACAAAATTCATCGTTGGATTGAAAATTCACATCATATAAATTATCCATAAAAAAATGTAGAAAAATTAAAAATCATTTGATATATTATTGAGACCCATAAAGATTAACAGTTTAGTAAATATCGTAAATCTTAATGAGTCCTAAAAACATATCAAATGCTTTTTAATTTTTCTAACAGTGAATTATGTAAAATTCATATTCGTTATAACGTTAGTTCACCATGGACCACTTGAATAAGTAGTCCATATTAGAATTTACCATTGATTCTTTTCATTTATTTACAAAATATTGTTTAACCCTTCCTTTGACTCTGATTTGACGGTGGTTATAACTTGGACTTGAATTTCGTCAAAAAAATAAATAAAAATAACTTAGACTCGAATTGGAAGGTTTGACTCCCTAAAAATGTCTACCAACCAAACGTTCTCATCGTCTTTTGTCAGATACTTACACTATGTTTGGATGCGAGAGAAATAGCAAAGAGAGAAATAGTGAAGAGAGAAATAGCAAAGAAGTTGAGAAGAAATTTTGTATTGTTTTGATGAATAGAATTACAAAAGAAAAATGAGTAGAGAGAAATTAATAAAAATGATAAAAGACTAATTTAACCTTTATTATTATTATTATTTTAAATGTAAATTAAATTTTATAATTATAATACACTTTATTATTATACTTTTCACATCTACTAATAAAATTCAAATCAATAATTTAAATATTATTATGATTGTTATTAGTACAAGAATACTATCACATAAAAATTTAAATTAAAAAATTATTGTAACGAGAGAACAAAACCAATTGCCTTAAAAAATAAAACAAACTTAAAAGTGGCTGTCAAAATAAAAAATAAATATCAAAGTAGAAGTTGAAGAAAAAAAAAAAAGTAACCGTGTATTATCAAGAGAATGAGGGAGGGGCAACATGGAGAAAGAACAAATAATGTTTCTCTTGTGTGAACAAATCTCGCCTCTTTGGGAGAGAGTTTTTGTTTTTTTTTTGGGTCCCACCCCTAAAACTTCTTTCTTTCTTTATTTCTATGCTCATCCAAACAATAGAAATCTCATACTTCTCCTCTATTTCTCTCATTCTTATTTCTTTCTTTTATAAATCTATCGAAACAAACACAGTGTTATTGTTCTATATGCGGTGCTTCATCAAAAACTATTTTACATCTGTTGCACGATTGTCCAAATACCATGCAAGTTTGAGACAACCCTTTAAGTTTGATTTGCACAATAATTATTATGCAAACGACACTTGTTTATGGTTTAAGATGCATGCAACCGACTAACATAACATTATTAAATATAAACAAAAGTTAAAATGTACTTGATTTAAATGTAGGCCAAATACATTTTAACTTTTGCTTATATTCAAGACCGAAGAAAGTATTTTTTATCAGACGTTGATTTATTTGGAAGTCTAAAAATTACAAAGCTTTCTCCGACATCAATAATATTCTTTAGTATATTATTAGCCAAATTTACACTATAGGATTTAGATCTTCTTCAATTTTCTCCTCAATGACTTCTCTTCTTTTCTTAATTAAATGATTGTTAAATTATAAAGAATAAAATAATACTTAAGAAGAGAGAGGAAATAATCAAATGAATGGTTAATATCACATTGGAGAGAAAACATTAGAGAGAAAATTGGAGAGGATCCAAATCCCTTTCAAATAATAGGATCCGAATCCTCTCCAAGCACAGGACCGTGCCGTGCGATCTCGACTGTTGTTTACCATTACACTATAGCAGTCAGCATTTTAATATTATTGATGGACGGTTCAGATCTGCACAGGAGAAAAAGCTGGAGAGGGCAGACTGCAGAGGATCCGATTCCCAAATAATGTGATTAAAGTTAATGTTGTTAGTAGTTTGTTTGACAACCTTAAAAAAATTACTCTGATTGATGGTTAGATTCTAATCATCAATTTCACGAGTTTTACCATCTAATATTAATGTTTAGCCTCAAGTTTTCTTTTTTCTTTTGGCTTAAATGAAATGATAATCAATTGAAATTAAACTCACATAATTGCGAGATCTCAAAATCAAATTCGAATCATAATGTTTGGCCTAACAATTTCGAAATTTTTACCCGTTGATCTAAGATTTATGAGACTGTTTAGCTTTGAGTTATTTTCCGGTAAATAGATTTAAAGATCAAATTACATACGGTATATATACTACATATAAATAAAAAAGAAATCAAATAAAAGGGATCCCATTTATTTGTCAAAAAATCTAGGGGTGTTTGCGGTGCGGTTTGGTTCGGTTTTGAGTATGCGGTTCGGTTGGTTTTTAAAAAGTCATCAGAACCAAACCAAACCAAACCAATGCGGTTTGGTTCGATTACCGCGGTTTATCACAATAGAAAAATTATGACAATATTACCAATATATTATAAAATAAACATCGAAAATTTTAATTTATTTTATTATTTACATGATATAATATGCATATACATAAATTGCACACATAAGAACTTAATTTTAATACTAATATTATAGTTTTGAATCGTGTAAAATTATATATTTTGACAACTTACTGTTTTATGGACTCAATTTGAGTTTGACTTGATAAATTTAACTAGGTAATAAGTTGATTGCTAATAATTGATATAGTTAAATTAACTTTTGCGGTTTGGTTTGGTTTGATTTGGTTTTCTATTTGGTTTGGTTTTCTAAAATGAAAACCGCAAACCAAACCAAACCATGTGGTTTAGAAGAAAAATCATCCGTACAGTTTAAACTAAATGTGGTTTTTTTTTTTTTCAATTTTCGGTTTGAATTGGTTCGATTTGCGATTTTACTTTTGAATTGGTTCGGATAAAATTGCCGCTAAAAAAATAAAAAAAATTTAGATATTTACGCGAAGTGAGTGAGGCGTAGCCACTGCAGCTCCGACGCATTGAAATTGATTTCTTCGATCATCACAACCTATTTCATCTTCACAGGTTTCACGCCCCGAAACCTCTTCTCGCTTCGTTTCCATTTTCTGATTCCTTTCACTCTAGACGAATCTAGCCCTATATCCTCGTCGTTATTCAGAATAGATGGTAATTTTCTTTGCCCCTTTTATTACAATCTTTTCTTCATGTTTGAGTTAAGTAATAGCAACTAACAAGTACATTATTAATTTGAATTCGAAGGATCCTTATGCTGAAGATTTGCCTCATTACATTCATATCAATCAGAATGAATTTTATATGCGAAGGTTAGTCATTTTTTCATACTTTTCAACTCCATTTCTTCGTGGTTATAATTTAGGTCATTCAATTCAATTCAATAATTTTCAAATTCTAGTAGATGAGAGCTTAATCGCGAGAAATTACGGTGGAATACACAAAGCAAATAGGCATGGTGTTTGTAACATGATTGGGGTTTGAGTTGCTAACAAAACAAAATTAAAGTTGAAAGAATTCCCAAATCGCTGAAACAAATTGGATTATGTTAATTATAACTTTATAAGATATCTTAACTTAAAATTAATGTTGTAAATGAAGAAAAAAACTATCTTAATGTTATATTAATGTATTTGCAGTTCTATTTGTTTTGGTGCAGGCATATGAAACAGAAGGAGGAGGATATTGCTATATGTGAATGTTGGTATGATGAAGATGACCCTGACAGTGCTTGTGGAGATGGATGTTTAAATGTATTGACTAGCACTGAATGCACCCCTGGTCATTGCCCTTGTGGTGTCCTTTGTAAAAATCAGGTGAGTTCGTGTTTTCGTCTGTATGTGATGATACATGTTAGTCTTTCTTACTATAACCATCATTCAGGTAGTTGAAAGTTGGTCGAGAGAAGTTATTAGTTACTATTAGTTATTACTATTTTCTTCCAAGCAGTAGTGCAATCTAGAGATGAATTCAATAATAACAGTTTTTACCAAAGAAAAATTCTTGTTTTCTTTCTCTCTTCTCTAGATTAAATATATTCATGTTCCATATCTCATGCTTGCAGAAATTTCAGAAGTGTGAATATGCAAAAACAAAGTTATTTAAAACTGAAGGCCGGGGGTGGGGTCTTTTGGCTGATGAGGAAATTAAGGTAATCATATAGTGAATTCCTATGAAATTTGGAGAAAAGGAACATGCTAAAATTGATGATTGTCATTGCATTTTCTGCCTTAATATGGCTATTTTTCTAGTGATAATTTCTTTATTGCAGTATTACCACACTTTTATTTATTTCATACAGGAAGGACAGTTTGTCATTGAATACTGTGGAGAAGTAATATCATGCAAAGAAGCCAAGCGCAGATCCCATGCTTATGAAGTTCAAGGTCAAACGTCCATAAAATCAGTGTTTCTATATGATTAGTATTTAACTCTATGTTTTTTGTGAAAATTTTGTTTGCTTTTGCAGGTCTCAAGGATGCATTTATCATTAGTCTTAATGCGTCTGAATCCATTGATGCAAGTAGAAAAGGAAGCATTGCCAGATTTATCAATCATTCCTGGTAAATCATTTCAAACAAAAATTCCAAGATTAAGTGAAATTGACCTGCTTATATATGCCAATATTGTAGAACTGCTTTTTTATCCCCCTGCTTCCGACTGCCCAGGTTTGACATCAAATGAATGCTTTTATGATTGCAGTCAACCAAATTGTGAGACAAGAAAATGGAATGTCTTGGGGGAAATAAGAGTTGGAATATTTGCAAAGCATGATATTCCTATTGGAACTGAATTGGCATATGACTATAATTTTGAATGGTTTGGAGGTGCAAAGGTTCGCTGCCTCTGTGGTGCGCTCAAATGTTCTGGATTCCTTGGAGCAAAGTCTCGTGGTTTTCAAGTGAGTTTTACCAAGTGGTATTAGTAACCTATAAAAGTTGAAGTGCTTGAGTGCAAATTTTTAATATCTAAGCCTTTCATAAAAGTTGTAGTGCTTGAGTCCAAATTTTTATTGTCTAAGCTTTTCATAATTCAAATGCATCAGCATGTTGTTGATTATAGTAGACTGTGAAACTTTAAGATCCACCAATAGGTTGAAAGGTGATGACTAGGTGTTTTAAATTCTTTTGATATATTACAGTTGAAATTAAACAATAATGAAAAATGAAAATTGTGTTAATAAATAAGGTGGCAGCTAGGCTCTTCTATAGTTCTGTTTGATTTGATTATGTAAGTTTTGATATAGTAGATTGCATGCTCAAATGATCTTTTTATTGTGAAAATTATCCAGCAGTTGTAACAATTGAAAATGATCTTTTGTCCCCCCGCTCGCTTTCATTTCCTTCTCTTTTTCACCGATTATTATTGGTTTTAATCATATATTCTTCCTCGTGTTGGGGGAAATCTCGCAGGAGGATACTTATCTATGGGAAGATGATGATGACAGGTAATTTATAATTTATTCTTTCCTGTGATGTATTCATCTCTAATAGGCAGCTTTCATTTTAGCGGTCACAGACACAACTTGGATATCTATGTATATCTCAATTCTTCCCCGCTTCTAGACCCCACGGTGATGAGATTCTTGCACAGGAACTTGTGCTTGATTGAATCTGCCCCCATTTTTGTGCTCAGTCTTTTTGTATCATATCATCAACTATATCAAACATAAAAGCAATTCAAAGTCTTTTATTCAATCTCCTCTTATCTTTATCTGAAATCATATAACTTACTTCAGCAAATATCAAAGTTTTTATTCTAATTTTACTTGGTCTTTTCTGCATCGTTACTTCATTTCCTATTTATTGTGATATCTTGATTTATAAGTTACATTTTTGTTTATGTTGTTGACTACAGATACTCCATTGAGAAAATTCCTTTATATGACTCTGCGGAGGATGAACTGACGTCAAATGTTGATGGACAGAGTGAACAATCCATGGCTATTGTACTTAAAACTGAAGAACTATCAGACTCAACTGTTTTAGATATCCAACCACTCAATTCTTCAATTGAGGTAAAGGATTTAGGTATTGGAAAAATGAAAACTGAAATAGTAAACGAGGACATGAAGTTGTATTCCCAAGATACCGAACAGGACCTTTCACAAAAGAATGCAATGATATCGCGCATTCGAAGTAATGCTGCAGGAAGAAACTATCGCATTGGACCTAGGTCCATCTCTACCAAAAGATCAAAGGCAGGGAGAAGGTTTAAAAATCGCATACAGAAGAAAATTGATGCAAAGTATGCAGCTAGCCTTTTAACATCAAAGGTAGCACAAGAGGAGATCTTAGATTATGAGGTATGTATGACATTCTTATGTATTTCTCTTAAGCACCGATTGCTTAATATCATCGCCTAGCTTACAATTATGTTATTAGTGGACGAAATCGTAGTAACCTTGGTATTTTAACTTTGTAATTCTGAAGAATATCAATTTAATAATGTAGAGGATCCTTGTTATAATTTGTAAATTCTTTGTTATTATTTTCATAGAACTATCATTGTAATTATAGATCTGTTGCAATTTCTGCATAATGCACTCATCAGTCTACACCTTATTTGTCACAAATGACGGAACAGCAATTTGAACATCATCACCAAAATAATTGAATATTCGGCATAGGTTGGATGAGAAATATCACAAATCACAATCCTTGATGCTTAATCCTAAAATGCTTCACTGTCATTTCATCATTTATATGGAGCATGTGCTTGTCATTTATATATCTGCATGTCTGGTTTCACGTTCATCTCATTTGAAAATTTTCCATGCAGAAAAGTAAAGACGACGCCACAGATGCCCTTGATGCTTTATACAATGAAATACGTCCTGCCATCGAAGAACACGAGAGGGACACCCAAGACAGCGTATCTACAACAGTAGCAGAGAAATGGATACAGGCCTGCTGCCTAAAACTGAAGGCGGAGTTTGATCTTTACTCGTCAATTGTTAAAAATGTTGTCTGCCAAGCAAAACCTACCGAAGCAGACATCGAAAACAAAATCAAGCTGTTGACAAATTGACATTCTTATCACATTCACCCTCATCTCATCTAATCTGTAACTGCAACCGATGATTCACACAATATATAAGGCAACTTTGAGAAACTTTGTTTTTGAAATTCTTAACAGAAATAATCTAGGACTTAATGAAAAAAATCCATAAACTGCGTCTATTATTTTGCCATGTTATGTTATGTTGTCTACAAATTCATTTACTGTGATGAAATTCATATGTTTCACAAGGAAATTCAGTCATTGACTCCAACACATTCCCCTCTATAAAGTCAACTAGTACCAACCAATAACAGATCATAGTTGTTCCAGCTCAGCATTCCAAAGGTTAAACAAAAGAAACATAGCAGAGTATGGATGATTTAGTCAAGATATAGAAACAAAACCCGTTGACTGGTCTAGTCAACTCTCCAACAAATATCACCTTCCACGAAATCACACCTTTTTATTCCTTCCATTCAATTCAATTTCATTCATTCATTCCCCTTTTTTTCTTCTCTCTCAATCATTACACTCTTTATGTTCACATGGATCACGGGTTCCAAGCCATCTTGGCTGCAGTCGCTAGCTTCATCGTCGTCACAGTAATATTCGCCGTCATCATTCTCATCTTTCAGTACCGGAAAGCCGCTCAAATCCGCCGTAACAACCAGATCCGAACCCGACCACTTCGAAACCCAAATCATTACCCAACCAGCTCCAATTCATTCCCGGTGGACGCTAGTTGGTCATGGGATCCCAATCTCAAAATCTCCATGGAAGAACTCTCCCGCGCCACCAATAACTTCTCAAAATACCAAGTCGTCGGCGACGGCAGCTTCGGCTTAGTCTACAAAGCTCGTCTCTCCACCGGCGACGTCGTCGCCGTAAAAAAACTCTCCCCCGACGCTTTTCAAGGATTTCGCGAATTCGCGGCGGAGATGGAAACCCTAAGCAAGCTTAGCCACCGTAACATCGTTAAAATTCTCGGTTATTGGGCTTCTGGACCTGAACGGTTACTCGTTTACGAGTACATCGAAAAAGGAAACCTTGATCAATGGCTTCACGAACCTTCTACTCCAACGCAACCAAACGACGACGTTTTCTCCATTGATATTATTCGTTCTCCTTTGTCTTGGGAAACAAGGGTCAACATAATTCGTGGTGTTGCTCATGGGCTTTGTTATTTACATGGGCTTCAGAAGCCCATTATTCATCGAGATATCAAAGCTAGCAATGTCTTATTGGACTCTGGTTTTCAGGCCCATATTGCTGATTTTGGGCTCGCGCGTAGGATGGATCAATCGCATTCGCACGTGTCAACACAGGTTGCGGGTACTATTGGTTACATGCCGCCGGAGTATAGAGATGGGTCTAATGTAGCAAACCCGAAAGTTGATGTTTATAGTTTTGGAGTGTTGATGATTGAAACTGTGTCGGGGCACAGGCCGAATTTGGCTGTGAAATTGGAAGGAAATGATATTGGGCTTGTTAATTGGGCCAGGAAGATGAAGGAAAGGAACACTGAGATGGAAATGCTGGATGTAAATATTCCAAGAGAAGAAGGGTTGAAAGAGGAGAGTGTTAGGGAGTATGTACACATTGCTTGTATGTGTACTGGTGAGTTACAGAAAGATAGGCCTGAAATGCCAGAGGTTGTCAAATTATTGGACTCAATGCTCCTATGAAGCATGCTTTATTGAGTTCACAATTTGGAATTGATCATCAGATACATGTAAATAGATAGATACATTCAGAGGAAATGCTATGTTTTTTTTTTTTTGCATTAAATTGATGTAATTAAATTGTATTGCTATAAATTATATCTATATTAGTTTTCATTCGGTTGATAAATGCTATGTGAGCACATTTTCTCTTGTTGATTCTGCTGCCACTTGAATATGAGTCACACAGGTGGAATGTATAGTAGTAATACTACTAGTACTAACACTACAAGTCCCACATCGTTTTATTTAGAAAGAATACAAGTCTTTATAAATGAGTGGTGAGATAACTTTGAACACTGGGCTTGGTAACGCTGGCCTGTCACCCAAGTGGGGGTAATAAGGTGGAGGGAGTTATAGGTGTGTGTGAGTTTAGATGAAATCACTTTGGTAGGCTCATCTTGCTGTCTTAACAGAGCAGCAGTTAGTTCTTGGTTGTTTTCAACTACGAAACCAACTAGGAACTAGGTGCGGTCGATCACTTTAGTTTCTTCTCAATTTGCACCACTTTGATAATCACCTTTATTTTTTTTTTATCTGGCAGTGCTGCTGCAATGTGGGAGAGACAACCTTTGCTTCCCATTGTTAAAAAATTACCACATTTCAATTTTAAGAATAATTTAAATCATTGTAAAATACTATTTTTTTAATAGTTATCAAATAATAATTATTTATTATCATTATATATTAATGTAGACTATTTTTTTGGTAGTAATTTCTATAGGGGTCTATATTTTAATATATAGTAATACGCGTGTCTATATTTTTTATACTTTTTGTGCCGAAATTTCTACTCATAAAAAATCTCAAGGTCTTATATTTCAACTCATATATTAATATGTGTGTATAGTGGCATCGACTGAGTGGTGTATTGATTTTCTAGACGCTTGCTGTTTTGCTTGGCACACCTTATGCTAATTAGCATCAGTTGTGGTTATTAATAAAAGTTTCATTTTTGCTTGTTGAAAAAAAAATATTCGAGCATAATTATTTTTTTATATAATTTCTACGATAACCTATATTTCTAATCATATAATAATATATGTGTCTATTTTTTTAATAATTTTTATGAGAACTTATATTGCTACTCATATAAATAATACGAGTGTCTTTTGTTTTATAATCCCTACGCGGACCTATATTTGTCCATGAAAATTTGAATGGGGTCTTGTGAAAAGAGACATAGAAAAATCTCAAGAGTGTCTTATATTCGGGGACAAATATAGTGATTTATATGAGGATTTAAATTTTTACTTATATATTAATTAATAAAAGTGTCTATTTTCTATAATTTCAACGGGGACCTGTATTTCTATAGAGATCTATATTTCTACTCATATATTAATATGCATGTCTATTTTTTAATAATTTTTTGAAGTTCAATATATTATTTATAGTTGTACAAGTTGACGTTTATAGATATCACAATTATAACTATCATACATGGGACAACAATATTGTACTAACAAATAATTTTGTAAAGGACTAATTTTGCAGTATACAATATTCGACTAATTCCGCAATATATAATATTCGATTAATTTTGCAGTATACAATATTCGACTTATTATAATTTACTCCATCAATATTTTTGATTATCTTAATAGAAAAAATATAAATGTAAATTGAAATTAAATAATCTATTATAATTTACTCTTTTAATATTTTTTTTGCATTATCTTAATAGAAAAAACCTAAATTAAAATTAAATTATATAATTAATCATTATTTTTTTCCATTGAAGAACTTCCCATTACTTGGAGTGCTTTTTTGATAAATCTAGCTCAAGCATCTTTTATACATGTTCTGCACACTATATGGATGGGGCGAAATGACATCCGTTTCAATAACTCGTCTATCACAGTTCACGCGGCTAAGATGAAGGTTCTCACTTCGATAGCTACTAGTGCACCTCTGTTAGAAGGTCACGCTAGAAATGTCACGGAGGGGGACATCCTCTCCCGTTTTCGTGTTCAGCCATTTCCTTTTACTCGGGAACCACGCAGTCGTTTGGTTCTTTGGAAGACTCCTCCCTTTGGATGGTTGAAAGTTAATACGAATGGGTCGTTGGTTAATAACGTCGCAGCATGTGGCGGGATCTTCCTGGATCATCTCGCTAATCATTTCGGTAGTTTTGCTCAAGCACTTGGCACGGTTTCGGTCCTTCATGCAGAAATTACGGCTATCATTTTGGCATTGGAATTAGCAGCAAAACATAATTGGATGAGCATTTGGGTTGAGAGTGATTCCACGGCGGCTTTACATGCTTTTGATAACTCGAGCTCGGTACCATGGGACCTTTGCAATAGATGGAACAATTGTTTTTCTCTTGGCTTAAATATTAGGCATTCTCACATTTTTTGAGAGGGTAACACTTGTGCGGATAGACTGGCCAGCTATGGACATGAAGTGGAAGACTCCGCGTGGTGGCACTCGCTGCCTCTTTTCCTTCGAGATCAGTTTTTATATGACAAGTTAGGCTTGCCGTATTATCGTAGAGTTTAATATTGCATGCTTTTCGGTTTCTCTATTTCTCTAGGGGTAAGGTCTGGTCCCCCCACTTTGTACATATTTTTTATGTTTTTCAATAAATATTATTATGAAATATAGGTATATGATGGGAATGTCTAGGGGTGCCAACATAGTTGGGATGTCTATTCACTCCTTAATGCCTAGAAGCTCTTAATTTATCTTAAAAAAAAAATATTAGTATACTACTAGTAAAAGTCACATTGATTTTTTTTTTTACAATAAGTCACATTGATTTTTCTACTATGGAAAAATAGAGCTATTAATTAATACTAATGTTTAAGACAAAGTGGCATATATACAACAAAAGAAAAGTAATGCAATAGAAGTCCCACGTCGATTTATTGAGAAAGAATGCAAACGTTTATATATGAAATCATTGAATCTGAAATTTTCTAATACTACACAAAATATATGCTCTTTTTTGTTTTATCAAATTAATTTTCTAAAACAAAAACCATTGAATCTGAAATTTATGTCAATAAGTTGGAATATGTAAATTATGTTACACACAATATTACCTCATGATCGATTGTAAAAAATAAGGAATTTTTTGCATTTTGTTTTATTTAGTCAAACTAAATATGTCGTCCAAAGTATATTCTTGAAGCATCTATCCCAATTGACTCGTTTGCTATGATCACTCCCTACCAAATCTACTGTCTCCTGTAAATTTCATACTGATGAAATGTCTCTTGCACGACGTGTCATGTATAGTAATAGTAACACTACTACAAGTCCCACATCGTTTTATTGAGAAAGAATACAAGTGTTTATAATGAGCGGTGAGACAAGTTCAAACACCGGGCTTGGTAACGCTTGCTTGTAACCCAAGTGGGAGTAATAAGGTGGAGGGAGTTATGAGTTTATTTGTGGATTGAGAAGGAACCAATTTGGTTATAGGCTAAAACGAGTCCCCCGAGTGATCGAGACTTATGAGACTATGGCCTCTGAGTGTATTGTATTGTCTTAACAGAGCAGTACAATAGTGATAGTACGATAGGAACCGCTATCATCCACTCGTGGGGTGTAAGGCTTATGAGTAATTCTTTGACTTGGGCCTCTGGGTATTGTCTTAACAGAGCAGCGCTCATGGAAGGAATGCATAGTGTTGTACGGGAGGAACCACTATCCGTCCAGTTGCGGTCAACCACTTTAGTTGCTTCTCAATCCACATTATATCGATAATCACCTCTATTTTTCTTTTTTGCTACTGCAGTGTGGGAGAGACAATTTCTCTTCAATACCATGTCATGAATCATGAATGAATAAGGGAAATAAATAAGGTATGAAGGAGGAGAGTGTTAGGGAGTATGTACACATTGCTTGTATGTGTACTGGCGAGGTACAAAAAGATAGGCCTGAAATGCCAGAGGTTGTCAAATTATTGGACTCAATTCCCCTACGAAGCATGCTTTATTGAGTTCACAATTTGGAATTTATCATCAGATGCATGTAAATAGATAGATACATTCAGATGAAATTCTATGGCAAGTAGCATCAGATTGATGGCAAGCAGGTGAGAATTTAAAATTGAGTTTTGTGTTAGGTTTATAAATTTTAGATTTTTATTTTTTTAGAAACAAACACAATCAACTCATTTTAAGAATAATAAAAGGTTCAATACAATAAGAGATATAATTAAAGAAAGTGCAACTAGATCAAGAAATGACCGTCCGAGCTAAAGTGTGAGCCATCGTATTCGTTTGTCGCATAGTAAACTTGATCTCAAATTTTAAATTACATTGTAACAACAATTGAATAGATAAAATAATAGAATTCAACTCCGTTATTCTCTTTGAATCACTTTCAAAGAGAATCTTGGATCATCCTCTAATGTGGCTACATGAATAGCCTTCAAAATAGTCATGACTTCACCTAACTTTCTTTTTATCAAGCATAGTTAAGGCTATCTTAATCTTTATTATATGTTTATTGCAAAATTACATAATTGTGTCAAATATATTTTATTAATATGTTTACTATTATGTCATTTTACATAATTGATATAATTTTTTTTATAAATTAAAAATTATAATTTTATATTGTTTTACATACGCAATTTCACTTTGCTAGCTAGAGCATAAAGTTTATTTTCAAGTATCACAAGTTGGCGTGAAATATATATATATAACAATAAAATTTTATCAGCTATATATAAACTATCAGACATTAACTATAAACTAATACTACCTCCGTTCCTTTTTATAAGGAACAATTTGAAAAAGAAATTTATTCATTTTTATAAGAAACAATCATTAAATTTATGCTTTATTAATTAAGCAATTTCATTTATACCCTTCATCTATTCCAATGTTATGCATTAATTACACTAACAAATTTCCTATGCATTAATTACACCAATGTTAGTTTTGGAATAGATTATAAAATTTTAAAATTTTTAATAAAATAAATAAATTTCCTTGGTTTGTGTGTTTTTTTCAAATTGTTCCTTATAAAAAGGAACGGAGGGAGTATAAGTTATAAACCATCAACTAACTTATAAGTCATTTGCAATTTTTATCGAAGAGAGCCTTAGTCTACTAAATATGTCCAAAGTATATTCTTGTAGCATCTTTCCTAATTGACTCCTTGGTTTGAAACTTTGAATGATCACTCTCTACTACAGTCTGTGTCCTGTAAATTTCATAGCACTGATGAAGTATCTCTTGCATAACGTGTCATAGAATATATACTACTAGTAAAAGTCACATTTATTTTTCTACTATGGAAAAACAGAGCCATTAATTAATACTAATTCTTAAGACAAAGTGGCATAGATACAACAAAAGAAAAGTAATGCAATAGAAGTCCCACATCGATTTACTCAGAAAGAATGCAAGTGTATATATAAGAGCGGTGAGAAACTCTTCAATACCGGGCTTGGTAGCGCAGGCCTATCACCCAAGTGGGGGTAATAAGGTAGAGGGAAGTTAATCAATTTTGTGTGGATTGCGTTGGAACAAATTGGTAGGCTTGGCATTGAAGGAGAGCGCCCTGAGAATGAGTTATGAGTAATTCGGACTTAGAGGCTCAGGGTGTATTGACCTGTTTTCAGGTTAACGTTGTCTTAACAGAGCAGCGCTCTCAATAAGTGGAAGTTAGTTCCAGTCGCGGCGTATCACTTTAGTTCCCTCTCAACCCACATTCTATTGATAACCACCTCTATTTTTTCACATCTGCATGCACTGAGAAAATTGCATAGCAAACTATTGTTGCGAGATTAAATTTGTTAAACTTTTTACTAGGGTGCATTTTTTATATTTAAGTAATTCGGACTTAGAGGCTCAGGGTGTATTGACCTGTTTTCAGGTTAACGTTGTCTTAACAGAGCAGCGCTCTCAATAAGTGGAAGTTAGTTCCAGTCGCGGCGTATCACTTTAGTTCCCTCTCAACCCACATTCTATTGATAACCACCTCTATTTTTTCACATCTGCATGCACCGAGAAAATTGCATAGCAAACTATTGTTGCGAGATTAAATTTGTTAAACTTTTTACTAGGGTGCATTTTTTATATTTAAGTAATTCGGACTTAGAGGCTCAGGGTGTATTGACCTGTTTTCAGGTTAACGTTGTCTTAACAGAGCAGCGCTCTCAATAAGTGGAAGTTAGTTCCAGTCGCGGCGTATCACTTTAGTTCCCTCTCAACCCACATTCTATTGATAACCACCTCTATTTTTTCACATCTGCATGCACCGAGAAAATTGCATAGCAAACTATTGTTGCGAGATTAAATTTGTTAAACTTTTTACTAGGGTGCATTTTTTATATTTAAGTAATTCGGACTTAGAGGCTCAGGGTGTATTGACCTGTTTTCAGGTTAACGTTGTCTTAACAGAGCAGCGCTCTCAATAAGTGGAAGTTAGTTCCAGTCGCGGCGTATCACTTTAGTTCCCTCTCAACCCACATTCTATTGATAACCACCTCTATTTTTTCACATCTGCATGCACCGAGAAAATTGCATAGCAAACTATTGTTGCGAGATTAAATTTGTTAAACTTTTTACTAGGGTGCATTTTTTATATTTAAGTAATTCGGACTTAGAGGCTCAGGGTGTATTGACCTGTTTTCAGGTTAACGTTGTCTTAACAGAGCAGCGCTCTCAATAAGTGGAAGTTAGTTCCAGTCGCGGCGTATCACTTTAGTTCCCTCTCAACCCACATTCTATTGATAACCACCTCTATTTTTTCACATCTGCATGCACCGAGAAAATTGCATAGCAAACTATTGTTGCGAGATTAAATTTGTTAAACTTTTTACTAGGGTGCATTTTTTATATTTAAGTCGGGCGTCCAAATAGTCCGAGCCGATCCTGAGTCTATTAGTGTCATATTAAAATTGAATTCCCAAACCATAGCATATTTGATATTTTGGAAGGTTTAACATTATTTGAGAATTATGGTTAAAGATACTTTATATAAAATATTGATACTTTTTAATCTAACGAGAGACGACTTTCATAAATAATAAAATCTTATAGAGTTTCAAACCCAAAACAAACGATAACTTGAAATGTGGTGTCACACATTTGAGATTTGAACGGAACATTGACGCCGTATATTGAACCCAAAAACTGTCCCTTAACCTTGATTGGTGGAGAATTCTGATACACCTAATTTACATTCAACACTAATACTCTTCGATTCAACAAAACACTTTATAAATGATAAAATTGTGAAAGACTTGCGCTTAAAACGGACAACACTTACCTCTAAAATGCATAGTATCTCAAAATATAATGTGATGCATTTAAGATTGGAACGGCACATTTTCAATCTATTGTTTACACAACTTTCAATTATAAAGAAAAGTAACTAGTTACACACATATTAAGTTAATTTAGATAAACAAGTTTGTGATAAAAAAATAATTACATTTTCTAAATGGCTCTTTTTTTCCATTTAATTTTCTATGAGAATTGTTCCGGTTGATGAGTATTTTAGAAATACTATTATTAAAAAAATGAGTTAGAAAAAATTGTATGCGGACCACTAAATATTGTTTTTTTGGTACCTAATATTTTTTTATTAGTATTATATTTGATCAAATTGGCTGTTCTGTGTTTTTTATAGACTCCACAATCGACTTTCATGGTTTGTTTTCAACTTTGGAATATCAACGATTATGAAAGAATAAAGAGATGGGATTTGTTAATTTTATATTTAATTTAAAGATGCGATTAACTAACATCCGTTTGAATTGATGGAATATAATGGAATGGAACGGAGTATAATAGAATGGAGTGGAATAAGATGGAGCGGAATGTAATAAATATTCCATTTCATTGTTTGGATATTTTAAAAAGGATAGTAAAAAATTAATGGTAAGTGGTTGTATGAGATGAATTTTTTTCCAAACAATGGAACTTTATTATATTTCATTCCGCTCCGCTTCATTCAAACGAAGCCTTAAGTAATTTAAAAGTGGAAATTTTACATTAAAAAATAATAATTTTTTTGCTTAAAAAAATTTAATGCACAACTCTTAAAACAATTATTTTTATATTGAGTTCTTTAACATGTACTTTTTTTGTTGATATTAACCCTTTAATTTTTAGGGAAAAAAAACTCCAACATTTCAGAATTCGACCGTAAAGTAAATAAAGTTTGACCATAAATTATTTCCATCAGAAATTGAATTTGGGTTCTCTTAAACAATTCGTTTAAGAGAAAACCCATTAAAACCACTTGAGTCCAGCTTAAACTTTTTGATTACATGCTAGCCATCTCCTTAATTTAATGATGAATGATTCATGCTTAAAAAAATATGAAGGATTCAAAGTTCATAAGAGAATTTTATTCAGAAAAAGAAGTTGATAAGAGAATATAATTCGGTCAAAAAAAGAAGAGGACATGCATATTAACTTAATCATCACTCACATCTTTAAAAATGATATCTCATGTTCTTTTCTTTGACTGAACATGATTTTATGTTCAAAGTTTTAACCATTTAGTACTATATATATTATTTATACAATTATAATCACATTTCTTTCATTCCTGCTGGTCTATATATATTATTTAAATTGATATGTCAATCTTATATAAATAAATTAAATGGTCTAACTCAAATAATGCTCATTATATTTTGCCAATAAGTCTCTTCTTTTATGTTAGACACAATTAAGGTTGGTTTAAGCAATTGGTAAGAATTGTTCAGATCATTCTGGCATCGTGATCATTAACCGTTAAAAATTCTCACATTTTCCATTAAAATTTTGACAAAAAAGCCTTAGGTAGGTACTTGCCATCAAAATTGAATACTAGAGAATTTAAGAAGACGTGATGCTTTGTGCTAACTTCTGTTCTCTGTTCGTTCTTAAATTCAACAAGGACAGTTGTTATAAGCATACAAAGTCTAATCCCTACACCACAATAGATAGCACAGAGAACTCATGACCAATATTAATAAGTGCACCTTCAACGAAAGATCCCATAAAATTATTAAAGATAATTAACACATACCCTTGTCACATTTTTTAAAAAGCCAAAAAAGATGAGTTTTTTTTGTATATATGATATGATAAAATCATGTATACTATATATATCATATTAACAAAATACTACTATTTTTGGTTTTTTTTAAAAACTACTACTATTTAATTTTTACTATTTAAAGTGACTAATGTGGGATATAAAAAATTAACTCACTCTCCCCGAATTGAACATTCACTTATTTAAGGAAACCTTCAAAATCTATAATTTTTATCACTTCGATCAATTTATTGTTTATAATGTATTTAACTTTGGTAAAAAAAATATAGTTCATTTTTTATCCCTTTGCTTAACTTGCTAATGAGTATTTCCGGAGCACTCTTTAAACATTCTATTTAAAGAAGATTTTTATTCAAAAATGAACATTATAATTTTCAATGTGTTGACTTTACGCATTTCTATAAAAAAATTATGAAAAACTTACTATTTAAAACTTTAAATAGTGCCTTAAGTGCACTCGTTAGTATTTGCCAAAAACATATTATATTGGGCTTGTCATTGTCTAATTAATCTGTGTGCTTCAGAGACGTTCTTGAATCAACAACACATATGCACAAATAATATTCTTGCATGTATGTACACCCAACTACCCTCCATATTATACCTTTAAATACTAGTGTGTGTGTCTATTACATCTCAATTCATTAATTTTTCTACACATGACAATGGCTTATGCTTCTTGTAAAAGTGCTTTCTTCACCTATCTTCTAATCCTTACTTTTGTTTCATTTTCTCACATCAAAGTGTGTGAGGCACAAGCCAAACCTCCTCCAATAGTAAAAGGACTATCATGGACATTCTACGATACAAAATGTCCTAAGCTTGAATCTATCATCAGAACTGAGCTCAAGAAGATCTTTGATAAGGATATTGCTCAAGCTGCTGGCTTACTTCGTCTTCATTTCCATGACTGCTTTGTTCAGGTAAACGAATATGATCGTAGGTAACGTAAAACAAATTACATTGTGACTAAGTATATTATATTTGATGTTTAATTAATGTTATGGTTATCTTTGAGTTGGTCTGACGGTGAAAATTTGAGATCTTGAGTTTCCTTAGCTAATCAATGTGACAGAGTAAATAATAGTATTATTTTGAGGAAATTTTTTTTTGCCACCCTATCATTTTTTTCGTACACCCTATGAATTAACCAAAATATCTCTGTTAACTACTAAATTTTATTTTTATAACGTCCACTACTTAAGTAGTAAACACATTTATAAAAAATAATATTTTAATAACATCCATTACTTAAATAAATAGCAAAAAAATAAAAATAAAAACGTACAGAGGCACGAGAAACGCGCAGAGTGACGTTGAAAAGAAAAAATCTCTTATTTGACATAATTGGTTGTTAATTGGTTTGAAAATGAAAAATGAAAATGGTGCAGGGTTGTGATGGGTCAGTATTATTGGATGGATCAGCAAGTGGGCCAAGTGAGAAAGATGCACCCCCAAATTTGACTCTCAGGGCCGAGGCCTTTAAGATTATCGAAAAACTTCGTAGTCGCGTAGAAAAACAGTGTGGAAGAATCGTTTCTTGTGCTGATATCACTGCTGTTGCTGCTCGCGATGCTGTTTTCCTCGTAAGTAACTCATTAACCACTTGAGTCCAATGTTTAGTACGACCAATACTAATATCTTATGTCTTTGTATTGCAGTCGGGAGGACCGGATTACAAAATTCCCTTAGGAAGAAGAGATGGATTAACATTTGCAACAAGAAATGTAACATTACAAAACCTTCCTTCACCATCAAGCAACACAACAACAATCCTAGATTCACTTGCCACAAAAAACCTTAACCCAACAGATGTAGTAGCACTCTCAGGTGGACACACAATTGGCATAAGCCACTGTTCCTCTTTCACAAACAGACTCTACCCAACACAAGACCCTGTCATGGACAAAACCTATGGCAAAAACCTTAAACTCACTTGTCCTACTTCCAACACAGATAACACAACAGTTTTAGATATTCGTAGTCCTAACAAATTCGATAACAAATACTACGTTGATCTTATGAACCGTCAAGGTCTTTTTACTTCGGATCAAGATTTGTACACTGATAAAAGGACTAAGGATATTGTTACTAACTTTGCTGTGAATCAATCTTTGTTCTTTGAGAAATTTGTTGCTGCTATGCTTAAAATGGGACAGCTTAATGTTTTGACTGGAAATCAAGGAGAGATTCGTACTAATTGTTCTGTTAGGAATAAGGATAGTAAGTCTTTCATTACTTCTGTTGTGGAAGATGTTGTTGAAGGATTTTTAGAAATGTGATGAATAATAGTAAATTAATCTTTTGTAATGTAATAATGTTCCTTACTTGTATTATAAGTAATGGAAAATTTAGGTGAGTGCTTTTTCATTTTGCATACTTGTTGTAAGAATGTTAATTTGAAAAATAAAATAAAAGCTGGTATTATATGTGACTAAGTGTTTCTTTTAGAATAAGTTTTTTCTCTATCATTGCTTCCTTACATGTTTATGTGACTCACATAATGTGATTTAGTCTGAGTGTATGTATTGTGCAAATGTGGAACGAAAAATAAGAAAAAGTAAATGTGCTACACATTATGTGATTCACATAAACATAGACTCTGACTTAAGTCACTAGTCTTAACTCTTAATCACATGTTTATACTTTTTTGTAAATGTGGCAAGAAAAAAAAAAAGTAAATGTGATACACATATTGTAAAACATGTTTATGTGTATCACTAGTTTTGTGTCTTTTACTCTTTTAAAACTAAATGAGTGTATTTTATACGATTTAAGTGTTACAAATGTGTTAAATGTGTCAAACAATTATTTTTAACTTTATGAACAGCCCGCAAACTCAGTCCGTTAATAAACGAGTTGGTTTTGTTCGGATTTAATAGTGAAATGCGAGTTTGATGATGAACGCAACTCAATAAATATTGAATAGATTGAGTAACGAGTTAGGCCAAATCTGATCCAACCCGTGTATCCATCCCTATAATATTATACTATATGTAAACTAAAACACTTCATATTCTTATTACAAATATTCAAAAAATTTCTATTACACAATAAAAAGATAATTTCTCTCTGCCCTCCCAAATTTCTCACTTAGAAAATTTCGAGAAATGTTTCATGAGGTTTTCTGGGTGAGATGAGAAATTTTTTTGGAGGGAGGGAGAGAGAAATTATACTGAAAAAAACTTTGAAAAATATTTCTCGAAATTTTTGGATCAAAAGAGAATTTTTTTTTTAAGGGGACCGGGGGTAGGAAGAGAAAGACTCCCGCAAAAACAGCAAAGCCCAAACTCAAAAAACAACAAGAAAGCCCATTTACCAATTATAACAAAAAGATTAGGACTAGGAGCAATATTTTTCCATGATTCCTAAAAATTACCATCGTCTAAATTTATCTATTTGAAACGAAAGAGATATATTTTCTCCTCATTCGGAAGAGTGTAGTTTTTAAAAAATTCCTAAAAAGTAGCTATCAAGTATAGGGAACATGGATACCACAAATGCAAGGTATGCTCAAATGTAATGTGGATGCGGCAATATTTAGGGAGCAAAACTGTTTTGGTGCGGGCGTGTGTTTAAGAGATGATAAAGGAAACTTCATTCGTGCTCAAACAACGTGGAATCATGGTAATCCCCTTTCACAAGAAGCAGAGGCGTGGGGTCTTAAAAGTGCTATTTCTTGGTTACGAAATCTAGGTTTTTCTAATGTTATTATAGAACTAGATTGCAAGCTAGTGGTTGATGGCATTAGAGATAAACTAAATTTACGTATGGAATTTGGCGCTATGTTATTCGCGTGTAAAGCTTCTTTAAGTTCATTACCAAACTTTAGGATAAGTTTTATTAGGAGACAAGCCAACAATGTTGCTCACTTGTTAGCAAGAGCGGCATTGTCTTTCGCTAGTCGCCATGAATTTGATTACATACCATCTTGTATTGAAACTATGTTGTTGAATGAAATGAGTTAAGATTTTTACCGTAAAAAAAATTGTAAAAACTATAGAGATATTTTCTCCACACATGTAAATTAAAAAAACGTTAAGAGAGATTCTCATAAAAAAAAAGTTAGAGAGATATTTAAAACTACTCATAAAAACTAATTAAGAAATAGAAAACATATACTCAAATTGTAGCTAAAAACAAATAGCATACTCTTTATCACTTAGAAATTAAAATTAGACGGTGCATATGTTATTTCAAAATTTTATATTAAAAAATTGTCTTAAGATTTGAACCATCTAATCTTAATCAAACGGTTCTTAATCCCTGACCGCACTTATTCCAATTCTAAAAACTAGGGATTTGAATTCCCTTTGAACCTATACACATTAGACACCTAGGCTAAAAATAAATCAAACCCATTTACTCTTTAACTAATCACTGTGGGTCCAACTTGGAAGTGAATCCACCTAATGGATATATTAATTATTATCTAAATTTGTAATGCGTCTAACTAAGATATTGAAATTAAGTGGTTAATGAAATATTTTTAGAATAAATCGTTCGAAAGAATCTAAATTTGATTCTTCGTGAGAATAATTCTCGAGGAGACGGCCACTTCCCTAGAAACTAGAGGACGAATACAAATTTTTTTTTAATGAATTTAAGAAGTGCCGAACAATTAAATGTAAATAGTTCTACATCGTATTTATTATGAATTTAATTTTAAAAAAACTATGTGATATATTGAAGTAGAATCCTCTAAAACTATTCTACCAGCAAAACGGTGGCTAGAAATGTGGGGGAAAAAAATAAAATAAAATTGGGGAGCACAAGTCATCTGGGGGGTGCACGATAAATTTTGGGGGTGTGCGAGAAATTTTGGGGGTTGCCCAAGAAATTTGGGGGGTGCACAAATCAATTTCATTGTTTATGCACCGTGCATAAGGAAAAAGCTTGTGCACCATAACTTCTCCCCACTTAAACACCTAAATAGAAGAGTGGGATTAAGAGGATCCAAATCCTGATGAGAATGAATTTTCTCAAGTGTAATTTTTACTTGAAAGAATAAAGTGTAATTTTATACCATTAAAATTTGTTATATTCATGTTTCTCTCCTATTGAATGATATAAGATCATACTTTATTCTTTCAAGTGAAAATTACACTTGAAAAAAATCCATTCTCGGAGATGATGTATTCCAGTAATGAGTTAATGCCTTTAATAATGTTTATGTATGAACCTTTCCACGATTAGGTAGAAGCTAATTAAGAAGACAAGACATGAGTGCCCTTCATGTTTGGTAGAGGAAGAACAACTAAACAAGTGTTGAAATTAAAATAAAACTTACCAAATAATTTTGATTTGAAATACTTCTAATAAACAAAAGAAAGAGATTGAAAAGATGGAAAAAAGAGCAATGCATGTATAAACATTTAATTTAATATTGAGTAACTGTGTCTATAGGAAACATCCCTAAATGCTTAGTTTCCAGGAACATATACACAAAAACTGAGGGCTCATAATATTTGACACACCATGCCCAATTGAGAGTGACACTTTTTGGATCTCAACAACATCTTCAACTTGGATTTAGACCTCTCAGTCTCACACAAATCTCTCTAAATCTATTGTAGTAGCTATTACAACAAATACGAGATTTAGTAACATTCGAAAAATAGATCATCCACAACCATCTGCATTCTGCACCATATAGAAGATCCAAATTCTTACAAAATGTAAATGAATCACAGCAAAAATTCAGTATTCTCACACTATAGTTTTACCCCCTTAGCATAATGATTATAACACTATTAAAAATAGACACTATAGTAATGTAAGACATGATTGCAGTTTGCAGAACACAATATGAAATAGTAGCATGTGAAGTCTTTATCTGCGTGCCTTGCGTTAAAAGGCCAAAAGCACCCTTCCAAAGAAATAATTACTAGTATATATTAATCATGTGTAAAAAAATAATTATTCATATTAGTTAATTTGATTAGAAAAGAATAACCAGAGATTCTCTGATGGAGATTAGTCTTACCGTCATTACATGTGGAAATATTTTTAATTCAAGATAAGAGAAAAAAGAAAAAGCAATTGAGTAATAGATTAATATGGATGAATAATTTTTTTGCACTGGCTATATATAGCACGACTCGTTATTTCAATTTTGAGGGGTACACTATTTAGTAGTACTATATAACTTGATAAAAGGACAAGGGCATGCTCAACTCAAGTGCCAAGGAATGCCTATGGTAGCATTATGATGTCTCTATACATTCTCAAACCATGTGACTTTCATGTTTAGGGGGAATGTTCTGTTTTTGACTATGGCGTAGTGTTGTGTTCTTATTGTCTTGAATTTTGTGGTTCAACACAAATAATTAACCATTTTTTAAATAAGGATTTAGCTTAACCTAAGCCTAGACGGCCACTGATTTTGAGTATGGCTCATAGGCAGTGTCAAGTCGAGCGAGCGGGTAAGACCCGGCCCTGCGCTGTCTTAACATGTCTTTGGCCCATCAATTTATTGTGAGGGTGCGGCCCTCCACGTTACTAGTATGCTTCAAGGATATACTTATCTTTTGAACCAGCAATATTTATATATATTTATATGAATTGTAACTTTATAAACTATAATTCTTTTACTATAGTCGTTCTGTAATCGGAGACGTAGACATATTTAGCCGAATTTCAAACCAACCATCATGTTTCATTTTTTTCACGTTGAATTGTTTCTTTAAGGTTCTATTACTGTTCCAACAACTAGCTTTTTTAGATTAGAAAAATGCCATATCACATGAATAATTTAACATAAATATTGTCATGTTATTCATGTTTTATACTTTCACCAACCCATGATTAGTTATTTAACCCATGAGTGCATGCAACGTCTTTCTTTGGGAAGCCTTTCACTAAAGTAATTGGTAGGACAAGCAATTTTCTTTTACATTTTATAATAACATATAGGGTAAATAGGTCTTTCCCCTCTGCAATATATTATATGCACTAGTTAATAATGTTTTTAATATTTGCTCAAAAAAAATAATAATGTTTTTTATTATGACAAGTACTAGCTATAATAATGTTAGTGATATGTTATCATTCACTCACTATAATAGCAATAATATATTTTTGACCAAATTAATGGGAAGAATTTGGATCGTAGTATAGTACACATCAAGCCATATGTTTAAATATCTCTTTCTGTTGCATAATTAAGTTGTTAAAAATTCAAATGGTTGGACTTCAAAGTGTTTAATGAGTTTCGGTTAAGAACGAATGAAATATTTTGCATCAAACTTTTTTTTATGGCGTTTATGTATGTGAAGTGTTAAAAGTCTAACATTCATAGCGATAGTTTGAAAATAAATTTATAAATGAGTATTGTAAATTTCATTTTTATAAGTGGGTTTTATAAGGTTAAAATATGTTTATAGTATATATTCATTAATGTTTAGGTTGCTCAATTGATCCATAGACATCATAATGTTCATGAATCAGCATGTTCTCTTTTTACCATCTTTATGGTTAGAGACCTTCAAAAAAATTTAGTGCACTCTCAATATTTTTTTGATAGATTTATAAAACTTTATTTTTATTTTTCAAATTTTGAAGATTCATGAAGTTGTTGATTGCTGAATGGACTTAATCGACCAAATGATCCATTTAGAAGCTATAAATATTCGAATCTATAGGATAAGAACCAAAGCTTTTGTAATCCACTTGAATTGGTACCTCATACAATAAAACCAAACATGGTTGGGTCTACATGTACCAAAAAAGTCTTTAATTTTCGATTTCTAGACTATAGAAGTTTCATTCAAACTCCATCTTCTCTTTGTATTTTTCTATATTATTAATAAATTAAATTTTATATATGAAATTTAGATCTGTTTATTTAGATAAATGCGACAGCACAGCTTATGACACCCTCATTTATGTGATATAAAAACCATATTATGTTAAATAAAAACCATATTATTTTTTTCATTCATAAAAAAATTGGTCACAAAACGTGTAGTACAAATGGTTTTTGTCCTATTTGTACTACTAATAATACAGATTTGAATTTGATAAATCAAAGTTTGGCATATCATAATTGCATTACATAATTTGTCTCAAAGCATACTCAAGGATCAAGGTCATCTTTTCAATATGTGACATGCATGAATGAATGAGAGTCCAAGGCCCACAAAGCACTAAACCATTGATTTTGACATTAGGTGGAAGATGACTCCAATTTTCTTTTCATATAAAAATGTTTGGGACACTAGAAGCTCCCCATCACCAAACAACATAAATAAATGTGAATGAATCATAGCCAACAAATCAATGTTTTAAAAATTACATTGGAGTAAAAGTTTCAAGGTTTAAGTGTTGACAAAGGTGAAAAATGTTAACATTAACGACTAATTATTAACTTTAATTGTTTAAAAATAATAATAAAACAAAATCATATTGAAAATCAAACCAATGTCGTATTTGAATTACAATTTCAATTGATTCAACTACAGTTTAATCGATTCAATCTGATTCAACCAGAATCCAGAATAATCAAACCAATTAGTAAATAAATGATCAATTTTAGATTTAACTAATTGACTATGTCGGTTCGATTTTTAAAACATCGCAACAAGTAACAATATAACATTTTGAAAGCAAAGACTAGTGCCTTATCTTTGAGTATCAAAATACTAAATAAAGGAACCAATTTTGTCCCCCCACTATAAAGGGTAGGTCCCAATTCCTTACCATGAGAATTCACATATTGTATCATCACTATTAGATAGTGGCATCTCCAACCAAATCCTCTAAAAGTGTGTCCCACTTCCCACACTACCAATGACATTCATGATTCTAAAAAATTCAAAAAGAAGTAGCTATGTATCCAACATCACACATGTGGTGCCACCACACACATGATCATGACTTCTATCTTCCCTTATTAAAATCTCACAACTAGTTTCTCTCATTTTCTCTTCATGTAATACAAATATTTCTTGTTTCATGCAGTGAGAGAAATAGAGATAGAGAGATCAAAGTGAGTGTGTTTTTTGGTCATGGAGAAAAGCAAGTCATTTCCTGAATACTCATGTTCTTACACTGAATTTGGATTCAGAGAAAGATCCAACTCATATAATTTTAATGGACCAAGTGATAAGGGAAGTGGATTTTCTACATCAAATGATTCAGAACTTAAGAGGAAGAAGAGAATCAAGTCCTATAATGTATTGGCAGTGGAAGGAAAGCTTAAAAGTAGTGTTAGAAACAGTTTCAAGTGGATCAAAAACAAGTTAAGCGACGTTCGCTATGGCGTGTGAATTGATACAAGCCATTAGATTGAAACACATGTTCAGTAATCTTAGTTTTTAAGGTAAGAATTTGAAGCAAACTAAAGAGCTTTTGCTTTTATGAAGGAAAAATATTTGTGTGATGTATTAGTAAGATATGATGCTTTACATGAAAAATTAATTGAAGAGCATGCTTTGTTAAAAATGTCATCAAATGTGTCTATTGTAAGAACAAAAAGTATAAGTTAGCATGCTTTGTATCAAACAAGCAAGAATTCTAAATGTTTTTAAGAATTGAGATTACTAATCTTTAGTTCTTTTCTTTTTTTTATGCATGTTCTATGCTTATTATCCACTAATCTCTACTACTATATACTCCCTCTATCTCTAATAGTAAGTCTCACTTGCAAATTTCATATATTTTGGTAATGTATGGTCGTGAATTTTTTGTTTTAGTTTCTGTATCTTGTTTTGTTGCAAATAAGTTCCTGAATGTACAAAATTTGTTGGTTTTAGTCCCTAAAGTCAAAATCCGCAAGAAAATCTGCAGTTTTCGTGCAGATTTTCCTACGAGTTTTGACTTTAGGAACTAAAATCAATAAATTTTGTACATTCAAGGACTTATTTACAACAAAACAAGATACATGAACTAAAATAAAAAATTCGCGAATATACAGAAACTAAAAGATCATTTAAGCCTTTCACATATCTAATTAATGTGTAAGAATATTACTAAATTGTCTTTTGTGTATAATAGTATTCGATAATAACTTTTTATATTTTAAAACAAATTAGTAGTACTATTATTAATTATAGTTGTATTTGAAAGAGCTTATGAGAACATTCTTACTACAGTCAGCAAAAAGACATTCCTACATGAATATTGAATTCATTCTGCTAAGTTTTTATCTTATTTTTTGGCTATGGTAGTTGTCTTGATACAAAATATGCAATCTTACTTGAATAGTACTTCAAAGAGGTTCAGTTCCTGTTTTTGACTTTTCCAAGGTGCAGCCAAATCTAACATAAACCTGCCTAATATAATTTTTTAGCTTCCACTAAAATATTCTCAATAAGCTGATCTACATAATTAAGGCCGTTTGGATTGACTTTTTTGAGTTAATCTACCGACATAAACAATCATGAGATTATTTGGGAGAACTTATGAGAACAACTTCTGACATATTTATATGTTGTTTTCAACTAATTTCCATAAACTATCGAGGATAGCTTTTGAAAACAGCTTATATGAAAACAATTTGAACTGATTTTATCTTTTGTTATACACATAATTAACTTATACATAAGTACTTACGTGATGAGTTATGTGTGTATCTGTCACAGTTAGAATTTGGAATTTTGTACTTGGACTTTTGACCAATTGAGTTTCATTGTTCAACAGATGGTAACAAGGCTGGTGATTATCACTATCACTTAACAGTTTCTTATTCATCATTATCTCTTTGTTTTTCATACCATAATCCAAAATTTAGTGCTTGAACTCTATCATATTGATTATGAAGTTAAGAAAACAGACAAGTAAAACAAACAAATTAGAAGGATTACAGATTTTGACTAAGCTATCATTGAAAGTGACAACTCAACTAACTTCACATAATATATGACATGACATGAGCAATTAAAATATCTAGCCTTAACAATGATATGAATTAGTAAATAAATACTTTGATTATTGGACCTAAGCAAAAAATAATCAAATGCAAGTTACATTTGTGCCAAATGGATGTCTTAGCTTTATCTTATTTTATAGTCATTGTTTTCTTCATTCTTCCAAATTGCAATATTTTTAAAGGTGAAAAAAGATGTAGATGTGAACAATTAAACTATAATTTTCTTTAATTCATTAATTGAAGATGACCCTTTATTTTCATAACAATAAATCCAGAATATGTAGAGGAACTTTCAAAATACATAAAATCAAATGATATATAATAAAAAAAATATTTGGTATAAATAAATAATCTCAAAATTGCCTAATCAAAGTGTAAATTTTCTTCTGTTTTTAACTTTCTAAATTCTCTGGTGGAAGTGGACCTGAAAATTTGATCTGTTCTGTATCTGCTATCATCTTTGTTGATTACATTTGGTTTTGACTTGGATAATGGAGGAAGGTTCTTGATGTTTTTTTCACCAATATTAGCATTAGCATGCCTACTATGGATTTTGTAGGGTAACTTTTGATCAGAACCAAGAAATGGAGAGATAAAGAGGGGTGAGTGGTCCCCAATTCCAGCTTGGTTTACACTAGATGAAGTACTACTTGTTGCACTACCTGGTTCTTGACTTGGAACATAAGTTTCAGCCTCAGCATTATTTCTTAAGACCTGAAATATTAATAACCATAATGTTATAGCATTTTTTGCATAACTAAGATGATGATAATAAAAGGTTTAAAGCATAATAAGGTTTAATACTACTCACCTCTTTATCTTTAGAGGATACAGTAGGTTCTATTGGCTTATTGGATGATAAATTCTTGCGACGCTCCATAAATGTACGAGAACGCCTGATTTTGGAGTTAATATACCTGTAAATGATGATATCGAAGCAATAAGTTATATTTTCCGGTACCAAAATGTATATCTATTCATCGGTTAATTGTTTATACAATCATCAAAATTAAATACAAAATGGATTAAATGTATAGTGACAACAAAACCTTTATAACTAAGGTTGACTTACTTGATCTGTTCTTTGGCTTGAATGTTCTCATCGTCTTCTTTGTAGATTGTTGGCAGACCAGACAGATCACAAGCCAATGGGCTTGTAATGAAAAACTGCGCAAAAAAGATACTTGCACGTGAGAAATTTGGAATAACTTAAGCATGTAATTATTTCCTAGCAAACTTAAATTTATATGCTTGTGTATGAATTTCTAAATCTAGTGCTACATGATCAGAAAAATGAGCCAATTCCGAGTTTTCATGCAAACATAAAATCTATAATGTATTTTTCATCGTGAAAATTATTAGAGAAATTACACTGCATAAATTTATTAGACTATAAAATCTCAAGCAATTCATATCTATGTGTGAGCTATGTAATTCTACAAGTCATTCGATTTAGCGTGAACATACAAATTTGGGATCTGATTCCCTGGCAGTATAATACCAAGTAGATTCACGCAGTAATCAACCGGAAGGTTTGGAATACATATTCACTAAAATCATAAGCAATCTCGAACATTGATTTAGATCAGACGGTCAAGATTAGTAAATGCGTTGCAGGTAATCTGTTTCCATAAATTTGAGAAACGGTGTATATTATTGCAGACTCATTTCACTAAAAAGAGTTAAATATATAAATGCAGTAATGGTTCAAGATCAGAAATACATTCAGTAAGGAGAAGCAACTGTTGTCTTTGCTCACCTGATTTTTAAGAGCTTTAGATGCACTTCCGCGAAATGCAGGATCCAAAGCAAGAAGAGTGCATAAAAGACCTAAAGAAGAAGGAGGTAGATCCTTGAAAGTTTCTACCAGACTTGGTCTATAAGACTTTGGAGGTATAAAAGTTGTAGAAAGTTTTAACTTTTTCCAATACTCTTGCGACGGTGTGCCACATAGCCTAAAAATTCTATGAAGTTGCTCAACCTGAAAACATGCAAAATTCATTATTACCATATATACGCATACAACATCTCAGGAAGTTATACATATCACCTCTCAAACTAGATTGTTAGATTGAGTTAGGCCTAAAGTAAAAATTCTAAGAGCGGAAATGAAAGACCGACAAGTACAAAAAGAAAATAACTTCGCAGGATTATTATTTACCTCTGTTCTTCCAGGCATGATTGGAATTCCTCTAAACATTTCTGCAAGGAGACATCCAGCACTCCATAGATCAATACCAACTCCATAATTGGTGGAACCTAACAATAACTCAGGAGCTCTGTACCATAACGTCACAACCCGGTTTGTGAGAGGCTGTTGTTGATTTGTACTATAATAATTGGCAAGTCCAAAATCGGCAATCTGAAGCATTCCATTTTTATCAATCAAAAGATTTGATCCCTTTATATCTCGATGCAAAATTCCTCTATCATGACAATGCTGAAGACCTGAAAGCAATTGATGCATATAGCACTTGACCTACATTAACTTTGTAAGATTATTAAGGAGAATAAAGGAATACAAAATGTTGAAGGCAACAAAGAAAACTTGCTAACCTGTGGTTCGGTTAGTCTTTCCTCGGGTCGAGTAATAATTCTCGACAAATCTGTTGGCATGAAATCAAAAACTAGATATATACTATACTGCATTCTTGAAGTAGCTAGTCCTTTAAGTTTTACTACATTTGGATGATCCAATTTCTGTAATATCGTGATTTCTCTTGCCATAAATTTAATGCTTTCAGGCTCTGATGTATTGAAGCGGACCTTTTTGAGTGCCACAATATCGCCCGTGTCTCGATCCAATGCTTTATAAACATTGCTGTAGGTTCCTTGTCCTACCTGGAAAATGTAAATAATATATGCCAAGTCAACTACAGCTTGCTCCCTTCTGCCATTATGTGTAAGCATAATCTTCCAATTTTGGTTTTCTCTAAACAAACTATATAAATTAATGAATTTCATTAAATTTGATATTAGATTGTCAATATCAAAACAAAATCAAGAGGCTTAATCTTCCATACTATTAATAGCAATTGAATAACCAAATCATTTTGTACTTAATCTTATATATCCTTGCTTAATCCATATTACTCTCTCTCTCTCTCTGGTCCTTATTTTATAGACCGTTTGAATAACTGATATATCTAGTCTGGATACTTCGTTATTCAATAACCTAAAAAGTGATTATTTTTTTTCCCGACGGAGTATAACACAACACAAAAATCTTAGAACAAAACTGAGAAATGAAGAAAGAGAAGTTTACCTTATCAATCATTTTGTAAGATTCAGCACTCTTAGGAACCAAGCCAGCCAACCCTTGAATAGGGACATTATCAACTAACCATTTAGGCCAACCATCAACCATCTCATCTTCAAAACATTTATTCAAATGCTTCTTACTATCTTTCAAATCACCATCTCTCTTTCCCTTTCCACCTTTGCCATCAACAACAACTTTATGTTTCCTAGGTTGTTGTTTCTGATAAACATGATGATCAATAGTGTTCTTGTCAACATGAGTTTTAGTTTGAGCACCACCAGTGGATCTTCTATGAGCAACAAAATCAGAACTTGGAACATACCCATTTTCCATTTTGAACCTGTTTAAGGTTCTGTAGTCAGAAGAACCTTCAGATTCTAATGGTTTGGCTTGAACACAGCCCATAGTAATGGACCCTTATGAATATTGAAAGGTTATGACTCAAGATGTAGAAAGAATAATGAGAAGAGAGAATGAAAGGGAATAATGTGAATGCGAATAGCCGACCAAAGCCGGCAAATTTGGAAAAAACTACAGTAAGAGAAATCAGAGAACCAATGGAATGAAGGTTTTTTGCAATAATGGGCTTTGCTTTGTCCGAAGAGAGAAAATGACTGCGTGGTTGTTCATAAAAAGAATAGAATAGAATAGAATTAGAATGAATGAATCTCTCTGTCAGATACAGTGTGCTGAGAGAGAGAAGAGGAGAAGGACATGGACGTAAGACACAGCGACAAAGTCACACTCACTGTCAGAAACAAACACACCAATCATCTAACGAATTTGAATCATTGTGTTCGCGCAATAGAAAAATTTGTGACCGTCTGATATTGATCGAACAATTTATAATTATTTTTTTGTTTATCAAATTTAAAATATCGATCTTAAATTTGAATTTTTTAAACTTGATCGAGCAATTACTAAAGTTTGGACGGTCTTAAAATAAAACTGTGGGAAACTCCACAGCAATAAATTTGATTCCCTAAAGTTTTGAATCCGTGGACATGTGATTTTTAGGAATCACAAAGATAATTTTTTACCAACATAAAAATATTCATTCATTAAATTTAGTTGATTATATCATATTAAGTACAAATTTAATACCACTGAAAACGAGAATGAGAAACATGCGAACAAATTCACAACATTAAGTTAATAGTATAAAACGGCATACTCATGCCTACAAATAATATAATAAAATCAAAAGTAACCAGAATAATTATACATTCAGATATGTATCGTTGACGAATTTAATTACTCTGTGAATCAGTAGTTAATCGAAACTGATCTTCCAATTCAATCAAACAAACACTACAACACAGAAAAGCAAGCACCATCCAAAATGGTAAATCAAACGAACATTGTATGAAAACGAAAAATCAAATATCGCACTACGAAATCACCAAAAAAAAATTCTAATCTTTGCGAAAACACGTGACTTTTAGAAGTCACGGATAATAATTTACTTTATTTATTACCATATTTTGTAATATATCTTGATAGAGTTTTTCTTTTTTTTTAATTGCCCCACTTTGAAGGAAAAAACACCAAACCACCCTCTTTTCAAACTATCCAAATAAAAATATTGTTAATTTTTTTTAAAAAAATTTAAATTAAATTAAAAATATTTATAAAATGATAAAAAAAACTGAAAAATTAAAATAGGATAGTAGAACTAAATTATGTAAATAATAATTAAGATATTGATATTCAAAAATTTATTAATAAAAAGTACAACAAAAAACTACATTTCACGAGTCCTCATGAGTCTAACTCAATTGGTAAAGGACATTGCATATTTGTGTAGGGACTGGGGTTCGAACCCGGTATACCTACTTATTCACCTTTAAGGGGTGAATTTCTAACAGCTGGACTACCTGACAAAAAAAAAACTACATTTCACGAATGTATCGAAGTGCACATGGTGGAGGTCTACAATTTATGCAATAGAAGAACTAGCTCGTATCACTTAGTAGCCATAAAAGTAGGATATCATCAGTATCAAAGTCATCCCCTGTTTGTTTCTGGGAAACTCGAAGTGTTGAGATTTTGATGTGTAGTTGTAATGTTGAGATAGTGGTGAAAACTCGAGTTGTTGAGAAAAAAGACATGTTTCTATTTAACAAAACAAATTACAACACCTAATTATTCTCCTAGTTTGTGGATGCTTACAAAATGGCTTTTATCTAGTCTTTTACTTCAACTTTTTCTCATTAGTTTGCTTTTTCAAGTTGTTTCATTATCATTAATACAGAGAGTTTCATAACTTTCTTTCTACATTTTCATGGATGCCATGTTTAGTAACAAAACTGTTAATAACTTTTAGTTGTTCGAAGTATCAATATGTTGATTTCTTCTTTACCCTTTAAACGTTCAACCACGGATGTTGATTATAGTTAAATTGTTGATGAAATGTGTTATGGTGATGAACATTGTATTGTATTGATTATATTAAGAATTGTGCATCATGGAAAAGGAAAATCACATTATTGTTATTATTTCATAATAAAGCAAGCTTGCTTGCTACATATGAAGATAAAACAAATTGATAAACGCTGTTTACACATAGAAAAGCAATTCAAGAAACTATTGACAATGTATTTTTGTTTTATATAAAGTTATTTATTATTCACTCCAAATCTACTATCCCGAAATTCGAAAGAAGGATCTTCACTTGATCAACAAAGTCTGAGCCTGTGGCAAACTCCGTTAGCAACCCAACAGCAAAACCAAACATTGCCCATCTGAATATGAAACAAAGAATTCAAGATCAGAAGATATTCCACACAAGATTTAACATAATCATCTCAAAAATAATACATATCATCAAACACAAGAAGCCAAGTAGCTCAAAAGTCGCCACTTTGTCCTGTTACATGAGAGAATAAAGTGTGATCTCTCACCATTCATCAAGAGTAACACTTGTAGGTGAAGTGAGTTTGAATACTCTCATATGTAAATTACACATGAGATGATCTATTTCCCTGTTAGACCGCTTTTCCGAGGTATTGTGCAAGTAAGCACTCGCGGTTTTTTCCTTTGGTAAAAGGCACATTGGGGGTAGAGGTATATATGTGACTATTTATAAACTAAGAATAGTCTCAGTTCGCAAGCAACATGAGACTTTTTGGTGTATCATAAGTATCCATTTTGCGCAAAAGATAATACATAAATAAATAAAACATACTACAAATAAGATCAGAAACAATACTAATAATTCCACATGTTTACAATTACAAGCCATATCACACATAAGTAGTATATAAAGACTTAAAGGCTAACAAAAACAATCCTATGCAGAACCTGTATTTGAAATACAAACAAAAACAATAGAAACACAAGTTTTAAATGCACTCAAACAACTTTTTCAGGCATCCCTTGTGCTAAAGAAGAAAAAAGGAATATGTCAGCAGATTCAGATAGGAACGTTAATTGTTATTCTCGACTCTCCCCCAGACTCCCTAACACTGTATTTTACTTTAGTCTCTTTAGAGTATTCTTCGAGCTTCTCTTGTGTTGCTCCATAGAGTAGCTCACCCTTTGTATCTTGTGTTTACATTCCTGAACAACTTCTAAAGGGACCCAAATGAAAATAGTTTGTAATTGCTAATTTGAATTGCAATGTGTTGGGGAGTCCGGGGGAGAGTCAAGAATAACAATTAATTGATGATCAGGACTGCTAAGAGACTTCGACTCCACGTCCCAACCCAAAACCTTAAAGCATTCACCTCTGTTCTATAGTATTATTCAATTAGCTCATTCCTAATCAATGTGGTACTAACCACTCACACTAGAATTCCAACACAATCTAGTCCTACATCAGTTGCAATAACTTAATTCTACATCTACAACTCTACATAAAACTTTAAGTCATTCCAAATCCAATTAGGGGAGGAAAGGCCTAAACTCTCATTTATTGATAATCATCTTGATAGACAATTAACTAACTAGTTCTCCTATTAACTAAATATTGATTGATGAGTAACACATCGCTGCAGAAACTCAATTAACTAACTAGTTCTCCTATTGGACAAACAATTTAATTAAGCACTTACAGCATAAGTGCTCATACATAAGCTATTCCAATAACAGATGCTAAAATAAAGTTGAATTGTATTCATACAATTTATAAATTGTTTTCAATGCTATCCTAAAGAGCTTGTGGAAATAAGCTTAAAAAAGTTCATGGACATGTCAAATAAATCATTTCAAACAGACCTTAACTAGTTCTACCAAACACAATCAATATAAATCCAAGTAAATAAAGGCTCAAACTTTAATTAACCCCAATAGAAAAAAAACAAATCTTTTTTTACCTTCCATTGCTAATCTCATTTTTGGCAATGAATCCAAAAAAGGGACCTTGATCTGCTGCTTGTTCAAGCTTCCTCTTTTTGAAATATTCCTGCAATTCCTTAGCTTTTTGTCTCTGAAACTCTAATGTAATAACACTTTTACCATCAGCAACAACAGAACTTGTCTTCTGAGGTTGTGGTGGAGGCTGAGAAGGAGGTGAAGGTTTCAAAGGTTGTGGAAGATTAGATGGTTCTTTGACAGAAGGAGCCATTGGTCTTCTCAAAGGACCTTCACTCTGAGCATTTCTTATAGTAACAGCATAAAGCTTGGAAGAAGAGAATCTAAGAGAATAAGATGAAGTTGAACATGAAGAAGAAGAAGTTGTTGGGATTTTGATGCATGGGATTGAAGATGTTACAGACATGTTTTTGGGGGGATTGATGATACTAAAAATTGTGGAATTTTATTTATCTATGTTCTCTGGTTGAAGTTTTTGTTGGTTTGGACATTGTGTTATCAAAATCAAAGGATAGGTGTGTGGACAAGATATGTCCAAGTTTTTAATAGAAAGTGGCTGCAGTTTAATGGAGTTGTGATGTAAACTGCAAATTTCAACCATTGGATTTTGGCTACTGTTTGACTTAAAAGAATATATATCATCTCCCTTGGATATTATAAAGATAAAGATGTTTGGATAATTTTACAATTAAAAAAAATAAATAGACAGTGTCTTAAATTTATCTAATTTGTGTGTTAATGTTCCATTTTTTTAATAATACTAATTAACATATCTAATAACTTAGAAATAAGCTTATATTTAGATGCAAATTTTTTTACATGAGACTTATATTTATAAATTAAGACTAATATGTTGAGATGCTAGTTCTCAAATTATCATTAATTTTTCACTTCTTTACAAATGTGTGATTTTCACAACTAATTTATTTGTATAAAAAATAATAATATTTAGAAACCAAAAGCTTTTAAACGAGACTTGTGGCCCGTTTGACTTAGTTATGTAAACAGCTTATCCAATATAAATTAGATTTTATACTATTTTATAAGCTCAAAATTGTAAATTTTTTATAAGTTATTTTATCATAAACTATCTTTAAAAACTTATAATTATACATAAAAATTGTATAAACCATTTATATAAACTCAAAAATAAGTTAGGTCAAACGGACCCCAATGCTTTTTTTTGTCTTAGATGAAGTAGTAATCCATTGAAATTAAACTCACACACAATTGTGAGATCCCGAGTTCGAATCCGAATCATAACGTCCGGCCTAACAATTTTGGCATTTGCCAGTTGAGCTAGGACTTCTAGACTCTGCAACTTTGATTTAATCTAGAACGCCAAGCAACAAATCAAGTACATAGCAGCTTATCTCTAATTGGATTTCCTTTTCTAACTGGATTTTATTCCAAAGATGTGATATTAGAGCTCTCGCTTACACTAAGTATACCATAAGTGGTAATTTTGCTTTCTGGTTGGGAAGTGTCTCTGTCCTTTTCACTTCTTATTACTCTTCTCTTTCACTTTTTCTAACATAGTATTATCCAAACCCCATATTTCATGAAATTCTGTTAATCCTTAAGAAACTAATACTATGAACCCTTCAGAAACATAAATGATCACTCGTTTTTTCTTCGTATACTTAGCAATCCCACACAATCTCAAAACAGCCAATAAAGAAATTTCCCGACCATGCGCTTTACCCATACCTGCAACAGATTTACCTCAAAAATAATCCTTACCACAAGTTTGTAAACAGGCAGCCACACTGATACTTTACAAAAGCTTACATTTGTACTATCTTTCGATAAAGACAGAGCATAGAGCTAAAACTTTGTTAATCCATATAAATAAGAACATAAAGTAGCTTTAAAATGATGAATCAAAGCAAAGAATTCACACAAGAATTATACAACAAATTGATGACAGGTATTAGGAGCAAAACTTGAAGCCGCAGCAAGCAATGGTAGAGAGTAGAGACACAAACAATCACTCGAACAAGATGTTGGTGCATATATCTCTAAAGGACCAAAAAATATTAACGCCTTTTGCCTTCAAACGAGTGATGGATTGTATTAGCAGTGAACGTCACAGTGAATGATCATACCGTCTTAACGAAACTCCAATTTACATTATCGTACAGGAACAATTTCTGTCATTTCCATTATCATATTCATCATCGGATCCATCCACTTCACTGCAGTTGAATGACAAATTCCATTGTATAGAATCAATTACAGGCAGGTAGTAAAACATGAAAACAAATAAAAGATGACAAGGTATGACAGCATTATACACAAATTAATGGTTGTCAACCTCACAAGGTATAGAACAAGTTATTGATAAACAAACTAACTGCAGTAAGACTTCAATTTAATTTGTTTAATAAAGATATATCCAGTAACTTCTTACTACAATATGATTGAATCCACCGGCAAAAACATAATCTGCAAATGACACTACCACAAGTTTTGACTATGTTGTGTATTCTACTTTAATTTCCCTCTGTTGTGCTGATTTAATCTCTATGAACAAGGTATGAACTATTTGCATTTCATGCTAAACCAGTAGTAGTGTACAAAACGCCTACAGATCAACCAAAGAGTAATGCTTAACTCAATTCTACAAAACCAAAAACCGAATTGTAATGCGAGGGATGCCTCTCACTTGTAAACACTTTTTGAAGTTATACTATATCTCATCCAATGTGGGACTTTTAACAGACCCCCTCACGCCCATGACTAGACATCACTCAACAGATCTTAGAAATGGCGGCTCTGATACCATGTAGAAAATAGTGGGGAATATACTTTTATGTTTATTACTAAAGTCTAGGACTGTTTATATAAGAGAAATTACAATAAATGTTGTTCCAATAATCAGGACAACTAATGGACTGCAATAAATACAAATAAAATCAAATAGGACTAGACAAGATATAATCAAATTCCTTGGATTGTCCTATAAGACTTATTGTTGAAGGTAATTAATAGGTCAAAATCTCCACACACACAAAAACTGATAAAATCACTGAAGTTCATAAAAGTAATACAGGTTTATACACTAAAGAAATAACCAACATGGATATGGGGAAGAACTATAATATACATTGTGTGCAGAGTCACAGACACAGAAAATTCCAAAAAGTCAGCCAATTGTGTCTATGAATAATGATAGTTGATAATAACAGCAAGCCCTGAACAGATCAATAAAATGAAAGGGAAAAAAACAACAGAAATCATGTGATGGCACACACAGAAACAATGAAAAAGGGGAGAAATTACGAATCTTTTGTTTATAAACTTCTTGAGGACAAGAAAATAAATTTGATCATAATGGAATAGGAACAGTGATGGAGAGGGTACAGAACCCTCTAATAAATGGTCAAAAACAAAACCCAGACAAATCGGAAAATAAAATCAAAAGACAAATCCTTCCTAGTTCCATATCTGGTTCCAAGAAACCACATTACAACAGCCATTAATCAAACATCATATAAAAGCGTGCACGAAATGCTGAAATTCCCAAAAATATATTATTATTCACCTCCAATCACAGACAGACAAAAACTTCAGGAGCGGCATATGGCAACAGAAGCGCCACTCCTTGCTTCATCATAAAATTCCAAAATAGATCAAAAGAAATCAATTCAAATTTGCAAGATAAAATTAAGTCATTCTGAATGTATCTATAGTCATCTTCTAAGAATACAAACATAACGTAAGAGCCAATGGCTTTAAGTTTCGGATTTAGTAAAACATATAACAAGACACGAAAAAGCTTCAGACTTTACAGGATTCCTAATCTACAACAAATATCTAGTAGTACTAATCCTATTAACTACAGAAAACCAAATATGAAATATATCAAGGACTTACAAGTTGTCTTTAATTTTCAAATCGTAAAAAGATTTGTACACCTATGTGAAGGAGTCAGATTAAGGATCTACCAGTTTAATGGCCCTCCAACTCTCAGAAGTAAAACTAATTTAATTCAACTCAGCATCAAGCTAAATGCTAGAAGTGTCATACGTAAGGCATCACAATGAATACAAATATTTGGAATCTATAATTAAAAAAATAAATGAAAAGACCATCCTAACATATCTCATACACTTATATCAATCACACAAAATAAAGTATCAGGTGGTGCCACCAAGTCTTGAAGATAGAATCGGGTAAACAAGAACTTTAAAATTGTATGATTGTACGAACAGAAAGGTTCTTCCTTTTATTAAAGCCAGTGCAAAAAATAAATATTTAAATACCTGGGCTCAAATTCTCTTATTTCAACGAGCTCGCTACCACAAGCATCTGTCCACTGCACTCTCCTTCTCTCTGCTTGATCCCCAGGAGTACAAACAACATGTCCGCCTGATGCTTCTTGTTCAATAGTAGCCTCAACAGAAACTGATTTATTATTTTGTGGTCTTCTAATGCTACTTTTTAGAGTGACTTTGATAGCATCATTACAATCATCTACATGAGCAGAGGGATCCTTTCCATCGTTAGAAACCGGTAGTCCAGGTGAAACATCATGCTGTTGGGCAGGGCCCACTTTAAGAGGTGACGGAGTATCAAGCCCTGCGGAAGTGCGACCAAAGCAAACAAAGGAGGCACACCCGCGGGAAAGGCGATTCTTTGTGGAAGCCAGCTGGAGTTGAGGGTCAGATTCTTGGTCTACCAACTGGTACTGGTTCCACGGTGCAACTCTCATGGGTTTATCCTCATTCCTCTGACCCAAAAGGAGTAGGCTCAAGCCCTTGCTATACCCTGAAGCCGAAGCCGAGAAGAATCCTCCACCTTCTACTGCAAATAACATCAGTTCTGCTCATTGGCACGCCATAAAATGATTTATATATACGACTTCCTCCTCTTAGAACAACCAAAGCTACAGCCTTTTCAACCAAAAGAAATCAACAATCAGATTGATTTTCCTTTGTTTCAAAATCTTTCATTTCATCCATTTTTTATTTTAACACGATTAACAACATTTTCATATGCACTTGCACTCTAAGTATAAAAAAACAGAATATGCTCAGTTGAACAAATTCAATGTCAGTCAGATAACAAAAGCACATTTAACCGCGAATAAACAAATTAACAAAGCCTTCGAAACTAAGACAAGAACGATCTCGTTCAAACAAAAGATCCTTTAAAAACTTCTTCAACTCCAAAAACATGTTGAATACTCTAAACCATAACCTTGATAAATATTTTTTTACCAACCTAATGAACACAGCATGAACAAAACTTATCGATTCATTCGACAAAAAAAAAAGTAAAAATAAGATCGCTACTTCATTCAATGCAACAACATCACAAAACACATAGACAAGTTAGCAAGCAATTTCACAAACAATATCACAACATCAAAAATAAAATTAAATAGCAAAAAAAAAAAAAATCAGCAAAGTTTTGGAGTTAATTGCAAATGCATAAGAGAAAATCAAAATCAGAAACACTAATAATAAACCCTAAATGAAGACAGTGAAATCAAAGTAAAATTTGGAAGTGTCGGTTTTAATTGAGTTAATCGATAAACAAACAGAAAAACTTAGATCGAAGAAGAAAGAAGTGAGTTAACAGTACCGGTGAATCAGAAGAGTAGATCGGCGGCGCGTGGATGAACGGTGAGGATTAGTAGGTTCTGCGGCGAGAAATTAAGTTGAGTGAGGAATAATTAAGAAAAAGATAAAATAAAAACGGTTCTGTATTTTATTTTTCTTTTATATGTTTGTTTTTCAATTATTTAAGAAGAGATAGGATAGTGACTCACACGGCGTATGATAGCGACTTCACATCATTTTTTAATCTGCGCAGTGGGATTTTTTGGCTTAACATGTTTATTCGGTAGAATGGTAATTTTGTTAATTTAAAACCATTGAAGTTATTTGTTTTTATGTGTTTTTTTTTATTGAAATGTTGGTATCGTTAGTAAATGATAATATTATATTGTAGCTGTCAAAAACTTATAGTCCCTCTAATTCTATATATAAAAAATTATTATTATTTTTTATATATATTCTAAAATAAATGTATCTAAATGATAATATTATCTAGATACATAATTTTACAATGAATCTAAAATATAATATTTTTCTTATATATAGGATAAAAGAAAATATATTATATAGGTGCATAGTGGGCATGGTTATAGGTCTTAATAGAGGTTTGTGCAATTATAGGGTTGAGAAACTCACTTTAAATATTTTGGACATTGATTATCTATGAGTAGGTTGAAGAAGGTAAACAAGAAAAAACGAGGATTATTTGTGGTGAATAATTTGCGATAATTTTTTGATTTTTGGGTTAGTTCCTGTATTTTCTACTCGAGTCCTTCTTGTATTAAAAATCAGTTGATTAATAAAATGAATTAAGTTTATCAGTGTCAAGAAAAATTGGCGACAATTTCTTAATCACTTTGGAATTTATTTATTTATTTATTGTAAGATTTTTAAACACTTTGTTGATCTACAAGAAGTTACTAAAAAAGTATAAAATATAGCATTTGCGTTTATTTGATTTTTGGAGCTATTTTTTGCAATTGTATTTCTTTTATAAAAAATGATTGATAGTGAATTGAAGAGTTGTTCTCTCTTTCAAACGTGAATCAATTTGGATCAAATTGATTGTCAACAATTTTAGTTTGTTTGTTCTAGATTTAATTTTTATTTGTATAGACTATTTTAGGTCGTGATTGATTTTCATATTTTCTTTTTAGTTTAAGCAATTTTTTTGAAGCATGTATGATTATGCACTGTAAAATCTTTTGACGGTGGTTGCTTAGTCGTTTTATTTGTTAACACATGGATGATAATAAGCAAAAGATTTAGCAAATGTAAATAAAAAGGTAAAAGAATATGTATCTAAGTATACTAGTGGATGCATTGTCAAAAAAAAAAAAAACAGTACTAGTGGGTGCATGTCTTTTTGTGCGATGAATCTCAGGGAAAAGATGAGACGTGAAGTAAAATGGTAGCATGATGAAAATGATTTGTCAAGTTGTTCCATTCCATGCTGCTTTTTTACATTTAAAAAAAAATCCTTAAAAAAAAAAGATGTCTTCCTTGATTATAAAGTCAATACATTTTTTTTTTAGCAAGTCAATATACATGTTTTCTTAAGAGAAGGGGGTGGAAAAGAATCAAATTATTTATAAATAATTTCTAGTTTATGCAAAAATAATATATTAAGGAATATATAATTTTCTGTAAAGTAAAGTAATATGCATAAATTAATAATATAACTAATATTCTTGTTTTGTGTTGAAAAAAAAAAACTGATATTCTTGTTTGATTTTTTTAATTTATTTGTATAGCTTTAAAGTATTCTTTTGAGTGTTATTTCATATAGTAATTGATTGTCTAGAAAATAAAAATATCATATAATTATTGTCTAAAATTAGAATATAATTAATAAATTAGTGAAGGATATTTTTTAAGATTATATACTTCACTATACCGGTATTATGATATTTGCCCGAAAGGATTCCAACTTTGACATAAAAATCTAAATTGTTTGAGTTTGAGTTTTTCTCAATTTTAAAAGACGGGGACGGTAATAGAGAGACGTGCTCTTCTTGAACTTGCCCTTTTTGTATCAAAATTATAATTTTATTTGTCTCAACTTAAAAACCCTTCAACAAACTCTTTAATTACATTTTTAAAGTGAGCCTTAAATAAGTTTTTTTCCTTAGAAAAAAATAAACAAATTGTTGAAGTGGCCTAAATTTTGAACTTTTTGGTTCTTTTTTAAGAAAAAGGAACGAAAATAATCAAATTTATGATTTTATTTTTTACCTCAGTCGAAAATCAAGGCAGATATAAAAATACCCTAAAACCTAATCCCATCAAATTAGGGAACAAAGTGACATGGTATGGTGAGATGTGTTTGTACGATCTAAAATCGTTTTTTAAGCATTTTTTTCATTACATTTATCGAAAAATGTCGGATACTACTCCGGTCTTAAATATAAATAAAGTTTATTTTTATAGGCTCATTGAATGAGTTATGTATTTGGTCTAAAATATAGTCCAAATACATAAATTATTTGATAAACTAAAAAAAAAAATCTTTATTTATATTTGAGACCAAAGAAAATATATGTTGAGGCATACAACGTCGCCGTTCAGGCGCTAACACGGCACTCCACATGGGTTCTCTTCCCTCCCCCCCCGCCCCCCATTATCTCTCCCTGGATTTTCAATTTTACCTTTGGGAAGATCAGTTCGGGTTCTACAAACTGAACATTTGGTAACTTTTTTTAGTTCGGATTCTAGAATCCGAACTTTTGCGATATAGACATAAAATCACATCACTTTCTCTTCTTCATCTTCAACACTCAATCTCATTCTCACCATATTCTTCATCTTCAACACTCAATCTTAAGTTACAAAACACTCAATTTTGAGTTATAAACTTGTGTTATGTAATATGTTACATATGACTATGAAATTGCAAGTTAGAAGTTACTTATGAACTTAATCTTGTGCTATGTAATTTGATTATGAATATTTGAAAGTTGAAATTTGAAAATTGCAGGTTTTGTAACTCAAGTTACAGGTTACTGTCATTTTTAAATTTTGCTGGTTATGCATATTCATAGTTTGGTTTCTATATTCCGAACTTTTACAACGTTGCATATTAATTCAGGTTCTATATTCCGAACTGTTTCTAATTGGTGGTAAATGATATGAATGTATCATTTGGTCATAAGACTAATAAGGGAAATTTGTTTATGATATGAGACTAAACGTATATGACTCTAACTTTCCTTAGAGAGAATGAGATTGAGTGTTGAAGATGAAGAAGAGAAGTGATGTGATTTTCTGTCTATATCGCAAAAGTTCGGAATCTAGAACCCGAACTAAAAAAAGTGACCAAAAGTTCAGTTCTTAGAACCCGAACTGATCTTTCCAGAGGTAAAATTGGGTTTTTGGGAGTGAAAGAGATATAGGGAGATGGAAAGAGAAAATTCCCTCCACATGCATATTAAGCTTCTTCTTTTTTTGGTGGGCTCATGCATATTAAGCTATGATCCCCTAGCTAATTGAATTCCAACCACAAAAACATTTCTAAACATGCAATAATTTCATAGCAGATAATAGCTTCTAAAAAAGCACACATAATTGTTATTCATTTTTCCTCATTGAGAATATTTCCAATTTTGATATATCCGTTCCAACCATTACCAATATTCTTATGTTAATTAACACTTCACAACCACTAGTACTGACTACTGAGCAGTGGAATATATTCTTAAAAGCAAACTTTCCAAATTTGGCACTTTAGCTACCTGAAATGAAAAGCCGCATGGGAACTTTAATTTCATCCACAAAGAGAACTCCCCATAACTATTTGCCAGTTTTCATGTAACACACGTCACAAAAATTTGTTACCTTTTCTGAACTTCATAAGTGGTAGTAACAAAATTCGTATTTTGCTACTAAAAGAAGAAGAGAAATCAAACACAGTACATGGCAAATTTTTTAGAATAAAAGACACAAAACTTTCATAGTTTTTTTTTTAAAGGTTGTGTTTGGTTATGGAGAGAAAATGAGAATAGAGAAAGAAGTGAGAAAGCGTATGAGAAGCCAGAAAAAAGTGAGAAATAAAGTTGATTTGGTGTATTGTTTGGTATAAGAGAAAAAGAAGAGAAATAAAGAAGAAAGAATTGTTACTTTTTTTAAAAGTACAAATATACCCCTTGCTTTTAAAAAACACAGTGTGTGTTTGGTTCTGTGGTCATAAAAATTGATTTTGTGAAATAAATTCTGGCCAAAATTGATTTTAAGTTAAAGTGGTTTATGTTTAAATATATTCATGTAAAAGTGAGTTGAATAAAAAATTTAAATGTAAAAATCAATTCTAGAATTAGAATCTACCATTTTTAGCTTTAAGTAGAATCAATTTTAGAGTTAGAATCTACCATTTTTAGCTTTAAGTAGAATCAATTCTTGAGACAGAATCAATTCTACTTTTGAAAAACCAAATAAGTCAAAATCAATTCTACACGTCCATAATCAATTCTGAATCCTCTAGAATTAAAACCAAATACATAGTAGTTATCATACATAAGCAACAAGAGTATTGTGGACAACTAGTCTTTTAAACCTGTGCTTTCGCACAGATGATATTTTTATTTTTTGTTTGTATAATCATATTATTATCCTATGCAACAAATAACTTAAATAAAATAATAAATAAAATTAACAAAAAAATATGGATCAAAGAGCATTATTGCTTCTTATAACTATATGTTCGCAAAATAGGGTATTAAGTTAATTAGAAATAAAAATTGCTCTTTAGGCTCCCTTGGTTTCTACCAGACGTCCATACCCTTTAAAATTTTTAAAATATCCCTCATATTAGGCTCAGGTGCTTCGAAATATATAATCCAAAATGTCATTTCGAAAGTTAATTTAAGAACGTAACTTTCAAAATATAAAAAATTTTCAAAAAATTTAAATAAACACCCCTAGACATTAAGATAAATTTAATAATACATCCACAAAATTCTATAAAATTCTTGAAGATACATAAAATTTAATGTCATTGTAGCTAATTTCATGGAAACTAAGTAAATTAGAATTTAAGAAATAAGTGGAGAGTTCAACAATTAACTCCTTTATAGAAACTCAAATGTTAATTTGATTAAAAACTTTACAATATAAGCAAAAAGGCTAGATTTTATAATTTCATTCCCAAACAAATAACTTTTTTTTTTAATTTATTAGCTTACAAAAATCAATTAAGTGATAATAACAAACCTAGGTAGATATAAACTAACATGACCAAGTGTACCAACATGACCATCTTGGGAAAGTTTGACTATTACATACAGGTGGCAGTTTTCCAAATTACTTGTCCATTTTTTTTTAAACCAATGATAATATATTTAATGAATTTAATTTATACCATTCCTCTTTCCTCATCAAACGCATATCTCATTGCTTAGATGAAAAATCTGCACCTCCCAGATTTACTCAATTTATGATCGTGTTCAATGTTCTTTAAAGTAGTTTTTGGAGCAAAAAATCAAAACTTGTTGATGCTATTATACACTACTTAAAATTTTAATGCTATTATACAATATTGCTATCATCGTTTTCGATGACTTGACTGTACATAGAATTGTAAGGAAAGAAAAAAAATTCAATGTTTGTAATGAAGTAGATTGTTTGAGCTGCGGTATCAGTTTCGAATTTTCGTTAGATCTAGAGCGTTATTCATTCCACTGGTTGTCTTAATATATATCTGGAATGCCACTTTGTTGATATATACAAAACACTTCAATGTCTTCCTCCTCTGAGTTGCATATTTCCACTACGAAAGCTTGTCTCATACGGTGCATAAGCCAAGCTCATAACCATGGCGACTTTTTTTTCTTTTTCAAACTCGTAACTAAGGTGAAATACAAAATCAAACATATTTTCTGCAACAGAGGCCAAATGGGATAAAAGTCTTTCATTAATGATACACGAGGACCAACCTTCAGTGCTTCACCATGAATGGGATAAAAATCTAGCATTGTCCCATACTAAATGCCACCTTCTAAAACATCCTTTAGATCTTTTGAACAGTCCTAAAAGTGGAGAAAGTTAAACTGTTAGGATTTAATGAAAAATAGGAGCAACATGAATTGATATCTACCACATAAATTGCACAATATCTGTGACACTTGCTAATGAACATGCAACAACTAAATATAATGAGAGAAATGACATAACCTGAACTATAGAATTTTCTCATAATTTTTTTCATTTTCAGCTGGTTTTATATAGAAAAATGGATACCCTGCTGGTTCATTTTCTTAAGCCAAATCTAGGCAAAAGGATTAACAAATATGTAGCCAGGTTCTGCCATAAGAATATATATGCACCAATCATAAAATGCAATGCTTCTTAGATTTCATTCTTTAAAACAAAAAAGAAAAATAAATTCTAGAAAATTATGACACTTACTCTTCATAAATTTCTGTTTTCTCTAGCCATTGAACAAAAGCCCATGGTCTATTTAGAACAATATAACCCTGAACCAAATATAAAAAATTGATAAGAGCATGAACCACATGCATATAGAAAGATTAGGAACAATGCAATCAAATTCATGATGTAGTAGATGATTATCAATAGTTTAGAACATGTTAAGTCAAAGCGTTGTCAGTGCAGACGTATAGTCCCTCAATATAAAGTGCGATTACATTCAAGTATGAGCATCATTGTACCAAAACAGCTTATTCGCGGCACTCACTTGTTGAGATTTATGAGCCGTAATACATATCAAATATCAAATGGGATAATACCAATGTTGTCATTTGCAGATAGCAGAAAATAAGGGTTTGTTCTGCTACGCTACAGTGCTACAATGCTGCTATTTAACAACACTTTATAAATAGCATATTACAGAACAATAGAGGATACTTTTTTGGTCTGATATTGTCTTGCTGATACAAATTATCACCAATAGAGGGAAGAGAGAGATACAAAGAATGAGGTCGTGAAGTTCTCACTGTTTTAATCAGTGCATGTAAGAAAGACAGGGGCAGAAGGAAGATGCAAGTTCAAAACACATCCTTAGATTATTTCCATGACAAGGAAAAAAAGAAAGCAAAATAAATAACTACAGCATTGAAGTTTCAACTCTAATGACTATGCATTACGTAAGGCTAATGACAAAGATAACAATTGAACCAAAAGAGAGCAAAGAGTCAGTTTTGAAACTAATCAAAATTTATTTCTTTGAATACATAGTATCAAACACAAATCAATATTTATTGAGAAAGCAAGGAATTAGTGATTCACTGCTTGCTTCTGAACAGGAATAATTATAAAACAACTAAATAAAACTACAAGTATGACTATGACCTACAAAAAAGATTAAACAAATTGACAATAGAAGACAATACCTTAATTTGTTTAAGTTTAAATACAAATTAATAGATCAATGCAGTACCTACAAAATCAATTAAAACCTGAAATCAGTGACATACTTGTGGGAGATGGAAATTAAAAAAAAAAAAAAAAAAAAAAGATAAAGAAGCCAAAGATGACCATTACCACAACAAAGGAAAGAGGAGACCCAACCATGGTTGCTCATTTCGCAAAACTAAAGGTACAACACAGCAAAACTTGAAGAATTGCAAAGGAATAGTAGATGAGAAAATATCCCTCTTCAAACCAAATTTGTAGATCCTCCACCACAAAATCTAATATAAAAATAAAAATATAATAAAAAACAGTGTAGAATCGAAATTCAAATCAACGAAACTTGAATTGGGAGGGAAATTAACCGCACGATTAAAAACGGCAAAAGAAGGTTTTACCTGGGGTAGGCGATTTCGAAATCGTAAAGAAGAACAAGAACAATGAACATTTTACTCACTTAATCCGAACTGAGAAGGAGACCATATTCATTGAACATCTGAACCTAACCTAGCTATAAACGCCGTCGTGCATAACCGCCTATGTTACTGAAACCGACAAGGGAAAGGTATAGGAAGACGAAAAAAAGAACGGCAAAGCGATTAAAATAATCAATAAGAGAACACAGACTTCCCATCCACATAGTAGTTAAACTATCTAAGAGTATCTCACTAATTGCAATAAGTGTGTTTCCCAAACATTCAGCATCTGTTGTAAGAACACAGGTAAGTTGAAATAGCTAGTTACAAAAAATCTCAACTCTAACAATTATCTTTCATAAATCATGACTATCGAACCTTTGTTCATTCTATTTGACATCACTCTACTACATTAATCACTTCACCATTCAACCAGTTATTATTTTTACACGCTATTTCTCCAAACAATGGACCCATACCACAAGCATGTTTGAGAAGAAAGACATTCCTGCAAGAAAAGAATTCAAAGAAACACAAGACAGTGCATCAAAAAAGCAGTGGCAATCAAAATAAAAAAGGGACTCGGCCAAGGTTATTTCAATTCCCTTCACAGCCTGCAATAACTTCTCAAATGTTGAATAAGCACAATCACCACTATCATGATACACTTATAGTTTCATGACTATGACCTTAATTTGTTTAAGTTTAAATACAAATAAATATGTCATTGCAGTACCTGCAAAATCAATTAAAACATGAAATTAGTGTGGTACAATAGAACCCATTCTCTGGAAAAACAAAGAAATTAAACATCTCATATACTTGTCCCTCTTCAAACTTAGATTCAAAATTATGAATCATTTGCTTCCTAATTGTACCATGAATTTTTCCACCCTACAGAACAAACAACAGATGCATCTATTACTAATCTATTAACCTAACAAATAATAAAACACTCTTAATAAACTAATCACAGACTCTCAATAAAACAATAGCAAATTCAACATCAATTCATTGTTAAACACTCACCTTTTCATCAAAACCATCTCAAGAGAGATTGATTCAGATGGGTTGAGGAAAGCTTGAATCCTCCACAAACGAACAACTCTGGCCTTTATGCGAAGATTATGGATTTTCCAGGCAACAGTTCAGCAACATCGTCGAACTTGGAATCGTAGTTGAGCTGCTCGTTATACACCATTGTTTTGATGGTTATATGCAATTGTTCCGAGGCTTAGATGCAACTGGTAGTGTTGAGATAATCACCATGGGAGAGGTATTATAGATGGTGAGTATAGATATCACCTACACCAGATGAATCCTCATTCAAATTTTCAATAAAACCCTTAATCAGTTTGGGGGGAAAAATATGAACGACGATATAACCCTACCCCAGTTAGCACCACATCAAATTCCCCCAATTTCACGCTTCTAATCCATGGCCACCATCCGGATTGTCATCGCCTACACTTGTCAAGCACGACGTGGGAACCAAATCGCTAACAAACGGAAACATGCAAAATGCAGCGTATGGAAAATAGATCCGACGTGGCACATCTCATACGAATATAGAGTACCAATTTTTAAAGTTGTTTTTGTCAAGATTATGGATTACCAAAAGGTGAGATTAGTGCAGTTTCTAATATCCGATAGAAATGGAACAATTTTGGAGATAAGGATAGAGTTTGAGTGTCCTTACCATTGGTCAAGAATGGTTTAACTCATTGACAGTTCCGGGACTCGGTGAAAGGCGAAATTACAGCGGAACATACTAAACCCGTAACCAGATTTCTGCACAATTGCAGCCACAGTACCCTAACTTCATTCTCGCCTACAGACATCAAAATTAAGTTAAAACCTGCGAAATTTGTACTCAAATTGAAGGGAATTTCGTTAGCTATCTAGAACAGCAAGAATTACTCAAATCGGATTTACAGGGAATGCAATATTACCGTTTAAGTGAAGCCCTATCCTAGAACACGGGTGTCCACAAACTTTTTCTAAATGGCTCCAATGTTTAACCCATAGTTTCTTTGATCCTTAATACTCTTATGCAAGATGAAAAACATCAGAAATTGAACTTAGATGACTGAGAGGGGCACAAATTTAGTAGGGGAATGAAAGATAGGAATGAATTTTACCTTAAATTCCTTGTAAGCTTTTGCAATTCCTTACTATAATCTGCAATTATGGATGCAATTGCTCTGAGACTTAGATGAAATTGGTAGTGTTTACATAATCACCATGGGAGAGGTATTTATGGATGGTGAGTACAGATAGCAACTACACCAGATGAATCGCCATTCAAATTTTCAAAAAAACCCTTAATTAGTTTGGGGAAAAAAATAGGAACGGGGATATAAGCCCACACCAGTTAGCACCATATGAGATTTCCCCAATTTCACGCTTCCAATGCATGGCCACCATCCGGTCAGTCATCTTCTACACTTGTCAAGAAGACGTGGGAACGAAATCGCCGACGAATCAAAACAGGCAAAACGCAGAGAATGGGAAAATAGATCCGACGTGGCATATCTCAAATGAATCTACAGTACCAAATTTGATAGTCGTTTTTGTCAAGATTATGGATTTAAAAAAAAAAAAAAAAACTAATTCGTTGTCTTTCTTCTCATACATGGAGAGAAATGAAAAAGCCACGGGCCCACTCATTTTCTGTTTCTCTTCTCTCTTTCTTTGCTTGCCAAATAGGAGAAATACTCCATTTCCCTTGAGACTTTCTCTTCACAAACTCTCTCTTCTCTAATTCTCTCATTCCAAACACATAAATGGTTAACCATACATAAAGAAAAAGGTTATTATAATTTGTAAGTGTTATATATTGTCACACAAAAATTTTCTCTTATATAAGTTGTTCTCTAAAATTTATCGAAACTCTCCTAAATTAACCACGAGACTGAGACAAGTGTTTAATGCACACCATTTAAAGAAATAATTTGTGATTTGAGTACTTTCTTCTTTTAGGATGTGTTTGGTTGTAAGAAGAAAATGAGAAGAGAGAAATAGGTGAGAGAGAGTGTGAGAAGAGAGAAAGAGGTGAGAAATAAAGTAGATTTGATGTGTTAATTGGTATAAGAGAAAGAAGAGAGAAATAGAAGAGAGAGAAATGTTGATTATTTTTAAAATTACCAATATGTCCCTAATTAAAAAACTATAATCAAAATTAATTTAGTTTTCAATTTCATCATCTATTAATAACATATTGAATTATGTAGTAATTTAATAAATAAATCATGTTAGTTTTTAACATTTTTCAGCTAAAATTATTTTGTCAAAATAAAAAAAAAACTAAAATTATTATGTAACCCAATATATTAATTTATGTTAAAATTTAAACAAAAAAAAAAAGGAACGCATGTCTGTTAACAATAAAAACAAAACAAAGAAAAAAGTGAAGGACAATTTATATGTTTCTTCCATCTCTCTGGAAAAAAAATGCTACAAATAAGTTGAAAAAAAATAAATTATAATATAAATAAAAGCTAAATAAAATTATTTAAAAGAGATTAAGGTTAGGGGTATAATAGGTACATTGCAAAATATCCCTTCTCTCTCTGTTTCTCCTCAGTTTTGGAGAGAAAGAATTTTGTGTGGGGCCCATAGCTTTTTAGTCTCTCTCCCTTTTTCTCTTCACTGCCAATCAGGGTAACTTGCCCATCTCTTTTCAAATTCTCTTTCCTTAGTCTCTCTTCCCTATTTCTACTCTACCAAACAGAGTGTTAGGTCTAAGATTAGAGTACTTTCTTTTCTTTTTCTTTTTTTATAAATAAAATGGCTCAATCCAAGTTATTATAAGGGAAATAGAGTGAAAGCATGAAAGTTTGAATGTGAAGTCCCTTTTTCCGCATTCACACAATCAATGATTGTGAGAGCATAATTGAAGCCAACCCTGTTGCATAAATGATTGAGTAGTTGTGAAAAAGTTATAGTTATGTCTATTAGCTTTCTAATAAATTTGGAATATAAAGATTGGGGATCTAGTTATATATTGTTGTTCAAGTGATTGTGGGGGGGCCAATCAGATCATGTAGTGCTCCAATCAGCCTCAAAGGAGCATATGCAGATTGCAGGATGAATGGAGTAATAGACAATCACATTCGGAGACAATATTACTTGTTTGGTACTCTTCAAATTAAAATCTATTATTATGATAATAATAATAATAATAATCTATCTATTTACAATATATTAAAAGAAACTACTACTAAAAAACCTTTTTTTTCCTTAGCACGTTTAATAATATTTCACAATTTATGCCCTTAAATGTAATTTTAACTATAAACTAAAAAAAATACACATACAAAACAAAAATAACAAAAAAAATTAAAAAAAAAGAAGATAAACATAAAACAAATCTACTCATGAAAAAAAGATACAAAAAAAAATAACAAAAAAAAGGATAAGCATAAAACAAATCTACTCATAAAAAAAATACTTCTAAAGATGAATTTTTAAAAAAGATAATCAAACAAATTTATACATAAAAATAGCAATAGAAACCACTTCTAAAGATAAACATAAAAATTAACTAATAGTTTTTTAAAATAAGACAATCAGTTCTTATCGATAAATATAAAAAATCATGGACAAACAATTTTCACTCATGTATAAAAAATTTGAGTTGGGGTGTGCAAAAAATTAAGTTAACGATAATCAAATCACTAACCAAATTAAATATTTTTTATAAAAAAACCACATCAATCCAATACAAAAATCAATTGTAAACCATATCTATTTTTTATACTTGGTTTGCAATTAATTTTCAAATTGAGGTCCAATGTGGCAAAGCCCAATCTTTCAAATTAAATATATTTCAAAATTTCCGATTTTTTTATGCAAAAGTTCCTGATTTTTTCCGAATTGGTTTCCTGATTTTTTATAATCGGTTTGTCATTCTGATATGAGCCTCTCAAGTCTCAACGAAGGGGGGCAGGGCAAAGTTGATGACGGTTTGAGATGGTGCAACAGTCAACCAGTTAAGTGTCTTACGATACCCATATACTATGTACATGGTCTCAGTCGGAAAGAATTGAGACATGCAACGGAGTGGACAAGGTTGTCCCCTCCTCCTACAAGCGGGGCACGGTGGTGGCGCTTCTTGAACCTCCTTATAAACATCAAACAAAAAATAAGTTAGGCACTATGCTTCTTTGTCTGTCAACTACAATTCTCTTCGTTCTCATTTCCATGAAAACTTAGCATTTGAAGTCATGGCCAGATTGCTAAATTGATCAAGGGAACAAACGACTAGAAATTTTTTATTTTGATGCCACCGCCACTCCCCGAACAGAAGACTCATAATAAATTTATACGGAGCAACTACGCATTGAATTTTTCCTCTGAAGCAACTCCTTCAAGCACGTCTAAACGTCAGCGTATCACAATATGAAATTTTGGAATAGTCAGTACGCATTTTATCAAACAAACTTTCCACATTTCAGAGTGTATTGGACAATGCCAACCGGAATTTACTAGGCATTCGACCCAAACCATAGCAGAGATAACAAAGTGCCCAATTGGGGGTGTTTTTGTTACAAGAGGTTGATTTTTAGCCTGATACAGGGGAAAATGTTTTATTTAAATTGTATATACTGGCATATTTTTCGGCATTGTCCGAATTAGATTTATAAAAAGTTATTATTTGTTATACTTAATATTTATTAATGTGTGTATGTGAGAGAGTAAATGATTTAGAATAAATAAAATAGTACACACAAGCATAGAAATTATTTCATTATACATATACAAAATTGATCAAAATAAATAATTTAGATATAACAAAAAATTCATACGGTAGCCGTGGTTATGAATAAAATCTATCATAGACACAAGATAAATAGTTTAATGAATACATAAAGATAAAATAAGCGTGTATAGTATAAATACCCATAAATAATAGTAGCCATAGGCATAAATAGATGACTACCCATGGTCCATAATCCGTATGTAAAGAGATGTCAAATGGTTTTTGGTAATACATATAATATATTCATAAAAAAAGGTAATACACACCACCAAAAAAAAATAATAATACATATAATATGTAAAAATATTGGATAAACATAATTTTTTTTATAGTATTGTATATAGCTAGAAGATATATATTTTTGTTTTTGTAGTAGCAATGTACTCCATAATTTTGCACAATTGTTTATTATTTTTATGAATGTATGCAAAAAAGATGAAATGAAAATAAAGAGAAAAATACAAAAGAAAATATGAAAAGAAATAAGAGATCAACCAAAGTAATAATTATGCATGTTGTAATATATGAAAAAGTAAAGAGAATGAATTCTAATATTGTAATCGGTGTTATGCATGTAATAATTAGTTGTAGGTATTTTTGGTGATTAATATGTATGACTTTAAGAGTCATATTTATACATAAGAATGAAAAAATTGCATATAATTTATTAATACTAGCGTCCTGACAGGCACTCTCGTGCCCATCAGTCCACCTTTTTTTGTTTTGTTATCGTTTCATGCCCGTTAATATGATTTGTGTGTTCTTCAAAAATATGTTTGTTAATTTTTTTTTATAAGAATATTTTTGTTAATTGATAACTACTAAACTTCTTTTTTGGTTGTGCTTAGTTGTTAAGAAAGAAAAAAAACTGAAAAAAAAACTTGTGTGTGATAATTATTGCTAAAAAAAACATATACAAATATTTGAATTTGTGTAAAAAAAACATATTTGAATAGAATAAAAGGCAAAAATGGCAATAAAAAAAGCTACATAAAAGGGTATTCTCTTTATATATTGGTATAGATTAAAATTTTAATTTTTACTTATTGAAAAAAATTTATTTTTTTTTAGTTTTTAATTTAAACTTCATAATTGGTTGATGGTGTGTCATGCATATAATTGGTTGGTGGTGTTTTTTGTGATTGATATGTATGACACATGAACATGAGGTAAAATAAATTGCATGTTATTTATCTTTTATTAAAAATAAAAAAATTAAAGGTTATATTTATATTATTTGTGTTTTCATCATCTTTTCAATTAAAATTGGCAATATTTAAGTTTCTAAATTAAAAGTAAATTCTCAATTTTAGGTTAAGTTTAAAATTAAATTTTAATCAAGACTATTCAAGGTTGATCCCTAACTGTTTTAAAAAAAATTATTATCATTAACTTGATCAATACTTGCGTTAAATGTTTTTTTTGTCAATATACTAGAGTAATATTTTTGGAATATGACGCTAAAAGATAAAGAAGTAGCAAATAATTTAAATAATTTAAAAAATTTAGTGTTAAAGGTAAGATATAAAAAAATCAAAAAAGAAAAATATATAATATATTTAATTTATTGAAATATTTATGATTTTTGTAAATTCAAAAGATATAAAAAAAACTATTTAAATAAAATATTATAAATTAAGTTAAATTAAAAAACATTAAAAAAAGTAGAAATATAAATAAAATGTACATTATATTTAAGCCAAGTTAAAATGAATATTTTTGAAAAATAGAAAATATATGGAATAAATGAGAAAACGACCAAAATGTTGAATTTGAAAAAAAATTAAAATTAATTTATTGAAAAAATTATCATAAAACTTAATTATTATACTTTAATTAAGTATACAAAAAAAACATAAATATGTGTTGAGATATTTATGGCATATTAAATTATCATCTGAAAAAATAAAAAATAAATAAAATATTTGAGAATGAAATGGAGTGGACACGTGACATAAAATACATTCATTTATATATATTTTTTTAACAGGCAATACATATACACACATACATATTATTGATATTTAAATTTTGATTCCAAAGGAGAATGCAAGAAGAAGTTGTTCCAGATATTCAATTCAAAGGTTATTTTTATTTTGGTAATTGATGATTTTGAAATATGCTTTGGGTGTTTTGCATGTATATTGTTTTATAATAAGGTTTTACTTCTTCAAATATGAGGGGGCTCATGTTCTTCATCTCAGTATTAAATTCTATTGGACCGCACATATAATTTTTGAAGTTGGTAAACTCTAGGAATTTGAATTTTTGAAGTTGGTAATAAGAACTTGTATACTTCAAGTTCTTAATAAGATTTCTAATTTAAAAATTCCATATTATCTCACAAATCTGAAATATTCAAATCTTTGACTTTGTGCATAGCTTATGGGGCAGGCATTCTACACATTTATGTAGGAATAATGGGAGAAGACACCTAGCTAGGAGCGTCCTTAATGGGAAAAATTCTACACATGGACACAATTTTAACCTAAAGCACAAGCAATTCCATATCATACCTTAAAATGGTTCCAATTACTTACACACCTTTCTTCCCATCTTTTATTGCCCCTCCTTTTAAAATACCATACTTTAGCTTTGTGGTTTCAAGTGTACATCTTTTTCTTTTTAATTGTTTCCTAGGAATAATTTAGAAATACCAAGCTTTAACCAAACATTTACAATATAATGAAAAATGCATCATCATAAAGGAACTGTGTTACCTTCATCGGATCCTAAAAACCAAATATGAATTGGAGCCTAATGGGAGAGTTTATTCCATATATGTTAATAAAACTACTGCAGAAAGTACAAATTTACATCAAAACTTCGGTTAGAAGCAACCCAACAGTTGCCTTTGATAAGGCGGGGTAGGGAGACAATGAAGGTACAAATCCAAATGATTTTAAACTATCTTAACGAAAGTCTTTACAAAGAAAATTTAACATTCAAATTAACTACTCAGATGACATGAGCATATTAATAAGACTAATTGAATTGGTTCCACCGTGCTGCTGCTACTTGTAGGATGTGACGAGCAAAACCAGACAAAAATTTCAAATGACTATTCACTTCTTTTGCAAGTAGTGTTGATTGATGGTCAAGCAAAAAGATTCAGTACATCATGAACCGTTAGACCGGCTAGTCAGCATGCATGTCCATGGCTGAATCGTTGGAACTGAATACAGTAGAGTCCCTGCTTTGCTGGTGAAGAAAGCTGGATTCTGGGATCAGGTTTCTATTCCCCAAAGAGGGACCACTAAGGTAGCTCCCTCCCTCACCAACTTGATAATGCTGAAGACTTAGACGAACGGGGCTTGACAAAGCATTTGAAAACACAAAGCTTTTGGGTTGATCATCACAGTTCTCTGACCGAAGTCCCTGCCCCGTAACTGGTTGGCAGGAAGAATCTGATGTTACTGGAAAGCCAGAACTAGTGACATGCACTACTGGTTGTAACTGTTGGTGTTGCGGTGGTGCTCTAGGCGATACTGATTGCTCCTCTCCATAATAATCCAGTTCATTCTGCAAGCAGAGAAATACTTTCATGCATATATTTTGTAACCGATAACAACGTAAACCAATATATATTGAAGTTCAAAGACATCTTAATGAAACCCAACATATGTTAGAAGTTATTACCCCCTTTTTTTTAGAACTTCAAGATATCTATATAGCCACAAGTTCAAACAAGTTACAGGACCATAATCACTTACAAGTTCGGAGGAAATTATCAATCTTGCAGACTTTTAAAATGGCACAAAAATAACAGTTTATTATTATCTTTTCAATCACCTTCCAGCCACCCTATCTACAACTATGTAATATAACTTCAAGAGTTTAAGATAAATATTGATACAGCCACAGTACGAATAACATGTTCAAAAATCACATTCGCCAATTTAATTTGTGGAGAGTTGTCCATCCGGCAATTGTTTAAAATGCCACAAAAAATACTTGCAATTGTTTTCGCTACTTCTCTTTAGCCATCAGCAATTCCCTAGATGATTTGTAACTTATAGAAGTTCATACCGTAAATGGATTGCAAACTTCCAAACACTGATTTCCATAAACGTTTAAAGTAGAAATTATATAAATGGATGTCACCTATTCTATGATTCTAGAAAATGAAAGATGAAGCAGGACCACAGAAAGGGAATATCCACCAGACAAATCAAGATGGCTTTATGCCACTTAAATTATAAGTGGGAGAAAGGGCTTGTAGGCAGAAGATGGAGGCTCACACAAAAGGTTGTGTCATTGATCCTGCCTATGTAAACAAAATTGCAACTGATTATTTGGAAGAGCTTATTTGGGCTTATTTTATGACATAGCACTGTTCTAAGTGTTTAGAAGAACTTTTAAAATAGTTTATGCCATGCACCCTTAAACCATTTTCAGGATAATAGCTTGTATAATCAGCTTATACGATGTTTTCTCTCATCCCCTAATCGATTTTAGAAACAGTTTATACATAGGCACTTGTATAATATGTGATCATTGAATTAAGAACTTAATTAAGGTGTTTGTTTACCCAAACACCCCTAATTGAGCAAGACTAGCATAATTATAAAAACCATTTTGTTAGGTTTGACACACGATAGAGCCTTCAAAACTTGACAATTTCAATGGAAAACAGCCCATGGTTAGGTTAACAGCCCACTATTGCAATCTGCTACAGTTTGAGATATGAAACTTGTGCACTTTCCTGTCACTAACTCCTGCTGCTATAGTCTATCACTATCACCGACTCTTCTATCCTATTCTAAGGTGGCATTTGGTAGACAACGTTAGAGTGGACTGGAAACATATAGTTTCTGCTATGTGCTCGATACATATTAAACAAAAAACCAGGACACAATTTTTTAAAAAAAATTGGTACAATTTGGTTCCATCAAAAATATGGAATTAGAGAGAAGACAACAGTATAGGCCGTTCCGTTGCATACCAAATGTTACCCAAACGTGCTGGTTTGACTGCCTTGCCATACGCAGTTGTCACTTGGCAATTCCCAATCAGCAGAATCATGTATGAAACTACAAACTATACTTGATTATATGCCAAACAAAGAACAGTAAAATCAACCTGAATGTAGTTAAGTATATCAACCGTTGCAACTCTTGATCCACCCTCTTGCTGTCTCCAAATCCACTGATAAAGTTTTTCCTGAAATCAGAACAACATCCGACATTAATAAATTGCCAAAACACCCCCGCTCAAAAAACAAAGCTTCCTTGATGGGTTTGGTCTTCATATAACCCACACCACACCTGCCATTCAATCAATGTCAACACCCCCTAGTAATTAGTTTGAGTCCTGTTTGGACTTTGACTTAGTTGTGCTTATCTATTTGCATAAACACTTTTTGAGAGCTTATAAATACCATTTGGGACATACATGTCTATAACCTAATTTCAACTTATAGAGCTTCTGAAAATAGCTTATAACTTATACAAAAACAATTTGACTTTATGTATCTTTTGTCATAAAAATAGCTTATACGTAAGCACTTATATGAGAAGCGCTTACGCTATAAGCACTTAATCGAAACAGCGCCTAAATCTCATGAATCCCGAAGTGCAGCAAGGAGTTATTTGTGAACATGTAACAAAACCAAAACCTTAAATTCCAATCCTATTGAATCAATTTGAGAAGCAGCAGCAAAAAAAAAAAAAAAAAAAAAAAACTCAAATTGAGTGATTTACGAGGCCATGTCGTTGACCAGCTTGAAAAGAGAGTTTCTGGTGATTGAGAGCATGCATGTGAAGTTGCGAAAGAGAATTAGCAGCAGTGCAAAACGATGCGTACATGGTTCGATCAACCTCGTCGAGAGTGGTGGCTATGGATTTTCTCTTCTTCGCCATGGAAACCTAATTGGTAATGAAGAGAAAGATGTTGGAGTGCGTGCGAGGCACGTGATATGTTGGATTGGATTGGGAGAGATAGAAACGTCGAAGATAACTTGCGTTCCTTTTTCATCGTTTCTTTCTGTTCTATATACGTACGTAGTACTATAGTACTTATTTTGTTTGTTGTGTGAGTCTGTGAGATGTGAGAGAGAGAGAGAGAGAGAGAGCGCAAAGATGCAGTGTAATGTTTTGCTGTTCCCACTTGTCTTCATTTTTCCTCAACATGCTGCTTTGGGCTTTTGCTATTTGTACCTACCTTTTTGTCTAATTATATTTTAAAATTAAGTACCACATAGATGTGAAATTTTAGGTCTTATAAAATATATGTATCATTAACCTAGATCAAATGTCTTTATGTAGTATAAGCTAAATTTAGGTTTTTTAAGTGAAATTCACCATGTTTGATATGTTATATATTCTCACTGTGATTTAGGTGCCCATTGAAACACCATGTTCACTCAATTGGATGTGTTTTTAGAGCATTCCATAGCATACTGTGTAATCACCTTGTTGGATATTTGGTTGTTGGCATCATTTTGCTAAAACAAATATACAAGCAAGATGTTGGATACAATGTTTCAACATTGTATACCTGTTCAGTATGCCATGTCTGCGCGTTGATCTCGTGCCATGTGTACGCGTTTTTTTTCCTTGAATCCTACTATTTTTGGTATCTTCAGATATTTTCTTGAGCACCAAGATGTTGGGTTCTCTCTCTATTGACTGAAGATTCTATGAAGATTATTTATTTCCTAAAGATGTGATATATTTAAGGAAAGATTATATTTGGTTCAAGAATACTTTTAAGTTGGATCTAACACGTTTTTTCAGCTGTGTTTGAAGCCCAATTTGCTCAGAAAGCCCATGCTAACTCGTGGCTATTTAAAGGAAGGAGCTAAACCTAGTTTCTTCACCGAAGCCAAAAATATCAAAGATGTAGTCTTTTAGGATTTCGTGTCTTTGTAAGTCTTGTGCTTTATTTGTGAGCCACTCTTTTGTCATCTTGATATTAGAGTTGAACTGTGTTTTGAGTTGTAATTTTGTGATCTTCTCCTAAGCCTTGAGGTACGGAGTAAGGTTGTTTTCTTGTGTATCACTCTAAGCCTTTAGGTACGAGTGATGTAGTTTCTAGGAGTGTGTCTCCAAATCCTTATGTGTGTTTGTCTGTAAACAGTGTTGTCTGTACTGTTGTGGTAGGAAGTGAGATGGGATCTCAGACTTAGGAGTTCCTAGGTTGAAGTTGCACGGGTAGTGTCTAGGCGATAAGTTGTAAACGGGGGAGTTTAGCTTTGAACTAGGACTATTATAGTGGATTTCCTTCCTGGATTGGTATCCCCCAGATTAGGAGAGGTTGCTCCGAACTGGGTTAACAAATAACGCGTGTTCTTTACTTTCTGTCATATATCTTTATCTTGTTCATTGTGTTTTACGTTGGTACGATGTTGGAACATCCGACTCAACATCTTGTTCGTGTCCTAATGTTGGAACATATCATTCAACATCTAGTTCCAGCGTGCCGGAATTTCACACCTAATTTAAATCTGATATGTATGTGTATCAATAGATATTTATTCAAGTTAATGCTACGGTGGACCACCTTCACAAGTGGTCCACCATGGACAAGTGATCTAACCGAATACAAATTTTATAAAATTTATTGGTAGATTGAAAGTTTATATCATATAGAGCATCCATAAAAAAAATTAAAAAATTAAAAATCATTTGATATTCTATTGGAATTTATCAAGATTTACGGTATTTAATAAACCGTTAATCTTGATGGATCTCAATAACATATTAAATTATTTTCAATTCTTCTAAAATTTTCTATAGATGATCTATATGATATAAACTTTCAATCTAACGGTGGATTTTGTAAAATTCATATTCGTTATAGGATTTTTCATGAGTGGTTCATATTAGAATTTTCCTAGATATTCAATGTGATTAAGGCTCCATTTGTTATGGATTAATAAAATAGTAATTTTGACATAAAATAATTTAGAAAAATTAGATTTTAGAGATTTTATAGAAAAATAGAATTTACTATATGTTTGTTTATTGTAATAAAAGTCACTTTTTTTTATAAAATAATCTTTAGTTTGTTTGGATACAACATGTAAAAGTGAGTATTTTGATTACGAAATAACAACATTTGTTTTCTTTTTCCTCTAAAAAAATCTATTATTTGAGAAGTTACTCTTAGTATCTTTTTATTTGTAGCTATTTTCTGATTATTTTTCGACTATGATTATTTTAAAAATATGTAACAAACAGAAATAGAATTTACTATATGTTTGTTTATTGTAATAATCTTTTTTTTTATAAAATAATCTTTAGTTTGTTTGGATACAACATGTAAAAGTGAGTATTTTGATTACGAAATAACAACATTTGTTTTCTTTTTCCTCTAAAAAAATCTATTATTTGAGAAGTTACTCTTAGTAGCTTTTTATTTGTAGCTATTTTCTGATTATTTTTAGACTATGATTATTTTAAAAATATGTAACAAACAGATGCAATATTTTTAAAAGTGATTGTTTTTTAAAAATGGCTATAAGAAACGGCTCTAAATATTATTTTGCTGGATTTTAAAACGACACTTATAAGTTTTGTCGCGATAGAGTTTGAATTTCAACTCATTCACTTGTGTCTGAGTTTTTAATGGCTATTTTTTTTTGTTTATTAAAAAAAAAGTTACGCTAACTAGTGTGCAGAACACTAGTTAAAAAACCAAAAAAAGTAAATTTTGAATTGTAAATAACGTTATTCTTATTTAAATATATTGATTACACTGAAAGACAAATCGTTCGGAAGAATTCAAGTTTAATTTATGGATGAAATAATTTTTTGACTATATTTTACTTATCTTACGGTCAAACTCCGAATGAATAGGGCCCCCTTCCCTTAAGAATCGGAGGATTAACACTAAAAAATATAAATTGACTACACAAATTTCAAGATTATACTATTTACCACTCCAAGCAATCCTTAATATAAGAGGAACTCCAGTTAGATTCATTGAAAATCTAATGTATTAAGTTCATATTATTGACTAGATACATTAGATTCTCAATAAATCTAAAAAATGAAGTTTCTCTTATATTAAGAACGATAGGGGGTATTTAGTAAAGAGTCATGCTAAACAGGGCATTCAATGCATTTATTAACCATACAAAAAATAGAAATAAAACATAAAGTTAATATTGATAAAGACAACTTTTTACACTTTTAATATATTAAATGCACGAATTTCGAAACAAAAATTTCTTATTCATGTATTTAATTAGTATACTAGATGCACTATTTAACATTTTTCTTTTAGTGTATTAATTAACAGGGGAATTTTTTTTTTTTGTTACAATTAACAGGGGAATTGTTAGCATTTTCTAAAAAATAATTTAAAAAAAAAATGAAGAAAAGCTTTAAGTTGGCCCGCCAATTTACTTACATTGATTCATGAAAGAATCCGAAAATATGGTTAATTAATTATTACTTACTAACTCTATCAAAAACAAAACACATCATCATCAAACAAAACATAAGATCGTGATTGATTGATTGTGTCGTGTTTGTTTTGTTTAGGTGCGTGTCGCGTGCCACTCCTACTGCAATCTTCAAACTCCATTCCTCAAATCAATTTCCATTTCCCCCAACACACTCCATCTTCTCTAATCACACCTCCATTCACGGTTAGCTTCATTTCCTTCCTTCTCTCTTTCAATTTTCTTGCCACATTCTCAATCCATCATAATGTTCTTAATTTTCCTTTTTCTTGTTTGTGGATTGTTTTTTATTCAATCATTTGTTTCCCCATTTGAATGAGAGAGAAAAAAAAAAAAATCTTGGCTAATTTTCTAGCTTACCCTTGTTTGATCTCACTTTTTTTTGTTTAATGTTTTTTTTTAATGCCACCCTTTTGGATCTGAGACTCCCCTTTTTGGATCTGTTTATGATGGATTTGAAAAACAATGGTAGGATTATTTGTTTTCATATAGTGAAGAAAAAGTTTTGAATTTTGAAATCTTATGTTGATGTATATTGGAGTTTAATTCATTTGAATTGAATTGGTTTAGGATGATGATGATGATGATGTGATGTGATATTGTTGTGAATTTACTATTAAGGACAAGCATCAACCACCAAATCCAAATTATTATTGATCCTTTTATACTAATCCAGAAAAAAATTGTTTTAATTTAGATGGCTGTTACTGTGTATGATCTGAATAGAATTAAGCTTCTGTGTTTATTTTTTATGCAAGATCTATTTTTTTCACATTCATGATTCACTTTTACCACTCTTTAATTGAGTTAACTCGAGTCGCCAACAAAAATGAGTTTTTAGTTTTGTTCATGATGTTTTTCATCTTACATGTCATTGTGTGAAAGTCTTTTATTTCAAGTTGATATGTTCCTAGATGAGAGAATATCAGAATGGGAGTGTGATTTTAGCTTAAGGTCCTGAATGAGGATGGTGTTGGTTATTTTGAACCACGAATTAATGATATTTTTAGAAATATTCCTTGTTCAATCGGTGATTTTTATAGCGTTATTTCTCTCATCTCTATTGGTCTCTTATATTCACACGCACAAAAAATTTGTAAAAAAAATGACATTTCATGACTTTCCATTTTGCCAGGCTTCTTTGTTTGTTTAAATGTGTTGACTCCTGCATTATATGAACGTGGACGAAATGTTATGGTGGCAAGTTGAAAGAAAACAGCGTTAAGTTGTGAAGGATTAAAAAGAACATGGCTTCTTCTAGCAAGGCTGAGAAGAAGGCGGCCGTAGATGCTGCTGCATGGATGTTCAATGTTGTCACTTCTGTTGGAATTATCATTGTAAACAAAGCTTTGATGGGTGGTTATGGCTTCAGTTTTGGTAAATTCCTTTACCAATTTCTTAATGATATTTTTGTTTCTGATCTATTTTGTCTTGTCCCAGTTTATTAATATATCGTAAATCTTCAATATTAATTTTGTATCGTCTTTGAAGTATGATTTGCCGTTATTGCCTGCAGCTACAACGTTAACGGGTCTTCATTTTGTTACTACAACTATCATGACGGTCGTACTGCGGATGCTGGGATATGTCCAGCCTTCTCATCTTCCCTTGTCCGAACTTCTAAAATTTGTTTTCTTTGCTAACTTCTCCATTGTTGGAATGAATGTCAGTCTAATGTGGAACTCAGTTGGATTCTATCAAGTGAGTCAGCTGAATTTTTTGCTATCGGTCCATTAGCGCCTTCCGAATGTTTTGTTTTTTTTGACTAATAGTGCCTTCAGAAGTTAAATTTGTTTCTTTATTGACCATTGGCAGATTGCCAAATTGAGTATGATACCTGTATCCTGCTTGTTGGAAGTTTGTTTGGACAAAATTCGCTATTCAAGAGACACAAAACTGAGCATAGGTGTTGTTCTTTTGGGTGTTGGTGTTTGCACAGTTACTGATGTAAGTGTAAACATGAAAGGTTTCGTTGCTGCCTTTATAGCAGTGTGGAGCACATCTCTGCAGCAATACGTAAGTTTGAAATTCCACTTCATTTAATGTAGATATTTGTATTTGTTTCTTATAATTTGGGTTTGAGGCATAACTTAACACCACAAAATCGACTTGTAAGACAAGGATTGCCAAAAATTTATAAGCACTAGGTACTACCTAGATCATATCTCTAACCGATGTGAGACTCTCGACATACTTCTCTCACGCTTAAGACTGGACGATCGAAGTGTAGAATAATGTGTGTGGAATGACAATGATCTCAAGACACCTGCTCGCGCCTAGACTAGACATTTGTGTTGTGGACAAATGTAGGTGAAATAATAGAGTTCTTGACCCAATAAGAGATCTATGATAGATTATGATACAATCTTAAAATTTAGGCGTAGCGACTAACTCAATCTCACACAAACGGGATAGTAAGTTGAGTACTATCCAAACCTTATTTATAAGCACTGCCTAGGTCGTATCTCTATTCGGTGTGAAACTATTAACACCCCATCTCACACTCAGGAATAAAAATCTGAACCGTGTAATAATGCATGTGGAATAAGAGGGATCTCAATCTAAGCTTATACAACATATTTGAGTCATAAATTGATTTGTGCCAAACACCTACATGGCAACATGCACGACATAGCTAGGTGAGACGCAGAATCAACTGACATATGCATTACCAATATATCTTTAATGTGCTCAAACTAAATAGTGTTCGCATTTCAGCATGCTATCAACACTCCTTTTAATTAGCATGGGGTGTCTCATTATAAGTTTTTCTTATTCATTTTGTCCCATTTAATGCTAATGGGTTTTCAAATCTTTTATGTGCAGTATGTTCATTACCTTCAACGAAAGTATTCACTAAGTTCTTTCAACCTTTTGGGACACACAGCACCTGCACAGGCGGGATCACTACTGTTATTGGGCCCTTTTCTAGACTATTGGTTGACAAACAACAGAGTTGACCAATATGCTTATGATGTACCTTCTACGGTAAGTTCTGATTAACAGAAAGAATATAATACTATAAAATTAAACAAATAGATCCTAGATATTTTATATCTGTCAAAATGAGTTCACGCCTTTGTAGATTGACATGAATGTGGATATTATACTGGATGATTTGATGTGTTATATCGATATCAATTTTACCTTTCGATGTGTCTAGATAATTGCATATAAGATATGTATTCTTGTCTGCATTTACACGCATGACACAACTCTTTCCTCAATTTTTGTCTGTTAATACTTTTAATTTTATTATATATATAGAACCGAATTGAAAATTGGAGTGAAAATTGAACAAACATATTCTGTTACTAATATATATGTGTTACATCATTGACTTTCACTAAGCAATTTGTGTTGTCTTTCGCAGATGTTCATACTCTTGTCATGCACAATTGCAGTTGGGACCAACCTTAGCCAATTTATCTGCATTGGCAGATTTACTGCTGTATCTTTCCAAGTACTTGGACATATGAAGACAATACTTGTTTTAGTAATGGGATTCTTTTTCTTTGGGAGGGAAGGTCTCAATCTTCATGTAGTTATAGGGATGATAATAGCCGTGGTTGGAATGATGTGGTACGGCAATGCATCGTCAAAGCCTGGTGGAAAGGAGCGTTGGAGTCACTCTCTCCCTACCAACAAAACCGAAAGCCGGTGATATGATAGTTCGACAGCATTCACTCAATATGAAGGGTTAATTTGCAAAAGTTGGGCAAACCAAGATATAGTTGATTGATTCTAGGAAAGTATATTAAATTATTTGAAATTAAACCTTATTGGTTCTAATTATTTTAACCTCATTTGTAATTCTTTAAATTTGATTTCTTGTTTTTGGATACTAGTTGGTATCTCCTTATAGGTATTTTCCCTTGGAAAATTTTCATCTTTTCCATGATCAGAAGGAATTTATTTAGACTCTTTAAAGTTATTTGTGCTTTTTATGTTTTACCTAGCGAACCATCTTGTAGTTAGCTGCTTACACAAACACCTCCCAAGCCAGAAATCTAAAGATTAAACATGAACTTTCGAATAACAACGACATAGTACATCGAAATTAAGATAACATAAATCTAACTCAAATAAATGAGACAGTATGGATCAGATAAAGTAACTACTTCATCTTCATTGTCCTCAGCTTCCACGACCACGACAAAGGTCCTCGGACAGATCAAACTTGAACAGATCTCACCAACTCAATCAGTCCCTTCATACTGTACTGAGAAAAGATAGAGAATATGGTTCCCACATCGCCATCATTTGAAGTTAATATGTCCATCAGAGCAGACCGACAAACGGAGATTATCTAAAAACACACTACTTTTTGACAGTAAAAAGCACACTATTAATGCGATGCAAAGAAGCTGAAAGTGTCCAACATTTGAAAAGTAATGTGTTGTAATGCTACCACAATGCAATATATTTCCATTGCATGCCAAATTCCACCTACGGGTGAATTGATCATCTTGAGGCCTCTCAAAGACGAGTTAGGATGAGAAATGGAGATCTCCATTTGGAGAAAGATAGAAACAAAAAGTTGGTTGTGGGTTCCACCATTTACCATCATTAAATATATTTTAAAATAATTCAAATTTGTTTGTTATTTATCTCTCCAAATGGAGATCTCCATTTCTTTTGAGAAATGGAGAGGATACTGAGGATACTAACTCCTCAAAGACAACTATGTTGCTAAATTCATTTACCATTCCACCAATTCCAACCATGAACAATTGATTTAATAAGTAACGTGATTTCATTATGCAATTTTGCACTTCAAACCATGAACAATTGTCAATTCAAAACATTAATTTTTAATATAGTATACGATGAATTTTACATAAAATCTATTATTTTACCTTATAATATTAAGGATATTGCTTAATTTTACAAATGCTTAGTGGAAGAAAGCAAAGAAAAGAATGGATAACATCCGTTGAGTACTTTAGTTTGTTCCCAACTGCTGCATGTATTCAACACCATCCCCTTATTTTGTCATTATTCTTTTTTATAAGAGCATTTGCATTTTTTGACCATAACTTTTGTAAAAAATAGCTCTGCTCTAATTTTAATATTTAACAAAAAAATTACAATTTATACCTGCAATAGATTGTATCATATAAGATTAAAAAAAATTATTTACTCATCCAATATCAAAATGCAAATAAATTTTTCTTCTACGGCAGACACCCTCACCATAAACCAATATCTTAGGCAATTTCATCTATTTATCACCATTATTGTTGGTGCACACTGACACTAAGATGAGTTCGGATAAAAATGCAAATTTTTTTAACACCAGTGGTGAACAAGAATATCACCCAGACATGAAAATGTTATATAAAACCAATCCAACAACTCAATGTACTACATTTTGACAATTAATTAGTATTATTATTATTAGTTTCTTGCAAGAAATTTACTTAGGTTTATTTGAGTAGTAGCATCTTCATGTTAAGAACCAGCGTGAATAAATAAATACCAACGTCATTTAAATAATAATCATAAAATTTTAACACAAACAAAACAAAATTGAAATTGTCATGATTGATTAACCATACAAAGTCGGTATAGGAAACATGTCTAAGGTGCTTCAAATCAAAATCATCTAATCTCCAAGACAAAACATAACAGCTTAACGCTTCTTTGAGACACCAACAGTCTTTCCCCTGCGGCCTGTAGTCTTGGTATGCTGACCACGAACACGAAGGCCCCAGTAGTGCCTCAAACCACGGTGATTTCTGCATAAAAGGAAGGATGTTAGTCTTCAAATGTACATTTACCAGAAAAGGCCAGATTTCCCCACATACATCATTCGTATATTTCCACCAACAAAATTTGACAAGTGCAAGGGGTTTATTTGAGCTTAATGAGTGGCATAAAAACTTGCATGTTTATAGAAACAGCTTATTAAATGTCCACAATTTGATTTCAGCACATTACTACCTGCTCTCTAGAAAATTTCATAAACAAACTGCATGTAGATTACATGAGAACATTTTAACTTGATTTTGTCTTTCATTATAGAAATAGCTGATATATGAGCATTTATATGATAAGCCCTTATGATATAAGTGCTTAACTAGTTTATCCAAACAGAACCAAAAACTATATTGTTTGTGTTACATCATCTCATGGAAATGACTACATATTTCAATACATAAACTTAAATCTTAGCTTATGAGACTATCTAGGCAACAGAAATCCAAAAAAACATTGAATAAAGAACCAGCAAACAAATTTATGGCCAAGTTTTAATTGCCGACATTTTAGCTTATACCATTTGATTATACAAGTACATCAGCGCATGTAGAAAAATTGAACAAGGATCTAACTTCTATCAGTGTACTACTAATTGTTATGTCAACATTAATATTCTAACAAGGATCTTCGTTCCTTCTAGTTCTAGACAACGACAAACAAACAACCACATAATCACCACAAAAACCAATGAATCATGATCTGATCTAATTTGAACATATACCTGATTTTCTTGAGTCTCTCCAAATCATCCCTCAACTTCATGTCAAGAGCATTGGACACAACTTGTGAAAACTTTCCATCCTTGTAATCCTTCTTCCTATTCAAAAACCAATCAGGAACTTTGAATTGACGAGGGTTTGCAACCACGGTCATCAGATTATCCAATTCAGCAGCACTCAATTCACCAGCCCTAAAAACAACAACAATAAAAAAAAAAAAAAAAAACCATTTCAACAACTTATAAAAAAGTGATTTTTCAATATGCGATCTACAAAACTCAACTACAAACTCTAACCCACTAATTTCAACTACAAAAAAAAGTAATTTTTTTGAATATGGAAGCGATTAAACTAAACTACAAACCTCTTGTTCATGTCAATATCAGCTTTTTTACAGCAGATGTTAGCAAATCTCCTTCCAATACCCTTGATTGAGGTCATTGCGAACATGATCTTCTGCTTTCCATCAACGTTAGTGTTCAACACACGCAGAATGTGCTGAAATTCTTCGTTCGCCACCAAAGACTATTACACATCACAAAAATTTCAGAATCAGTGGTTAAACAGAAAAATCGAGCATAGAGAGATGGAATCGAGAAGGTAAGCATACCATTTTAGCTTGTCTGATGAAGATTGCCGCCAAGGGTGTGTGTTGCTGCGGCTAATTGAGGATGTGAACGATGAAGAATTAGGGTTTTGCTGAGAATAGATAATTTATACTATGATAAATAGTATATTGACGGTTATACCCTCGAGAGTTTTTTTTTTTGGAGAGAGTGTTTTGGACTAAGCCTGAATCTGATAAAGATATTTTGAAAAAAGAATTTTTGCACCCCTATATTTAACCCCCCGTTCACCCCTACCAACCATCTAATATTCTCATTTTACTACTTTTATTATTTAAATTTTCACACACTATTTTTTTACCCTTCATTTTAGTATTTTTGGAAGAGATTGTTCACCCCTACACCGGGAGTTTTCCCGTAAGTAAAATATTTTCCAGCTTTGACACATTTGCTGAAAAAGTTTAACGAGTATTTCAATTTTTACAATTTTATCGAAACACTTTCAATAAGTGTTCCGGTTTGTAATGCATTTTCTAAAAAAAAATCTATAACAGAAACAGTACATGTAAGTGTTCTGGATGTCAAAAATGACAACGATAGAGTTTGATTTCAAAAAAGTTTTTATTAGGTTAAGCGTAACACAACAATCCTTTTTTATTTCAAAAAATAAATGAATTTATATCTAAAACCGCTTTGGCACACACGGCTAAAGAATAACATTTTTATCTAATAAATTATATTCTAACCAAATTCAATTTAAATATAATTTTTATATTATACATTTTTATTTATAACATTATATTTATATTGGATGGGATGAGGTGGATATCTCAACTTCAAAAGAGTTAGAGTATAAGTTCAAAGTTCAAGTCCTTACATGGCTACGAAAGGTGAAACCGTAAAGCTGTAAGTTCGGCAATTAGTCATGGCCATGCAAGGATCAAATAAGTTAGGCCAAACACAGCCTACCTTAATTGAATTTGATTAAATTATAGTTACACTAATTGAACTATAGCTAGAGGCGGATCCAAGATCTAGCTAGCCCGGGCTCTTGACCGGGCTCGACCGAAAATTTTTGGTATTTTAGGGGTTAATTTTGGAAAAAATTAAATTTTTTATGGATTAATTTAGGACAAAACTGAGATATTTTGTTTAAAACTTAAATTTTTCAGTACAAAATTGAAATTGGCCGAAAACTTTTGGTATTTTAGGAGTTAGTTTAGGAAAAAATTAAAATTCTTAGGGATTAATTTTTTAGGTCAAAACTTAGATATTTTGTTCAAAACTAAAATAATTGTTTAAAACTATTTAAAAACTATTACACACTTTATCACAATAGTTTCTATTGGTTAAATTATGTGATATTGGATCATTAGATCTTCGATCATGTATATGCCACAATAAAAAATTGTTAAAAATTCAAATAATGAAAGATAAAAAGGAATGATAATTTATTTATTTTATTATAAAATTCAAATATTACAAATGACATGAGTCTTTCTCAGACTCAATAGTATTATTGTAAACAAACTAAAGAGGAACATCACATTAATGTTGAGAAAGAAAAGCTCATATCAATTTCTACACTCTGCATACCCCTCAAATCCTTGGAGGAACATTTGGCACAGGATGATTGGGGTCGCAACAATGCTTGACCCAAGGGCATAGCCACCAGCAACCAGGACCAGGCAATGGAACACCAGTTTGATCAGGTTCATAACGAAATTGACCCGCTTCATGATCAATTCCTGGTTGTGTGCCATATGCACTTCCCATTAGACCTATCATAATAGCAAACAAAAATACCACAAAATTCAATACCATTTTCAATGAACCTTCCATTATGACTAAACAATGTGCTTTGCAAAGAAAGATCACTAGTTAAATTTGATGTAGTATCTTAAATCACAAGTACTTATTTATATACAAAATACTGAAACTTATCCTCAAAAGATTGACCATCCTTTTTCCTTTTTTACACATTTTGACCATCATTTAATGACTATTTTTATGTTATACATCATCCAATTTTTAATATAAAGAGTTTAGGTTAATTTAAAATCTAATGTATTTAGTCTATAATATAGACCAAATACATAAGATTCTCGCTTTCCCTTACGCATTTTTTAAAAATACATTCATAAAAAATTGGTTCACTATTTAAATTAGGTATTTGCAAAAAGAGAATCAATTCGATTTATATAAAATGGAGCTTTTTTGACCAAGTATAAAACTGATTTTTGACTAAATATATAAAATTCATATTTATCAGTCAAAATAAAAAAAAAATTAAAAAAATTGATTTTTGTTGAGCTTAAATCTTATAGGGATTGAATTTCCTCTTTTCAGAAAGCATTCTCACTCATAATTTTTTTATTGTTGCAAACATACAAACTTATATAAATAAACCAGTTGTGGTAGATTTTTAATTTTATTTACTTCACCATTAGAGGCGGATCCAAGGCCTAGCTAGCCCGTGCTCAGCCGAATTTTTTTATATTTTAGGGGTTAATTTTGAAAAAAATTAAAATTTTTAGGAATTAATTTAGGGTAAAACTGAGATATTTTGTTCAAAACTTTTAGTATTTTAGGGGTTAGTTTAGGAAAAAAATTAAAATTCTTAGATATTAATTTAGGACAAAACTGAAATATTTTGTTCAAAACTTAAATTTTTCAGTGCAAAACTGAAATTATTGTTTAAAATTAAAATTTTGCCTAGGCTTTATGTGGTATGTGCTGTGTCTGAGGTCCAGCTTTGTCTCAAAGAAATTGTGTCATGCATTAAAGCACCAATTTAAATCGCCAAAAGCCAACTCGTAAATCCTATGTTTTGTGATTAAGAAACAGTGGATAAATGACAACATGTGCACATGTTATGTGCTAGCATCATAGTGAAAAATATGTTATCAAACCGTTTAGTTATTAGTTCCTTAACATGTTAATGTGTATGCCAAGTGATGTTGCATATTGATACAATTTCACAGCAACAAAAAGAATGAATATCACAAAACTAAAAAATATACAAAGTCAATGTCGCTGAGCATACACAACTCAAGTACAACAATTAGATTTGAATTTCATGACAAACAAAATCAACATATATGTATTACACAAAATGAGACGAGGATAATAAAAAAAGACCTAGTTACATCTTGTCTTACAACTGTACATGTCTGTTATATTAAGAGCACAGTCATGCAAGTTCATGGTGAACATTTGCTCAGTGTCTACGTAGAGCACATATACATAATACAAAATGAGCTTTCTACAAACAAACTGGAATCATGACTGCGGCGGCTTTTTAAGAGGACTAACAGGTTGATGTTTGCATATATGCAAACGTGGTTAGTTCCAAAATCATTTAAATATTTGTCTCTGTAACAAGTCTAGTGAAAAATGGTCACAGACTAAGATGGTTTCCTTTGCATTTATATGGAAATGGCACAGCCTAATTCTTTGGCAGCAGTGTCGAGAAACTTAATAGGCAATCCAGCAGAAATTCTGCTGTGAGCTTCCCATGTTATGCATTTTTCTATGTCAGCTTGCCAATCAACAACATCCAACTTGCAGTTTTGATAAGAGGGGTTGCTGTTTATTCGCAGTGGTTTAGGGCTACACCTTATTGAACCTGTATGCAAAATGTCACGAAGAACTGAGACGCTCAGAGCACGGACATGTGCACTTGGATGACAAAGGCACCTAATGGTAGCTGCTAGACGACACTGCAAGTGAAATATTCACAACACAATCTTATCAGTAAATGATTTTGCAGAACTTAAGTATTTTGTAATCTAGACTCAAATACACCAAAGTGTAGAATTGTAGAATAATTTCTGAATATTATTTTAAAAGTAATTTGAGAACAATCACGAGTGTTTCCAACTAGGTGAGGCTGGTTAAAAGGATCCAAGTCCAATCACAAGCCATTTTTAATGATAGACCAACTATGCCTAATATATTTCATTCAGCATATCTCGGCTAAATTAATACTATTTTTCAATAAGGGAAGTTTGTTTACCTTCAAAAGGTTTGAAAGGCCATCTGCCACAGCCATTCCTGGTTCTCCAAACTCAAGCACTGGCTGAATTGCCCTAGCTGTTGCTTCCAATAGCTGGCCATTAACATAGAAATATGAATATTAGCAAAGCTTAGGTATAGAACCGAGTATATGAAATCTCAATTTCAATTCCAATTCCATTAGATGGTGATCATCATAACTCTTATTTATTTATTTATTTTGCGGTTAGAAATTCACCCCTTAAAGGTGAATACGTGGGCATACCGGGTTCGAACCCCGGTCCCTGCACAAATGTGCAATATCCTTTACCAATTGAGCTAGGCTCATGAGGACAACTCTTATGTTTTTTAACCGTTTATATTAGAGACTTGAATAATTCCAGATATAACTTCTTAAGATAAAAAATAATTTAGAGTTTTGAATTGAAAAGCTACAAAAGGATGTATTAGTGTAATTTAATAGTTGATCAGTACACCCCCAATACTTGGTTGGAAGAACTTGTTCAATTCTTTTTATAATTCCAATAAATAGTCCGGTATAAATCATGAAATTGCATTTGACCTTTTAGCTCATTAATTTCATTTTAAGACCCTGTAAGGAGTAACAATGACTTATGGGATGGGAGGATTGTGTGCATAATAGGAAACATTTACAGAAAATATTACTACATGATATGCTTGTCTGAGGGAAAAATGTGATGCAGTTCATTTGTAAAAAAATTTAAGGAGTTGACTGCCGATTATACGACAATAAATGCTATGGCAACACTAATATGCAAGTGTGGGAGTGAGAAGCGAGGAAGATTTTTGGTCAATGATGAACAGAACTTGAAAAGTTAGAGAGAATCTACTGTTGTAACATTCTACCTCCAGCTGTGGTAAAGTGCAAGCTTCTCCATCAACAAGCATCCCGTCTGTAGCTCGTAGTAGCAAATCTGATGCACTTGCCAAAATTACCAATGACTCTGAACTATCATGGTTCCTCATAAGTTCCACTATCAATTTAACAATCCGCTGATTGATTCTCCACATCTTCTGACCTAGATCATCATCCTTGGCTATCCAGGGCTGCAATTCCTTCTCCGCCTGACGAAAAACAAAGCCACAAAAGTGACGAAGCGAGTGAATGTTTGAAATGATAATAAAATAAAATATATACAACTGTGAAACTCTGGTTAGATGAGATACAAGCATCAGCTATTTAAAATTTGTGGACATTAAAAGCCAATTTTGCCTGTATTGCAAATGGTAATTCGTAAATTTTTGCAGTCTATTAAACAAATGGTATTTTTTGGATTAAAAAATGGTAACATTTTTTGCTAAACAAAAAAAAAGATGTACAGGCAGCGTCCAAAGTAATTTATGCAATAACTCATAACAAGACAAAGATTTTGGACCTGAAGAACAACAGCTGTAGCGGCTTTTGCTGGTGAGGCTGATACAACATTGCATAATGCATCGACAACCTACATAGCAATAAATCCCAATTGTCAGTAATGAACCTTTTTCGAGGAAATAAAACATGTATTTGGATCATCAACATCACATCTATACTTATACAGAAAGTTGTTGCAGTATAACATTTGTATTTGTACCTGTCTCCATCCCTGTTGGGCAGAAGTGCTTTCAGAACATGGTTGAGTTTCAGGTGATGCAATCAACTTGTGCCATAGTAGGGAAACTACAGAGAAACATAGCTCTTGTTTCTCAGACAACATGGATATCAGAAAAATTTGTGTATTGCAATTCAACCCTATATGCCTGTCCATTGTGAGGAAATTGGCAAGATCAGAAGCCTCCAACGAGAAACCGGTGACACCTTTACCCAAGTTATACCCTGACGCTTCTTCATTTGAACATGGAGTTCTTCCAGATTTATGGCTATGTTTTGATGGTGTTGAATCTGCCGAAAGTACAACAGATGTCTGCCCAGAGTCAGAGCAGTTACCGTTTTCACTCCGATTCTTTCTTTTACCATCATTACAAACAAGGGAGTCCTTGTAAATCGGTGCATGAATTAAAGTTGCTTCTAATGGCTCGGCCTTATTCACTATAGATGCAACAACTTTACTGTGGATATCTATGAGATTATACAATGATGATGCCCTGGAGTGAATTTCTTTGTTCCATTTGCAACGTATCAGAACAGACAGAGCATGCATGCAAGCTTTTGACCGTCTAAATAGTTCAGAAACATGTGCAGCCACCATAGCTGCTGCCACTATCTCGTTTGAGCTGTAACTCCAAGGGGTTCCAACAGAAGACGGCTTTAATGAAAATAATGCCTCTAAAATTGCTAAAATTCTGTGAGTATGGCGGACAGCCGATTCTAGACCACTCTGCAAATCTTGGGATGATCCATGTAGTGTAATAGGCTTGGCTATTTCTTGCCCATTATTGGAAATTGAATGATTATTTCCCCGTGAAATCAAAGGAAACAGCTGAAGCTCACAGGCAAGAGCACAAACTGCAGCCATAACATAAGAATCAAACGCTGCTACAGGACCTTGCTTCTGCACTTTCCTATTTTTTCTTTCTTTCCGGATTTCAGATATTGCTTGTATGTCCTCAATGATTTCCTCAACTGAATGATTATCTTCACCTTTAGGCTTTTTGGTTCCACTAAATTGGGCTTCGTGGCTGACACAGACGGTTAAGACAACAAAAAGTAGACGGGAAGAAAGCTCTACAGATGCACATGATTCTAAAAAAAGTGAATGAACCATGGTACGAAGTTCGGCTACAGCAAGGTTTTTAGAGGCTGAACCAATGCCAAAGAGATAATTTGATTTTCTGTTTTGTTCTCTACTGGGCTCTGGCGGAAATGTTCTCTGAAGAATAGCTTCTACTGTAGCAGCAAATATTTTCATGAGACATGCTTCTGACGGGCTTCCACGAGGAAGATATTCCAGGACCTTTAGTAGAGGTATGTACAAATTCCATGATAGTATGGGAGGTTGTAGTGGGGCTGAAACTATGATCTCCGGAAGATCAACGGCCGAGGAACTTGCAGGAATCAGGCCATAAGCAGCTTCCCAAATGGTGCAAATTCTCCATTCAACTTCTGGACCATGAGCGCACAGCATTGATGCAATGCCTTGGGCAGTAGCGTCAATAGAGGCTTCAGCAGCAGGAACTTCTATCTGATCAACAACAAATATATTAGATCTTCAATATTCAGAAATAATCTATCTTCCATACTTCACAAAATAAGAATGAAATAAGAAATGGAGAATGAATATGAACACTACCTGCTTGCTGTAGGATGAAATATAACCACCCAAAGGTTCATGCTGAACTTCAACTCCATCAACTTGTCTAAGAGGAGGAAAAAGTAATGCTGGCTGTGAAAGTATACGGAAAAGCAAAGCCGCTGCAGCATCAGCAGCTATGCCAGCTCTCATGGACATTGCAGTCCCTATTGCACGCAAGAAATGCAAATGCATCCAATTCCTAGGAAGCTTCATTAACATAGAAAACAAAGAGTTAGATAGTCAATTGATAGGTTAGTTTGGTAGTTAAGAGACTTAGAAGGAATAATTGCTAAAATACTAATATTAATATTCCCTGTAATATCTACTAATTGAAACACAAGAAGAATAAACAATCAAGGAAATTCAGGAACACTAGCAGATTCACCCGCTACTATTCACCCGCTACTAGGTAATATAAAAAGTGATACAAAATTTGAATATACCAAACACTAGACCAAAAAAACTGAACCAATTCACAACCACCACATTATCTTTTGAATGACCGACCAGTTTAGTTTTATACCTTCCATTCAAAACTTATTAATGAAACCCCATAATAATAAAATGATGTTTGTACCATTAATGCCAACATCCCAGCTATTCTGTGTCTTTGAAGATTATACTTACCCTTATGCCAGAAGCATACTCTTCAGCAGCTCGAAGAAGCTCCACAAGTTGCACTGCAGCATCAAGTGCATCTGGAGCCCACGACGGGGGTGCTTCTAGAAGTCCAAGAAGAAGTCTTTGTGTAGCACTTGGAGTAGCAATTGCATAATATCTGCAAAATTTGGGAATATACATTTTTCAGGCAGGTGAACACTATGAACAACTAAACGACAAGAAAGGTATTGAGGTGAAAATAACCTATGAAATAAACGTGCATATGGCTCTAGAGCTGGTAATCCAGCAACAAGATGCTCATCCAGAGATGTTGTCGGAGGAGGAAGCAAAAGTGCAGGAACAGCTGCTGCTGTTAAAATAGCAGTTTCATTGCGAGCAACTTCATCATCACAAACACTTAATATAACACCAGCACCATTGGCAACAGCCCATCTTGGAGTAGAAGGCACAAGTTGAGGATGCTTCCCAGAACCACGGGAAGAAGCTAAGAGAAAAAGCAAAGTCACAACAAAAACATAGAAATCAATAGGAAAGTAGTAAATAATAATCTTGATTTTGCTAGAAAAAAAAATATGGATGAGCTGATAAAATGATGGGTTGTGAGGTAATGATTGAGGAGAGTCATGAGAAATTAGAAGGGAGAAGGTGACCACAAATGGAAAGCACGGATGCCTAATTCTATGTACATAATTAACCGTAGACATAAACTATAGCTCTTGTGAATAAAAACATTTTGAATATAGTTTATGTCTATATTTCTGAAGAAATGTCTTCACAATATTGTGGATAAACAGCATTCAATGAAATAACAGTATCTGTATTAATGTAATAAAAAAATAGTGTACCAATTGATGGAGGCTTGAGTTCTCCTGCAGCATATTTGCCCATAACACCACTGCACCTGTTAGTGCATGCAAATATTCATTGACATCAGCATAAATATTCACAAAACCCGAAAGCAGAACACATTATATTGTGATAAATAAAAAAGAAGCAAATAAACTAAGCTGTTTTATCATTGATTCCTGAAATTTTTGAACAGTGAACAGTAATATCTACATGATTTTGAAGTAAAACATTAAACTGAACCAAAATTGACCATGTACCCCTAAAACTTGCATGCAGAGCTAAACATATACAAATATCTGGATATCTCATCAGGTTATATTACTAAAAAATACTTACCATCGGAAATAGTCGCTTCTTATTCCTACAGGCGCAGCTAACAATATATCGGTAATCCAGGGAGACAAGGGCCTAATAGGTTTTTTCTCTTGTTGTGCCAAAGCATTATCGACAGCTTTCCCATTAAGAGGCTTACTAGTTGTTGCGTGGCTGCCACTACTGCTTCTTTCTGTTTCACTGGACTGTCTTTCCATTTTGTAAATGGGGCGATTGTAATGAGTTAAAATACGCAAAATTTCACCACATGCCAGAGCCCATTGTTCTGAATATTCATTCTGCAAAACCATGAAAAGAAGAAATGAAATTATAGAGAGCCTCTTTGTAGATGCTGAAGCTGAATAAATGCTATATATAATCAGATAATAAACTGAGAAACAGAAAGCAACATTATATTTCACAAAGAATGGACTTATTTCTATGAAATTGAATTATATACAAAGTATATAAGAAAACCGAGTGAGGATTATATCTGTACCTCATCTTTTGGGCAGACTAAAGATATCAAAGAAGCAAATGGAGGACTAGTCTTATCATAGACTAGTGTACCATCGATAATACACGAAATTATTGGAAGTACAACTGCATGCCCATGCTCTGGATGATGAAGGACAAATGTTGCTGGATTTTCATGTAAATACATAGAGAAGTTAGTACACATAAAGTAGAAATAGTAATATTCTTGTTAACTTAATCGTGATTTAAACTAACATGGGATAAAGCATAAATACCCAAAACATCATCAAAGAGAAGAATTTCCTTCGACGGGTAACGGTTGCGGATCAACTGTCAAAGTAATACACAATGGTGAGTGGCATTCTATAAAAACTATTGGATATCTTACGTTAAAATTATCACACAAAAAAATAAGAATTGAATCCATGAAAATAGTTTCTGTGTATTTTTCTTTGTTGTTCACAAGGTTTATCAATAAATAGAAGTGTACCTCAGCAATATCGTCGGCAAATTGCTCTGATGTAAACTGAATCAAGTACTCAACATATGCAGCAATTTGATCCTACATTAAAGCAAAAACAGTGTCATACAAACCAACAAAATGGAATTACAATGAGCTTCTAAAATAGCAGAAGCAAAAATTTGCTTTAATATGGAATAAGAAACAATTATTTTCAGCATTGAAAATGACCAAAACACTGCTCCTTTCTACCTAGAATGATACAGACTAAAGGATGGTCTTGTTTTTTGCACGCAATATAAATTACATAATTTTAGAGAAAATACAGAAAACAGCCCACATATTATGAATACATTGGAAACTTGTGTGAAGCCATATTGAGAAAAGATTGTAGCTCAATCAGAATTAGCTCTAGCTTGTGGAAGTTTCTAAGCTGAGATACATAATTGGCTCTTAACTTATAAAAAAGTCCTTATGAGTTTATGACTGCTAATGGAGAAGTTATATGAGGGGGCTTTTTCTTAATAAATGTTTGCTAAATTTGTAACCGGATTGACCCCACAAATTCATTGCTTAAATCACCCCATTTTTTGGACTTTGTTTTACTTGAAAGTTTGCCATTTGCAATAACTAGTAAAACTACAAAATAAACCATTCCTGCCGTCAATAGATCTCAGTCATTCGATGAATATCAGACAGTTCTTATTCTGTGTTTATATTTTAAATTCAATTTGGTAAAGTCAAAATATGAATTGTTCGATCTTCATCCAACAGCCAAGATTTGTTGATTGTAGCATATGTATGGATTTTCAACTGCATAAAATCTAAAATATCACATCGCCGTGTATTATTTGTGTTTGTGTGACCATGTATGCATGTGTCTTTAACACCATCACAAAAAAATATCTTCTACTCCTCTCAAAGAATACCCATATAAAATTTTCAATTTCCTAAAAGTGCTAATACTCTAAAAGCTTTTTACCGAAAATTAGATCATTAAACAAAATAGAATGAGTTTAAAAACGATAACTGCAAAAAAGTTTTACACAGACATCCAATCGTATCTCACCATGTATAGATGTTTGTGAAGATATTTTATGAAGTATGAAGTAATACAACAAAGAGGTATTTTGTGAAAATATGATTAGATATTTAGATGCATATGTAAAACTTTTTCGAGTCTTTAAACTCAACATAATTATAATTAATAATAATAATAATATTAAGATTAAGGATTCTTCCATCCCATGTCCTTAAGGCACTATTAAGGAACTCAAACACAAAATTTATATAGTATTAAAAATTATAGAATTTAAATAAAAAATGTAGAAAAAATAAATTTCTTCAAAGATGCTAAGAGATTAAAATGGTACCTTTTTTTGCTGACCATCTCGTGGGGGAGGCCAGAACAACGAAGAAAATTGAAGACGATCGATCCACCTTTCACTCGTAGCAGCCATAGTAGAACCCATCAAGTCTTTTTGTTTTGGTTCTGATTATATATGAAAAGCAAATTTATCCCAAATCCATCCAAAACATGCTACCAATCAAGTTTATTAAAATATTGTTAATTCATCGTTTCATTCGCTGTGTTACCAATCCCTCTTAGTATAGTAAGTATCTAATCCATCATCATCATTATCATCAATAATTCATCATCCACCAAAACAAATTTCAGAAATTTTAGCTATTCATAATCATAACCAAATGCATCTCATAGAAAATTGTAGCTATTCACTACAACAAACTAGGTTGTTGCTATGTTAAGCTTGAATCCTAAAACTTGACAAATGTTTTTTGTGATTGATTTCTAAAATTATTTTCATTTTTTAAAACTTGATTTTAAATGATGAATCTGAAAAAGAGCAAAATGAAATTTGAAAAAAATTAAATATTCAAAATCAAATATTTCAGCTAATAATATTAAGAAGCTTCTACAAAATACTAGCATAATATTAAAAATAAAAATAAACCCATAGATATTTCTAACAATATGGTCAGATTCATAATAGAAAACATTAGAAAAATAAAAATAAAAAAGTTGATCAAATTAACTTAAGAAATTAGCAGAGAAGTTGAAAGCTGATTTCATTCATTGTGATAAATAAAAAGAAATATATACCTGGATTGTTAATTTGTGGAGAAAATATGAAATTAGTTGATTTAAGAGGGTGAAAGGTTATAAACTGTGAAGATGGGAGAGTGTTTTTGTAAAAAATGAAAAATGAGTTATAAGAATAATTTGGATGGAGGAGAAAGGAAAGAAATGAAGAAGAGGTGTGGTGGAAAAGTTTATAGTTGAAGAAGAAGAAGAAGAAGAAGATGATAAAAGAAAGGAAAATAGAGACAAGTGGAGAGAGAAGATCTTTAACAGGGCTCTGAAATGAGAAGCCTCAGATCGAGCGCGTACGTGGCTATGATATTTTCCTCTCCTCTCAGACATCCACCTGCCATCTCATGTCATGCATCTAACTATGTTATGTATGTATGTATCATGGATGGATGGCCAAACTTATTAATATTAGTATTAATAATACTTTTCAAGGAAAATTTTAATACTACTATTTGGTCTCATAACCATAATTCACCTGTATAAATTTAAAGGTTGAAGTTTGAATCGGAGATTCTTCACTTATTCATGGTGAAGTTATGATCATTATGCTGCTTAGAGATGGAAATAAGTCAAATCGGTATCTGAGCTCTTGAGGTCTAATTTATGTTGCTAAGAGATTAAACTTTCGAGCAATTGAACTTCATATTGATTCTCTAGTTGTTGTACAAAATATTACTACTAATAAGAGTAATAACATTATTGGGAGAACTCTTCTGGAACGAATTAGAAAACTTATAGACCTTGATTGGAAAGTGGTTGTTCATCACTCTTATCGGGAGGTAAATTTTTGTGCAGATGTTTTGGCTAATCATGGATGTTTGATGGAGCATGGAAGTGTTTTCTTTGCGGCGTGTCCGTCTAAATTTAGTCACTTGTTGCTAGCTGATGTAATGGGGATTGCTACCCCTCGTTTAATCTCTTTGTAATTTCTTTTTCGGGCTTAGGCCCTCTTTATTATAAAAAAAAAAAAAGTTACGCCAACTTATTTTTTTAAATAGGGTAAGTTAAAACTTTTTTATAAGTCTATTTAGTTAAATAGATCATACTGCAGGTCATTAAAAAACATTTTAACCAATTAGACCGGACTATTTAAGTTAAAATTAATAATATTTTTAATACTATTATCATTTATATATTAAAATTTGTACTTTGATTAAATTAGAAATTTATTAACTTTTTCGGTAGTTTAAGCTTATTAATCTACATTTGTTTTTCGCATATATATATCCAAATTCTCTAAAATATTCCAATTTAAATTTTCATAATGACGGGGTTGACCCTTGAAAATTCAATCATTGAAATTGAATTGAAAAACAATTGAATTGGTTGGATGGTACCAAAAAAATCGATTATTAACTTACCTTTCTTATTAAATATAAAGATAACCGATCAACTTGCTTAGTTATCCAACATTTTTTAAATTTTTTTTCCATATTTTTTTAAAAAAAAATAAATAATAGATTTTAATATGAAAATAACTCCTAGCACTTCTGACACTGAGGTTTCTACACTTGAAAACAAAAATCTTGGACGTATCACGCAAATAATTGGTTCGGTATATTAAAAGAACGTTGGTTTATCAGTTCATATGATTTTTTCAAAATAAATATAATTATTTATTTAAATATTTTCATGTAAAATAAGTTTTTAAACAGGTTAATGTGTCACATTAGGCTTTCAAAATGTCAAACTCATACTTAAAATATAAGCATATAATATGCCACATGACAGACTCAGATTTGATAAAGCCTAACTCGGCCTATCATATTTCCACATGTCGTCGCCGCTTGACAACAAAAAAGTACTGGCATAATATTTTGTAAATATAGTTTAGTCGATAGGGATGATGTAGTATAGTAATATAATATACAAGGGTCGACGCTCAAATATAAGATTCTCTATTATTCATTTTAAGATGTGAAATTCTCATCAATTACTTAACAAAATATTATACTAATAACATAAGTTAATTTTTTAACTTAACACAAAACTTTTTTAAAACCAACCAAATTTACACTCATTAAAAGAGCGGTAATTATTTTAGTGTTTGCTTGATAATACAAATAAGTAAGTTTATAGTTTATTATATTAGTTTATAATTATGTTTTTGTAACCAAAAAAGTTTATAACTATGTTTCATAAAATTACAGCGTTTGGTAATTAGTTTTTATCCTAGCTTATAATTTTTCTTCATATGTTACTTCAAGTACCGTTTAAACTTATAAGTTATAGTTTTTTTACCAATTTTAACCTTATTATTTAAATTTTTATTTTTTTTATAAAAAAATTTATCCATTCACAGAAATAATTATCCACTCACATAAAATAATCATATGTTTTTATATAATTTTATATTTACAACAATTAAATTTATTAAACACTTTAATTTCTTTACTAATTTTTCAAACTATCAATTATCAATTAATTTTTCAACCATCAACTATCTTAAAGCTTCTATTGATCTACAGTATGTTGACACTACCAACCAAAACGGTACCACGACAATTCAAAGAAGAAAGTAAGGGGACATGATCAAATTCATGAAAACAACTTTACTTGAAATTAAAAGTAGATCTATTACGGAGAAAATTTAACATTAATAAAACAGGGAACATTATTGTCAGGTATAAAAATGAGAAGGGATGCTAATTGCTACGATGGGTAAGTTTATTTGCACAATAATTGATAAACTACAAATACCATTGTATTTAATTAAATAGAAGGAAAAAATACAAATAAACAAAAGAAAATTAGAGTTTTCATTAGAATGAACAACATTAATAAGTACAAGAATTACTCGTAGGAAAATGCTAAACAATGCACCTGGTGCATTGGTTAAGCATATTAATATAGAAATTTTTTCTTGAAATTTGTACATTTAATATGTTAAAGATGCAAAAAGTTATTTATCTAGCATTAATTTTGTTTTTTTTTTTTTTTGGATATACTTAACTAGTGCACCGAATGCACTGTTTAGCATGGCCTTTACTTATAATATACAATAAAAATAAAAAGATTAAACTACTCTTACCAAAATCATTACATTTTTATAAAGACACTAACATATTATATAACAGTTTCGTCATATTCAAATTGCTTTGTTCTTGCCACAAACAAACTTCATTTTTGCTCTTTATTCACTTTCATTCATTTCCTTCAAAGATTCAAAATACTAATAATATTCTCCAACCATATATATCCACTAATATCTATAGTGTAGGGCAATTTGAGAAATCGAGCGACAGAAAAAACAACAGGTCAATATTTCAGGACCACGAAATAATAAAACGACACATTTTTACTCAAAATCTTAATACATCAAATATACGTGTCATATATCGGCTATCTTACAAATCAAATAAATTTTCTTTTCATTTGAAAACTCAACACAATCAAAACCTACAACAAAGTAGGTTCTTTTACACACCACAAGATCAAAACCAACCAAAACTTATCTATCTTAATTTTTCCCCTAACCAACAAAGAAACATTAGTAAGTTTATGCGACAGAATATGTTTCCCATAACACCCGTTTGCTCCAAATTCATAATCTCATTGTCAAACAAGTTGTGCAAAAAATTTTGAAATTGCCTTTGGCGTGATGGGAAAGGTAATTTTAATATAAAATTTTTTTGTGAGCATAATTTTAATATTAGGTGTGTTCAAAAAGTTGAAATAATTGGAGCCAGACAGTGTCAATAAAATATTAACTTGTTGGCGTTAGTGGTGTTCTTGTGTGTAATGGTGTCAACTGTGTGCTAGATATTTGTGTCTTTCTTAAAATAAATAAAATAAAATTTGCTGTTCTCAGTGTGCAAGACTATAATCGAATTTGGAACCTTTGATTAATTAAACTAAAAAATATCAGCATCTTCCTATTTTTAGCACTCTCAAGTATTTTTTTTTTAAGCTTCACTCTCAAGTATTTGCATCCTCATATACAAGAATATTCTTTTAGTATTAGAAAATTAATAAGGTGCTCATAGTATTAATTTATTTTGAATACAATATAATAAGTCTATTTGAGAGGCTCTGTGAAAAGAAAAAAGAAAAAAAAGACTATATAAGTGAAACCATTCATGGACAATAACCTAACCCCTTGTTGTTACTAATTTGTTTCCACTTGGATGGTACGTACTAGTGTTTTTTACTTGAAAAGGGATTGAAAGTGAATGAATGGAGATGTTTGTTTCAAGATTGTTAATTTTATTGCGTCAAAAAAAGATTGTTAATTTTATTTTTAGGTATTTTAAAAATTGTGTTTGGTCAATATTAACTACATTTTTAAAAATCATTGATAAAGATGAGTAAATTAGATGTTATTATAAGTTATTTAAAATGTATTCATATTTTCATGACATTTTTTCTTTTTCACCCATTTTTTAAGAATTAAATCATGTGAATTAGGGAAACTAAATCATAAATCATGCTTCTGAAAACTAAATCATGAAGCAATAATAGATCAACCAAAGAGGTCCCAACCCAAGATCTAATGAGACTCCATAATGGTGCAAAAACCCGACAGAAGAGAAATAAGTGTTGCACAGTCTCCACACCCCCACATCCAGTCACACAAAGGTTGGCGTCAGGAGGAATAACATGTCGCCTTACCAAGTTGTCTTTTGTCGGCAATCAGGGAAATTAATATTGGAAATAATTTTATTTCAAAGAATATTCGTCTCATGAATATTTTTATGTCAAATCTTATAACAAACAATGAGTATATATATTTCTACCCATATATTATCAGAAATATTGTTTGTAGACTTGAAACAAACACCCTAATGAGTTTTATATTTGTTCTAGTACTTCAGTGACTAAACTCACCCATTCATCCACAATCTTTGATTTTTTTAGAGTTTTGCACATAAATTTAAAAATTTATAAATACTGATAAGTTAATTAAGTTCTTTTTATCCTTACTTTATTTAAAAAAGAAAATTCATTTAATAAATATTTTAATTTTTGTAAGTGTATAAATGATAAAACATTATTGAATGTTAATTGGTTTCTCAAAGGAATAAAAAAAATTGGACAAAAATTAAGGACAAAGGGAGTATAAGTGTGAAGAAGTCGAACTCTTTTAATAATATTTCTAATAAGCTACTAAATGAGTTACTCTTATGGGACAAAAGTGAATGTGTTTTAAGGCCAATGCTATGGTGGACCACCTCATCAAGTGGTCCACCGTGGACAAGTGGTCAATACTACTATAACGAATACGAATTTTACAAAATCGACCGTTGGATTGAAAGTTTATATCATATAGATCATCCATAAAAAAAATTAGAAAAATTGAAAATCATTTGATATGTTATTGAAATCCATAAAGATTAACGGTTTATTAAATACTGTAAATCTTAATGAGTCCCAAAAACATATCAAATGATTTTCAATTTTTCTAATTTTTTCTGTGGATGATCTATATGATATAAACTTCCAATCCAACGATCGATTTTGTAAAATTCGTATTCGTTATAGCGTTGGTCCACCATGGACCACTTGAATAAGTGGTCCATATTAGAATTGGCCTGTGTTTTAAATAAAGCTCTTTTTCATAAACTCCAATTGTGTTGGGATCTTGGTTATAGAAAGGTTGCATGCTTTTCAGATGCACCTTATGTGAGTGTTGATCTTGTCAAGAGTAATATAAATGTGCATCGTCGTTATAGTAGTATCATCTCAACCATCAAACTTTTTCTTTTGAATTGTGATATAGATTTGATCTACACATTTCATGAAGAAAATTTTGCAACAAATCATTTAACTATATTAGGGGCTTTAGTCTCTTCGAGACTCGTTGTTCTACAAGATGCTCCTTGTGATATATCTTCAATTCTTCTTGTGGATGCTTTAGTTGTGATGTTTACTCGTGATTAGTTTCTTTATCTATTTGTTTTTATTTTTTTTCTCTTTGTAACAAAAAAAAAAAGCAAATTTAGAATATTAAAAACTCAAATTGGAGGGTTGGAAAAAAATATCTCCATACTAGTCTTCCTTTTCTTAAACGTGTTCATCCCACATGAAATTAAATAGGTGAATCCCACTATTCCAACATTTCAAAAAGTCAACCTAAACTAATTTATAGAGTTGTATTACAAACCATCATTTAGCAAATTAACATATCATAATCATCCTTTCGGAGGGCACTAAGCCATCAAGGGCTGACTGGTCTTGTGTGGTAGTAACATACATATATAGTTAATACCATAATTAGCAAATGCTAATAGGTTCTTGCTTTTTAGTTGACTTCAATTTATTGGCCAATATTGCCTTTTTTTTCAAAAACTAAATATTCTATATTGATCATGAGACAAAAACATTCAGTCAATCAGTAAAAATCGTTCAAAGTGGAGAAAGATATTAATTTAGTAATGGCTAGTGCATGTATATAGTTTAAAATTAAACACGTTAGTTAGTGTTGATTGATTGAAAGATACCACCACTAATTAGTGCTCTTTGACGGTTGATTCTTCTTTCTTTAAAGCAACTTTATTAACATTTTAATTAAAAAAAATAATACTATAGTTTTGTATTAGTCAAGTCAAACAACCCTTGCAACAGAAGTAGGGGAAATGGTTTTTTTTTTTTTTTTGGTAAAAGGGGAAATGGTTTTGCATTAGCGGTTTTCATCTTCTTCTTTATCACACAACACAAGGCATAATTAAGATATAGACATATAACTTACTATTTTTTTTTTTAAAATTCAATATTTGAGGGCTCTGGCACCTTTTTTTTTTTTTTTGCACAAAAATCTTACTATTTCTTTCTTTTAAGAGATTCCAACAACTAATTAATTTTTATTTTTTTTTACATATGAATTAAAGGTAAACGGACAACAAGCTGCGCCGCCAAACCTTTTTGAATGGCAAAACCAATTCGAATAAAAATAACATTCTTAGCTCTAGGGGACACAACATTGCTATTCATAACCTTTTGAACTCGTTGCAAAAGACTCACAGCCTCTGGTGCTAGAAATCGAAAAGTGTCAAAAGCAAATGGTATGAAAGCATGTTGATTGTCATAACATGCTTTCTCATGTTTTACCACCTTACTTGAAGCAGCTTTGAAGGTTGTTTGTCCCACAGTAAAAGTCCCGGCCTTTAAACCGACAAGTGGCGAAAATTCAAATCTAAAATTTTGAGAAGAGCACGTTTAATTATCTCAACTCTATCATTGTTAGAAAACTAGATAATATATAATTAATAAATCAATTAAAAGCTTGATATATTAGATTTTTTGACTAATTAATATATATCATATGGAAAAGTATAAATTGAACAATTAAGTAAGCAATGTAAATGATATAATAAGATATTTTTCATGACTTAAGGTTTTAAATTAAAATGTGGTGTTAAAATTTCACTTGTATTTGTTTTTAAAAAATCATTTATATGATTATGTTTTGATGTGAGTTGAAAATAATAGATGAGATATTGAAAGAAGGATGAATATTGATATAATGCAGAATTTTTATTTTTTTTGAATAAGCTAAAATGGAACATATATATATATATATATATATATAGAAAAAAAGTAAACCCCTTAGCACAAGGCGTGCCTAGAGGAACTACAAAAGTCTACACAAGAATCCGAATAAGCAACATATATAACTAGTCGATACCCAACAAAGCAGGAGGTTCGACCACCAACAATGAAAGTTGGAAACTAAAGTAGCATATGTCGTCCGCATCTACCGATAGAAAAGAAGCTCGACTTTGTCCAGAAGTTGAATGAATGTAGAAATATTAAATTATGTTGTCCATATTAATTTTTAGGGACCGTTCACTTATTTACTTAAAAAAAATTATTAGATTATTGAAAAAACAAAAAGTTTAGCTATTAAAATACACAAATATGGGAGCTTCATCTTAGATTCTCAAGAGAATCATTCAACAAACACACAAAATTCTCAACTGAATATGCTGTGGAAAATGGAATGCAAAAACAAAAAAGAAAAGTTCTTTACTTTTTTTTGTTAAAAGATGACATGGTACATGTAACATGTTTACTAGTTGCCATGTGACCAAGAGGGGTGGGGCCTACACATTTTACTACCCCTGCCCGAAAAAAGGCACCGTGCCCACAATCTAATGACGCGTGGCAGACGAGTGGCTGGGAGCGAACGGGTAGCAATTGTGGTCAGCTAAGAAATATCTGGTCTTAAAGAGACGCTCAATTCCCAAGATATTTATCTTATCAACTCGGAGCGAGTTAACCGGGTTGACACAGTGAGTCGTGGGCCAATGAAAACGCAGCTTCAGATATACATAGATCTAATACTCAGCGCGTGGCCATGCGTTTGTGTCCATCACCTACTTGGCTACTTGCATATGCCACATGTGATTATCATGGTGATGGTCATCATCATGTCATGTTACCCATTGCATATAGTGCCCTACCATATGGATTGGCTGACTTTAGGGACTTATTCATTGGGATCACATTAATTCACTTGAGTTTTATTTTACCCCATATTTCTAATTACAAAATTGGTGTTTCAAGTAATGAAAGTTTTGCATTCAACCATTTTTTTTATCACCAGTTTAATTTGGTTTATGGGTCAGTTTTGACATCAAGGGTCAGTTCGATCATAGTTGCGGGAATTGAACTGTGATCCTTCCTATCAAGTTCAGCTTCAATCACCACTAAACAAACTAACGATTGATTACATTCAACCACCTTAATTGATCTATCGTCGATCAATATTTAAAAATCGATACCCTAAAAAGTAACATTGAATCATAATTCTTATCATTTTTATGGATAATAATATGACTTGAGGATGTTGATTGCGAGATACACATTCATGTTTATATATTGTTATTTATTGAGTCAATATCTGAACAATACACCAACATTCAGGTTACACCTTACCACATGGCACATACCAGATTGATTGTCTAAATTGAAACTTGTGCCGAATACATTGGTGCCAAACCAATTGTATTAAATACTTGATCAACATTTACACGGGCACAACTCAAAATCAAAATAATTTACATCGGTACTAAACCAATTGTACATGTGAGATTTTGATCGAAAGATTAAGTACATAGTAAGCATAATATATATATATGATGACTAAATTACTATAGGATTCTCACATTTGTGAAACACTAGCAAAATTATGGACGAGTAAACCAAACCTACTATACTAAGTATCCTAAATATCTAATGACTCTAGAATTTTGACAATTTAGAAGAACAATCTAGAATAACATTTCTCTACTAGTAATAATAATTGTATAAGAAGGTGGTTGGCTACACAATCACAATAGCCACGATGATTGGTAGACTTGTCCATTTCAACACCAAACAAAGCAGTTACCAATCGACTTTACTAATGAGTTTAATTGATATGCATTGACGGTGTAAAATAATTCTACACGGTCATCATAAAGAAACTATTAATCTTAAGAAAGTGGGATAAAGTGGGGTGATGTGGCGAAATACTGGTTGTCATTGGTTGACAGTGTAAAATTATTTTACACTTTCAGTGCATATCAATTAAACTCTATAATAATTATATTAAGGGCATATGATAAGCTATCTAAAAATAGAAATGTAGCATTTAATGATACAAAAAATTTAATGCTTAGATAAATGAATGGTATACATATTTTAATAAATATTTTTCATATTTATTTTCTTATCATGTGCCTTAAGGGCACAAGTTAACATTCTCCTTATTTTAATAAGAAATTTACATAAGCAATGGTATTCTTTGATACAAGAACCGTACACGTGTTAATAATTGTGGAATTGAATGCTTTAAGTGGCCCCACGTAGCACCATCGTTACTTAATTTGTCGGTAAATGATATGCTATTATAAAGTGTTTTGGACGGCTACTTAGAAGAAAATTTAATTTAACTATAATTACTCGATGTTACATGTGACTTGGTTTCCATAAAAAAACTCTTTAAAGTTTAACCAATTAAGTAATCAACGGTGTCTTAATTTCTCATAATTTGATTCTTTCCGAATATTCTAGTAGTATCTATTGTAACATTATTATAAGAGAATGTTTTGAGACAAATATTGTAATTGTGTACTAGTACTATTTTGTGAAAGATATTTTAATCATATAATTTGACCTATTCCTATTCCTTCGTGTTGAAGACATTTAATTAAGATGTTTATATGTAAAAGAAATGAATTCTATATTATGAAAAGCTAAAGTTATTATACATAAGTGTAATCTTTATACATGGTACATAAGTCAATAACACTCATTAGATTGAGCATCCACATGTAATAATCCTAATTAGAGCTGTAAAATTGGGTTGGACTATCGGGCCGGCCCATTAGCCCTATGGTTTTGCACGGACCGGACTTTTAAAAAAAGTTGATTGGGCCTTATCGGACCTATATTTTTAATGGGCCGTTATGGGTCGGCCCCACGGGGCTTTTGGGCCGATCATTTAAAGAGTTAAAAAAAATATTTTAAAAAAAATTCTAAAAATAAGGAGTTTTAGTTACCATTAAATCTTTAGATAATTAAGTAATAAAAGATGAGATTTGTTAGTTAGAAGATAATTATTAAACCAAATTTGTTGTTTTTTTAAGATTAAACCAAGTTTGTTATGATTATCTTTATTTGAAAAAAACTAATAACAACTTAATCAATCATTATAAATAGTTTTATTGTCCATTGAATTTATTTTGTAAAAAAAAAATTGTCAAAAAAAAAAGAAAGTTTGACGGGCCGGCCCATTGGGCCATGTAGGCCTTTGCTTATTGGGCTGGGCTTAATGGGCCGGGCCACGAGGCTTAATGGGCTGGCCCACTAAAACCCCTTTATATGGAATGGCCCCTGGGCCGAGGCGGATCGGGCCGGGCCGGCCCCTTTTGACAGCTCTAATCCTAACCAATCTCAACTCACACACTCACACTCCATCTCACCCCCCCCAAATTACTCATGCACCCCCCGAATTCCTCATGCAGTCCCCAAATTACTCATGTACCTCCAAATTTCTTGCGCACCCCCCAAAATTTCTCATGCACCCCCCAATTTTCATTTGCCCCAACTTTTTTTTTGTCCTCCCCACATTTCTAACCTAAACCATTTTGCTGTGAGAATGGTTTCAGATATATACACTCCAAAACCATTAAGTGCATAAGATGGTTTTGAAGCACATCCTATAATTAGAATCATTATTTTTTATTTTTTTTGGGTACAATTATAATCATTATTTAAAACCATTTAACAATAATTTTGGTTTCTCATATAAGACAATCTAAACCATTAAATCACAATTATTGTTTCTATTCTAATTTAAAGGGTTGTACTCCAAAACCATTTTATGCATCTAATGGTTTTTTATTACAACCATCTGAAACCATTCCCACAGCAAAATGGTTCAGTGGTTTTTTATTATAATCATTATTCGTTATTTTTTTGGTACAATTATAATCATTATTTAAGATAATTTAACAATAATTTTGATTTCTCATATAAGACAATCAAAACCATTAAATCACAACTATTGTTTCTATTCTAATTATAGGGTTGTACTCCAAAACGATCGTATGCACTTAATGGTTTTTGATTGCATATCTCTGAAACCATTTCCACAGCAAAATGGTTTAGGCTAGAAATGTGGGGGGACAAAAAAATAAAAAATTGGAGGCCCAAGTAATTTGGGGGGTGCACGAGAAATTTGGGGGGTGCGCGAAAAATTTGGGGAGGTGCGCGAGAAAGTTGAGGGGTGCACGAGTAATTTGGGGGTGCATGAGTAATTTGGGGGTGCACGAGTAATTTGAGGGGTGCACTAAGTAACTTATGCACGGTGCATAAAGATGACTTATGTATAAAAACCAATCCCATCATGAAACAAGTCTTGTTTTAGGTGTAAAAATGTTATTTAAAAAAAAAAAATTTGATGTCACAACTTTATTTAATTTGTTTCATTTTCTTATTTTTGCGTCCTTATATAGATTCTTTATTTTTTGGTCATGGTGTCCTTATAGATTCTAATGTTGAACTAAGAAATATTTCATGTATATATGTATACTTGTTTTTTTTTCTTTCTAAAATAATATATGAATACTTATTTTTGTGGAACATGAAGTTACAAAAGTAATTAAGAATTTACTTTAAATTTCACAATTTGAAATCTCTTTTTATTTTGTTATTTTTGGTAAAAGAGAAGGTCGAAGTCCGAAATAAAGCTCGACTTTGGGCCAGTACAACCAGGCCCCTAACCCAGGGCCTCCAAAAAACCCGGTTTTAAAAAATTTATTTAGGTAGTTATATTGAGAGGTGTAAGTAGTAGGTCTAACAACAGTAAAGGTCTAGAAAAATAATTGTATACTAATAAAAAAGACTTATTCGGTTAGTAATGATAACAATTGAAAATGACTTGTTGGAGAATATACGATATGAAAAATTGGTTGATGAATTTGCTTCAAAAAATACTAGAAGTGAGACTTTTTTAAGTAGCTAGAACTCTAAAAGGTATTTTGAAGATACTTATTAGAATATGACTTTTTTTTTTTTGTTAGTCGCAAGAATGAATGATTAATTTTCATGTTATTAATATTGTTTACAATTTAAATATATAATGCTCTTTAAAAAAATCATTAGGGATTCAATTTTATTATTGGTTTAAGATCTCTAAATACTCGGGGACGATCCTGCCAAAAATATAAATTACATAAAAATCAAATGTCAAACTGACACGCTAACTCTATCTACTACAAACTAATTTTAATAGGAATTTGATTTACGAAGAAGACAGTGACATATCAGAACCTTGTTCAAACTCTATAATATTGACACAAGAATTTGATTTACGATAACAGTGACATAGTTTGACGTTTAAATCCAACTCAAATAAACTTTTACTTCTATTGCTTTAAAACATTTGGATCTAGCTAGCTTATGTCCTTCGCACATTCTCCAAAGCTCTGCTGTATAAACACTAATTAGAAGAGAAAAATAAATTCACAGATTGAAGTTATATGCACATTCTGTACAAAAAAAATAATAGCTTTATTAATTCCAACCACTAAAAAAAAGGTTAGTAATTAAAACCTCTAAAATAAATGAGAGTCTAAACTTGGATTCGTTCCTGACTCGATATTGAGCTATCAAATTATATGCGAATGCAACTAGTCACTATTATTTGTGGGTTACTAAAACACCCCACTATAGCATATAAATTAAAATTACTTTCCAAATCTACATTTGTGGGTTACTAAAACACCCCACTATAGCATATAAATTAAAATTACTTTCCAAATCTACTTATTGGAAACCATACCCCTGCGAATAGTGTTTAAGTACGGCTTTGTTTGTGAGTTGGGTTTTGGAGGGGAGGGGAGGGGAAGACTTATCTTTCTTTTCTAAATTAAGAAGATTATAAAATGCTTTTAAAAATAATTTTAAGTGCGATTGAAGTATTATGTGATAACTTATATTTATTCTTTCAATTATTATTTTAAAATAGTAACTATAAACCTACAATCTAGAAAAGAAAAATAAGCCTTCCCCTCCCTTCCCCTCCAAAACCCAACTCACAAACAAAGCCGTAGTGAACTGTATTTTATCGAAATCCAGGAGGCGCACAAAAAAGTCAGGGGGTGAGAAGAGAAACACTCTTAAAACTATAGGTGAGTGATGATTGAAGTCCAAGCCCAACAATAAAAAGTGACCAAAGGTTACTTAAAAATGAAAAAATTCAATTTTTTACGTCACATGAGTGACATAATAGTTACCACCAAAAATTATGGAATCAGAACAAACAATTGAAGACTGAATCCGACATCATCATCGTCCTCTTCGATGATCCTAATGAAGATGAACCTTCTCTTGTCTCTTCTCCTTTTTGCTTCAACACTTTCTTCTTCTCTAGCCAAGGGTGGTGCTTTTCAATCACTTCTTCCTTCAGGTTTTCTTCATTCTTTGCATCTCAAACTATGCATCTATCAATGCCTTCTGCAACTACCCATTTGTGTTTTTAGTACTTTTAAGACATGCATACAAATGGGTACTTATAAATTTTTGTTTTTTATTTTCAGCTTATACCAATCTAAAATTCTTAGAATTTTGAGTTATATTTATGTTTATAATTTAAGGTTGTTGTTTTCTATATATTTGTAGTTTTTCTTTTTACTTGATATGGTAAAATTGTGGGAATTTTCAAATGTTGACTTTATATATGTTTGAATTGAATGGGTGCAACTTAGGAGTAATAAGAGCTTACATGATTGTTATAATTTGCATGATGAAGTTTTATGTTTAGCTTGAAAGAAATTTGAAGTTTTCTGAATTATAATTAAATGTTTGTTTTGGTATTAGAAGATTTCAGTGGCCGTAGTAATGTAAGCCGTGCAAGGCGTTTGGTCGAAGACAGTGAATCTCAGGCCCGGACTAGGTAATCACAATGGATCTTTAACAAGTTGAGATCCTCTCCGTTTCCTAAAAGAAACGGAAGTATCTGTTACTATAGTTTTGAAGTAAATTCGAGATATAAATGCACACATTTATAGAATTGGGGATATTAAATCTATAGTAATGGCGATGTCCATTTATTTTAGGAAATGGAGGGGATCTTTATATCGTGCTTGTAACTTCAAATGGCGATTTATTTATTTATTTTTTTTATCATTTATTTATTGATTTGCTTTGTTTTCTTTAAGCAGTGTTGATTTGACAAAAGGTTATATGACCAATTCTGACCTTGAAAGGAGCATCAAGGAATTTGGACAAAGATGCAGTAACATTTCTAGGATATACAGGTTGATTCCTCATACCTGCGCCTTGCTACTTTTTTATCTATCTCGAGTCATGCCTCAATAAAGAACATTGCTAGAGCATAAATGTTTTTCATACTTCTTAATATGTCTATGAATAAATGAACTAATTTAAAAGGAAACACTTCTTGCAATTGCTAAATTGACTTATTGTCTGTTTCTCTCTTTGAGGGATTCTTGGCGTGGGCTATTAGTATTGGGAAGAGTGTGAATGGAGTTCCACTGGTAATTTCTTCTTCCTTTTGGAATTCATTCATAACTTATCTCCGAATCAAAATAGCTTTTCATCTTGTTTGCATGATTTCTGTCTCTCTTCTTTGTGTTCCTCCATACAGTGGGTGATTGAGATTTCTGACAAGCCGGGAGAAGAAGAGACCGAACCTGCATTTAAGGTGAGTTGGTTCTGGCCAGTGGCGGAGCCAGAAAATTTATAAAGCCTGGGCAAAATCTTTTGATACTATCTTCAGTTTTCTCTACATATATTATTCTTTTATTGGAATTTTTTGTACTCAAATATGGATTAGTAGTTTTTTACTGCGACTTTCTGCTCTATGCAATATTTATACTTCTGCTTTGTCTCCCGAAGAATATTTGGTAGTTCTGGCAACTCTGTAACCAATATAATACTGATGCAGTATATCGGAAATGTGCACGGAGATGAACCTGTGGGCCGCGAACTTCTTATATTTTTGGCCAATTGGTTATGTGATAATTATTTGAAAGATCCTCTGGTACGTTTCCTTTCTTTTCCTTATTTGCAGAAGTATATCCTCATCTCTTTCCTCGCATTTGTTGTGGCATCAAATAAATTTGTGCTTTCACTGTATGTTAACTGATAGCGGTGATGAGTTTTTGAATATTATAAACTGTTGCAATATCTATTTATCGAGCACCCAAGTTTTATGATATTTAACTGACGCTTTTGTTATTTTAAGATTTAGTATTTACTTTTACGATGTCTTACTTTTAGTGAAATGTTTTAGGCGACATTGATTGTGGAGAATGTTCACCTTCATTTACTTCCATCAATGAATCCTGATGGCTACACCTTAAGGAAGCGCGGCAATGCAAATAATATTGATCTGAACCGGGATTTTCCTGATCAGGTATACATTTTATAGTAGTGATCTGTATACAATTTGTTAAAAATATCGTTTGAAGTTCATTTGTTTCCCTGAAATAAAATTCTAATGTGACAATTCATTGGTTTTACTGTTTTGACTGAAATTTTATTATTACGGTCATAAATATTAAATTGTTTTATTACATTTAGAGATGTCATTGTATAAATGTGCCACCTTTTATTCATGTTCTTAAAATCAGGATCATGAGCTTTTACTTTCTTGATATTGATTGCGTATTCTTTGCTTGCTTTTCGTATTTAATTTAAATTTATTGTTAGATTTTCTATTTCCTATTTTTATGGTTATAGTTACTGATTTCTTGCTAGAGATCATCTAAGAACTAACCTGCTATGCCTGTCTCGAACAAAACAACAGTTCTTCTTCGCAAATGATGATGAGGATTCACGGCAACCCGAAACAAGAGCAATAATGAATTGGTTAAGGGAAATACGATTTACAGCATCTGCAACATTGCACGGGGTACTTATTTGGAATTAACATATTAGTTTCTACTCATTGCTAGGCTGTTTATTTCAAGTTTTATTTTACTTAGTTGTGGTTCTATTTATACATCAAGGAGTTCTATCCTTGCTTTTATTCTACAATCTCACTATTTTCTCTATTTGTAGATACAGAGTTCTAGAGTTCTGCAGTTTTGGTTAACAGTATAAGATAAAGTTGTTACAAGTATAACCAGATTCCAGTGCATGCTGCATTCTGAAATCATGGGATATTTTTTGGTTTTTGTTAACATCAGCCCTTAAGGCCGGGGTAAAGAATACTGAAGTAAAAAGTTTTTATTGAAAAAGAATAATAAAGAGTATGTTTTTTCCAGGGACATTTTCATAAATTGTGATAATTTCTTCACTGAAATGCACTTGCATGTTTTCATTCTTTGGTCGAAAAGGACATTGAACTTTTTACATGAGAAAAGAGTGAAGAGAAAGAGTAAGAAATTTGAATTATGATTATGGTTTTATGCATAAAAAACTAAGAATACCTCATTTATACCAATACTAGACTCCAATTGCTAATAAAATTAGAAAATAAATGAAATATAGTAGAATGTGGAAATCGATATCAAAAGATAATCTAGGATAGTCTAATTAGTGTAAGATACAAAATAAATGTTACGAGATATATTCCATGTATCCTGAACATTGTTCGTCTTGAACAACTGATTATAGCTTGTCTTTGTCACTTCTTATCATATTTAGATACATAATTTGTTCATTAATGGTGTCTTTTTCATTTACTACCTCAGGGAGCACTTGTTGCAAATTATCCTTGGGATGGTACCAGAGATAAAAGGTGGTAAATTATTCTACTGTAAGATGTACAATGATATGTTCTCAGTCTTGACTTTTTTAGTACTGATTATGTCTATTGGTATGAATAAACTACAGGACGTACTACTATGGATGTCCTGATGATGAAGCATTCCGGTTCATGGCAAGTATATATAGCCACTCCCACTACAACATGTCTTCAAGCAAGGAATTTATAGATGGAGTCACAAACGGAGCAGCATGGTATGGTTATTTGAAAGAAATGCGTAGAAGTTCATTACTGCAGTCTATGTTCTTTCAATATGTTCATAAATTACAAAAGATATCAATGCAGGTATCCTTTATATGGAGGAATGCAAGATTGGAACTATATCCATGCTGGCTGTTTTGAATTGACCTTGGAAATTAGTGACAATAAATGGCCTCCTGCTGCAGAGGTTAGTGGAACCTTTGAAGCGAACAGTTTTCAAAATTCAAAATATGTCTAGCAAAATAATATATTTTTGGCTGGAGTTGTCCTGGACATCTGTCGCACGAGTCTAGATGTATGTATACACATTGAAAGATGACGAAAGCAAAGCTTTAGCAATTAAACTTTGCATCCACTTTTACTATTTTCCCCTGATATTATCCACTTCATTGCTAAAACAGTTTCCAGTTTGCATGATGATAAGTTTTCTCCGCATCTATTTATATAGCAAGTATGATTACTGTTCCAACATAATCTAACAAGAAATCCCCCGAGACCATCATAACTTGGTTCAATTTTGGTTTCTTTTATTGCACTTGCTTCTTTTTGCTCTTTACCAAATAAACTTACTTCTTTCTGCATATGATCGGCTTAGTTTTTAACATTTAAATTTTATTATGTTTCTGTTAAATGCAGCTTCCTATTCTTTGGAAATACAATAAAATGAGTATGCTTAATCTTGTTGCAAGTCTTGTGAAGGTATGCTGTTTCTGCTTATCCGCTTTAAACCTAAAATTGTTATTTTTGTTATGTCTTTTTGCTTTACAGTATTTTAAAATACCAACAGAAGTGTTTTATAAAAACGTCGAATACTACTTACTGTGAAACATTACCATCAAAGGCTTTGAAGCCTTTTTCAATGTGATTATCTACTCTAAATATCCATAAGGGCAATGTATATGAATAAGGGAAAGTTTAGAGGGGACTGCAGAACATTGAATCACACTCTATTAATAGCTACTAATGTTATAATTTATTGCACATAAAAGGATTTTTTTAAAATTATATTTCAGAATGTGCACAGAAATATTCTGAAATTTTTCCAATTTTTTGGTTTTTAGTCCGGTTGCATTTTTGTTCAATTGATTAGCTGTTTGTTTTGTACTCTCCAGACAGGAGTGCACGGAAGAATATTTTCTTCAGGTGATGGAAGGCCATTACCAGGATTCATAACTGTCGGTGGAATAAATTACACAGTATGTCTGAAATTACTTTTTTTTCCCTTTCTATTTTGATTTTAAACTTGTTATTACTCTATTTTTTCCGTGTTTAGGGTGATTTTTTTTCCCATATACGTGCCTACACATTTTTGTTCAATTAACTAACGACATCTCGAGCTTTTCCATGCTGATTTAAAATTGTGCTGAATATTTTAGACTAATAATTTATCTATTACTATTAAACAATTAAGTTTCACATTTATGCTTAAACTTTTATGTTCCATAGTCTTCCTTTGGATTATACTTTTGCTATAATTCTTGAGATTCTTAACTACATGTTTAATTTTGAGCTTCACTTTTCATGACGTACTCTGCATTTTATAATTCCTGACCAACAGATTAGGGCTGGAAAAACTTTTGGTGACTACCATCGCTTACTTGGCCCCCGAGATAAATATGAAGGTATTAATTATATCATACTTTTGGATTATTTCGTTATAGTACATATAATGTAAACTTGTGTAAAAACTTAAGGTTTTAAATTCAACACATAGGGAATAATACAGATTCCATGAATAGGATATAGAGTTCATGACCATCGGATGACAGTTTCCGGATTTTCATCTTAAATTTACAGAATTTACTTGTGAATTTTTGTAATCAAATTTCTCAATCTATTTTGCAGTAGTGGCAACCATGCCTGGTTACAAGTCAAAGAATACATCAATTTGGTTGGATGAAGGAGCTGTAACATTGGATTTTGTTCTTGACCCTGAAGTTAGTGTCAAAGCGATACTAAAAAATGTCTATGATTGCAACTGTGACAGTAAAAGCAAACTAGAATTTGTTCAATTTCTTTGGGGATCTCACTTGGAAGTTTTCTTTGTTTTCATTGTTATTTTAGGATTTTTATGCTTATTATTTCAGAGGCGAAAAAAAGTCAAAATTTCGACCTCCAAACAGTCAACAGGGGCAAAAAGAACTGTTATGGTTTGAGGTTTTGGTTACTGATTTGTATCAAAATCTGTTGTATACTAGTGTAGAATACTATGTAGAATACTTCATCCTCATTCTTTTAGACAAGACCAGCATCCTCATTCTTTTAACCAGTATCAAATAAGAACATATAATAGCAAATTCTGTTGAATGTCACAAATACAATCTTGAATGAATAAGGTCAACTATCCTTCTGATATACCTAATATAGCTCTTTTTATAACATAGTTTACAACTAATACTGTTTTGTTCTATGGAATATGAATGAATAAGAAAATATTGAAAGTGGACTCATATAATGCATGCTGACCAAGAGTGTAACAAATGATAGTTAATTTCACTATGGCTTAAGCTTAAAGTTTCATTTAATGTTGTGCTGTAGCATTTTACTTTACCAAATAAATAGCTTTAAAATTTTCAAACATTGTTGAACAAGGCACTCAAATTTTGCAAGGAAAAACTTAAATAATTTAAAAACCTCTTTTGATATCCAAATATTCCTCTTTCAAAACCACTATTTGATTAGTGATTATTTTCAATGCTTTATGCTTGTTATGGCGAATGGCTTCTAAAAGAGCTCAGCACTTCCTTTCTGTATGAAAGATTTCATTCTTTCAAAAAGATGATTTTTATGGTATGAAATAGGCTTTAAAATAAGAAGACCCCTATTAAATATAGAAAGTTGATTGAATATTTGGTTTTTTTTTGTAACAATTAAATATAGGGAATTTATATTTTTTCATCATAAAATATACAAAAGAACAAATTCCTTGTAGATTGATAATATTTTAACTTCAAATTTCCTTGCACTGATTCATGTATCTTTTTTGTTTAATAACTTTTATAGTTAAAACCGATTAAAAGAGAGCTCTATTGCCTTGCATTAATAAATTGATTAAATCTAGATTTTTATTTAGTATATGAAATTTGAGATTTTTTAAAATAAATTAAAAGGTATTGAGAGCTGCAGAAAATATAATCCAATAGCATTCTAACGGTGGTGGTTGGTCGGTGGAAACTTCGAAGTTCGAACCATATCATGGTAATAAAAAAAAAGAAAAAAAAAATCTGAGTTTTAATTTTTTCTTTCAATCCAAATTCTCTTGCTCCAGTTCGGTGTTTGAATGGGAAACATAGAATTTTCTAGAAAGGAAATGTGAAAATGTGAACCGTGCTCAGCGCGAGCACGGGATAAAAAACTAGTAAATTTACATATATGACAGCATGCTATTTATCAGCCTTTTAGAGAAAGCTTCAGGCTGGCTCAAGTTTCATTCAGGCTTTATGACTTCAGCCTAAATTTCAATTGAGGCCTCAATGTGTTAAACTGAACCCTTTTAAGTCCAAGGCAACAAATTAGGGATGAAGGAGAGAAATATGCTGGACAATAAGTGGCTTCATGCAACATCAGCAGCAGCTTAATCCTATATTTTTAGTCTATCTTTGGTATCACGGTGATCCATCGTGATTTCACAAAAGTTATACTCTGTCATATCCATTGTGATACCAAACATTTTCTTTGTCTTAAACTCACTTCTGAGAATCAGTTTGGGAGCGCTTCTGAGCAAGAATTTTCTTTGTCTTCTCAAGAACACCAAAAAATATTGAACCACCTATTCCTATCCATACAACTCTTGGTCCAATACCCTGCAAATAGTTTTAGGCTTTTTAGGAAGCTCTTTGGTTAAAAGAAAGTTAAGAATGAAAATAATGATTAGTGTTACACTAAATTTCAAGTAATGTTCATACCTTGAAAAGAGCATGAGCTCCTTCTTCTTTAACTATTGTCCTAACACAATCGCAAATGCCATTGTAATATTTTTGGGTTCCCTGATAGGGAGCGAGAGTAAGATAATGTCAGATATCACTTCAAATCAAAGTCACAAGTGAAACAAATGTCGCAAAAAAGATAGAATTTCAAATAGCAACTCCTATGAAGAAGGTAAAAATTTCACTGTACCTGAACCATCAATCTGGTTTTCACTACATCAAGTGGAGTTGTAACTGCTCCAGTTATGGCACCTATATGGTATTAAATTTAAAATTTTTAGTTCCAACAAAATCTGGGCACCATATTCAGCATGAGTGAAAATATACGTAAAAAAGACCGATTTGAAACTAAATTTGGCAGTAACTAGCAATGCTTCCTTGTAGTTCATTTACTAGTTTTAACAATTTTCTTGGAGGGAGTGGGAACCAGCATGTTGAAAATTGGCATACTGTATTCGATATAATGGGGGCTCATTGCTAACTTGCGGACCAAACAAACTATGAAAGGTGTTGGAAAGAGAGTGTTCTTAGCGCTCCTCTAGACAACAATATATACCACAATTAAAGGCTACATTATTCATTGTGATGACTTTCAATGAGAAACATAAATAAAAAGAACAAAAAATCCACATGAATTCAGCAGCACAAGGTAAATTACATATTAATAGCCTGTTTGAGATTGTGTTGACTGTTGAACACAAATGCTGCATTTGGCTTTCAAAGCACTTTGAATGAAAGGAAAAGTGTCATTCCTTCCACTGAATGCTGGTTTTGTTCAAAGAAATCTTATTCTTACACATGCATGCTATAAAGAATCCTAAAATACTTCGATAGAAAATTTATAATCAGTGTGAAGTAGAAGTACCAGCAAAAGCTCCAAGCATAGCATTCTCTGGATCATTTAGATCTCTTTTTGCCTGCAAAAATAAAAATAAAAATACAGAAACTATTTAGTACTTCAACAAGGCGTTATTTGTGGAGAGATTAATAAACATTATGTTAAATATGTTTTTAGATCCTATAACGAACAAATTTTAGTTTATGTCCGTGCAAAAACTTCACCTAATTTTTGTCCCTCCAAATTCTGAAATCATTATTTTTGTACCATGCTGTCATGTGACATCTGTTAACTACTTATGTGTCCAACGGATTGCCACTTGCCATTAATCCATGTGGCCACTCATTGGCCGTGTTAGCATGTTTCTCTCCCAGGGTTTGAATAATTTTCAATTTACATGTTTTTTCATTTAAGGGCTTAAGGAAATATTTTGGCGGGAGTCACAGTCACGTGTTGACATGGCAAATGAGTAGCCACATCGACATTACCATGTGTCACGTGAACTTTTGTTGACACGTAGGAAATCAACAGATGTCACAATATGGTAGAGACGAAAAACATTGATTTCAGATCTTGGAGAGACGAAAACTAGAGAAATTATTTTTTGAGGACCAAAAACATATAACCTTAAATATTTACTAGATAGTAGAAATAACACTACGGAGAGGACAATATATCATCCATAAGAAAGAGAAAAAGAGACACAACATAAACTATTATAAGATACTTTCTTATATTCTAACAGGAACATTTAGAAACACAATTATGTAGCAAATTTTTCCAGTTTCTCTGTACAGCAAATCCACACTATTGAAACAGCCATGAGCCGAAAACAGTACAGAAGTCACAAAATAATATTATCCCTAAAAAGTTCACGGGGCAAAGACATCCTAAAGAACATTTATATTAATACCATTCAAACTACTCTTTTTTATGAAACAGAATGCTTCCCATTTTATAGATGACTTGAAACTGTGGCTACCTTCATAAAATTTCATATAGAATAATAGACACTTCAAATTTAAGCTTACCGCTAGTTTATACCCGATACGGAGCTGTTCGTAGATGCATAATTCTAAAGCATCAAATGGTAAATCTCGCAATAAGAAAGATCCATATCCCTACAATCATTCAAAAAACGAAAGTACATGTCAAGGTAGGTAAAATAAAAACCACAGTCAGCATATATATAATATTCAAGTAGCATGTAAAATGGCAGTAAACAGTGTAAAGGCATTATCATAATCCTACAACCTGCATACAACATTGTATCTCCTTTTTCTCATATAAATCAACATGAAGGCTCTTTTCACCAGAGAGGGAAATTGAATAAGTATTACCTACTAGAACAATGTTTTAAAGCAGAAAGTATCATAAGCTATCTTAAAATTAAAGAACTGATTAAATGGTCATCTATAACATGAAATTAGTACATACCGCATAAAGACCTTTAAAACCCTCATTAGCAGTGATAAGACGAACAGCAGCTGGGGTTGATTTGAATTGACCAGTCTGTATCCTTTGCTTCATAACCTAGAAAATCACAAATCAATTCCAAACTCAAAGAAGCAGAAAATAATTGGCAATGTCAAAAGTAAAATTACTTACCTCAGTTGGAACACGAACAAGAGAAGAAGCGGCTCCTCCAATAGTACCTGCAGCCTGAACACAGATTAGGACTATTACCATAACAAAAATATAATCGAAATGTCAATCACAGTTTTAAGCTAAAATAAAGTGCCTGTGTGCAAATCTTTTAAGACAAGCTAGGCACTGAAGTGATCAACAAAGAAGCTCACCAAAAATTTCATTAACCGTTTGTAAATTTTCTATGTTTTTGCTTGCTGGAGTGGCCCATTAAGCTGCTCAATCAGTTTTTAATAATTTGTAAGCCATTGCCAAATACTACAAAGATACTATCAATAATGCATTTGAATGATTGAAAATATTTTTTGGTGAAAATTCTTATAAATTTGGTGAATAACTAAAACTAAAAAATATTGGATCTCATGATAAGTCTAAGGTTTTTGAATCAGAAAAGGTGGCCTATAAAAGAACTATGCTCTTGTGTTTTTGGTCAAGTTAGGATACTTTTTGTCAATCCTAGTTTGTGTATCCTATGTGATTTATTTGAACTGATTAATGCTCTGAACATCATCATGTCATTATACATTCATTATCTACACGGTGAAATTTGTGTGCAACATTGCCTAGAAAATTAGAATAGATTATCTATTTTATTATTAACAAAGCCAACTTACAATGTGAGCCAGAGCGCTTAGATTTTCAGGGAAGATCTCTAGCAATTTCTCCTTTGCTGGTTCATACACACCAATAAAAATTGCAGAAGCTCTGCCAAGAGCGGAAGAATAGTTCGTTAAAGATATGTTGCACATAATCAATTCAATTAAGAATCAACATATATGACAAAGACTCTTTCCGTCAATTATTAATAGATAAAGCTAGAATCAAAACATTTCTTAGCTTGAGTACAAAACACAAGCTATAATATTTAATTAGCTTCAATTCAAACATGGTTGCCATAGAAATATATTAAGCGAAAAGCAGAAAACGGGGTAAAGAACACTGAAATGAATGCTGCGCGAATTGAAAAGGATGAGATGTATATGAAAATAAAGCCTACTCACGGTAAGACACCAACAAGATTTCCAGCCAATCCAGAATACAAACCCTTGAAAACAATATCTACTCCACCACGAGCAGCCTGGTATAAAAATGGAACAAGATATAAAATCAAAAGATAATGCGATTAAAAATTAGATACGGGAGAATCAAGCCAAAACTTGACAATAAATTCCATCAAAAGATCTACAACTACAACATACAATGAAAGGAAAATGGAAAAATGTTAGAAGAATGCTATTCTATTAATCTTATCCCTAAGAGGAGGAAATACTGCAAGAAAGCTCTATGCATTGCTCCACTAGCAAAAATTTCAAGTCAAATGTGATAGAATGAATTATGAATGTTGACCAAACTGGTAGATTACACATGAGCAATGAGCATAATGTGCATGTTGCTAATAAAGTATTGACTACAACGTCCATAAAATTTGAACTTAGACATGAACTAACACGTTGAAGCTGCACCCAAATGAGGAATATATTATTAGTATCTGACAACAGCATTTTGAGACCTACAACAACACCTATTGCCTCTTGTTTGACAGGCTGTGAATTAATTATTTCCCTCTTCCTCCCTTGTCCCTCACGCCAGGGGTATAAAAACAGGCGAAGTAGAATTATAATTTGTCACTCACCTGTAGTCGAGTTTTGATGGTATCAATGGGGTATAAAGCTGCTTCTACAGCAACACCAGCAAGACCTCCAGCAACACAACCCTCTACAGTACTCATGGAAGAAGACAAATGTTATAGCAGTAGAAGTACATAACAGGGAAAAAAAATGCAAGTAATTGAAATAGCAAATTACAGTTTAAACATGAAAGGCTTTAAAATTATCAATTTGCTACTTCTAATAACAACTTCATACTAATATGTAACTGATCATGATGTCGACATAAAAATGTAGCAAATTATTCATAAAAGTACTTATGCAGTTATGCATAATGCCACGAAAAAGGCGAACTAGGCCAGCCATTTGTTTAAACCGATGGAGCACGAACACAGACACACACATCGGATACGACACGAACACTGACACGTTGACATCGATAATAATTTGAGAAAATGACACAATTCAATGTAATTATAAGTCTTGGTTTCATGTTAGTATATGACACCGACGCGTGTCCGACACCTGGGCACGCCTAATCCGACGCTTCATAGGTTTAAACACCAAAGGTTTACAGTTTTTAATCCTTGGATTAACACATTCATGAACTGTAATCACAAAACTTACCATATAGAGCACGAAAATAGTCAAATGGATTATTCTCTTCTTGACTGATAGACATGAAGAACCTATCAGGATCCTTTTGAACAGACATTTTAAACTTCAATGCATCTGTGTATATACAAATCATTTGTTCAACATAAGCAATCAAAATAACAAGCATAAACCTATTCCACTAAATTGACACAACAAATTTTCACAATATAGATGAACATGTAAACTTTGAAGAGCAATTGAATAAAAAAACTTTGAGCAAAACATGAGTTATGTAAGGAATGGTGTTCCAGAGAGAGTATACATACCAATTGAATCAGGTTGTGGAGCTTTGGAGATCATGGGAAATGTGCAAAGATCAAATATTTTACAGTGAGAAGATGTAGAAGAAGCTTCAAACAAAGGGGTTTATGTGCACGTGCAAAATCTTTGGGGGGTGTTAACTAAATAAACAGTTTAGTTTACCCAAACCAAATCAGAAACTGAACCGCTCCATTTTGAACCGGTTTATAAAGTGTTGTTTGTGTACTGTTCTGTTTATGCTTGTGCTATTCAATAGTATTCACTTTAACTAAAATTTAAATATAAAATAGTTATAATATTAGATTGGATACACACAACTAAGAGTTTATCGAAAGAATAGCCTCATATATTTCATAAAAAAAAAAAGAAGAGAATAGCCTCATATAACTTACCAAATCAATGTTTATATTTTTTTGAGAAAGTTTGAAAAATATTTATATTTACTGTTTGACGGTGTCTCAAATAAGATTATTTTTAGTGAAAAATTTTATAAAAAAAGAAAATACACAATCTAGTATTAAGTTGTGATTGTTGATAAGTAAAACAAACACACGTTGCTTGACATTTCTATGGTGATTGTGCATCATATGGTACGACGACGGTAAAATCTTGTTATTTTTAACTCCTATTGAGATCCAAGATTATGAGGTGGAAAAGTGTCTCATATGTTGACACTTAAAAATTGGTTAAAATTCTAATAATGATGGTGGCGTTCTCAATGAGTAGAAACTCATAGTTACTTGACTTTACAATTGATAAAAAATGTGAAAAACCATAAACTTCTACTTAAAAATGGCGAATCTTTTTTTTAGTGACTTTCTGATCTTACCTGGTCAGGAGGATTTTGGCTGATGAAACACCGCATGTGGACGGTGATTGTGAAGGAGGGAGTGCACTTTCAAGAAACTTTGGCTCTCAATTAAGCAGGTGTATAAAGTGAAAAGTTTGAGAGTAAAAAAATAAGATATTTGATCATTTTGCATGAAAGAGATAAATATAGTTTGACGAAAAGCCACGACCATTAATGTGAGTGGCGAATATGACGGCTTCAACATTAATGAATAACGGGCATGAATGTCATAATTGACATTAAACGACAATCGTTCTGATGTCAATCATTACATGAGACTTAGACCATCTCCAATGGTGAGTACTTATTTTTTAAGTACTAGTACCTAATAGGTACTCCCATTGGAGCGAAATATAAATGTGTACCTAATAGGTACTGGTTCTACAATAAGCATTGATACCTATTTTGTTTTTGTGGGTCCTATTCATAATGAAGTAGAGTTATTGGTGAGATGTATTATTAGTGAGATCAATTTAGAACTTTTTATGAGATTTTGGGTTGGAGGGATTGAGTACTTATTAGGTACTATTATTAAACAAATATAAATGAGTGATGTGTACACGTGAGACCCGATTAAATACTTAAAAATGAGTATCTCCATTGTGGATGCTATTATGCACCAGCAAAACATATGATCTTAAATCAGCATGCTAATTGACCTGAATACAAAACTAAATTTATGCCCAATCCACAGCACCTTCAAATACGAATCCACCGTAAACCAAACCCAATACTCTTCCAACCTAACAATTTCCCCATAACTTAGCTCAAAAGTGCAATTAAATCTTGTCCAATTTTAAAAACCTAAACCATTTTTCAAAACTGAACCGGTCCGTTTCAGACCAAAAACAAAATTCGGTCCAACGGTACCAAAAAAAATCCCACTGAGGCACTGACTGAAACGTCTGCTAAATCCTGTCATCATTCAAACAAAGCACCTAAATCTGAAACCTGCCACTGTACCAATTCTCAAGTTTGTTTTTTTCTTACATTTTCAGATTCTTCAATGCAAAGGGTATCCTCAACTTCCACGATTTGGAAAACCATAGCCAACAATGCCAGAAACTTGTCTCTCTTCAATGATCCTTCTGTGCACTCTTTTTCTACAGTTTCCATCGGAGTAACTTCCCGGAAATTGCATCAACCGGAGATTCCCTGTGATTTCCTGAAATGGGGTTCGCTTGGATTCTGCAGAACGTCAAGGTTCGCCACTGGGTTCAATCTCTTGAAACAGAAGCCATTGGATTCTATTGTAGATGTTGAGAGACTCAAGGATCGTTATTCTGAGGATATTGCTTCAATTTGGGATGATGTAAGCTCTCATTTTTTTTCAAAAATTCAATTCATTTTCTTTGTTGTTTTCTCTTATTTGATTTGATGATTGTGATGCGCCATGTGAACTTTTTATGTTAGTTGCTCACAAATGTTAATAGGAGTCCATTAAAAGAAAATATAAACACCAATTTTCACATTATAGGTAGTTTAATTTTAATACTAGAAGACCAACAATGAATTAGTCTAATGGAAAAAATTCGGTTGGAAGGGAGAACGCACTTTATGTGCTCCATAGGTTCTCCGACGGAGATTAGTCGCTGTGAAACGGCGGTGGAAACTTAAAAAGAAAAATAAATTAATACTAGAAGAAGAAGAAGAAAAGTAATACCAGAGGTTATGATCCTGGTTGCAACAGTGTAATATAGGGTGCGTTTGTTTCAGATTTTTTTTTTTTTCTAAAAATTTTAATTTTATCATTTTAATAGTATTAGCCTACATTAAGGCATTAAGAGAAGGGTCAGAGTAATCTTAAAATGCATTTTTGCCTTTGCCACTTGCTTTTTAAGACTTGTTTCAGTTGTTGTGGATTTCATAAAAATGAAATAGTTTGGATATGATGTCCAAGGAAGAAGATAGGAAGCAAAACAGGAAATTTGTGGACTTGGTTAAGCTTCTGACTCTCGACAACTTGCATGCAATCGGTTTCTAACAGTGTGTTGCATTTCTTTGCCTTGTAACCATTTTAAAGCCTGCATCTTGTGTGTGCTTCTGCTTCAATCAGGGTGGGTGTGCCTCTTAACCAGGTTGAGCTCGCTTCTACCGCAGCACCTTGCTCATCATCAGGAATACATATGCCACAACCGAAGCTATTATCGTCTTCAATAAGAGCCGCATCTATATATTGCATTTTAAGCTCCTTGGGACTGATTTTCTCCAGTGCAAACTGACACTGTTTTGCTGATGTACCTCCGCAGGTTTGTCCTTGGCACAAGCCTGTCTCCAATCTTCTAAAGTTTGAACAGCTCTCCTAGCAACCTCAATGGTAAACCGGTTCACATTCTCCCAAATTATACCATTCCTTCTCCACCATAAACTCCAAATTCTCGTTGCAAGGAGTCATTTTTGCTGTTGAGAAAATCTGGACAGCATGTTAAACAAATGATGTTGCACTCTCCACAAGATGGCTGATAATGTTCTACATACCTAACTCTATCCAAACTTCTCTAGCCGCATTTAAAATTTATAATAAAAAAAGAAGTGGAGCTCATTCTCCCATTGATCGATGCAACTAACACAATCGTAGAAACAATGTACTCCTTTTTGGGAGAGCTTCAGTTCATTCTAGTTGGAAGGACTCCTCTAAGAGCATGCCACAAAACACTTTAACATTGTTTGGGATTTTCAAACTGTCCACATATCTTTCCAATTTCCTGCTATATGGAGGTGAGAGTTGTCGATGAGGTGCTCCATGGCATGGTAATAGGCAGATTTGACCGAGTAAAAACCATCTCTAGTCAATCTCCAGATTGGTTTGTCCTCCTCATCTAAGTGCCAAAGAGGGATGTGTGGTTTGTATGTTACAACCAGAAAACCCATGAGCATATAGAAATATGAATGTGATTTTTGTAAAGGAACCATATTGTTCTTCTTCCCTGTGGTTCTCTAGAATTTTCCTTTGACCTTGCTATTAATATTGTTGTAGAAATGAGGACTGTGAGCTTGCTATAAAGTACGCAAGTAAGGGTATGTGCACCCTTGTTTTTTATTTTTTTAAAAATTTGAAGTGCATCCTTAATTTTTCAATTAGTTGACACTGACAAGTTTTAGAAGAGTTTTTTTCCTTTGTGGCCACATATTTATTTTTCTAAGTTTTGATGGTATGTTGATGCAACTTATGAAATATAGCTGTTAGTCAACTTTTTGTTTTTGATAGGACTCTGAATGAGAAGGTAAGAGATAGTTAGCACATAATTTGTCTAGGCCTATAGTATGGAGGGTTTATGTTAAGAGAAATAGAGAACGAAAAAATGTGAAGATCCACATGCGGAGAGTGAGAGGAGAGAAGTGAGAAATGAATTTTGTAAGGGAAATTGTGTTATAAGAAGGTTGAGTGGAGAGAGAAAGGTATCAAGATTCAAGAAGAATCACACAGTTTGTCAGGGACAGAGAGCATTGGTTCTCAGAAAAAGCATAGCTCTATGGACAATAGGATCTTCATTCTATTGTATTTTCTGTAACTTCTCTGCTGTCTTACATTTAATGTTTGTGTGATCTGGGTTTGCATCAGTTTCTAAGTTATTTTAATTTTTAACTATATGATTTGGCTGGTTTTGTTTCAGTATCACATTGGTAGAGGTCATATTGGAGCGTCTATGAAAGCAAAACTTTATCACTTGCTAGAGCATAGAGCTAAGGAATGGTAATCGATTTGATCAACATACTTTATACTATGAATTTGTGCTTTTCTAGATCTCATGTTATTATTTCTACTTGTCCTTGGCAGCCGATATTTTGTCATTCCTTTGTGGAGGGGAAGTGGTTATACGACAATGTTCGTTCAAGGTTTGATAAAAATTATCCTCTCTTATCATTTATTCGAAAAAAAATCAATATTTGTTGCGAGTTAAATGTGTTATACCTGATTTCTGATCTGTATTTATAAATGTTCGTTCAAGCTTTGATGTATTGCGCTTACCTTATCCTCTCATATCTAGTAAGTAGTAATAATTTTGGTCAAATACTTGCTCAACTAGTATAAGCCCAAACTTATCTCACTCACAATGTTCCAACACAATATAGCTTAGCTCCATAGTTCTATTTAGCTTATAAGAAACGTATATTCTATCAAACACAAGAATTTGAACTTTAGAAATGAATTTAAGGTATAAGCTGTTTTCATATGTTATCTTGGAGAGGTTATGAGAATAAGTTGAAAACAACCGACAGACATGTCATTAGATGTCTTCATAAGTGCTTATGTAAGTAGATAAGTTGAATTCAAACCAGACCCTTATTTACACCTTGATTATTGTCTCACTCGCATACATAATCATGATTTCTTGCAGTACAAACGCCGCACATGCTATTTACGGGTCTTGAAGATTACAAGGCCAGGGGAACACAAGCATCTCCTTACTTCACCGTCTCCTTCTACACAGAATTCGCAGAGAGCAAAGACCTGGTGTTGATTCGCGGGGATATTGTTTTTACCAGCAAGCTGACTGATTCAGAGGCAAAATGGCTTATGGAAACTGCTCAGTCTTTTTATTTGAATGATGTCAGGTACAAACTAGTCGAGAGGTTCAACAAAGAAACACGCGATTTTGAGTTCAAAGATGTCTTGCAAGCATTGGACATGCCTATTTTGTAACTAACTAACTAAACCATATTCTTGTTTTTTTTTTTTTTTTTTGGCTTTCACCACTAGTTTAATCTAGTTCGGGGGTCAGTTCTGGCATCGAGTGGTTCCAGCCCCCTCCCGATCGCAGTTGCGGGGGATCGAACCGTGGTTCTCCCTACCAAGTTCAGCGCCAATCACCACTAAACCAATTAACGATTGGTAAACCATATTCTTGTTTTTGTTTCCTGTTTTCACTTTTATTTACAAAATTGTCACCTTATTTTCAGCTTTGCAGTTAAAACTTAAAAGTGAAAAAAGGAAATAAAAACTAAATACATAATGCAGTTGCACAATTCATGTTAAACTTGTATTTAGAATAAACATGTAAATTTCAATTTAAATTTATTTTGACCATTAACTTTATAAAAATAATATAGAATTCTCTCCCGCAACTGCGATCGGGAGGGGACTAGAACCATTTAATGCCAGAACTGACCCCAGATTCAACTAGCGGTGAAAACTAAAAAATATAAAATTCAAGATCATGTTCTCTCACTTGATTATCCAAACACACCCATAACATAAGTGTCACCGCCCTCTACATAATTTAATGATTTGTATTTTCACGTTTTAAATAGTTTTTCTTTTTTTGTCATATTTTATTTATATTTGTTTACTTTTTAACACTTATCTCGTATGGGCCAGCATGAAAGCAAAAGCATCTTTTATTTTTTCCAACCTAACTAAAGATATATTGAATCTAACATGAGAAGAAAAAAAGTTCATTGACATAATGTTCATAGTTTGCAACAAGTAGTTGTGGTCATATCCATGTTTTCACACTATAGGTTATTTTTGTGGGGATATATTATATAGATAAGAGTGTGACGAAGCCTTTGATAAAAATGTCATAACATATACAGATAAGAATGAAGAAGTTTTTGATAAAAATGTCAATAAATACTATAGTAGCACGAAAGAAAAATCACTTTCTTGCATACTTGAATTGAATATTTCATACTAAAGATTTCATTTTGCATTATTTTAAATCCAAACACAAAGAAAAACAAGTCATCTTTCTACAATTTAGACAATACATTATTCTCTTAATATTTTAAATTTTGAACTCGCCAAATGTTCCACAAAGTTAAAGCAAAATGAACTTTCATGTCAAGATAATTTCTTTCTAGACAAGTAAGGTAAATTTTTTTAAACAAATCAATTGCATAAATAATAATATGAATATGGTCTCTATTGGAAAAACTATCTTAGAATTTCGAGTTAAAGCTAACTTAACCATGTTTGTTTATAAGATAAGAAATGTAACTCTTTATAAACTTTAATTAAATCGTATCTTTAATCTGTATAGAAGTTAGTTTTTACAATAGTCTTGTAAACCTTACCTCCACCAACAATTTTCATCAAGTGAAAAAGTTATAAAGAGGCAACACTGATGTTCAATTCACTATTATATAGGAGCATTTTTGTTTGTGTTAACTCTCCTATAACTTTGACCAAGGAATTGTTCTACTTAAGAATTAAATTTGAATTCTTTTAAACGATTTGTTCCTTAGTGAAGCTCATTAACAACTTGACACTGATGTCTTGGTTACTTGGTTACAAGAGAGCAATTTTTGTTTGCACATAAAGATTTGAACACTCACTCACAAAAATTATACATCATATATTAATACTACCATCTCTCTGTCCCTAAATATAAACTTTTCTTTAAGACTTTTCTTTGTCCTTTTTTATAAGTCTTTATAAAACAGTATAACATGACTTATATATCGGTGTCAACCAATACCAATATTCATTGTATCCTGTTATTCATGATAGATTCAGAAAACTTTTTTTTTTATCTCAAGTGATTAAAAAAAAACTTTCAAATCTCCATGGGTATTAAACTTTTTTGTTTACCAACATATTTTTAATTAAAGTGCATTTTTTTTACAATTTATATATTATTATAAATAAAATATTAACTATTCTTTTTCTTGAAAGTTAAAATTATAAAAACAATACAAATCATCAATAAATTTAATACCATAATCAAATTTTTTAATCTTTATAATTTTTTAAAGAGATCTTATATTTAACGATGAAAATAGAATATACAATTTTTTGTTGGAATGTATACAAATTAAATTAAATTCTCAAAGTTTGGTTGACAAATAAAAGAATTAATGTGACACAAACTACTGAAAAAAATAATTAAAGAAGTGTAACACTGACATTGATATTATATTTGTGCAAAAAAAAATCACTACGACACTGATATTGTGTGGTTATGATTTTAATTGACATGTGATGGTTGTCCCACACCGACATAATGGATTATTTGTGTTCAATATTTCTTTTTCTATAATAATCTCTTATATTTTTATTAAATAATAATAAATAATTTGTATGTTTATTTAATATTTTATGTACTTTTTTCGGTCTTTTTTATAAGAAACAATTCACTTTTTAGATTCATTACATAATTGATTTATTATTATCAATTTTTATTTATTTATTTGGTCTATATTATCAATTGTTCAATGAATCTAAAAAATCAATTGTCTCTTATAAAAAAGACTGAAGGGAGTATTTAAAATTGAAAAATGTTAACATGTGCACTCAAGACACTTATTACAAAAGTAATTGTAGAAATATTTTCTTAAAATTTGTACATTCAATTTTTAACCATAATATTTTTTAATATTATTAAATACAAATTTTTTATATTTAGACACATGTACTCGTGTTAGGATTACCTTTAAGTAGGGTTGGACAGGATTTCCCGAACCGATCCGAATCTGATAAAATTGATCAAAAAATTGAATATTGGGTGGTAGTCGGTCGGACCACGGATTAATCGGGTGAATAAAATTGAGTTTGAGTGGATTGAGACGAACAATCTCGTATTTGAAATTTTCATCCATTGAAATTCAAAATCGATCGAAAATTTAACAATACTATTTTTATCGGTATAAACCGGTGCACATGATCATAGAAGAGAAGAGATTGACAACATGAATATTTGTTTTTTCTACTGTTATTTTCATGTTATCAAAGCAATTTATGACATGTTATTCACAAATCTCAAGTCTCATCATTCTTTACTTTTTTTTTTTCTAGAATACTAGTGTTCTACACTCCTATTTTCTACTCCTACTTGAAATTATAGTAGTATTACTATTTGTTTGATTTAATATTTGCTAGATTTTATTTTGCTGGGTCAAAATTGTGGAAAAATTTGAGTTTTCTGTTCTCTTTTGTGCTTAGAAAGTGTAATTTTTTTATTGAATTTTCAACCGATTCAACTCATCCGACCCACCCGACGAACCGCCGAAATCAAATTCGATCAAACTAAAAGCACCAAATGAACGAAAGTGGATGTGATATTGGCATCCGTGAGTTTATTTGGATCGAGGTTTTTCAAACCGAATCCGACCATTATCCACTCCTACCTTTTAAGATTAAATATGCCGTGAACTTAAAAATAATAGTTTATGTCAAGAAGCAACAATCACCCTCTTATAAAAATTCAGTAAGACTCAATTTCTAATTTTAATAGAGTGAAATGGCAAATACCCCCTGCAATTTCAAAATTCGTCAAATACCCTATGCAATTTCGAAATAGGCAAATATCTCCTGCAATTGTAAAACGTCAATCAAATACCCCCCTCCAAAATGACGCTATCCTTATCGCTCATGTCTTCTCCTGTTTCGACCACTCCACTAGAGTCACCGTCCTCGTCGATGTCTCTGATGGCTCAGTCGCTGAGTAAATCTCTCGGCTCGAGTTCGATCAACGAGATGGCGGTTTCTTTACGTAATCTGCAGTTCGGAAAATTGAAATCTATACCTTCTATGCTGGTTAATAGAAACATATTAACTGTGATCAACGAGATGGTGACTTCTTTACGTAATCTGCAGCTCGGAAAATTGAAATCTCTCGGCTCGAGTTCGATCAACGAGAATTTATTATTACGGAGGGGGGGGGGGGGGGGGGGGGGGGGGGGGGGTATTTGATTGACATTTTATAATTACAGGAAAATATTTGCCTATTTCGAAATTGTAGAAGGGTAATTGACGAACTTTGAAATTGCAAGGGGTATTTGACATTTTATTCAATTTTAATATGATATGAATGCCTTTTTAATTAAGATCTAATTAATCATCTGTTATCAAATTTGTATTATTAAATTACCCACCATTTATATTATTCAACAAATCTAATAATACTTGAAATAAAAGAAAGTGTTAAAAATAGACAATACTTACTTACAAACTTATTTTATAAGATTGAATATAGGCTCAATTTTCAATTTCAACATATTCTTTTATACTATTATGAGAGGTGGGAGCCGTGTTAGGCACTTAACTGTTAGCTGATTATTATGGTACTCATTTGCTTTGTTTATATTCTTTCCGGTCTTATATATAAGAAACATTTTACTTTTTAAATTTATAATAAAATTAATATATTTAAATAATATTATAGTCTAAATTTATTCATTTTACAACAAATTTTAAAAATAAAATTTTTCTTATATATGAGACCAAATAGAATATTATTTAGAGAGGGGTCGGTTTATCATAGAGACAAATTTGACCTTTTATTTGCTTTATAAAACTCAAACTTGACCCTTTTCCCTTCATAAAAAAGAAAGAAGAGAAAGGACAACTTGACCCTTTTATTCGTCTATATCTTTTCGTCCCATAAAGTTCACTTTGAATACAAATCTCAAATCAAAATTTGGAGCACTTAAAATCAAGGAAAATTAAATGGTAGGACTATGCATTTATTTTATTTTATTTTGACAGGAGGACTATGGCATTTTATATTATATATTATTTATTATTAAAAAAATAGCAGCAATATTGAATTGTAAAATGTGCACTAACTACTATAGCTAGGAAAATACTTACTTGGGCACAACCACAAATTAGAGGTGTTAGTCACACACTCACAAGTGAAAAAAAGTTAAAGAAAAAATGATTAAAATAATATTAATTAGTGTGACTATCTTATTTTCATTTTATTTTTTATGATTGATGTGTGTGCCTAAATATTGTGTTTATATTCTTGTGTCTATGTAACAATGTCTCCTATAACTACTATTAAGTGAAAAGATAAGTGAGACTCTTCAACAAGGCAAACTGAGAATGAGACTTATTTGTCTTTTCTTTTCTTTCTTTTTATTTTTGATAATAGACTTATTGTCTCTTTATGAGAAGCATAGGAAGTGAATGTTCATTTGTAGAAAACAAATTAGACTACTTGATCTTTTTTATAACTTAATTTTCATGCAAAGTATAAAACATGAAATATTATAATTTATATTAGTTTAATGATTAAAACAAAAATCAATCCAGTCCAATCAAAGACTCAATGAACCTGATATTCAAAAAAAAAAAAAAAAAGACTCAATGAACCTGAAAATACAATCCAATTTAAATCAATTAAATATTTTTTTTTTATGTTCGGATCCAAACCAATCAATTTCGACTTATTGGTTCGAATACAAAGTTTTACATGATTCAAAATTGATTATCTTAAGTCTAAATCATACAATTATATTTTTTTAAATTGATTTTATAATGTCACTTTGTTATATTATATCTTAAAATATTTTAACATTCTTTTGACAGAAATATATTCACTTGATAAAAGAGTGGTTGCAAAAATAAAATAAGTATCAATGCATTATTTTTAAATTGTAAAAAAAAAAATGGTCAAAAAGTTATAGATTAGAATGATTTTTGCTTTGTACAAGAATTAAATTTATTTCTAAATCAACATATACCTATGTTTTTTTTATAGCACATATACTAATGTTTTTGCTAAATTAACAAATATACCAAATTCAACACTGCATTTATTATACATAAAAAAATCATTAAATGTCAATTCTCATTGATTCTAGCTAGTCAATAGTTATCTACAATTTGGACTCTTGAAAGTATAGGTAAGATCCTTTTTTATCAAGTTACAGGTAAGATTAGATCAAAAAAGCAACCATATATAAGATAACTTCACCAAATTGTTCATGTGATAAGAGGGAAAATCAGCCTAACTACTAAATTGTTTCTCAGCAGGAGTTCCAATTAAAGTCAGAATGTTATATTATTAAAAAATAAAAAAATTATCAATCGTTAATTGATCTAGTGATGATTGATGTTGAATTTGATAGAGAGGACTACGGTTTGATCTTCGCAATGTGTTTAAAATTTAAAAGAGATTGAAAGCACTTGATGTCAGAACTGACACCCGATCAGAAAGAGATTGAAAAATATTAAAATGTTGTTTTGTATGAACGAATTGAACATAAAAGATGACTCGAAGAAAATTCAAACAAATCTATAATTTATTTTATTTTTTTTTGTTTTCACCACCAGTTGAATCTGGTTCGGGGATCCGTTCTGTCATTAAGCGGTTTCAATCCCTTTTCAATCGTAGTTGCGGGGATCGAACCGTGATCCTCTTTACCAAATTCAATATCAATCGTCACTGAACCAACTAACGATCGGTAAATCTAAAATCTTAAAAGAAGTGCATTTCAAATTGTGATGAATATTAAACACTGTGGAATCTCAGTAGTAAATGAAAAATAAAAATATTCTTTTCCAAATAAAAAGTAGAATCTCTGTGGTCAACATAAAAACGCACTTTAAACGGCTAAGACACTGCTAAGAAAACAACACATACGCGTTACTCACAAAATCTCTATATATTCAGTTCAAGATTTTACAAACTTAACTCATTAATTCAATTATCATATACTCGTCACTGTCCTTATCACATAAGCTCATAACCAATTTCCAACCACCTTCTTCAAATTTCACTCTGTTTCTCCTTCTTCTTAGGTTAGTAAACAATTCTCAAAATTCTACCTTTTCATCATTTGCATTAACTAATTCTTCACAGATTATTAATCTTTGATGCTTTTTATCAACTGGGTTGTCAAAAAGTTTCAATCTTTCCCACGAAATTTCATTGCAATAGGTTTTTAAAGAAATTCCTCTGTTTTGAAACTCTGTTTTTGATGTGTGCTTCAAAAATCTAAAATACCCAATTCAATTATTTTATTTATTTTTTTAATTAATTTCCTTGATAATCTCATAGAATATTGATTAATTTTCATAATTGGGTCATCAAAATTTCATTTTTTTCATTAATTTCTGCATGCACGATGAGTTATTAACAAAATCACTCTGTGTTTTCTTCTGTTTCAGATTCCTCTGTTTTTTGACCTCAAAGTAAAGTCAAATTCTGGTTTTTATTGATCATTTCATTGATTGATTCAAGATGGCCATAAAGAAAATTGAATTGTTGAATGGTTGTGCATCTCAAGAAGAATTAATGGAAGTGATTACTGCTGTGGCTTCAGATTTAGGAGATGTAATCGATGATGTGAACACTTTGCAAGTGATTCCATTGAAAGGTGCAATGACCAATGAAGTTTTTCAGATAAATTGGCCAACAAAAAATGATGGTGATCTAAGAAAGGTTCTGGTTCGATTATATGGTGAAGGTGTTGATGTTTTCTTTGATAGGGATGAAGAAATTCGAACTTTTGAGTGTATTTCAAAGCATGGTCAAGGTCCACGCCTTCTTGCTCGTTTCACTACTGGTCGTGTTGAAGAGTTTATTCATGCCAGAGTATGTGATTCTCTTTTTCTTTTTCATATCTATATATTTTTTTTTGGTACTTTTATATTTTTTGTTTATCTATATAATTATTTCATGTTTTAATTTTAGTTCATCTACCTATTATTGAGTTCATATAAATTACAAAATTATAATCAATAATGAATTGATCCCAGTGATAAAGGTTTTAGGCTAGATAGTGTCAGAGGTTCGATCTCTAACTCCTAATGCTAAAAATTTGGTTGAGAGAATAAGATTCATATCATGTGTTCAACATGTCCCCGACAAAGATTAATCATCGCTAAAAATAAAACAGTTACAAATGTGCAGAAATATTTCTGCAGCAGATCATTTTTGCTGGGTAGGTTATGTAATTATTGGGGGGAAAATGCAATATGCACTCACCATTTTACATGATATAAGGCCCCGTTTGGCCGGCTTATTTTTTACTTTTCTATTTTGCTTAAACGAAATAGAGAAGTATAAAATTATATTTGATACTATTTCTCCTTAAAAGTATTAGAGAAATAAAGTAAAGAAGTAAAAAATAAAAAAAGTTAAGTAAAACACAATTTTTTCATTCTTGACTATTTTTAAGGAGAAGAAAAAAAGAGGAAAATAAGCCGGGCCAAACGGGGCCTAAGTCATGGCCTAATCCAAAATTGAAGAATAAACAATTTCTTATATTTTGAGAATATAAAAAAGACTAAAAAAAATGTTGTTTTCTTGTTTCCTATAAATGTTTTTAGAAAAAAAATTAAAATAAGAAATAAACTAACAAAAAAGTTATTAGCAAAAAGTAAAAACATTGAATAACAACAAATACCATGAAAAAGACCCTAAGTTGGTTTAGTTTCAAAATCATGTCAAAATCTATTATTGGTATTTTAGCTATAAAGGGATGGTCTTTTTCCATCCCATAGTCACTTTAGAAGTAAAGCATGATCTGTTTTAACTTGAAAATACACTTCTAGAATCATCTGTGATTTTTTAGGGCATGGAGGCTGCAGTGAATATTTCATTTCATGTTTTACCTTTTGAGATTGTAAGTTTGTAACTTAGTCAAAAAGTTGATTTATTTTATTCTTTAGTCAAAGTGTTTTTTCTTTGAACTTATTATACCTCCTTTTTCCTTATATTATTATTCCCTTTATCTTTTGGAGCAATGGATGGTTATGGTTACCATTTGCCTCTTAATTATTTAGGACTAATTAATTAAGAATCATCTCCAAGAAATTCATTGAATGGTGTTGAGTCAATGGAATGAAATCAGGTGCTTTTAGGTGCTTTTTTTACCATTCTTTTTCCCCAATTCCTTTATTCATGTTATTTATTCTATGCATTATTTATTCATGTTATTCATGTATTATATACTTTTAATAGTATATTCTTAGAAAGGCATCTGAATTTTTTTAATGCATGCATGGAAAGATGTCATATTATCTTTCTATTTTACTCTTCAAATGTTCATTAATAAACATAGTAATAGAACTAAATAATTTATGGAACTAAGATAGTAGCCTTTTTATAGACATAAATTCCAGCATACTAGTTTGTAAACTTTTTTCACTAGGGAATAGGATAATTTGAAATTGATTGAAATTATATTTCCACCAACATAACTTGATAGGCCTCATTGGTATGAAGCTTATGTTTGGTTCCACATTTGGAGCAATTAGAATTGATTCTTGAGGTGTAAAATTGATTTTGACATGTTTGGTTGCTTTTCTGTAGAGTTGATTTTGTCTTCATAATTGATTCTGACGTTAAGTTAGAATTTGTAGCTTTTGAGTCTAAATGTGATTTTTACACTGAAATTTATTGTTCAACTCATTTTTATGTAAATATATCCAAACATAAATCAGTTTACATTCAACTCACCAAGTAAAATCAACTTTACAAAATCAAATTTTGCCAGCATAAAACCAAACGTGTAAGAATTATATAGACTATTATGTTCCTTGATGTCATCCACTTATTGCATGCTGGGAATTTTAGTGAGTTTGACAAAATCACGGTGACACCGTGATTTTGTTGAAGTTTCAAACTACATATTTTGCTTAAACCACAGTAGCTCACCATGATTCTGCCATACTTGTTGTAATTCCAAACATGCACTAAGTGTGATTTCATTTAAGATGTTCATTTTTATTTTGGTGATAATAATGTGTACCTTTTTATCTGCTATTGATGTAACTTTTTATTTTCCAATGAAGTAAAACCAATTGAAGGAGACTGAGAAATACAATGATGATAAATTTGACAAGCAGTGTTATTACCATTTTTTAAGTACGATGATTGTTCATAATTTGATTCTTCTCTTGTTTTTGGTTTTCTAGACTCTCTCAGCTTCCGACCTCCGTGACCCCGAAATATCATCTTTGATAGCATCTAAGATGAGAGAATTCCATAAGCTTCACATGCCTGGTACAAAGAAGGCTCATATTTGGCAGAGAATGAGGTAATTATAGATAATAATATCAACCTTAAAATCCTTTTTCTCAAAATAACGCAGAATCTCAAGTATTTTCCGTTTGTTTTACTAGGAAATGGGTTGGTGAAGCCAAAAGTTTATGCTCCCCAAAGGAGATAAAAAATTTTGGATTGGACAATCTTGATGAAGAAATAAATATCCTTGAGAAGGAGTTATGCGAAGGATATCAAGAGATTGGTTTTTGTCACAATGATTTACAATATGGTAACATTATGATGGACGAAGAAACTAGATCAATCACTATAATTGTAAGCTAATAGTTACATAATTTCTTTGCCTTTTCAAAACATGCTAGTTGTTACTTGCATTACAATACATCATTTTTTATTCATATTTTGATTATTTATGATACAGGACTACGAATATGCGAGTTACAATCCTATTGCATATGACCTGGCAAATCATTTCTGTGAAATGGCGGCGGATTACCATAGTGATACACCTCATGTTCTTGACTATAGTAAATATCCTGGTAAAGTTTTTGATCTTAGTCTTACATTTCCAAAATTATTACTGTATGTTGCTTCTTTTGTTTTCATTGATATCGTTCTTCCTTGCTAACGTACTAATTTGTATATGGTGAAACAGAACTCGAGGAGCGTCAAAGGTTTATTCGCACCTATCTGGGTTCTGAAGGAAAGAAACCAAGTAATGCTAAGGTGAACCAGTTAGTGATTGCTGTGGAAAAATACACTCTTGCAAACCATCTCTTTTGGGGCTTATGGGGACTTATTTCAGTAAGACTTATTTTCTTTCTCCCTAGTTAGTGATTGCTGTATATAACTATATATTATATGCTGATACAATATACATGTTTTACTTGTAATTGCAGAGTTACGTGAATAAAATCGACTTTGATTACAAAGAATATGCAAGGCAGAGGTTTCAGCAGTACCGGTTAACGAAGCCTACTTTATTGGACTTGCTAAGCATTGTTTCCCAAAACGAAACCGTGAATGGTTCGCTTCCACTAGCATCATGTGTGTGATTGTTATGCTAGCTACTTATTTTTTAGGGAAGTTAGTTTTGGTTTTTATATGTTTATTATAATAAAATCTGAAGGCATGGTGTATTCGGCAACTATATTTGTAAAGTGTAAATAATATATTGTCACTAACTGATGTGCATTGAGTTTTTGACAATTTTAGGTTAAATTTTCTTATCAACCCCTCACTTTTGGGATTGAAGAAAATGAGGATTGGTGTGTTTTTTTGTGTAATAAAGCCTCGTGTTCGAGTCTTATGAATGATAAATTAGGTGTTGAGTTAATCCTTGTTATGGACGGATTCACTTGATTCTCTTCAGATTAGTCGCGACTCCATATCACATTTCTTATTTTGAGACATAATTTCATCAATAGTCTTGAACTTAAACTAAAGGAAAAAGAATGTTACACACAACAAAACACATTATTAATTATAAGGTGCAGCAATCATATTACAAACCATGGCTATAATCAGCCCCTTAGAAATCCAAATCAACCAAACAAAGCTTCTATGATACATATGATATAACACACAAACAAAACACACATAAATTCACTCTCTTGATCACAAGGAGTCCCCACATTTTATTTAATTAGGTTTTATAATATCATACAAGAAGCTCGAAACATGAGCAGTGGGGCGTAGCAAAGAGCATTGTTGCAGCCAGATCTAGCGACGGAAGCTCCTAACCGTTCGCGGCGGTTCAGCTTCATTGTCACGCAGCTTGATAAGCGTATAAACTCCAGAACCAGCGAGAGCACCAAGCGTTGGCGCCACCAAATATATCCAGATATGCTTGTAATTTCCTGCTGCAATGGCTGGACCTAAGGTGCGCACCGGATTCATAGAACCACCGCTTGTTGGCCTATAGCATTTGTTATTTACATTCAACCACAATATTACTCACAATCTTAAAATAAAGAAATTCAAATCAAATTAGTCTGTGAAAAAAATAAATACATCAGTTATATTAATTCATACCCTGAGATAAGAATGTTGAGCAAAACCGTAGCGCCAACAGCAATACCAGCCAATTCACCAACCTGCATTACACGAAATTAACCATATATTTAAACTGTGTCGATCACTTAGATTGTTGTAGCAAAATTTGTCCAATTTTTGTTGTTCAGATAACACAAACGAATGAATGAACGTACCGCGCGGGAATCAGTGGCAACAGCAGTGACAACAAACAAGAGAATAAAAGTGATGATAAACTCAGTTGCAAAAGCTTGTCCAACATCGACAGTAGGGACAGTGACACCACCAGACAAGAAAGGATGGTAAACAACTTTGAGAGCATAACAAGCGCAGATCGAAGCGGAGACTTGTGCTGCAATGTAGGCAGGAACATGTGCCCAAGGAAAATGGCGAAACGCAGCGAACGCGATGGTGAGTGATGGATTGAGATGTGCACCTGAGATATGACCAATTGAGAGAATAATGAACATGACTGTTAATCCAGCACATGCTGCATTTCCCATAAGTGTTTCAACTCCATTGTATTTGTTGTTCACTATTGGTCCTGCTGTTGCTGCATATATTAGTATGAATGTTCCTACAAACTCTGCTCCAATCTGTGACATTTAACAAGTAAAACAATATTACTTATTTTAGGACAAATTTATTTTACTAAAGCGATACTTATTTTATTGTATTACTTCTACTCCAAAGGGGTTTGATCTCCCTATTACATTCGAGCAAAAATTAACTATAAAAGACAAGATATTGCATATGTAAGTGCATTTATATGTGCTGTAAAGATAAAAATATCCTATAGTTTTGTCCAAATGTAGAAAATTATGACTTCAGGAATCCAAATTCGTTATAAATTGTTTTTATATACTGTTTCAAACAATTTCATTGGTCCCAAGTGTTTTTTTTATAAAGAGGGCCCGTATCCAAAAAAGAGAAAAACAAAACATTACGAGTAGAGTCGCAAGTGCTTTTTGTTTTGCTGCTCTATAGCGGCTAGAAATTTTGCCCTTAAAATCGATAAATAGGATGACCGAAATTCGAACCTTAATCTCAGTGTCTTGTCAGCTGAGCTAAGCTCACATGATCTCTTTTTATTGTTTTAATTAGCCTTATAACAATAAAAAGACTCATTAAATAAATGAATAAAGTTCAAGTCTTGTAGATTCTTAAATAGGCAACATTTTTTTTAGAAGATATAAGGCTCACCAAATATAAAAGAAAAAACAAAAAAGTTCAAAAGCCTGTAGGTACTCTTATTTTCCTATACAAATTAAATAAATCTAGTCAATAAATTATATGTGATTTCAAGAAATGAGCAAAATATTGAATGTATTTTAACTTTTTTACTTTTTGTATTATAGATAATATTAAAAAATGTGGATTATTACACTGAAGTGTTAGTTCAATAATAATAATTAACTTTGTAATTTTAAGATACATATATCGTTCACATTTCATGAAACACAATTGTAAATTTGTTAGAACATTATTGGTTGATAGTTTTGATAGAAACATTATTGGTTGATAGTTTTGATAGAACATTTCTCCATATATGAAAATTTGTTTATTCCTCTCAAACAGTGTTTATAAAAAGAGTTTTAGGAGTACATTGATCCAAATAATATATCGCATGTTTCATATATAATTTAGTGAAACTCCTTTTCATGAGAAGTACTACCATTTTCTTGGCGAAAATGATAGTTAACACCTGAAAAATGAGATTCTTCAAAAAATACCTTAAAATAATTTTTTTTGGTGAACCCTTAAAATAAAGTTAATATATTTTATAATTAAAACAAAGACATTACTTAATTATTTAATCTCAAAATAACAGATTAACCTCTTTTTTCTACTTATAAAAAAAAGGCAAAATGACAGCGAAGAGTATAAATAAGAATATCGAAGACTCCAAAAAACTTAGTTAAGTTAGAACAACGCGTGCAACGAATTATTTTGCTAATAATATCCCAATCATGCATATCTCATCTCTCATTACATCGTTAAATACAAATTGTCAAAAATCATCAAACAATATAAAATTGGCAATGCCAAATTGTTAGTATACATTTTTTAATTAATATTAATATATACTACATTATGTCATATATAGTATATAATACATTATCAAAAAAAGTATACTAACACGTCCAAAAAAAAAAAGTATACTAGAAGTATATCTTTATCCAATAATAAAGACTCTATAAAAAAAGTACACACTTAGTCAAAAAAAAAAAAAGAAAGAAAAGAAATACACACTACTAGTAGTATATGTAAAATGTCATCTAGCTAATAAATTTTAGTCAAGGTTTCCCATGTTTTCCCTTCTAAACAACTACTCTATTCGATCTTTATTTTTTTTTTAACAAGTAAAAATAAATTTTATTTATAAAAATAACAAGTCTTGATTAATATAAGATATGTCATCCAAGCCAACAAAAGTCTATAATAAACAAAAAATTAAACATTAATTAGCCAATGTCCAAACAAATTAACACATATATTCACATTAATATATCTTATTTATCTAATCTTAATTATTAATTTACCTAATTTATAATATAAATTAAAACACATTAATTATTTTTATATATATAATTGAGACGAAAAGGATTATTCCTAACTAACATGAAACAGTTAAATCAATCTGACATTGCAAGCTAAAAATCAAATGAAATTAATTTGTGGGCGGTGGCATGAAATAAATAAAAAAAAAAGATAAAAAATATATCGTTGACTAAAAAAACAAGAGAGAAGATGTTACCTTCTGAGCGAGTGAGACACTCGGAATTCCAACACTAGAAGCGATATTGATGCAACCATTGCTTTTACCACCCGGCATACACATGTTGCACCTCCCCATTGCAAATGACTCACGTTCAAGCGAATCAATTCTCACCGATGAGAATAGTGGCCCTCCTGGAGTATCAGGAGTTGCTGGCACCGACGCCGCCGTCGGTGTCCCTCTCTCGGAATCACTCATCTCTTTTTTTTTCTTTTTTTTTTTTGGTTAATTAAATAAAAAAACTAGAAAAAAAAAAAGTTGGATAGAATAGTGAATATATCAAACACTACATAATTTTCCAAATGTAAGAAAAAATAATTTTTTTTGGTTTTTTGTTTTTGTTTTTGGGAGGTTTAAGGTTGAAAAAGGTACAGTTACATAATTGGTTGGTTTTTATAAATTTGTTTCTAAGTAATGGAAAGAAAAAACGGACCCAGGTTTGTAAGAATTAGCTACTAATTAGATAAGATAAGCTAAGAAAATTAAACATGTATATGAAAATAGAGATTGGATCAAAGTTGCATGAAGTAGTTGTTATTAAGGTTGGAATGGAATATTGAATAAAACTTGTGATCCAATTTGGATGTTGGAGATGAAAAGAGAAAGGCAATAAACGTGGTTGAAGGTGGAGGAGAGAACTAATGGTTTGAAAAAGTGAGTTTTCAACAACTTATGGTGATGATGGAAGAGAAGTGTGAGGAGTTGTTAAATATTAAGTCATTAACATGTTATTTTAAGGATTATAAAAATGAGTTTGGAAAGTGCTATGAATATGATGTTAATTTTGCTTGCAATATACACGAATTCAGTATACTTTTTATTTTATATTTTATTAATGGAAAAAGTCAATGCCTAGCTTGCATTATTGTTTTCTCTATGTAATAATACTCTAGTGTATGATTTTTTTAATATTTGATAATAAACAAGATATTATAAATTATGAATATTCTTGGGGTGTATTGGATTGAGATTTCAAATGATTTTAAAATATTTTTTTATGTTAAAAAAGTTTTGTGGTATTCAATCAAGACTTTTATAAAAATCTAATAAATTTTGTGGTATTTAATTAAGACAATTAAAATTTTATTTTCAGGGCAACAAAATCTGTTGGTATTCAATTGAGATTTCGTATCATTTTTAAAATGTCCATCGGTATTCAAAAGTCTATGGATTTTGATAGATTTTTCTCTGTAATGGATTTTGATGGACTTTTTACTTAAAAATACACATAAAACATTCACCCAACAATCTCACTCAAACCCTTGAGACTTTTTATAATCTTCCAAGACTTTTTTCTTCTACCGGCAAAACTACCGTCGTGTTCTTTCTCACCACTTTTCTTTTCACACAATTCTTTCTTACAACTTGGATTGATTTTTTATGCAAACCTGAACCTCAAAATATTGATCAGTGTTCATTCTCTATTCACTCAAAACAAAAGTACTGCCTGGAACGACACATGATTCGTTGATTGGTTATAGAATATGATCTGTTAAAGAATTATTCATATATGATAGAAATTAAAGAATTGTATGCAACAACAAAATATTTATGCATAAATTACTTCTAAGAGAACGGACTATGTTATGGGTAATTGCTTTTTGTCTATTTTTCTGTTTGTTTCATATCATTATATATAATTAGGTGATTTTTGTTCTTGTTTTTTGATCGATCGTTGTATTTTGGTTGAAATATTTGGTTTTTTTTATTACAATGTTTGATTTTTTGTTGTTGAACTATTTCGGTTGAACTATTATTTTATTTTATTTTGAAAAATTGAACTATTATGTTTTTATGTGGAGAATTTATTTTTTTAATTAGACTATTTGTTTTTTTAGGCAATAAGAGATTTAAAATTTCTATGTTTTTATTTTCTACATTAAAAAATTATAATTTTTGTTTGTTTATATTGATTTATTGTTCATTTTTCATTTTTCTATAAAGTTTCTTTTCATTTTTTATGGAATTTTTTTTTGTTATTGATTCTGTGCTATTTTTTTTGCCAAAATTTATTGAGTGATTTGAAACCATAAAAGTCTCTGAAGTATTTTGAAATCTTAAAAATCTGTGTCATAAATCCATAAAATCCTGCATTGAAAATATTGATTGTAAAAGAAAAGTCTTTTAAAATCACACAAAGTCGGGAGGAGGCTGGAACCACTTGATGCCAGAACTGACCCCCGAATCAGATTAAACTGGTGGTGAAAACAAAAAAAAAATCACACAAAGTCAATATAATCTCATTAGTTTGCTCGTTTTCTTTTCTTGCTAGCTAGTAGCTAGCACATTGTTGATTAATTACTCTCCTGAGTAAATTTTAAAATGTATTTAATCAAAACAAATATTTTAATTTTTGTTTATATTTAAAATTAGAAGTTGAGTTGGTTATATCATTTGATATAATTTGGCAGCCATGGAGGGTAAAATATTCCTTCGTGCCAATGTTAATTTGGAATGTGCAAGAATGTGACTGTGACACATAAAATGAGGTCTTATTGATGTTTAAAAGTTGTGAGTTCAATTTCTTTTTTAATATAGAAGTATTTGTTGCAAAAGTTGTGCATTCATTTCTTTTTAATTAATTTTTTTAAATACAAAATTTTCACACACTTTAAGATTTCTTAACATATATATGTCCTTAGAAATACATGCTAGCAAGATCCTACAATAAAATATATAGGCCTTTTAGTCTTTGTGGTTACAAGGCTAAAATAAGAGAAGAAAAATATTTTTCTAGTTGATTAATCAAGAGGGAAAAACACTACATCCTAAGAAACTAAGTTCTTATAGAATCCGCATAAAGGCATGTCTGAGAGCCTAAACATGAAACATCAGGATTGAAAGATAAAGGTTCGAAAAAGCACCCAGCTTAGTCAAAAAATATGCACACATATATGTTGTCTTCTTGAAAAGTATAAAAGATGCAAACATTTGAGTCTAAAAGAAGGAGGTCTTTGATTGATATCTTGAATTAATGAGAGGGGCGTACTAATGAAACCTGATAATTGTCTTCTTGGGAAGGGTAACACAATAAATTAAAGGGAGGGAGTTCGAGTAGTGGATGATAAAGAGAGGTCTTGGCGAATAGATTTGATGAGCTCGACATAATAAAGTAGAGAATGTTGATGTGACCGTATGAAAGATGACCGGTGTAAATTCTATATCAATAATGGTGCCATATGATCCAACAATCGTCATGAGATTGAGTTGATGCCCTATTGAAGTAAGATCAAAGCATTTCTATTCTTAGTCTTTATAGACTAGTAAAAAGTTAGTAGTAAAGTAAGTTGTTTGGATGTGAGTTGTTTATTTTTATTTTAAAAAATGGAGAGTCATCTTAAGAACCAAGTTCCTATATATATATGAATCCACATAAAGCATGTTCAAGAGCTGAGGCAGGGAACATCAAGGATTGGAAGATCAAGGTTCAAGGAAGCATCCAACTTATCCACATGTTGCGGGGGATCGAATCGTGGTCCTTCCTACCAAGTTCAGCGCCAATCACCACTGAACCAAAACAACTTTCGTCTATATTAATAATGGTGCAATCTTAGTTGGACAAACGTCATCTAATTTAGCCGTTGTCATGAGACTAAGTTGATGGCCTATTGAAGTAAATAGTAAATTAAATTGTTTATTTTTGGGTGTGAGTTGTTTATTTATTTTTAAAAATTGGAGAATCATTTAATCATTCTTTTCCTGGTTTTGTGTTTGCGCCTAATGATGAGTAATGACAGCATTAGTGTGCTTTCGGACAAGAAAATAATTAAATCAGCATGGTTTGGCTAATTAGCACTATTCTTACCCTAACATTTTATGATTATTTCTTACGATCGTTAATACTAGTCTACTTTAGTATATTATCGTGTGACATTATATCAACAAAAAGAGTATATTAACATGTGAATGAACATCTAAGCTTTAAGTCCCATCATGCTTGAGTTGAGTCAAAGAAAATGTCATATCATGCTAAAGTTACGATTTGTTAATTTCGACTTTCCATCTCCACTTTTAAGGTTCTATCTAAGAGGCTAATAGAAAAATCATATCCTATAAGTGTTATTTTTGAAATAGGAAAAATACTTTTCGAAAATATGGAACTGAATAGTTTATTGGCTGAGTCGCGGACTAGGTCGCTCTTTTTAAGACGTTTCGTGGAACTGTCAAAAGATCGTGCAAGGCAGACAACAACCACGCCGTCCCCAGAATAAAACAGCCCTGAAAACAGTAACCGAAAAGCTATTGCACTCGTAGCAATCGGTCAAGAACAACACCTTCTTGAGTTATACGACGATATAACTCGAATCGATACAACAATATCAATATTCTCTAACAGTACTACAATACTGTTTCGAATTTCTGAAACAAAGAACCGAAAATAAAATATTTGAGTGAAGAAAGAATTGGAGAGAAAGAGAGATTTTTTTCGTGTATGCAACTGAATGAGAGGACTCATATTTATATGCAAAAGTGGGAGCCGAAAAGGAGAGAAAAGAGGGATCCGATTTGGATCAGTTCAACCACGTTCAGATGAAGCGGTTCCGCGTTTTACTAGATCAGCACGCACATTTTGAATTAACAGTTGAACCGGATAGACGTCGACTCGGCGAGAAAATCCGATAAGGACTTGGTCTTTGCACATTTAACATGTGCTTTAAACGGAAATAAACTGCATTTAATGACTCATTAAATGCGTTAATTAATTAAAATATAATTAATTTCTGTGACCCAAAAAATTACACATCACCAAGCCCGGCCCAGCCCGATCCGAGCCAGCCGGACGGACGGCGACGGCGGCGCGCGCGTGTGTTGGTCAAGGGTGATGCTACAGGGTCGGCCGTTCACAAAACGGGGTACCCCTTGGGGCACACCCCAAGTAGTCACTTTAGGATATATATACACTAATAAGGAGTGTGACATTTCCAATGTGGGACTTCTCCCACTTTTTTCAATTCACACATCAATATTTCAAAAGTCCAAGACTCATATGTTTCATCCTTTCCTTTCCAACCAAGTTTGTTTAACTTCCACACATTAATGCCACTACATTAATGATCATATTAACATCATTTCCAACAATCCCCCACTTGAATTTAAAAAAGTGTTTCAGAAGTTTATAAAGATTGTGCATAAGCAAAGGTGTCTACGATTTGAACCTTTGCATAGCGAGTAAGAGCTCGATTTAACAAGAGTGACAATTGTCTTGAACTCTATCTCAGATTTTCCTCAAACCCGCACACAACCCTTTCTTAAGGTGTGTCTTAAAAGCACGTGCTTTAATGGCCCTGCACGTTAATCCCAGTTTCATGAATGCTCTAGGAATTCTGCCCACGAAATTCCATAGGAATCGGCCTAAGTTCCACATTCATATAGGTGAGTCTATCAAGAGTACTCCTGAAGCTCGATACTCCACTCATATAGAGTATAGATCTCATTAAGAGTTTTAATTATCTCATCCTTTCGCTTTCAGGATTCATGCTTCTCTTTTCGTACTTCGCATGATCACCATTAACCCCTCACAACTTGTTATTACCCGTTGAACCTAATTCTTGGGATCTCCAGTCTTTTAGGTTGGGTTCCCATCATGGGAGATTCATATAGGCATTAGTCCCATCCTTCTAGATGTATGGACTTTTTCTCTAGCTAATCCTTTCGTCAAAGGATCTGCTAAATTTTCATCAGTGCGTACATGATCCACTCTCACAGCTCCTTTAGAGATCAAGTCTCTCACTGTGCTGTGCTTCCTTCTAATTTGACGTCTTTTACCATTATAATATCGGTTCTTAATTTTAGCAATAGCTGCAGTACTATCGCAGTGGATCAACACAGCTAACATAGGTTTTTCCCACAAGGGAATCTCAGATAGCAAGCATATCAACCAACTTGCTTCTTCACTAGCTGTTGCTAGTGCTATCATTTCAGACTCCATGGTGGACTGAGCCAAGATAGTCTGTTTCTTAGATTTCCAAGACACAGCTCCTCCGGGCTATACTGAATATAAAGCCACTAGTTGCTTTGGAATCATCCGACAGGGTGTTCCAATCAGCATCACTGTATCCTTCAAGTACAGCTGGAAACCTCTGATAATGCAGCCCGAGATTCATGGTCCTTTTGAGGTATCTCATGACTCTCTCAATAGCTTGCCAATGTTCATTACTAGGTCTGCTGGTAAACCTGCATAGTAGTCCTACGACATATGCAATGTCAGGTCTGGTACAATCAGTGGCATATCGGAGACTACCAATGATACTTGCGTACTCAGTTTGTCTTACGCTATCACTAGTGTTCTTAAAGAGTTTTACACTAGGATCATAAGGCGTACATGCAGGTTTACAGTCAAAGTAACCATACTTCTTTAAGATCTTTTCCACATAATGTGACTGATCTAAGGATATACCCTTCTCAGACCTAGTGATCTTGATTCCAAGAATCACACTTGCTTCTCCGAGGTCTTTCATATCAAAGTTGTTACCCAACAATGATTTCACAACATTCACGGCAGATAGGTTTGATCCAAATATGAGTAAGTCGTCTACATAGAGATATATGATAGTGCAAATACCTTTTTCGAAATTATAATAGATGCATTTGTCACTCTCATTCACTTTATACCCATTCGATATCATTAAATTATCAAACATTTCATGTCATTGCTTTGGAGCTTGTTTTAGACCATACAGAGATTTATCTAGCTTACAGACTTTATGTTCTTGGCCATGGATTACAAACCCTTCAGGTTGTTCCATATAGATTTCTTCTTCAAGGTCACCATTTAAAAAAGCAGTTTTAACATCCATTTGGTGTACTATTAAGTTATAAATCGCGACAATAGAAATCAGTACCCTTATGGATGTTATTCGAGTGACAGGAGAAAATGTGTTGAAGAAATCTATATTTTCTCTTTGTCTAAAACCTTTAGCCACTAGGCGGGCCTTGTACTTTTCAACACTCTTAGCTTTGTTTGACATCATTTATAGCGTCTCAAAGATAATATCTTAGATCGAAATTTTGCGAAACTTTGTTGAACTTTGAAGTATTTCATCTTTCATTTATGGGCATAACTTCACAACTCCTTACTTGACTCCAATATTTTCCTTGCTCTACAAGGGACCTCATCAAAGTTCTCCGAGTCTTCTGGTGAATTGTTGTCCTTGATAGATATCTCCTACTCTTACATAACAATATAGTTATGAAATTATTATATTCATACTAATTTATTTTTGTAATGGTTTTATTATCCAGCTTAAGAGGTTTGTTGAAATAGAAATCGATGTGATTGGATCATCAATTGTTGAGCGACAGCTCTCCATTTGCTTGTCTTATTAAGATGACATTTGTGTTTTTAAAAAAATGTCTAGCTAATTGACAAAATCAGCGAACTTTTGTGCTTTGTTTTTGTTTAAAAAATTAAAAAAAACAAGAGAAAAGATAAGCTGGTCATTATCAATTTAAATAAGCAATCACAAGCAAAATTATTGTAATTCATGATAGGACTCATAGATGAGACTTGGGAGAAAAATATAAAAAAATAATGAATAACTATTATTGATAGTTCATCCATTTTAATTACAACAAATATTATAATAGATCATATTTATACGAACAAAATAACATCATATTAAGACGATAAAATTGTGAAAGAGAAAATTAAATATATGTAAAAGTCACTTATATTTAAATAAAACAAAAAAAAATCAATTCAAAAAGATGATTTTGATAAAATAAAAAATTAATCTCAAATCATCTCATCTTTCATGAACGAAGAAGATAAATAAAAAATTAATGTTAAAGAAAAAAAATGGCCGGTGGTTGTATCCGTGCAACCACCAAAATGTTATGTATATTTTAAATTTGTCTCTAATAAAATTATCATTACCCCTTTTTTATATGCAACCAAAGTATATGATCTTAAAGGGGATAATCTATGTTGTGGTGGGGAAATGTCTTGCCTCTATCGGTGGTAATGACCTTTTATTGCAAAGGGGATAATCATTAATCACAATACATACTACATTCTATAGAAGGACAATAGGAGCATCTTTGCAATAACAAATATTGATTCAAACCTAAAATATACTAGTAAAGTATTTCTCTTCATTTAATTAAAGTATTTTTGTGAAAATTAAAACTAATGCACATTAAATTTTGAAAAATAATTTATAAAATAAAATAACAAAATTTTGTAAAACAATATTTTAGCATATTACTCCATCCGATCTTTAATATAAGAAAAAAATTATTTTTTAGATATATTAAAATATTTATGTATTTAGACTATATCATTCATCATTATCTAGATATATTCATATTCCAATGTATCTAAAAAGTCAATTTCTTATATTAAGAATCGAAGAAGTAAAACAAATGTAGTACTCTTCCGTCCCAATTTGTTTAAGCCATTTGTAAAAAAAAATTATCCCAAAATACTTGAGCCATTTACAATTTTCTACTTGTATTTCCACTTCTACCCCTGCAGAATTTACTTTTTAGAATAATTATTATTGCACTTAAAAAATATATAAGAAGTACACAAAGGTAATTTGATAAAATGAATAGTATCTTTTATTTATTTATATCACTTTTTTAATATGCGCGTTTTGATCAAATGACTCAAATAAATTGGGACTAAGAAAGTATAAAAAAGGATTAGGATTTAGGGTTTATGGAGCTACCCCGCCGAGTCGGTTGACATCCTATAGCCCAATAGTTGTTCACAAAAAATGGTTGATAGTACTACTAGTACTACTAGTTGACTTGATTAAATATGTGCGTGGGACCTCTATGCGCAGCCATATAGTATGCATTTTCTCTCCTCTAGGTTATAGGCAGCAATTTGCTCAAATAATTTATTTTTGGTCATTGGTAGACATTGGTGACTGACTAACTGCAAGTTGCCACTAACGTTCCCCAAAGTTCAACGTCATGAATTCCAAAATTCATTTTGGACTTTAGTAAAAAAAATAAAAATAAAAAATCACTTTGACGGGAGCCATAGAAATTTGTTTGCAATTGTGGCTATGTGTATCAAAAACTCATCTTCATTCTTGCCCCTCCAACAAATAACAACCACGATCCCCTTCATTGAATGCTACACTCATTAATGTTTGTGTTTCCCCATGGTTAACCCTATCCTGAAGTTTTACTAATAAACTATAGAAAATGTTAGAGGTTTAATATAAAAAAATAAAAAAAAATGCTAAATAGTGCATCCGGTGCACTAGTTAAGCAAATTTTTATGGAAACTTTTTCTTGAAAATTGTACATTCAATGCTTTAAAAATATAAAAAGTTGTCTTATCTCTATTATTTTTGTCTTTGATTTCTATTTTTAGCATGCTTAACAAATGCACCAGGTGCACTGTTTAGCACGACCCAAAAATAAATTGTTGGTATTGTGTAATTTAACATTAATTTTGTTTGTAGTATTATTTAATGTTATGTTTTTTTTTATTATTTTGATGGATAGTTTATTATGTGTTCAAAGAGCACATATTATGGACCAATAAATTAGAAATTATTTCATTTATCTTAAAATAATGATTTTTGCAAAAAAAATATAATTTTTAAAAATTAGCTCACCCGAATTTTTCATATAATATTAAATTATTTCTTCTAATTATACTATCTAATTAATGGCTAATGCTACGGTGGACCACCTTCACAAGTGGTCCACCGTGGACAAGTGATCTAATCGAATACAAATTTTACAAAATTTATTGGTAGATTGAAAGTTTATATCATATAGAGCATCCATAAAAAATTTTAAAAAAATTGAAAATCATTTGATATTTTATTGGGATTTATCAAGATTTACAGTATTTAATAAACCGTTAATCTTGATGGATCTCAATAACATATCAAATGATTTTCAATTTTTCTAAAATTTTCTATAGATGATCTATATGATATAAACTTTCAATCCAACGGTAGATTTTGTAAAATTCATATTCGTTATAGGATTTTTCATGAGTGGTCCACCATGGACCACTTGAAGAAGTGGTCCATGTTAGAATTTTCCTCTAATTAATAATATTTCTTTTTGTTTATTTTTACTTGTCATTTTGACTTGTTGCACATATTAAGATAACTAATAAATTATGGTATGAAGGGAGTGTTGTGATTCAAAATGGTTGAATTTAAGGAAAGCTTAACCCAACATATGTCTATATTTTTAGGATGGATAGGATGTTGAAAGAAGAAAGCTTCACCCAACTATATGTTTATTTTCTAGGCATCGGAAAAGAGTTAGGCAATAGTTAGGCACTCGCATAGAAGATGTTTGAATTTTTATTTTTTTTTAAACGGCTAAATTTTATTAAAAAACAACTCCTCCACAAGAAGTGAAAAGAATTGTCGAGGAAACATACAAACAAAAGGTAACGTGATATAACACAATTACCAACACCAAATCAAACACTCATACACCAATATTGATTCGCTAAACCCCCAGAGAAAACCCTACCCGACCCTAGGAGACACCACTTGGCTCTAACTTTCGAACTCGAATTAAAATTACTCGGCCCATCAGATCCAGAGAGTAGCCCCAGAAGGCAGAGGTTGAGGGACTCCGGTAGTCAGAGAATCGACAGTCAACACCTAATGCAGAAGAATTCGACCAGATACCAGAGACCTGCAAGTCTCAACAGACTTGAACACCCCTCAGCGACTCCAAGAGTCCTGCAAATCTCACCAGATTTGAAAATGGTCAGAGACTCTTGTATCAGATAGAATCCACTCACACTCGGCCTTAACCATCCAACGCCACTCCCACACCAATTCGTCCTGGAGGTACGATGAAGCAACATCATCCGTCATCACGGAGAGCCTACGTACCTCGCCCTTTCAGACGCGACAGAACAAGAAAACAAGGCCAAATCTCCCTCTGTCCAACACCACCACAACAACACCAAGGCCAAGAAACAGAGGACAGCCTCAGCCAAACCACCACCTCACCCAAACACCACCACTACCAAACACCACCTCTGCCAAGATGCAAACACCCAACTCCCAACCTCCGCACCACCACCACCATCACTGACAGCCACCACGCGCCACCACCACCGCCACAAGGTTTCCTGGAGAACGTCTAACCATCGCCACCACTGAGAACGCAGCTTCACCATAACACCACCTAGGCAGAGAACACCACCATAACAGAACCAAAAAAAGCCAAATCAGAGAAAATGAAACACCCAAGCCAAAGCGAATACAGCGGGCAACGAGAACGAACACAGCGAACCCTGCAGCGGCGAGATGAAGCAAGCCGTCACACCTATCACCACCACCCTTTACCACACCTATCACCACCTGAGCCTAGAGCACGACCACACCCCCACTGAACGCGAAACACCAACGCCGCAGCAAACCAGTAGAGAGCAAACACCAAAACGCATCCAACAGAGAGCAAAACCCCAGAAAAACACGAAACCAAAGAAACACAACACCAACGGAGAGCAAGACGGCATCAATCGCGGCCGAGGAGGAGAAGATAAACCCAAAACAGTCGCCCCTGAAGTAGATCGGGAACGAGCAAGGTGGTACGGAGCCAGGATGCCCGTCGCACCACCACCACCACCACCATCTACATCTCGCCGCTCTGTTTGGATTGGGTGGGACAGAACAGCAGCGGCGGCTAGGGTTTGGGGTTAGAGAGAAGTTGGAGTGAAGCTTTCGAAGAGAAGATGTTTGAAAAATATTCTCACAAATTTGTGGATCATCTAATGACATAAACGGTTAACGATAATTTATCACAGTTAGATGTGGGTTTGATAATATGATCTCTCGGTATTCAAACAGACCCATTGCAAATCATTAGTACTCTGATTTATGAAGAAGTCACGTGTAGTATAGGTGTGTCTATAGGCATTTCTTTATAATTCGATATTATTCTCTCTCTCTCTCTGCAAAAATTACTATACTCCCTCCGGTCTCATATATAAGCAAAGTTTAAAAAAACACACATTTTAATAAAGTAGGTAAATGCATTGGTTGAGGAGAAAAAACACATTGAAAAGTGCAAAACATTGCATTTATTGGTTGAAATTGGAATAATGTCATAAAACATAATAATTGCAATACACTTTTGCTTATATTTGAGACTTTCAGTTTTTTTATTTTGTTGCTTATATTTGAGACCGGAGGGAGTATATCAACTTTTTCTTGGTTAGTGGAGTCGACGGACTTGGGGGGAGATTGTTAATATTTCAAGTGTGAGTTGAGTCTCACATTGGATGAAAAAATAGATGTTAAACACTTTATAAGTGAGGATCCATAAATGTGATTATCCTCCAAACTCCTCATGACTCAACAAATATAATATTAGAAGTCTAATACTCCATGCAGTCCCATTTATAAGAAAAACTTTGTTTTTTAAATTCATTATAATAATCTAGATCAGGGCCGGCCCTGTGGGTGTGCAAAGTGTGCCACCGCGCAGGGCCTCAAACATTTAGGGGCCTCAAATTTTTTATATCGATCTAGTAAAATTGTTATTTATGCAAAAAAAAAAATTAATGATTTTGTTACTACTAAAAATATTTAATTGCATAAAAAAAAAGCAACATTACTAGAAAGTTGACAAAGATATTAGTTCGAAGATGTATGTTATTGATTTAAATATGTCTCTTTTGGATGTTATATTCACTATAATGATTATTTTAATTATTTTTTTTTGTTATTAATAATTTTAATAGAGTATAATTCTTTCTAAAATACAAATTATTTTTTTGTATTAGGGGTTCATTTTTAATAATCGGGCAGGGCCTCCAAATACTCGGGAACGGCCCTGATCTAGATTCATCCATTTTACAATGAATTTAGAAAGTAAAATTTTTCTTATATATGAAACTAGAAAAATAATTATTTTGCTATTTTTTTTTTTAATAAAATGACTATATTGCACCTAGGTTGAGCTAACCCATTAAGCCAACAAAACACATATAATGCTTCAGTTGAGCTCAATATATTGAGCACATATGACAAGTGAGGCATATCAATATGATTCATTCATGCGTAATGGCCCATCAAACTAAGACGGATCAGACCAACACTGACCCATTTGACAACTTTAAACTTAAAGTAATACTATTATTTAACTACTCGTAGCTTTATAATAAGTGAAAGTGAATTATATAATGAACTTCATTTAAGAACAAATCATTCAAAAGAAGTTAAAGATAAAATAATTTATGATTAAATTTTACTTATCCCCCCATCAAATTATGAATTTTCAAAGCCCTCCATTGTTTCCATCTACATAGATCCCAAATGATTTGGCAGGATCTGTTATAATTACCCGTTATTGTGAGGATCTCATCTCCTAAAGAAGTGGCATTATAAAAGGTGGGACATCTAATGAACCTCACTTCAATGTGGCCAATGCATCTTACTATTTAATTTATTGTGGATGCTCTTTGATTTGTTCTACTTCGCATGTTTCCAACAAGTTCAATGTAGCCATAGGTAAGCGATTTTGGTGGCAATACTGTTTGGCAAACATTATTAGTAGAGGGGCCGGTCCGGCTCGGTTTGGAGGCCATGACATATAAAGGAGATTTAGTGGCCCAGCCTGTTAAGTTTCGTGGCCCGACCCATCTAGCCCTGCCCGATGAGTAAAGAGCTAAGATAATTAAATATGATTCAATTTAACTTTAATTACCAGACACTTTCTCAATGATTAGAGAAAAAAATCACCTTATAGTTTTGTGGATCATTTGGTTTCAGCAACCACATCCAAATATTTTATTCACTAAGGAGTACACACTTATTGGGAAATTAAAGCATGAAAAAACCATAAACAAAATTAATGACAATGAGCAACGAGACATACTAGAATCTTAATGCAAGTCAAAAATGAGACAAAAATCATGGTCTGAAAGGCTGCAAAAATCTAAACCCCTACAAACCGATTTGGAGGGATTAAAATTACAATATTCGGTCATTGAAAAACCTCATACCACATGGACAAAGCAAAGTCACAATATAGGAAAAGATGAATCGAGGTCCCTAACTCTCTTCAGAAAAGCACAATCCCTGGAGTCATCCAAATGTAAAATTTGAAGCCTAATAACTAGAATATTATTCTTTGTTCAAACACGATAATGGAGAAGTTGCCACAAGAATGCAATAATTTTAGACGATGGCAAACTTTTCCAAATATAGCAGCATCTTGTTAATATATGAATAATATTAAACTTGTTGAGATGATATTTTTCAATAGTAGCTGTGTGTGTGTGTGGTGTGTGTGTGTTTTCTACAAAACAAAAGTAAAAAAAATATTAATTAAAGCTTATTATCAATGACAAATATCGTTAAGGAAAGTATTAAAAATAAGAATGTATATTACTATTTTTATTTTTTTTTAATTATATTAATACTCTTTTTTTTAAGCAAATGGGGAGCAGAAGGTGAAACCTACTGCAACACCCTAAATATATACTACCTCTAGTCCTTAATATAAGAAAATGTTCACTTTTTAGATACATTAGAAAATTGATGTATTTAGTCAATAAAATGGTCTAGATACATTGATCATTCAATGTATCTAAAAATTGATCTTTTTTTTTTATTAAGGAATGGAGGGAGTAAATAAAAAACAAATAACAACAAAAGAAGTACATTTTTTTAATAATAATAAAATAAGTCCCCTAAAATTATAAAAAGAATAAACACTTGATAACACAGTGATTTGTTTATCGTAGGGTGAATATTATATAGTTCGAATATTGGTTTAAAAGCATGGATCAAAAGTTGTTACCAAAAAAATTTGGAGTTATGAAAAAATAGGTAATATGTAAGTAGAAATATATAAGTCTGTATAGGAAAAAAAAGGCATGCGAATTAATATATGAGTAGATATATAGGTCCCCACATTAATTGTAAGAAAATAAGCATGTGTATCAATATATGAGTAGAAATACAGGTCCCCCGTCGAAATTATGAAAAAAGAAACATGCGTATTAATATATGAGTAGATATATTGGTCCCCGTGTAAATTATAAAAAAGTAGTCATACGTAGTAATATATTAGTAATAATATAGGCCGCGTGGAAATTATACAAAAAAAATTATACACGAATATATGAATAGAAATATAGATCAATGTGGAATTTATCAATTAGTAAAAAAATGTAAAATTTATCAAAAATGTAGAATATATAAATAGAAATATACATCTCCGCACATAAATTATATAAAAAAATACTGTAACATCCCCAATTTCTAAATTTTGCTTAATTAATTTTAATTAGAGTAATCTATTAAAATTGAAATTAATTAGAAATGGTTGAATTTTTAAGTCATAAGGTTTAAGTGTAAGGTGTGTGAGATAAAATAGTTTCTTTGAAATTAAGCTACACATTAACACACTAATCCTATGAATTCAAATTAAATTGAGCCAAGTTTCAATTTCCCTCCTATGACTCACCTTTGCACTAACTACTCTTAGTCACCTAACCCCTCTTATCACATGCAAGGAGGCTTATTTCACATTCATTCCTTGTTTTACAACTTCAGAAAACTGAAGCTCTCTCCCTCTTTTCTCTCTTCCCACGCCAAACAACAAACATGTCACAAAGCTCCAATTTCTTCAATTAATTCCCATTTCACATGCTTGTCTCTTATCATCACAAGCTTCCTTCCCAACAGTAATTACATATCAGAGAGTCTTCACATGCACAAGTAACAGAGATTCTCTCTGAAACCTCTCATCAATTTCTACCTAATTCATAAAACAACAACAACCCTCATATCACCACTTCTTCAACCAATGACATAACATGCATGCACTACCTCTCTACTGCTTCAATCTCAGAAATTCATCTATAAATAACTCCCCATTACAGCTGAGTAACTCATCAAACCAACTTCAAATTCCTAGAGCAAAAAGTAAGGGGTTTTCAAGTGTCAAAGTCTCAATTCTAGTTCTGTTGTTCGTGGGTCCTTAGGAGGTTGCTGTAGCTGTTAGAAGAGCCCAGGAACAAGAATCAAAGCTTATTCCAGGTGGGTTCTTAGGCTAGTTAGCTAGTTTAATCAAATTTATGAAATGCATGCAATTTTAGGAATTAATAGGTATAACTGTGTGTGTGGAAATTAAGCCCCAATTTCCACTATATTCTGTTCTATAATATTTATTTTATGATACTGCATTATCTCAGCCAAGGATTGTAGGTGAAACTTGCAAAATTGATGATTTTCGCAAAACAAAGTCAATTCTGCATGAACTCGCCATAGCGAGTTGCTAGCGAGCATTCATGGCGAGCTCAAGGTTCTGGGCTGATGAACTTCGCCATGGCGAGCTCTAGCTCGCCTAGCGAGTTGTTTAGGCCAGGACCTGTAAGTTCGCCATGGCGAGCTTGGTAACTCGTCGTAGCGAGCTAACCCAGAATTCACTCATTTTTTTTCCAATTTCAAAATACTTGTCACTCGTTTTATACCCTCGACTGAGATAGTGTTTTGCAGTTCTATAATATTAAATAATATAAACAGGAGGTCATCACGGTCGGACTATTAGGTGATAACATAGGGAATTAGATTATTGTATGCTCCCCGGGTTTGAGAAATTATTGGTAGTATGTTATGAACCTAGTGATCAGTCAAATAAAAACATGTTTATGTTATCAGTGTGGACTTCGTTTTAGATGTTCCATTAGAAAATTTATGTGAGCTTTATGCCGGAGCGCTTTCTGCTCGCGGATAAGGCGAACCCCTGAGACGTGCTCACCTTAGAGGGTTTGCGGTTTAAAATGAACAAGATAAACTTTGTGTTACACATTTACATTATTGCTTATGATAATTATGCTATGGATTTAGATTATGATATGACTGATTAGGAGCCCCGGCTTTATAGCCTAGGAGGGTAGTAGAATTCACTGGGACGAAGTGACTGTCTCACCCCACTCCCTATTTGAAACAGGAAAGCAGGTTGAATAGGTAAGCGTTGGTCTTGGAGTCGCTGCTGCACTTGGAGGATTGCATTTAGTTTTCATTCTTTCTCACTTTCTTATCGTGTTGTATTTGTTTCCGCTGATAATTCCTGTACTTTCGTTGTATTTGGCTCCTGTGCGTGCAATTGAACTTTGTTGTAATAATAATGAATTCTGTTATAAAATATAATATTCCATGATTATTCTAGATTTATCTATAGGGTGTTATAATACTCAACATTAATATTATATAGTAAAAGTCACGTAGAAATAACCAAAATAATATGAGTAGATATATCGGTCTCCCGTTTAAATAAATTATATAAAAAAATAATCAACCTTAATAATATATACTACCTCCGTTCTATTTTAACTGTCTGTTTTTAATAGAAACACAAAATTAATAAAGTGGATTTTTACACATTATTTTTCTATTATACCCTAATTCATTTTTTTTCACACGCTTTTTCTTTCCAATAAATTTAATATTATTATGTAAAAAAAACAAAATATGTTATGTACTACCAAAAAAAGATTTTTTTAAAAAAATATTTTTTCCAAATATATAGCATTAATTAGTTTTATTAAAAAATATAAGAGTAATTGACAAATCGAACCCTTAAAATACTAAACGGACAGTTAAATAGGAATGATAAATCCAACAAAAGCAGACAATTAACAAGGAACGGAGGGAGTAGTAAAAGTCTTGTAGAAATAACCAAAAAAATATGAGTAGATATATCGGTCTCGCGTGTAAATTATAAAAAAAAGTAGTCATACGTATTAGTATATGAATAATAGTATAGGTCTACGTAAAACTTATAACAAAGAAAATATACACTTATATTTATATGAGTAGATATATAGTTCAATGTAGAATTTATCAATTAGTAAAAAAATGTAGAAATTATAAAAAATGTAGAATATATGAGTAGAAATCTATGTCTCCGCACAAAAATTATATAAAAAAAATTAACCTTAATAATATAATATATAGTAAAAGCCACGTAGAAATAACCAAAAAAATTAGGTTCTTCATATTAATATATAAAAAAATAGAAGTTATGAAAAATTAGACAACTGTATTAATATATGAGTAAAAATATATCTCTCATATAAATAGTAGAAATAAAATATAATATAAATAAAAGGAGAAAACTTATATACAGTACTCTAGGTACTGAGTACTGCCATTGGTACTCTAGGTACTGGTGGTGCCATTCCCAATTAGAGTTAAACACTTGTGCATCCTGATAAACCTTGGGTTCACGTCGCTAACGTTCCGTAAAAAAAATAATTTATCATGTTCTTTTGTTCTCCATTAATGGAAAAACACACTAACTTTCTTTCTTTTCTTTTCAGAAACTAATCATCTTCTTCTCTCCACTAATGAAACAACTCACGCCCATCACATAATAAATTGAAAATAATATCATTTAATAATTATAAAAAATCCAAACTTTAAACTTGTTCTGGAGTTTTATAGAATTAATAATGAATCGACATTGCTATCCTTAATCACCAGTGTATGTGAAATAGTTGCGCTATTTCTTAATAGCAGGGTGTAGCACCGTTGCTGAAGCTCGAAGAAGACACGGGTATCAATCTTAAAGCAGGTGGTAAGAGCAAGAAGTCAAAAAAAAAAAAAAGTCCATAATTGACCACGACCATGTATTAGAAAGAATGAAGAAGACATCAAATTTAAGAAACAGATTTTGAATTTTCATCTGTAATGCTTTTGAAGAGTTAGAAAGGATGAAAACATGGGCGATAGTGGTGGTGTGGTGCTCGTTGAAAATCAAATTGTCTGATTAACAGTAAAAACAAACTATGAAAGCACAACTTCACGCCGTCTAGTTTTATGGCATGATGACATGGATAATAGTACAGGTGTCAATTTTCTATTTGAAAACAGTAAAAACATGATGCAGAGAACTGTATATAAGTTTTCCCCAAAATAAAATATGTAATAGAGTATAATGATTATAATAACATTATTTCATTAAAATTTAATATAAAAGGACTAAAATGCCCCTTAATTTAATAAAGTGTCGAAAATAAAAAAGATGTAAAAGGGGTAGTATGGGAATTTCCATACTATCCCCTTTTAATAGATTTATATGATAATTAAGTCAAGAACACATCTCAAAATAATATGTATTAACAACAGTTGCAGATCCTTTGAAAACAAATTTGATACCGCAACATGAATTCAATGGTATTACTATTATAGGTTGGATTTATGATTCAACTATAGAGTTGGTTCATGGAATAATTATTTCACCTAATACTGTTAAAATATCCAGAAAATAAAAATCCTCACATGAACAAATCCGATGAAAAATAAATTGTCTCTCTTGATCAAATTTAAACAATACAATGTGGTCGAACAATTAAAATAGCATAAACTCCTTTTTCAGACCAAAACAAAATTTATTCGCATAAGCATCCTATCGAAAAACATATGATTCGTTCAACAAAATTTTAATCGACCAAACTAGGGCATGGTAGCGGTAACATTAGTGGATCCAATATATATATATAATCAATTTGATGATTTAATATCAAAAACCAACAATCAGAAGAACTTCACCAACCAATAAATCATGATATAAGGCAAAGACCAAATCCATTATAGTTATTCTAAAAAAACATAAATCAATGCGATATACCGAACAACAATCATATAATAGGGATTCTGGTACCACTGTTGGGGAGTCCAGTGAGCTCGGGAGAAACCATGAGCTCAATGCTCCAAGATCTCAAAGAGACTTTGACACCACATCTCCGTCCAAAACCTTAAGACGTTAAGTTAATGGGTCACATCTTTTATAAATCCAACATTCTTTTCATACATAGTCGATGTGAGACTTAACTACTCACACTTGAAATCTAATATTCTCTTCCAAGTGTGAGTTCCCACATACTATAGTTAATCCAATACCAGGATCCCCTTGTGCTCCCCATGATGTCCTTGAATGCATTGAGTAACCCAACAAGTTTTCAAATTTGGTTAAAAGTTACTAATAACTAAGTATAAACTATGCAATGCATAGTTAAATTAAGAGAAACAATATAGTAAACAATTAGCAAACAAACATAGTTGAAAGAAACTATGCAATTTAGTAATTAAAGAGTGTCCCGGAGGCACTCGTTAGCAAGACCTTTAAAAAAAAAGTAGGCACTTTATTAAAAAGCATAGCATTCACAGCCGTAATTAAACAAAAAAACTCACAATCTGAAAAACATAGTAGTATATAACTCGCTCCTCCTAATTACTTATAGGAGGTTGTTTATGACCAACATAATGTTGATACTTAGAATGAAATTTAACCTCTTCATGCATCTTCACCACTTCCTCCAGCTTTGCTATGTCAATTCATACATCAATTCCTTGAGCCTTGAAATCGTTCCCCAATTTAACAACCTTGTTAATTATTTCCATCTTATATTCGACCCAAAGTTTCTCATCCTCTCCGTAATTCTGCATAGCCATTAACAAAATAATAATATAATAATTGAAAGAAAAAAAGAGATAAAAAAAGTATCATTGAGAATGCACACTTAAAATCACATACAACAATTTGATAAAGTTGAAGCAAGCATTCCGTTTCATGCATTGAGTCAAGTTTTCTCTGGTACTCATCCTTAATGAGTTGAGATGATTCAAAAGAGTTGTAGAATCTCAATTTAGAATCTTCAAACTGTTTATACAAATCTTCTATTGTTGCATTGGTGGTACCAATTCTTAAAAACTCCTCATCATGCTTTTCCTTCATCCATCCATTCATCACCAGACAATATCTCATTTAATTTATTTTGAAAGTAGCATTAATCAACTTTACTTATTAAATGATATGATCCCAGATAATTAAAAGCTATGACTGTCATTAATTAAAAGATACGGTTGCCAAAAATTAAAAGATATGCATCACATTTTAATTTTAAAAGATATGCATGACTTAAAAGATATGCATCACTTCTCACCTAAACTATTTTATTTTAAACTAAAAACAAAAAATAAATTATAATTATAATTTATATAAAATTTCAAACATATTAGCAATTCAAAAATCAAAATAACACTAACAATTGTTATCATTACAACATAATACTATAATATTCAGTCCTATTTATCGAGACAAAAATAAAACAAGACACTTAAATGTTTAATTGAATCGAAAAAAAATAAAAAAACAAAAACTGCACCTAAACTTTTGATTGAAGAATTGAATTTAAATTAGCAAAAAAAATGTATATAAAAGAAGATGATTATATTTTGGCATGTTTTAATTAGTTAATTAATATGGATGATTTTGTTTTAATATCAATTAATGTGAAGTGAGAAGTGATGAAGATATTAACTTATTAAATGACCTTATCATGTGCCCTTGGGGCACATGTTAGCATTTGCCTAATAATAATTCAGTTTAGTCTATTGGATTCATCTAGTTTAGACTATTATAAATCCTGCATTATCTTCACTCTGTTTTCTTCTTTCTATTGGATCTGTTTTTAATTTATTTTGTACATTGTTTCAGTTATTGGCATACCATACCACGCGTTTCTTCATCCATAAATTAGGATAGGAAAGACAGCCACCACTGGCCAACAACCTAATGAGTTGCTCAAAATGGTTAGTTAATTTATTTATTTTTAATATGGGGGATTGTTGTATTTTTTATATTAATTTATTTTAAAATTATGATATTATTTTATGGGAAACCTCATGAACCTCAATTTAAAGGTAAATAGGAAAATTAAAAGAAGAAGAATATGTGTTGAAAACTATCTTGAAAATGTTGCTAAAAATGAGAAAAAATGGCAAAGGCAATCAAGGACAAAAAAAGAAAATTTGAGAGTTCTGAAGATAACTTTGGTTGAACAACCAAGTGAGAAAAGAAGAAGAGGTGTTGAAAATGGTGTTGTCAACCACCCGGAAGTACCGGAGCTTGAACCAGCAGACCCGGAACCAGTGGACCTACCACCAATGGTCGCGACACCAGCGGACCCGGAACCAGCACCAACACCAGCGGATGAGGAGTATGATGTTCTTGAATTTGTCAACAGACTTGGTGACGCTGTTGAAGAACTACATCGACAACTAATAATTCATCTCGGAAGGGTTGGATTTGTAGTTAGAAGGTGAATTTCCACAAGAGTTTACCTGTGGGAGTGAATGCTAATGATTATTTGTTAGAAGAAGTGGCAACAATATAGAATTGCAAAAGTTATACAAAACATGTTTAAATAAGAGTATATGTTTAAACATGTTTAACTATGAATCCAGCCCTTCCGAGATGAATCATTAGTTGTCGATGCAGTTCTTCAACAGCGTCACCAATTCTGTTGACAAATTCAAGAATATCATACTCCTCATCCGTTGGTGCTGGTTCCAGGCACGCTGGTACCGCGACCATTGGTGGTAGGTCCACTGGTTTCGGGTTTGCTGGTTCAAGCTTCGTTGCTTCCGGGTGGTTGACATCAACGATTTCAGCACTGTTTTCACCTATTAATTGTCTTCATTCTTGCCACTCCAACAAATAACAACCACGATCCCCTTCATTGAGTGCTACACTCATTAATGTTTGTGTTTCCCCATGGTTAACCCTATTATGAAGTTTTACTAATAAATTATATAGAAATTGCGAAGAATAATATAAAAATATTTCGTTAGTATTGTGTAATTAATTTTTTTAACATTAAAAATTTTGTAGTATCATTTAATGTTAGGTTATTTTATTACTCCCTCCGTTTCTTTTTGTTGATTTTTTTTAAAATAGTAAAATCAAATTAAGAAAATGTATTTTTGCACCTTATCTTCCTATTATACTCTCATTTTAATCCACCAATAAATTTCTATTTTTTTGCACACATTTTCTCTTTCTAATAAATTTAATATATTATGTACAAAAAAAGTAATTTAATATGTTATGCATCAAATTTTTTTATAAAAAAAGATTTGATTTTCCAAATATATAGCATTAATTAGTAGCAATTGATAAAAAATATAATTGACAAATCGTATCCTTAAACAATAAAAAAGACTAACAAAAAGGAATGATAAATCTAACGACAAAAGACTAACAAAAAGGAATAAAGGGAGTATTATTTTGATGGCTTTATCAAGTGTTCTAAGAGCACATGTTAATATAGACCAATAAATTAAAAATTACTTCATTTGTCTTACATAATGATCTTTGATTTTTGCAAAAAAAAAAAATTTATAAAAATTAGCTCATTTTAAGTTTTTATATAATATTAATTTTTTCCTTCCAACTGCACTATCTGATTAATACTACTAGACTTTGACCCGTGCGTTGCACGGATTTAGTTGAACGATAGATATACAATTTAAATTTTTATAATAAAAATTGTAAATAAAAAAATAAAATGAAATCTAAACATAAATATATTGAAATTTAAAACAGATAGTACAAATGAAAACAAAACTAATAAATTAATAAAAATAGAGGATACCATAAAATTGAAATCATATAGAATCAAAATAATTTGATTCAGAAATGGTACTACAAAATTAATTGCAAAATTGGCTAAAAGCCAAACAACCGAAGCAAATGTTTTAGGTTTTAAAATTTTGAGTCAAAAATATGACTAAAAAAAATCAATATAATTTAATAAATTTAATATGAATGTTTGGTTAGTTTATGTGGTTAGGATGGAGGTTTCCCATCTTTTTGATCCAGGTTCAATTTACACATTCAACATTGATGATAAAAAAGAAAATTCATACATTCAGCAAAATAAATATATTTAATTTATTCTTATCAATTTTGTACTCACTAAAAATTTCATTTTAGATTTCTACATCAGTTAGACCAATCTTAAATAATTGAGTCAAAGGATTGTGATTTCAAAATATTGAGAAGATGACAAATAATGTAATGTTCAAGGTGTCATATTTAATTTTATAAAAAGTATTTTAAAAGTTATAATTTTTATATCAATCAATCTTTTTCTATTTTGATTATATACCTATGTTATTTTTAATACATAGCAAATGGTTAATTCAAAATTCAAATTTAGGTAAGAGAATTGTGTTATTTTCAATACATAGCAAATGACTAATTCAAAATTCAAATTTAGGTGAGAGAAATTAGATGAGAGTATTAATGCATTACAACTCGCACACAAGTGGAGATAGATGAAATTTTGACATTTTTTACTGGCTGAACTATAACTTGTGAATGGATCTAAAATGAATGTCCTTTGAGATCGTTTGTGAGGTAGAAACCTTTTCGCCGATGAGGGAGTGAGAGTTGTTCGAAAATCATGAATTGCTGATGAATCGAGAACCTCCATTTGTGAAGCTCTCTAATCTATGGTATAGCAAGGTTAGAATAGGACCAAAATTTAGGGTGTAATGTATTGTTTTGATGTGGAATACATGGATTTGTGTTCGTTGAAAAAAAAAAGGATTTTTTATGATGTTGACGAAGAAGATGGAACATGCTTGTCACTGCCTCATCAAAACTCCTTTCCTCCAACTCAAAAATTGGGTTTGTGTTGAAGATGTTGATGAAGAAGATGAATATTGCCACAACAATAGTGACAGTTTATTAGTGAATCAAGTTGAGTCCCACATCGGTTGAGGTAAAGATGTGGGAGTGTTTAGGATTGTATAAATAAAGAGGTAGTAGCAACATTGTAACATACTTACCTGGATGGGGTCTATGAGTGATCATAAAGGCTCATGGCCTAGGTTGGTGACCTCCATTGCACTTTGGAGGGGTGTCTGCTTAAGGTGTTTTCAAGTAGAATAGCTTACATCATAATTTGTTGCAGATGGGGCCTGCGTTCGCGTGGCCCCTATCCAATCTCAATTCAAGTTTATATTTTAATATTTACATTTAATGAATACGTTATGTCAGTGTAAAATATTTTTATATGAATGTTCTATAGGAATCAATTATTCCTCCACATCATAGTGCATTATGTTCCATTTTCTCATTCTCTTATGGTTCGTTTGGAACTAGGGAAAGAAAGTGGAAGGAAGGAAAATTATGGAAACTGATGAATGAATTTAGACTAAAGGTATTATAATGTTGCCTTGAATTGAAGTCTTGTATTTATTCTTTACAAACATACACAACTGCTGAAAAGCACTTAAAAGGCAGTTCAGAGTTTACACTATACACACAAAGCCAATCTATCAATTACTTTTAAATCATTTTCGTAAGATACCTTATGCACAAATCATACTACTATTTTCTCTATAAGATTTGACTTCAAAATATATAAGAAATATCTAATGAAGAAATTTATTAATATTTGGTATAGTAGTGACTGTGTTAATTTGAGAAGTTGCGATAGCTAACATTTTCCTTCTTCCAATTCAGTAAGTAATATACTTTATTCAGAAACTCGTATATCCTGCACCAGAAAATAAAGGTTAGGGGCATGTAAGCAATTGCTTATGTGTTTCTGAACATATTTTCAAATAGGTTATGTTTATTTGTTAAACAATTCACCTGTCTATAGATTATGCAGGTATATTCCAACTGCAGAAATTTATTTCTTCATTTTCAATCTCTGCATCGGTGTAAGTAAGTGCTTTCTGTAGTTTCCTTGGATCGAACACTTCAACGTCAGTCAAATATGTGGAAGTCACTGGTCTATGGTCTGAAAATTTAAGTTCACTCCTTTTGTAACTCAGTAGTTTCATTGCATTTCCGTACGAAAGAATACGATCACACCTGAACGATAATTGCAAAGATTAGAAACATATTTCATTCATAAATAATCATGTATCACATAGCACTAGCTCATACCATGCCGGTGTACGCCTCACAACCTTTGGATCCTCTCCGATGTACTTATCTGAATTAATCTCGTACTTATAAGTTGGTGGGAAATTTAACTTTCCTTCTGACCATCCATTAAATACACCTTTCTCTTGTTCTTTCGCAAGCTGTCATAATAACATGTGAACTGTAATATTAATATTAAGAGATAAAGGTTCTATATTAATATTAATGAATTGTAAGTTTATTATGAAATGATATAGAAAATTTTCTTGAGTGATGGAACATTTAGTTCTTAATGTCTTTTGCTTATTAATCCTCATAAGTAAGAAATAAAGGTTCTATATTATTACCTGGTCTCTCTCAAGCAATTTTGACCACTGCTTTTTTGAGATAAGATCTCTTGTTTTTTCATATGATAAGCTAATACGGTAATTCAGATCACCGAACCAAATTATTCTTCTGCAAATAAATTAGAATTATAACTATATCAGTCAGAACATATAGATACAGAATTTCAGCAGCCAAGTAGAAATAGAATGCAAATTAATTTACTCCAATAGAAGGTTCTAATTGCTTATGGAAAAGGAATGTTCATGGAAAATATAATGAATCCCCTGCAATTAAAATCTAACTATGCAAATTCAAGACATTGTTTTTATTTATCATCTTAATCTTAATAAAAAGGCTTTAACTTAGGATTTTATTTTATATACACTGTCGATGTAAAATACTTTTACGCATGCATTTATTCACATCACACCGTATAAACATTTATGGAGATATTTTAAGAACTAACATAACAAAGTGATAACATGATGCGATTTTATCAGAAGCACGTGTAAAAAAATTACACATGAGGAACGTAGATTAAATCAAGAGAAAAAGGAATATGCACTGACACAGTGTAAAATAATTTTACACTATCAAACAATAACAACCACGTATTCCACCACATCATCCCACTTTCTTGACATGACATGGATGTCCGTGTGAAATTAATTTACACTGACAGTGCATAATCTTTAAACTCTTAAATAAAAGTTACAAAGTCTCGTGTATATGCAATTTTATCCATTCATCACTCTATCTCTCACTTTTGATATTCTCTTTCACTCATTATTCTTATCATTGGAGAAAAAAACATTTTGATGTGAGAGGACACCAAATATGTCAACACCAATGTCCCACTCTGTTTAAAGTTTTCTGACAGCTATAATTCAAGGATATAGAAAAATGGGAAAATGACATAAATATGTGGAATCCTGAGTTCGAACCCGGGTCACCACATTTTCCCCTCTCTGATGTGCGCGTGTTTATTTGAGTATGCGTAGCCACTAGGCCCATATGAAAAAAAAAATGGACTCACTCGTGATCGAAGATACTTTTGGGAAGTCCAATATCAGAAAGTGAATAAAAATGAGTCCTTTGAAGTATTTCGCGAACATCGGCATTTCTTTTTATTTCATCTGCTTCCTTTTCACCTGCTGTAAGGTGAGTGCATATAAAGCAAAAAAGTGTCTGATATATAGACATGCTCACTGATATTGATCCCTGAAAATTATAAATAAAATAAGTTTCTCATTTATATGTTTAGCAACTCATAAAGCAAAATGAAATATTTCAAAAGAAAGGGAAAGAGACCTTGTTACCGATATAGCCCATAACGCCAACACCGACAGTTGAAACCTTCAAATTCTGAATATGTTTTCTTAAGCCCCTTCGAACCCAAACAGTGATGAAAATTCCAACCATCTGCTTGCTCACTATCTTCACATATGGTGATCTTGTTTTCCTCTTCATCAAAGCTTCGAGGTCAATATCGGCCAATAAATCCATAGCATCTGATTTTGATTTGAATGAATCACTGGCTCTAAATGACTTTGTCTTATTAAACGATTTAACCGGTTTAAAAGAAGCCGGTCTCTCTAATACTCTCTGAGGCAATAAATGTAATGGTGGCTCTGGCCAGCTCAAACCAATCCTTTCAGTTCCACTAACCATTCTAGATAGCTTACTAATCTGTTGAGAAGATGTTGTTTCAATGTTTTCTGATGAATCTTCGTCGCGGAAATGATTTAGCCTATTTAACCTCCTTTGATAAGATAACTGATTCTGTAAATCATTGTCAACTATATCAGAAGCAATTGAATCCTTCAAACTAGTATTAAGTGCTTCATCTGAGATTGGTTTATCCGTGACTCCATCAAATACATTATTATGTTCTTCGACCAAAGGATGAACCTCTTCACCAATGTCATTATCACTTTCTAGTAGAATTTCCTCTTCTATATCTGGTGCATCATCTGATGGTTTAAACTTTGATGGAGATGGAGGATCGCTGAAGGATTTTATCTTCGATGGTTTTGGTTGAACTCTATTAAGAGTTTCTCGAATTATTTTTTCCCATTTCGGTACAGGACGAGTATCTACAGCAACAAAAATGTTACTTGGGTTTAAAGGTACAATCTCTTGAAGACTGCAATTGTAAAGAAACATTTTAGTCAAACAAATTAAACAAATCTCTATGCGTGTATATAGAAAAGGAGTTAAATTTTACTACACTAGTATCAGTGTAATTTTTTTACACTATCAACAAATCACAACCAATCGTATATAAAGTAATAATGATAAAAACCAATCTTTTTAAATTATAGATTACATTGTATTCGAGTGTGTATATGAAATAGTAAAAAGTAGGGAAGTGAAAAAAATTGTGTGAAACTTACCCAAGGACATAGATATCAGCAGGCTGGTCAACGCCGAGCCAATCATCAATATCAAAGTCGTTAGGAGGAAGCTTTCCTCCGACATTCCATGTCCCGACACATACTCTAAGAGAAAAATATACGACAGAATCCAGATATGAGAGGCTTGTGAGAAATAACAACAAATAAAGACATGCTTTCTACACTTTCTAATCATTGCAATTAGATTCTACTATTGCTTGCTGAATAAACAACGCGAGTGGTTCTAACCTCAGTTCCTTCTTGTTTATATATTGAGACCTTACAGTCAATGACTTTTGCCTCCTTAAGCCTGGGAGAAATTCTGCAGTTCATTCAAAATTTAGCATATAAATAAAGCATATAGTAAATTTTCGCGATTTTCTGAATGGAAGAAAAATGAGTAACTACTCTTGAAAGTAAGACAACCCGTAAAACTTGTTTGTTATCATTTGATGAACTATAAAATTACCACTTGATTCAGATGGAGCTTCATCCTCTCTATTGCCCCTAAATCGCGAACGACTTCCCCACTCTGCATAATACACCAAATTCGAAATGAAACATATCACAGAAAAAGCCAAACTGAACATGAATCATCATTCATCACACATAAGACACAGTCTCTAAGATCCCCAAAATCACAATTCTCAATTATCAGATCATTAGACACAAACCACAATTATTGCAACAAAATATTTAAAAAAACTTTAGGAATCCACTTTTAACAATCTTCAAATGGATAGCACACACAAAAACACACTTAATTGAACAGATTCTAATAGACCACAATTCTCAATTTCCAATTTGTAATAAAATTAAGGCTTAAATAATTAAACTAATCACACACACACGCACACATGCACACCCGCGCGGGCACGCACACACATAAAAACACGCTTGTCGAATAAACTAACCTTCATTATCTGAATCAGTTTCATCCTCATTATCTTCAGCATCAGAGTCAAAATCATTAGACTCCTTGGTTTTAATGTTAAGCCATTTTCCCATGACCATAGTTGCCCATAAAGTCTATAAACAAAAAACCAACCCAATTAAAACCATATTTCAGCTCAATTTCACTGCAACTTATCTCAAATTTCCAAATATACTCATAAACATGCAACTTATCTCACTGCAACTTGCATAAACTTGAAGAAATAGTACCTGTTGTTGCTTGTTGGATGAGTGTTGTTGCTGCTTCATCACTGTCTGAACTTGTTGCTATAAATTTACAAAGCAGAATCAAAGAATGAAAGTCTGAAACTGAAGCAAAAGAATGAAAGAAAAAGAAAATAACAAGAACAAGAACAAGAACAAGGAGAAGATGGAATAATTAATAGCACGTTTGAGACTGTATTTGAAGATGAAAATTGAAAACAAAAATGGTTTGTCTTTTTTCTTGTTCTATAGAATTGAAATTAAAAATTATAAAGTATATTTTAGAGGATTTCTTGTAAGTTTGGATTTTCTATAATGGATTCACATGCAAATATTAGAAAGAAACTGGGTAGATAATAAAATAATTAAATTCAATTAGTATAAATTACAAATTAATGATTGTGATGTTAATGATATTTTAAATAAAAAACTATAACTGTGTTTTATCCACCAAACTATAGTAATTCTTTAATTAATTTACTATTCCCAGTTGATTTAAACATGATATTCTACTATAGCAAGATATTATGAGTGGGTCTCCATGGCTAAAGTCACGGGTCAAAAATAACTAGTATACGTGGCAAAGAAGAAAACTCTATAATTTTTTTTTTTTAAATGACAAACACTACACTACTCAAATTTATTACTCCCTCCGTTCCTTTTTACTTGTTTTTTTAAATAGTAACACCAAATTAAGCAAGTGTATATTTGTACTTTATCTTCCTATTATATCCTCATTTTAATTCACCAATAAATTCCTATTTTTTTCCACACACTTTCTCTTTTCAATAAATTTAATATATTATGTTAAAAAAGAACAAAATTTAATATTTTATGTTTCAAAAAAACTAAAAAAGATTTAGTTTTCCAAATATATAGCATTAATTGGTTTTATTGAAAAAGATAAAAGCAATTGACAAAGGGTATAATTGACAAATCATACCCGTAAAATATCAAAAGGACAATTAAATAGAAACGTTAAATCTAGCCCTAAAAGACAAGTAAAAAGTAACGAAGGGAGTATATAAGTTGAGTTAAATCATACCCAAAAAATATGAAGTTTATGAAAGTTGTTTAAAAATTATTAAATTGAACACCTTTGATTGAGATTTGAATGTCAACTTTTTTATTTTTATATTTGAGTTTTCATTAATTAGTGCTCGGGCACTAATTAAAAAATTAAAAAAAAAAAAATTTACATAAAAATTATACTTTTTATATATTAAGTTTTGACTGCACAAAATAATTAGTTTATTTAACTAATGCTTCGGATACTGGTTAACATTTTTTTTAATAATAACAAAGTTTAAAGTTATATACATGAAATAAGTATGGACAAATAAACGTCGGCGATAAAATACTGACGCAACCTACAGACAACAGTATTTTTATTTATTTTTTTTGACAAAACAACAATATTTTTTATACATGTCGGTTTTTGTTGTTTTATGCCAAATACCACTACCATACATTAGGCACCTTTTATACATTATCATTATACACAGGATCTCTACTCAGAAAGGAAACCAATCAAACTCAAACGTTAAAGTGTATTTGAAATTGTAAGTCTATGTCAATTTAAGATTTTATATAGGGTCATGGCATTAAGGTCATATGTTATGTTAAGGTACTTAAAAATAAATAAATAAATATTTAATAATATAAAAATTTTAATGTTAAATTGTTTTTATATTTATCTTCTTAATATGTATTATAAAGACACAGGTTAATATTTTCCAAAATATCAAATATTAAAATGGTTTTCTAAACTATTTAATATTTATGTAAATGAGGTAGCTGTCTTAAACCTCACATTTTCTAAGCTTAAAAGTTATACTATTAATTAAATTAATAATTTAATTTTATTAATTTAATTTTTTTTATGTTGCATAGTATAAATTTTACTCGTTAATTTTATTACTAATTGATTTACAAAATAAACAATCTTAGGAGTGTATATTTTGTATTTATTTTTATATTATTCAAAATTGTAATATCTAATTATGGTTAAAAAATACTTCATATTTTTAATTTTGTTGTATCGACTTTACTTCTGTTAGATTACGATGCGATGTGTAACACTCCACTCACTTGTCTTTTTTAATTTTTATTTTTCTAATTTGTATGAAATAATATAGTTAAATTAATAGTAATTGAGAGACATAGCAAGTGCATTCTTTACTACTCCTATCTACTATAGTAGTAGTTGATTGTTGAGCAATTGAGAGGGTAAAGGAAATAACGGAGAAAAAGAAGCCATTTAACATAAAACAAAGCATTCAATTATTATGTCTATGTCGACATATCACAATCTTTAATTGGACCACAACTTTCAACGAAAGGAGCTTTTTTTTCCAAATAATTCTAGATAGGATTTGTCTTAAAATATAGGTAGACTTTCAAACCGTTATTTTAAAACCCCACTCTTTATGAATAATAGTTGTAATTTTGAAAGAAAGGGATGGCTATTGGCTAGGGTCGATTTCACAAATAACTAAATTATCTTGAAAAAGAAAAAAAAAAAAACTCAAATGATTAGCTAAGTTAAACAAAAAAGGAATTGAATATTATCTTTTGAATGGTTAAATGCTTAAGAGAACTTATCAAAATAAGTTATTGTGACATATATTTGATGCATGCACTTATATTTGATGAACAAGTGGCGGCTCATGATTGGTGCAATGGTTACATCAAATTTATATACGTGAAAATAACATATATTTATTTTTCTACAATTAAATTTATTCATCAAAAATGGTTTTGATTTGAGAAAATGGGCACCAATTAATGACCATTTTTCTGAATAAGGAATCAAAAGATGTTTCTTAAAACATAAGAATGCAGGACTAAAAGTAATGGAGCATTATATGGCAATGTGGGGATATTTTTAAAGATGAGAAACTTTGAAGCTGTTCAAGCCACACAACTTTAAGGATCCTAACAAACAAGATGCATGTGAGAGTGATGTGAAGATGTAAGCACCGAGCCAGCCAGTGTGTCCCAAATAAAAATGGACAAGTCTTTGTTTTACACTAAATAAAAGAGCAAATCTATATTGAAAAAGTGATTCTGTTTGTTGCCTTATTCAAGTTTTGTTTGATAAGACCAAATTTTGAGCTTACAAGTTTATATGATATAAAAGTATGTATGATAAACTTTTTTTTAAAAAAAAGTTTGTAGCTTATTTTATTAGCTTATAACTTATTTGCAAACGCAATTTTAAGTAATTTATAAGCTTATAATTTATGATTTTTTTTCTTTCAATTTTACCTCTGTCATCTTACTTAAAAAAAAAAAATATTATTAATTAAACATATATTTTTTATGTCATTTTATACTTATAAGCTAGTTTAACTGTCAATTTTATCAAACATTACAAATTCAATCCGCTAGCATATTTGCTAGTATAAACTAAAAGCTATTCACTACAAGTTCATCCGCTTATCAACTATTGCTATTTTTTATCGGAGGCTCAGTATTGAGAAAACAAGATTTACACAATAGGGCATTAGAGACATCAGTGACCTTTCGAACTGTTTAAAAGATATATTTTTATTTCATAATTTGAAATATTGAATTTAATTGTAAATCTTTTAATTTTGATCTAACGGACATAAATGTTTTAAATATGTGAATGCATGTAAACCGAATAAAGAATCAGATTTGGAAAGTACTATCTCCGGTTCTAAATACATTGAAAAAATAATGTATCTAACTAATCTATAATATTGATTAGATGTATTACTTTTTCAATTTATCTAAAAAACTAAAATTGGCTTATATTTGCCATTATAAAAAAAAAAATCATTGATCATGTGAACAAATATTTATGTGAAAAATACTAGTATATATTTATTGTGAAAAAGAAGTTAATGAATCACTCACTAGGAAAATACTATATATTTATGTGTTTTAATGATGTTCCACTTAAACTCATCCCCACTAATAAAGTGGAGGCTCTTTTGGATTATAAAATGAACACATGTATCTCATAATGAACTTTAATTAATCAAAAAAGCATATCCCCCAGTACAAACTTTCCACAAGATGAAAAAAATCATAAAATTAAAGGTCGTTTATATAAGAAGGAAAAACATAGGGGATATAGTATGAACCTATACAACTTTAATTATTTAATTATTTGTAGTATCTATTGGGATAAACCAAACAGTACATCTACTCATACAAATTTAATTTTCTCTAGGCAATAACCTATGATGTTCAATTCCACGAGATAGACAAAATCAAATAGTACCTTTTATACCAAGTGTCGATGAACATTTTCCAGAACATTATAATACTCTAATATAAAGTGAAAGAAAAACACTTATATGACTTAAATTTTTCTTGTTTTAATATAGAGAAAAGGGACATGAATTTAAAGCTTTGGATTTTAAACAAGCAAACAAAGAAAATAATAATTAAAAGAGAAGAGGAGAGAAAAAAATTAAAGACTAAAAGAAGAAAATTAATGATAGATAATAGTAGATATGACTTGAGATTAATTACCAGAGTAGTATGATGCTTCTTTCTCGGTGAGCTTGGAAGGACACTTGAATTTTATTTATTTATTTATTTATTTATTTTTTTCGGTTTTCACCACCAGTTGAATCTGGTTCGGGGGTCAGTTCTGGCATCAAGTGGTTCCAGCCCCCTCCCAGGACACTTGAATTTTAGTGTGCAGGAAAAATGACACTATATAGTTTCAGCTCATACTTCATGTACGATATAAATAGCATTATAAGGATAAATTAAAGGATGGATATAAATGGAGAACCTTCCTATCCATCATTTTATTCCACTTTATGTTATACATCTTACACGTGTCTTGTATCTACACTATGAGTCTATATCATTGCTAGATAACGAACTTATGCGCATAAAAAAATTAGTCAGAAGAAGAGAATTTATTTTACGTGTTTTACAAATTTTTTGACGAAGATTAGTTGTTACTAATGACGGTGAAATTTCATACTAATATCATTGGAAACTTAAAAAAATAAAATTGAGGAATACATTTCTTCTTGTATGAGGTTAATTTTTTAAACGTAATCTAGCAAAAACCAAAATGAAAATATTAAATTTTGTCTCCAACCTCTCTCAAGAAACCAGATCTACCTTTTTTATCTCCCTCAAGTCCAAACCCTTCCTTTTCACAATGTAAAGATGGAGATGGTGGTGATGCGACGAGGAGGTCAGCCCTCCGCACCGCCGTGTCCGACCGGCGCCGTTTTGTTCTTTCCATTTCGTGTCACTATTCTTCCTCTCTGTTTTCGTTCCCTTCTTTCTTTTGGGCGTCAATCTCGTCCCCTTTGTGGTGGTGGTAGTGGTAGCGCCGGTGACAGTTTTGATGGTGGTAGCGCCGACGACTCTGTTTTCCGGCGGATTTGGAGGTCGTCGGAGCAGATCCGGCAATTTTCGAATTTCTGTCTTTGTGGTGGTGGTTCGTGTTGTTTTTTAGCGTGGTGTCTTCATCTTCTTGCTGGTTACAGTTTTGAGTTAGTCTTGATACTGCGATGGTGAGATTTGATGGAGTGGTGGTGGTGGCTGGAAGTGCTGACGTGGTGGTGGGCTGGTGTTTAGGTGGTGGTTGTAGGTGGAGGTGTTGAGACAGTGTTGTGGTGGTGAGGGGGTGAGACGCTGACATGTTTTGGATCTGAAAGTGTCGGTGTGTGGTTGATGCCGTGCGTATTTGGTTTTGCTTGATATTTGATTCTCTGACCGTTTCCAAATCTGTTGAGATTTGCAGGATTATTTTTGAGTCGCTGATGGTTCCCAAATCTGTTGAGATTTGCAGGTTTCATCGTATTCGGTTGAACTCTATCGCATCGGTGTTGACTGTTTAGGGTCAGTCTGCAAGCTGAGACTTATCTGCCTAGCTCTCCTTTTGACTCAATGAGCAGCTCTTTGGATTTTGATGGGCCGAGCACTTTTGATTCGAGGTCGGGAGTTAGTGTCTAGTGGCAAATCTATGGGTTGGATTGATGTCTTCGCCAATGGTGTGGTAGCTGAGGAGTATCTTTCTAAGTATGGGATTAGAAAAAGACCTCTAGGTGGTGTCTGTTTTGGTATTTTATTGGTGTTCCGTATATATACGGCACCTTTATTTTGTAGCTGCTCTTTTACGAATCTTTGCTCTCCTTATGCAGAGATCTGATTATTATTAATAATATATTTGCCATTAAAAAAAAATGTTTTATATACTATCACATTAATCTTTGAAAAATCACGTTAATATAATTGTTCGTTGTGACTTGTGAATGAAGATTGTAGAAATTTGAATTGAGACAAACGTCTTGAAAACGCAATTAACCAAGCTTTTCACGTGTCCATATATTACTACTATGTGGCTATATTCGATTTGCTAATCTTGTCAAATTTCAAATTTATTTTGATGTAATGTGTCTACTACGCTTTACATTTACTATTTACTTATTTGGCCAAGTTATATAATTGATCCAATGAGTTAGTTTTAACATTATTATACCTAATTTGGATCCAATAAAAACGTAAACATCATTGAATATGGGATGTTTTGTTTTTATATAGGGTAATAATTGAAGAAAAATTTACTTAATTAGAATGTCAATTTCAAAGTTTAATCCTTCAACCCTGAATTCACAATGCAATTAACTTTTCTAATTATGATAATTACCAATAATGGTACGGTAATAGGAGTATATCATCAGCTGATGTTACTCTCTGTGTTAAAATTAAAATATTCCATTAACTTAATCATTTTGCTACACCATAGAATGTGATAGGTGCTGGAAAATCCAAAATCGTTGACTTTGTCACATGTCATGTTCAAGAATTGTAGTAAGATTTTAAGTGATTATTGGTATAGAACTATTGTGACATGAATCTACACTCTAACTACGTATATAAAATAAAGTCTAAGTTTGGAAAAATGAGTATATTATATGATTTGTGACACTTGTCAACAACAAAAATTAATTAACTAATTTCCTACATAGAATATAGCATAAACAACGTTTGTTGATGCATATGTATTCCGCAATATACGGCTACTTCTGTTTCATGATGAGGCTGTTGATCATGGTTATGTTTGTTATATGCAAATGCAAACAACAATGATAATAATTAAATAGCTTTCCCAAAATAATAATAATAAGTGATGTTATTTCATTCAAAATTATTTATTTATAGAACAATATTTGTTAAATGTACTATATCAACTTCTATCTGCCACGTCTCACATTTGCTGACATGAATGTTTTCTTGACAAATTTGCTGACATTGTCTTGGACTCTTGGTGTTTGTCTCTGTGTGTGTATGTGATGGTCGGAGTGATAGAAGTATTGTATGTGTATGTAACAACTCAAAACTCAAATATTTAATTGAGGTAAGTGATGTTTTGGAGTTTCTTGCTAATGGAAGAATAGTAATTAAAGGATGGAACAAACAATTTATTGTGTTAATCCCTAGTAGGTCTTCTTTTTTATTTTTGATTAAATCCCCAATAAGTTAAAGTACCCTAAAGTTGGAGTTTCTGGCGAAGTTGTTGGCAAAAAGAATGAGGGGTGTGATAAATGTTAAGGACAATTTCTATTTCAGCCCCTTGCGATTCTTTTATACCCTCCAAAAATCTAATTTTGCTCTTAATAAAAATTTTGGTAGAAACCGAAATTTTTTTAGTTTAAATTTCAGAAAATTTCGGTTTCTAGAAACCAAAGTTGTATTTTCAAGGCAAAAAAATTTTGGTTTATAGAAACCAAAGTTTTTCGTAAGGGCAAAATAAGAAACTCAATGGGTGAAAAAGAAACGTGGGGGGCTGGAAGAGAAAATATCAATGTTAAGTAGTTTTTCTAGTTTTGGACCCTTTGTTTGAATTGGGCCTTAGTTGTAGGTCCATTGTATTATACTTGTGTATTGCCTATATATAAGGAAAAAAATTATTTTTGCCGCCTATTGATTACTCGCGGATCCTACATTTTTTCTTATTTTACCCTTTCGCTACTTAAGTAGCGGACGTTATTAAAATGAGAAATTTTGAACTATTTCGTCTGTTACTTAAGTAGCGGACTTATAATTTGTAGAGTGTCTTTTGGGATATCCGTTATTTAAGTAGTGGATAAAACTATTTTAATAAAATTTTAGGGGGCACGAGAAAAAATGGTTGGGTGGCAAAATAACTTGTCTATAAGGAATGTTGTGTGAATATCAATTGAGGAACCTATTTTACACAACAATTGTATCAAGAGTCCATGACCCGGGGTTTTGATCCCTTGTTTCTTTGTCATTCTTGATCGGTTCATTCTCTGTTTTTCATCGTCTTCTCCAATCAATATGGTAGAAAACAAAAATTTTGTGCAATCGACGATTCCCAAATTTGACGGCTTCTATGGCCATTGGACCATGTTGATGGAAAATTAGTTGTGATCAAAAGAATATTGAGATTTGATTGAGAAAGATGTATTTAGGAAATGAGGTGTTGTATACTACATTTGTCTCTCTATATAAGATCCTATTGTAAAATTTTGTTGTCGTTTTTTTTATAAAAGACGCTCTTAAAAATATAACAAGTAATGGTTAAAATTTTCCAAAATACCCACTTAATTGTTCTCTTTTAATAATTAAAAGTGAATTGTAAAAAGAGAAGTTACATTATTAACAAATTTAATACAAAAATTATTTTTCCCTAATTATTGTGCTTTTATCAAGAGCATATTTATTATATTTAGAGATAAATTATAAATATAGTATATTTTTTTTTGTGATAAATTCATACTTTTATTCATCATATAAAAAAAACAAAGGTATAGAATTTGTAGTTTTGCCTAAATGGTCTAAAAAATTTAAATGGTCTAAAGAATTTCCCACGACTACCATAGAAAAAGTTTATCTAGATATCAAAATTGAACAAAAAAAAAAAGTAGAAAAATATCAAGTAGAAGAAAAGAAAGGCAGAGACACAACACAACACAACACAAGAACCCTCATATGGATAAAACAAAAACACCAATGTTGTTGTTTTTGCTGTGTGATGTGTCTACCTGAAAACCAAAGCTTCTTCACCATTCAAAGATGCCAATTATTCTTCATCCTTGTAAGTCTTTCTTATGCTTTAGCTGTAACTCATTCATTTTCACCAAGAAATTATATACAAACTCAACAAAACAACTATCTTCAACACCCCACAAATTTTGTTCTTTTCCCAATATTGTTTTTTCTAAGAAAGATTCTATTTTGAGTTATACCCACTTGAAATTTAGCTCAAGGAATAGTGGGTTTGATGGGGTTTCTAGTGATTTATCTCGTGAAGCCATTGATGATGAAATTCAAGAGCTTGAAAGGATTGAGTTGTTAAATAAGCCTTCACCTGTTTTTGAAGTTGAGATGGACCAAGAAAAACCTTCCAAAGAGGAAGTTCTAGCACCCTTTTTGAAGTTTTTCAAAGCTAGGGAGGTTGAGGAAGATAATGAGGTATTAGAAGTTTCTGAAGAAAAAGATGATGTGAATGATGAGAATGAAAAAGAAGATGAAGAAGAAGAAAAAAAAAAAGAAGAAGATAAGAAGGTGAATGTTGAGTACTATGAACCTAAACCTGGGGATTTTGTGGTTGGTGTTGTTGTTTCAGGTAATGAAAACAAGCTTGATGTAAATGTGGGTGCAGACTTACTAGCTACAATGTTAACTAAGGAAGTACTTCCTTTGAATGATAAAGAAATGGAGAATTTGTTATGTGATGTTAATAAGGATGCAGAAGATTTTATGGTTCAGGGGAAATTGGGAATTGTAAAGAATGATGAAGTAATGAGTGGAGTATCGGCGGTGCCAGGACGACCGATTGTAGAGACCGGAACTATTTTGTTTGCTGAGGTTTTAGGTAGAACACTAAGTGGTAGGCCATTGATTTCTACTAGAAGACTCTTTCGCCGGACTGCTTGGCATCGAGTGAGGCAGGTTTTTGTCTTTCTTTCATTCCTTTTTACCCCTATCCAATGTTTAGTTTTGTAGATGTTCCGACTTTTCAATTTCTATGTTGAATTTATGATTGGATTAAGTAGTTCTAAATGACTAGTTGGAAGAATTTATTGTTGAGAAAAACAGTAGTTTTGATCGTCGATATACACATGAAGCCATATCTGTCCTCCAATTATCAGCAACACCAAATTGGTTTCCAGCGCTCAAAGTTGCATTGTTTTCATATAAGCTACAAGTTGTTTTCATAAGCTATCCTGAAGGGCTTAAGGAAATAAGCTGAAAACAACTTATGGACATGTCATTAGCTATTTACAAAAGCTCTCCCAAACAGTCTTACTAGTGCTTATGTCAATAGAGAGTTCAAATAAGCTAAACCCAAACTGGTCATTTGTCTTTCAAGAGCCAAATTGCATTGTTTTAATTTTATTCACTAGTTTGATTGCTAAATGTGAATCAAAGGATCAATTTGATGTTTTATATGAAAATTTTGATATTATAAATTGAGATCTTGTAATGAGACTATAACTTGGTTAACATGTTTGGAGGACCAAAAATGACATATACTGTGTATTATTCCATATCAACATAGTAGGAAAATGTTTCATTTCGTCATAGTTATAGTAAAAAAGGAAATGTATGGCATCTAATAGCTTAATTGATAACGTTATCATTGCTGGAAATCTTAAGTTTGTACAGCCAAATAACATTTCTCATGCCAGTGAGATTTTAATCTTCTTATTTTAATGTTTGGGGCAGATACAGCAGCTCAATGAACCGATTGAAGTTACAATTACAGAGTGGAATACTGGCGGCCTTCTAACAACGATTGAGGTTTGTCCCATTGACTTAGAAATTCATGATTACGTGGCAATTGAGTATATGCTTATTTCCTCATGAATTTTGATGGGCAGGGTTTGCGAGCTTTCCTACCTAAATCCGAGCTTGTGACAAAAGCAAACAGCTTTACCGATTTAAAAGAAAATGTAAGTTGCATTTTTGTAATTTTCTTTGCATGGTTACTTATCTTATAAGCTTCTGCTGATACTCTTTGAATGTATAGGTGGGGTGTCGCATGTATGTAGAAATTACTCTAATAGATGAAGCTATAAACTCTGTGCTACTTAGTGAAAAGAAAGCTTGGGTTAGTATTCAAATCTGTTTATTTCCTATTTTTCCTTGCTTTCTTGCATCGATGTTTCACAGTTTTCTAAGTCGTGATTTCTCCTTTTTATCTTTTGAAATTGCTTTTGTGCAGGAAAAGCAACATCTTCATGAGGGGGCACTTTTAGATGGAACTGTAAAAAACATATTTCGATACGGAGCACAAATTAAGATAGGAAATTCAGACAGATGGTGAGTGACTTCATCGATATAGATAACAAACCCTTGGAAATATAGCTCAAATCAAATTGATTTTCTTCATTCGAGTATTCACATTGTCAAAAAGATCTAGTTGTGTCCTTGTTAGGTTCAAGCACATAAATGTTTCATATCTCTTCGAGTTTTCATCCAAAAGTTTTGTTTATCAACTTCATGAGTTTTAATTGTTAATTTTGGATGAAACATGTCTATACTTATGATCCTGACATTCAAAATGAACTTGTTGGGTTCCTTTCAGTGGGATACTGCATGTTTCAAATATCAGTCAAGCTGAAGTTACTTCTGTCAGTGATATACTTTCTGTTGACGAGGAGGTTAAGGTTCTTGTTCTGAAGTCAATGTACCCCGATAAAATCGCTCTAAGGTAATGGATTGTTTACTTAACTTCCATCTGTAACTGTTTGGTGTATTAAGTCTGTCCGGGTTAATTGGCCTTGTTAGGCTAACACAGACAAACAAGTAGTGAAATAGCATGAAGGTTGTGATGATACCCTGTCTTTAAGGATATATTGACCTAACATTCATGTTAGAGAGTAAGAGCATCTCCAACGGGTGTTCTTAAGTGGGTTCTTATCTCTAAGAACCAATTGTTCGCCAATTTGACCCTCGGTATGCAGCACGAACACCAGACATGACACAAACACTAACACATCGACACCAATAATAATTTGAGAAATTAACATAATTCAATGTAATCATAAGTGTCGGTAGCAGGTCCGTGTTTCATAGAAGGTGATTTGGAGTCAAGCTCTAAGAATAGTTCTTAGCATTAAAAAGAACCAACAACATAAAATCTAATGTAGGGTCTAACTTGTGAGGTCCATTTGGAATTCTTAAATATTGCACCATTAAAACAAAAAAGTGATAAGATTTATTAAATCTTATGCGGAATAGATGGTCCTACCTAAAGGAGTTAAGAACCTCCAATGATGTTCAGCATTGAGATGCTCTAAGATAGTGCTATAAATTGATGCTGATGGCAAGTTGTTTTTCTTACCATGCAGCATTGCAGCCCTTGAAAGTGAACCTGGCCTTTTTCTTTCAAATAAAGAGGTATTTATTATTTAATTGTTATATGTCTATTAAATTTTTTCTATGGTTTTAGACTTTTAGTTTGACCGAGCTTAATAAATTCTGATTTATTTTTTGGCCATACAAAGAGAGTATATCAAGAGGCTGATATGATGGCAAAGAAATTTAAGCAAAAGCTACCTACTGTCACTACAAGATTAAGAGCTTTGCCAACTAGTGATTTGCCTTTTGAAAATGAAGAACTTTATGCAAACTGGAAGTGGTTTAAGTTTGAAAAATGATGATGAAACAAGTTGACACAAGAGCATGAAAGAAATTATTCACAGAGACAGGCTCCATTGGGAAAACTTGATATTTGCATGGATCGCCAGTCCCATGACGGGGCCGCCGTTTTGGAAGAAAACATGAAGAGCCTCCTTCACCTTGAGTATAGAAGCTTTTAATGCTGTCATTGTTTGAGCACATAAAGAGCACCAGGCACAAAGTATATGATGAAAAGAATCACAGATTAATTCACTTTTGTTCTTTTTTCACCTTCACATCTATCTCTTGTCGCGAAAAAAATTGTCTTGAATTTTTTTCTTGAGTTCCTTCTCCCTCCTTTTTAGGTGTCATTATAGTTGGATTCATATAGTTGGATGTAAGTTCTGAATGTAAACTATAGTAATTTAAATTTTGAATTTTGTCAGAGAAGCTTCTTTACACTATCATCTAATTATGTGTTGACACTTTTGACCATTTAGTTCAAAAGACTCATTACGTGATGTTTTAACACATTGTTGAATAATAGTGTAAATGTTTCCAACTTGTAATTGTAATTACATCCATTCACTCAAGTTTTAAATTTGATATTTTTTCCCATCTTGATTTTGCCTTTATTATGTATGAATTTGACGGGTGCAATCTCTAATTTTAGTAGTTGTTTGTTGCCAATAAGAATTGGAGGTGTTATTTATATCCTTCTAGTACTATTGTGAAGTGATATTTTTTAATTATAAAAGAAGGGTTAGGCTCAAAAGAAGAAAACTACAAAGAAATTTAATCGAAGAGTGTTGTAGACTCCAAATTACATCAGCTTGAAGCAAACAAGATATCTTAACTAGATAGGTCTTGTGCATTGCCCACTGATCATCATCTTAACCTTTGACAAAATGAATGACAAATCTTCATCTTTCAATCTATTTATAATACTACCTCCAATCACACTAACACACATTCCTCCTACTCACCGCAGAGTCAACAAAGAGTTCCTTGCAGCACCCATGCCTTTTAGAAAAACCACATAACTAATTCACATGAGTCTCAAGTCGAATCAAATCACCACAACCCAGCACAATATCACCCTTAGTTCAAATGCATGTTTGGAACTACTTTAACATAAAATACGATTTTAAGCCGAAGTTAAAAGATCAAGTATATGTCTTGCAACTTTAGCCAAAAAAAAGTGTCTTGTAACCCAGTGTTGCCGCAGCCTCAAGTTTATTAGTCTTTACCATGAAACTGTGAAGCCTCTAATAGTAGCTTCTCATTTAATGTGGCATTGATAATTTTCTCTATTAATAACAAAACACATACCAAACCGAAAATTAAAAAATAGGATAAAAGACCAAAAAGGTATTTCAACCAAAATATGAATCTCAAACAAGTAGTATCCAAAACCTATGTTTGACTTTGACGAATCTCAATTGCACCCACCCAACCAACCTGACTCATTACTCGCAACAGATACATATGTAGAATTAAAATGACTATAATAAATTCCCAGACCCCGAAAGCTAAACCAATTCAAGCCTCAAAATTCACACCGGACCCTCTGCAGACAAAAACTCAAAGATGACAAACAGCTCAATTGAACGACAGTGACAATCTGACAACTATTAAGTATGACAATATCCAAAGACATGGACGGTAAAAACATCGACCACAACCTTGTCAGATTGCATAGTAGTATGAAATATGAATATATAATACTCAAGCAGAGGACGCAGGCTCTTCAACTTTTTTATTTGCATCTTCCTTACTTGCCTCAACTGCTGCAGTTTCCTTCTCTGCAGTTTTTTCTTCAGATTTCTCTTCATCTTTCTTCTCTGCACCAATGGCCTTGTCTTCAACACTCAACTTCTCAACAAGACCAGCTGCTGCAGATGCAGTCTTGTCATCAACTGGCTTCTGGGACTCTGCAACTTCTTGGAATGTTTCCATAAAGCTTTTTGCATCTGGCAACAAGAGCAATGGTAAATATAAATATACAGATAAGATATAGCAAAAATAACAATGTATTGATATTTGTCCAGAGCAAATGAAACTTTAGTCAAAGAACAATCCATACAATACTCTTATACCCACAAGCCAGACAGAGCACATGATAATGTTTATATAAATTATGCAGACCATTCCGCTTCTGATACAACAATGGGTAAGTATGTGCTGAATCTATGAAATTGAAAATTGGAGACTGTAACCTTTTAAATAATACTAACTAAATATTTTTTTATCCGGCCAACACACAGGTAATACTGTAATAGATATCTTAGAAATCTGTAAGAGCTCTCGTGAGCATAGAACTACCTTAAACGACTTTTATTACTATTATTTAAAAGTGCTCGTATATATGCTTGCGAAGTTGTGATCTTAAAATTTTCGTGAAAATGTTGAGAAAGTACAAATATGGTGCTGATGTAGACAATGATCGTGCAGTTGTGTGATCTTAAAATTTTAATGAAGGCGTTTAACAAGAACATGTAACAAGAATTGCACAGAAAAAATTGAAAGGAAATTCCTAATAACAAGTTATCTGTGTGCATATAAGGATGGCATGCACGCATGAAACATGAGAACTAAGATAGCTCAGAATCTGAGTTATCCATCACATTTGATTTGCGGGAATCAAATACCTTAGCTAGTTAAAACCTGTTATTCAAAATTTTAACGATGAAAATAAAATTAAACACAATACACATTTTGTTTGAACTCTGAAGGAAAAAAAGAAGAGAAAACATGCATCGAGACTGTTTTATGACTAGAGTGTAATCATCAAAGACATGAGAGTATGAGACATTTACATATTTATCTACTATTTATTTATAAATACAATCGCTGAACCAGGGGCAAATAAACATTTTAAAATCCGGAACATATTGCGAATGTGTGCTACTAGGGACCAATAATGTAAAAGTAAAATGCTTGATACCTATTAAAAAGATTTCAACATGTAATTGCAAACTCTATTTTAAATTGAGGCAATTCAAAACAAACTGAATTGAAACAAAATATACCCAAAGTCCGGAACCGAACTTTCTACATAACTCCATTGTTTTATAAAACACTCTTTGAAAATTGAAACCTAGTGCATGTCTAGATATCTAATACTTTCACTAAATGACACTACATACCAACACTGCTTTACCATATTGCCAGATATACAAGAGGCCAAACATCAAAATAAACAGAAGGTGTGATGAGAGGTGAAACGTGTCAACTTGCCATAAGCCCAATAAGTCCGTTCTATGAAATCTCACAAATGCAAGTTTACTAAATAGTTGTGTAGGGTGAATGTCCCTTAATTATAAGGCCTAAGATTATACTGTATTACATTAAATAAAGTAATATCTTTGAAACTTTGAAAGACCAGTGTTTTTGCAAAGATTCCTCCAGAAGCAAATTCAGACAAACAAAGCATAAACACATTGGGGGAACAAATCAAAGACAGATAAATGCCTTCAAATGACTAAGAAAGATTAACATTGTCATGATTGACATTGCAGTCATATCAAATTTGAAACAGAAATTGGCAAATAAATTAAAACTAACTAACCAACTTTATCTAATAATGAATCTGAGAAATTCATTTAAATCACACTAACTACAAAAACTTACTTTCAATTGAAGGAAATCGAATGCAGAAAAGCTCATCCTTGAGTTCACCATCAGCAAAATCCCTAGCATGCCAAACACAAGATTTCTCATTCCCAGCATGCTCTTGAACAGACATAGTAGGTATAACTGCAACAATCAATAACCACAAAAAATCTCAATATCAAAATTGCGAAACAAAGATTCATACGCAGTGAAAAAAACAAAAGAAAAGAAATCACATACTGAGATGATTGGCACAGATCTTGAGGGTTTTGGATTGCCTCATGAGAAGCCTAACTTTACCAGTAACCTTATGCTTCAAGAACTTAACAGTACCAGCACCTCTCTCCTTCCACTGATTTCCATCTTTATCAAACCGATAAAGCTTCGATTTGCTACGATCAAAGGAAAACAATGAGCGATGTAAAGTAAAACCCTAAAAACAAAAGAAAAATGAAAAATAGGAAATAAAAAGGACGTACAGATCTAGAATTGCAACTTCATCTTCTTCGCCTGTAGTGACGGTAACTTCTTCAAGCTTGACGATGGGAGCGACTTGTGCTCCGGTATCTTCGTCGTCACCGACGGCTGGTGCCTCTTCCTCTTCACGGTGCTCGGGATCGGCCATTTGAATCTAGAGAATGAGGGTTTGAATTGTAAAGCGGTTGTGCTAGGGTTTGGAAAAGTGTTGGAATTTTTGGGATGCAATGGGAGTGAGTGAGTGGGGCAGTGGGGGTCGGTGTCTAGTGTTGTATATAGGACGTGGGGTCGACGCAAAATTGCGTATTTCTTTATTTTATTTTTTTATTTTTTTTTTTAAACTCGCTCCTAAACTAATCGTTAGTTGGTTCGGTGATAATTGACATTAAATTTGATAGGAAGAACCATAGTTCTATCCTTTGTAATTGTGATTTGAGGCGGCTGAAAATACTTAATGTCATAACTGATCTCAAATCAAATTAGGTGATTTGATGGACCGGATACTACAAAACTAGGATGTTCTAAATTCAAATCCATATAAAAATATATTTGATCTAATAATATCGGTAATGTCAGTTTTGAGGGGTGTAGTTCCTATTATTAGTTATTACTATTTATTAGTGGAAATTTGCTATCCAGGCCCTCCTGTTTGCTCTCAGGCCTCCTAAAATCCCAAAATACCCCTGAGTTAGTGGATAAAAATTTCATCGTTTATGTAACGAAATTAAAAAGTATTCGATACACAAACGACGAAACGATTTAACTGAACAAAATAACCAACATTTTGTTGACTACGCAACGAAAACTGTGTCTTCGTAAATTGTCTGACAAAACACTAAAATTCGTTATCTACCTGTCGAACGAGCGTGTTTTCGTTGACTACGCAACGAAAACCAGTGATATGAAAAATCATGGTTTGGTTAGGTTTGGCCAACATTTACACATACTTTCGTCGAGTAGTCAACAAGGTTGTTTTTTGATTGCCACGTACTTAGTGAAATTGGTGATCGGGGGCATTTTCATCACTTTGAGGGGTTTGGCCTCTGGGAGCGAACATGAGGGCCTGTATAGCAAGTTTCTTATTAGAGTTGTCAAGTAGAGTGGGTCGGCCCAATCCACCTCGCCTCGATGGCCCAACACATATAAAGAGGCTTTAGTTGATCAACAAGTTTGTTTCGTGGATTGTTAAATTGAATTCGACACAATTAGTAATGAGCTATGTGGCCTGATGGGCATGCCCAACAAATTTTCATATTAATTTTTAAAAGAAAATATATAATGGACAATAAAACTGCAAATCACATAAATTATTATCTATTAAATAAGTGGGTGACTTGATTTCATATCGGATGTCTTTGTCTTTCTTTCTTAGTATTTTTTTATCAGGGTCTCCCTCAATAATATTTTTCGTATTAGCAACTTGAGCAGATTCTAACATTATTAAATCATCAACGTCATCTTCCGACTTTTTGTCAATAACTTCTAAAGTTAGATCAAGATAATCTGACACTGAAGCTTGAGATATGAAGTTTGTTGAGGCTTTAATGAAATTTAGGGTTCTTTCAACAAGGAATAATAGGAAAAAAGGATTATGTCATACGAAATTTCAATTGTACTCTTAAAAATTAAGGAAAAATTTGAATTTGCCATTGAAGATCAGAACCATTGAAGATCCAATCTATTTTTCTAAATTATTTTTTTACAAAACAAAAATTATTTTTTCGTGGGCTAGCACGCTCGACAGACTAGCCCATAAAAAATATATGACTGATAGTCCGGCTAGTCGTTTTTTCTGTACTTTTTGAGACCCGACCCATCTTAAAATACATGGCCAATGTGTCGAGTCGGTAATCCGGACCATTTTGACAGCTCTACAATTTATTGTACGCAATTTTGTCTTTACCGTGTAAACATCTTTTGGTCTTTGAAAGCGTGACATTGTTATCATCACGTTCTCTTCGAAGTTAAACATAAGCAAATATCAAAATGTATTTGGATTTAAATTTAGGTCAAATACATATTGATTTTGGTTTATTTTTAATATTAAACGAAATAGTATTTAAATATGTCAAAATTATAAATACATTTTTATTCATCAGCCCTAAAATATGTGTTTTGTTAATTATTTTGGTATTCATATATTTTTTATTATTCAATTTAATTCATAAAATTACAAACCAAGTGATATTTACTATTTAGCATGTAATTCTGTTAAATTACAATATCAATATTAATAGTTAATAAAGATAATTCAATAAAATTATGTATTTTCTCTCATTTATCTTATTATTGTACGATGGTGGAGTAATTGATGATTTGATTGTCTCTTCTTTCTATCTCACTCTTGTAGTATTGGAATTCAAATATTCTATGTTTTGGCCCTGTGGTCTTTCTGACCCAGACCCAACGTGCCTTTGGAGGTTAGCAATGTTGACTGCTTAAATGACACCAACTTCTTCACAAACAAAACTTTAAAAATCTTAGTTTTGTATTTTTGCGAGTATCATTAGAAACGGTGATTGTAAAACAGATTGCATGTTGGCATAATGGTGTTTTTGATAATTTGAAGATGCAAGTTTAGAACAAGCTAAGAAACAAAGTAGCAAAAGCATATATATTAAGCTTAAAATAACCGTATAAAATCAATTTATAAGAAGAGGCGTTTCACACTTTCAACACTTTTTTTTTTTAATGGCAAAGATAAATATATTATATTATGAAAAAAATAGTAGTACAAATAAGAGAAACAACAAAATAAAATAAGGAAGTGTATTAGAAATACACTCCTAAACCTACAAGTACCTGAATCAAAACACCTGATAAAGGGGAAAAATAAGGACGAAGAGAAGACCGACAAAGAACAGGCCGACCACCACCAAGAAGCAACGGGACCCACAACCAGCAGATCACCACCTGCTATCGGTTCCAACACAAGATAGGTTGCACCTCCCACTCATAGAAGGAGTAGGCGATACCAAGGTTTTTAGCCAGATACCACTTTTTCACGATGAAAGTTTCACCTTATCCACCAAAGAATCGACAGAAACAGTTCCTCTCGCAAAGATGACATCATTCCGAGAGTTCCACATAGCCCAAACAGTAGCATGCCAAATTAACAACCACCCTAGCTTATTCTTTCTACCTCTCCCAAAGCCTATAAAACCTTAAAAAACACTACTAATACTTATAGGAGACACAAACCGAAAACCCAACCACCTAAAGATAGAATACCAAATAGGAGAAACAGAAACACAAGTGCCAAGAAGGTGATCAACCGTTTCGATTGAAGACCCACAAAAGGCGCATAAAGCATCACCAGGATCCCTAATCACCCTACGCTTGAGGAGATTTTGTCTGGTCGGCACTCTATCCTGAAGCAATTGCCAAGAGAAAACAATTACTTTAGACGGGGTCCAAGATTTCCACACCTTAGCTAAAAGAGCATCTAAACCGTTAGGAACCACACCAGCCGTAAGCAATAAGTAAGCCGACTTAACAAAAAAGGTTCCAGTGGGATCATGTCACCAAGACCAGGAATCAATAGCCCCTACTAAAGAATGGTTCGCCACTGCAGTCAGAAGGACCTGAAACTGATCAAATTCCCACACATCTAACCACACCAAAAATGAATGTTTCACCCTCTTTCATTTTTGGAGAAACTTTGTTCCATTAGACATTGCTATTAGTTGGGACTTGAGAATTGAGAGTTTGTTTTTCCACTTGGAGTTTTTTTTTTAAAAATCACACATGTTTGAAAGTATAATTCTTGATAGTAAAAAGTGTCGTGGCAAGAGCGAAGTGAGTTAAGTCTTAAATATAATTGTGAATGTTAAGTATTTTATAAGTTAGAGAATCCATAAATTCAAATTTTAAGTAAAGATGTGATGTTCAATATGTTGTGGAGTTCGGGAGAAACCATGGGCTCAATGCTCCAGGATCTCAAAGAGACTTTGACACCACATCTTCACCCAAAACCTTAAGACGTTAGGTTAATGAGTCACCTCTCTTATAAATCCAATATTCTTCCCATACATAGTCGATGTGGGACTTAATTACTTCATACTTGAAACCCAACATTCTCCCCCAAGTGTGAGTTCTCACATACTATAGTTGATCCAATACTAGGATCCCCTCCCGCTCCCCCACCAAGCCGAACCATGGCTCTGATACCACTGTTGGGGAGTCCGGAGGAGCTCGAGAGAAACCATGGGCTCAATGTTCCAGGATCTTAAAGAGACTTTGACACCACATCTCCACCTAAAACCTTAAGGCGTTAGGTTAATGGATCACATCTCTTATAAATTCAACATTCTTCCCATACATAGTCGATGTTGGACTTAATTACTTCACACTTGAAACCCAACACAATACACTTGTGCGTTGCTCTTGGTTCAATGTAGATGATCTTTCAAGCTCCCATAATGACCCAACAATGGTATTAGAGTTAATGGTTCGACAAAATATTCGACCGTATCTTTGTATCGAAAGTCTTCTTGACAAAGGTGGTTTGAATTTTAAAATTTAGGATTTGAAGTTGAATTTTAAAGTCCAGAGTTTAGAGTTTAGGATTCAATGTGAGTGTTTATGACTCACACTCGAGGGGAGATTCTTGTATAGCAAGTGTGAGGTTATGAGTCTCACATTATTTGAAAAAAAATAAAAGTTTAACACTTTATAAATGAGAGATAATTCTACTTAGGATTCAACCGTAGTCATGATCAAACAAAAATATTGTGTTTCATTTCATCTAACAGTTCTTTTTTACGTGTGTGAGTTTTTAATAATTTATTGTTATTTTGTTTATTTATAAATAAATAAAAAAGACAATAGTGTTCTTTCAATAGATATAAAAAAATAAAATATGAATGTCAAATAACTGATTATCCCAAAAGATTAAACTGTCAGGATAGAGTCACATCAATAATTTTATATTATTTTTAACACGCTCCCTCACGCAAGAGCCCACTTGGGCTTGAAGCGTGGATAATGCATAGACCCACCTACCATATGCTTACGTTCAACTTTTTAATTAGAAAGTGAGGGGAGCAGAGATCGAACTCTAGACCACTTAGTCATAGAGGTTTTGATACCATATTAAATAACCGATTATCCCAAAAGCTTAAGCTATTAAGATAAATCACATCAATAGTTTTATATTACTTCTAACATTAAGGACAATAATAATTTGCTCCATGGATATAAAGAGAGAAAATATTGGTAAAAAGGACGATGTATATGTGAGATAGCTTGGACATGAGTTTATAAAGTAGAAACAATTATAATCTTATATGTTGGTTTTATAGGTTGAGTTAAATCCAACTCCCAATTTTATGGTTTCACTTCGGTGCGCAAAGGAAAAAGTTTGCACATCACCTAGTTCCCCTAATAGCTCACTTATTTTATGGTTTCACTTTCATTTTGATATAACAAAAGCAAAATTTGCATATATAGACTATAGTATAAAGTTTGTCTCATGATTTGTTTACTTTTGAAACCTCACCTAATTAATTGCCTTGAACCGGCCCAAAGCTTAACCCATTTGCTGCACACATATTAAGATACTTATATGCTTTGTTTCACACGTATATTTTATAAGTTAATCTACTTTGTCCTCTTCATTATAATTTCACTTTTGTATATTGAAAAAAGCACGAAGCTAGCTGCAAGGACCTGATGAGTGATGATAAGTTAATTGATAATAATAAAAGAATCTCAGAGTGATGAATTTGGCACCTCTCATTACCATTATATAATAAGGTTTGGGGCTCTATGAACTTAGGTATAATTAGACTGCATGCATAAATAATGACCATGGACATTCAAAATCAATCTCATGTAACATACAAATGGAAGCGACTACAAAATCATATATGTAATGTATTAAAGTCAATGTTTGAGAGTTTATAAGAGAAGGACTTTGAAGGAGGAAAAAAAAAAGAATAAAAGAGTAATGACTCTAAAGTTGTCGCAACGTGACATTTTAAATGAAGTTTTAGTGACTGACTTTTAGCAATTGAAATTTTGGTTTCACATTTTTTTTTAGATTATCATGATAGATGTACGAAGTTTCTACCGCAGATAGTGGTGAATAATCTCCATCGAACAATCTGCAAGGCACAATAGGTGATTCCATCTTTCAACTGATTTTCTACATACGGAGAAGCCACTTTCATTGTCAGTGATTTCATGTTTTTTAGTAGTGAATCTCAATAAAAAATTTCTACTCCATCCTCTGGTTAGGGTTTGAAATTGATCTATTCCACTTTGTGTGCATTACTCTACTTAGTACTATTAAGATTCTTAAACACTCATAATAATGACCCAAACAAATTTGAACTTTTATATGCTAAACAAACCACCGGTTTTTCTAAAAACAAAGCAATGAATAAAATAAAAGATACATGTTCCCTGCGGATTTCACTCTAGTATATGCAGAGTTATGGGTTTGTCTTCTTTTGGTTGCTTTTAATGAATCACTAAATATATAAGTATCTAATCAGGAAATGCCACATAACTCAATCAACAAATTGACTTATATACCATACCATCATCGAACATAACAATGGAATTCAATACAAATACTCTATTTAAGCAAACAATTTTTATACATGTAAAAATAATCTATCTATATTATAGTACACAGCTATGGTGTACATATATACTACTATATCATATAAGTAGCGGCGCATTACAGTAAACTTAGAATCTTTTTCAAGTGGCTTTGCCTTTGATGTAAAGAAAATAGTAAATACTAATCTTTGATCATATACTTTGATGTAATGAAGAACGGAGTGTGTGAATATATTAGATGTGATCAATTATGCTTTTTAGAAATAAAATACTTGGAGTTTTGGTTTATGCTAGGATTGGCATGCACATTATTAGAGCACGGTCTTTATTAAGAGGCTTTTTCTAACATGAAAGAGTTGATCAAGTGGTGCAAAACGCACCCCTTGTTAATAACTTTATAACGAATATGAATTTTATAAAATTTATCGTTTGATTGAAAGTTTATATTATATAGATCATTCATATAATTTTTTTAAAAAAAATGAAAATCATGTTATATGTTATTGAAACTCATCAAAATTAACAGTTTATGAAATTTTGTCGAATACCGTTAATCACGGTGAATCTCAATAACACATCAAATGATTTTCAATTTTTTTAAAATTTATATGAATGATCTATATGATATAAACTTTCAATCCAACGATTGATTTTGTAAAAATTTTATTCATTAAAGAGTTATTGATATAAGTGATGCACCGTGCATCACTTAATCAACTCTTTCATATTAGTCTTCGTCTTATTAAGAAACCTACGTTGAATTTATGAATTATAGTTAATAACTTATTGAGAAAAAAAACTTGTGTAGGAATTTTTTTTTTCTTCAATGAGCATATAGCTTGTTTAGCTAGTTTTTAGCAACTTATGACTTATTTATAAGTTAGTTCAACCGTTAATTTTATCGGACGCGGGATATACCATAAATTCAATCAAGTAGCTTATCCGTTATAACCAACTTATAAAATATAAATTATAAGCTAGCTCTAAACTCATCAACTATAAATTAACTTATTAAACATAGTCATCGAGTTTCATACACTACTAATAAGAGACCTCTAGTTAAGAAAACAAAAATGGAAACATAAGTAATTTTTGTTTTGTTTTCGCATTTGCCATCTGGTTCCCGGGGGAAGGGGGTCTAGTAATCCATAGTTCGGCCGCAAAGTTAGGAAAACCTTAGCTAAAAATTGTTTCCATCGGAAATGGAACTCGAATTCTTCCGAACATTCTATCATAAGGGGAGCTTATTATCGACTTGAGTCCAATGTCTTGGTATAAAGAAAAAATTTTAAGTAATTTTTTTAAAAAAAATTTAAAACATTAAATACACTACTTTCGATATTATATTAACCACTATTTTGAGTATAATACATTTTATTATTTTCCTAAAAAAACATACTAGAAATTTTTTTCTTTCTCTTCTTCTAATTCTACCCGTCACAACTTTTCTCTTCTTCTTGATCTATTGGAGTGGGGTGATTTAGGGTCAAAATTAGGCCTAAAATCACCTCTCCAAATCATTTTTTCTTATTGGAGTTAGTGCGGTGTTTATTTGTTTGAGATTGAAAGATTAAAATTGATCTAATGTAGATCAAATCAATAACTTTGGTGCCATAAACACTACAGATCCAGATGCATATGAGTATTATAGACACTTCAATATGGTCAAATATATAGACTTAAGCAATTTTCCGTTTAATGCTATTATAATGGATGCTGTGAGTTTATTTGCAAATTTATCCTTTGTATTTTTAACGATTTAAATTTGCATTGCATCGATATAATCTACTATCAATTTGAACGAATGAATATCGTTCACGTGTAAAAAATAATGCAATAGGAATATCATACTCCTAGCTACCATCTCTTAAAAAAAAATACTCCTAGCTAGCTACCATCCCTAAAGGTTCTCAATTCTAAAATTTTGTGACATTTATGAGAGATAAGCCTCGTGCAGCTGAATTGTAAGAAACAATCAAAAGATTCAAAACCTGAACCATAATAATAAAAACCCTAATCGTTACCCGTGCCCTAATTTAATCCAAATCTCAAACTCTCTCCCTTGTCATGTGACATACAAATTTCTTTTACTCCACTCCCAAAACAAACCCACCTCCTCTACCTCGGTAACCAAATTACTCTAACCTTTCTTAATGCCACTTCATAAGCAGTAATCACAGTTAAAATTTTAAAAAGGACAAAGTAAAACTAACAAAATTTACACTACTATAGCTACCAATTTAGTCCCTATGGTACTTTAAAAAAAAATAAAATTCGTCCCTGTGGCTAACTGAATGTGATGTGAGTTGTGTGCTCTTTTACAAGTAGTATGTACGTGATTGTAGGGATGGACAATGAGTTGGGTGTAGGGTAGGTTTGAGCCCAAAAACACCATCCATTCTAATCCGGGAATGCCTAATCCGACTCATTTTTAAGGTTTGGTTTTTACGAATTTGGTTTGTGCAGATTGACGGATCGGTTAATCGATTTTTGAATTAAAAAAAATTTGTTTAAAGAAAAAAAATGTTTAGATCTATATCATCAACTATTAAAGTCAAGACATCTACCAATAATAGTACAAAACAAAACTAAAACAACAAAACACAAAGAAAATAATTTGAGATTTGAGGAAAAAAAAATGAAGAAAGAGGATAATGATGATGACGAAGAACAAAAAAGAGGGGGAGATAGAAGAAATATTGAGTTTGTGTTGCTAGAGGTAAAACCCAGTTATTATTATACATCGGTGGATATATATTTGTCTTTTGCAATTTTCGCTTTCACTAATGAGAAGTGAAAATTAATAGTAACAACAAAGGTATGCTAGTTCAAGTATTTGAAAGAGAAAATTAGTGATTTTCAACTACTAATAATCTCCTATTTCCACTTTTGAAAAAAACAAATTGTGTCTCGAGATATACTCAGTCATGACTTAGTGATGCAATGATAAAAAAAACATACTTGTATATAAGTATAATATAAGACTAAATCTTTAATATAGATGATTAATTTATGGAAATTATGAAAAGATATTTGAAATTGTTTTGCTTAATCTAACCCTTTAGGCTTTAACCTTTCACAATCTCCCAAGTTGTCTCACTCCTTATAGTATTATCATAAAATGAAAGTACTACTCTCTTTCTGTTCCCAAGAAGGCAATATGTTTGTGTACCTTGCCACCTCTGTGGACATATTTGCACATAAACACACAGCTCTGAATCTCTTGCAATGTCCCAATCGGAGCTATGAATTTGTGATATCAGATAGTTTTGTTATATTGATTCAAGTAATAGTACTCATACCACATTGATAGATTCATACAATCAAATCTAGCTACGGTGATATTTGGACCCCCAAAAATTGTATACAAGGACATTTTGTACTTCTACACCAAGGTTGCTCTCTCAAATGCCTCACAAATTGCATTCCTCTATCATTTTTTCCTCTTCAAATAGAAATCAACTGTATAGGTCCTCTATTACATTAAATATTTTTATCTACTTGATGTGTGACTCCTATTAAATGTATTTATGTGACCAAATCAAGTAATCAAATATTTGTGATCGTCCAAAACTTTCTCGACTTATTATAGATAAAGTCTTGTATAGTCATAAGATTTGGACGCAATATTTGGACACAAATATATATATATATATATATATATATATATATATATATATATATATATATATAAAGTAGAGAGCGAGAAATGAATTTTACTCTCTTTTTTCTTATGAAATGAATTTTACTCATTGCTCCAATGTCGAGAATGAGAGGCTGATGCGGTGGTTTAGGTTCCAGGCATGGAGGGGAAAGGTACATGCAAGATTGTTAGCACTCGAACGCTCAAGTCAGTATTTAAAATGTTAAGAAAATTGGTGAAGATTGCTTACCTTAAGATTTAAAGATACATTTGTATTTATAGGTCGAACCTTGCATGAATGTGCGTGAAGAGTGACGATTTCACTACGCGAGTGAGACTAAGAATAGTACAATTTTAGTAATGAGTTATGCCTTTTGGGTAACATTCTCACAATTTTAGTAACGTGATTGTCCTTGTCTTAAATAATTATCCCATGTTTGATAACATGTATTAGAGTTTTATGTCTTTGAATATTAGGTGTATTGAGCTTTAGTCCAGTCCAAAACATTAAGGGTAAAAAGAATAAACTTATTAAAATTTATTGTATTTCTTAATTGATGTGACTAATTTAAAAGGATCAAAGATTAAGAACATAGAAGTATTCTATATATTTTACATACTTAAGTTTTATATGAAACAAAAGTATTTCTTAAATACAAGAACATAAACTCAGTAAAAAAATAAAATAAATTACAAGAATGGGAGCCCATTTCCCCCTGCACTTGATTTTTACAAACTGTAAACACCATCCCTATCCATACATCCCCTCTATCACTATTTCCCCAAATAATTAAGGTCAATTTGGTACATGTACAGCATAACCAATACAGCCAAACCAATGAATAAAAAACTAGCCTAAGTTACTACTAGTATTTAAATAAATCATTAAATTAAACCCTCACAATAGATACTAGTATATCAATAACAATTATTTAAGCTAAACTAAACCCTTTGGTTATTATTACCTCTAAGCATGGAAACCAATAATGTTTCATACACCAAAAGTTCCACAGCTTAGACATAGCAACATCATCACAAGGTTGGTTTTGGCTCTATCATTTAGCAGCAGAGACAAAGGTATATTCTGGTAATAAGACTAAGACAAGAAATAGTAGAAAAAACAGTACTAATACTAGTATTTCTTTTTGACCATTCTCTTAGCTCCATTATCTTCCTTCTTAAACATATACACTTGACACTATCTCTTTTTGTTTCACATGGTTGTGTTTAAAACTTTTGTGTGAAACTTAAGCATCATGCATGTGCTCTAACTATACTAGTAGTAGTAGTACTCTTTTATCACCTTCACTCTTCACCTTCATCTTCAAAACTAATCTCAAACTTCAAGTAAAGTCACCATTTTCATAAACAAAAATGGAAAATATTAGTGTTACTTCTTTGTTCTTTTTCTTCATCTTTTTTAGCTTAACAAAGATACAACTAGTAACATCTCTTTCATCTGATGGACAAGCACTTCTTTCTCTTGCAACATCATCACCTTCTCTTCTATCTTCATGGAACCCTTCAACCTCAACACCTTGTTCATGGAAAGGTATAACTTGTTCACCACAATCTAGAGTAATTTCTCTTTCTATCCCTGATACTTTCCTTAACCTTACATCTTTACCACCTCAACTATCCTCTTTAACAATGCTTCAACTTCTTAACCTCTCTTCAACCAATCTCTCTGGCTCAATCCCACCTTCTTTTGGTCAACTCTCTCATCTTCAACTCCTTGACCTTTCCTCAAACTCTTTAACTGGTTCCATTCCTAATGAACTAGGAAACCTCTCATCTCTTCAGTTTCTTTTCTTGAACTCAAACAGATTAACAGGAACCATTCCTCAACAGCTTTCTAATCTCACTTCACTTGAAGTTCTTTGTCTTCAAGATAATCTTTTCAATGGTTCAATTCCTTCACAGTTAGGCTCTTTGAAATCTCTTCAGCAGTTTAGGATAGGTGGTAACCCTTTTCTCACAGGAGAAATTCCTTCACAGTTAGGCCTATTAACCAACCTCACTACATTTGGTGCAGCTGCAACTTCACTTTCAGGTTCCATTCCTTCAACATTTGGAAACTTGATCAATCTACAAACTCTAGCACTTTATGATACTGAAATTTCTGGATCAATACCATCAGAACTTGGTTTATGTTCTGAGTTGAGAAATCTTTATTTACACATGAACAATCTCACTGGATTTATTCCTCATGAATTAGGTAAGTTGCAAAAACTTACTAGTTTACTTCTTTGGGGGAACTCATTATCTGGTAAAATCCCTTCTGAAATTTCAAACTGTTCATCATTAGTTATATTTGATGTATCTTCTAATGATTTATCTGGTGAAATACCTGGTGATTTTGGGAAGTTAGTTGTTCTTGAACAGCTTCATTTGTCTGATAATTCGCTCACCGGCAAAATACCGTGGCAGTTGAGTAACTGCACTAGTCTTGCAACAGTTCAGCTTGATAAGAATCAGTTATCAGGTACAATTCCTTATCAGATTGGAAAGTTGAAGGTTCTGCAGAGTTTTTTCTTGTGGGGGAATTTGGTTTCTGGAACTATACCTTCTTCATTTGGAAACTGTACTGAACTTTATGCACTTGATCTTTCAAGGAATAAGTTAACAGGTTCTATTCCAGAAGAGATTTTCAGTTTGCAGAAGCTGAGTAAGCTTCTGCTTCTTGGAAATGCATTAACAGGAAAGTTGCCAGCAAGTGTTGCAAATTGTCAGTCTTTGGTTAGGTTGAGAGTTGGAGAGAATCAGCTTTCAGGAGAGATTCCTAAAGAAATAGGAAAGTTGCAGAATCTGGTTTTTCTTGATTTGTATATGAATCATTTCTCGGGAAGATTACCGGTTGAGATTGCGAATATTACAGTTCTTGAGCTTTTAGATGTGCATAACAATTACCTCGGAGGCGAAATTCCGTCGATGATTGGAGAACTTGAAAATTTGGAGCAGCTTGATCTAAGTAGAAACAGTTTGATAGGTGAAATCCCTTGGAGTTTCGGAAACTTGAGTTATTTGAATAAGCTTATTCTCAACAATAATTTGTTAACAGGTTCAATACCTAAATCTGTTAGAAATTTGCAGAAGCTAACTCTATTGGATTTGAGTTATAACAGCTTATCTGGTAGCATACCTTCAGAGATTGGTCATGTTACAAGCTTAACCATAAATTTGGATTTGAGCTCAAATTCATTCACAGGTGAAATACCAGATTCTATGTCTGCTTTGACACAGTTACAATCACTTGATCTTTCAAGGAACATGCTTCATGGAGGAATTAAGGTTCTTGGTTCTTTAACTAGTCTCACTTCTCTCAATATATCCTTCAACAATTTCTCAGGTCCTATACCAGTAACTCCATTCTTCAAAACTATAACGTCTGGTTCATATCTTCAGAACCGGAATCTGTGTCAGTCGATTGACGGTACTACATGTTCTTCAAGTCTGATTCAAAAGAACGGTTTAAAATCTGCGAAAACCGTAGCTATGATCACAATTATTCTAGCTTCGGTTACCATAATTGTCATTGCGTCGTGGATTCTGGTAACTCGTAGTAATCATCGATACAACGTTGAAAAAGCTTTGAGGATATCAGGTTCCACGTCAGGAGCCGAGGATTTCTCTTATCCTTGGACTTTCATACCATTTCAGAAACTGAATTTCAGCATAGATAATATCTTGGATTGCTTGAAAGACGAAAATGTGATCGGAAAAGGTTGTTCTGGTGTTGTGTATAAGGCAGAGATGCCGCACGGAGAGGTGATAGCAGTGAAGAAGCTTTGGAAAACAAACAAAGGAGATGAAATGGTGGATTCTTTTGCTGCTGAGATTCAGATTCTCGGCTACATTCGACATAGAAACATCGTGAGGCTCATAGGTTATTGTTCTAATGGGAGTGTTAAGCTTCTTCTCTATAACTACATCCAAAATGGTAATCTAAGACAGCTTTTGGAAGGGAATAGGAACTTAGATTGGGAAACTAGATACAAGATTGCTGTTGGTTCAGCTCAGGGTCTAGCTTACCTTCATCATGATTGTGTCCCAACAATACTTCACAGAGATGTTAAATGCAATAACATACTTCTAGATTCCAAATATGAGGCTTATATTGCAGATTTTGGTCTTGCTAAGCTCATGAATTCACCAAATTATCATCATGCAATGTCCAGAGTCGCCGGTTCCTATGGCTACATTGCTCCAGGCAAGCTATTTCACATTCTTTACTTTTTCTTAACATTATTTTTATGCCTACATACTTTGTTTTACTACCTTGATCCTCTGCAGCCCTGCAGTCTGATCGGTCCAACCAAATATCAATTGTTGAATTAATCCAACGACAGATGTTTGGTTGGACCAAGCCGCAGGACTACAAAGGATCCAAAACGAATGCTGGTCCATTGGATTTGTCAATTTCAAATAATTGTAGTTATATAAAATCTAAAGTTTAAACCATATGCATACACTCAATTTAGGCTTAGGATAATTTTTGGTCGATTAGGTGTCAGCTCAGTGATAAGAGCATGGTCTTTAAATTGTATAAGTTTCTAACTATATCTTATGATCATTAATCAATGTAGAGTATGGCTACACCATGAACATAACAGAGAAGAGTGATGTATACAGTTATGGAGTGGTTTTGCTAGAGATACTAAGCGGAAGAAGTGCCGTTGAATCTCAACATGTTGGAGATGGACAACACATAGTTGAATGGGTGAAGAAGAAAATGGCAAGCTTTGAACCAGCTGTATCAATACTAGATACAAAGCTTCAAAGTCTACCAGATCAAATGGTGCAAGAGATGCTTCAAACACTTGGAATTGCTATGTTTTGTGTGAATTCTTCGCCGGTTGAACGTCCAACTATGAAGGAAGTTGTTGCATTACTGATGGAAGTGAAATGTCAGCCTCATGAGGAGATGGGGAAAACCTCTCAACCTTTGATCAAGCAGTCATCAACTCAATGCTGATTTTTTGTTCTTCTTTGTTTCAATAATTAGTTTCAATGATTCTTAGTTTAGTTATTGATTTTCATCTGTTCTTTAGATGAAAACAAAGATGTTTGTTAATGTGGAAACTTTGAGAGTAGAGTAGTAGGATTAAGGAAGGTAGAGAGGAACTGAAGTGATGTTCGATTCAACCGGCTATTTTTGTACAGTTTTAGTCACTTTTAGAAATTAATATCACAGATATCACATATCTGCAATATTTGTGTCTTTAAAGTCTCACCAAGGATTGTTTTCGATCATAATTTGAACTCGGATTCTTCTGAACGATTCGTTTATAGCTAGAACTCATTAACTACTTGAGCTCAATCATTTGATTAACTGTAAATGACGGACCAATTGAGCCAGCCATGTGCAAACATTGAGTTCAAAAATAGAAATAAGTGAAGAACATTTGGCTGCGATAGTCCAAGTCTCTTATAGTTTAACCAACAATCTCGAGTTTATATTTAGGTATGAAAATGCAACTAAGGTTAAAACTTTTGGAAGAGATTTTGTTGCTCAGAGAGATGAGATTAGTGGCTAATGACTAATAACATGAGAAAATTTACTCTTTAAAGTGAAATTCTTAATTTAGAGAAGTCAATTCCATTTTTTTTTAATTGTATTATAGGTACGTAGTTTTTACTGAAGTTTAATGATAATTAATCTCTATCGAGAAATATGTGGGAACACAAAATAGATTCTCTCATTTTAATCAAATTTTCTCCATACGTAATATTCGATGATTGAATTTGTGACGATTTACTTAAGAAATCCAATCTCTTGCCACTTGAACCAATATATTAATACAATCCATTCAATTTATATATAACAAAAAGTAGAAACAACTTTCTTATATATATACCGTAAGAATTAAAAAATTTAAATTTTATGTATAAAAGTTAGTAATTTATTGCCCATGCTAGCTAGCAGGTTGAATGGTCCGGTTTTTCTGCCTTAACTTTTGCTGTTAATTTCTTAATATATTCATTCTTTGTACCCAAGAAGAAAAAATATTCATTCTTAAACTTTGACAAATTGAAGCTAACCATAACCTCTGTAAACTAACAATATACATTTGACAAATAGTAGACCCGAGTTTCCCAGGTTCGAACTGCGCTAGGTCTTCCTGGAAATATAAATAGATAAATATATTTGTAAGTGTTCTTTGAACGTCAAGATTTCCGTGTCTTGAACCGAGCACCATACCCTTAATATAATTTTTTTTCTTCGTAAATAAAAACTAACAACATACCTTCACATCCAAAACTAAAAACCTAATAATATAAACAACAATGAATTTTTTTTTTAGTTAAGTAGTCTAGTGATGAAAAATTTCACCCTTAAATGAATAAGTGAGATATCCGAAGTTCGAACACTGACCCTTGCATATATAATGCAATGTTCGGCGACAATAGAGTACATATTTAGCTATGCATTATAAAACTAGTTTTGCTTTACTTGAGTTCTTATCTTTCAGATTCTACGCATTCAAATGATTTCTTGGTTGGAAAGAGTACAAGAGAGCCGAAAGGTGAAGGAGTGGCTGACACGAAGAATACAAAACCTATATGGCCTGAATGTTTCCTGGAACAACAATAATAGAAATGTGATGATGTAGACAGCACTGTAAACTGATGTGTGGTTGAACCATGCACATTTATTTTTTTCACCTTACATTATTCAATTACATTCATTGAATTCACTCAATTATTACTCAACTTTTTAGAAGGCATTTTTTTTTCAAAGATATTTTATCTCCAATTTTATTCTTTTAACATGCGCATATTATTTTGTACTAGAAATTTATATAGGTAGTCATTATTAAGTGTTCACATTCCAAATAAGATACTTAATATGAAACAAATGGATGTGGTTCTAACATTATGATGGACTCAGATTCCTTAAATATGGCTTTTTTAGGTTCGAGTTTTGTGGATGAAAAAATGTAGTTAAAACGAGTGACCTTAGTAAATGCGATCAGTCAAATTCATCGACATTTATCAGCAGAGATTAATCATAAAAAATTGATAGATACTTCGCACAAATAACATGGTTAAAAAAAAAACTTCTATGAGATGTGTACAATGGCCCTTGAAGATAAAGGCAAGAAGTGTGTGAAATTTGATGCATTATGATTCATGCATGCATCTTAGGGAGGGTCAATTGTGGGGGCCAAGGAGACAAAATCACAAACAAGCCATGCTACTACTACCCTCTCCTCCTCCCCTATGTCTCAGCAGACACTAGATTTGTTCCTATACCAGATTATGATTTTTGCAAACATTGTTTGTCAAAAAGTATAATTGTCATGTTCATCAGTTTGATCTCTCGATTCACCTTTCTTGTCTTTTGTTTGTCACCTCCAACACTTCATAGGATAGGATAGCAATTTTTGTCCATAAAAATATAATATACCATTAAAGTATTTTGTATTGTTACCTAATTTCTCTATCTATGGGAAACAATTGTTTGTAACAAAAAGAACAAGACAAAAGAGAAACATTAGTGACCATACTATTCAAGGAAATTGTTGATTTCTAATTTTAAAATTGAAGGAATGTTAATGCATTTAACTGTAATTTAGACTTAAGTTGTATCTATATCTATATCAGTTATCTGTCATGTTCTTTTTCTATTTATTTGCTCATTTTCAGAACAATGAATATGGCCTTTAAATTTCAAAAGACTACAGCTAATGATAAACTTATTCACATGTTAGCATATAATACATCACTGTCTCTCTTTGTGTGAGGTTTTTCATGACATCACATGTAATTGTAGAGGACTCTTCACAAGAAGTCTCCAGTGTTGTGGATGGGACTAATGCAACTTTTGACATGCCAGTCCATGGTTTGAATATTTGTAAAATAATGTTTCCATAGTTTCTAGAATTATAAGCTACGATTTCTAACTTCGAATAGAATTAATTCTGAAGAGTTTGGAGAAATCAAACATTAAGAATCAATTCTACATGTCTATTCTGGGTGCGTTTGTTTTAGCTTTAAAAAAAATGATTTTTTTTTTGTATTTTTGAAAATAGATTTTATAAAATCGTTTTTTAAAATATTATAAGTTTTTTTATATTCGTTTTTTCTAAATTCAAATACTAATTTTGACATTATATAACATAAACATACATTATTGAAGATCAAAACATAGTCAAAATCTTAATTTTTATAAAAAGTTGTATTTCAAAAATGATTTTTATGAAAATCTATTTGAAATAGCTTCAAAAAAAGTGATTTTTTTGAAATTTTGATGTCAAAAAAATGTTTCAATAAAATGATGAAATGTCTAAAATGACATTTTAAGAATAACTATTCAAACCAAATTTTCATTTGAAGCTTTTATAAAAAGTTTATTTGTAAATTTTTTTTGCACAAAATTATATTACACTACAAGAATCTATTTTCAAAAAATCTATAACAAACACACCCTCTAGCTCCTCCAAAGTTGAAACCAATCATATACACACTCATGTTCTCATAGGGTACACACTAGTCGGGTTAAAAAGAAAAATAACTATGAATAAGCGTCTCATAGTAATTTGTAGGTGCTATTTAGTATTCATACATTACAAAGTGTCAAAAGTGTACTCACATAAGACACCAATATTTGTCCTGCAATACAGCACAAAACAACAACTGGTCCGATGGGGATAAACCAACAACCAGAAGTAAAAAGAGTATAAGTGATTTGCATGTAAAGTAGTAACGGTTTTACCAACATAGTGTGACACAAGTGGTAGATACTTAGACCCCTTAACTATCTTATCCTAAATTCGATCACTAAGCGGTGCGTATGAAAAACATTTGTTGAGATAGGTCAACCTCTTAAATAAATCTTAATTATCTTAAGGAAATTAATTTCTACAGTTGCGCGCAGAAATTACCTTTACATTACCAAATAAAATAAAATTAACAGCTTTGACCAAAGCACTAACACTTGCTATATGTTCCGTGTAATCACTTTTGATGAGATACGACCTAAAAAATATTAATAAGTGGTAGACATTTCTGGCTCTAGGATTGAGTTAGACACAATCCAAATTATAAATTAGTATCCTAGTCTATCCAAGATCTGTTGAATCATCCACAATCAAATCATGTTCCAAATGTTTGGTGCTAAACGTAAGAGGGTATGTTGAGAGTTGCATTGGATAAAATATGACTTGAAAAATGTTAATATCCCTTAACTTATAAAGCCAATTTTTTAGAGTTGAGCAACGCTCAATCCAAATTTTAATATTATGATCATAGTTTTTTATGATGCACAGAGCTCAGCAATCATTATTTTAACATATCACTTCACACCCTTATCCTTATTTATAGCTTTTGCAAGCAATGGCAGCCTACATGGACCTAATTGAAAGGCGCAAACACCCATGGAAAGCGAGGCTACAAGCTTTCCATGAAGAGAGCCAGACTGTAAGTTTGAGGGGCATGGGATGCTACAGATTTGGATTTAAGTCGATTTCTGATTAAACCATAAGAGAGCATAGCTGCTCAGTGTGAAACTCGCAACACTGCAGGAGTAGTGTAGCACAAAATATTGTTCTTGTTATGAGCAACATTGCGACTGAATCTAGTATCTATGATTCAGAGAAAGATATAGTGCAAATAGATACATAAACACTCACAAGCTGGACAGAAATAGAATCAAAAGGGAAGGGAAAATAGTAACAACATTTTCCCACTAAGATGTTGGAGAGTCTTGGTCTCTCTCTTCCAAGAAGCAGAGAGATTGGTCTTTCCCAATCAATATCCAATCCCAAATAACTGTCTACTGAATTTTCCTTCAGTTTCCCTTATTATTCAATAACTGTCTAATAACATAACTGTTGCCTAAATGGTTCAGAGTCTAATAACTTCAGTTTCCCACTTCCCCATTACCGAGAGGTTCAAAGTGAGAGGTTCAATAACTGTCTAATAACATAACTTCAGACCATTCACTTTGAACCTCTCGGCTGACTCTCATAATGTTCACTGATAAGAGGTCTAACACATTGCTTACTGTTACCGTATAAATCAATGACTTAAAGAACATTCCACTTTCCTTATAAACTATAAACTAAGTCATTCCAAGTAGAATCCTGCAAAAATCAACTGAAGTCGGATCCAGGAATTTATATGCTCCCAGCAGCTTAGACTGTAGTTGCTTTAGGAAATAACTTAAACAGTATGAGACTTGGAGGAGATGAAGATTTCATGTTAGTCACACTTTCCCTTCTTTGTATAACACTATATAAACAGAACTTACTAATTCTAGAGAATAGAGATATGTCAACATGTTATGCTGATAAGACAGCACCATACTACACAATTTCTGCACACAACACAGTTTGGTCACTCCCAATGCTTGGATAATTTAGCAAATTTATTCATCACACTTAAGTATAAAAAATTGAATACCAGATAAAGCACACATGAAAACTTGCCGTTCAAAAAAACGTTTGGATATTTACAATTACATCAGTTTGATAGATTTGGTAAGGGGTATGTTAGGAGGGGCAGGGAGGCGCAGCAGAGAAGCATTCTCACGAGAAAGAATGACTAGAGACAGGTGGCATGGGAGGAAAGAGAAAGTGAGTCTGATGGTTATATGAGGAAAGAAGGTTCAGTATTGGGTAGGCATGATTTTACGTAGTCACTCTACTTGGGAGATTCTACGCGTCTTTACATTTTCTGCACTTTCCTTTCCAATTGTACACTGTAATTCTACCATAGAATCACCTTTGACTCTATAGGATAATCAATATAACAGTGTTGCTTCTTTCATCTATCCTACATTTTACTACTTATTTACCTTGGATGCCAAATTGGTTCCTATCAGTAAACATGTGCAGTTTTCTTTACAAGTTAGAACAAAAGCACTGAACACCTAATATGAGGTTTATCCTATATTCACTGTATATTAAATGTAGAATAAAACACAAGGTAAAAAAAAATATGATACTTTGTTTACAAAAACAAGGGTAGAGCTAAAGGGAAACACTGCCTTAGATAGGACAAAAGTCCAAATGCTTGATTCTGTGATATATGTACACACATTACCCAGTCACTCATCCTAAGTCCTAACAGTAACAGCTAAGAGCCAATTGAAGTTGTTTACTGATAAAGAGTGTAGGAGTATCATTACAATAAAATAAATAACCGATTGTTACTTTTAATTTGTCCATTCCTATTGTCTTATTATAAACATATGCTTAATTATAAACATTCGGAGAAATTGCACTTATTCCCCTTACATATGCTTAATTAACACACAGCTTATCTAATTTTTAAGCAAATACTAACAACCCTCATTTGTTAGGGAGATTGAAATCACCTCGCCTCCATATACTTTTGTTTAAATGACATGCCATGTTCTCCCCTCAAATTTCTCAGTTTCGTCAAATAGCGGCAATAACGGCCCTATAGTGGTAAAGCTTAATGGAATTTGAACAAATCGCTATTGTCACACAATATGCTATATGGTACAACGTATTGTCAAATAGCGGCACTATAGTACTGTGTGTGGCATAGCGAAATTTGAACAAATTTCTATTTTCCTAGATTGAAACATTGTTATTTCTACATAATAGGGGAGATTTGAGCAATTGATCAGAGCTCAATGTTTCTTATAGAATAGATGTGGTGCAAGTGTTTTTTAAGCATATCTCGCGGTTGGTGAGCGCAAATTCTCCTAAGCATAAGCATATTAATGAACTAATTTCTTACATAAAAACCACAAGGCTAGGCAATTTCATTCATTCAACCAAATGATATAAGTGAAGGTTGTTTCAAACCAAAATACCAAGAGTACAAACTCTTCAACATCCCTTTGGTTTTAAATGAACAAAAACATGATTTGTGAGTTGTCAATCCCCACAAGTAAATCATCAAGAGGTGTCTTACATTACAATGCATTTATTCAAAATTCTAGTCTATAAAATAAATACCCTAATAATAATAATCTATAAGCTACATTCTCCAATTGACATCATTGATCAATTAACAAGTTAAGAAGCAAAAGTCACAAGTACAATAATAAAACTCTTATCTTACTCATCCAATTGTAAAAGTTCAGCTTTCAATTGTTCAATCTTGAGACCCATAGACCTCTGCAAAGCTGCTTTCTCTTTCTCCGGCAACTTAGCCAACAACCCTTCAAACTTAGACAACACTTCACCGACGGCGGCACGAGCACACTCAGCTTCTTCATTGAAATACACAGTCTCTTTAGACTCCAACGCCATCTCTATCTCTTCCCTTGCTTCTGCAAACTTGAGATTAATTTCATCCACTTCCTTGTTATGATCCAACTCGCTTGACCCATTACTGAAATTTCTTAGGTCATGCCGAATCGCGAAATGGGTAGTTGTGGTTTTGGTGAAAGAGTGGAAATTTGAGGTTGGGACGGTGTGAATCGATGGAATAAAGGGGATTGGGGAAGTGGGTAGTGGTGATTGACGAAAAGAGTGTTTGATTCTGGAGAATGCGGTGGAGAGAGAAAGATTCGCACGTCGATTCATTTGTGTTTGTGTTCCGTTTAGGAATAGAATCGAAGAAGGAGAATGCGGTTGCGGCGGCGATACAGAGACGCTTAAACCTCTGAAGATGAAGCAAGTAACGATCTCAGAGAAGTCGCTGTTCAGTATAAACCTGAGCTGAACTTATTTTAATTAAATAAAATTATCTTAATCTGTTTCAATAAATTTTTTTTTTCTTTTTTTCATAAATAAGTTACTTTAATACATTTCATTCGTAATAATATTTTCGACATAAATAAAGCGGATAATACTAGGTCTTAATTCAAATTCAGGTGAAAGGGTGGAGATGTCTAATCTAACAACATGATATTTTCAGTTGAGCTATACTTATTTTGAATTGAGTTTATTTTGAATTGATCTAAGACAAAAACTTCTTAACATGTTATGCCCAAGAGCATAAAGGTTTGTGTGCGGCTAAGACTCGGTCCAACAAGCCTTGGATTCTATCTCCTCAACAACCATTGTCATCTTGAAATTCTTCATTTTCAAAAAAACAGTGGAGTTCAAAGCCCAAAGGAATCATTCACTACCAACTTAAGATTATATATTTTAACACCTCACACTATTAGATGAAGTAGGTAGCTCAATTGATTTGAACTAATTAAGGATTCGTTTGATGTGTAAGATATGATATAAATCAGGATAAAAATATGATATGATATAAACAAGATAACAATTATATTATCATGCGTTTGATACGCACATGATAACTATCACATCACGTGTTTTTATTATACATACGTAATAATATGATAAGATATATATCATATTTAAATATAAAAAAATGACCCTTGTAAAATAATTATTTTTTTCTAAATTATTTTGTAATACTTTAACTAATTACTAACATGGTCGGAGGTTAGGAGTTTAAACTTGAACAAAGGGAAAAAAATGAATATATTAACTAATTACTAACATGATTATCATATTGACTTAAATGTTAGAGTGCTTACAAGTATTTTTATGGGGTTAGGAGTTTATTACTAACATGATTCTCACTTTGACAATTTTTTTTTTGAAGATTTTAAAAGTTTTTGTGATTAGATGAAATAACAAACTAATTTTCATTAAACATAAAAGCCCCATATTCACACAAAAAATATCTCTTATAATTATAATAAAATTTGTTTTATGCAAAAATTATTAGATGGGCAGGCTCCGCTTATTGTCACTATAGGTGAGCATCGAGCGGGTTCGGTCGGGTTCGGGTCTAAAATGGTTCACCCGAAAAAAACCGAGAGTGTAAAATCTTGGCCCATCACCGATCATTTCAAGTTTCGGTTTTATCGGGTGTCGGTTTATATGGGTTACGGGTTGGTCGGTTCGGTTTATTCGGGTTAGCACATTGATAAAAAAAAATACACACACATAATATATCGTAATACAATAACTTGTCAGTGAATACCATCTAAATATTAGATCAACAATATGACAAATACGTAATTTAACTTTGTAATAATATAGTCTAACTTGAGTTTTGTGTGTAAATAACTTGTATTGTATTTTTTATAAAAGAAACGTAGCTTCAATACATACGATAAGACGGAAAAAAAAACACATGATTTTACAACCTCGGTCGGGTTCGGTTAACAACATATTTAAATTTTTAAAACCGAATTCGACCGTATATGACCATTTTTACCCATTGTTTGTCACCCGTAGACCCGACAACCCGTATAAACCCGCCTGATACACCCAACTTAACCTCGATTAGAATGGGTTCGGTCGGTTACGATATTTTTGCTCACCCCTAATTGTCACATATGAAATTAGCTGAGTCAAGATTTATACTTAGTGACGCTTTGACAAATTCAATATCATGTGTACTATGATATAATATGGCACGAGTGGCTAGTATGTATTGAAAAATATTTGTTAAAAAAAGTCAACCCTTTAACTAAATCTCAATTATCTTGAAAGGATTAGTCCTTAAAGTTGCATGAAAAATATCTTTCATTTAAGAAAATAAAAGTCATGTATGTTATTTTGACTTGGGACTAGTTTATACTCTGTTTTGTTTTGTCGCAATTGGAGTTTGAATGAGACAAAAAGAGGTTTAGGACCAATCCAACCCACATCCAAATCAATTTGAAAACTTCTAATTTGAAGCTCTGTTCTATGTAATTTTTTTTTTCTCTCTTTTTACAAAAAATAAATAGAGTAATGATAAAATAAAAGCATCAATTCAGATTGTTAAAATCGAAAAGGATAAATTTGTTAACAACTTCATAACATTCAAAGTTCATTACAAAGATCGATCAACTCATGTCTACAAAAAATAATTTAATAAATAAAAGTAATCAGAATATTCATGTCTCCATATTTGCATCGTTCAAACTTGAAAACCAATTCGTTGACTGAATATGTATTGATCAAAGTTGTTTTGTCAATCTAAACCAAATGAACACCACAACAAGATAAAAAAAAAAATCAAAGAATCATCGCACCAAGACCGAAAATTAAAGGATCATCGAATCAAGATGAAAAATTAACTAATGACACATTGAGACGACGAACTCGCAAAATAAAAACTTAATATATGGGAGAACCACTTAGTTAGATTGAAAAGGAGGACAAAGAAATACACGAGCAATCCCAAATCAAAGAATGATAAAAAAACAATTCCTTTTTAGCGAGTGAGAAAGAAAGAAAGAAGAGCTAGGGTGAAATTAGGGTTTTCCTCTTAAATAAAATTAGGGCCGGCACACAATTTTTTTTTTCTTTTTTTGTTGACAATAACCTCCAAAAAATTAGATATGATATACATTAATGATCGCTTTATCAAGAAAAGAAATAATGAACTCAAAAACCATTAATATGTATCTCACTTTAGCAACTAGTTGAGCAACACAAAATAATTGTAACAAGACGTATTAATAATAGGTTAAAGATAATACAAACGATGAAGCACAAAAGTTCAAGATCAATTCAATTACCAATAATGAAAAGTTACTGATTTGCTATAACAATCCAAAGATTTGCGATAACAATCCAAACACATTCTAAACAAAAAATCAATAACTAACTAGCTAAAAAAACAAATCAAATTATAGTAGAGATTTGATTGACATTGTTATACTTCTCATCACCAATAATCTTCATATTAACTTGATCCATGATATCTCCCAATGCCACCATGCACACGTTCTTTAACATCATATCCACCCCTTGTTTAGCCAAAACCTTATTTTCATATAACATCTTGAGAGATATTTCTTTGTCCATAATAAGGCAACACGTTTGAGGAATGTCATCTTCATTAAATTCAAATGATGAATGTATCATATTTGTGTTGATACAATTAAGACAAGTAACACCTTCATCTGCAAGTTCATTGATAATAGTGTATGATGATGAAGAATATATCTTGTGAATCACGTTACCATATCCAACCTCTTCCAACCATAGCCACAATGCAAGAAGTTTCATTGACTCCATTGGATTTCTTGAAAGCTTGATCACCAAGATTTCATATAGTTCTCTTTCATTGTGGTAAAGGAACTCTTTTCCACAATCCATTGTAATTTTATTTCGCAATAAAATTAAATGGAAGATGATTTTGAATACAAATTAAATGAGTGAGTCCTTGTACTTGGCTATTTATAACAAACAAGAGTCATAGTTGTAGTCAAATTCAACAAATTTTAGATAAATGATAGTGTTAATCTTAAATTTTTATTTTATCTTATCGTCTAATCATTTATCTTATATATACAAATCCTAAATATTAGGATTATTTTAACAGAATGATAAGTAGCACATTCAAACTCTTTTACAAAATATAGGTTACTCGGTCAAACCATTATAAAAAATTTAATAAAAATAGATTTTTTTAAAAAAATTATGTGGATAAGTGGGATGATCAGGGTTCGAACCCCGACCCCCTGCATATTATAATGCATTATCCTATTAATTGAGTTAAGATCACGAGACATATATACATATATTTTATAATGAAGTTAGACTAATTAAAATAAGCAATTTTTATATATTTATCAACAAAAAATTAAATAGGTCTTTGACGGTAGTTAGTTTTTGAGGCATACTATTTTTTAAGAGTGTAGATTGCCTGCACTTGTGGGGCGACGAGAGGCCCAATAAGGCTTGGACTACCATTCGATATATATATATATATATATATATATATATATATATATATATATATATATATATATATATATATATATATATGAGTCAGGATCTGTTGACACTAATTAATTTGACACTAAATATTACATCTCTTAATAACGTTTTAACCGATATAAATTTTATAAAATCAACCGTTAGATTGAAAGTTTATATCATATAGATCATTTGTGTAAACTGTCAGACAAATTCAAAATCATCTGATATGTTATTGAGACACATAAAGATTAACGGCATTTAAAAAAACGTCCAAACCGTTAATTTTGATGTATCTCAATAACATATCAAATGATTTTATATTTGTCTGACAATTCACACAAATGATCTATATGATATAAACTTTCAATCCAACAGTGGATTTTATAAAATTTATATCGGTTAAAACATTATTGAGAGATGTAACATTTGGTGTCAAACTATTTGGTGTCAACGGATCCTGACTCTCTCTCTCTCTCTCTCTCTCTCTCTCTCTATATATATATATATATATATATAGTTAATCTTTATGCGTCTCAATACATATCAAATGATTTTGAATTTGTCTGGCAGTTTACACAAATGATCTATATGATATAAACTTTCAATCCAACGGATATATCGGTTAAAACGTTATTGAGAGGTGTAACATTTGATGTCAAACTAATTGGTGTCAACGGATCCTGACTCATATATATATATATATATATATATATATATAATGGTTTGGGTGTTTTTTTAAATGCCGTTAATCTTTATGCGTCTCAATAACATATCAAATGATTTTTAATTTGTCTGGCAATTCACACAAATGATCTATATGATATAAACTTTCAATTCAACGGTGGATTTTATAAAATTTATATCGGTTAAAACGTTATTGAGAGGTGTAACATTTGATGTCAAACTATTTGGTGTCAACGGATCCTGACTATATATATATGGAAAATTCTAACATGGACCACTTCTTCAAGTGGTCCATGGTGGACCATTCATAAAAAATCATATAACGAATATGAAATTTACAAAACCCACCGTTGGATTTAAAGTTTATATCATATAGATTATCTATAGAAAATTTTAGAAAAATTGAAAATCATTTGATATGTTATTGAGACGCATCAAGATTAACGGTTTATTAAATACTGTAAATCTTGATAAATCCCAATAAAATATCAAATGATTTTCAATTTTTCTAAATTTTTTTATGGATACTCTATATGATATAAACTTTCAATCTACCAATAAATTTTGTAAAATTTATATTCGGTAGATCACTTGTCCACGGTGGACCACTTGTGAAGGTGCTCCACCGTAGCATTAGCCAAACTTTTAATCTACCGATAAATTTTGTAAAATTTATACTCGGTTAGATCACTTGTCCACGGTGGACCACTTAGCATTAGCCATATATATATATAACGGATTGAGTCATATGTAACGAATAAGCCCACCAAAGTAGCTACATGGGCAGTGGCGGAGCCAGGAATGATAGAGAGCCTGGGCACAACTTTAATCGCAAACGGCATATTCTTTTTTTAGAGTCTTCGATGTGGTGAATATTCGTATAATATCAACATCATAAAGTGACTTGAATATCTCCCGCTCAGTGTAACATATCATCAATTCATTGAACCACTCATAGTTGATCTTGTTGTGCAATTTAGACTTGATAATATTCAATGCTTAAAATAATAATATATAAAAAATTACTTATTTGCATAAGCTATTTTACATAAACTAAAAAATAAGATACTTTAAACGGACCCATGATCTTTAGAGTTAAAAAAAAATAGATGAAATAAAATAAAATATTTCATCTGTCCAAAAATAACTACTATAATTTTATTTGCATAAGCTATTTTTGGATGTACAATTACCAAACTAGATTTTAATTTATTTAAAACTACATACTTCCTTTATAGTCCTACGTACTAAAATAGATTTTAACTGTGCCAAAATAGGGCATTAATTGTATTTAAAACTATATATTTTAATAAAAAAGTAAAATTGTAGGCTTAAATATACTTTTGGTCCCTGCAATTATGTCTGGTTTTGAAAAGAGCCCCTGTAAAAAAAAAATTTGATTTTAGTCCCTGCAATATCTCAAAACTTTCAAAAGAGCCCCTGACCGGATTTCTTCATAATATTGCAGAGACTAAAATCAAATTTTTATGTTTTTACAGGGACTAAAATCAATTTTTTATTTTTTTACAGGGGCTATTTTCAAATCAAGACATAATTGCAGGGACCAAAAACATATTTAAAAATTGGCCACATCAGCACTAAATCCAGTCAGGGGCTCTTTTGAAAGTTTTGAGATATTGCAGGGACTAAAATCAATTTTTTTTTTACAGGGGCTCTTTTCAAAACAAGGCATAATTGCAGGGACCAAAAGCATATTTAAGCCAAAATTGTATAAAGATTTAGAACATTTTTTGTAAAAACAAAATAAACTAAAATAAATATCAAACTGATTATTTTAAGTTTTTAAAATACTAGTATGCATTGTCAAACACAAAAAAAAAAACACACTAGTATGCAATAATAATAAAAACCAAATCTTTCTGTCAAAAAAAACAACCCAACTTAAATGGGCCGGAGGCAAAAGTAATAGAGTCCAATTCCAATAGCTTGTCTTCTTCGACGCTTTCTCTTCCCACCCCCCCTATATCTTTTTCACCCCCTAATATTCCGATTTTGCCCTTGTTAAAAAGTTCGGAACGTATTTTCTGAACTTTTTCCTAGTGTAAATTCGACAAAAATTTCGGAAAACACACTCCGAAATTCATATTCAAGGCAAAAAAAAGTTCGGAAAATACGTTATGAACTTTTTGAACAAGGGCAAAATCGGAAATTCGGGGGGTGAAAGAGATATGTGGTGGGTGGGAAGAGAAAATTTCGTCTTCTTCAACCTAAGCACTAGCAGCCGCAAAACAGTATGCCACCATCGTTATCGCAAATTCGCAACTTATCAAGAAATTGAAAAATAAGTCCAGGTGTAATTAAGGGTAATAGAGAAGCTGCACGGTTTATCCTTCTTCATTTTTTTGCTGCATCTTCTTCTCAACTATTTCCTATGTAGCTCCGCCCCCTAGTTCTGCCAAACACTATAACAGCCAAGCTCGGGCACGTGCCCAGGCAGGCCGGGCGGTGGCTCCGCCACTGTACATGGGCCAACAATCAAGGAAGTGCAGGTTCAACTGTCCCTCATAGTAAAGGGGCACGATCGCCACCTCCCTTAGGCAGGGGCGCCTATCTAAAGGCATATGATGATTCGACTTAGTACGTTCAATACACTCATCACACTAAACCCTAGCTTAGCATCCTTATTGACTAGGGACTCACATAATTAACCTTAGCAAGAACACTTATTAATGAGAATGAATCCTCTCAATTTCTTTTCTCTTAAGTTTCCTCAATTTTTACATCTCAACCATTAATTAACTTTTTCCTTTTTTCAAATTTCAATTCTATCATTCATCTATAATCTTAATGGTTTAACATTTCACATTACTCCCTCAATTATTTTTTACAATTGAGAGGATCCTCTCTCCTTATTAATATCTAGGACAAGTAATTTGGGGAAATCTGAATTTGATTCCTAGTGGGAACACTTTTTACCAGACTTTACTTACCTTGCGATCGAATGTTGGATTACGGAACTCATTCCCCTATGAACTAGAGGGCTAAATACAAAATAAAAATAAAAATACTTATTAATATAAAATTTTCCGGTGATATAATTAGTGTATCAAAATCAGTTTGACAAAATAATACGTCCTCGAAATTTGAATATAAGCAAAAAACAACTTTTCAGATGCATTAAATATAGTATGTATATGGTAGAGGTGTTCGCGGTGCGGTTTGATTCGGTTTTGAACATAAAAATCATTTCTAACCGCGAGATAAAATGTATGCGGTTCGGTTTGATTCGCTTGGTTTTTAAAAAGTCATCCAAACCAAAACAAACCAAACCAATGCGGTTTGAATTGGTTTGGTTGGTGCGGTTTACAAAATAACATTTCAATACCAAACAATTAATTTTAAACATCCAAAAAAAGAATTTGAAGTTTCAAAATGACATTACAGTAACAATAAAAGTTGTTTATAACAAATAACATTACAGTACTTTACATTTTTAAATATAAAAAAAAAAAGAAAAGAACTTGATGTTTCAAAATAACATCAAAGTACCGATAAAAGTTGTTGAAAAACATAACAGTTTGGTGGATTGACTTGGAAATTATATTACAAAAAATAAGACGAATTTGAAGTTTCATTAATTTGGTGGATTGACTTGGTAATTGTGCTATGTATATTGGAATATAATAGAAACTTAATATAATTTTGACGGTATTGAAATATAATAGAAACTTAATGCAGTTTTAGCAGTTAACCACGGTGTTTGCGGTTCAATAAAAAGGCATCCAAATACATTGAAATCAAATGCAATTTTTTCGGTTTTCGATTTGGATTGGTTCAGTTTGCAATTTTACTTTTGAATTGGTTCAGATACGATCACCTCTAGTATCTAGACAATAAAATGGTCCAAATACATGTTCTATTCAATGAACCTATAAAGTTATTTTTTGCTTATATTCAAAATCGGGGTCTCTCCGATTTCAAATATAAATAAATATTTTTTTTTCAGATTCATTAAATTACTAATGTATTTGGTCTATAGTATAGATCAAATACATTAATAAATCAATGAATCTAGATAAGTAATATTTGCGTATATTTGAGACAAAGTAGTATTTTTTTTTACAACTGTATTTAATATTATTAATTTTTGTTGACCAAAAATTTATTAATTATAAGCTTTTTGACCAAAAATATATTTAATATTACATTTTTTTTTATGAAAAGAGTATATATTTAATATTATAACTTATTAGAAAAATTTTAGATTTATTTGTTGACTAAACTTATCATAAAATTTAGGGAAAATTTATTACAGGCATTGAATATCCTCTAAGAGTGCCACGGACTACCAATTATAAATAGAGTTGCGTTCTAAAGAGTTACACAAACATTTTATTTTCTTCTAACATGAATACTGATAGTGATGATGATGCTGATAATTTGGTCTCTTCTATCATACTTCTTTCACCATACCAGGCATCAAGCAACGATGTGGTAATGTAGTTATGAAATTTTTAATTATTACAATCAAATTTTTATTACCAACACTTATAATTTCATTTTTGCAGTATCTACCAATTAAGTTCGTTAGGGGCGGCCTTATTCATGAAAAACCCACAGATGTGACACTTATAGATGCCGTCCGCGATGTATATCATTGCAAAATCCGTTGGAAATATCGGAAGAATGACCGAGTGGAAGCATTTCTCACCGGTGGTTGGAAGGAATTTTGTAGGGACAATCAGTATACTGCTGGAGTTAGAGTTAGGTTGTCTGTGAATCCTAGAAACCCAAAAGTTATATATGCTAGGGAGGCGTTACTTAATGAAGTAGAAGATTGACCATGTTTATTTGTTACCCTTATTTCAATATGAAGAAAAAATGTGTATGCATATCATAAAATTGTAAGAAACTATACTAGCACCACATAATATGCATGAACATATATATGTGAGAATGTTGGTTGGAATAATCTTTTTGTCAATGGAATATTTATGATATTGATGCCCAAAATTTTCAATAGATTTCTTTTAAAAATATGTGGACACGATATTAAGCTATATGTGTTAAGTTATATATGTGTTTGTGGTGATTTACATTTATGTTTTGAAGATGTTTTATTCGATTTGACTTGAGAGTTGATAAGTCGAGATGATTTTTTTTTTTTTGAATGGCAAATTGTTAGTCATTAGTATATTTACAATATGTTAGTTTTTTCTCCTTATCAGGACTTGAACCCTGGACCTCCAACTCCTTAACCCTTAACTCAACTAGCTTAGTCAATTGAGCTACCCATCCCACCCGATAAGTCGAGATGATTGATTGCAGCACCATTAGAATTGCATTTAATCTAGTAAAAAAGGAGGGGTTGCCAGATCACCTCTTTGATTATAGGAGGGTGAATGCTAACTTTAAAGACATTAAGAATAGCAAATTCATAGATAGAAGAGATGACGATATATCTGTGAATACTGTTTGAAGATTTAAAGATGGAGAATTTTTTTTATGGTTTTTTGATTGAATTTTTTTATGGAAATTGATTGAATTTGTTGACCTTTATCAAATATGTAAATTAAATAATTAGAATCCGAATTCAAATTTTAGATGGAATTATTTTTAGTGAGACTATATAATCATTCATTTAGTAAAAAAAATTGAGCAGCATACTCACTTAGTTAAATAATTTCCAAAATATAGTTCTATTTTATTTATACATTTTTGAATGAAATAAATTTCTCATTTTAAGATGGAGAGATTATTACATTTTAAGATGATAAGATCAGTGTATCAAACTCAAATTTTAATAATGAATTAAACGTGTTGACTACTAGAATGTGTAAAAAATCATGTAGAGTGAATAATATTTTTTTACCAGAGTTGCTTGCAAGTATATTTGATTGAACAAACTTATAAATTAATAGGTGGTTAGGGAAATTTGTGAGTGGCACTTTGAATTGGATAGTTAATATAACTATGTTGATGATGATAATTCAAATATGATTATTTTCCCTTGATCTTGAAAAAAGGATACTTATAGCGAATTGTTGCTCAATATGATATATATAGTGACAGTGTCAACAATATATTTATTCTATAACTGAGCTAGGAGGGTATAATTGAATGGCAATTAGGGGTGATGTATCCGAACCAATCCAAAAGTAAAATCGCAAATCGAACTAATTCAAACCGAAAACCGCAAAAACCGTATTTGGTTTGGATGTATTTGGATGACTTTTTTCTTGATCCGCAAACCGCAAAACCGCCAACCGCTAAAACCGCAAAAGCCGCGGTTAACCGCTAGAACCGCATTAAGTTTATATTATATTCCAATACCTCTAAAACTCCTTTAAGTTTCTATTATAATCCAATATACATAGTTTAATTATCAAGTCAATCCACCAAATTAATGAAACTTCAAGTCGTTCTTATTTTTTGTATTGTGATATTACTTTAGTATTGTAATATTATTTTATATCAACAACTTTTATCGATAATGTGATGTTATTTTGGAACTTCAAGCTCTTTTTTGGATATTTAAAATTGTAAGGTACTATAATGTTATTTTGAATAAACAACTTTTATTGGTACTGTAATGTTATTTTGTAACAAGTTCATGTGTGTGTCAAATGATCATGATAGAAATTTTTTATGCCGTAAACCGCCGCCACCGAACCGATTCTAACCGCATTGGTTTGGTTTGGATGACTTTTTAAAATCCAACCGAACCAAACCAAACCGCATACTTTTTTATCTCGCAGTTAGGATGACTTTTTCGCTCATAACCGAACCAAACCGCACCGCGAACACCTCTAATGGCAATTGTGTTAGTGCCATTTTCTTCATAATTAAGAACAAGAATTTTGGCAATTGAATGTATAGAAGAAACTTACTAGTGGAACCAGCTAATTGAAGATATTTATGTTTCAACAAAATACATGCGAAATCAAATTATTACAGTGTATATACTACTATTCTTAAGGTCCGTTTGTCCTAACTTATTTTTGAGCTTATGCAAACAGCTTATGCAATTTTTATGTATTATTATAAGTTTTTCAAGGTAGTTTATGATAAAATAGCTTCTAAAAATTCAATTTTCACTAGTTTAAACTTATAAAATAGCATAAAACCAAATTTATATTGTATAAACCGTTTGCATAAGCTCTAAAATAAGTTAGGTCAAACGAGCCTTTTGACATAGTGCAAAGATTTTCTTTTTAATTTACAAAACAAAATTAACCCTTAATCAATGAACCACGTACACTTGCTCTTTCAAGAGAAACCTTTTGTTGGCATTGCCAACCTATCTTAGACATTTTTTACTGCAAGAGATGTCTAAGATAATAATGTAGACAATGTAGATATGCATGCCTAGTTGTACTATGTTGCAAAGATATAAAATGTGAAACATTAAAGATTGCTACTATTAATCTATCTAAATTTTTATGGCGAGAGTGGAAGATACTCCATCTGTTTCCTTTTAACTGTCCGTTTTGAATAGTAACATCAAATTAATAACGTGAATTTTTGCCCCTTATTTTCATATTATACCCTAATTTTACTCCATCAATAAATTCATATTTTTTTCACACACTTTCTCTTTTCAATAAATTTAATATATTATGTAACAAAAAAACAAAATTTAATATGTTATGTACTACCAAAATTTTTTTTTAAAAAAACTTCAATTTTTCAAATATATAGCATTAATTAGTTTTATTGAAAAATATAAGAGTAATTGACAAATGATACAATTGACAAATTGCACCAGTAAATTACCAAACGGACAGTTAAATAGGAACGTTAAATCCGACAAAAACGGACAGTTAATAGGAAACGAAGGAGTATAAAAGATTTGATTGGCATTACATTTAGATCATTTTTATTGTTAACTAGCGCCATGCCCATTTGTGTGATTGACATTACCTATTGAGTTAATGTAGATAACTACTTAATCTTCTTTTTTATTGTGCAGTTGATTGATAACTATTTAATCTTCTTTTTTGTTGTGCTTAGTTGTTAAAAAAAATATATATTGTTTTACTAAGAAAAAACTGAAAACTAATTTTTGTGTGGAAGTTATTTTTCAACATATATAAATATTTGAATCTGTGTAAAAAAAATATTTAAATAGATTGAAGGACAAAAGTGACAATAAGAAAAGAATCTACACCAAATGGATATTCTCTTTATATATACTAGCGTCCCGACGGGCACTCCCGTGCCCATCAGTCCGCCTTTTTTATTTTGTTATCGTCGGTATTCGTTTGTGTGATTTACAATTTTTGTTATGCTGACGTATAAATAGTGGTTATTTGACAATTCACAAAAATTGTCATACATTTGTTTGTTCCTTAGCAACAAAGACAATTTCACAAAAAAAATTATTCTACAATAGGAGAAAAATTAGTTTTTAAACCATAGTAAAATATTTGATTAATATATAGTGTAAAAAACTATGACATTGTCAATCAACCAAAATCATTTGTTAATTATAAAATTATTTCACTACTACGTTCTTCTTTTTCTTGTTCTTCTTTTTCTTGTTTCATCTCGTAGCCTATGACATGGTGTCTTCCGCAACATCTCTCTTCCCTCTTACATTCTTCTTCACCCATTTTTCTCTTCTCTCATTTCTCTTGTCTGTGCTCAAAAATGGCACTCCGCTTCCCCATTTTAGCTTTAATTGTGTGACGCTAGCATTTTGATTAACTATTGCAAGTTTTAGTAAACATGAGAATGAAAGATGAAAAAAAAAGTGAAAAATGCATATATTTGTTTTGCTCTATTGGCGGCAATAAATTTTATGCAATAAATGAAATTGAAATTGGACAAAAAGTTTTGAAGATAAAATAGCTATTGTAAATAGACTACTTGCAAAAGTTTTTTAACATAATTAAAGAAATTTAATATACACATGAAAGAAAGAAAAAAAAATCATAATTAGGAATAAAAAAAAATTCAAACACTACAAGAAATAAGATTTTTCGCAGCGATTTTTTTGCAGCGACATTCAAATTGCTGACAAAAATATACATATAGCAGCAACTAATTTAAGTTGTTGGTGTAAGTTAGTTTTTTTCTCAACAATTATGTTATCGCTGGAAAAAATTACTTATCCCAACAATAATTATTGTTGTCGCTAATTGTATAGTTTTTTTGCAACAAACCTTTTAAAGTCGCTGAGAAACTAATAATTATTAATTTTTTATACATATCTTTTATCATAGCTTTTGTTCCTATATTTATGCGTAGATTTGTTTTAACTTAAAATTATTATCTTTTTTATTTTTTTTCTTTCTATTTTTATATTTTTAATACTATTGATTATTTGCAACAACTTTGTAAAGTCACTGAAAAACCACACAATCACTACTTTTTGTAGTTTATGTTTCTATTTTTTGCGTAAATTTCTTTTAACTGAATATTTTTTTTCCTATTTTTATGTTTTGTATCTCCTTTTTGACAACAACATTATAACGTTGTTGAAAAATCTTATAATTATACCAACAACATAACTTGTTAATTAATCAATTAAAGAATTAAATTTATTTTTAAGCAATTTTAATATACATAATTTTTTTATGCATAAAAAAAAACTACCACATTTTTATTGTTTTATTCCTACTTTTATGCATAGATTCATATATAATCTTTTATTGTTTGTTTTTTTTCTATAATTGTTTTACTATACTTCTTCTAATACTTATTTTATTTTTCTTCCTATTTTTATACATATTTTGTTAATAGAGTAAAATTACAATGAAGGATACAAAATTTTAAAAAAATATTAAAATTGATAAGGACAAACTAATAAATATAGTAGTTATCAATTTTAATATATTATTATTAGAAGTAGATTAATTAAATTAATTTTATTTGGATTAAATTAAAAAAATAGTGGTTTGTTTTATATTTTTCAAAATTCGACGGTAGCACTCCATACATACCCACTATCACAATCGCGATAATCATGTAGTGTGATGGTTAATTGAGTAAAGATAATCCATTAATTATTTTATTTCCCATGTATTTTGGAATATTTGTTAATTAATCAATCTATTTACTAATAGCTATAAATTCATCCACTTGGATCATATATTGCAAACTTTCTATACGGTAGATTACTATTCATCCAACGCTCCTCTTTCTCTTATGTTCATTGCTCAAAATTTAATCACTCGATGTCTTCAAAATTTAACCGATCAAGTTCTCCATCATGTCATCATTATTCATCAACTTATATAATTTTCCCTTCAAAATCACTTGTCTCACTTTGTTCCACGCATAACCTCATTAAAAGTTGAGTAGAATTTCAATAAAAAAAAGCTACGACGAGAAGGTATCTAATATTCAAAAGCTTTGAAGAATATCGACGCAATTCAAGAAAAGTGTGAAGACTATGACAGAAGATGATGAACAATGGAGAACAAGGGGCAAGCAATCAAGTCATCGGTGTCTTAAAAATTTTTGTGGTGTTCTTATAGGATTAAGTGATAAACATTCAAAATAGTGTTGTTTTTTTGTGTTTTCTAATTTAATGTTTTGATATTATGTGAATGGCCACTTGATTTTGTTATGATCTAAATGACTTATAATTTGTATTTTGGTTCTTTGTATTTGAATTTTTGTATAAATAAAATTCACTGATTAAAAAAAAAGATTGAACGAGAAACATAACTTATAAATAAAATTTAGCAATCAATTGTTGATATTGAACGTTAATTCCTAATATTTATTATTTCATGGGAAATTAAATTAATATTTGAATTATTGACAAACACTACTAATGTCAGCGACCAAAACTTTTTGCAACGGCATGCAACAACAATTTTTTCGTTGGGAAAAACACTTTTTTGCCAGCGACAATAATTGTTGTTACAAAAAACACTAGTTATGTCAGCGACATTAATTGTTGTTGAAAAATATTAGTTATCCCAGCGACATTAATTTTTGCTGCAAAATACTAGTTATGGCAGCGATATTAATTGTCCTTGCAAGACTTTTCGCAACGGCACTTATGCCAGCGACATGCAGTGACAATTTTTTCGCTGCGAATAATACATTTCGCAGCAACTTTGTATTTTTCGCAGCGACATTTATCGCTGCCAAAAATCATATTTCTTGTAGTGAAATAGAAAAAATAAAAAGCAATGTGATAAAAAACTGACTTATCTAGCAATATCCGCTCCCAATGAATCCATGCTTGATCCTTGCGAAAAAAAATTTGAAATTTATTTAGCCATTTGATTTTCGAAATAAAGAAAAAATGAAAGTTAAGAAAGAGAGAGAAGAGGATAAAATTGACGGATGTGAATTTATCTTCATTGTAGTGCATTTTTCTCTTGATATCTTTCTTTTCTATATGTTAAGTTTATTTAATTAGGATCTATAAGTCTCTTTGTGTCCCTTCATCACATACCCGTTGAAAAAGAAAAAAAATAAAAAAAGGACCAACCTATAAATTATGACATGAGTGTGTGCAGTGTTGGCAATTGGATGAGAGGTTTCTAGTAAGTACTCCTTGGATATGGATTGAATAAATCTTCAATGATAGAGGAATGAAATTGCAAAGAAATCAAAACAACACATGAAATAAGAGTAAAGAGAGAAACCAAAACAACACATGAAATAAGAGTAAAGAAAGACCTTGGGCTTTGCATGTATTCTCTATATCATCACATTTTGATAACCTTTCATCTTTGAGAGTTGCAGTGTACCCTCTATTTCTTTTTTGATGAACTTTCATTTGTAAAAATATGTCTCTTGTGTTTGAATTAAATGAACTTGTTTTATGCAATTGGCATCATGTTTACACACTTCTTTAGTATTGTTTTTGTACTTGCTTGCCTATTTTTGTTTTTCTATGACTTCATATCCACATTAATCCATTTTGTAAGTAATTGTATTCTAAATTCTGATTTGATGCATAAACATATTTAAGAAGCCTTCCAATAAAAAGGGATCCTTTGTGCAGAAATTTTTGTCCATACTCTGCTAAGTTTTTAATAATACACTTCCATTTTTCTATCATTCTTTCATTTCAATTTCTGTGTTTTATATATAGATTGTAGTATTGTACTGGTTTATGTTATAACATACATATTTTCTATTAACTTATGTGTTGAAGATTAATCAAAATCATTTTTAAATACTATTAACCAAAATCATTGTCCCCATATTCTTATTACTCTTGCTACCATTGTCTCTCTGTCTCTCTCTCATGTGTTGTCAATCCTATTTAACCCGCAGTCACCAACAATATCTAAACTTCTAAATTGAAAATATCATATTGATAATTTGGTTAGATTTTTCTATTTCTCATAGTTCTTGCTTCATTGCACAATGAACAAAAGTCATGTCAAAAGTTAGAAGAAAACCAAAATTTAACATAGGTCTTCAATATTCATCATTAAACCATGTTTGGAGAATCTGCCAACATGCCAACAAAAGAAGTTAATAACGGAGAATCAGAACTTTGATTCATACATACACCATATATTTTCACCACATTAACAATTATCTTTTTACTTTACCATTTGATTCATGATAACAAATTATCCAAAAAAAAAAAATGGTATATAATCTATGAAAAAGAAAATAGTTTGATATTAAGTTCTGAAGTCTGTTTGATTTTTGTAATAACCATAAAATGTTCCAAAGCCAAAAAAAAGGGAGGATATTTGAAGAAGAATATCATTGAAAAGTTGCCTCTCGCATCAAAATAAAATAGTAAAAACTTGTCCAACATCTAAACTTCAATAACTTCCCCGTGTTTATATATTCCGCTTTTATATGCTTCCTCTTGATTTTCCGCTTCAATGTAACATAAGAGACACACCAAAAAGTAATAACAAAGAAAATTAACACAATTACACATTGCCCACTAAAGTGGTTTTTACGATGGTTGTAGTAGTTGAATCTACACCCTTACATGATATGAGTCAATTTCTTTTTATCAATTTAACCAACATTCATTCTGTAACAAAAATTGCAAAGAAATTTGAAATGCAAAAATAATGATTTAGAAGAATAAAGAAGAAAGTAGAAATTGAAGTGAATATGCATGGTGGTAAAGTGAACAAACTTGATACTTTTCCATTTTGTTCATTTGGCCGTATGATACTTTTCCATTTTGTATCCCTCTAATTTCATGCCATCACCAAAACACAAATGGGAGGAGAGGTTTTACCAAATATAAGAATATTGATACTTCAAAAGAAAAACCAAAAATGGAAAGAAGCATGGATAAGAGATATGATTGGGTTGTCTTTGGCTTTTTTCCTTGCTTTTAAATTACGGTAACCGATTTCTTGATTCATCTCATGTGTTGTGCAGTTGTGCTTCTACTTTTCACAATAAGAGATTTTTGCAGTTACATAAGGTAGTTTAATTAAATAGGATATTTGAATTTTAAATGAAGGGTAAATTTGACCAAATAAAAAGCCATCCCAAAAACATGAGTCCTCTTTATCTATAGTTATAGATTAGTATAGAAGAATATATATAGAATAGATTATGGAAATTTACGACTTGCATATTTTAATACATGATTTTATTTTTTGTGAATGTGTAACAATATAAAATTGAATTTATACATTAATATATATTGTTTGTCATGCTTAACCAAATGTGGTGTCGTTAATATGTATAACACTTGGTCCAGCTTTCATGTTCCTTTGATTGTTGAATTCTCTTATTTTTATTGGATATCACTTCTTAAGAGTTGAATATATATGAATCTATTAAGAAGCGATATCCAATAAAAATAAGTTTGTTAATTGATTTTTTTTGTTGATAAGCAAGTTTGTTAATTGATAACTACTTAACCTCTATTACCGTAAAAAAAAAAAACTACTTAACCTCTATTTTTGTTGTGTTTAGTTATTAACTTATTATTAAGAAAGAAAAAAAAATTGCTAAGAAAGAAAGTTATTTTTCAACAAATATATAGAAATTACCTTCTTTTTGTTGTACTTAGTTATTATTAAGAATAGAAAAGGAAATTTTATTTTTTAACTAAGAAAAAAAAGTCAACTGAAAACCAACTATTGTGTGGAAGATATTTTTTAACAAATATATATATATACAAATATTTGAATAGAGTGAAGGGCAAAAATGACAATAAAAAAAGTTTACACGAAAGCGGTTATTTGCTTTATATATTAGTATAGATTTCTATTTTTAATTGATTACTTTTTCCAAAGTCTTGAGTTCTTAATTTCTATACAAATCATATCATATAATTTAAAAATTGAGTTTTTTTCTTTTGATAGTACTTCCCTTGTCACATTTATAAGCAAATTTAATATTTTTTTAATAAATTAAAAAATGAATGTATATAATATATAATATAGACTACATACATTCATTCTTCAATATATCAAAAAAGTCAAATTTTCTTATAAATATGATCGTCTGGAATGTACTCCCTCCGACCTTAATTATAAGCAAAGTCCATTTTTTAGACTAGATGCATTAGGTATTCAATGTATCTAAAAAGTGACACTTGCTTATATTAAGGGCACATTAGTTTAAGGGGAATGTTAACTTGTGCCCTTAAGGACACATGTTAAGAACACCAATATGAAAAAAAAATTATTACAACTTGTGTATTATTCAATTGTCTAAACATTAAATTCTCTATATCATTAAATGCATATTTCTATCTTTAGATAGCTTATCATGTGCCCTTAGGGCACATGTTAACATGACCTTTAGTTTAAATGTCTTGTTAACACGTGTCTTAAGAGCACGTGTTAAGGAACATAAAAGTATAATTATTGCTTTGAAAAATGTAACAATTTGACTTTTAAAAAGTTAAATGCACAACTTTTGAGAGAAATTTATTTTCATATCTAGTTGTTTATCATGTGTCCTTATGACACATGTTAATATTTGCCTTAGTTTAAAGTATAAATGATTCTTCAACGCATACATCTAACTGCATTGATTACTCAATTGATTACTCAATCGCACGCTCAATTTAATAACACACCTAACAACATTAATTATTAATGTGAATTACCAATGACAACATAAATAATTATTGCGTGTGTTACATATATTACTCTCCTAAGCCGCATTAAATATTTATGTGGGTTTCCTATACTCCTCTCATAAATATGTATAATCAGTACCAATGTAACGATATTAAATACACCCACTAAATTGCATGAAATGTTAGTGTGTATTTTCTATACTCCTCTCATAAATTGCATTAAAGGCTTGTCTAATTTCCCTATACTCCTTACATAAATACATATTATAATTTACTGATGATCAATTTTACATGAGGATTCTCCGAATATCTGCATAAACTACCTTTTTACATTTGGATTAAATATTTTGTTGGGCTAAAATGTTCTTACTCACACAAAGATGAATAGTTTGATCGATAGAATATTGTTTAACAATTCATTTATTAAATAATAACAGTTTCTGTTCTGGATCGGGTAAAAGACCAATAAGTATCAAGGCTCATCTCAATGGGACGAAGGTGAATTACGTGGCAAACGACCACGGTCCAATGCAGCAAACATGGGTAGAGACGAAGAGTCTCCAATATCACAAATGTGCCTCCTAAGCATAAAGGATAATCATTTGTAAAAGACAATACGTGTGTCAAGCACATGGTCGATCCACCCACATTGGGGGACCCCATTGTATCCTAAACCATAATATCCTCTTATATGTAAATATCCATACATCAATCCCTATGTATGAAATTTTTCCGCCTCCAACACTTAATACTCTTTATTCCTCTTTCAAATATTGACTTGAACGTCACAATGTTAATATTTTTGTAGGTACCATTTTCCTCAAAGGAATAAGGAAATGACCTTTCATTACCAACTACCTTCGACGAACAACACTTAATACTCCTTATTCCTCATTCAATTTATTTTTTACATATACATTACGATATTAAATTTAAGCCTATAAGAATTATATCTCAATTGCATAAACATTATGATAGATATATATATATATATATATATATATATATAGAAGAAAATTAATTAATTAATGGCAATTTGTTTACACCAATACAAGATAAATCATACTCTCTTTTGTCCCAAATATAAGCAAATTTTTATTTTAAATATTAATTTAATTATTAATGTATCTGACCTATTATATGAACCAAAATACATTAACAATTAAATGAACCTAAAAAGTAAAAATTTGCTTATACTTGAGATCAGAGGGAGTAATTTATAAAAAATAGTACTTTCTTTTATTTATTTATAGACTTTTTTATAATATGTGTGACCTTCTCAAATTAATAAAAATCACTCATTTTCAGACAAAACATGAGTTTTTACTATTAATTAGTGTATTAAAAGTCAAATTTACTTAGTTACAGTATCAAAAGTCAAACTGAATAAATATTATTTTTTGTTTAAAAATTTAAGTTTGATAAGCTTTTTGACCAAAAGTAACTTATTATAAATTAATTTATTTTTTTAGTAAAACTGTTATAGAATAATTATAAAAAAAAATTGACTAAAATGTATTATATGATGAATATCCTCTAAAAATGTTGTGGACAATCAATTATAAATACAGAGTAGCTAGAGTTGCTTAAATTATAAATGCCAGTGTTGTTGTACTAATTATCAAGGTTGTCAAAACCGGACCGAACCGGCCGGTTGGACTGGTCAGATCGCGAACCGGTGATGTATCCGGTCCGGTTAGGCCTGAAAACCGACTTGCAAATTAACTGGCAAAAAACCGGTCGAACTGGTCATGAATCGGAAAAAACCAGTGAACCGGCCGGTCCAAGCGGTTCGATGGTTCCATTTTATTTTTTTTTAAAATGAGGTCAAAACAACGTTGTTTCATATATATATTTGGTTTTATTTGTAAAAGAAAGATTAAAAAAATAAACAAGTTACAAACGATGTTATGGTACTATTTTGTGTTATTGGACTTAGTTATTATGTAATTTTTTATTTAATTTATATTAAAATATTTATGTCTAATGTACTAAAGTTTTAATTTTATATTAACTTTATAACATTTCATATTTTTCATATGTAAAAATAAGAAATATTAAGTCATTATTTATTTATTTTTATTTATATTAATTAAAATATATATTTAATTAAAAACGGTCTTACCGGTCCGACCCCGATCCGACCGGTTGAACCTTGAACCGGTAAGCTCACCGGTTCGATGACCGGTCCGGTTCTGAAAACCTTGCTAATTATAAAATCGGTCAAGATTGACATGGAACCAAGATTTCGAAAGTTTTACGCTCTAGTTCAGCCAAACAAGGTATAGTTTTTCGTTTTATTGCATATGATGTTTGATTTTATTTTTATTCGAATTTGGTTGAAATTGATTATGTTTCGTAAATCATTCATAGCACTTAGTGTTTTTTTGTTGTTGTATTAATTTGTTTACCTCATTTTATAAAGTGTTTTTCATCATTTTTTTGCAATTCTAAAAACTTTGATCTTTGTTGGTTATGTATCTTCTCTTCTGACTTTATTGTTTATATAATGGTTACATTATTTTACAACTTATTGGCTATCCTACGTTTGCCCTATCGGTTTTTTCAATAGAAAATATATAAAATTAGCAATGGTTATTACAAATTTGTTACTGTCTTCTACTATAAAAAATTATATTAATTGCTTTGTAATGGATTGGTAATTCACATGTTTTTCAAGAACATGGAGTTTTGTTTGAATGACATCAATATTTTATTTTATAGGACACTATTGGCATGCCATGGTATTTCTACGATCGTTTCAAAGATGAACTTGAAAGTATAGTTTGGTTTATAGATTCACATTCTAGAAGGAACACTGTAAGGATGTTCAGTGTATCTGTTCAAAAGGTCGTTGATGGTGCATATTTTTATAAATGTGCCAAATTTATTGAACTCTACAACCAACCACTAGGATTAATCCTTCGTTTAAAATATGTTGGACGCAATAACTTTCACATGTCTGTTCGTAACCTGGATATGGTGAAGATACTGTATGAAGCGCATGTTCTACAAGCAAATGTTGGTAATGATGCTGGTGTTCATTCAACCAAATTCACAGGTGCTGAGGTGAAAGTGAAACGCGCATCCCGCGATTCTATTGCTATTGAAGACCAAGGTTTATATCGACCTTCCCGTTGGTTCTTCCGACATGGATATATCTGATGGTGATGTTGAGAATGTAAATATGATTCCAATAATTGAAGAAGGCCCAACAGGAAATGCTGAGAGCCCAAAAGCACAACCTGAGGAAATAATTCAAGAGGTGGAAGAATGCCAAATATTGGGAAACCACATCTTGAGGAATACTGATACTGATGATGATGCTGATAATTTGGTCTCTTCTATCATACTTCTTTCACCATACAACGCATCAAGCAACAATGTGGTAATGTAGTTATAAATGTAGTTAAGAAACTTTTAATTATTACAATCAAATTTGTATTACCAATACATTTTTAATTTCATTTTTGCAGTATCTGCCAATTAAGTTGATTAGGGGTGGCCTTATTCATGAAAAACCCACAGCAGTGACACTTATAGATGTTGTCGACGATGAATATCATTGCAAAATCCGTTGGAAATACCGGAAGAACGACCGAGTGGAAGCATTTCTCACTGGTGGTTGGAAGGAATTTTGTAGGGACAATCAGTATACTGCTGGAGTTAGAGTTAGGTTGTCTGTGAATCCTAGAAACCCCAAAATTATACGTGCGAGGGAGGCGTTTCTTGGAGAAGAAGAAGATTGATCATGTTTATTTGTAACCTTTTATTTCAATATGAAGTAAAATTGTGTATGCATATCATAAAATTGTAAGAAACTAAACTAGCACCACATAATATGCATGAACATACGTGAGCATGTTGGTTGGAATAAACTTTTTGTCAATGGAATATTTGATATATGATGTTGATGCTCAAAATTTTCAATATATTTCTTTAAAAAATATGTGACCACGATATTAAACTATATGTGTTAATTAGTTATATAGGTGTTTGTTGTGGTGATTTACATATATGTTGTGGACATGTTTTATTCGATTAGACTCAAAAGCTGGTAAGTCGAGATTATTGGTTGCAGCACCATTAGAATTACATATAAATATATAATCTAGTCAAAAGGAAGGATTGCCAGATCACCTCTTTGATTATAGGAGGGTGAATGCAAACTCTAAAGACATGAATAGCAAATTCATAGATAGAAGAGATGCCGATAAATCTGTAAATGACGATCTTTGTGAGGATTGTTCTGTTTGAAGATTTAAAAATGGAGAATTTTTTTATGGTTTATTTATTGAATTTTTTTATTTATGGAAATTGATTGAATTTGTTGACCATTATCAAATATGTAAATTAAATAATTAGAATCCGAATTCAAATTTTGGATGGAATAATTTTTAGTGATACTATATAATCATTCATTTAGTCAAAAAAAATTTGAGCAGCATACTCACTTAGTCAAATAATTTCCAAAATATAGTTCTATTTATTTATACATTTTTTAATGAAATAAATTACTCATTTTAAGATGGAGAGAATATTACTTTTTAAGATGATAAGATTAGTGTATCGAACTCAAATTTTAATAATGAATTAAAGCGTGTTGACTACTAGCATGTGTAAAAAAAACATTTAGAATAAGTAATATATTTTTTACCAGAGTTGCTTGCAAGTATATTTTATTGAACAAACATATAAATTTGTGGTTCGGGAAATTTGTGAGTGGCACTTTGAATTGGATTAATAACTAGTTGATCTTGAAAAAAGGAGACTTACGGCGAATTGTTGCCTTAATATGATATAGGGTACATGTTTGATCCGTTTAAAAATAGATGATTGAACTGAATTTTTTTTATTGCATTCTGTTTTATTCAAAAACTGGTTAAGGGATTGGACAAAAGAGTTAGAAAGGGAAAAAAATAAATAAGAGTTTTTATCTCCATTAAATCACATGACAACTTTTTGTTCACAGTACAACTATATATAAAAAGTACGAAAAATATTCATTTTATTTTCGAATATAAAAAAATATTATCTCTCTCCAATACAAGTTTGTCTTGTCTTATACTCTTTTGTTCTATTATGTGCTTTTTTGTCCAGGAAATCCAAGAAACAGACTATACTAGCTCAGTCCACCATGGAATCTGAGATGATAGCACTGGTTGCTGCCAGTGAAGAAGCAAGTTGGCTAAGATGCTTGCTAGCTGAGATCCCTTTATGGGAAAAACCGTTACCAGCTGTGTTAATTCATTGTGATAGTACCGCGGCTATCGCAAAGATTGAGAATCGTTATTATAATGGTAAGAAACGACAAATTAGACGGAAACATAGCACGATTAGAGGACTAATCTCCAATGGTGCGATTAGAGTCGACTACGTACGTACTGATGAAAACTTAGCCGATCCTTTGACGAAAGGACTAACAAGAGAGAAAGTCTTAAATACATCTATTAAGATGGGACTAATGCCTATAGCTCACTAGTGATGGTAACCCGACCTAACTGACTGGAGATCCCAAGAAATAGGTTCAATGGGTAATAACAAGTCATAAAGTGATAGAACATGCTATGAGAAAAAAATAAAGAAAGCATGATTCCTGCAGCGAATAGAGGATGAGATAATAGAAACTCTTAATGAGATCTATACTCCATATGGAGTGGAGTACACAGCTACAGGAGTAATCCTGATAGACTCACCTATGCGAATGTGGAACGAGGCCGGTTCCTATGGAATTTGGGGCAAAATTGGTAGAACATTCGTTAAACCGGGATATACGTGCATGGCCATAAAAGCACGAGCTTTTAGAATACACCTTAAGAAAAGGTTGTGTGTGGGTTCTATGTCTTAGATTGAGTTCAATGCTACGTGTCACTCTTGTCAATCAGAATTTTACCCGCTATGCAAAGGTTCAAGTTGTTGGCGACACTTTTGTTTATTAGCAGCCTTATAGAACGCTTGGCGTTATACTCAAAACCATTTTTTAAATTCAAGTGGGGGATTGTTGGAACATTGATGTGAAGATAGAAAGAAATTGGAAGGTTGGAAGATTAAATACTAAGTAATTAAACTTTGATCTAATATTGTGTGAATTGAAAAAATAGAGTGTGGGGGTCCCACATAAAATAGAACACACACATTAGTAGTGTTTAAATAGTGGTATTTAATTTTAAATACATGATAATGATGAAAATAATAATTATTATTATTTTTATTCATGAATATCACTTCCCATAATTTTAGCTTATGGTTGTTGTGATAAGATTGAGAATCCAACTGAATTTCCTATCTTTCTCTCATTAGTTTGTTATTGTGGATTTGTTTCTTTTGATCTCATTCACAAATGTTGTTGAACGGATTATTGGATAAGTTTCTTTTTGATCTTATCCATTAGAGTAATTGATGTAGCAATTTTTGCTAAAACAGTTACAAAATCTCTATATAAATAGAGGACTCCACTCAGTTCAAAAACTACACCGAAAAAGAATTCCTGTAAGATCGAATCTTTTTCTTCTTTCTCCCTTCAACTTGTGTTTACGAGTTGTTCCTTATTCTCTTCATCTAATCTTTCTGTCCCTTCGGTTTTGAGTGGTATACATACCATATTTGACCGGTAATTCGTTACCGTATAGAAGGTGTTACTTCTCGAACGATTATCAACAGTGCATTTGATAATCGCACAGTGAACTGGGCTGTTTTATCCTGGTAATCGCACAGTGAACTGGGCTGTTTTATCCTGGAGGCGCACGGCTTATAGTCTACCTTGCACAAACTTTGGGTAGAGCCGTGAAACGTCTTAAAGAGGGCGACCTGGTCGTGACTCAACCCGGTAAATTCTTCGGTGATTTTCCCTTTCAGGTATTTTTCAAAAATCAAAACCAACAAACGGTTGTGTGGTGGATGAAAGAGTATGGAGTTGCTGAATCGTGGACAAAATTGATGATCATTCCTCATCCTAGGGGGAATTTGAATCCTACTACAATGGAGCCTTCTTTTGTTGATCCATTGTTCATTTCAAAAAATGGTATTGTTATGGTGAAAACAATGTGTTCCAAACTTGCCTTGTATAACATAAGGGAGGAGTGTAAAAGAAGGGAAAGGCAACATGAGTCCACACGGCTTTTAGTATATTCTAATGGTTCCAAACAAAAGCCACATATCCATATTTACCAGGAGAGTTTACTATCACTGGCAGTGCAATGGTAGATCAAATTTGTGTATTGAAATAAATAAATTTATTTGGTGGAATAAAATTAATGTTTGTTGTTATCATATTTATATTCTATTCATGAGTATTTCTATGGTATATGTTAGAAGATGAATGTAGTATTATTAATTACATGCAAAAACAATAAAGCAATGTTATGATTCTCACAATATCATTAAACGGCCTATATTAATCAAGAGAGTATAGATTGTGGTATAGCTTATGCCTATTGAGTGGTTCAATAAATTTGCCATTTCAAAAAAAAAAATCAAGAGAGTGTAGATTTGAATCTAGACTTAGATTTCACAAGGAGTTTAAGATCAAGATCAAGGAGTGTAGATCATGTTAGGGTAATCCAAGATAAGAGGAAGAAGATAACAAGTAAGAACTAGAGAGAAAACTAGGAGGAAAGTGTTAAGATTTATTGATAAGAAAAATAGAGAATAAGTTGTTTACAATGCATGAGGCACATGCTTATTTATAAGGAAAACTCCTAACACATCCATTACTTGTAACACAAGTAACCATAACTAACTAACTCAAGGTAGTTATGTAACCACCTCCTAACTACCTAACCAAGTCTAATAGGATTGAAGTTATAAAACAGCATGCTCCCTTAACTTCAAGCCTAAGCAAACTTGTCTGTCCTTCAGAAATCCTTCAGAACTGCAACCTTGTCTGTCCTTCAGAAATCCTTCAGAATTGCAAACTTGTCTGTCCTTCAGAAATCCTTGTCTGTCCTTCAGAAATCCTTCAGAACTGCAAACTTGTCTGTCCTTCAGAAATCATTGTCTGTCCTTCAGAAATCCTTCAGAACTGCAAACTTGTCTGTCCTTCAGAAATCATTGTCTGTCCTTCAGAAATCCTTCAGAACTGCTTCAGAACTTGCCATGCTGGGCGCGCGCGCCTGACACACACCAAGTTCACTTCTGAGCTTCAAAAACCTGTCTGTTTTCAAACTCTTAGTTAGAGCATCTGCAACCTGAGTATCTGTTGCACAATGCCTGACATCTAAGCTACCTTGATTCACCTGCTCCCTCAAGAAATGAAACCTAGCCTCTATGTGTTTGCTTCTACCATGCAAAACTGGATTCTTGGCTAAGTTTATAGCAGACTTGTTATCAATCTGCAGAACCACAGGTTTCTCTGCTTCAATTCCTAGCTCCTTCAACACAGTCACAATCCACAAAGCTTGGCATGCTGCATATGCACCTGCTATGTACTCAGCTTCACACGAAGACAATGCAACAACTGGTTGTTTCTTAGAACACCAAGCAACAGGAGCCTCCATAAATCTGAAGAAATACCCAGTAGTACTCCTTCTATCTACTTTGTCACCACACCAATCGGCATCAGAGTAGCACACAATCTCAAATTTCTCCTTCAGAACTGACTTTGGAAAAAGAATTCCAAACTCCATTGTGCCTGCTATATACCTAAGTATTCTTCTAGCTGCATTCATGTGTGACCTTCTAGGTTTATCCATGAATCTACTTACAAGCCCAACTGCAAAGCATATATCTGGCCTGCTGTTGCAAAGATATCTCAATGATCCTACAATTTGCTTGAAAATTGTAGTATCCACAGTCTCTTCTGTCTCATTCTTCTCTAACTTCAAGTTCACCTCCATAGGAGTTGCAGCATATGTACACTCAGTCATGTTGAACCTCTTCAGAATTTCTCCTGCATATCTCCTCTGATGCAACAATAGACCTTTACCATTCTTCAGAAGCTCAAATCCTAAGAAGTAAGACACTTCTCCCAAATCTGTCATCTCAAATTCAGTTTTCATTACTTCTTTGAATCTCTCTATCTCAACTGTGACACTTCCAGTTACTAGCAGATCATCAACATACAAACATATCAGAATGATGCTTGAAGCTGCTTCCTGCACATATACTCCATATTCTGACTTGCATTTCCTGAAACCTTGTTTCACAAGAAATCCATCTATCCTTTTATTCCAAGCTCTTGGAGCTTGTTTCAAACCATATAGAGCTTTGTTCAATCTGTAGACCATGTCTTTCTTCTCTTCAATCATGAATCCAGGTGGCTGAGTTACAAAAACAAGTTCTTCTAATGGACCATTAAGAAAGGCTGACTTAACATCCATGTGGAACATAGGCCATTTCCTTGCATTAGCTACAGCTATGACAAGTCTCACAGTCTCAATTCTTGCCACAGGTGAGTAGATTTCTGAGTAATCTATTCCTTCCCTCTGCAGAAAACCTCTTGCCACCAGCCTTGCCTTATATTTTGCTATAGAATTGTCAGGATTTAGCTTCAGCTTGAACACCCATTTTACTTCAATTGCCTTCTTATCTGATGGAAGTTTAACTAACTCCCAAGTTTGATTTCTCTCAATTGAAGCCAACTCCTCCTCCATAGCTTTCTTCCATTTCTTGTGTTTCAAGGCTTCTGTGTAATTGATAGGCTCAGAACCAGCCCTCAATGCAATATGAACTAAGTCACCATCTGCATTTACCTCATTATCATTAATAATTTCACAATCCTGCAATCTAGCAGGAATGTTCCTTGTTCTGGCGGACCTGTCTCTAGTCACAGCTGCAGGTGCTTCATTCTCATCACTAGAATCACTATCTTCTTCATTCATGATTGGATTCAATTGAGCTCTGCTTGAACTGCAACCAGCAATCCAATCCCAGGATTTCTCTTCATCAATTACAACATCTCTACTGTAGATCATTTTCTTTGTGACAGGATCATACAGCTTGTAAGCACCTGTGACATGGTATCCTACCAAGATCATGACTTCACTTCTGTCATCAAGCTTCTTCCTTTTTGCTTCAGGCACATGCTTGTGACATAAAGCACCAAAAATTCTGAAGTGACTTACACTAGGTTTTCTACCACTCCACACTTCCTCAGGTACTTTGTCTTTCAGCTTCTTGGTTGGACACCTGTTCAACACATACACAGCAGTGTGAACTGCTTCACCCCAGAAAGCTTTAGGCAGGTTCCTATGCTTCACCATACACCTTGCCATATCAAGAATAGTCCTGTTCCTTCTTTCAGCTAAGCCATTGTGTTGAGGTGTATAGGGAGCTGTGACTTCATGTTCTATACCTTGTTCAACACAAAATGACTCAAACTTCTTGGAAGTATACTCACCTCCACCATCTGTTCTGAGAGCTATGATCTTCTTTCCACTTTGATTTTCAACTAATGCCTTAAAATTTCTGAAGACATCAAATACTGCATCCTTGGTTTGAATCAAGTATATCCACATCTTCCTGCTATACTCATCAATAAAGGTAACAAAATATCTATTACCACCAAGTGAATTCACATCAAAGGGACCACACACATCAGAATGCACAACACCTAGTACACTTGATGATCTCATAGGCAAACTCTTGCTGAAAGCATTTCTAGGTTGTTTACCAACTAAGCAACCTTCACATACTCTTTCTGAAGCTTCAATCTTAGGCAGGCCAAGTACCATTCCTTTGCTCCCTAGCTGATTCAGATATTTGAAATTCAAATGTCCAAATCTCAGGTGCCATAGCCAATTCAACTTCTCATCTGTTATTACCTTCATACACTGAACAGTGTTTGTGTGAATCAAAGTTCTGAAAGTTCTATTCTTGGCCAAAGGAGTCCTCAGAATTAGGTTATTTGCAGGATCATAAAGTTCAAATTTCTCTTTCTTAATGATAACTGAAAAACCTTTTTCTGCTAGCTGTCCAACACTCAGAAGATTACAATCCATACCTGGTACAAACATCACATCTTCAATTACTGCAGTGCTTCCATTGCTCCTCTTGATAACCATGTTACCAATGCCTTCTGACTGCAATGAACTGCTATTGGCCAGCTTCACTTTACTTTTCTTTCCAGAATCGAACTTCACTAACCAGTTTTTGTGACCAGTCATGTGGTTGGAACACCCTGTGTCTAAGAACCAAGTCTCAGCATCAACTTTATCTTGTGATTCTACCTCTGATAATGTAGCCATGAAAGTCACAGCTTTGTCTTCAACCTTTTCTTGCACAAGTTTTGCTTCATCATCAGAGTCTTGGCCCTTTTCTTTGCCTTTCTTGAACCAACAATCTGAAGCATAGTGTCCCCATTTCTCACAGTTATAGCACTGAATGTGACTCTTGTCCTTGCCTTTCCCTTTCTTTGAATTTGATGTTCCTCCTCCTTTCTTGAAGGATTCAGATTTTCCATCAAATTTTTTCTGAGAGCCATTCTTTCCCTTATCTTGATTTTTCTCTTTGTGACTGTTAGCTTTCTTGTAAGCCTGAACTTGTAAGGCTTGTACAGATTCTTGAACCCCTTTCCTTTCATTTATCATCAACTCATGTGCTTCTAAAGATCCGACAAGATCCTCCAACTGTAATGTAGCTACATTCCCAGTTTCTTGGATGGCAACAATGACATGATCAAAATTTGGAGTTAGAGTTCTCATTACCTTCTCTACAATCATCCTATCTGTCATCACCTCACCACAGCTCTTCATTGTATGGACAATGCCTTGAACCTTCGACACATAGGCTCCAATGGATTCACTCTTATCCATCTGCAGAAGCTCATATTGCCTTCGCAGAGACTGCAACTTTACTCCCTTCACCTTTTCTCCTCCTTCATAATATTTCACCAAAATATCCCAGGCTACCTTAGAGGATTCAGCACTAGATATCTTGTCAAAATTTGCAGAATCTACTGCAGCTTGAATTGCATATATTGCCTTGCAATCCTTCTTCTTTAAGTCTTTGTGTGCTGATCTCTGAGCTTCAGTGGCATTCCCCACCAAGTCTTGCACACCATTAACCACCACTTCCCATGTATCTTGAAAACCAAAGAGAGACTTCATCTGTTTGCTCCATCTTTCCCAATTCTTGCCCTCAAGAATTGGAAGATTGTTTGGTAAACCATTCCCTGACATTGTTTCTGAAGGGAAGAAAATGTAAACACCAAACAAGACTGAATCTTTGTGCTTTCTACACTAAGAACCAAAGGGCTCTGGATACCAATTTGTTAGGGTAATCCAAGATAAGAGGAAGAAGATAACAAGTAAGAACTAGAGAGAAAACTAGGAGGAAAGTGTTAAGATTTATTGATAAGAAAAATAGAGAAGTTGTTTACAATGCATGAGGCACATGCTTATTTATAAGGAAAACTCCTAACACATCCATTACTTGTAACACAAGTAACCATAACTAACTAACTCAAGGTAGTTATGTAACCACCTCCTAACTACCTAACCAAGTCTAATAGGATTGAAGTTATAAAACAGCAGATCAAGGGCTTGTGTGACTAATTTATATGGGAACTTATATTTTTTGTAATTTGTATGGAATCCTATATTTTAATTAATTTTTCAAAAACCTTTTTTTAAAATTAAACTTAAATTGTTTTTTCAAACTACAACTATTGATTAAATTTATAAAGCCTATATATTCTCTTATCTAATACTAGTATTAATTTCTAAAATTTCAAAGCTCACACCTCTCTCTCTAAATAACTAGATCCGCCACCCAACCCTTTCACTTTTCAATCCAAAGCTTTCTTCAAGATTTGATCCCAAGGTGGTGCTTATCCTCTCACGGTCGCACCACCGTTTCTCCTGGTTGGTAAGAACCCTTCCCCTTTTTGGCAGCCGTCACTTTTCTGCGTGTTTTCTCCCTCAACCGTGGTTCATATAAGTTTTTATGGCCGCTTTTGGTCGTTCGTTTTTCGATCGTGGTTTGGGGGTGGTGGTCACGGTTGGTGTTGGTTTCTGTGGGCTGAGGGTGGTTGTTTAGGGGTGGCGCCACTCTGTTGGTGGTTGTGGCATTGGCGGTTTGGTGGTTGTTGGAGTTGAGATGGGATGGTGGTGGTGGTGGTGGTGGTTGGAGGTGACGAGGTGATGTCGTGGTGGTGTGTGGATCTGGCGCCGTCGATGTGTGGTTGATGCCCAGTGTGAGTGGTTTCTCTAGATATATACGAGTACAATTGATTCTCTGACTGCTTTTCAAATATATTTTTTATATTTTCTTCAGCAATCTTCAAAATACATCTGGAGTAAGCGAAATATATCGCACAAAAATATTCTTGAATCAAATCAAATCTTTCTTTAAATATCTTCATATATTAAAAAAAAAAAAAATTTCACAGAATCTTCAGCAATCAATGAAGGAAATTAACGTCTTGGCGTCCAAGTAATATCTGAAGCTGAAAAAATTAGGATTCAAGAAAGACGGCGCGTACACATGGCGCAAAATAGGATTCACGAACTAGCTGGCAGTGTTGTTCTCAGATGTGTACCACATCTTTATTTTGCAAAATGAAACCAATATATAAAAACCCAACAATACCTATTAACAATTTTACGTCACAGACATATTACTCATGTTTTCAAAGTAGTAAAAGAATAAATATAATATAAGATTTGTTCTTGGATACAAAAGTTTCATACTATTTTGTCAAAAAAATAAATTTCAAAGTATAAATATAGATTGTTCTTTTACTACTTTTTAAATATAAACGCATATCAATTTTGTTCTTTTAATATTTTATTATTATCAAAACTTTAGAACAAATTAATTCTGCTCTCCATTTTGCACTTCCACATAATTTGTTCTCAATTTTACATTACCTAATTCAAATTGGGGTGAAGGTATTACAAAAAGGGATGTGCATGATTTGAAAAGCGGTTGTTTGATCTCTTTGGCAACATCAAATATTTGTTATGTTATCGAGAGGTGTAACATTTGCATGTCAAACCATATATATACACACACATATGTAAGAACAATAATTTTACTAAAGTGATGTTTATTAATTTTTATTAAAAAAAGTGGTTTTATTATTATGTATTGAATTATTCACTTTTATCATAAAAAATGTAAAATCTCTAAAATTAATTGTTCGAGAGAATTCTTATTCAAGTTTGAAAAGAAAAAAAAAATCATTCTTATTGATTAAGCAACCCAAGGTTGTTATTATAAAATATGTATTATTGTTGTATATGCAAAAACTTTAACTCATCTTCATTTTGACAAACCTCTAGTCATTTTTCGAAGAAACGGTTAACTTATCAGATACAATAAATACTTAATGTATCTAGTCTATATTATAAATCAAATACATCAAAAATTCAACGAATCTAGAAAATATTTTAAAAAAAAATAAAATACCTAATGAAGTATTTAATAATATTATTTTTAAATTATTATCCGAATTATATTTATTACAAGATTTATTGAAGAAATTTAATACCCTCCTAACCTCTTTATAAATAGATCATTGGGTTTGCATAATTTCATTCATATTATATCAACAAAAACGAAATAGAGGTGGTGTATGGTGTGACTGCAACCATAGTATACCATACGAATTTATCTCCAATGGGTGCTGATCGTCTTGTTAAAAAGACAAAACGCAAACACCGTTCAAAAACACGCCACCTTCAGCTCAAAACCACCGCCGACAACCCACCGCCACCACCTTTCCCGGTAGATCTCATCGGCCAGATCCTCCACAGACTTCCAGTCAAATCCCTGCTTCAATTAAAACGCGTTTGCAAACCATGGAAAAGCGTAATCTCCGATCCCCAATTCACAAGAAACCAACTTCAATTCTCAACCATAATATCAAATTCTTGTCCAATGTTTATCTCTTCCGTTAACACTTCCTCAGAAGGACGCAAAATTGTTGCTTACGATATTGAATCATTGTTGAAAATCAAATGTGATGATTCAATGGATATTAGTTCCAAAAACTTTGATTTGATGGATGAGTATCATATTCTAGGTTCATGCAATGGATTGTTGTGTGTTTATGAACCTAATGAAAATTCTGTGATTTTGTGGAATCCTTGTATGAATTTGAAATCTGAAAAATCTATAACCTTTGTTTCTCCCTTTGGTGATAATGGTTTAATTTCATATCATGGTTTTGGTTGTTATGATTATGATCAAGTTAATGTCAAGTACAAGGTACTGATAGTTTCTTTCAATGTGGAAGTTTTTAGTGAAACTGTGACGAGAATTTATTCGTCTGCTGAAGATTCTTGGAGAACGATTCAGGATTTCCCTTGTCGCGGTTCTGATGCTGATAAGAATAGAAATTTAGGGAAATTTGTGAGTGGAAATTTGAATTGGTTAGTTAGAAAAGAAGATGGTGGTAGTAAACAAGAGGTTATTCTTTCGTTTGATATCGAGAAGGAGACTTATGGGGAAGTGTTGCTGCCTCGACATGATTGCGAAGATGTCAGCAACGATATACTAGACAATGTGGGTGATTGTCTTTGTCTATGTTGTGATTATAACGAAACTCACTGGGTTGTGTGGTTGATGAAAGAGTACGGAGTAGCTGAGTCTTGGACTAAATTGATGATCATCCCTCACTTTAAGACGATTTTCACTGCACCGAGGAGGGTTTGTAGGTTGAATTTTAATCAGATGCCTTCTTTTGTTAACCCTTTGTTCAAATCAGAATATGGTACTGTTATTGTGAAAACCGCGCGTTCCAGACTTATCTTGTATAATATAATTAAAAGCGGTCCGTCTATTTGCAGACCTTGTAGATGGGTTAGGTATGATGATCTACAAATTTACCGCGAGAGTTTGGTATCACCGCAGTGGTAAATTGCATTTTTTTCCCTGCTATACTCGGGAACTTTGAATGTGTGGTGAATTAATTTGGCGAAGTCCAACACTTGCCATCTCTTGTATTGTTATTTATGAGAAATATTGATAGTTGTATTGAAGTTATTGTTTAATTGTTATTCTAAAAGTCCTGGCAATATTTTTATGCAAAATCTATTGAAGATGTTTTCCAAATTAGTGTTAGAATATTTTGGCTCTTGAAGTATTAAGTAGAATTTTGTGTAGGCAAGATGAGTGGTCTTCGAAGATCTAGCTTCTAGTGCTGATTTTGCATCAATATGATTTGCATATTTTTGGAAACCTACAGCTAAGTAGGTTAAGTGAAAGCAAACTTCCATACTTGAGCTTAAGTTCATTTATGTTTAGTCCAGTTATGGTTTGAGTGGCATTTGTGTTAGTTCCATTTTCAGATATAACTAACATTGCTGCATTATTTTGAAGAGACCATCTTATTATTGATTCTCCTAAATCCTAATTGTAAATTTAACTTGGTAATACTTTCAACCAAATAGGTGTGCCAAATAAAATTATTGCAGTATACTATACTAGTACAATTGCCCAATGAAATCAACCATTAATCAATGAACTACACTTGCTCTTCCAAGAGAAATCTTTTGTTGGCATTGACAATCTACCTCAAAATTCTCTTTCAATTTACGGCCATTCTTAATATTAAAAATAGGAATGAAGACTTAATTTGGTTTTTAACAAAAAATAAAGTCCAGATTTGTCCCTGAGAAGAAAAATAAATAACAAACTAATCCTAAACTTTTTAAACATATTTTTGAAATTTTAATCATAAATATAAATCTTAAATTCTAATATTATATTTAAACATATCTAAAGGTGTTTTTGTTATTGATTTGATGGATGCATCATAACCCCTATTTTTTATGCCGCCAAAGGTGTTTTTGTTATGGGTCATTGTTAAGCATGCCAGAAAAGAAAATAAAAAAGAAAATTAATATTGAAAAGACAAATTTTTATGTTTTTAAAGTATTGAATGCACGCATTTTAAGACAGAATTTCTATTTTAATATACTTAACCAATATCCCGGAAGCACATTTTAGCATCTTCCTTTGGTTGTATAGATGCTGCCAATAGTGTTTTTCAAGGGTCATAATGCACTAATTGTAGTTCTTAATGGTGTCCTGCGCGAGTAATCAAGTTTTGGCAACATTGAAAGGTTTGTGATCTCACAAAAGAGTACGGCTGTGTCAAATACTTCAGAGAGTGGCTGAAAAGATGATTTTATGTTTAAATACATCTTAGATTTATATTTCAAATTTTATTATATAATAATATAATTAAAATAAATAAATATATACTATATGGATATATGGGATGAGTACTAAGATAACTGTACCTGCATCCATATCCGTTTAATTTTATGGATAATTACACATACTCATGCCCGTATCCAAAATGTGAGTTTTTGCCCTACTCATCATGAGTATTTTTTATGGGTATTCACGAGTAAATTGTCGCTCAAGTTTTGCCTCTCAAATCTCAATAAGATTAGATTATTAAGAAACTCAAATCTCAATACCGGTGGTACTTATCCATTATGTAATTACATCGGGTATATGTATGATGAATCCATCAAATCAATAACAAAAACAATTTTGGCGGCATAAAAGATTCTACGATCACAACATTCACTCACCCTAAACACTCACTCTTCGACTATGGCGGCACAAAATTGTTGCAACCAACCGCTGCTCCAATCCACCACCAACAGTGGCCAACTTCTTTTACCAACATTGCCAGAAGAACTCATCTCCAAGATCTTCCTGTGGCTTCCAATAAAGTCTCTCCTTCGATTTAAGTCTGTGTGTAAATCATGGAAAACTCTAATCTCCGATCCTCAATTCGCAAACACTCAACTTCGATTCTCAACCACGGCGGATACAAGCATCGCCGAACACCAATTGATCTTTTATTATACATCAGATCCCTACGTACTCGTAACTTACAATCTGAAGTCATTGTTTGAAAATCCATCAACTTGTGTTGATCCTGTTATCTTCAGCTTCGTAAAGATGAACAAGTACATTATTGCTGGTTCATGCAATGGGTTGTTGTGTTTGTTTAATATCTCTCAACATCGTCTCAGACTGTTCAACCATTCTATCGGGTTCAAGTCCAAAAAATCTCCAGAAATTTATCCGATGCTTAGTTGGATGATCAGGTATTACGGCTTCGGATATGATCAAATTAATGACAAGTATAAGTTCCTAATCGTTTTGAAAAATTCTAGCAAAACTTTAACCAAAATGTATACCTTTGGTGAAGATTCTAGCAAAACTATTCGGAATTTCCCTTGTAATTCTACTACTACGTCAGGGGAACATGTGAGTGGCACTCTGAATTGGATAGTTCATAAAGAAGGTGTTCGTTCCGATCAAAGTTTGATTCTTTCCTTTGATTTGAACAAGGAGACTCATAGGAAAGTGTTGCTGCCTCAGAATTATCGCAGCGAAGTGTGGCCACATAGTAAGTTGTGTGTTTTCAGGAATTGTCTTTCTGTGATTGTCACTGAAAAATCACATTGGGTTGTGTGGTCGATGAAACAGTTTGGAGTTGTTGAGTCGTGGACTAAATTGATGATCATTCCCCGTGAAAAGTTTAGGTCGAATTCTATACCTGCACAACCTTGTGTTGAGATCTTGTTCATTTCAGAAAATGGTGTTGTTCTTCTAAGGGACAAATTGGCCTGCAAATTTGTTCTATATAACTTAAATAGTGGCGAGTTGGTTTATCCCTCTTTAAGTTGGACATCTGGTTTATATATACCTATTCACCGCGAAAGTTTGGTATCACCGCGATGGTAAACTACATTTCTGGAATCTTCCAAATTTTACTTACCTGACTTTTGAGTTTATATTTTGCTTCATATCTTTATTTTGGGCTATGCTCAAGCAACCTATATTTATTTTGAATTTATCTCGTTACTTATAAAGTTACTATTTTGTGGGGATTCAATCAATATTTGCAATGATCTTATTTTAATTTATTCTATTTAGAACTTAGAAAACTATATTTTTATGCTATGTTTGAAGCAATGTTATTCTATTATTATTGTTATATTACATGCAGAAACAAAACATTAAAGCAATGTTATGTTGCAGCAGTGGATTCAATAATTTGATCTTTGCACTTGCAAATATTAGCTAATAGTCTTGTTTAGTCACTCGATATTGGAATTCTAAGATCCATAATAATATGATTTTGAAACAGACAAACATTTACACGAATTCTAATGACCAATCATCTTCATTGATTATGTATTTGGTGATAGTTATTGGAAAATAATTGAGTTTTGATCCTAGGAAGGAAATCGGAATGCATTTTGCGAATGTATTCATACCTCCTTCCATATAAAAAAATTTCCTAAATAATTTGAATCAAACTTAGATTTATCTTTTTTATTTTTGTTGTAGCTGTTGTTCTGTTTTTGCCTGCACTGTTAGTCATTCAAAATCTGAATCAAATCATTCTAAAATGCTGTCATTGCTACCTCAAACTAATTATGAAATAATCTGAGAATTCACTTTGTTGCTCTCCCGTTTACTTGTGCTGCGTTAATTAGGTATATTGTCATTTAGAGCTACCTGATGCAATTTGTTTTAAAATCTCATTTGATGCTTGAAATAATATACTCCTGTTATTTGATTTCCTCTTAGTTGCATTTGCATGCAATTTTCCCCTTAGTTGCATTTGCATACATTTTCTGTGCTTGCAGAAAGAGTTTTAAAAACTCAATTAAAATGATTCTGTTTCACATATCATATTTATTAACAATGGAACTGAAACAGGAAAGAAACATATCATATTTTCTGTGCTATGGAACAGAAACAGGAAAGAACAAACAATAGTGATTAACAATGAGTTTTTTATTTCATTATTACATTAACAATGTCATTATATTTGCTTGATTGACTATGACATTTCTGGGCTTTCTGTTGGAGCCAAAAAACAAGATGAAACAAAACCAATGTAGTGTTTGGTTTTGTGCAGAAATTATGTTTGTCTTATCTTTATCGTCAAAACCAAAAGCTCCATTCAACACTAATTTTCAAAGGAAAGTATTGCCAAAGCCAAAATTTCATTGTAAACACTAACAATAGGGTCAATTTTTTAAAACATTTTTTTTTATGGAAAAAGAGTTATATCATTTCATTATTAATTATACTTCCAATACATGTGGGTACATCGATAAAGAGGTGGAAACTAGCTAGAGATGTCGCCACCCTTGCTAAGACATGAGCAACCTCATTGGCTTGTCTCCTAACAAACTCGATACGAGAGTTTCTAAAATAAGTGTTGTAGACACGTACACAATCCTTAATAATATCTCCAAGCTCGGACGCATTAGGATGCTTACTATGAAAGCTAGTGACAACGTTTTTTGAATCAAGTTCAAAATCAACATTTTCTAGCTGCAATTCATGGACCCAATTAAGAGCACTAAGTAAGCCAAGAGCTTCTCCTATATCGACATCAGTAATTGGCGATAGCCATTCTGTTTTGGCCAAAACAAACCTTCCTTGATCATCTCGGATGCACATACCTATTCCAACTTTGTTTTGCTGTGTGGAGAATGATGCATCTATATTGCACTTGTACCGCCCAATTGGTGGTTTTGACCAACGAATTGCACTATTATGTTGACGTTGCTGGGAATGCAATTTCTTGTGATTCTGCGCACCTTTCCAATCTGTCAGCAAGTTGATAGCGCGTGCATGTACATGTTGAAATGATTCAACCTTGTTTCTCCAAACCTTGTCATTTCTTTGTTGCCAAATGCTCCATAACAAAGCCATGAAGAGTGACACCTGATCTGAATTGAAAGCCTGTAACATAGAGAAGATAATGTCTGCAAAATTATTATGATGCAAGTGGGTTTGCAAAGTATTCCACCATCCAACACTTTTCCAAATTTCCTTTGCATTGTTACACAAGAGGAATATGTGTAAATTATTTTCCTGCTCATTTTCACAAATAGCACAAATATCAGGACAGTTAACACCTTTTTGGATAAGGCGAGTTCGGGTTGGAATACAATTACGACATAATCGCCAAATAAAATTCTTGATTTTCGGCGGAACTTCAGCTCTCCAAATTTTATTCCACTGGCCCGGGATTTGCAAACCAGTTGTGTCAATTGCTTCATTGATGCAGTAACGATATGCACTCTTAACAGAGTAGTGTCCATCTTTCTCAAGTCTCCAGATCAATTTATCTTCGACAACCGACTCTAATAAAGGAGTCTGCAAAATTTTTGTTGCACTACTATTATCAAAGATAGAGCAAATAAGAGGCATATTCCACTTTTTTGCATTTACCATTAACAAGTCTGATACATTCAAATAGCTCAACATCGGATCCAGTTGCAAGGGTCTTGTAAAAATTGAACCATCGGTCACCCATCTATTATCCCAAACCGGTATATTATAACCAGTTCCAATACTCCACTTATAACCACCACGAACAATAAACTTTTCACTCCAAATGCTTCGCCACACGTAACTCGGGTTGTGCCCAATGCTTGAGCTGAGGAAATCACTTCTAGGAAAATATTTAGTTTTGAATAGTTTAGTGATTAAATTACCTGGATTTGCTTGTAACTTCCAAGCCTGCTTACCAAGCATCGCATAATTAAAAGCTTGAATACTTTTAAAACCCAAGCCACCCGCATCTTTGTGCATAGCTAACCGTTCCCAAGAGAGCCAATGAATTCCTTTAGACTGTTCTTTGTTATGACCCCACCAAAATGAATTCAACATCTTTTCAATTTCGTCACATAGAGAGGATGGAATCATAAAAATACTCATGATGTAAGAAGGTATAGATTGAAGAACCGATTTAATCATGATTTCTCGTCCTGCTTGAGAGAGACATCTGCTGCTCCAAGAATTTATTTTTTTCCAAATTCGATCTTTAATAAACCTGAAAGTGACTTTTCTACTCCTCCCAATCATGGAGGGTAATCCGAGGTATTTTCCAGTACCAAGAACTTGCTGCACCCCTAGAATATTAGAGACAGAGTTTCGAATGGCTGGAGAAACATTCCTGCTGCAGTAAATTTCAGATTTTTGCAAGCTAATTGCTTGACCCGATGCAGCTTCATAAGTTGAGAGAATATTCTTCATGACAACAGCTTCACTGTCAGATGCTCGAAAGAAAAGGAAACAATCATCTGCAAAAAGAAGATGCGAAATAATGGGTGCTTTTCTATAGATTTTAACCCCGTGGATATCGCCTTTGCATTCTGCTTTTCTAATAAGTGCTGACAAACCTTCGGCACAAATAATAAATAGATAGGGGGACAAAGGGTCCCCTTGCCTTAAGCCTCTGCCCGGTATGATGGGTCCAACTGTGTTGCCATTGAGGATCACCGAGTAATCAACTGTCTCCACACAAAGCATAATCCAAGATATCCAATTTTGAGAGAAACCCATAGTTTTCATAACATCTTTGAGATAATCCCAATCTATCCGGTCAAATGCTTTACTAATATCAAGCTTAAGAGCAACATCTCCTTGCTTGCCCTTGGTCTTGGTTTTCATATAGTGCACCAATTCAATTGCAGCCATAGCATTATCAAGAATTGATCTTCCAGGAACAAAAGCAGATTGGTTGTCAGAAATACATTTGTTGAGCACACCTTTTAGCCTGTTAGCAAGAACTTTAGCTACTACTTTGTAAAGAACATTACACAAAGCAATCGGTCTCCAATCCTTCATAGTGGTTTGAACATCACCTTTGGGAATTAAAGCAATGTTAGTGGAATTCAAGCTAGGAGGAAAAACACCGGAATTAAGCCACGAACAGCCAGCATTAAAGACATCTTGACCACAAATATCCCAAAATTGTTGATAGAAACCCGGATTAAAACCGTCCGGACCTGGACACTTGTCGGCTTCCATGGAAAAAATTGCTTCACGAAACTCTTCAAACACAAAAGGTGCTGAAAGTTTGTTGTTGTCCTCAGCTGTTATCAAAGGTGTGATAGCATTGAGAACTTCATCGCGTGCACTGTTTTGCTTCGACTATAAAAATCTTTATTTTTACTGTGACTACAAAATGTTAGGTTTAATTACAGTTTTGATTTTCTTATATTGACTCATTCACCAAATTGGTTCTTTTATTTTAAACTCACTACATTTTGATCCCTCTATTAAATTTTTGCTTTTTTTTTTTGTACAAAATGGTGATTTAACAAATAGAGGTTTTTTTAGCCGTTTAAATGATGTGAAAAATTATAATGGTATTGTGGATACAAATTATAAACCACCATTTTTAAAATTTGATGGAATGACCATTTTTAAAACACTAATTTCGTGAGTGATTGAAAATATCTGATCAAAACTGTAATAAAGTCACTATTTAGTCCAAAAGAAAATAAAGCAAATAGTCATTTTGGTCCCCGAATGTATAACTCGTTGTCACATTGATCCCGACTCATGAAAAATATAAAATAGTTCCTGAATTTGCAATATGTTAGTCACTTTGGTCCTTGCCTTTAAAAATGGCCGTTAAATTTACAAAAAAAAACCTGATGTGATATTTTTTGAAACATGTGGCATGCTGAGTATGTACGTTAGTTGGACAAGTGGATTGATGATATCGTCAGGGATCAAAATGACATTCCAGAACTATTTTTTTCCTTTTAAATTCCTAAATACCATATCTACTCTCTTCTTCTTCTTCATGAGTATTTTTTCAACACAAAACCATAATAAGAACAATGAATTAAGAACTGGAGCAAAGTCTTTTTCTAAAAAGGAAATGAAGAATATTTCAACTCTAGCTATACTCCAGCGGCAAGAAATTTCATTAAACAACATCATCAGTACAACAATAAAACAACACACACAACATTATGATAAATAAAGATTGACGTTTATTCTCTTTAACCCATTAATATTATTATGCAACTGAAATTTTAGTTTTACTTGTACAAAAACATAAAGATCTACAATATTTATTTATGGAACAATCTTGTAACCTTTGGATTTATCTATCCAATATATGAGAGAATTCTTGATATTTATGAATCTCACACAAACTCATGTTCTTCCTTCCCCTCCAAACATAAGCTCGAAATAGATTGCCTCTGCAATCAAATCAACATCAGAAGTCATAGAATAAAACTCACAAGCTCTCTTTAAACTGGAAATACTCATGAAGGAAGAAGAAAAGTATAGGTTTGGAATTTAGGGATTTAAAATGAAAAAAAATAAATTATTCTTTACTAGAAGAAGAAAAAGAAGAGTAGATTTCAGATTTAGGGATTTAAAGTGAAAAACACAATTATTGTTATTTTGGTCTGTTTGTATTGTCATTTTGGTCACTCGATACACCAGTTCACTTATCAAACTAACGTGTTTACTCAGCATGCCATGTATCCCAAAAAAAATGTCACATCATCTTTTTTATAAAGTTAATGGCATTTTTTAACGGCAGAGCCCAAAGTGACTAACGAATTGCATATTTAGGGACTATTTTGTATTTTTTCTTGAGTCAGAAACTAATATGACAGCGGGTTACACATTCGGGGACCAAAACGACTGTTTTCCCAAAAAAAAAATGATCTTGCATTATAAAAAAATATAGTCTTTTTATAATTGATTTGAAATGAATGAAAACAACCGAAACATTAGACAAAAGTTATTAATCAACTCCCCTAAAATGAATTATTTGAAAAAACATAAATACCAAAAAGAAAAAAAATAAATTTAGTTGCAATTTTAGTACCCCAATTTTATCAAACTCACAGAAATTGTTCATCTATTTTAAAATTAATTTTTTCGGTACTCTATTTTTACACTTGTTTCAATTTTATCTTAACTCATAGTATATTCTTAAATTTGATAAAATAGGGACTAAATATGCAATTAAAAAAAAAGTGAAAGCAGTTAAAAAAGTGAAGCAGTTTAAAATCAAATTATAAAGGTGGGCCTTGTTATTACACATAACCAATACCTATATGGAAAATGCCTATTCAAGCGAAATTCCTTTCACGAACTGTTAGCGAATGATGTGGTATATATTTTCAATTGAATTTTACTCATTTAATTTCATTTAATTAATTTTGTTTTTCTCTTACTTCAAGTTCCACCGTTCACTCCCAACAACAACCCCTGTCTAGTCTCTGCAATTCCTCTTGTTCTCTTCTTTTGGCTTGTCCTCTCTCTTTCTCTTGTACTCAATTGAGGTTTTTCTATTATCCTCTCAAACTTCTTTCTATTTTTCTCAATTGAAATTTGTTATTTTCCCAAACCAAAACCTATGATGCTGTCCCTCTTATCTCAATTGGCGTTGTCGCCGTTCCTTTGCCGTCGATTCTTTGTCATCACATCGTCGATCCTTTCCTTTGCTGCTGTTCGTGGTCACTTCTTTTATTGTTAAATTGGATAATTTGTTTTTGTCAATATTTTTGTGTTTTAAGAAGAGAATTGAAACTCCCAATCACTCAAAGAATACACCAGAACATGTTAAAACAACAAGAACATGGAAAACGTAGTATCACGCCTAAGATAGAAATTTGCAGACTCATGCCAAGTTTAAAAGAATGAGAATATTTGTTGAATCAAGTAGTTTTTTGCTCTGTTCCTATCCCAAGAAATAATGGAGTTTTTTATTTATTAAGCGGCAAGTTAGCTTTTTCTTTCTTTTGGCACAGGCAGTTTTTTTTAAGATATGAAAGAGGTGGGTCCGCTCAACTTTCGCGACAGATTCGTGAAATAATTTTCGCTGCATATAGCAGCACTGTACCTATATATATATCATACGATCACACTGCTAAGCTCATTATCAAACCCTAATTCACAATCTTCGTTCCAGAATGCATCTCCGCAACCGTCGTAGCGATACCGTTTGCAAGAAACCGGTGTTCCTTTCTCCAACCAATAACAATCTATTTTCCCTCTTATCGGAAGAACTCATCGGTGAGATCTTCCTGAAACTTCCGGTCAAATCTATCTTTCAATTGAAGTGTGTCTGCAAACCATGGAAAACCCTAATCTCCGATGCCCAATTCGCAAAGACTCATCTTCGAATCAAACCAACTTTGACCGACCAAAGATTGGCCTTTTCCGTTAAAACAGAACCCTACAAAATCGTATCTTACCCATTGGACGCATTGTTCAATAAACCATCAACCCCTGTTAAACCAGATTGCTTCAATGCCATGGAGAAGAAGGACAATTTTGGTATTATAGGTTCATGCAATGGGTTGCTGTGTTTGTTTAGTATCTCTCAAGGTTGTGCTAGACTCTTCAACCCTTCTATCAAGTGGAAATCGAAAACATCCCCCAAAGCTGTTTTGGGAAGTTTAAAGGTTGAGTGTTATGGCTTTGGATATGATCAAGTTAATGATAAGTATAAGGTGCTAATAGTTTTGCAAAATAAGCATGAAAAATTGACTAAAGTTTATACTTTTGGCGAAGATTCATGGAAAACTATTCCGAATTTTCCCTATAGTCCCACTAGAAATTTAGGGAAATTCGTGAGTGGCACTCTTAATTGGGTAGTTGATAAAGGAGGTGTTAGTAGTAGTAGTAGTAATAATCAGATGATGATAATTTCCTTTAATCTAGAGAAGGAGACATATGCTGAATTGTCGCTGCCGCAAAACAATGTCCCCTATGGAAGCAAAACTACTCTGTATGTTCTTGGTGATTGCCTTTGTGTGTTTTATGATGCTATTGCCAAAAAAGATAATAATTGGTCTGTGTCGATGATGAAAGAGTATGGAGTTGCTAAGTCGTGGACTACATTGGAGGTCTTCCCGCGGAATTATATAAGCCAACCTACTATTGTTGATGTTGTTTTTTTGATTTTTAAAAAATAATAATTTTCGAAATTCAGAACCGAAGAAAATACCGGCTGAGTCACGACCAGGTCGCTCTCTTTAAGACGTTTCGCGACACTGCTCTAAAGGTGCAAAGCAGACAAGCAATCGCGCCGCCTCCAGGATAAAACAGCCCGTTCGAATGAACCGATCGATTACTGCACTGTAATGATCGGAAGGAACACCTTTTTGAGTGATTCGACAAAATCACTCGAAAGATTGATACGACAATATCAATCGACTGATACTACAATATCAGTTTCCAAACCAATGAAACACAAAAAAAAACAAATATAATAATCTTTTGTGATAAGAAATGGAGAAGAGGATTAATATATGATGTATGGCTACTTTTTTGTTTTTCGTGAGTTTTCTATATTTTGCCAAAAATGAACAAGACTTTATCATAAGATAAGCTAACAATAACAAGCAATAATAACAATAACGGACAAATATCAATAGGGGACATAGGAATTATTTGGAATTGAAACTCATTAAAACCATGTTGGAATGGTTACTCATATTTTGATCTTGTGATTAAATTATTGGATAATTAACTAATAAAAATTTAGTTAATTTTGTGACTAAAAAATAACACATCACTTAGACTTAAGTCCGGTCCGACGGTGATAACGTCATGCGCGTGTGATGATCGATAAGGGGTACGGAGTCCCACTTAGTTAGTCACCTTGGGATATATAAATATATATTACTAAAGAGAATGTTCTATGCAATGTGAGACTTTTTCCCATTTTTTTTAATTCACACTCTTTAGTTTCAAGTCCTACAAGACCAATATATTCATCCCATTTTATTTTCAATCACAAGGTTCCAAATTCCACAAATTAAATGAACACTACTATGTTCATTTTTCCAACAATCCCCCACTTGAATTTAAAAAAATGTTTCAGAGGTTTTATGAAGGATTGCGCATAAGCAAAGGTGTCTATGACTTGAACCTTTGCGTAGCAAGTAAGAGTCTGATTTAACAAGAGTGACGCTTGTCTTGAACTCTATCTCAGATTTTTCTCAAACCCGCACACAACCTTCCCATAAGGTGTTTCTTTGTAGCCCGTGCTTTAATGGCCCTGCACGTTAATCCCGGTTTCATGAACGCTCTAGGAATTCTGCCTCGAAATTCCATAGGAACCGGCCTCAGTTCCACATTCATATAGGTGAGTCTATCAAGAGTACTCCTATAGCTCGGTACTCCACTCATACAGAGTATAGATCTCATTAAGAGCTGCAACTCATCCTTTCGCTATCAGGATTCATGCTTTTCTCATTTTACTTGCATGATCATCATCAACTCATCACGACTTGTTATTACCCATTGAACCTAATTCTTGGGATCTCCAGTCTTTTAGGTTGGGTTCCCATCATGATAAGTTCAGATCGGCATTAGCCCCATCTTCACAGATGTATTTTGGACTTTCTCTCTAGCTAATCCTTTCGTCAAAGGATCTGCTAAATTTTCATCAGTGCGTACATGATCCACTCTCACAGCTCCTTTAGTGATCATCTCTCTCACTGTGCTGTGCTTGCGTCTTATTTGACGCTTCTTTCCGTTATAGAATCGATTCTCAATTTTAGCAATAGCCGCGGTACTATCACAGTGGATCAACACAGCTGGCATAGGTTTTTCCCATAAGGGAATCTCAGATAGCAAGCATCTCAACCAACTTGCTTCTTCACTAGCAGTGGCAAGCGCTATCATTTCAGACTCCATAGTGGACTGAGCCAATATGGTCTGTTTCTTTGATTTCCAAGACACAGCTCCTCCAGCTATACTAAAAATATAGCCACTGGTCGCTTTGGAATCATCCGACAAGGTGTTCCAATCAGCATCACTGTACCCTTCAAGTACAGCAGGAAATCTCTTATAATGTAATCCGAGATTCATGGTCTTTTTAAGATACCTCATGACTCTCTCAATAGCTTGCCAATGCTCATTACTGGGCCTACTAGTAAACCTGCATAACAGTCCCACGACATAGGCGATGTCGGGTCTAGTACAATCAGTGGCATACCTAAGACTACCAATTATGCTCGCATATTCAGTTTGTCTTACGCTTTCACCAGTGTTCTTAAAGAGTTTTACACTGGAATCATACGGCGTACTTGCAGGTTTACAGTCAAAGTATTTATATTTCTTTAGAATCTTTTCCACATAATGGGATTGATCTAAAGTTATTCCCTCCTTTGACCTAGTGATCTTGATTCCAAGAATCACACTTGCCTCTCCGAGGTCTTTCATATCAAAGTTGTTACTCAACAATGATTTCACTGCGTTTATAGCAGAAATATTTGATCCAAAGATGAGTAGATCATCTACATAGAGACACACTATGGTGCAAATGCCATTATCAGATTTATAATAAATGCATTTGTCACTCTCATTCACTTTGAATCCATTTGATGTCATCAAACTATCAAATTTAATATGCCATTGTTTTGGCGCTTGCTTAAGTCCATACAAGGACTTATCTAACTTACAGACCTTTTGTTCTTGACCAGGTATCACAAACCCTTCAGGTTGTTCCATATAGATTTCTTCTTCTAAGTCACCGTTTAAAAAAGCGGTTTTAACATCCATTTGGTGAACCATAAGGTTATAAATAGCAGCAATTGAAATTAGTACCCTTATGGATGTTATTCGAGTGACCGGAGAAAAAGTGTCGAAGAAATCTATATTTTCTCTTTGTCTAAAACCTTTGGCCACAAGGCGAGCCTTGTATTTATCAACAGTGCCATCGGGTTTTAGCTTCTTTTTCAAAATCCATTTACAACCAATCGGTTTGCAACCTGGAGGCAACTCTACTAAGTGCCAGGTCCTGTTAGATTCTAGAGATTCCATCTCATCATTTATAGCTTCTTGCCATAAATCTGCATCAAGAGATGATAATGCTTCTTGAAGACTCGTAGGATCTTCTTCTAAAGAATATACCGAATAATCCGGTCCATAATCTTTAGCTACTCTTACTCTTTTACTTCTTCGAAGTTCTGTTTCTATTTCTTTGTTGCTCTCGGAGTTTCTTATCACAGGAATGTGACTTGATCTAGTGCCCCCACTATTTGTGGATTCAACGCCCCCACTATTTCTCGATTTAAATGGAAATTTATCTTCATAGAAATCAGCATCAACTGATTCTATGATCACTTTAGCATTAAGGTCATAAAACCTATATGCCTTACTGTTTGCTGCATAGCCAATGAATACACATTCATAGGCACGACTTGCGAGTTTTACCCGCTTTGGATCCGGTATCCTGACATAAGCAAGACATCCCCAGGTTCTCAAATAAGACAAGTTCGGTTGCCTTTTCTTTAATATCTCATAAGGTGAGACCACATTATTAGCCTTGGGAACTCTATTCAGGACATAGCAAACAGTCAATAATATTGCCCCCCACCAGTGTGAGGCAGCACCAGAATAGAGCATACTAGCTACAACTAGTTCAGTAAGAGTTCTATTCTTTCTTTCTGCTTTACCATTCATTTCAGGTGAATATGGTGCGGTCGTTTCATGTATAATTCCATGTTCTTTATAAAAATCATTACATAAAGTAGAATCATACTCAGTTCCCCTATCACTACGAAGCCTCTTAATTTTCTTACTAAATTGATTTTCAATTTCAGTCACAAAAATCTTAATCATGTCAAGCGCTTCACTTTTATTTTTCATTAGATATATAACAGTATAATCAGAACAATCGTCAATAAAAGTGATAAAATAACGTTTACCATTTCTAGTCAAAGTTCCATCAAGTTCACATATATCAGAATGAATTAAATCTAACGGTTCAGATTCTCTAATTACCGATTTATGTGACGATTTAGTTATTTTCGCTTGACTACAAAATTCACATTTTTCTATGTCATTAGCAATTAACTTTGGAATTAATCCTAGATTACTTAAATTAAGTAAAGAACGTTTACTAACATGACAAAGTCTAGCATGCCAAATATTAAAATCACACACATAGTAAACGGAAGGAGAAATTTTATTCAATTCAACATTTAACTTAAACATGCCATCAGTTGCGTACCCTTTCCCAATAAAAATACCATTCTTAGTGATGGTGTACAAATTAGCCCCAATAGTTTGATTAAACCCAGCCTTATTAAGAAGAAAACCAGAAACTAAATTTTTTCTAATGTCAGGCACATGCATGACATCCTTCAAGATCAGAGTCTTCCCGGAGGTGAACTTCAATTCAACATCTCCAATACCAGCAACATCAGAGGTGTGAGCATTTCCCATTTGCACCTTCTTATTTTCAGCAGCAGTGTATGTCTTAAACATAGCACGTTCATAGCAGATATGGCGAGTAGCGCCAGTATCAATCCACCAGCCATCAGTACCACCAATCATATTGATTTCGGTGATCATAGCCACATAAGGCTCATCAGTCAGGTTAGCCTGTGCATTAGGGGCAGCAGCAGGTTTGTTCCTGGCTCTACATTTCTTAGCAAAATGTCCTGGTTTACCACAGTTAAAGCAAGTCACACCAACTGTACCAGTATCATTCTTTTGAGCAGGTGGATGCTGTTTAGCATTATGGACCCGTGAAGGGTTACCATTCTTAATTCGGTTCATTTGACCACGGTTCTGATTCTTAAAAGGTTTGCCCGTAGGCTTCAGAACCGCACCGAATTTCTTTTTGGTGTTGCCGGAGACCACATAGGCCTCTTCTTTCTGATCTTGCCTCCTGGATTCTTCCTCAATACGGAGTCGAGTAATCAAACTCTCGATTGAAAATTCTTTTGTTTTGTGACGAAGCTGATTTTTAAAATCTTTCCAACCAGGGGGCAGTTTGTCAATCATCACTGCAATTTGAAATTGTTCATCAAGAGGCATACCTTCAGTTATTATTTCATGAGCAATTTTCTGAAGTTCATGAGATTGTGCCTCCACCGACCTTTCATCAACCATCTGGTACTTCAGGTACCTACTAACAGCATACTTCTTCACACCGGCCTCCTCGGTATCATATTTCTTTTTCAGCGCCTCCCAAACATCCTTAGCACTTTTGTATGTACTATAATAATCATACAAATCATCACATAGGCCATTTAAAATGTAACCTTTGCATAAATAATCATTATGCAACCAGAGTTGTTGTTCCTTTTTCAACTGAAGCTCTTTTGCAGCAGGATCAATCAAATCCTTTTCTTTTTGTTTTTCAGTAGCTGCATCGGGCTTATCAACCTTGTCACCGATGGTGAGTGGTTGTTCCTTTGTTCCAGAACTCGATCCTACAAGACCGATAGGAACAGTGGGCATATCCTCATTCAAAACGTGGACAACTTTTTTTAGAGTTAAAAAGAAAAACATTTTCTGTTGCCAACGTTTGAAATGGAGACCTTCAAACTTGAAAGGTCTTTCGGTTGCACCAACAACCGAATTTCCAATAATTTCTTCGGTATCCATAGCAGTTTTGAAACCGTCTTAAAATTGTTGTTTTTTTGATTTTTAAAAAATAATAATTTTCGAAATTCAGAACCGAAGAAAATACCGGCTGAGTCACGACCAGGTCGCTCTCTTTAAGACGTTTCGCGACACTGCTCTAAAGGTGCAAAGCAGACAAGCAATCGCGCCGCCTCCAGGATAAAACAGCCCGTTCGAATGAACCGATCGATTACTGCACTGTAATGATCGGAAGGAACACCTTTTTGAGTGATTCGACAAAATCACTCGAAAGATTGATACGACAATATCAATCGACTGATACTACAATATCAGTTTCCAAACCAATGAAACACAAAAAAAAACAAATATAATAATCTTTTGTGATAAGAAATGGAGAAGAGGATTAATATATGATGTATGGCTACTTTTTTGTTTTTCGTGAGTTTTCTATATTTTGCCAAAAATGAACAAGACTTTATCATAAGATAAGCTAACAATAACAAGCAATAATAACAATAACGGACAAATATCAATAGGGGACATAGGAATTATTTGGAATTGAAACTCATTAAAACCATGTTGGAATGGTTACTCATATTTTGATCTTGTGATTAAATTATTGGATAATTAACTAATAAAAATTTAGTTAATTTTGTGACTAAAAAATAACACATCACTTAGACTTAAGTCCGGTCCGACGGTGATAACGTCATGCGCGTGTGATGATCGATAAGGGGTACGGAGTCCCACTTAGTTAGTCACCTTGGGATATATAAATATATATTACTAAAGAGAATGTTCTATGCAATGTGAGACTTTTTCCCATTTTTTTTAATTCACACTCTTTAGTTTCAAGTCCTACAAGACCAATATATTCATCCCATTTTATTTTCAATCACAAGGTTCCAAATTCCACAAATTAAATGAACACTACTATGTTCATTTTTCCAACAGTTGATCCCATGTTTATTTCAGAACGTGGCACTTTTCTTCTAGGTACAGCCGATTCTTCCCGTCTCGTCCCATATGTATACAACTTATATAATTGCGGATTGGTCTGTCCCTTCGTAAATCGCGAAGGCATTTTGTTGGATCTACATATTTACCGTGAGAGTATGATATCACTATGATGGTAAATCGCATTTGTTAAATGTGGATTCTTCTGTATTTTTGCTTACATGAATTCTTATTAAAATAAGTTTATCTTTTGCTTTAGATTATATTTTGGACTATGCTCAAGCAACATTGAATTATGTAGTGAATTGCCATCTCTTGTTTATCAGTACTATTTATGGTTGAATTGAAGTCAAATTTTGCAGTTTTTAATTCTATTTAGATTTTAGAAAGTATATTTATGCTGTATTGGAAGATACTTGAATATATAATTGCATGCAGAAAAAAGAAGCATATTATGGTGTAACAGTGGACTCAATAATTTCAGTCTATGATTTACAAAATTGTAGTACCAAATAAAAATAAACTCATCCTAAGATCCATGATAATGATTTCTAGAAGTGCAAAATTTGTAAATATTATTACCATACAAATTATGTTTGGAAGATCCTTTTTGTTATGAAAAGTTGTCTTGCTAAGGTTTACGAATAATGATTGGTCATCTCTAATGCGAACTGCCTCATGTTTTCTGTAAACTGCTAAACTGACGATGAAATAACATATTCATTCTTGATTTTTGTGGGTTCGTGAGTTCTAACCTTAGTACTAAATAACAGAACTCGTTATGTTTCTACTCTTGCATATAAGAGTACAAGTAGATTGGATTATATCTTCATCAGGCCTACCAAACAATTAGATGTTAAACAGAACAATTGCTAAATTATATGCATTTGGTAATAGTTCTTCCAAAAATATTGAGAAATTGAGTTTCCATGGTTATCCCACACTTAAGTTAGGAAAATGTGAGTTGCACTTTGAAATGGATGGTTAATAAAGCTAATGATGTCACTAACCAAGAATGGAAAAGGAAACATTTCAAGACGTGCTGCTACCTGATTTTAGTGATGAAAAACCTTGTGATGACCATATAGAATAAGGTCCTATACTAGTCTAGTGGTCTTGAAAGAATGTCTATCATTCTGTGTTTGGTATGCTTATGAGGAAACCCCTTTGATTCTGTGGCTAATGAGGGAAAGTGGATTAAATTGATGGCAATCCCTCACTTGGAATGTCATATTTTTGGGTGTGTGCTACCATATATAGAGCCATTGTTCATTTTAGTCAATAGTACATTTTTTAAAGTTCTTATGACTCAAAAGTAGGTAGATTAGAATATCCTGATGTTTTCAGAGTGAGAAGGTTTGGTAGGAATAGGAACTAGTATTTGTTTACATTGAGAGCCTGGTTTCACCTTGTTTTTAGGAACTTAGAAAACATGCCTTATCAAGCTTGTGTTGTTTGTGAGTAATTTTAATTCGAGTTCGGAAGTTAGTTTCTAGTGGTGTCTCTTTGGGTTGGGTTGGGGTTCTCTTGGTGGGATTAGTGAATCTCTATTGCTGTAAGTTTAGGGGTGGATTTGGGTGATGCTTTGGTGTATTGTTGTTTGGTATAAATATTTTATCACTTTACCTTTAGTTGTATGTTTTTCAACAATTCCTTACACTCTTGTTGAGGAATTTGTTTTTTAATAAAATTTAGCCGATTAAAAAAAAAAAAACTTGTGTTGTTTGCTCATGCTATTTTATAGAAGCTCATCAAATGTTTTGTAATCTGTTGTGATGCTTGTGTTAATCTATCTATAATAAATAATAATACACGTATCAATGTCGTATTTAGACTTACTAGTAACACCAAATTTTCATTTGTTCCTCGAGACTTTTTTTTGTGAACTTTTCATGAATTAATTTGACGACTTATTTTGGTACAACTTAATGTAGACTTTTATTTTGTGCGAAAACTAAAAGATAATGTAGTAAACCACGATATTGGTCTCAAGTGGTTAATAAACTCTTCGATTTTTTGTGGGAATAATTTTTTGCCCACTTTGCTTACAAAGTTGAAATATAAAATTACTAAATTGATATATTTGGTCTATGTTATAAGATTAAATATATAGATCATTTAATAAAATGAATCTAAAATGTAAAATATTTCTAAGATTCATGATATTGATTCAAAAGAGGACAAAAATGCGAACATTCTCATATGTCTTGGGAAAGTTTATAAATGAATATGATTTTCCGAAACCTCAATGCCAATTGCGTCATGTTTTCTGCCAATTACTACCATTGTTAAATAAAAAACTACTAAATGACCAATGAAGAAAATATTTTCATGAGCTCCAACCTTTCTATTCGGGTATTCGGAAATCTGAGGGGTGTCTTTCTCATGGTGGTACATCTGACGTTGCCGAGTTATGCCTGCCTGGGGGTTTTCGTTCTACTTTTGTCTGGTCAGCGGTTCGCTTGATGAAGCTGGTTCTGGATGCTGATGGGCCGAGCACTTTTGATTCGAGTTCGGGAGTTAGAGTTCAATTGTGGTAACATTTTAAACGGGATTGGTGACTGCTCTGGTAGTCTTGAATCTGTGGGATGCTTGACTGTATTGGGGATTAGGAGTTGTTTTTTCGATTAGGTGATTGTTTAGGAGTTTTCTCTTTTAGGTGTTCCGCATATATACGGCACCTATGTTTTTGTGTTCCTTTTTTACCGGTCTCTGTTCGTCTTGTGCAGAGACTTGGTTATTAATAAAATTTGCCATTCAAAAAAATAAAAAAATAAAAATAAAAATAAAAAAATTATTCAAAACAAAAATCTTTCCATTAGTAGAACTCAAAGTGTTTCTAGTGTTGCCACATTATAAGAGATTAAGTGGATGGTATAGTAAACAAATTAGACGCTAAACACTTAGCATTACATTGGAAAACATTTACGGAAAAATGAAAATTGAAAGATGAGATTTTGAGTAGAGCTAGGCCAGATAGATTGAAATTTGAAAAGAACTTAGTTGAGCAAACAATTTTCCCGATTGGATTAACAATAAGTAAGTTTAAAGGAGTAGTAGGAGTATATTGGAAGTCTGATTTATTCATTTTCCTTAGTGTTGGAGAAGGATTATCTTACGGGTGATATGTTTAAGAGTGATTAATTTGGATTTCTGAATGTTTGAAGACCTTCATTGGTTAGAAGATATCTGTCAAGTAGTCCTGTTTGGCATTTGATGGTCTTGTGCATTTGTCTGAAGACACAAATTTGTGTTCAATGATGGTGATTTTTTGGGTGTAGTCAATCAAATTTGTAACATTTGGACATTTTGGCCTATATCATGCCTTTGTCCTCTTCTAGTTTATTTTCTAAATTTCTTTCTCTTTTTTCTCCCAAATCAATGGTTTAAAAAAAATCCTAAAGTGACCTGAGAGAATCCTCTCTCGACATTAACAAATTGGGCATTACATTTTTAGGAAAGAGTTACTATACCAAAGAAAAAAAACTGGAGTGTAAAATTATAAAATTAAGATAGGACTTTAATATGTTAGTGTAAGTGACACATCATCAGTTTATTTTTCCTAAGTGACACATCCTCATATGTTTGTTCAAACAAAGATAATTGTAAAATGAAACTATAAATATCCAAAGAACAAATTATAATTTCATATCAGCCATGGAAACATGGAAAGGCACATCAACCATCTTATTCTATTTTTTCTAGTTTCCATAGCTATGAATGATTCTTTCTGTGAATCAAAAGTGTCACCTAACAAGTAAAACATCAACTGTAATATTCAGGTTTCAAGACACCAATATAAGGTAGATTTCTGTATAATTCATCAAAATCCATTCCATAACCAACAACAAAATTGTCCGGACACTGCATAACAGAAACATGTAAAAAGAATCAGTATATCTCAAACTCACAATTCCTAGTAGTCAGACCAAAATAGCATTTCAAGTCTAAACATTGTTTTTTTTAAGTCAGTTCTACAATACAGTTCCATCACCCCCCAACAATATTTATAATATACCCGCAATAAACTCCTTTTATATTTCCATTCAAAAGTTTAGCTTATGCAAATATCTAATACATAAAAGAAAAAGTGTGAGGTATCGTGATTATGTGAAGTGTGAAGTTAAAACACGTATGAAAATGGAAAATCGAAGTTGCATCTTAATTATGATAGTTTAAGAAATTTCTTTGCCCATCATTCATACAACATGCTCGATCGTAACTCCTAACCTGCTTAATTAGCTCATGTGGATATGTATTTAACCGAAGAAACAAAAAACCACACAACTTAAGGAGAATAACTCATGATTGTAAGCATCATACCTCAAATCCCCGATAGAATTTTCCTTCACCCACCAACTGTACATTAACTTTCCTTCTTGCTGGTTTGTCAAGTAGAGTGCATACGGATACAGAGGATGCTCCTTTTGATTTCATGTGCGCAATGAGTGTATGTAAAGTATGTCCTGTGTCTACAATGTCTTCAACCTAATTATCAAAGTGACCAAATCTCAAAGTTAGACAGTTTATTTCCCCTGACAAACTACTCAGAAGTCACAAGTAACAACACTTTTTTTAGAACAAAATAAGCTTATGTCATATCATCAGCAAAACCTACTTCAGTAGGTGCAATGATGCAAGTATAATGTTACAAACATGAGAACCGGTCATAGATGTAGCCACTCTAACTAACTCATGAGCTACTACATTAACTAGTAACCAAGTAAACTCAATGCCGCTCTAGCTAACTCATGAGCTACTACTATATCATCAGCTTATCACTCAATAAACTCAACAAACAAACAAACAACTCACTTTTTAGTTTTATTAAATAACAAACTTTATAGACCAAACATATCAATTATTCAATTAACTTAAAAAATCAACAGTTTCTTATAAAAATGAGTGAAAGTAGTAACTTGTAAAAGGCCTTTTTTGTTATTGATTCTACTTAAAGCTAAAAATTATAGCTTTTTATTCTAAAATTGATTTTTACACTCAAATTTTTTGTTCAATTCACTTTTACATAATATATTCAAGCATAAATCACTTTATCATAACTCAATTTTGGTACAAAATCAATTATGCCAAAATCAATTTTTTCTCAACATAGAACCAAACATATACTAATTGACCAAATTTCAAATTAATTTCCCCTACCTACTCAAAATATAAAATACTAGGAAAAGAACAAGTCAAAATTAATTTTGTAAAAAAACAAAAATAAATTAAATTTTTTTATAACAATAGAACCTTTTCTAAAACTGCATATAAAGTTCAAAGACAATACCAATATGACGTGGCGGCCATTAACATCAACATTCAAGTCACGAGAAATGGTGGGAGCGCAATTGGAGACAGTTCCGGAGCCATAGGATTTAGAACTGACAAAATCAATAATAATTGGGAGGTTAATTTTACGAACTAGGTCAGCGAGGAAGATGAATGCGCCGGTGAGAACGCCGACAAAGACGGGAGGAGGTGAAGGAGCGGGAAAGTCGTTAACGATTTGGGTGGCGAGTTGGGAGATTCGGAGTGAGATTTGGTCTTCGGTCCAAAGGATTCTGTCTATGTGGGAACGCATTGGCATGGCCATGGTGATAGCCGCAGATACGCAGAATAAGGGTTTAGGTGATAGCCGCGGAATGCGTTGCTCAAATACTGTTTTTAAATATTTTTTTATTTTTTATAATGGTAATAAAATTTTGATTTTTTATCCTTTTTTGGGGCTATCAAAGTGGACCAGATTAAATGGAGAACATTCTTGCCTAATGTTTTGTCAACGTCGTGAACAAAAACTTAATTTTAAGCTGAATGTGTGATATTTGAGCTTCGACATTTTGTATATAGTACGATATTTTTTTTTAAAATGAAGTGGTAATTCACTGAAATTAAATTCGTATAATTGTAAGATTTTCGATTCGAAATTATAGTGCGATATCTTTATTAATTAGGTTTTTTTTTTTGTCATGTAGTATAATAACTATAAATTTCACCTTTAACGGTGGATAAATGAGATGATCGGTTTCAAACTTCAATCTCTACATATATAATGCAATGTTTCTATCAATCGAGCTAAGTTTACAGAATTGATTAGGTTAAATTTACCGGAACACAAAAGATTAATTTATATGCATGTATTGTGAAGAACAATTTTACTAGCAATCTAGCATGTAAGTTTTTCTTCTTTTTTATAGAGTACTCGCATGTAAGTTAATCTAGGCAAATTATTTTAAGTAAATATTGTTAGAGGTGTTTTAAGACTTAAAAACGTGGCATAACTAGTGATTTGGTTAGATGTATGTTTAAAAAATTATATTATATTGTCCGTGTATATAATTAAAGAGAAATAGTTTATATACAAATAGTGTAAATTAATTTCACATTGTAGTTTAATACCAACCATATATTCCTTCAAATCATTTTACTATTCTCAACTTTCATTTTATGACATAGAGAAATATTTGATTCCTATTGGATATCACTGTAAAATTAATTTACACTAACTAAGCATATCCATTAAACTCATAATTAAATCCTAATGTTATTTAGTAAAAAAAATAGTAATTAAATAGTCAACACTCACACAAAATACTAATCAGTCAAAACCAACACGCAAAATACATGCAACACAAATTCAAAGAGGCAAAAGCTTCAATTTAAAAAATTGTGTGGCAATGGGAAATCCACTAAAACAACATCACCAAGCTTGAGATTTACCAAATAAGTTCTAAATTTTCAGCAAATAAGTTCACGGCGAAGGGTTCTCAATTTGTCTCAGATTACCAAATTGTAGTCACCGAAAGTTCTATTAGAGAACCGACAATATTAAAACATGGTTCAGTTGGTATGTTGCTTGAATAGTTTATTTTGTTGACATTTCGATTCAATTAATAGTTTAGTTTGGTTCGAAACAGTTCTATGATCAGTCCTACCCCAAAGCCCTCTTCCTCCTCCAAACTCTCAAACAACACCTAAATGTCACCAATAAGAACCTCTATCATCGCATCGAGGCTTTTCACACTGACCCATTCTCCTTCCGGCAAAAACTAACAACCCCTTCAAGATCTAAACAACAAATTCAACAAGAGAATGAAACCTTGAACAAGTTCTAGTAATTTTATCAAAAAAGTTCTAGTAATTTCATAAAGCAGCAAGAACATTCATGAAGAAATGATTCAATCAAATGAAGACAGCCATTACTATATGTTGATACCTCTAATCCACTAAGGTTTGATTTCCTCAACCCAAAAACAGATTCATAGACGGATTAAAATTATCACAATAAAAATTGGGAGAAGAGATGTCAACTAAAAGTCAAAGTTCATATCATTCAAGTCTAAAAATAAAAATTATTATCCAAGGTTTAATGCTACCAATCTCAAATGAAATAATTTTTTTAAAAAAAAGCTAAAAATGAAAATGCCTACGAAAACATGTCCCAAATCTTAGCATATCAATCCACTAATAACTTATCGAGCAAAAAGAAAATCTGATTTTGATGAAATCAAAATTTTATACGACCCCTAAATAATATTAGCTACCTCTGCAGCTGAAATTACTTCATTCATTTAATGACAACGAACCAAGCTGATCACCAACTTCAGATCCCGATGCAGCATTGTGAAGGACCTGCAATGCCTCAGAAACCTTTGTTTTCAGGTCATCAGGAGATTCAATAAGATGAATTACTTCTGACTGATCCATTTCAAGCAGCATCCCCGTCACCTTTGCAGTATGTTGGTTTGGTGTAAGCCGGTCCACAAGAGGATATAGATGTTCACCCAACATCTGTTAATTTCAATTGAAACATACCAAAAATTACATTTCTCACACAAGAATTATAAATTAATAGAGACAAAGGTTACTGCAAATTAAGTTATTTGCATGCTATTGATATAGCTTCCAAGAAAAATAGAAAATAAGTAAAATGTAATTTAGTCCTTAGTTAGTAATGAGCCTCAATTTGATCCATGTTTAAACTATGCATATGACTTTATCATTTAAATTTTCAAGCTAATGTATGCTAGGCCCTACCATAAATAGCAAAAGGAGTAACATGAAGCATTTTGAACAATTTAAGTAACGGGATAAAATTGTGAGAGAAGTAAATTTTCAAAGATCAGAATACCAATTTACTCTAAGGAAACAATATACAGACAGATCCTACACGTAAAAATACCAACAACGACTTAAACATACCATGCGCTGATTTTCTGGAGTTGCAGAGGCTAAAGCTGATGCAAGTGATGTAGACCCTGGACGTTGATTATCAATAGGTGCAGTACCTCCGGAACCATCAAAAGGAAACATTGGACCAGCTAGACCTTGAGGAACTCCAGCCGGATCCATGCCATTTCGATTGTTAGACATGTATCTAAAACCTTGGTTGGAGTTGCGATGCATCATCTGGTTTCAATAGAAATTTTCTTTAATGCGACAACACCAATCATCATAAAAATCTCAAATGTTAAAGTTAAGGATTAATTACTTGGTTCTGGTGCACGTGTTGGAGATTTCCATTTCGACGAGCACCTATCCTTTGCCCATTTTGGCTCTGTCTTTGGAGTTGATACGGCATAACAAAATTTGGAGCAACACCAGGCCGCATTCCAGGCAAAATTTGCTGCTGGAAACCAAATCCAGCAGGTTGAGGTGGTATGAAACCAGGTGTGCCTTGACCAAAATATAGTTGCTGAGGGGCAAGTCTCGGTGCCCCTGGATGGTATCCAGCAATTCCTCCAGCCAACGGTGCCAATCCACCAGGGGCACGGATTTGAGCAAAATGAGCCTGCAGGAAAACTAATTTGTTAAGCCACCCTTTGATTTTATGAATAAGCTCCTAAACACAATCAAACGACCATGAACACCATTGAAAGTAAAGAAGCTCATTAGAATGAAGGGGTGATATGTCAAATTTTTATCTACCATGAGGTTTTTGAAAGGAATGTAAAATAGCAAAAGTCAAATAACTTGTACACAAAAAAGCAGACCATTTAAAAAAAAAAAAAAGATATAATATATTATATTGATACTCTACAAAAATCACATATAAATTGTGAAGCACAATGAATATTTCAACAAAGACAATCAAAGCAAATCCACTTGATTATATGTTACAGCTAGTCAGCGACTTAATAATGAAGAAGTAATTATTGAAATTTGAAATCATATATGAACAATGATATTAAAGAAGAGTATCACCTGCAATTGGGCCTTCCTCTCTTCTTTGCGCTGAGCCACAGCAACAAACAGAGGCTTTCTTCCAACCAGCTTTCCATTCATTTCATTCAACTGGATAAAAGACAATAGAAAACTTAAGTATCCATTATGAAATGAAACATGTAGCTTAGCCACGTCTCTTTGAATACTTACTGCTTTATTTGCCTCCTCAGGAGTAGAAAAGGCCACGAAACCAGAACCCTTGCTATGACCATGGGAATTCAACATCACCTAATAAGTGCAGTACATAATAATTTGATTAATTCAAATAATAATAAAAACAATAGTAAAAAACTCAATTGGATCTATATATAATTTAAACTCAATCAAGAGAAATATAGAATAAGAATCATAGTTTAACATACCCTACAAGATGTTATGGTTCCAAATTCAGAAAATAAATCTTTTAACTTTTCATCAGTAAAATCATCATCAAGGTTTTTCAAGTACAAATTAGCCCCCTGTAGTTTCTCATATCTACTGATTCTTTCCTGCTCAAATTTAGCTTTCAACTCATGCTCTCTTTCTGCTTTCCTCTGAGCTCTCCCCACAAATAAAACCTTGGCATCATTGATGGTCCCGTTTAACTTCTCAACTGCAGCAGCTGCTGAATCTGAACTCTGAAAATTGACAAAACCAAAGCATCTAGATTTACCATTCGCGTCTTTCATGATTGTTGCACTAGTTATCACACCAAAGGGGCCGAACAACTTTTTCAAGTCTTCATCATTTAGCGTTTCAGAAAGATTTTTAACAAAGACATTAGTGAACTTGGGTGATCCATTTGTCCTAATCCTTTCCTGGTGGCGAACAAAAAATCCAACATAGACTTGTTTATCATTGATCAACATGCCATTCAACTGCTTGATGGCACTCTTTGCAGCTTCTTCATGTTCAAACTGTACAAAACCGTACCCTTTTGACTGACCACTACTGTCAAGAGCAACCTTACAAGACAGCACAGTGCCAAAGGCAGCAAAAGTGTCATGTAATGCCTTGTGATCAATTGATGTGTCCAAGTTCTTGATGAACACATTGCCAGATCCACTCTTCCGGACACTTGGATCTCGTTGAGAAAACATAATACGAATTGGTTTCCCATTCAGAGGAGTGAAGTTCAGAAGTTCCTTGGCATTAGCCGCTGAAAAATAAAAGAAACAACAACATAATCAACAATGCAAATTATTAAAGAAACAACAACCCAAACCTCTGACACAATAATAGTCCATCCATAGTGATTTAAAATATAAATTGTTATGAATGTAAAATGAGAATATATATCAAAGTTCAGTAGAAGAAATATGCACACAAATTTTATGTGGTGTCCATGATCAATCATAGAATGTATACTTCTTTCATGAGAACTGATATAAAATCTAATACACAATCATATAATGAGCAATCTATTACCCCCAAATTAATATACTGTTTAATGAATGCATGAAAATGAATATGTTATACATCTCAACATTAATCAATAAATACAACTATAAACAAGGATAATATAATCCTTCATCAATTATAATTGTTCATTATGGATTCATATTCAATACAATTCATGAATCTCAGAAGTCAGAATCATCTAATGAATCATACAAAGGTAAAACAAAACATCAACAACTACCAACACTTCCAGCTACAAGTACATGAATACAAATAAAATTGATGATGATATCAACATCACGATAATCATAATGATAATGAATCATATAAAGATGATCAATCAATCAGTAATAATGAAAATGATTGAGTCAGTCTAAATGCAAAAATCAAATTAACAAATATAAAATGTGAATAAAAAGATCAAACAAACCATCTTGAGCATTGGTGAAGTTAACATAAGCGTAACCGAGAGAGGATCGTCTAGTCTGATCCCTACAAACCCTAATTGAGACAACCTGAGCAACTTGGCTAAACAGATCAAAAAGTTGTCCCTCATTCACACTCCCTTCCAGATCACCAACATAAAGCGAAGCATTCGCAAATGGACCTCCAGTTGTCAATGCTGCCGTCGCCGGAGCCACAACAGTCGGAGACTGAGCCATAGGTGAGGAAATCACAGCTGCCATTCTCTTTTTACCGTAAAAAAAAAATTAAAAACGAAAATTCGGACTAAGAAAAGTGATCTGATCAGAGAACGAGAGAGAATAGTAAACGCGCAGCTGTGATTTTTTTGGGAGACAATCAAATAATCGAGCCCTAGTTTTTTTGAACTAACATTTAGTATTTTTGTTTTTATTTTTTTTATTTTTTGTTCCTTATTTGTTGCCTCCGAAAAGAGAGAACAGAGGGAGAGAGCATAGAAGGTAAGGGATGATGGGTTGGGCTTTATATATATATGCGTGCGTGGAACCTCAATGTCGTTTTCGTTCTGAATTTTCGCATCACATGTTGAACCAAATTCGTGGCTTCTTCGGAATGATGACATGGCACCTTTGTTTTATTTTTTATTTTATTTTATTTGGAGAAGTGGTGGTATTACCGAGAAGTAAGAACAGAATTTCAGAAAAACAGGGGAATGAGTTAAATTTTCATTTTGAGTTTTTGACTAAATAATATTTAATTTAAAAAGTACCTATCACAACACAAGACTATAAACTTGCAAGGAAAATACTATGAATTTTCAGTTGTTTTTTTTTTTTAAATGTCTTGACAAAGGATAACTTTTTTATATATGAGTTGGGTTAGAAACCAACATAATAGGATAAGAAAATAAATTATTGATTTATCCTTGTATTATAAATTTTGAAATATAATAAAACATAGATATAAATAATAATTTGACATTATTAATTAAAATAATAAAAATATTAATTTATTGAAAAATTTGTGTTTCTGTCACCATCCACATGCCATATTGCACTTTAGATTTGTCATATGCCAAAAGATTTCTTCCTTATTTAAGGCCTCATCAAGGTCAATCTGAGCTTGTTTTTGCTAGTTTAGCAAAGCTTGATTTTGTCCTAAACCGTCAAGTTTATCTTGAATATCTTGTAAGTTTTGTGCAGCACTTTTGACCATAGAGTGAACATTATCAAAAATATTCTTATTCTAATCTTTGAGATGCAATTTGAGTAACTCTAGCTTTTGAGATAAAACGAACATTGGACCAACCAGCTATAGGAGTATTCCGACAGTTAGAAATAATACTTTAATTTGCAGTATTGATGAAGAGATAGACAAATCAGGCTTGTTTTGAAATTTTTTAGGGGCAATCTAGATGGGGCATTGGCAATCCCTCTAATACAAACACAGCTTAAGGACCCGTTTGGCCCGGCTTATTTTCTCATTTTTTTCGTCTCCTTAAAAATAGTAAAGAAGGAAAAAAATGTGTTTGACTTCACTTTTCTTTATTTTTTACTTCTTTACTTTATTTCTTTAATACTTTTAAGGAGAAATATTGTCAAATATAATTTTATACTTCTTTATTTCGTTTAAGTCAAATAGAAAAGTAAAAAATAAGTCGGGCCAAACGAGTCCTCTTAATTAGATAAAGCATTCAAGAAATGAAGTATAATAGTGTAGGATATTTAGGGGAAACTACTAAAAGTCTAAAATACACGGGTGATCACATTACTTCTATCTAACCGTCACATTGTTGAGAATATTTTTGATACAAGTAATTGGTCAAACCATGGATTTTGATATTGCCGGGTCTTGAGGAGAGACTAAAACACAAGTGAATCTTTACATTGAACTAAGAGCAACAACACAAATGAATTTGACGTACACTACATTTTATCCAAATTCTAAGAGGTTGAATATAGTGGGACCTTCTAAATCAAACTTGAAACACCAACAATTATATATTCCAAATAGGGGTGTGCATGGTTTAAAAACCACACCACACCACTCCAAATTTATGGTTTGGTTTAAGATCCAAAACCATTTTAATAAAAAATTGGTTATTATATAAAACTAATTTGGATATGGTTTATAACCGGTTTAAAACCAATTAATAACCGATTCGTAATAATAATTTGGTTACTTACTTGAACTAATTTTAAATCAATTTTTTCCTTTTCATTTTAATTTTTTTTATTATTGGTTTAAAAAAACAAATTTGTTTAATTTTAAAAAGAAAATACAATTTTATGAAATTAATTGGTTTATAATCAACTCAAAAAGGTTTTTCTTTTCTAAGCCCAAACATATTTCAAAGCCCAAAAAATTTAATTTTATCTAAGCCCAAAATAATACTAATTTTTAAAAAAAAAAACACAAAAAAAAAGTTTTTAAGTTATTTAAAAAATAATAACTATTTAAATAAAATAATAATAAAAATGGTAATTAAATAATTTAATATTAGTGGTAGTTGGTGGCGGCCAGCCGCGGAGCACCACCACCGACCACTGCGCCGGTGCCGGAGTTCCGCTGCCAGTCACCGGAAACCGCCGCCAACCACTGTGCCGGCCGCCGGAGCTCCACCGCCGGTCACCAGAAAACCGCCGTCACCCACCGTGCCGGCCGCCAGAGCTCCACCGCCGGCCACCGCGCCGGTCGCCAGAGCACCACCACCCCTCCACCATCTTTTAAATTATTTATTTATTAAATTATATAAATGATATTAAATTTGAATGTTTAAGCTTTTTGTACAATTGGGCCTCAATTTCAAAACCAATTTCAAACCGATTATGAAAAATTGGATTTGGTTTAGAATTGGTTTTTTTTAATTGGATTGGTGTGATTTTTTTTAAAAATGAATTAGAATATTAAAATTGGATATGGTTTGGTTAGTAATTTGGTTAAGGATAACCATATTTTTTGCACACCCCTAATGCCAAAGAACAAGTTGGAGGAAAAAATAAGAGGAAGATAATGCTTTCTTAGCAAAGTGTTTCCTTTATTACATGATGGCTTATTTTGAGCTCAACTGATATGACATGACATCATAGCATAGGCAACCCCACCTTTGACGTTGATACATATTTAAATGTCAGAAAACACATTATGAAGCTTAATTTTATATTTCAGAATGATTGATCATTCTATTCTCAACCCAATTTTTATTTCTTCAACTTTGGAGTCAGTTATACATGTTTTAAGTAGTGTGCCTGCTTTATGTTAAAATTTTGCTGCTTATGCTAATGAGTGTGAATGCTCTATCCATAAATCATGGCATCACCAATTTTGAGCTATTAATTTTTTTATTTTATTTTTTAATCCAAAAGTTGATTAATGTTGGACAAATTTCCAAGTTATGGTAGCCAAGTAGTTTAATTAAGTTGAGTGTAACTAAGGCATACTTAGGAATAAGTATAAGTGTATAACATAGTGATAATGAACCTTATCTTAAGGTGATTGAAAAACAAGTATGCCAATTGTTGTAGACTTTGTAGCATCCTGTAACATGTTTGAATCTGAAAAGAAACATATCATGGAATTGTTACTCTTAACTTTTTGATACACCTTAACGCTGCTTTACTATATTTTTTATCATTTAAAACTAGTACTGCAATAACTCAAATCAAACGTTGATACTGATTAATTGTGAATTTAGCTATATACTTTCCCATTGTATAAATCATGTAGTATCACCAAAGCACTAAGCATCTGGTCCAAGACCTCTGTCCTTTTTTCTTGTGCTAGTCCAAAAGAGCCTTCGTCAGCGCTAGGTACTTACGGTGGCACTCAAGACATGGCCCAAGGCCTCTATCAGCATAATTAAAGTAGGAATCGATCTTAGAACCTAGTAGTAACTTGCAAAAGAGCACCATCCACTGCATCATGCCAATGACTCGAATAATATTCCCCAAAAGGTATATATTATATACATATATGGTAAAACCTGTTAAAAAGAGCCGCACTATGTATTTCGCTTTAGGCCTACATATCTGTCAGACCAGCCCTGCAAGTAGCAAAGAGAATGTTAGAGTTTGTAAGAGTATACCACATGAACATTACGCGCCTTTTGTACATTAACAAGGTTGCTATCTTGCCTCAAATGAGAGCCCCTTATATTAAAAGATAGATAAAGGTTACTGGCACAGGTTGAAACTTGGATGACATTTCTGTCTTTCATTATGTGTTAAAACTTAACCAGCGATCAAATTATCAGTCTCATTATGACAGAACACTAACCTAACAGTTAAATAAGCGATTCTGCCAGCCTAAACAAATGTTGCTTCATGCCTATTTCAATCTAAAATATAAATGTCCAAAGATTGAAACAAAAAATGACATAGAACTTCCATACAAGATCGTAACAAGATATCTGGAACAGCTTCCATACAACATAGCTGAAAAGTTGGAAAAGTTAACCAACATTAGCCACAAAAAATTAGATGCTAGAGTTGTTAGATCGTAGTAAAGCATGCACCTTATGGTAATGGAATATGATAGAGTAAAAGATTAAAAGGACATGCACACAAGAAACTTGAAAATGTTTTATTATTTTTCCAAATCTGGTTCATTTAATTTCACTTTCCATTTAATAATTGTCTAATTCAATAATTGCCAAAACTAAAACAGAATGAAGATCTTGAGTACAAGTCAAGAGATCTGGCTAAATCAATTAATATGCGAATAGACACAACCCATTACAATTTAGGTGGTGATGGATCCTGTTAATATTTTGGTCCTTTAATTGAAGGCAAAGGTGGCAAGACATAGGAGAGATGGGAGACAACTATAAGGATGAATATAGATGATACATCTCCATTAATTCAAAGCTATAATATAAATTCCCAAATCCTCAAGTGAATCTTCATGATTATAACACATTTTTCTTTATTAATTTAATTTTTATAACTAACAGCGAATAGATCGTTAGCCAAATAAAATTTCTTACCGACAGTATACCAGCTCAAAATATAGTGAAAAAAGTAAGTAAACATAAAATAGTGTGGACTAGCCTCCAAATACATATCAATAGAACTCTTAGAATTGGGAGGTGTGTCTAACTCAACCCTACAAAACCGACTTGTAAGGTGAGGAAAAGATACCTTTCAAGGCAGATAAGTGACATCATCCATAGAATTGAGCTGATCCAATTTGCTTCCTTTTGAGCACAACCCAGGCCTGATGTGATGGACAAACATATGTCAAAAGAAAATCACCTAATATTCCTACGAAAAACTACAAGAGCAGTGAAGCACATAGAACTTAGCACAAGTGATAAGTTTTCAGTATATGAAATCCGTCAATATATAAAATCTGTAAATTTAGTCTCTAAAGTATATGAAAATCCAACAATTTAGCCCCAAACATCTTAATTATATTAGGGACTACTTATTGTATTTATATATTTTATGGACAAAATTGATGGAACTAAACTTCAAAATCACAGAACAAATAAAACAAGAGACAATAAGTAAGCTTTTACTTCTCAATCCAAGATCAGTCTTAGTTAGTGACTCAATCATTCATTTGTCTATATTACATATTAGAATTTCAAAAACTTTTGTTTGCAAAAGCTTATCACTAATTATTCCCCGTTCTTTACCTCTTCTGAACATAATTAACTGCATCTAAGCTGATTTTTGTATATTTATTTGCATTGCCACCGAAGAATAATTGATCTGTCCAAAGGTGTCAACTCAATGGCAAGAACACTTGATAACCTCAAGCGACAAAGTTCAAATTCCACCTGATAACTGTTATTAATAATAATTTCCCCTTCCCAAATTTTTTTACAAAAAAAAATAAAAAATAAAAAATGATTGATTCCTAGACTACAGATTTTGGAAGCTTTTGGTTGGAAATGCAAGTTCCACTTCATCGAACTCCACCTTAGGCTGATCAAGTCTGTTTGGGAGTTTAAGAGGGGAGTGGAGGATTTAAAAAAATGAAAGATAAAGTGAAAAGTATAGAGAGCTTTGTAAAGCAAAGACATTAGGGGTTTATTTTTCTTCATAATGCAAAATCTCTCTAATTTGGTGGGACTCAAAAATTGCATTGGATGAGGGTTTTGGAGGAATTGAATAAATTCTTCAAATTCAATAGATGTTGTTATAATACTCTCAATATTAAAATATATTAATCATAAAAATTCATTTATTATTCTCTACACTCTTAAAAATGGTGAAAATTGGTTTATATATTTTATTTTAAGACAACCCTATGGTAGAACGTAGCAGAGAGCCAAAACTCTGGCTGCCTTGCGGCGCCGTCATATCGAAGTATAGCAGAAAATCCAGCAATATTAGCCGAAATTGGCCATGGCGGAGAGCCCACAAACCGCCACCGATACCCGCCATGGCCAATGTTTGATAACTGTTGATATTTATTATTATTGTAAATATATTCTAGAGTAGCATATTTCATAGTAATATTCCTTTGTAATTAATGCTCTTAATATTATATAATGAAATTATTATATAATGAAATGTCCGTGATGCTCATTGACACACGGTTTTCGCTATATGCCTCTTGTACTCTATTTCTATTTTCCCTTTCAACATGGTATCTAGAGCCTATTAAGAGGCAACCCTACGCCGTGCTTACCCGGTCGACCCACTGTCCTCCGGTGAATTATTTTTTTTCCGACTAACTGTGAGTTACCTCTAGTTTACCTATTATTTGCTGTTGTACACTTTTCCGGTTCTTTTACAAAACCCCCACACTGCCACCGCCGCCGCTCATTCCGGCATCGTTTCAGAAAACCAAGCCTACCATCTGAATCGCCACACCCGATCCGGCCTATCCCCAAAATCGCATCAACAAATACAGCCTCACGCGCCGCCTGTATCTCCGCGAGTTTCTCCCACGCGCCACCGCCGTTACAGCGCGTCCGGCCGCCGTTTACTTCGCCGGACTCGCCTCTCAGTGCTGGTTCTATATTCGTCCTTAGTTCTCTGTTTCGATTGACCGAAACACGTGTTGCTTCACAAACAGCCCTTATTTACACCGGTGTACGCGTCTGTTTATCTCTTTTTATTACCATGGCTGGTGTTGGTACCTCTGATACATCCAAGAGTATTTTTACCAACTACATCACCTCTCCCCTCTATACAGAGAAACTAAATGGTCCTAATTACGATAGTTGGGCCGCTGATATCAAACTATGGGTTACTGGTCAAGGTTATAAGGACCATCTCACTCAGAAATTTGATACGGTAGATAAAGCTGAGAAACCAAAATGGGAACAGATCGATGCACAACTGTTTAGTGTTATCAAATCAACACTTCACACTGATATTAAACCGATCTTCCGCCCACATGTCACGTGTGAGTCAGTTTGGAGTCAGGCTAAGAAACTCTACACCAATGACACTCAGCGACTTTATGGCGTTTGTCACAAATTAATGAATATCATTACACCGAAAAAGATAGAAGGTTCTATTTCAACATACCTTGGTAATGTTCATTCTGCACTTCATGATTTTAATGAGCTTCTTCCTCCTGCCGCAAGCACTACAACTGAACAGGAAAAAGAACGTGAACAACGTAGCACCTTCTTCATGCTCCTTGCTCTTTATGGTTTGCCAGAAGAGTACTCTGCAACTCGTGATCAGATTTTGGGTTCTCCCACTGTTCCAGATATGTCTACTGCATCTGCTATCCTTCTTCGAGTACCAGCAAAACATTCACATGAGCCTACTGTCACCCCTGTACCAGGTGACACTGCTGCCCTTGCGTCATTTGGAAATAATAAGAGTCGTTCTCAAGGAGGACCATCAAACTTTAAGCCTCGTTCCAATTCCAATACCAAGTGTAAGTATTGTCACCGTTCCAATCATGATATTGACAATTGCTGGGAGTTGCATGGAAGACCTCCCCGTAGTAGGGCTAATATGACTCAAGTTGATCGGTCTCACAACAATCAAACCAAACCTTCTCCCCAAGGCTCTTCGGCAAGCTACGAGGACTTTCTCAGGTGGTGTCAGAATAATTAGAACTCTGGTTCTACTGCTTCGGTTGCACACACTGTTAACTCATCTGTTTGCCTCTCTCAATCATCTCTTGGTCCTTGGGTTCTTGATTCTGGTGCGTCTGATCATGTTACCGGTAATAAAGGTATTTTCTCTTCTCTCTCTACATCTGGTTTATTACCCAGTATAACATTTGCAAATGGGTCTCAAACTCAATCCCAAGGGATTGGCACTGTCCAAATTCTTCCCTCACTATCAATTGATTCAGTTCTTTATGTACCTGGTTGTCCGTTTAATTTACTTTCAGTTAATCGTTTGACTCGCTCTCTTGATTGTATTGTTATTTTCACTAATAGTAATGTCACCCTTCAGGATCGGAATTCGGGAAGGACGATTGGCGTTGGATGTGAGTCTCAAGGCCTTTACTATCTATCTTTGACATCCAAGACATGCTCTGCCACAGATTCCTCTCTTACTATCCATGCTCAGTTGGGTCATCCAAGTCTTCCCAAACTTCAGCAGTTGGTGCCAAAGTTATCTAAGTTGTCTAGTTTACATTGTGAGTCGTGTCAGTTAGGGAAACACACTCGTAGTCACTTTCCCGATCGAGTCAATAAACGGGCTTCGTCCCCTTTTGCTTTAGTTCACTCCGATGTTTGGGGTCCATCTCGTACTATGTCTACTTTAGAGTCAAAGTATTTTGTTACTTTTATTGATGATTTTTGTCATTCTACATGGATATTTTTAATGAAAAATAGATCTGAGCTATTTTCGATCTTTCAGCAATTTTATCAAGAAATCAAAACACAATTTCGTGTGTCTATTCGTAGTTTACGAAGTGATAATGCGCGTGAATACTTGTCACATCAATTTCAAAATTTTATGGTTTTGAATGGTATTCTCCACCAAACATCATGTCCTCATACACCTCAACAAAATGGAGTAGCCGAACGCAAAAATCGGCATCTCATTGAAACCACACGGACCCTGCTTCTCCATGGCAATGTTCCATTTCGTTTTTGGGGGGATGCTGTCTTAACGGCATGTTATCTTATAAACCGGATGCCATCTTCTATCCTTGATGGCAATATCCCTCATTCTATCCTTTTTCCCCATTCCCCTCTTCAGCCGGTGCCTCCTCGTGTCTTCGGGTCCACGTGTTTTGTTCACAATCTCTCTCCTGGTCTTGACAAATTGTCAGCCCGATCACTAAAATGCGTCTTTCTTGGTTATCATCGGTCACAAAAAGGTTATCGTTGCTATTCTCCTACATTACGCAGATACCTTGTCTCAGCTGATGTTACCTTCTTTGAATCCATCCCATACTTTGAGCCGAATAATATGACTCATGAACCCCTTCCAGACACTAATCATGAACCCATTCAAGAAGTTACTATTGTTCCTCTTAAACCTTGTCAGTTTGTCCCACTTGATACACCTTCAGTTGCTCCTCCAACTTCAAAACCACTACAAATATATCAACGCCGTCCAAAACCCTCTGTTCCTACACCTGTTCCAGCGACCATTGAGGATTCTCCGCCAACGCCATCTCCATCACCGGATTCGGTCCCGCAATCTGAGTCCAATCTTCCCGAGGTAATTCGTAAAGGTACACGTTCAACACGTAATCCATCTCCACACTATATTGATTTATCTTACAGTCGTCTTTCCCCTTTATATTACACTTGCTTGTCATCTTTGTCGTCTGTCTCTATTCCTAAATCTCCAGGTGAAGCGTTATCCCACCCTGAGTGGAGGCAAGCAATGATTGACGAGATGTGTGCTCTCCAAAGCAGTGGTACTTGGGAACTAGTTCCTCTACCCCCTGGGAAGTCTTTGGTAGGTTGTCGCTGGCTGTATACAGTGAAGGTTGGTCCGGATGGTAAAATTGATCGGTTTAAGGCTCGCTTGGTGGCCAAAGGCTACACTCAGATTTTTGGGTTGGATTATAGTGACACTTTCTCGCCTGTAGCCAAAATGGCATCTATTCAGCTTCTCCTCTCCATTGCAGCCATTCAGCATTGGCCTTTCCATCAGCTTGACATTAAAAATGCATTTTTACATGATGATCTTGAAGAGGAAGTGTATATGGAGCAACCACCTGGGTTTGTTGCTCAGGGGGAGTCATCTAATATGGTGTGTCGGTTACACAGGTCTCTTTATGGTCTTAAACAGTCTCCTCGAGCTTGGTTTGGCCGATTCAGTACTGCAGTCCAACAATTTGGCTTGATACGCAGTGAAGCTGACCATTCTGTTTTTTATCGCCATTCAGTCCAAGGGTGCATTTATCTGATAGTTTATGTAAATGATATTGTCATAACTGGTAGTGATCAGCAGGGAATACTTCAGTTAAAACAATATCTCTCGAATCAGTTTCAGACTAAAGATCTTGGTAAACTTCGTTACTTTTTGGGCATTGAGGTAGCTCAATCTAAGGATGGTATTGTGATCCCACAACGAAAATATGCTATGGATATTCTTGAAGAAACAGGTTTATTGAATGCAAAGCCTGTTGATACTCCTATGGATCCAAATGTCAAGCTTCTACCTAATCAGGGGGAGCCTCTATCAGATTCAGGGAGATATAGGAGACTGGTTGGAAAATTGAATTATCTGACAGTAACTCGTCCTGACATTTCATTTGCAGTTAGTGTTGTAAGCCAATTCTTAAATTCTCCTTGCCAAGAACACATGGATGCTGTAATCCGAATTTTGAAATACATTAAAGGTGCACCAGGAACAGGTCTCATTTATAAAGATAGAGGTCATACTCATATAGTTGGTTACTCAGATGCTGATTGGGCAGGCTCACCCATTGATAGACGATCCACTTCTGGGTATTGTGTACTTGTTGTAAGATCAAGCGCTGAAGCAGAATATAGAGCCATGGCACTAGTAACATGTGAGCTGATTTGGTTGAAGCAGTTACTCAAAGAACTTCAATTTGAAGATACTAGACCAATGACACTTATCTGTGATAACCAGGCTGCACTGCACATTGCCTCAAATCCAGTTTTTCATGAGAGGACCAAACATATTGAGATAGACTGTCATTTTGTCAGAGAAAAGATCGAATGAGGCGACATTGTCACAAACTTTGTCAATTCTAATGATTAATTGGCAGATGTCTTTACAAAATCACTGCGAGGTCCTAGAATCGACTACATATGTGGCAACTTGGTGCATTTGACTTATATGCTCCAGCTTGAGGGGGAGTGTTGATATTTATTATTATTGTAAATATATTCTAGAGTAGCATATTCCATAGTAATATTCCTTTGTAATTAATGCTCTTAATATTATATAATGAAATGTCCGTGATGCTCATTGACACACGGTTTTCGCCATATGCCTCTTGTACTCTTTTTCTATTTTCCCTTTCAACAATAACATTGTTAACAATACAGGTAAATTGCAAAGGCATAACTTGAAACACCCAAAACAAATTAACAAAAAAAAACACTCAGAAACAAGACAACAATTAAAAGGAAAATATTAAGTTGGTCACAAGCATTTGGACCCTATATTTGGGCACACACGTTTGAGAAAAGAATTAAATAATGTGAGCGCCCAAAAACTTGTGTCCATGAAAGACTTCCTCCATTCTAAAATACTCTTAAACACGGACGGCCTTTACTGTCTATGCATTGATCACTAATAATTTCTTAAAGCAGCAAAAACATCATGAACAAATGATTCAATCAAATGGAGACAACCTGGTGATATCTCTAATCCATCAGCGTTCGATTTTCCCAAACCAAAAACAGAATCGTAGGCAGATAAAATTTATCACAGTAAAAATTGAGAAAAGAAATGTCAACTAAACTCAATTCATATCATTCAGGTCTAAGGAAAAATTATTGTCAAAGGTTTAATGAACTACATCCTCAACTACCAATCTCAAATGAAATAAAATCATAAATTTTTCTCAAATGAAATATGTCCCGAATCTCTGCATATTAATCCACCAACCAATAACTTATCCAGCAAAAAGAAAATATGGTTCTGATAAAATCAAGATAATATACCACAGCAGGTGAAATTACTTCATTCGTTCAATGACAACGAACCAAGTTGATCACCAGCTTTGGATTCCAATGCAGCTTCGTGAAGGACCTGCAATGCCTCAGAAACCTTTCTTTTTAGGTCATCAGGAGATTCAATGAGATTAATTACTTCTGCCTGGTCCATTTCAAGCAACATCCCTGTCACCTTTGTTGCAAGTTCCTTTGCTGTAAGACGCTCCACAAGGGGATAAAGATGTTCGCCCAACATCTGTTAATTTCAATTAATGCATACCAAAAATTACATTTCTCACACAAGAGTTATAAATTAATTGAGACAAAGGTAATTGCAAATTAAGTTATTTGCATATGTTATTGATATAGTTTCCAAGAAAAATAGAAAATAAGTAATATGTAATTTAGTCCTTGGTTATTAATGAACCTCAATTTGATTTGTGTTTAAATTATGCATGTGATTTATCAATCAATTAAATTTGCAAAATAATTTTATGTTTGACCCTAATGTAAGTAGCAAAAGGAATAACATGAAATGTTTGAATAATTTAAGTAAAGGTCGAAAATTGTAAGAGAAGTAAATTTTCAAAGATCGGAATACCAATTTCTAAGGAAACAATATACAAACAGTTCCTACATGTAAAAATACCAACAACGACTTATACATACCATGCGTTGATTTTCTGGAGTTGCAGAAGCTAAAGCGGAGGCAAGTGATGTAGACTCGGGACACTGATTATCAATAGGTGCAGTAACTCCAAAACTATCAAATGTCATAGGCAGCATTCGACCAACTAAACCATGAGGAACTCCAGATGAATCCATGTCATTTTGATCGTTAGCCATGTATCTAAAACCAAGGTTGGAGTCACGATGCACCACCTGCTTTCAATAGAAATGTTCTTTAATGCGATAACACAAATCATCATAAAAATCTCAAAATTTAAATTTAAGGAATAATTACTTGGTTCTGGTGCACGTGTTGGAGATTTCCATTTTGTTGAGCATCTTTCCTTTGCCATTTTTGACCTTGTCTCTGCAGTTGATACGGCATAACAAAATTTGACTGAGGTGGTATGAAGTCATATGTGCCTTGACCTTGTTGAGAGGCAAGTCTCGATGCTTCTGGATAGTATGCATGAATTCTTGCAGCTGGCGGTGCCAATCCCCCATGGGCAACAATTTCAGCAAAATGAGCCTGCAGGAATATTAATTTGTTAAACCACACATTGATTTTATGAATAAACTCCTGAACCGAATCAAACAACCATGAAAACCATTGAAAGTAAATAGCTATTTTAGTCTTTTAAGTTAGTAATTTTGGTCTTCAAATTTGATTTTGTTATCCATTTTGATCCTCAAATGTATTTCTTGTTAGTCAAATTAGTCAATAAAATTACAAAGAGACATTGGAGATGTATTTACAATTGACATGCATCCAGAGACTATAATGAAAACACCTCACATATTCAAAATTATTATTTACTCGTAGATATAATATGCTATATTGATACTCCACAAAAAACACATAAATTACAAAGCACAAATGATATTTCAACAAAGGCAATCAAAGCAAATCCACTTACTAAGTTACATCTAGTCAGCTACTTAATAATGAAGAAGTAAGTATTGAAAATTGAAATTATATATTAAAGAAGCACATCACCTGCAACTGGGCCTTCCTCTCTTCTTTGCGCTGAGCCACAGCAACAAACAAAGGCTTTCTTCCAACAAACTTACCATTCATTTCATTCATCTGTGGACAAAAGACAATAGAAAACTTAAGCATCCTTTATGAAAATGAAACATGTAACTTAGACATGCCTCTTTGAATACGTACCGCTTTATCTGCTTCCTCTGGCGTAGAAAATGCCACGAAACCAGAACCAGTACTATGACCACGAGAATCCATCATCACCTAACAAGTGCAGTACATAATTTCATTAATTCAAATAATAACAATAAAACCAACAGTAAAAAAGGTCAATTGGAAGTATATATAATTTACACTAAAACAAGACACAACTGCACTTATCAGATACTAATAAATAGATCAAGAGAAATATAGAATAAGAATCATTTTAACATACCTTGCAAGATGTTATGGTTCCGAACTTTGAAAACATATCTTTCAACTTTTCATTGGTAAAATCATCATCAAGGTTTTTCAAGTACAGGTTAGCCCTCTGTAATTTCTCGTATCTAGAAATTCTTTCCTGTTCTATTTTGGCTTTCAACTCTTGTTCCCTTTCTGCTTTGCTCTGAGCTCTCCCTACAAATAAAACTTTGTCACCATTGACAGTAGTTCCATTTAATTTTTCAACTGCCGCAGCAGCAGAATCTGGACTCTTAAAATTGACAAACCCAAAGCATCTGGATTTCCCCTTTGTATCTTTCATGACTCTTGCACTTGTTATTGTACCAAAAGGGCTAAACAGCTGCTTCAAGTCATCGTCATTTAGCCTTTCAGAAAGATTTTTTATATACACATTAGTAAACTTGGGTGACTGACTGGTCCTATCTCTTTCCTGGTGGCAAACGAAAGATCCAACATAGACTTGTTTATCATTTAGCAACATGCCATTCAACTGTTCGATGGCATTCTTCGCAGATTCTTCGTTGTCAAATTGGATAAAACCATACCCTTTTGACTGACCATTGCCGTCAAGAGCCACTTTACACGACAGTATAGAGCCAAAGAAAGCAAAAATGTCGTGCAATGCCTTGTGATCAATTGATTTGTCCAGATTCTTAACGAACACATTGCCAGACCCACTTTTACGAACACTTGGATCTCGTTGAGAAAACATAATACGAATGGGTTTCCCATTCAGAGGAGTGAAATTCAAAAGTTCCTTCGCATTGGCCGCTGAAAAATCAGAGAAACAACAACATAATCAACAATGCAAATCATTAAAGAAATAACAACCAACCCAAACGACTAACACAATAGTCCATCCGTAGTGGTTTGAAATATTAATTGTTGTTATAAATGTAAAATGAGAATATAGCAATTTGAGAAGAAATATGCACACAAATTTTACGTAGTGTCCATGCCAATCAGAGAATTTATACTTCTTTCATGAGAACTCATACAGAATCTAAGTAATACACAATCATACAATGAGCAATCTATTACCCCCAATATTAATATACTGTTTAAATGAATACATGAAAATGGATCTATTATACATCTCAACATTAATTAATCAATAAATACGACTATAAACCCTTCATCAATTATAAATATAATTGTTCATTATGAATTCATATTCAGTACAATTCATGATAGGAATCTCAGAAACATGTAAAAAACAAATCAACTGTAACAATTAACAAATATCAAGTGCCAATAAAAAGATGAAACAAATTAATTGAAAGTGAAACAAACCATCTTGTGAATTGATGAAGTTAACATATGCGTAACCGAGAGAGGATCGTTTGGTCTGATCCCTGCAAATCCTGATGGAGACAACCTGTGCCACTTGGCTGAACAGGTCGAAAAGCTGTCCCTCGTTAACACTAGCATCCAGATCACCTACGTAAAGAGATGAATTCACAATTGGCCCTCGGGTGGTCAAAGCTTCTGTCGCCGGAGGCATAGGGGAAGGAATCAAAGCTGCCATTTCCCGCAAAAACCCGAAAATTCGAACTGAGAAAAGTGATCAAAGAACCAGAGACAAGAGCAGTTGCGCAGCTGCGAAGAGGATGAAAAATTTGTGAGACGGTGAAATGAAACCCTAGTTTGGTTGTAGCATTTAAGGTGCGATTTTTTGTCATTTTTTAATTTATTTTTCTTCCTTTTTGGTTGCTTCGGAAAAGATTGAACACGGTAATGAGCGGCAAAGAAGGTAAGGGACGATGAGTTGGAGATTATATATGGCAACACTGCTTACGTGGAATTGCAACACTGGACGGAATGTCGTATAAAAAATATCGCTTTTTCGCAATGATGATGTGGCATCTGTTTTATGAGTTAGAGTTTTGCTTTTATTTTTTTATTTTTAATTATTATTGTGATTTTTTTTTTTTTTATCATTCATAAAATTGATTTTTCTTATTTTAAAATCACTATCAAGTCTTTGTATCTTTTTCTATTTAATTGTCGTACTTAAAAATTATAATTTAATATATTTTAAATTATGTGATATACAATATTTTTTTCAAAAGTAAAAGATAATGAGTCATCACAAGCACGGTTTAATTTTTTTTTTTACGGTAAAAGATTTATCTCATTTCATTAATAATAACATCAGAAATACATGTCGATATATCGCTGAAAATATGAAAACTAGCTAAAGACAAAGCCACCAAAGCCAACTTATGGGCAACTTTATTTGTTTGTCTCATAATGAACTTGACATCAGAGTCTATGAAACTTGTTGCTAACAAAGTCTTGCAGTCATTTAAGATAGCTCCAATATCGGAGTTGTAGGTTCGTTTGCTATACTGACTATCCACCACCTGTTGTTGATTCGATTAACTCACACCAATAACCTTTAGTGTGTGGAGCAAATAAATTAAGCAACCAAACAAGTGAGAATAGCAATATAATCACGAACAAGAATAAACAGCGAAAGCGGTAAAGAACACAATAGAATTTGTTGACCCAGTTCGGTGTTAATGAACCTAATCTGGGGGGAGGGCAGCCCTCTCCGTTCCACTTATCAATAGAAACCTTGATTACAATGAGATTCTCCAATAGAGTTACAAGAATTAGAGTTTTTCTAATTCTACCCTAGTCCCGAATCTCTCCCCGTGACCAAGAGATTCAATTCCAAGTGTTTCCCAAGGTGATAGTATGTTTCCCCAACCCTAGAGTCTTGCTTAGAACTTTTTCTATTAACCCTAGTCTTTGTGTCAGCTCCAGAAACCCTAAAATCCCCTTATGCAACTCAGAAAACGCAAACAGCCTTATATAGGCTCCCGGACCTGCGCCCCGTGCAGATGGCAGGAGCAAAAGCTCCAATTCTTTAGCAGTCCCGCGCCCAGCGCAGAGGTGCTGCGCCCAGGCGCAGCCACCAGCACCTGTTTCCTGTTTCTGAGTTTTCAAGGCAATATCCAACAATCTCCACCTTGCCTTCAAAACGATGGTGATGCCAACTTCCCATCAACCACCATGATTACACCACACCCTCTTTGAACCCCGAAGTGAACCGCTTCGTACTCTCAAAGAAACTCTTGCCTCCAATTGCCCTTGGAATTTTAGGACAATCCTACAAGCTTCACCATACACTCTTCAGTCCCCGGATTGTTCATGTCCGTCCTCCAGAAGATTTGCTTGCCTCTCAACTTAACCTTGGAATTTTAGCTAAGTCCCACAAGCTATAACATTGGACTTTCCTTGTATCCAACTACCTTCAATAGCCCTACAAGTTCCCAAGTTTGATTGTCACCAACTTCCAATTGTCTCCCTAAAGATCTTCCAAGTTTTGCACTTCTTCAGACACAACCGAAATATAACACACAAGGTCTCCATAGTCATACCACTTTGGTGCAACATTACCACTCTCTTCCCTATCTCTCATTTGATAGCCAAGAGCTATTGTTGATTGTTTGTCTTCCTCTAGTACCACTAGTAACAAACTCCACCTCAAACCGAGATTCCTCCACCAAAGACTCAAACCGGTATTTCCACTATGTCTTCCACCTTGTAACGCAAAACTATTCAACTACTCTGAAACACACTTCAAGCCATTGTTAGTCTCCAACACTTCCTGTTTAGTTCCAACACCTAGTAAACCTCGTTCACTAGTTCAACTAAACCCATGTCACTAACAAGTCCACCCGAAGTCCCACAACTCAACCACATGAGAATCACCACTAGTATCCAATGCATAACCAATAGTAGAACCAACTATCTTGCATCAAAGTTCAGGAACATACCTCACATCATGTAAAAGAATCACACAATTGTCAAACATCTCAAGACAACCGAAAAACCATACCTCAAACCTTTCAAGCCTTCCCGTCTTCAAGTGAACTCCACCTTCAACTAGCTCTAGGATTTTCACGGTATTCATTCTTCAAACCACATGTGATAGGAGCATCCGAAATCCATGACTCAAAGCTCCACCGATTCCCAACTTCCACTAGCATCTTCACATCCTCATAACACCGTTGTTGTTTCAATAGTAACCTGAGTATTATTAGCACCGCCTCTCCAGGCTGATTTTGAGTATTCTTACCACCGCCTCTCCAGGCTGATGTTGAGTATTCTTACCACCGCCTCTCCAGGCTGATGTTGCGTATTCTTACCACTGTCTCTTCAGGCTGATCAATCATCTATGGTTCCCAGTTTGTGACTATGAGTGCTCCTGCACTCTCATAGTCTTCCTCCTCATTGATGGCAACCTGAACAGATGAATTACCACCGCCCTTTAACGCCTCAACACACTTTTGTCGGATTAAAATTGTCCTCTTCATCACCTTCCACAACCCAAGGTTGTTACTCCCGGTGAACTTCTCAATCTCCCACTTAGAACCCATGGTACTCAATTTGTTTGATCCTTTGCCCCACGGTGGGCGCCAATTGTTGTTGATTCGATTAACTCACACCAATAACCTTTAGTGTGTGGAGCAAATAAATTAAGCAACCAAACAAGTGAGAATAGCATTATAATCACGAACAAGAATAAACAGCGAAAGCGGTAAAGAACACAATAGAATTTGTTGACCCAGTTCGGTGTTAATGAACCTAATCTGAGGGGAGGGCAGCCCTCTCCGTTCCACTTATCGATAGAAACCTTGATTACAATGAGATTCTCCAATAGAGTTACAAGAATTAGAGTTTTCCTAATTCTACCCTAGTCCCGAATCTCTCCCCGTGACCAAGAGATTCAATTCCAAGTGTTTCCCAAGGTGATAGTATGTTTCCCCAATCCTATAATCTTCCTTAGAACTTTTTCTATTAACCCTGATCTTTGTGTCTGCTCCAGAAACCCTAAAATCCCCTTATGCAACTCAGAAAATGCAAACAGCCTTATATAGGCTCGCGGACCTGCGCCCCGCGCAGATGGCAGGAGCAAAAGCTTCAATTCTTCAGCTGTCCCGCGCCCAGCGCAGAGGTGCTGCGCCCAGGCGCAGCCACCAGCACCTGTTTTCTGTTTTTTCCTGTTTATGAGTTTTCAAGGCAATATCCAACACCACCTTTTTGCAGTCAATCTCAAAATCGGTATTGTGCGGTTGCAATTCATCAGTCCATTTAAGAGCACGCAATAGTCCGAACGCTTTTCCAATCTCAGCATCAAGAATAAGCTCTATCCATTCAGTTCTTGCAGTCACAAAATTTCCTTGGTCGTCTCTAATGCACATACCAATCCCCACCTTGTTTAGAGCAGGTGAGAAATAAGCATCGATATTGCACTTGTGCCTTTTCATAGGCTGGCTTTAACCATCTTGTTGGATGGGGAGGCGGCTGCGGAATGTTGATTAAGGAGCGGATTTGCTGAGCATTTCGCCAACCTGTGAGGAGATGTTTAGCTCTTTCGCAAACAATTTGATTAAGCTTGGTAACATTCTCCCGAACTTGATTATTCCTCCTCTTCCATAAGCTCCACAAGCACGGTTTAATTGGTTATCTCTTGCAAAAGCTTTGTTCTCACTTGCTACAAGCTATCCTACAATTATTTGAAAAGATTTCCTTGAATGGAAATCAAATGGGCCACGGAAATGCATATAAAACCATGCAACATCCTTATAGTATAAATCAACAACGATAATGCACTATGCAAAGTAACAACTCAACACAATGACGTGTTTCAAACGGTTTTGAAGTTCAAGAGTATGATGATATTGAATAATTAAAAGTTATGAAATTACATGAAGATTCATTAACTCATATATATATATATATATATATATATATATATATATATATATATATATATATATATATATAAAGACTTATTTTGTTGGATTGACATATTGAGTTAAGATCAAACATACAAGTGACTTTTAATACCACACATTTACCCAAACTATTAAGATATTAGGTGTATGAGTTTTTTCACTTGTATATTGTTTAACATCAACTCTTTCGATTAATGTGAGACTTAACTCCACACTTGATAGATTTCAATGTCTCCCCTTAAGTGTGAATCTTCCCACGTCCACGATTCATCGCCCCTCTCTTATTGCTCCCCATTAAGTCTGAATTAAGCTCAATGTTATGTTGAGATTTATCAAATGTTTTTTTTATAAGTGAGATTTATCAAATGTGAATTAAGTCTCATATTGGTTAGTAGAGTTGATATTGAGCAATATATAAGTGAAATGATCCATAAACTTGATGACTTAAGCTTTTGAATGAAAGTCTCGTGTCAAAAGTCACTTATGTAAAATTCAAACCTCGAAAAATCCTTGGAATCAGCATCAAAACGAGTTCGGTTTAAATCGATCTTTCAAAGAAAATCAATGAAGCTAAAATTACATTCATTTCCAAATGCTTATGCCAACGTGTTGGGCAGATGGCAATTTGAGTGGGGTGGTTGAATTCGATTTACTACAAACTTGGGTAGAGATTTTCATAATTTTTCTCTCTCCCACCCCATATTTCTTCCAAGCCTCTTGAAATTTCAATTTCACCCTCATATTTCTTAGGAATATATTTTCCAAAATAGACTTAAATGGTTGAGAACCACAAAAACACACAATCACAAAACACATTTCAGAAAATATTTTGCAAACATATACCAAAATTTTATTGCGCAAGATTTCACCATCCAAACCAAAACATCATCGAAAAACATTATCACCTACATTCATAATTCAAAGATGCATAGACCAACATGTTTTGTTTTTTATGATAAAATCTTGCACAGCTATATTTTAAATTGTGTTTGGATACTGATTAGTATTAAAAACATTGTAAAAATGATCGAGACTGTTGAAAAATCACGTTAGAACAACAAATTTGTGCTTCTGATAACATATAACAGGATTTCGTAAACATTTTTCAAAATTATACTGGAAAATGTTTTTCAAAGCAATTTCGGATCGGGCGTTCCGAAATATTTGAATTTTCTAAAAATATTTTTCGAAGAAGTAAACTTTTTGAAAAATAGAATCCGAAATAATGGAATGTTTGAAAAAAAAGTTTTCCAAAATGTGTTTTCTATTTGTGCATGTTCTTGTGTTTCTCGACCATTTAAATTTTTTTGGAAAAATATATGAGGACAAAATTGAAAAAAAGAGAAAAATTCATATTTTCATCTCTCAAACTGGACCTTTTATTCCGAGAATCAAAACAACTATTGGTTTTCTAATTTAGCACTCATCAAATCTTTGAATTCAAATTTTTATCACAAAATGTACAAATAAGAAGAAGTAAGAGTAAAGATTGAAGCAACCATGTAGAAAACAAAATTGACTTCATATTATTTAATGAATCAGAATTGCCAAAAATACATGGTCACATTGTTCTATTCTTCTGATAAGATCGTGAATTTTTATTTGGAAATAGAGTTGGTTTCATGGAGCAACAGCAAAAAAAAATTGTTAATCTAATTTTATTTTTTTAAGAAATCAAAGAAATATATTAAACGATTTAAGCATAAGAAATGTCTAAAGATAAGAGTTCATACACATAGGTAAATAAGATAATAAAAACGTCATCTTTTTTCTTTGTACAAATAAAAAGTCATATCTATATTATTAACAATATAATTTGATGATAATAATATAATATTAGCGTCTCCGTAAATATAATTCAGTTGATACAGATATCGCATTATGTATGCAAGAATTTCAAGGATTGAATTTTTAGTCGCTAGTCTATTTGACGAGAAAAAAGGTGACATGATATATAGGAACTTCAAATTGATGTAGCATTTTATGTAAATAGGGACAACAAGCCAGCTAGAAAAAGCTTAATTCGATTTTCTGACTATTATTATTATTATTATTATTTGGTATACATATTAAATGACAAAGTTATTATAAATTCACACATATAAATAAGATAACGGAGATTCGAACCCATATCAAGTTCAGTTAAAAAAGGATTGTATCAAACTCATATCGAGTTTCAAGACGAATCATTTCTTATCGAGCCAAATTGAATCATGTTTGACAGTTAATACATGATGATATATCTTTATTCAATAGTTACATTAAGTAGTTGGAGTTGCTTAGAATTGAATCATTTGCTACAAGATGCATTGGTCAAAACACTCTCTAACGTTTTCATACATTTGAATCACCTAGTTTATAACAATGGAGTGCCATTAAAACAGAAGAAAATAGTTGAAAAACCAACTGTTATAAATCCTATAAAACTATCATAAACCAACTGTTACGAGGGTGGTTTCCGCACATTAAACTGAAAAGGATATACTGATATAGTATGTTCATAATTTTGTTAATAATTAAAGATTAAATGATGCACAGTTAAAATTACAAGTGGCAATAACGAATTAATAGATACTTAAAAGTTATGATTTAACTATTATCTCTGATTCCAACGACTGTCCAGCTGCCAGCAAGTGTTTGCAGAGACAATCGCCAGGGTTCAGGGTTTATCTGCTCCCTTTTTTTCTGTCTTCTGTAGCTACAATATCTGTTCAGGGTTTATCTGCTCCCTTTTTACTTCCTGTAATTATCAATAATGAGATATGTTAAGCTCAATACGAAGCAGAAACTAAAAGTGTCCAATGTCATACGAGTCTCGACAAAAAGTGTCCAATTTTTTTTGTGAGACGCATAAAACACAACCAATAATAAAGAGATTGTAAAACAGTGTATATGAACATACCACTTGTAGATTAGTACAACATGCCTTTTGTTCGTTAACACCATTGCTATGTTGCCTCGTCAGAAAGCCCTTTATATTTGTTTTCTGCCCTACCATCAATAATCATTGCCGTTTCTAAATAAACTATTATGTAAGAGAGGATACAAAACTTAACAGTTAAAGTATTTTATCAGTCCAATTCATAGGTCATTCCTATTTCAGTCTCAAATATAAATGATGAGAAAATTGAAAGAACAAAATGCTATGTTATTATGTATACTTGCCTGTCACTATGACGCACTAAAATAAGGTAAGCAGGATCTTGGCAAGATATCTGGAACAGCTGCAATACTACGTAGATGCAACTAGTAATGCTGAAAATTTGGAAAAGTAAATTACCGTCAGCCATAAAAAACAAAATGTTATTGTTAAAACCTAGTGAAGCATGCACCTTATGACAGGGTAAAAGATTAAAGGGATATGCAGACAAGAACGATGGATATAGATGACATATCTCTTTCAAAACTGCAATCCAAAATTCCAAATCTACTTGTGAATCTTCATTTTAAAGCATATTTCTCATTTTCTCTTCATTTTTTCAACTCCAAACACATATATAGCATAAGGAAATTCAATTTGAAAAATGCATGTTGCTCAAAAAAATCATGTTTGGGGCTTAGGGCTGCCACTGGCATTCCCGGCCAAGCTATTCGGCATTTACAATATTGTAGAATAGAGCTTTGGCCAAATTGGTAGGAAACTTGCTTCCGAGAATCTGTTGTCACATCTCTAAATAGACTACTTTGATTTCTAATTTTGTTTATGCTGCTGTTCGTTGTTGTTAATTGTCATTTAATTTGTCAGGGAAAGTCGTCAAAGTAACATCTTCAAGAATTTCAAAGAGAAAACATATGGATTAAAATTTTATACGATACGTCGCTTATTAAGTGACATAAACCAATGCTCTACTTGTGTAAGAAAAGATTTAATCAGTTCTAACTCAACAAAAATACCATAAACCTCTAGAAAATCCCAAAAATAAACACCAATATGTGGTACAATGACTTCGATATAGTAATATAGATAAATCATACATTATTTTCTTATGACAGACCAAAATGTGAAGTACAAAACAAAGAACAGTTGAATTAAGCAAATTGCTCGATGGAAATTGAACCTCTATCATAAAACAAAAATAGTTTAACATTCCAAATAAAAGTATTTTTGAATAATAGATAAAAAAAAATTGGGTACAAAAATAATAGATAAATTTAATCAACAATCAAGAGGGAAACATAAAATAGTGTGGACTAACCTGCCAAAACATATCAATAGAATCACCCAAAAGACCGCATAAATCCAACTAGATTCTTTGTAGGCAACCCAGACCTGGTATTGTATGAATAGTTACTAGTTAAGATACTTACAAGTATACTGAATACTGATATTAAAACTTTCACATTCGTATATAGTATTTGATTATAACCTTGTATTCACAAATATTTTGACTTTGATTATCATGAGATCATTTAGTGGTCACCACCGGTAACTAATCAAATAGTGCAGTCTCACAAGTATTGACAATTGATTTGAATTAAGTCTTTTTGTTATAGCCCCGTAATATATTGCACTTGGAAACACAATACATTTATAATGTCAAAAAAGTGTCTTAACATCTATTTTTGGACAAACGAAAACAATTTTAAGCGACTTCTTGAATATTAATCCTCCGAGTTAATGAAATAAATTTATATATATTGTACCATTTAGAGCTACTAAAATTAAAAATAAAAAATAAAATGTACACTTACTGCTAGAGCTACAACATTGATGTAGAAGTCAACTAGTGTTGCATCCATCCACCTGCAAACATTTTGGAGCTAATGAAGTTCACTTAAATATAAGCGACTGCCGCAATTAGAAGCTGTGCAGAAACTTAATCACATGAGCGTGACAAAGTTGGAAATATATATGGTGCATTTGGCACCATTTATCTACATGCCAAGCAAATTTGCACTCATCTTCTTCAAACAATGGTTTTCCTAAGGCCTTAGAAGGTTCATGATACATGATGAAGGCACTCCATCACGATGATTTGCAAAATTTAACCCATAAAAATAGTAAAATAACTTGTTGAGAATAGATAAGTTCAGTGAACTATATAGAAGACAGTACATAGAACGTGGAACGTGAGTGATAATGATGTTATGTATCTTTTCCCACTGAACCAGACAAGAAAATTTAAGTACTGTTATGGGAGATGATTATTCCTTTTAACAAGAAGAAAATGTATGCTCCATTCATGCTTATATCAGAATTCAGAAGGGTTCAACATGTGTATGTTGACAACAAGCATAACATCATGATGAATAGCGATAACAATAAAAAATATGAAGCACTTACGGAGTCAATAGTTCTGTACGGAAAGGAGAACCATCAGTAACAAGAGTGTATAACAAGGTTCCAAGCATGACAGCACCCAAAATGCTGAAAAGGATTCTTAGAGTCGCAACAATAGAACACTTTGTTTTAGGATCTATGTTACTCCTAGATAGAAAACGTCATATTATATTAGAACTGATGGTGAAAATCAAGACATTGAATATAAAATCATACAGAAAACTAAAGTACTAAACCATGAAAAAGGATTCTCTAAAGTGCACCCTGCACCTTTTCATATATATTTACAGAATTACTCAAAATAGCAGGAATAGTTGACACAGCACTGATAAACAACAATTTATAACATAAAACTTTGCGGCAAGAAGAAAATAAGTTCATCAGGTAATGACTTAAAATGGACAGATGTCACAAATTCCAAACTTATTAAATCCTTCAAACATTATATTGCCTTCATGGTTGCAAGACCTTGTATCGTTTATTTACTTCATTGATATGAAGAAGACTTCTCAAACTGTCACTCAAAGTCAAGAAATCTAACCATCCTCTTACGGAACAAGGAAAGAAAACTAAACTAACATGCTCAGAATAATCATCAAGAAAATTGACCAGTCTCCTTAATAACTAATAAAAAAGAAGTAAAAGCTGGAAGCCAATAGTAGTGACACCAATACCATTAAACCTAAGCAAGAAAACCGGAATCTCTTTAAGCGGATACCAAATGTAGAGAGAAATGTACTCTATAGTTTTTTTTGTACACATACTTGTGTGGATGTCGCAATAGAACATAATACATAGGATCCTGTGAAGATTCTTGAGATGACAGCTTCAAAAATTGCACAACAATATAGGCGGATGTAGCAATGCTGAAACAATAAAAAAAAAAAAAAATCCACAAAAAAATGGAAAAATAAATCAGCACTTGAGATTCCTATAAAGGATCGTAGACAATATAAGATACAACCTAGAAACTTCAATTTGAGCTTTTATAATAGGAATATTTTTCTTTTCTATAATATGGTTAAAATCAGAGTATCCTGTCAGATTTCACTATAAGTGCAACAAGTGACTGGAAGAAACGAAAGAAACTTAAAACCAATATAAGTATGAATTAAGTAAAAATCAACCATGTGACTTTCTGTCAGTACAATACACACAAATAACCAAGATTAACTATTTTTTATGCAAATCAATAAAAAAAAAAAGTATGCATTACATAAACTCAGTTCAAAGATGAATTATATAGCATTATCAGATCCCAATATCCACTTGGAACTTGGAATGATTCATGCACATATATACAACACTTAGAGCACCTGTATTCATTAAAATTAAGAAACCATGATATCCCATATCCATCGGTACCGTGTTGTGTAAATTGTATAGCATGGACAGCTATGTGTAAACTAAAAACGAAAAGAAAAAGCATCACATTGATTTGATTGAAAACTTAAATCAAGTGAAAACCATGATATCTCATGTCTATCTGTTCTGTGTCGTGTAAACTGCATAACATAAATTGGAAAAATATCAAAGGGAAGAAGAATAGATCCTCTTGTTGAAAAGATATTCCTCTCATAGCTTCTTAGATTATAGATAGGCTTTATATTAACACTTGCCTTGATTAAGCAATAATGAAAACACTAATGATCGTCAAATCATGACAGAAAATGATACCTTCCAAGGGAGATAAGTATAACTATCCAAAGAATTGAGCTGACCCAATTTGCCTCCTTGTAAACAACCCAGGCCTGATGTGACAGAAAAACATAAGTTAGAGCTGATGAAACTTATGTTGGAAAGTGATTCAGACACATTACCAATTATACAACGTTCCATTAAGCATTGGTCATGTTTTAACGGAAAAGTTGAAGAAATGGATAGAAGCAGGTCCAGCAGAAGAAAATTGACAGGTTACATTACATATATATAAGTGCTTACGACAAAACTCGAACATGTTGATGCTCATAAGTTATTATGACAAAACTCGGGAACAATTTGTGACTTGGATATCTATGAAATGTTTCAAATAAAGAAATAGGTAGCACTTGAGTGGTAAAATCTGTCGTAGACTCTGATGCAGTTGGTATTGCAATGTTCCTCAAGATGCTTTTAGGCATATCCTCCGTGTATACACGCGCCACCATCTTATTCAGTCGCCGGCAATCTTCCACCTGTCGAGACTTTGCCGTTTGGGTCATCCAATCCAATCCGGTATAAGTTAAAGGTTTTGGTTCCTCAACTTTCATTATTTTTTTCATAGTTCAATCATCCATGGATGAATATCATTTGCCATGCATGCCCAAATTTTCACTCACTGATTTTAGCACAAAATATTTCATCATGTCCCATTTACAAGCACTACAATGTAGAGTTTGTGTGCACAAATATGCACGTTTTGAGTGGCTAGAAAGTTTCAAACTATTTGTGACACGGTGCCACACATTTTCAAAAGTCTTGTAGTAGTGTAATTAGGACTGATAAAATATTGTGTTAAAATCAGTAGGTGAAAATTTTGGTCATGCATGACAATGGTATTATGGATGAACTATGAAAAGAATAATGAAAGTTGAGAAATCAATACCTTTAACTTATCTAGGATTGGATGACCCAAAAAGCGATGATATCCCGACAGGTGCCAAATCAGCGGCGGCTGAATAAGATGGTGGCGTGCATCTACACAGAGGTAGCAGTGGTCGTTTCTCCGACAGTAACTCCCTCCAGTGACTGGAAATAAGGTCATTGTACGACCAAGAACCGAACTGAAAATAAGTTAGGGCTAGCCTTGACAGTGGCTAAACCCTAAGACAAAGAACTAGGATATTGAGCATTGCTCTGGATACCAACTTAAATAGTGTTTAGAACGATTAACTTGTATTTGACACAGTAAGGTTATAGAGACTTATATACAAGAGATTATCTCTCAAGAAAAGAAAAATAGTAAATAAGGAAACAAGTCAAACAACATCAATGCTAATAAATAGAGAATCATCAACAAACATATCACTAATAATTCCTCATTCTTTACATCTTTTAATTCCATCTATAAGCTGATTTTTGTACAATTGAATAACCAAATAGTAAATATTTTGAACTTATGAAAATGATTATAGAGTTAATTAGTTAACTTACACTCAAAATTGCAACGTTGATATAGAAATCAACCAAAGTTGCTGCCATCCACCTGAATCAAATAAAAAAGCATCATTTCTATTATTTATGATCGTTCTATATATTAATACTAAAGTGAAAATAAAAATAACAATGAACAACTAAAACAGAGCAACATAGTGAGAGTAAGTGGGAGAGAGAGAGAGATTACGGAGTGAGAAGGTCTTTGCGAAAGGGGAAACCATCAGTTATGAGTGTGTAAAGAAGGAGAGAAAGCATGAGAGTTCCGAGCACAGTGAACAGGGTTTTCAAACCATTTGCCAGTGAAATCGACGCCATTAGGTAGTTTGAGACACGGAGAGTTTTGCAGCAGCATCAGCATGGAAGAAGAAGAAGAAGAAGAAGGGAGTGTTTGTTTGGGGAATAAATAGATAACATGGGGACACCAGAGAACCACGTTGCAACTTGCTTTATTACAAGAAAAATCAAAGTTGCACCTTCAAATTATGAATTCATCATTCACACTCATATTGCTTTTTTAAAAGAAAAAACAAAAAGGGTGATTAGTAAAAAAAACAAGTTTCTTATAGAAGTTTTCTCTTCCAGGTAGGGGAGGACATCAGTCGGTTATGGGTGGGTTCGGGTTCTAAATATCCAATTCATTCCGATCCGTGTGTGAGAATTTAAGATCCAATTTCACCCAATTAAGTTGTCAGTTTGAGCGGGTTTCGGTTAGGCGGTTTAAGCGGGTTAAATGGTTGGGTTCAGTCGGTTTGGGTCAGCACTGAATTTTTGGCCCAACAATTATTTTCAAAAATTTTAAAAAAAGAAAAAACAAAGTTAGCATAAAACTTTGTAGTTAATAATGAAATAAACAAATTTGACATATATTAATATTCTTGCCAAAACAAACAAGACTAAGTTGCTTAGAAAAGCCTAAATGCATAAATCATTCATGATTCATCCATGGAATTAAGTTGACTTAGAATAGCCTAAATACATTATGCTATCATTCATGATTCATTCAACTATGTTTTGCGAATTGAACTTTCGCTTTAAGCCAAACATTAAACTCAATATAAGCCACTAACATTATCGTACAAAAGTCTCAACTCATGAATGAAAATATAAATGGAGTAGAAAATAATAATAATAATAATAATAATAATAATAATAATAATAATAATAATAATAATAATAATAATAATAATAATAATAATAATAATAGTGGTATTATTATTATAAAAAAAATAGTGGGGTGAAAAAGATTGTATTTCTAGGCAAAAAAAATTCGGTTTATAGAAACCGAAATTTTTATTGAAAGGCAAAACAGGAAATTCGAGGGGTGAAAAAGAAACATGGGGGGCTGAAAGAGAAATCATCTTTCTTAAATATATAGGTTTTGAAGGGCCGGAATTCAAGTTCCACTCCATCCGACTTGAAAACACAAAGGGCAATTACTTTTGTCGTTTTATAAGTTTTTCACGCATCTTATTTGTTGAGTCTTCTGTATTGGCCGCATTTTTGGTGAGCAGGATGTGGTATAAGATGCTACAACATCGTATCCGGCTTTTGGTAATATAAGGGCGCGCGTTTTAATTATGGCATGATCCGATTTTCTCTTTCATGAATCTTGCATGGCGCCTGTGTGTCTTGCTTATATTAAGGATCATCATTTATTACTTCAGATTCTTGACAAGAATATTTCTATGAAGAATCTCTTTGAAGTTTATTTTTGGAAAGAATCATTTTTAATTAATGTGGTCAAGCCTTGAGTCAAACAAATCAAGCTCATAATTATTTCAGGATCAAGGACTTTGCTGATGTACTTAAAGGTTATGCAAAACCTAATTCACTAGTTGTTCACGCCGTTTTGTGTTGTCTAGTATCCTAGGTTTTTGCGTGTGTTTTGTTTTGATTGTGAGCCTTTCTTGTGTCACCTTGATACAAGCTTAGGACGTTTTTCATTGAGTTGTACCTTGTGTGATCCTCTCCTAAGCTTTGAAGTACGGAGTTAGGACTGTGTGTGTGTTTTTGCACTCTAAGCCTTTAGGTACGAGTGTGTAGTTTTTAGGAGTGTGTCTCCAAAATACTTTGTATTTGTGTTTTGAAATCCTTGCTGTTTGTAAGGTTGTAAGGAAGTGAGATCAGGTATATCTCAGATCTAGGCTAGGACCCTAGGTTATAGACAATAGGGGAGTTGCTAGATGGAAAGGGCATAACTTGCGGGTTGTTGTCATCAGTCTAGGGCTATTGCTTATTGGACATCTTCCTGGATTGGTATCCCCCAGATTAGGGCTTGTTTAAGCGCCGAACTGGGTTAACAAATATCCCGTGTTCTTTTACTTGCTTTCAGATATTTGTTTTATTTATCTTGAGATATACGCAGTAGGATGCTATAGCATTGTATACAGCATTACGTTTCAGGGTTAAGAAGCTAGAGCATTGTATCTAGCATTGTATCTAGCGTGCCAGGAATTTCAATTGGCATCAGAGCAGGCACCCTAACATATTTGGGTGAGCTCCAGGGAAGTTACTTTCTGGTACTATGGACACGAAAGGAGGATCTGTTGGCAGACCACCGCTTTTGGATGGCACCAACTATGATTACTGGAAGTCGCGTATGATGGCTTTTCTAAAATCTATGGATAGCCAAACTTGGAAAGCAGTTATCAAAGGTTGGGAACATCCTGTGATGAGGGGCACAACCAATTTAAAGCCAGAAGAAATATGGTCTAAGAAAGAAGATGAGTTGGCTCTTGCAAACAACAAAGCCTTGAATGCTTTATTTAGTGGAGTGGACAAATACATATTCAGGCTGATCAAGCAATGCACTGTGGCAAAAGATGCTTGGGAAATTCTCAAGACCACTCATGAAGGGACACCCAAGGTAAAGATGTAAAGGCTCCAACTTCTAACCACTAAGTTTGAGAACCTCAGAATGAAGGAAGAGGAAAGTGTACATGATTTTCATATGAACGTGATTGATTTTGCCAACTCATTTGATTCACTTGGTGAAAAGATCCCTGAAGAAAAGCTTGTTAGAAAAATTCTCAGGTCTCTACCTAGGAAATTCGACATGAAAGTTACAGCCATTGAAGAAGCCCAAGATATCTCAAGCATAAAAGTGGATGAGCTTATTGGATCACTTCAAACCTTTGAATTATCTATAAATGAAAGATCTGAAATGAAGAACAAAAGCATAACGGCTATCTCCAACACTAATGATGATAATGAGATTCAATGTGACATGGAGACAAATAAAGGAATTTCTAATGCTATTATAGATCTTGGGAAGCAATTTAATAAGGTGCTGCAAAAGATGGATAGGAAACCAAGACCAAATGTTGAGAACATGTCATTCAACATCACTAAAAACAGTAATGTTCAGAGAAAAGGTGAACCTGATGATGAAACTGTTGAGCATATTGCAGCATTCACTAGTAGATATGAATCTGATGAAGATTCTTGTGATGAAGATATAACTTTTGATGAGCTAGCTACCACCTACAAAGAACTACTCACTAGGTTTGAGGAAATGTGTAAAATTCTTGAGAAGCAGAAAAAGACCATCAATCTTCTTCAGGCTGAAGTGAAAGCTCAAGTTGAGAAGACCTCAGAAGCCCAAGAAGAAGTTGCTCTAGTCAATGCTCAAATGGATGACTTGAAGAAACGTGTAAGTCAGCTAAACTCAGGGACAAACATACTTGAGGAGATCCTGGAGAATCTACCAAGTGGGAAGGCCAAGTCAGTTGGTTATAACTACTCAAATCTAAATCAATATCAACAGAATCTTGAGACAAAATTCAAATCTGCTGAAGATGTTTTTGACCCTTGCACTGGAACAGACGATGTTGAAGCATCTTGCTCAGCATTCTAAAACATACCCAGTTCCCAAGTTTGCTCTTGAATCTAATCCTTGTGGTCGTCAAAGGCCCAAGATTCAGAGAGTGTATCGTAGATGGGTGTGTCACCATTGTGGTAAGAAGGGACATATAAGGCCTTTCTGTTTCAAGTTGCATGGGTATCCCAATCAGTATCAGCAAGCAAAGCCTACACCTGAAGTGATAAATGTGAAGAAGGAATCGAAACCCAAAGATGGCACCTCTACCTTAATCTCCAAGGCAACTCCCATTACTACTGTTCCAGTGATTACCGCAAAGAAGAATAAAACTTCTACTGTGAAGAAAGGAACATTTATGCCTGTAAGACAACCTAGTTTGAATGTTGCTGTTGAATGTGCCAATATGTCACCTACCAAGGTTGTTGATACTTTTATTGGTTCGCTCAAGGAAACTCTACATGAGTCGAATGTTGTGCCAGATGTCTCAGCATCTGTGGCCTTGCCTTGGTTGACATCCGATTTGTTGTTACTATTCTGATTCTGGGCCTTGCCCTGGATATTTGAGCACTCTTCAGTGCATATGGTCTGTAATATTAGTAAGTACTATGTGGTCTACTCTGCTGCTACACTGTTGTGGTTCCTTGTTCTTATATGCATCTTTGTCAAATTTGTGGCCAAAAGGGGGAGTAAATGTTATGATTAATTTGTTGGGTTGGTTACCTGCTCTTGTTTCTGGTATGTGCTCTTGATACGTGTTGTGACTGTGAAATGTGTCTGTTCTGGTATGTGTGCTTTGGTGGTGTATGCATGTGCTGAGATATGCAAGTGTTCAGGGGGAGCTGATTTGTGTTATGCAGGGGGAGATGTTGGATATGATGCTCCAACATCCCATGCATATGTGCAGGGGGAGATGTGTTGTGAAATGTTGTAGCATTACCTACAGCATCCTGTCAATGTTTATTATCCTGACCATCTAAGGCTAAGTTGTTTTATGTGTTCCGCTGTTGCATGCCTCTCTGATCTTCTTAAAAGATACATTTATATTCTTGTTTACTGGTCTCCATGAAGAAGTAGTATGGAATCTGTTTTGAAGAATAGTCTCTACAAATCTTTATTCATGTGTGCTTGTGTTGAGAAAAAGAAATGTAGTTAAAGTATCTGTTTAAGTATCTGTATGGTCATTATTTGTTTTAGCCAAAAATTTGCCAAAGGGGGAGTTTGTTGAGTCTTCTGTATTGGTTGCATTTTTGGTGAGCAGGATGTGGTATAAGATGCTACAACATCGTATCCGGCTTTTGGTAATATAAGGGCGCGCGTTTTAATTATGGCATGATCCGATTTTCTCTTTCATGAATCTTGCATGGCGCCTGTGTGTCTTGCTTATATTAAGGATCATCATTTATTACTTCAGATCCTTGACAAGAATATTTCTATGAAGAATCTCTTTGAAGTTTATTTTTGGAAAGAATCCTTTTTAATTAATGTGGTCAAGCCTTGAGTCAAACAAATCAAGCTCATAATTATTTCAGGATCAAGGACTTTGCTGATGTACTTAAAGGTTATGCAAAACCTAATTCACTAGTTGTTCACGCCGTTTTGTGTTGTCTAGTATCCTAGGTTTTTGCGTGTGTTTTGTTTTGATTGTGAGCCTTTCTTGTGTCACCTTGATACAAGCTTAGGACGTGTTTCATTGAGTTGTACCTTGTGTGATCCTCTCCTAAGCTTTGAAGTACGGAGTTAGGACGGTGTGTGTGTTTTTGCACTCTAAGCCTTTAGGTACGAGTGTGTAGTTTTTAGGAGTGTGTCTCCAAAATACTTTGTATTTGTGTTTTGAAATCCTTGCTGTTTGTAAGGTTGTAAGGAAGTGAGATCAGGTATATCTCAGATCTAGACTAGGACCCTAGGTTATAGACAATAGGGGAGTTGCTAGATGGAAAGGGCATAACTTGCGGGTTGTTGTCATCAGTCTAGGGCTATTGCTTATTGGACATCTTCCTGGATTGGTATCCCCCAGATTAGGGCTTGTTTAAGCGCCGAACTGGGTTAACAAATATCCCGTGTTCTTTTACTTGCTTTCAGATATTTGTTTTATTTATCTTGAGATATACGCAGTAGGATGCTATAGCATTGTATACAGCATTACGTTTCAGGGTTAAGAAGCTAGAGCATTGTATCTAGCATTGTATCTAGCGTGCCAGGAATTTCAATTGGCATCAGAGCAGGCACCCTAACATATTTGGGTGAGCTCCAGGGAAGTTACTTTCTGGTACTATGGACACGAAAGGAGGATCTGTTGGCAGACCACCGCTTTTGGATGGCACCAACTATGATTACTGGAAGTCGCGTATGATGGCTTTTCTAAAATCTATGGATAGCCAAACTTGGAAAGCAGTTATCAAAGGTTGGGAACATCCTGTGATGAGGGGCACAACCAATTTAAAGCCAGAAGAAATATGGTCTAAGAAAGAAGATGAGTTGGCTCTTGCAAACAACAAAGCCTTGAATGCTTTATTTAGTGGAGTGGACAAATACATATTCAGGCTGATCAAGCAATGCACTGTGGCAAAAGATGCTTGGGAAATTCTCAAGACCACTCATGAAGGGACACCCAAGGTAAAGATGTAAAGGCTCCAACTTCTAACCACTAAGTTTGAGAACCTCAGAATGAAGGAAGAGGAAAGTGTACATGATTTTCATATGAACGTGATTGATTTTGCCAACTCATTTGATTCACTTGGTGAAAAGATCCCTGAAGAAAAGCTTGTTAGAAAAATTCTCAGGTCTCTACCTAGGAAATTCGACATGAAAGTTACAGCCATTGAAGAAGCCCAAGATATCTCAAGCATAAAAGTGGATGAGCTTATTGGATCACTTCAAACCTTTGAATTATCTATAAATGAAAGATCTGAAATGAAGAACAAAAGCATAACGGCTATCTCCAACACTAATGATGATAATGAGATTCAATGTGACATGGAGACAAATAAAGGAATTTCTAATGCTATTATAGATCTTGGGAAGCAATTTAATAAGGTGCTGCAAAAGATGGATAGGAAACCAAGACCAAATGTTGAGAACATGTCATTCAACATCACTAAAAACAGTAATGTTTAGAGAAAAGGTGAACCTGATGATGAAACTGTTGAGCATATTGCAGCATTCACTAGTAGATATGAATCTGATGAAGATTCTTGTGATGAAGATATAACTTTTGATGAGCTAGCTGCCACCTACAAAGAACTACTCACTAGGTTTGAGGAAATGTGTAAAATTCTTGAGAAGCAGAAAAAGACCATCAATCTTCTTCAGGCTGAAGTGAAAGCTCAAGTTGAGAAGACCTCAGAAGCCCAAGAAGAAGTTGCTCTAGTCAATGCTCAAATGGATGACTTGAAGAAACGTGTAAGTCAGCTAAACTCAGGGACAAACATACTTGAGGAGATCCTGGAGAATCTACCAAGTGGGAAGGCCAAGTCAGTTGGTTATAACTACTCAAATCTAAATCAATATCAACAGAATCTTGAGACAAAATTCAAATCTGCTGAAGATGTTTTTGACCCTTGCACTGGAACAGACGATGTTGAAGCATCTTGCTCAGCATTCTAAAACATACCCAGTTCCCAAGTTTGCTCTTGAATCTAATCCTTGTGGTCGTCAAAGGCCCAAGATTCAGAGAGTGTATCGTAGATGGGTGTGTCACCATTGTGGTAAGAAGGGACATATAAGGCCTTTCTGTTTCAAGTTGCATGGGTATCCCAATCAGTATCAGCAAGCAAAGCCTACACCTGAAGTGATAAATGTGAAGAAGGAATCGAAACCCAAAGATGGCACCTCTACCTTAATCTCCAAGGCAACTCCCATTACTACTGTTCCAGTGATTACCGCAAAGAAGAATAAAACTTCTACTGTGAAGAAAGGAACATTTATGCCTGTAAGACAACCTAGTTTGAATGTTGCTGTTGAATGTGCCAATATGTCACCTACCAAGGTTGTTGATACTTTTATTGGTTCGCTCAAGGAAACTCTACATGAGTCGAATGTTGTGCCAGATGTCTCAGCATCTGTGGCCTTGCCTTGGTTGACATCCGATTTGTTGTTACTATTCTGATTCTGGGCCTTGCCCTGGATATTTGAGCACTCTTCAGTGCATATGGTCTGTAATATTAGTAAGTACTATGTGGTCTACTCTGCTGCTACACTGTTGTGGTTCCTTGTTCTTATATGCATCTTTGTCAAATTTGTGGCCAAAAGGGGGAGTAAATGTTATGATTAATTTGTTGGGTTGGTTACCTGCTCTTGTTTCTGGTATGTGCTCTTGATACGTGTTGTGACTGTGAAATGTGTCTGTTCTGGTATGTGTGCTTTGGTGGTGTATGCATGTGCTGAGATATGCAAGTGTTCAGGGGGAGCTGATTTGTGTTATGCAGGGGGAGATGTTGGATATGATGCTCCAACATCCCATGCATATGTGCAGGGGGAGATGTGTTGTGAAATGTTGTAGCATTACCTACAGCATCCTGTCAATGTTTATTATCCTGACCATCTAAGGCTAAGTTGTTTTATGTGTTCCGCTGTTGCATGCCTCTCTGATCTTCTTAAAAGATACATTTATATTCTTGTTTACTGGTCTCCATGAAGAAGTAGTATGGAATCTGTTTTGAAGAATAGTCTCTACAAATCTTTATTCATGTGTGCTTGTGTTGAGAAAAAGAAATGTAGTTGAAGTATCTGTTTAAGTATCTGTATGGTCATTATTTGTTTTAGCCAAAAATTTGCCAAAGGGGGAGTTTGTTGAGTCTTCTGTATTGGTTGCATTTTTGGTGAGCAGGATGTGGTATAAGATGCTACAACATCGTATCCGGCTTTTGGTAATATAAGGGCGCGCGTTTTAATTATGGCATGATCCGATTTTCTCTTTCATGAATCTTGCATGGCGCCTGTGTGTCTTGCTTATATTAAGGATCATCATTTATTACTTCAGATCCTTGACAAGAATATTTCTATGAAGAATCTCTTTGAAGTTTATTTTTGGAAAGAATCCTTTTTAATTAATGTGGTCAAGCCTTGAGTCAAACAAATCAAGCTCATAATTATTTCAGGATCAAGGACTTTGCTGATGTACTTAAAGGTTATGCAAAACCTAATTCACTAGTTGTTCACGCCGTTTTGTGTTGTCTAGTATCCTAGGTTTTTGCGTGTGTTTTGTTTTGATTGTGAGCCTTTCTTGTGTCACCTTGATACAAGCTTAGGACGTGTTTCATTGAGTTGTACCTTGTGTGATCCTCTCCTAAGCTTTGAAGTACGGAGTTAGGACGGTGTGTGTGTTTTTGCACTCTAAGCCTTTAGGTACGAGTGTGTAGTTTTTAGGAGTGTGTCTCCAAAATACTTTGTATTTGTGTTTTGAAATCCTTGCTGTTTGTAAGGTTGTAAGGAAGTGAGATCAGGTATATCTCAGATCTAGACTAGGACCCTAGGTTATAGACAATAGGGGAGTTGCTAGATGGAAAGGGCATAACTTGCGGGTTGTTGTCATCAGTCTAGGGCTATTGCTTATTGGACATCTTCCTGGATTGGTATCCCCCAGATTAGGGCTTGTTTAAGCGCCGAACTGGGTTAACAAATATCCCGTGTTCTTTTACTTGCTTTCAGATATTTGTTTTATTTATCTTGAGATATACGCAGTAGGATGCTATAGCATTGTATACAGCATTACGTTTCAGGGTTAAGAAGCTAGAGCATTGTATCTAGCATTGTATCTAGCGTGCCAGGAATTTCATTATTTTTATTCATTCGTTATTTAAGTATCGGATGAATAAAAATGAGAAATTTAAAGAAAAAATGTTGTTCGCTATTTAAATAGCAGATGATGTTTGAGAAACTGATAGGACGACAAAAAAATGTTTCGGGACAATGACTAAATAGGCTCACTTTGTAAGGCCTCATCAATCAGAGTCGCAAATACTTTAATATAACACCTACATGATCAATGAAAGTCTTAATGGCTACAATTCCTGTCATTGATGGGGTGTCATCCATTATCGTCTCCTCATTAAATAATCGATGGCTCCACTTCAGGCCTGTATAAACATTTTTTTAAGAAGAGCTAAGTTATGCATTTCTCATCCTAATAATTTCTCACTTCAGAGCATTGAAGTGTTTGCATGCATCCCAGTATCTCCCAACCTTAATGATGTGTTTGGTTTGAAAGAAAGAAAGAGAAAGAAAGGAAAATTATGAAAACCAATCAATACATTTTGATTAATAGTACTCTACTTAAAAACACTTATAACAATAGAGATGACTAGTGAAGCAATATCGAGATTCTAAGTGGAAGTTGTAATTTGATATTCACATAATAGATTTTTGAAAGAGATATGATATTTTTGACACACACATTTGACGTAAAACTCGATAACATATAGCTAATGTAGTTCAGTGGATGATTCATGATTTTAACAATGGGTCCAACTTATTAATCATAGGATGTGCTAAAAAGACCGGATATAATAACTTTAGTTGTAATGTTGTTTTATTTGAAAATTGTCCATGAGACTGGACAAATTAGAGGTCAAAGTACTAGACAAAAACTACTCAACTTTATGCCTCGTATTGAACCACGATACAACTTTTTATCCTTTACACACGTTTTCAAAAAAACAAAAATAACATTTTGTTAATCAAGCTTAATATCATACAAGAAATTTTTTTAAGTGTATATTTGATCACAAATCACGGTTAAAAGATACTCCCTCCATTCATTTTTATATGAAACATCTCACTTTTTAAATATGTTTAATAATTGATGTATTTGATCAATAATATATTTCAGATACATTATTTACTCAAAAAACTTAAAAATTTAATTGTTTCTTATAATAAGTTGCAACACCTTTTATATTCATCAAAATGTGTTAATTATCTAATTTATAGTTAAATTTGATGTAAAATTTGTATAACACAGCTCTTCTTGAAAATGGGAGGAGCCTTAAGTTTTGATTTATGAATTACTTAAAAAAAATATTAAAAAAAAACATAATGGTGGAAATGAACTGGACCTAATTTATTAATGGGTGGTGGAGGCCTAAGACACAGAAGTCAATATCATTCCAACAATAATTCATCATGGTGGAAATGAACTGGTCCAACCAGTCAACACTACCTGTAACATTAAAAAATTATACTAATAGTAGTAATTTTTACTTGCAAAAAAATTGAACTGTGACACAAACACAATGCTAAGTATCATGCACAAATTAATGTCTGCTAAGAATCATTCAAACAGAATATAAACATTCCATGTCACATCTCAATTTGAACACCAAAGAAAACAAAAATCACTTTAAGCCTATCTAATTCGTGGTAAATCAAACCGGATATGTTTTTCCAACAGTCTCAAGTTCATCCTTCACAAAACAAGACTACTGTCAAAATGGGAACATCAAGGGTACACAATTTACCCAAACAATCACGGCACACAGTGTACACTATATGACCAAAAAGAATTTGAAGAATTTGAAACATCGAATTGAGGTGGAGTGCCTGAAATTTTTCGGTATTTCCATTTCAGCATGCACATCCACCACCCCTCTGCTCATTCTCTGGAACTGTCTCCGGAATCCCTTGAAAATATCTGCAATTCAAATTGAAATAATTCTTTCAGAAGTCAGAAAAGCAGTTATGTACACACAACTCAATCTGAAACTTAAAAAGGTCACGTAGCCTAAATACGAATACAATTTGTATGAGTAAAAATTGTCTTTATGACAGCTGGTTTAGGTTGTTATTAGTTTACATGAGTTGTGCATTTTTCTCAGGTGCAGTTTTAATATCAAGAACTCCATCACACGGATATTTGTAATTGGAGTCTTCCTTGCAATTCTTTTCAAACATAATTTTTTGAAGATAATTGGATTTCTCCAATATAGCTTTCGTGGGAAAAAATGGGTTAAACACCTCAAAATTTGTAATATCATTGAAAGATCAATGTCTCTCCGTGTATATTTCAAGCCTTCCCATCTAGCATTTGCCGACCTTTTAGCTTATCCTTTGCACTCCAATCTTTGAACCAATAACTCTATCTTTTTCATAGATTTCTGGTAGGTACCAGAACTCAGAATAGAAGAAAAATGTATTAATTACTCTATCGTTGAAAATGAACTCTCTTTACAAGATAATGTTGAAAATGGTAATAGAATGGAGCTATGCTCCTTACAAGATGATCATTACCAAAACAGTAAAATATAAAGCTAATTCTAAGAGAAAGGTAACTTCTCTACTCGGCCCAAAACCACTCAAACAAATTTCTAACTTTCAAATGCCCTCTTCGGTTATGCTTCCCTTCTTTATACAATTATCCCTCTATCCTTCCATTATTCTAGAATCCTCACTCCCACTCACTCTATGCCACTTGTCATTCTGTTATTTCTACCCCCACTACTAATGTGATTATCACTAATAGTGGGCCTATCACTACTAGGGGGGAGGTAAGGCAAGTCAACCCACCAAAGCTTGCTTCCTTTTTTGACCAATTTTAGGCATGCTAAAACACCTAACCTGGTATTTCTATTAATAGAGGTTTCGTCCAACAACCCTCCTTTGGGCTAGGTTGGCATAGATTTCATGCATCACACGAACAATGATGGGCATAGTAGAAATAGTGTGCAACGGTAGCAACTCAAAACCAGGTAAACAATGACGAATATGTTGTGATTCTTGAGAAAATTCTAAAAGAGGATAATTTAGATGGAAATATTATTTATGTCGATATAGGTTTTTATGTGGCTGATCAAGTTTTTGTTAGATTGATAAATGTCCTCAATGGACATCTACACTGAATTGAATTTTCTAAAAACGGATAAGAGCCATCTCTTACTTTTCATGAAACAAGGTCAGTTATGATTTCTGAAATCTCTATGAACCTATTAGTGACTTGGGATATTATTGTATGTTTGTCATGAGTAAGAAGCTAATTAAAGAAATTTACTTTATAGTTTATACAACTCTTAAAGATATCTCCAAAATAATTCGTGCATTGGCTAATATTCAGAAGGGAAAAAAAGGGAAAGAGAGAATTATTTTACATTAAATCAAAAACTTGGATAAAAAACAGAAGCATGTTCCCTGCAATGCATAAAAGTGGACCATCTTAGTCAATGGATGTGTTAGGCCCAAATTTGTCGAGGGAAGAGAAAACGCTGAACAGATGGCTCATGGGCATAAGGTTTAGAAGAGTTAGAAACTAAGCCAGCAAGGATAAGAAGCTGAGGTGAAAAGTCAGTTATAGGCATGTAGTTATGGCCTTATGAGGAAGTGGAGACCATTTGCATAGGAAAGTGGGGAGAGATAAGTTAGTTTTTACCATTTTGAGTGTTTTCCGCTTGTGAGCTGAACAGGGGATCTTCACTGAGGAGCATTGTTCTGGTTATAATTGTTTTTCTTGGTATTTTCAGTAGAGTAACACACTTACCTTCATATTTCGTTTCTGAATTTAAAATAGGATGGTACAGATATTTAAACAAATTAAAGGTTCATATATACAGTCATAAATAGCATTTTAATAAAAACATTATAAATTTATAATTATAAGTTGTAACTTGTAGATTCATAATCATAGTAGTACTTCTTCTCCTAACCTAACGTGTTATATTTATAGTACCACGACTTAAATTCATATCATATATGTGCATGAAAACTTACATGTCCTGTTCGTGTTCGTTGGACAGGGCAGTCTTTGCAATACACAAGAATGCGGCATCAACATTGTAATCTTCTTTTGCAGATGTCTCAAAGTAGGGAATATTCCCTTTTGAAGCACACCAGTCCTTAGCTTTCTTCTCAGAAACCTGCATGTATGATAATTACTAATTAGACATTTATGGATATAAAATAAGGAAACTTAAAAGTGTGATAATATCTCCCTACCACTCGACTACTCCCACCATCAATATCAATCTTGTTTCCAAGCAAAATAAATGGAAATGTCCTTGCATCAGAAGGGTTTGCCTGTGTCACAATGAAAACACATCTTAATCCAAAAGCTTAACTAGCAAAGTCTAATCCTGGCATGTTTTATATAAAAGTGAGATAAAACCAGTAAGTTGGAAGGTTAATCAATGCATGTATTGCATGTATTATTATAAGTGCAGACACTAATAAATAATCTAATCAGTAAGAGATACTCCCTCCGGTCCTATATATAAGAAACATTTCACTTTTTAGATTCATTGTAAAATCAATGTATTTAGACTATATTATTGTTTAGATACATCAATTTTAAAATGAATCTAAAAAGTCAACTTTTTCTTATATATAAGACCGGAGGGTGTAGAGCATTATCACAAGGTTATAAGAAGATGAAAGAATGGAAGTCAAATAAAGCGATAGAAACAAGTATTTTTATTAGAAAGAAATAGGGATAAACCCTTATTTAGAAGATGGAACAGTGCAGAAGTTTAAAGGTTTACACCTGCCAATGCTCAAATGGCCCAAAACTTTGGCAGTTGATTAGATACCCTCCTTCGCAGTCCTACTTATTTATAGTTAACATTTCTTTGTCTTACATCTCTAATGATTGCATCCCTCTCAAGTCTCAACTACAATAAAACTAATCAACTTTAATCAACTAACTAACTCTAACCCTTCAACTAACATGGACCTATCATACAACAATTAACAGTCTATAAAATTTGCATTTATTTTCATTCGCCGATGCCAAGATTCTGACATTTTGCAAGTCAGAATATCATAATGACTAAGGCATGATATCCAAATTAAACTTGGATGAGTTCTCATAAGATATAACCATAAACTCTAGAGTATCGAGTAAAAAATGCGAGCAGGACCAAACATTTAAACTATCACCTAAACCACAAAATGTAACAAAAGCATTGTTTATAAAGTAGAGAAGAATTACCTGTTTGAGAAACTCCTCATGCCAGTTGTCAAGGGAATCAAACGATCTCATAACGTTCACATCATACGCAAGAACACAGCAATCCGCCCCTCTATAAAACGCAACTCCAAGACTTTGGAATCTCTCTTGTCCAGCAGTGTCCCATATCTACCAACCATACATACAACTCACTCAATCAAACAAACCTTTCACAACATTCACAAAACATAAAAAACAAAAGCATACAGAAATACAATTGAAATAAGAAACCCACTTGTAGAGTGACGAGTCTGTCGTCAATTTGGAGTTCTTTAGTGACAAAATCAGCACCAATTGTTGCCTTATATTGTTGACTAAACTTGTTGTGCACATATCTAATTTAGTAGTCAAGGGTCCACAAAGTCTAAATCCCAATAAGGTAATATAAAAACATATCATTAAATTAACCTCAAACACAACTTCACAATAGTCAACCCAGGTGCTTCAACCCAAAAAATAAAAGTCAAAATTTTCTTCATAAGTTACAATAATAAAAAGTTTAAAAACAGCATAACTTAATTAAGGGAGATCCAAACTAACTAATTAGTAATTAACACTTAAATTTGAACAATAACAACAAGAAATAGTAACTTAAACAAAATCGGCAAAGTGGAAAACAAAAATTAAGCGAATTAAAAATCAAAACTTGAGGAAATGGGTATGAAAGAAAAAGTGAATTAATAAAAACCCATGAACGATTAACCATGAAATTGACGAAATGGCAAAGAAAGCGTAGCATATGATGATGAGGATACTGATTCATCAACGAGGTTTTTCCAACCCTGAAAAATTGACAATGAAGAAAAAAAGGGTGAAGTGAAATAGTTAAGATTTGAAAAGGAAAAAACGGTGTTGCATCGATTTGAAAGGAAAGGAGGGAAAAACGTACCCGCTATCGCCGAGAACAATGACCTTGAGCAAGGTTCGTCTGCGCAATGACATAGTTGGTTACCGTGGAAATGATTGAGGCTTTCTGCTTCTTCTTTATTAATTAATCTGTATTTTGGCTGATAGAATGTCAACTTCGAGTTCAAAAGGGGAAAAAGGTCGTCATTATTATTATTCCATCGCTTTCTTTTAAGTATTCTCTCTCAAATCTCAAACTAACTATTTTTAGGGTTGGACAGAAATTAGTTAATAAATTAATTTATAGTAGTTTATAAGTTAATTGATTTTTTTTTTTACACTGATAAATGATTGAATTAATAAATTTTGGTAAAATTAGCAGTTGACTAGTTTATAAATACTTTTTTTTTTAAATAAGATTAGTTTATAAATACTATATATATGTTTAGTTAATATATTTCATTTTTTTCAATTAAGTTAACAGAGATATAATTGGAAAAAAAAAATTATATTATAAAATTTAAACTATAAGCTCATAAAAAACTAATATTATTAAGAGTCTGTTTGGATTAATTTATTTTTGAACTCATGCAATTGTTTATGTATTATTATAAATTTATCAAGGTAGTTTATAATAAAATTGCTTATAAAAAATTAATTTTCCATAGTAAAAACTTATAAATTAACATGAAATCTTATTTATTCACATGTGTTGTTTTACATAAACTCAAAAATAAATGAATCCGAACGGACTTTAAACACATGTTTTTTTAAAATAAACTTTTATATATATATCAAAATTTATAAATGATAGTTTATTTTTAGGTTTATTAGATTAGATATATGATATTGCACCCAAAAAACAAAATTAGATATATGATATATCTAATCTAATTTATAACATGAATTAGGTATATTGATGGTTTAATGAACATAAAACGTGAATAGTTTGATTAAATAAAATAAAAATAATTTGTATCAAAATAATAGACAGAGTGGATAATAATGAGCCAAGGGATACAAATATTGTACAAATATATTAGCAAAATCTAAGAAAAAGTGTGGTTGGTTGAGAGATTTAAAAGGTGGAAAGGAAACAAAACGAAGAGAAAGTAGGGTCAAAGCCTAATCAATAATCTAAAGTAGATTCATCTGAGGAAGCAGGGGTAACAAGTTCGTAGGGACATGGTAGCGGAAGCACCAACTGTTTTGTTTCAATACTTCTCTTTTTTAATTTAGTGCCTATAAATTCACTTATTGAGTTAAACAAATGAAAAAATTTAAATTAAAACTTCAATATAAACACAAACACACATTATGATATTACGTAGTATTATTTTATTTTTTTTAAAAAAGGCCAAAATCCAAAGTAAAACTACGAAACTAAACGAATATTTTTAAGTATAGATACTCCGAAAAAATCATCATAAAGAAGCTTACGAAGTTCATTAGTTGGAGTATCCACAATAGTACGGTCTAAAAAATTAAAGGAAAGGCTAAAATTGACAAGCCAACCATCATAAAGAAGCTTACAAATTTAGATATTACTATTAACTGAACAATGTTTACGAAAATATCAAAATTGTTATTTTAATCATAATATGTGTGTGTGTGTGTGTGTGTGTGTAAGAAAATAAATATTTGTACGAGCACATTATGATTTTATTCTAACAATAAGTTTGGCTATAAATGAAATAAAGTTGAAATATTGAGAACAACATTGTCAAGAGAGAGATAGACACAACTTGTCGAAGGAGGGAGATGGATAGATTTATGGAAAGGAGAAAATCCAATTTATATTCCCCCATAGTCGAAGCAGGAGGTGGACAAATGTTGAGACTATCTTTAAAATATTGAAATAATATAAGAGGAAGACCTTTTGGTGAAGATATTCGCAATTTGATGTCATGATGGGACGTGAAGTATGCGGACTTGACCTCGGGATACCTTTTCGCGAACGAAATAAATGTCTATTTCCATGTGTTTTGTTCATTGATGTTGAAACGGGTTACCTAAAAGGTATATGGGACTTACATTGTCATATATAGTAGATCATGGTGCCCTTGTGAACATGACAATGTAACTCAAGTAGAAGGTTATATAACCAACATGATTCAGAAACCACATTGGCAACTCCGCGGTATTCAACTTCAGCACTAGAACTATATAAGGTGGGTTGCCTCTTGGATGATCATAAGAGTAGATTTTCTCCAAGAAACTCCAGTAGCCAGAGGTAGACCGCCTAATATCGGGGCATCCTCCACAGTCAGCATTTGTATATGAAATTACCGAAGTGATGGAAGAAGGATAAATATGTAAACCATATTGTCTGGTGCCATGAATGTATCGCAATATGCGTCGAAGAGCATGCATGTGGGCTTCCATCGAATTATGCATGAAGGGACATATATGTTGGACTGCATATGAAATAGTAGGTATGGTAAAAGTGTGATACTGAAGAGCACCTGCAAGACTACAGAGAGATGGGTCCTTATACGAAACACTATGTGCAACACCCATCTTAGATTTTGTATCAATTGGAGTTGGACATGATTTGCAAGAGGACATGTCAGCTCGTGTAAGAATTTCCTCAGCATACTTTTTTTGTGAGAGGAATAAGCCACCTGGGTGGTGAGTGTGAGAATTCCAAAACAATAATATTATTCTTAATATAAACATTTGCTAGCATTGCGGTTCTTTAAAGCAGAGCTTTGGAAAATTTTTGATCGTTTGAAGGTGGCATGGACTAGAGGATTTAGAAAAAATAAAGTGTCTTATGATTTGAACGTAGTCACTCTCCTAAATGGTGGTTGTCCCCCATCCATCCTTATAGGACCTTTGTGGAGGATATTCATCAAATTTACAATCATGGAGGCGATGTGAAATGGAACCATATTTTCAAGGAGGCTAATCAAGTAGTAGATGATTTGGGTAAACATTTGGTTCAACTTTAGACCGTGGTATCAAGTTATTTGAATTTCCCCATCTTTTGTTTGTAATGTTTTGTTAACTGATATATCAAGAACTATATTTTCTAGTGGCTTTTAGTAGTTTTTTATTTGGGGATTAGGCACCTTTGAGGAAAAATAAAATAAATTAAAATCAATTGTTGCTAGAAAACAATATAAATAATATTGAATAAGAGTATGTAATGCACATATAGATCTGTGTAAAACTTGCTTATGCCGGCGGTGCATATTTTAATTTCTTTGAACTTAAATTTGAGTACATAAACATTAGATTCAATTATTATTTAATTCTCTAAATTATACGATAACTTGTAAATTATTTTATATACTAACTTTTTAAATAAATTATTGCATATTAGTTTTATTATAAGTTTTTTTTAATCTCATCTTTTATAAAAATAGGGTTATTTTGGTCTCTATAGAGACTAAAAACACATCTTTTTTTAAAGGCTGGGATTTTGTTTCGACTAGAAAGAAGACGAAAAAAACCATTTTAGATTGTTTTATTGGATATTACTGATAAGTGCATAATAATTACTTGTGTGTGGTTTGATCATTAACTCTTAGTGAAGGGAGAAAATTGATCGCAATTGGATTAGGGTTGTCAACGGGTGGAGATTTAGGGGAGGATAGTTTACCACTCTTTGTCTTACTATATGAAGTGTTCTTTATTTTTGTTCTCATTTCCCATTTTGAAGAGTATTTTTCCTTCAACTTCATCCCAACAAATCCCCATGGATAGAACTGTAAAAAGGGCCTTAAGGGGCTGACCTTTTGAGGGTCGGACCCACTTATTCATGATTATTAATTTTATTTAAATTTTAAACACAATTTTTCTAGAGTGTCAATTGTGGACAACGTTAATTCAAGAAAAAAAGAATAAGCTCACGACACTAAGAATATTATTTAAAATTTAAATAAAATTAGTAATTAGAAATAAATGGATCCGCCCCTTAAAGGGCCGCTCCCTTAAGGCCCTTTTTAAAGCTCTACCCACAGTTCCCATGGAGATCCATCAGCTTAAAAAGAATAACAAATTTATATTATTTTCAATCAAACTGGTTGTAAAAAATAGTAAAGCTTAATTATAAAACAAATAAAAAATAACAATATCATTATGAGTCATGTAATAGTAATAAACATCATATATAAATAAATATATACACATATTGTGTGATAATATAATTAAAATTAATTTATACAGTAATTAAATATACATTTACAAATATTATTTTAATAAAATTTTTGGGGAAAGAGTCTCCACCCGGGGTGGGGGATAAATTATTGTCCCCAAACCTCTTTCGGAAAAACTTTCTTCTCCATTCCCACGTGAAAAAATTCTTCATATTCAGGTCCCCAAACAAAAAAATCTCTGCGAATATTTCCGTTTACGAATGAGATTGATATCCATAAATTGGACAATCCATTTTTTGTGTGTCACATAGATTTTTTAATAAAAATTAGTCAATAATAAACTGCAATGAAGATTTCATACCTATAAAACAATTAAAAAAAAAACTACCAGTGTAAAGTGTCACATAAAAAATTAATGTGTCTGTTCCTCGTTAACTGTCCACTTTTGTCATATTTAGCATTCCTCAATTAATTTTTATTTGCTATAAGTTTATTTATATTTTACATTATACTTTATAATTTTTATATTTTTGAAATAATCAATTTTGTTATGAAAAGAGGAATATAATATAATCAAAACTTACAAGTTTTAAATTCTAAAATCAATTTTAGAGATATATGTGTATGTGCATGCTCGTGTGGGTTGTCAGCATCACCGAACATTTCTTGTTATGTTTTGGGGTAGATAATTTTAATTATACTATTTAATTGTCCGATTAATATTTTAAGGGTACAATTTGTCGATTTTACCATTTGTCAATTACTCATATCTTTTTCAATAAAACTAATTAATTCTATATATTTGGAAAACTACAGTTTTTTTTAAAAAAATCTTTTTTTACAATACACAACATATTAATTTATTTTTTTGTGCATAATATATTAAATTTATTGGAAAGAGAAAGTTTGTGCAAGAAAATATGAATTTATTGATGAATTAAAATTACGGTATAATACTGATCCCCGAACCAGATTCAACTAGTGGTGAAAACCAAAAAATAAAATAAAAAAGTAACGGTATAATAGGAAGATAAGGTGTAAAACTTCACTTTCTTAATTTTGTGTTACGTACTATTCAAAACGGATAGTTAACAGGGAACTGATGGTGGAGTAACTCATGTTAAACATCTTTACTCGGGTTCGATCTCGGGACCTCGAAATCGTGTGCGTAAATTGCAGGTGATAAAAAAATGGAAAATGCTTTTAGTAAGAAAGAAAAGAATCGCATGTGGCATCATTTAACACTTACATATCATAACCATTTTTTTCTTCTATGTATGGTTAGTCAATTTTTGATTGGTCAAATCTCTTATTTTTATAGATTATTCTCTTTCTTGTGCAAATCTTTTTTACTGAATAGCAATGCTAAAAAAAAATACTACATCCGTCCCATTTTATAAGAACTGTTTTGACTAAATGTACTATTTATATGTCTTGCTTTGACCGTATTTTTCTAAAAATATATAAATGTAAATATTATCATATAAGATATTGTTTGATTTGTTTCGATGAGTATTTTCAAAATATCAAATTTTTATAATTTTTACAATTAGACAATTAAAGATATTCACAATCAAAATTGTGCATTGACATACGTGCAATTGTAAATGAGTTCTTATATTTTGGGACGAATGTAGTATAACATATATTAATTGGGTTTATGAATATGAAATACTTCCTCTGTGCCACAATATAAGTTCCTTTGAGAAAAAAAAATTGTACCAAATTATAAGTTACTTTACATTATCAATAAAATATTTAGAGCTGTTTTTCCTATTATACTCTTAACTATATACTCCATATTATCTTTCTCCTTTCAATTCTTCAATTTATCGATATTTTTTTTTGTCATTTCAATTTATCTTTTCTATATCATCAATTTTGTAAAATAACTCATAATTTATTTTTTCCATACAATATAAATTATATGTTTTAATTTGTGTAATATGGTCAAAATCACTTATAATTGTGTTATGGAGGGAGTAACTTTTATCTGTTTTTTTGACCAAATTATTGATTTTTTGACCAAATTGTTTTTTTTTCTTTTGACTATTTTATATATCATTTAATTGTTTTAGTTTATCATTTAAAATATATATTTAAATACGTGAAAAATGACCCCTAACCAATTTTTGACCATTTTTTGTTTGTATTATTGCATATATGTATTTTTATTTAGATATTTAATATTAATTAGTTTTACTATTACATTAAAAAATACACATTCAGATTGTTTTTAAATAAAAACAATCATTAATTATAGTTTAATTTTTGACTAACTTAATTATATTTCAATGATTACACAATAGTTTTGATTGTTTTTTTATTTTTATATTCTATAATTTCGATTATTATTACAAATATAATGTAGTAGCATTCACAAAAGTAATTATGAATGTTGACCAATAGTTATTGTTTTTGTAGAGAACAAAAAGCCAGTAAATTTTAATTGTAAATAAAAAAATATAACTATATATATAATTGATAAAAAAAAATCAGATATATCAATATTAAGAAGATTTATTTTTGAAACTTTTTTTTTTATATTTAAAAGGAGATTAATTAATTAAAAGAAAATAATCTCAATGATGACAATAAAACATTAGAAAATTATATAAAAAAAAAAGGTTGTGAGAATAAAACTTATGTGAAAAAACTGAAAAATAACCTTTGGAAATTGACTATCATTTATGTTATTAACTTCATACCATTTTTTATTTTACTTTTTCGATACCTCTCATGTTATTATATTTTAAAAATTCTTATATTAGCTTCACATTTTTCTTGAACATATATATATATATATATTTCTATTTTTATAATAAAATTGATTATTTTTCTACATTAATTGTTTTGGTACATTATTTGTACGGTAATTATATTCATTTCAAAATATTGAGCGTGAATACATTTATTATATTTTGCATAAAACATTAATTATCGAAAATGACTATGTTGACTGTGTTGAAAATTATCTAGATATTTTTCATTAGGGTCATGCTGGACACTAGTTAAGGAAGGAAAAAAGGAAAATTTTGCATTAAAAATAACATTTCTTATGCTTTAAGACTATTGACCACACAAATATCAAGATAAGTTTTCTATATTTGATTTTCTTAACTAGTGTCCTAGGGGCACTAGTTAGCATTTTCCTTTTCATTATATATATATTTGTGTGGATACATAACCCTTTAAGTACCATTCATTCTGGTTTAGGGTAAAGAAAACACTGCCCCACAAGTTGGAAAAAAAAACAGCGACATGTCTATTGAGAAAAAAATTCACTCCTCTTTTGATCTTAATCAACCAACGCAAATTGGACTTCATGATGAATATAATTCAGAGGTAATTTTTTTATTCCATTTAATATATTTTTATCATATATAGGAATGCCAATTTGTATCTATAAATTCAGATCTTCGTGGAGATTACCCCATTTGGAGCCTCAAAGGTGGAAAACTCCCCCTAGGGGCGGTAAAGACAGTCCCTCTATAGGTAGAGCGGGGATGAAGATATGGATCATAACCCCATCCCGCTATGATACCGTGTCCAAGTAAATCAATAAAATACATTTTATATTTGTATACACAAATATTTATATGCTATATTTATTTGTATTTTCACATAATATGTTTAAAAATTTATTTTATATGTAATATTTACAATAATTTCTTAATATTATTTTGTTCTATGGTTAATTTATTTAAAACAATTAATAAATTTAGTTATTTGTTAGTGCTAATGGGGCTTCGTGGAGACGTGGGGATCCACAAAATATGGGGACGGGGGAGAAAAAATTCTTATGGTGGAGAACGGGGACGAAAAAAGGGGATATGAATGTCAATTTCATCTGTAAATAGGAATTCCGTAGGAATTGTCCCGGTTGGGACCCGAAGATGGATAATTTTTCCTCGTGGGGATGAACGAAGGAGAAAGTCACCCCGAAAGAGGTTTGGGTATGGGGACGGTATTTTACCCCCCGACCCACAGAGACTCTGTCTCCAAATACTTTATTAAAATAATATTTAAAATTGTATATTTAAATATTTTATAAATTATTTTTAATTATATTCCCGAAAGAATGAGGATGGAGGAAAAATACTTCCCGAAGCGATGAATGGGGACGAGAATGAGAACACTTTTGATAGTAGAGCAATGAATGATAAAACATCATCCGCTTAATTCACACCGCGTTGACATCCCTAACAAGGGCAATATGTGTGGCGGGGTGGAGAATGGGAACATACCATGGAGAATGAGAACATATACTATCCACCCTGCCCATTGACATTTCTCATACGAGTTTACTTTTTTGAATGTTGTATTTTATCATGAACTTTTTTCAATTATTATTTTTAACATGGTTACAAGCTATCAACTAATATGTTCTATCATTTTAAAATTCAATAATTATACAATAGATTTTGATTATAACTTTTTCTCTGCATGTTTTTTGGTTGTATGATCAAAGGTCGAACTAGCATCAATGGAAATGAGAAATAGAAGATTGACTGCTTTAAAGGCAAATGAATATGGACGTCATCCGAATGTTGATTTAACACTGATGTTAGCACCACCAAAGAAGAACTCTAATAGCTTAGAAAATGCTCCTAGATTTTCAACTCCAATGCCATCATACATGTCCTCAATATGGGGTTCTGATCTTGGTGGTACGGCCAAAGATGATCTACCATCAATGATTTTTATGGGATGTACCAATTGCCTCATGAAAATGATGGTTTTCAAAACTGACCCTAAGTGTCCAATGTGCAAAAAACACACGCTGGTTGGTGAAAATTTTCAAGGGAATCCGACAAAAAGAAAAAGGAGAGAGTAAAGACCCATTTTGGTATCCTATAATTTTATAATATTCCAATTTTAGTCCCTGATAAAAATAAAACTCAAACTAATCATGATTTTTTCATACTCATGACAAATTAGTCTGTTATTTGTTATAATAGAGGGACTGATTTGTCACCACTATGAAAATATCAAAGACTATTTTGAATTTTATTTTTATTAGAGATTATATTGGACTGTTAGAAAATTATAAGAATAAAAATAAATATTCTCTCCTAATAAGAAAAACACACATTTAGTTTGTACTTTTACAAACTAAGGAGTTAGGATCTTTAAATTCTATCTATTGTCATTTTAATTTATAGCTTATTTTTATCTATTGTCATTTTAATAGTTGTTTTTTCATTGCTCCTTATGTATTTCAAACAATTATTAGTTCATTGCTGTTAAGAATAATAATGGGGAGAGAGTTTCAATACATCTTTGTTATTGCAAAAAAAAAAGTCATTTATTATAAGAATTTTATGAATTGTTAACACCAAAGTGCATTTAATTAGAGATGATTTTCTTTTTCCCGACCCATACACTTTCGGTACATGAAAATACCAATAATGGATAGATTGGAAATTTGCAATATAAAACTCTCATAAATTAATTAGAATTTTCCATGTCTTCACGAGATATTTTCAGTAGAGTAAATTTTTATTAAAAAAATATCTTTTGACAGGGTAAATTTTACAGAGAGATATGTTTATGTTTTAGTAGTGTGTTTTTAACAATTAGGAGCATTGAGCAACCATTTACAATAATTATCCAAAAATAATAATAATCGAATACTATAATACCCATTTCACGGATCAAGATTCACTCAAGTTAAATATTTTTCTGCGGTTCATAAAGTTCACAAAATGTTGCACCTTTATAGGGGTGAGTATCAGCCGAGTTCAATCGGATTCAGTTCAAAAATCGTTAAAATGATAAAACTGCGGCCTCTAAATATGGACCTAATTTCAACCGTTTACATCCTTGGTTTGTTCGGTGTTGAGTCGTACGAGTGATGAGTATAATGAGTCGGTTTTAATGGGTTAGATTGAAACTTTGTTATAACATCTAAAACTTCATTGATTAACAAATTATTATTATTCAAATAGTTCAATATTTCATTCACACTACAACAAAAAATACAATAAAATGATGAAATGGAGTTACTTTGATTCAAATTTGTAAATTCAACGACAATAATAGATAATATATGCAAAATAAAAATTAAGATAAATCTACAATATTATTTTTCACATCTTCTTTATCAACATATCACAAGCATATTTACATAAAAAAGTCAGACTAGGCTTTTAAAAAAGGCTGATAGGCCGACCTATTTATATTTAAATCTTATTATTTATATAACATTATTATAATTATTTATATCATCTTGTATAAAAAATAAATATTATTTATAAAAATACAAAATATTTATTTGTCGTAATCATATTTGTTATTTTATTATCTTTTAATTATTGTGATAATCATTTTATTAGCTTATTTTTTAATGTCGTAGAAATTATAAAAATTTAAATGTGAAATAAGTTTTAAGGCCTGTTTAATTAGCCTATTTTAAAAGGAAGATTTCTCATCCCACCCCCATGTCTCTTTTTCACCCCAGGTTTCCGTTTATACTCCTTGAAAAAAAATTCGGTAAACACGAACCGAAGTTATAAACGGTTGAAAACACATGTTTTTCTATATCGGAAAACTTCGGTAAATGAAAACCGAAGTTTTGGGGGATAAAATTGGATAATTGGAATGGGGGGGGGGAGAGAAAAAGACGTGGGGGTGGGAAGATAAATCTTCTTTAAAAAGACTATATAGAGGCCTATATGTAACACATGCTTTTAAACAAACTACAATGCCAGACCAGATTTTAAACAGGCCCAGATCAGACAAAAAAATAAAATTGATAGGTCGTATGACATACTTAGACTTGAAGAAAAATCATAGGTAAGACTGAGACCCTACCCCTACATAAAACCATTCATTTCTTAGAATTCATAAATGATTAAGAATGGCATACTGACCGCACAAATTACCATTGTAGTAAATCCAAATTTTCATCTCACACATGCTTAATAATATTATTATCTATATTAATAAAATATGCTAGATATTTTTGGGGCTTAATAGATCTTTTGGTCTCTGTATATTTGCGGACTTTTGGTTTTAGTCTCTGTATTTTGTTTTGTTGCAAATAAATTTCTGAATGTACAAAATTTATTGGTTTTAGTCCCTAAAGTCAAAATCCGCAAGAAAATCTACATATTTTCCCGCGGAATTTTATTTTATAGACTAAAATCAACAAAATTTGTACTTGTAAGAACTTATTTGCAACAAAGGGTCTATTTATTATAGATTTTTTGAAAATAGATTCTTAGAGCATAAATATCGGTGTGGTTTTTGAAAAAGTTGGAAACTTGTGTTAGTGTGGTATTGATATTTGGTGTAAAATTGGGTATTCAAATTCAACCACGTAGCCAAACAAAGCTACGGTGCTTTGTGTGATTTTTTGTTTGGTAACAAATGTTTTTATATATATTGTTGGGTTAGTGGGACCTAATTTAGAGTTTTTATGAGTGGTATGAATATTTAAAAATTATAGTTGAGTGGTTTAAATAGTTAAAAAGTGTAAAAAAATATAATATATTATATGAGACTCATTTATACCACTCATGTGAGTGGTTTGGATGTGAGTGCTCTTATAGTGTAATAAAATTTTGTGTAAAAAAAATGGAAAATGCTATTTAGTAAGAAAATCCATGGAAAAGAATTGTAAGAATAAATCTCCACCCTTGTTTACATCAACTATTCCCCATAATTTCCACTAAAAAAGAGATTAAAATTACATTATCCTATAAAATAATGTCATGTGTTATTCTTGCATTTCTTCTCTAAAATAATTCTTACTAAATAGCAATGCTCTAAAAATATTTACAACAAATTTTTTATAAAAGCTTCAAATGAAAATTTTGTTTGAATAGTTATTCTTAAAATGATTATTTTTTTTTTTATATATTTCATGCATGTTTAAATAAATTTTATTTACAAAATTTGTTTAAAATAAGAATAATAAAATATGAATTTTATAAATTTCAAAAAAAATAAAAGTAACTTACATTTCAAATTTTAAGTTAGTTAAAAAAAAAAAAACGACGAAGAAGAATAACTTGGGATTATAGATAGAAAGCAATGTTTGCACAGTGAATCGGTGAATTGTGTTTGAAGAAAACAAGCATCAAAAGTATATTGAATCTGAAAGTAATGAAAGAGCTAGCCATGGAAGATGAAAACAAACCATTACTCGAAGAAGAAGAACAAAAAAGAGAAATCAATGAATCAGAATCAACGAAGAAGGTAGAGATCCACCTGTTCCGTCAAGGTGAAGGACCAATTGCAGTTTTCCAATCAAACCTTTCTGGATTCGAACAGAATCAGTTAAATGTCCGTCAGATTCTCCACAATCACTCCCTCAAATCAATCTTCGCTTTCAACCCTCGTTCCGGCCGCGCCGCCCCCATCCGCTTTAACCCTAAAACGGGAAATTCAGTCCTTTCTTACCGAAACGGCGCCGTTCTCTACATTGACAGCGAACCCAAGGTATTTATCTCAATCTTCAGTTCACTAGCTAGGATTATGATTAATAATTTGCCTAATTATGAATAATTAAGAGAAATAAATTATAATGATTTTGATTTGATTTGATTTGATTTGATTTAGGAGTCGTTGCTTAAACCGTTGTACAAGATCTTGGTTGGGTTGGCATTGATAGCTATTATGATAATGTTAGTTTCTGTTTCTGGAGATATTGATATTGGTCCTTCTGAATGGGTTCAGAAATTGAATCTTTCAGGTGTGAATTTTCCTCCTTTGATATTGGCTTGTGTAGTTGTTGTTTTCTCCCGTATGAGACACAGGACCAGAAATTTTCTCAAAAGACTTGGTCTTTAATTCATTATCCATCAAGAATTCATGAGGAACGTGACCGAGGAATTGTTTACCTTCAACTACAAGTAATGTTGTTTAGTTTTTGTTGTGAACTCTGGTTGGTTGGTTGGTATGTGTTTTAAAGTTCGCAAAAAAATCATGGGATGTGTTAGTACTTAGTAGTTGTTGTAGATAGTTATTGCTCACATAAATAGATAGAGATCATAGGACATTTGTTGAGTGATAGAATAGAATGTTCTTACATGGATGGTGTGTATCAGTGTCAAATTGAAATTGACACAAACAGTTTTTACTTTTTAATGATATTACAACAAAAGATTCTTAGTGTTATTCTGAATTTATTTATATAGTGGATTCAAGATGTTGCAAATTGGGATATCACAGATTACTTGGTTATGGGATTAAGAGTAGAACTAGATGCATTGATGCTATACAGAATCATGGGCATGTTTATTTTTCCGATGAAGCAATCAAAAGAGGCACGAGCATGTTTAGATGAAGCCCAACACATGTGGGCGTTAAGGAAGAACAACTCTGAGCTGCTTTTTTAATTAAGAGAATGTTAAGAAAATTATTGAATTTATTTTGATTTGTCCCATAATATAAATATTTTGAAGTATTTTTTTTTCCGGCTTATTTCTTTTTAGAATAACTTCCGAATAAGTGCTTAGTTATGTTCTTTAAGATAATCTATTGTAAACAAAAAATGTTGAGTATATAGCGACAGTGAAGTGAGAAATGGTAAAGTATTTCGCCACCGTGAAGTCAGGGTGGACAGTTTAGTGGATAAGGTAAAAATTGTAGCATGGAATCAGTTGAAAATTAAAGGAAACAATCTCAATTACACCATCTCACACTGGTGCTTGAATCCGCGATGCTTGCCTTGGTCTGATTTAGTAATGCTATTTGAATTTAGAATCATATGAGTTGACCAGTTGGATAAGGATGTGTTGCATAGTTTATTGTTATAGTCTGTAATTCTTGCAAATCTGCTGCATGTGCATAAACAGACAGGATAGTAATACACAGGGAATAATAAGTTTGTCGTGTGGTTGGAAAGAATATACCATTCGTTTTTGGATTTCATATGCAGTAAGTTGAAAAGAATCTATCAGATTATGGAAGCAGGCGCATCTCATTTTCATACCCCCCACCGAGTGCTGGTTGTCTTGCTATGAATTATCTTGGTTTTGGTTCATTGATTATGGTGTTGAGGAACTAATAGAGGCTAGTGGATTTTGGGGCTGTATAATGGTTGCTGGTTGTGGTTCAGGAAGTGTTCATGTTTATGTTTTGCTGGAGGAAAGTATGCAAAGAAGGTTGATGCTTATTTTTATTAAAGGGGTCAATTATTGCATAGTTGTATTTGAATTACAGACACATTGCTGTACTGATATGGCACACCTTGTGAGTTGTGACTGGTTTCATCAATTAATAGAAATTTTGTTTTTCTAATTATTTTTCTTAGTAACAACTAGCAATGTTTTTAATTAGAGAGTATGTTGCTAAAACATCTCATTTTGTAAATTAACCGTAAAAAGAAATCATGTGTTTTTACCTTCTCTCTTTTTTTTACAGCAAAACTATGTATGTATATATATAATGATCAAAGTGAAACAAAGTACAAATGGTACTCAACTCAAGTACCAACCAACACCCAATAAAGCTCTTAGGCTAACACACCCAAGAACAGCACAAAAAAATAGACCATATGTACTCCAATTACACCCAGTACAATGACAGGACCAAAACAGGGGAGCACTATCTAAGAAGGCATAGAAGGGGAAATTTTTCCCATTCACATGACAGACACACACCAGCATGTTTACTTGTTATGAACCACTCTAAAGACCTATGTTTGATTGCATCCACAATTTCATAGACCTTTAAGGTCTATGAAATTCCTAGCTAAGTTGATGGAATTCCTAGCTATCCATAAACTCTGAGTTAAGTTTCCTTCTTGTTCAACAATTTTTTATGTCAAACAAGGAGGAAATCATCAAAGGAAAACAACTAAAAATAAAATGGAAATAAAATACTACTTCTATGCATCAATAACAAAATAGGCAAAATGTTTACACTTGGATCCTTTTCTTCATCCACATGTCTCACTCGAGATAAATTAGTGAAGAAGAGAGGAGAAGATTTAAATCCATAAATAATAATTTGATCATTTGGAAAGGGATAATAATTTGGAGAAATGTTTGATTATTTGGAAAGGGATAATAATTTGGAGAAATGTTATTTGTACATCAAAATTGTTGTTCCTTTTTGTTGTCCAACACTGGGTAGCTATAATTCTATTTTTTATTAGTTTTTTCTCCTCTATTTAAATACATTGTCGATAATCTATAAAAAGAATAAAAATGAATACACTGTCAATTTTTAGATGTTCAAATAATACTTTAAAATAGGGTTAAATGTGTTTTAAATTCCTATAAAATCACAAATTTTTAAGTTGCTCAACATAATTGGTATCATCTTCCATCAAGTGTCAGTCTCTTCACATCCACGATACATCACTATTTATTGCTCCATCAAGTATAATCAGACTTTAATATCTCGATTGAGCGGTCAGAGTGAAAGCTTCATTGAGTTAGATCAACACATTGAGCAAAGAACAACCACACAAGTGACTTTGACATCACATTTTCATCCCAAAATTTTTAAAACATTAAATTCATAAATCATCTCATTCATATATTGTACCAACCTCAACTCTTCAAATCAATATGAAATCTTAACAATCACTTGATGTATATAGACACCATCAACTAAATGAATTCGTTTATTGAAGTTATCCTTCCAAATACATCTTTGATCATATGGTCAATTTTAGAACAAATAGATGAAATAAATCAACTTATTTGCATATAATATTAAAATAAAATAATAATAAAAACACAATTCTCTTTCTACTATTTTTTAATTTAAAAAATGATTTTGGTGAGATGCAATCAATTTTGTTCATCAGAAAAATAAAAGTATTCAATAATAATCACTTTTTTATAATAAAAAAGATTAATTTTGGATTGGTATTTATTTGGGTTTGAAAACAAACACCAATGAGCACTGGTTGAAGAAAAACCCTTTCTTTCCCCAATGAAACCGAGTTGGAGAGGCTTCACTTCACACGATTGTTTCAATTTCTAAACATTGCTGACAAAAGCTTAACCAAACTCGTCACTCTACGAACATGGCGGCGCAACTCAGCGATGTTGACTACGTCACCACCTTACAATCCAGGATCAAGGTACAGTACTTTCTTTCAAACCAATTTTCTCATGCTATGCTTTATACGTGCTTTGAATTTTGATTATAAATGTAATGAACTTCATTCAAAACCCTCATTTTCAGCTCAAATATTGCACTCATTTTATCATACAATACATCATAGCATAGCAATGTAGGGATTCAAAAATATTATGCATTATCTTACATTACATACCTCCGTGAATATGACTGCAATTAATGTATCATTATTGTGTGTGTGTGTGTGCGCGCTATGAAACACAGACGCTGACACATCAAGACTATAATAATTTGACAAAATGACATGATTCAATGTAATCACATATGTTAGTGTAGTGTCGGTTGGACATTGATGCGTGTCCGTGTATGACACCACACCAGAACACACCTAATTTGAGGAGTGTCCGTGCTTCATAGTTGTGTGTGTTTTATTTTATGTAACGAGTACAGAAATTAATGATGAATGGTTTTACCTACTGATTTATGCGATTCATACTGCCAGGAATTAGAAGCTGAGAATGCAAATCTTTTTTCTCGACTAGCTCATTGCCATTGCTCTCAGGTTAGCTACTCGATTGTTTCATGGTTCTTTAGTTTGTTTTATCTTCTTCGTCATGGAGCTTAGTGATAGTTTTCACCAAGGAATAACTAAGCAAAGTAAAGAAAAGGGAAGGGATGAAAAAGGGTTTTGTTTGCATTTTTTCGCACAATAAATATATGTAAATGTTTGATGCAGGTTGATAAAAAATTAAACGGTTCCAATGGTAAAGCCGCGAAAGTGACAGAACAGAAAGAATCCAACATGAAATCGGAAGAGAATATAAAGAAAAAGCCAGGTTTATTTATCTCAAAATTTTCTTTAGGCGATGTAGATGTTAAGAGAAAATACTGTTTTTATTTTGAACACACGAGGCCATTGAGAACTCTCTCTCTCTAAAATTCATATAAGTTTTCTGTTCTTCAGTGGAAAGTTCATGCTGTCTTTGGTGGATTTCTTTCTTTATTTCAGTGATTCTTTTTATTTGTATGCATACCTTGTTTATGTTTTTCAGCTACATTAGTGTTTTTTGTTTTTTATGTGCCCCTCTGTTCTGTGTACATGGATCTCCCGTTTTATTCCTTCTTATGAAATTCAAAAAGACGAGGGACAATTGTAAAAACATGATGATGGAACATAATTTATTTTTAATCTCATGAGATATATCAGTTTAGCAGAACAAATTGTCATATTTAAATTAGCTTTTACATTGTGATACAGGCTATAACACAAAGTTTATGAGTCATCATAACAAGAGATATGTAGCTTTAAAAGTTATGTACTTTGGAAAAAGGTATATACTGTCACTATTTTATCTTTCTTTGTTTTCTGTCTTAACCAATTGCCTCATAAGACTGAGTTATGCTGAGTTTGAGTTTAAGTTTCTCACCCCAGACTATGTATTTCCTCACCTATTGGTAAAACACTCATATAAGTTCAAAGCTTGCTTTGGAGGTTACATTTGATAGATCCTTCTTAATCTCAAATTCCCATGATAATTTAATTTATTTTTTGAGTTAAAAGTTGTGTTTTTTTTAACCTTCATATCATTGTCCTGTTTGTTTCTTTATTCTTTTGGTATTTATTGAATTATCTCTATATGAATTCTCCGCGATATTTAAGGTCTTCTGACTACCTGTTAAATACAGGTTCTATGGTTTTTCTGCAGAGGCACAAATGGAACCAAGTGTTGAGGTTTGGTTTTTCCCAAAGTCGCACAAGCCGATAATTCTCAAAATTTGCATATATTGGTCATGAGTACCCCTAAACATATAATTTTCCATAATTGTGGAAAAATGATTGCCTTTGCTGAATGAATTAGTTTGGTTGTCAACTGAAAATAGTTATTGTAAACATTTTATATGGATGCCTCAGTTTTATTTATCATATAATATTTTTCTCGCAGTCTGAAATTTTTAAAGCTCTTGAGAGAACAAGGCTATTGGTTGGTGATAAGAAGGAGTCGCAATATTCGAGATGTGGTAGAACAGACAAAGGGGTATCCTCTGTTGGAAATGTAAGCTAGCAATGACTTATACATAGCATGATTATGAACGCTGATATTGCAAATTGAGCCATACCATTTTAGTGTTAAGATACTCCCATTAACATTATTGCACTGCTGAAGTCACATGGCAAATGGCAAGGCAGGATGAGGTACTTCTGCAGAGTGCCTCAATTTAACATGTTTGGTTTACAATTGAAAAACTATGAGCATCATAGACAGGGGGAGGGCGTGGGGTGGGCTACCCTTGTACTCTTTTCCTGTCTAATAGATTACCGTTTCATCTAAAAAAAGCAATGAAGCCCGAAAGACAGTGATAATTTAGCATCAAATTTCTAATCATGATTACAACACTTTTACTGTTGATTTGCTGAGCCTCATATGATTTGTTATTTAATTGGTTCTTATGATGAAAACATTTTGAACAGGTGATAGCTCTTTTTCTAAGATCAAAGCTCAAAACATCTGGAGTAAATAATGGAAGTTCTGGAGAAATTATTTCAGAAGAACAACTTGGTTAGCAAGCAATCTTTTTTTTTTAAAAAAAAATGTGAAATTTAAACTTTTGATTGTTGCTTCTGATTTTCATTGAATGTATTGACTTAATCTTATTTGATTTTTTATTTTTTGGCAATATCCTGGTTTTTTCTTGTCCTATACTGTCTGGTATTGATTTCCATGTTTGCACACTTATGCATTAAATCAATGAAATGAGTTATGGTTGTGAATTAGACATGTGCTGGTGAATATGATCTAATTATTAAACTATTCGTTTCCTAATTTTTCCTCACGATTTACATAATCCTAATTTTTTGTTTCCTAATTTTTCCTCACAATGAAATGAGTCATATTTGTATGACTCTAAAAACACTATGCTCGACGTATACTTAAACATCGATGTTTTGAGGCTCTAAATATGGTTTCATAGTGATCAATTTTCATCCTTTTTGGGTTAGGGATTTTTCTCTTCATTTATAATGTACATCAAAATATTCAATTGTGTATACTACTATAAAGATATCAACTATCTCGTGTAGATATCAAAAGGATTACTTAGGTAGATTGATTTTCATAGGTTTGGGGCATAAGCAGGTTATAGGGTATTGATTGCTCTGTATCACAACCAGTCCAATGAGCTGCATATTGATGAAGCTAAAATGCTGGCGAGATGGTTTTAGAAAATTATAAATGTAAATGCAAATTTGTAATGGTTATTTGGCAATTTTATAATCATAAATGCTAACCTTGTGATTGTTCACTGTCCTTAATATAACATTTAAATCTGTGTGGAAAATCATGCATATTTTATTTCTTACTTTTCTTAAATCCTACAATTTTTTTGCGTAGATGGGGAACTTGATTATGTGAGGGTGATAAATCGAGAACTTCCAAATGACATTCGAGTCCTGGGCTGGTGTCCTGTCCCTGTTGATTTCCATGCAAGGTTTGAATACATTCTTTAAAACTTGACTTTCTAATATGTTGATCAAATTGTATAGAGAAGAGTGACAATAATGGGCAACACTAGACAGGGGATCTTGACAAGGTTATGCAACAAAATATTTTTGGCTGCAATGGATCACTGTAACAAGATCTAAGCTTTTTCCCCTCATAAATTTGAAACAACCTGTCCAGATTTATATATATGCTCAAATACATAAATACCTATATATGCTGACCCGATCTAGTTTTGCAAGACGGACCACAATATTACGTGTATTCTTACAATTAGAGTAGCAACTTTTGCTTGTGGTATTGCAATTTCTGTTGAATGTATAAACAGCTAAACAAGTATAAACTGAAGGTCCTTCTATTGATTGGTAGAGAGAAAGAGAGAAATTTAATGGCAAATATTTCAAGCTCTAACATAAAGTAAAGAGGTGAACTATAAAATAGTTTTTTTTTTTAAAAGTTTTATTTTATGAAATTGTCTATCTACAGAATAAGTACCGTCAACTCAATAGGTGTGATTGATTAAATTCATATTCTACAAAGAAGTCATTGAATGTGCAACCAATTTTAGTATCTACTGTCAACAGATAGTAACTCATATACATGTAACGTTTCAATTTTCAAGCTTGTAGAAAAGGTAATTTTTTTGAAAACTTAAATTGAAGAAATAGGAATAGAAATAGAAATAGGAAGCTCCAGATGTAGAAATAGGAAGCTCAGCAAATTTTAGTTTTCCATTGATGGGCATTTATGATACAGAGAAGAATATTGAAGACTAGAATCAATAATATTAGTAGATAATAATTTCAGTTGTTACAACAGCTTTGATATGGTAAGCCAAACGATACTTTTCCAGGTTAAGGGTCCATGGTTAATTGAATGTTGAGGTAGGACTGTGATTCAAGACGAATTGTTGTCCTTGCTGACACTAACCTTCACATCGCAAAGATCTTGCAATAAATTTAATGAATTTTTGTAATTAATGAAATGAAGATCGATAGCTTAAATTATTCTACTTTGCTATCATGTTTCTCATTTGCGTTACTAATACAGGTTCAGCTGTTTAGGCAGGGAGTATAGATATTTCTTTTGGAAAGAAAATTTGAATATCACGGTACGAAAACCATTTTCCATTACAGTTTATATAAGTTCTTGAATCTTTCTTTGTCTTTCTTCTCTATTTCCAATCATGTGAAAAATTCTTGAACCTTGTATTCACTTTTCATTGGTTGATGTCCCATTAGGCTATGGAGAATGCTGGAACAAAACTTCTGGGAGAACATGACTTTAGAAATTTCTGTAAAATGGATGCAGCAAATGTGCACACCTACGTGCGGCGCATTACAATGTTTGAGATTTATGCAACAGATGTGAGGTTAAGATTGGTAGACAATTTTTCTTTGCTGCGTGGACTATGTGGATGATCTTTTCAATTGCTTCTGGGCTGCAATACCAACCCACCAGAAAAATTAAACAGAAACAAAAAAAATAAATCGCGTAGAAAAGAGACAAATCAAATGAGTCAATGACAGTATAAAGGGGGGAAATATACACAAGATTTCTTTTGATAAAACAGCTAATAAAACAAGGTTATTAAGTTTGAATGAAAAATAATAGGTTTGGATGAATATACTCATGATGTGCACTTCATATGTTTTAGGTAATAGCTGCATGCTTAACATTTTTTTTTTTAAAACTCGGTATCCAATCTAAGAACCAACTAATCGGAATCAATCCTACCATCCACCAGCGGGGGGCATTTAAAGGCAGAGCTTTGCTCTGGATGGACTGACATTTGAATTTTCAATCTAAGATGCGTAGCGAAATGAAACTATCACAGTTTCCCCTTTTGTATTCCAAAGAGGAAAATCTCACTACTTGTTTGAAATACAGAATTTTGAGTTGTTATGGAATCCTTTGTTGAAAAAATTGTATAACTGAATCTGCTCGACAAAAAAATAAATAAATCAATTTACCATTCTCTAGCTTTTGGGAATCTGAACAGGTTTTCCATTTTCCTGCAGGTATGATGGTAATCAACTTTGGGTGATTAAATTCAGAGGTCGAGCTTTTCTATGGCATCAGGTTCGCTGCATGGTTGCTGTTCTGTTCTTGATTGGCAAAGGTCTTGAATCTCCAGATGTGCGTACCTAACATCCTCATATAATCATTTAGGAAATTTGTTTATCTGTTGTGTTGCCTTTCACTCTTTCAAGGTAAGACTGTGCCACAAATATAGTCTTCTGAACTGTGAAGACTCGATGCATCGTCTGGCACATTTGACAAGTTTATTTCCCAAAGCCATTTTTATTAAAGAAAGAAACTGATGTTAAGATTATTTAAGTTAAATAATAGGTGTTTTGTTGGCATAATAGAGGTAACCCTCACTGATTGTCCGTGTTCCCTGTTTGCCGCAACATGCTAATTTTTGTTACTGTTGTAGAATATAATAACTTTTTATCATCTTGAATCCTAATGTCGGAATTGAAGTTTTGTTACTCCTCCTAAGTTGCTGCAATCCGATGTCAAACACTTCATCATTTGCACAAACAACCATAGGAAGAGTTCTTTTTCTGTTGAAAGTATTTCCAACTTAAATTCATATTTCTGTGTTTTAGCAAATTGCACACTTTCAAAGGGACATACTTTTTTAAATGTTAAAGGATCGTATTGCCTTCTTGCCTATGAGGGTGTTGCACAGTCTTATTTATTTATTTTCGATTTCATATTACCATGATGCGGTAAGATTCAATCCGAGGTCAATTCATCTCTATATTGATTTGTTATTTTGTAGAATGAGTTAATAAATTTTACGCTTCAATTTTAGGTGATTGACACACTACTGGACACCAACAGGATTCCGAGGAAACCTCAGTACATTATGGCTTCAGAAGTTCCTTTGGTTCTTCAGTCCTGTGACTTTGAAAATATCAAGTTTATGTGTTCAACAGGTATTTCTGAAGTTCAAATTATGGTGACTGATTTTCTTTCCTTGCTTATTGCGGTTTTCTAAGTACAAAAGTTTGATAACTTGAATTTATTAATGTGATTGCATATCTAGATTCGGGAAAAACACTACATGCACACTTCATTAATGAATGCCAAAGCTACCAGCTTCAAGCCGCAATCTTTCAGGAAGCTATTCTTAACTGTGTCCCTCAATTACATGGTGCTGCAAACATGTTTAGCTGAATTAATTTCCAGTCACATTGCTTACTTTAGTTTAGACTGATATAATGTACCAATAACAATTCCTTTCCAGATCAATGCTTGACACCAGTTCCAGGATCTAAGAAGAAAACCTCCTATATCCCTCTCATGTCGCGACCAACTGAGCGTGAGTTCTTCTGACACCTGAAATATTTTAAAATCTGTTTACATTTACAAGCACTCAAATGCATGTTATACATGTAATGTGAATGCTTTGTTTTCTTCTAAGCTCTATACGAAATTATTTTCAAATGATATGCTTCCTGGTCTCAGTATCCCTCGTTATTTTACTGATGGATTTCTTATTCTTGTTAAATTGAATCCAGCATCTTATGAAGAACGACGTGCCAAACTCAGCTCATGATTTCATTGGTCATCTCCATTTTATAGACCTTCTATAGAGGTTATATTAAATGGTAACTTTTTAATTTTATTTGTATTTGGGGTTTGGTTTTTGATTAGGTATTCAAGCCCCCATAGGATGACAATTGTGATCAGTGATCATGGTATAATAGTCTTGGTGATCGCATATAGCAAGACCATTGCAATTTGCAATGCAGATGAAGATGAGAGAGCTCAAGGGTGGTTGTAGATGTAACAGTTAGAAATTTCCCTCTGTATGCTGCTAGATCAAATTATTACTATTATTTTTGCTTAAACTAATGAAATCATAATGTAATTTTGGTCATTTTCATTAGTTACGTAAGTGATTTTGACTAAGTCAACATTTTTATTAATGCTAAGAATTAAAGTGATTAACGAAATAAAGAAGAAAATATTAAACTGTGATGGTGGAATATTAATAATGATGGTCCTATGCTTGTTATCAAATGTTTGGATAGGCATGGTTACCTAACCTAACTATTGATGATCCATGCCAAAAATATAATCAATTAGTATGAAGAATAATTGGTTAGTGGAACCCACCTCCATCCTAAAGTTCAAATTTGGTAAGATTAACGATAATTATAGTAATATCTATTTATCTTTTGTTGAATTATAATTATATATAGGAAATACATCATTTATAATATTTATATAAGTTTGAGGATAAGTTCTTAGAGGAAAGTCAAACATAAAAAAATGGTCACAATAAATAATAACACTTCATTTCAACCGGAATTTTTTTTTAATAAACTTTTGCAATATAAAAGTGACTTTCAAAGAGGACACTGAGAAAAACAATGATATTAAGAATACTTAAAGAACAAGAAGTAAATACAAATAAATGTGTTTAAGGTCTTGGCATATCTTGATGTTCCATTAGTTGCAACGAATAACTTCATATTATCGATTTCTGAGTTCTGTGGGAGATTTGTTTGCGTAAATAATACTACCGATTAAGGCTTGACGTTGGCATATGCCATTTTCAGCCACAAACATAAGTTGGGTTGGTCTTGGATTAATGGAGTTACAACTGAAGTCAATGTCAATTTAAGAAAAGATACTTGCATTATGTGATTCACTAGAAACGTTGCAAGAAGTTCGGAACAAGAACAAGGGTTCACTATGTTTAACATATTTTGTTTTTATCTACATATCATAACACAGATCCAAATCATGGCCACATAATGATAGTTTTAGTATTTGACTTATGATGTGTGGTTGTCACTTGTTTACTTACATTTGATCCTCCATATAAGTTACAAAATGTTGGAATCATAATATGTGAATCACATACATGGCAAGACGGGCATTAAGTTTAAAATTCAATAATGGTATGCTGAATATCGAATGACACATAATGTCAACTTTATTCGCATTCTGCATGTCCTTCAACTCATGTACTTCATGCTTTTTTGCTGTTGCAGCGACAGTGTTACAGTGTTTTATACATGACATTGGAGTAGCTGTGAATAGTAAAGAACAACAATAGAATTGTTGCATGAAGCCAAATACCGAAACTGTCATAGCAAGACAAATTCACTGTCAAAATTTTATGCGAGAACTTCTCTGTCTTTGAATTGCATTGCAAAGCTTCACGACATCTATATTATCTTTGACATTATGCATTCGAACATATTTGCCCCACACAACACGCCAGCTGTGACAGAAGCAATGGTAGCAGGATCCCTTTCAATTGCAGAGATGGCCAAACTTCTTTTTTTAAATTTCTGCTCGGATATCAGGTATTCCTGTGAGGACCTCTAAATTGTCTTCAGTTTTCTTTGAAAATCCAATTCCAGGGTCCATAATAATCCTCCATGCTGGGATTCCCGACATTTCGGCCTCTTTAACACGTGAGTATAATTATGAGGATATATCCTTGCGCACATTATCATATTTTAGGTTTTCACTATTCTGCATTGTACACGGATCACCCCTCATATGCATTAATTGCAACATAAGGAACATTAAGATCTGCCATGACCTTAAACATATTTGTATCTAACTTCTCGGCAGATACATCGTTTATAAGATGAGCCCCTCTGTGCATTGCTTCCAATGCAACTTCTGAGTAGAAAGTATCCACCGATATGGGTTTTCCTTCTACCTCAAGCATCGACAATACAACTTCCAGAACATGGATTAGATTAATCTACCTAATTCTTCTTCGACCGAGATCCTCGATGCCATTGGCCGAGTAGACTGAGCACCAATATCAATTATGCCAGCACCCTCAGATATCATTAACCGAGCCTGCGAAACAGCAGACTCCACAGACTGGAAATTCCCTCCATCACTAAAACTATCCGGAGTCAAATTAAGGATCCCCATGACCAATGTTCTTCGCGACCAATCAAACAAGCCATTTGCAACAGACATTACCCTATACATACATTCCTCCCCAATAAGAGATTCGCCACCTAATTTTTCCCATAATGGAGCTAGTCCACCAAAATGGCGTGAAAATGAATGCCAGCTAGCAACTGTATCATTGTCAATAGCTGTTCCCAATAAATCCATCAAAGGGGCTATAACGAACGACTTTTTCCAAATTCTTTCATGTGGTACTGTGAGAATATCCGATCTGACTCTAAATTTACCGTAGAATAAAATGTCCAAGTCAATTGGCCTTGGACCATACCTTATGCCGTCAGTACGGCCCAAGTCCTTCTCGATTCCTTTGAGTACAGACAATAATGCATGTGGCCCAAGTTTAGTGATAGCTCTTACAGCAATGTTGAGGAAGCGAGGCTGGTCAGTAACATACGCTAGTGTTGTCTCGTACAGACTCGCATGTCTTGTGATATGTATGCCGGACTTCCTCATCAATGTCAAGGCTTCCTTGAAGTTATGTAGTCTATCACCTACATTACTTCCCAAAGCAATCACTACTTCCTCATCTTGAGTGTGAAGTTCAACAGAGGAGTTTGGAGCCGTGTGAAGAGAGGAAAAACCCAGCACTGCAATAAATAAAAAATGATGTTTGTAATACGTTTTGATTGAGTATACGTCAAAATTGATTTACGCGAAAAAACTTTCTTCTAAATTGATTATATCCTTTCACTTGGAAACCTTGGCATTATGTACTGTTTGTGGCTCAGAAAGCTAAAATAATTTATTTCTAAATCATATAAATATATAAGACATTGTAGGAAAACCAAGAAAAAGAAAGGCATTTTCTCCCCATATCATTAGATTACAATGTTTGGCTTTAAGAACCTTTAAACAAAGGGGAAACCAATCCACCGCCAAAGTCAACAACAACCTAAGTGTGTATTTGGTATCAATAGTGCTAAAATTAGCACACACAATATATTAGACGAAAACAAACAAACAATTCATACGCATAAAAATCAGAATCATTCGCATAACATAAAAATTATATTGAATGAAGATGAAATTTTTACCGAGTGAGTAATGTTGCCGTTGGGGGATTATTGTTACAATTTAGGAATAATTTAAATGATGTTATTTTTACCGTTCATTAAATCAACATTTCATTTTACCATTGGGAGTTATTGTTATTGTTGGGGTCAGGGGCGGAGCCACTTGTGGGCCGAGCAGGGCCATGGCCCGCCCCAAGTCTCCATATATTTTTTTTATAGGTATATATATATAATTTTTTGTTAAAAGGTTATACAATATATATCAAAATTTGCAACCATATGACATGTAGTTCAAAGTGGCGCAGTGGTAGCAAGGCTCGCCTGCTGTCTAAAGGGTGCGAGTTCGAGGCCTACTTTAGGCTATTTTTACCATTTTAATTCTATTTTAAACAAAAAATAAAAAAAACAACTCAACTGTCGATTTTTACCATTTTAATTCTATTTTAAAATAAAATATATTACAAAAAATTAAGATGACCAAATCAATACACTATCATTAAAAAAAATTCTATTTTAAAACATATATATTCATATTATAAACAAGACCTTATGTATAAAAAAAAATCACGGCCCTCCCCATACAATTGTTGTTGCTCCGCCACTGGTTGGGGTTCTCATTCCTCAACTTTAAATTATCCTCCGTCAGTAACATTATTCACTCCATGAATATTTTACTTTCATTCATACTTTTCACATTATTCTCAAAATATTTATCCACATTTTACAAATGATTAAATGCTTTATTTTATTTATTTATTATTTATCACTTATCATTGTTTTGTTATCAATCATTACTAGTCTTAACATGACTTATTGATCACTTGCAGTATTAATCACAAAAATAATTCAGTCATCCATATTCTGTTTTTCCATTTCAGTAGGAAAAAAGCCAACATTTTCAGCCTATTGGTAAAAATTCAAAATCGTAAAACACACGTAAAACTATCATTATTAACATAAACAATGTAATGTAGCACATTTTTTTTCCAACATAAATTGCATATCAGTATATCACCAAACAGCAAAGCCTACCTCTCTATTATAGCAAGTCATTTGGTTGGTTCAATATACACCTAAATACAGAATTTGTCCAACCTAAAATGGACCCATTAGTTTACTATTATGTTTATGTTTAATTGCCAATTAGTTTACTATCATGTTTATGTTTAATTGCCAATTTGCTGATAAACTGTTTTTTGTTCAAATTTGATGGACCAGGACCACCCTTTTAAAAACAGACAAAAGCAATTACCCAAAACTTTGCTTGTCCATGCCTCCAACATGGGGTGTGCCTTTAAACCAACTCCTCAATCAGCATGTGGGAAAAAGTGGAATCACCTAAACAACTCAAAACATTTTTATCTGTGATGGTGGAATCATGATGGTCTTATGCTTGTTATCAAATGTTATGTTTGGACAGGCATGGTTAAGTTAACTAACTATTCATGATCCATGCCAAAAATATCAATTAGTATGTATGAAAAATAATTGGTCAGTGGAACCCACCTCCACCCAAAAGTTCAAATTTGGTTATTAGATTAACCATAGTTATATAATATAATCCATTTTTTTGTTGAATTATAATTATATTATCTATCACCGATGAAAATACATGATTTTTTTGTATATACAGAAAATACATCTTCTTTTTATATTACGAGTCTTAGAGAAAAGTCAAAAAATAATAAATAGTTAATCAAATAATAATATTGCATTTCAATCGGAAAAAAATGATGGGTTTTTGCGGTAAAAAAATGGCTTCTAAAGAAGAGATTAAGAAAAACAATAATATTAACATGTTAAGTTATTAATATAAAAATTATATATTTAATAATATAAAAACTTTAACATTTCAAAAATTAAGATGTATAAATTTTGAAAAAATAGTTTTTACATTTACTTACTTAAAATCTTATCATTTAATCATGTAATTTTATGATTGATTTATATAAAAACCATCTTAATCTTAATTTTAAATATTTAGGAATCCAATGATCTAAATAGTGTGCCTTAACCAAGTTCCATTTCCAAACATTTAGGAATCCAATGCAATGATCTTCAAACATGAGATTATGATTATGGGGCAATGCTATGGTGGACCACCTCATCAAGTGGTCCACCATGGACAAGTGGTCAATACTACTATAACGAATACGAATTTTACAAAATCGACCGTTGGATTGAAAGTTTACATCATATAGATCATCCATAAAAAAAATTAGAAAAATTGAAAATCATTTGATATGTTATTGAGATCCATAAAGATTAACGGTTTATTAAATACTGTAAATCTTAATGAGTCCCAAAAACATATCAAATGATTTTCAATTTTTCTAATTTTTTCTGTGGATGATCTATATGATATAAACTTTCAATCCAACGGTCGATTTTGTAAAATTCGTATTCGTTATAGCGTTGGTCCACCATGGACCACTTAAATAAGTGGTCCATATTAGAATTAGCCTATGATTATGTATTGAAATGAATGCAAGTGAGTCACATTCATTGGATCACAATTTCCATTTTTAACACCCAATCATATTTTTAGCAAACTAATTTCTCTCAAGTAAAAAATTAATTGAAAAAAAAAACAAAATCTTTAAAATAATTGTTTAAAAAATTCCTTTATTGTGTGACCAAAATAAAAAAATTTCAACATGATGATTAGAGATAGAAGGTGGAGGGAAATTCGGATAAAACACCAATCAGACAAAAGGTAAACAAAAATCTCTTCAGACACAGTTTCTCTCTCTCTCTCTCTCTCTCTCTCTCTCTCTGAATCGTTCAATGGAAGCTGCGATGGGACTGATGCGGAGGATTCCGCCGAAACACACAGAAACAGCTCTCTCTGCGCTTCTCAGTCTCATGCCTAACCACTCTTCCGATCTCCTCTCTCAAGTCGATCAACCGCTTCAGGTCTCTCTCTCTCTCTCTCTCTAGATTTCCTTGTTCATCGTTTCAATTGCATTGGTTTTCCCTGCTCACAAATTAGGGTACAAAATGTGCTTGATTCAAGTATGTCTAAATTTTATCAGTTTAACGAATGAAATTACGGGTAAAATAATGGGTCTAAAGAAAAAAAAGTATTTTTTTAAAAGGGGTTAAAAAAATTATATTTTTTTATTTATTGTTGTGAAATTGTTGGTGATGAAACAGGTTTTGTGTGATGTGGACTGTGGGAAGGAGTTCATATTGTGTGAATATAACAGAGATGCTGACTCTTACAGGTTAATTATCTATATTTGTTGTTGTTTATGGTTGATGTAAATATTCATAGTGTTTAAGCCTATATAGTTGATGGTGTTTATATATTTTAATCAATAATCAACAAACTCTTGCTTGAATCAAAATAAGACATGAACTTTATGAAGTTTAATTTTGTTGGTATTTTAATGGAATTATCACTGACGTATCACATATAGTATGAGTTTAACAGCTAATATAGTAATAGTAAACTATGTTTGGTATAGTTTTAACTTTATAACACTGACATGAGTTATGTTAAACTCGCAAGTTATACCGGGAAGCTTTGGAATTTAGTAGATATTAAGACAAGTGACTTTCATTATATAAAATTGATTTGGTTTTTTATTGGGGAGATCAGTTAATGGAAGTTGTATATTTATTATTTGCTAAAAAGACTAATAGATCTGAGGGTGGAATGATAAGAGAGCTGCATAGGGTTCAGATTGCTCTTCTTTAGTAGTATAAGACATGTATGAAGAAGGGGTCATGACTAATGTGAGAACACTAGGTGGAATAGTATAAGATTTTTCTATAACTATGTGTGCATCATTGGTCCGGTTTGAGCTCTTCTCCTTTTATTTTGATTCTAGACATGCTTATTGAACATATTCAACAAATGGTGTCTGAAAAGAAAGTTGTGAATAATAAAGTCTTTGTTGCAAGAGACTAAATTAATGAGAAGTTAGAGATATGGAGACAATACTTAGAATTTGGAAACACATAGTCAGAACAGAATATATAGAATGCAAGTTTAACAACAGACAAAAATCCTAGCTTAGCGGTGAAAATTAGAGAATAAACAATACCACAAAAGTCTCATGTTAGTAGCACCTTACTATCTTGGATCCATCATAGAAAATGACTGAGATAGAGGGAGATGTCAACCATAGGATCTAAGCAGATTGGGTGAAATGGGGAATGTTTAATGTATGATTTGTTATACAAAATTACCACTTAAATTTGAAAGGAAATTTTGCCATGCTATTATAAGAACTGCGAACTGCGATGTTGTGTCAGACTAAACGTTGGGTGGTAAAAAGTCAAGAAAGCAGACTAGGTATCGTAGAGAATAGAGATAACAATGTTATGATAGATGAGTTATTACATAAGATAATATTGGAAAATTTAGATAAGGTAGCGTTATGGTAAAAATTATGGTTGATTCTTCTCTTAGGTGATTAGGCATGTACGTAAAGACGCATAGGAGTATCACTAAGGAGGATTGACCAAATGGATGATAGTCTAATACATAATGGTTGAGGCAGACTAAGATAAATTATAGGTCAAACAATTAAGATAAATTTACAAACAATTATGAGAGGTTTACAAGTAAACGATGTATATTTGAACTTAATACATGACAGAGCTGTGGCGCTGTCTGATTTATGTAGCTAATACAAACACTTAGTGGAAGAAGGTTTAGTTGCTGCTGTTTATTTATATACGAGGGCAAGATATAGCAAGTTGGCAGTGCCCGGTAGAAGCATGAAAATATCTAAGAGAGGTAGTGAAGCAATACTTTTTGCTTGAAAATATATGGTTAATTCTATGATTTTTAATTTAAAATAAACTTTAATGTATTTACTGATATTTTGACTAACATGGAAGTATATTATAAAAATGTTATATTTTATGAAAAACTTGATCTCAAGTTAGACTGGTACAAAAATCTATTGCCAGGTATAGTTTGGTTCCTATAGACAAATTCATCTGTTTGATAGGAAAATTGTCTGTGGTTAATTTGTTAGAGGGAGGAGGATTTTTTAGTATCCGGGATCAAACCATAGACCTCCTATAAAATACTCCTTGGGTGTTTCAACTCGTATATTAGGCTACTCCTTTTGGGACCCTATAGAAAAATCCATTATTTATTTCTTATGAGGGTCCCATTTAATTCCCTCTTGTAATGTGTTTAGTATTTAAGGAAAGAAAAGGTTAAACTTATTATTTCATCGTATCTTTCTGCAGATCACCTTGGTCAAATAAATACCATCCAGCATTAGAAGATGGCTCACTTCCTTCTTCAAAGTTGAGGAAGCTTGAAACTGAAGCAAATGAAATATTTGCTATATATCGTGACCAGTGAGGTTCTTTACTTACTTTATCTTTTGAGCTTTGCTTATGTGGTTTTTTAGATGTCTAAGTCTAACTAGGACACCTTTCTACCTAGTGTCTTTTTGCCAAATTTGTTATTTTTCCAAGAAAATCACCTGATGATGGATCATACTATGTTTTCTTCTTCCTATATTTATGAATATATTTATTTAGCTATTTAGTTTTAAGACAAAATGCAGCCATTGATGGAAAAAGTTATAGGTATTATGAAGGTGGCATTTCATCAGTTTATATGTGGGAAGATGAAAATGAAGGTTTCGTAGCTTGCTTTTTGATAAAGAAAGGTAAATGTGTTATTTGAGTATACTAGAATGGACAACACTTCTGATCATTTTGACCTTTTCTCTAATCACGTGATTGTTTCCAATTTCATGATTCAAGATGGCTCAAAGACAGGGCAAGGTCGACGGGGATATCTAGAGGAAGGATCATGGGATGCTATACATGTTATAGAGGTAAATGCCTTTGTTTTGAAGGCCAGGCATTGATAAAAGCTACAGTATAAGGACCTTTATTCAATAGGAAAACTATAACACACTTTAGTTCCAGTTTTCAGCTTTTTTTCTTGCAATGATTTCAGAAATTCTTATCACACTCTTCAATGTCAATTTAGGTGGGACCAGAGGAAGAAGAAAACACCAGTTATCGGTTAACCAGTACAGTTATGTTGACTTTGACTACAAATAATGAGTCATCGGGAACCTTCAGTTTGTCTGGATCAATTAGACGTCAGGTGCTTTCTATGAGAATTCTCTTATCTTGAAACTTGTATTGTTTAATTGGCAATATATGTGAAGTTTGATTTTCTTTCTCAAGAAGGCACATCATGAACAATGCAACTTGATTGAATTCTATGGTTGTTGTTTATCATATCCACATAAATTGCACCAATCTTCATAAGGGCTGTAAACCTAAAAAAATGGGTAACTATAAAATTGGGTTTACGCGTGAAAGCTTTGAATCTTACTCAATGAAGGAAAAATGATCCATGTGATTTCTAACCATTGACATAAATCTTAAATACTCCTTACTACTCATAATGGTAAGCTAACTGCTAAGCATTAATCAAGCCTTCCTGCGTTTGAGAATTTCACTGCAGGTTTTCAACTTTGCCATAGGCAGGTCGCTAATATTTATTCACACAAGTTATCAGTTAGTAACACAAAGTTTTTAGTATTGCATGTTTAGCTGGCATAACAAAAAGTGCAACTTCCAAATAACCTTGTGAAAGTGAAAGTAAAGATACCAACATCTGAATAAAAGTGATTTATGATAACAATTGCAGATGTTTCTGTCATCACAACTGCAATGTACATTCATACCAAAGATAGAGTGGTAAAGAGAAACTGAAAACCTGGTTTAGCTATCAACTCAAAAACGTTTGACTCCAAACAGTCTCACAATAAGTTTGTTATGTAACCCCCTACTAATTCTAATTCAATAACAATTTAATAGTCTAATTAAAGTTGAACATTATGCTCCATTAATTGATCTGGGCAAGTGTAAACATTAGGTAAATTGTTTCCTCTGTACAATTTTATTTGGTAGAAATGTGTCTGAAATTGGTATTACTAAAAGAATGATTGAGGACAGAGTAGATGTACATTAAGTACCAAAAAGTTAGCTTTAAGTGAAATGGGCAATGACATCTTTTGACTATTAAACATGCTCTTGAAAGAACAACCAGAGAACATATTGGCTAATTACAAATCAGAAAGCATCTTACCGGTAAGGGTCAGTTTATGACAGTATTTAGAAAATCCTTCTACTATTGATTCCTTAATATATGACTACGTTATTATGTATGTATATGCATGACATGCAATCCATCTACCATTGAATCCTTAATATATGACTATTGTGTATATGCATGATGTGCTTTGTTGCCCCTTGCTTGTGTCAACTTTATGTTTAGTTTTTTTTAGAGGGAAAAAAACTCCTTAATAATCTTTTCCTGATATATTAGATGAGTATGAAGTTATCGGTTGCTGATGGACATCTTTGTAACATGGGAAGGATGATTGAAGAAATGGAGAGTAAGCTGAGGAACTCACTTGATCAGGTACTTTGGATTGGGTTGTACCTCGGATTGTCTTCTTGGATGATATTAAATTTAGTAATTGGTTCCTTCATAGATGTATGTTTTTACATATTACAGGTATATTTTGGGAAGACGAGAGAAATGGTTTGCACACTAAGACCACCATCTGAAGTGGCGCAGATGAGAATCCCCGAGAACTGATCGCATTACACCATTTGGCGGAGACAAATTTTACTCTGTTTTCTTCATATGTTTTAGCATATTGGCTGATAATTTGTGTTACAGTATTTGAAATAGGCAGATTCATATGGATTGATTGGTGCGGATGATCTTTGTTTTTCTGAGGTAGTTCTGCTTGTTGTTTGAATGTAAACTGTTGTGTTCTGTAGTGGATAGCAATATAGCACCATGTTTGTTGTTTTCTTGTTGATATTGGAATGATGATTCAACCGTGTAACTTGGAATGCCTGAACCCAAGTTTCATTTACTTTGCAAAAACATTATATTATGTTTTCATTTTTTAAAATGTGTTATTTTTATTTGCTAATGAGAAGATGTGAGACTCCTAAAATGTTTTTTTTTTTAGTTAACATTGATTTAAGGGATTTAAAATACTTTTCTTTCGTTTAGATATTAGTATGACAAAATTTAGTGGCTTAACATCCTCTGTATTTTACTATGTCTAACTTTAACTTTTTATCTTTTAGTAATATTAGTAATTTGTATATTAGCTAATACTTAAAGACAACGTTTTTGAAAGAGGGCTTATAATTAAAGATGGAGAAATGTTTTAGGAACACAATATCATATAACAACCGTATTAATTGTTTATTGTATTCATATGGTGAATAATATATTTATTTTTTTTGTGACTTTCTTAAAAGAATTATAGAGAATGATTCTTGTAACACAAAAGTTTTTTTTTTCATTAATCACAAAAGTTGATTTTATTAACCACTTTTTTAACATATCTCATTAATCAATTTGATTACTTAATTAACCAAAAAAAATGCAAGGTATTTTTTGTACAAGAGGGCCAAAACCCAAAAAAAGGTGCAAAAAAAATGCAAGTTATTAACCATTTATTTTACTTTATGTACTGTTATTTTTTAATATATATATATATATATCTCATTAATCAATTTTGTCACGCATTAACAAAGAAATTATAAATTATTAACCACTTATTTAACAAGATTTCAAAAAATGACCGTATATAATGTAAAATAAGTGATTAATTACTTGCATTTTCTCGATTAATGAAATATTCAAAGTGGTTAATGAAATACATGTTAAAATTGTGGTTATTACAAAAAAAAATCTCTATATTAAGAAAATATTTCGACAATAAAAAGTAGTGACGGTAAGAAACCTCACATTCCAACTCCAATCATTAATGATTAGATCATGACCTTATGATGAAATGAAATTACTAAGCATAAAAGAACATAAAATATGAGTCAATGACAGCCTAGAATTCACTCCAAGAAAAAAGTTTTATCTCCAAGATGGAGTAATTTCCCTTTGTATGAGTGAGGATGTTCCTTTTGTATGAGTGCAAATTATTCATTTAAGGGGTTGTTTAAGGTGAATTATTCTTGTGAGAGGAGATGATTTACTTTTTAGTTTTTAGAGTATTTATTACAAATTGTAGGGAAAAATGCACTATAATTAGGGGTAGGTTGGTACAAAAATAATTAATGTCACTGAAAATTTGAAAAATGTCGTATAAAAAAGGTCAAAGAAAAATCTCAAAATAATCTTATATTTAGAAACGGAGACGGAGGTATATAATCCACACTCGAACTTATTAAATGTAGTACAAGTAGCAATGGAAATAGCAACTATGGTAGCTAAAAAACCTGATACTCTTTTAGCAACTTACACCTTAAAAAAATGTTATTGTAAGTACACCATAATTAATCATAATAATGAAAATGTCATTAACAACCACATCATTGTTATGCTACACAAGGTGGGTTGGCAAAATCTATTGTAATAAGATGATGATCTTAAAACATTGTCAAGCCACCAAGAAAACCAGTTTAAGCTCCAATCAACTCAAGAAGTGTTCACAGTAAAGCCTCTGGTTCCATGGAAAAACGGAAAAACAGCGCCATAACACAATTACAATGTAACTAGTCCTTTGCAGGCTTTGCCTCAAAACCCCCTTCGGCTCGCTTTACAAGATTGAAAGGCATGTATGTCCCAAGAAGTTTATCCCATATAGGAAAGAACGGTTGAGAATAATTGTACTTCAGACCTTGTAGTTGATGATGAATGTCATGATACGCTGTGTTATTCTGGAAAAATAAATGGAAGATATTGCCGGGCAGCCACAGTCCACAGTGATCGTCGACGGTTTTCACAACAGCAAAGCAGAAGAATACAACGGCTGTTCTCGCAGTCATCCCCGAGACAAGAAATGAGATGGCTCCTCCGACGGTGTCAAGTAGAAGACCCTCAATAGGGTGATTGTACAGAGCTCCTATTGCATAAGGAACAACCAGTCGATGATGCTGGGAGTGGATATGGCGGTATAGAAACTTGTTCTGATGCATGTACCGATGCACAAAGTACTGCCATGTATCCATCACAAACATCGCAATAACAATCTGAATAATTTGCTTGGTGATAGAAGGCTGCACTGTAACCCCTGATGCATTTGATGTTGTCGTCAACTACACAATCATACCAAGCATATTATGAGTCATTCGACCACACCAAGAGAACAAGAGAATATATTATATATCTACAGGAAATTATTTGGTTTATAACATGAAATCTTTGAAGTGTTCGATTTTCAGTACTAGAATCACCAACAGGGTCTGTTAATATATCCGCTCCTACATATAAAGATTTTCAGTTCACTAGTTTGTGCCACTTAAGTGGAAAGAATCAAGGTATATAAATAACTACTGTTGTATGGTAGGATCATCAGTTTGCCAAATCAAACACAAAAAGTCTCACGTTTTAGATAACAACGAAATGCTATCACCTCAACTGACACAGATATAGATTTACAACTGCTTAATAAACAGGTGACAAAAGTACAGAATTTCTGAATTATAGCCAGATCAAAATTCAAGGTTCATTTAAAATAAATAATAGATTGACCTTGTTCACTTAGACAACTTTGTGGTCAAGAGAGGACCAATAAAAAATTAGGGGTACTAATATTGCGATAAAGTTCACAACTTCACGCATAAGCACAGAATCTAGCATTAACTAAGTAAAAGAAGAGTATATATCTCAGCAAACCAGTTCTAGTTTATTACTGAATATCGAGTTTAAAAACAAGTTAAATTCCCATTTTTTATGGTAATATGTTGCAGTACTATGGTCTATGGTTGAAATGTTTATCCCCCTAACCCTATTATGTGACAACTGTACTGAAATGACTTCTCTGCGAAGCCCTACTAAAATAATGTTTTAAGGGAATTTCTAATATGCAAAGAGATTGGACGGGTTTATTCTATTTTACGCCATTTCGGCTTGCTTCTATCATTTAAGAAGAGTTTCCTATCTTGCCTCCAGAATCGAGATGTAATTTCTCTCCGTTCTTCCTAATAATATTATTCTTTATTATCATGGGCAAGGCAGTGATATATAAGCTCAGGTCAAAATTTAAGCTAGAGTGAACATAACTTCAATGAATGGATGCAAAATATAGAATTTCAACTTAGAGCTATGCAAATTCATGCAAAAAGAAGATGGATTGAACTGAATTTTATAGTAAAAGTTTATTGTTGTGGGGCATATAAATCAAACTATTACATTTTGTGGGAAATGACTATAACCAAATTCTCGACGGTATGTTAATAAATCCATTTAGCTTTAACAGTACACCTAAAAGATTGTGTCTATCAGAATATGGGAAAGCGACTAAAACCACAATCCTTGGTGAAGTATAAATCACTCTGCAGTTGCGCCGCACAATCAGAAGAGTCACAAAGGCACTTCTTTTCTAATACTCTTACCTCTCGATTTGGGCGTACGTTAGCATACAATAAGCAACACCGAGACTCGTGAAAAAACCAACCAAATAGGAAACAGAACAGCAGTTTCATTTTACAAATGCTTTTAACTACAAGCGTGCTTTTAACTATGAAACAGAATAAGATTTACAACTATAATAAGCTCTATTGACTACAAATGTGAATAAATATTATTGCTAAAGATTAACTAAGATACAGAAATGACTTACCAAGATGAGTGCAACAATTGCCTGAACAAGCTGCTGAAGCAAAACACCTTTCACAACTGCTTTAAAAGGCACCAAATTCTTCTTTTCCTCATCTCTCGTAGTATGCAGCCGATAATTATCTAGAGGCGGAAGCAAGTGATAAAATCCAGCATATATCCAATAAACCACAATAGGGGCAAAGGTTCCCATCACTTCATCACTCACATATTCTTCCCAGAAAACCATTATATAAGCTTAAAAGTGAAAACAGCTCAATTTTCAGCAAAGAATAATCCAACCCAAAAAATCAAAAGCAGCAAGTCAAAGCTGCATTACAACTAAATATCTCAACTTGAACAAGTTCCTTCAAAACCCTGAAAAGGAAAAAGTCAACATAGTTAAGATTCTTAAGCATGCGGAATAAGAAAGAAAAATAACTGAAAAACACAAACGCAGCTTCCACCATTTGTTTGCAACAACATAATTCTTAAACTTTGTTAAATAACACCAAATCAAAAAAAAAAAAAAAAAAAACATAGTTCCCACAACCTAAAACCTTCAAATTTTGTAACTTTCACAGAATTATCAGAAACCAAAGAAACTGAAAGAATGGAACTTTACAACAATGTAGAAGAAACCCATAAGAGATTTTGTATAATTACTTACCCCAGACGATGAAAAGAGTTTGAACAATGAAACCCTTTTGAGCTAGAAAAAGCAGAAATCTCGATCAGATCTAGAGCTGAAATCTTAATGGATAAACTCTGGTGACAGTTGTGAGATTCCAAAATCTTCAAAAGTTTGAATTTTTATTTCGAACTTGAATTATTGGTTTTGTTGTGTAATTGGGTTTCTTTGCCCTAATAATATTCTCTCACTTCTTCTCACTCAAACAAACGTGTTTGAGAGACAAGAAAATGATTGAGACATCTTCTTGGTCCCACATCCATGTCATGTTTTTTGTTTGTTTATTCATTCATTCGAAGAGAAACAAAATTGTGATGGACACGTGCTGTAATCTTATGATTAGGATCACACTCTCCTTCGATCTCTGCCGTTCGAAAATATTCAATTGTCCATAATTTTTTTTTATGAGAGAAAATAATTAGATTTACAAATCTACATAGAGTACATTTGTTAATTATTATTATTATTATTTTTTTTTTTTGCGTCAAAAAAAAAAATATTATTTCTTTTTTGTGGTAACAACATTTTTTGGTGCAGTAGTGCTTAACAAAGTATATGATGAAATAAAGATTAGATATATCAATTATTTAATGAATCTAAAATTTAACTTTTACTTATAAATAAGGTCGGATAGTGTATTTTTTTATGAATTTATATCATCCAAATAATGGCGTTAATGATATAGCATGGACATGGAGTCTTACGAGTGATGGCTCGTTTACTCTTGCTTATGCTTTATTAGTGGGTTGTGATAATGTCGCTAGTCATCGTTTATTTAAAATTAGAAGGTTTCTCATAGAATTTAATGCTTTCTTTGGAAACTCGATTGTATCTCTTTACTAATGAAGTGCGTTGTAGGCGAAGGATGACTGAAGCAGTTTTGTGTCTCTTATATAACAGCGGCTCTGAATCCTTCTTCCATGCATTCAGGAACTGTGCTAGAGTGAAGGAGTTGTGACTGAGTTTGAGAGCTGGCATAAACTTCGAATTTTTTAGAGAGCAAAATTGGTTACACCAGTTGTGTATAAATTTGATATCAGTGACTATAGCAATGAATGAGAATTAGAGTCTCGATTTTGGTGTCACACTTGGTATTCTTTGGTGGAGAATGAATGATCATGTTTTTAATAATGAGTTCCAGGATATTGCTAAACTAAAAGACAATATTTTGGTCATCGTCAGTGCTATTGGTAAAAGTTTTGATATTATGTCAAACATTAACAAATAACAAGGGAAAGGTATCTCGATGGCAGGGATTAGCTGGAGAGCTCCTGGACGAGATTGAGTAGCTTTAAATAATGATAGCTTGATGGTGGAGCTAGGTAGTAATGTTGCTTGTGGAGGAATACTTCGTGACAGTAATGACTGCTTTGTTGTCATGTTTGCAGCAATGTTACATCCTGTCTCAGTGCTTGAAACAAAGCTATGGAGGATTTACGATGGACTCGAACTAGTTTTGGAAGAGGATTTCAAAATATTGAAGTGTATTCATATTCCATGATAGCCATGAAGTTACTCAAAAATTTGATGCCCCTTACTCTTTCTTTGTGTATCCTTGTGGAAAATGTGCATCAGATTCATCACAAGTGAGTCACATTCTCTGTAAATCGAATCAAGCTGACGACTATCTGGCGAATCTTGGTCTATCCTTGAAATTTAATTTAAAGATTTTTAATGTTGTTCCTAATTTGATTTATTTGCCCTTTTGGACAGACTCTGCTCGCATCTTCTTCATCATTGCAAATTAAAAAATCAACTCAAAAGAATATACAAATTTTGATGAACGACAACTTCAACTTGTTTCTATAATGGTAAGCCATATTTTTGTATAATTTAAAGGACATGAAGTAAACAAAGAGATGAAGCTAAGTAGTTCACCATAATGCGAGTCCCTCTTGATTCAAGCTGCAACCATTAGCAGATTATCCATTCTTTATTGCTTCATAAAACTCTAAAAATTTGACTTTCTCTAAGGACCTTTCATCATTCACATGAAGCTCCAACAATGTAAGATAGGTTGTTAACTTGTTTTTATTGGCAATCACTAGAAATGTCAATTGAAGTTAGTTGACCATAGCGATTAAGATAGACTGCAAGACGGGGTAGATATTAAGTATTCATATCCCACTCAATTTTAAATGTAACTACTTATATCTGGATCCATAATGCAAGAATCTACTATATTCAACGTGATCATGGTTTTGCTGATACTGTTGAGTACCTATTAATTACAATCCACACAATGCCATAAATGTCAAATACTCCAAGGCGAAACATATCTTTTCGGATACATATCAGATATTGATATTTTTACATATCCAATGTTTTTAAATTTTTTTTCTAAAGGCTTATTTTGGTTATTGAATACATTCGAGATACATCGTCAATGAAAATATGACATGACCAAATACATTTTCGTCGAAAGAAACTACATTTTCTAGTGGAAACTGGAAACAAAGAGAAACTCTACAATTCAATTACTGACAAATTTACTGATAAATTTTTTAATATAGACCACCAGGTCGGACCCGACTAATTATCATTGTAAAAAGCACAAAATGAACTGATTTTTTTAAATTGTAAATAACAAAAATCCTTTGTTTAAATTATAAATAAAAATAATTATCCCTTATTTAAATTTAAATTATAAATAATATAAAAAAAAAATCCTAATCAATGTTTAAATTTGCTACAAAAATTGAATTCAACGATTTGAATTTAATTTGAAACGATTAGAACGAAAATTATGTAAAAAAATGGCAATGTTGGAATTTGAATTAACCTAAACTTGAAATTTGAACTAAGGACCTTATACATACAAACATCATAATCTACTCACATGGAAACATTACAATCTATCATTAATCATTAATCTATTGATCCATATTTAATGAAGATGTATAATATATAACTTTTTTTTTGTTACAACAATATATAACTATTAATGCATATCCTCAAAATTTGGAGTCCTAAAATTCCTCCAAAATTTGGAGCTTCAATGTCATCCCACACCGACATTTGCTATTGGGTGGAGCCTATGATGGTCAACTGTGTATTAGTGTTAAAAATATATTTAACATTTTAACGACGACACACTATGTTCTTTTGAAGTATAAGTTAACGGTTGTTCTCATTTTTATAAATGAGATAATGACTTAATTAAATAAACATGTTACTTGTATTGAATTGATGTAAATCATGTCACCCTTTTAGTCGTAAATATGAGGAAAATAAAAAAAAAATTACTTTTAAAAAATATTATCAATAGTCACAAAAATTTTAAATGATTTTAAGTATTGGTCCACAGTCGACTACTTATAAATATGATCCGCCAAAATACTCACCCTCATTTGATGTATTGAATTAGGATTTCAACGGACTATTTTGGCAAAAAAAATCTTGAAGATTTTAAAAGATTTTGTGAGATTGTATTGATTTTGTGAGATTTTAAAAGATTTTTTTGAAATACTTTTTCCAATCAAGATTCTTTAACACAAGAATTTGTGTGATTTTATGACAAACTTTTGAGATTTCAATGTCCTTTATGAATTTTGAATGACTCAATAATAAATCAATCAAAAATAAATGAAAATGAATCATTCCTTAAAAAAATCAACAAAAAATAAACAAATAAAATTAATGAATCAATAAATCAAAACAAAAGATGAATAGAAGAACAAATATGAACAAAGAAATTTTAAGAAAACAAAAAATAAAAACGTCGTACAAATTTAAGAGATTGAAGAAAAGAAAAACTACTATGAATCATAGTTGCAGAATTGCTATATTTTATAGTTACATTACATAATTATATATGTTAAAGAATTTTTCAAAGTGGCGTATATAATGATTGAAACGAAGCATATATATAGGTTGCGGTTTTTTTCTTCTTTTTCATATAATATAGGTTGTATATTTCAAAATAATACGTATGCCTATAATTTGCGATTTCAATAAAAAATAGTATGAACACACTATATGTACCGCGAAAAAACATAAGGGTAAATTTACAGCGGTCCAATAACTCTAATAGGTCCAATCCAGTAGAGAAAGGTCCAATTCTCCCAACCCAATTAGTCCGAACGGCCCAATCCAACAGTCGGGGCGTGTATTCAGCTCGCCATAGCCCTGCAGCTCACCTACACTGTGTCCCACTAACCCACGACGTACTCAAGCACATGCATATAAATTATAGTGGAAAAATATCTTTGACCATGATCTCCACTCCACCTCCAACTGAGATCATGGGTTTACATACTTGAAAGACAAAATAACTACCATGGGAAGGGCCTATAAATAAGTCCAACATGATTCAGAAAAAAGAGAGCCAATTCTAAACTTTAACAAAATACATTTTTCTCAAATCCAAATTACGTACCATCATCAAATACACACCCCCTGTTCCTTTAGGCAGAACATTTGGCGCCCACCGTGGGGCCCGGTAAAACTCTTCCCGGGCCACAAATCATTCACGATCAAAGCTTCATAACAGAGCTTCATATTATCTCATGACTTCAAACCCTTCAAAAGAAAACCAATCACCAGTTTCACCGTCACCAATGAACAATTAGTTTAGTGTTTAACAATAACAAGAAGGGAGAGTTCATATCACTAAATCCTTAAATTTCCCTTCCCGCTGGGTGTCACTAATAGTAATCGACAACGGAGATGCAACAAGTGGTCGGCAACGGCGGCACTGGCGGAGTCAGACAGGATATAATCAGCAAGTAGGAGACTTCAACTATTGAATGGAAGGCGTCGGCGCGGGCGGTTTTGGCCCGTGGAATAGCTTGTTTAGCGCTAATATCAGCGGCGACGAACACCGAGTGGGGCGAAGTGGAATGCGATGTCGTTGCTTACTGTGCAGGAGGAATCAGCGGCGACCATGGGCTTGCCTTGAAGCGGTTGTGGAGTAACCGGGGCGGCCAAGCTTTTGGAATTCGTTGCTCAATCTATACAGAGTGCAGGTCACGGTTATTTATTTTCATAAATTTCACAAGTCTAAAACAAAACAAAATAGTGTACAAAAATAGTTTGTGAATATCTATATACTTACTAAATTTTGAAAGGCGACTTCCTTTGGTTTACTTAACAGAATGATAATTTTCTAGATGATATCTATATGTTTGTTTTGTATAATACTTGTGTAGTTCTTTGTTCAAATCTTGGAGAAAAAATTATATATCTTTATACCCAGTAGTAATGCCGTACAAGGACTCGTTTTATTAGTCGGTTTACAGTGTTTAGAAGTAGTGGAACTTTCTCTTAAATAACAGATAGAATGACTTAATTCTTTAGTACATAACAAATTTGTTAGTTTGGGTCTGTGTTTCAAATATATGTCCCTAATTTGATTATGAAAAATTATGGTATTAATAGCACTTTGACAGTTTGACTAAAATAAAATTGAACAATTTACAAAATATCATTGAACAATTTACAAAATATCATGGATATTATATATGGAGTGTGGTTACTTATATGATATGGGTTTTAAACATATTATACTTAGAGGATTAAGTCCATAATGATGTGACAATCTTATATATTTGGAACTCCATTCTCATAACATTGTTTGTGTCTTCTTACATGTGCAAAAACATTTTGAGCGCACTCTTCCAAGACGTGATTATACACAAGCAACTTGTCATTGATACCATTTCGGCGAGATAGAAGCTGCTGACTAAACATTCCAACTAAAGCATGTTCTTCAATGAACTGTCGCCACTAACTTACCGTCCAACATCATCGTCTCGCCGTCATTCAATTTTGCTGTCAGGCGACTTCAAATTCCGGTTAAAAGTTGCAATTTTTCAAGCACAATCGTTTAATATATGCTTGCTTATAATAATTTTAATTATTCAAGGTCAACCCATTTAAAGGGCTCTGAACCAAAAAATGGTCAACTTGTAGTTGAGCTCTGAATCTTATTAAAGATCAACTCAGATGAAAGCTCTGAACCAAAAATTATTCAAGGTCAACCCATTTAAAGGGCTCTGAACCAAAAAATGGTCAACTTGTAGTTGAGCTCTGAATCTTATTAAAGATCAACTCAGATGAAAGCTCTGAACCAAAAATTATTCAAGGTCAACCCATTTATAGGGCTCTGAACCAAAAAATGGTCAACTTGTAGTTGAGCTCTGAATCTTATTAAAGATCAACTCAGATGAAAGCTCTGAACCAAAAATTATTCAAGGTCAACCCATTTAAAGGGCTCTGAACCAAAAAATGGACAACTTGTAGTTGAGCTCTGAATCTTAATAAAGATCAACTCAGATGAAAACTCTGAACCAAAGAAAGGAACAAAGTTTGTGTATGCAGGTAAAATACTCAAGGGCGAAACGTGGAGAATAGAAGGCGATGCAAATAAGGGCGCTCTTAACAACAAGAATGGCGCCAAAAGAAAAATCGAAACTTAAGAAAGCCTGAGAGGCGTCTTCGCCAAAATCGTTATCGCCACATGTTACAGGCGTATAGCATTTAAAAATAATATCGCCATGACATTGACCACCATCTATGAGAAAGATGAAGAAACGGATCAATCGACGACTTGCCAAAGTCATTGAAAGATGATACCAAAGAAAAGTAAAGGCAAGATAATTGACAACGTTTGCAGAAAAATTTATATACAGCAAAAAACATTTGCAATCGCCAAAAAGAAAGCGAATCAAGGAAATGGCGAGTCATAACAACGCCGAATCATTTACAATCGCCAAAAAGGCAACAGGTATAAAGTTATTCATAAATGATATATAATTATATGTAAAGAGCTAAAGACACTGCAGGTACGGAGTTAACAAGAAAATTCAAAGGTGAGATTGTTGTCAACGCCAACGCGAAAACGCAAATACAATGAAAAAGATGAGTCCCAAATAACGCCAACTCGTTCAAATCCGCCAAGAAACAATGAGTTGTTGTAGGTACAAAGCAAATAATAAATTCTCAAAGGCGAAATAGATAAAAGTACTTAGAAGCAACAGAAAAAGGCAAAAGTCACAAAGAGCATACATCAAGATATTCAAAAGCCATAGAAGGGCGTACAAATTATCTAAGAAATACCAACAACAAAGAAGGACAAAGCGACAGGCCAACAAAGGGTATGAGTCAACAACAAGTAGGCGACATAGAAAAACACCGAGACATAATAATCGTCAAGTCATTTCAATCAAAAGCACTTCGCCTTCCTGAGGCCTCGTGCTTGGGGGGCTGTGTACCGGGCCATGAACCAGGGGATGATTTGTTAAGGCCCAATACAAAAAGCCCAATTAATTATAGTCCATAAGGGTCACACCAAAATATCTCTTAATTCCCATCATGACGCCAAGAGCGAAATAAAACTACTTTATATAGCTACAACGCCAATAACTTTTACGCTATCAGGCTACAACACCTTTATCTGGTATCATGCCAATAGCTTATACGCTAAAAAGGCGAAATGCCTCATTTATTCGGCGCAATGCCAAGAGCACAATTCTAAACAACGTCTGACTTATACGGCGTAATGCAATGTTAAGGGCGTAGTACTACAATTAACAGCCAATAAGCTGAAGACGATGTAAAGCAAAGCGACACCAGCAAATGCAAGGCGGTGTAAAATAAGGAGTTAGTAAACGCGACATCAAATACTCAAAGAATGTCTTGCTGTAAAGTTAGAGTTCGTCTCAACATCAATATGACATAAAGTGTTATATCGTCACCTCATATTACTTTGAGCAAATGAAGTACAAGTTTTCTACTCTGAATGTTAAAGTCATCTCGCCAAGACTCATTGTTATAGTAGAAATGATATTATTCGGTTAGGCCGATCCAGGATTACATCAAAGCGTCGTCTCGCCATTAAATGTGAAATTGTCTCACCTATGAAGACTAGATTAACACAAATGCGTTAACCGTGGTAGTTATCTTAAGCACTTCGCCTCTTCAAGCCTCGTGCTTGGGGGGGCTGTGTACCGGGAAAAAACATAAGGGTAAATTTACAGCGGTCCAATGACTCTAATAGGTCCAATCCAGTAGAGAAAGGTCCAATTCTCCCAGCCCAATTAGTCCGAACGGCCCAATCCAACAGTCGGGGCGTGTATTCAGCTCGCCATAGCCCTGCAGCTCGCCTACACTGTGTCCCACTACCCCACGACGTACTCAAGCACATGCATATAAATTATAGTGGAAAAATATATTTGCCCATGATCTCCACTCCACCTCCAACTGAGATCATGAGTTTACACACTTGAAAGGCAAAATAACTACCATGGGAAGGGCCTATAAATAAGTCAAACATGATTCAGAAAAAAGAGAGCAAATTCTAAACTTTAACAAAATACATCTTCCTCAAATCCAAATTACGTATCATCATCAAATACACACCCCCTGTTCCTTTAGGCAGAACACTATACAATATCCTGCGATTTCAAGAAAAATAGTATGAACATACTATACAGTAGGAACAAGGCAGCGTGAACAAATTTCAAGAAAATAGGCAAATTCTATTGAGAAGTTGCAAGCAAAAGAGAATGGCAGGAGTGTACGGTGGTAAAACGAAAAAAAAGTCTTGAAGGTTTGAGTGAGATTGTTGGATAAGTGTTTTATGTGTAATTTCAACTTAAAAGTCTTTCAAAATTCATTTCATAAATAAATCCATCAAAATCGATAGACTTTTGAATACCAGTATACATTTTAAAAGTAATGAGAAATCGCAATTGAATACCAACAGATTTTGTTGCCCTTGAAAAAAATATCATAAGATTCATTTAACTTTTGTAAGAATCTTGATTAAATACCACGAGATTTTATCATCATAAAAAAGTCTTTTAAAATCCATTGAAATATCAATCTAATACATTTCTTAATATCTATTTTCCTCTGTATCTCTCTTTCTATCAAAAATAGATTTTTTTCGTTGAAACAAAAATTAAGGTAATAATGTGTAGAGATTTTCCGTATAAAGTAAAATAATTGAGATCTAAACATTGACCATTTATAATACGAAGATTTTTTATTAAAATCTCTACATTATTTACTTATATTTTATCTCATATATAAGTAAAATTTTACTTTTTAAATTCATTTAATTACGACAGATGAACTAAAACTATCAAATTTTAAGGGTGGATTTTATTTTTGTCCCTTGATATCCGGATTTCATGGGCTATATGAATAATAAAGTGAGATCCGATTCACATTCACAGTTCACACACAATATATAGTCCAATCACATACACCCAATCTCACATGTAACCCAATTCTCAAACATTAAACCCAACCAATCACACTCCAACACTCTGTAATCCAATAGCTTGAAGCCCACGCCATTAGATCACACTAACAACCTCACACACTCACTCCCTCACTGAATCATTCTTCCCCTAACCAAGGGAAGGTTCCAACCACTTCCCTTAGCTTCCTTCTTTGACCATAACACTATCCCAATATTTCACCTTTACAATCCCCACACTCATTTTTTTTTTATTTGATTTTTCTCTCTTCAATTTGGGGATTTTTTTGCTCCACAAACCTAATCCTCGAATCCTCATACCCAGAGGTTCGATCGTCTTAATTAGTTCTGGGTTTTTTGTCACATCACTTATTCATTCCAAAAGTTTCAATTTTTATTTTTTTTTTACTATTGAGAAATTTGATTTCTCTAATTAGGGTTTTTATTTCAATCGTTGAATTTTGCTGTAAAAGATTAAATTTTTAGTGTTGGGTAATCGAGGATTCTTCTTTTTGTGTTCATCTTCTATTCCGATCGATATGGGTGCTGTTTCGGAATCTGCTTCTGCTGATTGTTTCAGTGAGGTGATGTCATCCATGCCTGGTTTTCGCTTTCATCCTACAGACGAGGAGTTGGTGATGTACTATCTAAAAAGGAAGATTTGTGGGAAGAAGTTAAAGTTCAACGTGATTTGTGAAACCGATGTGTACAAATGGGATCCTGAGGATTTGCCTGGTATTTTATCTTGCTCTTACTCTTTTTTCAACACCCTTTTATGTTTTTTGTTTGTGTTTGTGTTTGTGTTTGTGATTGTGATTGTGATTGTTCTCTCGTTGACATAAGTTTAATTATTATATAGGAGTTTGTTTGTAAGTTTGCTTTTTTGGGTTTGTTTATGTTTGATCGGTTAGAAGGTGTTAATTTGGATATGCCCGGTTAGAAGGTAGGGTAGGGTACTTAGCAATTCAGGATGTGACCTATGTTTATTTGATACTTTTGAATGTTTTTTTCAGGTTAGAGTCTCAAGAGTTGACTTAGGTTTGTTTCGACAATGATTTGGTTGTGTTTCTTCGGTTGTTTTGTTTTGTTTATCGTAGTAATTCATGTTATGATTGGTGTTTATTTGATGGGTAGTGCTGTGGATCTGTTTCATCGGTTAGAAGGTGTCTATTTGGATATTGCTGTTTAGATCTCCTTGTTGTAAATATTAGGTAGAGTACTTAGCAGTTCAGGATATGACCTATGTTTATTTGATACTTCGAATGTGTTTTTTAGGTTTGAGCATCAACAGTTGACTTAGGTTTATTTCGATAATTATTTGGTGTGTTATTTGGTTTTGTTGATCGGAGTAATCCATGTTATGATTAGTGTTTATTTGATGGGTAGTGCTGTGGATCTGTTTTTTATTTTGTCAAAGGAATTTCTTTTTCTTAGCTTTGACCTGAATTACCCTTTTCCCGTTCCTTTTGTGGGGTTCATTGACACAATCAACTTTATATATATTTTGTGGGTATGTTGAGATCTCTTGATTGATATTGGTTGATGTGTATTTTAGAAAAATTGACATTTTGATCGGTGCTTATATATGGTTAAATATGGCTAATTGCAACTTTTATAAGTCATCCCTTTCAAATAATGGGTTTTTTTTGGAGTTGTAATATTCTATGCTATGTGGTTGTAGTATTGTTTCAATTTGATTGATAAAACTTGTACACTTTTTATATCTTTTGGCTTATTTGCTCATATCTTGTAATATTTTTGCAGATCAATCTTTCCTGAAAACTGGAGATAGGCAATGGTTCTTTTTCTGTCACAGAGATAGGAAGTATCCTAATGGTGGAAGGTCTAACCGAGCAACTAGACATGGATACTGGAAAGCAACAGGAAAGGATAGAAATGTGATATTTAATTCTCGGTCAGTTGGAGTTAAAAAGACTCTAGTTTTCTATTTCGGCAGAGCTCCTAATGGTGAACGAACGGACTGGGTTATGCATGAATACACCATGGATGAAGAAGAGCTTAAGAGATGCCATGATGTTAAGGTATTGCATTCAACTGACTATTTTGCTTTTAAATTATTGTTTGTTAGTTTTTTTGGTTACAGCAATAGTATTGTATACTGACATTTGATTTAAATTTGTTATCAGGAATATTATGCACTTTACAAGGTGTTCAAGAAAAGTGGACCTGGTCCTAAGAATGGCGAACAATATGGTGCACCATTTAGAGAAGAAGACTGGGCTGATGACAATGTTGTAGATTTTAATGTTAAATCAGCTCAGCTGGAGGCTCCAAAGGCTGTTATTAACACTTTTACTGATCAGCCACAGCCGTTGGCTGTTATTAACGCTTTTACCGATCAGCTGCAGCCGTTGTGTGATGATGAAATTGATGAAATCTTTAAAGGGGCTTTTGGTATTGAGCCTGTCCTTGACCAGCAACATGTTAATGGTTATGTCGACTTTCCTCAGGTGTGTGATCTGCCTGAAGTTCATATTCTTATTTAGTTCTGCCTTCTTTATTCCTTTTTGTTTGTTGGGTTATTTATGTAATCATTTGTTTTGATTTTTTGTCCCTCTATTTCTTCTATACATATAATTTTTTATAGCCACTAACAGAGGGTTTTCCATAAATCATATAGGTTGTTGCTGAAGAAACACAAAGTATGGTCATGGGTCAATTCTCTGAGGCCATGATATTCCCCGAGCCAAGTGGGAAAATGCAATCTAGCGGTCAGCATTATGATGCACAGCTCGACTTTGACTTCAATCACTCAGCTACTTCTCACTTGCATGTATCTGAAGCACCTGAGGTCTCTTCTGCTCCCAACATTCAAAGTGATGAGGTCTTTTACGAGGACGGCTTCTTGGAAATTAATGATCTAATTGATACTGAACCAGCCTTTTCAAATACGGAAAAGTTTAACATCGATCTCATTGATAACCTCCAATTTGAAGATGGGTTAAGTGAACTTGATCTGTACCAAGATGCACAGATGTTTCTTTGTGGCAGCGAAACTGTTTCACATGCACATATGAACAATTTTGGCAGCAGTATTGAAAATCCGAGTTACCAGTTGCTGTCCAATCCAGAACACGTCAATCAAACCGTTGATGAATTCTGGATGCATGTCGAAAGAAACACACGGAGTACAACTGAAGACTACGCTGGTTCTTTTTCTCAAACAAATCCAGGTATAGTCAGCACAAGATACAATGTTGCTCAAGTGCCAAATAATGATTTTACTTTCTTTGATTTCGATGGAGATTCAAGCTTCCCATCTCATTTCTGCTGACCTCTTCAAAGTTTACCGCTCCTGGTTGGCACGCTAACTTACGCGTGGCAGAAACCTTTTTGGAGTTTAAATTTTGTGATGTTTATAGTGCTTTTTTATAAATTAAAACTAAAATTTCTGACATTCTATTCCTGTTAAGAAAATGAGTTTTGAGCCAGTTTCAAGTGGCTCTTCTGCTTAGAAAATGTCATAGGATATCCCTAATACGTCATAGTTTTTGGTCATGTTTAGGTGTTGTGTGTGACTCTGTCAGCTTTCCTACCGAAAGCACTGAAAATCAAAGAAGCACTGTGGAAGATGTTACTACAACTACAAGTAGATTCTCCTCTGCTCTCTGGGCTTTTGTTGATTCAATACCTACCACTCCAGCATCAGCAGCCGAAAATCCTTTGGTGAATCGGGCTTTGAATAGAATGTCTAGCTTCAGCAGGGTAAAGATCAATCCCACCAACATTGCTGCAGGTATTGACACTACAACTATGAAGAGACCAGGCAGAAAGGGAGTCTCATTCCTTTTCTTCCCGATTCTTATTGCTTTATGTGCTTTCTTGTGGGTTTCTATCGGAAATTTAAGACTATTAGGGAGATGCATCTCCCCTTGACTATGTAAATCCAAAGTTTTGCTGCTATATATATATTTTGTCTGAGATCTCCTCAGAATTACTGAAAGCAGTGCTCTTCTAACATGTTATGAAAATAAAAATATTTTATTCGTTGTAACTTGTAAATATTAACTCAAGGCAAGAGAAACAAAATTCAGCCGTAATTCAAGAGGGCTCTTGTGTGGGAATTGGAAACACAGAATCTCATCAGTCCCTAGACTTGTATCACCTTATTTTTGTTTGCTATCTTCGGTTCTACATAATATCATGTCTTGATTATCTTTGATTGTACAGGAACAATATCAAATTTTGTGAAAAATCTATACTAATTTTGTATTCTTCTCTTTGCAGTAACTTCTTTAGCATTAGTATTATATTGTTGTGGTCATCACTTTCTTATAAATAAATATGTTGTTTCCTATATCATTGATTGATGTAAAAGTAATGAGTGAAGACTATGTTATTGTGGTTATTATGTTTGCGCCGAAAATCCAAATTAGGATTATTTGAAAGACAGTGAAGACGGTTGATAATGGTAGAAACAAATTAGTTTTCATTGCAGTGGATGCCCTTGTAGTTTTGCTTGCTAGAATATGTGATGTTACCTAACAATAAAATTATATTATCTTTTGGATAATCCTGCAATTTTTGGCCTTGTATTGATAAGATGATAGATTTTAAATGATTTTCCTTTTACTTTCATACATGTATGCAAAAGGTGAAAAAAAAAAACTTACATGCCTCGGTGTTTGTTTGTTATCATGGTGGATATGTCAGAATTAAGATGATCCAACGTGATTTTTCAAAAGCTACTGTAGCTTTTGTAAAATCAAGGTGTATCACTGTAATTCTGACATACCAACCGTAATATCAAACATAGACTCGTTCTATTTTGGGGGTTGTAGTTAGTGTCACACCCTTGTACTGCTTTGCACTACATTATTTTTCCTTTACATTTTTGGCGAATATAAAACTTGTGATTCAAGTCGTTGAACAGTTGTTAGACTGAATAATTTTATTATCCGTAGCAAAATAAGATTTGAATATTGGTTGTTAAAGTTATTCATGTTTAGTGATTGACAGTTGAGTTGACAAATAGGGGTTACCTTTGATGGATAGAATATATGAAAAATTAGAATAAGTTTTTTTTTTTTTTTTTTTTTTTTATGAAAAAAATATTGATAATTTTTTTTTATATAATGGAGTCAATCAAAATTGAACCTAATAGAACTTCATGCATACTATTTAAATCTCTCACTACTAGATCAAATCTAGGAGTCTTTTGATGTTTATTTTTTAAGATTATAGTACTCGTATTTTAAAACAAAATAATTCATAAAATAGTAATCAAAATTATTTTTATGTATTGTTAGTGTAAAACTATTTATACATGCATTTAATGTTGTATTTTTTTATTTTTATTTTTGACTGAAATGTTGTATTTTTTTATGAAGTAGTTTAGTGATTTGAATTTCATCTTTCTTTAGATGAATAAATGGAGTGTTTGAATTTAAATTCAATTGATGCATATAAAATATGATGTCCTTGTTAACTGAATTAAACTTGTGATGGGCATTCAATTATTACCGCATTATTTTAATAAGTATTAATGAGGTGTAATTAATTGTGTGTTAAATATGGTATTTGTTCTTGACCAAAAAAAAAAATGATATTTGTTCATGTGGTTGGTCAAATCTTCATTTTAGTTCTTTTCTAGAAAAATATTAGTAATTAATGGAGATATTTTTGTTTTTGATATTCTTATAATGTAATTACATTTTAACATTAATCTTTATAATATATTTACTTTGTGTTCAATTAGATCTCTCTCTTTATTTATTTACAGATGTTCCATAGTTTTTATATGATATATGTTTAAATAAAAAACACTTTTTTTTTGTAATAAATAAAAAACACTTTTTTTTGTACATAGAAGAATTGACAAAGTAAATATAAGAAATTCTCACATAAGTGAGAGAGTGGGGGTTCAAACCCCGGTCATTATTGAATTGATTGATTAAGTTTGTTTGGTTAAAAGAAAATAAAGAAATGTGGATAATGTTATACTTTATTTTTTTTACTTGATCGTCAATTATTCAATTCTTACATCTGAAATTTTTGTATTATAGAGTTTTTCTTTTTTGTATGGTACTGATACTTAATATGTGGTAAAAGAAAAAAGTTAATACGTTTCTATATTTTTATTCAGACAGAGGAGCAAGAATCTTTGATACGTCATACAATGGAGAAAATAGATATGTTAATGAAGGATAAGGTGGACTAGTGATGGAGCACCTCTTCAAGTTCAAGGATTGCCATTTTGGTGGCACTTTTTAATTTCTTGGTCAATTCTTAAGAGTTTAATTAATATGCACAGTTGATATAAAATAATTTTACACGGTCATTCAATAAAAAATCACCAATTTTTCATGTCATATGAAGAAAATGGGATAAAGTGGTGTGACGTGGCAAAATACATAGTTGTCATTGATTGACAGTATAAAATTATTTTACACCGTCAGTGCATACAAATTAAATTCAATTCTTAATATCCCATGAAGATTGTACGACTTGTTCAAATTAAGTGCCAAATAAATGTTCAAATCCTATGGATGTGATTTATATATATGTCAGTGCTCACTACTCAGTCAAGTCATGCATGAAAAAATAGTTTTTGGTTGTAAGCTAAATTATTAAGGAATATCTACTCCATTAAGTTATAACTTAGGTTGGGGAGTATTTTGTAATTATAACAATTAAAATATAAATAATTGAGTCTCTGCGAGCATAATTCAAGTGATAGAAATATTATATGTAATATGTATGATGAGGTTTGTACTTGTATGAATACATTTATTTAATTTAAAGGTGAAATTTTAACCATTGTATTGTTTGATAAAAATAATAATATAAATGATTGGATTAGGAAAGAAAGAGGACGACTAAACAATCGTATAGGTTTGAAGAAGAGTTTAATTTAAGGTTCCAATTTTGTTGATGAAAAAAAATATAGTAGTCAATTTATCAAATTCTTTTGTGTGGATATTAGTTAATGATAAGGGTGTTCTTTTTTTGGTTACTTAAGGGTGTTCAATTTACAAATTAAAATTAATCCAAATAAATAAAATCCGTAAAACTAAATATTATTAAATTTGATTGAATACTCTTTGATAAAAACCGCTCATATCGAATCAAATTTTGGATTGAATTTTCAAAATAAAATCGGGAGCTCTAATTGATTATTTATGTTTGTCTTTCTCTTCAGTTCCTAGTTGCTCCCCTTAAGTATTGTGTTCTTTCTTGTTGATGAGTTTTTCTCTAATCTCTTTCTCTTTGTTTCTAATTAGGTAATTTTTAGGATTTTGAATTTGTGATTGATAAAATATTATTTTTTAGATTTTAGGTTTGACTAGGTTACTTCCTTCCAAAATCATAAACCCTCTTATCTCTTAATTTTACTAATTCTCTACCAAATTTATTAATCATATCATACCCCGATTTCATTTGGGGTTACTTTTCACGCATCCACCTTTTAATTTTCTAATTGTTTTTATAGTTTTACTAGTATAGAAGTTGTATCTTTATATAAGAAGACTCAATTCAACGTTTTTAAGTATGAGTAATATTTAAAGACCACTAGTATAGAACTAGACTGTGAGTTAAAAATTTGTGTATTTGCAAAAGTTTGTACCACCTCTAAGTCTTAGGTGCTGACTACGGTCTGGTAAGTGCATCAGTCTGTCGTCGAGTAATAATTCACACTCTAGAAGTCTAGAATGAATTCATATCCACAAGGATCGTGTCAATACGTGACTAGCGTTATTTAAGTTCGTAGTTTTGCATTCGCTTTGGTTTTTAAAAAGGTTTTAGTTGAAAAGTGCGAAATGGGTTGCAGAAAAGTAAAAGGAGACAGAAACATAGAAGAAATGTATGGTGGTTGGACTCCCTTTCCCTACTACTATTTGACATGATCGGTGTATAACATAGTTATTTAGTCTAACAAGCGGCGTCAATTCTATCCTTGATGTGGTAATACATTACTATCACCTCAATGTATATAAAGTCTCCCTACAATTATAACTATGATGCCTACGAGAGCCTACCTCGCTTGTCACATATCCTAACAACAATGTGAGTTATCCACATACATGCATTATGTCCATTGACCATTGCCTCTAGAGCCTAGTATCAGACTATTCAGCCTCTAATTGCTCAGTTCACAACTAGATCCTGATTCTGCCTCTACCATCTCAGTTTGAAGGTAGTTCCGGATGTTACCATCTCTATACCTCTAGATTTATTTACTGCTAGGTCCGGACAAGCATTAAGTTCACCTAACACTTATTCTGAGAGTGCTTCCACTTATCTGGCAAGATTACAGAATACATATTTAAAGCAAGAAAGAAAATAAGACAAATAGTACTAAATATCATTTATTATAACTTTGACTCAACCATAGACTCCAAATATTCATAGGAGAGTCAATCTTCTTCACCACAACCTAAAGGATTTATACAAGAGATTACATAATTAAATTACAAAAATTAAATCATGTTGCCTAAAGAAAGATACCTTGCTGAGGAAGTCACTTTTCCTGTGAAGGAGGAAAGTTCTTCCCGTAGAGAGCTCTTTTGCCCTCCTTGCTCCTCTAGAACAACTCTATAGTAGTAGAGAAGTTCTTTTATTTTTGAATGAAAAATAATGAGGGAAAGAAGCACAATTTATTTATCGTCCCGGAGTAGTATTAAAGTGAAAACCCATACTATCGTAATAGCGTTCCCGTTTATCCGGCCAGGTTACAAATTACGTTGTTAATGCATAAAATAAATAGAAAACATAGATACTAAATAATTAAATAGTATAATTTTGACCAATCACATAGCCCGAATATTCATAGGAGAATTCATCTTCTCACCTAAACCTAAAGAAATCTAAGAAAAAGATCTACGTAATTTAAATTACAAGAATAAAAACCATGTCTACCAATGGCAAAGATGCCTGCTGAGGAAGTTAACTTTCCCGTTGAAGGGGGAAAATTCTTCCTGTAGAGAGTTCATTTGCCCTCCTTGCTCCTCTTGAACACTTTCAGAGTACTGAAGAGTGCTCTCAATTTCTAAATGAAAAATAATGAATAGGGAGAACTCTATTTATATTTTTCAGCTAGGCTAAACGTCGCCATCGTGGCCACGATGGAGTGAGAAAGTTACCTTTCCCGTTGAAGGGGGAAAGTTCTTCCCGTAGAGAGTTCATTTGCCCTCCTTGCTCCTTTTGAACACTTTCGAAGTACACTTATCCCCTTTTTGTTCTTCTCTTTGACATTTTTTTGTATTCTTGTTCCTTTTTGCTCGTATCTTTGAATCTTTGGATTTTTGCTTGTTTTAAGCCATCATAGTCTATTATTAACTACTAAAACTGAGAGGTGATTCTCTCAAGTGGAAAAAATAATTGAGGAAATAATGTTGGATAATTGACCATTGGATTATAAAGATAAAACAATATTTAATTCTAAAAGAAATTGAAAAAAGGTAATTGATGGTTAAGATGTGAAAATTGAGAAAAAATTGAGGAAAAAAATTGAGAGGATCCATTCTCACTAAAACTAAACTAATAATATTATAAAAATTACTGTCATCAAACACTTAACCACAAATATAAGAAAGTCTATCGGAGATAAATTATACAAAACTACCGCCACAACAAAATGTAGTAAAACAATAACACCAATTACAAACACAACACCTATTAAGATCTAAACAAGACACTTTGCGCTAAAATATATTATTAAGACAAAATTATATGCATTATCCATGAGTTTAACATAGTTGGTATAAATATCACATAGTATATGTAAGGTTGGGGTTTGAATTTAGGACACCTTATTTAGTTACCTTATGAGTGTAACTTTTAGCTACTGGACTAAACTACCTGACTAAACAAATTCTATATGCAACTAAAAGATTATATTTTTCCCATTAAAAATTTAAAATGCTTCTTTTTATTTTTATGAATTTCATTAAATGCTTTCGACCAAACACCAAAATAAAAAAGTACAATCGGGACAATTTATTATAATTTAAGAATAAATTATAAAATTGACCAAAAATAAAAGTTAAAAATAAAATTTAACTTTATGAAATGGAAAAAGTATCATAATAATAATAATAATAATAATAATAATAATAATAATAATAATAATAATAATAATTATTATTATTATTATTATTATTATTATTATTATTATATGCTGTTTTTTGACGAAATAATAACACTAATAATAAGGATGAAATCATTTATGCGCAAGTTGATATTATTTATTTTAATTTCAATATTTCTATAATTATTTTTAAAAAAACATTCAATATTTCTATCATAAGTTCATAACATTGCTTGTAAAGAAAAGAAAAAACTCAAACGGTTCTCTCTAGTAGTAAGAACTAACGTTAAATAAAATTTTAATTCTTATAAATGCATGAATTGTCAATTTTATACTTTAAAAAAAATTATCTATTATTAGTCTTTATTTACATTTTGTAGGCACTATTTCGAAGAATAAAAATATTTTTTTTTAATATTTTTTTTCAAATAAAGATTATTCTTACAAAATATATTATTATGAAGGACTAAAATTACCATTAAAATTTAGCAGAGACTAAACTTAAAATAACATAATTTAATTGGGACTAAAATTATATTAATCATAAAAAATAAGTATTGAATTAAGATATTATCTTCTGACCTTAAATTTTCCTGTAAAAATCTATTTTGAACAAGAAAATGATAATTGCAATCTTTTTTGTCTAAAAAGATTGTTTTTACAAAAAAAAAATTGATTTACACCAAAAATATAATCTTTTGTCTAGGAGATTTCTTATATTATTCATTCACAGCACAACAATCAGACGATGATAAAAATAAAATAAAATAGACCGAGACGACGAAGATCGGAACAGCGTGCGGTTGTTATAAGGAGGAAGAAGAAGATGAAGCAACAGAGCTTCACCTTCTTCTCCGCTTGAATTCATGGCTTCATCTCAGTCCCAACATCGCTATGTCTTTGGTAATCTTCCTGTTCTAGATTCTTCTTTTTCTATTTAAATTTGTGAACTTTTTGTTGATTGGGTTACCGCAATTTTTGTAGTTGGGAATATACCGTATGATGCAACAGAGGAACAACTTATTGAAATTTGCCAAGAGGTTGGTCCTGAAGTTTCTTTCAAGCTAAAATTTAAATAATTTTTTGTTGTTGTTAAAAAAGACAAGTTTTTTGGTTTTGATTCCAACAATTCATGTTTTCTTCAACCTTGCAATCAGGGTAATTTCGTTGTTTAGCATGACCCTATAGATAATAGTATATAACAGTGCTATAGTAAAATTTTAAGTTCGTTGTTTAAGGAGGAACTTTCTATGATGTCCTAAACATATTTGCGAAAAAATTATAAAAAAAAACACATTGTCTCAACTCTTAACAGTAGGGATCAAAACTGAGTGCAAGAGCAAGATAATTTTCTAGTGACTAAAAATTCGATAAAAATTAAGTAAAAACTCGACTTAAAAGATCACTATTTTGTAGGGACAAAAAACATATTTAACACAAGCTGTAATTAAGCTTATGCTAGTATTTATAGGGGGTTTACACAAAAAAAAAATGAAAACAAGTGAGAGACGAAACAAATAAATAATAAATTTTTAATAAAATGATACAAATTTACAAAATTTTATGCTATTAATTAAATATAATAATTTATTTGGTAGATAATATATACATAAATGTAATAGAATTTTTGTCAAAAAAAGTGATTTAATAAGGATTAACATTTACTATCACTTTGTATTTGAATCGTATATAACTTTCATTTTCACATAATATACATGACTCTAAGATCCATATTTAATACATAAAAAATGAGAGATATGTATTATTTACAATATATATTGGTGGATCATTTATATATTAGTTGTTGGATTTCATTGTGATGGAAATGGATGACTCTTCTATAAAAAAATACATGACTTTTGTCATATTTAATTCATGGAGATAAGAGAAAAGTAATTGTATGTGATTTATTTAATATTCAAAAATGATTCTTAATTTAGAATTGATAATATAGTAATTGTTTTTTCATTTTTTCTTTAATTTAATATTTGTAACACTTCAAATTCTAAATTAAACGTAAAACTTGTAAAATAGATATGAGAAAACTCATAATTTAAAATTAATAAAAGTATGCCACATAGATAAATAGATGCTTAGAAATAATCTAAGCTTTGTTAATAAAGATATATTGATATGGATTTGATTGATTGATGATTCATACGAATTCCTTAATAATATATTTTTCATTTGCTACTCTGGACAAACTTTTCAATTCTTTATTTTTTTTTCTTTTTGATTTCTTTATGTTGTTAAGATAACTTTATTTCCTTTTTTTTCTTCACCACTTTATATTTTTTGAAATAGCAAATATATTAAAAATAACACTCAACCATATCTATAAGAAATACTAATGGATAGAAATTATACAAAACTACCACAGAATGTAGTAGAACAATAACACCAACTATTAAGATCTAAACACTTGACTTTAAAATATATTCTTAAGTAAAATATTATATGTATTATTACTCGTAAATTTAACTTAGTTGATAAAAATATCTCATTATATATACAAAGTTTAAGTTTAAACTTTTAACACCTTATTTATTCACTTTATGAGTGTAATTTTTAGCAATTAGAATAAGCTACCGACTAAAAAATATATGCAACAAAAATAAAAGATTATATTTTTCCAATTAAAAATTATATTATTTTATGAATTTCATTAAATGCTTTTGACCAAACACCACAATAAAAAAGTATGGCTGGGACAATTTATTACTATAAGTTATAACTTAAGAATAAATTATAAAATTGACCAAAAATAAAAATTTAACATATAAAATGGAAAAAACATTATTATTATTTTTATAATAATAATAACATGTTTTTTGAGAGAATAATAACAATAACAATAAGGATAAAATCATTTATGTGCAAGTTTATATACATATTATTTATTTAAAAAAAATCTCAATATTTTTATCATAATATTCCTTGTAAAGAAACAAAAAAACTCAAACGATTTTATCTAATAATAAGAAATAAAGTTAAATAATTTTTTAATTCATATAAACTCACGAATTGCCAACTTTACTATTTAAAAATTATCTATTATTGGTCTCTATTTATATTTAGTAGAGACTATTTTAAAGACTAATTTATTTTATTTTTTAAAAAAATTTCCAAATATATATTATTCTTAAAAATATATTATTATAAAAGATTTTTTTTATTTGGTAAGGTATATATGATTATAATTATCATTAAAATTTAACAGAGACTAAATTTAAAATGATATAAGTTTTTTGGGACTAAAATTATATTTAATCATAAAAAATAAATATTAGATTAAGATATTATTTTTTCACCTTAAATTTCTCTATAAAAATCTATTTGTAAAAAATAAAATCATAATAGCAATATTTTTTTGTTCAAAAGATTGTTTTTATAAAGAAATATTTGATTTCTCTAAAATAATTCTGTAACGGAAAAATAATCACAATTGACTAATACAGTAGTGATTTTTTTTTTGCCTAAAAGATTTCTTTTACAGAAAAAAAGATTTGTTTATACAAAAAAAGATTTGTTCTTAAGATATCCTTGTAAAAAAAATAAATTCTGATAACCTATCTATTTCTATTATTATAAATACGCATAGCAAACGAGAATAATAATAAAATAAACTCGTAAGATCGTAACCGAGAGAGTGTGGTGTGGTTGTCGTAAGGAGGAAGAAGATGAAGCAACAGAGCTTCAGCTTCTTCTCCACTTGATATTTCATGGCTTCTTCTCAGTCGCAGCATCGTTGTGTTTTTGGTATGAATCTTCCGGTTCTTCTTTTTATATTCAAATTTGTGAACTTTTGTTAATTGGGTTATTTTTGTAGTTGGAAATATACCATACGATGCAACAGAGGAACAACTGATTGAAATTTGCCAAGAGGTTGGTCCTGTAGTTTCTTTCAGGTAAAATTTCAATTTTTTGTTGTTGAAAAAGACAATTCTTTGGTTTTGCTTACAACAATTTATGTTTCCTTCAAGGCAATTTCTTCTTGTAGATACTATATAATAGTACTATGGTACTAGTGGTGGGTTTTTTCTTGCTGAATTTACATCAATTTGATTTGTGATTAAAACAAGTATTTTTATGTGTTTGTAGTCGTGGATAAGTTGTATTTTGAGAGAAAAATTTGATTTTTATTTTGGGTTTAAAAGTGTGTTGGTTTTTCTTTTTATCGACAGATTAGTTATTGACAGAGAAACTGGGAAACCAAAAGGTTATGGGTTCTGTGAGTATAAGGATGAAGAGACGGCTTTAAGTGCTCGTAGGAATCTTCAGGGCTATGAAATTAATGGGCGTCAATTGCGTGTTGATTTTGCCGAAAATGATAAAGGGACCGATAGAAATAAAGATCAGGTATATTGTCGGAACTTTTCGAAGTAGCAACAAAATTACTTTCCTAAATATCTGTTGTGTTTTCTTTTAGGCTTTGTTTGGAAGTTGGGTGAGGGATAAAAGGGAAGGGTTTCAGAGGGAAATGGAGGGGAGGGGAAGTAGAATGGGTTGTAAGACTCACGTCCTGCCGTTTTTGAATGTCAAATACCCCCAATTTGGGAGAACTTAAAAAAAAGAGTGAAAAAGGGTTTTGAGAAGTTTTTAAAAATTTCTGAACCATTTATGTTGCTGTTTCAAAACGCTCCAAAACAAGTAAAGTGTATAATATAGTAATGGTTTTTCTTCCCTCTGGTGCACTCCTAAAACCCACTCCCGAAGAAGCCCTAAAGAAAGTGCAGCGAATCAGCTTAAGAGAAGTCTAATCCTAACTATGTTTACTAACTATGTTTACTCCATGCCCTGAAGGTCATGTATTATGCGACGCACGTTATCGCGAGTGTATTCACATCTCCCTCTCATAAAAAGTGTCTCATTTGCATGTTTTCTCCATCTCAATAATTGTCACTTTAGAATTGCACTTTTTCTCTGTCGCAATAATTGTCGCTTTAGAATATCAATGCAAGATTTATTATTTTTTCTCACCAGTATACCCTTATTTATTAAATTTCATTCGAATTAACTACTCCACTAACTGTTTTAGTCAATGACACTAATTTTCACCATTAAAGTCAACACAACCAATCATTTTCTTAAAACCGCGCACAACCAAAGTACGACACTTTTTATGAGACGAAGGTAGTATTTATAATTAGATAAGGTTTTCCTGCGGCCCTCTACTGCTACGCCATAGGCCCGCGAAGTGCCATTGAGAGTAGTGGCCGCTATTAGTGGTTGGAAAGTGGCGCTATCACAGTATCATAGTGGGTTGTGCACACTATTGCAATTTTGGGGGAAAATTCTCAAAAGACCTAATTTTTAAAATCAATTTTAATTGATTGAGGGTATATTGGTACTTTTTCATCCTTTGAGTGACCTAATATTGTAGCGCGTCTGTTCGATTGTTCAATTGCGGCCCATTGTTGTTCTCTTTGCTCTGTTTTTTGCTTGTCTTTTTATGGTGGGATGTCATATTGAGTACTTTTAGAACTTGATTTAGATGGAATGTTATTTAGATTACATTTGGAACTTGATTTTGATGGAATGTCATTTTGATTACATTTACAGCTTATTTTTAGTCTTCCCAATAGTGGCCACCCCGCTATCTGCTATAGCATTTTTGGGGTTTGGCTTATCCGAGATTGACAACATAACATGGATTAAAATGTTTTATTTTTCTTTTACTGCAGGGTCGCGGGGGACCAGGAATGACATCAACTGTTGGTTAGTTCTTGACGATCTCTCTATTGTTATATGCTGTGATAAATTACCTTGTGCATTTAATCACTATGTTTTTTGTCCCGTATTTTCATTTTCTCCTTTTGTTTTTTTTATTGTTAAAGATCCTCAGAAACAGGTGGGCATCCCGGCTGTCCAAGGTGATTCTGCTCAAGCAGCTCAACATCAACCTATCGGTCTTCATATTGCCATAACAGCTGCAGCTGTCATGACTGCAGCTCTAGGTGGCGCTCAGACTGCTACCCAGTCAAATCAAAATGGTTTGCAGAATCAGTCGGCATTGGCAAATGATCCTTTAACTTTGCATCTGGCCAAAATGTCCAGGAGTCAGCTGACTGAGATAATCTCTGAGCTTAAGGTAAATACTGGTCAAAGCTAACTTCTTTTTCATAGTCAACTTTTTCTTTCTTGACGCATTTGTTCTTGTTATGATGGCAGGGAATGGCTACACACAACAAGGAGATGTCTCGCCAGCTTTTGCTTTCAAGGCCACAGTTGCCTAAGGCTCTTTTTCAGGTCTAAACTTTTCTTCCATATCAATTCCTTTGTGTAATTATACAAGCAAGACATTCTTAGATAACAAGCTTGTCTCTAGGATTTATATGTATACCTTGACCACACACAATTGTTCCAGAATCTTAGTATGGTTTGAAACAATTGGTATCTCGATTGTGTCACCATTTAATTGACTTCCTTGAGCATTCATCTGTTTTTGAAATAGGTTTCCTGTAGTGCCTAGTGCATCTAAATAAGCCCTTTATTGTTTTTTCTTTCTGGGATGTGGAGCATTTGGTTGGAAAGCATTGCGAGATTTTTCCACCAAAGATGCCTTGCCCATACAACTTATTATGTCATAGGACATGATGGATTGGGGCATTGGGGTTTGTGCAAACATTTCAGCGAACTTTTTGTCTAAAGAAAATGAATAGATATTCATTGTGTGGGATGGCATTTTCAGATTTTGAATTTAGAGTGTGTTCTATTCTATATCTTTATTTTGACAAATCAAAGCATATCTGATCTCTCTGTCCTAAGTTAGATTTTTTTTTTGGTATGGTCTATCTAACAAACAATAGTTGTTACTTTTTTGTAATATAGCATTGGGGTATATTTTTGCTTCTAAGTTGAAAGTTCTGACCTTCATATACTACTATATGATTTAGTTTCATTGGATCTTTATCTGAGTTTAATGTTTTGACCATTAAATATTCATAATTTGTTGTATTTGCAGGCTCAGATAATGCTAGGGATGGTCACCCCTCAAATGGTTAGTTTCGCTACCTTTTTTCTTGATTCCCTTTTTATGGCATTTTTTTGTCATCCATGACTTTAGATTTGATTTAGGGTCTTCCAAAGCTGTTAACTGAACCTGTTAATTTGTGGATTAGAATTTGCATGTTCTAAGACAGTTTGAAACTAGAATCAGCCAATATTTTATCATTACATTACATGTTTTTAATACTGCCTGTGAAGAATAGGCATGCATAGGTCAATAAGGATAGAGGCAGGGACAGACCCATTTAGAGGGTTATGCATAGGTCAATACTAGATTTATATTAGACTAAATATATTTTCTTCTTGAGCTTATTCTGCCCATATTTTTCGGCTATCTATATAAAGTTTACATTATTATCTTTGTTTTTAATGATAATTGTTGCAGTTACAAATGCCGAACCTTAGACAAGTTTCAGATCAAATTTCCCAGTCTTTAATAAATGAATGCCTCCTTGGCCAGGCTCAGCAAACATTGGTTCAAACTGTGGCTGCTCTACCTCCTCATGGACAGAGCAAATTGCAGTCTGGCTTGACACCTTACATTCAAGAAGGCCAAGTCAGCACTCTACCTCATAACCCTTTGGTTCCTAATCAATTAACCGCAAATCAAAAGCCTCCAATGCAGCCTCGAATTCCCCTTCAACAACACCCAAACAACCATTTTGTACAGCTCGGAACAGGACCGTCTAATTTAATGCATCCCTCTGTACGTCCGCTTCCTTTGGGCAGTTTGCCTGTTAGGCCTCCAATTCAACCAGCAAATTCAGCAGCTTTGAACCAGCAAATACATGCCTCGTACCTACAGCATCCAGTACATATTGGAAGCTCAACTGTCTCACATAATATTCAAATGATTCGTCCAGATGCCAGCTTTCAGGTACCAAATTTTGCCTATGTTATTTTGTCTTCATATGTTGCCTAGATGCAAGTATGTTTGAAGAAACTAAACTATGGATAAAATGTTAAGTTGAGATTATAATGTACCAGAAGTTTAGCTCCACTAGTCTTGTTTTGTGCATGATGGCTATAGCATAGACATAGTATAAGAGAGAATGCGAAAACTGGACATGAGAAGCACACATCAACTAAGAGCACTTCGAATGTGGCTTCTTAAAAGTTATTAGACGGTTCACCATTAGAGTACTCTGCATGTCATTCAGGGTGGAAAATGGGTTCTTGTACAAGCACACATGCTTGACAATATTTAAGAATAAAAAATTTCAAGAAACTAATGATTGAGTATCTACTTCATGGAGAAGCCGATCTTTTTTTCATTCTACACATCTGCTTACCTGGTTTCAACTTTTTTTGTATGATTATATTTTAAAAGTAAAGTACCTAACTTAATTTATTAAACAGGCAGGCCCCTCCATGTCATCTGGTATTTCTCAGTCATTTAGTAAGGAAGGTAGTAGTAAATATTCGAACATGTCTTTGGGAGTAGAGAATACAGGCATGGTTCGAGATACTCCAGAATCTTTTACTCGACCATCAAAGCTCACTAAATTGAATGATGGAAGGGGATCTTCTCTCTCTGCTGGGACTTCAAACATGCCTGTCTCCAATGGATCATCCCATATGCTTGGAAGTAGTTCAATACCTGTACCTGCAGTTCCTAAAGCAGAAGTGCGGCATTCTGATCAACAATCTTCACAGGTATGTCAATTAACTTGGTGATTCATAGATGGCAAAGGACGGTGAACACTTTTCCCAGTCATGAATTTATTAGATAGTTTGAACCTGGAAATTGTTGTCCATTTTGAGATTCTGTAGTCAGAATAGCCTTCATACTTCATATGATTGCCAAAAGCCAGTCTTACCTTATACTTAGGTGCAATAACTAATAATTGTTATTTTGGCCTTTGAAAACATCAAAATAGGAAATTCCCCCCTAAACTACTGACCTTAAAAAGAATAAAGATAGCAAGTTCTAATGAGGGAATGAGTTATCTCGTGTAACTGTTTCTCGTGTTGAATCCCAACACCTCATCTAAAATGTTGAATGAGAGACAGTGTGTTTAAAAAGGGAAATAGGAGGATTGAATGGTGCAGATTAAAAACATGACCCCTTCATGTTTATTTTCCAACATGAGAGGATTCACTACCGTCTAATGCTGTTATTCTGATTAGTTTTACCACAATCTTATTTTGTCACTGTAGCTAGTGATTCTGGATATATAAAATCATCACTCTTGTTTTTTTTTTTTTGCTTAGGCGCAGCTTCCATCTGATGTGGAGTCTGCTTTATTGCAACAAGTGTTGAATCTAACACCAGAACAGTTGAGTTCCTTGCCACCAGATCAGCAACAACAGGTCATTCAGCTCCAACAAGCTCTGAAGCGAGATCAAATGCAGCACTCATAATACACAGCAACACAAGCACAATTCAAAAACTCAGCAGCTATTTATTTCAGGCGAAGGTGGTCCGTTTTGCCAAATCAATTTCCTGAAGATGGTTTGACAGAAACCAAGTCTGCTGATTGTATATTAGCATTTGATGTAGATTAGGTTCATAATATGGATATTCTTTTGATCAGTGTTTAACTTTTTTTAACAATTCGTTTTCTAGTTACATGTCCAAACATTTATTGTTGCGGAGGAGCTCCAAATGAGCGTGTATGAATTCATTAGAAGAGATATGCTGTACAATAATCATAATAATAGTAATAATTATGCAGATTAAAATTTTACCGTCCTTTATTTTGGTGTTGTGTGCTGAGCATCTTTCGTGTATATTTGAATTTATAACCAGATACTGAATATGTAGTACCGTAGTCTCTTGCACTAAGTTGCGCTATATTGCTGAGACCACTTAAAGTTAGACAACACTCAATATGCTAAACACATCGGAATTTAATCTCAATATTGAACACCATTTTTTGTTTCTTTCATTACAAACTAAATATACTTTTGCTCCAACTCTCTTCCTTTACATTGGCATGGCAATGGCGCGCGGTCCCTATCACCTATTCCCAGTTCCATAATACTCAAATCCATGACCAAACCCAAACAAGTTAGAATATATGCCTAAGCACATGTTTTTACATCCCAAAGTAAATTACTGGAGAAGCTACAACTTAGCTTTACACCAGTGTGTATGCAGTTGAACTGCGTCCCAAAGCAAGTTGCTGCAGAATCTATTACTTCAATTCAAGCTTTAAACACATCGTACACCCGTGTGCTACGCACAGTGGTTCCAAATAGGTGCTAGGACTTGCACCGAAATTTGCATAAACGGCCTTTGTCACTTTATTTTAATTTCTAACTTCATACAAAATGTCAATCAAAATATGATAGTTTAATTTTTTGGCTAGAAATATGAAAAGTTGTTCGCCAGTCCCCAACCTACAAGATCCAGAAAGTGTGCAAGATCAAATAAAATTATTCATATATAGTGTGTTAGACATCAGTATGTAATTAAAATTTGTATACATCCAAAAAGAATGACGCGATAGAAAACTGTCATTCACAAACACGCCAAATTTGTAAACTAATTAACTTGTTGGGAAAGAAGAACTAGCAATCCTTGTGGACCTACTAATATTTCGTTAAGAAAACTAAGCAACCCAAACCAAACCACAGGAGTAACATCTACACCAGCAAGAGGTGGAATCACTTTGCGAGTAGGAACAAGAAGTGGTTCAGTAGGAGCATAGGCTAATACATATGGAAACTTTCCAACAGGAAGTTTTGGATACCATGACATGACTATTCTCACGATAAATAGAAAACCAAACGCTGAGAGAAAGGGACCTAGAAATCCAATGGCTAATTTTGCAGTAGCAGGATCAATATCAGCAAGAATCAACCTTGTCATGAAATCTGTGGAAGTGTGCAAAGTTTCTGGTATATTAAGTTTGAGGCTATTCAAGTTTATATCAAAATCAAGACATTTCTGTGTAGCAGCTGCATTCAACATTGAGAATGTTGCACCGGCAGAAGCTCCAACTTCCGTGTAACATGAATAACATCGCATGATTCGTGAACTTTCGTCAACATTTCTTCTAGTTGGATGCTTCAAGCTTTTCTGAAACAATTGAAATGCCAAACAAGGCTGAGATAAGTTGATATATAATGAAATCTTGAACACGAACACAATAGCATTAAACAATAGCTACTAGCCATAGAAACCACCACATCCTCCAATTAAGTGACAATGGATGGATATTCTAACATCTAGCTTTCTGAAACAAAGTCCTAAGAAACTACTAATTGTGGTTGACACACATGGTTGAACCTTATGCTCACACCCGTTGTGACTTAAATTCAAGCCCGGTATTATGTAATCGTTAGGTTATACATACAATCCATTGTAAGTCCTCAAAGAGACTAGTCGTTCTCTTTAAAACCTTGCATGAGGGCGTATCTCCCCTAATCTAAAAATTCTATAGACTATAATCCCAAAATATTCCTACGAAACTACTAATTGCGGTTGACACACATGGTTAAACCTTATGCTCACGCCTCACACCCGTTGTGACTTAAATTCAATTCCGGAATTCTATAATCAGTACATAAAATCCATCGTAAATCTTCAATGAGATTGATGGTTCTCTCTAACCTTGCATGAGGGTGTGTCTCCCCTAATCTAAATTTTCTATTATCCAAATAAAATTCCTAAGAAACTACCAAATATCAGAATCCTCCAAAATATCTCATAATTAATTTGCATTTGGCCAACTTAATCCAATATACTTGAATTATTCCATTATACATAGAAAAGCTCAAAAGCACACATGAACATGAATTGCAAAAACAAAAGCAAAAATACTCAAAAGGGTACAGCAAACTTAGCTGCAGGAAGCATTCAAAGGATAAATTTCGACTTACAGAAACGCCAAAGCCAAAATTGGCAGGTTTGAATATTGAAGGATTCTGTCCTACAAGAATGGAAAGTATAGAAAAGTGAAGTGAAATGAAGGTGGCTTTGATAACACAACAGGGAGTAAAAGGAAGTGGAATAGTTAGTTAGTTACCTGTGATTCCCGCATGGAAGGAGTTGAGATTGACAAGATAAGATTGCGTCGCCATTGTCACAAAGACAATAACCACATAAGGAGGGAACCTTATCGTACATCATACATGTAATGTCTCATATTTACATTAAAAATAGTAAATATTTATTTTCACTAACAACAATAACTAATAAGTTAGTCAAAAGCAATAACTATAACTATGGTGGGCCGGTTATGACTATAAGTATTTAGTAAAAAAAAAAACACTTTCTGGGATACCTTCAATCTTAGATTCTTATGTAACTTGTAAGTGACACAGTTGAAAACAATTTGTACTAGTTGAATTGAATTGCATTAATTTTATAAGAATTTTTTTTTTAACAGACGAAATGATAAAATATTGAAAACTCATATATACAAAGTATACGGACCAATGTTTGAATCCTAGTCATGACGTCTCACACTAACAATTTTGATATTTTTGTCAGTTGAACTTATAAGAGTTTCATTAATGAGTGTTTTGATTTTTGAGACACTTTTTAAGATTTTGTTTTATTTAAAAATAAAAATTTATTATTGAAGATCTTTTAAGAGCATTTGTTAGTATTTTTATTTTATAAATACAAAACTTTTGAGTGTATGTTTATTAATTTCAAAGTTAATCATTTTTTGTAGAATTAATTTTTTTTATTTTTAACAAATAGTCAAATGACTAGAAATTCACTTATTGAGGTGAATAAATAGAAGATCTTAAGTTCGAACTCCGCATCCTGCATATAAAATTTGACATTCCTATAATTAATTTTAATTAAAAGTAGTTTGAAATTAAATTATGCTTGAATGACTATCCATATTATTATTCGTTAAAGTAAATTGAAAATTGTCATTTTGAACATAACTCGATTGATATAATATGGATTTTACATTCTGATACTCACCCTAAACTACTTAACAAAAAAATAATTTGAATAATACTAAAAGTGTGAATATCATGTTCAAGATAAAAAGTTAAAAATTGTATATTCTAACAAAATCAATTATATAAACCACATTCACAAGTGGTCCATCAATAGTTAATAAATACTACTTTTTAAAAAGTAAAAATTAACGACCCTATTTTTTTAAGGTCTTAGTTTGGTACAAATTACTAGTATATCTTTATTTTCATTTTCTTAAAATTAAATAAGTATCGATCAATCAAATCATTATATAGAAATAATTATTAACTTACACGTCCAAAAAATATACGTTTATTGTTAAAATTTTAAATATTAATCTATTATATACTACTTTTTAAATGATCCGTATTAGTTTATTCTTTTGTTCATCTACCAACGTGCCGTGGTTTTAGGATAATTTTTTTTTATCTAAAATCATTATTCTAAATTGTTTTTTCTTTTATTTTCATTTAAATAAGTGATTATCCACATAGATTTGCTTTTCCATTTTTTGTTTTTTAAGTTTGTCGTCGTCTTGTACGGCGTTGTGTTTGTCGTCGTCTTGTGTGGGCATTGTATTTATCGTCGTTTTGTGCGGCGTTTGTTGGTTTTTTGTTTTAGTGCGATATTTCGTTGATTCAAATTGACATATCTACCTCAACTCATTATAGATTTGATGAAGAATTGGACGTCAATGTTTCATATCCGGAAATATGAAAATTCCGATTACTTTTATTTTGTCATATTCGTAGACACTTTCATGATGTCGTTGTATGTTATTGACTTAGGTGCTACAAGTTTGTTTGCAGATTTATCTTTTTTAATTTTTAGCAATCTTAAATTTGTAATGATCTATGTATATTTCAATTTGAATGAATGTATTTTTATTTTTGTCAAAAAAAAAAAGTGATCCATATTAACTTTGTCTTAAAATAAAAACTAAAAAAAAGGTGACATAAGAAAATCCTTAAAAATACCAAAATTGTTAATTCAAACATATACGTCCTCTATAAAAAAAAGGAGAATGTTAACTTGTGCCCTTAAGACATATGATAAGAAGATAAATATGGAAAACATTTATTAAAACATGTATACTATTCATTTATCTAAGCATTAAATTTTTTGTATCATTAAATGCTACATTTCTATTTTTCGGTAGCTTATCATGTGCCCTTAGGACACAAGTTAATATGACCCTAAGAAAAAAAGGTTGTGATATTGGAATGAGACCAAGTGGCCCAGGGGCGGAGCCAGGTTCATGCGAGGGGGTTCAACTGCACACCCTGAAATTTTAAAATTACACATATCATTTCATAGTTTTTGAATCTTGAACCCCCTGGAATTTTTGTTTTGCACACCCTGAACTCAACAAATCAAATCGAAGAACAAAAAAGGCAAAAAATGGAAGATTAAACACAGTAAAATAAAGAAGAAGATGGAATTTACAGAAGAAATGAACAAAGTGAATGGAATGGTGGCGGCCACCGTAAACATGTGCAGCCAACCATTTAGTAGTTGGTGGTATATATTTCGGGTTTCACTTTCATGTTATTTGGGCCTTTACTTCATAACCTTAATGGCCCACATTTTTACTTAGTTTTTTCATATAATATACTACTAATATTATAATTATAATATATCCTTCTCTTTTTTGTTTTAATAAAAAATTGGGAAAATTTTTAAATACTCAACCTTATATTGTTAGATACAAATTTTTCTCTCATATTGTTAGGTATCAATATTTTTTAGGTAAAATTCATTTAAAATATAAATTAATGTGAAAATATTACGTGACATTAAATTTTTCGGCCGATAATCAACAAAATAAGTTAGACATCGAAGTGTTCACTATAAAAATTAGAACCTTCTAAATTTTAATAAAAAGGAAATCAGCCTTAACAAAGTTATAATAATTTTTTAAAAGATTATATAATATTTTATGTGGTACAACTAGTAATCACTCACTCCATTAGCAACTCAATGATATGCAATATCAGAGAACATTGACAATAATATGTGTATCGAAAAAATTCAATTGGGATAGGAGAATATATTTTGTGTACTCTACATGTTTAAGATTTTTTGCGGATAAACGATGGTAAAAGTTTCATACCTAGTACCTATAATATGACAATGGAAAAAAAAAAAAAAAAGTCTGCACTCCCGACTGTGACCAACCTACATTTACCAAAAGAAGAAAAATAGAAACCAAACCTACCTACCTACCTACCACAGTCAATCATAATCATTTCATCTATCTTACATCATTTACTACTGCTCACTCTTCGAGTTGACCAAAATGTCAGAAGCACTTATCCAAATCGGAGTAGTAGGCTGTGCCGACATAGCCAGAAAAGTATCCCGCGCTATCAACTTATCCCCAAACGCAACCATCTGCGCTGTCGCCAGCAGATCATACGACAAAGCCTCTACTTTCGCCGCCGCCAATGGATACCCTCTGACGGCCAAGATATACGGTAACTACGAAGCTCTACTGGAAGACCCAGATGTGGACGCTGTCTACATGCCACTGCCCACAAGCTTGCACCTTCGGTGGGCTGTTCTTGCGGCTCAGAATAAGAAACACTTGCTTCTTGAAAAGCCTGTTGCCTTGAATGTTGCTGAATTTGATGAAATTACGTTGGCTTGTGAGTCTAATGGTGTGCAGTTTATGGATAATACTATGTGGGTCCATAATCCTAGGACTGCTGTAATGGCTCAGTTGTTCAATGATAAGGACCGTTTTGGTCAACTCAAATCGGTAAATTTCACTCTCATTCTTCTTTTTTACATGCATTGCATATTTGTTTTATCCTATAGTATGGGGAGTGTTTTGAATATGCAAATAAATTTGTTAAGCTTTGACTTTTCAAAGGTCATATGATAGGAGTCCCACATTGGCTAGATGAAAGTGTTCGGTACTTAAGTCATGAGTTTTTCCACCTATTTGATTAGTCTTTTGGATTGATTTCTCCTCATGTGCTTACGTCCTAATAAAGTAACAATTGGTGCTTTCTGTCGTGAACGTCGGTTCTTAAAGGGCGTGACAATGTTAGGAGTCACACATTAGGTAGATCAAACCGCTCGATGTGGTACTTAAGCTATGATGCTCTTCCACCTATTGAACTAGTATTTTGAAAGGGCGTAGCAATTTTAGAAGTCTCACATTGGGTAGATCAAAGTACTCGATGTGGTACTTAAACCATGATGCTCTTCCATTTATTAGACTAGTCTTTTGGGTTGGACACTCCTCGTGTGCTTAAGTACTAAAATCATCAAAGTGTTCAATGTGGTATTTAAGCCATGATGCTATTGATAAAGTAGACAGAAGAGTAGTTAGAACTTAGATAGATTGGAGTGTTAATAAATAATGCTTCATTGCTATTTTAAAATTACAAATTACTATGAGACCTAAATATTTGAAATGCTACACTTAATATGGGATTGAGGGAATAATTAACAGTGTAGTTTGATATTTACAACGCATTGCAAGTTTAAATTAGGACAACATAGAAATCGAATAATTGAGATCAAGTGGTCATTAAATTTCAATTAAGATTGTATCGGTTGTGTTTGAAATGCTTAACTTAATTTATCTTTTGGTCAAATTTCGGATCATTAGAATCTCTCCTCTAAAAATTGGAGTGATAATTTTTTTTTATCACAACGGAGTTGCATAAGAAAAACCTGATTGTGTTGAGAAAAGAACCTGATTTATTTATATTTTTTTACCGGAAAAACCTGATTTTATGTTAATTATTTATTAGTCCCTTCGGGGACATCCGATAAAATTGGATGTTAATTATTTATTAATGATTTAGTGCTGGCTTTTCGGTTGCATAGGTTCGCGCCTGTTTTACATTTGCTGCAGATTCTGAATATCTAAAGAAAGACATTCGTGTGAAGCCAGATCTTGATGCACATGGTTCTCTAGGTGATGCAGGTTGGTATTGCATTCGTGCAATCCTCTTAGCATCCAACTACGAGCTCCCTAAAACAGTAATAGCCTCGCGCCAACCAGTGCTTAACAAAGACGGAGTTATATTAGATTGTGGTGCATCGCTATATTGGGAAGATGGCAGAGTAGCAACGTTCCATTGCTCTTTCTTAGCAAACTTAACAATGGACATAACAGCTATTGGAACAAAAGGAACTCTTCATGTTCATGATTTTATTATTCCTTATGAAGAGAAAGAAGCATCTTTTTATGTTGGTACAGAAACTAGTTTTGATGATCTTGTTACTTGTTGGGCTAAACAACCGGTTAAATGTACCGTTAAAACTGATCTTCCTCAGGAGGCTCTTTTGGTTACGGAATTTGCACGTTTGGTTGGAGAAATTAAATTTAGAAAGTCTAAGCCGGAGAAGAAGTGGGCGATTATTAGTAGGAAAACACAGCTTGTTTTGGATGCTGTTAAGGCTTCAATTCATAGAGGTTTTGAACCTGTCGACATTGAGGAGTGAAGTAAGGACTGAGGAGTATGCTGTGCACTACATGTATGCATCTTCTCAATGTGTTGTACTCTGCTCAATTGACATTTTGGTTTATCTGTTAAAATGTTAACAGATTCCAAATAAAAGTTACATTGTGTGTATTTGTGAGCTGTTCATTTCTCCGCGACTGGATGCTTGCCAAAGTGTCAAAATTGTTGAAAGGTATCTGGTTAATATTTTCTATCTAAGATTCTTATCCGTTAAATTATGTTCCGGACTTGCCAAGACCCAATTCGTGAAGTAAACAACGCTATGTTTTGCAACAACCAGATTAAATTTTGTGATCAAATCACCACCTTTTGGGTACTAATTGGCAAGTTAGTAAAATGTATTCTCAACTCTAGTTAAACTCTAGGCACTCCTCAAACCCTCATAGACCTAAGCATCCTTCCAGGTATACCACCCCAACGTGTAGTAGCAATGCTGTCCTCCGCCGCATTCAATCAATTCCTGTCATTATTTTTTCGGTTTTAGGATCGGCTCAAGGGTAAAACTACTAAATCTAAAGCTCTTGTTTTAGGCCTCAAACAATTCTAACCTGATTAATTATCTAAATTCTGTTCTATCTGCTTGCTAAGACGTTTACAATTACATCTATGTATTGAGTCATATAGTTGCATGTTTACACTCATTTCATGCAGTATAATTCAAAACAGTATTGCAAATCAGATTATTGAATCAAAACCTCTCAACTATTTGGACAAAAATGTGTTTTAAAATTGCAAATTTCTATTTGGACCATTTTTCGGTAATTTCTAGAACCTGACACTTTGGGATGGATGGCTAGGGGATGGCCACTTCTCCCTACCTACTTCACCACATACATACCACAGTCGGTGAAATTTCAATTATATTTGAAATTTAGATATGAAAATTGACTCATATTTATATCATGTTTATAACCAGAAATCTACCTAAGAAACCAACAAGGCCATATATAAACACAACATAACCTTATAAAATTTTCATGAAAGCTCAACATATTTATTTCCATAATAATAATTAATCAACCAGTCATGGAGATTCACTTCTTTCTATTATTTGCCACTCTATCCTTAATCATAATCCGGTTCTTTCTAAACCGCAAAACAAACAAACCGCCCGGTCCAACCGGTCTACCCATAATCGGAAACCTCCACCAACTCGGCTCCAAACCTCACTGCACCCTCTCTTCCCTCGCCAAAACCTATGGCCCCATCATGTCCCTCCGTTTCGGCTCCGTCACAGTAACCGTCGCCTCCTCCCCTACAACCGCCCAAGAAATCCTCCAAAAAAACGACCAATCCTTCGCAAACCGCCCTATCCCTGAATCAGTCGCCGCTCAACCAAACGTCAACGACACCCTCGCTTGGGCACCCGCGGACTCACGGTGGCGCAACCGTCGTCGTATATGCACAACCCAAATATTCACTTCCCAACGCCTTGACCATCTTCAAAATCTCCGTCACCGGAAAGTTGAGCAACTAGTTCAACATCTTCACAAAAAAGCTGCTGAAAAAACAACAGTTGATATAGGTGAACTCGCTTTTGCTACCATGTTGAACTTGGTTTCTAACACGGTGTTTTCTGAGGATCTTGTTGACTCGGAATTCGAAAGTGCTGGTGAATTTAAGGAGCTTGTGTGGAGGATTATGGAGGATGCTGGGAAAGTGAATGTTAGTGATTATTTTCCTTTGTTGAAGAGATTTGATTTGCAAGGTGTGAAGAGACATGTTAAGGTTTCTTATGTGAGATTGCATGAGATTTTTGATCGTATGATTAAGAAACGTGTTGAAGATAGAGAGAATTTGAGTGATGATGGTGGTGGTGATTTTTTGGATGTGTTGCTTGATCATTGTCAACAAGATAAAGACTCTGTTTTTAGTGTTCAAAGCATCAAGCCTTTGATTCTGGTAATTAACTCAATTATATATTTTTTTTTCTCTTCAGTTATACAGTGCATGTTGCATTTTATAAATAATTTAGTTGCTACTTACTAGTGACAATTTTAAACATAAATACATAATCATAATAACTAATGATATGTTTTAGTTTATGACATCTCTTCATAAGTTGTTGGAGTATTTATTTAAAAATCAATAAGAATTAAGTCATATGCATATGAAGTAAAAATTAGTTATTAAAAAAATATGATGCATGAATGTGTATGTTTTACTAAATGACATGAAATGTTTGACTGATAATTTAGTGTATTGAGTCTTTCTAAAAAATAGTTAAAATTTCGATCTCAAATTTTTATGTACGAAGAAAATTCAATTGAAATGAGAGAATTTATCTTGTACTAGTATGTCCTACTGTCCTACATTTTTCCAAAAGAGATTACAAAATTTAATAGATTTTTTTTAATGGTAAATAGATAAATATATATATAATAAATTAAAGTTATTTGATATTATCAACTATGAATTGAAAATAATTATTTTTTAATTAAAGATTATAATGAATGTTCACTCTTCAATCAACTAGTAATTAACAACAAGAAGTTCCTAGTTCCTTGTTAGACTGCACATGACACTTGTCTCTTATTGTTCACATGTTCCAAGCAAAGTGTGACACATTATTATAGACCTATGATTTAAGGATTTTATAAAATAAGAATAGACGTATACGTATGAGTTGAATATTAATTTCAAATTTACGTGGATCATCCACAACACAATCAATTGACCGTTAACTTCAACGTGTGTTAATTTCAACGATAAATCGTAGACTTGGATAATGGCCACCGTCATATTTCTGTGGTGGAATTTGGAAAAGACAAATTAGTAGGGTACATGTAATTTTTGTTATGTTGATATTTGTTCTTTCTTTCTATTAGTAGAAATCAAAATCAAAGTTGGTGACAATTACATATTTGCACATTTTGCATCAACCACTTCACTTGTCCTAATTAAATATCATTGTTGATATATTATTTTTGTTTTGATTGGACATCGCATTATATATACAGGGGGCCGGGGTTTGAACTCGGGTCATCCCATTTATCCATCTTATATGTGAATTTCTCGCCACTAGGCTACTTGACAAAAAAAAGTGTGTGATTTTGATTTGAAACAATTAAACAGGATTTATTTATAGCTGGAAGTGACACATCAGGATCAACAACAGAATGGGCAATGGCTGAACTACTTCGCAATCCAAAAATAATGCAAAAAGCAAGAAATGAAGTAATTCAAGTAATTGGCAAATCAAACCAAGTCAAAGAATCAGACATTCCAACACTTCCTTACATCCAATCAATAGTCAAAGAAACCCTTAGGCTACATCCATCTGTGCCACTTCTCTTACCTTATATTGCATCAAATGATGTTGAAATCAATGGTTACACAATTCATAAAGGAAACCAAGTTTTGATAAATGCATGGTCTATTGGAAGAAATCCTGAATTTTGGGATGATCCATTGTTGTTTCGGCCCGAAAGGTTTCTCGATTCTAAGGTTGATTTTAAAGGGAGGGATTTTGAGTATTTACCATTTGGCGCTGGAAGGAGAATTTGTCCGGGTATTCCTTTGGCTAATAGGATGATTGTTTTAATGTTGGCCGCGTTGTTACATTCTTTTGAATGGGAGCTTCCTCAAGGTGTTGCTCCAGAAATGCTTGATATGAGGGAGCAATATGGAATCACCTTGAAGAAACTTGTTCCTCTTAATGCTATTCCAATTTCAGTAGTAATATGAAAATACATGTCCTTGTTGTGTAGTTGGACAAAAATGTGTTTAATCGGAGATGCAAGTGGTTTGATTTTATATTATCACCTTAAATAAATATATTTTTTCACTTAAATAAACATTTAAGTTTATGTTAAATATATAGTTTGGGAGTTCATCTAAGTCGGATAAAATTTTAATCTTTTATATGAGTCTCAGTTATTTTGTAAGATACGTCTCTTTGATTGTAGTTATAAAGTAAATTTATGTAATAAATTTTTATTTGATGTCGATGTAAAATTTATTTACTCCAACAACATTATTCTTATTATTACACTTTATTTTAATTCTTGTTTATATAGTAGTACACAATGATGACAATAAATAAATTTATACTGACTACCTCAAAAAAAAATTATACTGACGTTTTTGAATTTTTAAGGAAATGACAAAATAAATAACAACAGAATATTATATTGTGTTTTATTTTAAATCTATTTTAAGAACAAATTGGAAGGACAGTTCGCCGGAAAAAATCTTAAATTATAGTCCTTTACTAAATTATAAGACAATTTTTTTATCTTAAATACAAATTATTTAGAATACGAAAATAATATTTGTCTACTAAACATCATCTAAGATAATAAAGTATTCAACATTTTAAAAATTTATCGTGTGTTATTCGTATTATTCTGCCTAATCCTTATCTAGGGACTCTAAAAACGGCCCTTGCTACGGTACATGAGCCAAATAGGCCATGTACCGTACGTGACATATATACTTTTTTTTTTTTTTGCTTTTTTTTTTGCAAGTTTTTTTTCAATTGTTTTTTATATAGTTATTATTATATTTTTTTCCCTAAAAAATAAGACTGTTTAAGTTTAGTCATTACTTAATTTTAATAATATTTTTAGTCCTATAAAATTATTCTGAATACATTATTTGAAGTTTAAATCCTGATAAAATAAAATTTGTTTATTAATGTTAAACTCTTAAATTTTTTAATGATTTTTTACATACATGTTTATCACTTTATAAAATGTTCATTTACCAAAACTTATAATTTTTTAATGTGAGATGAGTTAAATATCAATTTTATGCAGGCATACTAAGCCTCATACCGTACGCGAGTGACATTTTTTTTAACTTAATTTTATGGTTTAGATTAAACAGAATACATCATATTATAGTGCAATGTCAGTATTAAATGATTATAAACGTCTATGAGATTTTTATACGACTTGATTACTCTTATCCCACTTAAATATCAATTATAAACGTCTATGAGATTCTTAGATGACTGAATCACTATTCTCGAACTTACATATCTCGCACATTAATATCTGCCACTTAAATATCAGTTATAACGTCTATGAGATTCTTATACGACTCAATCACTCTTATCCAACTTAAATATCAATTATAAACGTCTATGAAATTCTTACATGACTGAATCACTATTCTCGAACTTACATATCTCACACATTAATATCTACCACTTAAATATCAGTTATAACGTCTATGGGATTCTTATACGACTCGGTCACTCTTATCCAACTTAAATATCAATTATAAATGTCTATGAGATTCTTAGATGACTGAATCACTATTCTTAAACTTATATATCTCGCACAAATTTTAAGAGTTTAAGATTAATAAACAAATTTTATTTTAACAAGGTTTAAACTATGAGTGATCGTATCCGAACCAATACAAAAGCAAAACTGCAAACTGAATCAATCCAAACCGAAAATCGCAAAAAAAAACCGCATTTAGTATAAACTGCACGGATCGTTTTTCTTCTAAACCGCACGGTTTGATTTGGTTTGCGGTTTTTATTTTAGAAAACCAAACCTAACCGCAAAAGTTAACGTAACTATATTAACCAATAGCAATCAACTTATTACCTAGTCAAACTTACTAAGTCAAACTCAAATTGAGTCCATAAACACTAGGTTGTCAAAACATATGATTGATTTCACGCGATTCAAAATTATACTATTAGTATTAAAAATAAGTTCTTATGTCTATGTAATTTATGTATATGCGTATTATATTATGAAAACAATAAAGTAAAGGCAAAATTACACATTTGGTCATTTGTCTTATTTTTTTGTAACATTTTGGTCATTTATCTTTCATTTGTAACATTTTGGTCATTTATCTTATCTTTTTGTAACACTTTGGTCCTTTATCTTTTATTTGTAACACTTTGGTCATTTAAAAAACATGAAAATATGAAAAAATTGATGAAGATGATAAATATTTTTATCAAAATTATGATTTTTATTTAATTTTAATAAAAAAGTATCTTAACAAATAAAATTCAGAATTTTTTTAATAAAAAAAATATGAAAAAAATGATTTATATGTGAATGTTATAAAAGATAAATGACTAAAGTGTTACAAATAAAATATAAAGGATCAAAGTGTTACAAATATATAAAATAAAGGACCAAAATGTTACAAAAAATAAGATAAATGACCAAACATGTAATTTTGCCCAAAATAAATTAAAATTTTCGATATTTATTTTGTAACATGTTAGTAATATTGTCATATTTTTTATATTGTAATAAACCGCGGAAATCGAACCAACTCTAACCGCATTGATTTGGTTTGGTTTGGATGATTTTTTTAAAATCAACCGAACCAAACCGAATCGCATGCAATTTTATCTCGCAGTTAGAATACTTTTTATGCTCAAAACCGAACCAAACCGCGCCGCGAACACCCCTAGTTTAAACTTCAAATAATATATTCAGAATAATTTTGTCGAACTAAAAATGCTATTAAAATTAAATAAGGATTAAACTTAAAAGATTTCCATTTTGTAGGTATCAAAAATATAATAGCTGTATAAAAAATAATTGAAAAAAAAAAAAAAAAAACTTGCAAAAAAAACAAATATGTCACGTACGGTACATGGCCTATTTGGCTCATGTACCGTAGCAAGGCCCTCTAAAAACATCTTTTAAGTCAAAGTTTGCTTTAGCCTTTACTTATTTGGATCATCTTGTGGTTTTTTTTTTTTTTGTTTGAAAAACGAAACAAAAACAATCTAAAAGTAAAAACATCAAATAAAGAGAGATTTTCTTTTTACCTTCCTATCTTCTTTTCGCAAGTTCTATGCATTTTTATTTTTATCTCTCCGCTACTTAATTAGCAGACGTAATAAAAATAAGATTTTTTTTTTTAAAATGACGTCCGTTACTTATATAGCGAATATTATTTAAAACAATTTTATTAGAGTGTTTTTGAGATGCATCCACTACTAACAAACAGTGATATTTTAATAAATTTGTATAGCGCGCAAGAAATTGATTAAAGTGGCAAACGAGAATTAAAATATAAGACCGATTCACCAAGCCCATAATTTTGGCCCATTAGCCACATTTTCATTGTAGTTTTTTTTTTTTAAATATACATAATTGATGTCATGAAAATATATTTTTATTAATACAATGGAGAATTAAAAAGAAAAAAGAAAAAAAAAAACTTGAGAGGACTAGATTTTTGAAGGACTAGTTGTGACATATAATTTAACACAAGAAGTGGATGTCACTACACATTTGCTGTCTTCTAGAGAACTTGATGAAAAAACTTATTATTATTTGACACAAGAAGTGGATTTGAAAAGGAGCCATTGCCACTTTTTTGAACTTTGAAAGTTGCATTTACATGCATTTGGGAGTTAAAAATGGAGTGTAGAATAGCTCGAGTGCACGTGAGGGGGTGGTTTTTGGAGTGCGAGGAGATAGGGAAACACACGTGATGACCACCTTGCCACCCGCCCTAACACACGCCGGCCTTGAAATAAATCCCGGAGCACCATATGATCCGACATTCAAGGGCTCAACAGAAGAATTCAGGTTGCTCAATTTATATACCAACCCCGGTCAAGTGAAATTATATTTTTATAATCGATTTTTAAATGTATTAAATGTCTAATTTCAATTATAAATGAAGAGAAAAGCTAACATTCGGTCACTTGTTAGTGTACTTTAGATAGTATGATTGAACATGGATTTGCAATTCGACTTAAAACTGATATAACCGACAACACATTGAAGCATCCATTTAGGTGTGGATTGGATCTCGGGTCAACAAATTGCGGATAATTGAACATGGGCGGTTGCATACGAGCGGGTACAGGTCTTTAAAGTTTCATCTCTTCGTAATCAAAATGGATTGAACGACCATTAAGATGCAAATTAATTTTTTCCTTCTCCCCCTCTATATCTCTCTCAATCTTGTATACTCATCCATTTGTTAATTTTATCCATCTTTGATATAAGAGATAAATATTGTATTTTATAAACTTAATAGTATATTGATGAAAAAGATGTGAATGTGAAAGATATTCTAATATATAATTTAGATATATTTTAATTTATATTTGTCTTCTACTTGATTTATTTTTGTCTTTAAATATACAGATTGGAAACAAGTAATTGCATCTCATTTCTTTGTTTTTTCATTTATAGTTCATGTATCATTTGTTGTATTGTGTACGGGCTATTGAACTATTTGAAAATTTAAAATTTTTTTATAAAGAGATTTTAGATGTAGACAAACTTTCAATCTAACCCGTAATAATCAATTCATTCTACCCACCACCCGAACAACCAACGATGTAGACGGTCGAAAATGAGTTCAAATTAAATGGTGGCAGTTTTTATCAGTTTGTTTTCTTATAAAAAGGACATACACTTCATTTATTATTTATTTATAAGAGAAATATACGCAGGTTAATGATTAATAAGTGACCTTCAAGTAGAGATGACAGTAAAACCCAAACCCGATAGCCCATCCGAACTCAAACCCAAGTCAACAGACGAAATCCGAGTTGAGTGGGTTTGCATTCGGGTGACACCCGAATATATGTGTGTGGGTTTGTGTGTTATTAAACTCACACCCGAACACCCACACAAATATATGTTAAATTACATAAATATACCTATTTTAAATATTGGCTCTGTTTGGCAAAATTAGCGGTTGGCTGATAAGCTAGCTGATGGCTGATAGCTTATAGCTTATGGCTGATAGCTGATGGCTGATGATTGATGGCTGATAAGTTAATTGAAATGTTTGGTAAAATTATCGGTTCAACTAGCTGATAAATGTAAAATGACATAAAAGGGTATTGTTAATTCAAAATAAAATTTATGTCTAATTAATATTTAATATACTTGAAATTTAAAAATTAAATGTACTAATATAATATATATTTTTTATATTACTAAACTAATTGTTATTGGTTGAAATTTTATTTTCAAAAAATTATGGGTTTTCTTATTGACTTTTTTATTAAAAAAGTATGGTTTTTTTTTTTTACAAGATTGAAAAAGTATGGTTTATTATTATATTTTGGTCCAAAACAATAATTATTAGGCTATTTTATAAAACAGAGCAACATTATTTTTTTATTTTATATAAAGCAACGTTATTTTTTTATAGTGACTACTGAGTAGCATACATAAGGTTTTTTTTTTTGTAGTGCATACATAAGGTTTATATTCACGTAAAAATTGCCATAAGGTAATAATGAATGATAATGCATGGTTTATTAAAAATAAAAGTATTGTTTATATTTATTAAAAAAATTATGGTTTATCAGGTAGCCAAAAAAAAAGTATGGTTTATTTTAAAGTGAAATAAAAAAAAAGGATAAAAGTGAACATTAGTTAAAATAATAAGGGGTAAAAATGGAAGAAAAAATAACAAGCTATAAGCTCATAAGCTACTTGAAATAGCGTCTGGAAAATAAGCTATAAGTCAGTAAAATAAGCTATAAGCTCATACAGAAAAGTCTGTTACCAAACAGGTCTTTTAGCTTATAAGCTATAAGACATAAGCTATAAGCTAGCTTTTTTGGATAGCCAAACATACCCATTATGTTACCAAATTATGTTATTATTATATTGTCATTTGCAAACTATGTTATTACTTTTTTTTAAGAAACTAAATTAGCCCACCTAAATTAACACCGGTGATAATCGTATCTGAGACCTTAAGAGGATCACATTCCCAAGTCTCAAGTCAATACCACCAGACCAACCCAAGTGAATTTATGTTATTACTAGTTTGACATTTGTGAACTATACCACCAAACTATGCTACATTTTGTATTTTATCAAATAGAATTCGGGTCAGGTTTGGGCTGATAATTAGTTATGCGTGTTCTTGTTGCGGGTTTGTGTTTTGGTGAAAAAACCAGAACCCAACGAGTGTGGGTGAGTTTTATTTTGCCACCTGAACAACCTTTGGGTTGGGGTGGTGATTTCGGGTGTGAGTTTGGGTAATATAAAACTCGCATTCGTGGGCATCCATTGTCATCCCAACCTCCAAGTAGATCTCACTAATAGCACACTTGTACTAATTAGCAAGTTTACTAATTGTATCGTTAAGTAATAAATTTATAAAGTTCGTATCTGCAAGGTTGTTTCAATGTTGATAAAAAATTGTGTCGTATTTAGGATGTAATGCAAGGGTGTATGCTGGACATATATTTGGTGATCAGACAATAAACTAAAAGAAGATTATTTTAATAAAGACTAAACGAATGATTAGAAGTCTCGAAACACTTCATATTCATGATTTGGTAAATGGGGTCTTAGACTACCTTTTCTCACTCTATTGTCAGGATGAATTAACCAAATTGTTCAACCCATTGTTAATAACTAAGAATCATTTTCCATAAAAATAATTTTTTTATGTCTTAGGTCAATTCAAATTCATAGAAAGATTTACGCATGTTAATTCTACTTATCATAATTCAATAATCCGATATTTCTAAAATGAATTCGTCAACTTCTTTAAATAAATTAGAAAGTAAAAGTTCAATGTTTACTCTTATCGCGAAGCTAATAAATATTTATATATTTTAACAAAATTGGACTTTTGATTTTTTATGACACTTGTATTTTTCTTTTTATAATAAAAAAATAATTATAAAGTATACTCAACTTTTAAAATTCGCGTATTAAATACTTTGAAAGCAAATTAAAAAATTATTACATCAATCTAAATAGACAATTGGACAATTATTTCTTATTCGAAATATAACGTATGAACCATTTTATGACGCTTATTAGTAACTTGTTATTAGAAGCTAATATTGTTGAAGTCTCTACTGCTCATTAACCTAGTCGAAGTTTCTGTGAAATTGACAAAGTAATCTATAATTCTAGAATGAGAGAGTATTTCTCAAGTGAATGACAAGTTTTTAAATTTTTTCAAAATCAAACTAAAACTTGTCATTAAAGTTAATCTTTTTCTTAAATTATTTATCATCTTAATCACAATAAAATAATCGCTCTTCTACTTAAATTTGACCCTTGCACAGTCCCAAGGGAGTGACAAGTAGCCAAAGCAAATTATTTTTTTTATCGCTAAACCAAAGCAAATTAAATTAAACAAAAACAAACAAACAGGACATTTTATTCTCATCATCACCAGTCACCACGTACCTGTTACCCCATTCCCACGCAACACCCACTTTTTTTAAAAAAAAATTACAGAAGGGCTTACCCACTTTTAAAATGATAAAAACTCAAATTTCCTTTTTGGTAAAAAGAAAAACAGATTAAATTATGGTAAAAATTAAATTTACCGATTATTTTTAATCGAATCTCTTCACTCAACCGTTTTCTTTTTCTGTTTATAAAATTCGTATTTGAAGAGAATTCCAATTAATTCTAATAGGGCAAACATCACTCACTATTTATAAGTGATTTGTTAAATAATTCTCCAAGTTGTTTTATTAATTCTACTTTCAATTAGTATGCATCACTTAAAATAAATATAATAATTAGTTAGTATGTTAGTCTTCATATTATTTTATGGATACTGATTCACTACAATAATAATAAATTTCGATCATTGATTTGAAATTGAATGGTCCAAATAACAAAACAAATTTACAAAATACAATAATTTCAACTATATTGATTAGAGATCGGATGACCCACATTAGTTACAACAGCCTATTGTAACGATGAGAAATTCAAATCCTTATTTTACTCTTAAAAATCAAGGGTTAATAGGTTTACACCCCTGCAATGTTGGCGAATTTTGCGTTACACCCCTATAATTTTTGTTTTTGATATTACCCCCTTGCAATGTGTTTTTTTTTTTTTTTCAGTTCATTAATTGCACCCCCTGTAATGTTGTTTTGTTTTACCCCCTAGAGGGTGAAATGAACTACGAAAAAAAAATAAAAACACATTGCAGGGGTAATATCAAAAAAAAATTATAGGGGGTAACGCAAAACTCGCCAACATTACAGGGGGTAAAAGGCTATTAACCCAAAAATCAATATATCTTATGACATTTTGAGAAGTGTTCATTGCTTAATGACACTTGTAAGTAATTTGGTAATTCACTCATACGAATATCTTCTATCACACCCTATCTCAAAAAACCTCTATTTCATGCATGCACAAGTACCACTATTTATACCAAGCTTCCTCACCTATCCTAGCAACAACAATCATCTCTACCAAGTCCCATATATATCTTTCTCTCTTCCACATTCTCTGTTTTCATTCCCTTGTCTTTATATGATGGGTTTACCTTCATCTTCATTAGACACAATCTGGTTTATGTTTTCAATTCCAACTATACCACTTAACAATCTCCTCTTGGTGATCCTACTTGCACTATTTTCCATTTCATTTCTAAAATGGACTATCCCAAAAGGAGGTATAGCTTGGAGAAATAAAAGGAACCAAATGGGTCAAATCCATATACAAGGACCAAAAGGTCTCCCAATATTTGGCATTTTATTCGCCTTAAACCATGACCTACCTTACCGAACACTTGCATCCATAGCTTCAGCCTTATCATCCACAAAACAACTCATGGCCTTTAGTTTAGGCTCAACCCCTGCGGTTATCACCTCAAACCCTAGCATAGCACGGGAAATTTTGAACTCGCCACATTTTTCAAACCGTCCTATCAAACAATCCGCTATAAGCCTTATGTTTAGTCGTGCCATTGGTTTTGCACCAAATGGTACCTATTGGCGTTCGCTACGCAGGGTTGCATCAACTCACCTTTTCTCTCCAAGGCGCATTATAGCCCACGAAGCTGGTCGTAGGCTAGATTGCGCCGTTATGTTAAACTCCATAGCTTATGAACAATCCAAGCATGGATTTGTTTCTTTAAGAAAACACCTTCAAGATGCAGCTCTTAATAACGTTATGGGCACTGTTTTCGGAAGAAGACTATACAACCGAGAACAGTGGCACGTTAAAGAGCTACATGAGATGGTGAAGGAAGGGTTTGAGCTTCTAGGAGCTTTCAATTGGTCTGATTATGTCCCATGGATTAGCTTTTTTTATGATCCTTATAATATTCGTGAAAGGTGTTTAGTTCTTGCCCCTCGAGTTAAGAAATTTGTCAAGATGATTTTGGATGAACATCGAATGGCTTCGTCATCCAAAATTATATCTGATGACTCTGATTTTGTGGATGTTCTACTCTCTCTTGAGGGGGATGAGAAGCTTCAAGACGACGACATCATTGCCATTCTTTGGGTTTGTGTTCTTTTATATTTATTTTCTCTCTTTCATTTCAATAATAGTAAATTTGTTGATTAGTCACCATTATTTTATGGTTACAATTTTAAATAGCGTAAATAAATGAAGGAATCAATAAAATGTGAATTCTCTAACTTCAAAAAAGTGACCAAAATTTGCTATGTTTAGTAAAATATTAAGTTTTGTCAAAAGAAAGAAAACGAGAAATAACATGGTATTTTACTAAAAGTGGCAATTAGTCCATATTCAGACTTTTTTTTGAGTTTTTATTAGATGGATTATTATTAAAATACAGTGAAATTTCGGTACACATTTTATTTAAATATTAACCGACATACTATTATGGTGGATAATTCTAATAATTTTAAAAATAAATATTCATTATTTATGAATCTGTTAAAAGTATTCACCTCAGTATTTCAGTACACATTTAAATAAAATGTATATCGAATAATTGAAAAATACAACTTAAAATATATTTAATATTTTAAAACTTAAACAGTATTCTTGAACTTCACTTATGAAGAGCTCATGAAGTTTTTATAAAACAAATACTCCTTTAGTTGTTCTAATACAAAGACACGTATGGGTCAAAACTCAAAAGTTGATTTTTTTATCTAAAAAATAGTAATACCTCAATTTTCTTTTGACTAATCTCTTTATAAAATCCTTAGAGGTAGTGTTTTTTTCTCAAGTCAAAGTATTTTCATTAGTACTAGTGGAGGACAAAATGGAGACAAATATGAAAAACATGCATGTGACTACCTTCAAAATTCAAATCCTATGATAATATAGTCAGAACTCCAATTGGCATAAAAAATAAAAAAAGAAAATGCAAGAAGATGCAGTTGTCTATCTTAGTTGGCTTTGGTGTGAGAAAGTTGTATATTATGGGTTTTAGTGTTTTTGAAATGCACTCTTCCTTTTCATGTAATGTATCAAGATGTGTATGTTTGTCAACTTGCATATTTAAATATAAATACTAATAGTGTTCGTTGATTTTAAGAAAATAAAATTGTACGCAATCAAATCATATCTCTATTTTTGTTCAAATATTTTACTTATACTAAAAAATATATATAATTACAGGAGATGATATTTCGTGGCACCGATACAACGGCACTTCTTACTGAATGGATACTGGCAGAACTTATTTTGAATCAACAAATCCAAACAAAGCTACTAGAAGAGATTAACAACTTTGTTGGAAACAAAAACAACGTTACAGATGCTGATGTTACAAAAATGCCATATCTTGAAGCCATTGTGAAAGAAACATTACGTGTTCATCCAATTGGGCCTCTTCTTTCATGGGCCCGTTTATCCACATCAGATGTCCAGCTCAGCAATGGGATGGTGGTCCCCACCAATACTACAACAATGGTCAATATGTGGGCTATTACCCATGATCCAAATATTTGGGCCGATCCATTTGTGTTTAAGCCCGAGAGGTTTTTGAAGAGTGAAGGGGGTGTTGAAGTAGATGTGAGGGGTGTTGATTTGAGGCTTGCACCATTTGGAGCTGGTCGTAGGGTTTGTCCTGGTAGGAACCTAGGACTTGTGACTGTGAGTCTTTGGGTTGCTAGATTGGTTCAAGAATTTCATTGGGTCCAAGACATGACTAACCCTATTGATCTCAGTGAGGTGCTCAAGTTATCATGTGAGATGAAGAACCCTCTCAAAGGTGTAGCTATTCCTAGGCTTGTTTAAAGTCTAAGGATCTATAGTACTATACATCATAATATAAATAAATATACATAAAAAATATGTGTTTTCGAAAGGTAAAATATATTTTTAAAGGTGGATTTGGATTATTTGCAATCGATTTTATGGTACAATTAACTGTAAATCATTTAGATTGAAAGAAAGATAAATTATTTATCTTACTTTAATGATTTCAGCTGCACCATAAAATAGATCGCAAATAATCTATTTTATATAGAGTTGTATGAGTGATGATATGTCACTTATTTTTAGTTTTTATTATGTCTCATGTTCTAATGTACTATTCGATGTCTACATAAAAAATATACTATATGATGTTACTATTAATTAATTAAATAAATAGGCATTTATTTGCCTCAAACTTGTATACATGTGAGATAAATATCTATTGTAAGATAATATATGGCATTTGTATGATAATGTCTTTGTTCAATTTTCATTTTTATTCTCAAAATTTTAATTTGCAATTAATTTAGTTTTTTAGTAGTTATGTTATTCCATAATTTCTGCATATTATAAGAATAATTTGTGTATTACATAGTTTGTCATAATTTGTTCCCAATATACGTATAAACTTAGAGTGCATACTTCAATTTTAATGGTCATATACTTTAATTTCGACTTATATAACACTAAGCACCAGTGGTCTAGTGGTAGAATAGTACCCTGCCACGGTACAGACCCGGGTTCGATTCCCGGCTGGTGCAATTTCAGGAGCTGTGATGAATAATATTCTAGGTGTTGGGTAACACCCTCCTATCCTGATCCTCCGATGATAAGAATCAGAATCTCTCTGAGCTCCCAATTTTTTGGATGACACAAGCTTGGAGAACAGAATCCATGATCAGAATTTCAAATGTTTCTTATAATCTTTTGGCTGGACCTTCCAAAATATTGTAAAACATGAACAAATGCATTGATTCATTTTAAGCATTATGTTCTCACTAATCATGTCACTTGTGAGGAAAACCAGGAATATTAAAAAATCATATAAAAAAAAATGACCATATTGTTGATATACCTGCCCCACTTCACCAAAATATTAAAAAATCATATCAACACTATGTCCTCTAGCACCATATTATTCATTGCTCCACTTCCAAGTACTTAATGGAATTTGTACTATAGTATATTTTATATTTTACCAATAATTGAATTATTTTCATCAATTATACTATATATCTTAGTCCTTAATCTCAAAATACCAAGACTAATAATCCAATGGAAAATATACCACCATTGATTTACAAAAACCCAATTAGAAGAACCTCAAGAAGATCAACAATGTATCTTGGTGTAAGAAAAAAGACCATGGGGAAAATATGCAGCTGAAATTAGGAATCCATATACCAAAGAGAGACATTGGTTAGGCACATTTGACACTGCTGAAGAAGCTGCAATAGCATATGATTTTTCATCTATTAATATTTGTGGCATTGATAATGCTAGAACTAGTTTTCATTACCCTTTTGTATCTCATTCACAATTATTACTTCATGCGCCTCCACAACCTACCTCTGTGTTAGATGCAATCAGTATCCAAGAGATGAATGTTGGTTTTGATGGTGATGATGATGAATCTCTTGTTATTGCTTCTATCTTGCAAACTTTTTCTAATTCTGGTAGTTATTCTTTATAATTTTTGGTTCCCATGAAACCATCAAAATGTTGTTTCCTATCATATTCAGTAGTCATTACTTTTATATGGGTTCCTTCCATAGTTCCACCTATAATTTTGTACTGAAAACTTGTTTAATATGTTTGATTTTACCATGAAAAACCATATGGTCTATTTGATATCTCATTGATTCGAGAGATTAACTCCTTAAACAAAATTCAATTAATTGTTTTATCATAAAAATCATAAAAAAAAATTGAATTTTTCATACTACTTGCCTCTCAAACTCTTCTATTACTTCCACTCGGTTCTTTCTTTTTCTCAAAACTCGCCCCTACTTTTTTTTTCCCAAACTTGCAGATAAAGTTGTATTCAAACTATTGTTTCAAAATATCAAATGCCAATCTTTTATTGTGTGAGTTGTATATTACACCTTTTGATATTCATTCCTTATGTATATTTAATATCTTCGAAAATAAATAATTGCATTATCACACACAAAATTAAAAGTACACTTCTATCGCATAGAAGATTGCACACGAGACAAATTCTTATTTTTTTGTGTGAAATGATACTACTAATATGAAAGTGAATTACATGCAGTAAGATCGAACAGTCTAAAAACCAAACATTTAATTTTTATTTAATAATTTAAAAAATACTATCTTTAAATTAGAACCACCTAATCTTAATAAAATTAGACGGTCCTTGATGCCCGACTGCATAGTCATATTGATCGCACCCAATTCGAGTTCTACTAGTATTACTTGTTGATAGCTGCTAAATGAGCATCTTTGGGCATTTTTTGGGCTATAGTCATTTTTTGGGTGTGATCTTCCACACCCCGAGCATATCATATGTCTCATATCTATTATGTATGCATGTAAAATAAAATACCTAAAACACTAAATTTGTGCAATCCATATGTGTGATTTTGATTTCTTTATTTATTGATGTATGAATTTATACAAGTCGGATTCCTATATAGCAGTTAATTTATAAGACTCTAAGGCTTTCTTTGCGAGTTTGGAGGGGAAGGGAAGTGAAGGAAAGACTAAAAAGGAAGAAACAAGTGGAAAAAGTAGAGAAATTTGGGAGGGAATGAGTTTTGAGGGTTATTTTTTCTTCATAACACAAAAAACCCCCCAATTTGAGGGAACTCAAAAATTGTATTGGATGGGGGTTTGGAGGGTTTATATGAATTCTTTAAATTTAATTAATATTGTTATAATATTCTTAAATTCATAATATATTAATCATAAGTATTTATTTGTCATTCTCTATAAAAAAATACTTTCTCAAAAAATGTAAAAGATTTCTCTAATTTTCTCTCAATTTTTCTCCTCCAAAGCCCTTCCCTCCTCTCCTCCAAACTCGCAAACAAAGCTTAAAGTAAAATGATAAAAAATATTAAAGAAAGTTAGGTCAACTCTTTGACACACAAGCGAGACGAGCTTTGCATCATGCATAAATTAGTTTCCACTATTTGATCAGAAAATCTCAATGCTAAATCAAATAAAATATGATATAATTTATTGATCTAATGATAAAAAAGACACTTATGTGCTATACAAGACCATTTTACTATTGCATCTTAGACAAAGCGATAACTCATAAAGCAAAAGCTATATGGTAACCAGCAAATGTTTGATTATCTAGACTAGCTACTTAAAAACAATCAACTAAGATAAGGAAAAAACTGCATATGCAAATTTATTCTGAAATCCTGGCCATAGAGTAAGACCCTGTTGAGTACCACACCTGAAAATAAAAAATAAAAAAATTAATATCATCGTTAAACTAATTAAGATATCATTAAAAAAACTATATTTAAGAAATGCAAAAATAAAATAAAATAGAAAGGATGAATTAAAATAATGGTTGAAACTTACTAGTAATTATAATTACCAAGTACATATGACAAGTTAATGATGTTGAGCTGGTGGACCTGGGGTAGGTGGAGTCCTTCGAGGACCACCCCTTCCCGTTGAACTTAAATTCTGCAAACAATACAAAAATCATCATATACAACATTGTTGAAAGATTTTTTTCATGGTAACTAAATTTGTAAAAGAAATTAAATAGTTTTCTCCCTAATAAAATATAAGTAAAATAGTTCCATAAGTTTAATTCAATTGGTAGAATATTGAATTATATATATATAATGAGTCGGGATTCGAATCCCGATCATCTCACTTATCCACCTTAAAAATATAATTTCTAGTCACTAGACTAATTGACAAAAAAATATAAGTAAAATAAATTAAATATTCTTAGTTTAAACTTTTGATCAACAATATATTCAACCTTTTTTTTTCAATCCTTTGTTTATATTTTGTTACGTATAATAGTATTATAATATGGAGAAAAAAGAATTGACAACTCTAAATAAATAATAAAATGTTGAATAAATAAATATTCACACACATACAAGGGTTTGAGAAATTGTGGATGCTGGTGGATCTGCAACACCTTCTTGCAAAGTTTTCTGATTGCTACTTGATGAAGAGTATTGATATTCTGAGGCTATCATAGGAACAGAATCAGATGCACATGCATGAGATTTGAGCAATGAAGTTGATGAATTTTCCTCTTCTTTCATTTGTGTGGATTCAATACCTAAACACTTCAAAAAAGCTCTGAGTGCTTCTTCAAAAAAGTTGCATGGATGGCAAACATAGAAAATCATTGTTTTCTCTTCTTTCTTAGTTGATAATCTCTCCATAGTTTCTTCCATGTTTCACAATCAATCTCTTGTGCTCTATTTTATTGATTTTTATTTGTGCTCATTTGCTACACACTAGCTTATATATAAATGAGGTTTTCCAAAATTTCTTTGTTTAGGATTTTGATTTTGATTGATAGTGTAGCTTTATTTAATGGGATTTTATCATTAATGGAAAAATGTTTTAAAATATCTATTTGATAATGTATATGTTAATATATTTAAAATATTTATTGTTGGTAAGACTGTCATTAATTTAAGAACTTTCTATTTTAAATGTAATATAAGAAGGAATCTACAATAATTTTACTCCAATGATGTATATTTAAACAACTTATAAGATAGGGTCTTGCTAAAAATCTAAAATTAGAAACATTATTTTAAATTAATCGCATTTTAGATCATTTCGATCCATTGTGAAACTAATCTTTGATATTTAAAAAATTGGATTGAAATGAGTTATTTCTTTTGTATTAGCTTTCTAGTTCTTAAGGGGAGAGATTCCAGTATTTTAGAATTTAATCGCGAGGTAAGTAAAGTTTGATGCTCCCAATCATATTATAAAAAATTTTATTAACTATTTGAATCCAATGGTTAATTAATAATTTTTGAAATAGGTGATTGTTGTTAGCAACTCCTCTAATATCATTTTCTATCTAGTATCTAATGCTGTGTTGGTTTTCTCACATTGTTTTTTGAAATTGGACCGCTAGAATTGCTGAAATATTTGAAAGAGATATAAAAAAAAGTGAAGTGAATATGTGATTGACTGTATTCTGATTTCTGCAGGTAGCACTTCATAGTCTCAATTAGTACTGCCAAACATAAAGAATTCAAGTTATTAAATCAATGCTACCTACTATTCTAAAACCAAGATGTCACATGGTAACTACCCTTCCAATTTCTAACTAAAAATTAATCTGTTCATCATTTTGTAGGTACTACTACTCTCAAATAGATAGAATAATAGTATTTATTTTAAAAAATTAACTCTCTTAAATTTTATTTATATTAATCCTTTTCATAATTTGTTAGGAATTAAATCAATAGTATGTTGTTAAATTATATATGAATTTAATTGGTAGTGTAGATACTTATATGGATCAATTTGATAGTTCAATAGAATTCGACTTTTTTAAAATATTCATAATCTCGATAATCTATTTCAAAACTTCCTATAAAATCAAAAACTGCTAATTTAAAGGTTTATTCATTAATTGATTATTTATTTTTTTGCTTTCGTACCGATTTTCGACCCATCAAAAATGGGCGACTAATCCGGCTCGTGCGTAGAGGCACACTGACCAAACATTATTCCCCTGAGAATATTCATTAATTGATTTTATTTATCAAGGAAGTTGGTCTAACTAACTAACGAAAAGAGTTAGACTTTATTAATGTGGCGAAATAATGTTCAAATTTTGACCAAAAAAAAAAACCACATAATGTCTTGAACAAGATTAATTTCAATAAAAATATTTATGAGGAACCAAAAGAAAGAAGGAAAAAAAAACATTTTAAAAGATAACCTTTTAACCACACACTTTGTCATAACCATACAATACTAACCCAATGAGAATATTTTATTTATTTTGTTGTCTTTATTGCACCTAAGCTCATTTTTTATTACTACTATATGCTTCTTAGTTCTTACTGAGATTGGCTTAGATGAGGTAGGATTATTTGGAAGTGTCTGTTTGATCAACGTCCACGTGGTTTCAGTTGACCATGCTTTTGACTATATATATATATATAAGTGTACTAATTTAATTTTTCAAACATAAATAAACTCAGAGTATTCCACATGTACAATTGTTGATATTGACTAATCTATGTAGAATTTTTTAAATTAGCAAACAATGTGTGTTTTACCTCACAATGATGTTTTCTCCATTTATAAGAGTGACTAATCAAAAATTAATCACTTACCAAGTTTGGTTATCATAATTTTCTTGATGATCACTGTGGTTAAATTAGGCTTCTGGATAAATTTTTAAAATAGTTATATTACTAGTCTTTGGTTTTTTATTTTTAAGTTATCCGCAAGAATAAAATTAGAGATTTCATTATTCTTGAATATTTGAGAACCTTTATTTTATTTTGAAATTCAACTAGACAATACTACGTCAAATATCAGTAAATCACTTGTTACGCCAATATTTTATTCATTTTATTCACAATATAACGAAATTTTACCCTCAAATTTAAATGTCAAAGAAATTGTTAGACATTTATAAATTTGAAATGGAAATTCAAATATAGAACTAATGCGTACAAAAAAAAAGAGAGAATTAAAATTGTGAATAAAACAAAATATAATGATTTAACTATATATATATATTGTTTCTTGGCGATGACTTTCAGTCTTTCACTATAAAGATTGATGGAGATTTTTTATGGACAACAATAGATATGTCTCTTATTCATTTTTTGTTTGGTCCATATATATATAATTCTCACATTTCTACTTTTTTTTATCAATCTCTATTATTAAATTTATTATAATTTTCGTACATTTTTTCATGCATACTATTTTGCTCATCTCTAATTCTTCTCACTTTATTTTCACGATCAAACATATTCTAAAAGTATAGTAAATACACAAATTAACACTTTTTTTTGTCTAAAATTTGATGATTTCACATACTATAATAGAGGATGATTGTCGCCATTTCTTTTTTGAGTTATAATGAATTTAACGATTAAACTCACACACAACACATTAATTATTGAAAAATGATAGAAAATTGTGAGTTTGAACTCTAGCAATATAATAAAATGTCCCTCTAATATATCATTTGAATTATAAATACATAATTGTATGTTGTCTCGTTAATTAATAATAATTTTTTTAATTCAATAAATATTTTTTAAAGAAGTTATAATTTTGTAACTACCAATCGAATCAATAGTAGTGAGATAGTCTTGTGCAAGATAGGAGTGTATATTTATATGATAATTTCTCATCTTAGTCCCCATGTTTCTTTTTCACCTCCCTGGCAGGCAAAACACTTCAGAAAAATTTGGAAAATTTCAGTGAAATAAAAAATTTGGAAATTTTTTTTGTGTGGAAAGAAAAATACTGAGGGGTGGGAAGAGTGCAATTTGTTTGTCTAATTTTTTTTTGTGAGTTATAGTATAATATGGGCTTGAGCCCATAAGAATTAAGTTGATGTATATGAAGTGTATTGTTTTTGCCCCCACCCGCCTGCTCTACAAAACACCCCTTACAACGAGTTTGAATTTTAAAATTTTGACGTATTTTTTGGATTATAAACTCTTGTCGTTTTTTCTTAAGCAACAATAAATTCTTGTCGTTTATTACAAGAAAATTTTGGATTAGAAATTTTTGAGGAATGAACATTGTTATGGAAGATTTGAAGTCCAATTGACCAAAAGACCAAAAGATATATATATATATATATATATATATATATATATATATATATAGGGTTAGGATCAAATGACACCAAATGTTACACCGCTCAATAACGCTTTAACGAATTCGAATTTTACAAAATCAACCGTTGGATTGGAAGATTATATCATATAGATCATTCATATTAAATTTTATAAAAATCCAAAACCGTTTAATATGTTACTGAGACTCGTCAAGATTAACGGTTTATGCATTTTTATTGAATACCGTTAATCTTGACGAGTCTCGATTACACATCAAATGCTTTTAGATTTTTAAAAAATTTAACATGAATGATCTATATGATATAATCTTCCAATCCAACGGTGGATTTTGTAAAATTCGAATTCGTTAAAGCGTTATTGAGCGGTGTAACATTTGGTGTCAAACTAGTTTGTGTCATTTGATCCTGACCCATATATATATATATATATATATATATTCACACTAATATTTAATTATATTGTAAATTTATAACTATATTTAATTTTATGTGTAAATATTTTATCATATTATAAGTTTATAACTAAATTTAAATTTTGAGGTCTTTTTTTACTCCAAAAATTAGATGTCTAAAGAGCTTGTTTGACCTTTGAGACGATGTTGATAGAAAAACAAAGAGAGTGAAAGTATATTAAAAAATTGGGGACTAAAATAAAGGATATCTAAACCTAGTTGATGCAGATGTCGACACGCACACACCGCACTTTTTGGGTGACATACAATTAACTGATTAAGAGCAAAAAATTGCTATTCGATTGGTATTGTGATACACACGACACGAGATCAGGAGTACAAATGTCCTTTAAGAATCAAACCTAAGTAAATGCACACGGTCAAAGGTGAACTATCGAGACGACGAACAACTATCTTTTCACAAATTAGTAACATCAATCAAATAAGATTCAATAGCAACCTTTTGAAAGTTTTTCTTCCAAAAGCAATTATCTGACCCTAAGAAAATTGTCTATATTCATCAACGACAATTTTTTGCATGTTTGAATTAGATTCACCTATGACAAATTTTGCACGCACACATTAGATTTGTCAACGGCAATTTTTGCACATATTAATCAACGTCAACTTTGCACAAACACATTAGATTCATGCTCATTACCATATTCATATTCAACAACAATTTTTACACGTATTCATCAACTGCAACTTTTGCAAGCACGAAATAAATTAATTACCCATAATATAATTCTATAGATATGCAAGCACAAAATTATACATGCTTTTATTCCATTTGCATTCAACACATTCGGTTTCTTAGCACCAGAATCTGTTGACATTCTGAAAAAACTTCAAAGGGTTATGCATAACAATATTGTGACGCCTAGGTCTATTGATGTAGTTTTTCGTAGGTTGATGCTTGATATGCAAAAATGTTTAGCGGCGCAACTTGTTGCCCATCCACCTTTCGTTCATATATAATAATAATAATAATAATAATAATAATAATAATAATAATTATTATTATTATTATTATTATTATTATTATATATATATATATATATATATATATATATATATATATATATATATATATATATATATATATATATATCTATCTAAGCGGGCAGGTCTCTAGAGTGTGCTTCTATTACCAGAGCAAGAGAAGGGCTGCAGATGAGCTATCAATTCGTTTATTTCTACCGAAAGTGAGGAGAATGCCCAGGATATCCTCATAGGTCTCGGGTTTACCAGGCTAAGGTAACTATTAAATTGTAGTTAACGGGTTTACCTCCTTCCATAGCATATTGCTTTCCTCGGTAACTATTTGACACACGCTATCGGTTTTCTTCTTATTATCTTAAAGTAGCTTTCCTTTCGGGTTTGACAAAGATCTTCCCTAGACGTAGTCGCCTTAGCACAAAGTGTGTCAATGTTACAAAAGTATCAATACAGAGAAACATCAAAATACAAAAAATTAATCAATATCCAAACAACGTAATGAGTTCGACCACCAACTGTGAAAAGTCAAAGTTACCCTCTAATTTGTCTCACTTTTTTTTTCTTTTTTATTTTATTTATGAAGTATATTGAGTTGTTCCAAAATATTATAAAATTTAAAAAACCAAAATAGTTAAATTTGATGAAAGTAAACATTAATAAATATTTACTTTGTAAAATGTAAGAACATATTAGTGAAAAATTAGGTGCAGTGGTATAGTAATATCCTAATCTTAATCCTAATCCTAATCAACCAAAAAGAAAAGACAATTAGTTTTTTCCCGGGCCCCTCAACAAATATCTGGTGAGTGAGACCATTAGTTTTTTCTTCACACAACATTATTTATTTGCAAAATGCATGAAGTTACAATTTGAAACTAAATAATTAATAAAAATAAAGGAAAATACACACACGTGGAACTTGGAAAGTACCCCTCTACCAAATCAGTCACTTACATAAAAGTCAAAAAACTATTGGTTTTGGATATTATTGTATTATTATTTAATTTGGAATTTAATTGAATCGGTTGGTGTTGAGTGATGGTTAGATAGATCCATGTAATATGTAACTAGGAATATGTCTCTTTCTGATAATACCACAAACTTGAGGCTTAATGCTTGTCCTCATGGTTGGAAGCACCGTATATCAAACATTTATCATCCACTCCTCTTTATATATTAAAAAATAATATTCATGCTACGTGGCATTTTGCCTTTTTTTTAATCATGCACAATAAGGTGTCTGAATTAATTATATATTCTTTTCTGAGAAAAAAATTAATTATTCTGTTTTGTTCACTTTAAACAACTTTACGCCAGCAATTTTAATACTAGTAGTTATAAATTGATATAGGAAAATGTTAAATGGCATCCGTAAGGCATTAGTTTAGAAAATTTTGTATAATAAAAATACATTGAAATTTATGCAGTGAATATTTATAAAATATAAAAAATATTATTTTCAATATAAATTTATCTTTTTTGTATTTTGAATTAGGATTTGAGAGACACTAGTTAATATGACTCAAAAAAATTCAATATAAGAATTTATAATTTTTTAACATGGATTTTGACGAGAGAGGATTTTCCCATGTAAAAAAAAATTATAACCATTAATTTAAAAGGAGAGAAAAATAAATGAAAAGCAAACAAGTGAATTTAATGGTGAGAATTAAATAAAGGAGACACATGAGAGAAAAAAATTGAGACAAAATGTACATTTTTAAAGCGCTTTAACTTTAATTAAAGTGTATTACTTATGGTGGAGTATAATTTATTTTTTTTAATCATGATTAACGATGTAGATTGTCTGGACAAAATATTCAATTAAGATGGACGTTGTTGGAGTTTGTTGGAACGGAATATCTTAGAACAACCAGTCTTACATTGTTCATACCGTAAAGGAAGAGGCTAAAGTTACAAATGTTGGTGTTAGTTCTTTATAATATGTGTCAAAAAAAAAAAACAACTTCTTTATTATATGATGATGCTAAAATTAGAAAAACGTTAAATTTATATCTTACTCCTTACATTTTTTTTATTTCCCTAATATTCTTTGTTTTTAGAAAGCGTGGCTTAGACATTCTTCACTTTTTTGGAATCTACTTTTAAAAATTAGATTCAATAAATGAATTATATTGAAATTTAATAATATAGAATTCGAATCATGGTATCCATAGAACATTAGTTAAAAAATTCAAAAGAAGTATATTTTATATTAGAATAAGCCTTATTTATAATTTTAAAATAAAGGATACACAAATTTAAATATTAATTTATCATACTTAATTATTTTTAGTACTTCAGAGACACTAATTAGCCTTTTTTAAAATTATAAAATAACGTGTACTCCATATAAAACTTTGTTTTTTGTATACAACAAACAAATTGAAATGTTGTCCCATGAGACTAATTCAGTTGGTAGAACATCACCACGTAAAGTGCAGAGACTGAAGTTCGAACCTTGGTATGCTCATTTATTCATCTTTAATGGGTGAAATTTTAGCCAATAGACTACCTGACAAAAAAAATTGAAATGTTTGGACCAAAATCTTCATTCATACTATCAAAATCCGTCACCATAGCATCAAAGGTAGTGTGTGAAGGTAGTGGCTTATCCGAGAGACTCATTTAAACAACAAAAATGAGACGTATATGCTCCAAGAATGCATTTATCTTGCAAGTAACGTAATGGGCATACTAGTGCTAGTGCCCCCACAATAAGACTTTAGGTCACAAACTCACAACAACACAAGGTATATACTATATATAGTACATCCTCCTTGACACGAAAAGATCACGATAGAAATCATTTATCCCTTGAAAGTTGTACCCAAAAAGGAAGTGCTGGCTGGCCAATTTGGAAAATATATGATTAAAAAGTTGTATCTTGAGAGAAGCTCTCCACCATTTAAGCCCCTAAACAATGGTCAAAAGATGTTGAATGAAGAGTACATAATAATGTAGCGGAAATGATAATGCTTAGTTTGGACCTAAACTTTATATTAATAACGTGGCTTACACAAATTGACATATTGATAAAGAAATTTGGTATCTAGTCCTATGTTTTAGGCTTTTTATAAACCAAAAGAAAAGAGGCTTGGAGTGCACATACTAGTAAGGCATGAAGAGACGTTATTAGCAACTATATACACTTATCAAATCCATCCTTGTGTATTGTTAAGGTTTTGTTTGATGATTTTGTCTTAATCACTATTGTGGCAATACTTTTTTATTGGGGAAGTTTGATTATTTTAGGGTTTTGCATGTTTTCATTTTAAGTCTTATTTTAAAAAAAAAAACTTTTTAAGGTTTTATGAAGAGACGTTATTAGCAACTATATGTACACAAATTCACATCTTGATAAAGAAATTTGGTATCTAGTCCTATGTTATAGGCTTTTTATAATCCAAAAGAAAGAGGGTTGGAATGCACATACTAGTAATTAAGGCTTGGGCATGAAGAGACGTTATGAGCAGGTTATATGTACACATATCAAATACATCCTTGTGTATTGTTAAGGCTTTGTTTGATGGTTTTGTCTTAGTTACTACCGTGGCAATACTTTTTGTTTTTGGGAAGTTTGATTATTTTAGGGTTTTGCATAATTTCATTTTAAGTCTAATTTTTTTTCAAATGATACTTTTTAATGACATGGTAGATAAGATTTAATCCAAAATTTGCCACACCACTTTATGACTTTTGTCAACTTTTATTTTGACTAAATTATAGTTTTGATTTCCCTACTTTACTATATTTTTTATGGGAGCTTTTATGGTACATTAGTAAAATTCTAATGTACCGGTACACTAGATTTTTAAAATGATAAATAAACAATAATTTTTATACATTAAAAAGTTATTTATTAACTATTATATTTTAGAAAACAAAATTTCATAAGAAAATTCACAATTTCATTTTTTATAAACATGATACTATTTTTTGTATATTTTTTAATTAAAAAATTCAATATTCACTATTATGAATAATAAAAATTCAAAAAAAATCAAATTTTATTTATTTGACAACTTTGATGAATAATATTTAATTATTATAATATTTTATTAGATAGAAAAAAATTCCTTCTAAAATATACTCATTTTTCTATTAATTTGAAAACTTATTGTATCAGTAAATTAGGATTAGTCTATTGTACCATAGAATTTGCCATTTTTTATAGGCTTAAATATGCTTTTAATCCATGTAATTATGCTTTGTTTTGAAAAGAGCTCATGTAAAAAAATAAATTTGATTTTAGTCCCTACAATATCTCAAAACTTTTAAAATAGCATCTGACTGAATTTAGAGCTGACGTGACCAATTTTTAAATATGTTTTGTTTAATTTTTTGAGCCATCAATAAAGTTAAAAAGTTATTAACAATCTTTAAGATTCTACAACTATTTACATGAGATGAGATTAGTCAGCTAAAAAAAATTTGCTATTTGATTGCCATTGTGATACACAAGACCAATAGTAGAAGTGTCATTTTTGAATCGAGTCTTATTAAATGCACACCATCAAAGGGGAGGACTCGAGATGATGAATAACTATTTTTTAACAAATTAATAATGTTGATCAAGTAAGATTCAATAGCAACCACTTAAAAGTCTTTCCTCCCAAAACAATACTCTGACCCTGAGAAAATTGTTCATTATTCATCAATGACAGTTGGACGTCTACATTCACCAACGACAAATTTTCCACGTGTATAGTAGGTTGGTTAACCGAAATTAATAACGACAATAAAATCATATTCAATAGTAACATTTTGAAAGTCTTTCTTCAAAAGCAATACTCTGACCCCGAGAAAAGTGCACATATTCATCAACAACAGTTGCACGTCAGCAGTAAATTGATCATCGACGACAATTTTTCCACATCCCACGCAAAGATTCATCATAGTCAATTAATAACGACAATCAAATCTAATTCAATAGCAACCTTTTGAAAGTTTTTCCTCCCAAAGCAATACCCTGATAAAATTGCTCATATTTTTCAACTACGTCTGCAATTGATTCACCAACGACAATTTTTCCATGCGCACAAAGATTCGTCAATGACAATTGATAACGACAATTAAATAAATTAAATAGCAACGTTTTAAAGGTCTTTCTTCCAAAAGCAATATCCTAACCCCCGAGAAAATTGCCCATATTCATCAAAGACAATTGCGCATCTCTAGTAGATATGGCCAACAACGATTTTTGCATGCGCACAATATTAGATTCGTCAACAGTGATTTTCACTCATATTCGTTAACGACAATTGCATGTACCTGCAATGCAATAGATTCGCAAACGACAATTTTTGCACATGCACAATAGATTCGTCAACGAATGTTTTTGCTCATATTCATCGGCAACAATTTTTGCATGTACACATTAGATTCATTCCCATTACCATATTCAAATTCAATGGCAACTCTTGCTGCATGTTCATCAACCACAATTTTTGCACATACACAATAAATTTACTACCCATGCATTATCATATTGATATTGAAACACTAAATTGTAATAAGTTAGGAATATTATATTTATATCTTAGTTATTGTCATTCATTATATATATGTAAGGCATGTAACATGTTCCATGCATAATAGTAGAAATTAACGTGATACTACTAACACCATAATAAATTTTGTTGATGAGATATGATAAACATAAACACACTACTATTCAATAAAACACCAAATACAAAGGTACCATGAAAAGTGAAAACCATCCCAAAATTAAAATCCACCAGTCTACTAGTAGTAGTAGTAATAAATAACAAACATAAACAGTTGGAATTGGAATTAAAATGCGGCCTTAAAATGCAGGCTCATAATTAAAAACACTATGCAAAATGTGGGCTCACAGTAATCCTAAATTCATTGTACAGGCTTTCAATTACATGCATCCTTTTATTAGTTACTAGCCTTTTTTTTTTGTTCTAGTCAATACAAAATCTCCTCCATTAGGAGTGCAACATGTTATAGCTAGCTCAACCAATCATATTTGACTTTGCATAATAAAGGTATGATTTACCAAAAGAAAGACGCTGCGCATGGCAAACAATCTCAAGGCAAATTCTATGGTACATTCACCAAAATGAATGTTTCAAAAAAGTCATAATCTAGTGTGGCAAAGGCACAAAATTTTCTATGTGCAAATCTCAAATCTAATGGCTAGAAACCAATCAGCCCATTAGCACAAAATTAGTAGCAAAAATCTGGTAGCTAATCCGTAGCAATTAAGTTTAGTGCAATGAATAATATGATAGTAAAAATATACGGGAATGAATTCCTAAGAAGTCCGTGTGGAAGATTAATTTATCCAAAAATCAGCTTTAAACCAAACATAGCTGATCTTGCTCTATATAAAGTCCAAATTAGATGGTTTAAGAGACTACACTATTGGTTTAGAAACTCAGGAGACCTCTATCTAGCTAAAGAATATAAGAAACTAGCTGAAACTCTTCAAAAAAGACTTCAGAATATTGCAAGATGACCGAAGAGAGTCTAACAAGTAAATTACAGAAAGTTTTAGATAACTTCTCTGATCTACAAGATAGGATAGAAAAACAAACATCCTATTTAGAAACTTTACAGTATGAAGAAGAAAGATATAAACCATATGAAACATGGAAATTTCATAATGGAATAAACTTTGTTTGTTATGAAGAAGATGAAACTCATAAATTTCCTCACCTTTTTCATACAGCAAATCCACAGCTAAATAATATATCTTGTATGATAGCATACATGATAAAACTCTTAGAAGACAAAAACCTTCATTTATCTCACGAGGGGGAAGAGAAAGGAAAGGAATTAGAAATAGAAAATATTCCTAAGCTTCTAGAAAACCTCGAGGAAACTTCTGTTTCTACACAATTAAAAATTAAACCACCATCTAAATTCTTTTAGGAATGGACGATACAGAAGAAGCCCTTAATAGGCAATTAGAAAATTTGGAAAAACTCATGGTCTCTTTAGATATATCAGGAAAAAGTCAAGTAGTTGACGAAGAACCAAAAGAGAAAAACCAAATCATTTACGATTTTAGCTCTGAAGAAGAAGTAGAGGAAGAAAATGAAAATCCTTACTTCGTAAAATTCGAACCAGCAGAAACATCTGGTACGAAAAGAACTGCAGAATTCGAAAGAGAATTTACCAAACAAAAATTCCAAAAGGTACCCCATTATTATGTACCTACACAAAACCCATTTCAAGGGCAAGGAATTTTAGACATAGACTGTAGTTTTGATACAGCCAAGGATCTAAGAGATTGGTACAATACAAATAGTGTATTAGTCCAGTTAAATGAAGACCTTAAAAATTTAGGACCAATTGAAATTTTCAATTTCCTACAATATAAAACTAGAGGAAATGCTTACAAATACATTTCAACCTTACCACCAGAAGTTATGGGAACGATACCCCTAACAGGAGCTTTAGTAGTAGACTGGATTCATATGTTACTCGTAACAGAATTTAAAGGATGGAAGGACTCCATTCAATCTAAGATAGCATTTTCCGACCAAAATCTTTGGAAAATAACTAACTTAAAAATCTGCAATATGTGCTATATAGATAATTTCATTTGTGAATTTCAAAACTATTATTACAACATAGATAATAGTACTAGAATTTCCAGAAACTTGATAGAACTATTCTATGACAAGTTACCAGAAAGAGTATCGGCTCAAGTTAAAACATTCTTTACTTCAGCATTAGCAGAAGGAAAAGTAGATGATACCCTAGGAGGAAGAATAACCACCCTAAAAATTTGGCTCCAAGAAATGTGTAGTCAAAAAATAGCTAAAAGAGAAGCTCAAGTATCCCTTTGTTGTAATAAACTACAAGACAAAGTAGGAAATTACGGTTGCAACTCTAGGAAGAAACTTAGAAAAACAAGGTTACAAAAGCCCTATAAGAAAAAGAAATTTAAGAAGGTTCCTTTTAGAAAATTCAAAAAGGGAAACAAAAAATTCTTTAGGAAAAAACAACCTTACCCTAGAAAAAAGATATGCCCACAAGGTAAAAAATCATGTACATGTTGGTTATGTCATGAAGAAGGCCACTATGCAAATGAGTGCCCTAAAAAGGAAAATTCTAAGAAAAATGTCCTACATGCAATATATGCAATGGGATATGAACCTATAGAATCAGATATAGAATCAAATGAAGACATTTATGAATACTGTACAGAGACAGATTCAGATGTCGAAGAAGATACTTGGTAAAGGAAATCCAAGTGCTACATTTATCAAAATAGTGCTAAAAAATAGAAACCTTTTAGCCTATATAGACACAGGTGCAACTCTTTGTTTTGGGAAAAAATCCATCTCTAGAAATTGGGAAAGATTAACCAAGCCAAAAGAAATAATAGTTGCAGATAAATCAAAACATCAGATATGGTTTAACCTTAGAGATGTGTCTATAGAAATTGAAGGATATAAATTTTTTATTCCAACAATCTACCTCCATGATTCAGGATTAGATCTAATCATAGGAAATAACTTTTTAAAGTTATATGAACCCTTTACTCAAAGAAAGGATACTATATCACTTCAATGGAAGGATTTGGGAAATCCAAAAAATAGAAAAATAGTAACCACCAAAATAGTTACTAGAAATGAAATCTTAAACCTTATTAAGGGAAACCTTAAGGAATTAAGAGCTATATGGGAAGGAAGAAGTTTCCATATTAGTATAGAAGAAAGATTAGACGAAGTCTGTTCAGATAACCCTCTAGACAGCCTTAAAAACACTAATCATGAACTCATAGTCATTAAATTAAAAAATCCTAATGACGAGATAAATGTTCCAAATAGAATTCCATATTCTATTAGAGATGTTGAAGAATTTCAACAAGAATGTAAAGATTTACTTGATAAAGACCTTATTAGACCTTCATCAAGTCCACACTCTGCACCAGCTTTTTATGTCGAAAACCATAACGAAATAAAAAGAGGAAAGAGAAGAATGGTAATTAATTATAAGAAACTTAATTTGGCAACAGTCGGAGATTCTTATAAATTACCTAGAAAAGATTTTATTTTAGAAAAAATAAAAGGATGTAATTGGTTTTCTTCCTTGGATGCAAAGTCTGGATATTATCAACTAAGACTAGCAGAAGAAACAAAACCATTAACAGCTTTTTCATGTCCACCTCAAAAACATTATGAATGGAATGTTTTGCCTTTTGGACTAAAACAAGCACCGTCAATATATCAAAGATTTATGGACAAATCTCTCACAGGTTTGGATCATATATGTTTGGCATATATAGATGATATACTCATTTTTACAAAAGGAGATGAGAAGCAACATCTTCGAGATTTAGAAAGTGTTCTTTTAAGAATTAAAGAAAAGGGTATTATAATTTCGAAAAAGAAATCAAAGATTTTACAAAAAGAAATAGAATACCTTGGTTTAATCTTAAAAGAAAATGGGGAACTAAGTCTAGCGCCTCATACCCAAGAAAAAATACAAGCTTTTCCAAATGAGCTTTCTGACAGAAAACAAATCCAAAGATTTCTTGGATGTTTAAATTATATTGCTAATGAAGGATTTTTAAAAGATCTAGCAAAAGAAAGAAAGCATTTGCAAAAGAAAATTTCAGAAAGAATTCCATGGTCTTGGACTAAAGTTGATTCTGATAATGTTAAAACTATTAAAGAAAAAATAAAAATTTTACCCGAACTCTACAATCCAACAATAAAAGATTTTTTAATTGTAGAAACGGACGCATCACAAACAACCTGGGCAGGTTGTATGAGAGCCTTACCTAATGGTAAAGCAAAACTTTCTCTGAATGAGAAAGGATATAGAATTGAAGAATCAGAACTTCAATCAAAACAATCTGAAACTTCGAAAGAAGAAACAGATACCAAAAAAGGCATTGATTACAGTGCTTCTAAAATCCTGATAAAGGATACTGAAAATTTACAGTTATGTAAATATGTTTCTGGTACATTTACAGATACAGAATCTAGATACCATATTCAGGAACTAGAAACTCTGGCATGTGTAAAAATATTAGAAAAATGGAAGATTGACTTATTACCGTCAAGATTCCTTCTTCGCACAGACTCTAAATATCTTACAGGATTTTGGAGATATAAAATTAAAGCTGACCATAAACAAGGCAGATTAATAAGATGGCAGATGAAATTACAACAATTCGAGCCATATGTTCAATATATAAAATCTGAGCAAAACAGTTTTGCAGATACATTGACAAGAGAATGGAGCAAGCCATAAAGCTACTTCAGAACAACATCAAGCAAAAGGACGAGCAACTTGTCGCCCTAGAAATCAAAAGAGCAAAAATCTCTGCCGAGAGGGGGGAGATGATTACAACACTCAAGGGTTTACAAAAAATGACAACAGAAGACCCAAATGAAATTTTAAAGAACGAAGAAAATTGGGACTTACTAGGACAACCTTCTGGAAAATATGACTACTATGTAAAATATACAACCCCAGAAAGTTCAAAAATCCCTATCGAAACAATAGTACCCAGTGGTTGGGATATAGAACGAAAAGCGGAATCTTCAGAAACAACCTCAGATAGCAAGAAGTCTTGGGCTGACCAGGTCGAGGAAGAAGATGAAGCCAGAAAAAATGGTTTATCAACAACCATTCAAACAAGCGATCCCGTAGACAATGAAATGGGAAGGTTTGAAGCTTATGTCATTTTTGATGGACCAATGAAAGGGATCTATAGAAAATGGGCAATAGCAAAGCAGCACATCTTAGGCAAGAATGTGCGTCACAAAGGATACAAAACCATGAAGGAAGCTGAGCAGGCACTTTACGGAGCCTACAAGGAAGTTACAACAGCAAAAAACCTTCAGAAATCCCCAACGATGGAGTCAAAAAGGAAGCTGTCGATTGACAAAATTCGCCAGCTCGAAAATCAAAAGAATTTCCAGGTAACCGACCCAACTTACATGGAATTCAGTCTTAGATGGAAATGGTTAAACCATTATGTGGAAGAATTCACCACTGAATGCTTCTACCCGGCTAACAAATTCAGCTGTCCCAAAACAGTTACATTACCAGGAATAGATAGTACTACATGTCTATCTTTCTTTCAAAATGGCTTAATCCACACCATATATTTGGAAGAACAACCAAAGAAAACTTTTGGAGAACTCAAGTTTCTTCCAAGGAATCTACAAAATTTGGCAGAAAAATTCAATAATTTATATGCCAAAGGAAAAGAAATCTTCCTAGAGATCGATTCAACATATCCTTGGTATGATGAAAATACCTTGGAGCTGGTCACAAAACCAATATACTTAATCAAGATTGGGATATCCAACAAAGAATATCCGGTCATGAATAAAGAAAGCACAGAATGGCATCCAGCTATGTACGTCAATCAAATGAAGAACTTTCGTCGGAAAATTTCAAGATTGTCATCCCAGACAAACTACAGAACAATCTACGAAGACCCATCAATGATCGTGTATAGTGATTCCAGAAAACCAGCAAAAGAAAAAGATATCAAGGCAATCAAAGAACTTGAAGAAAGAATTGACCAACTGAAGGATGATTATGAAAAATTACCAAGGGTAATTCAAGAAGAATGCTGTAGATATTTTTTACAGTATTACAAAAATCATAACTGTAAAAACTGTCAAAAATCGTCGGCACAAGAAGACAAGGAGACTAACAGCACGAATCAACTGGCCACAATGTAGGACAAAATTGTGCAGTGGTACCTTATCACATCTGAGTCAGATGGGGACCACTTAGTGCTAAATAATGTAAAATACTATTTGTCGTATTTCTTAGTGCGTTTTTCTTTTTTTTAAGTGCGCATCACTTTTTTTGAGTGCATGTCACTGTTGTGTGAGTGCGTGTCACTTTTCTGAATGCATGTACAATGTCATGGAAAGGGACGTTTACCTAATGTGAGCCCTTCTCCACTATAAATAAGAGCTCTAAGCTCAGTTGTAAAATACAGTTGAAAGAAATACGAAACTATTAACTAGTTTTTGAAGAATTATTTTCTTCTGTCCTTAGAATTATTTCTAAGAAGTAGCTCTTGAGGTAATACTCTGGAGGAGCTAGATCCTTGAGGTAATACTCTGGAGGGATCAACCATATAACACAATATAATCAAACAGATTATATCCCAAAACAACAAGACATCTTCGGATCGAAAGGTTCAACAAAACCAAAAACAAAGAAAATCATATCAGGTATGATTCTTATCACAACACTTGTTTATTATGATTATGTTGTTTACATAACAGATGGAAAGTTCGAATTTTAGAACTCAAAGATTATTTTCAAATTTTTTTGAAATTGAGTACACAGAACCTAGTTCTGATCACACATACTTAGAATTAGTCTTAATGGAAGACTATGATAAAAAGGTAACTTATTTACTGAAAAGAATCTCTGAACCAAATTTGGTTAAGATAATTTTAGATAAATTCAAATTTAATCATTACCAAGAAAAGATTTTTCTCGAAAAAATTCAAGAAACTATCGAAGGAGACTTCGAAGAACATGAATTAAAATGTTTAGTTCGTGAGTTAAATAATTTTACTAAAAATTCCAAATACATAGAATGTTTTCAAGGACAATTCTATGGAGACTTTGCAAGCGTGCATTATAGACTAAAAAACTCTCGAATTTATAGTCTAATAAAAACTTTAAATATTCTGCCCGATAATATTAGTGAAAATTCAGAAGAATTTTGAAAATTATGTCTGAAATCTCACTTTTTGAAGAAACATCTAGTTATTTTGCTGATGTTATACAAGATCACAAAATAGAAGAAGCAGACTTATCTCTAACTGCTGAAGAAAACTTTAAAAGAAAGTCTATAAAATTCAAAGAACGTCTTTTGAGAAAAAATATCTTGAAATTTGGAATAATGATAGGAGAAGAAGCAATTCCAATTGATTCTACTTCTGGAAATATTTTTATATCTACTATAGATAGAACACAAATTCAAAAAAGAATTTCAAGTCTTTCTGAAAAAGAAAGAAATAAAATTGGTTATATTCACATATCAACCATTCAAGTTTTAATCAAAAGTACTTTCATGAAAGGTATTGATACACCGTTAAATATAATTCTAAGAGACTCTAGAATTACAAATGATAGACAATCTATAATTGCACAAGGTAGATGCAATTTAAAATATGGAAAAATAAAGTTTGATATAAACTTACAAATAGGATTATCCCTAAAGGATAAGGATCTGGACAGATCCATAATCTTTAATTACAAATTAGAAGATTCAAAATTTATGAAAAAAGGAAATCATCCTTTTACAATATGCTATAGAATTAATTATGCCTTAAGTAATTCACATCATAGCATAGAGTTTACAGGAAAAGATATAATTCATATTGATGAATTATTCACCCCTATAGTGACATTAGAGTCACCTATATTTAAAACTTTGGCAAGAAAGAGTTGTTCATTAATAGAAGATGACAAAAATCTGTTTGAAGAAACAAACGAAAAACCATTAATCAGAAGCCAAAGCCTTAGGGTAACACCCCCAAAAAGAGATTTTGAAATCTCAGAACTAAAAGAATTAAATAAGCTACAAAGCTCAGTAGCAGAGTTGTCCTTACAACTCGAAAAATTAGATAAAAGAATCTAATTAAACTTCCGCAACCTGTTACAATTGTTATCTACGATAACAATGAATTTAGCTGAAGAAAGAAAAAATCTAAAAGTCTATAGAAAAAGAATTCAAAAATTAGATTTTGAATATAGATGTTTAAAAAACCTGCTATATATGGATAGACCTCATGTTAATCCAATAATAAAAGCAAGACTTATAGAAAGAAAAGATCTATTGTCTAATTACAGACTTTTAGTACAATGTACGAAGAATGAACTCCGTCGTTTATCTTACAGCTAACCAGCCAAAAACGCGCGAAACTCTCCGCCCAAAACTCTGGTATCAGAGCAAAATCTCGATCTTAGGATAGAGAAAACTCACACCCTTAGATTTCTGAAGATACACAGAAACACAATTATGAAACTGCACCATATAATTATGATTTGGTGGGACCAAATAAAGACTGTACTCCTATTGGTCTATTCAAACAACTTTTTCAATATTATCAAAATATTGACTACACCTTAGAAGCTCCCCAATCTCAAACATGCTTTATCACTTTTAACAATAAATATTAGGACAGAGATGTTGTTATAGTGATAATTTTTAAATTGCAAGAAAAAACATTTAATGTATTTTTATCTTTAAATACTCCTTATGTCCATAATCATATGAACATTTTAGTAATTGCTTATAAAAAAAATATGAACATTTTAATTGCATCACATATTTAAAAACCAAAATAATTTTTTAAAATTAATAATAATATACATGTGACAACAATTAAATATCATATCATCACTATTCAAAATTAAGCGCTCGCCTCATAACTCTTCCACTGAACCAACATCTTATTAGTATATATTAAAATATTTTCTCGGTTATGCAAAAAATTAATATAGTTTTTCATTTCGAACACAATAGGCAAATTTTTGTTTGTGATTTCTTAACTTAATTTTATATAACACTTTAGTCATTTATTTTATTATTTAGGAATCTTTAGTCATTTTTCATGTTTTAATATAGATTTTAAGATTCAAAATCTATAATTTTTCTTTTTCCATAACCACAATCATAAATATATGTTATGTCTAAAATAAAATCATAAACAAATCATATACAAATATAAATAAAAACATAAAAAGGCAACATGGTGTGAAAAAGGATAAAAATTAAAATCATTATTTAAAATTATTATTTAAAATTAAGTTAAAAAACTATTCTACCATAAAGAAGTACTAATAAATAAAAGAAAGAGAATAATAATTTTATCAAATTAACTATAAATAGTTGATTCTCATTATGATAAACACAAAATTAAAAAAAGAAAGTAAAGTAAAATTTTAATCAAAGTTAAGTTATTCATTAATTATAATTAATTAAGGAAGAGGAAGCATAAGTAAATAAATAAGCAATGCAAATATTATGCTACTTGGCATCACCCCCAAAAAGAAAGTAACATTGGACCCACCTAACTTTGACCAAAAAAACGGGGTTTTGCTCCCTCTTCTTTCAGTCACGTCACTTTCCACGTTATAGCTTCCATTTCATTTTTTGACTGCGTTTCTTCGGGCAGCGGTCATCACCGTTCGGTCACCTCCTTCTCTCTCTATACATACACTCTCTCTCTCTCTCTCTCTCTCTAAACGCACGCCTCCATCAAAAAAGATAAACCATTTACACTCTCACCACCTCAAACACCATCACATTTCATTTCTCTCTGTACAGTATAGTGTACCTACCTATAGCGCTATACACAAGCTTAAACGGAGGGAGGAGGAACCATTTTTCATTTTTTCATTATTATTATATTATTATTATTATATTACTTTTTTATTAAAAATGATATGATTTGAGACAGCGGAAAAAATGCTGTGATACTTTTTGGGTTTTTTATTTTTAATAAAAAGTTTTTATTTTTATTTGGTTTATGTATATGGGTCAGTTCAAAAAAGGTATTTTTTGACGAGATCGGGTTCTGGGTATAGTGTGGTGGGTTCTAAATGTTGAAGATTTGAGGCGGTGTTTGCATGTGAGATTTGGGGGTTAGGGTTTATGAGCATTTTGAGAGAGTGTTTCTGTTTCTGATGGTTTATTCTAGTGTTAGATATTATTATTTGGATCTGAGATTATTTACTACTTAATTAATTCAATGGAGAGAAAGTTCTGTGCTTTGGTTTTCATTTCCAGTTTTTTGTTTTTGTTGCTTCATCCACTATGGTTGGTTTCTGCTAACATGGAAGGTTTGTCTCAAATTTTATTCATTTATCAGTTTTTGTTTGTTTGCAATTTTGAACTCATGTTGTGCCATTTCAGGAAAATGTCTCTTGTTTGTTATCTTCTCATGTGTTTTGCTTATTTGTTATGTTTTATGAAATTTGAAATCCAAACCAAGCAGTGAAATGATTAGAAATATCATGTGCTGTAACAAACAGTGTCATTGATGGAATTTGCCACACTTTTTGATGTTTATGAGTTAATAAGAAAGAATGATTTTGAGATACATTTTTTTTAGATGCAATTTGTAACTGCTTTATCATTTAGGATTGAAATTGGTGGTGGTGATAATTGGTTTGGATCTGGTACACAGGTGGATTCTGTTGTTTTACGGTACCTAATTATATGGTCTTGTGTTTGAAAATTGAAACAGGTGATGCTTTACATAACTTGAGGACAAATTTACAAGATCCTAACAATGTACTGCAAAGTTGGGATCCTACACTTGTTAATCCTTGTACATGGTTTCATGTAACCTGCAACAATGATAACAGTGTCATTAGAGTGTAAGTTATTTATTCCTCGATATATCGTTACATATGTGCTCATGCTGTTTGAACAGTTTTTTTATAGAAGATGAATATTCTAACGTTCCTTTCGTTTGATGTCAGTGATCTCGGAAATGCTGCTTTGTCTGGTACACTTGTTCCACAGCTTGGTCAACTCAAGAATTTGCAATATCTGTATGTCGTTGTGCCTTGATATTTTTTATTTCATCTTATGGCTATTTTATTTTTATGAACTAGTATATCCTTTTGTTACCGGATTACTATTGTACAGAAGACGCGCTTGAAACAAATTCTAGAATTGCCTAACAACTTCACTGAATGAATTTTCATGAAATATTAAAGAAATGTTATTAGATGATGGTTTTACAAAAGTCTCGATCTTAAAATATTATATATACTTATTTTTTATATATTTATAACAGGGAACTGTACAGCAATAACATCACTGGTCCTATTCCAAGTGACTTGGGGAATCTTACTAACTTGGTGAGCTTGGACCTTTACTTAAATCGGTTCACTGGCCCTATTCCGGATTCATTGGGCAAGTTGTCAAAATTGCGTTTCCTGTGAGTGTACCTATTGTTGATGGTTTGTTTAATACTTTTGCTTCGGACATGCTCTTTTTTTACCGCTAAATATTTTCTGTGATATATGATTTCTGTTGGTGTGTTTGAGGGAAAAAAATACGTATCAAGATAGATATTAATACTGTTTTCCTGGAATGTCTGTCTAAGGATAGCCGGCTAAATAACAACAGTTTGATGGGTCCTATTCCCATGTCACTGACTAATATTTCAGCTCTCCAAGTTCTGTGAGTTCTTAATCTCAAAATATGCACTTCACTTAATTTTTATTATTTGTATGCTATACAGAGTACTAACTAACGTTTATCTCATTTTGTTCATCAAATTCAGGGATTTGTCTAATAACCAGCTCTCAGGTGTGGTTCCCGATAATGGCTCCTTCTCATTATTCACTCCGATCAGGTTCCTACTAAACTCTCTGCTATTCTTTCATTCATTGGTTCTGCTTATAAAACCTTTATAAATCGGCATTGTTTCTGCTTGCAGTTTTGCAAACAACTTGAATCTATGTGGACCAGTCACTGGGCACCCTTGTCCAGGCTCTCCTCCATTTTCTCCGCCTCCCCCTTTTGTCCCCCCACCACCAATTTCTGCCCCAGGTAATCTTTCTGCTGCAATTACACCTTTTAACTATTAAGGTGATTTCTTAGTCTGACTAATCTATTTTTTGTAATGGACATGTATACCTAATTGCAGGAAGTGGCAGTGCAACTGGAGCAATAGCTGGAGGAGTTGCTGGTGGTGCTGCTCTATTATTTGCTGCACCTGCAATTGCATTTGCATGGTGGCGTCGAAGGAAACCACAAGAATTTTTCTTTGATGTTCCTGGTGAGCGATCCTAGTTGAATGACTACTACATTTGGTCGAACTCATTACATGGATAGAAATTAACTTCGTTCCGTAAATTTGCAGCTGAAGAGGATCCTGAAGTTCATCTTGGGCAGCTTAAGAGGTTCTCACTAAGAGAGTTGCAAGTTGCAACAGATACTTTCAGCAATAAGAACATTCTTGGAAGAGGAGGGTTTGGTAAGGTGTACAAAGGACGATTGGCAGACGGTTCACTGGTTGCTGTCAAAAGATTGAAAGAGGAGCGAACTCCGGGTGGGGAGCTTCAGTTTCAGACTGAAGTTGAGATGATCAGCATGGCTGTTCATAGGAATCTCCTCCGTTTACGTGGGTTTTGTATGACACCAACAGAAAGGTTACTTGTTTATCCATACATGGCTAATGGAAGTGTTGCCTCCTGTTTAAGAGGTAGATCTATATTTATAATTTTTGTTTATATATTTGCTCGGCACAGTCTTTCATTCGATATTAATTATTATTCTTGTGATTTTCTGTTTGCATTATTCTAGAGCGCCCTCCACATCAGGAACCACTAGATTGGCCAACAAGGAAACGAATAGCTTTGGGATCAGCAAGGGGTCTTTCATATTTGCATGATCATTGTGACCCAAAGATCATTCATCGGGACGTGAAAGCTGCTAACATACTGTTGGATGAAGAGTTTGAGGCCGTTGTTGGGGATTTTGGATTGGCAAAGCTTATGGATTACAAGGACACCCATGTGACAACTGCTGTTCGGGGTACAATAGGCCACATAGCTCCCGAGTACCTATCTACCGGTAAATCTTCAGAGAAAACTGATGTTTTTGGTTATGGTATCATGCTTCTTGAGCTTATCACTGGACAAAGAGCTTTTGACCTTGCTCGGCTTGCCAATGATGATGATGTTATGCTGCTTGATTGGGTATGTTCAGTGCAATTGCATATCCTTCTGATTTTCATTTATTATACAATTTACCTTTCCCATTGAATTTCATTTCATGCAACCCTTGAATATGTTCATAGGTAAAAGGACTTCTGAAAGAGAAAAAGCTTGAAATGTTGGTTGATCCTGATCTTCAAACCAACTACATTGAAGCCGAGGTTGAACAGTTAATCCAGGTTGCACTACTCTGCACACAAGGTTCGCCTATGGACCGGCCGAAGATGTCGGAAGTGGTGAGAATGCTCGAAGGCGATGGTTTGGCAGAAAGATGGGACGAGTGGCAAAAGGGAGAAGTTCTACGCCAGGAAGTGGAACTCGCCCCTCATCCTAATTCCGATTGGATTGTTGACTCTACTGAAAATCTTCATGCAGTTGAATTATCTGGTCCAAGGTGACCTTGTCACAGAAGTAATGAAAAGAAAAATGAGTGCAATTATTTGTGGCAATTTTTAACTAAAAAAGTTTTCTCATTTTTTTTTTCTTTTCTTTTTTTGGTTCCTTCAAGTACCATATCCTAATCACAGTTATTGTATGTCAAGTGCATTATAATTATATTATATTCATTTACATTTGTGCATAGGAATCACTTTGTCAAGGTGAAATTTATTGTATCATTTTCTGTTGTTTGATGAAGTGATGTTTTTAGTTAGATGAATCTTTTTGTACACATTTGTTTCATGCTTGTTCAATCTACAATCTATGCCATGTGTGCATCAAGGTGTTAACTTGTGATCGGTTGTTATAGTGATAAGATTTTTACTTCAAAAATTTGAAGCTATAATGATGATAGTAACAAGCTCAAGTTGCAGTTTTGGCCACTAGTATCAATTTATCAGTGTTACTATAAGAGTGTTGCATGCCAAATTTAATCTTTAGAGTTGGCAAACGTTGTAAATATATAAAGAAAGATATCACATGATTGTTATTATAAAGTGCAAAGACAAAAGAAGTTGAATTTAAATTGAAGAACTAGAATCAAAATATAGTACTCGTTGATAAAGCTTTATTCAAAATGCATGATATAGCATAAGGTCAAACCTTAAATTTGTACTTGCACCCATCATATTCACCAAGCCAATATGTGAGTGCGTGTGTATTTTAAGACCGTTACTTTTTGCACCCCTAAAATCCTCCTAAAATTACCAAACTAACCCTCGCTTTCTAGGATGCGAACTATGTTTGCATTATAAGTAGCGAGTAACTATTTTTACTCAAATCCAACATCTACGCCCCCCGGAACGAAGAATTTAATGAAAAAAAGAGTTTGTGTCCTAGGATGCAAACTTCATTTGCATTTTAGAAAGCGAATTTTTTTTTTATGTAATAAATAAGTCATTAAGTTTCATTATAAAAAAAAAGTCATTAACTTTGTTTTTCCTTTTTAATAATCAGTCTTTTAAATTTGTAATTTGTAATATCTCGGATTCTAGGAAGAAGAAACATCAATAATCCAAATTTCAACCACAGATAAGTAAAGCCTAACTAAAATTTATTCCCACCAAAAATCAAACTTGATTTCTTTGGAGGGATGTAAAGAAAAATCAATTTGTTGATTACTTTTACCGTCATGTTGTCAAAATAAAAGTAAAAATAATTATACCGTTATATACACGCGGCAAATGAAATATCAACAACTTTTCCGTTACTTAAAAATAAAACTTAGATACTACAAATTACAAACTTAAACGACTTGTTTATTACTTAAAAACTTAAATGACATATCTGTTACATGTTAGATAGTATAGTATATTAAGTGTAGTTTAGTATTTTCCTTTATACTTTAGTATTTATACCTTTATATTGTTTTGTATTCAAAGACTTTTTTATTATTCCTAATGAAATCCTAGCCACCATATGTTCTCTATTTCTATGGATTCTCAATATTAACATTACAAACGTAAAACTTAAAACATCTTAATACACTTTATTTAAGAACAATATCTCTCACATAACACAATTATATGGAAGGAATCTGAAATCAATCTCAAAAAACAAATATGCTTGAAAGACAATTCCTTGCCACACTCGAACTATGAATTTGATATAAGTAATAACACTAAAAAATTCAGTTGGTTAGTTGATGATATATTATGTATTTGTTTTTTTTTTTTTTTTTTTTTTTTTTAAATCTCCTAGATCCTAGGAGAAGGGAGCTAGTAGTATAGAGTTTAGCCGCCAGAAAAGTAAAGTCTAACAAAAAATTGTTTCACTCATAAATCGAACTCAAATTCTTCTAAAATCAATTATTTGATGAAATATATTAACTACTTGAGCTCAATAACTTATTTTATATTATGTATTTAATTTGATAAACACAATAATAGAAAAAGTTTTACATAAATACAATCATTTAGATATACTCACACAAATCAAAAAATTAAAAGAAAAATAAAATTCACATAAATTTTTATCACTTCAATTTGTTTAAATTGTTGTGAATGCGCTAACACATTTTATTTGTATTTATGCATGTCAATTTTTTTCCCAAGAAAACATAATACCGGGCCCTCCTTCCAAATATTGTATTAGGCTACCAATAATAAATCTCGACCGTTTGTTTATTATAAACTCAATCCAATGGCAAATATTTACTGAGGCTCCATATTACCTTGACCTTTATTTAAAACATAAAACCTCAAAATTCAGCGTATCCAACACTACCGCCCGCCGCCGCCGCAATTCTCAGGTTCGTTTTTTTCTTACCTCTCGCCGCCGTCCAATTCTTCCGCCATAACCCTATATTCAACTTCCCCTTTATTAAATTATTATGCATTAATATGACATAAATAAACAAACTCTTATACTTAATCATGTTTTAGCTATGTAGTGATTTCACTTGTGTAGTTTTTGAATTTCCACATGATAATTGAATTCATATTCTCATAAATTTTTCTTACTTTGTTTGTCACACATCTATCACAGGTTTAGAGAGTTGAAAATTTGGCCTTTATACTTAAAATCAATACAATGAGTGATCCAAATCCTCATGATAGCAGTGATGAAGACAACAACAATGATGTTTTCATTGATGAGTCTGATATCGACCATGAAGTTGCCTTCGACGATGAAGTTCTTCCCGATGCAGATGGCAATGATGCAGAAGCAGGTGGAAGTGGAGATGTAGGTGGAGGTGCAGGTGGAGGTGGAGGCGGAGGTGGAGGGGACCTTGGTATGAACTTTAGGCTTGTTTGAATTGACTTAATTGAAATTATCTACTCACATAAGAATTGTGAGATTGTTTGGGAGAATTTACAAAAAAAAATCATTTTTTTTTCCGAAGTCATCCCGAATAACTTATGAAAATAGCTCGTAGCATATATAAAAATAATTTATATTTGTTTTATCTTTTTCTATTAAAGTAGCTTATGAGTCCGTTTGGATTAGCTTATTTTTGAGCTTATGCAATTTTTATGTATTATTATAAGTTTGTCAAGGTAGTTTATGATAAAATAGCTTATAAAAATATAATTTTCACTAGTTTGAACTTATAAAATAGCATAAAATCTAATTTATATTGCATAAGCTGTTTGCATAAGCTTAAAAGTAAGCTAATCCAAATGGACCCTATGTGAGCTTATACACGAACACTTGCTATAAGCTGTGAATAAATTGTTTATCCAACATGCCCTTTATCTTCATATTTTTAAACAGCAATTTCAGTCCATTTCTTTTTCTCGTGTTTCAGTTCTTTTGTATGATTTATTTACGTCAATTAAAGCTACTATCCTTTACTTTGTGTTGTATGTTATACATTGATTAATGTTAGAATCAAGAAGTAAGGTTTTTTCCAGTGTTATATTAATATTATTTTACATATTACAGATGATTCTGAGCACACATTCACTGGTCATACTGGTATGATTTCTACTCTTTTTGTTTATGTTTATTTTTCTTCTTGTGCTGTCCCGGTTTTTGGTTGAAATTTAATTTAAGATTTTAGGTAGTCTGAGATTTTGTCAAGGGTTTTATTAACTGATTTGATAATTCTTTTCTGTTTTCCTTATCAAATTTTGAAGTCACATTTTCTTCGTTGACTGTCACCAGCGTATTATAGAGTCACACAGACATCATATATGTGCAAAGTGTTAAAAGGAATTGATAATAGTATATTTTTAATGCTTTTTTCTATTCTTGTACAGGGGAATTATATTCAGTTGCCTGCAGCCCAGCAGATCCTGCACTGGTTGCAACAGGAGGTGGTGACGACAGAGGATTTCTCTGGAAGATCATGAATGGAGACTGGGCTGTTGAGCTTACAGGTATATTTCTTTTCTTCTGATGAAAGGCAAAAATTAGTGGTTAGTTTGGTATGGGGTGGGAGAAATATTAGTAGTAGAGGTTGAACTCTGGATCTCCTATCCTATATAGAACTCCTTCGATGTTCCAACCCATATGATTGGGTATTTGCATGATACGTAGCTATTGAGGGGTTGATTTTTACTATTTAGTACTAGTGCGCCAATGGCATGATTACTGCTAAAGTCAATATTGTATTTCTTGCAATCTCCAAGTGAGTTCGTTATTAATTTTGTGCAGGTCATGAAGAATCTGTATCTAGTTTAGGTTTTAGCCACGATGGAACGTTTCTGGCATCAGGAGGTCTTGATGGAACTGTTAAATTATGGGATGCATCTGGAAATCGAAAGGGTCAATTTGAGGGTGCTGGAGGGGGCATTGAGGTAAGATTGTTAAATAATTTTTCTTGCCTTTTATGCTCGAAGTTGAAGTAGTTTCTAAATTAGTTTGTGTTAAACCTTTCAGTGGATCAGGTGGCATCCAAGAGGAAACATGCTCATGGCTGGTTTTGAAGAGTCCCCCTCGGTTTGGATGTGGAATATTAATAATTGGGCCCTCTTTATGTCATTTGATGGCCATGCTAGTAAAGTGACTTGTGGTGATTTTACTCCCGATGGTAGTAATCTATCTACATCTTGGCTCATTTAACTGTTATGATTTACATTATGCATTTTTACCTTTTAAATTTCCTTTCACTTGGTGACTTAGGGAGAATAATATGCACTGGTTCTGACGATGCAACCTTGAGAATATGGAACCCAAAAACTGGAGAAAGCATTCATGTTGTGCGAGGTAATGTAAACTTCACTTTATAGTGTCTTTTCCATTTATGAATCATAGGCTAGTTTAATTATTATCAACACCCAGAACTACAAAATTAAGTTTAAGAAGCCTTGAACACCGGCAACACCTCTCTTGTCTACAAGAAAACTTTTAATCTTTCTCATTCATATTTGTGGTTTTATTATATGAAATAAAAAGTATCTCTCCTTGCTTCTACTTGAAAGCAAAGAAGTGAGAAAAAGTGCAAGATGTTACAATACACTGTTTGAGAGAAAATGTGAGTAATCAAGTATTTAGCAGAGGCTAAGAAGACATTCAATTGATATGTTATAACAGATAAAGAAAGGAATTAGTTATACCTCGTACAGCAGGTAATGATACAATACAGCGATCTTAGTGTGCTTGGCATGCTGCCTTATTACAAAAAGATCAACCACACAGTATTACAAATTACAAGTACACTTTAACATGTCCCCCTGGCAGGGTGAGTGAGCAAAGGAAAGTTGGTCAAACACCCTCAAAGGGATAAATGTCTGATTAGATAAGGCTTTAGTTGGCCATAGTGGCTTTTTTCTTGGACCATCAGAAAATTATATTATGTCCCAAGAAAACACAAACAAAATGCGGATCTTCTATCATCCAGTTAGATGCCTAATTGTCATCATACTAAGAATTTAAAGGGGGGCTGATATGATGACGCTGGCTGAAGGAGGTGCATGAACTCCTTAATAAACCATAGAATTCTTTTGACAACTTTCCAATATAAAGTGCAAATCTGATCTCTATCCTTGTGACGGTAGTGAGCTGCATGCCCCAACAATAGATCTATATAAAGTACAGTCTGCTACATAGTCTACCCATACTTGGGAAAGTTTACAGTTTCCTTCCTACCATTGGAGTGGAATTCCCTGGGCCTTTATCTAATGATCCTTTTCCTTAAACACCCATTATGATGGTACTGCAGATCAGGGCACCCCTTTATGAGGTAGTGAACATGTATTACAGCAGTGTAATTTGTCCATACTTGGTTGGTTTTTGTACTTGTTATCTAGAAAAGGTACGTTGTCTGCCATCTAACCTTTCTACTAAGGTTTATGTTAAACTTTCTGAATTGGTTACAAATAAGGCACATTGCTTCCACCCATGGAACCCTCTTGTCGCTACATGTAGATGCCTGGATCTATCATACAAAACAGAAATCTGACACTTTCATGGTCTTGCAACAAAATCTCAGAGCTCTTCAAACTATTTGGGGGTGGGTAGGGAGTGCTCTTACATTCAGACATGTCCTGGATCATTATGTCATAAATTGTAACTGCAAACAGAAAAAAACATAGAAACAAGTCACATTCTTCTTGCTTATGCAAAGTTATTTAACCAAATTTGGGTTCATGAACTTCATGTCTTTTAAGCTCCCACTTTCTTTATCAATATTAAGCAGGGTCAACATTAACAAAGTAAAATTTGAGAAATGTCCTGGCACACTCGCTGTAGCTACATAAAGAACTCATGTCAAATTACAACATGATCAATTTTATATAGGCTCAAAGCAAATGATTGCAAAAAAAATATAGGAAATGCTATCCTTATTTATATGATACTGTATGCCCTTGTATTTATTGTAAAGGAGGTAACAGAGAGAGGCATATGGAGAAACTGTGTGTTTGAACTACACAGGGAAGTTGGTTTTATGGCTCAGCAATAATTTCAAAATGCCTATACAGCAAATACAGAGAATAGAATATATATTCAACACTTTCATTTGCATAATATTATCGTGTTTGTTAACCTTTACTTTTCTAGGTCATCCATACCACACCGAGGGATTAACATGTATAGCTATAAATCCAGCTTCAACTATTGCTCTTACTGGTTCCCAGGATGGATCTGTTCATATTGTGAATATCGCTACTGGAAGAGTATGTATTTTCATTGCATTTGATATTTAATGTGCTATTTTATATAATCAACTAGTATTTTTTGTGCATCTATGATGTCTCACTATTTTGAGAATCCTTTTGTGTGTCTAGAGTTATGTTTCTAAAATTTGGTTCACAAGACTGTTGAGAGTCCCACATTATATGAGATATTGCCTAAAACTATGTTTATAAGTGAGAGACATCCCTCACCTTACAAGTTGAAAGTTGATTTTGTAAGGATGAGATAGGCCCAAATCCAAAACCTGAAGATGGTCTCCAAGTCCATCCAAGATCCATTGGGTCATTCACTATCGGCTATAAGACAACTTGAGTCCTATTCCAAATATTCAATCCTGACCTGAGGGGGGGTGCTGAGAGTCCCACACAGGTCGAGACATGGCTTGAAATGTGTGTATAACTTAAAGCATCCTTCAAACGAGTTCAAGTCCATGTGATGCCTTTTTCTGTATTTTTATTCATAAAAGGGGACTTTCTAGAATAATGTTCATTTTTATCTCACCCGAAAATATAATAATTATTATTAAGAATAATGTTTTTTATAACGTGGCCTATGTAGTACTGGAGCAAGACTGCAAGAGCCCCCTAATTAAGGCTCCAAACTTTCATCACCTATCTCTGTACTAATTGTTCCATTTGTCTCTGCATGCTGCAACTTTATTTATTTGTAAGGGGTTTGAGCATATAGATTTAGCTTTCTGCCTGGTTTCTAAGAAATGCTGTATCCTGTTGACAGGTTGTTAGTACCCTGCCTTCTCATTCAAATTCCATCGAGTGTGTTGGGTTCGCACCAAGCCCACCAAACGCACCAAGGTATGTTTTAAGATTAGCAAACTGTTCATAACCTGTGTGTATGTGCATTTCGTGCACATTTTCATGTCCATGTATGCTTGTCGGATCATGCATGTGTATGGTGTAAGTTTTATTTATTCAAAGATTGCTTGAGCCTCAAAGGACAGCAACATACTGAGAGATGAATAAGAAAAGTAAATTTGTCCAACATTATAGAATTACTGTCATAATTAAAAATAGTCTTGTCAGTGCAAGCAACATAAAATCAGCATCTGTTAAATGTTTGAAAAAAAATAAGGTCCGTTAATCAATATGAAAATCAAGTATCACGATTCACGACTCATAAATCACAATATATTATTGAACCTACTTGATATAACCGTCAATGACTTCGGTTACGGTATAACACAAATATGAAAAGTAATTCCATCTCATTCCAAAGGAATGATAGACTACAAAGTGACCTAAACCTTAAGTGAAAATTTTGAGCATCTTTTCATAATGCTTTGAATTTCATTCATCTACACTATTTCAACATTTCAATAACTGCATTTTTGTTTTAATCGAATGATGATTTGGACCTTGTACTCCTAATTTAATATGAGCCATCAGTAATTTTGTTCCTTAAAACTGTATGACAGTGGTTCCTGGGCTGCAATTGGAAGCTTGGATAAAATGATAATCTGGGATGTAGAGCACTCCTTAGTCCGAAGCACTTGTGAGCACGAGGTATGTTGGAATCTTGCTATGTGCAAGTGACATACTTATGCATTAAAAACTGAATGAACTCTGCAATTATACTTTTATTTGGAATTGAGTTTTTTTTGTCTGATGAATTGAAATTTTCCATTGTGGGCAGTTTGGAGTGACATGTTTAATATGGCTTGGAACATCATATGTGGCTACTGGTTCTAATGACGGACTTGTTAGAGTATGGGACAGTCGGTCTGGTGAATGTGTCAGAACATTCAGAGGGCACTCTGAAAACATTCAATCTCTTTCATTGTCTGCTAATCGTGAGTACCTTGTTTCGGCTTCTATGGATCATACAGCTCGTGTTTTTGATGTTAGAGGATTTCGGCTTCTATGATATGGGGTTGTCAATCATGGAGGTGAAGTCTCTTTCTAGGCACACCCCCATATATATGTCCTTGAGGACAGTGGGCGTTACTCTATAAAAGCCATGCTGTTTATGTATGTTATGTTGTGATAGAGTAAAAAAACTGTTGCGTAAAGTTTTGAATTTTGACGGACATAGACATTCGAGAACATAAATTTGGATTTATTTTTAAGGTTATTTTTCCTTCTTAATATTAATTTTGATGTTCACACAAACACAAAAGTTTAGTGTTTTGTGGAGACGAGATTTGTACATTGTGAGCAATCCATATTTGAGGCTAACATAATCTGTAATGGATTAAGAATTTTTCTCTCTAGGCCTCTGCATTGCTCTCATGCCTCTCAAAAATCCAATTTTGCCTTTTAGAATGTCATTTTGGAACGTAAATTCAGAAATGTTTCAAAATTTAACATGCATTGAAAATTATCTTTGAAATCCTATGAAATTTACATGACCTATAATATATAACATAAAATTCCCGTTTTTTGCATTCTAACAATTTTCAAATACATAACCAGTACATTTCCAATGCTCAAACACAATAAAATATTCACAAAATACTAGTGAAATCTTTAAACAATAAAATTATACATAAAACATAATTTATTTGAAACATATCCTCAATTTCTATTCTAGGTATAAATTCACCATTTCATAAGTTATTTTCCATAATCTAGCACATTCAGAAGTTATATTTTAGAACCTAGTGTGTTCGGGAGTTACGTATCTTCTAAAACATTTTGAAGGACAAAGTTGAATTTTTAGAGAGCCTTGAAGCAATGTGGGGGCTTAAAGAGTAAATTTCACAGATTAAATGATGAATAGCCCATGAATGTTTAGAAGCCCATTAAAAGCCCGCGAAAACTTAAACCAAGCTGATAAGTGATGTTAGATTTCAGACTAGTTTATAGTATTTCTTTACAAATAAAATCCCATATCTTATATACAAAGAAGACCTGTGTATGAATTAATGGTGCCTTATTCATGTATCTCCTTGCTTTGCTCATGGCAAGAGATTGATTTCTTCTTTAAAAGATTACTTTCTCTAAAATGACATTTTTAGTCGATCATACTTTAGTTAGGGCGTCAAGATCTTATGTTAGTCGTCAAACGTTTGATTTGATCCTATCTTGTATTGTTCCTATTTTATTGAATAAAATTATATAATTCTCAAAAATATTTTTCACAAGAACTTGTTTTACAACAATAAAAGAATCATTCGAAAATAAAATATATATTATTTTTAGGTATTTTAGAATGTCATCATTACATATAATGAAATAGAATTAATCTTTTTTTGACTAATGAAAGTAGTTAATCTTATATGCTTTATTACATACTATTGTTTTGGTACAAAATTTTGTTTATATGTAAGCTTACTAATTTATTTTGTTGCTTATTTAGTTAATTAGTTGTAGATGGGGATTGAACCCTCCAAGTAACAAAACTACTTCAACTTAACCGTGGACATTTTTCTTTTACTCTTTCTTGCTTTCTCAATATTATTTTTAATATGTTCAACTTTTAACTTTTTATTGTTTTATTTGTTGTCAATTAGCATTCTAATTCAATCTATATATTTCTAGATTGTATAAACAGATTGAAAGTGACAAGACCATAAATAAGCCGTAGATAGAGTCGGATGGCTAATTAAAGTTTAAATACGTGCTTGACATCACAAATGGCGGGCAATGTACTTTGAAATTGGAAAATTATGTGATTAAAATATTATCAACTAGAAAAATCCAAGTTGCATATTCCTCAACCCAATACAACAAATACTACAACTTGCAACTTTTAAATTTCCCACTTGCACATATAATAAGTAATTTGACATTTAACTACACTATCACAATTGTGTTTGGAAGATTTTGTCAATATTAACATAATTCTTGCAATAGGCACCCGATTATTTATTATTGATTCGTGAGGACATCAAAGTATGTAAATTAATTTAGGAAATATAGTATGTTTTTTATATGCAAAGGGAGTTTAGTTTAATTAATAGAGACATGAATATTTTATAGGGAAAAGCTATGTTAATGATTTAAAATAGGAAATATTTTATTATAATTTATGTATTTAATTCACTTTTAAATTTTGTTTTTACAAATTAATTACATAAAATTTAAGAGAATGTTTCTATTTTTGGATTCTTAAAATAGGAAAAATTTTAGCTAGACTATTTGACAAATTTTTAAAATTATATACAATGGTTTTCCTAAATTTTATATACAATGGTTAGTTTAAAGTTCAAACACTTAATTTATTCACCTTAAGGTAAAATTTTAGCTAGACTATTTGACAAATTTTTTTTTTCTTTCTATTCTTACTCCATTATTTGCTGAAAATTATTTTCTGATTAATATTTGTTTTCTTGAGTTGAGACTAGTAATACCTTTTATTTAAACGGATTTTGGAACTAAATATTGGATGCCAATTGCCAAATATTAGGCCTCTCTTAACCTATGTACTTTATATATCTTTTCTTTTGACAAAGTATTTTTAAAAAAGTTCGGGTGGGTTAACAAAAAATATTATATAAGTTAAAAACATAAATTATGTTATATACAAAAAATAAAGTTGTGATAGATTGACATAAAAAAAAAATACTCATACTGATTTTCTTTCGATATAAAAAATCATTGACCATAACATTGACCATTTCGTGGGATTGTAATTGTAAGACTTGACAAAGCACATTTTTTATACCTATAATTTTTTATATAAAATGTAGGGCTAATAAGTCTTTACCCCTTGTAAAGTATGCGAGTTTTTTTTCTTTCTTGTAATTATTTTTTTTGAGATCACCTCCTGTAATGTTTTTTTATTTTTTTCGTAGAGTATTTTACCCCTATGTTTAAACAAAAAAATTCGGCAGGGGGGTAAAATACACTACGAAAAAATAAAAAAAAAACATTACAGGGAGGTGATCTTAAAAAAACTAATTACATGGAAAAAAACAAAACTCGCCTACTTTGCAGGGAGGTAAAGACTTATTAACCTTAAAATATAAGATCGATATAAAAGCAAATGCCTTCAAGTAATTGGAAGCACTATCACCAAGGGCGCCCTTGTGTATGTGCAAAGTGCGCTATGCAGTCGAAATTCTATTTTTTTTATCTAAAAAAATATTATGTGGTAGTAGATCTTTAAGAAAAAAAAACAATTTCAAAAATAAAAGGTCAAATATTTTGTTAATATGTCTTTGTTAAAAGAAAATCTAAAATGTCTAATCCAAAATGACTATGTATAAAAAAAACATATTCATAAGTTAGAAATAGAATTTAAATGTCATAAGTTAGAAATAAAATCTGAAATGTCTAATCCAAAATGACTATGTATTCCAAGCTTGATTCAAATTACCAATTTAATTTACTTTACTATATTGTTACAATCTCATCGATTTTCAATAAATAATCGGATTTTTCTAATTGGACAACTTATATCTTATTATGCTGCTTGGGAGACAACCGAAATAACGGGTACGGGTTTGGGATCACTCAAATCTGCACTAGAAATCCGAAATCATATCCGGTTAAATGTTACATAACCTAATTACCCCTAAATTAAATTGTAATTTAATTTTTTGAAAATCTATGTTGAAGACTATGTTATTATTATATTGTTATTTGCAAACTATTTTATTAATACTCTAGGTTTTATACAAAGTTTGTATTTTATTTTAGAATTTTACGGTTTTTTGTTGCAAAAAAAATTTTGAATGTTGGAATCTTATCATGAAAAGGGAAAAGATCAATGAATTTGGACAGGGTTCGGATAGGTAATTAATTTTGCGTGTTCTTGCTGTGGGTTCGGATTTTGGTGAAAAAAATCCGAACTCAACGGATGTAGGTGTGAGTTTTATTTTATCATTTGAACGGCATTTGGATTCAAATTCAAGTGATAATTTTGAATGCAAATTTAAGTAGTATAAAACTCACATTCGACCCTATCATTTGTCATCTTATAACTAGAACTCCCGAAAAACTAGTTAAGAGGCTAAAAATTAATAAAAATATATTGAGGTTTTGTCGAGAAAACTTATTGCTTCTTTATAAGAGTTATAGTTGCAGTGTCTTTAACGTTATTTTAAAAGTCGCTCTTGTATTAAACTTGCTTTATCAATAAATCCTAACACACAAGCCATTTGTTCTTTTTTGAGTCATTGAGTGCTTCACCTCAACAAGACAAAACATGAAATCATTAATTTTCTCACGAATATGTTTTTTCACCGTACTAGAAAGGATTTGCAAGAGCTCCTTTTTGTATTTGATAAGAAGTCTACTTGTCATTACCTTAAGGCTTAAGCATTATACGAATAAGGCAAATGATAATCTTCTAAACTGATTTGATATAGACTCTATTTTAAGATAAATTCTTTGCATTTCATACACTTGATTTAGTGGATCCAAATATATATCGTGTTGGATCATTAAGATGGGACAATCAGGGGATCATTGACATTGAACTTAAGAATAATTATACAAGTGAGTTTGACATCATACATTAATTCAAAACCTTAATTTGTTAGATTTATAAAACATCTCACTTATAAAGTGTTCGACCTCCACTTTTCTAAATAATGTGAGACTTTACTCACATTTTGTCACAACATTTCGAAGAACGATTTTTAATATCACGTCAAAATCATTAAAAAAACATTTTGGTTAATCAATTCTTGGAACATCAATAGGTTTAGGCGTACAAGTTAACATTTCTTCAATTTTTAGAAGTTTAACAGGTTTGGACATAGAGTTTATCATATTTCTTCAATTCTTGAAATTTTGACATATTCAAATGTAGAAATTATCACTTACAAATGCCCATTACTTATTTCCGATGAGGAGAAACACTGATGGGTGCATTTTTTTTTCATTCTCACAAACTATCCTTTTAATAATATGATAAATTGATCTACTCTCTATCTTTACTTTTTGGAGAAATCAACAATCTAAAATCAACAACAATCAATCTTTGTAACAAGCTAATATTTTTTTCTAAAATATTGGGAGAGGCAAGTGAGGCAGGCCTTGAGTCTCATATTTATTTAATTAGGTCTCAAATTTTTACTATTAATTTTAATTATTTTAGGTCACATGGTATAAATGTTACACATTAATATCATCAATAATTGATTTACAAAAATAAAAAAGCAATTTCATGAGTGTGTTTCATATCGTAAGATCTAAATCTAATTATGTTTAAAAAAAAACCTCTAATTTAATTTGTTGTTGGTTTTAATATTTATTTTTTTAATCAAAACTTAATACCTTTCATTAATTATCAAAAATTCAATAAAGAAATAATTTCAAATCTATAGAAAGTAGTCTAAGAATTAGCCGCTCTAGCTAAAATAAGAGCAACCGAATTCACTTATCTCCTAATAAATTTAACTTCAAAGTTTGCACAAGATGACATAGCAAAAATAATACCATTAACAATTGAAAGAAACTCTGAATTGCCTTTTCGCTTCATACGAATTGTTTTAACCAGCATCTGAGAGTCGCTTTCGAATTTGACTCGATCAAAACCTCTATGCTTAGCTTCATTCACGACTTGCAATAACGTTCATGCTTGTTGATAAAATCAGATGTTGCCACTGTGTAAATTCAACAGTAAACTCACCATAGCTATTACGAAAACAAGCACCAATTGATGTCCTTCTCGAGTCGACAAAAAATGTTGCATCTACATTGCATTTTAACCACTCTATTCGAGGCTTTTCCCACCGTTTCGTGCTTAAAGATGGGACATAATGATCATCGGTACTTCGGATCTTATGAAGAATAATTCGCTCTTTTCAATGATCAAATGCAGCTCGTCCAACTTGACTTGGCAGTCTAGTATTATCATTCCATATTTTATCATTCCAGTTGTGCCATATACTGCAAAATAGTGTAACCACTCTACCCATAGTTGCATAATTCTCATTTTGACAAAAAACAAACACTCTATCGGTCGCACTACCTTGCTGACACACTGCAGAAATCAAGACAGATGACAGTCCGGCTGCTTGCCAGCTAAATCAAGCAGAAGCGCATGTGAAAAAAGTATGTACGTCCTCTTCACACAACGGACACTGAATTTCACAATTCACATTATGTTCTAATAATCGGCACTTCGTTGGAAGACATCCCCAACATAAAACGCCAAAGAAGGTGACGTGCTTTATACGGACCATGCGCTTTCCAAATTTCTTTCCCATTACCTACCACGTGGAATTTATCACTACGAATAATCTTTTGCATTGCAAGTTTATGACAAGATTTAACAGAATAACAATTATTTCGTTCCCTCTTCCGAACTATCTTATCTTCATAAACTAAATCAATAAGAGGTGTCGCAATAATTCTCGCCACCCACTTAGTCTGGGAACAACATATGAATTTTTTAAAGGCCTCATTTTAAATCCTACTTTTTACATCCTCTAAATTTGTTTGAATCCTAATCAGGAGAGTTGGTCACGCTTATTGTGTGTCTAACACGCTTAACATATTAATTCTGTGTAGAAATTTTTTTTCTATATAATTTTCGTTAAAAAAATAATACTAATTTGTAATTTTATCAAACTATTAAGTGAATTAAATTCAACAAACCAGTCCTACAGTAGATGAATATTCCCACACAAAAGTCGGGTATGTCCTTTGACTATTGTTTTCAAAAATAGCAGCTAGTGTGTTTCCAGATCAAATCAAATTTTTTTTGACGATAGGTCAAATATGTTGTTCTTTTTGAATTCTGAGTTTTAATTTGAATTTGAATTAGAGAAAGAAAAAAATAATTAAATTCACTGTATCGACCACTGAAGAATTTTTATTTTTAAAAAGAAAGTAAATTCATTATAAAAATCAAAACATTCTACAGCCGCTGTAGCTAGAAGATAGAGACTACTTAGTGCAGAAGGCCCTGCATGATTTTGTGCAAATAAATATTTGATTTATTTTAAATAAACTTGTTTTTGCTCTAAAAAATATGTTTTGAATAAAATTTATAAACATCTTGATTTCAATTTAAATTAAAACCCACTACCAACAAAAATTAATTTATGTATGTTTATCTTCTTTTTTTAAAAAAAAAAATGAAAGTTTAGAATAATTTGATGGTGCCCTGTCTAATATAGAGAATGCCTTAGGTCACAAATATATTTATCTTCCTCCAAAACATTAGCGGAACTAGAATCTGTGTTTTATTTATTTAAGATATGTCATTTTACCACATATATAAAGAGAATCATAGAGTGATACTAAATAAGGTGAATACAATAACCTTTTGCTCAACCCTATACATATACCAAGAGACAATCCATTTGTTTCTCTCTAAAACTCTAGTCTTATGTTGGCGGCAAATTCTTATTTACATCTTGCTCTCTTTTTCAATTTATCTATGAATAAACAGCCTATATTTATAGATAAATATGTCTATTAAATTAAAATAAAACTACTTTAAAATAAAACACAATTCAAATCAGATATCCTTCAAAATAAATATTCCAAAAAAATCAGCAAAGTCGAGCCTTGCCACACACGTGCGCCTCTCGCGCAACCTGTCCTACGCTTCGCGCAACAAGCAGTGGCAAAACCAAGGACTTAGGCGCATACTGCGCCTCATGCCATTATACTTGCGCCGCGCGCCAGCCTTGGCCATGCCTCAATTAAATTTTGCTCCCTGCGCCAATGCCAACAATAATTTATTCTTCAGTCTTATGAACTTGAGATTTCAATGCATATTCAACATGTTTTATAAAATTAAGCTATCAACTTAGTCGCAAAAAAAACACTAGCTTTTGATTGATTAAAAACTAACTTATAGCTGATAATATAATGTTTATAGCTGAAAAATTAGTATAATGAAATTAAAGTGTTTTGACAAATTGCTTATAAAAAAATAAAGTTTTTGACAAATTTAGCCTGTGTGTACAAAATTTAGTTATTGTATTTTTTTAAAAAAAATAAAGAACTAATAACATGAAAATAATAACGGTAAAAATGAGATAAAATACAAAAAGCTATAAACTATAGACTCAAACGCCAATTAAAATAACATATCAAAAAATGATATAAGCTAATTAAAGAAAACCCGTTATCAAACACACTTAATTTTTATCAAACAAACTTATATACTAGTCCAATAAATTATAAGTTAGCTTATTAAATATTTTCGGCCTATTTTGTATTTTTAAAGATCAATTACACAAGTTCTGAAAATATTTTATTATATTTACTTCATCATTAACTAGTGTCCTAAAAACTATTTAACATTTTGCATAAAATAAATAAACAATTAAGCGTTTTATGTTGGTTGTATAATAATATTGTGAATCATTAGTAGTGTGTAATGGTATACTAGTATATTTTTCAAATCAGTACGCTACACGTAAACGTAATTGTATCATATCATATAATCACACAATAATAATATAGTTTAATCTTCATTGTTGTTGTATAAACTTAGGATATATGTATTCTAAGTTCTAATAGATTCCCTTGCACAAATTCTACGTTATCATCACCAACTTTTTCGGTATATTATTAATAACTAGTATAGTATTGGATATACGTTTGGCATTGGCACCTTCATATTCTTTGAATTGTTCATATGGCCGGTCTATAGTTTGGCTGATCAAGGAACTTCATATTCGACATGGTCATATTCTGCTGCTGCTGGGGATTCCATCTATTATATACTTTTGCATTTGAAATATAAAAATAAATTAAGAAGTACTAGTATATAATTAACTTTTTCATTATGAGTACAAGTTAAACTCAATTACTAATGGGTTAAACTCAATTACTAATGGGTGAGACTTAGGTACAGTACCCCTAGGTCGAGTTGGTACTGTTCCAAATACAAATGCAACACGTGTCTTTGCAAACTTGCAATTTACCGCAAATATTGTGTTCCTCTTATTCGGTTGTAAAAATCTTGGGTGTTATATTTTATTGTGTTCCTCATCATCTTTTGTAGCTTGGCGTTGCTTTCAAAATAGAATGCCTACGGATGAAAATCTCATGACGCGGGGCTGTGTTGTGGTCTCTGCTTGTGACCTCTGTCTATCTCAATCGGAAACAACTCCCCATTTGTTTCTCACGTGCAAATTTGCGAATAATTTATGGACTTGGCTGGGATCGATTCTACAAATCCAGTTTAATTGCAGCAGTTTCCATACAATTTTTGAAAGCTTTGATGCGAATTGGAGCATCTTCGTTACTGTACCGGACAAAATATTATAGGCCCAATAACTCAATGATCCAATAATTGGCCCAAACAATTCAAATAGATAACTTGGCGGGAAAAACAAGGCGAGGGCGAGACCCAGAGATGGGGGGCGACGCCCTCATGTTATGATTACGTCGCCCAACAGCGGATAACCACCCACTACCACCACATAAGTGCGGAGGAGAGGAGCAACCGTCCATAACCGCCCTCGAGACACGGTGGACACGGTGGAAAACCACCCACGACCTCCATTAGAGAGGAGTGAGGTGGTTTTAGATATTTTCCGATCATGTTCTTCCTCTATAAATAGAGAAGAAAAACTCATTGTAAAAGGTTCAACTTTTTGGTAAATAAAGATCCTAAGTATCATTATTACGCATTAATATATTTGGACCACCCCCCTATTATTTTTACCAGAACATTTTGGCGCCCACCGTGGGGCTGCGGTAAAACGATTCCCAGCCTACCACTGTCACTAGACGAAACCCGAAGTCTTCCTCAAGAAAATGGCAGGAGGACAACCAGCAAATGACAACCAAAACAACCAAAACAATCAAAACAACAACATAACCTTGACGGATGCAGTGGCACAATTACGTCGCCTGCAAGCCAAGGTTCAAGAGATTGATCAGGAAAAAGCAAACAGAGTGGATGAAACGGAGGAAACCAACATCACCAACTCCCAACCACTTGCCCAAAACCTCTGGGATGCGAGGGTACCAGACAACTTCAGAACACCCCATCTCCCAGACTTCGACGGGAAAACAGATCCCACAGAACACCTGATGGCGGTAGGAACTAAAACCGCCATCATCGGCGCAGCGGATCATTTGAAGTGCAAACTCCTCTCAGGCACGCTGAAAGAGGCGGCCCTAAGATGGTATATGAACCTGCCCAAGAATTCCATTCAAAGTTGGGCAGATTTTCAGCAAAAATTCACACAACAATTCGCCGGCTCCAAGCACATAAAGGTGACGGCGACAAGTTTGTTCTCATTACGACAAAACTATAATGAGTCTCTGAGGGAATACTTGGCGAGATTCTGCGAATCCACAAGCAAAGTGAGCAATCCGAACCAGGAAATGTTCGTCTCCGCCTTCCATCACGGCCTTAAGGCGGGACATTTTAATGAATCCCTGGCACAGAAGCCGGCCACATCCATGCAGGAAGTAACAAGAAGAGCGGAAGAATACATAAAAGGCGAAGAAAGTAACGCCGAAAAAAGAATGAGAGACGCCAGAGAAAGAGGCCCGGTTAACAAAAGTAATGGACAAGGCGAATTTTATCATCATCACAGACGCCCGGTCCCTAATCATCACGGAATTGACCGTCATAGAAAACCATACCAACCACAAAGACACTTTCAAGAAGAAAGGAAGGAATACACACCACTAAACCGTGCCCGAGTCTACATCATGGAAGAAATCCTACAAACAGGATTAGGGCGACTACCCCCACCGAGGAACAAGGAACACACTATGGGATTAAACCCCAACGCCTGGTGCGCTTATCACAGATGCAGAGGTCACGACACTGAGAAATGTTTCAGGCTAAGAGATTTAATCGAAGAATTGATAAAGAGCGGTCACCTGAGGAAGTTCATAGAGGACGCCGCAGCAGGGAAGGTGGTTGTCCCAAAGGTACAACATAATCAAACAAAGGATCGTTCTGAAGGAGAAGATCCAGGAAAAGGAAAGAGAATCTCCGTCAACACCATTGCGGGCGGATTTGCTGGAGGAGGAGAATCCTCAAGTGCGAGAAAGCGTTATGTTAGGAGGATGGATCAGAATGAAAAATTCATAGGTCACACAGAGGTGACGCCCATCCCTGACCTGTCGTTTACCAAAGAGGACAAAAGGGAAGTCATGCCACATGATGACGACCCTCTTGTGATACAAGTGCAAATATTAAACTGTGACGTCAAAAGAGTGCTGATAGACTCAGGAAGTTCAGCGGACATAATGTACTGGGAAGCCTTTAAGGCAATGCAATTGCCAGACGAATACCTATTACCCTACAACGACACGTTGGTGGGCTTCGCCGGCGAGCAAGTAGAAGTTATTGGCTACACTACCCTCTTAACCACGTTTGGAGAAGAGGAGAACGCCAAGACTATCAAAGTAAGATATTTGGTAGTCAAAACCCCATTCACTTCATACAACATCATCATTGGAAGGCCGGCCTTCAACACACTAGAGGCGGCACTGTCAACCCTCTATTTGTCCATCAAATATCCTTTGGACAACGGAAGGGTAGGAACCATCAGAGGAGACCAAAAGCTGGCGAGGAGATGCTACGAATCTAGCCTGAAAATCAGAACCCCAAGGCGGAATCAATGGCGTCACCCAAAAAAGGAGGCGGAGTCAACATGATCTCACCCCTAGACCTTGATCCAAGAGAAGATTTCACAGAAAGAAGAATGAGTCCCATCGAAGAATTAGAACAAGTCTAAATTGGCGATATGCCACACCAAGTAACCAACATCGGAACCACTTTGAAACCAGAGGAAAGAGAAAAGGTCATAGCTATGTTAAAAAAGAATATAGACCTATTTGCATGGAAGCCATCTGATATGTCAGGGATTGACGAAAGCGTGATAACGCACAAGCTATCTATCGCGCCCAACGTCAAGCCTGTTTCACAAAGGAAGAGGAAGATAGGAGAAGAAAGGAGGACAGCGGTCAATGAAGAAGTGGAAAAACTGAAAGCAGCAGGGTTCATCGAAGAAATAAAGTATCCGTCATGGCTGGCGAACGTAGTAATGGTAAAGAAAGCAAACGGCAAGTGGAGGATGTGTGTGGATTTTACAGATTTAAACAAGGCATGCCCAAAAGATCCATATCCCTTGCCTAACATAGACAGGCTTATTGACGGAGCTTCCAGATACAAAATGTTAAGCTTCATGGAAGCATACTCAGGATACAACCAAATAAAGATGAACCCTGCAGACGCACCTCACACTGCCTTCATGACTAACACCTGCAATTATTTTTACAATGTTATGCCGTTTGGTCTGAAGAACGCAGGCGCCACATACCAGAGGCTAATGGACAGGGTATTCTCGGAGCAAATAGGCAAGAATGTAGAAGTGCACATAGACGACATGGTAGTCAAGACAACGGAAGATGGCGAACATGACAAAGATCTAGGCGATATCCTCGCCTCGGTGAGAAAGTACAATATGAGATTGAACCCAGCGAAGTGTTCTTTTGGAGTTCAGTCAGGAAAATTTTTGGGCTTCATGCTCACAAACAGAGGGATAGAAGCTAACCCAGACAAATGCCAAGTCATAATTGACATGAGAAGTCCAACTACAGTAAAGGAAGTCCAACAGCTAGCAGGAAGAATCGCAGCCTTATCAAGATTTTTATCTTGCTCTGGAGAAAAAGGATTTCACTTTTTCTCAACTCTGAGAAAGAGCGAAAGATTCATATGGACTCCTCAGTGCGAAGAAGCTTTTCTAAGGCTTAAGAGTTTCTTAGCGTCACCACCAATATTAACTCGTCCACAGAAAGGTAACATCTTGTACTTATACCTGGCAGTATCAGACAACGCCCTTAGTTCAGCATTGGTGCAAGAAGTCAAAGGCGAAGAGAAACCGATATATTTTGTGAGCAGAACATTCAAAGGTGTTGAAGCAAAATACCAAAAGATAGAGAAACTATCCTTGGCCGTCGTCATCACTGCGAGGAAGTTAAGGCAGTACTTTCAGAGTCACAAGGTAGTGGTTAAGACGGACTATCCCAAAAAGAAAGTCCTAAGGAAGCCTGACCTAGCAGGGAGAATGGTAGCATGGGCAGTGGAATTGTCGGAGTTTGATATAACCTTCTCCCCTAGAGGCGCAATAAAATCGCAAATTCTGGCGGATTTTATACTGGAATTATCAACCCCGCCTAAAGAAAACAGCGAGGAACCTTGGACACTTTCAGTAGATGGTGCGTCTAACCTGAAGGGAAGTGGAGCGGGAGTAGTTCTAGAAGGACCTGACGGAGTACTCATAGAACAATCCTTGAGGTTCGCCTTCAAAGCAAGCAACAATCAGGCAGAATACGAAGCCCTTCTGGCAGGAATGAAGTTGACAAAAGAGATGGAGGTCACGAACCTCAGAGTAAAAAGTGACTCACAATTGGTAACCAACCAAGTGTCAGGAGAATTCCAAACGAAAGATCCCCAATTAATCAAATATCTGGAAAAGGTAAACAAGTTGGCGAAATGTTTCAATTCGTTTCAGTTGATTTATGTACCTAGGGAACAGAACGCTAGGGCGGACTTGTTATCCAAACTCGCCAGCACCAAGAAACCTGGGAGCAACAGGACCTTCATCCAAGAAACCATTGCAAACCCAAGCATCAACGAAAAAGAGATTCACATGATCATAGAGGAGGAAGACCGGCGAACTCCCATTATCAAATATTTACAGAGGGACGAACTCCCCAGACCAAGAGAAGAGGCATACAAAGTTAGAAGGATGGCGTCATGGTACACCATGATGGGAGATAAGCTATACAAAAGGGGATTCTCGACCCCCTTATTGCTGTGCGTAAGCAAGGAAGAAGCCAAAGGAATTTTAGAAGAAGTTCATGAAGGATCATGTGGGAGCCACATAGGAGCAAGATCATTGGCAGGTAAGATCCTTAGAGCAGGATTCTTCTGGCCATAACTACACAGTGACGCTGGAAGGTATGTAAGAGCATGTGATAAATGCCAAAGATTCTCAAACCTGCACTACGCTCTGGGCGAACCCCTCAAGTCAGTCCTTTCACCTTGGCCTTTCTTCATGTGGGGCGTAGATATATTGGGTCATTTCCCTACCTCATGGAAACAAACTAGATGGATCATAGTGGCTGTAGATTACTTCACCAAATGGGTAGAGGCGCAACCTTTATCAAACATCTCGGCAGAACAAGTGAAAAAGTTTTACTGGAGAAATATCATATGCAGATTCGGCCTTCCTAAATACATTGTATCAGATAACGGCACACAGTTTGCAAGTGAGAAGGTAGTCTCATTTTGCAAGGAGAAAGGAATTCAAAACACTTTCATATCAGTTGAGCACCCTCAAGCCAATGGGCAGGCCGAGTCGGCCAACAAAGTCATATTGAAGGCCCTGAAAAGGAGACTATCAAGCAAAGGAGAAGCTTGGGTAGCTTACCTCACCGCCATATTGTGGTCATATCATACAACTCCACAATCGTCAACAGGAGAGGCACCCTTCACCATGGTCTATGGCGCAGATGCCATGATCCCTGCAGAAATAAATCCCCCAAGTTGGCGACGTGAAACCTCGACAACTCAAGAGAACAGCGAAGCATTGCAGGAGAACCTTGATTTAATACAAGAAGTAAGGGATAAAGCGCATTTCAGAGAGTTCGCCACTAAGCAAAGAGTGGGAAGAAAATACAACACAAGGGTAATCCCAAGAAAATTCAAAGAAGGCGACCTAGTCCTGAAGAGACCAATGGGAAAAGATAAAGGTGGAAAATTGGTAGCAAATTGGGAAGGTCCGTTCAGAATCAATGAAGTCTTTGATGGCGGAGCATACAGGTTGGAAACCGTGGAGGGCGAGGTCCTGCACAGGACGTGGAATATCTCAAATCTCAGATTTTACTACAGTTAGGCCAACAACGCCTAACAGGCGAGACGCATCCCAAAGAACATCGTCAAACCTCGCCACGCCACCCCAAAGATATTTCTTGTTTTTACTTTCATTTCTTGTTTTATTTTCAAAAAAAGAAAATGCATGTGGATGTATTAATGATCTAAATGATGTTAAATTGATGAGAAACTCTTTTCTCCGGTGAAAGCAGGAGTTTTTAACGAGACTCATCATCCAAAATTTAAAAAAAAAGTAAAAATAAAAATAAAAATCTTTCATTAATAAAAAAAGAGTCATTGTTCCAATGTTTGCAGATGGTTTATCATTATCTCAATCGTATACATGAAGACAACGAAGGTGGAAAAACGTTGAAACACCATGGCATGATTTGTAAATCTTACAAGTTGAACATGTCTAAAATAGAAACGGCGATACCCCTAAAGCCTTAAGAGCTGGGTACGACGGAAAAGCGTTGAAACACCATGGCATGATTTGTAAATCTTACGAGTTGAACATGTCTAAAATAGAAACGGCGATACCCCTAAAGCCTTAAGAGCTGGGTACGACGGAAAAGCGTTGAAACACCATGGCATGATTTGTAAATATTACGAGTTGAACATGTCTAAAATAGAAACGGCGATACCCCTAAAGCCTTAAGAGCTGGGTACGACGGAAACATGTTGAAACACCAAGGCGTGAGCCCTAAATCTTACGAGTTGGACACGTCTAAAAAAGAAACGGCGATACCCTTAAAGCCCTAAGAGCTGGGTACGACGGAAATGCGTTGAAACACCATGGTATGGTCTGTAAATCTTACGAGTTGGACATATCAAAAATAGAAACGGCGTTATCCCTAAATCTTACGAGTTGGATACGACGGTAAAATAAAAGGCGCAGGGCGTAGGCGACATCAGAAACAATAATATTAAAGGCGAAGTTAAAAAAAAAAGCCAAAAGAAATTAAAGGTATAATGCATGTCATTATTTTATTACTCTTTACAATATTATATAACACAACAATGCAGAGAAAAGAGATGAATTGAATTGCGTGTCGCGGAATTCATATTTATGGTCCACAGATAGAGAACATGATCAGAAGTAGTGGGCAGTTACCACACCACGTCCGGCTATTATCAGCACTTCGCCTCTTTGAGCCTCATGCTTGGGGGGCTGTGTACCGGACAAAATATTATAGGCCCAATAACTCAATGATCCAATAATTGGCCTAAACAATTCAAATAGATAACTTGGTGGGAAAGACAAGGCGAGGGCGAGACCCAGAGATGGGGGGTGACGCCCTCAGGTTATGATTACGTCGCCCAACAGCGGATAACCACCCACTACCACCACATAAGTGCGGAGGAGAGGAGCAACCGTCCATAACCGCCCTCGAGACACGGTGGACACGGTGGAAAACCACCCACGACCTCCATTAGAGATGAGTGGGGTGGTTTTAGATATTTTCCGATCATGTTCTTCCTCTATAAATAGAGAAGAAAAACTCATTGTAAAATGTTCAACTTTTTGGTAAATAAAGATCCTAAGTATCATTATTACGCATTAATATACTTGGACCACCCCCCTATTATTTTTACCAGAACAGTTACCAACATTGCTACAGCCGCGACTCTCCATGTTTTCCATTCCATTTGGTTGGCAATAAATGGCATTCGGTTCAGCAACGCAAGAATAACAATGCACGCTGCACAATTGCAAATTTTGACGGCAAGCAAAATGAGCGCTATGTTGGCTCCCGGGCTGTCAAACGCAGCAGAAAATATGATTCTGCAGAGGTTCAATATCCCGCCCAGGACAGCAGCTGCATCATCGGTTAAATTAGTGCTTTGGAAGTCTCCAATCTTCGGTTGGATAAAGGCTAATACAGACGGCTCTGTCAGGAATGTCTCGGCTGTTGTGGAGGACTATTTCGCGACTACACGGCAAGTTTTAGGGGCTGTTTTGCACAAAGAATAAGTGAAAGTCATGGCCTTTCTGTCATTCATACGGAGATCATGGCAATGATCATTGCTATGGAAATTGCAAATAGTAAGCATTGAAATTTTCTTTGGCTAGAAAGTGACTCAAAGCTTGCACTCCATGCCTTTGATAACATTGACATTGTGCCGTGGGACTTGCGTAATCGGTGGTTAAATTGTTTAGCTTTTGGAATTACTTTGCAATGGTCGCACATTTATCGTGAGGGTAATTCGTGTGCCGATAAAGTTGCCAATCTCGGACATGCTTATAATAATTTGGAATGGTGGGAGTCGTTACCATCTTTGCTACATGACGACTTCTTGCGAGATATGCTTGGAATCCCTCAATATCGCTCTATTTAATATTTTCTTCTTGTTGTCGGGGTAAGGCCTAGCCCCCCCCCCCCCCCCCCCCCCCCCCCCCATGTATATATATTTTTTCCTATTTCTATTAATACATATGAGCTTATAGATAGAGGACGGCGATGAGTGAGGGTGTCAACATAGTTGGGATGTCCACTTATAACTTGATATCTAGACGCTCTTAATTCATCAAAAAAAAAAAAAAAAACAATAACTGACATAAAAAGAATTCACATGTCACTTTTTAATAGGAAAACAGGTTGAACAAAACCTATTACATAATATATAAGTTTTATCCATTACTAATTTACGTAACTTATTAGGTTTGGTTCGGTGTGAGATTTAAATAATATATTAAAAGTTGTATGCTCGATCCTCAACTTCATTATAAATTTAAAATAAAAAATATCATTTAATATTTTGTAACAAAAAAAAACTCAATTATTAATTTCTATTTAATTTTTTTAAAAAAGTCGTATTAACTAGTAGTATCTATGAAACACTAGTTAAAAAATTATATAAAAAATAATATTTTATATTGTAAATAAGATTTCGTATATTTAAAAAATATTGATTACATAAATTTCAAAATAATAATTTTTTTTTAGTTTTTTTAACCAGTATTTCAAAAACACTTTACTAATATTTTCCTCTAATAAAATATTTGACCAAAAAAAAAACTTATTTATTGTAAATGACATAAGTAGGGGTGTACATGGGCCGGATTGGGTTGGGTTTAGCCAAAACCAAAACCCAAACCACATAGGCTACTCCGGATTGGGTCCAACAAAAAAACCACCTATTACCATATTGGGCCGGATTGGGCAAATCCACTAATTTTCGGATTGGGTTGGGTTGGATTGTGGGTTACCCAAATCATATTTTCATAAAAATAGCTAGCGTAGCTAGTTTATTCACTGTTTTTTTAACTTCATAAAATGATCATATCAAAGTAATAAAATACTTGCAAATGTTCATGTCATAAAATGATAATAGCAAATATTCAAGAGACTAATAATTAAATAGTAATAACCAAATTGAAATACACCAATATCATGGATCATCACATTACAAAAAAAAAAAGCCTAAAACATGAAACAAAAATAGTTGACTTCATCTTCCACAATCCAAATAGTCACTTCATCTTCCACAATCCAAAGAGTCTTGACTTCATTGTTAATATTCTCCCCCAAACTGCAATAATAAAAATTTGAACATCAATTCATATACTACCAAATCAAAGAGGAACAAACAAATAAAAGAATTCACTAAAAAGTGTTCTCAGTTTCTATGTTGTTCAATACATGTCGCAATATATCATATCAAGAGAAAGTGTTGAAATTTCATATGGTCTGTTTATTATGTTAAAATAGACACAAACTCTTATTTTTTTTTTAAAAAAAAACAGTTTTTTCAAATGCTTAGGTTTTAACTTGTAACTTTTAATGACTTTTTTTTTTTTTGTACGAGAGAAAGAAAATAGACAAAGATACTAATCGATCATGTGAAATACAGAGAGCAAAATTATACATAAGATGCTTACCATTTGCAATTGATGATCGTTTGAGAAAGTTAGAGACAGTAAAAGAAAGAACCTTGAACTGTAACAGAGGATGAGAGACGATTGATATTTTGTCTGTGATTCAGAGAGAGTGAGGGTTTGATATAGAAAGGGGGTTGTATTATACAACCAGAGAAAGAGGAGAAATGATTTAGTACCAATTTGTTTGCCATCGATTACTCTTCTCTTGCTTTGAAAGTTGGAATATTTTGATCTTGTGTTTCTCTATATTAATGACAAAATTAAAAACTGCATAAAAGTAGGAAGATTTTAAGAATTTCTATAGAAAGCTAGAAACAAAATGTCATAACCGGGTCAAATGGGTTCAAGTGGGTTTTTGAATACGGGTCCAGATTTGCCCATGACCCGAAATTTTTTGTGGGTTATCTTATTTTAAAATCCATATCCACCCAATTACCGGCCCAACCCATTTTTTGGGTTGGATTGGGTGGATTTGACCGGGTTGAGTGGGTTTGCCCGATCCATGTACACCCCTAGACATAAGTTACTAGCTAACAGCGTATATCTTCTTTTTGACGCAAATTTTTAGATGAGGATGGACATTTTTTTCTAGGAAAAAATAGACATATCTTATTTTTAAATATTTTACTTCTAACAAGGTCGTGATTTCTATATTTTCTGATAGGAAAAGGATGTTAAATTAGGTGACAAATAAGGAGTGGCCGGAGGTCACAACAAAATCCCAATTATAGGGTTCAATAATTAGTTTCAATTTATATAATACTTGTAAAACTCTTACACCCAATCAAATTGCTCCATCTCATAATGTTAAACCATTATCTTCACAAACTCTTTATCACAATAATTCAAGGGTTATAATAGTCTTTTAATTCCACGTGGCACGCTAAGAAATCAACATGATGTAGTAATCCTGACTGATGTGATGATCATTGAAGCAAGAGAATAAAATTGGCGGCTCCTATATCTCGGATACTCTTCCAATGCATGATAGACACGTGGAACTATTTCAAGTTCCCGCTTCAATTTCTTTCAACCATGATTTTAAAGAAAAATAAAATATACGAGTAATTTTTATTTTTTTTTGAACATAATATACGAGTAATTGAGTAAACACTAATATTAGCAAGTTAAATCCTCTCATTCTCAATTCTCTATAGTATTTGTACAATATTGCATTTGTACATGCGTACTAGTATTGCATATGTTAATATATAAAAAAGTAGTGGTTATTTATTAAAAAATAGCAATTAATATTAAAAATTATACATTTTAACATATAAAATGCATAAGCAATACAAATTTAATATTTTAAACTCATTAGCATATGTAAATTTGTACTCCATTCGGCCTTAATTATAAGTAAATATCACTTTTTAGATATATTAAATAATTGATGTGTCTAGTCCACTTTTTAGACTAGATACATTAGTTATTCAATGTATATAAAAAGTGACATTTGCTTATAATTAAGGCCGGAGAGAGTACATGATAGAAAATTCATTTTCTCTCCTTCTTTTCTATCTTTCTCTTATGGTGTGTTTGATATGATGGAAAGAAAGAGGGAGGAAAAGAAGATAACGAAAATGAATGAATGAATTTGGACTAAAGTTAGTCCAAATTTATTCATTAGTCCAAAGTTATTCATTAATTTCTGTAATTTTTTTTCTTTCCATCATACCAAACACATCATTAATTTCAATTTCTCTTATCAATAATAAAAAAATAATAAACAAGTTAAGAGAGTGAGTGAAAATTATGAGAGAGAGAGAGAGAGAGAAAGAAAGAAGAAGGAGAAAGTTGTAGAGAATTGAGAAAGAGATAATCCAAATATTTTAGAGATTCATTTTTTTAACTAATGCTCACGTAATCGATTTTATAAGTGTTAGTAAAAAATAAAATTATCCGAACTTAACTATATATCATATGAAATAGAACAATTTGACAATTTTGTTAATTCAGAATGACATGTTGAAAAATATTGATTTGATCCATGCCTCTTTATATATCGAGAACCTTGTACGGCTAAAAGCTTAATTTCTTGACAAAGATTACTTGTTAAATAAAATGGGTTTATGTGCAAATTTCACTACAAGAAAATCGTAATTTACTGGCTGCCATTTGGCAGCCACAAAGTGAAAAAAACGGCCAATAAGTAAAAAATGTAGCACATTTACCGGCGGCCACTATCGACCGGAAAAAGGGCGCCGCAAACACTTACTGGCGGCCAAAGCCGCTGCAAAATAAAGACAAAAACTGACACGCATTTACCGGCTGCTTAGGCGGCCGGAAAGTTGTACAATTTTTAAAAAAAATAAAAATTCACAAAACCGGTATTTGCAAAACCAGTGTTTACAAAAAAAAACACAACATCACAGCACCAAAATAAATCAACACATCATAGAAACCAAAAACACTTCACAGCCACACCATCAAAAACCCCTAATTTACCTTTTTTTCTAGCAACACAGTGAACCTCAAGAACATAACAAAACCAAAAACTAGAATCAAAGTCCAGTAAACAACAATATCATCATCGAACCAACAAACCCAGAAACCAAATAAAATCATCATCAACAAACTCACAGACACCAAAGCATAAAAAAAAAACTCGAAATAAAAAACAAAGAAGGAAAAGAAGAAGAAAGAAAGGAGATGAAGCGGCGACAAAAAAAACACAAACCCACCGCCACTTTATTTCCCTTGCGTTTTTTTTTCTTTCATTTTAGATCTATGCAACTTCCCCCGCCGGCTTCCTTCTCCGATTTGGTTCGATTGGTAAGAGTTTTGAACTTTTAGGGTCTAAATTTGGGAATAGGGGGTCGAAATGAGTGGTTTTGATAAAAAAAAGTTTGGATTTTGGTGGTGGTTAGGGTTCCGGTGCGGTGGCGCCGCCGTCTAGCCCGGCAGCCATCGCGCCGGTGTTTATGCATTTTCTGGGTTTGGATGAACAGGGAGGGAGAGAGAGTTTAGAGAGAGGGATCAACAAGAGAGAGATTGAGAATGGGAAAAATGAAATTTTGTTTTTGATTAAACCCATATATACTTCCCCCTTTTTGCACCCCTCTTGGTACTCACTGCACCACCCTTTTATCTCTTTTTTTTTTTTTTTTGAAATTTTGTGGCGGCCTTGGCCGCCGGTAAATCTACCGCTTAAATTTTGTGGCGGCTTTGGCCGCCGGTAAATGTTTTTTGCCGTGTTTTTACACTTTGTGGCGGCCAGAGCGGCCAGTAAGTTACTGGCTACCAAAGCGGCCAGTAAATTAATACTAAATCCGCCAATAAATTGATGTTTTCTTGTAGTGTTTGTACATATTAAAAAATTTAAAATAGTTTTATTCAAAAAATGTTTAATATAAAACCGTATATCAAAAAAACTTGTTCATTCTGCTTAGGCCTTGTATTATTATTTTTTTAATAGGCAAAATTACACATTTAGTTTTTAATCTTATTTTTTTGTAACATTTTGGTCTTTTATCTTTAATTTGTAACATTTTGATCATTTATCTTATCTTTTTGTAACACTTTGGTCCTTTATTTTTCATTTGTAACATTTTGATCATTTATCTTATCTTTTTGTAACACTTTGATCCTTTATCTTTTATTTGTAACACTTTGGTCTTTTAAAAAACATGAAAATATGAAAAAATTGATGAAGATGATGAACATTTTTATCAAAATTATGATTTTTATTTAATTTTAATAAAAAAAATCTTAACAAATAAAATTCAATTTTTTTTAATAAAAAACAAATATGAAAAAAATGATTTATATGTGAATGTTATAAAAGATAAAGGATTAAAGTGTTACAAATAAAATATAAAGAATCAAAGTGTTACAAATATATAAGATAAATGAACAAAGTGTTACAAATAAAAGATAAATAACCAAAATATTACCAAAAAAAATAAAATAAAAAACCAAACATATAATTTTACCTTTTTAATAAAAGTTACTACTTTTAACTACATTAACACGTACACTATTTTACAGGTAACAAATCCTAAATAAAAATGTAAACATCATACTTATTAGTGACATGATAAATAAAAAATGAAATAGATCTAACTTTTATCTGGATCACTTCAAAATTTCCACTTGTTGTGATTATAGAATCATTGCTTATCCAAAAAAAAAAAAAAAAGTAGAGCAGCAAATGAATTTTCGTGTACGAATATTTTTCAAGCTTTTTTTGGACAATTTTTTAATCCTTTTCTTCCAACGCATAATTGCACGCGCATTTCTATATTCATGAATCATGCATACCGTTTACAATAATGTTAAGTTTATTTTATTAAAAAAAAATAATAATGTAAGTTTAATGCATATATATCCATCTGCCTAAGATAATTTTTTGTTTAGCTCAAGTGAGTCGATATTGAATATGTATATACACAAAAGGCAATGTAATATTAATATTTTTTTTAATAAGTTAAAATGAAATATATATTGAAACAATCTTCCTAATATAAGATGTATTAAGATAGACTACCAATATTTATATAGAGTCAAAAAAGATAACTAAAACTGTTCATACAAGGCTTAAGAAGAGTAAATGACTAGACCACCAGCTATGGCGGTTAGAAACTAAAGTAACATTCGTCACTTTCAACCACCTAAAAGAAAAGAATTTGATCTGCTCCAACAATTGAAAATGAGTGTTTGCTCCTCTGAACAACCTGTGATTTCTCTCTATATACACAACCCAGATGCAAGCAAATCAAATGAGCTTAAAAAAAGAGTAGCGTGTCTGAGAACAACCTGCTATATGTAAATTGGACAAAGTGGTCATGTAAAGAAGTGTAATCCACCACCGAGATGTCAATCCACGAACCCACTAATGCCCAACAAGAACCAATAGTACCACATGAGATAAATAAATGTTTAGCTGACTCGGCATCTCAACAACCAAAAACATACAAATGAGCTGCAGAAAATAAAATGTCCCGAGTGACCAGGTTTGCTATTGTGGGCAACCTGTCAGGCAATAGGCGTCACATAAAGATGAAGACCTTCAACGGAACTTGAGAGTGCCAAATGAGTTGTTTCGCATCATCCATGGAAGTCGAAGCATGAGAAGTCAAAAATTGTTATACTCCTCGGGCAGTGTAGCGTTTGTCAGGATTAGGTTGCCAGTGCCACTGCCACCTATCTAGAGACTAAATCTGAAATGAAAGGGTAAGAAGTAAAAACTGACCTATCTGGAGAATATTAATAGTTATATATACAAAGTATATCTTATTTTCGTCTCTAAATAAAATATAAGATCATTTTTGGAAAATCACAAAAATTAAAAAGTTGATCGTAGTATTACTGCATTGACAACTAATATTATTTTTTACAAGTTTAGCTTTTATGAGAGAGTGTCGAAAAAATGTAACATAATTAGGAATATGGTGTAAAATAAATAATTAACGCATTTGAAAATATAAAAATAATCTTATAAAAAAGACAAATAAAATATATAAGAGAGTCTTATATTTAAAGGACCAAGGTAGTATTAGTAACTTCGGGAACTATGCCCTCATTCTTAAAATCTAATTAATTAAATTATTAAAATAAAAACAAAATTGGAACTTTAAAATATACTATAACAATGATATTTGTGAGTTTAATTCACTCAATTGATAAAAATATTACATTATATATATATATATATGAGTCAAGGTTCAAATTGAAGTTCAATTTATTCACCTTTAATATAAATTTATTAGTTTTTATATACTACTTGACAAAAAACCAACTGACTAATGAAAAATCAAACCATTTTTGTTTAAGCAGAAAAAAAAAATCATAATAACAGTACCTTCAAGACTTTTCCTCTCATAATAACAATTATTGTCTCTTTATTTAATACTACTATTGACCAAACTTTTTTCTTCAAATTATTTTTTTTGTGTCAGATACCAGGGTGCATGGAATTGACTGAAAGCATGAGTCTTGAAGTAGAAATCTAAATTTGTAGGCATGTAATAGCAAAAATACGTTTCACATTGAGGACGCGCAAAAAAGCAAGTATTTGAACAAGTATTACCTTACCCCAAAATCTTAGCGTAAAGTACATATTCTTATGGTCCGTTTGGCTTGGTTTTTTATTCTTTTTAGAATGAGTAGTTGGGCCAAACATATTTTTAATAAAGCTCTTAATCATAAAAAACAACATTTTTTAATGTACAAAATTAAATAAAAAGTGCTTCTAAGAGAAGAGGTTGAAACCTACTTTTAGAGAAAAAGTGGTTTTTATTATTTTTTTTATGTTTATTTTTATTTTATTATTATCCGTTATTATTATCTTTTTTAAGTTTGTTTTAATTTCAATATTATTAGATGTTATTATCTTTTTTTAAGTTTGTTATTATCTTTAGTAAATTTAGTTTAATCTAATTTGGAGCTAAAAAAACAACAATTACTAAACAACTTTAGATTTTTTTTCGAAAGCTCTTATTTTCACTTTTAACTTTTAAGTAGCTTCTAAGACCTAAAAAAGCCAGCCAAACGGGCCCTTATTCTTAGGGCTTGTTTGACCTAACTTATTTTTGAGTTTATGCAAGCAGCTTATGCAAATTGTATGTATTATTATAAGTTTGTCAAGGTAGTTTATGATAAAATAGCTTATAAAAATCCAATTTTTACTAATTTGAATTTATAAAATAACATAAAACCTAATTTATATTGCATAAGTTGTTTGCATAAACTCAAAAATAAGTTATGTCAAACGGGCCCTTAATTATAAAAGTAATAAGTACTTATTCTTAATTACAGAGAGAAAACTTATTACCGTATCTGAATTATATTATAAACTAGATTCATAATTTTTTTAATAAATAAAAAAAAGCTATTTTTGTTTTATAATTGAGAATAGAGAAAATATACTGTTACCATACATGTAACATGCCATCCTATACAGTGGCGGAGCCAGGATTTTAAATAAGCCTAGGCAAAATATTTAACGTAAATTCTCATGTAATATAATATATAATTAGTCATAAACCAAAATACATTAATAGGCTCGTCATTTTGTCAATAAAAGTAAAATTTAAAATCAGAGAGATGAAACATAACATACCAATAGTGTGCTAAATATTCACTTAACAATCAAAACAACATAACAAATTTAAAATTCAAAACAGCTTATTTATATAATCACTTAACAATCAAAAAACAGCTTAACAAATTTAAATTAAAAACAGCTTAACAGAAGTTAAATTGGACATAAAAACAACTTAACAATCAAATAAGCTTAACAAATTTAAAATTCAAACCAGCTTATTTATATAATCACTTATTAATCAAAACAGCTTAACAGAAACACAAAATAGGGTTTGTATCAAATAAAGATTATAGATTCTAGAAACAGAAATATTAAATAGAGTTTGCTTACTTTACCTCAAAATCTCAAGACTCAAATTGAATCTCAAATCAGGAGGGAGAGAGTGAGAGGCCGACGGTGTTGTGTTGCTAACTGGTGAGTGAGAGCGGCGGCGAGGGAGAGATGCAGTGGATGGACGGACGACGGTGGTGACTGGTGAGTGAGAGCGGCGGCGACCGGCGAGGGAGAGAATGAGAGTTGCGATGCGAGGGAGAGAGAAGATAAGGAAAGAAACGGAACTGAAACGCGAGAGAGAGAAGAGATTGAAAAAATTAATACTTGGGGCAGCCCGAGCAGCTGCCTAGGCTTGCTGGGTGCTCCCTCCGCCCCTGATCCTATACAAGTAATGACTAACTAATAATTATTCAATTATAATGGTAATTTTGGGAAATACAAAATAGTATTCCGTGACAACGATTAAGAAAATAAAAATTATAATATAATTTTAAAAGTAGTGTATCCAATGTCTTAATATTTTTTTAAAAAAATCTTTAACATTTAAAATTTTAACTTTTGTTAATATTTTCCTTTTTTTATTAACCATTGTCCTAATTAATGACACTATTTTTTTTTGTTTACATGGCTAAAAAGAAAAGGAAAAAGAAAAAAGAAAGGAGGGCTAGTCCCTCAAGAAAGAAACTCCTGAAACATCATTATGGAAAAGAGGATTAATGCCAGCAGGAGGGGTCAGATGAGTGATGAGATCGTGGTCACCAGAGGAGCCGAGCTTTGCCATAAAATCAACAACATGGTTGCCTTCTCTAAGAGTGTGATGCACAGAAAAATTCCTAGCAGCCAAAATGTCCTTGATGTTTTGAATGAGAACAGCATAAAAATGGAAGGGTGGAGTGCTTCGCTGGATAAGATTAATGGCGAGGAGAGAGCCCGAGTAGCAAGCCAGTTCATTGTACCCCATCTCTACTGCCATGTTCAGGCCGTGATAGATAGCGTTTAACTCTGCCAGTAAAATATCTTCGGTGTGAGGAAGACGACCCGAGAAAGCGGAGAGGAAAAGACCACCGTCGTTTCGGAAAATGCCACCAAAACCAGTTCGAATGGGAGTGCCATTGCAGCTTCCGTCCACATTTAAAATAGTGCCAATAAGATTATTACAATTCCATCTGACATGCCGATCAGCGGGGATTGGAGAGGTCTCAATATTAAACGCCGAATAGATAGTCAGAACATCATTTTGAATGTTGGTAGCAATTTGGTGAACGGACCAGTTTTCTTGGTTAATGCACATCATGTTACGGTGACGCCAAGTCCACCAAAGAGTTGCGAGGAACATAGTTGGGCTGGGAGATTCAATACCGGAGCAGATCCATTCGATAGCACAAGTGGAAGAGAAAAATTCATGTCCTGAAAACCTGACCTTGATCCATATGGGCTTGGAGTGAATGCAGTCACGAATACAGTGCATGAAGGACTCGGCATAATCGTTACAGCGGCTGCAAATATCAGATGGGGCTATACGGCGGTGATGAAGCAGGGCTAGCGTGGGGACTGCATCATGACAAACTAACCAAATAAAAAACTTATATTTTTCAGGTGCTTTAATCTTCCATAACCAAGACCACGAACCAAGTTAATGACACTATTTAGGATAACCTTGTAATTTTATTAGAGTCATATTAATTAGCAGTGTATTTGGGATAACAGTTAAAGAAATTATAATAAATAATACTTTTTAGATTTTCTTTAATGTATTTGTATTATTGAAAATTGTGTTTTTATATTATTTTAAAGGTCAACTACACAAGTTCCAAAATGAACATTTTACTATATTTAACTTCTTAACTATTCTCTCATATATATATGAGTACTAATTAGTATTTTGTTTTTATTAATAATATTTATTTTAGTCAAAATTTACCATTACAATTGTTCTCTCTTTTTCTATCCATAAGTTCTAATTCAACAAACAAATATTAATATTATTAAGTTGAACATCTTCATCTGAGTTTAAATTGAGACCTTGCAATTACTTGACCAATAAAATAAATAAAAAATGAAACCTTACAGTTATACTCTCCTTCCATCACATAATATAAATTAAAACAAGTCAAATAACTTTTTTTGACTAATTTTTGTTTATATTTTGGAACGGAAGGAGTATATATGAGTTTTGGTAATATTTATTATTTTGCCTCGATTTTATTTTTATTTTATATTTTTTTACATAAAAACAAGATTAAGTTTAGGGAAAGAGATAAGAAGTTTCATATTGTGCGAATGAATGTAGAATATAATAGTGTTTTTACGAAAAATAAATAAAAATAATTTTGTACACAAGTCAAAAATAATTTTTATTATTTTTACAATATAAATAACTATTTATTTTTTTGACTAAAAGTAACTATTTATTAATTGCCTAAAAAACACAACCTTTTTTTATTAATAATTATATTTTGAATATTTTGTAAAAAAAAAAAGATTTTGAATATACTATTATTTTTTATTGGGACACTCATTCAAATATTATTTTTCTTATTTGACCATATAATATATATACGTAAAATAATTGATAAAATAAAAGTATAATTGCAAAAAAAAAAAGTTGGTAAAATGTTGACCCATACTTCGTAAAAAATTAAACTCAACTGATCTGATCAACGTTAGAAATTCGAACATAGTTTATACATAAGTGTCTCTATTAACGTTCATTAAATCTTGAAATCTTATCTGATTTTGATGAGTCTTCGACTATTTTGTTTAGGTGCGGGTACGATATCGGTATCCGGTACGGGTACTGGTACGGGGTAAGGTATTTTTAGAAAAATTAAGGTATGAGTACGTCTCTATAATTTTTTTATTACGTCAAATAGATCTCATCTATCTTTATCAATATCGCACATTTTTGTTGCTTCTTCATTATACGTATTACTATTTATCTTTCTCGAATAAAAGAAAAAGAAAAAAAAAGTTTTTTGATGGATTCGTGTACCACGCACGTACCACAAAAATATCACTCATGTACCCATTACAAAAATATAAAATAAAATTGGCATGCCGTCAGTGTGTATCTAAAAAGTACCATACGCATATCAATATCCGATACCGATAGTCTCCCTAAAATAGAATACACATGCTTCATAGGTCTTCGTTATTTACTACTAATCAAATAAAAAAAATGTAACAAAAAAAAGCAAATAAAAAGAAAAAGAAAAGTTAATTAATATTTTAAATTTTCCTTAAATATTATTTATTATTACTACAATTTTCAGAGGCAAAGAGAGTGTGGGGTCCACTCTGGTAAAACTTTGTTTTCTTCTTATGTTTTCTATTTCTTCTGTAACAGTTCTTCTTTCTCTACTCATTTTTTCTTCCATTCATCATTTTCAGCCTTTCAACAATTCTTCCATTCTTCATATCTCTCCTTTCTATTGCTTACCCTCTTTTCTTTCCTCCAAAAAGCTTCCATCTTTGCCCTTTTCAGTTTCGTTAATCGCTTTTTTCATCTATTTTTTCACCAAATTCTTTGCTTATTTGTGAAAATATTACTGATTTTTTTGGAACCTTTTATTCTTCGGGACTCAGATTCATTTCGAGAGGTCACATCAATCTATGCCTTCTTGGATTTGCTTTCACGCTAAGGTCTGTATTTTTTATTTTTTGAATTATTTTTTTGAATTTTGAATTCTAGGTTCTTGTTTTAAGCTTTTCATCTGGCTGAAAATGACATTTTTATGATGAATATTAATCTAATAGTGAAGGGATATTGAGGGTTTATGTTGGATACTGAAGATTTGATTGAGGGTATATTGAATATTGTGGATCAGTATTGTATAGTTTATTATTTTTATTATTTTTATTATGTGTTTCAGATTTCATCTTTGATTAATTTATTCACTGTTTAGATAGATGCCATGTCTAGGTTTTGAGAGCGTGTGGCATTTTGAATTTTTTTAATTCAAAATATTGGGGTACTAAATCATGTTTCATTCAGTTTTAGGTTTTATTTATTTAATTTGTTGTTCCCTTGTTGGCATGAGAAAATGTGCATCTAAAATCACTTATTTTCAATTTTTCATGTGGTTTTATTAAAAATAAAATAAAAATTGAACTAATTTCAAATCTGCAATTTTGCACATGGTTTAGTTGTATACTGTCATGTGTTTTAATTTCTTAGTGGTTAATGAATCTAGGTCTGCTTAATTGTTTGTACTTTTGGGCTGATTCTTTTGTTCATGTGTTATGTTGTTGGATTTTATTTTCTTGATAACTCTTTGATCGGAACAAAGTTTTCTTTCCTCGAGTTTCGTTTTATTCAACTTGCTGCTAACTTGTTCTGTGTTTTTCACATGTTTATTGCTTCACTCCACAGAAAAAGGAAAGCCGTTTTTCTGTTGGAGGTGTGGTTCTTAATTTTGTTTATCTTTCTCGGATAGTTTGGCAAAAGCAAGACCTTCTTATTATGCGAAGAGTCCCTCATCTATTGACATAAATGTTTTGTATAAAATTAAGTATTTAGCATAGATAATGATTTGCCTATAAAACTACCATTTGCCTCTAAAAACTATCTTTTTATATTCCACCAAACAATTAGGGTCTTAACGCGATTGCTTAATTATCGTTTTATATTTATGAATGAGTATATGTTCCACATTGCGTGCCATTGTGACCTTTGGCTGCATACTGGTTCTTTTTTATTTATGCATACATTTTGACTTGAATATGCAGTTTTTGATATATATATATATATATAACTTTAGTCAGAAAGGAAAGTAAACTGAAGTTAAATTTTCATATCCTCTTTCTCTATGTATGTGTGCGCATGCGGCGCGCGTGTAGTTAGTCCTTATGGTGGAATAGGAATGTTATGATCATATTGACAAAGAAAGTTAGTATAGATTAGTTCTATAAAAGGAAGAGAGTTTCAAAACTCATTCAATACTAATATACTTCTTTTTGTACCAGAATAAGTGATCAATATCAAGGATCTTTCTAATAAAGTTTCTGGATCTGCGTTGGATCGATGTGTAGTATGTGCGAATATTGCGGTGCAAGCTTGTCGGAATCAAATGCCGGAAATAAAAAACATGAAAATGAGGGTAGTTTAAAGTTGAATGGAAAAGTTCCCTTTAAACCTTGTAAATCTTGTGGAGAGAAGCAAGAGCGAGATAATGAAAAACGGAATAGTACAAATCCATATGCGACACCGTATATCAGTCCAACTGCATCGCTGTCAAGTACTGACAGCTGCGTGTCCACTTGCAGTAAGCTACTACTATCCCTCTGTCTTTCTTTTCTATTATGCTGATGACGTTGGTTTTATATTATAAAATTGTCGTTATGTAACCCAATCTTCTCTAATATCTGATCTTTCAGGCGAGTTTTCAGTTGATGTGAACTCATTTGACAGGTACTTTTATCCAACCGAGGTGTGATTGTGAATATAATGCTTAAGTTAGCCATGCTCATATGTTTTTTTTTTTTTAATCAGGAATAGCCGAGAAGACAGTATAGTCGAAGGTGTTACGGAAGATTTTGATCATAAGTCGAACATGAAATCACAGATTGTGATGGAAAACAATACCCAAGAAAGAAGTAATAAGATCGAAGGCTATACTGTGAGAGACATAGAGATTGCAGAAGGAGAGAGCTGTCAAGAAGCTAAAGCCGATGATTCTGAAAACCCAACTGCTTTGTCTACTGAAGAAAATGACTATTCTTTTCCAGATGATCTGGATATCCAAATTTGGGAACCACCTGCGCCTTACCCTCCAGATGATGTGGTAGATAGTGTGATTTGTGATGACGATGATGAGGAGCAGGGTATTGGAATTGCAGACTTAGGCGAGCCAACCTCTATGAGTAGTTCTAAGGATGTATTATGTGCGGGCTATAAATTTAGAGAGGAAAGACAGAGAGAATTGGAAAAAGTAATGAATGGGAAATTTATGGATCTTGTAGGTCAGCTTCTTAAATCCGTCGGAGTTTCCTCTTCCACTGAAGGTGATAAGAGTTGGGTGGACATAATTACATATTTATCTTGGGAAGCGGCTGCGTTTTTGAAGCCTGATGCTATTGGAGGCAATGCAATGAATCCTGATGGATTTGTTAAAGTGAAATGCATTGCAGTTGGTTCTCCCAGCCAAAGGTAAAAATAGTTCCTTCAACTGTTTGTGTGCTTATACTAACTAGTCGACACATGATAATTTTCAATTGAATTACATTGTTTTTTTTGGTAAGTTGTTCATGATTTTCTGAAATCATCGTATTGTATTATGTGATTATCAATGTTTTCTTCTCCTAGCTATTTTAGAAAACTTTCCTTACATAATCGCATAAATCAGGGCTTATCTTATTAGGCATTTCCTTTAACAATAGGCTTCCTCGGTTTTACATTGTATTCTTTACATATTTCTGTGAACTCATGGTAGTCTTTCTTTTGCCATAAACACAGCGGTGTCAAATAGTGGCGCTTTAAAAACCACGATGCCATCCTAGTTTCACTATTAGGGCAGCAGCGACTGCTATTCTATATTTTAGTGACATATGTAATGGTAATAGCAGAAAAAAAGAAGAGAATTTAAGGGATTTTAAAATTAATAAACTGAAAAGTTTGCGTTTGTGCTAAACATGACCTTTTTTAAATAGAAAAACTAAAGAGTTGGGTATTACTCTTATATTCACCATATTATGTAAACCTTTCAATATGTAAGCTATGCTTTGCCTTTTCATTTGTTTGCAGCATGCCTTTTGTATTTCTAATTGATGCACTACATAGTGGCTTCCACTATTTGCCTGAAATGCTATTTGCTATTTCACATAGTGGATGTTTGGCATTCTGCTACTGATAACACTACATACACATTTCAATGGAAACTGAGTATATACATATTTAGAATGCAATTTATGTTTCATGACGGAAAATCTTAAAGAAAATATTTTGTATCAGCCAACTATTCAAAGGTTTGGTCTTCAAGAAACACGCCGCTCACAAGCATATGCCGACTAAGTACAAAAATCCAAAGTTGCTGCTGATTAAGGGCATGGTTGGCCATTCTATGAATGCACTGTCCTCATTTGACTCTATGGACCAGGTAATTTAATTAGATTGAATACGGCATTATTAACATAGTATTCTCTTGCTGATTATTTGCTTTCCAACAGGAGAAAGACTATCTGAAATCTAAAATGGATATTATAAAAAAATGTCATCCAAATGTTATATTAGTGGAGAAAACTGTTTCTCGTGATATACAAGAGGCAATTCTGGAAAATGGGATGACACTGGTACTTGATATGAAGCTTCATCGACTGGAAAGAGTTGCACGTTGCACTGGGTCACCAATTCTTTCATGTGATGATTTGAACGGACAAAAACTAAGACAGTGTGACTCTATTTATTTTGAGAAATTTGTGGAGGAACATGATGGTATTGGTGAAGGAGGAAAGAGGCCCACCAAGACCTTGATGTTCATTGAAGGATCTCCTATGCGTTTGGGCTGTACGGTATGCCTTTACTTTTAGCTTGGAACCTTCATTTCTTATTTATCCTAACTCAATCGTTCAAACTAATTAGATGGATTCTTCTTCTGCGACACTACAAATTTGTATTGTTTATATTGGCATACTCTGTCTTTTCGGCTTATGTGTCCAAAGTCTTATCTTTGTTGAAATTAGCATGCTTTGAAGCACCAATGTAGATACTAGATATGAATACATTATGACACTTAAGATAGTAAAATTATGAACCTTCATTGTTTTACTTATATACTGAAGGTAGTTTTTTATTTTTAAAACAAATAAACTGATGACCAATTATACAGTGCATGAGTTTTTTAGTTTTCACCACTGGATCAATAAATCTCAACATTAGATCAAATGAGATATGATGAGACTTAATGATCCAATAATGACAAACATACTTGTGCATGGTGCAAAACTATTTTACTTGTGCACATCCAAAGCCTAAACTGATATCATATGGATGTTGTATACTATTCCCTCCTTTCCTTTTTAATTTTCGTTTTTTGTAGAAAAAATTGTTCATATTTGTTTTTGGTTTTCAAAGTTCAATGTAGCATTAACTTTTTCTTTGTCAATAATACTCATAACTATTTATTGCAGAGAGAAAAATGATTCCATCAAAAGTAACAAATTTTATTGGTTTTCTTGGTATGTGAAAATAACCTTAAAATGACAACTAAAAAGGAATGGAGGGAGTATATAGCATGTTTGAGATGATCTTGTTTTTCAATGAATTGATGCTTCAAAGTATCAGTTTACCGTTAATGCCAGAGGACCGAGGAATATTTGCTCTGACTTTGGTACATTGAATTTTTCAACAATTTTAACTTCAGGATATTTTTTCTCTACCGTGTGCTTCTGTCAGTGATGTCATGTATTATTGATTTTTGTCACCACTATCTATCATTCTCTGAATATGAATTTATAGTTTATCATCTTTGTTTCAGAGAATGATTATTCATCTTGTGTTTGGGATGATATTAACATCTTCATTTCGTACAATCACAGATTTTGCTGAAAGGAACACACAGCGAAGAACTGAAGAGAATCAAATGTGTCACGCGGTGTGCAGTTATCATGGCATATAACTTTATCCTTGAAACCTCCTTTCTTGTTGATCAGAAAGTAATGTTCTCCACCATTACTCCAGTTAATGCGGCGAATGTCATGTCAACCAATCAAGAATCCAGCGATTCAGCATCTATTATTTCAAGTGTTCCGTCGTCTCTTGAGCATTCTGATGAAAATGGAATAGTTACTACTGATATTCCCATATGCAATGGACTTGATGAAAAATGCACTAATGGTTTAACGGTAGAATCTGAAGATGTTTCCCCATTTTCTTTTGAACCATATAATCCAGCTGTCTTTTCTGGATTCTCAGCAATTTCATCATCTCTGAAGAAGGTTATGGGGGACAGTTTTCCCTTTGCTGCATCTGCTCCTTACCAGTCTCTATCAACATACTTTGGTCTCAATGGAAGGAAACCCGTTGACCAGGTCGAAAATTCTTTTTCTATTGTAGACTCTCCGAAGGCAGATGAAAATACCGGGATTGAAGCAAACAATCAGTCTGATGAAGTACAGTTACTTAATGATGGACAAAGCCTGTCTTCACCTGTGTACCAAGACTCCAACAGAGATATAAGTAAAGTTGATAATGATAGAAAAGAACTCCAAAGTAAAGATGATATCAATGCAGTGTTGGATTCTCAGAGTATTTTGGTTTTGATGTCTAGCCGTAATGCCTTAAGAGGAACCGTGTGCCAGCAAAGTCATTTTTCCCATATTATGTTCTACAAAAATTTTGACATCCCATTTGGAAAGTTTCTGCAGGATAACCTACTCAATCAGGTTTTCACTGCCTTCTTTTTCCTTCCTTACTGTTTTGCTTAATCTAGTTGACTAATATGGTAATCGTGCGTGTAGAAGAATTAGGAGAAATCATATATTATTCTCTCTGATTTCAGTTTTTTTCCTTTACTTTTGTTTATTCTCTTTATTTGTATTTTTAATTCTTTCATTATTACCATTGTAATTCATTTTTCTATACAACTAGTCCAAGACTGTAGTAATAAAATATGAAAGTATTTTTCCCTTTACTTTCTACAGTATGATATAGTGCATATTTATAAATAAGTTCATCTCATAATTTAAGTGCAACATAATTTGATACATTGGTACAAATTATGTTTTTGTGTGTGCTTCTGTGCATATTTTCTCTGCAAAATGTGACTTAACTTTTATGTTCTAACCGTTTGTCATTGTTGCTATATATACAGACAAGACCTTGCGACACCTGTCAAGAATTGCCGGAAGCTCACCTTTATTATTATGCTCATCACAATAAACAGCTTACTATACAAGTGAAGCGATTACCACCAGGAATTGTTTTAGCTGGGGAGGCAGAAAGAAGAATTTGGATGTGGAGTCGCTGTGGAAAATGCAAGTCTTGTTCTACAAAGAGAGTGTTGATATCCACCACTGCCCGTAGTCTATCATTTGGAAAATATTTGGAGCTTAGCCTTTCACATTATTCATCTAGCAGAAAATTGAGCTGCAGCCATTCTCTTGATAGGGATTTTCTCTACTTCTTTGGGTATTATTATATACATGCAAATTTTTATACAGCTATTTCATGTTTAAGACATTTGAGACATCCATCTTATTATTTTGACATTAAGAGAAATGTTTTAAATTTTAGTTACTGTTGAAATATTTTCTTAATTTACTTCCCTTTATCTTCTGCATATTTTAGATTGTAAATTAATTAGAGATAGATACATGCTCTTATTCTTATCCTATAATTAAGGGATCTTGGTTGTAATCCTTTGATATAAATAGAAAAGGTTGAGGAATAATCTCTAAAGCAATTTTTCTCCATTTTCAAGTTGGTATCAGAGCATGTTCCAATCCAGTTTTGTATCGGCCCACCTAACTATTAAGTTTAGTTACAAAATTTCAAACGATTTGTTTTGCAAAATTACGCCTATCGAATTGCTTTTATGTTTTGTACATTGCTTTGCTTTATTTGCATCTCGTGGCTTAACTAAAGAGGGTTTGACAGGATTTTAACTCATGTTTATGTTTCAGTTGATAATATTATGTCTTATTGTAATTTTTCTTATCATTCAGATTAGGTAACATGGTTGCAGTGTTCAGATATTCTTCTGTTACTACTTATATCGTATCTATGCCTCCTCAAAAGCTAGAGTTCAGTGGTGCAATGAAACAAGAGTGGCTTTTGAAAGAGACTGAGAATGTATGTTCTATATTCAGACATATTCATGTAGATATTTCTTGATTTTCATATATATATATATGAGTTGGGCATAACTAATTTTTCTTACCTGTAATTCTTATGCAATCCCTACATAAAATTCACTTTTTCTTTTCTGTGGTTTAAGGTGCACATGAAAGGAATATCACTATTCACAGAAATTGAAAACTTTTTGAAGACGATACAATTTGATGGATCAACAACATCTAACCGAGGGTCAATAAGAGAATCCTCTGAGGTTGAGAAGATGTTAAAGCAAGAGCGAGAAGAGTTTGAGGTTAGGTTTCTGTTAGTACATGATTTTGACATTTCATAATCAACTTTCACTCTAAACTTGATTCTCCTCAAATCTGCTAGCCCTAAATATCTCTTTCCTATCTATTGCCTTCAAATTTGGATACTCTTTCCTATCTATAGTGAGTAGAAAGAGAAAAGACACATAATATTGTAATGGAATACCCTACAATGTGTAGCGACTCTCATATTTATATTACCAGGTTAAAACAGTAGAACTTATGCGAGACACGTGGACCGAGCCCATATACTCAAGACTAAACCATAGTAACTTATTATAATAACTGTTAACTGTACTAATGCATCAAATGAAAGGGACATTAAATTTGTTATAGAGGTAGTACTGTATAAGTTTAAAATTTGATATTACTAAAGCTCTAATTAAATGTTTTATTTCCAATCAAAATTAAATTTATAATGAACATATAAAGTGGAAGTTTTCACTTATAATTTCTGCTTTGTCCTCCCAATAAAAAGCTATATATTTTGCAATTATTACGAATAATATGTTGTCTTCATCTGACTTGTTTTATATTAACAGGCTAACATCAAGACTGTTGTTGCTAAGAAAGGTGATCCAGACCGGGCTGCCTTCAAACTTCTCTGTGTTAACCGATTAATGTGGGATCTTCTGATTGAATCTATTGTGTGGAATCAACGCTTGAAATCATTACGCTCTCCTGAGAAGGTTGTGCAAGAGTATAGTTATTCAAAGGTGGAAGGTATTCCTGGTAGAGAAACTGCATCTACGGGTAATCTTAGGGAAGTTGGCGATGCGAATACGGATGCCAGTGTACGAATTATGTCGGAAACATCTGCAGAAGTAAATGAAATCTCATTAAAGGAAATCCCTATCACTGGATCTCCTCAAGAGTCCAATGAACAGGATGATCCATCCAACACTCTTGATATCCCTCAGAATGTGAAAATACAAACTGCTGATGATTTGGGATCGAAGAGATCTTCTGACCAAAAATTGGAATCGAGTTCAGATGTTTTAACTCAATTTCCTTCTGCAAATGGTCATCTTCAAGTACATGAAAACGTTCCAGTTGCTACAGATATTCAACCTAGTCGTCCAATTGCTGATACAAAGGTATTCAACAAGAGTGCTTCACTGCATTCACCTGTTTCGGTCTTGCAAGATTCTAATGAATGGTTCTGGAAGCCATTTGCTGATATTCGACAGATGGGCATAAGAGAGTTTCAGAAAAGTTTCTTCCCAAAATTTGAATATTTTTTAACCTCAATTACAGAACATGTGCCCACAGCCAATCAATTGATCACTGAAGAAGGTCCAAGGTTGCACATTCCTCTCAAGACAGATAATCATATTGTGTCTGATTTTGAGGGTGAACCCTCGAGCATAATTGCTTGTGCGCTGGCCTTGTTGAAAGATTCATCTGAGGTGACAGATATTGTTGAACGCGATGTGAGAGAAAATGGAATAACTTCAAAATCTACAGATTTTTCAAATGGCTCTCAAGATTCAGATGCTCATTCTTCCGGAAGCACATCTTCAGAAGAGTCACAAGCATCTCGTGCTACGGAAAACCATAGCATAGAAGTTCATCTGGGTTCTGCAAAATCACTTGGGAGGGAAAAATATTCTGTGATTTGTCATTATTTTAAGCAGTTCCGTGCACTCAGAAATCGGTGTTGTTCATCTGAGATTGGTTATATCGCTTCTTTAAGTCGTTGTATGAATTGGGATGCCAAAGGTGGAAAAAGCAAGTCTTTTTTTGCAAAAACACTCGATGACAGGTTCATCATAAAGGAAATCAAGAAGTTGGAACTTGAAGCATTTTTGGGGTTCTCATCTCTGTATTTCAAACACATGAGAGAGTCATTTGAGTCTGGGAGCCAAACATGTCTTGCAAAAATCTTGGGGATATATCAGGTTTGTGTACTGTTGTTTTATACATTTCTTTTTCTGTCATTTGCCAAAATTTTCTCCCTTTTGAGCATTTCAATATCTATGCAGGTTACTAAAAGGCACATCAAAAGTGGAAAAGAGGTTAAACATGATCTCGTGGTGATGGAAAATCTTTCCTACAATCGAAATATTGTACGCCAGTATGATCTTAAAGGTGCCCTTTTTGACCGGTATACTTCAGCTGCTGTTGGTGCTGGAGATGTTCTTTTGGATCAGAACTTTGTGAATGACATGAACTCCTCCCCATTATATGTCAGTCATAAAGCAAAGCGAGTTCTTCAGCGGGCTGTATGGAATGACACGGCTTTTCTCAATGTAAGTCTGTGCCAAAAGCATTCTACCTTTGAGCCTAGCCTTTGTCATTGAAATATGCTATTCAACTTTTTTTTCCTCAAATATGTTTCCGTGATTCTAATAGTTTCATTATTTGCTCGAATATGCAGTCGATCAATGTGATGGACTATTCCCTTCTGGTTGGAGTTGATTCTCAGAAGCGCGAGCTTGTTTGTGGGATCATTGATTATCTCAGGCAGTATACCTGGGACAAGCATCTTGAGACATGGATGAAGTCTTCACTTGTTGTGCCCAAGAATCTATTGCCAACCGTAATCTCTCCGAAAGAATACAAGAAGAGGTTCAGAAAATTTATGTCAACATATTTTTTGAGTGTACCAGATCACTGGTGTTCTCAAAAGTCCCCTATTCCTTGCAATCTTTGTGCTCCCGGGATGATGCCTTCCCAACAAAAATCCTAGCGCCACTTGGGTTCCAAATGATTTCTCTGCCTAGATTTTTTTTACTATATCAAAAGAATTATACAAATTGGGAATTTATGCGATTATGCGACTATTTTAGCATAGTATAGACGGTCAATATTGTTTAAAAACCTTAGCCCTGCCATTCTACAATTTTTAGAGAATTCTGGGGATGTTATCATTTACAGGTTCATCCTGTCCAACATGAGATGAACAATTTTTTTTGTAAATCCAAGGAAACAATGTAAAGGTTTATTTTGGATCAATAGAAAATACAGTTGATAGAGTTAAAGTACATGCTTTAAGGTGGTTCCTCCTCTCTTGTCACCTTCTTATTACTATTCCTTAGTGTTTACATAAGAAAAGGTTTAAGAGTTGGAATTTTGATGGAAAAATGCTTGATTTGATCAAGTGGAAGGAATTAGAGATTAATCATTTGAGGATGTATCAAATGAGAAGACTATTTTTACAAGAATCTTTTCATTTGTTAAGTCACATGATTTCATGTTTTGATCTTCCTCATTTATAGTAAGATCTAGTGAGTAAGATTTATTATTTCGACTAGAGAGGGGTTGTTTTTAGCAAACAAATATTGTTTTTGCCTGAAATCATCCATTTGCATCACATTTTCTCTCCTTTTATCTAAATATAAGTGAGTTCTACATAAATTTGATTATTAATTTTTTGCATTTTTTGTGATTTCATCATTTGAGATGGTGTTATTTTGTTTTCCTTTTTAATGCGGTGTTTGTTTGATTCATATTGCCATATCAATTGGTCCATTACAAATTCATAAATAACTTTGGGGTCGATATTACAGTTCAAGAGGCATGAGTGTTGCAGTCACTTTGATTTTGTTACATTCGTCGATATTTTTTTATTTTATGCTATTAACTTGGTTGTTGAGTTTGTTTGCATAGCTGTCCTTTTCAGTTTTAACGACATTGGACTTGTATTGTTTTTTATATATTTTACCAATTTGAATGATTATCAGTAAAAAAAACATTAAAACCAAATATTATTGATTTTAAATATACTATGACTAATACATTTAAAAATGTTCTATTATTTTTAATATAAAATATTTAAATACAATAAACCATTGCCATGGAAATTCTTGATGCTTAATTGCTCAGATTGAAATTCCTTCCTAAACATATGAAAGCATCAAAATTGCTCAAGTTGAAAGCAAAGTCTGTTGGGAAGTTGTTTCTGTAGAAGGAAAGTATATTCCTACAACTCAACAAGAATTTCCATTCCAAAGGAAGAAACTCAAATAAAAAACCCGGTCTAGAAACACCTTGCACACTTGCATCTAAAAAGTCCTCATTTTTGGAATTCTGATAGCTATTTTGTGGAGATGAACAACTCAACCAGCCAAGATATGGTTGTTCACTTTGAACACAGTGAGGATGATTATTATGATCTTGAAGATTATGACATGGATGAATCTCACTATTTCTATGTTATCAATGCAATACTGAGTGGTACAGCGAGGCTCAATGTTCTCTTACCGACAGTGACAACCCTTGCCTTCAGCATTTTTGCACCTATCCTAACCAATGATGGCGAATGCAACATTCTGAATCGCTGGTTGACGGGAATCTTCCTAGTTATTTTAGCAGTGTCCTGTGTCTTCTTCACATTCACCGACAGCTTCAAAACAGCCACTGGACAGTTGTACTATGGGGTGGCAACATTTAGAGGGATATGGACTTTCTGTGGTGGCAGGAAGAAACCTTGTGTGCCATCAGATTACAGACTTACATGGACTGATTTTTTCCATGCATTACTGTCCCTGCTCTCTTTTCTTGCTTTTGCAGGTTTGCATTATGATGTTGTGAAATGTTACTATCCAGGAATGTCTAGGAAGGTGACCAACACTTTACCCCTTGTAATTGGTTTTGTAGTAAGCATCCTTTTTGTAGTGTTTCCTTCGAAGAGAAGAGGGATCGGCTATCCCTTTTTGCTGCAATCAGATAACATGAACTCTAGACGTTGAAACATATTTTTGTTTCTGCATAAACCATGCAGAATCAGATACATGAACTTCACCTCTTATCAGATATTTGTGACTGAAAACTTGTATCATAATCTAATCACACAGACTAAACAAAATTACGTTATGAATTGGGAAAGAGCCATCCGGGGGATGGGATTTGTCATTACCAGAAACCTGTAGAACAGCGATAACATTTTGTGTATACCATTCAAGTTAAAGTTTACAAAGGCTACACTATGTATCTATCATATTTTAATTACTGTACAAAGAGTAGGAAAAAATTAGTCAAGGTACACGACTAAGTCGGTTGACAGTTTGAGAAATTGCATCTAAACCTTCACTCGGAGAGAGTATTTTTAAGAGATTGATGGGTAAGAATAAATAGTAAACAGTCACAAATTTTGTAAACAATATTTCAATTTGATTAATTTATCAGTTACAATACAAAGAGAATAATAGAAACAGACCAATTCAGGTGCAACTAGAATGTAACGAAAATGAAATACTGAGTAACACTACTCACGGTCAGTGACAACTAATTTATCCTAAACCACATCCCACAAAAAAACCATTGCGATGCAAACTCTGAACCAGATATTAACACATATATCCGCTGCTTTGATAGAAGAGAAACATAAACTACTTAACTACATTGACATCGTCGTGGAACCAACACACCAGGTGGTTTTCTTTTCTCTCGAATTATGGCTTCTTTTATCATTGGCAGTTTTTCATGTACTTTCTTCCATATATGATTCACTGCCCCATCCAAAGGTATAGGGCCAATACCACCTGGATGACCATTATCATATACAAACACGTGCTGTACCTGAGCCATGTTTTGCCGGAACATGTCTTTTTGTTGTTTTGAAAACCCCTGAAGATGATTGACTAGCCAGCTTGGTTTAAGTGCATCACCAACTGCTACAAAAACTGAAAATTCTGTATAGTCCACCATACCTTCAAATGGGAGTTCAATGTTGTCGCTGACAATAACAGGTATACAAAGACTTTGAATGGCATCAAAAAGTCGGCATGAAGTGGGTGTGTCCCCAGCTGGATGTAGGCAAAACTCTGATGTTCTCATCCCTTGTATTGATTGCTCTCGCCCAGTCGCATTAGGGAAGCCCTCCTCCATTATCACACCAGGCTCGTTAGTCAATAGATCCCACAACTTTTCTCTAACTAGGCCTCCCTGTAATTTGAAGCAAATATTCAATGAGATGAGCATGGAACGGATAAAGTATTGGCTTTTAACGACTAGAAAGACCAACATAAACTTGATCAAACTTCTTTTTGATGAATATCTACATAAATTATTAGCATCTATTTTATAATTAAACATTGTGGAATTAGATTTCCAGTACTTTGTTGAGCAGAAACGATTCAGCCTAGTGCTCATATTTGATCAAAGGGCAGATAAATAAAAAAGCAGAGAATTCACCACCAACTCAAGGATGTCAACTATTTACCCATTAACATTATGCCCTAGGTTTTTCAAAATAGTCAGAAAATGTAAATTCACGGTCTTTAACATGAAAAAGTAGTAGCTAAAATTTGATTACAAATTAGGCATTTTTCCATTATTAAGCAAATTTCAAGGTCAAACCAGACCTCAATATATTACTAACTTAGTTCTTAAAGCAGTAGTAAACATCCAAGATGGATTCTTATAGGCTTCTAAACAGTTCATTCATGCACAAGTAACTTTGTAATGTTCAAAAGTATGGTATTATGTGTGGTAGGAAATGTTGAGCCTCTTGTTACTGGTTCTCAAAGGGAAACCACACACTTGTAACGTTAACACGATCATTGTATGGTTCCCAAAACAGATTCTGCAGTGAATCAAAATGCCATCAAATAGTTGAAAAGCATATTTTCCCAGATGACAGATATAATTAAAACTTCCTGGTACGTGTAAAATGATATGATGAAAAGTGAAACCGTAATGCTCATATTGCTATGAGGCTTTAATAAGCAAACATTATATTTGAAAGTGTCTAAGTTCAATCATAAGTCATAAAAGATGCTAGAGTAAAATTCCAAAAGAAAAAGCATGCAAAGCTACTCCAAAAAGAAACAATACTAACCCGGTGCCTGTGTTTGGCTCCTTTAAAATAAAGAAGGTTGCGGCGTTCCTTGTTTTCTGACAAGTGTAACTTGGGTAGAAGATGTGTGTACGGCACAATCACGTCTTTAATTACAGAAACTTGAGTGTGTTGAATCATGTCAGATGAGCTACAGTTGGATGATTTTGAGTCAAGCCTATACCACCCACCAAAATCCACAACGAGGAGAATAGCCGGGGCAATCTCATCTTTAACATGCCACATTGCAACTGGGTCTGCCAAACAATGCTTCAGTTTTAAGATAACCTGACAATCCAAAGACTAACTCATAAGCTGGTAACAGCACTTCACATAATTTTCTCCTTTTACATTTCTATACATGCATAATGCATTAACCTAATCTCCTATTGTTCCCAACACCATCAGGATCAACACAAATCAATCCATAAGAATACACAACATAACATTTGGGGGAATGTAACAACACTGAAAACCCTCGTTCCAGCAATGCATACATCAAAATGAAGGGTCGGTTTGAATTGACTCATTTGAGCTTATCTACCAGCAGACACATTTTCAAGACTGTTTGGCAGAGTTTATGGACATGTCATTAGTTGTTTCCATATAGCTTATGAAAACGGCTTAGACCTTACATAAAAATAGTTCAACTTTATTTTATCTTTTGTTATAGAAATAGCTTATACATAAGCACTTATATTCCAACCGTTCATGCTATAAATGCTTAAGCAAGTTGTTTATCCAAAAAGCACCTAATTCAACATTCTTAAATGACAATTCAATCACACCACATAAAAAATTCAGAATCTTTACATTAACAAAACAAGATTGCAATTTGAAACCAATGAAAACATACCAGTGAGAACAAAGACATGATCTCGACCACCAGAACGATTCCAAGCTTTAGTTTTCTTCACAAAATCAATAACCTCTCTCTGTCTCTGATAATCCTCATTCCCAACCTTCTTCCTAAAAACACCTTTACCCACACCCAATTGCAATTCAGCACTAATAGTAGCAAAAAAAGGAACAAACACCACATCAGCATCACGTGCATCAAAAACCCGTTTTGCGAACGACCCAGTTCGTAATTCAGGTGGTGTCATAAGATCCCCCATGATCCAGTACTCCGCACTGTACTGTTTGATAATTGGGTTCTCCGGATACGGTGGAAATTCTAGGGTTTTACCCAAATTGGTGGATCGAATTTCACGATCTGAGTCACTGCCAACTCGGGAATCGGCGTTGAAGGACCAGAAACGGTTAAGGAGGCCGTAGTTGAAGGATCTGGGAAGATCGGCGACGTAGACATTGATGCCGGAAGAGGTTGAGGTTTGAAGAAAAAGAGAAGGGTTTGAGATGATTTTGGTTGAGGAAGAAGTGAAAGGGAAGAAGAAGAATGAGAGAAAGAGAATGAAAATGAGAGTGATGAAGAGAAAAATTGTGGGAATAGAAAAAGGGCCATTGTTGTTCTTCACAGTTGGAGGCATTGCTCTGTTTTTTGTTTCACTCTGTTTCTTTTTTCACACTCTGTTTTGTTTCGTTTCACTCTGTTTCTGTATTCATTTTTTGTTTCTGTTTTGGTCTTAATTTTGTTTGATGCAATTTTTCTTTTGACAAAAAAGATCATTTAAATAATAATTTGATTCGTCTAATATAAATGTACTTTTATTAATTTATTTGTTCACAAATAATTAGAAGGAAAATGCTATTTAGTAATAATTTTTTGATGCAAGAAAGAGAAGAATCTTATGTGTCAATTTTTTATTGGTCAAACTATAATCACTCTCTCTCCCATGTATGTTTAGCCAATTTTTAATTGGTCAAATTTCCTTATTATATAGATTCTTCTCTTTCTTATACAAATTTTTCTTACCATATAGCATTACTCTAATTAGAATATTTGTTTTCAAATGTTAATCACAATTTTGTAAGAATAATAATGTATAAATATTATTGTTAATTTTCAAAAGTTTGAGTCAGATGAAAAAAAATTGTGCTTAAAACGGCCAATGACTATTTAAATACAAAATAGTGTTGGTTTATATTTTACTTGGTAACATTATTTCTTTTCCTACAATCAACCACAAATTATTATGAAATTAAGAGTGTATTCATTAAATTTAGTTATTAAATCTAAAAATAAAATTGAGCAAAAACTTTTTTCCAGTAGTAATAGCAAAGTTATTAAAAAATATTTTACATATATTTCAGGTCAACTTGATTTCATCTTAAATAAATTTAGCCTAATTTGACTCAAATTATTGGATTTGTTTGATTTTAGTGATGAGTTATGTTCTTCAAAACAGGTTGATCAAAATTTAGGACAGAGTAAGGATCGATTGTAACTCAACTTTAACTTGTTTTTTGCTCATTCCTAGTAGACAATGTAACAAAAGTAGGTGATGCAAACAAAAACATTGTCATGCATTAAATTTGTTGATATACAAGAAAAGGATTATTTTTTAATTAGCCTATATTTGAAAGAAAAAAAATACCAAATTACCCTACATTGAAAAAATAATACGAAAATATCCTACTTATGAGCTGCATGTACAATTATGCCAATGAGAATGGTGCAAATGGCGTGAGTAGTCTTCGGTGTTTTCAGCTCATTTGAGTCGTTTTTATTGGCGAGATTGTACATGCAGCCCAAAAGTAGGGCATTTTGGTATTCTTATTATTTTTTTTTCAAATATTGGTTAATTAAAAAAAATTCCACAAAGAAAACTAGAGAGTTGAACTCATAACAAAATTTAAAGCAGCAGAGAATAATAGCAAATGTCATGTCATGCTCTAAAGTCTAAACTATGTCACAAGAAATTTCCTCTCCAAAACTAAAAAGAGAGAGAAAAACCATCGCATAAGAGAAGTCCTTAGTCTTTCTCCAGCATGTTGTTGACTAAGCCGATAAAACTTCATCAAAATTCCAATCTTGTACTATGTCCCTTCTCACAGCACGACTTCTTACCAGCCGTGGAGGACCGGTTATCTCACTGTTACTAGAGATAGTAGGTTGAGGGGTGACCTTTGAAGACGATGGTGCAAGAAAAGAGTGTAATGTAGGGGGTTGGACAGATACTTTCCGTGTTAAGCAGTTTGCAATAGCATAACATCTTCCTTTGCTATCTGAATTTGAAACCGATCTCCTGAAAGAGTGCGATGGCGATGGATTTTCCACACTACGGCACACAAGACATGCTAGACTCATTGTGGCTCTCACAGTCTTCCCCTGCAATTTATGTCAAAAATTAGATTTCTTCTGATAAGTTTTGATCAGTTAAAAAAAACAGCCTTGATTTTCACATCATTTGTTTTACAATCTGACACCAAAAAGTGAGATAGCATATACGGATTTGGATTTACCGACAGAATTTCACGCATTCATGCAGTCAACACGTTAGTGGTTCTTGGATAGAGGTCGACAGGTATAGACTTCAATGCATATTTTGATTTTTCTAATAAACTGAAATACCGAGCTTGAAATTTGAACTGTAAGATCATAACATACTTAAAGGTTTCCTTATACCACAACTCATCCAGTTCTTATGAGCATATATATTGTCAATTGAGTATTAGACATCTAACCTAGAAAGCATTATTTGAGAGTCTAATCTCAGATATTGTAAATTTATAAGCATACTGGCGCGATAATCAGAAACGCCACATTACCCGGAACTTGGAAATTTATAACCATTGCCTATCTATTATTCATTTTTAAGCCAACCACACGGTTCAAACCCTGCCGTATACCACTAGCATATTTTACAGAAAAAGAAAAACCAAAACCATTTTACAACGATTATGAGTCATTTAAATAACAGTTTTTCTAATAACTTGTAATCAGTTTGGATACACATTGCATAAACCCTACATCCAACTTCTCTATCGAGAACCAAATGCGTAAATGTTCCCAAACAAAGATCTACATTAAATATCATAGCTACTCTAACCAAACTGGATGATCAATGCTGTTTTTGCAGGACACAGATGGATTACATTCAAATCAGCTTTTGAACAAACAAAAGAAGGAACTAACAAGCATTGGAAGAAAGTAGGAAAAATGTAAATCAATCTCAAGAGGTTTAGCATTTTACGAACCAAAATTAGATCAATGATTGTTAAACTAGCATTAGCAATAGGATACTTCAAAATAACAATAAACTAACAACTTCATTATATCAATTAATTAATCCTATTTTTTCACCTCATGAGGTTTTTCTTTACACTGTTAATTTATCTATAGCCCCATTTATCCATTCACAAAAAACCTCATCATAAGGTAAAATATTACCCACAAATATAAACACCTAAAAATAGAAACTTAACGATAAACCCATCATAAGATTTGAAATCATGGATCTAAAAAAACAACTGTATGAATTAAAAATTTAAAATTTAAAATCAACAAATCAAGAGATCTAATCAAAACACAAAATCAGTGAAAAGGGGTTTCAATAGAATGAAAATGAAGCAGGAAAAATTAAAAAAAATGGAAATGAAAATGGTGAAAATGTAAATGGGTCAGAGACACAAACCTGGTTTCAGAGCAGAGCAGAAAAAGTGTGTGGGACAAACAAGATTCGATGAGAGCATTTACGAGGTAAAAAGAACTGAGACACTGTTGTTATTGTTGTTGCTGCGAAGCTCACTTTGGTTATGATTTTGTGATGTGCATTTGAGTCTATAGTTTGAACTTTGATTTGAATGAATCTTAATAATAAAGTAAATTAATTTATGATCACATCATAAGGGAGTGAGGGGGGAAAATGAAATTAGTTGGTCTAATCATATTGATTAATGGAATCATAATGTATTGACTATTGAGAAATCGTAATCATCGATGTTACTGCTCTATAACTAACTTACCGCTAATATCTCCGTCCATTTATTTTTGGCCATTAAGATAACATAAATAGAATCTGATTTGATTTTACACCTCCAAAAATTACGCTTATAAAAAAAAAATTAATAATAAATAAACACCTCCAAAAATTACTCGCAAAAAATACTTACGAAGAATAAAGTAAATTCACATTTTAGATACTGGTATGATTATGAGTAGGGGGTGTAAGTGGATCAGAAAAAATCAATTAAACTGAAGATTCAAATTGAAAAATAATAATAATTTATGATTCGAATCAAAAATTAAACCGAACCAATTGAAAATCACGGTGGTTTGATTTGGTTCTCGGATTGAGTTTTCAAGAACCGATGAAAATCGAACCATACCAATAGACATATATATATATATATATATATATATATATATATATATATATATATATATATATGATACCATAATAGACTGGATCATAATGAGTTCATAAAAGCAAAACATAATCCATAGGGTTTCATGAGAAAACAAATAAAAATCATCAAGAAACCAATCTAATTCAGTTGTTAATAAGAAGGTAATTTGAAAAGTAAAAATATGAAAAATAAGATTGTACTGAGAAAACATGATTTTATTGATATTGAACAAAATAACTTACAAAGATAAGAGTTCGAATTCTTCAGAGGATATAGAGAATTTTCCGAAGGAATTTTCGAATGCTCTACCTAATGAATCCTCGCATCCTTATATAGGAATGAAGGAAGGCTAAGGACTGACAGGTGTCAGTTAAGACTGAATAATTACATGGTAATAATTTCTTAATACAGACAAACTACTTTAATAAGGTAAATAGTGCTGTCGGCCACGAAAAACAATAATGCCGAGTACAAACAAAACTTTACAATAATTCTTAATACGGACAAACGACCTTTTAAAAGTAAACAATAAAGTTGTCGGCCACAAATCTTTTTCTGAAAAGCAAAAGATTCCTGAAAGATTATGCCGGCCAATAATTCCAAAAACTCTTAATTCACCTGATTGCCTAGTCCTGTAGATCCACTAAACCATAGCAATCGTCTTCATTAATCTGAGTCATACTCTGAGAGGAGCCTGCAGAATCTTCGTCGTTGTTGACATCTGATTCTGAAAGAGCTGCCTGAAGTTTTTTCAGTAAGTCTTTCTTGCTGGAAGAAGATGATAAGTCTGCCAAAAATTTAGATTTTTCGGCTAGAAACTCACTCTCCTTGCTAACATCCGAACTTTTAATAAGCCACTGAGAGTGCTTAATAAACCAATTCTGTAATACTTGAGCACTGATTAATTCCGGGTTGAACTTATTCCACCATTTGACTTTAATACATCTGATAATCCAAAAAACTTGGCTATTTGGAACAGATAATTCTTTCCTGAAGGTCCAGGAAGTAATCCAAGATATTCCAAACGACGCATGAAAAGCTAATACCTTTAAATGATCTGCTATTTTAATTTTTTCACTAAAAACCTCAAAGGCTTTAGCTGCATAATCTGGGTACATATTTGCTTCTGGTCCCCATTCGTGGAACCATTTAACGAACCATAATGGGAATTTGAGAGGAAAATCCTTTCGAAACCAGATGAACCAGGAATGGTCAAAAGGATGATAATATAGCATGTTGGACCATGCTTCCATGTAATCATAGTAATTGTAATTTTGAGGCGAAAAACGCCTAGAAAAACTTCTGGTATGGGAGGGATGAACCTTCCAGTCAGAAGGAGATAATATTTTTAAAATTTTAAATTTTGAAAAAATAATTTTTGTCTTATCATTCTTATCAAAAGTATGAGTTATGTCAATGGACTCTGTATCCACTAAAATAAACTCATAAAATAATCTAGTTTTTTCTGGGGTAGAAGGAAGGTAATGAAATCCTTGGGGAAAATATTTAGAAGTAATTGATAATAATGATCCTTCTGAATTAAATTCAGGTTCTAAAAGGAAAAGGATCTTTTTATAATCTTTTTCAATAAAAGGGCAGGATAATGAATCTGGGGGAGTGTAAAAAGGTAATTTTTCTGAAGTTTTTGAAGGGGTGTTTAATGAGGTAGGAGTTTGTAATGCAAAGGTTAAGGGAGATACTAATTTTGAATTTAATGATGGCCTAATTCCTCTAGGGGATGATGAAGATGAAGGGTAAAAAGCTGGTAGGGCTAATGGGGTTAATGGAGTGAATTTATTTTGGGTCGTTAATGACGAAGAAGTAGAAGGGTTCTGTAATACCTGTTTTGCTGTAATACTCTTTTTAGATTCCTCCAGAGGAGGACCATAATTATCTTTTTTGCTCATTTTCCCTGTAAAAATTCTCTAGTAAGATAATCTGGTAATGAATTCTTTTCTCCTTTAATATGTTCTATTTCAAAATCAAAACAAGATAATAAAGCTTGCCATCTGGCAAAAATATGTTTAGAAACTAAGTTTTTAACATCTTTTTGTAATACTTCTTTTGCAGCTTTGCAATCTGATCTTAACAAAAACCTTTTTGAAAATAAGTCATCTTGAAATTTAGTAATACATAAAACAATAGCTAAAACTTCTTTTTTAATAGTACTATAATTTTGTTGTGCCGGATTCCAAGTTCCTGAATAATATCTAACAACTTGTTCTACGGTTGACTCTTCTAATTTTTGTTTTAATATTCCTCCAAACCCTAGGTCAGAGGAATCGGTTTCTACTATAAGAAAGGCTTTAGGATCTGGGATTCCTAAGCAGGGTAATTTTTTAATTAACTGTTTAATTTGTCTAACACTCTGACTCATGGTTTCATCCCACGGGGGAGGATTCTTCTTTAGTCTTTTAAACAAGGGTAGACAAATGATTCTAATGTTTGGAATGAAGTCTGCTACATAATTCACACAACCTAAGAATCTTTGTAATTGAGTTTTGTCTTTTAATTCATCAGGGAATTTGTCTCCAAATTCTATGGCTCTACTAATGGGAGTAATGGTGCCTTGATATATATTAAATCCTAAGAATCTAACATTAACTTGGAATAATTTCATTTTTCTTGCTGACAAGACTAATCCATTTTTCTTAATAATTTCAAAGAATTTTTCTAAATGATTGAAATGTTCATTTAGAGATTTTGAATATACTAATATGTCATCTAAATAAACAATAGTAAATTCTTGATAATCGTTTAATATATCATTCATAATATGTTGGAATTCACTAGGAGCATTTTTTAATCCTAGAGGCATAACATTCCATTCATAATGTCCAAAAGGGACTACAAAAGCAGTTTTATATTTATCTTTTTCTTCTAATTGTATTTGATAATATCCTGACTTTAAATCAAATTTAGAGAATATAATTGAGTTAGATAATCTTCCTATTAAATCTTTTTTATTAGGAATTGGGTATCTAATCCATTGTAGAACTTTATTTAATGGCTTATAATTAATAACTAATCGAGGAGCACCTCTTTCTAATTCTCCTGGGTTGTTAACATAAAATCCTGTGCAACTCCAAGGTGATTTACTTGGTCTAATTAATTTTTTATCTAAATAATCATTAATTTCTTTTTTACAATAATCCAAATATTGTTGATTCATTTGTATTGGTCTTGCCTTGGTAGGTATAGACCTTTCATTAAAATTGGGTTCATAAGGCAAAGATACTATATGCTTCTTTCTATCCCAAAAAGCATTAGGATGTTCAGAGCATATTTCCTTTTCAAATCGTTGTTGTAATAAAATAATTTTATCTTTAATATTTTTTGTTTCTAATTGGTTTTCTATTCTTTTGTACTGAATTTCTTTGTTTAACATATTAATGTGTTTCTTTTTCTGAGTAATCAAATTAATTGAAGATGTAGAAAGATTCTGAACAGTATTCAGATCTTTTGTTCTGGGTGATTCAAAGAATTTAAACATAACTTCCCTTCCCAGGGCTTTTGAAGTTATAGCCTCATGAGAGACTGTAAAGGGGTATAATAATGAAAGAAAAGGGGTTCCTAGAATAATATGCTGATGTATATTTTTTACTAATAAAAAATGAGTTCTGTAACAGACATGGTCTTTACAGATTTTAGCATCTGTTAATTTATATTGAACCTGTAATTTATGGCCTCCTGCGCCACTCAATCCCTGTAAAGTTTTTTCATAAAACTTGGTAGGTATTAATCCTTCTTGGATACAGTTCATATCTGCACCAGAATCTATTAATGCTACTAGATCAAATCGTTGATCTTTAACTAATAAAGTAATTGGACAAAGCCATTTATGGGTAATCATTCTATTTAAAGTAGCAATATAAGGGGGATCATCTGTAGTATTCGCACTACCTGATGTTCCTTCCTGGTTATCTATAATTTGTTTTCCTTTTAATTCAAAATATTTAATTTCTAATTCTAAATCTTTTGCCTTTAATAATTCTATTTCTTGTTTCATAATCGAAATTTCATCCTGTAAATTTTTAATAGTTATTGGGGGCGTAATAGTAGGTTTAAACCTGTTCATAATTTCTTTAAATTCTATTTTTTGAACTGTATTTTTATTCTTTTCTTCACGCTCAATCATATTTTTAATTTGAATCATGAATTCTTCCTTTTGAGAAGATTCAGGCATATCTTTTAATATATTAATTAAGGTAGTAGCTTGATCGCTAGTAATTACATTTATATTTTTAATACACTTTTCACAAGTACATAATTCCGCTCCTAAGCAACAATCCTCTTCAGAACTAACTTCTGATTCGGAGTCAGTTAATACTTGATTAAGGTCATCTTCTTCATAAGAAGATTCTTCAGAACTAATGGATGAAGTGTCATTTAACATAATATCTTTTAATACATTAATAAGGCTTTCTTTTAATTGATCACTAAGGTCTAATTTATGAATTTCATTAATTTTTTGTTTGACACGGCAAGTCTTTGCATAATGACCAAACCGTCCACACTTAAAGCATTTAATTTCAGATTTATCATTCTGATATTTCTTCTTTTTACCTTTAGCTTTTTTATAATTTTTATCTTCAGAAAAATCTTTATTTTTCTTATAATGATTTTTTCGTTTTTTATATGGTTTATAGCTACTCGAGGGTTTTGAATAATTTTTCTTAGTCTTTTTACTAGGTGCTTTAATTGGTTCTATCCCAAATTGTTCACAAAATGAACCTAATTCTCTTTTACTTTGAGTTACTTCAGATCTAATTTTGTTTTGTATTTTAAAGTCGGTACATATTCCTATTCCAGTTTCTATAATTTGACTAGATATTTGACCAAAGGTTAATATAGGATAAGGAATTACTCCATTACTTTTAGCTTTAATAGTCATCCTAACTTTTTCTGCTAGTAATCTAGGTAATCCTGCTATAAAGCGTTCCTTCCAATAATCCGCGCCACCATCAGGCCTATTGCATAATTTTGATAAAAACATATCTTTATACCAACGATAGTCACTCATCGTAGGACAATAAAGATTAGCTAATTGATCTGCAGCCCTTTCCTGTATTTGAGCTGGATCTCCTACAAAGTGTTTAGTAATCGTATATAATAAAGTATTTACCGCATCTTCTTCTCCTAAGACACCAGTGGTTGGGTCTAATTTTTTAGCTTCTAATATCGCCTGTTTTTCTTCCGTACTAATTATATTATCCCACCAACCTTTTAATTGACCAGTAAAACCAGTAATTATTATTATTGCTGCTTTTTTATCTGTGTTTTGTCCTAATGATTTAAAAGCTGTTGCTGCCATGGTCATTTCTTGAATAGTGTTTAATATATTTTGTTCGCTATGACCATCTATGTTCCATTCTATAATGGATGTACCAGAATAAGAACTGGACACCATATCTCTAGTTTCTTCAAATTGAAGATCTGGAAAACTAGGTCTAGGATAATAATTTCTAGTTTTTCCTTGATATCCCATGTTTTTTCTAATTCTGTTAATCTCAGAATTTTCTAATATATTTAATTGAGCTTTCGCTTTTCCGTTAATCGAAAGATCAGATAATTTTTTTATTAAATCATCTACTAATTCATCTTTTCGGGATCCTAATTTTACTTCACTTAAATCTTTCTCAGGGACATTAATTAATTTATATATAGGTCTTTTTGGATCTATAGGAAAATCCTTGTAAGACTCTATTCTATTAGGTGTAATAGAAGTATGAGACATCTGAGTCTCTACTCGGTCTAATTGATTGGCTATAGTACTTAATATGGCATTAGAATAATTTAGCTGAGACGAAACTTTTCCTATATCAGCATTTTCTGGTGATTTAAAAGGATAAGCTTCTAATGATACATTATGACTTTCTATCTTAATTGCTTCTAAAGGAGGATGGACAGACTCAACCGTTTTATTGGTTAAGGTGGTCCATTTTTTAGTAGTTTCTGTGGTAACATTTACATAATTTGTTTTTACAAAAGGGTTATCTACTTCCTGTTCGGTACAATATTCTTCAAACCAAGTGAAGAAATATACATTAATTCTTTTAATTTTAATATATTCATAAAATTTCTTAAGATAATAATCAGTCTGTATTTTATTAAAAGTTTTAAAATACCAATTTCTTTTATCTTTATTATAATCCGCTTCAAAGTCTTTTCTAATCCAAGCTTTGTCAATTTCAAATTCTTCTTCTAATTCTATGACGTTAAGAATTTGTGAAGCAGTTGGAGACATAGGAGGAGATTCATCTCTTCGGTCTGTCTCATATATAGGCTGAGGAATGTTTGGAGTAAAATCAACTCCTGTTAAATTAATATTAATATTAATAGTAGAATCTATTGATCGTCTAGAGCTCGTACTAGCTCTACTGCTAATAGGTTCTTCAATCCTCATTGATTGACTTCTATTCATTCTGATTCTAATACTACCATCGCCTTCTAATATGAATTGTCTAGGTTGCCTAGACTCTAATTTTGGAGCAGGCATTACATCTTGTAATATCCACTCTTCCGGTAATTTTTGTTGTAAGTCAGATGCCTTTAATCTTTTAGGTGTAGTAATATTAGATCGTCTTAAGTTAGCTTCAACAATAATAGTTTCATTCTTTGGCGAACTTCTAAGCGCCTTAAAATTATAATTAATATTCGAAACTTTATATTTAATTCTGTGACAAACGTCTATATTAGCGACGCCTTCATTAAATAAGTCGTCTATACATTGAATATTAATTACTAATGATGTAGGGGTGAAACTGTCTGTTAAATTCATTGAGTAATTAGGGTAACAGTTAAAATATACTGGTCCATCGTTTAAATTTGACTCTAAAATAGCTATGATGGATTCAGGAAATGTTTTAATTCTACTATCTCTTAATACTAGTAATATTGGAGTATTTAATCCTAATTTATGTAGAGGTTTAACCGCTACTTGAATTAATCCTAAATGAATATAACGAAAACCATGTTTTACATGTTCTTCGATTAATTGTTCATTTAATAAGTTAATAGTTTCCCTTTGATGAGTAATGGATTTTGAAGACTCTATAGTTTGAGTAATACTATGTGCTTTAAAATTATCAAACATACTTGATCTATAAATTTCTTTATAACTAATTTCAGGTAATTTCCAATTTTGTAATTTATTTTCTATTTCGGCTATTTCTAATTCATGGTTTTGATATCTATCCTGGTCACTTCTAGCTTCTAATTCTTGTAATGATAATCCAGAAGTAACTATGGCACGATCTCTCCTAGAGGATCCTAGTTCACTTAAAGTTCTAAGTATTCTAGACATACTTCTTGTTTTCTGTATTTTTAGTTTCTCTTCTTAACTGGAACACCTACGGACTCAAAAGGTTGCTGGAACACCACTCAACTCCTCACCAGGGATTTCTACAGGCTTACCAACGCAACTATCCGGGCTTACCAACGCTAAGAAACAGAAAAAACAAATAAGAAAATAAGGAGTAAATCTTAGTTTACCAAAAACCTTAATTAAACTTTAATCTCTACGAGACCTCTTACGAGGCTCTGATACCATAATAGACTGGATCATAATGAGTTCATAAAAGCAAAACATAATCCTATATATATATATATATTGTTAGATTAATATTTTTGTATAGGTCAACTCATATTAAAAAGAATAAAACTGACCTAACTTGAACTATTTGTAAAAAAAATACAGTCACGCTGCAAACCCTAATTTAGAAACACACTTTTAAACTATTAAAAATATAAATATTTTTGTTTCCGTGAATATTGTTCAGTTGGAAACGACATCATATTATATATACAAAATTTGAGATCCGAACTTAAGGTTTTCTGACTTACTCACTTCGATGATTAAATTTGAGTAAATTTTAACATTAGTGTCGGGTCTCAAAATAGTCAGAACCGGCCCTGATGCAAATACTAACGATATTGCACTCACATATCTAATTAGATGAATGAATGATATCGAGAAATAAATAATAACATGAAATACATTGGGAAAAAGCCGATTAAAGTATCCGAACCTAACCGATTAGTTTGGTTCAGATTAATTTTTAAAAAACACCAAAAATCGAACTAAGCCGAACTAATTGAAAACTCATTGATTCGGATATTAGATTCACCAAAAATCGATCTAAACCGGTCTAGTTACACTTCTAACTATGAGTCTATCACTATTTATCTAAAAAAAATAAGTAGGTATGGATACAATGCAGATGCAGCTCCGGATATTTTAGTACTCATCTCGCCCCAACTCACATAATATATATACAGTTGTATTAAGGAGAGATAAAGAAGTTCTCTTGATTGGTTTGGAGGAGACATAAAATGATAGTTTAAATTAAATCTTCAGGTTATAAATAATGTTATTAGTATGTATTTTATGTCGCCATTGAATAATAATTAAATTTATAGGACAAGTAAGATGAATTTTTTTCTCTCAAGTAAAAAATTTTTATGTACAAAAGTTAGAAATCAAAACCAATGACAATAACCACATTCAAAAGTGTAATAATAGCATACTTTGTTGGCAAAGACTTGGCTTCTAAAACAACACTATGCAATCCATAAATCTAACATATTTGGTGGTTGTAAGTGTTTTCAATGTGTTGCAGCAATTGAGTAACATGTCCATTTTTTCTTGTACGTTGTGGTCATTATGGAAACAAAGGAATGATGTTGTTTGAAGAAATGAGAGGGTTAGCTAGGGCCGTTGTTTGTGATAGAGGAACCGCATTATTAACGCCGTGGAGAAATGCCAAAGAGGCGAAATAAAGACCGATAAATTCTACCCAAGTTTCATATAATACTGTTTGGCAAAAACCACCCACAGAAAGTTTAAAGTGTAAAGTAGATGTTTCGCTCTTGAGATCACACAACAAAGAGGAGAAGCGTTAGACCTCATCGGCGTTGTTAATTAGATCAAATATATAAACTTTAACTATGTGACTTTTGAGTTAGATTCCAAATGGATAGTCAAGAATTTTAATAATAATGCTATCAATGACTCGGAGTTGATGATTTATTAAAGAGTGTAAGAATGTTTTTTCATCTTATTTCATAAACATTCTTTTCATCTTATTTCACAAATTTTCATATTGAATTTATTAGAAAACAATCAAATATGATTGCACATAATCTTTTTAAAGTAGCCACATCACTAACTACAATTTCATCACCCAAGGATTTGATTGTTAATGAAATACTTTTAATTTCTTCGGTAAAAAGATATATATTTAAAAGACCCAAGATACTCCGTTGTGTGTATAATCTATAAATTCACTTATTAGAGAGTTTGTTTGTTTGTATTTGACTTGTTTTTGAGGTTATAAAAATAATTTATACAAATAAATAAATATTTATGTTAATTCATAAATTTTTACAACTACAAATTATATTTTTATAAACAATTTTTTTTAAACTAAAAAACATATAATAATAATAATAATAAAAATAAAACTTATTTATTTACATAATCTATTTTTCATAAAACGAAAATTAAGTCAATCTAAAGTGCCCTTAAATATGCATCACTATTATGAATCAAGATAAGTGGGATGTCACTTGTCAGTGTGGTGTAATTTACTTAGAAATTTCTGCATCTTAAATATTGAACACAATGGGTGAGTGGAGAATAGAAAAACATGACAATGATGATACCAAGGACAACTTTCCTAATAATATTATTAATAAAACCTCAATTATTCTGCTTTTAAAAAAGGTAAAGTCCAATAGAGTAGTTACATTTACATTTTTGATGATTTAATAAAATTATTGTCAATTAAATCATTATTTCAATTCTAAAATTAAGAATAACTATTAATTTATATGTTTAAATAATATTATTCATTAAAATTTTAAATACTTTTTAAGTATTAATCTTACAAAATAGACTTCTTGCAAAGGTGATCCATAATATACATAAAATTTTTAGTCAAGTCAAGAGAGTATTACTATTATATAGTAGTAGTTTCCATTTTACAATGCAAACATAGAAAATAATTAACTAAAGGCAAGTAACCCCCGGTTGCTTTAATATATACTTTGCTATGCTCTAATCAATCATAAATAAATAAATGATTAGGTTGATTAATTGACGTACTTTGGTAAACAACAATTATCAAAACATTGGTAGAAAGAAAATGAGCAGATCACTAAGAGATCGCGAAGAAGAAGAAGAAGGATGGGCGTCAACGTTTTTTAAAGTAGCCGGTGCAGTCGCCACAACAGCAGCCAGTAACTTATATAGTATCCTAAATAATAATAATAATCATCGTCAATGTCATTGTCATCATCTTCAGGAGCAGGTGATACTCAAAGTCGACGGTTCAGTTCTACGTAAAGTTCCATCAGCAGGTTGTGGCGGATATCTAAGCAGTAGATCACAAAATTGGCTTTGTGGTTTTGTTCAAAAGTTGAAGTTCACTCCAAATTTAAAAGAACATGAAACTGAGAAAGAAGCGATTTTAAGAGGCATGCGTTGGGCTAAGAATATGGGATGGAGGAACGTTGTGGTGAAGTCGGATTGTAAAAATGTTGTGGAATTTGTGAATTCTGGACGACGATCTAATGATCGTGTTATATCTGCCATAAGGGAGTTTCTTAATAGTCCTAACTGGCTAGCCACGTTGACTTGGATCTGCAGAGATGAGAATAAAGTTGCTGACCAACTCGCTGATAAAGCTCACGATTACGGTTGTTACACTCTGCACCAGTTTCAAAACAGATCGGATATTCTTTAAATAACGAATTACTACTACTACTAGTACCACCTATGGTATAGGTAATTTGATACTAGCATGGTTCAATGTTTCCATTTCAATTTGGTGATGTTTTTTAATGTATGGTTGTTTACTTGTTTATGTTCAAATGCATTTTCTACTACTTTTTTTTTTGTCTTTTATTGTTCAACTCTTTAATTACTTCCCCCTTCAACCTTAATTCAGAGAGGGAGGAGAACATGTATGTATATATGCATGTATAGTATAAGTGTGATTGTGAAATGTGTGTTTGCATACTTCGTTGTTAATGAAAATATGTTATTGCTCTTCTCTTTAATCTGTTATTTATCTTTGGATTCGTTTTGTTTATTTTCTTTTTTGTTTTTCAAGATTCAAAGGAAAATTTATTGAAATAAAACATCCAAACTGATAAAGCACAAGAAATACTTTAATGAGTTGAACAATAAAGCCATTCAAAAAAAAAAAGTTGAACAATAAAAGAAAATAAACACCAAAACCACGGTACTAAAATGCCACCAGAACCAAAATGAGGCACTAGCTGCACAATGGAATTGGATATCTTGCTGTAACTGCGTGACGCAACTCTTAATCGTCTGATTCAAATCGACGGCTGAGGTTGTTTTATTGTATGATTTGATTGTACAGTTTAGACCGTTCGATTTTAAATCAACGGGTTGATATTCATTACTGCATGGAATCTTTTATGTAGGCAATCATGATCCGCGCACAACCTCAAAAAACTCTTCCTATGCAATACCATAGATTAGCGGGTGCCCACGGGTGCGGGTTTCACACTACCCGCACCCGAAACTAACACCCAAATCCGAACCCAAACCCAATAATTGTTTGGGTGGCAAAATAAAACCCGCACCCACACACCATTGGGTTCAGGTTTTTCCACCCAAACTCAAACCCGTAGTACGACATTAATAAAATAACAATTAAAAATAAATTACAATAATTTATTTTGAAAAGGCAAAATATATTAATGAGTGAATTAAGCACAATGATACACTAATAGAGCCTCCAATTAAATTAGAGAAAAATATAGATAAATAAAATTATAGAACAAACAAAATTAAGTAATTAAATATATAAACGGGTGGGTGTACGGGTTTCGGGTGTGAGTTTGAGTGAATCCAAACCCGCACCCAGACCTAAACCCAAATCCAATCAACTCAGATTTCACCCATTGACTCGGGTGCGAATGAGCCCCACGAGTTTAAACTTGTTTGCCATCCGTACCATAGATACAATCCTTAACTAAGGGATGAAATGCACATAATCCATGCTTGGACCACCCATTACTTAAACTTAAGAATACACTTCACCTCAGTAACACTAGAAAACAGTGAATGTGTTACAATCTTGGAGGCATAAACCAAATAGGTGGATAGAAATAGTTTGTTAGTAGTTTGTTATTATTTGATTGAAAATTAAGTTATAAAAATCTCTATATAATCTTGTATTCATGTTATAAACCCATATATCAATTTTTGTTAATGTATTTAAAAAATAGGGTTAAATATGTTTTTAATCCCTATTTTTATGTGAGTTTTGACTTTTAATCCCTATATTTTTTTTATTATATTTTTAATCCCTATTTTAGACTTCATCGGCGTTGTTAATTAGATCAAATACATAAACTTTAACTATGTGACTTTTGAGTTAGATTCCAAATGGGTACTCGAGAATTTTAATAATAATGTTATCAATGACTCAGAGTTGATGATTTATTAAAAAGTGTAAGAATGTTTTTTCATCTTATTTCACAAACATTCTTTTCATCTTATTTCACAAATTTTCATATTGAATTTATTAGAAAACAATCAAATATGATTGCACATAATCTTCTTAAAGTAGCCACATCACTAACTACAATTTCATCACCGAAGGATTTGATTGTTAATGAAATGCTTTTAATTTCTTCGGTAAAAAGATATATATTTAAAAGACCCAAAATACTTACTTAGAACAATTTATGATATATTAATTCATAAATTTTTACAACTACAAATTATATTTTTATAAACAATTTTTTTTAAACTAAAAAGCATATAATAATAATAATAAAACTTATTTATTTACATAATCTATTTTTCATAAAACGAAAATTAAATCAATCTAAAGTGCCCTTAAATCTGCATCACTATTATGAATCAAGACAAGATAAGTGGGATGTCACTTGTCGGTGGGGTGTAATTTACTTAGAAATTTCTCCACAGTGCGTGAGTGGAGAATAGAAAAACATGACAATGATGATACCAAGGACAACTTTCCTAATAATATTATTAATAAAACCTCAATTATTATGCTTTTAAAAAAGGTAAAGTCCTTTTGTCAAAAAAAAAACTATTACCTACTTGCTTTTGGTTCCAGGCTGGCGGACACAACCATCCGCTCTAAAGTCTAATGAATCATAAATAAATACATGAGTAGGGTGATTGACTTTGGTACAGAGCAAATAATAATCATATCAAGATGAGCGGATCAGGGAGTGAGAATGATAGCAGCGAAGAAGGAGAAGGAAGTGGAGGATGGGCATCAACGTTTTTTAAAGTAGCTGGCGCAGTGGCCGCAACGGCAGCTGTAGCCGGTAGCTTATACAGTATCCTAAATCAACCCGAAGCACCATATGGAGTGCCGCAAACTCGTCGTCATCATCAACGTCACGAGGAGGAGGAGGTGGTGATACTACATGTTGACGGTTCGCTTCTGCGCCTGCGCGAAAGACCATCAGCAGGCTGTGGTGGATTCCTAAGTAGCGCGTCTAAGAAATGGATTTGCGGTTTCACTCAAAAGTTGAAACCAGATTTAAAAGAGGATGAGACCGAAAAGGAAGCAATTTTTAGAGGTTTGCGTTGGGTTAAGGAAAAAGGAAAGAAGAAAGTTGTGGTGAAGACTGATAATCAAGGGATTGCGAATTTGGTGAATTCTGGACGAGGATCTGATCGTCTTATATGTCGTATAAGGGATCTTCTTAAAAATGATCAGTGGGAAGCCTCATTGAGTTGGATCAGCGGCGATGAAAATGCAGTTGCTGATAGACTTGCTCATATAGCTCATAGCTTAACTTCTTTTGATTTGCAAGAGATTGATAAGCCACCTCAAAACTGCCTTGAATGGCTCTAGCATATAATCAAGGAACTAATACCACCTATGAAACTACTGCCTCCTTGCTCTTGCTCTTGCTCTAGGTCTAGCTCTTTTAATTAATGTAGGGTTTGTTTAATGTTAATTTGGTGATGTTTTTAATATGTACGGTTTGTTTATGTTCAATGTAGTAGGTGTGTGTGTTATGTTACTCTTGTTTTTATTGTTCAACTCTTAATCATTCCTTCCCCGGCAGGGAGAGGGAAGAGAACATGTATTATGTGTTTATGTATGTATGAATTGCTCAAATATTATGACTCTTCTAATCTATTAGACTGTTACTTATTTCTGGATTAGTTAATCAATCATTTAAACCTACGGCGTGTATTTATTACTACAATTCCTTGAATATAATTATCTAAGAGCATCCACAATGGAGTACCCCAAGTATGAGTATTTAACTGGGTCCCACACGTACACATCAGCAGCCAGTAACTTATATAGCATCCTAAATAATAATAATAATCGTCGTCATTGTCGCTGTTATCATCTTCAGGAGCAGGTGATACTCAAAGTCGACGGTTCAGTTCTACATAAAGTTCCATCAGCAGGTTGAGGCGGATATCTAAGCAGTAGATCAGAAAATTGGATTTGTGTTTTTGTTCAAAAGTTGAAGTTCACTCCAAATTTAAAAGAACATGAAACTGAGAAAGAAGCGATTTTAAGAGGTATGCGCTGGGCTAAGAATGAGGGATGGAGGAACGTTGTGGTGAAGTCGGATTGTAAAAATGTTGTGGAATTTGTGAATTCTGGACGACGATCTAATGATCGTGTTATATCTGCCATAAGGGAGTTTCTTAATTCTCCTAACTGGCTAGCCACGTTGACTTGGATCCGCAGAGATGAGAATAAAGTTGCTGACCAACTCGCTGATAAAGCTCACGATTACGGTTGTTACACTCTGCACCAGTTTCAAAACAGATCGGATATTCTTTAAATAACGAACTACTACTACTACTACCACTAGTACCGGTACCACCTATGGTATTTGGTAATTTGATACCGGCATGGTTCAATATTTTCATTTCAATTTGGTGATGTTTTTTAATGTATGGTTGTTTACTTGTTGATGTTCAATGGATTTTCTACTACTTTTTTTTGTCTTTTATTGTTCAACTCTTTAATTACTTCCCCCTTCAACCTTAATGCAGAGAGGGAGGAGAACATGTATGTATATATGTATGTATAAGTATAAGTGTGACTGTGAAATGTGTGTTTGCGTACTTAGTTGTTAATGAAATATGTTATTGCTCTTCTCTTTAATCTGTTATTTATCTTTGGATTCGTTTTGTTTATTTTCTTTTTTGTTTTTGAAGATTCAAAGGAAAATTTATTGAAATAAAACATCCAAACCCATAAAGCACAAGAAATACTTTAATGAGTTGAACGATAAAAGGAAATAAACACCAAAACTACGGTACTAAAATGCCACCAGAACCAAAATGAGGCACTAGCTGCACAATATATCCTGCTGTAACTGCGTGACGCAGCTCTTAGTCGTCCGATTCAAATCGACGGCTGAGATCGTTTTACTGTATGATTTGACTGTACAATTTAGACCGTTTGATTTCAAATCAATGACCGATATTCATTACTGCGTGGAATCTTTGATGTAGGCAATCATGATCCGCGCACAACCTCAAAAAACTCTTCCTATGCAATACCATAGATACAATCCTTAACTAAGGGATGAAATGCTTAACGTGTTTAATAATATGCTCAAAAGCCTCCAATCAGTGCATATGCTCAAAAGCCAAAACTTTAACTAAGGGATGAAATGCACATAATCCATGCTAGGACCACCCATTACTTAAATTTAAGAATACACTTCACCTCAATAACACTAGAAAACAGTGAATGTGTTACAATCTTGGAGGCATAAACAAAATAGGTGGAACGAAGTGGTGACTCATCTACATTTTAGAATAAGTTTGTTATTATTTGATTGGCAATTAAGTTATAAAAATCTCTACATAATCTTGTATTCATGTTATAAACCCATACATCAATTTTTGTTAATATATTTAAAAAATATGTCACGTCTCAAAAACGAATCAAAGATGGAACAAAATTTTCGAAATTGGTCCATGCCAAGATTCAAAAAAAAAACCAAATTCACTAGTAAACTCAAATCATTGAAGTCAATCACCATGATTACATGATGGAAACATTTGAAAACCATTTTGTTGTCAAGATTCACACACAAATGATGTCATTATGTATTCCAACATAGTCAATCAAAATATGTGAAACTATGGTTACATCCACTTTGGATTTGTACAGGTAGTTACAAAATGTGTGAGACTAGATTAAGATTTGACTTCTCTATCTTAAGATGCTTAAGACTTCATCAATCTGTCATAGCAGTTCTTGAATCTAATCATAGGAATGGTCCATCAAATTTCAATTGTTTTCCAAGTTATTTAGTTTTTACCAGACTCTCATATTTTTTTTCCGTCCACTTACGGGGAGGACATTTAAAGTTGGAGTTTTTTTTTTTTTATTCTGTGTGGGCTAGCCCACCGAAATTGACACTAGGGGAAATTAAACCTGAAATTTTGAGAGGAGCAAACTCCAAGAACTCAAGCCAACATCACTGGATCAACCCAAATAGGTTCACATACTCTCATATTAAATAATGTTTAGTCTTAAATAAATATTTAAATTCCAAGTGAAGATTTCAATGAAGGAATGTCTACTGTCTGGTTGCATTTTATTTATTCCACTCTATAGAGCCACCTTTCATTGTAAATGGAATGTAATTAGTCAAAAGACGATAATGGATCCTCTCAATTTTTTTCCTTCAATTTTTTTCAATTTTCACATCTTAACCATCAATCACATTTTCTCCACTACTTTTAGAATTAAATATTGTTTTATATTTGTAATACAATGATCAATTGTCCCACTTTATTTCCTCAATTTTTTTTTCCCACTTGAGGGGATTCATTCTAGTCAAAAAACAGAGTATTATTATAGTTTCCACCATTGTACGAATGCAACCATAGACAATAATTAATTAAAACAACTATTACCTACTTGGTTTAGTATATTACTATGTGAATACTCTAAAGTCTAATGAATCATAAATAAATACATGAGTAGGGTGATTGACTTTGGTACAGAGCAAATAATCATATCATCTGTAGAAAAAAGATGAGCGGATCATGGAGCAGAAACAATGAGAAGGATAGCAGCAAGGAAGCGAAAGAAGGAGAAGGAAGTGGATGGACGTCAACTTTTTTGAAAGTAGCCGGTGCAGTGGCCAGGGGCGGTGCCACACATGTTTGAGGGTGTGCATATGCACCCCCTGATTTTTGCAATACTACACCTAATATAATACCTATAACTACTTTGCACACCCTGAGAATTTTACTTTGCACCACTTTTGCACTTAAAAGATTGCTTCTATCTCTGACACTCACATTCTCACAATCTGTTGCATCATTATACTCATCCTTTTAACTACTATTTTTTAAACTATTTTTAAGTATTCATATTCTTATTTAATTTAAATCACAAGTGATCTAGTATGTATTACATATATATATATATATATATATATATATATATATATATATATATTAAAATTTTATAATTTAATTTGTATATCCAAAACAAAGTTTTACACTCGAGTCATTTTTATAAAAAAACACATACGAGTCAATAAAATTGATACAATTGGTTTATGAGAGCTTAAATACATCAATTTTTGTTGATTTATAAAACATGTACGTCTTTATATAAAATGGAGTATGTGATTTATAATTTTTATATATTGTAATAATTATTACTTGTTTCCAAATTTAATTTAATTGGTAGGAACATCAGATTATATATGTAAGTGCTAAGGTTCAAATCCTGAGTGCGCCATTTATTCATTTTAAGGTAGAATTTTTAGCCACGAGACTACTCGACAAAATAAAAATAAATAATTATTAATTAAAAAAAAAATCTCGCACCCCCTGAGTCAGGGTCCCGGCACCGCCACTGGCAGTGGCCGCAACGGCAGCTGTAGCCGGTAGCTTATACAGTATCCTAAATCAACCCGAAGCTGACGTAGCACCATATGGAGTGCAGCAAACTCGTCGTCATTGTCAACGTTACAAGGAGGAGGAGGTGGTGATACTACATGTTGACGGTTCGCTTAAGCGCGATGAACAATCAGCAGGTTGTGGCGGATATCTAAGCAGCCAGTCACAAAATTGGATTTGTGGTTTCGTTCAAAAGTTGGAGTTCACTTCAAATATAAAAGAACATGAACCTGAGTTGGAAGCAATTTTAAGGGGTTTGCACTGGGTTAAGGGAAAAAGGAAGAGGATAGTGGAGGTGAATTCAGATTGTAAAACTGTTGTGGATTCTGTGAACTCTAAAACTCCATCTAATGATCCTCTTATATGTGAGATAAGGGATCTTATTGATAGTGATCTGTGAACATTGTGTGTATGGCAAAGCACATAGGTTGCGGTTTTGTTCAAGCAAGCATAAAAGCAGGGGAATATTAGACTACGTGCATACTGATGTTTGGGGTCCGACTCCGGTTACTTCTAACTTCTAAGGGTGGTTCCAGGTACTTTGTTACATATGTTGATGATCATTCGAGGTATGCTTGGATTTATTTTCTTAAGCATAAGAATGAGGTATTTGATATTTTCAAGTGTTGGAAAGCAATGGTTGAGAACAGAACGGGTAGAAAGCTGAAAACTTTGCGATCGGATAATGGTACAGAGTATACGGATGGAGCTTTCAAGAGGTTTTGTGATCAGGAATAGGGATGTCAATTTCATCCGTAAATGGGGATCCCCGTGGGGATTGCCCCGTTTGGAGATCCGAAGTTGGAGAATTTTTCCCCGTGGGGATGGGGATGGAGGAGAAAATTCCCCCGAAAGAGGTTTGGGGATGAGGATGGTATTTGATCCCCCGATCCGCGGAGAATCCGTTCCCGAAAAGTTTATTAAAATAACATTTATAAATGTATATTTAAGTACTTTATAAATTGTTTTTAATTATATTTTCACACAATATGTGTATACATTTGTTTATATATGATGTTTATTACTGTCATAAGACTCACACTAATATTTTAACTTTTTTATTAGTTTTATAATTAAGCTTTACTATTTTTTTGCAACTAATTTGATCGAAAATAATAAAAATTTGATAACTTTTTAAGGTTGACGGATCTCCGTGGGAACTGTGGAGATCCGTGGGGATGGGGATGGAGGAAGAATACTCCCCGAAGCGGGGAATGGGGACGGGGATGGGGAATGTTTTAGATGGTGGGGCAAGGATTGGTAAAGTACCCTCCGCTCAATCCCCGCCCCGTTGACATCCCTAATCAGGAAGGCATTGTTAGACACTGGACGGTCAGAGGCACACCACAACAGAATGGAGTCGCGGAAAGACTGAACCGTACACTTCTTGAGAAAGCAAGGTGTATGCGCTCTAATTCTGGGTTAGGTCGAGAATGGTGGGCAGAGTCGGTTGCTACAGCTTGTTATGTTGTAAACAGATCCCCACATTCTAGTTTAGATGGAGACACACCCTATAGGGTGTGGTCAGGTGAACATGCTGATTATGAAAGACTGAAAATCTTCGGATGCACGACTTATTATCACGTCAAGGATAGCAAACTTGATAATAGAGCCAAGAAAGTTATCTTTCTAGGATATGCAACAGGGGCCAATTTATGTGTAAAATAAGCAACATTGACTTGGTCAAAATTGATCTTATGCAAAAGGAAGTAAAGATAGGGGGCCAAAATCGCAACTTTCTAAAATTTAGGGGGTCAAAAGTGTTATTTTGAAATATAAGGGGCTAAAATCGCAACTTTCTGAAACTTAGGGTGCTAAATGTGCAATTTAACCTTATCTTTAAAGAAGTTTCTTTTCTCCGCCATTGTTTTTCTGTAGAGATACGTTTCTTTTGGATTAAAATGTAACTAGTGTGTATACTCGTGCGATGCGCACGGGGAATATATGTTATAAATAATTTAAAATAAAATATTAAATACTTTTTTAATGAAAAATATTTAATATTATATATCTCTAATTGGTTAATATTTGACATAAAATCTAAAATGAAAGTTTACTACAAATGAAAAAAATGGAAATAAGAGAATTTTTATTAAGTTTGATGTATATTTAAAATCAAGTTCAATAATCATAACACAATGTGCTAATGATAAGAAAAATAAAAATAATTTTATAAATAAATAAAATGTCATATCAATTCATATAATTTACCTTAACACCACTATGCCACCACTCAACATAATGCAATAAACTAATTTTAATAATCACTTATCAACAAATGATAAATTACATCAAACAACTTGAATCATTCTCCTTCATATAATTGTAAATATTCAGAGTCCTATTAACATCTGCTGCACCTATGCTTTCCAAATCCCAACTTGTTCAACCAAATCTACATATTATTTGGCAAAGCAAGCTCACTGCCTTAATTTAGAGTGAAAGAGCCCAAACAACTTTTATTGCACCAAGAGCGGGAACTCAAATAGCGAAGGAGTAGCTCGGATCTGGAGAGAGAAATTGACTTATGACCTGAGATTTGTAAAAAAAAAAAAAAAAATGAAACAATTAAATAAATGTCCTAATAAACTTATGCATGCAGTATATTACACTTGTATAATAATTATATCCAAAAACTATATATATACAATTGGATAAAAATAGCTTGAAGAATTCTGTTAAATTTTAATCTGGAAGAATTTTTTTCCCCCCATTGCTTGCAGTTCTGCAGATTTGATTAATATTATCATGTTAAAACACTCAGAAGATTGTACCAAAAAAAAAAAAAAAACACTCAGAAGATAGTATTTCCCATACGAAACATGTAATTACATTACTAATATATGTGGGGCATGTACAGAAACCATATATTATTTTTATAGACAATATACAATAAAATTTTAGAATGGTCTTCAATCAACCCCTGATTTGCTTTAAAAATTAATCAATAATCTCTATGACGCCGCATTGAAAGTTAGGTGTGATGAAGTTTGGTGGAGAAGGAATTGTGAATGTATGAAGGATGAGCTCAAATAACAGTTAGTTTGGTCAGGCTACTGAATTACTTTAAGTAGGTATTTAAGTTGATTATTACCTCTGTCTATTTCAAATCTGCCAAGTTGAACTCAAGGAACCTATGATAATTTGCATAACATGTATTAGATCACACCTAACTAAAAAAAGGAGAAAAAGGAAGAGCAATGATGAGAGGACAAAAGTTAATGGAAAGAATAGTTAAATTAAATAATGAAGAGAAAACATATTGAAAAGAAATAGCAGTAGTGTTAAGATGTAGTAACAGAAAACTTAAGAAGGCAAGTTAAAACTTCTCGATTGTAGAAGCCGAAGAACTAATAAAGCTAAACCAAAATTCATTAGAATGAAAATGAATATAATGAGATATTAAAAAAAATGAATGAAATCAATAGAAGGGATGAAGAAAAAAATGAATGGATAAAAAGACCATACCATGAGCAAAATCCCTGGCATGCCATATTATAGATTTGTCATTCCCACCAACCTATTGCAACAATGGACTCCAACTCAATCACTTTAAACTTAGTAGTTGCACAATTTCTTTCACAGACCCTTTCCCACAACATCTATTACAAAAATAAGACTTGTTCATTATTAAACTGAGCAAAAATAAAATTTCAGAATATATAAATTTTAAAAACATAATCAAAATACATAAATAAGAATGAGTTTAAAATGATGTTACCAATCAAGTAGTTCATGTCAATTTCCCCAACAATCTCTTGGAAAGAAATAAATGAATAGGAATAGACTGTTATCAGATCAATTCCACCTTCTGCAACCACTGAAGTTCGAATTTTGTCACCTTATCAATTTAGAAACACTTTGAATTAGAACTAAATCATAGAATATATTAGAGGAATAATAACAGAAAAAGAAACAAATTACCTGAAAATAGGAATGACGATTCCATTGCATATGAATTGGAAGAAGAAATAAGATTAAAGATGAGATGATAAGGGGTTGGGAGAAGAGAAATTAGCATTCAAAAGGCCTCTTGAGAAAAGATTTTGGGTTGTGTTTGTTCACACCGCAGGTAGGTTCAATCAATGTATGATAGAGGAAGTGGGATAACTTTCCTAAAAACATTTATTTCCAATTGGAATTATAAAAAAATAAAAAAACACTTAATTGTGTTTGCATTTTTTATTTTCAGGTTCCTCTACTATTTTCACGCGTGCTACATTTGCTCAAGGTATTTTCATTCCTTTTCAATTCATCATTCATTCTGTGAATTCGTGCTTAGTGTTGAAAAACTTTGAATTGCTGAATCTTTTCTGTGAATTCGTGTTTAGTGTTTATCTTTCCCTATCCAATCCGACTGACTAATCCCTAGGTAAATTAATCACTGCAATCGAATATAAGATTAGCACCCTAGGGTTACTAGTTACTCATTCAAACAATTAATTCCGATTGTTTCCTTTTTCATACACCGATTTACCACCGTTTTCTTAACTTTGATTATGCAGTTGAGTTTTTTACAAATTTGATTATTTAGTTTGTATTGTGATTTTAGTTGCAGCGCCTATAAAGAGTTTCAAATTCCATTTTGTTTTGTATTTATTTTGTTAACCGTGTATTCATCTCTGTTAATTCCATTTCCTTGCTAACTAAATACTAATAACTTTCACATTTTTAACATCAATAACCAAACTGTTATTAGATTTGTAACTTATCGCATCTATATACATATGCCTCATTTTATCATCGTCATTAAATTAAATTTGTCTTTCTATTGGTTTGCCGCTTTTAAGAATTTTGTTCTTTCATATTAGTTGTGCTCTTTTGGAATTTAATGGAACGTTCCGAGAAGCCGAATCCCAAAGCGCTACGTGGTAACTCAAATCACCTCTTTTCAATTTCTTCAATGAAAAGACTACTCCTAGTTTCTGTTACACCTCTCACTCTGTCAAATAAGTCTTCTTTTTTTTTTGCTGTTGTGTCTGTTTGATGTATATGCCTTGTCTTCTTTTCTCTTTTCTTTTTTAACTTTCAGCCTATGAGAGGCTGATGCATCACAGAAAAGTCTTAACAAAGCCTGATACTGACGAGGAAGAACCTTTTGACCATGACCTAATGGGTAACTCAAATCACCTCCTTTCTTTCAATTTTAACAATTAAGACTATTCCATCAAATAAGTCTTTTTTGCTGTTTTGTCTTCTATTTATTTTGTGGTTGTTTGATGTATGCATTTTGATGTTGTGCCTGTCCTTTTTCTTTTTTAACTTTCAGAATTGTTGGAGGAAGTGCTCCGTCCAAAGGATGAAATACCAGTGGGCATAGCTTCTGACATGTTCCTTATGCACCAGAGGATACTTAACGGTGAAATGGTAAGATTTTATGAAAGTTTATGTAGCCTTCAACTATGCTCTTGATTCAAGTTTCATAAATTTAGTTTCTTTGTGCATATTTGAATTCTTTAATATCAATCTCTAAACCAACAGGATATCAGCGCCGCCAGGAAAGAGGGGTTGCGTGCTTCCCTAATTGAAGCTCGTAAGTCTTCACAGGAGAAGCAATTGCTGCAGGCTGAGATCAAAAATATCAGGACAGTCACTTCACCCACAGTAGTATAATAACGCATTTCTTTCCTTCATCCGTCTATATGTCCTGTTTATAAGACTTTTAAGATACAATGCCTCGTGTCTGTTGATCTACAAACAACTTCAGTGCACTTCACATGTATGTAATAAAAAATCTACTCTTAATGCATGTTTGTTATCATTGTGGGTTTCTCGAAATCACAACACTCCTTGGGCTTGTTTTAGTTTTCAAAACTAAGTAGTAAGTATTATTGAAATAGCACTTGTTGTTACTTTATTGTTTATATATATATATATATATATATATATATATATATATATATATATATATATATATAGAATGGCTGGATTTCCAAATATTTCGAAATTCACGTTTCAAATTCACGTTTTATTGTTTATATATATATATATAAAATATTTCGAAATTCACGTTTCAAAGTTGAGCCCGTTATGAACCAGCATTCCCAAATGAAAAATAAAAAAATTATTTTATATCATAGGATAAAAAAAGTTTTTGAATTCAAATTGAGTTTGGGAGGCTGGGAGCAATATTGGAAGCTAGGAAAAGCAATTTTATTTGGATAGACGAGGTCCTTGAAGAACTTTGGGCATAAAAAAGTTATTAATAAATTTGTGTTTGTTTTAAAAAAAAGTTAAATGGACACTAGATATTAGCTCAACTTAGGCATACATGTTATGTTATGTTGGTGTTATAACTTAATTAAGCATTGTTTTGTATTGCAACCGAAAGGAAAGACACCATATTTATAAGCAACCCTAATATCAAAGAAATATTTTTTTTTGGTACAAACAAAGAGAATTTTCATTCACAATTTTTCTTCTAATTGTATTGTCAATTTTTTTGTTAGTTAGTCGAATGACTATAAAAAGTGAATAAATATGCATATCAGAATTCAAACCTCGATCAATACAAATTACAGACAATATTTATATCAACTAAATTAAATTTACATGGTCATTATATTGTCATTTTTTTGGTACATTTATATTGTCAATTTATTCCCAACGAAGTTATATATGAGTTTATTGATGCAAATAAACTAGACAAATCGATTAGTGGCTGAAGCGTTGGGAGTTCGGGGTCTGATATGTCTCGACAGATCTGCTACTGTCCGAGCCTCGGCATGCCTTTTTGACAACATTGAAGCGTTGGGAGTTCGGTGGTGTTTACAATTTGCTCTTGATCACAATATGAAGCGAATCTCTCTAGCTTCCGACGCAGCTGTTGTTGTTAACTGTCTCAACATCAAATGTTGTATAGCTGCCATTGATTCTATAATTCTAGATTGTAAAATGTTGGTGAAACAATTTGATTTTGTGTCTGTTTATCATATTAGAAGGAACTCTAATGTTATAGCTCATATATTAGTAGGGTTATCTAGGAGTATTGGCTCCAAAACTTGGATGGGTTCACTCCCACACGAGCTTCAAGCTGATCTTATTTCTGTAACTTCTGTTGTGCTCAATTTTGGACTGTTGGTTATGTTTATGCTTATAGTTCACTTCCAAGTTCCAAATGCTATAAATAGCACACTATCAATCACTTATGCTTTTACTCTATATAGTCTCTTCTTGTCTTCGTGATCACACTGTTGTTCTAAATTTTTTTAGTTTTTTTCTTTCTTTCTAAATCAATTAAATGTTGAACCAATATTTACTATAATTCTGTTATTTTGACGGTTCAATCATAATTTTTATATTAAATTGAATGTGATTTAAATTGGTTGAACCATGATTTAGGAGGTCTAGCCGGTTTAATATTCGGTTCGATTTTTAAAACACCAAGATTATGAACTTTAATTAGCTAGCCTCTTTTTGGAATCTAGTGATCAAAGTTTAAGTTGTTCTCATTTTTTCTTTTAAACAAACTTGAGGACAAAAATTGGTAGTTTTGTTCCAGCTTTTTAGTGACTTAATATTAAGGAAATGAGGTGAGAATTGGGGGTGTAATTACTTCCATAAGACACACAAATAATTTATTCAGGACCATGATCCTTGCATTCAATGGTTGCACTTTGTGGAAGTGTCACTTAACTCTTGAACAAAAATCTATTGTAGACAAAAGCTTCTACTTTTGGATCTTCCATTTCTTTAATAGATATAGTCTTGCAACTTAGCAATAATTCTCATTAATCAATTTTTTTTGTTCTCTTGCCTATAGCTTTGGTTACTTATTTTAAAATTTTCAGTGAGTCTTTCTTCTAGTAAGAATCTTTGCAACATAATATGGCAGAGGCATCACTGCCACCAGATTTTCGTTTCCGTCCAACCGATGAAGAACTGATTGGATACTGTTCCTGTATGGAACTAGGGGGTATATATTCTGAAGTGTTTAATGTTGGTCCAGAGTGTATGTTTGATTTCTCTGGGTCAAATTCTTCGTCCCTTTTCTCATTAATGGACCTCCTATTTATATAGGAGGGGTGAAAGAGTGTGGGAGAGATAACTGCTCCACTTTGCGCATCAGAGGTAGTGGGTAGTTACCTTCTTCGTGGGATCATGGATGTTCCCGCGTCTTTCTTTTTTACTGAGAGTGGAGATCGCGTTTGAGGGATAAGATAGTGGGCTTTGGCCTATTATCTAGATGGGCCGACCCAATTGATGAGGCGGTATGGATTTCTTAGGCGATGTCGCCTAGGCGACGTGCGCCACTTAAGTGGGCTTCTTTTCATTATTTGGGCCTAGAAAATCCTGACCGGTACACAGCCCCCCAAGCACTAGGCTCCAGGGGAGGCGCGGTGCTGACAGTATAGGCTGTTGCGTTTTTCTAGCTTAGAGGATATCACGGGTTAACGTTAAGTTTTCATTACGCACGTTTTCCAGAGGAGGGTGCCAGGTCCCTGTGTTGGTTGCAACGCTTCCCTAGCGAATAGGTAGGGATATTTTCACTTTCCCAGGCGCCTTTACCTCTTTAAATAGGTGTTTCATTCCTGGGTTCTTATTCAACTGAACTCACCTCTCTATTCAAAAACCTTCCTTTTGTCTTTAATCACAATGTCTTCATATGCCACACCAGTCATTAATGCTGTGAGGGGGGTTCTTCGCAGAGGAGTGGATGATATCCTGGAGAACACTGAGGAATTCTGTGTGTTGGTGGGTGATTTGGAGGAGGAAAAAGATATCCTTAGTCCATCAGAGCTGTTGTTCCTTGAGCGTTGTGTTGCCTTCAAGGACAAGCTGCTTAAGGACGCTCCCTTCATCTTTTCTGTGGAGTGTGCTGATCTTCAGAGCCACAAGGTCACGGCTGCTATGAATGACGAAACTTGGTATACCAAAGAAGCCATGCGCATGTATGAGGCGACTTTGAGCACTTCTTTTGACGAGGAGGAGAAGATCAAGACCATGGAGCGGAAGTTAGAAGCTGAGGCGACTAAGTTGAAAGAAAGAAAAAGGTTGCTTAAAAAAGATATTCAGGAGGATATCACTAAACTTTTGTTGAAGCGGAAGAGCTTGCTGGAACTGCAGATCCAACAGCGTAGGATGGGGCGTACTTTGCACCAGATTGGCGAAGATTTGGAAGTTGTTCAGGCGAGCAAGGAGGCTCTGGCGACACAATGGACTGCCGCCATGGAGGCTGGCGATAATGTTGGCGTTTAGCCTATTTATGTAGTTGTTTTCCTTTTGCTGTTTTTCCTTTTTGGTGCATCTTTATTATGTATCCGACGTTGTCTCTTGGGTTGTAATTCAGAATCTTTTAAATAAAATTTGATTTCGTTCTTCAGTGATTATGTTCGGCGATATGAATATGTGGGATTTACGTTTCTAAACCTCGCCCGCCGACACGTGTACTCTTGTTTTGACGCGTGCCTTTACCCACTGAGTAAAGCAATTACTCTTTTACCCGTTGGTTTTTCAACTTCCCCAACTTTCCCTCCAACACCTTATAAATACGGTGTTGGGTTTCTTTCTCCTTTCTATTCGACTTCCCTGCCTATCCTTCGTTACTTCTCTGCTATACTTTTCTCTTGGTCGCGCGTCTTAACACTGTTAAAGGTACGGTCTTGTTCTCGTTCTTCTCGTACTTGTTCTTTCTTTTATCAAGCGTTATGGTGATTTTGCGAGAATTAGGGGAATCGTCTAGATTCCCCCCTTTGTACTCGGACTTAGAGAGACAAATTCGTTCTCATTATACTAGGGCTGACGACTCCTTGGATAAAAAGGGGTTTTACTCCGAAATTTTTGGATTTGACCCTATTGATAGTAGTTTAGAGAGTGACAGCGATAGTGATTGCCTAATCATTCCTCGTTCTTCTTTCACAGGAAAGAGTTGGCGTTATATCATCCTCCCCTTCGGTACATTCTTCCTTCCGACATGGATTACTCTTCTAAATATGATTCTGCAACGACGATTGCAGAATTTAGGGAAGATTTTAGGTTCACCGTTCCTGAGAAAGAGGGCGACGTGATTATAGACCCTGTAGGCGAGGGCGAGTATGTTACTTTAGTAAATCTAACGCCGCCTCATTATTTTTACATGTATGGCGCCTTCTTCAAAGCCTTCAATCTTTGGCTGCCTTTCACGGCCTTTGAGGTGGCCATTCTTCAAGTTTTAAACGTCGCCCCTACCCAATTAAGTCCTAATGGGTGGGCGTACGTCAAATGTTTTGAGGTGTTATGTTCCGCTTTGGACATATCGCCTTCTACTGGCGTCTTATTTTATTTTTATTATGTGAAGAGTCTAACCAAAGGCAAACCAGTTACTCTAACCAGTCAGGCCAACAGGGGTCTGTTTACCCTTTACGCCTCTAACTTCAAAAACTACCAAAATACCTTCCTGCGTATTCGTCATGGTCCTGGGCTTAAGGATCTGATGTACGACGAAATGGATCAACCCTTGTTCCCTTTTTACTGGACTGATAACCCTAGGGCGATCAAGGGCATAGACGAGACCAAACTTTCTGAGTTTGAATTGGAGACCCTATCCTTCTTGGATAATTTTGATGTCATGGATCCCCATGACATTCTGGACCGGGAAACTGATTTCCCTAGCCTCATCACCTATATAAGTAAGCTTGTTGACGGTTCTGTTCTTACTCATCTCTGCTTTTCTTTTGTCATGAGTTTAATTGTTTTTTTTTTCTTTTTCTTTGTTTAATTTGACAGAAAAAATGAAGTCTTTGAATGAGGAAGAATGGATGTCTTTTCTGGCGAGGACAAAAGAGAAGAAAGGCGACGTGGACATCAGCAAAGTAGATCCTCTGGCGCCTCTGGTGGTGGGCGAGAATAAAAGAAATAAAAGACGGAGGCGTGGCGATGAGGATAAGCCCTCCAAGTCTGCTAAGTTGGAGGAAGACACGCCTGGCCATTCTGAAGAGGGCCATCGGATTTCCGTCGATGTTGGCAGATCTTCTAAGCCAACCGTGGTCGCGGCCGAGGCGCCCCGGTCTTCGCCAATGAAGGAGGTCTTCAAACCTGCTGCTCCTGCTGCTGCCATTGTCAACACTCCCGCTCCTCCAGCTACCCCAGGAAATGTCTCTGCCTGGGGTAACAACTTTGACCCTATCTCTTTCATCAACAACCACCTGGTGTTGAAAGACGACTGCCGGCGCTTTGAGAGTATGGATATGGGCAGTCTGAGAAAGATGGCGCTGGGGTATGAGCTGAAGAGTTTGGTGCTCAACCAAGTGTTGTCTGGGCGTCAAGAGAAAGACGTGAAGGACGCCAAGGAGATCCTGAATGGCGAGGTTGCTCGCCTGGAGAGAGAGCACTTGGCTTCGCTGGATCAAACTGTCGCTGATCATGAGAAAGCTGTCCAGGAGCTGAAGGACAAGCATAAGAAGGAGTATGAAGAGCTGGAAGGAAAGTTGGGCGCGATGACTGAGGCGCGGAATCTGGCCCTTGCCACTTGGCTTCATCAAGCGAAAGAGGATTTAATCGCTAGGCGTCTCTTTAAGAGAAAATGCGGTAAGCTTTGTTCTGATGTGGACACTCTTCAGGAAGAGGCGCAGGATATGGAAGAGGAGATTACAGAGCTGAAGGAGGCCCTGGCCGGCAAGTTTGTGGATGGTTTTGACTATGCCCTGGCCCAGATGAAGGTTTTATTTCCTGATCTTGATCCCGCCCAGTTCGCCCAAGCAGATTTCATGAAGAAGATCGTAGATGGCAAGCTTGTTCCTCGTGTGTGAGGATTTTTTATGTTGTTTGTATGAATCTCGCCCCTAGAAGGGCTTTTGTAATATTTTGTTGTTAACTTCTGACAATCCTAGCCCTTTCGTGGCTTTATAATTATAACATTTTCAGTATTTATCTCTTTCGTTCATTTATGTATGATATTTTTGCTTTGGCGTTCATGACGTGGTTGATTTAACTTCATTGTTTAGGCGTGGTGATTAAGGCGAGTGGCCTTTGTTTATTTTAATCATCTTGTGTTTTGTGCCACCGTCAGAGTCCACCCATAGCTTTATGAGTAGGTGCACGCGTTTCATGCACATTAAATGTGAATTTCTTCTATTAATATTTTTGCGCCTTCCTTTCCTTGTGTTCGCATTTGACCATGGATGGAAAAAATACCAAGAGGAGGGTTTCTGCTAGATTAAAATCTAGGTCAGGAACGTCGAGGCTCAGTGATCCTGCTTCTCGAAATGGGCGTGAGGGAGCTTCTGCTTCGACGGCCGGATCGACCACTGCGCCTAACAAGAGGCGTGCTAGGACTCCTTCTGATATCTCTGACGAGATAGATGAGGATTATGCTGAGTTTCTAAAGACTTATGATCCTCTGACGTCGAGGATTATGCTGATATCTCTGACGAGATAGATGAGGAGTCCCTTTCAGGCGAGGATGAAGGTTCCCAGATCACTGTGGAATCTACAGCTAGGTCCAGTCATCTCAAGGTGAGGTCTGGCCCTAAGTGAGAATTTACTCTGTTTAATGATGTATTGAATAAACTGGTGATGTGCACCATGTCCTTTTGTAGCCACTTTATGTATCGTTTCTAGCCTCGTGGTCTTAATAAATGTTTTGTTCCTTTGCAATGTGTTTTTTGCTTTTGTCTATCTCTGCTATTCTTTTGACAACTTGTACGTGTGTAATAGCTTTTATTTAGCTCTTAGCGTCATAGCGCCGTATAGCTTTTATTTCACTACGTAGCGTTATAAGCCTTAAACGTAGCTTTTATTTCGCTCTTAGCGTCATAGCGCCGAATAGCTTTTATTTCACTACGTGGCGTTGTAAGCCTTAAACGTAGCTTTTATTTCGCTCCTAGCGTCATAGCGCCGTATAGCTTTTATTTCACTATGTGGCGTTGTAAACCTTAAACGTAGCTTTTATTTCGCTCTTAGCGTCATACGCCGTATAGCTTTTATTTCACTACGTGGCGTTGTAAACCTTAAACGTAGCTTTTATTTTGCTACGTTATAATTCAAAAGGACACTCGTGATTGTTGAAAATGGATGATGGGCCTCGATAACAGACATCCTTAGGTCACTGGTTCCAACTCCTCTATGGGGCTAACTCGGTGTTCTTGAAAATCCTCTCGGGGATCTAGGTCCCCCACCTCGCACATGTATGTGGAGTTTTGCTGCTTGAAATACACTCCGTTCTTTCTCGTCTTCAAGCTTGCGGCGTAACACTGCCGGGCGACGATCTGGTCTCCTCTAACCATTCCTACTCCTCCATTTTCTAAGGGGTATTTGATTGTCAAATAGAGCGTGGACATCGCCGCTCCAAGTGCATTGAATGCTAGTCTCCCTATGATGATATTGTAAGAGGCACATGGGGTTCGGACCACCAAGTATCTAACTTTGATGGTTCTTGCCTGTTCGTTCACGCCGAAGGTAGTGAGCAGCGTGATGTGCCCCATGACTTCTGCCTGCTCGCCTGCAAAGCCTACTAGGGTGCCGCTGTATGGTTGTAATTGTTCACCTGCTAATTGCATAGCTTTAAATGCTTCCCAATACATGATGTCCGCCGAGCTTCCCGAGTCTATTAATACTCTCTTCACGTCGCAATTTAGAATCTGGACTTGGATTACCAAGGGGTCGTCGTCGTGTGGGACGACGCCCTGTGCGTCCTTTGGCGAAAACGACAGATCTGGCGCTGGCGGGAACGCCACGTGGTTTACTATGTGTTGCTCCCTTACGCTTTTTCTAACATATCACTTTCGGGAAGAACTAGATTCTCCTCCTCCTGAGAATCCCCCGGCTATGGTGTTTACAGCTATTCTGGGTGTGCCATCGTCTTTTCGCCCTCGCCCTGGTGGGCTGCGTGGCGATCTGTTTCGGGCGGGCTTATCTTCTTCTTTCCTTGCAGCTTTCTCAATGAATTTCCGCAAATGCCCGCTTCTGATCAATTCTTCAATCAGATCCTGCAGTCTGTAGCACCGCTCCGTGTCGTGGCCCTTGCATCTATGGTATTTGCATCATTCATTGGCGTTGGGCCCCATCATGGGGCGATTTGTTGGGGGCGGGGGCGTGGCCAAGTTAGTGTGCAGGATTTCTTCTAGGATATGCACTTTGGTATCGTTCAACGGGGTGTAACTGTTTCGTTGATATCGGCCTTCCTCGCGCCTTCTGAAGGGGCGTTGCATTCTTCTCCCTCCATTCTGCCATCCATTGTGGGACGACGCCTAGGGGCGTCGGTTATGTTTTGGCGCCATTGGCGCGGGTTTATTTCTGTTCTCTGGAATTCTTTCTTTCGAATCCCTGGTTCTTTTCTCGGCGTTGCTCTCCTCGCCTTTGATATAGCATTCCGCCCTCTTCATGACTTCTTGCATATTTTCTGCCTGTTTTTGTGCTAATGACTCATTGAAGTGTCCTGCTCGTAAGCCGTTGTGGAATGCTGCCACGAACATTTCTTGGTTCGGGTTGGAGACTTTGATCGTGGCTTCACAAAAACGGGCCAGGTATTCCCTGAGAGGCTCGGCGTGACCTTGTCTTAGGGCGAACATATTAGTTGCCGTAACTTTGATATGTTTGCTCCCTGAGAACTGGTGTACAAACTTTTTGTGGAAGTCTGTGAGGTCGGTGATTGAATTCTTTGGTAGATTCATGTACCACCTCAGGGCTGCCTCCTTGAAGGTGCTGGAGAGCAATTTGCATTTCAGATGCTCATCAGCTCCAATGATGGCGGTTTGTGTACCTACCGCCATGAGGTGTTCTGTAGGGTCCGTTTTCCCATCAAAACTTGGGAGTTGTGGAATTTTGAAATTCGCAGGGACTTGGGCGTCCCATAAAGCCTATGCAAGAGGTTGAGAAACTTCTATATTTTCCTGCTCTTGGCTTTTGGCGATTTCATCTGCCTTTTCTTTCTCGAGATTAGCAAATTTTGTCTGCAATCGCTTGATTTCGTTCACAGCGGCTTGCAGATTCATCTGCTGTTGAGTGTTGTTGTCTGCCATGATGATAGCAGTTTTTTAAGTTTCCTTGTTAGGCCTGGGAAGTGTTTTACCAGGCCCCACGGTGGGCGCCAAAATGTTCCTGTATGGAACTAGGGGGTATATATTCTGAAGTGTTTAATGTTGGTCCAGAGTGTATGTTTGATTTCTCTGGGTCAAATTCTTCGTCCCTTTTCTCATTAATGGACCTCCTATTTATAGAGGAGGGGTGAAAGAGTGTGGGAGAGATAACTGCTCCACTTTGCGCATCAGAGGTAGTGGGTAGTTACCTTCTTCGTGGGATCATGGATGTTCCCGCGTCTTTCTTTTTTACTGAGAGTGGAGATCGTGCGTTTGAGGGATAAGATAGTGGGCTTTGGCCTATTATCTAGATGGGTCGACCCAATTGATGAGGCGGTATGGATTTCTTAGGTGATGTCGCCTAGGCGACGTGCGCCACTTAAGTGGGCTTCTTTTCATTATTTGGGCCTAGAAAATCCTGACCGGTACAGATACTATCTTAAAAGAAAAGTGGAAGGACTTGAAATTGAGCTTGATGTTATCCCAATGATTGATTTTTACAAATTTGATCCATGGGAGTTACCCGGTAATCTTCAATTTTGCATTTCGATCATTTGCATCATAACATACATAAACATAAAACATGTACCACAGGGTCTAGCACAAGTGGTTGGTGTGCAGTGCATGTGAGTGTTGTAAACTCCGAGGTATCAAGTTCGATGACTACTCATTAAAAAATTTATAAACATTTATATATTTCAGAAGCAAGATTGTTACTTTTATTTTTTATAAAAATGATCGAAGGAAGTATCAATTTTGACTTGTGAGTCTTGACACACAACCTATTAGCTCGTAAGAAAATATAGTATATCTTTATGAATAGTGGAATACTAATATAGGGGATATAAGGATGGTTCAGTCGCTGAGGTCGAGAAGTTAAGGTGCGAAGTGATAAAGAGCTTGTAGAGTTCGATTTCCTATCTTAACTTTTTCTTTAGCTTTTAATCATTTTGAAGAGCATAGCTTTTATGTTGTAAAAGTTGGTTCAATAGGATTCTTTAAGTCAAGCTTTAGAAAAAACAAAGACTTATTTTTTACTGCATTGTATCTGATAAGGAAATGTCAGAAGCCTAATTCATGAGGTGTGAAATGCAGAGAAATCATTTCCACCGAAACGAGATTTAGAATGGTTTTTCTATTGTCTACGAGATCGAAAATATCCAAATGGATCAAGAACAAATAGAGCTACCAAAGCTGGCTATTGGAAAGCCACTGGAAAAGAGAGAGAGATTGTGTGCGAGTGTGCTTCATCCACCATCACAGGTTACTGCAAAACACTTGTTTTCTATATTGGAAGGGCCCCTTTAGGGGATAGAACTAATTGGATCATGCATGAGTATTGCCTCGCCGATGATTTTAGCCAAGACTTTAAGGTACAAAAATAATACAATAATTAAGTTTTTATACAATAAACTACGTTTGTTTTGACCTTAATTTGGTGTGTATGCACGCGCGTGTGTGTGTGGTTTTTTAGGGTGTTTGTGCTTTGTGTCGAGTTATTAAAAAGAATGAGAAGAGCAAGAGGGCAGAAACAAGTTCCAATGATGTTACTTCTCAAACAAGTTACCAGAATAATGACAGTGGATCACAAAATATGGCTCCAATTGCTGAGTTTAACAATGTATCCATAGAAACTAATCCTTCAAACTTCTGGATCTCTCCTGATATGATTCTTGATTCTTCAAAGGTATTTTTTTTATTTTGTTAATTATTATCATAGGAACCAATTAGGAAAATTGAGATTGAATAGCCTATAATTTGGAGATGTAACTAAATTTTTTGCTACATTTACTGTAGGAGTATACTCAAGTACAAGATGCAGTGTCTGAATATTTTCCAAGGTGTGACTCGCCACGGCAATCATTGGAACATACAACAATTTCACCTAGTTTATCATACTCAAATTTTAATGGTGAAATGGTATTTTCTGATAATACAAGTCAAATTGGATGCATGTCACCTTACTCAAGTCAGGGAAATTTCATGGACTATTATGGAAATGGGAATGTTCCTTATGAAGTTTATGATCAGATTAACTCTGTCTCATATCAAGTGCCTTTCTAAAATCTGAAAACAAAAGGAATATCAGTGTAACTCTTTTTCTACCATGCCAAATTAGGACCAAGGCATAATTTTAAGTTGGAGTTGCGGTTTTGCTCAAAAATTGAACCCAAATTTAAGAGAAGATGAAACTGAAAAAAGAAGCAATTATAAAAGGTGTGTTGAGAAAGTCTAATATGAGTAATATTGAGCACTAGGATTTAGACATAAAATTTAATCACACACAAATAATAAAAAATAAAAGGAAATTAAATTTGTAACACCAATTAATATTATTTTTAATTTTAATTTTTTTTACTTATTGTGAGTGTGTCTAAGAAATAATTATTTAGACTCATACCAATATAAATATTTCTCGAGATGTGCTTTAGGTTAGGAAAAAACAAAAGTGGTGGTGAAAACCGGTTAGCACGAGAGGAAGGGCTGGAGAAGATCCATATCCTGTTAGCATTCTTCTCATGCTTACTAATAAAAATATCATTGGATTTTGGAAAAGCAAATTAATGTTCAATTGACAATTAACATATCACCAATTATGGGTTTAAATTCAATTTTTCACGTCGTTGATCTTAAACTGTGAGTTTAGTGGCTAAACTATTTGAATGTGACTTGGTTTTAGCTCCACCAATTGCAAAACATTTCATCACTTGCACCAAATGTGACTTGGTTTTAGTCCAAAATTTTGTAATTTATAGATTTCTCATAAATTTTGTTGTAATCTTGTTATTCATTCTTACTTGCATGAGTATTCCCCTCAATATCCTAATTTTGTCCGACTAAACTAAGATACTTTTTGCAAAAATAAGTCATACATCATGTCTCATTTTTCATGTATTAGTAAGCTATCTGATCTGATAAATATTTATGGAAACTTAAAATGTAGAAAACCTAAAATATTTCTTCACTAACGAGTAATGACAATTTGTAAGTTTACACAATAAAGAGGATCAAGGCAAAACAAAACAAAAAAGTGAAATCTCAATTTGAGTCATCTTTCTTGCTCAAGTATGCAAGCATTTCCTTTTGTTCTGTATGCCTCCTTACCAAATCTCAAGGAGCATAGATGCTAATTAATTATTGAAAATTGAATTTTGTTCTTTTTCCACAAAACATTAAGTCTTTGTTTGGTATGAGAAAAAAAAAAAAAGGAAACCAATAGATATATTTGAACTAATGTTAATCTAAATATATGAATTGATTTCCGTGTTTTTATTTTTTTCTTCTCTTTTTCTCTTCTACCAAACAAAGACTAACAGAGCAAAAATAAAAGTGATTACCCACCACACCTCCACAAGATTTTTATCCAAGTTGCTATAAGCTCATCATCAAATTCAAATCTACCATATGCACGCTTCACTGCAAATCTACACTCATCAGGATCCCCACAAACTCTAGACAGACTCATGAGGATTATTAGTATAAGAAACAACCAACTTTTGTACTTGTTTCTTTATAGTCTTCCTATTTATAGCAAAATAATCTATTCTTGTGTACTTTTCTACACTCATACACGTTATATGAGAATATATTCATTTCCAAGATTCAATGGAACACAACACGCTATCTGTGCGCCAATGCTAGCTCATTCATGCATACTAGTAGCTAATGATGAGACCATACATACTATACTTAATTAATATTTAACCGGATAATAGATGAATAACATGTGATAAAATAGAGCATTTTTTTAATTTTTTTGACGGAATAGAGCATGCTTAAGAGTAATTGTGTGTTTGGTTTCAATTTTAGAAGAGCTAGAATTGATTATGGAAGTGTATAATTGATTCTGACTTGTTTGATTTCTCAAAAGTAGAATTGATTCTGACTTCAGAATTGATTCTACTTGAAACTAAAAATAGTAGCTTCTGATTTCTAAAATTGATTCTTACACATTTACACTTAGTGTGTGTTTGGTTTGGCGGCGATTAGAATTGATTTTGGTAGAATTGAGTTTGACAGAATTTATTTTGGTTAAAAGTGAGTTGAGTTAAATTGATTTATGTTTGGATACTTTCATGTAAAAGTGATTCTCATCAATTCATATTGTTTGGATAGTTTGAATCAAAATTACTTTTGAATGTGCAATTACCAAAATGGGTTTTAAGTATATTTAAAACTAAATTTCTTCATAATGTCGTTATTTATTTTTCAAGTATTATTTTAGTTTTTTTTTATAACAATTTTTTCTTTTAAGTTATTTGACTTTGTAACATAAAAATAAATAGCAACTTTTTGTCAAAAATAAAATGAAATAAGTATTTCAAAAAAAAAATAGTATTAAAAATAAATAGCAATTTTTTTTACGGAATTTGAAACATAATAATAATAATAGTAATAATAATAATAATAAAATAGCAACTTTTTGTAAGAAAAATAAACACATTTTTTTGTGTAAAAAATAAAATAAAAAATACTAGTACAATAAATAGAGATGTTTTAGTATTCCGTTTTAACACATTCCCACTGCCCACAGCCACAACAATAAAAAAACAGATGAAAAATCCCAGGGAAAACTTAAATGGGCCGGGTGAAAAATTAAATTGAGCCCATATTGTTTATCTTCTTCAACCTAAGGAAAACATAAACAGCCGCCCCCTACACACAGAATTGAGGGCAACAGAGTAAAAATGATGAAAACTATTTTCCACACAAAAATTAGATTTCCAAAATCGATTCAATGTCACGTGAAAGCTACAAATGTTAGCTTCATGTAGAATCAAGTCTGAGGAGCAAAATCGATTTTCCATTATTTTACCAAACATCTTGCAATAGTGAAAAAGCACGTTCGAGAGACCGAAACGTGCGTTTGCCGTGAGAAAACTCGTATCCAAACATACGCTTAAATATTTTGTTCAACTCACTTTTACATGAAAATATCCAAACATAAATCAATTATGCTAAAATCAATTATGTTAAAATCAATTTTAACAAAATCAATTCTATCAAAATCAATTCTATCTAAAGTGAAACCAAACATACATTTAATAAATTTAAATTCATTTTCTCTTTTTAAGTATTACAATTCACAAATGTTCAATTTTCACTTCCATTTTTTTTCAGCAATGTGTTTTAGTCACCCGTCTCGTTTTGACGGGAAAATCAAATTGGTTGAGTTTGCACTAAGTTTTTTTTTTTTTTTTTTTCAATTTTAAATGGAGCATTAGCATATAATAGGGACATTGATACGCACCGCATGTTTGTCGCACTTATATCAAATTAAATTTTATCTCTCTTAAACAAATTTTTTAAATTACATTTATATGTCTTTATTTTTATTTTTAATTTGAGTATTCTCTATTTATTTTCTTTGTTTAAGAAAATGATATTGTTGAAACAAAATAATTTTTAACTTTCTTTTTAATAAAAAAAAGTAAAACGCAACCATTGAATATGATTTTTCGACTCAAACTCATATGGAAGTGGGGTGAGAATACTCGATCCTCAATGAATGAGTTTGAAGTTCTATTTTTCATCTTGTTGTAAATTAGGACAAATATGGAAATATATATATATATATTCAAACTTTATGGATTTGAATTTGCCGAAGATATATCATTATTGCCTCATATTGTCATATGCCTTGTTTCTTGCTAGCAACATTTAAACACAAGGCAAGCAATACACTCTTTTGTATTTGAATTACATATTTAACGTTCAATTATGGGATGCGTTTAGCATGGACAAAAACAACAATTGGTCCATCTTAGACCCATCAAAATGACTGGGAATATAATTAAGATCCTGTCAAAAGATTCCATTCCACAACAAACATTGCAACACCAGATTTGCTCCATTTAATTTCTATTTATTTTTTAAAATATACAGCTGTATGCAATTATTTGGGTTATTTTATATCTTTTAGTTAAAAAAATCTGTTAAAATTAAAACAAAAAGAAGTGTTAAGTTTATTTTGGACGCGCGAGAATTAAGTTTATTTGCGGCGCGCGAAAATTATCTTTATTTACGGCGCGTGAGATTTTAGTTTATTTAGGGAGCGCGAGAAATATGTTTATTTAGGGCGCGCGAGAATTATATTTATTCATGGCGCGTGAGATTTTAGTTTATTTAGGGAGCGCGAGAAATATGTTTATTTAGGGCGCGCGACAAATAAGTTTATTTAGGGCGCGCGAGAATTAAGTTTATTAACGGCGCCCGGGAATTAAGTTTATTTTGGGCGCGCGAGATTTTAGTTTATTTAGGGCGCGCGAGAATTAAGTTTATTTATAGCGCGCGAGAATTAAGTTTATTTAGGGCGCGCGAGATTTTAGTTTATTTAGGGCGCACAAGAATTAAGTTTATTTTGGGCGCGAGAGAATTTAATTTATTTAGGATGCGCAAAAGTTTATTTACGAGGCGCATTAAGGCGCGCAAGAATTAAATTTATTTACGTCACATAGTTCACTTTAATGCTAATTTAAATATCATTCGGCTAACTAATCTTCCTAATGAAATTTTATAATTACGTCACTTAATTCGTTTTCACGCTAACTTATATGTTATTCGCCTAATTAATCTTTCTAACTAATAATCAAATATAATTTAAGTAACAATATACACATAATTATAAATTAATTGTATCTTTAATCATATATTAATTAAATCAAACATCACTTAAATATTCAAGCTTCCGTAAAAAAAATAAAGTAATTCAAAGCCAAGTCCTCATACATACTTGGACCCTGGTCACAAGAAAGAAAAAAAAAGGGGGACTAATCCTGTATGAGCAATTTTCATGCATCTTTGTACTTGCCTAAAAGTTATAAAAGGTAATAAACCTTTAATCTCAGTCGTCCCAATATATTTATATTAAATCTATGGTAGATAGACCAATTGGTCCAAGATGGACAAATGAATTGGTTGGTCCAAATTATACGGACCCTCAATTATGTGTTCGTATGATTTAGAATTGCTCTTTGCAAAGTCTTAAATTATGGAGGGAGAATTCAATTTAATATGCATTAATAATTTAAATTCATCCTATACTCATTTTTTTTTTCAACAACTCATTCCATACTTACATAATTAGTAATACTTTAATGTATCTAATCTATACAACGAGCCTTAAAATGTGAATTTTATTTATATTTTATCACAATGTACCTATTTTACTATATTTAATATAAATTCACCCAAAAATGATATTATTGGTATATGTATAAATTAAAATAACATTAATTTGTCATGGTAAGCATAAGTTGATTGGAATATTACATTATAAGGTGTTTAGTGGTTTAAATTTGAAATTTCTCACTTGTCTCAATGAAGTGATTTTTTAGCCATTAAACTATTTGACAAAATGATTGATTTAGAATAACATTTTAATTTATAATAATATCAAATAATAACATCAAATTTCTTAGTTTTTGTGATTTTAATATTCTTGTTGTACTATTGTATTGGACAAGAGTGACCAATTGAGATGAGATGATAAACTTTTTGTCACGACTCCAAAATGCACGGACTTGAAAGAGATTGAAGTCCGCAACCTTCAATAAATATGTTGAATCTCAATCTGCACAGTATATGAGATTGAGAGTGTTTACAAAACATTCTTTCTAAGTCCCATTTCTTTGTCTGATTCACTACTGTAAGTCCATCTTAGATCTCTCTATTATCAATTACAATTAGTCTATTACCTTTTGTATTTAATAATGTACAACAATCAAAAAGTTTGAAAAAGGAATTTAGATTTTAAAGTATTTGTGTTAAGCACACGGTTTTGTTTGTGCACTATGAAACAACCATTCTTTAACTTATTCAAAAGTTTAGTTTTATTCCCCTAACTTTAAAATTGGTTCAATTCAACTAACTTAATAAAGCTAAGTTAATTAAACATAGTTATTTAAGGTAGTAATTAGTAGTACTATCTTTTCTTTTAGTCAAAAGGTTAAGTATTTTACATGATCTAGTTAGTAATGTCTACTACTAATTAGTTATTTAAGGTAGTAATTAGTTATACATACATGATTTTGTAATTGTCTATGTGAATGGTAAACAGATTCATCCATCATGAACGGAGGAAGGAGAAACAATGAGAAGGATAACAAAGCCGAAGAAGAAGGAGAAGGAAGCGGAGGAGGATGGGCGTCAACGTTTTTCAAAGTAGCGGGTGCAGTGGCTGCAACAGCAGCCGTAGCTAGTAGCTTATACAGCATTGCAAAACAAGCAGAAGTTGCCGCGGCACCATTTGGAGTGCAGCAACCTTTTCAGTATAATCAGGAGGAGGTGATACTCAAAGTTGATGGTTCGCTACTGCGCGAAAGACCATCAGCAGGCTGTGGTGGATTCATAAGTAGCGCGTCTAAGAAATGGATTTGCGGTTTCACTCAAAAGTTGAATCCAAATTTAAGAGAGGACGAGACTGAGAAGGAAGCAATTTTAAGAGGTTTGCTTTGGGTTAAGGGAAAAGGAAAGAAAAAAGTTGTTGTGAAGATGGATAATAGAGGGATTGAGAATTTGGTGAATTCGGGACAAAGATGTAATGATCCTCTTATTTGTGGAATAAGGGATCTTCTTAACAGTGATCAGTGGGAAGCCTCGTTGAGTTGGATCAGCGGCCGTGAAAATGCAGTTGCTGATAGACTTGCTCATAAAGCTCATAGCTTAACTTCTTTTGATTTGCAAGAGATTGATAAGCCACCTCAAAACTGCCTTGAATGGCTCTAGCATATAATCAAGGAACTAATACCACCTATGAAACTACTGCCTCCTTGCTCTTGCTCTTGCTCTAGGTCTAGCTCTTTTAATTAATGTAGGGTTTGTTTAATGTTAATTTGGTGATGTTTTTAATATGTACGGTTTGTTTATGTTCAATGTAGTAGGTGTGTGTGTTATGTTACTCTTGTTTTTATTGTTCAACTCTTAATCATTCCTTCCCCTGCAGGGAGAGGGAAGAGAACATGTATTATGTGTTTATGTATGTATGAATTGCTCAAATATTATGACTCTTCTAATCTATTAGACTGTTACTTATTTCTGGATTAGTTAATCAATCATTTAAACCTACGGCGCGTATTTATTACTACAATTCCTCGAATATAATTATCTAAAAGCATCTACAATGGAGCACCCCAAATATGAGTATTTAATTGGGTCTCACACGTACACATCACTTGTTTATTATTTTTTAATAATAGTATTTAATAAGTACTCATTCACTTCAACCCAGCACTTCTTAAAAAGTTCTAAATTGATCCCACCAATAACTTTACATCATTACAATAACTTATTTATTTGATTTTCTATTTTATAATATTCAATTAATTGGATTATAAAATTACAAAAATTAACATGTACTATTTTTTTTATAATTTGAAAAATAATTAAAATTTAAAATAATAATTAAAAAAACAAATTTTAAGAATTACATAAGTTAAAAATAATTTAAAATAACATTACATGATTTTAAAAATGTTGCCAAATATGCTCAACAAGATCATTTGAAGTTGAAGATGAGCTACTTTATATGAAAATTAACGTTGATAACAAATTGGTACATATATAATGTTTGGCCTGCTACTTTAAAAAATATGGGTTGTGTTTATATCAATTTAATCCATTTATTTGTGTATTGTATAAATTTTAATTAATTTAAATTGATTATTTAAGAGTAAGTGGTCCCATAAAAGGTATATTTAATGTAAATTAGAAGAAGAGAGAATACTTATTTGAGACTCAGTACCTATTAGGTACTCAAATGAGTATTGCTCCAATGATAGTACCTAATAAGTACTGTTTTTTTATTGAAATATGTACTACCATTAGAGATAGTCTAAGGCGAAATGAATATATGAAAACAAAAAAGTAAGACAAATGTCATGAATGTTCAAAAACACTAGTTAAGAATTTAAATTTAGAAATACGTTTTTAAAAATGTACGATCAACCGATTAAAAAATTTGAACATTAGTTTTTTTAAATAAATGACTTTTTTTTTTGTAAGTTCATTAACAAGTGTCCATTATAGCAAAACTCAAAAGTAAATAATAAATAAGAAAAATATTAAACAGTGCACTCGGTGCACTAGTTAAACATATTAATATAGAAATATTTTCTTATAACTTGTGCATTTAATGTAAAAAGTTATTTTTTTAGTATTAATTTTATCTTTTTATTTTCTTTTTGAGTATGTTTAACTAGTATACCGGGTTCACTGTTTATCATGATCCAATAAATAATTATACCAAAACAAATAAGAAAAAAAAAAAAAACTCCATAATTGAATTCGTAACGCTACTTATGATAAGCATGTGATTCGCAGAGGGAAAAAGCGAAGTGAATGATAACTTCGAATCCAAATTATTATTAAATTTCAAACCCCACTCAACACAACAGTTGAACTGGGGAACCTCGTCTCTACCCGTTCCCGTCCTCGCCGGAGATCCACCATGTCCGGCAATCCTGCAACCCCTTCCTCCACCTCTTCTCTCCACAATTTCACTTTCTCTCCCGATTTCCCCTCCCCAATCTCCCTTACTTCCGATCAACTTAACCACTGCACCAAAGCACTCGCTCTCTTAAAGGACAAGCTCCTTAACCCTAACACCATCTCACAAGAGTTCCTTCACTTGCAGGTTCGTTCACACCAATCATTACCTATTCATTTCTTCATTTTCATATCATAATTCATAATTATTGATTAAATATCTAACTCTATTGTGTTTTTATTTCTTTCAGTCTAATAGGATGACGCTTAGTGAGACCACGAGACGATGCAAAGTTGCTCTTAATTCTGTTAACATCGGCAAAAATCGATATAAAGACGTTATACCATGTAATTTCATTACTTACTAATACCAGACATGCATTCATTTCAATGTTATTTGGGTAGAAATCTTAACTAAGCGCTTGTTATGCTCGGTTTATAGCTTAAGCACTTAAGCTATTCTATAAATTTAATTTGTTTTCATAAGTTATATCCTTGATAGCTTATTGAAATAAGCTGAAAATAGCTTACAATCATGCCATAAGCTACAATCATGTCAATGTTATTTGGATAGGCATCTTACTTAAGCACTTATTATGCTCGGTTTATAGCTTAAGCACTTAAACTATTCTATAAATTCAATCTGTTTTCATAAGTTATCCTCGAGAGCTTATTGAAATAAGCTGAAAATAGCTTACAAACATGTCATAAGTTATAATCATGTCAAGGTTATTCTAATAGGCATCTTAATTAAGCATGCCGTTTATAGCTTGCTTAAGCTATTCTATAAATTCAACCTGTTTTAAATTTCATATTATAAGTTATTTGTTTTGATATACTATCCTTGAGAGCTTAATGAAATAAGCTGAAAATAGCTCACAGACATGTCATAAACTGTTTTCATGAGCTCTTTCAAATAGTCTCACAAATACTTATGCAGTAGATAAGCTTAAATAAGTCAATCCAAACAGGTCCTTGTATTGTATATTTGTACTGTGTTGTATGTATTCGGAGAAAATTAAATTTTCTTTGTCGTTCTTTGTTTCAGTTGACAAGAGCAGGGTCATTCTTAATTCGAGTTCAGATTATAGGTCTGAAGCACTGGGGTATATCAATGCAAGCTTTATCTCGGTATAAATATATTTGTTGTCTTTGTATGATAATGTCTTAAAAAGCTAATTCAAGTGGCTTTGGAGTTATTGGATACTGAATTTGTCTGATCCTTGCTATTGCATCTTTTGATTTTATGTATTGTAGACCTCTTCCACTGGAACTGTGTCTGAATTTATAGCCACGCAAGGCCCGCTGCCACACACTTATGAGGATTTCTGGGAAATGATTATCCAATATCACTGCCCTGCAATTGTGATGCTTACTAGGTTGGTCGACAATTACAAGGTGATTCCAACTTGTTTCCTTTGTCTTTGAGATTTTTTTATTTTTTTTATTTATTTAAACTTCATACTTTATCAATATTTTTTGCCGCCTTTTTTAATTTATAGACGGTGAAGTGTGGAGATTACTTTCAATCGGAGGATAGACCTAGAGAATTTGGTAATATCTCGCTTACATGTAAATGGGCAAAAACTACCGAAACTTCACTTGTGCTGCGTCATTTGGAGGTGAACCGTAAAGAGGTAAGATTGTTTTCCATTTATATTAATTTTTCTGGTTAGCTTGTATATCTTTCTTTACAAACTGGCATGAGTGATATTTTTCTGATGGAGACGATTGATTTGGTGAGAGGCCCCTCCTTCTTCAAAGCTTTTTTGTTTTATCTAATTCATGCCCTTTGTTTGTTTTGCTATAATATACTACTGCGGAACCAACTCTAAGGCCTTGGATATCGGAACTTTTCTTAGATACCCTGCATTTCAATGCTGAACCTGGATGCTTTCCTTAAAAAAATATCTACAACAACATTTATCAATAAATATCAGCCTGAAATATTTTCCATTTCATATTATATATCTGGGATTTTGCTTTTTGGAAGATATCTTATTTGTCTCTAATTGTTTACCTTTTTTATCAAAAGAAAAAGAAAATCATCATAAGTTTTTATTTTGATTTTGGAAGGGACTCAAAGTGTCTCCACCGTCAAGATGTAAACAATCTTAATCTTAATTATAATAAATGTAAGGTTTGCCCCCTCTTAAAACCCTAATTAGTAATCACTTAACCCTAATTTTTTCCCTCCTAATTCCTCTCTTAATTACCACCCCAACCACCACCTCATTTATTGTGTATCCAAATTTGAATTTCAAATACAACATTGAAAAAATGAGAAAGAAAATGTATTGTAATTATGTTTGCATTGGGAGTAAAATATCTAATTTTTATTTACCTAAAAATTAGGCTTTTTTATTTTTTATCTTTCACTATCTTTTTCTCTTTTTCTACATTTTGATATTTTTTTCCATCTCTTTCTCTGCGTTATTTTTTTTTCTTTCTTCTCTCCATTTTTTTTTTCTTTTTCAACCTCATTGTTCTTTCTCATCTTTCTTTATTTATTCATTCTTTTCTATATGTGTATTTAGTTTATTAATTCCTTTTTATATGTGTATGTAATTTCTAAATAAAATATTTAAATAATATATTAATATTTAGTAAATTTGTAAAAATCAATTAAACGAATTTGTAACCCGTGCCAAAATCTTATCTTAATCTTAATCTTAATTATAATAAAAGTTATGTTTAGCACCTACTAAAACCCTAATTAAGCTCTTAACTTAACCCTAATTTTCCCTCCTAAACCACTATTAATTAATACTCTCATCTAATTTCTCTCACCTAAATTTGAATTTTGAATTAGTCATTTGTTATGTATTGAAAATAACACACTTCTCTCACCTAAAGTTAAATTTTGAATTAGTCATTTTCTATGTATTGAAAATAACATAGGAATACAATCAAAATAAAAAAAGATTGATTGATATAAAAATTATAACTTTCAAAATACTTTTTATAAAATTAAATATGTCACCTTGAACATTAGCATGATTTGTCATCTTCTCAATCTTTTAAAATTACTATCCTTTGACTCAATTATTCAAGATTTGTCCAACTGATGTAGAAATCTAAATCTAAAATGAAATTTTTAGTGAGTACAAAATTGATAAGAATAAATTAAATATATTTATTTTGCTGAATGTATGAATTTTTTTTATCATCACTGTTTAATGTGTAAATTGAACCCGGGTCAAAGAGATGGGAAGCCTCCATTCTAACCACCTAAACTAACCAAACATTCATATTAAATTTATTAAATTATGTTGAATTTTTTTTAGGTATATTTTTACCCAAAATTTTAAAATCTAAAACATTTGCTTCGACTGTTTGGCTTTTAGTCAATTTTACAATTAATTTTGTAGTACCATTTCTGAATCAAATTATTTTGATTCTATATGATTTTAATTTTATGACATCCTCTATTTTTATTAATTTATTAGTATTGTTTAGTTTCATTTGTACTCTCTGCTTTAAATTTCAATATATTTATGTTTAGATTTCATTTTGCTTTTTTATTTACAATTTTTATTATAAAAATTTAAATCGTATATCTATCGTTCAACTAAATCCGTGTAACGCACGGGTGAAAGTCTAGTTATATTAATCTTCCGATTGATATTATTGCAGGTGGAAGATACACCATTATCTGTTTTGCATATTCAGTATCCCGAGTGGCCTGACCATGGAGTTCCAAATGATACTTTAGCTGTGCGTGAAATTTTGAAAAGATTGTACCATTTACCACCAAATCTTGGCCCAATAGTGGTGCACTGCAGGTTCTTCTCATTCTTTCTTTGTTCACTCATTTTATGTCAATGGTGACGATAAATAAAATGCATATTTTGCTGAGACAAATTCTCTCACTCAGTGCAGGTATCGGTAGAACCGGAACATACTGCACAATTCACAACACAATTCAGAGAATACTTGCTGGTGATATGTCTGCTGTAGATATTGCTAACACAGTATCTGTGTTCAGGTCCCAGCGTATTGGAATGGTTCAGACCCAGGTAGTTGAATTTCCTAATTTAATAATTAATTGTGTGATTCGTGAATGTATTGATTTTGCATGAAATGCCAGTAATATAGTTGGACACTTGGACCACATATGATTCGGTACCCTATGTTGTTTGATGGTAAAGAAGGTAGATTGTTGCAAGGAACTAGGTTAGACAGTTTAGCAATGGATTCTACTTTATTAGTTTTGTAGAATCGCAAGGGGAAAGCAAGATCGCGAAATCGCAACCAAAATCGAAGGATTCTACTCATATAAAGTGCCTACTCAAAGTTTGAAATCTGAAGACAAACATAAAACAACCGAGTCTCAGTTTTGCCAATTATTTTAATAAATAGGGTCGAAAACCTCAAACCAGGTCATCTTTTACCCCTTCAAAAATCCAAAAATAAATAATGCCAGAATCGGTAAAATCCATGAATTAGTTACCAATGCTGAATGTACATATTTAATAGTAAAATAAAAATAGTTTCTAAATAACAAAACAATCCATGAATTAGTTTCTCCATACTGTATCATAAGGCCACATTCATGACTCCTGCCTTCTTGCCAGCCTGCCTTTTGGTGGGGAGGCCTCAGTTTACCACCCACTTGGATTCGATCCCGGGCAGGAGGAGCGCACTTTCTTCCCCGGTGCCTGTATTTGTTCCGTTCACCAAAATTTATTGTTGTTGTTCTTATTATTAATTTATTACTATGATGGTTATTGTAATCTGATATTTCCTTGTATATAAATTCTCTTTGAACTTTTTGGCATCTCTTTCTGCTACTATCAGGATCAATACGTTTATTGCTATGAAGCTATCATAGATGAACTGGAAGACCTTGTATCTCAACAGTAATGAGAGTAGAAGGGTACGTCCTTCAACTTCTGTTCCTTTGTAGATTTGCAGATATTAGAAACTAATCAGATCCTGAAATCCTTTCATAAAGGATAGGTTTTGTACATCTGTTTTCTGTTTTCATTAATTCTATTATACCCTTAAAATTGTTCTTTCATTAACTAATTCATTTTTGTCTTGTGTGATGTAAATCCAGTGCTAAATCGAAGGATGTTAAGCTGCTTGCCTCATTTCTGAAGCCAACTGTCAATTCTTCCATTTTTCTAGTTGGGTCCTGCAATGCTTATATATCCTAGTAGCTGACTCAGAAGCATTAGCATTCTGGGGATTTTATGATTTTCACTGAACTAAGTTTATTCTCAAGCATTCATGTATAAATTGCAGGCAGGAGAAAGCTAACAAATGTCAGCATCCTTTTCATTATATTTCTGCAATTCTATTGTGGAACAGAAGTACACTAATGACCTTAATAATCTAAAGTCCATTATCATCTTGTTATTATTTTTCTTTATTTAACCCAACTCGGCTACCCCACTTCTTTTTTGCTGGGGGAATATCATAGAAGTTAGCATATAAAGCTAATAATTGCATCCTAGTGAAGTTGAATACCCCCCAGAAGATGGGAGTGTGATTTAGGACAAGATATGGCCAGCTACTTTATTGTTATCGAGTGCTGTAACGACATGCGTATTCACTAGGACGAGGGTTGTCTGATCACTAGAGAGTAGTGACTCAAAATTGGAGGTGTTCTCTTAGATTCTGTCAATTTGCAAACTGCGTGATTGTAGGGGACCTCTCACAGCAGTGAGTTAGTTTTCATGTACTTCATGCTGATCTACTAGAACCTTGTAGGTTGACACTGTGGTCCTAAAAATATAGGTCTTTGTTGTTAAAGAGCCACTGAATCATTATTTGACATGTAGACTATGCGCCAAGTTAGGAAATTTCCCAGATGAGTGTTAACTATATACTGGCTAGACTATGCCATATGCAATCTGAATGACATTTGGGATTGGCTACTACCAAACAAGGGCAACTTCACATGGGAAATATAGATTGGGGAGATTCTTGTTCAAGGAAAATGATTGAGAAATAGCATTAAACTAATATTTGAGAAATAGTTTTTATTGTTTTTGGTTTCCTCACCAATCCTCAAGAAATTTCCTTGAAGTTTCACAAAGTTTTCTCCGGAAAAAGTATTATAACAAGTATTTAAGTACGTTGAAACTTGGAAGACTAGTTGAAGTGATGATAAAACGTGACGTGCATTACACAACTGAGCTGCCTTCTGCTCATCGTGAGAATGAATATATCCAAATTTGCATGTTTTGTATGTGTATTGAGAATGGAAAAAAATCTTGTTCTCACTTCCCAATAATTACTTCTGTTGAGAAGTGTGGCTTGGTTCAATTTGAAATCACTGTATGAGAAGGAAAAAAGTCAAAACAAAATCAATCTTGTTCCCATTCTAATGAATTGCGTTGTTTTCTTCAAACTGCAAATTGCCTTGTACCAAAAGCAAGTTTAGTTGTTGCTGTCACTTGATGTAGTTTGAAAAATAAATGTAAATGTTGGAATATTTTGACATAAATACCCTTCTGGTGTATGAAAAGTTCAAAGGATAAAAATTGCGTATAAGGTTTTGCTTTAATATTTCATCTGATATATTTCTCTTTATACACCAAATAAGAATTTTTTTTATTTTACCCCAACATTTATCTCTTTACCCCAACATATTTTAAAATATTCTCATTTTACCCTTATCTTAATATAATATATTTTATCATTTTTTAATTTTGTTATTTTATTACTTTTCTGGTAAACAGCACACCCCAAATACTGTTCCGGTAAGGTTTATTTTTTCCGATATATTAATTTTACCGGAACATTTTTTTAAGAAGTGTACCGGTTTGTACTACCTGCAAAATCAATTACTATATTATAAAACCGGAACACTTTTTGCAAAGTACACCGGTATTGAAAAAGTAAATGCAAAGTTTACCGGTATAAAAAAAATAATTGTAAAGTGTACCGAAATTCTAAAAAGTGTGCTGGTATTCAGAATTCCACAATCCATTCCCTTACCCCCCACCATATTTAAACTCATTCCCTATTTCCCTAGATCCAACACCCCACCCATTCCCAAATTCTATCCCTCCCCCAACGATACTATCACTAATTACCTTCCCTTCTCAACTCTTGTTCTCAAATTTTTTCACCGTAATTCTTTCTCCCTCAACTTCAACTCAGAAAACCCAAGTCTTTCTCCCTCAAATCCAACTCAATAATCTAGATTCACGTTAACGCGTTAGTGGCTATCTCACTTGATAGGTTCTAATGCTTGCAAAATTGTTTAACATCTCGCTGAATGTGATAGAGGCAAGGGTAACAGTGTCGTCTTGTGTGATGAGGAATTGGTCAATGTTGTCGTCATCGTCGCCGATTTGTATTCGTTTTCTTTTGTCGTCGTCGCAAAATGTATACAGAATAAACAAAATTAATATTGTGTTTGGGCATTAGTTGAAGAAAATTTGAGGATAAGTGTTTTGTATGGGTGTGCCTTGTGCATCGTTCTTCATCGAGCATTTATTAATTATACCGATATATTAAACCTTACCGGAATAGTATTTAGGGGTGTACAAATTATCAGAAAAGTGATAAAATAACAAAATTAAAAAAAATGATAAAATATACTATATTAAGATAAGGGTAAAATGGGAATATTTTAAAATATGTTGGGGTAAAGAGATAAATGTTGGGGTAGAATAAAATTTTTTCACCAAATAATTACAAGTAATATTGACAAAAACAACAACTATTAATATGGGCTTTTAAGTCTCTTTGTTAATTTTAGTCAAACACTAATATATTTTTTTTGGGTAAAATATATTTTCAATCTCTACTTTTTTAACGAATTCTAATTTCATCCCTATAATAAAAGATGAGGAGCCGAAACCCAACACTAAACTTTTTTGATTTAATTGTTTTAAGGATATCTACTTAAAAAATTTCTAAGAATAATTTTTTATGACATTTTTAATACTTGCATGTCTTAAAATATTGGTTAAGTTTTTTAGTTTTTGTTTATTTTGATTATTTTTCCCATTTTTGTAACAACTTTTTTACCTATAACAATATAAAATAAATTTGATTACTACAAAGGCGATTTTTGTCATTCCAAGAGAAAGGTAGTAGTACTAAAAAAGACAAAACAACACAAGATTTCATGGGTTGATTTTGGGAAAAGCATAACCCAAAAAAAACCAAATTTACCACAGTCAAAAGTCAAAAGAGCGTTGATTGAAGTGTGTGTGTGTGTGAGTAGTGGGGACGTTTCTACTCTCTCTTCTGAGTCTGCATTTTGACCATAACAACAACAACAACAAAGAAGAAGAAGATTCTGCTTCTCAGCTTTTGCGTTTGCGTGTTAACATCACTTCTTCGTGCATTCACTCTCTCCAATTTCCTCATCAACCCCTTTTCATTCATTTCTGTCACAAATGCTACACATGCACCCCCTCACAGATCTCTGCTTCTGGTATGGTAACCCCCATCTACTTTTATTCTATTGGGTTTCATTCATTTCACTTTCTTTTTCTTAAAGTTACAATCTTTAATCAAATTAATCTAAAATCACTTATTGGGTCTCTCTAATTTCACACTTTCAGTATCCTATTAATTTTTAATTTTTTTAGGTTTTTTTTTTTATAATTTTTTTTTATATAATTTTTTGTGAATTCAGATTTGGTGAGTTGATAAGAGTTGATGGACTGGAGCTGTAAAAGTGATCAGAATTGGTATAATCAAAATTTGAGCATTCACCATAACATTCCTGTGAATTGAAACTTGTGTTTTGAGTTGTTATTGTTGTTGCTTCTTTCTCTTGTGAATGAAGATGAAGCAAGTAGTTGTTACATAAAAATTTTGTACACAGATTAGTAGTAAGTAATTGAACTTATTATGGGTGGCATTTGTTCAAGATCATGGAAAGCAACTGTAGATGGGGTAGCTGTAGATAATGTACCTGGTGAAAGTTCAAGACATTCTGCTAATGGTCATGTTGCTAATAATGAACCTGGAATGACTTATCAGGCTATTTCTGCAAATATAAATAGTAATTCAACTTTGCATCCTCTTGCTGATGAGTTGGATAAACATCAACGAGAATCGTTTACTTTTAATGGATTGGAAAAGGTTCCGTATGGGCCGGGCGCTGAAGATATCAATGATGGGATTCCTCGTCTGCCTCGGACATTATCGCACAAATCTAGAAAAACTGTTAAGTTAAGTTACTATTCTCATGTTTGATCTTTTTATTTCTTGTATGATTGGATTAGCTTGTTTTATAGTGTAGAAGTGTATGATTATGATCTAAATGTGTGTTAGTAGAGGACTCTGATAGAAAAACTATTTGCTTGTAAAAATAAAACAAGTCAAGCAAAGCTTTCAATAGCAAAAGTAGTTTAAATAAAGAGTGAAAACGGGAAAAAGGAAAGTACGACCGGGGGGAGGATAAAATATCATAAAAAAAAAGGAAAAACTATAAATTTAACTTAATCATAAGAATTGGGACTTCAAGGATCAAACTTGTGAGTACTTGCTTATAGAAGCTCTGATACAATGTCTAGAACTAACTCTCCTAAAAGCTTGAGTTATCATGTGGAGACTCTAAATGCTTTTTATGTCACTTAAGTGCAATTGAGAACTTCAAAATGTGCACATTGCCTTGGTATTTTGATTTCAACCTCCTTTATTCTGCCAAAGCCTCTAAACCGAACGAAGAGAAACTGCTTTGAAGTGAATCAGCTCACCATTGTTTGTTCTAGACCGTAAAATAATTATTCCTCCTTAAGGTCTCGGGTTCGATTCTCTCTGGTGCCAATTTGGGTGGACTAATTTAGCTTCTTCAAAAAAAAAATCCTCCGAAAAGTAGCTTCCTTGTCATTTTAACCCAAATGCCATTGTGTACAACAATGAGAAGCAAGAGCCGTGTACTTGACCTGATAACCCTTGTATGAAACTGCATTAATCTATAGGTGCCTTGATATGTTTAGATCAGGTTTGACTTACAAGTTCTAAGAAAAATTAGACAATGATGGGACTGAAAGGTCACTACGCAGCTTATCAGAACATGGTTTTAATAATTGTTTATGGAAGATCATCTAAGGTAACCACGATATCTGTTTGAACTAAGAAAGATATTATTTAATGATAATAATGTAGATGATTTGCTTCAGATGTAGAGATTGTAATCATTTGATTTTATATTTGACATTTTTGGAAATTTTGAAATACTGTTTCCCTTGAATGGGAGGAATAAATACATTATATTTTTGCCGGCGTTTGTTTATGGTTATAATGTATTGGTAGTGTTTCTAGACTGCAATCACAAATTTGATACGGATTTATGTTTTTGGCCTCCTTTTTGATGAAATTTAATAGCTTATTTTGGGGCCTTTTGATGTTGGACTTCTGCAAACTTAGTGGGTATCTTATCTTTCCACTTTGTAACTAGTTCTTTTAATATTACCTTTCTCTAGCCATCCCCATCCCACCGGTAATATATATAGTGTAGCATAGAGACATTCCTTCAGTCAAAAAGGGTAGAGTTTGTACTTCAAGTTCTATGCATGTGTTGTGTTTTTACTTATATTGATTAAACGCGCTTTTGCTAATGAGCTAATACTTCACTTGGTACTGACTATATGTTTTAGAGATCAAATGTGTTTACTTTCATGTTTTAGATCATTCGCCCTTTTCAGGTCTATAAGGCCTCCTATGTAACATAACCGGATTAGATTTCCTTTTCATCTTCTCTTTTGGTGTATTACAGGTATCAGAAGTGAGTTCACTATTGGGCAGAGCTGGTACAGCTGGGCTTGGCAAGGCAGTAGATGTTTTGGACACACTAGGTAGTAGTATGACAAATTTGAATCTCAGTAGTGGTTTTACGTCGGGAGTTACAACAAAAGGAAATAAAATTTCAATTTTGGCCTTCGAAGTAGCAAATACAATAGTTAAGGGTGCCAATCTAATGCAATCTCTTTCAAAAGAGAACATTAAGCATTTAAAAGAGGTGGTTCTACCGTCTGAAGGAGTGCAAAATTTGGTATCTACTGATATGAATGAACTCCTTAGAATTGCCGCTGCAGACAAGAGGTAAATTAACTATAATTTTTTGTGTGATCAACTTAGGAGCCTTCTACTTTAATCTGTAGTTTATTTTCTCCAGTTACTATCTGCACTATCACTATCTTGTACTATTTTGGCAGAGAAGAATTGAGAATATTTTCTGGCGAAGTTGTGCGTTTTGGAAATCGATGCAAAGATCCTCAGTGGCACAACCTGGAACGCTATTTTGAGAAGTAATTGTAATTGAATTGATTTAAACTTAGCTTTATTTTTCCTTGTAACATCTAATGATGTTTGGTTATGATTTTCTTTGTTGATTTTTAGGTTAGGTTCAGAGCTTTCACCGCAAAGGCAATTGAAAGAGGAGGCAGAAATGGTGATGCAACAATTAATGAGCTTTGTTCAATATACCGCTGTGAGTAAATCTCTTATTAGGAACTCCGAATATGCATCTCTTCTTTGGTTCTTCCTCAAATTTGTGTGATGAACTCAGCTCTATATCTTGACTATCTTCATATTTATGTGTATATTTTAAATATCATAAAATACTAAAAAAGTGGGTTGTATTTTATTTTCTGTAAGCTGCACCAATGATTTCATTAAGACTAGTCCTGAAGTAGTTTAACATTTTTCTTGGAGTGCAGGAATTATATCATGAATTACATGCCTTAGACAGGTTTGATCAAGATTATCGACGCAAGCTTCAAGAAGAGGATAATTCCAATGCCACACTGAGAGGTAAATGTTGACCTGCCATTGCATACATAAATGTTATTCAATCCCGGGTTCTTGTATTGTGTACTTAAAATTAATTACTCTGTTTAGAATCAATATCTTATTTATGTTCCAACAGCCCCTCAATTTAGTTATTAATCTTTTTAAAAAAAATAATAATTTAGTTATTAATTTTATTAAATTGTCTTCATATTAATTGCTCTCAAAATCCCTTACTCTTTTATCACCTTTTCTCTCTTCGATCGCGACGCCTAAGGCCATCTCTGATACCATACAGCAAATCAGTCGCTGTGGCTGGTAAAGCTAGTGGAAAGTAAGGGAAGTTTGTAAATATTTTTATTTCATCCAGTAACATATTGATGGTCATAAGACAATTATGTTGATGCTCATGACTGATGCCATACGCTAAGGCAGCCATGTGAGCAAGTGTATAAGGTTGCATGACTAGAGCACAGATAGGTGGATTCATATCTTAAAAATGTACTTGTTTCACAATACCAAATAACCCACATGATGCAGACCATAAACACTTTGGAACTTTAACTGTTGCCATGTTTTAACATATGAGATGTTCTAATGGGGAGAGAGACATACCAAAAGTTAGAGATGCCAAATGGGTTAGTATGTATAGGTTGGTTTGCCAAGTCCGCTAAAACATATGGTTCAGACTTAATATTTGTTTAAAACTTATTTAATACTTATATTTTTTTACATTATTTGTTTTTACACTTTTGTCTTTTCCTTTTTTTTATAAGATTTCTTTCTTCTTCCGATTCTCTATTTTTAAACATCTTTTTAAGTATGAGTGTTTCTTTTTTCCCTTTACTTTATTATGTTGTTGGCTAGTAGTATAATTTACCGTCAAAGTTTGAAATTTTCATTGCTATTATTATAACTAGAAGGAATTGAAATAAAGACTGTGGCTTTTTTGGCTCCGTCAGTTGACGCGTTAATTTTGGACGTGTAAGATAAAATTATTTTAAATTTTATTTCAATATTAATACTAATATGTGGAGATAAAATCTTTGATAAAATATTAGGTTACGCACAATCTTTATTTTGATTCAGAGCCACATGATTTGTGCTTAAACCATCCCTATTAGTATTAATTTGTGATGGTTAAAAAAAAAATGAATTAGGCTTGACAGACATATATGAATTAAAGGTTAATGTTTCTGAAACAATGAATAAGAAAATGTCCAAAGTTCTCAGCTTCGATGGCAAATGTTAAATAGGAAATTCAATAGCGATGAATGGTGATGAGGGTTCAAATCCAATCTCAATAGATTTATGCATAATTTCATCAGCAAAAAAAGTGCAGAAAATTTTCGACAATTATTTCTTGTCTGATTAAACCAAAACTCGCCGGAGTGGACGGACCTTTAGCTAACTATTTTGTCAGACTTTATCCATCGGGCGGCTAATCAACGCAGTTACGGTAGAGCAACCACCACAATAGCTTGATTAAAAAAGACCGAACCTTATTACCAATAAAAGGATCAAACCTAAAAAATGAAAACGATGCAAAATCAAGTATGTTAAAGCTCTTTTGACTCATTCTTCATCCACACCACTGATCCTCACAAGGCGAATTCTTCATTGCAAATCTGCGTGTGTTGCAGATCTACTCTTGTAAAGGCAGCGTCAGAATGAATTGGGATAAGATTGGTATTTATAAAAGAAACCCTGAAAATTATTATTTTATTGTGGTCGTAGCAGGTTGGTTACTTGCATAGGTCCACCGTTGGAACCTTATTTTTGGGGTCCGTATTAGCGGCTCCCTTAGAACTATCAATCCCTGTTCCCATTTGTTAGTTAGTTTCTCTTAAAGAAGTAATGGGCACGTCACCACGTAAAAAATCACAAACTAATTCTTCTGTAACAGCGGTGAAGACAATTAAGAGCTTTGGAGAGTACAAACATTCTACTCTAAGTAAAAACACCAGAGAACTGTCTAAATGGCACAGCACCTCTAAGTTTTGTACAACTCGATTCCTCCAAACCCTTCAAATTCTAAAGTTTGAAGATCAAGCATTTGTTAACTCTGTAAATAGATTAGAGCTACCTCTTCTAAAGTAACAATCTGTTTTCATTTTTTTTCAGAAATACTAATATATTTCAGTTTATTTATCTCACAACTCTCTGAATTCCATTAACTATTTATCGTTATAAGTTCACTACGCAGTAACTCCTATCTCTGCAACATAATATTTTTTTTCCTTATGTTCGGAAATCTGGCTAAACATTTGCAATTCAGGAAAAAAGTTATGACCATGTTAGTCTATGTGTACTACAATGAGTATTCTTTAGGTGATCAATATTTGTAAAATGTTAAATATGCAGGAGACACCCTTGCAATCTTGAAAGCAGAACTGAAGAGTCAAAAGAAACATGTAATAAATTTGAAGAAAAAATCACTGTGGTCCAAGATTTTGGAAGAGGTAAGAAGACTGTAGTTTTTTATTTTATATTTTTACCAGTATTCATGAGTGTTCAATATAATAGAAGTTTGAATTTTAATTTAGGAATTTATGATCAAAGTTTGGTCATTTGGAAAGTACTGTTCCTGAATTCTTTAAATTATGTTTAATTTTTGTTGTTTTATTTGCGTTTATCGCCTAGGATCAGTTTTCAATCTCTCCATATCTTAAATTATTTCTTACGATTAATTTCTATATCTCTTACTTATTCTTATTATTTGTTTCCTCCCTGTATGTGAAACCCTGCAACAGCCTATATCATTTTCCTCACTTGTGCTTTCCCTTTTCTTCCTCGAATAACATTTTTGCTGGTTCTTTTCAGTGCCTTTTTCATAAGCAAATTGTTTATCATATAGATATAAAATCTGATTGTTGTATTTTCAGGTGATGGAAAAGCTTGCAGATATTGTCCAGTTTTTATATTTGGAGATAAACGAAGCATTTGGTAGTGCCGGTATGCTTTCAAGAATTGCAAGGATTCTTGATTATGATTAGCGATTTGCTATATATTTTGTGAAGCCTGATATTTTATTAAAAAAAGTAGGGAAATCTTCTCCGAATACTGCAGAATTTCGAGGGTCTGTTCCTCAAAAGTTCTTGCAATTGTCTCAAATAACAACTAAAGGCTTTCAATTAAGTAACTGTTTGAGTAACAGCTAATTGAGTAGGGTTACCTAACTGAATGTATTATTGAGAACTGAATGAAAATGGGGAATAGAATTCTGCTCCTATTTATAATCACTTCAAACTAATTAACTAGTCTCAAGATTCTCACTTACTTTGGCTCCCCTTTATTATCCTAAAACATACATGCTGGTGTAAGTTTATAGAGTATACCATTTATCAATGACAGGAACTCCCTCTGTCATTATGACAAAAAATTCTTGATATAGTATTCAGCAACATGCAACAACAGGGCCTATTCAATGGTATATTGTTAGTTATAACTTATAACTACATAGGTCATGTACTTTATCTAAAGTTATGTTCTTAAACCTGATAATTAGAATTTCATCTCATATTGTTTTTTTAATATTATCCCTTATTTTTTTATGCAAATGAAATTTCTGATCAGTTAGCCTTTTGCTGCCTTTTTTGTACTTTAGTTCCACTCAATTTAATTGTGGTTCCTTTCTCTTTCCCGACAAGACAAAGACCCTCCCTTGCTGTTGTTTAGATGCTGCATTAAACAGGATGCGTCTTTTATACTGGTTTTCTTGTTTAATCTCACAGATACGACGGATAAGCAAGTGAAAGATTCTCAAGGAAACAATAAGAAGTTGGGAGCTGCTGGTCTTGCTTTGCATTATGCAAACATTATCACTCAAATTGATACTCTGGTTAGTTAAAGATTTTACTTAATTTATATAAAGAACATGGTCTTGCGATAGTGGTGGTTTCTTCTATGTCCAGTTAATAATAAATGTCAACACACAAGCTTAACTAGAAGGAGAAAGAATGGAAGAAGCACTATCACAAACACACTTAATATTGTGCCATCACCATCCTGTGTTTTCCTGCCTTGTTTTAAAATCATTTTGAAACTGAAATTATTACTAAAAACATTTAGACTTGAATCCACTTTTGGTCCACCTATTTTCAAAAAAATGAAGTTCTGGTCCCCTTGGTTTAAAAATCGATTTTTAGGTCCCCAGTTTTACTTTTCCTAAAATTTCGACCCCCTTCCCATTTTGGGATCATTTTTGCTGATGTCTATTCATTAATGATGTGGCAGCAGTTATGTGGCCCCCATTAACGATATGGATATTCAGTGCAGCCACGTCTAGGTCACATAAGAAAAAATGACCCTAAAATGAGATGGAGGTGGAAAAGTAAAAGTAACAAACAATTTGGAACAATTATAATAGTAAATCATCTTGAAGGTAGCTGTGAGCGTTGACATTTTAATTTAATCAGGTGTCTCGGTCAGGTTCTGTGCCTCCTAATACTAGGGATGCTTTATATCAAGGGTTACCGCCCAATGTAAAATCAGCATTGCGCTCAAGGTTACAGACGTTTCAAGTTAAAGAAGAGGTGCGTATCCCAGTTCTGTCCTACTTTTTTAGCTGGATCTGCATATGCTATAAATTGACAAATAGCTTCAACGCCCCCTTGTATTGACAACAAAGTTTTATTCCCAATTTGTTGAATACTTGTTAATGACTTTCCTAGTTCCATCTTTTGATGATTTTGTTGAACTTCCTTTCTGCTTAAGCAGTTATACTGAGCTTGTGCTGCATTATCTATTTTGATTATGACCAAATTTTTAAATCAAATCTGAAATGATGGAAGCTTTTTTGCAGCTTACTGTTCCACAAATCAAAGCTGAAATGGAGAAAACTTTGCAGTGGCTTGTTCCTATTGCTACCAACACAACAAAGTATATTTGATATAGCCTTGACTCAGCAATTCCTAAAATTCCTAGTATTGCATATGGTGCATGAAAAACATTTATTTAAATTTTTCTTTTCATAATGGTCATGTCCATCACTTTACTCATAAAGTGCAATTCAGGTTGCTTTTGTTTATGGACCATTTCACATTTAGAGTTGCTTTATCCATGTTACTATTAACTTTCATGTGTTCATTAAATTATTTAACTATCATTAACCTCTATACATTCTATTCTAAAATTTAATTCTCTCTTTTTCAATTGCATTAATTCAGAGCTCATCATGGCTTTGGATGGGTTGGAGAATGGGCAAATACAGGGTAAGAAGACATACTTTTACATTTTTTCTTTCGTCCATGTTTTCGTTATACATATGTTTTTCTCAGTCAAGTTTGTATAGGTCTGATGTCAACCGTAAACCTGCGGGTCAGTCAGACTTGTTGAGGATCGAAACACTACACCACGCCGATAAAGATAAAACAGAAGTGTATATACTTGAACTGGTTGTCTGGCTACATCACCTAGTGAGTCAAGTAAGAGTCGGTAACGGAGGAATAAGGTCCCCGGTCAAATCCCCGATTCGTTCTCCTAACCAAAAGACGGTGCAGTTGTTTGCGCAAAAAGGATGCTCTACTTCTCCCTTGTTAACAATCGAAGATCAACAAATGCTTCGAGATGTTGGTAAGAGGAAACTAACGCCAGGCATCAGTAAAAGCCAGGAGTTTGAAACTGCCAAAACTAGGTTGAGCAAACACCATAGGCTAAGCAAGAGTAGTAATCATTCCCCAATCAGTGAAAGTAAAAGCGATATATTCTCTACAAGAAGGTTACCTTCTGTTCCTGTTATTGACTTTGATATTGACCGAATGAAGGCCTTGGATGTCATTGATAGAGTGGATACAATTGGAAGTTGAGAAGTATGGGACATGTCTTGATCTTCAAGTCAGGGTTACTGCTATAATTGAATGAATTTGTTGCCCTCAAGTCGAGTCACCCCCTTTGTTTCTTGCGAGCCATGAAAGATGCGTGTTGATTTGTCGGGCACGAGTAAATGTGATTGCGGCATGGGAACAAAGGGGGTCATAGTTTTTTTCATTAGATGTATATGTACAGATCAAATGGTCATATAAATATTTTCTCTTTTGCTTAATCTTGATACTCGAACTTTTGTTACAATTTATGTGTAACAAATTATAGAATTGTTTGAAAGTGGAAATTCGATAATATTGACACAAAAAAACTTTGAAACCAAGCGACGGAGAACTGCATGTGCACAGGATAGGGGGGAAGTTGTGTTGAAGATTTCCACCGCACGATCCAATTAAATGTAGTGTTGGTGGATCTCTGGGTAGGAGGGGAAGGTTTTTCTTGTAACTTGGGAGAATGTGGTGTTCTTATTGTTGAGTTAGAAGATTACATGCAAACTTTTCATGGAAGGGACTTCTCATGTTTTGGTACCACCTCTCTAAGCAAATTGCGGTGGGGTGTAACAATTGAAAAATCCGTGTAACAATTGAAAAATCATCATCCCCACAATTCTTTCCCCCCCCCCCGGTTTTCAATTTTACCCTTGATTCAAAAGTTCGGAACGCGTTTTCCAAGATTTTTTTAGTGCAAATTCAGCAAAAATTTCGAAAAAACTCATTCCGAAGTTCATTTTTAAGGCAAAAAAACGTTTTCCGAACTTTTTTAACAAGGGCAAAATCGGAATATTGGAGGGGTGAAAAAGAGTTGTGGGGGGTGGGATGAGAAATTTTCGTAACAATTACCTAAAAAATGGGTTAGAATTATTGGGTCATGGGTTAGAATTATAAAGGCCTATAATTGGGATTTTTCTATTCCCACCTGCTGTATTTCTTTTCTACCCTCATTTTTCCATTTTTCCCCTTGTATGAAAATTTCGAAACGCGTTTTTGCCCAATTTTTTGGCCCATCTTTCAATGCTCCAATTTCAATGGTGCATGAAGTAAAGATAGATTGATCAGAGGTTTTATCAATAATTCTTATTTTATGTATTGTATTCCGTCTTTATTTAAATATTCATATGCCAACAATTTTTTTTTTTTAAATTGTTTTAAAATATTGAGTAATTTATAAATCTAAGGAATACTTTACCTTTGTTTTTCAATTATGCTTTAATATAATTAAGTATTTTTACAGATTATTTGTAGTGGAGTATTTATAATATTCACAATGAAAAATGAGAATTTATAATTTAATTAAAGACAAATATAATGGCATTATAAAAAACAAATTTTTGATTTGTTGTAAAAAAAATTGTGAGCAAAATTTTAAACTACCAAAGATATCAAATGAAAGGAGTGCCTTTTATTTATTTTTTATTTTTGGTACAAAGGGAGTACCTTTTATTCAATGTATAAGCTAATGTTTAAAATGTAAATTAACACCATCCCTCCATTAAACTATCCCCTTCCCTCATCCAAACATATTTAAATCATACAAAGACAAGTATTATAATAATTTTTACAAAAGAGGAAGTATAACTTTTAAAATAGAAGAAAGATATGCCATGTTAATTAAGGAAGCTATAGAATGGGTAAAAATCCCATTTTATACAAATCATGACACTTATTTTCCAAAGGATGACCAACATTATAATGCAATCTTATATGGGATATGTGCCCGAACAAAAGTCATGGATGTCATTAATTAGTTGATGGAGGTTAATAATAGAGGTTGATAACTCTCAAGTCTTAATCACCAAATCGGATCCTCTAGCCTCTACCATAGCAAATAAAAGAGATTAACAAGTTTTTAGAAAAATGTGTGAGAAAGAAAAAAAAATAGGTCAAAAGATCAACTTGTTGTCCGTCTACCTTTTATTCATGTGTAATTATTTTATTAAGACATTTGACTTAAATGGATAATGAATTTTATTAAAAAACAAATCGTACGGGAAAACCTGGGTTCGATACGTACCTCGTGGCCAAACTTCGAATTACTAGCCCCTTTCTTAAGAGGGTTAACATAAAAAAAAGAAAAGGAAAGAAGAAACTATCTTTTCTTGAAGTAAAATGAAGAAGAATGTTAAGTAGTATGTGTTCTTAGCTCATTGATTAAGAAATAAAAAAAAAATTCTATAATATTTTTCCTATTCTTTTTCGTATATATAATATTATATTTGACATTAAAAATAAAATAAACTAAGTTTGTTGATGCATAATTTGTTGAATTACATTTATATGATTATATGATTTTATTTTAAGTGGTAACTTATAAATTTAAATTGTGTTATTTAAACATCAAACAAACACCATATATATTTATCTTTATCTCTTTTTTATTGTTGATCTTCTGCAATTCAAATTACACATGTAAAACAAATGATACACTCTCTTACATATTATAGCTCGAAATGTCAAAATTACTATTGTCGGATGCTATGATCGAGGTTCGAACATCAGCTCCTATACTTTGTGTGTGTGTGAGCTTTCAATAACTTATCATTCCATCTATAAAAAAATAATTGATACACTATTTAACTATGAAGCACAGACTCTGACACGGACACCACGACACAGACACTCCGACACCGATAATGTAAAAAACATAGGACACTGACACCGCTATATATATGATAAACTTTTATTTTAATTATCGATTTATCATTAAAAATATTAAAAATATTCTAATTAAAATTAATATCTTTAATTTCTTCATTGATAACATTATTTCAATACATGTTTAACTTTTTTAGAGTGTCAAAGCAAAGAATTTTTTATTTTTTTTTTGGTGAAATTTGTTTGATTATTCCGATAAATATCGTACGAGTATCATACAAGTGTCGGACACCACGACACGCTACCTTTGAGCTCAACATATGATTTCTTTATAAATTCCCTAATGGACCATGCATGCATATTATTCTATGCAGTCACTTCACATAGATTTTATTTGACATCACTCTCAATTGTTCCTTAATCTTTGATCTAGGCCTTTCAAATAATCTTTAGCCAGCCACTCATCAAACTGGTCCAGTCATTATTCTTTATTCTCTCTACATATCATATACTAGCAATTTGCAATACGACAAGATATCTCCTCCCATAGCGGATAAAAGAACCTTCTCTTATAGAGAAGAAAAATCTCACTACAAATTATTTACTTCCCATATTCAAAGTTATCACAATTTTCCATTTATATTTATAAGATAAGATTTATATCCTTTTTAATCAGTCACCTCAATCTTATTTAAGGCATGTTTATCATCTTTTTATTAATCTCATAATAATATGATCGAATTAAGTACCATAATATATAACGTGTTAGCTTAACGTTGAAGTGAATTGTACATATTCCCAACAACCATACCTAATGTTGTGCTGAATTAGGACCATATGATATGAAATGTCCAAATAGATTAAATTCTTTTCCCAACATAAGCTAGCAGATAAGTGATGCATATAGTACCAGCAAAAATATAACCTTACCTTACATGCTAAGAAATCAAATCAAAGCATTGAATTCCAATTTTAGTCTTCGTATTGAAGACAAGACAATTAAGCAACCATATATGGGTCGTGTCCACTGCAGCCATCATCACAAGAACCTGATTCCAAATTAATTAACACTCTTATATATAATATAATATATATTTCTATCATACCTACCAACATGTAAGAGATTCCAATGCATGCATTCAATCATATGCTATTCATACACGATTAATTTCATATCAATATACTATACTAGTAGTAGTATATATAATCATATAATGTAATAATTGTACTACAGAATTTCATGTTAACAATAATGAAACTACGTAGAGCATCTGCTTATGCATGTATATGTGTGCTTTCATTATTAACAACTTGTTCACATCACAAATTGATTATCAATTGGCATTTATATGCTCCTTATCTAAATAAAGAGAGAAATACTAATACTTTTACTCAAGTGCTTTAAGATATCAAGTATTATTGTATTTTACTTTGATTTTACCTATTGAAAATGAAAGTATTGAATGTTCACAATCCTAATTTAATTGATAGAAATGTTGAAATTGCTAGTGTTGGATTTTCAATGACTTGTCATTTCGTCCACCTAAAAAAAATAAAATGAAAGTATTGAATTAAAAGTGATGTAAGTAATATTAATTAGAAGGTACGATTAAAAAAATTATATGATGAGACATATATTATTTTTGAAGAACTGCAGAATATTAACCCAACAACTAATGAGAATACAACACAAATAGATTTGTATGTGTTACCAATAAACTAACATTTTAAGTTACTTACATGCTTTTGTAAAAAAAAAATAAAAATTTACTTACATGCAAATATATTTATTCCATCCGTTCCAAAATATAAGCAAAAAAGGGTTAACAAAAGTTAATGTATTTAGTGCAAAATTTAGTTCAGATACATTAATTTTTATTAACCCATTTTTACTTATATTTTGGAACAGGGGAGCATATGATTTATTCTCATCGGTTGTTTTTTGAACAAGTATTCATCGGTTGTTGAATAAATACTTTCAATTTTTCAATAAGTAGTCTAAAAATAATAAAACATTGTTATAAAAATTTAAATAGGTCAATTATTTTAAACCCTTTATTTTACAAATGGATCAATCATTTTAAAACGGGAAAAATTAATTAATACTCCTATGTTGCACACTTGCACAACAATATTATTGACGTCTTTCAAATTCATATATGACAATGGGTGCGTTTATTTTAGCTTTAAAAAAATAGATTTTTTTCTTTGTAATTGTTTTTACACAAAATTATATTACACTATAAAAATCTATTTTCAAAGAATTTATAACAAACGGGCCCAATGACAATTCGTTTTTCTGAACCCTCTTCTACTTTTTTCCTTGTTTCACAAAATATATATAAATTTATATTTAATATTTATAGTAATAATAGAAGGTAAATACTTGATAAAGATAATATAGTAACAATGTTATATATCTTTTTATTAATATTTTTTCGCCAAATAAACTTCATTCATGATTTTTTTAATGCATACGAATTGTTCAAATAAGTCATTGGAAGTTCAAGTTGGAACATTGAAAATGTCAGTTTTAGATCAATTGGGTAAAGCCTTTATTCGAATGGACTATTCCCTGTAATCCACGATCTCTACGAGGCCCAACTTGAAACTATACCATTATTATACGTAGATACGGCACACATACAGAAATATACGAAAAATACCTTAAATTAAGCTAAAAAAGTTCCATATTCTAGTCATGTACTATTATATACACCATTTTTTTTTTATATGTAAAGATGTAGTAATTGTTAAACCGACCTGGTATTGGGAGATTTAAAAATATGACTTTAGCTCATCCATGAAAATAAAGTTATTTATGCAAGTTTGACGTGATGTAAATAAAGTTTGACCAACAATTGTTCTACTAAAAATTGAACTCAGATTCGCCCAAAAAATTTATCGTATAAAAAACTCATTAAGCACTTAAGCTCAATGTCTCAATATATATATATATATATATATATATATATATATATATATATATATATATATATATATATATATATATGTTGTACTCTACTAAAGTAATCAATGAATTTGTGAATAACAATATTTTTGGCCTCCTAATTATTTTTTCAAATTTTCAAATTGTTGCTCTTAATTTTTCTTCTTCTACCTCAAATTGGTAGGACTCTACAACCATAGACATCTAGTAAATATTAAATATGTTAAAATTACATTTTGGAAGTAACAAATCATAAGCAATGGAAACATGCAGCATCATATTCGTGCCTATGGTGGTTTCCATCTATCATTGTTCCTATTGTAAAAGAAATTCAAAAATCATTATTCTCATTATTTAGAATTATCCCCCATCTTTGTAAGATATTCTCAGGTCTTTTCTCACCATATACACTATACTATAATATACCTGGAATTAAGTTCCTATATTAATTGCTATGTCCCCATCACCACGTAGAAAAGAACAACAACATGTCATAGCTAGGTACTACATACATATACATCTTGTACACTCTTATGGCTTAAATTCCTCGTTTGGTGCATCAATTAAAGGCATCATCCAAAAGAATAAATTATTTCTCATTTTGAAATAGAAATATTTGAAAATAATGGTAATGATGATCCTCTCAAAACCAATACAAATTTTGGATAAAGTGATGAACTAATCACTACCGACAGTATGTTTTCTATAATTAATTATCCGACCCTATTTTTCAAAACCACATATACCTACTACTACATATTCAAAAAAGGGAAAGTAGCGAAATCCACACACCACAATGACTTGTTTGTTGTTCAAAAGTCCAAATAACGTGTAATGAGAAATTAATTACATTATCTTAAATACTATAGTATACATTGTTCTTTATATCATCACTCAACATAAATTGACAACAAAGAAAAGCATGCATGCATTTTCCTCACACATATTAATCCATATATAAATTTAATTTTACATACATTTTAAATTTAACTTAACTTTATAAAATCAACTTATAAAAAAAATATATAAGGACTGCTTATATTTATAGACATATTGTCAGATCATAGTAGAAAACCTAACACGTTATATTATCATCTTAATTTTTTTAGGAAAATTTAGTTTTTTGTTTTCACCGTCAGTATTTGACTCATTAGACCGTCTAATCCAGTTCATAAGTTAATTATAACATTAAGTAGTTTAAGTCTCCTTTCAATCGCAACTGCAAGGATCAAACTATAAACCCCTCTCTATCAAATTCAACGTCAATCACCACTAAACCAATTTTTTTTGATTTAATCCAATTTTATACCTTGATTTCAACATAAATATATGCATGTACTCCCAATGAAGGAAAAACATGTACACATAGGAAATTGAGTGAGAATTATCCCTTATCCACTCACTTACTTACTCACCGACCAATCCATAGCAAAGTGGTGAAGAGATAGTGATGGTTGAGGAGGATTATAAGGAACATTAATCAATTTGATGATGGCATAAATGGAAACAACATGATACATATCCAAATCAATGATGACGAGAAGTGTTTGGAGATTGCTATATTGAGGATTCAGCATGAAAATAACACATAACTGTTATCTATGAGACTATATATGATCAATAGTTTTCAATATTAACAACTCTACAAGACCCTTCGGGAGAGAGACACACCTTAATCTCCACGTAAGTTATGTACATTTGGTTTTTGTAGCTTTGACCAGCTACATTACATGTACATATTGTACTTATTACTCAACATATTACATCAATATGGAGAAACTTTTTTTTATTGGTTGTAAATGTGCTAAACTTCTTTAATCAATGTGCGCCCTAAACAAGTGATATGAATATCTTATCTAACAATGTCTTCAATCGGATTAAGCTAAAGATGAGTTGTTATTCAAAAAAATGTCGAATTTGAATTCTAACTTACAGTATATATTAGATTTTATTTATCTTTTAACTAAACTACAAATTACCAATGTTTATTTCCTCTAAAAACTAAAGAATTACCAAAAATAAATAAATTATTATATGAGTTGCCCGAATGAATTCAATATACAATATGATAAGATATTCGATAATATATTTTCTTACAATAAATTGAACATATATTCAATATATACACAAAAATAATATATTTTCCTTGAACAGCCACGCGAACTAACATTTAAAATTTAATTAAAATAATATTATAGAAACACATGTCTTCCAAGCATATTGTTGTTCTCATTCACATGACATTGTTTAAGGGGAGATTCTAGGTCTTGCCACTTGGACTAACTAACTGATGATGTTGGTAACAATATCAACTTTTAGATTTGACAAGTTAAGATTATGTATGATATATATCTTAAATTGAACGTATGTTATATGTATTTTTTTTGTGTAAATCGGATATCCTCTGCGCGCAACTGCAGAGAATAATCCATCGGGCTTTGTGAGACCCAAATGGGTGGCAAACTCTCCCTAAGAGTTTTAACACTGCTGCATGCCCAAGCCAGAGATCAAACCCAGGACGTATGTTATATGTATGTTACAACTAACTTGTACCGGAAACATATATATTGTTTTTATTGGTAAATATTCTTAAATTATTAAGGGGTATATTAAAAAAAACCATTAATTATGTATATGATAACAAAATTGAATATATTTTTAAACTAATCGATTATGTATTTGATAAAAAAAAATAAATATAAAATTCTTCCTTTTTTCTCTTTTAAAAGGATTGGTAATTTTGGGTTATTTTTTATTCTAAAACCACTTTTCTGCAATAATTTTATTTTTTTATTTTTTGTTAAAATTAGTGCTTTTAACATAGATCAAATTTTGTTCTTCCTTTTTCTCATTTCAAAGGGAAATGATGATTTTGGGTTAGTATTTATTTTAGGGAGAATGTTAACTTGTGCCCTTAAGGCACATGATAATAAGATAAATATGGAAAATATTTATTAAAACATGTATACAATTCATTTATCTAAGCATTAAATTTTTTGTATCATTAAATACTACATTTCTATTTTTAGGTAGCTTGTCACGTGCCTTTAGAGTACAAGTTAACATGACCCTTATTTTAGAATCACTTTTCCACAATGACATTTTTTCTTCTTTTATAATAAATAAGTATTTTTCACATAATTTTATTGCGTGTTTTCATCCTCCTAGTATTTAATAAAAAAAATCCTCCTAGTATGATATTTTGTTTGTTGTCGTGGTGCGATACTGTTTGATTTTCAATTCTGTTACAATGTATGTTTGGTTAAGAATTAATTCCACTTCTCTCTTGTAAAATATGCACTTGCGTCAAAAAATTGTTAAAATATACACTTTAGTTTATTTAATTTTAACATATAATTAAATAAATAATTTTGTGGTAACAATTAACTTTAATTGGCCACTATTTATGTCAAAAAATGTTAAGTCACCATTTACGAAATTAATTTTCTTTTCTTATGATACTTGTTTTTAAATTTTTATTATTTGGCTGTTTCTTAATATTGGTATTTACCTCCTTTTTATAAGCTTAATTGGGTGTACCTTATTGCAGTATCTCATAAAAATATATAGTTTTTTAGAGAAAAATTCAAATATGATATTAGACGTGCTATAACTCAAATTGAGATAGAGTACAATTTAAGAATCGTCCGAAGGTTTTCTAGCGGTTGTTTAAGAACTGCTGTAGGAAAAACATATTCAACCTTATCGTGTTTTCTTACATTCTTCTTAAAGTAATTTTGTTACTCGTATTTATTAACAATTAACAAATAAAGCCATAGGAATCAGATTCCCGTATTTTCTTTTTAGATAATTACATTTTCCCTTAACTTTTCTGTACAAAATACAAACAAACAGCGAAAGATGAATCATGATAAGGTTTAACAAATTTACGAACTGCATGCATGCATTTGGTATGAGATTTAGGGATAAATGTGTGACACATTTGGCTGTCTCCAATAATGCTTTGCAAAAGTAAAAACATGAGAATTCCATCCATGTATTGTGATTTGTGATTGTATTTTTTTTTTTTAATGGTAAATTGTTAGTTGTTAATATATTTATAATATGTTAGTTTTTTTCTCTTTGTTAGGACTTGAATCATGGACTTCCAACTCCTTAACCCTTAACTAAGTTTTTGTTTGCGAAATTAGGAGGAAGAGATAAGAGAATTTTGGGTGACGGAAATTTTTTTCAAATCTTTTGAGATAGATAAATACTTATTATTGACAGATTTTTTATTTTTAAAATATTATAACAACATAGATTTTTTTTTTGTTTTGGTACATATAACAACATAGATTTAATTTAAAGAATTGATATAACAAAAACTTATTAACATATTTTTTATTTTTAAAATATTATAACAACATATTTTATTTTACTTTTTACTTTTCACCACGAGTTTAATCTAGTTTGAATGTCAGTCCTGACATCAAATGATTTCAGTTCCCTCCCGATCGCAGTTGTGAAGGATCGAATCGTGATGGAAGAACATACCAAATTCAACGTCAATTACCACTAATCAACTAACAATTGGTATAACAACATATTTTTCAAAAAAACATATTTTTAAATTTATGCAAAATAACTTATGGATACTTTAATTTTTATTGTTATTTATTTACAATAATAATTAACAATGGTATTATAAAAAAAAATAATAATAATAGGGGTACTTTTTATTTCAATAGTGTGATTTAGTGACACGTGAATAATAGATCTACCACAAATTCTTAAAAGGCCTTCATTGTCGGCCCTCGCCACGTATGAGCAGACTCAAAAGGCTATGGCATGGGTCCTCTAATTGTCCCTTTTGTAATCAAAATCTTCCAAACTTGAGTTTCAAACTTTCAATTCCTTATCTTTTCACTTTTCTAAGGAAAGAAAAGATTTTGCTTACGGTCCCATGAGATTTATATTATCATGCGCATGTGTAATGAGCAATTAATTACAATTTCTCAAAACTTCCAAGTGGAAATGTGACTAATGTCTTAGTTGGCTGACTTATATTTACTCCTTTTTCCACTCAACTTCTTCTAGACTCAGAATGTGCAGTTTGTTAATGAGAAATAAAAAAAATTGTATTTATTAAAAGGTTTATTGTAGATATTAGAAGTGAGGATCCAAAGCCAATGTTTAGGACACAAACTATTTAATAATTATAATTACATATATATTAATTGCTCAAAATAATTATACTAGTACTATATATTATACTGAAAAAATTACACTCATATTAATTGTCTTCTATGTAAAACCGTTATATAGTTAACTCATTATCAATTTTATCAAAATGTTGTTATTTAGTACTTGATTGAATTTTATCTTTTAAAGTGAATCAATAAATGTTTAAAATTCAAACATCAGTTCCTACCAATGGAACTATATCCACGGACTTATTAGAGTTATGTCATGAGAATATCTTTATTACAATAAAAGGAAGGTAGTTTATGTAGTGTGTGTTTGGTTTGGCGTCAATTAAAATTGAGTTTGATAGAATTGATTTTGATTAAAAGTGAGTTGAGTAAAATTGATTTATGTTTGGATACATTTATATAAAAGTGATTCTCATCAATTCTTGTTGTTTGGATGATTTAAATCAAAATTGCTTTTGGATGCGCAATTACCAAAATGGATATTGATTATATTTCATTATATTATAGATAATTATTTAAATTTAATAAATAAAATTAATATTAGTAAAAAAATATTCAATAAAATGTTTTTTTTTTTTTGACAAATTTAATAAAATGTTATATTTATTATCAGGAAATGTCAGTAAAAATATTATTTTAGAAAATGGGCTTATTTATGTATAATAAAAATGTGATATTTAATTTAAATTTAATAAACTATTTTTCCTTTTATTTTTTGTGTGTGCATTTGTTAACTAATTTACTAAAAAACGGGCCTTATTAATGGTAAATAAAGAAGGGGTATTTTAATTGTAGCAAAAAGCCCAATCTCTCTTCATCTCTAACCTAGAGTAAGTTACTGTTTAAAACTAAAATAAAAAACGCAGCACTCGCCGCAAGCAAGCAAACTCCCTCCGTCCTTAGCTTGTAGTCCTTCCTTCTCTATAATTTTGAGAAACAATAGAGAAAGGAACAAAAACATTTGGCAAAATCAGTTTATATAAAAAGGGTAAAACAGAGAACAACAAATATATAATATATATGTTCTGCTTGAATCGATTTTCACTGACGTAGAAGCTATAATTAGCAGCTTCAAACAGATTAACGTTTGGGGACTAAACTCACGTTCTAGGGATTTGATTTTGCAAGTATCCAAACATCTATAATTTCGTTCAAATCGCGTCTGGTAATTGAAACTCACGTCTGGGGTTTGGAAACGCCAAACCAAACATATACGTAGTCATAATTCTCTCTAAATTTATATGGGGCTTCAATTATTTCCAAATGATCATGGTGCATGTGAAGACAAATTATATCTATTTGTTATACATTTTGCATGTTGCATGAAAAGTAAGAGAGGTGTTAGACACTTGATGTGTGTTGCATGTTTGGAATATAAATGCAAAGTGCAAAAATGTATGTAAATAACATGTAAATGACAAGTGATATGTTGCATGTAATGCATCTCTCATATAAATAAGACCTTTGACAACAATATATAGTAACCAAAGTCATCCCCAACTATTTAGAGGCTTGCCTAAATATTGTGAAAAAAAATTCTATTTAAATTGTAAATAACGTAAAAAATCATATAAAAATAATCATAATTATAAATAACAACCAAAAGAGACATATCTAATTGTAATACAACTTCAAGCTAATATCATTATCAATCTTCCATTACTTAAAAAGAACCGTTCAAATAATAACCTGATATTTGATCGGGACAGCTCTGAGCTAATCCTTGGATTATTCAATCCATCTAATTATATGTATGCACTTCTATTAATTTATCCATGTTCAAATGATTGAAATATTTATTTTCAAATGTTAATCACATTTTTGTTAGAATAATGTTGTTGATTTTCACGAGAGTTAAATGAAAACAAAATTGTGTTTAAAAATGGAAATATGTTTTTATATATTTAAATACAAAATGTTGATAATTTTAATTTTTTTTAGTAATTTTTTTTTTTTTTTTACAATCAGCCACAAGTTACTTATAAGATTAAGAGTGTCCATGAAATTTAATTATTAAATCTATTTTTTTGAGTAAAGAAATTACTTTAAAGGTAACGAAGTTTTTTTTTTACATATATAAATTTTTTAATAAACCTATATAAAAATTCAAAGGTCCTTTATGATTTTATCACAAACATAATTTTTTTATAAGCAAAATTCATTATAAGAGAGTATAAATGGTACTCAATCTATTAGAATTCAAAGCAAATTATTATATGCTTTGAAAATATATAAAAGTATTAATACACCACTCAGAAAAAAGGCAAGGATGATTGGCGGCCTATAGACCAATAAACCAAAACTAAGAAATAACTTTTATGTCATCCAATAAATTAAAGAGGAGGCGTTCGGAAAAACTCCGTAGAAGACCACATTATTTCTAAACTTCAAAGTATACTAAGTAATAATCAACCCAAATCAGATGTCTAACATGATTACCTTTTTCAATTTAACTAAGTTTGCAAGCAATACAAAATGATTCCATCCTTTTAAACCTGCCGGCAATCTCTGACCTAACCATCTAAAAATATCTTTCCACACACTTTTAATAAAAGAATAATGGAAGAAGAGATGAAAACTATCTTCATTATTCAGAAAGCAAAATACATCTATAATTTAGAATTATCCTCGTAAATAATTTCTATAAGGCTTTGTTTGGGAGTTTGGAGGGGAGGGGAGGGAGGAAAATAGAGAGAAAATTAGAGAAATCTTTTACATTTTTTGAGAAAGTATTTTTTATAGAGAATGATAGATAAATACTTATGATTAATATATTATAAATTTAAGAATATTATAACAACATTAATTAAATTTGAAGAATTCATATAAACCCTTCAAACCCCCATCCAATACAATTTTTGAGTTCCCCCAAATTGGGGGGTTTTTGTGTTATGAAGAAAAAATTGTTGGAATTATTTTAATATTGATCATATATATATAAGACATGCTCAAACTAAATGATTAAAACCATAATCATACTTTATCGCGGAAGCATAATAAATAAGCATGCTTAAAAACTAGGATCTACAACATGTTTGATTTATCAAGATAGATTAATAATTAGGTATAAGCAATACCTGGATAAAGCGCTTTGATGACAGCCGTATCTGCAACAGCAATAAAGAGATAAGGTGGTCTGAAACAAACATCCACGTCTACACGGTTAGCTGCGGCTGATTTGGTTCTTCCTCAACCGGTACCTTTATGCCTCTAGTTCTCTTCAGATGGGGAGAAGAGAGGGTTTTGCCATGTACGGTGTATTGGGGACCATAGCCTCTTTTATATTGGATGACCATTATGGTTTCCCATTATTCCGTTAATGGCCATCCAAACATCCGGACATCCACTCATATTGAGTCCATACTAACTAATTAATCATAATTAATTATCAAAATAGAAAACTAATTAGCTTTTCACTTAATTTGATCACTAATCAACTAAGACTCCTAATTGATAAATAGCTAATATAATTAACAAAGATATTTGTCCACATAATATTATTGGAATATATAAAATATTCCAACAAAAATAACCCTCCAAACTCTTTCCCTCTCAAACTTCTCTACTTCTTTCACTTGTTTTTTCCTTTTTAGCATTTCCTTCCCTTCCCTTCATCTCCAAACTCGCAAACAAAGCCTAAGAATAATCTCCACCCAAAAACATTCATCTTAAAAATAACGTTATTCTTTTGGAAATACATTGAATCTACGGCAACAAAATTACGAAATTAAAGCAACAAATTATAATAGAATTTTATGCAAAAAAGATCAACCGAACCCGACACCCAACGCCTAATAACACATTTCAAACATCTAGTAGAATCTATGAACCAAAAGAATGGCCACATGCACTATATGTCCTTATTTAAACCTAACTAGGCACATATGCTTGCTTCTCTAAGGTGAACTCTCTGTCCAAAAACTTCGTGGTGGGTCCCCTTGAGGGATTAGTTTAGATTTGCTTGATCAACTGTTTCAGCACAATATTTTGTCTCACAATATAAGGTTGCGAACTTGCAATGCCTTTCTTATACACATAATGAACTTAAAATAAGATTAATTAAAAGCAATGTAACTAATTTAATTTGTCTTTGAGAGGAGATTTGACTTGTATGCCAACAAATAATAATCTTTAATTTTCTGGTGAACTTATAAATAATGCTTTAAGTGCTTCACTCTCAATAAAACTCTGTCACTTTCATGTAAACCATCATTAAACTTAAACTAATGGTAAACTAAAAAATGTAAGAAGCATCTATACCAAATTTATTATCATAACAAGTTAATTTTAACTTGTAAGAAGCCGTTGGATGACATTTACAAACTGTATTTTAATATAATTAAGGATTACTTAATGTTTCAGTTGATCTTATTACCATCCCGTTTATGAAATTGATTGACGTGGAATAATAAACACCATAAAATTAAAAGGAAACACATAACATAATAGATTTCCATATGTAACTTCTCAAATCAAATACTATACTAATTTATCTTAATTTAATGAATAAAAATAGAGATTATTTTATTTAGTTACATATACAAATTAAATTATACTCTAACACATAAAGTGTGATATCAATTGAAATTGCTAGGTTTTTTTTAATGGCAAATTAATAGTATGTTAATTGTTATTTTAGTTTATTTCTTGTTAGAATTTAAACCTTCAACATCCAACTCTTTAACCCTCCGATTGAACTACTCATTTTACCCAATTGAAATTGTTAGGTTGAACTTAGACATTTTCACTTGTTGAAGTCAATATCAGAAACCTCATACTTATGTATGTTGGTACGTGAATTTTTGTTTATTCCGATGAATATAAAATCAACTAGGATGGGCCGATCCCCACAATTTACACCAGATAACAGATAAATTTTTGGATATAATCACTTTTCTAATTTCCGCCCGACTCTTTGCTCTTAAGAATGTGAGTTTTAAATTAAAAATGAGTAATTATATTTTTCCGACCCTTAACTGTTCAACCTGAAAGCGGACAATTGATGCTACTTAAATTTTTATGTGGAACTTTCGAGAACGATATCATTCTCTTCAAAACAACATAAGAGATAGAATACATTACGAAAATATCACAACCTTTATCATCCCACATGTAATCTTGTATCTCTCTTGTATTATACAAGTTGTATATAGTCATGTTAGCATGTAGAAATTAATCAAATTTATTTACCATTGTCTGACATTGAAAGAGAACCGTGAACACAAAGTTGATATAGAGCCTAAGAATAAAGTCAAGGTGTCCATGATTATTATATGCAAAATATAAAGTGGGCAAAGTTAAAGTCAGTATCAGAATGAAGCCAAAGAGAATCCAAGCTTCCTCGAATTTCAACTGTGGACCTGTATACAGTGATGTACATATGTAATATGTCTCGTGGCTCGAGGGTTGCGGTTAGAACATGGAAGAACTCTAAGTAAACATCACCCGTGATAGGTATATCTATAGCTAAAGTTTATTTTGCTTATTTGTCCTAAAGCACTTGTTTTTAACAGTAATGTTATGATTCTTCATTCTTATATAACAAAAGAATATTGCAAGCTAGCATTTTTTATTTAAGCCAAATAGGGATACTCTTTTCTTTTTTTTTTATTTATAATGGATGGTGATTATTTATTATTATTATTATTTATGATTTGTCAAAAAAAAAAACTATCAATAAATCAATGTTTTTACTCCATAATAAATTAAAATCGAGAATTTAGATATTTTCCACCTCTTTTTCTTTGTTCTTACGTCATTCTGAAATTTGTATTAATAAAAAAGGAAATCTAATAGGTAGCCAATGATATGACCACAAAAAAGATTCTACAATATTTTTTATTTGGAATCAACAACTTGTGCTATCAATGATGAAATGCAGCATTTATATACTCAACAAAAAATTATAATACAGCATGTATATTATTTTATGGCGACATATATATGCCAGTGGATAAAAAGAACCAGCACAAATAATTTTTTTATCATTCATTTCTATAATTTTTTTTATAGTATTTCATGTTTAAATTATTTCAGCCCATGTTTGTGTGCGGATAAATTAGAAAAATACAAAGGTTAAGAAATGTGCAACTAGAAAGAAAAAAATTTAATTATTTCTTTTTGTACGATTATAAAGTTTGTGTGTATTGAATAGAAGAACAATGAATTGTAGATTATGGAGAACATTTAAAGACTAATAAAAGAATATGAATTAAGTTCCTTCTTCACCGGATCTCGTCTTTAATCTTTTCATGTCATTTTCGTTTTGGATTTCCACTTACATGTCTAAAATCTTATCATTTAGCATATAGCGTTGTATTCTGTGATAGATTATTTATATATACATATTCTTCTTCCACTTCTTTTGTTTTTATTTCAAAAGTATATCAGTTTTATGACATAATAAATTTAAAAATAAAGTTAGCTAAAAAATAAACTATTTTTTGATAAATAAAATTATTAATAAAAATTGTATATATAAGCATTAATCCAATCAAAATACAATTATTATTTTTTAAAAATTATGTACTTGGTTTAAGGACCGACTATTTCGAAGAGTTTAATCTTTTTGATTTTATCCAGGGTCAGAGCCCCATTTAAAATCAGAGTAAGACTCTCTGCGGACTAATTCATCAAAATTAATATTAAAAATGTATAATCGAATATGAAATTTTGAGAGGAGAAAATTCTAAAATCTCGATCAAAGAATTAAATATTTTTCAAAAAGACAAACTTAAGTTATAAACATTTACATCAATATGAGAACTGTAGACTAGATCCTCTAATCACACCAATAACCCAAATTGAAGATCCTATTTATGATCAAATCAAGAACCGTGATAAAAAATCAAAGTACGTTAAGTTAAGAATTGAATAATGTTGTTTCTCACAAACCAAATACTCTAAACCACCAAATATCGACATCTGTAATACTCTTTTAAGTTTCTTTTTACCAACCCCCTATGGTCTAAATATTGACAATAAAAAGAGGAAGGAAAAGCCATTTTGAAACCAAGTCAATCATAAAAGTGGATCCGTAAGTTTACAAGAAAGAAAGTATACGAAATAAAATGGAATCTTGCTTTTGCAATTATTGATTATTAGTTATTTATGTTTAAAAAAGAAATTAGTATATTATTAGTAAATTTAATTCATGGTCCGCTTGATATGCAAATCGTAAATATTTGACAGAACAGTACAGGACAATATAAGACAGAACAACATAAGACAAATGTTTAAGGTATCATACAAATTTTGTGTTATAGGATGTTAGGTGGACAAAATGATATTTTGGTATTTTTGACAATTTGTGCAGAGGATAAAAAGTTGTCTCGTGGGACAAAAATTTTAATTTTTATTCTGTCTCTTGGCCTCCGGTTTGTCTAATACTAAAAACAGTTTTAAAATCAAACACACAATAGAAGTTGTTCAGTTCAATCCCATATTTTTTTTTAATGGCAAATATATTATATATAAAAGTAAAGAGCCGTCATAATTTTTAGATATCAATAGTAAGGATTTTATTATCAATACTCAATTGTATAATGCCATTAACTGTCCCATAAAACATTGAAGAATATTAAGATGAAATGAAATTAAGAGAAAAATGGAAAAGATTGTGCGATTGTATATATTGCACTATAGTATAGTAGTCCCACTTGACATGAAACAATGGTTTTGTATAGTCAAAACACATGCTACTTTTGAATGAGTAGTTCAGCTAGAAAAGGCACGTACTTTTTTTCACTAGTCATCACAACATTCATTCCTCACGTCTCTCTCAAACAACGACCTCGCATGGCTTGGTTATTGTATTTCCTTTCATGTTTTCTGTATATATTTCATGCCATTTGGCTGATTTTCAGCTTCATATAGTGGAACTAAATATGACAAAACTCTGTTGCTCAAAAATATGTTAAAGAAACCTTTGTTCAAATACTATCTCAAATAATCATTTGACAAACTTGTATATTTTAGAGACGAAACCTTGTAGTCTTCGTAAGCTTGGCTCAGTTGGTAGAGACATCGCATTATATGTGTAGGAGTTCGGATTCGAATCAGGGACACTTCACTTATTCACTTTTAAGGTGGATTTTCTAGCCACTAACCTACTTGACAAAAAAAAAGGGACGAAACCTTGTATATTTTAAAATTTAACTGCTTAATAATTAATATATAATTAGTTATTCCTTCCGGCTGATTTAAAATTTATACAAAGGAATTCGAGTGAAAATGTTTAGTCTAATGATATTTGATTTGCAATTCAACTAGAATGTTTGAATATCTAGTTAATAATATATATCTGGTTACTCTTATATCATTAAAATTTAAAAATTACTCACTGCGTTCTTTTTTAAGATTTTAGAAGAATCTTTTGTTCATATTTAAGTGTCGTTTTGATAGTTTAAGATACAATTTATTAATTATATTAGCTCTATTAATAACTCTATTTCACATTTTTCATAAAATTTAATGGAGAGATCGGAAAAGTGTATATGCTAAATTTATTTGGAAAGAGAAAATAAATGGTATAATAAATGAGGTTAGAATTGCAAAAAGAATACAATATTTCACTATTTTGATTGAAGAACTTTATGCCGAAACGATATTTAAAGTCAAATTTTTTTGTTTTTTACTGTATGAATTAACTTTCGAAATTGGCATCCGAAAAAATCAATTTGAAATCTCAAAAGAAACACCATTCAAGATTTCAAATCAACACTACTAAACCAATCCAAATTGATTTGTTTGTTTTTTTATTTTTTTTTATTTGTATATTTAGCCCCTTGTAAAACTAATACTAGCTTCATCACCGTCAATTCTTATGAGGAAAGAAGGATTAAAATAAAAAATAATAATCGATTAAAAAAATATAGAAAACAAATAATAACAAAATAATAATAATTAGAAGCCTAGCTAAAGAAAAAAAAAAAGAGAGTACTAACTCCTAAAAAAATTTATTGGAGTATTTTACACGGTCGTTGTGCTGTGTGATCAATTGAAGGAATAATGACATATTTGGTCACGTTTCATGCATTACGTACGCTTATATATAGTGAAAGATTACGACACAAGTTTCTAGCATAAAATTAAATTGCCATGTCTTAAAGTTTTTTTTAAAATATCAGATTTTTATAATAAAAAAATTTACTTTAATATTTTCCTAAAAACATTATTTTTTATTTAACCCACAGATAAATTTTTAAAACCCTATAATATCAAATCAAATATACATTAGATATAGTAAAAATAGAAATTTATTGGTGGTAGATTAAAATTAAATATAATAAAAGATAAAATATAAAAAATATATTTTCTTAATATAATATTAATAGAGTCAGGATCCGTTGACACCAAATAGTTTAACACCAAATGTTACACCTCTCAATAACGTTTTAACCGATATAAATTTTATAAAATCCACCGTTAGATTGAAAGCTTATATCATATAGATCATTTGTGTAAACTGTCAGACAAATTCAAAATCATTTGATATGTTATTGAGACGCATAAAGATTAACGGCATTTAAAAAAAAGTCCAAACCGTTAATTTTGATGTATCTCAATAACATATCAAATGATTTTAGATTTGTCTGACAATTCACACAAATGATCTATATGATATAAACTTTCAATCCAACGGTGGATTTTATAAAATTTATATCGGTTAAAACGTTATTGAGAGGTGTAACATTTGGTATCAAACTAATTGGTGTCAACGGATCCCGACTCATATTAATGTATTACTATTCAAAATGAACGATTAAGAAGAAACGAATAGAGTATTCACGAAAGAAATAAACACATACACAATGAAATTTGATTAGAGGATTGTGTAAAAAGTTTTTCATTGTTAATACAATCTTTAAATATAATTAATTATATAAATAAATTATATATTACAAGGATTTAATTTGTATGCACTGACAGCGTAAAATAATTTTACACTGTTAATCAATGACAATCATGTATTCCGCCACGTCATCCCACTTTATTTCACATTCTTCATATGACATGAAAAATTGATGGTTTCTTATCAAACAAACGTATAAAATTATTTTACATAATCAATGGATATTAATTAAACTCATATTACAATTATATTGTCATAAGAATAATATTATAAAATTTATTAATTAATGCAATATGACACTCTAATTTTGGACTAATGCTGACGCCATCACACAAATAGTGTAGTTTGATACAACTTCTTTCTTTTCATTCTAGACGGTTGGTGGGGTCCATTAGTCAAAGGGTGTCGGTGAGTTTACAACCGTCTTTTTTTCTTATCCAAAGTTTGCTCATTTTATTACTTTCTCGAATCTAATTCGATTTTTTCATTTTTTATTTCAAAATACAAATTCTTTTTTATCAAATTAGAAAGGAAACAAGGACATCCCTTTTTTCTGGACAATTTTCAAAAGAAAAAAAAAATTTAACGCGTGCACTTTAACCCTTTTCAAGCATAATCTGGGTTGTTAAATCATGTGTTAATGGATAAGTAAGAATGTAGTAAGATTTACCGTTAAATTTTTAAGATAGATTCGGATATCTAGAAACTCTACTAATAAATCAAGTGTCTAATTTGTTCATTTTAATAGTAAATTACTAATTCATTCCGAATTTGAAATCTATGTTTCTCATTTATTCATTGTAATAGTAAAATTACTAGTCATTAGATTATTTGTCCAAAAAAATAAATCAAAATTTAATTTAACCAAATGTACACATTTCAATTTTCTTCGATGGAGAATGAGTTAATAGAAAAATCAAAACAAACAAACTCCGGAATAATGAAGAAAAAAATTCAAACAAAACTTAAAAATATGTGAAAATTACTTATTTAAAAAATAAAAAACAATCAAGAACAATGATTTTGAAAAAAAGTTACCCCTCTCTATAATGGATGAGCAGGAAGAACAACAAAGAAAAATTAGGGTTGTGAGCGGCGGCTATGTCTCCTATTTATTTTCTTAAAGCTAACTATTGTTTAAGGAGTTAAAACCACTTAAAATAATTTTTTAGCCATCTAAGAGATTAATAGGTTGAGTCGCATATTAGGTCGCTCTCTTTTAAGACATTTCGCGGTACTGACCAAAATTGTGCAGAAAAACTATTAACCACAAAATCCCTAGGATAAAATAGTCCAGTCAGTAGTTTCAGTTGTATTCGATTAGTTACTGTACGATTGAAAACAGAGAAGAATTACACCTTTAGTGGTACTACAATATTACTGGAATTGATACTACGATATAAATCTATAAATCAGTGGTACTACGATACCACCCGTATTGATACTACCATATTAATCAATAATGGTGGTGAGATCATTCTTAATTTGAAGGAACATGTGATACTTTAATCACACTCTTAAAACAAATTAATAATAATATGATTTATCTTTTATTCAAAAATTTCAACTTATAAAATATAAAATTAACATTACCTTCTCTTATTATGATATCTACTTCTAAGTTACAACAGAAGTTTTGTTAAAGTTATAAGTATAACAAAATAGAACAAACTCAATGTAGAAATCAAAATTAAAATTCTACATAAAAATATATTTAACATTAAATTCTAAAATGAAAATTCACAATTCAATCTCCCAAAAACTAAACTCATCAATGATACTAGAGTTTGGTCCCTACTAATAATCATATGCGAGTTGCTTTATTCAATACTTGTGCAAACTTAGTACTTACAAATACCATGAAATAAATAAGTCAAGTTTTAGCCTCTATCTTGCCACTAGTTACTTGCCCACAGTTTGTTTCAAAACAAAATAAAAGTATACCCGTAGAGGTTTGGGACGATCTTAGCATGAATCTTAAAAAAAAGAGTAGTATTGGTACACTCAGAGGAAAGTAACCATCACCAACATTTTCACCAATCCATGACATGCTAATAATAACCCTATCCCCATTACTCAATTTTTAGCATTTAGTATTTAATTTATAATTCTGAAAGAAAAAAGGGCTGATGTAGGACTTAATATTTTTATTTCCGATTCACATATAAATGTGTTCTAAATTCAATGCAGATTCAATTATTTTAGTGTTTTCAACGTTGCGGATCTAGACGTATGTTTATTACGGACATTTGAATTTTATCGAAAGGAGTATGGAGGTTTGGGGGTTAGGCAGTTGCGAGAGTTTAATCTGGCTCTTTTAGGTAAATGGTGCTGGAGGATGTTAGTGGATAGAGAGGGGTTGTGGTTTAAAGTGTTGGCAGCTCGGTACGGGATGGAGAGAGGCAGACTCCGAGAGGGAGGGAGGAGAGGGTCTTCGTCGTGGTGGAGAGAGATAGTGCGTATTAGGGAGGGAGGTGAGATGGTGGATAGATGGTTTGGGGAGCATGTTTCGAAGAGGGTGGGGGATGGTTCAGATACTTTATTCTGGACTGATCCCTGGGTGGATGAGATCCCTTTAAGCGAGCGGTTTGGTCGTCTATTTGACTTAGCGGAGACCAAACAGTGTATGGTGGCAGAGATGTTCTCGTTAGGGTGGGGAGCAGATGGGGCGGCCTAGGTGTGGCGGCGGTAGCTGAGGGGGTGGGAGGAGGACGAGTTGAGGGACTGTCGGTCTTTATTACTTACCATTTCTTTGCAGGACCAGTCTTCAGCTAGGTGGCAGTGGCAGCCTGCCCTTGATAGAGGTTACACTGTCCGGGGAGCATATCAGCTCTTGACTACACAGGATTCGGCTTTCACGGAAGATGTGGACAACCTCATTTGGCATCCTCGGGTTCCGCTGAAGGTCTCCATCTTTGCGTGGCGTCTTTTGCGTGACAGGTTGCCCGCAAAAACCAACCTGGTCACTCGAGGCATCTTATCTACTACAGCTCATCTGTGCATTTCTGGTTGCGGAGAGGTGGAGTCAGCACATCACTTATTCATTTCTTGCGGTACTTTTGGTTCTCTTTGGACGTTGGTGCGGTCGTGGATTGGCATTTCTGTGGTGGTGTTCACTTCCATACGTGATCATTTTGTCTAGTTCACACTCTCAGCAGGGGTTTCTCGTGCACGTCGTTCTTTTTTGCAGCTCATCTGGCTCGCGTGTGTCTGTGTTGTGTGGACGGAGAGAAACCACGGGGTATTCCGAGGTTCATTCAAACTACTACTTCTCAGTTGTTGGACAAGATCATGCTTCTTTCTCTTTGGTGGTTGAAGGCGACTTGTGTAACCTTAACTTCTAACTGCCATAGATGGTGGTCTAGTCCTTTACTTTGCTTGGGCCTTGTATGATCTGTTTTTGATTATCTTTATGTATATCTATTTGACTCTTTGTAAACTCTGTTAGTCTACTTTGGCACATCTTGTGCTAGGGAGACTATTTTTATATTATATATCTCATTTTGGCTTGTTAAAAAAAAAATGAAGATCTTTGTTTTTTTTTAGTAAAAATAACCTTCAAATATCACTTTGTAAAAAAATAAATCAAATAAGACTTCTAATCAGTGTTTTAAAAACCGGACCGGCCGGTTCAACCGGTTGAACCGGAAATCGGAGGGGTAACCGGTCTGGTCTGACTATCAGACCGCTCATGCTATTAAACCGGACTGAACCGGTATGAACCGGCCAAAACCGGATAAAACCGATGAACCGGCGGTTTTTTCAAACCGGGCGGTTCAATGCACATTTGGATTTTTTTCAAGTTTTTTTTTTTTTGCGTTTTTTTATTATTATTGTTTTCATAAATTATGTTATCCCAGTTTTTTTTTTTTTTTTGAGAGAACATGCATTTTTCATTAATGTGTAAAATATAAGAAAAATGGAAATTGTGGGTTTTGAACCCTTGACCTTTGGATGCAAATAAAGGCACATTACCACTATGCTACAATATTCACTTGTGCTTATTTTTACTTTGTATTATATATAATAAATACATATATTTTTGTACTATACTATTTTTCTTTGAAAACAACCTTCATTAATTTGAATTTTTTTAAGAACACAATTACTTTTGATGTTTTTTTCGATAGACTTTATTTTTTTTCCTTGTGTTGATTTAATTTTTCAGCTCTCATTTTTTTGGGTTCAAAATAGAATTAATGATCAAATCTAGAATCTTATACATACTACCAAACCCTTCACTATTAAACTAAATTGCATGTGATGACTATGTTTAGAATCTAAATTTAATGAGTGAACTTATAAAATTATGATATTTTAAATTTTAATATTTTTTTGTGTCATGATTTTTTTAGATACCGAGTCATCTAATTCCACCGGTTTAATAACTATATAGTTTTTTTTATAGAGACCGGTTTATTCAACCGAGTTATCCGGTTTTATCCGGTTTAGTCATGCGGTTCGACCAGTGATCCAGTGGTTCAACCAATGAACCAGTGAACCAGTATCCTCACCGGTTCGATGACCAGTCCGGTTTTTAAAACATTGCTTCTAATTTTTGTGGACAAACAAAACTGCCATTTTTCTTCTCACATTTCCTTTTCACACCCACAGTAACGTGATCGTATCGCCGCAATTTATACACAGGCTTTGACACTGTACTGAGTTAAATGTATGATCAAATTATGAAAGAAATATATATAAGTGTGCGTGTGGTTACTAGTACTAATTAGCATTTTCCTTTAATTTATAATTCTGAAATAAAAAAGGGCTGCAGCTATACATCGATGTAGGACTTAATATTTTTATTTTCAATTTACATATAAATGTGCTCTAAATTCAATGCAGATTCAATTATTTTAGTGTTTTCAACATTGCGGATCTAGACGTATGTCTATTCGGGTGCTATGAACTTGTTTGCAGAGTAGTCATCCTTTTTAATTGTTAGCGAACTTGAATATATAATGATTTCGAGTGATGTACTTTACAAATTTAAATAAATGAAGATCTTTGTTTTTTTTTTTTTAGTAAAAATAACCTTCAAATATCACTTTGTAAAAAAAAAAATCAAATAAGACTTCTAATTTTTGTGGACATGACAAAACTCCCATTTTTCTTCTCACATTTCCTTTTCACACCCACACACACAGTAACATGATCGTGTCGCCGCAATTTATACATAGGCTTTGACACTGTACTCAGTTAAATGTATGATAAAATTATGAAAGAAATATATATAAGTGTGTGTGTGGTTACTAGTACTAATTAGTGCGATATGATGGTTGTCAAATAGCATCAAGGCGCATAGCATGTCACAATTTGTTTTAATCAACAAAAATAGAGGCCAAAATTGTAATGAATTAATTAATTTTAGGAACTTTTATGAACATTGATAAATTAAAGTATATAAATATGTATCACATACAATTATCGAGCTTGGACGTATGAGCTCAATGCTCGATCGACATTTGCATTCTCGACACATATATACCACTATTGCTCAATGGAAAATACCCGAGATGTCGCATCCTGGACACGTATATACCACTACTGCTCAATGGAAAATACCCGAGATGTCGGTCAATCCACATAAACATTTCATTAGTGGTATATATATGTCGAGGATGATACTAAAGGAAGGGCGCATGATCATGAAAATACTAATTAGGTAACCACCGATGCAAGTTAAAATCCAATAAGAAAACCTAACTTATTCATTAATCAAATACAGTAAACATTTAAATTTTGATCATAATACATCACTGCAATTCAAAAAAAAAAAATGCAAATTCTTTTGGGAGAATTTTGTTTATTCATTTCCTTGAACTCAACATGGATAAGGAAGCATTGATTGATATAATTGCTTACCTAATATCATTAAATCCTACTGTTTTGAAATTTACAATCACCCTTGAATTCACCAATCATAAAACTATTCATTGAATTGCATGCATTACTACTACACTATGCTTATCCATTTGTTCCCAATAGCCAAGCAGTTACTCTTCCAAAAGTAGTAGTACTACCAGTAGTAGGTAGCTTTGAGTTTGTACCCTTACCTAAACTATTTGCTCTTGCATTGCATGATGCGCAAGTGCAAGAATCTCCCTAAGTCATGATTAAAAAAGTAGTAGTAATGAAGAAGAAATTAAAAGTAGTAAATGCGTTTGGATGAAGTTAAAAGTAAGCGTCCATATATGAAGACAAGTGGAATTTACAGTGACACTCTCATACTAGGAAACACGCATTAATTAACCCTCCCCCACATCACCACAAGTCCACGCACCCCTCACTTTAAGATTTTCACTCCCTAAATAAGTAAGAAAATGTTATTTTAACATACATTTTATTTTATACATCTTACTAACAAGTGTATTCGACACACTCTTTAAATTTTCATTTACATATATATAAATACTACAAATATAATGTATTTACTGGTGATTAATACTCCACTTTTTTTTCTCCTAAATTTGCTCTCTCTCACTCATGGTTCTCTCACTTCTCCTCACCACCACTGCGACCTTACCACCTATGAAGCACGGACTCTGACACGGACACCGCAACACGACACGACACGGACACTCTGACACCGCTAATGTAAAAAATATATGACACCGACACCACTACATATTTATAAAAAAATATAAGTTTAGAATTAAAAATACATACATATGCATCTAAGTTGAACAAATTTTTCAATAATTTTTTTTTAAAAGAATATATGATAGTACATTTGACATTTACTCATCCAACTACTATCGAAAAACTAAAAATAATGTAATCAAAATGCAATATTTTTAATCCCTCATTGATCAATATTATTATTTCGACACATCTTTAATCGTTGTATGTATGTTTGAGAAAAATATAACCAAATAAAAAAATAAAATTTGGACATTTATCCCGACACGTTTGTAGAAGTGTTTTATAGGTGTCGGACACCGATTTAAGGAGTGTCGAAATAAAGAAAATATTATTTTTTGGACACCTCTCCGACACGTTTGTAGAAGTGTCGTACGGGTGTCATACGAGTGTCGGACACCGCGACACGTCTAATCATAGAGGTGTCGGTGCTTCATTGCTTACCACCACTGTCGGCGTCCTCTGCACCTCTCTCTCTTCACCCAAATTCGACCGGATCTCTTCTCACCACCACAACCACTTGTTGATATGTTTGTAGTTGTTCTTACCATCTTGGAAAGCGTCGATGTCGGAGAAGGAGGAAGGGTGGTGGTGTTCAGCAGATTTGGGTGAAGTTGCAAAGGATAAAGAATGTGAGTAAAGAAGAAAGTGAAACTTTTACCAAAATGTTTCATGTGTGCTTTACGCGCAACAATAAAAACTACTAATTCTCAAATATTGTGAAATTCAAATCATGACAAACTTTTTGAACAAATTCAAATTATAAACTCAAAAACCTATTAAATTAAAATAGACTAAACTAAATTTAGTATAATAGTGAGAAATTTATGTAAAATGGATCAAGTACAATAATAATTTTTTGGCTTAATTGTACTTTTGATTCTCTATTTTCAATATTTTGCAGTTTTGATTCCTCTATTTTAAAATTCGACAGTTTTTGTTCCCCTGATACATATTATGTCTAAAATATGATGATACAAGGGTTGGGTTATGGTGCATAAGCCCAAAGCTTATGCACCGTACATAATTTCTCACGCCCCCCCCCCCCTTCATATTGCTACGCGCGCCCCCCACCTGCTACTCCCCCCCCCAAATTGCTACGCGCGCCCCCCATTTCTAGCCCCCCCAATTTCTGTTTTTTTTTTTTTTTAATTTCTACCGCATCCCTCAGTTTTTTTTTATCACGCTTTTAATTTTGATTGATTGAATTTTATTTTATTTTATTGATTAGGGATAAAATTCAGAGTATTATGTATGATTAATTATTTTAGTAGTTAGTTTTAAACTAAAATCATGCCAAAACCATTTATGCTGTAGAACGGTTTCAAAAATGTGTACTCCAAAACCATTTGTGCTGTGGAATGGTTTCAGAGACCTGTACTCCAAAACTCTTTAATGTACTTAATTATGTCAATTAAATGATTTTAACCGAAACCATAAGTATAGCTTAATGGTTTCACTAGTGTTGTATATGAAAACCAAAGTAGTTCTCTTATGGTTTCAAATAAAATATTTATATTTAATTTAAAATAAATATTATAACTGAAACCATAAGTGTGACTTAATGGTTTCAGTAGTGTTGTATGTGAAATCAAAGTAGATCTCTTATGGTTTCCAGTAAAATATTTTTCAAAACCAATTTTTGCTATGGTATGGTTTTAGAGATTTGTACTCAAAAACCATTTGTGCTGTGGAATGGTTTTCAGATATCTGTACTCCAAAACTATTTAATGTACTTAATTATGTCAAAATCATTTTGCTGTTGAATGATTTTAGAGGGTTATATTCTAAAACTATTGGATGTACTTAATAGTTTTTATGTTAATTGTGATAAATTAAACCATAATTATAGTACATGTTTTAGTATGTAATTTTAAATTAAAATATGGCTATATATTATTAATCATCCAACACAATTAATTGAAAAATTAGCTCTTATAGTATGTACCTTAAAGGAACAAAAGTAATTATTTAATTGAAAATGAGAATACGCTAGAAATCTAAAAAAAAAAAAAAAAATTGTGTCAAAAAAAAAAAACTGGGGGGCGCATGTAGTAATGGGGGGGGGGTAGCAATGGGGGGTGCGCGGAGTAAATGGGGGGCGCGTGGAGTAAGATCCAATGGCTGGAAATGACTTATGCACCATGCATAAGGATGACCTTATGTATAATAACTTTGGCCATGATACAATATGTTTTAAATGAACTTTATAAAATATTTTTCTTACAATTTTATAGTTACAAATTATGACAAGAGAACCACATCGTTTAAATTATATCATAGTGTCACTTTATAGTTAAAAATTATGATAGAAAGACCAAAACTGCAAAAAATTGAAAATATGGGGATCAAAAATACAATTAAGCCAAAAAAATTATTATTGTATTTGACCCATTTTAAATAAATCTAAAAATAGAAAGAAAAAAATTGACTCGAATGTAATACTAATAAGAATTAAAATTAAGTAACTCTATTTTTGAAACAAAGAAGAAAAAAATAATAAAGAAAACTAACTCTATTTCATATTTTCATTAAAAAAAAAAGATAAACTCTATTTCAAATTTTCAATCCCAACATTTAACCTCATCCATAATATTACTCTCTTTTTATCTCAAAAAGATTAATTATCCAATACTGTACTATCTTTTTCTATCTGAAAAAGATTCTTCCACATTACATGCAACAAACTCTCCCTCCATTCCACTATAAATAAATCTCATCACCAACACAAAATCTCAAACGCAAAACATAAACAAACTCATTCTCTGTCGCTCACTCACACCATGGAGCCTCTTTCTTCCACCAAACAAATTAACAATAATAATAATAATCTTACTAAACCTTCTTCTCTCCATCTTGAAACTCAACCACTTGATGAACCCAGTCCTCTCCGTAAAATCATAGTCGTTGCTTCCATCGCCGCCGGTGTTCAATTCGGTTGGGCACTACAACTCTCTCTCTTAACTCCCTACGTTCAGTTACTCGGTATCTCACACACTTTAGCCCCTTTCATTTGGCTTTGCGGCCCTATTTCCGGTATGCTTGTCCAACCAATTGTCGGTTACCACAGCGACCGTTGCACTTCACGCTTCGGTCGCCGTCGTCCATTCATAGCCGCCGGTTCATTCGCCGTCGCTATTGCCGTTTTCTTAATCGGTTACGCCGCTGACCTCGGTCACATGTTCGGTGATAATCTAGAAAAAAAAGTCCGTCCACGTGCAATCGGAGTCTTCGTCGTCGGTTTCTGGATCCTCGACGTCGCTAACAATATGCTTCAAGGACCTTGCCGTGCACTTCTCGGCGATCTATGCGCCGGTAACCAGCGTAAAACGAGAAACGCAAACGCGTTTTTCTCGTTTTTTATGGCCGTCGGTAATATTCTCGGTTACGCCGCCGGTTCGTACAGTAAACTTTATCACATGTTTCCGTTCACGAAAACTGTAGCGTGTGATGTTTACTGTGCGAATCTAAAAAGCTGTTTCTTTCTCTCAATCGCTTTTTTAACCGTTTTAGCCACCGCTGCTATGATTTACGTGAAAGAAAAACCATTCACGACGGAGAAAACGGTTACAGATGAAGACTGTGGTGGTGGTAATAGTAGTATGCCATGTTTTGGGGAATTATCCGGTGCTTTTCGGGAACTAAAGAGACCTATGTGGATTTTATTATTAGTGACGTGTCTTAATTGGATTGCGTGGTTTCCTTTTTTGTTGTTTGATACTGATTGGATGGGGAAAGAAGTTTATGGAGGAACGGTTGGGGAAGGTTCAGTTGGGCAACGTGCGGTGTATGATAAGGGTGTGCGTGCGGGTGCATTAGGACTTATGTTAAACTCAGTCGTTTTGGGTGTGACTTCATTGGGAGTTGAAGTTTTGGCGCGTGGAGTTGGGGGCGTGAAGAGGTTATGGGGAATAGTTAACTTTGTGCTTGCGATTTGTTTGGCTATGACGGTTTTGGTTACTAAATTGGCTCAACATTCACGAACCTATGTTGATGGTACTCTAGATCCTCTTCCACCTTCCACCGGTATCAAGGCTGGCGCGTTGGCTCTCTTTTCCGTTCTCGGAATTCCTCTTGCGGTAAATTTTTTTTTATTGACACGTCAACATTAATAATAATTTATAAAAAATTATATAAATTAATATAATTATAAATGTTTGTGTCGTGTCGCGTCAGTGTTCAACACTGACACATATTTGACACTAAAACATATCTAATCTAAAGAGTATTTGTAATTCGTAGATAATAATAACATGTTGGTAAATTCTAACTAAACTAATTAGTGAGACAAAGGGAAAGTTAAAATACTTTATCAAACTTTTATTTATTTATTATGGAATAATTTTAGAAGGAATTGAGTTGCCATGCATGAAAGAAGGCATGTGAATTTTATGAACTTGAAAGATCCACATTAGTTGTACGTACTGTGAGTGGGGTGCAATTAAGTAAATAGAAAAAGGATGATGAATTTTTTACATAAGAAATAGAATTGAAGTTTTTGATTTAGACAAATTTAGTTTGGATTTTACCTAGATATAAATATTTTGATGGCCTGTTGCTTTTTGTTTGAACTGGAAAAGACAATTAACAACTTGTTTTGAAATTCTGTCAAAAATAAATATGTTTTTAACTTTTCTATAAATGTTTTCTGTTTGTGATTCCCTTTGATACTGTCAATTTAATTATAAAATAATTAAATAGAAAAAAGAAAAAAAATCAATCATGAATTATTAGATTAATTTTGGAATAAAGGTGCAGATGAGATGTTGCAGTAACTTTTCTATAAGTGTTTCCCGTGAATGCTCTTTGCAAAGTCCAAATCTATTTCCATAGTTTTCTTCAATTGTCCATTTTTTTAATCATCAAGAACAGTTACTAAAAGTGCAAAAAATTAACACTTTAATCTTGTGTTATTTGTTCAGATTACTTACAGCATACCCTTTGCTCTAGCATCTATATTCTCAGCAACCTCAGGAGCAGGCCAAGGTAAGACATAATCACAAGCCTTAATCCACTTGGTGCATGTTTGGATCGCAGAGAATTTTGCAAATTAAACAATTCTATTAAACTAGATAAAGACTATAATAAACAACAGTGCTTAACCTTTTGCTTTTTGTTAATTTTTTTCAGGGCTATCACTAGGAGTTCTTAATCTTGCAATTGTCATACCACAGGTTGGAATTAAATACACTTCATATTTTTACTAGTTGATCACTTCACTTTATTTTATTAATAATTTTATTTTAGTATTTGAATTAAATTATTGATCAAGTGTGACAACATGTACATGTGTAGATGATTGTCTCTGTTCTGAGTGGACCATGGGATGCTCTGTTTGGAGGAGGTAACCTACCAGCTTTTGTGGTGGGTGCCGTCGCGGCTCTAGCAAGTGGCATACTATCCATAATCTTACTGCCATCTCCACCACCAGATATGACCAAGTTACCTACCGGAGGAGGCTTTCATTAAACAGTGGAATATTTTCTTCATGTGTATCTTTTTTGTCCCCGTGTTTAATATCGAAGAAGAAGAAGGAAAAAAAACCGATAATGTTTTTTTTTTTAATTTTAATTTGAAGCCGTTGTGTAGAAGGCTTTTAGATTCCAAACAAGTGCTCTAGAATTGCCATTTTTATGGCATGAATGACTAATTGTAAAGTTTGATGAGAGGCTGTATACAAATCCTGTTCTATCTATAGCAGGAGGAATCAGCCCTTTATTTATGTGATCTTTGTTACATTTTGGATGTTTAGAGGATAATGTAGTAATGAAGTAAACATGTCTATATGCATGTTTAATTCATTAATAATACTTATGGGAGAAAGTTCTCTCCTACTTTTAATTGTCTTAGTCTCTATTACTATACTAAGATAAGATGATTGTAATTTGTAACAATCTCTTTTATGTATTTATTTCCTTCCATCATAGTGAAATAAAGGATTACGTTTATTTTGTCGTTAAATATATAAATAATTTGTATACAACTATTTTATGGTTATGAAGTTGTGTTCAACTCAATTATTAATTTTCCAGTGAGGGTGGTATAGTGATATAAATGGAGTTTTGGTCCCAACCAGAAAAAACAAAATAGACCAAGAATAGTTTGATACAAAATTGATGACTTTAGCTTCTTTAATTGGATTATCTTTATTTGGACCCAATTTGGAATTTCATTCCTTTGCTTACCCTTGTTGTTTTTGTTCCAATTGAAAAAGACTAATAAAAGATGTTTTGATTTTTTTTTCCATTGTAATTTCAACTATGAATTTATTTTCCTTAAAAGAAACTAATTTATAACTATGGTATATAAGAATGATGAATTATTTATGGTAAAATATGAGAATATTTAATTACAGCCATCATAATTAATAATTAAAGTGTGATTCCAACATAGTTATTTGTCATATGACCAACGTCTCTCTACTACTGACTAGTTGGCCAAGTTCAGTTTATTGGACCCAGATGTAGGCCGGAGTTGATGAAATGCAGCGGTGGATTTGATAGCTTATGATCGGATGTGGGGCTAGATTGACGGACAGAGTTGATGACGTGCGATGGAGGACGGCAGTTGGTTTCCCAGCGGGGTTGTTGTACCTGCAAAGTTAGTGTGTTATCGAGTGGGTGAGAGGTTTTCCGATTATAAGTGAATGTACATTTTCTCTATGCAGGTGTCCCTACATAGGACGGAAATGAGGAATATAAGGTGGGAATCCGTTGAGTCATGTTGATTTTTCGAACAGTGTGTGATCTCAATCACGATGCAGTGATGAGAAGATCGACAGGTTTGCTACAGTATGCCATCGGTGCGACCCCCTTAACGTGTACCGGACCAGTGATCGATCCGATCTATCAGCAGAGTGGCCTCAGCCCAATCTGAAACAAAATATATGCACCAAACAGTTGCATTGGTACATTTCAGAAACTTCTTTGAGGTCATGTAAAGCTTGGAATGCTTAACATTCACGTTTCAGCTAAAAGCGGGTGTTAACTGATGTTTAGTTATTTGTCAGTTATTCGGTTATTTTCTGTTGATGGTAGTTAGAGAGAATTCAATCTCCTTTTTTCTTCAACACTCTTCTTGTTTACAAATAGCCTTTTCAGATTTGATTCTTTCACAGTTAATAAGAAACACATTTTTCTTATATAAGTGCTTTCTTGCAATATAAGATACTACTATCATTTTACTTATCTATAGCTTAAGGCCACTTTTGCTCTGCAATTTCCAAACAGCAGTGAAGCTTTTCCATGAAACTCACCAAGAAAGTTCTTTCCATTTATCCATTTCTTTTCCTAAAGTACAACAAAAGAAAAACAGTTAAAAGTGAAACCAACACTTTTGCAAACACAAAAGCAATCAAAAGAGAAGTGAAAAGTGATTAATGCAGGGTAAGATACTAACACTCCTTTATGCATATATATCCACATACCCTTTTGATTTATATTCTCCAATCACAGTCCTATAATTCACATAGCTCAACAACATTCTTCCACATAATTAGTAACTTCATTTCACATGTTTCAACTTTCAACCTTATTTAATGTGACTTATTGACTCGTTGCGATCACATACGCAAAGGTTTTAAATCACGGTTGAGGTAACATTCGCGTTGCAACTTGCAACTTTCAGTTGCAGAAATATAAAACCAAGCACATATTCATTTTTATTAATGTATTGTAAATCTAAATTTGATACAAATACAATAAGCATGTTAAAGCATATGACATATTTTCCTTTGTTTATTAATGTGAAACATGGTACAATTTGGGTGCTCAAAGGAATGTGGTGACGAAATAAGCACACATGGGTGATTAATCAATTAGTAATAGTTGTTGGGAGTGGAAAATTCTGAGTTGGAATTGACTACTTTTCCTATTTCCTACTCACTACTTTGAGTACTTTCCATTGTCTTCTTTACTCTTTTGATAGCACAATCAATCAGTAATCGTTGTTACAGCGAAGTAGTTCGATCTCAGATCTCCACATTTCCTCTGTGTGTGCGCGCGCGTGTTTATTTCAATATATTTTGGTAACTAGGTCAAATATCAAAATAATAAATCTTATAAATTTTATGAATAATAATAATTACTTCTATTTTATGGCTACGAAGTTGTGCACAACTCACTTATATTTTTCAGCAACTATCAGAATAATAATGTGAACTTTACTACTGTCAATTATTTGGAACATATTATTATTATTATTCAAAGTAATTCAAACCAATTGTATTTCTTTACCTTTCTTTTTGAACCAGTTGTATTTCTTTAGTTGCTGTGACTACTGCCACAATTTTGACCAGCAATTGATAAATTCTACTCTATATCACAATCATAATGTGAGAAAGAATGAATAATATTAATATCCTTTAACCAAGTTGCATTTGTATGGGCTTAATTTTTTATTAACAGTTGTGGAATTAACTTCTACTACTAATTATAAGAAATAAGAGATTGTACTTAGCCTGCATTCCTGCAAATATACTTATTTTACAAAATCATGTAGCAATTAATATTTTCATGAGAATATCGAAATGTCGGATTTAGATCCTTTGCGTCTGACTCTCACTCTTAATCTAACAGTCCCCAGTTGATTGTACCATAAAATCTGATGCAAAAGATCTATTTTGCGAGTTATGTCATTTGAGATTATTACTTTGGGGGCATGAATATCTCATTCGCGTGTTTATTTTGGGCCGCATTGTGAAATTTCAGCTGCTACCACCTTCGATTCTAGTTTCCAACTATGTTGTTGAATTTATAATAGTGCCATTGTTTCTATTAATTATGATCTTGAATTTGTATCCTGAATTGTGAATTTCTTTTAATGATTTTAATAGTCGGAAACCATGAATATTATTAATTAAAAATATAAACAAAAGTGGTTCAACTCGGTTGAATTCTGATTCGACCAATTGAACATTAATTGTTCCGGTTCTGATTATCTTAGTAATGAGTGATATGTTTTTTTTATGCAAAAGTGTTATGAATTAGTATTATTTTTTTGAATGTAGTGTTATGAATTATTGATCAAAGGGTTAAATATGTTTTTTGTCCTATAAATATTTCAAATTTCCTTTTTAGTTCCTATAAAAAAATTTAGAAACTTTTGGCCCCTCATGTCACAAAAAAAAAAAACTCATGTACATCATTCAAAACTTTCAATTTTTTTCGTGGTAATGTTTTGTTCATTATCGTAATGTCTCTTGCAAAAATTAAAATTTATTTAACAAAGGATGAATTAAATATGAATTTTTAAGTTTTTTGCGCTAAAAAATTCTTAAATTGTTCATCTTATGTTAAAAATGTTTAAATTTTTATGGAAAATGTTTTTATAATTTTACAAACATGAATACAAAAAACCATTAAAAAATTTGAAAGTACACAAGAGTTGGCTGAAAAGCAGGACCACAAATTGTGACAAAATATCTGAAGGATCAAAAGAGTAGACAGAAAGCTGAAAAGAAGCTTGTTTCGATATATTTGAATGAACACATGACAAGAGTGTTGAATTAATAAGTCATTTTGGAAAACAGAGCTTCAGAAGCTGTGAAGAGCTCCAAAAGCTGCAGAGCTTCAGAAGCTGTGGTGCTTCAGAAGCTGTAGAGCTCCATAAGCTGAGATGCTTCAGAAGCTGAGAACGTGTTTTCTGAATAGCTGTCATAGTTAGTTAGTTTGGCAGTTAGGGAAGTTTTTCGTTTTTGTAGGTAGTTAGTTACATTGGCTTGGTAGCTAAGCAAGCCCTCCGTTTTGTATATAACTATCTTTGCCCCTTGTGGATGAATGCAATTATTCTTTTTTCCCTAATTCTCTTCTCAATTCTCTCGTTCTATTCTCTCTAATTTATCCCAAATTATCACATTGTCCCAACAAATTGGTATAACAGAGCCTGGTTGTGATTCACGTTTTGCATTGATTCTTTGATCAAGAAACAATGGCGAACAATGGCACAACCTCATCACAATTTCCTGCAAATCTTCCAGTTTTCAAAGGTGAAAACTATGATCGTTGGTGTGCGTAGATGAAAGTCATTTTCAGGTTTCAAGATGTTCTTGAAACTGTGAATGATGGAGTACCAGACCTAGCTACAAATGCTGATGAAGCAGCAAGAGCCTTGCATCGCGAGCTGAAGAAAAAGGATGCAAAAGGTCTGTTCATCATGCATCAGTGTGTGGATCCTAATATCTTTGAGAAGATCATTGAGGAAGAGTCTTCTAAAGGTGCTTGGGATACATTGAAAAAGATTTATGGAGGTGATGAAAAACTGAAGGGTATCAAGCTGCAAGCTCTAAGGAGACAATATGAAATGTTGGTGATGAATGATCAAGAAACGATAACTGAGTATCTTTCAAGAATGTTGAGTATCACTAATTTGATGAAGTCAAATGGTGAAGCTTTGTCAGAGAAGTCCAAGATTGAGAAGGTTTTGAGAACCTTGACTGGGAAATTTGATCACATAGTAGTAGCAATAGAAGAATCAAAGGATTTGGCTACTATGAAGATAGAGGAGCTTCAAGCTTCATTGGAGGCACATGAATTGCGAGTCAAGCAGATGAGCTCAAACAAAGCCATTGATCAAGCTTTGTAGGCAAAATTTCAGAAAGGTTCCAAAGGGAAAAACAAGAAAAAGAAAGAAGATTCAGAGAATGATGGCAAGAACCTAAAAGACTCAGAGCCTAGCAAAGGTAACAAGAAAGGTTCAAAGAAAAAGATTGATAAGAATGATGTGAAGTGTTATAATTGTCAGAAGTTTGGCCACTATGCTAGAGAGTGTCACTCTAAGAAAGTTGAGAGAAGTGACAAGGATGAAGCTCAATTGGCAAAGGGAAATGGTAGTGACTCTGATGATTCCCTGCTCATGGCAATTACAAACACTGAAAGTGACAAATCCAACTTGTGGTATCTTGACACTGGCTGTAGCAATCACATGACTGGCAACAAGAAGTGGTTCTTGAAGCTTGATTATTCAGTGAGAAGGAATATCAAGTTTGCTAATAATAGTCAGATCACTAGTGAAGGTATGGGGACAATTCTTGTGAAGAGAAAAGATGGCAGGAATCCTTCATCAATGAGGTATTGTATGTTCCTTCCATGACAAGTAATTTGATTAGTCTTGGTCAATTACTTGAAAAGGATTATACAGTGACAATGGCTAATAAAGAATTAAAGATTCATGATGCTAAAAGTAGGTTAATCCTAAGAGCTCCATTGTCAAGCAATAGAACCTTTAAGGTTGAAATCAATGTGATTGATTTCAAGTGCTTAGCCTCAGTTACTGGTACAGAAGAGAGTTGGATATGGCACCACAGGTTTGGACACTAAAACTTCAAAAGTTTAAGCATGTTGAATTCCAAGAAGATGGTTTATGGCTTGCCTCAGATCAGAGCACCAAGTGAAGTGAGTGAAGAGTGTTGTGCAGCAAAGCATGTCAGAAATTCATTCAAGAATGAATTACCTATGAAGTCAACTCAGAAGCTAGGAATGGTGTACTCAGATGTGTGTGGTCCATTTGAGGTGAAATCCATTGGAGGTAATAGCTATTTTCTGACATTCATAGATGATTGTACTAGGCATGTTTGGCTCTACCTTATCGAAAAGAAGAGTGATGTATTGACCAAGTTCAAGAAATTTAAGACACTAGTTGAAAATCAAAGTGGATTTAGTGTTAAGAAATTGAGAACTGATGGCGGTGGTGAATACACTTCACATGAATTTGCAAAATTCCGTGAAGATGAAGGTATAGAGCATGAAGTCACTGCACCCTACACCCCTCAACACAATGGTGTAGCTGAGAGGAAGAATAGAAGCATCATGAACATGGCCAGAAGTATGCTTAAAGCTAAGCATATGCCTCATAAGTTTTGGGGTGAAGCAGCCTCTACAGCAGTTTACATCATCAATAGAAGTCCTACAAAGAAGTTACAAGACAAGACTCCTCATGAAGCTTAGACAGGTTTGAAACCAAGTGTTAGTCATTTTAGAATATTTGGCTCACTTTGCTTCAAACATGTTCCTGATCAGGTTAGAATAAAACTTAATGATAGAAGTCAGACAATGATATTGCTAGGTTATCATCCCACTGGTGCTTACAAATTGTACTCACCTAGAGATAACAAGGTTGTGATTAGCAGAGATATCAAGTTTGATGAATCAAAGGGTTGGGATTGGACTGAAGGCACAAGTGCTGAAGGCTCAATTTTCAACAGAAGACTTATGCTTGAGGAAACAAATCAAGAGGAGATAGAAGTTGAAGATCATCAGCATAATCAACAGTTGAGAAGATCAACCAGAGAAAGGGTACAGTCAATAAGGTTGAATGAGTATGATGTGTTTCCTGATCAAGCAATCACTGAAGATGGAGAACTGGTCAATGAAGCAATGATTGCAGAATTGGAACCAGTGACTCTGAGTGAAGCCTTGAAAGATTCAAATTGGTTGAATGCTATGAAAGAGGGGCTGAAGTCAATTGAGAAGAATAACATATGGACATTGATGAATAAAGCTGTGAACAAGAGACCTATTGATGTGAAATGGGTTTTCAAGCTGAAGATGAAACCAAGTGGTGAAATTGCTAAGTGCAAAGCAAGGTTAGCAGCTAAGGGTTTTCTTCAGAAGCCTAGACTTGACTTTAATGAAGTTTTTGCACCGGTGGCAAGGCTAGAGATAATTAGGCTAGTTGTTGCAGTAGCTACCTACAAAGGATGGGCTATGCACCAGCTTGATGTGAAATCTGCCTTCCTGAATGGACCATTAGAGGAAGAGGTATATGTGAAGCAGCCACCAGGATTTGAGATCAAAGGTCAAGAACAGAAGGTGTACAAGTTGAACAAAGCCCTCTATGGTTTGAAGCAAGCTCCAAGAGCTTGGAACAGGAGAATTGATAGCTTCCTGTTGGATTTGAGTTTCACTAAATGCACATCAGAACATGGAGTATATGTGAAAGGCTCAAGTCATGATGAGATTATAATACTATGTCTGTATGTTGATGATTTGTTGATCACAGGATCAAACAAAGCTGTGCTAGAGAGGTTCAAAGCAGACATACTGAAGGAGTTTGAGATGACTGATTTAGGAGAGCTATCATATTTCCTTGGCATGGAATTTGTGAAAACAGATAGAGGCTATTTCTTGCATTAGAAGAAATATGTCATTGACATTTTGAAGAGGTTTCATATGAGCAATTGCAACCCAGCAATTACTCCTATGGAAACATGTGTGAAGCTGAGCAAGAATACTGAGGATGAGTTGGTTGATTCAACATTGTACAGGCAGATCATAGGATCATTGAGGTACTTGTGCAATACTAGAATTGACTTATGTCATAGTGTTGGTCTGTTGAGCAGATTTATGGATCAACCAAGGATGAATCACTTGACTGCTGCAAAGAGGGTTCTTAGATATGTGAAAGGAACCATGGATCATGGCATTTTGATTCCAAACCAAAAGAACAGTAGCAAAAAGCTAGTGGCTTATGGTTACTCAGATTCGGATTGGGGAGGAGATCAAGATGACAGGAAGAGTACTGCATGATACCTGTTCATGATAGGTAATGCATCAATCTCTTGGTGTTCTAAGAAGCAAGGGATAGTGGCATTGTCATCATGTGAAGCTGAGTCTGTGGCAGCTTCATTTGCAGCTTGTCAAGCAAATTGGATTGAGATGTTGCTCACTGAATTGAGGGCAGTAGAGGCAACAAAGATAAAGCTACTTGTTGACAACAAGTCAGCAATTGATTTGGCTAACAACTCAGTTAGTCATGGAAGAAGTAAACACATTGAGAGGAGGTTTCACTTTTTGAGAGATCAAGTGAACAAAGATAAGCTTGAGTTGGAATATTGCAATACTGAAATCCAACTTGCAGATATTCTAACCAAACCTATGGCTAAAGCAATGTTTGACACTCTGAAGAAGCGTATAGGAATGAATGCTTTGGAAAACATGCCTTAGGAGGTGTGTTGAATTAATAAGTCATGTTTTGGAAAACAGAGCTTCAGAAGTTGTGAAGAGCTTCAGAAGCTACAGAGCTTCAGAAGCTGTGAAGAGCTCCAGAAGCTGCAGAGCTTCAGAAGCTGCAGAGCTTCAGAAGTTGTGGTGCTTTAGAAGCTGTAGTACTCCAGAAGCTGAGATGCTTCAGAAATTGTTGATTGCAGGAGGATCCTAATCGTTGATTGAGATATTCACCATGGTAACGGAACCCAAAAAATGTTTTATAATGATAGAAAAGTACTTTCTTTTCAATTTACAGGTCTACATCTCTTTTTAGCTGTAATTTAGTTATAAAAATGTTGGGGAGATAAAAGTGCTGGATATAATATAAATTTTCCATAGATGGTCGACGAACGTTGCAATAACGATTATATTCATGTTTGGGACCAATTACTGCTGCCTATTGTGACAAACTTTAAACCAGATATTATATTAATATCGGCTGGTTTTGATGTTGGTTAATCAAAGTATTCGTGTCAAATTTTATTTACACGTGTTAATAATAACATTTTTAAGTATATATAATACAAACCATTTTCAATCTTGTTAGAACAGTTGATGTCCAATAAGTCATAGCTCAACTGGTAAAAATTATCGAAATTGCAAGGCATGGACGTCATGACTGGGGTTCGAACCCCGGTTCTCTCACTTATGTGAGAATTTCTTATATTTACTTTGTCAATTCTTCTATGTAAAAAAAAAAAATAGTTGATGGAGACCCTCTAGGAGATTGTAAATTGACCCCAAACGGTTTTTCGATATTGTTGAGTAAGATTGATATTCAAACCATGTTCATGCTTCTTTTATATTAATGCTAATATATTATTTGTTTTCAAATTAACCGCTTTCAAACAACATTATTTTCAAATTAATTGTTTAAAAAGCACTTAGTATCGAAGGATTTGAACTAAGATTTCTAGATGGATAGAATATGATATTCTTATATCCGACAAATAATTTAAATATGTAAATTTATCCTCCAAAAAGGAAAAAATGGAATGAAATAACAAACACATTGAAATGATAAAAATATATATTCTCCAACTATTTTCAATTCTATTAAAATAAATTTATTATATATATATATATATATATATATATATATATTTAATCTTATTATGATTAAATATTTAGTGTGTTCATTACACAATTACTCTTGACACTCTTATTTTCGTTTTATTTGTTGACAATTGTTTTTCATTTTCGCCACTTCGATTTCATCGCTCTTTTCAGGTTATTTTCTCTTATTCATATTCTGATATTGTTAGTTTGTTCATTATTATATAATTGTTATATAATTTATGTATTCCTCGATTTGTTATAAAATTCGTTCTCGAATCCAGCCCTTTAGCCTCGACTGTAGGACATCTGTTCTGGCTCATCTATAAGTTCCACATCGCTTGGAACTCGAGGTTAATGGTAATTTATATACAATACGCCACACTCCTCTAACCAACTGAGGCGCCTTTTCTACAAAAGATAAAATCGTGATGGATTAATTAACCTCAAAGCGAACAATCTCTCGAATATGTGGACTGGGGGTCGGGTCGGCGCATATTTATCCCCGCAGATAAATTTGAGTTTTGTTCGGAACACCTAGTTTGGTTCGGTTTCATTTTTTAAAAACACTAAAAACCGAACCAGATCAGACCAATTGAGAGTTTATTGATTCAGACATCGGATTCACCAAAGATCGATCCAAACCGGTCCAATTAGATTGCTAATGAGAATTGTGGAATATCATAACATGGCTAGCTACGGTATGTTATTTTATTTACTTATTTATTTATTTATAGAGTTTAAAGATAGTAAGCAGTCAGTGTAATGTAAGATTACACAGATAATCAGTCAGATTTTGTCCCTTTGTCACATCAGATTATTATTTTTTTCAATTTAATTAAAATAGAAAAAAAAAATCCTAATTTGTAACTGCTCTATTGTTCGCTGCACATATCATCTCTATAACTTTTTTCATGGTAAACTTAACCTCCTTTTATGGTGCATCACAATTATTACAACAATAACAATTGAACTTTTTCTAATTTTTTTTTTTTTTTTTTTTTTTTATTTAATTGAACTTTTTCTAATTGAATGCAACCAAACGATGTGTTCAAATTTATCTAATATGGTTTTGAAAAACAAAAGGAATTTGAAAAAAAATAAAGAAAAAGGTTGAGACTTTTATAAACGGTTTGAGATGGAGTGCATCCATGGGTGGGTTGGTGTTGTATTTGTTGGGAATCACAGAGAAATCGGGGGGAGGTTTACATTGAATTTGAAACGATGAGGGGAAAGTTTAGGAAGAAAGATGAGAACAAAACGTGGAGAAAGTAGTAGTTGGTAATTAGAAGTTGTATTCTTTTTTAATATTTTAATTCAAAATTATGACATGGTAAAATGGTGATATTTTATTGGACGTCTGTGTAATTTTGCTATACACTGTCTGCTTATCTTAATTTTAATCTTAATTATAATAAAAGTAAGGTTTGCCTCCTCTTAAAACCCTAATTAAGAAACTACTTAACCTTAATTTTTTCCCTCCTAATTCATTTCTTAATGACCACCCCAACAACTTATTTATGACCTTCTAATTTCTCTCACCTAATTTACAAACACTATGCACATATTTTTATATTATTATATTTTTGTTTCTTTGTATAGAGTCACACAAAACTTTAATGTTATATTTATATTTATCTCTTAATCTTAATAATAGTAAAAATTATGTTTAGCACATACTAAAACTCTAATTAAGTTCTTAACTTAACCCTAATTTTTTCCTCCTAAACCACTAATTAATACTCTTATCTAATTTCTCTCACTTAAATTTGAAGTCTCCATCATAACCATCTAAACTAACCAAACATTCATATTAAATTATATTGAATTTTTTTAGGTATATTTTTGACTCAAAATTTTAAAACCTAAAACATTTGCTTCGGTTGTTTGGCTTTTAGCCAAATTTGCAATTAATTTTGTACTACCATTTCTGAATCAAATTATTTTGATTCTGTATGATTTCGATTTTATTGTATCCTCTATTTTTATTAATTTATTAGTATTGTTTAGTTTCATTTGTACTCTCTGTTTTAAATTTCAATATATTTATCTTTAGATTTCATTTTGTTTTTTATTTGCAATTTTTATTATAAAAATTTAAATCGTATATCTATTGTTCAACTAAATCCGTGCAACGCACGGGTCAAAGTCTAGTTATCATTAAACTCTTATTTATAATATGTTCATGTATGCCATTGCAATTATTTATTTATTTATTTATTTATAATATGTTCATGTATGCCATTGCAATTACGGTCCCTGTTATGAGTTGAAGGATATATATTTAATCAAAATTGGAATGTTAACTTTATTCAATTTGTTTACTTAATATACTATTGCTGATATTGTTCATAGAAAATGAAAGATAGACATATTAGAATATTTCATACTTTTGAAATTTTATTATTATTATTATTATTATTATTATTATTATTATTATTAATCAATTTTATTATTTTATTATTATTAACCAAATTTTATAATAATAATAATGGAGAGGATTTATGTCCGCTATTTAAGTAGTGGATATCCTCATAATCACCCTACTTAAGTAACGCCCGCTATATAAGTAGCGAATGATATTTTTCAAAAATTTATCATTCTCGCTATGTACCGTCCACTACTTAATAATAGAAGAGTAAAATAGAAAAGTCGTAGACACAATTAATTAGTAGGATGATGGTCGAACAAAACCTATCATAGTATTAGTAGGTGAAATTTATTGGTCTAACATGAGCAAAAACATGTTTTGGACCATACTAGAGGGACACTGAGACCGAGTCCATACCAAAATGAAAACGTAAGACCAAAGACGAACGAACAAGAGAAACAACAACTTCATTCAATCAAGGTTCTCACTTCACCTTTCCAATGTCCACCCTCTCTCTAATTTCTCTCTCTTAAACAGAGACATAGAATCATGCTTGTGGTGCCACCCAAACCCATCAACACAATCACAATCACCATCATGTTAGCCTTCACTTTCTTCCTCCTCTTCTTCTCCGGTTTCTTCCATTTCCCTTCCGTTTCACCCTCTCTCCCACCCTTCCACGAATCCTTCACGCTCCCTTCTACAAATACCTCCACTAAACCCTTCACCGATCTGGTTTCTTCCTTCAGGAAATGGGATTTGCAAGTGGGTTGTGCTAAATTCAGAGAAAAATTAAATGGGGTTTCTTTAAATCACTCAAAGGTTGTTTCTTTGCAAGAATTTGGTGGTGATTCTGAATGTAAAGGTTTTAGGATTAATCATGTTAGTGTTTTGGTTAAAGGGTGGACTTGGATTCCTGATAATTTGGATAATTTGTATTCTTGTCGTTGTGGGTTGAGCTGTTTGTGGACCAAATCAAATGTTCTTGCTGATAAGCCTGATGCTTTGATGTTTGAATCTTCTACGCCTCCGATTCAGGTAGTAGTTCTTTTTATGGTTGAAATGTTTCATTAGTTTGGTTGGATTAGGTGGAAATGTTATTTTTGATATGCTTGATTTTGCAATGGTGGTGTGTCTTTTGAAGTTGAAAATTTTGTTTAGATAATTGAATGTACTGAGAGTTATCAAGGTGATGGATCTACTCTGTCATTACTGAGAGTTTGATTTGTGATCATTGTTTTGCTTTTGCAATTGATTCTTTTCATGTTTGAAAAATGTTCACTTATTGTTTAAGTTTGCATCGATGAAATAATAGATGATTAGAGTTTCTTTTCAATAGATGTTAGCTTTCACACGCAGTTTTACCTGGAACTATGGGATGATCTTTGTGTGAAGATCGGGTAAATGGATCTTGCATTTGATATTTTGAGTAAAAAGTTTCAAATGTTGTGCTTGAGTGCTTTTTATTCGACTTCCAATACGCTTGCATTAGCATGTAATGCAGATTGCAGATATCTAGGATTGTGACTTCATAGTCAGGACTATATGCTAGGGTAGAATCTTTTGTAGCATTTCTTCATCCCGATTAATCGGTAGTAATTCTAGAATGATCTGTTGATTGTGTGGTGGAGTGCACTTTATTTGGGAATTCTTGATAGAGGTAAAAACTAAAAACAGTGAAGTATAGCATCAGAGTCCATTTTTAGTTCAGGGAATTCTTCAGCCAGAGAAGGCCACAATTTCCATTTTTGTTCCTTCATGTTTACACCACCACTACGGTAGTGCCATTCCATGGCTTCTTCTTAGCAAGACAAAGTTCTTGATTGTTTTTTCAGCTTAACCAATCACAGATGCCAAAAGGTTCTGTTGGTGATTGGTGATTATGTCCCTTTGTTCTTTTCAAAAGGTTATGAGCTCTATTGCTATTTTGGCTGTGGTTGGGTCCATTTTTCTTTTATTTGTTAAACTATGTGTTGGTTCCGTTTCTATTTCTTGTTGCCAGGGATCAGATTTAACAAAGTCTACAGCTAAGATGCCTTTTCGCCCAGTCGTTATCAAATTAATTCTGACCCTTCAACATGCAAATTTTAAACAAAACAATCTATATGAAACATGAAAAGGTTCATTTGGTAGTATAATACCATATATATCTGCACTGCATCGAACGGCTCAAGATATATTCTAGTTTGACTGTTTGAGCCTTTAGGTGTTTCAACGTGATTAGTAACATACTTTTAATATCAAACGTCAGTGAGTGCTGAGTTGGTTAGACTGAACAATTATTTTTCTCATCTTTGATTGATATGTTCAATAATTTTGGACGTTTTGGTAGAAGAACTCTATAAACACCTTTTGTTTTACGTTATTCCAAATCTCACAATCTTAGTTTTGTACTCAAATGAGCTGTTATAGTCTACCCTTCTCAAATACTTCTCTTGCAGCCTGCATATCGGGTTTTCAAGATTTTTTAGCTGCTAATATGTGTGTTGCAGTATTAGATTTGTCTCACTTTGTTATGATTTTTTTTATCTCAGAGACGTGTGGGAGAACCACTTCGTGCGTATATGGATCTCGAAGCTGGCCGAAGGAGGTCTGGTCGAGAAGATATATACATTAGTTACCATGCTGAAGATGATGTACAGTCAACCTATGCCGGTGCTCTGTTTCACAACGGTCGAAACTATCACGTCTCCAATACTAAAAGCAGTGTAAGTAATAATTCATTAGCAGGATGTTAGATGACTTATAAAGAAAGAGGGACTACTCATAGTAACCTAACCCAATTTATCATCTGTAGGATATCCTTGTCTATTGGTCTTCGTCGCGATGTCTCTCTCAAAGGAATGAACTTGCCAAGAAACTTCTTGGCTTGCTGCCACATCATTCTTTTGGCAAGTGCCTGAATAATGTTGGTGGTCTAGATATGGCTCTTTCGTTCTTTCCCGAGTGTGAAAACGATGCAAATGCTAAGCCAAAATGGTGGGATCATTTACATTGTGCCATGTCTCACTACAAGTTTGTTCTTGCAATCGAGAACACTTTCACCGAGAGTTACGTGACAGAGAAGTTATATTACGCATTGGACTCGGGTGCAGTGCCTATCTATTTTGGTGCACCAAACGTCATGGATTTTGTTCCTCCACATTCAATAATAGATGGTAGAAAATTCAAATCAGTGGAAGAACTGGCTTCATACGTGAAGGCCGTAGCTAATGACCCGGTAGCCTATGCAGAATACCATGCATGGAGAAGGTGCGGTGTAATGGGTAACTATGCAAAAACACGAGCCGTTAGCCTCGACACATTGCCATGCCGGTTATGTGAGGCTGTTAGCAAAAAAGGCGGAAGAAATGCAAGAAGCTAGCAAGGGTGAATTGGTCACCCTGCTTGACAGAGATAGAAAGATTGAATTTATAACTTTGTATAGAGGCACACTGCTTTATAGGGTCATTCCATTTGTTTTTACTTTACATTTTTCCAATGACAAATTGTGGATGATATAGCATTGTAGTTAATTGTTGTTGATGAAGCATAATTTTGAAAAAAAACACTTTGCACTTGTCAACTTGCAAAGGGACAATATGTATTCATGATTATGCAAAGCGACGGTCTTGGCGGCTATATGCCGCTGACAATTTTCCTTTTTCCATTGGATTTGGTTTATCAATCAATAAGGAAAAACATAGAAGGTACATCAAGTAAAAAATAATATGGAGATTATCTGATAAAAAAAGACAGTTGTGGAATGTGAAAGACAGTTTTTATGGGCATGAGTCGAGTTTTCGCTCAGCTTCATTCTCACAACAAATCACAATGTCAATAAACATAGAAGGTACTTTGGGACATTCCATTAATTGAAAATAGCTTCAGACCTTCCGATAGATGCAGTTGGATTTGGGACATTTCCCACCCAACTTTTGGAACCCTTTCTAGCTACACCCACCAAGCTATGGGTTACCATATTGTTAGCTCTACCTATGTAAGACACCCTAGTGGTACATAAAGATGACAGTAAATTACTATATAATCTAAGATAACATTCTCAATCTCAGTTTCAATCTACCAGAGAGGCATTTGAGAATTTTTCTCTTCCCACCCCCCCATTATCTTCTTCACCCCCTAAATTTCCATAAATACCCTTGTTAAAGGTGGTTCGGAATCTGCGTTCCGAGAAAAACCTTAAAGACAAAGTTCGGTGAATAGACTCCGCTCGGGGAGGAGATCGGTGAACACGTTCCGAACCATGGTGATATAGTGCAGAACGCAGAGGGAAGATGCTCAGTTTCATCTTTTCCTCTTCCATACTCAACCTCCAATGCTCCATCCCCATTTTGTGTTCTCATTGTGATTGGTGCTTCAAATCAAAGTTTGGGACGTTATCTGACGGAATCAACACTTGTTAATGCTCAAACATAAGGTAAATTTCACTTTGAACCGATTAATTTCTTAGTTATATACCTGTTAATCGCTCTAGAACTCTAGGTTTTCCGAATCTGACAAGACCGTGTTCGGATTCTGTTTTCCGAAAAAACTTAACATAATATCGGATTCTGCGTTCCGAACTGTACTTAGACTAAAAATTTGGCTGCAGCAGGTCTGCAGAGCCTCTGTTTAGGGAATATTTGGTTAGGCTAGTGACAATATTTTTGCATGTGCATTAATTAAATCATTTAGATTATATTTTTAGTGCCTTTAGGTTTTGTATGATGGTGTATTGTTGGATAATGTGATTAAATTGTTGTTAAAATTTTTGTAGTGATGGACGTAAAATTGGCTCCGACACGGAAAATGCGAGAATTGGTCCTCGGTATACCTGTACAACAGGCATTGGTTGTAGTGGAGCCCATCAATTGTCATCCTCCAGCTCCTCCGGTATCTAATCCTGCAGTTCCTCCGGTTGTTGACATTGATACTAGCTCGAGTTTTGCTACTGAAAAAGTGTTTGCCACTCGTGAAGAATTAATTGAGTGGGCTCGCAATGTTGCAAAAGAATTAAAGTTCTCAATCGTCATTGAACATTCCGACAATGGTGGTAATAATAGGAAGAAGAAGCTTGTTCTTGGTTGTGAAAGGGGCGGTGTTTACAAACCGCCAAACAAGAAGATAAAATATGAAGCTACCGGAACAAGAAAATGTCAATGCCCGTTTCGACTACGTGGCCACTTCCATGCAACGAACGATTGGCATCTTTCGGTTGTCTCCGGAAAACACAACCATCCTTTGGATAAAGTGTTAGATGGTCACCTAATGGTGGGGCGTTTGGATCCGAAAGAGAAGGCGTTAGTGGAGGAACTTACTAGAAATTTGGTTCCGCTAAGGAACATTATGAGCACAATTAGAGAGAGAGATCCAGAGAATGTGATGGCGTATAAGCAACTCTACAATGCACGTCATCGGATGAAACTCAAAAAAAGGGGGAAAAGGAGTGAAATGCAACACCTTTTTGAGACATTGGAGCAAAACAAGTATATATACAAGACTAGATCCGTAAGTGAGTCTACAACAATTCAAGATGTTTTTTTCGCCAATCCTAATTCGGTTGATCAGTTTAATAGTTTTCCTGATGTTTTGTTGATGGACTCGACTTACAAAACAAATCGTTACAACATGCCGTTGTTTGAGATGGTTGGTGTAACGTCGACTGACATGACGTTCAACGTTGCTTTTGCTTTCTTAAGTAACGAAAAAGAGGACAACTTTAGATGGGCTTTACAAGAATGTCAGAAACTATTAAAGAGTAAGGAGCTGAGACCGAAGGTAGTTGTGACGGATCGGGATACCGCGCTCATGGACCAAGTGGCTGAAGTGTTTCCAAACGCCACCGCATTGGTATGTCGATTCCATGTTTTGAAAAATGTGAAGGCAAAGTGCAAATTGTATTGCAAAGTGAAAGCTGGGGAAAACGAAAAGCATTCGGATGTGGTTGCAACGGTTACGAATGCTTTTCGAGATTTGTTGGAGTCGCCTACAATTGAAACATATAATGAGAGGCTTGTTGAGTTTAGGGAGCTTTGCAAAAGGTGGCCAAGGTTTATGCATTATGTGGAATCGACCGTTCTGGACACGGATAAAGAAAAAGTTGTCAGAGCATGGACGAACAAAGTTTTACACTTTGGTAATACGATAACTAATCGAGCTGAATCATCTCACGGAGTGTTGAAGCGATATTTGCCAGACGGTAACGGTGATTTCGTGAAGTGTTTCGATGCGATCGGGAAGATGTTGACTAATCAGTTTGGTGCAGTTAAGGTTTCATTTGGTTTGAGTCTGAATGTTGAAGAACATCGGTTCGGGATACAACGTTTCTTGTATGAGCAAGTAATTTTTAAGATTTCTCGTGCCGCATTGGATTTTTTGTACCACGAAGCCGCAAGAATTGCGGATTGCGGTACGGATAAAGAAAAGTGTGGTTGTGTCTTCCGCTTTAGTTATGGTTTGCCGTGTGCATGTGTCATGGCAAAGAAGATGAAGATCCGTCGACCGATAAGACTTGATGAGGTTCATCCTCATTGGAAGAAGTTAGCGATTGAAGATCGCGAAGTTGGTGAAGTTGATGATTTTTCTTGCTCGGCCGAATTTGAAGCTATCAAGGTATTATATTAAAATTGCAAGTTAATTGAAATTTTTTATAGTCAATTTCTCTGTTTTTAGTATATTTAAAGAATGCAACTTGATATACTTTTTTAATTTTCATTTTAGGAGAGGTTGAAGGTTGTTGACGTTAACATGAAGTCGGAAATTAGAGAAAAACTCCGTGAGATTGCTTTCCCGGAAACAACCGCCTTGACAAGTCCGGTGGTTGACAAAAAAACTAAACTTGTGAAGAAAACAAGGGGTGCACGCATCGGTCAATCTACTACTAGAGAGCTATCGCGTTGGGAGCATGTTGATAAACAATTTCCGGATAGTCAAGCGTCAGTTTCGAAGCCATCAAGTTCGAAACAACAAGGTGCTCGAATCGGGAAATGGAATCCAAGTCAAACACCTGAGCATAATATTCATTTTCTTGCCAACATGCCTTCCTTTATGCGCCCATATATTGACGACATTATCAACGTCGAGGGTGACGGATATTGCGGTTACCGAGTTATGGCGTTGGATAGCGAAAAGACCGAAGAGGATTTTGAGTTGGTTAAACTTAACATGGGAAGGGAGATTGGTTTGCATAGAGCATTGTATGAGAAGGTGTTTGGTGGAAAGGAACGTCTCCAATATATCAAAGATGCATTGGTCTCTTGCCCGCGACGCTCCCGCCGTGTTGCCCCCTTGGAGAAATGGCTCACTTTTCCCGACATGGGACATGTTGTTGCTACTTACTACAACAAGATTGTCGTCGAGTTGGTTGATCCTTGCGTAGGTAGGTCTGAGACCTTTTTCCCATTGCGAGGCAGCCCTCCGAAAGATCCTTCTTCAAGGATTATGTGCATGGGGTTGATTCCTGCCCATTTTGTTTACGTTAAGTTGAAGGATGATTGTCCGTTACCTCTGACTACCGTCGGGTGGAGGCAATACTGTACGGAAGAAGTTGCGGCTTGGGAGTTTAGTTTCTTGGATAGACAAAGGGAGTTTGATACACTTGAGAAGTTTGAAGAAAGTATGCGTCCTGTTAAAAAAGCGAAAAAATTTGTTGGTGTTGGTTCGAGTAAAGAAAATCCGTTAGAGTGCTCATTCGACTTTTTTTGGCATGTAACTCGTAATGACTTGGAAGTTCAAATTCAAACTAGGAAAATGTAAGATGAATTTGAAAATTGCAAGTTACTTTTGTTATCTATGTTGAATTATCATCTAAAGTATTAGTTTACTTTTGTTATCTATGCGCTTTCTGTCTAATTTGGTCTGGTGAATTTGAATTAAGCAGGTTTTGCAAATTCTGTAACATTGTTACAGGTAACTGGTGTTTTCTGTTGTTCTGCTACTGCTAATGTATAGTTCGGTTTCTAGATTCCGCACAAAAACATGTGTAACATTACTTCGGAATCTGCGTTCCGAACCTGTTCTAATATAGCTGGTAACGTAAATGTTATTATTATTATTGAAAATTATTATTATTATTATTATTATGATTACTATTATTATTATGATTACTATATTATTTATTATTATTATTAATATTATTATTATTATTATTATTATTATTATTATTATTATTATGATTACTATTTTATTTATTATTATTATTAATATTATTATTATTATTATTATTATTATTATTAACGACCAAGATTTGACCGACAATTTCAACGGACATGATTTTGCCGACACTTTGTGTGGTCCAAAATTATCTAAGACGACTATAAATTAATGTGCTTCGAACATCTCAACACAAAAAAAAAAAAGGATATTTCACTTAGTTATCGGAGGAACACTACTCTTGCAGCGGTGTATTACAACAACGGAAAATCAAACTTGTTCCGGATTTACAACGATTCAACTTTCATTGATCTGAAACAGCAACTCGATGAGGTAAATCGTTGTTGCGTCAACAAGAATGACGACCGAACCGTTACAAACATCGAGTATCGAAAGCCTTCAGTTGGATCTGACGGTGTTGTTACATTTACCGGGATGAAGATTGAAAACAACGATGATGTTCGCACTATGTTTTCCATTTTCTCACGGTACAGCTCGAAGGGTCCCATAGAGTTGGATGCAAAGCTAACAAGATCTGTCGAAAACATACTTGCATGCTTGAAGCGACCTGAAGATGACGAAGATGAGGACCACACCGTGAATCTAGCAGATCCATAATGTTGTGTTAAATTTCGATGACATGTTATAATGTAACATACTTATTTCACATGTAACGTTTTTATTTGCTATGTAACGTTTTTAATTTAATGTTGTCATGTAATGTTTTATTTGCTATGTAACGTTTTTAATTTAATGTATGAATGCTTTTAATATATTGTGATATTGTGTCATACATTTTAATGTATTTATTTTGCCGACACTTCGCATGGTCCACAACGCTCCGACACTTTGAACGGTCATGATTTTGCCGACACTTTGAACGGTCACGATTTTGCCGACACTTCGCATGGTCCACAACGCACTGACACTTTGAACGGTCACGATTTTGCCGACACTTTGAACGGTCACGATTTTGCCGACACTTTCACGATTTTGCCGACACTTCGCATGGTCCACAACGCACTGACACTTTGAACGGTCATGATTTTGCCGACACTTTGAACGGTCACGATTTTGCCGACACTTCGCATGGTTCATAATGCACCAACACTTTGAACGGTCATGATTTTGCCGACACTTTGAACGGTCACGATTTTGCCGACACTTCGCATGGTCCATAATGCACCAACACTTTGAACGATCATGATTTTGCCAACACTTTGAACGATTCTAAATGACTCAAAATCTATTATAAATAAGCATCTCACCATAGAAAGAGTTGAAACAAAAGTAACCATTTTTTACAAACATGTCAAACGGCGTTCAAATATGGCCACCGGTTCAACAAAGCTTAGCCGAATCCTACCCATTTACTATCAAGTTCCGCGGTATCGACGAATTGTTTACCGCTGAATTGAAGGATACTTTAACTACTCTGAGGTCTCTCAAAAATAAGATCCAACTTTTGTATCAGGCCAAATACGCCAAACAAATCAAAATTGACAAAATTTGCCATTACGATCATTACATGAGTCTGACATGTGACATTCTGAATTACGACGACGCAACACGTATTTACGAGTGAAAAGAGTTGAAAGATGATGACGATGTCGTGTCTATATTTGGCGTCTACTTAATTGATCCGAAATATCCACGTTTGTATGCTACTTTGATAGCAGAAAATTGATGACAATGTTTCTCGTTTTTCTTAACTTGAACTCGTTTTTATTGTTGTTTAATGTGTTGTTGTTGTTTCTGTTGAATGTAATGTTGTGTTCAATGTAATGTTTTCAATTAAATAAAAGTAATGTAATGTTGTTGTATTAAATTAATGTTAAGTATTATTGTGTTATTCTTTACTTGACTATCCATTACTAAAATATAATAAATAAGAAAAAAAATAATCAAAATATGAAGTGTCAAAAAAAAAAATAATAACAATAATAATTACAATAATAATAACAATACTAACTATAATAATAATTAAAAAAAAATAAAAAAAAAAATAATAATAATAATAATAACAATACTAACTATAATAATAATAAAAATGCTTAAATATGCTTTTGGTCCCTGCAATATAGCCTTATTTTGAAAAGAGACCTTGTTAAAAAAAAAAAATGATTTTAGTCCCTGCAAAATTGGAAAACTTTGAAAAGAGCCCCTGAGTAGGAATTCTGGATGCCATGTCACTTGGATTGTGACGTGGCACACGCTGACTGGGATACTTAGCTGATGTGGCACATCTTTTAGACACGTGGCATTACAACTCATTTTTCTGTTTTTTTTTTAAAAATTACCTTTTTCCTTTTATTTTGTTTTCATTTAACTTTTTAATTTAAAATTATATTTTCATTTTTAATAAAACAAAAAAATTTAAAAAAAAAACTAAATAAAGAGTGGAAACCAATATTCATCCAGTAAAAAAAAAAAATTCTTCATCTTCAACAACTTTAAACCCATTTTCATCTTCCAAACAAGCAACTAAAACAACAATTTCTTTCAAACTGGTTCAGATCTAACACTAGGCTTAGTCTCCCATTTCTTCCAACTTTAAACCCATTTTCATCTTCCAAACAAGCATCTAAAATAACCATTTCTTCCAATTCTATTTCAGATTCAAGCACCACTAACTCACCAAATAAACAATCTTAAATTTTAATTGTCTCCCACAATCTTCAATTTTGGCACCACCAAACATTCTCTTTCAGATTCAATTGGTTTTCTCAATCTTCAATTTTTTCTAAAATTGAAAAAAGTGAAAATAGTAGTGAGCTGGAACGGATAACCATGGATGATGACGAAACTGAGACGGTAGTGAGCCGTGGGACGGATAGAGAGGGGGTGACGGCGGCGAGCTGCACTTAGAGGAAGAACGAGGGTTGCATCTTCAAGGAAGAGGAACAGTGAATGTTTGTATGAGAAGAGAGAAGGGGTGTGACGGCGGAAGAGCTGCACTTCGAAGGATAAAAGGAAATTTTTGTTTTAATTTTAATTTGGCTATTTGTTTTTATGAAAAATAAAAGGAAAAAGGTAATTTTTTAAAAAAAAAAAAACAGAAAAATGAGTTGTAATGCCACGTGTCTAAAAGATCTGCCACATCAGCTAAGTATCCCAGTCAGCGTGTGCCACGTCACAATCCAAGTGACATGGCATCCAAAATTCCTACTCAGGGGCTCTTTTCAAAGTTTTCAGATTTTGCAGGGACTAAAATCAATTTTTTTTTTTTTTACAGGGGCTCTTTTCAAAATAAGTCTATATTGCAGGGACCAAAAGCATATTTAAGCCTAATAAAAATAAGAATAATAATTATAATAATAATAACAATAATAATTATAATCTTCTCCAAACGAACCCATATTTCGGAACGCAGAAACCGAAATAATTTGAACATACAAATATATCGGTTTCTAGATTCCGAACCTTATCAGTACCAGAAAAAGTCAAGTTTAAAACACAATCAACAGAACCAAATGGTTCTAAACCTGTCCAAACCAGTTTTAGACGATCAAAATAATTTAAGCAACAAATTTTAAATTACGCAAACATAACAAACACACGTCATTGTCATTAATGTACAAAACAAATGTCATACAACGATTGCGACGTACAAAATAAAGTTCCATCAACATACAACGACCAAATAAAAAAACAAAACCCAAAACACAACATTAAAACTACTGTGTCGCACGATGGTGACGTCTTTCAGGCATCCCCATAACTAAACGTCTTGATGCATATACAACCGCTGGATCAATCACACGGTGAACCGTATCATAGATAGGAGTGCCGGCCACAACCTCACCCGCTTGAACTGCCCTTTGAAGCTCTTCACGCACATCCTTACAAATTTGAACTGTATCCCTGACATGATTGCGCCCCTGTTGCTCAATCAACACTTCCAACATCGGTGGACGAGGGGGCTCTTTCTTTGCGGATGGTCGGAGCATCAGAGGATGTGAGACTCTATAAAACCAAGCTACGTAACCCGGGACATAGTCCCACGGGTTCTGCACTGTTGCACCCCTCATCTCTCCGTCAATCATCCGGTCTGCCATCTCTTCATTAAAAATTTGATCAATTTGTTTCAAAGTCAAGCCGCCTGGAGCAGAGACAGCAGGGTCCCTTGGAATGCTTTGAAAATGGCCATATTGCCTCAACACACGTTCCGGTAAATGTTTTCCTCTCCAACTTCCACTCCTTATCCAACCCGAAAACCAGCAAACATCAACCAAAGGCCGTACATGGCGATGATCATTGTAGGGAGTGAACACAACGTCCGACATCTGAAGGTTATCCAAATGCTCCCTATAACTGGCTGCATCCCTATGTCCTTGTCCGGGTTCAAACCGGCCACAACGAGGAAGCATCTCAACATAGTTGTCGACCAAACGCCACACACTCAGTCTAGGAAAATGTGAGATGATCCACCCCAGAAAAATATAACGAACCAAAATATTTCAATCGGCAAAAAAAAAATCAACATTATCCATTAAAAGTATAATTCAGTCGACAACATATTTAAACAAATTCTAATTTACCAATTTTACCTGAACGAATGACATGTATCCGGCTATTTGACCGATTCCCGCCGTAGAAGAGCTATCCATGTAGTGTTGAAGAAACGTTAAGGCAGCAGCACCCCAATTCCACTGATGCACTTCCGTCAGATCTTGGAAGTAGCGGAGATACAATACATCGACGTAATTCTGGCTCTTGTTGCTGAATATGGTACAACATACCAAATGCAACAAAAATGCTCGGATGCATCTCTCCTGAAACATTGTAACCTCCTCCATCGGCTTTTCTTCCTCCACCACATCTTCAGCCAAACTCCAATTTTCTTCATACAAATACTCCAGGTCACCATACCTCATGTGTGGACCTTTCAATTCAAAAAAATCTTTCCACACGTCACTCTCTTCCATTCCAAGATACCTACTCACCAATTCTACTCCTTCTAATCTCATACACCTCCCGTGGTCCAAAAACGGGCCGTCAATCCGAAGATGCAATAGACATTGGACGTCATCCAATGTGATTTCAACCTCACCTATAGGAAGGTGGAACGTGCTAGTCTCCGGATGCCATCTTTCCGCAAACGCATGCAATAGGCCCTGATCAAGTATGCTGTAATTGGTCCTCGTAAGCGGCTCCAGACCACTTTCTATAATAGGATCCCAAAACCAATCAATATTGCGTGCCGGTTTTGGGATATTGATCACCTTCTTGCCATTTGGTATAGCCCTCATTCTTTTCTTCAAAAGCTACAAAAAAAATTACATTACAAAAATCATTAATACGATGTAAACAATCAAAATAAATTAATAAACGTAATTATAGTAAAATTGTATACCGGATGTTCATGGTGTCGAACATTCCATATCGGAATCGCCTTATGCTAGTGATAGTCATATAACAATGACATATCACTCGGTCCGCCTCCATAGCCCTCTTCTTCTTCTTCTTCTACTACCGGTGGTTGATCTTGTTGTGGTTCAACAGGTTCGACGTTTTCTTCTTGCTCATGGTCAGAATTCGAGTCATCGTTAAGATATGCACCTACGTCATCCACACCATCTTGCTCCTGCTCCTGCTCCTGAGGTTGTGGTTCTCTGGTGCGTCTTCTAGAACGGCTACCGCCTGATCGACCCGCTTCTTGTGCTTCTCTAGTGCGTCTTCTTGAACGGCTACCACCTGAACCACCGGCTTCGGAGTCGTGAGTTCCTTGAACCAAACCTTCCACCATTCTCCTACCACGACGACGACCTCTTTTCGGAGGAGCAGCAGCCTCAGCCTCCTTACGCGCGGAAGCATGTCCACGCCGGGTAGCCTTGCCTGTCCGAGTTCTACCAAGGTCTTCCATGTCTACAAACAAAACAACAAGCATGTCAAAATCAACATAACGATTTTAATCGAAACAATTCCAATACAACTAACCAACTAACCAACTATGCATCATACTATTCAAATTACTCCAAGCAAAAATAACATGGTTCACATCAATGCATTACTGAAAATCAATTCATTCAAGCATTTTATCAAACACTTAGAACACATACAACACAATTGATCTCAACAATTAGGTTTACTTTTAATTAAACATGCATTGATCCTAAACATTAACCTATGACACAATTACATTATAATCAACAATTTAAGCAACAAAATCAACAACAAATCAACACAAACTCAGTTATTGAAATTTTACATATGCATGTAATTTGTGAAAGAATGAAAAAAAAGCATATATTCATGAATAATAGGAATAAATCATTAAATTGGCATATCACTTACTTGTTTAACTTCAGTTTGATGATTGTTGATGATGTGAAGATCAAAATCGCGCTCCACTCCCCTTTTCCCACCCAAACCCTTTTCAATTTTTCCAGAAAACATAAACTGAACAAAGGAGCCACGTTCTGTTACTATATCAGGGGAGTTCCGAACGTGTTCACCGAACCACTTCCCGTGCGGAATCTAGCCTCCGAACTACATTTCCCTATTATATCGGAACGTAGATTCCGAACCAATTTAATCAAGGGCAATTTCGGGTTTTAGGGGGGTGAAGAAGATATTGGGGGGGTGGGAAGTGAAAAATTCGGCATTTGACAACAACTTCAGCATCCTCTATGGTCTCAAATCAGCATAACCCAACAAGTCTTTCAACCAGCATCAACATTCATCTTTACCCTCTATATTTCCTTGTTGAAAATTACATTGTTAGATTCATTAAATAATTGATATATCTTATTCGTATTAAAGATCAAATATATTAAGTATTCAATATTAGATATTACACACCGTCCTTATCTGGCGAGATAACATAATCGAGCACGCGACTTTAAAAACAATTGTTATGAATATTTTGAGTTTCAATAATTAATAAAACTCTAAAAAAATAGTATTTGGCTATTCATAATTTCATAGTCAATAATATTCATGAAAGTTGGGTTTTTTTTGTGCAAACTGGATATCCTCTGCGTGCAAATGCAAAGACAAATCCCTCGAGCCTTGTGGGACCTAAATGGATGGCAAACTCTCCCTAAGAGTTTTAACACTGCTACATGCCCAAACCAGAAATCGAACTCAGAACCTTGGTTAAGTTAGAAGAGACTCGCGTCATCTGGTCTTGGGTTAGAGTTGGGTTGAAATGAAAGAAGCCTTCTAAAACTTGGTTCAACAGCCTCATTTAAGACCGCTCACGCAAATGCAATGCAATAAATAACCCATGAGACTCATTTTGAAAACTTCCCTATTGGCGATTCCCAGACTCACCCCGAGTTCTTTCTCACTCACTCAAACCCTTCTTCTTCTTCCTCTTCACTCTCTTACTCTCCGTCCCGCCAAAACCCTTAAACAAACCATTACGCCGTCGTTTCGAACTTCTGTATGCGCGCCAATGTCAACAACACACACTGTTCGCGACACAATCGAACTCACCACCATCGAGAAAAGTATCTTTGATAGACTTCTCGCAACTCTCCGTCACTTTCAACTCCAAACTCAGCTCCGTGTCGCCGGCGGCTGGGTTCGCGACAAGGTCTGTAATTCATTGCTCACTGCTACGTTTTGCAATTTCGATTAATTGCTTAATTGATTATTTGGCTTTGATTTTGTTTTGTGTGCAGCTTTTGGGAAAAGATTGCTATGACATTGATATTGCACTTGATAATATGATGGGTACTGAGTTTGTGGATAAGGTTAGAGAGTACTTGTTAACCATTGGAGAAGACGCACAAGGTGTTTGTGTTATTGAGAGGTGCATTTTTCTCATTCAACTTTGGTCTATTTTAGTTCTCCTAACAAAATGCATAATAGAAAGTAGAAATTGAAACTTCATGTTCTCATATTCATAACAAAAAAACACAAGGGAGCATTAACATTAAAATTTATAAGAAACAAAGTTGAGTGTGTGATCTTCAAATTTTGAATTTGATAAGTATTGCTGAGTTTGACTGGATTGTGAGGTATCGAGTTTATTATGCATTTGTCGCTGCTGTTAATGAACTGGCAAACTTATGCTTTTGATAGTTACTAGTGGATAATTTTATTGTAAAGGTATAATTCTAATCAATGAAGAATATGAATGAAATTAAGTTGTTCTCTTGATAAACCCAAGATATTTTTATTTTTTAGGGTTTTTCGAGCGACCATGTAGTGGATAATTTTTGGGTTTTACTGTTCAGTTTATTTTTCCTTCTTACTATTCCTTTAATTAGTGAGTGCGTTGGACGTACTTTATTTTTCACATGAATTTCCAACTGGAAATCATATTCGTATAATTTTATGTATTGGTTGCAAATTTAACATTTTTTTAGTAGAACATTGTCTAATTATTCTTCTTGCAGCAACCCTGACCAGTCCAAACATTTGGAAACAGCCAGGATGCGCTTGTTTGACATGTGGATTGATTTTGTCAACCTACGGAGTGAAGAATATGCCGAGAATAGTCGCATTCCTTCTAAGGTACTACCAATGTTAATATTGTTCCTCTAAAAGCTCTAATAAGGTACTACCAGTGTTAATATTGTTAGTATTATGCTAGGAGTAGGGATTGAACCCTCGACCTCTTATCACTCCCACTCATTTTGGTCATATAAGACATTTCTCTGTTTTCTTCAAAGATAGCTAGTATTCTTTCTTATACTTTTTATTTAGTTACATGCTTGTTTTACAAAATTTAATTACTTGCTTTAAAACCAAGAAGAAGCTTGATTATTGTTAAGGTGATTTTCCTCAATGTTTTGTAAATTTTAAGCTAATTTTTATGTGAAAAAAATACACATGTATTCTTGCTTCCATTTGGCATATTTGGTCTTCTCTTGTTTTTCTATATCCTACTCAAATTCTACAGAATTAAGTTTACTTTATGTCTAACAGCAAACATTTGGCACAGCTGAAGAGGATGCATATAGGCGGGATTTGACAATTAACAGGTATCTTTCTGTTCTTTTATTTAAACTTTAAAGTATTGTTACATTAGATGATAGTTTCATAAAACAATTTATTTGTGTGACAGCTTATTCTATAATATCAACACTGATGCAGTTGAAGATTTTACTAAGAGAGGTCAGGGTGGATTTTATTACCTAAATAAGTATTGTAATAGCTACTTTTTTGTTCATCTATTAACTTCTTTGGCACTCTGCAGGAATCTCAGACCTTAAGTCTGGAAAGATAGTGACTCCTTTACCTCCAAAGACCACCTTTATTGATGACCCATTGCGAGTTCTTCGAGCCATTCGGTTTGGTATTTTTTATTTATCACGAGTTCTGTATTTTTATATATGCTGTGAACCTTTTGTCCCATGCCTTTACGTGAAATTTGAACATATTTTCCTGCTATACTGAAGCTACATAATTTATAACTTTTAGGTGCTAGATTTGATTTTACTCTAGATGAAGATCTGAAAGTGGCTGCTGCGTGTGATGATGTGAAAAATGCTCTAGCTGCTAAAATTAGCAGAGAGCGCATTGGAACAGAGGTGCGTTCTAATTCATCCCTTTCTTCCCTAGGGATAACTTTTATTGAAACTTATTATGACAAAATAGGTCATACTTTTGTTTGTACTGAAAATTTAGCCATATATGTTCTTATGTTTATGTCTTTGTCTGTAGATTGATCTAATGATATCTGGAAATCAACCTGTCAAAGCAATGACTTATATTTGTGAGCTAACACTATTCTGGACTGTCTTCACTCTTCCTGCTGAGTACGAACCTGTCATTTCAGATGGATGTGACAGGTATACGTCGTAGATAAATTCATTAATGTTTTGTTTCTAATGTGTGAAAAGGTGCAGAATGATTGCAAATACCATTATTAATGAATAATCACATTCACATCTTCTGCACATAGCAAGAGTTACTCTAATAGTTTATAGTTGCTCTAATTATTAGGATAAAGTGAGCCTTGTAGGAACTCAAATATTAGAAGAAAAGATTGTATTACAGAGCTAAACCCCTGTAGGCTGTAACCCCAGAACTATTGCTCCTCAAAAAGAGATAAACCTCTCTTTGCCTAACACCACTCCCCGCGTAATAGGCTTAAGCAAATGACTAACTAACTGCCTATTTAGACCTACATTCACATATCAGATCCTAACATAAATCCCATATCTTGCTATGGTGCTTTATTTTGTTTTTGACTTTCCCTAGAATGGAGATACATATATTTTGTTGGTCATGCTGACCAACTAATTCTTTCACTTTATATAGGCTTTGCATTTCTTACATGGATAATGCATCAAACCTTATCCATTTACTTGGAGAGTCAACCTTTACAGTAAGTAATGGATTAAGCTTTCCTTTTTACTAAATATTCCATTTCTACATTAATTCTTAAAGTACAAAGTTGTACGGTTATTACTGTGCCACTATAGTCTTGTTTGACTATTATGTGTTGGCTGATACACAATTTCTGTTTATTTAGGCTGAACAAAGAAGGCTCACACTTTATGCTGCCTTGTTTCTGCCGCTTAGAACTACCACTTATAGTGAAAAGAAGGCTAAGAAGGTACCCACCTCCTTTTTCTAAGTATTACTGTTTATCATTTTGTAATATTAAAGTACAAGTGCATTAAGTTTGAGCTTTGTGCTTGGAGATGTAACGTCTAGCACAATGTCTATATTTTGATTTTCAACTTGAGCTTCTTTTTTGAGGTTACTTGTTAGGATATTTTTTTTCATTAGACTAGATGCATAGGAACTTGAATCCGCATTGTTAGATTATTATGCAACATTACTAGGGATGAAAAATTGAATTTATTTATTTGGTAATATTGACGGTGACAGCTTGGTTCAACTCAAAGCTCAATTACACTGAGTTTAAGTTTCACATCATATGATAATTAAAGTTGGAAGATAAATTAATTCTCTTGTATGAATGGTAATCTTGGAAAACAAATTTTAGCGAGAGTCCTCCTATCGTGAGGAGTGAGGACCCATTCTAGGGGAAAAAGTCATTAATACATGTGGGCCTGAGACTGCAGATGTGCAACTATAAAGCAGTTTAGAAAATAAATTATGCATGTAATTATTAAGTAGAAACTGGTTAGTTAGGGAGAAGACATGCTCTCAAATCCCTGTCATTGTTGGTAGATGTTGTAACTGTCCTTTAGGAAACGGTTTAATGCAGTTTACAGCCAGGAGCAAAATGTTACTGCAATATTTGTAATTCTGACTCTTTGTAACCTTGTTTCAAGAGTATTTCATCAATAATACTATTTGTAATTCTAGTAAGTTCAGTATCTTCTACTTAGATTAGATACAAGTTCTAACACAATACTAAGTGTTATCAAATTTAATACTACTACCAACTTTCTTAATTCACGTGATTTAGTGAACAAAATCTTATATCTGGGGACAAAGGCAGTAGTATTTTGTTTTAATGCTATTCCTAGAATTTCATATAGAAAGGAATTCTTTGAAAGCCAAGTTTAAGTTTGTTTTTATTATTACTGAAAGGTAAAGAAAATTTGTCATTTCAAATTACCCATAAAGACCCCACATTTCCTACCTACAGAGAACATTTTAAGATTGTTTAAATATGATGCACAGTTTTCAGTCAGATTCTATTCTGGTTTTTAATTTGAAAACTGAAGGAAGAAAGCTTAAGTAATCAAATAAAATAACTTTTCTTCACGGACACCTTTTTCCCATTCAATTATATTGTTTTTTCTTGGTCTCTTGGCTCAATTGCACCCTATACTAGAGAATGGAACCACTGTGTGCCATATGTAATCTTGTGGTCATTTTGTCTAATGACATGTTGAGCCTAACATGTGATTCTGAATTATAGATTCCTGTTGCCAACCGTATCATTCGTGAGTCCATCAAGAGAAAAGCTAAGGATGCAGAAGTGGTCAGTTTCCTTTGAGCCTTCGTATAATTTAAACAGATAAATTATAACACATAAACACCCAGAATGTATATAATTTGGTCATTTCTTTGGTTGATATTTATGTTGTTTACTGTAAACATCTAGGTGCTTGACTTACACCGATCGTCATGTAAATTATTATCATTGATTCCTCATCTCGCATCTGGTGAGGATATCCAAGCTGTCGATCTTGATTGGATGAGAGACTTGATTGATGTCCCTGTTTCTTCTAGATCCCGGGTAATAACAGGTGAGGTCTTGCTTTGTTTCCTTGGTATTATATTAGCGTTGTGCTGTTTCTTGTAGTTAAGCTATCGTTGACCTTAATTTTCTGTTATAGACTTTTCATATTGACATATTGTGCTATAGACCGTAGTTTATCACTATTCTACATGTCGTAGTTTCAATCAATTTGTTGACTTTCAAGTGGAAAGTAGCCACAAGTCACACCCCCCTTATTATTTTTACAGTCACATTTTCCCAATGCTAAACTTTTGCTATGGTAATGTACAAGCAACACCGCACCTGTCAATTAATCAAATGTTTTTTATACCACTTAACTAATTTGCATCAATAAAAGACAGAAAGAGATGGCATTTCCTGATATTATGAAGGATTAAATTTTAGTGATGTCTTCATTACGGCTCTTCTGTATCTGTTTCCATTCCGGCTATTCTGTATCTGTTCCCATTAGAATTAGGAGTTGCTTAGCTATTGTGCAGTATGAATTGTCTCTGATATGGCTGAAATTTATATTTTATTATTTTAGGGTTTCTCTTAAGAGAGCTTAAAGATTTTTGGCGAGTTGCACTGTTGATATCCGTTATATTACATCCAATTGACATAAGTGACTCTGAGGATGAGAGCTCAAAATTGGAAAAACGAAGAGATCTGTTTAATGCCGTGGAGAATTCTATAACCAAATTAGGTGAGACTTTTGTGGAAGTTATATTTTTGCAGCAGTTTCTCAAATTTTACTGCATCTTCTCCTTGTTCTGTTAGCATTATTCAGGGGCAGTTCATTCTATTTATATGTTAATGTACCAAGTTCTTTTGGTAATAAGTGTAGTTTAGGACTAAATAAATCAGAAATAATATATATATAACAACCAGCATTTTCTCACTAGGTGAGGTTAAAAAAAGGCAAAAGAAGAAAGTGATTGTTTATCATGTGACAGTGACACAAATATTATCGTGTTTGATAAGTAATGTGTTTTACTTTGTGCCGATTATTTCAATGTCATTGCTTGGCAACTAATTATTTTTCGATTAACAGGCCTTGAGAAAGTATGGGAAGTAAAACCATTGATCAATGGAAAAGATATTATGAATGTTCTACAGCTTAAAGGAGGACCGCTTGTTAAAGAGTGGGTAAGTCATTCTGCTTACTGCTGCATCATCTCTCACAGTGGTGTTCAAACTTCCTTAAAGTCTAAGGTTTTCATATTTTGTTTCATTTTCAATTGCAGCTGGATAAAACAATGGCTTGGCAACTTGCCTATCCATCCGGAACTGCCGAGGAATGCCTTGAATGGTTGAGAGAAGCCAATTCTAAGCGAGTAAAGTTGGAGTGAGGTTTACTGCAAGGTTGTCAGAATAACGTAAACTCGACTCGTAAATTCATAAAGTTAAGGTGTATTTTAGCATCATACGCCCATTGTAAAAGACAAAAATACTAATTTTTTCGCCTTTCTTTTTCTTTCTTCCTTTCACCTAGAAGTAACTTCGTTTTTTTTTATTTATTTTATTTTGACTTTTTATTTGGCACAAAAATCTCTTTTACTTTTAGGAATCAAGTTTGAGGTTATAATACTTAATCTACATATACGACACCAATATCTCTTCAATTTTTTTACTCAATCATCTCTTCTTTTTTTTTGCTACAGGTTCAGGATTAAACAAGTTTAGTTACAAACTGCTTACATCATAACATTACTATCATAGATAGACTCTCATACAAAATTACTTAAATCCTAAATGCATAACAATCCTGCACAATATCTCCTTTCAACAAAAAATCATAGTGACTAACGTTGCTATTAGAAGACAACAACACAACCACTTCAAGATGTCTATTTCCAACCCTTTATGATCCTATCAAAGCACCAGAAAGAAGAAAAAATAGAGTCAATATTAGCATTCAATAAATTTCGACATGAACAAAACAACATATAGCAATTGAAACTTCTTATTAGGAGATTGAGAAGGCAATACTTTATTATTTTTCTTTTTGTTTGGACAATTTCATGTGTCATGATTAGTTTGACCACAACCTAGAACATGACAATAGCAAGGCTTCTTTGCAGCTTCAACTCCTCCTTTTGGTCTTGATCCTTTTGGTCGACCTCTACTTTCTGTAACAATGGAATTTTCAACCTCACAACCATCATTGTTAGCATCATCCGGTTGCCAATCAATTAAATATTTTTTACTTTCTTGCATGTCTTTTATCTCTTTGACAACTTTTTCTAATTCTCTAGTAGCAATTTGTTCTCGTTGTTTTGTCTTTGATGATTCAACTTCCAAACATCGAATTAGAGATTGAAATTTAGTAGAGGAACCACCATTACAATTTACTACATGACTAGATTTTGTGGTTCATGAAATGGTAAAGAACTTGCATGTTCTTCATCTGCATATATATAGAATACTAAATAATCTTTAAGAGCTTCCAAGTGCCAATCACTAGCATCATTTTTTCCTTCGGATGTCATATCAACCTAGTTTAAATTTGAATTGATTCATATTTACAAAATAAAATGTATTGTTAGAAATCTTAAATAAAATGGAACTTGGAATAAAAATACATAGCAATTGAACACAAACTAGTTCTGTTATAGAGTTTAGATATTACCATTTGGAGAATAAAACTCAAAAGACATGATTTGAAAAGAAAAAATATTATACCTTTTGAAGAAAACAACTCTTGCATTATTAGAAAGATGATGACACAATGCTTTTTGCACAACAAGTAGGAAGTTGGTTTTTTTGCACCACCACCTGAGCTAGGAAAGTTGAAGGAAGATGATAACATGAGCAAGAGGTAGTTAACGATTATGGGAAGTTGGAGATGGAAGGTTGGTTCAACAAAGGGAAGCAAGTTGAACCATTTGGTGGGGATATTTGGGCAGAAGAAGAGTAAAGTAGCAGGAAATGAAAAAGGGAAAGTGACAACTTTTTAATAATTAAAATTAAATTACAATTATACTCTTTTATCTTCACTTATTTTAAAAAGAAAATCTAGTCTTTAATTGGTGTGTTGTAGCAATGCCCATATATATCATTTAATGTAGATTAAAAATATGGAAGACCCTATTATGCACCTTTTTTTGAGGTGCACCAATGCACCCTTCTATTTGACCTCTTGTAACAGGTTGCACCTGTTTTGGGAGTGTGGGGACCACACAATGTTTAAAGTGGAAAAAACTAATTTTTTAAATAGAGATTTCTTTATTACGTTTTTGTCCTTGAATTGATTCCAAATGACTTGTTCCTTTAAATTGTTCTTCCACTTCCACTTTCCTCGCGTAGTGACAGCCGTGAGCCGACGCAAATCTGGAAATTCTGCACACCTTCAAATTGTTCTTCTACTATCCTATTTTTTTTCCACCACTTCAGCACAATTTTGGAAGCATTTCACACGATTTTTCAGCTATAAATACCACTTTTTGTTACTCATTTTTTTGGATCCAAGCTTATCATTATTTTATGAGCCAGAAAAATCACTTATTGCAAAAGCACTTAATTGCTCACATTGAGTTGTTATTGCAACTTTATTTTCTAAGTTTGAAGCTTCTACATGCAATTTCCAGCAACTGTACTTGCATCTTGTTTCAAGTTTTCTAAGATTTATATTTATATTAATCAGAACTTATTAGAACTTATTATTCAGGTTCCATTCCTTATTTTCACTTTAGCTTTTACCTATTGTGCGTGTATATTTGTTGTTGATATTCATATATTTAAGTTATAGGAAGTGGTTACTTTATTGCCTTGTCTCTATGCAGTTGCCTTTGACGATACGTTTTCCTCTTTGGGTTTCAAGAAGATGAATGCTATGAATACATGGGTCATGCTAAACAGTGTTTTCAGGCACTTGTTAAGCATACCAAAAATAAAAATAAAAGATAAAATTAATATTGATAAAATAACTTTTTACATTCTCGATGCATTGAATGCATAAGTTTCGAGACAGAATTTTCATATTTATATGCTTAACCAGTGCTCCGGGGGCACTGTTTAGCATTTTCCTTATTTATTACAGTATATTTAATACGTCTGAGTAGATTTTTATAGAGTCCGAAATATAACGACAGTCATGATATTTTGATTAGTACTATGATTAATAAATTTAACAGGATAAGTAGTATTTCGATAAGTAGTCTCATTTTGCCAACTATAAATTTTTACAGCGCATGCTGAAATAACGCGATACATATTTCAGTTTGAAAGAATGAAATTTGTATCTGACCGTAGAAAAATCAGAATTTAATTTTAAAATACAGTGAAGGCGCTTATAAAAATAATTTAGTAATTTCTAATTTTCCAAAATGCTATTTTTAACAGCGTGTATCCGTTAGTTTAAAATACGGTAACGGGCGCGCGAAAGTCGACCGAACCATTAAATTAAATTTCTACTGAAAATAACTTTTCGAGTAAAAATTATTTTTTTTTCAAACGGAATTTTGAATTTATAAAATAAAACTTATCGATACCAATAGTTGACGCGAATTATATTCCGGTCTCATGTCATTAAATATTAGTAAAACATATCATTTTCTTAATTTCGCAAAAAAAAAAATAACTCACTCGCCTTAGATAAACAATGTGACAATAGATAATGGTAGTTGACAAATTGGTCTTTGTGAGATTCGACATATTTTATATTAAAACGATATTTTCGTGCACTTGTGGACCTAACATGAACGGTCAGATTCATAAAAATCGAAATTTTCGGTCGAAATTGGTAGTTTTAATGAAAGGGTCATGAGGTTTGACTAAAACTACATATTTTGGCTAAAGATTTTGAATTTTATCAATCCGACCGTTCAATATCACCTAATTGGACAAACAAATAAACGACAATAAGAATTTTGATGATCGGACTCCGAATGTATACAGCGTCTGTAATAATAGCCTCATATGAAACATAGTTTTTATGAAAGAGCCATGAAGTTTGACTAAAACTATCAATATCGACTAAAGATTTCGATTTTTATGAATCTGAAAGTTCAATATTACCTAATTGGAATGTCAAGCAAATGAGAATAAAATTTTTGATGATCGGACTCCAAATGTATATACGAATTGTAATAACAGTCTCACTGGAAACCTAGTTGTAATAAAAGGTCCATGAAAGACTCCTCTAATTGGCCAGTTTACCCTGTCATTTTTGGCGTGCTGAGCCTAAGTTCTGAGTTCGACTCCTCTAGTTGGCCCACTCTGGCGAACTCGCTTAAAAAGCGGGGCGGAGCGGGCTGACTTGCGAGTTATATCAAAATATAAAATCTATTTTTTTTAGTAAGAAATAGAATAATATAGTTCAACCCAATAAAAAACAACACCTATTAAAATAAATTTAGGATTTTTATTTCTATTTATTCATACAATCGGTGCCAAAATTTAGTATTATTTTTTGCCGCTTTACCCTCTTATTACACATATTGTTCGTGCTTATTTTTTCTTGTCTTTTTATACTTGTGCTTATTCTTCACCAAATTTGTTAGCATAAGTTACTATTTTTATTTTATTACTTGAACCAACATCACATACGGTGACTCACATTTTTCCCTGATTCATTATCTTAAACACATAAGCTAAATTATGCTTTGATGATTATAATGACTGCATGCTATGTGTTTATAAGCACTCCCTCCGTCCCGTGTTGTAAGAAAAAAAAAAATCACACTTATTAAGAAAAGTAAAATGTGATAATTTAAAGTATGATTTTTTGTGTTTTCCTTGAAATAAGTTTTATAGGAAGATGTAAGAAGATTTTTTATTGATTATTAATTATGGGAAAAAGAAGAGAGAGTAAATTAAATGTAATTTGTATTAAATTTTATGAGTGTAAGTAAAAGTAACACTCATCATTTTTGTTATGGAATATTTTTTCACACAAAATTAACACTATCAAATTTGTGATGGAATATTTTCCCACACAAACTTAACACTCATTATCCTTGAGAAAATTAACACTATACATTTGTGATGGAATATTTTTCCTCACAAACTTAACACTCATTATCATTGAAAAATTAACACATCACATTTGTGATGGAATATTTTTCCTCACAGACTTAAAACTCATTATCCTTGAGACAATTAACACATCACATTTGTGATGGAATATTTTCCCTCACAAACTTAACACTCATTACCTTTGAAAAAAGTAACACATCACACTTGAGATGGAATATTTTCTCACAAACTCTGAAATTTTCGTCACTTAAATTAAAGGCTTAAATGCACTTTTGGTCCCCCTATTTTTGAATTTATGAAGTTTTGGTCCCCCTATTTTAAAACTCAACTTTTTGGTCCCCCTATTTTAAAACTCAGCTTTTTGGTCCCCCTATTTTAAAAATCAAGATTTTTTTTTAGTCCCCCTCTCATTTTAATGACATGGCACTGTAGATTATGACGTGACAATGATGAATAGGTAAAGAAATTATCATGTCATTATTTCATTGCCACGTCATCATCTACAGTGCCGCGTCATTAAAATGAGAGAGAGACTAAAAAAAAATCTTAATTTTTAAAATAGGGGGACCAAAAAACTGAGTTTTAAAATAGGGGGACCAAAAAGCTGAGTTTTAAAATAGGGGAACCAAAACTTCATAAATTCAAAAATAGGGGGACCAAAAGTGCATTTAAGCCTAAATTAAAAGTAACCGATTTTGTGACGGAATGTTTGTGAGGAAAACAAACGGTGACGAATTCTGTCACTAAAATTAGGAAATTTAATTTTTATAAAAAATATGATTTTCCGTCACTAAATCCGTCACTATTTGTTAGGGATTTATTTGCCTCCCTAAATTCCGTCACTAATTTGCTTGTTTTTAGTAGTGTATTAAAAACTGAAGTTGAAACCACGAGAATCAGTAAAACACCCAAAATTTTCAGAAACTGCCCTTGTGGCTGGGTTCCATAATCGGAGTCAGTAGTAATTGTATCAGACTCTTTCTTGCTGCAACAATACATTGACTCTCTTTCTTGCTGCAACAATACATTACTTTCAACTAATTATCCATATGCTTCTCAAAAAATTAATGTTCATATTTGACATGAACTTAAAATAAAATATGGTATTCAACTTTGTCAAAACTCTTGTAATGCTTTTGTTTGTTTAATACTCCGTATAATCTAATGAAGCCTTTCAATTGTCATGTGTTCTTGTAAAATAAAATAGAATGGTATTCAAACAAAATTTCAGAAAACCCATTAATTAATAGGCTTAAATGCACTTTTGGTCCCCCTATTTTTATATATTTGAAGTTTTGGTCCCCTATTTTTAAAACCAACTTTTTGGTCCCCTATTTATAAAATTAATATATTTTTTTTAATCCCCCTCTTGTTTCAATGATGTGGCCTTCTTACTTATGAAGTGGCACTTAGGTGGCATTAGTGAAATGGGAAAAATAATTTTCATGCCATTTTTTTTTTTGACGTATTATTATTTATTTAATTTGTAAATTAAAATATTAAAAATCAATTAATAAAATGTTCCTTCTTCATAATCATCAACAACACATGATATTAATTTTTACAAGAACCTGACACCTAAACAACATCATCACCAGATTTATCACACCATCCGCCACCAGATTAAGGATTTTAATTCCTATTAAACTAAAGATGAAGATTAAAATGAAGATTAAATTAATAATAATGAAAATGAACTTGTTAGTTTCAAGGGTTTAATATTAGTCCTGTTCGTATTGTGTTGTTCTTCTCCGATAGTGATTAAACTTGAGGTGTCTTTGTTGCCGGAAACTGCCATTGTTGCTGCTAACTGGAATTGCGAAAGTTATGTCGTTGTTTTGAAGCCTCCGCCGCCGATGGATCAAGATCTGCGCGTCAGATCTGTTCTTCATCTCATAAGGAATTGAGAAAGCTACAGTTGAAGAGAATGACCAGCGACGGTCAGAGATATGCTCGTTGAATCATGTAAGCACTTGCCGCGATTGATCAATCAAGAGAAGTAGTCCTGACGAAGAACGACACATTTAAAAAAGAGATTTATACTCGAATCTCGTTCAATCCCGATCGGCATACGTTGAAGAAGAAAGAGATTTATCACCATTATGGCACGGATTAAACTTCTGTACTTTTTGATAATGAGTGTTTTAAGATTTGGAATTTGTGTTTTTAAATTTGGGATTTTGTTTTTAGATTCAACGACAATGATGATGAATTTGGTGTTGTTGATGATGAAAAAAGCTGTTTTTATTAATTGAGTTTTAACATTTTAATTTATAAATTAAATTAAAAAAAACATTTTAATTTATAAATAAAATACAAGTAAATAATAAGATCAATTATAATAATTACATGAAATTTATTATTTATTTTTTTACTAATGCCACCTAAGTGCCATTTCATAAGTGAGAAGGCCACATCATTAAAACAAGAGGGGGATCAAAAAAATATATTGACTTTGTAAATAGGGGACCAAAAAGTTGGTTTTAGAAATAGGGAGATCAAAACTTCAAATATATCAAAATAGGTGGACCAAAAATGCATTTAAGCCTAATTAATAAAATTCACACTTTCATGAGAGTGGATTCTCTCATTTTTTTTTTCAATTGTCTCAATTGTTAAATCATCACCGTTAAATTAATTTTTTTACTTTTTCTTTTCTCTTTCTTCTTCCAAATCAATGATTTGAAAAAAAATTTTACCTCAAGTGCACTCTCCACTTTCATATACTCATTTTAAAGATACAGGAACAAATCTTTCATCTTTGATATCCAACAAAGAACAAACCAATAAAAGGATTCTCACTTCCATATCCCTTAAAGAGAAAAGATTACATCTTTCAAAAACAATACATCTACAACAAAAAACACAACACAACCCATAAAAATTACAACAAAAAAGTAAGTCTTCCAACAATTAAATCGTGAATTTTTTTTCCTCCCACAATGTCTAGTGCAGAATTTTGCTGGTGTGTAGCCCTCTCCGCCACTGCACCGTCAATGGTGGAAGCTTCTTTTTTGCTCATTGCTGCAGATCTAAGTTGTTGAGAGAGAAATAACACATACAAGTTGATAGGAGAGAGAGAATCTGGTTGTGATGAACATGATGTTGTGATTTTTTAGAGTGATTGAGTTGGAGACCGTGTAGAGAAAGTTTAGGATATTATGATATGGTGTGAGTGCTATAACATAATATGATATGAGATAAATAAATCTATGGTTAAAAAGCTCTTTCTCATCATGGAAGATCTATCAACCTTTCCCATGCTAGTCTCCCCCATAAAATGGTACTCCCTCCGTCTCTTATTATAAATATTCTTATAAAGATTTTTTTTGTCCTTAAATATAAGTCCCTTTTCAATTCCCTAGACACATTTATTATTACTTTTTCAAACATAACTCTACTTTGTATTGAAATACGTAAAGTCAACTACAAATACATCTTTTCACCAATGACAATTTAGTAATTGTAATACTCAAAAAATACACATTAATTACACTATCAACTTTTCTTAATAAGCGTGAAATTTCTCTTGAGGACTTATATATAAGGACGGAGGGAGTAGGAATAATGTAGTCTAAGTACTCTAGAATTAGAATCATAGTCTAGAGTCATAAACAAACCAACTTGTACACGTGATAAGACAGACAGAGAAAGCAAATCCCTACTAAAAATGACTTTTTTAAATCAAACGAAATTTTAAAGACATACACACGAAAGCGGTCGAATAAAATAAAAAAATTAAATTAAATTTCAGATGAGACTGTGATTACAATTAATTTATATATTTAGAGTTTGATCATTAAGATTTTTATTTTTATTTTCATTTGTTTGTTAGTCCAATTAGATGATATTTAACATAGGATTAATAAAATTTGAAATTTTCAGTTGAAATCGGTAGTTTTAGTAAAATTTCATAAACCTTTTATTAAAACTAGGTTTCCAGTGAGACTATTATTACAGTTTGTCTATACATTCGGAGCTCGATCATCAAAATTCTTATTCTCATTTGCTTGACAGTCCAATTAGGTGATATTGAACTTTTAGATTCATAAAAATTGAAATCTTTAGTCGATATAGGTAGTTTTAGTCAAACTTCATGGCCATTTTCATAAAAACTATGTTTCATATGAGGTTGTTGTTACAGACGATGTATACATTCGAAGTCCAATCATCAAAATTATTATTCTCGTTTATTTGTTAGTCCAATTAGGTGATATTAAATGGTCGGATTGATAAAATTTAAAATCTTCAGTCGATATCGGTAGTTTTAGTCAAACCTCATGGCCCTTTCATTAAAACTACCAATTTCGACCGAAGATTTCGATTTTTATGAATCTTACCGTTCATGATAGGTCCGCAAGTGCACGAAATTATCGTTTTAATATAAAAGATGTTGAATCCAATAGAGACCAATTTGTCAATTACCGTTATCAATTGTCACGTTGTTTATCTAAGTCGAGTGAGTTAATTTGTTTGCGAAATTAAGAAAATGATATGTTTTATATTAATTTTTAATGACAAGAGACCAGAATATAATTTGCATCAAGCCGTCAACCATTGGTAGTGATGAGTTTTATTTTATAATTATAACAGGACAATGTTTTCTCACGCAAAAAGATTAAATTAAAGAAGTCGTCCGCTTTCGCGCTCCCGACTACGAATTTTGACTTTATAATCTTTTTGACTTTATAATCTATTTGACCGCTTTCGCGTGTATGCTTTATAACTTCAAAATTCCGTTTGAAAAAAATAAATTTACTTGAAAAGTTATTTTTAGTAGAAATTTAATTTAAAGGTTCGGCCGGCTTTCCTGTGCTCGTTACCGTATTTTAAACTCACATATACACGCTGTTAAAAATAGCATTTTTGAAAATTAGAAATTACTAAAAAAAAAAAATTTAAAAGCGCTTTCGTTGTATTTTAAAATTAAATTATGATTTTTCTACAATTAAATACATATTTGATTCTTTCAAACTGAAACATGTATCACGTTATTTAAGCTTTCGCTGTAAAAATTTATAGTTGGTAAAATTAGAAAAATCAAACTACTTATCTAAATACTACTTATCATGTTAAATTTATTAATCATACTACTTATTGAAATATCATCGGTACGACGGTCATTATATTTGGGACTCTATAAAAATCGACCGAGACGTAGTAAATATAAAAACTTACTATTTAGAGGTTTAAAAGAGTGTCCCGGAGGCACTATTTAGCATTTGCCATATAATAAATAAGCATGTATTCATAGCATTCATCTTCTTGAAACCCAAAGAGGAAAACGTATCGTCAAAGGCAACTGCATAGAGACAAGGTAATAAAGTAACCACTTCCTGTAACTTAGATATAGTGAATAGCAACAACAAATATACACGCACAGTAGGTAAAAGCTAAAGTGAAAATAAGGAATGGAACCTGAATAATAAATTCTAATAAGTTCTGATTAATATAAATATAAATCATAGAAAACTTGAAACAAGATGCAAGTACAGTTGCTGGAAATTGTATGTAGAAGCTTCAAACTTAGAAAATAAAGTTGTAATAATCACTCAATGTGAGCAATTAAGTGCTTTTACAATAAGTGATTTTTCTGGCTCATAAAATAACGACAAGCTTGGATCCGAACAAATGAGTTACAAAGTGGTATTTATAGCTGAAAAATCATGTAAAATGCTCCCAAAATCGTGCTAAAATAGGAAAGTGGAAGAAGAACAGTTTGAAGGGTGCAGAATTTCCAGATTTATGAGGAAAGTGGAAGAAGAACAGTTTAAAGGAACAAGTCATTTGGAATCAACCCAAGGACAGAAAGGTAATCAATCAATGTCCATTTAAAAAATTAGTTTTTTTACCTTTAAACATTTCGTGGTCCCCACAGTCCAAAAACTGGTGCAACCTGTTATAAGAGGTCAAATAGAGGGGTGCATTGGTGCACCTCAAAAAAAGGTACATAATAGGGCCATATATATAAATTTAGACCCAGTAGTTTCTATTTTCTAATTGAAATGCTCATTAACTGAGCCGACTTTGAATTTTTTTTGTGTATTAGGCCGGTTAAAATAATTGTGCTCTTCATAATCTTATCATTGGAATTTTTTGGAATAAAAAGTTTATCCCTCCAGTTCTTAAGGGTAATAGTTTTTAGTAATTTGAAATTCAGTTGGGGATAAGAAAAATATACAAAATATTATTTAAATTAGAGATCAAACTTAAATACTCGTAATTGATAATTTAATGTTGAATTCAATCTTAAATTAAAGACTTTACTTTTAATTTAAAACTTTAAGTGATATGAATATTACCTAAAGAATAAATTAAAAATTTAAATTTTATTATTTTTAAATATTTTTTTAAAAAATATATTAGATAATTCACAAACAATTGATTTTTTCTCATTTGCATGAATTAAATATGACTAGATTCATGCATCATATTAACAAAGAACACCAACGACTATATTGTCAATATATATCGTAAAGAATAATATGTCATTTTTTCGTATATTAACATGACTCGTGACTTTTATCAAAAAAAAAAAAAATGACTCGTGACTCTTTTTTGACACAACTTTGATTCATGACTCCTTGAATCATGCATGTTACATGAAAAATAATATTATATATATGATTGACATGCATGTAAAAATTGATATTATATATAATTGAAATACATAGTGGTTGATGTGCAACAAAAATAAAAAGAAAGAAATACAGAGTGATTGTAAATTTGAACTCTATTATATATTTTATTGTTATGAAACTCATATTCTATTTATATATCTATTATTTATCAAATAACTTATTATAATTAAATAATCACATAAAATTTTATAATATTCTATTATTTTATAAAAATTTAATTACTTATTTGTTTCGTCTTTCACTTATTTTCATTTATTCTATTGTATTTTATTCTATTCATTTCTTTCTTCTTTTTGAATACATGTATGAAAATAAAAGACAATCAGGAATATAATAGTATAAAAAATTGTTATCCTCTGATCATTATTACATACACTATTATAAAAAATAGACACAAGTGCCAAAAATTGTGACGCCTCTAACTATTGACATATAAGTGTCAATGTATATGTACTACTAAATAACTTGGTGCTCTTTCTAAATGTTAAATTGAGATTTTGAAAGTAAAAATCACTTAAATAGGTGATAATGTATGAGTTTAAGCGATTTTACAAAGAGTTAAATCGTGTAAATTCATTATGACTAGTGATTTCATTCAAAACAATTTTAGCTCCGATTTAACGCAAAATTCACACATAAAATTGTAGAACTTACAAAGTTTACGATTTTAAACGAGATTTTAACGATCTTGGTTTATTGCCTTGATAGTTGATCAATTATCTATTCCTTACAATGTAATAGATTGAGAGCAACGATGCCGTGAATTGAGGAAGTTTGTCCAATTACAGTGTGATGATATTGGAAACCACATATGGTTGCTTGACGCATTTTAGATGCAAGTTTGCGGTTAGAAAAAGCATAATTAATCCCTTTAATTTTCAAGTCATTTCACCTAATCCCACATTCTCTAATCAATATTTTCATCAATCTCAAAATCAAGCTCGACATGTAGCTTTTGCCCCGGTGGTTCTTTTCCCAATTCTATGTATACTATGCATGTTTCTAAAGACATGTGCGTAAAATGTTTTGTGTTTGCCGCCAAACAATTCCATATGCTGAAAATAATTCACTCAAATAAAAAATTTGTAAAACAAGAGACAAAAACTACTATTAAACTTTAAGTTTTTTTTGCTCCTTGTAGTACTTCATGCGATCTTTGTACTTTTTGTTTTTTAGTTATTGAAATAAAAATATCTCTACCATTTGAAAAATTTAATCTTACGTCCATAAATTCCAGTTCAACTGACCGAAATGCCAAAATTGTTAATGTTGAACGCATAATCGAAGTTTGAACCTCAATCCCTCCTCTTTGTGTGTGAGTTTTCAGTGACTTATCATTTCATCTATCTGTAAAAAATAAAATATAATCATATATTCAATCTGTTTCAACCATCTATTTATTAATAATAATACAAATTTATAATTATAAATAAAAAAAAATACTAGATAACAAAAAAATCAATAAAAAAAAAAAGTATCTCTGTCTCACCATAATTAATATATTTAAGGTTTATTTGGATTTGACTTATTTTGAGCATATAAAAATAACTTATGGAAATAAATAAACACTCACGTTAATTTATAAGTTTTTACTAACAAAAATTGTCTATTTATAATTTATTTTTTATAAATTGCTTTAAAAAACTTTTTTTTTGTTGGTTGAACTTTAAAAAACATTTTTTTTGGTTTTTCACCACAAATTTAATATGGTTCGGGGGTCAGTTCTGACATCAAGTGGTTCCAACCTTCTCCCGATCGTAGTTGCAGGGGACCGAACCGTGGTCCCCCTACAAAGTTTAGCGTCAATCACCACTAAACTATCTAACGATTGGTACGTTAAAAAACTTATAATAATACATAAAAATTTATTTATTTATATAAATTATTTTACAAAATTTTAAAAAAAGTCAATACAAACAGACTTTTTTTGTGAAACCGAGAGCAATGATATTTAAATTTATTAAGATTGAATCCAAGCATAAAAATATTTACAAAACTAAAATAAAAAACACTATAGTAAACTTAAAATAATATTTAAACTTATAGGAGTAAATTTTTTACTTAAGCTACAAAAAGACAAATTAGAATAAATTTACATAAAAAAAAACAACAACAGCGGTAGCAGTGATCATTTGGAGTTAAATTAGATCTTGTGTTTGTGAGAGTGTGATTCACGAATCACAGTACACACTCCCACGCAAAAATCAAACAAAATAACAACCACTTTAAGAACAAGACTCTGTTTTCTGTTTGGATCCAACAAAAGAGACAAGATGAGGATTTGGGTTATTTTCTGTATTGTTTCGTTGATCCACTTTTGCGGTGCTGAACCATTATCTGCAGATGGAACGGTGTTGATACTCGATGAATCAAACTTCGATTCCGCCATTTCATCCTTCGATCATATCTTGGTTGATTTCTACGCTCCTTGGTGTGGTCACTGCAAGCGTCTCTCTCCCGAGGTACCCTTTCTATCTCATGGGTCTTTCTATAAAAATTTGATTTTTATTCAAACCCACTTCAAAAATTCCTACTTTTTTATGTATCGTTTGATTTTACTTGTTGGGGTTTGTTTATTTTTATCTGGGTACTCATATTTTTTTTTTGTTGTTTTTTGAGACATGATTGATGCACTTTTAGGAGTTAAGAGTATTATGCATGATCATCAAGTATAATGCAAATCTTTGTTGGCTTTGATTTATTTATGAGTACTGTTTTTGAATGTAATGTCACTGCTTGTTCTTCTTAAAATTTAACTGAAAGGTTATGTTTAATTTTGATATAATGATACTACATGACCATTGATGTTTATGTTTAATTTTAGTACTTGATGAGAGATTCTTGTGAGTGTCGATTCTGTTTCATTTTGATATAAGATGTGGTTTTCTGCCTTACAGTTAGATGCAGCCGCGCCTGTACTTGCAAACTTGAAGGAACCTATAGTCATAGCAAAAGTAGATGCAGACAAGCATACTCGCCTTGCAAGAAAATATGATGTTGAGTATGTTTTCTATGGTCCGACAATATAGTCTGTCCGAACAATCTTTTTTGTTTTTTCTCTTCCTAACTTGTTAGAGGTGTTGCTTTTTTTGGACATTCTGTGATGCAGTGCCTATCCAACCGTTTTGCTGTTTAACCATGGTATCCCTACAGAATACCGTGGCCCAAGGAAAGCTGATGTACTTGTTCGTTATCTAAAGAAATTTGCTGCCTCTGATGTTACCGTTCTCGATTCAGATTCTGCTGTGAATAGTTTTGTTGAAGAAGCTGGCACTTTTTTTCCAGTATATATAGGTTTTGGGTTGGACAGTTCGGTTATAGAAAAATTTGGCATACAGTATAAGAAAAATGCATGGTTTTCTGTGGCAAAGGATTTTTCAGAGGATCTCATGGTAACATATGACTTTGATAAGATTCCTGCATTGGTTTCCCTTAATCCACTGTACAATGAGCGGAACACCTTTTACGGTCCCTTTGACGGTTAGTTTATTTCATACATAATCAAGGAGACTTGACAGTTGTTTTACACACTAATTAGGACTTGGTACATCTCACTTATATACATTTTTCACACTTTTGATAGTTAATTGGTGATTTTGATTTGTTGATTTTGTCATATATAGAAAAGAATATGTGCTGGCATATGCTACTTTCATAGTTAAGTGGTGATTGATTTGTTTCTATTTTTTTAAAGAATGAATGAGTTAAGGGTTTTGGATTTATTTATCACGCCATTTTCTTTAAGTAGGGACTTACTAGGCTGCACATTCCGTTGTATGAAGCTCATTTTGGTATATGTGCTTGATGTGCTGAAACCTTCTAGAATATGTCAAAGACCAATTGTTAGGTTCTTTTGAAAGAAAACGTGCAGAAAGGGAATTATTCGTCCCTATAGTTTTATTGATTTAGGAAAAGAAAAATACACAGGAAGTTACAATGCTCACACTGGAAATTTCTAAGCAAAAGCTGAGATCCCTTCCATGGAAAACAGGGACCTTTAATAATAGGCATCGTGAAATCCTTCACAACTTAAACAATGACACTAACAAACCAGCCGAACAACCAATTGAAAGATAGCAGCAAGAGTAACTAACTCACTAACTACTTACGGTATAAGGATAATTAATTCTTATTGCTTCAATGGTAAACTAACAAAGACGTTGTGCCCTTCACATCATTAACATCCCTAACACCAACTCTCCTAACAGCTTAAGTTATTATATAGGCCTAAAAATGGTTTTTATTTATCCACCATGCCACCTTGTACAATGTCCCTATGGGCAGCCTCAAGCACAGTCGATGCAAACTTTGCAAATGCCCATTTATGATATGTTTAGGTTTAACTTCATTCCAAAAATGGGGTTGACATGGGGAAAACTCCCAGCCGCTTGGTCGAAGAGGCACCAATTTCCTTGTCAAAGAGCAATTCTCATAGACGCTATATCTACTAGGTAGAATCCCAAGACTGATTAATATATCACTGAGTAAGACTCTAATAGGAATTGGTACCAAACAGAATTATATATAATAATCCTAGAATATGATTGATAACTTCTCTGGAGAATGGTTCTCAATCAGAGAGTTTCATACACACAACAGTACGATTATTAACAGAAAGGTTATAATGAAAGAAAGAAACAGGACACGTTTTCCTCCAACATTTCGAGAGCTTGGCCTCTCCTTCCCAATAACCACTCAAATAACTTCTAGATAACCAACTTTCCCTAATTATTCTTAACATAAACACACACAATAAAACATAACTGACACAATTAATCAACATAACTGCTCCTAATAATATAATAAATGCCTAATAATATTTACTAATAAGAGGTTTGACACACTCTTACAGTTCATAATATGTTGCCTTGTTGATTTCACTCTTTTTTTGTCAAACCTGACTTAGACATTGGAAAGCGTCTCTATCGAAAAAAATTATGTTTACCAATCTAGATTTTTGAACAATTCATAGTCAATCTATTGTAAGCCTATGTTTAAATAATTTATTTAGACTCCCACGAGAAAGACTGTAGCCTGCACAACACTCTTGCTGGTTCTCTCTGAAAGTGTAGGTTAGGCTGCTGCTTCTCCTTTTTTTTTTTTTTTTTCCGATTTTCCCGGGAAAACTTGTGCTCACAAAGTTTCCATTTATTGCATTTTGAATATAATTTGGAAGCTTTGAAGTAACATTTTTGCTACTATTGGGTTTGTTTGGATTCTAATGTCGGGAAATTAGTTCACTATCCAAGTTTTTTACTGTAAGGATCGATGGAACCAAGCTCTGTTTTTTAATATTCCGTGCGTTTCGCTTGAATGGAGTGGTTAGTGGTAGAAGATCTGTTAGTCAAGGGTCTTATGTCATCAGATATGGCCCGATAGTGGATAGGCTTCCCCATGTATTTCCAGCTCTTGGTTTCTTTAGGAGGTTTTATTGGCCTAGACCCAATTATCTAATGAATCTATTAGAGTATGACAAAAATTATATATGGAACTTACTAATGCTACGAGCCTCACATTAGATGTGATAAGGCTTGATAATGTGTTTATAAGTGGTGAGTAATCGCCACCTTGGTTTTGTGCGTGGATTGAATTAGGCCCTAACCCAAAAGATGGTATCATAGGCTATGTAAAATTCATTGGGCTACCCACTATCAGGTCGTGCTTCAGAGTTCAGACGTCCAATCCTGTGCGTGAGAGGGTGTTAAGAGTCCCATAATAGATCAGATAAGACCTGAAAATGTGTTTATAAATGATGTGTAATCATCACCTTATAAGCCGGTTTTGTAGGGGCTGAGTCAGGCTTAACCCAAATTTTAAGACTAACCTTAACATATAATAGGCCTTTCTTTTTTCAGGGTAGCAATTCACACAGATTTGAGAATACAAATAGTAATTGTAATACTACAGTTTTCTTACTTCTAAATTAAATACGAGCTTGAATGCCTTTGTTTCTGTACTTGAAGTTACCATGATGTTGTGAGCTTATCAGTACTTCTTGAATTATACTATATTATATTTTGTTTTTTCTACTCACATTATGTTATGCTGGAAAATATTCGGTTTTGTTCATATACTATTACATTTTTTAGCTTTGATACGTCATTACGAGAATCTTTTGATTAGTTATGTTTTTGTTTTCATAAAGCAGATGAATTTTTAGAAGCCTTTATAAAACAAAATCTCATTCCTTTGGCTGTGCCTGTATCCTATGAGACACTTAAGTTGATGAAAGCTGATGGTAGGAAAATAGTTTTGACTATTGTGGATGATGAAAGTGAAGAAAGTTCCAAAGAACTGGTTAAGTTATTAAGGGCTGCTGCATCTGCAAATCGTGACTTAATATTTGGTTATGTCGGAGTTAAACAGCTGGATGAGTTTGCTGATAAATTCGATACCACTACTAAACTACCAAAAATGGTCGTTTGGGATAAAAAAGATGATTATCTTTTGGTAAGTCAATGGTTTTTACCTGAAAAAAAAATATTATTTCAGTTTATCCTAATTGTACTTTTATGCATAGTTTCAAGTTTTTTATCATCTTTTTGCATGTCTTATTCTTGTCAATTTTTATCCATATGTTTATTCATTTTTGTACATGACTAGAAAACTAGAATAGGATTTTGGATTGCAAGAAATATTATCGAATTGTGGAAGAGGGAAATATTATTAATTAAAGTTATACTGATGACCATTTTACAATCGTCTACGAGGTAATTTGAATTCTATCCCTTGGGTTACAAAAGCCAAACTCTTATCACTGAGTTGACCCCTCAAACAATTGACGAGGATATACGAGCATACTAAATGTCTCAATAATATACACTGTTAATAAATCTGCATGTCCTTTGATTTGACAATCATCGGTTGCAAAATTTCTCTGTGATACTTGACCTGCAATATAGGCTCTTCATTTTAGGTATATCGATTTATGGTGAACTTCTCATTTTTTTCATAAATAATTTAGGTATATCGATTGTGTTATGAGAGGAAATCCCGCTTAGCTCAGCGGTTAGAGCATCACATTTGTAATGCGATGGTCATCGGTTAAATTACATGTACATAGTTCATAACCTATATGGGACAAGTGATAGAAAACTTGTTCAGCCAAATCGAACTGCAGTTGATTTTACATAATGTGGTAAACTAATACCAATTTTTACATTAACTTTTTCAGGTTGTTGGTTCAGAAAGCATCGAGGGAGAGGATCAAGGAACTCAAATCACTAAGTTTCTAGAAGGATATAGAGAAGGAAGAACCATAAAGAAAACACTTAGTGGACCAACATTGATGCAATTTTTCCATAGATCTTTTGACATTAGATTTGTGTATATTATTGTTTTTATGATTGCAATGCTAATGCTTATTCAAACCTTAGGTAGTAAAGGAGGTGATGATGATGAATATCAAAGAGTACCAAACCAAGAAAAGGTTAATCAACCAAGTAGCTCTACTTCAGAAGGTGAAAGGAAAGAGTATAAAGAAGGTGATAAAGAAGATTAGATTATAATTATAACCTAAAACAATGATCATCACTTAATTATAGTTGGCTTTAGAATTACCATGCCTTTTGGTATGTGTAAATATTTTAGAGTCTTTGTATTTCTCATAAACTTTGATTACTGTCTAGACTAAAACTTATATTGTTGTTATTTATTTCTTGACATGATTGAAAGGCTTATTTATACATTTAACGTGGCATTAATGAAATGAAAGTGTTGTTTCAATTATTGTCTAGATTCTTATGTATTCATAATTAATTTAAGTTGTTGGTGTGGATTAGTCCTGCTCCATTATAAGATCAATAATAAGTAATTTACTCAATTTGGTCTCCAAAATTGTTGAATTATATGAACTTAGTCCCTCAAATTATCAAAATTTTAAAAGTATCCCTAAAATTGTAAAAAGGTAATTAGATTTGTCCCCCCTGTCCGGATGTGTTATCAAATGTGAAAGGATTTTCTGCAGTGGCATTTAGTCTACAGTGCAATTCCGGCCGTCCATTATGTGTACCGGCGATGACAGTCTATTTAAGGGTTATTTGTACGGTGTAGATCTATATTGGATAATATCCGGTGAAACTCCACCTGAGATAATCCTCTCCCGTTATCAAATATATCCCAATAGGATTTGGATCCTCTCAATTTTGAAATATCCATAATATAGAAGATTGCGTTGAATATGATCTTGTAATTTGAAGTATCAAAAACTACATATTTACTCTAAATATATTCATATAAATTTGTTCAAACTTACTTCAAAATAGGATTTAATTTACTCCCGATTTTTTTATACATGCATCAAATCAAATTGCACTATGTAGATTGCACTATGTAGATGTTTGTGAATACACTTAAAAACTAACTAATTAAGAAAATGGCAATGTATTTGTCAAAAAAAGAAAACGGCAATGTAGTGCGCATGCGTGAAAAATCTATACGGTAAATGCTTTTAGAATATAGCGTAGTGTTTCTTAATCTTTTTTCTTTTTAGTAGTCGTGGCTAGGCTCGTACATTTTTTTTTTTTTTTTGTAGATTTTAAACTCGTATTTTAAATGCGGAGAAATATAAATTTTCGGAGTTAAATCCAAACTTCTACATAATACATATTAATGTTTTTTCAGTTGTATTATTATACTAACATTTCTTCATCTAAGTTGCCAAAATCTAGTGTCTTTTTATTTTCATTATAAAAAAGAAAGCATGATAAACTTATCAACTAGTACAGCTCACCAGACTAATTTGGATAAGACTTAGTAATTTTGGTGTTTGTTGTTGGTTTGAATCTTCTTTGACTTGTAGTTTCCTGGGTCATTATCTGTCCATAGAGATATTCTCACATATTTGAGGGTCTTTAATTCAACCAAATAAATAAATAAAATACAAAGTCTTTTTTATGAGTCTACTATATACAATTATTTTATATATTTTTTTGAAACAACGGATGACCTTGATCAGGTGCAGAATGTTACTATAAAAAAATAGAGACAAAATAAGCAAATACCAGACACATAGGGACACACCAGCCAGCACTTGGTCTTAATTATGTGGTAGGTATGTCTTTCAAACAACTTGTATTTTTTTTGTTTCCCAGGGTATCCTCTGCGCGATATGCAGAGACTAATCCCTTCGAGGATCTGGAGCGCATTTAAGAGCTGCCTCTCCCAAGCGATGTTTTTTCATACACACCGACCAAGAATCGAACCCCTGACCAAATGCTTAAGGAGCCCAAGCCGCTTACCACTTGTGTCACACCCACTTGGTTTTCAAACAACTTGTATGTCAAATAATAATACAAAAATACACACTTAAAACTAAATATACATAAATACGTAAAGTAATACTACGATAGAATAGAATTGTTGTGATATTTTTTTCTAAAATATAGTATTTTTTCATAATTGTAAATGTATTCAAGAGTATCAACAAATTTACCCAACTTAAGCACATTATTGTATTATATGGAGAGACTCCTATTATTATTATTATTATTTTTGGTAAAAAAACTCCTATTTATATTACGGTAAGTCGTAACTCAAAAAATGTGTTCGAGAATATTCCTTTTAATATTAACTTTCTGGTTACTGCAAAAAAGTGGTCCTGAATCCCTGATATTTAGAATTTAGTCGTGTGGTAAGTAAAATCTGACAAAAAATTATTTTTATCAAAAATCGAATTTGAATTTTTCTAAACAATTTGTCCTAAGATAAACTTATTAACCACTTAGTCTAATATCTTAGTTGTGTTAAAAAAAATTATTCATTGAAAATATCATTCTTCTTCGCACGTACACTATTTTTATGTCGAACTTTCCATTCTTCATTAAAAAAATAATTCTTAAAATCTCAATTATTTATACTCTATAGTTAATCTTTTTTTTTTAAAAAAGAATCTTTATAGTTAATCCTTTTGAAAGTATAAAAATAGCCATTTTAAAATTTCCTTTTACATTTAAAATATGCTCCTTTTTATTTTTAGTAACTTTTTTATAATGCAAATGTTTATTTATTAAAAATGACTTCATCTTTCAATTAGATTAGACTATTTTAATTAGACTTCCTAATTACCGTTTTGATTAGACTATTTTGATTATTTATGTTTGTTTTTTATGGTATTCGGGGTAAGGTCTAGTCCCCCTTGTACTTTTTTATTAATAAATTATGAGATATAGACATAGAATATGAGTATTTAGGGGTGCCAATATAATTGAAATGTCTATTTATTACTTGATGTCTAGATGTTTTTAGTTTAAAAAAAAAAATCAGATTTTTCAACACATATTCATTTTGAATTTCTTTAAAAGTAACTAGAAATTATAATAGTTCAAAAATGTTTTTATATCAAAAACTACTTCATATTTTTACTAAAAACAACAAGACTTTATATTTCAGTCAAAATTAAGTCAAAAAACTATTTCAGTCAAAATTAAATCAATAAGACTTTCTAAAAATTTCTTTGAAAGTAAGTCAAAATTATTTTAGTTTTACTATATGTATATTATTTTAAAAACGTAATGCATAGCTTTAATGTTTATACTACTTGCACTAATTTATCGTCAATATGTTTTTACTTAGACTAATTTATCTTTAGTATTACTATATAGGAGACTTTTTTTTTTAAGATACTATGGTATAAGTTATATGCAAATGTTTGTTTTTAATACATATTATTAAAGGGAGGTGAAAATGTTAGTAGATATAAATCGAACTCTGAATTCTTAAAACACAAAATAAAAATATATGTAGTCCAAATTTTTTATTAAATTTGTTTGATTTTTTTTTATTTCTTTTAACTTATTTGTTCATTTTAGAGGCAGTAATGTCTTTTTATTGGGTGAAGAATGTCATTATTTTTATAAGCACAACAGTACAAACCTGTAACCAAAATTAAATTAACACAATACAATATACATGCACATGCACATGCACATGCACATGCAATGTACATGCAAAAAAATATATCAAGTCAAAAAACAGTTTTTTTTAATAATAATTTCTTTTTATTTTGTATGTAGAAAACCAGTCAAATGAACATGATTAACTAATAATACTGTTTATTTATTTGTTTCTTCTACAATGATCGTGTATTTTAATGACATTTTCATTTCCTTCTAGCACACTTAATAAAATTATTTAATTCTTTTTTTTTTTACCTCAAATTTTAATTAATTATTCAATAATATTTTTTTGACAAAGATAACAACAATATAATTATCTCTGATATTTGATGCTTAGTACCAATCAGATAGCAACTTTAGAAAATATGACACATTGATTATTTTTCTCTTTGGGTATAATTATATATTTTATTTTATCTTATACTGTAATATTATATTTCCTATTTTGCTGTCACAATATTATTTGCAATCAATTTGAAGAAAACAGAAAGCATCAAAGGAATAGAAGAAGGGAAGATTCATTTCTAATAATTCTCTTTGACATGGAAGCTGATGTTTCTCTTCTTTTTGCAGTGTTTTCCAAACCCTAATTTTCAAAATTCCCAATTTCTCCTTCCTTGATTTTCAACCCAAAATCTATTCTTTCGTACTTTTCGAATCAATTCCTCTCATGGGTATCTCCAATCTTCGCTTATTTTTCTTCTATCTGCTGAGTTTCTCTGCTTTGGCGGCTGCTAAGGTCGTGCTTATTGGGAACAACACCACTCTTTCATTCGATGATATTGAAGCTAATTTCTGTAAGTTTTTTGCTTTTTTTTACCCTCAATTTTTGATTCAGTGTGCTTTGATTTCAGCTGGTTTTTGCTAAGTTTGAATATGATTTTGATTCTATGGTACTTGTTGTGAGTGTTGATAATTTCAACTTTTTGGTAGTGCCTTTTTCGTGCTAGAAAGTCAAATCTAATCTAATAAAGGAAAAATAAAGAATTAGAGAGAGAGAAAGAGAGAGAGGAAATGTTTTGCAATGATTCTGCAATATGTCAACAAACAGTTGAGGCATTGAAAAGCATGGAACTAGTCTCATGTACTTATAACAGATACTTTTGGTCTCTAAAGTTAAATTATTGATTTTGTATTACTAAATTTGTGTTTCCTTTGTGAAAAAAGTGAAAAAGAGTACAAGTTTGATGTGATGTTGTTGTTCTAATGTTTTGTTTTGAATGTGAAGATGGTGGTGATTTCAAAAACCCTATACTTATACTTGCCATTTCAAAGAAAAATTCCTTATTTTTGTGTTATTAAATTTGTGCTTGATTTGGGAAAAGATGGTGATGAAAAATGTAAATTTAGTGTTGTGTTGTTGTTCTAATATTATTGGATTGCATGTGACGGTGGTGCTGACGTTAAATTTTATATGTCTCGTTTTGTTGACATGAATGGCTTTTGATTTCAGCTCCGTCAGTTAAAGGATCTGGAGAATATGGAGCTTTATTCTTGGCAGAGCCGCTTGATGCATGTACAGAACTTACAAATAAAGCTATACAACTTCCGAATGATAGTTCACCTTTTGTTTTGATGATTAGAGGAGGGTGTAGCTTTGAGGACAAGGTTAGGATGGCACAAAGTGCTGGCTACAAAGCTGCAATTGTCTATGACAATGAAGATGGTGGCATCCTGGTTGCAAGTAATGACCAATTGTTTCATTCAGCAATTTTTTTTCTTTATCTTTCTCTTTGAATATGCTTTTGTCGTCAAACTTAGTTTTGACATATCATGAATGCTAATGTGAGTTGTATGGTACACTAGCTGACTGTTGCAAAATGTTTTGTATAGATTAGAGGTTCTTTATCTTGAAATTGTTGTAGCTGTAGATTTTCCAGTGATTATGCTTATTGTATCCCTAAAATGAAGTTATAATGTCTTAATATATGGGGGATAAATGTTTCTCTCTATCAAAGGTATCCCCTAATATCTGGTGGGAATGGAAATCTTTAATATGTAGTCAACTGTTATATGCTCAAATTTATGTACAAGGTTTGAGATTGCTTGAATGGAGGAAAACTCCTTAGATGACGAGGTCTAGGTTTTGGTTGGTATCTAATATTAAATAGAATGTTAGAGAAAGAACTGTCTGCTTTATTCCCGAGAAGTGTTATTCCTTGGAATCGTGTAAATTCTATAGTGAAAGAAATGCTATTCACGATAATTTTTTGTTGGATTGATTTCTTGTTTTCTTTTGATATATATGTGTGTGTGTGCCCACACACGTTTGAGTTGTATTTTGATAATTTCTGATTCATGGTTTTTGAATTTCAGTGGCAGGAAATTCTGCTGGTATTAGAATACATGCGGTATTTGTATCAAAAGCTTCGGGTGAAATACTAATGAAATACACTGGTTTGACTAATGTGGAAACATGGCTCATTCCAACTTTTGAAAACTCAGCATGGTCTATCATGGCAATTTCATTTATTTCCCTGCTAGCTATGTCTGCAGTGTTGGCCACTTGTTTCTTCGTCCGCAGGCATCGCATAAGAAGAGAAAGGCCTCGAGGCTCTTCTCATGTTCGTGAATTTCATGGTATGAGCAGTCGCCTAGTGAAAGCAATGCCAAGTTTGATTTTTACTTCTGCTTTGGAAGATAACTGTACATCAAGAACATGTGCTATCTGCCTTGAAGACTACTGCGTTGGAGAGAAACTCAGGATTCTGCCCTGCTGTCACAGTAAGTCTTCCAACGCCAAATTTTATTTCCATTTCAAATTCAGTGTATCTTTGGTTTGATCTATCTTCGAATAACATTTATGTACGGTGTGCAATTGATTGTTGTTCCTGTGTTGAGACATATGAAAGCCTTACACATGGTGTTAACTTCTACTGTAAATGCTAGTTATCATTATCTAGTAAAGGAGAATATCTTTGTCATGGGGCAGGTTATGGCTATTTTTCCAGGATTCTCAGCCATATCGCTTTGGTTTTATTGAAAGAGTATACAATGATTTTTTTTATTAATAATTTTATTCTGAGATGGAAGTACTCATGTTCCACATAAATGTTTGAACTGCGGTGTTTTCTGTACCTGCCGTTTAACAATATGAAAGTTAAAATCCCAGTATCATCAGTGACGTTCCTCATCTTTACCCCTTGATGAAATAAGGCCTTCCTAGTTTTTTCTTGTATTCCTTTGTTTTAGATTTTGCTATACGCTTTCTAGCTATTGATCTGTTGTTTCAAAGAAAATTAGTCTTTGCAGCTGTTTGAGTTACCAGTTTATTGTGAATGTTTTGTGCATATTAAATTCTGACATTGTTACAGATTATTCTAAGAAAGATGAGTCTTTGCAGCTGTTTGAATTACGAGTTTATTGTGAATATTTTCGAATATTAAATTATGACATTGTTATAGATTATTCTAATTCAATTTTTTTCCTGGTGGCGTATTGACAGAGTTTCATGCTGCCTGTGTGGATTCTTGGCTTACTTCGTGGAGAACCTTTTGCCCAGTTTGCAAGCGTGATGCAAGAACGGGTCTGTCTGATCCACCACCTTCAGAATCCACACCTCTGCTCTCATCGACGCCGTCATCTGTGGCATCTTCTTTCGTCTCTTCTATGAGGTCGTCATTTGCTTCTTCTTCTGCAATACAAATTGCTTCACAGTCGCCATCTGCTTCTCGAAACCACTCTGTAGCTAGTACCCCTTACATGCAACCATCTTTAAGGTCCTACCGCCAATCCCCCTCCCTAAGCGTCAGCCGTAGCTCCGTAGATCTTAGGAATGCATCCCAAAGATCTCTAGCTTCACACATGAATTCACCGCGTTCCATCGGTTATCCATCTTTGTCATCTCTTAACTCAAGGTACTTGTCTTCACACATTCCAAGTCCAAGCAATGGTTCAGTTAGTTTCCTCGGTTCATCCAGTCATCAGCAACATCCACTCCGTTATAGTGAGTCAGCCTCAACCTTCTCGCCATTTGCGTCTGCCAACTCCCTCCCGGATTGTTGAATCGTTCAACTTGATTTAGTGATATGATTGAGATGTCTGTGTGATTGAACCCATGATTGCCGAGTCACTGAACTAAAAAGAGCACCCAAATGATGATTGTCAGCTTATTTCCATGTAAACGCCTCGGCATTCCGTACCTCCGTTCCGTGACTCCTCTGGCAAATGACTTCCTTGTTGGCATCTGGCGTACATTGTGACATCTTTTGTGATGTTAGTTTTCTTTACATGTGATGATTAAGGTTCTTACATTTTTCAGGTTGGTGAGGTTGAGTACAGTAGTCACCAGTGTGTTGTTTGTGCTTTGAATGTTGATGTTTGATTTTTCAAAGTATAGTTAACTGCTGCTAACAAGAGAAATGTTGGACTGGTATAGACAGATTGAAGTCAGAAGAGTTATTTGTATTTTGTCTAATGTGTTAGTTCAATTGAATGATGAGATTATGTGATACTCTTGGAGTTACCTATACATACCTTATCATGAGTAATTGCAACACTGAGTGTCAATAATACATGTACAAGTTTTTGGTGGGATTTAGCTTTTCTGTTCATTTTAATATATTTTATTTGTTAAACTTCATTAGCAAGATATGTTTTTTTTTTGACAAAACAAGATATGTTAAATACTGTGTTTTGGGGGACAGTTGTAAAAAAAAATTTGACTTTTCTAGAATTGCCTAACATGTTTGTTTCCTTTCGCTGCTTTCTTCATCTCTTTCTTATTCTAAAGTGTCAAGAGATACCTCATTAAGGAAGGAACTTGAGGAAGTAGTCTTATTAATTTGAGACAATGTCGGATATTGAATTAGACATATTTTTAGCTGAGATTAATTGCTATATATTGATGGTGAAAATTTATTATACACATGTACTTGATGAAAACGACATCATATTGCTATTTTTATAGGTTTGTTTCTAACAAATAGCTTGAAATGTCTACATGTCATGTTTGATTGAATGCATGTGTAAAATAGTTTTACGCTATCGGTGTATATAAATTAAATCAGATTTATATATTAGATGATGTATAATGGATTTTATATGTATTGGGCTTTATATTATAACTTGGTTAAAGGTAATTGTGTCTATTTATGTTTTTTTTTTTGTCAAACAGTAATATAGTATAGTAACTAAAATTTCATCCATAAGATGAATAAATAGAGTGTCTGAAGTTTAAACTCCAAGTTCTACATATAAAATGTTACGTCCCTATTAAGTAAACTAAGTTCATGAATATAATGGCTAACATAGAATGCTCGCTAGATTACAATATTGTGTTTTATGATAGTTGTCATACTTCTATTAGGCTTTGTTTGCGAGTTTGGAGGGGAGGGGAGGGCTTTGGAGGGAGGGAAATAGAAAGAAAATTAGAGAAATCTTTTACATTTTTGAGAAAGTATTTTTTATAGAGAATGACAAATAAATACTTATGATTAATATATTATGAATTTAAGAATATTATAACAACATTAATTAAATTTGAAGAATTCTTATAAACCCTTCAAATCCCCTCTAAACCCCCATCCAATACAATTTTTGAGTTCCCCCAAATTGAGGGGTTTTTGTGTTATGAAGAAAAAATAACACTCCAAACTCCTTCCCTCCCAAAATTCTCTACTTCTTTCACTTGTTTCTTCCTTTTTAGTCTTTCCTTCCCCTCCAAACTCGCAAACAAAGCCTAAGGATAATATATTGTGTTTTACCTCATTAAGTAAAGAAAAGTATTTAGAGGCATCAGTTTGATTTGCTGGGAAATACTACCCCTAGATTAATTACCATGAATTTTTTATTTTTTTTTACTATAGCCCTCTTTAATATAAAAAATAAGAAAGACTAAGTTCTGAATATTCATGTTTTACTATATTTTTAAGGATAATATATTGTATTCAAGTTTGACTCATTTTAATGGAATCGTACTCTCTTCTGTTGTTTCTCTATTGTTAACAATTTCATCCATTTGGGTCTAGATTCATCACTGTCCCTACCTCCGTCCGCGGTGGTGGTAGATAGTTTCAAGTTTGTTTCTTCAAACTTGTTCCTTGGTTTCATTGTCCTGATGATGTCGGCTTGTGGTTTGTTTGTCTAGTCTTTGGTTTTCTGATTCCTTTCCAGTTCTGTTGAGAGCTGCAGTGATCAAGGTTCCCAGATTTTCATCTGCGACGCTTGGCAGTTGGTTCTTGATTTGGTTTTTCCGATTTGCTGGTTGGAGTTTTTGGGTACTCTTTGGTGGTGGTTTGTTGTTTCAGGCATCGCCTTTTGCCCTTCTCCTTTCCTTCGCAGATTAGGCTAGAAATGGCCTTGACTTGTTGTTGCTGATAACGAGTTGTTGGTTGGTGTCTCTGTTGCCGTGTTGACGGTCAGTTTCATTTGCCGTACCGTAAGTGTTAATTTGATAATGGTTGCATCTTTTACATATCTTTTTCTTTTGCAATTTGGTTTCGGGTCCCGTGCTGGGCTTGCTGAATTGTGTTGATGTGTATTAGTGTGCTTCGCATGTGGCTCCTCCACTGGATTTTGGTCCGGTTTGTGTTGTCTACCACCTTTATGTAGGTTGTTTATCATTTTATCACCCTTCTGGGTTACTTTTTACGCTTTGTGTGGTTGCTAGGTCAGGTTTATGCCCCCCTAGCTTTTGTACTCTTTTTTATTAATATATTTCTGTTGGCTTAAAAAAAAAAATTTGCTAGTATGTTGCTAGACTCTAGTTTTTATTTATTTATTTATTTTCTGCTAATAAAAAGTGAAGAGTTCTTTTCCAACTCTCTGCGTTTCTTTTTTACCCCTCAAAAGTTCGATTTTGTCCTTGATAAAAAATTAAATTCGCAGAAATCAAAATTTTTCTAGTACAAATTTCAGAAAATTTTGATTTCTAGAAATCAAAATTGTATTCCAAGACAAAAAATTTCGGTTTATAGAAACCGAATTGTTTATTGAGAAATGTGGGTAACTAAAATAATTGTTCAACTTCAAAGACGTGTTTGAGAAGGAATGGAAAATGATTTGGAAAGAAGTCAATCAATGTTTTCGATGTTAAAATTGATCATTTTTTTATTTTTTATTTTTTTTAATAAATAAAATTTATCACGCTAAATTAATCAGTCATGTTGGTCCTAAAAATGTATTCAGTCAACAAAAAAAAGAAAAAGTATTTTATTTGTTGGCTGAAAATTGGTAGTTTATAAACCCACAAAAGAACCAACATATTACTACTTTTTTTCAAGATGAACTAGTAGATATCTTAATTCTTAAGCAAATCTCATGACAGCTTTGTCGATAAAAAAGAATGGTGGAGACGAGATATTCCATGTAAAGTAAAGTAAATGGCTAAACTTTTTGAAGGAAATTAATCTACGATAACTACATTTAAAAAAAATTATTTTAAAATTATTTTTATAGCAAAATGATAAAACACTCAAAATATTTTTATGAGAAACTATTTAAACAATTTTTTAAATAATTTTTTCTTAAATTTCTCTGTAATTTTATTTTTAAAATTTAAACAAAAAAAATGGCATACTATAAAAGTAATTAAAAAAAAAAGCCAAAAAGTAGCGTTCTTAACTATTAAAGAAAAGTTTAATTGTTGTGTATGTTAGTATAAATTTTACACATACATTCATGACGTGTCAATATATTATTGGACACATTACACCGATAGTGCATATAAATTAAATTTACCCATAAAAAGAAAATTTGGAAATCAATATAAGGCTTTTTTTTTGTTATAAAAAAATACCTTTAAAAGCTTATTTATTTATTTGCATACATTATTATTTTCCATAAATTAAAAAAATAGGTCAATCCAAATCAATCCATAATAATATTTTCTTCTAATTTAAGAAAGGTTCTTAATTCAATATCTAAATTGGACATGCAGCTAGCTGCTTCATATCATATGATAAAAATACACCAATCTAATTAACACACGTGTTAAAACATGATGCAGCTTGCAACATTAAAACTTTTGTGTAGAATTTGTCATTCAATTAAATCTCACAAAACTCGAAAAATTAATCTTTACATTAATCATAAAGAATATCCAATTTATGTAAAAAAAATAAAAATTATGTGTTCAATATGTTCAAAATTTTAATTTTTTTCTAATAAAAAAGTTTCTTTACTTAGTGTCCTTGACTAAGACTTTTAGACACTTGTTGATCCCCTTAAGAAAGAAGTAAAGACTCAAATTAACGTCTAAACTGGAACAAGATTGTGAGAGCCTGAATTCCCTCAAAACAAAAAAAGAAAGAAAATATCGCAACAAAATTTATTGATCATATAACCGTTTTCTTGATTTCCGCACCAAGCAACAAAACCCTAACTATAAATCTCTCTCTCTCTCTCTCTGTTTCAAGCATTCAACAATGGCTACTAACAACCGCAACGCAATTGAAGACTTAATCTTCCGCGAACTCCAAAGCATCAACGATGAATACGATAATCCTTTCACTCCAGAACAAGTCAACACAATTGTCACATTCATCGCCGCTGATTACGACGATCGTCACGTTCAAATTCGTGACGATATCGCTGCTCAACATGTTCACGATCACGTTCCTCGATTCGTAGCGTATGGTTATCTTAATGAGATTCTTGAGAAACTAGGTCAGAATTCACCTCTTTCGATTATTGAAAATCATGTTGAATTCATTTCTTTCATGATTCGTGAACTTAAAGGATATTTTCATGGAGCGTTATGGTTGGCTCAATTGGAATCGTTTGTGGAAGATAATGAGAAATTTGTTAAGGTTGTTGAAGCGACTGAGGAGTTTGTTAAGGAAATTTTTCAGGATCGTTTGAAATGTATTGAGGAGGAAAAGAAACAGAGTCTTGCTGAGCTTCGATTAGCGAATGCGCTGTCGAATTGTTCTTTGGAAGAGGATCAGGAGATCTCTGATGAAGCGCTGATCGAGTATCTTGTTAACTCGGATGTGATTAAATGTGTGTTTGAGAAGGAGATAAAGTGTGTTCAGGATATGATTAGGGAGGTTCGATCGGACTTGAAACCGGTTCTAGAGTTTGAAGCTAAACACAATCTACACGGTCTTGAGTTCGACATTTTTTCTCCCAGCTTTATTCGGAAGAAAGCTAAAAAGTATGTAGAATCTATGCCTTTATTTTATTATTTATCAAATAGCCGAGTGATGAGGAATTGCAGATTCGATCATTCGAATCATATTGTAGTTACTTGCAAAACAATCTATACATTTGTTTTATTAGTTCTTGTTGGTAAAATGAAGTCATAGTGAAATTAGCATTGTATGAGTTAACTTTCAATATTGTTTCTTATTGATGATGATGATGAATGTTGTGCAATTTCTCTTTACATAGAGTCACTCTATAGTATGCTATGCAAATTTAGTTTATTACTGCATGTGTTTTGAGGTTTATATGTGTGCATAAAGTTTATATTTTGTCTCTGGCATGTGTTTAAATATTATGTTTGTTAAAGGTAGCAATGGAGCTGAATGTTACTTTTAAAATTTTGTGACATTCTTAAGATTAGATTCAGATCTTTTGAGGCTTAATATAATTGCTTTTGAAGGAGTTTCTTTTGCTCTTGATACAGTCTGTTTTTTTGGGTTGATACTTATATAAGAGAGTTGCTTGTATGATAGATTCTAGATTCATCTACTATGAATTCTACTTTTGAATCTAGATTCTAGATTCCAGATTCAGTATGAGTTGGATTGATACTTGCTTAACAAGTTATTAGATAATAGTTCTGTAGTTGAGAAGTAACTGTTTCAATGATGTGCTCCATGTAATGAAAGGTCTTTCTTGCTTACAAATTGTAATGGATTTTGTATCCTTCCTAAGTGTTGAAATTTATAATTCAATTCCTACAAACTGCAAATTTAAAACTAAAATCTTAATGATATTATATTTTCTGAAGTTTCTAAGTTTGAATATATTTTACTTGGCAGGTCAAAATCCACTGATGATGAGTTTGCCTGGTTAGATCAAGGCACAAGTAATGGAAGCCAATTCTCTCTGGACAAGAAGGCTGATTGCTTAGAAGGCACAAGTAAAGGAACTGAAGAAAGGTTGAAAAAGTTGAATTAGTAGTCAGTTAAAATGAATGTTAGATAGTTAGCACTCGATAATCTTCCGCTTTCATCATTTACTTTTGTTCAGTAATTTGTCATTCTCAGTGTTAGTACTTTGATAAGTTTCTTTTGGATAGTGAACATGCTTTGGTTTATTTTTGTATAGAAATACATGAGTGCTTTTTTAATCTCTTAAGTTTACTTATCTTTGACAAGGTTCATGAAGCTGAGTAACTGGAAATCGAAAACAATATTCTCTTTCGCTGATAAACTCACACTGGTTAAATCAATTATTCAAGCTTTCCCGATTTATGTCATGCAATCAGTGTATAAGAGATTTACAGACTTTCTTTGGGGAGACTCAGATGAGCCGAAGAAGGTTCACTAATGGTGTGGGAGGAGGTGTGTGAACCTAAAGGCTATGCAAGACGAGTTTATTAAAATGAAAAATTGAAAATCAAGTTTATCCAGTTAATTCAATCCAACTTGATGTTTGTTGGTTGGGTTGGTTAGTTTATCCAGTTAATTCAATCCAAACCACGTACTTCCCTACCAAGAATGGATACTCTAAATTTTTCTCAATTTTTACTCCTTTTTTTAAAATTCCAATCCTATCCTCTTTGACTAATTTTAATGGCTCAAGATTCCACATTACTCTCAATTTCTTTTTTACAATTTAGAATTCAATTCCTACAACCAAAATCTTAATGATATTATGTATTCTGAAGTTTCTAAGTTTGAATATATTTTACTTGGCAGGTCAACAGACAGTGATGACGAGTTTGACTGGTAAGAAGGCACAAGTAATGGAAGCGAATAAAGGCAGAAAAAGTTGAATTAGTTGTATGTTAGAATGAATGTTAGATAGTTAGCACTTGACAATCTTTCAGTTTCATCATTTACTTTTGTTCATTTGTCATTCTCACAGTGTTAGTAGTACTTCGATAAGTTTCTTTTGGATAGTGAACAAGATATGGTTTATTTTTGTATAGCAATACTTTGATAAGTTTCTTTTGGATAGTGAAACATGGTATGGTTTATTTTTGTATTGCAATATTTGAGTGCTTTTATAATCTCTTCCAGTTTACTTATCATTGACAAGGTTGATCAGAAGCTGAGTAACTGGAAATCAAAAACTGAAAACAATATTCTCTTTCGCTGGTAAACTCACACCGGTTAAATCAATTATTCAATAGTTATATCATGCAATCAATTTATCTTCATAGATATATTTGTGAAGCAGTGTATAAGAGATTTATAGACTTTCTTTGAGCAGACTCATGAGTTGAGGAAGGTTCACTTCGTGGCATGGGAGGAGGTGTGTGAACCAAAGGCTACTAGAGATGAGTTTATTAAAATGAAAATCGAGTTTTTCCGGCTAATTCAATCTAATCTGATGTTTGTTGGTTGGGTTGGTTGGATTGAACTGGTTGATCCAAATCATGTACTACATCCCTACCTAAGAGTTTGATTGATTACACCTAATTCTAACAAAGAAGAGTTTAACCATCCATTTCCAAGGTAGTTTTTCAAATCATGATGAAAAGAGATGAGATTGGTGGCTGAAATTGGTTTCCCAATTTTTTTATCCCGTTATGATTGTTTATCTCTCTCTCTCTCTCTCTCTCTCTCTCTCTCTCTCTCTCTCTCTCTCTCTCTCTCTCTCTCTCTCAATTCAATTAGTCAATAAATATATTTAGATAATTTGCTACAAGCCTACAACTCCCAAAAATAAAATCGACTTGAATTTGCATAGCCAGTCTTCTTAAATAAAAAAACTTATTTAGAATAAATAATAATCTTAATTAAAAATGACACACACATAACTCTTCCTTTTTTATTCATTTTTATTCCTTTTATATTTTTCTTTTGTAAAACACGTGGGTGATCCACCATTTTTGGAATGTTAATTGCGTCTTTCCTTATTTTTTGTGTAACATACTCATACTTGAGCTGCAAGCAATATCCAATTTAACGCTCTCCTTCATTTGGGCTCCAAGCAACATACCATGATCACCAAGAAAAACCCTAACCACCCTCAAAAAGAGATGAAAAAACCCTACTATCATATCTCCCCTCTCTGCGCCGGCGCTCCTTTGTTTCGAATTCGATGGCTTCTAGTAGCAGACACAACGATGTTGCAGACATCATCTTCCGTGAACTCCAAAGCATAAATGATGAATACGATCATCCTTTTACTCAAAAACAAGTTGACATTATTGTCAAGTTTATCTCCACTGACTATGACGATAGGTGTGTTCGTGTTCGGCCTGATATTGCGTCGCGATATTTTGACAATGTTCCTCAGTTCTTAGCATTTGGATATCTTAATCAATTGCTGGAGAAACTAGGCCAGAATACTCCACTTTCGATGGTCGAGAAACATGTGGACATTTTTTCTTTTTTGATTCAAGAACTCAAAGGCTATTTTGTGGGAGCTGCATGGTTGGATAAAATGGAAGCATTAGTACGCGACAACAAGACATATGCTAAGGAACTCGAGACGAATGAGAAATACTTGAAAGAATTATTCAACGATCATCTGAAATCTATCAAAGAGGAAAAAGAGAAAATGCTTGGGGAGCTCCAAGTAAGGAAGGCACAGTTGAATTGTTCTGTGGAGGGATCTGATCAAGCCTTCGCAGAGTATCTTCAAAACTCAGAAATCATTAAAGGCATATTTGAGAAGGAGATTATGGATGTTGAGGCGACCATTATGGAGATTCTGTCGGAGGTGAAACCTGAACTAGGGCGCGAAGCCAAAGCCAAACTAGCTTCTCTTGAGTTCGACATTTTTTCTCCGACCATTATTCGGGAGAAGAAAGTCATTACAAGGTAGAATCTATACCTTATTTACTTATTTATTTTGTTTGAACTCCCGCACCAACACATCAAATGTCCATGCAGCTATAAATACCAATTACAAGACAACATATACCTTTAGTTTCTATTTGTTCTTGTCGGTGAATTAGCTCATCATTTGTGACATTCTTTTCGGGAAGCATTAGAGTTTGTTCATGATGATGAATGTTCTAACCTGCTATGATGCTGGATTATATATGTTGCAGGGCCCGGCCCCCCTAGGGTAGGCAATGGGTGCCATAGTCTAAGACCCAATATTTTAGAGGTCTAAAATATTTTGTTATATCTACCTTCTATTATTGAAAAAAAATAATTATATTTAAAAAAAAAATACTATTATAAAAAAAAAATCAATTATATTTAAGGAAAATAGATGTTATTTAAAATAGGTGTTATTTAAAATGTGATTGAGATCCAAATTTTTTTTATACGTAGTAAATAATAAGGCATAATGGTAGGATTAAAATAGAACCCTGCAAAGCAACAAAAAGACGGCACCACTTGTCTTTATTCCTAATTCCCATTGAGTTTGGTTTTGGTTTTTTCCTTTCTAATCTTTTCTAATCTTTGCATTCTTGTAAGGTATGTTAGAATGTTATATGTTTTTCTTGCTTAGGTTTTGACGTTGTTTTATTTTTTTGTCTTCCTAATTTTATTAACAAGTTATTTAATTTATTTTCTACAAATTGTTAATATTTGGCATGTTATTTTTTGAATCCAGTTTTAACTTTTAACTATTTGGATCTTATGATTTTTCAATTGTTCTTCGAAGTCAGCATTCTACTTCCATAGAAGATGTTGCCTAAGAAACATTTACATAGAAAGAGCTAATAAAATCACAACAAGTTACTCTTGAAAAATTTGTTTTTAAAAAGGTAGATATGGAAGAAGTATGCATTAATACTTTTTTTGCCCAAGACCCAATGTCAGGAACGGCACTTTGCAGGTTTCAGCATCTAATGAAATAATAAATACATGCAATTTCCCTTTATATAGTCAATATTTCAATATCTATGCAAATTTAGTTTATTACTATTTACTACTACCGCAGCAATGGAGTTTGAATCAATATTACTTTTAAAATTGCTTTGGAAGCAATATTACTTAAAAGTTTAAAAATAGATCAGGGAATAAGGAAATCAATATAATTGCTTGTATGATAGTTTCTTGATTCATTTATTAAATTTTCTTGAAATTCTCTTGCATGCTACTATGAAGTGGGATTGATATTTGCTTAACAAGTTATTAGATGATTGTTTCTGTAGTTGAGATGTAACTGTTTCATTGCTGTCTATCTTGTTTCTGTTTAATTTATATTTCAAATATGTGCTCTATGTGAATGAAAGGTTTTTCTTGCTTGCAAATTGTAATGGATTTTGCATCCCTCCTAATAATTACTTCTGCAAAGTTTCTAAGTTTGAATATATTTTATTTTGCAGTTCAACATTCGTTTCTGACAATTCTGCACGGTTAGACAAAATTAAAAGAAAAATCCTGACCCCCACATCTCCCTCTCAGCATCGGCGCTCCTCTGTTTCGAATTCAATGGCAACTAGTAGTAACCACAATGAAGTCGAGCAGATCATCTACTGCGAACTACAAAGCATAAATGAAGAATATGATCACCCTTTCACTCAAAAACAAGTCGAAATTATTGTCAAATTTATCTCCATTGACTATGACGACAGGTGGGTTCGTGTTCAGCCTGATATCGCGTCGCGATATTTTGACAGTATTCCTCAATTCTTGGCATTTGGATATCTTAATCAATTGCTGGAGAAACTAGGTCAGAATACCCCACTTTCGATGGTCGAGAAACATGTGGACATTTTTTCTTTTTTGATCCGAGAGCTCAAAGGCTATTTTGTGGGAGCTGCATGGTTGGACAAAATGGAAGCATTAGTACGCGATAATGAGATATATGCTAAGGAACTCGAGATGACTGATAAAAACCTTAAGGAAATATTCAACGATTGTCTGAAATCTATCAAAGAGGAAAAAGAGAAAATGCTCGGGAAGCTACAAGTAAGGAAGGCTCAGTTGAATTGTTCTGTGGAGGAGGGATCTGATGAAGCCTTCGCAGAGTATCTTCAAAACTCGGAAATGATTAAAGGTGTATTTGAGAAGGAGATTAATGATGTTGAGGCGACCATTATGGAGATTCTGCCGGAGATGAAACCGGAACTAGGGCACGAAGCCAAAGCCAAACTAGCTTCTCTTGAGTTCGACATTTTTTCTCCGACCATTATTCGGGAGAAGAAAGTCATTACAAGGTAGAATCTATACCTTATTTACTTATTTTTTTTGTTTTGTTTGAACTCCCGCGCCAACACATCAAATGTCCATGCAGCTACACCAATTACAAGACAACATATACTTTTAGTTACTTTTTGTTCTTGTCGGTGAAATCAAACACCATAGTTTCTATCATAAAAAATCATTTTTTAAAAATACAAAGAAAAAACCACTTTTTTAAAGACAAAACAAACACACCCATAATTAATTGTATGATAGATTCTTGATTCATTTATTAAATTTCTTACTGAAATTTTCTTGCATACTAATGTATAAAGTGGGATTGATACTTGCTTAACAAGTTATTAGATGATTGTTTCTGTAGTTGAGATGTAACTGTTTTATTGCTTGTGTCTATCTTGTTTCTGTTTAATTTATATTTCAAATATGTACTCTATGTAATGAAAGGTCTTTCTTGCTTGCTAATTGTAATGAAAGTATTCATTGTGTTCAATTCCTACAAAATGCAAATTAAAAACTAAAACCTTAATGATATTATATTTTCTGAAGTTTCTAAGTTTGACTATATTTTATTGTGCAGTTCAACATTCATTTCTGACAATTCTGCACGGTTAGAAAAAATTAATAGAAAAATCCTGACCCTCACATCTCCCTATCAGCGTCGCCGCTCCTCTGTTTCGAATTCAATGGCTACCAGTAGTAGCCACAATGAAGTCGAGGAGATCATCTACCGCGAACTCCAAAGCATAAATGATGAATATGATCATCCTTTTAGTCAAAAACAAGTTGACATTATTGTCAAGTTTATCTCCACTGACTATGATGACAGGTGTGTTCATGTTCGGTCTGATATTGTGTCGCGATATTTTGACAATATTTCTAAATTCTTAGCATTTGGATATCTTAATCAATTGCTAGAGAAACTAGGTCAGAATACTCCACTTTCGATGGTTGAGAAACATGTGGACATTTTTTCTTTTTTGATTCGAGAACTCAAAGGCTATTTTGTGGGAGCTGCATGGTTGGACAAAATGGAAGCATTAGTACGCGACAATGAGATATATGCTAAGGAACTCGAGACGACTGAGAAAAACCTGAAAGAAATATTCAATGATTGTCTGAAATCTATCAAAGAGGAAAAAGAAAAAATGCTCGGGAAGCTACAAGTAAGGAAGGCCCGGTTGAATTGTTCTGTGGAGGAGGGATCTGATCGAGGCTTCGCAGAGTATCTTCAAAACTCGGAAATGATTAAAAGTGTATTTGAGAAGGAGATTAATGATGTTGAGGCGACCATTATGGAGATTCTGCCGGAGATGAAACCTGAACTAGGGCGCGAAGCCAAAGCAAAACTAGCTTCTCTTGAGTTCGACATTTTTTCCCCGACCATTATTCGGGAGAAGAAAGTCGTTACAAGGTAGAACCTATACCTTGTTTACATAATTTGTTTTGTTTGAACTCGCGCACCAACACATCAAATGTCTATGCAGCTATGCAGATATAAAATTGTTTTTGAAGTATTACTTAAAAGTTTAGAGATGGATCAGGGAATAGGGAAACCAATATAATTGCTTGTATGATAGATTCTCTATTCATTTATGAAATTTTCTTGCATTCTCATGCTAGAATAAAGTGGGATTGATACTTGCTTAACAAGTTATTAGATGATTGTTTCTGTAGTTGAGATGTAACTGTTTTATTGCTATGTCTATCTTGTTTCTGTTTAATTTATATTTCAAATATGTGCTCTATGTAATGAAAGGTCTTTCTATCTTGCTAATTGTAATGAAAGTATTCATTGTGTTGAAATTTAGAGTTCATTCCTACAAAATGTAAATTAAAAACTAAAATCTTATTGATATTATATTTTCCGAAATTTCTAAGTTTGAATATATTTTACTTTGCAGTTCAAAATTTGTTTCTGACAATGCTGCATGGTTAGAAAATAAGAGAAGAAAAATCCTGACCATGCGTCGGGGCTCCTCAGTTTCAAATTCAATAGCTACTAGTAGTAGCCACAATGAAGTTAAGGAGATCATTTACCGCGAATTACAAAGCATAAATGACGAATATGTTCATCCTTTCACTCCAAATCAAGTAGACAATATTGTCAAATTTATCTCCACTGACTATGACGACAGGTGTGTTCGTGTTCAGTCTGATATTGCGTCGCGATATCTTGACAATATTCCTCAATTCTTAGCATTTGGATATCTTAATCATTTGCTGGAGAAACTAGGCCAGAATAGTCCACTTTCGATGATCGAGAAACATGTGTTCATATTTTCTTTTTTGATTCAAGAACTCAAAGGCTATTTTGTGGGAGCTGCATGGTTGGATAAAATGGAAACATTGGTACGCGACAATGAGACATATGCTAAGGAACTCGAGATGACTGAGAAAGACTTGAAGGAAATATTCAACGATCGTCTGAAATCTATCAAAGAGGAAAAAGAGAAAATGCTCGGGGAGCTCCAAGTAAGGAAGGCACAGTTGAATTGTTCTATGGAAGAGGGATCCGATCAAGCCTTCACAGAGTATCTTCAAAACTCGGAGATGATTAAAGGCGTATTTGAGAAGGAGATTAAGGATGTTCAGGCTACGGTTATGGAGATTATGTCGGAGATGAAACCTGCTCTAGACAAAGGAGCCAAAGCCAAACTAGGTTCTCTTGAGTTCGACATTTTTTCACCCACCATTATTCGGGAGAAGAAAGTTACAAGGTAGAACCTATATCAATACTCTATTTATTTGTATTTTCGCGTGTGGCTTAGTAGTGCGAATCATACATTTCTAAGTTTGAATATATTTATTTGGCAGGTCAACATCCAAATCTTCTGAGAAGGCTGCCTGGTTAGAAATGTTAGATAATTATTAGTACCTTATGTTCTTCCAATTTCATCATTTATTTTTGTTCAATTTTCATTCTGACAGTGTTTGTACTTTGTTGAGTTTCTTTTGGATAGTGAACATGCTTTTTGGTTTATTTTTATATAACAACACTTGAGTTTTTTTTTTTAATCTCTGTAGCACCTTTGTACTTTGGTGTTTCTTTTGGAGTTTTAATTCATTATTATTGTTTGAGACTTATAATTTGTGTTAACTTCTTTTTATCAAACCTTTCATCATCAACTTTTTGGTTTGTGGTTATAATAAAGTATTCATTTTGAGATTTGTTCACATGATACTCAGAATCAAACGTTATACTTTTTTTTGTGTGTGTGTTTTATTTTCTGATCATACATTTTCTTTGGACGCGGATTCTCTAACATTAGCGCGGAAACATTGGAATACCATTCACCAACTTTTGGCCATCTGTTAAATCAGAGCATCTAGATGGTGCCGCGTGCCCAACGTGGAATTTTAATGAAATATAATTGTTAATTTGAATTGTGAAAATTCAACAACTTACGACTTTACTGTGAAATTATTTGGTGGGGAAGGAACTTAGTCGAATAGTGTTGCTATTTTGATTGAACGGTCTTGTAAAAATTCTTCTATGAAAAGAGGTATGATGCATGTGATCTCATAAAACAAGTACTGGTAGTAAATTGACATTTTTGGGAAGCCATCCATCTCTCATTCAAATCTTATTAAGCATTTATTTGGTGTTTTAAACCCCATAAACAGAACTAGTGCAATGCTATGTTCATATAGTACGTGTAAATGCGCTTTTAGGCAATGATTTCTTGTCCGTGTTATAAGATTTAATACTTGGAAGAGCAGCCTGCATTATCAAAATGATCCTGACATTCTCGGCAACAATAGTTTGCCTAAAATATTCAGACACATTAACAAACAAAAGGTTTCAAAGTTGGCCGCCGTCTGTGGGAATTGAACCCACGACCATGTGGCTAATAGCCACGCGGTCTACCAGCTGAGCTAAGACGGATAGATAAAACAGTTTAACACACATCACACATGCAATAAACACACAAACAAAGAGTTGGTATTCAAAGACAAAATCAGCAGCAGGTCCAGAAACTTGCTGCTTACAAAATCCAAGTGTTCACATTAGACACTATAGTTAAAACATAAAAACGAAACGCAAATAGCCCTTCCACCGTCGATCTAGAACCCAGTTCTGGGAACAAAAGCTGCGGGATGACGGTGCAGACTTGACACTTAATCCAAAAAACAAGTTAACTAAATGAAAAATATAAGTACTACTACGATGAGCAAACCATTTATCGAAATCACAACAATAGACTTCCCTAAACTGATAATCCGGTACGGTTCACTTCTTCAAAGCTGACTTGGTGATTACCTTACCTCCTGCACCAGTGGCTTCCTTCTTCTGCACAGCCTTGATAACACCAACAGCCACAGTTTGACGCATGTCTCTGACAGCGAAACGGCCGAGTGGAGGATATTCAGAAAAAGTCTCAACAACCATGGGCTTGGTGGGAACCATCTTAATAATACCAGCATCACCGTTCTTCAAAAATTTGGGCTCCTTTTCAATTTCCTTATCAGAACGCCTGTCAATCTTGGTAACAAAGCTCAGCAAACTTGACGGCAATGTGGAGGTGTGGCAGTCAAGAACAGGGGCATAACCATTTCCGATCTGGCCAGGGTGATTCATGATGATCACTTGAGATGTAAAGTTAGCAGCCTCCTTGGCTGGGTCATCCTTGGAGTTTGAGGCAACATAACCACGCTTGAGATCCTTAACAGCAACATTCTTAACATTAAATCCCACATTGTCACCAGGAAGGGCCTAACACCAATCCCACATTGTCACCAGGATAACAAAGGAAATAATATTGCACAACCCACCGCCTAATGTAACACATAATTGCGATCTATATAAAATGTAATGCATGATGAGGACAAAAACCTCTAACAAACAAATAAAAATAACTACAACTTTCTCAAATTGTTAGTTCAATCAGTAATTACTAATTTACATTAATAGTCCAAAAGTAACCGACAATAAGAAGTAAAAAATAAGACATAATTAAACAGAAATTAACATATAGGATGTAGTTGAATCTCGTGCTAAAGTGACGACACAACATGGCATCTAAACCCTACCATTAAAAATAAGGTGATATCAAACTCTCAACGCATATTTCTGATCCTGATCTGGAGCCATATATTGAATTATAAACAGCTCTCATTGTTTTCAAACTTAATAAACTTAAAAGTACTAATCATTGGATCATAAACAATCAACTTCAAACCCCAATCTCGCATAGATTCAAGCAACACTCGGTCATCTTCAAAAATATAGAGGGCCTTGGCCAAGTAATGCGACTTGCTAGGATTTCGCATATATTTAACGTTGTACAATTTAGTCCAAGACTTTTTATTTCCAAATTCCTTCATAATCCAAACATCATGACCAGATATTATGCACAAACAATCCCTCAACACACTCAAAGACAAGGAACTCACATCCACCTCTTCAAAATGAGGTGGCAACAAAACCTTTTGATAAGACTCAGTGCCCGAATCAAGAGATACAATAAAGGAAGGACTTTTTCGCCAACATTTAGAAGCCAACCAATTAATAGTGCCACTCACAAATCTTGCTGGTGTGATATCGGGAATACTATCAAAAAGGAAATCTTGAATATTTTTCCAAAAATTGGTACCTTGAGTATAAACCTTGACTTGAACTGTTTTAACCGGATCATGATTACTAGCCTTACGATATAAAAGAGAAACCACTTTATAATTACCCGTAACAAGATCATATCCGAAGCCATGTGACTTGTACATCATGTGAAGTGGGTTGTATGGCTCTTCAAAATAGGGCAATTTCTTGACTTTTCTAATGGAAGGATTCCACAATATAAGCATGGTCTCATAGGCAAGACAAAGGATGCCGTTGCAGGAGCCAACGATTTCATGACGGGCATAGAGTGAATGATAATCTCCATCAATATTGTCTAAAGGATAGTTGAGATGTGTGAAGTTAGTGGACATAGTGGTGGAAACATAGTGGACTGGGCAAGAAGTGATAATGTACTTGCGTAAAGGATGTGAGTAGTTTAAATAGTGGAGGCGGCGAGACAAGCTAAGGTGCTTCTTGGCGAATCTAGGATCAGATATTAGAGAATTCCATGATTTGCAGACGCATTGAATTTGAAGGAGGAGCTTCACCGGCAACCTACAAAGAATTTCTTCAACGAGATCAAAAGGAAGAGGGCACAAAGGTTGTGCATCAAGGTAATAATCAACACGTCCTTCACTCACAAGCAACATCGTTGCTTAACGTACATAACCCTAAATCAAGGTAATATTGTTACAGTAAAACTTTTATCCGGCCACACACTTCTCAAAAAAAATCTCACGACAGTTACCTCTTCGGCTCAACCATATTTCGAATCTAAATCGAATACTTTCTTTCATAAATTAATTACATCTTCATCTATTCTCTATCTCTTCTTCTCATGTTACCTTTATTATAGTCTCGCGGTACACATGATAGATTGATGATTTTCATCTAGGACTATGGAGAGAAGGATAATCTCTTAGAGAAGAGATTGGAGGAAGACATTTCACAATGAACCCAGAATACAAAGAATTCATCTAAAAAAAATATGATTCTAATATTAAATTGAATCGCCATATAATGTCAATGCAAATAGCTCATAATTCCGCTCACACACAGAACAACAATCGAGTTTGTTTTAAAAGCTAATCATGAATGAACCTATCATGATGATCTCTATTCAATTATCCACAAATATAAATCGCTAATTACTTTTGTATAAGATCCATCAACTAATTCTTATAATAGTCGAGCGGCGAAGATGCCCAAGAAACCTCAATATTGCATCTCAAACACAGAGGACTATTTCTATCCTCTATGGCTGGAAATCGAGTCAAACTACTCAGCTCAATCCGATTAGAATTCATGAACAACTAAGTTTGGCTCGTTAGCTTGAATCACATAATCAAAAAAATCAAATAATTTTTTTTAAGAGAAGAATCAAACATAATAAATAATTAAAATTCCAAACAAACTTTCTAAATATGAAGAATTCATATTCTAAATCACAATATACAATCCATTGGAAGCAACTGTTAAAAAAATTTAGTCATTCGAAATATTTAGGACAACTAATCATCATCACTTCCATAGTTTTGGCACAAAGATTGTAGTCCACTAGTAGTATTAGAGGTCACTGATTTCTTAATAACAGAAATCTTCACCAAAGGATTAAGCTTTGGACGACTACTCGAGTCGGAATCATCCAAACTTGCATTTGTTAGAGTGTCAGTTGCTTTTTCTGGAAGCTCTTTGGAATTGTTTTGCCTCTTTGAAAACTGAAGCAAATCCTCCTCGTTTTCGATATATTCATCACGAATTCTGCTGATAGAAACTTCTGAATTATAAGAGAAAATTGATTTTATCAGTGCGTCGTCATCTTGTTCTTCTCCTCCTTCGAGTCTTTTCTCTTTGTCTGCTGCCGTACGTTGCAAGGCAGCAAGCATTTCATCAACACTGACAGTTGCATGCCTAGACTTCATTGACTTCAACTCATCCAAAGCAGCAAGAATATCCATCTCTCTTTTGGAATCAAGAGTTCTATTCTCTAATGACTTCATTGCATCTCCCATTTCCTCAGCTTTCCTCTTCTTTTTAATTTCATCGATTTCCTCATCCTCTGCGCGCCAAGGTTCAAAATTTCTGGTCGCACCAGACTCAACGACATAATTGTTGGTGTACAAGGTGATGAATCAATGAAATAGTAAGGAGAGAGAACAAAGACAGCAGCCACAAATATGAAAGGAAGAATTAATTGCATTGATAAAAGAGTAGCTATTTATACAAAGAGTAAAGTTTGCCACATAGGCCCTAAAATTGAAAAGACTTAACATAGTAAATACTAAAATACCCTTAAATATAAATTACTTCTAACACCATCCCTTAATTTATATTTAGACAAAACTGACAACACCAATTCCATCCCTCAAACGAAGAAATTGATCAGTTTTGATAGCCTTTGTCAACACATCTGCCAGCTGCTTCTGAGTGCTACAGTGCACAACTTCAAGCACTCCATTCTGAACCTGATTCCTCAGAAAGTGATACTTGGTCTCAATATGCTTGCTTCTTCCATGCAGCACTGGATTCTTGGCAAGATTGATTGCAGACTTGTTATCAATCATCAGCTTCAGAGGCTTGTTTACCTTGATCTTCAGATCCTGCAGTAAGTTCATAAGCCACACAGCTTGGCATGCAGTCACAGCGCCTGCAATATATTCAGCTTCACAGGTTGATAGAGCAACAACAGGTTGCTTCTTGGAACACCACGAAATAGGACCTCCTAGAAATTTAAATAAATATCCAGAAGTGCTTCTTCTATCAACTCTGTCTCCACACCAATCAGAATCTGAATAACTCAGAAGTTCTGATTCAGTCCTTCCTTCAGAGGGAAATAGCACTCCATGCTTCAAAGTCCCCTTGATATACCTCAGAATCCTGACAGCAGCTTGGTAATGGAACCATTTTGGTTTACTCATAAATCTGCTAACCATTCCAACTGCAAAACAAATATCAGGTCTGGTATTACACAAATACCTCAGAGAACCAACCAACTGTTTGAAGGTTGTAGCATCCACATCCTCTCCATCAGAATCGGAATCCAACTTTTGATTCGTATCAGAGGGTGTGATAGCAACTTTGCAATTTTCCAGCTTAAATCTCTTCAGAAGCTCAAGTTCATACTTCAACTGATGCAAAATGATTCCTTTCTCAGAATATAGAAATTCCATCCCTAGAAAGTAACTCATTTTTCCAAGGTCTGTCATCTCAAACTCATTCATCAGAACCTTCTTGAACTTAGCTATCTCTTGTTCAGAACTTCCTGTCAGCAATATATCATCAACATACAAACATACCAGAATCATATTGCCTTCTGAAGTGTGCTGAACATAAACACCATACTCCAACTCACATTTCTGAAACCCTTGCTTCTTGAAAAATGAATCAATCTTCATATTCCAGGCTCTGGGCGCTTGTTTCAATCCATAGAGGGCTTTATGCAATCTATACACCATCCCTTCCTGATTCTTTTTCTCAAAACCAGGAGGTTGTGACACATATACCTCTTCTTGTAATGGACCGTTCAGAAATGCAGATTTCACATCTAAATGCATCAGAGGCCAATTCCTGTTAGCAGCTATTGCAATTACCAGTCTAATTGTTTCGTGTCTTGCTACAGGTGCAAACACTTCAGAATAATCTAGTCCAGGTTTCTGCAGAAATCCTCTTGCTACTAACCTCGCTTTGTGTTTGCCAATTGAGCCATCTGGCTTTAGTTTCTGCTTGAAAACCCATCTGACGCTGATGGCTTTCTTGCCTTTTGGAAGTTCTGAAAGCTTCCAAGTCTTGTTCCTCTTTATAGCATCAAGTTCTTCTTTCATGGCCTGCAACCAGACTTGTTGCTTAAGAGCATCTTCTGTGCTCACAGGTTCAGAATCTACTAACATTGCACACTGAATAATTTCTCCCTCAGAGTCTACTTCAGTGTCTTGCAACATTTCAAATCCTGCAAATCTTCTTGGGATGTTTCTGATTCTCTGTAGCCTCTGAACTTGTTCAGAAGCATCTTCAGAAGTTTTTAACTCAGAGGCTTCACCTTCAGAAAATCTTTCTTCAGAATTTTGACCTTCAGAAATTCTTTCTTCAGAATTCTGACCTTCAGAATTGGCTTCAGAATTCTGACCTTCAGAGTTGGCTTCAGAATTCTGACCTTCAGAATTGGCTTCAGAATTCTGACCTTCAGAATTGGCTTCAGAATTCTGACCTTCAGAATTGGCTTCAGAATTCTGACCTTCAGAGTTGGCTTCAGAATTCTGAGCTTCAGAGTTGGCTTCAGAATTCTGAGCTTCAGAGTTGGCTTCAGAATTCTGAGCTTCAGAGTTGGCCTTCAGAATTGCCTTCAGAGTCAGATTCAGAATCACCATCAGACTCAGAGTCACCATCAGAGTCATCTCCATCTTCTGAATCATCTTCAGAGCCTTCAGATTCTGACTCACCTTCAGAGCCATCCTCAGAGATTCTCACATCAGAATTTGATTGAGACTTGTTCCAATCCCAAATTTCAGATTCCTTCACAATGACGTCTCTGCTGAATTCAATTTTATTAGTCTCTGGACAATAAAACTTGTACGCACCTGTACTGTGGTACCCCACCAGTAACATTACTTTGCTTCTATCATCCAGCTTCTGTCTTCTGGCTTCTGGAACATGTTTATAGCATACAGATCCAAACACCTTCAGATGACTAACACTTTGCTTCTCTCCAGTCTACTTCTGAATAGGAACTATTTCCTTCAGCTTCTTCGTTGGACATCTGTTGAGCACATATGTTGCAGTGGCAACAGCTTCTCCCCATAAGTGATGAGGAAGCTTCTTCTCTTTCAGCATGCTTCTCACCATATCAAGCAAAGTACGATTTCTTCTCTCAGCAAGACCATTGTGTTGAGGAGTATAAGGAGCTGTAACCTCATGCTCAATTCCATTCTCCTCACAGAAAGTTTTAAACTCATTAGAATTAAACTCACCACCACCATCAGTTCTGAGAATCTTCAGCTTCTGACCACTCTGTTTCTCAGCCTTCACCTTGAACTTCTGAAACTCAGCAAACACTTCATGCTTGAACTTGATGAGTGTTACCCATGTCATCCTTGTGAATTCATCAACAAAAGATACAAAATACTTGTTTCCTCCAAGTGAAGGTACTGGAAATGGTCCACACACATCAGAATGTACTACTCCCAAGGCATGTTTTGCTCTTGGAGCTACTTCTGATGCAAACGGCAGTCTTGGTTGCTTCCCTTTCATGCACACCTTGCATGATTTTTCAGGCTTCTTGATTATAGGAATTCCATGTACCAGATTCTTTGACTTCAGATGCCCCAAGCTTCTGAAATTCAGATGACCAAATCTTCTGTGCCACAACTCACTATCCTTCTCAACACTTGTTGCACTAAGACATTCAGAATCTGCAGTTCTAACATTCACCTTGAATGTTCTGTTCCTTCCCTGTTCTGACTCCATAATCAGCTTCTGATTACCGTCATATAGCTTCAGAAGATTGTCTTTCATAGTAACTGAAAAACCTTTCTCAATCAATTGACCCACACTCATCAGATTGCTTTTCATGCCTGGTACATACCACACGTTCTGAATCAATGCTGCTTTCCCATTGTTCAAAATGACTTTGACATTTCCCATACCTTCAGCGTTGAGGTATTTATCATCAGCACATCTGATCTTTGTACTCTTTCTAGAGTCAAAATCAACCAACCACTTCTTGTTTCCAGTAAGATGGTTTGAACACCCTGTATCCATATACCACCACTCTGAATTCACATCATCAGATTCAGAAGCCATTAGTAAAACAAATTCACTATCAGAGTCATCAGAACTTCTGGCTATATTTGCTTCTTCTGACCTTCTTTCTTTGTTTGACTTGCACTCAGATGCAAAATGGCCAAACTTCTGACAAGAGTAACACCGTACTTTTGTCTTGTCTTTTCCCTTCTGAGCATACTTCTGCTTTCCAGAAGTTGAGGTTTTTGGATTCTGAGCTCCATCAGATCTATTCTTGGCTTCTGACCAAGGCTTCTTCTGAACCTTCTTCTCAGAGGCTGCTTTCAGAGCCTGCTACTCTACTTCTCTTTCAGAGTTTCTCTCAGTTAGACGCAACTCTTGTGCTTCTAGACTGCTCTGTAACTCTTCTATTCTCATGGTTTCCAAATCTTTGGAATGTTCAATAGATACAACAATGTAATCAAACTGAGGGGTAAGGGATCTCAATACCTTCTCAATGATTACTTGTTCTGAAAGAGTTTCTCCACAAGCTTTCATCTCATTAGTAATCAGAATGAGTCTGGAGATGTACTCACAAACCTTCTCATTGTTCTTCATGTTGAGATTCTCATACTGTTTTCTGAGGGTTTGAAGCTTTACCTTCTTTACTGACGCGTCACCACCGTAACACCTTGTCAGAAGATCCCAAGCCTCCTTCGCCGTCACTGAATCAGCAATCTTCTCAAACACACTCTCATTCACACACTGATGAATGTAGAACAACGCCTTCTGATCCTTCTTTCTTGTAGCTTTCTGCGCCTCTTTCTGCTCCTCTGTTGCATCTGCTGCAACAGGAACGTATCCTTCAGTGACAAGCTCAAGCACACCTTGAGCACCGAACAATACAAGCATTTGTTTCATCCAACGATTCCAGTTTTTGCCATCAAACACTGGAAGCTTGGTACTCATGCCACCGTTTCCGTTCATCTTAAACCTTGTACAGTACACTCAAATCTCACTAACACTCGTGTTTCCCAATCCCACAAAATCAGAAAAAGTGATTCTGTTCAGATTTTTGTTCAAGATTCAACACAAATCAAGAACCAAAAATCAAACACACACAACTCACGTTTCACTCGTGTTTCCCGTGGATTCTAACCAGGCTCTGATACCAATTTGTTGGTGTACAAGGTGATGAATCAATGAAATAGTAAGGAGAGAGAACAAAGACAGCAGCCACAAATATGAAAGGAAGAATTAATTGCATTGATAAAAGAGTAGCTATTTATACAAAGAGTAAAGTTTGCCACATAGGCCCTAAAATTGAAAAGACTTAACATAGTAAATACTAAAATACCCTTAAATATAAATTACTTCTAACAATAATCTGAATTCTGCGGATTAGTCTTCATGATAAGTTCAGCCGAGCACCAGCTACATTTGAAATAAAATCTGAAAATTTTATTTCCGAGATATGTCTCGCCGATAACATCCTCCATTCTGCAGTTGATCTTGGTTCCTTTGTAAATATAATTACCGCAAGTGTTGCATCGAATGCGCATTGAAAGCATCATGCGGACCTTGGTTTGTCCATTGTTGGGACATTTTGGTCTAGGAAGCTTGGAAGGATCGAAATCGGGTGGGTAATACTTGTTCAAAACCTTCCTCTCACCCATCTTTAGGAGGAGATTCAAATTTCTAATGAATAGAACAACGATTATTAATCTATATGGATTGAGAATTAGAATTAAACAGTCACATAAAACTCAATACTAATTCGAAAAGATAAACAAAAAACAAAATAGGAGTGATTTTTACCTTTTAAGAGAAAGCTGCGCTAACGCACTAGACACAACACAAGGAGAAGCGGTAGGTTAAAAAAAAATACTAGGATTTATAATGTAATTCAAATCAAATCCTTTAATTTCGTAACAAAAAATAAAAAATCTTTTAAATTTATTAAAAATAAACAAATATTTAGAGATTGTGTCAAAAATCATTAGCAACAAATATTTCGGACCAGATCCAAAAAAATAATATATTTCGATGATTTTGTCAAGCAAGTCGAGTGTACTGTTTGTGGCTTATAATATGTGTTAATAAAGTATTTATTTTGTGTTACTTTTCTTTTTGGACCTTACACTTTTCTTAATCTGATTTTCTTAGAAGTATTTTTTTTGGATCAAAATTAGTACAATGATTTTAAGTTGTGGTCGCAGTATATTCAATCTACAAAGTCTATATAACGACATGAAAATCACAATTTAAAAGCATATAACTTTGATCTGTAAACTATTTGATTAATTTACTATTAATGTAACATCAAACCTATTTTGATTTACTTTCAAAAAAAAAATATTTTGATTTGAAAAATATATAATAGAATTTAAATTAAATAATAAAAAGTAGATAAACTCTCCAAAATTCTAATTTGATTTGAAAATCTTTTTTCAACAATTTTTTTGAAAAGTTTCTTATAAATAATTTTTAAAATGAAAGATAAGTTTCTTCTTAAACGAAGATCTTTTTAATAAGATTACTTCCTCTAATCCTAAATATAAGAAAAAATTGAATCAACAAAAGTCGATATATCTGAAGCCAAATTTAAAACCAGGTACATTAATTTTTTTAAGAAGAAAAAGAAATAGAAAAACATGTCAAGTAAAACAAGATCTAAAGTAAATGTCAAATAACCAATTATTCCAAAAGCTTAAGCTGTTAGGATATGACACATCAATGATTTTATATTATTTCTAACACGCCCCCTCACGCAAGGCTCTGATACATGTCAAATAACCAATTATCCCAAAAGCTTAAGCTGTTAGGATATGGCACATCAATGGTTTTATATTATTTCTAACAATAAAGCAAGTAGTGAAATCTTTAGAATACATATCTAGTAAGGTATATAATGTACTATTAAGCTCAAACACTTAAGAAGAAAAATAGAAAGATCTATCAATCATTGATGAAAAGCTCTCATCTATTGTGTTTCCATGATGGTACTATAGCACCACCAGTATTAGGAACTTTTTGCGGATGAATGAAACATGTAGATAATATTAACCAGCAGCAAATTAGTGGATATATAATATATCAATCAATTTGCAATTACTATAGTATTGATTGATTTGCTGCTGGTGTAATATTATCAACCGTTTTCATTCATGTGATGCTATTTTGATTGTGTAGCTTTGTCTTTGATTCTATTTCATCATCATATGTGTATTCTGCAGTTGGGTAACACAGACTGTAATGTGTGGAATCTTCATTAAAGCACAAGAAGTCAAAACAAACCAATTGCAAGGACTTAGAGCTATTTGAAAATTGCTATCTAGCCCCTCATCATGTTTACTCTCAGCTCCTCAAAGTGACAAAAATGTCCCTGATAATTAATTTCGTTGAGTACGCGACGAAAATACATCTAAACATTGGCCAAACTTGGTTCCTGCGTAAGAACCACTACTTTCGTCTCGAAACTACCGAACAACAGTTTTGTTGTCTGTCTGGCGAAATCTTGTGCCAACATTATAGATTCGCTGTTTACCTAACGAAATCTTGTGTCAATATCTTTATCCTTATATTTCGTTGTCTACCTGACAAAATATTGGGCCAACGACGAATTTTGTTAAGTAAACGATGAATTTTTTGACCACTATCTCAAGTATTTTGAGATTTTAGGGGGACCTAAAAGCACGTAAGGAGGCCTAGATAACAATTTTCGAGCTATTTTTGTGAAAAAGCCTATCTCATCAATTGAAAGTGGCTTGGTTGGACTCTTAAAAAACTACAAAAGATGCTTTATTTTGAGTGAAGATTCATTTCAGTTAATGAGAAAAATAAATAAATCACTTTTTTTTTTGTGTGTCAAAAAAAAATGTTAATTATTTTTAAGTATACATATTTTTTACTCTCATCCTTTTTTTTTACTTCCATCCTTTACTTCCACTTTCTTTGGTATCAAATTACTTAATCATCTCATTTTCTTTCCAGTAATTTTTTTCATCAACCGAATAAAATATAAACAAGATAGATTAAGTCTATGTTTGGTATTACAGACTTTCAAATATTTTTTTTGGTATTACAGTAATATGTATCAGAATTACGGTGCTCTATCTCGATTTTGCAGAAGCTACACTATGTAACTTTTGAAGAAAAAAAACACGGTAAATCATTGTGATTCTGACATATCTAGTGTGATCAGAGGCAGCCCTAGGGAGGTGCAAACAGCTCTATCAAGCTAGGCCTCCAACTATTTGGGGCTTCAATTTTATTTTAATCATTTTTTTACCTCTGGGGTGCAAATAGTAAGTCAGTGTATTCTCAGGGTGTAAACAACAAGTCATCAATCTACTTCCACCAGCCCAGCCCACTCAATTAGAATGCTGAGTTGCTTTTTAAACCCCTAGAATACACTTAATTGCTGTTTATACCCCCTAGTTAAATTATTATTTTTGGATTTATGTACAATTTAAACAGATAAATGCTCTTTTTTTAACAATTTTCATTTTTTATTAAGTGTCCATTTTTACAATGAGAGTCAGGCCTCTAATTTAATTAGAACGACCCTGCTAATTACTTAGTTTTTTCGATTTTTCTTCTATTTTAATTGTTAATTTATTCTTCTACTTTGGTAATTTGTGATTGTATTTGGGAATTGCTAATTATCTCTTAATTTTCTTTTGCCGGTTCAATTTTATCATTGTTTATAAATCCATTTTAACTTAAATGAGGATTATTATTTTTGTTTTTTAATTTATATTTTTTAGGGTCTACTTTTAACGTTTAAACCGGACCTCCAAATAGTCGGAACCGACCCTGACCGTGATACTAAACATACACTAAATTATTGTGGTTTATTTTTATCAATGAATAAAAGATTTTTCTTTGATTTTCTCATCAATTCAATTTGGTCACAGAGTTTTTATCAAAGATTAAAATTGACCTTCACTCTTCACTTTAATACAATTAAGGTTAATTTAATGAAATTTTTATTTTATTTTATTTATAACATCCCTTTAAAGTTAAATTGTGGAAATAACTAATACGAAAATCTTTGTGAGATGGAAGTATTTGGGATTACGCATCTAATAAAATTTGTTGTAATTAAAGATAAACTATAGCGAGTTAAAGAGATATAAAGATCAATTTTATATGAATTTAATAAAGCACAAAACACGAAAGATTAAATTTGCAATGACTTATTTTTCTCAGAATTTTGAATTAATTGGACAAAATTAAGTACAACAACTGGTACTATTTGGAATGGCAACCATAATGATTTTGTGAGATCATTGTTACATTGAGAATAACAGTCTCGGGAGCAACAAGAGCATCAACATTAACATCATCATCATTAGCACATGACAGAGAATACGGCCAATAATTCACTTGTTTATCATAAGTAAAGTCCACAATGTCCAAAATATGGAGAGTTTATTCCAGAAGGGGCAAAAGGTCATACAAGGATCATTCTGTTAGGATGTTGAGGTGAGAGAATGATTGCATCCAAGGGAGGTTGAGAGGATTATCTTGGAAATAATCCTGTTTAATTTGTTGGATAATGAATAGGAATGAGATTTTGGCTTAAATGCAGTTTTGACAAGTTTCATAATTATGGAATTTTGATCCCAAAATTTCAATTGTGCGTTTTTAACCGCCTAAAATGTGCAAATGTTCGATTTTAACCCCTAAGTTTCAATTATGCGATTTTGACCCCAAATTTATCCCCTTTGCATTTGCTAAGGGGATAAAAATTGATTATGTGCTATTTTAAAATTTAAAATATGCTTTAAAATAATAAAAAATATGCTTTAAAATAAAAAAATTATGCTTTTTTGACTAGAAATTGATTATGTGCCATTTTAAAATTTAAAATATGCTTTAAAATAAATAAAAAAACATTTATGAAATAAAAATATTTGGTTTAAAAAGATGTATTAAAAACCTATAATTTTGAACCTATAATTTTTAATTTTTAAAATAAAAAATAAGTTTCTTAATAAACAAAGATCTTTTTAAAAAGACAACTTCCTCCAATCCTAAATATAAGACAAAATTGAATCAACAAAAAGTGATATTTTTTAAGAAGAAAAGAAATAGAAATATATGTCAAGTAAAACAGGATCTAAAGAAAAGCATGAGGTAAAATCTTTAGAAGAGGAGGTAGTATGGTGTATAATGTAGCTTTAAGCTCAAACACTTTAATATTTGATACTAAGGACCGGTTTGGCCTAGTTTTATTTTGAGTTTATGCAAACAACTTTTGCAATATAAATTATGTTTTATGTTATTTTATAAGTTCAAATTAGTGAAAATTGAATTTTTATAAGCTATTTTATTTTAAACTACCTTGACAAACTTATAATAATATATAAAAATTGTATAAGCTATTTATATAAGCTCAAAAATAAACTAGGCCAAATGAACTCTAATACTAATAAATAGCATAAAGGTAAAATAAAAATGGTGCACATGAAAAACTTGGTAGCATTGAATAAGTAAATCTCATACTAATTTGCCTTTCCAACTAATAAGTAAATGAATCTCATACTAATTTTCCTTTCCAACTAACACATTGGATACGATACGGTGGGAGATTTTGTTTGGATAAGAAATATGTGGGCTTTTACCCCAACATGGGCCTCAAATTACAACACCTGATTCATACACAAAGCTAATTCATGGGGGTGTTACTATGAAATATATTAATACAATTTTAGACATAAGCACACATTATATTAATCCATTAACACTGAAAAATTTTCGTAATTGGTAGTGTCAATTTTCCGAATTTTTGTTTTTTTGATTAAAATTGATCTTCACTCTTCACTTTAATATAGTTAAGTTAAGGTTAATTTAATGAAATTGTTATTTTATTTATAACTTATGTTTAAAGTTAAACTGTGGAAGCTAATACGAAAATATTTGAGATACGGAAGTATTTGGGAGTAAAATTTGTTGTAACTAAAGATAAATTAGTAACAACAATGAAGTGATCCAAGTGGTAAGAGTCTTGGTTCTCTTAAGTATGTGGTTCAGGATTCGATTCTAGACTTATGCGTATAGAGAAAATTCGGTTGGAAGGGGAGAACCCACCTTGTATGCTCTATATATTTCCTGATGGAGATTAGTAATTGCTAACGATGGTGAAAACTTCGTATAATATCTTGATGTTCATTCATTTCTTCTTCCTTCATCTTTGTAAGAATCCATGGAGTAAAATACTTAGTTGTCAAGTGATGACTTCACGTCATTATGATGTTCTAACCATGATTCTAGGCACTTTAGTACTATTTATTATGTTATTCTGCAAGAAATAAAAAGGAATTGAATCATTACGGAGTTTGCCCGAAGCGCTTGAAAAAGGAAGAAAATAAGCAAAAGTGTCAGTCTGCTGCGCACGGCGCCGCGCACGATTCAGGAAGTGGCGCACAGCTCAGGAATGTGGCCAGAAAGCTCAGTTTTGTCTGTCTGCTGCGCACGGCGCCGCGCACGGCGCAACCTCGCACCCTAATTCTATAAATTGAAGTTTTACCTCATTCAAAGGTACGAAATTGTGACGGCAAAAAAAGGCAACTTTGGACTGGGATTTCAGAGGCTCCCAAGCAAGGTTTCTAGTGTGAAAACATTATTTTCCTTTATTTGTAATGAATTCAATTACCTTAATTTGTGCTTTTAATCCAATTATGTGTAACTAAACTTCATTGATTGGGTTCATGGGGATTCCAATTGCTACTTGTCTTGAACCATGTGGTTGCATATGATGTTTTAATGAATTACGAAGTTAGTTTCAGTTAATTATTCCTCGTTCTTAATGCTTTACATAACTTGATCACTTGTGTGATGATTATAATTGTTTGTTTGCTAAGAGATTAGAAATAGATCGATTGACCTAGGAATAATTATTCAATTAACCTTCGCTTAAGAGATTTCGGTTTGTTAATTGAGAATTCTTGGATTAATGTGCGAAAACCTAAATTGATCATAAGTCGCCTAAGAGATTAGGGGTGTATGATCAAGGGAGAGGGTTGTGTTCCAAGAGATTGGGCATAACTATTTTGTTAATCGAATCGTGGGATTAACTTGTAATTTGTCACTACGCGTGTACCACCAAGACAATAGTAATTGGATGAACTGAAAGACCCAATCGCTTTCTCATCTTTAAGTCAAAACCCAATTTCTTGCCGTTATATGTTTCTAAATCAAAGTCTGAAAAACTCCCCCCTTTTTTATTTAATTGCAACTTTACCCTTGTGTGACCTAAATTGCTTGTGTTCGATTCTAAACAATCTCTGCGGAACGATATAAAAATTAATACTTACTTTGGCACTTCGTCATCAAGTTCTACTAAATTTTGACTAGATTTTAGGCAAGGCAAAATATCTACCTTGAATTTTAGGCAAGGCAAAAAATTTCAAGGTAGAAAAATTTATATACTCGATTATAAATATAAGCTTTCCTGCTTTTAATCAATTAAATTAAATATAATATATGGGTAAAGTTGACATATTTCTTTGAAACACTTGTTAGTGTACTATAGATAATAATTTTGTATTGATAATTATACAGTTTATCTTTTAAAAAATAAAAAATTGTATCCTAAGAACATATACTAGCATAACAGCTGACTATCAATCTGAGCTTCCCCTCTCAGCACGCATATGCTTGAAATTAGATCCTAATTTTGAGGTGCTATCTCAAAAATTATGCATAGAAAAATGAAGGACCAATGCCAATTCCTTAGGTGTCTTTAACATCAAGCAAAAAAAGACTGGCTAGTAATTGTGTCCAAAATAATGTGTCGGTGTGGGAGACTATTGTAGTGTCGCTAGCAACATATTATCACGATGATGAAATTAATAGTACAAAATGATGTTTTTTTTTGTTTTTTGTTTTTCTAAATAAATCGAAAAACCTTTCACATCAACTATTATGTCTTAGGATTTAGATCCTCTCCAATTTTCTCTCCAATAGTTTCTCTCAAATGTGATCTTAACCACTTCTTTGCTTAGTTTCTCTCTCTTCTTAAGCATTATTTTATTCTTTATAATTTAACAATCATTGAATTAAAAAAAAAAAACATTAAAAAGAAAATTAAAAAGGATCCAAATTCATGTTTCCACGACCTCTTATTGCATTTATAGGCAATTATCTCTAAGACGCACGAATTGGGGTAGCTTAGAGATCTGTGGGGTCCATTTTGTTCTCCAACATAATAAAAAAAATTGGAACAGTTGGGCAATTATATATAGGGTTGTAGTGGAAGAAATTAATGGATTATGGGTTGAAAAGAAAAACATTATCATGAAGCTAAAGTGAAGTTTTTTCTATAATAATTTATTCAACAAATTAGACTAAGGATAAAGTTTGAGATATTACATGTATCTTTCTTGTCACGTTCCCGACCAGTATATGAATACTGAGATTAATTGCAACAAACAAATGCGATATGTTCTTAAAGTGATGTTTACAACAAATCGGTATAGGAAGTTTCTTGTGGTTTTTCTTCTTTATTAGGCAAGTGAGAAGCTTTAATTTGACTTGTCATATTGCGTGTGTTTTGAACAAAAGAGTTATAACTTAATTCATATTTCACTATATTTATATTTGTTGTGATATTTTTAGTGGAGAAAAAAAATTACTTTTGGTTCCTTGAATTGGAGTGTAATGACTATTTATTAAAAAAATAACAAAATTAGGAGTATATAATGATAAAAAAATTAAAGTAGTTCTTGTCAAAAAAAATGAAAGTAGTTGAAACTTTAAAAAAGACTAATAACAATGGACAAGTAAAAGACTAATGAGAGTCTTAAATTTAAAGGTAGGGTGATAATAAGTAATATTGTATTTAACTTTAAAAATAATATACTAGATAGAAACATAACATTTTTCTATTTCAATATTGGCAAATGAGTTAATTAAGTATATGAAAAGTCACGTTGTATCATAGCTGAATGGCAAAGGAGTTTTGTCCAAGTACATGCATACTATCAAGTTTGATACCAACAAAATCATTTTTTAGAACATATTTTGAATCACATTTAAAATTGCATTAGTACTAATTTAAATTAAAATATTAGTCTTGACCAAAAAAAAAGTTAAAATATTAGTTTCTTTATGCTACTGCTGGTGCTTGAGGTTTAAGCTGGAGTTTGAAGTGTGTCGTGTCAAACTGACTTCGGAGTGATGAAAGTGCAACTCAAAAGCTCATGATCGAGGTGGTGCAAGTTAATTAAAAATTGGATTATTAGTATAAATATTGTTTAAAAATTAATGGTGTGCAACTGCACCTTCTGACTACAAGGTGGGTATGCCACTATATGCCTCTAGTCCTTGATGTAAACATGGACAAATTCAACTAGGGGAAAGCCATGGCTGAGGAGGCTCCTCCCTCCCCACTCATATTATAATATCTCTCTCCTCTCTCCCACGTATACAAATTTATTACTACTACACTTTGACCCGTGCGTTGCACGGATTTAGTTGAACGATAGATATACGATTTAATTTTTTATAATAAAAATTACAAATAAAAAAATAAAATGAAATCTAAACATAAATATAAATTGAAGAACATTGAAGAAATATACTAAATAGTTATGAAAAAAATACCTTTAAACTATTTCTCTTCGGAGCAACAATGAAAAACTTGGATGAAAGAAAGAAAAATTGAGAGAAAAATGCAAAAATCGACAATAAAACTCAAAACAAAAAACAAATTAATCAAATACCAAGAGAGAAAAAATTGGGTTGAGAGAGGAGTGAAAGAGAGAGATATAGAGAGATTGAGAGGGAGAGAAGAGAGAAGTGTGGAATGAAATAACCAGAGACGTCTGAGAGTATACGTATAGATAATGGAGAGATCCACATTTTTAGGCATTATATTCTATTGTGCTATTTTTTAGGTGAACATTTAGTGATGTGTTATTTTCAATACATAGCAAACGGCTAATTCAAAATTCAAATTTAGGTGGGAGAATCGTGTTATTTTCAATACATATTCAAAAGTCAATTTTAGGTGAGAGAAATTAGATGAGAGTATTAATTAATAGTGGTTTAGGAGGGAAAAATTAGGGTTAAGTTAAAAGCTTAATTAGGATTTTAATAGGTGCTAAACATAACTTTTATTATTATTAAGATAAGATAAGATAAGATAAGATTAAGTTTCCCTCTCTTACATAAATGAGTGAGTTAGTCGACTGTTTATGCATTCTAAAATATAATGTTGCTGATTAATATTTTCAAATGTATGATAATTAAAATTATAAAAGTTTATATTTTAAAAATATTTACCGAGACGAATTTAATAACATCTTATGTGTTAATATTTAATTTTATTTATTAATAGAAAAATATGATCAAATCAAAATATATATGGCTCACTTATTATGGGATAGAGGGAGCATATTTTACCCATGAATCATTTACTATTTTGAAAAACATATATAGCTTCTTAGACTCTCTTTCAATTTGCGGTACATAATGGGTAAAGCAGAATTAAATAAAATGGAATGGAGTTGAACGAAATGGAACATGAATTTCATTCTGTTGTTTGAATATTTTACGAAGTGTTTGTATTCAATCTCATATATCAAAATGAGAGAAAATGAAGAAATAAGATGGAATGAATATCATCATATATCATTCCATTCCACCCATTTTAAAGAATCCAACCAATAAAATTCCATTACATACCACTATATACCACTCTATTCCATTTTAAGTTTGGAAAGAGATGCGTCTTTAGTTAATCTTTTATGACAACCCACCCCATTTGAAGTTCTATTTTCCTTCTTAATATAAGTAGAAGTGACCTTGGTTTCCATTTCTTGCATATTTGTATACAATCTCAATCCTTTTCTTTTCTGCTTAAATGTAGTTTTAATTTGATCCCTAGATGTTATAATTGTTTGATTTTAGCGTTTTAAATTTCAATTGTTTGTTTTTAACTCTTTAAATTTTACTATTATTCGATTTTTACCTTATGAATTCTTTTGAGTTAATATTTTCATTTTTCTAAGGACTAATATCAAAATCCTCTTATAATTCATTAATGAAAGTCACTTTTCACTTGGAAAGTCGGGTACACTAAATTTAATAATTTTTTTTATTAATAATAATAAAGAGATACGAAACAATATATATGTTCGCTTTTTAATATTCATGAATAAAAAAATTGTAAAAAAATAAGCCATTTAAAAAAATTCATGAATAAAAGAATGCTTTTTTCTTTTATAAATGGAGATACTCATAATGATATGTAACTATTGATATATAGAGAGTTAAGACATCTCAACTATATGTCTTAAAGAGAAGGCTGAGTGATAATTTGATATGTGAAATGTGATTGCTATAATTTTTTATAGGCTTAAATATGTTTTTGGTCCATGCAATATACATTTGTTTTGAAAAGAGCCCCTGTAAAAAAAAAATTTGAAAAGAGCCCCTGCAATTTCTAAACACTTTGAAAAGAGCCCCTGCACAGGAAATGTGGCAGCCATGTCACTTAAATGTGCACGTGGCAGGCGCTGACAAGGACACTTATCTGATGTGACATAATTTTTGCCACGTGGATATTACATATCATTTTTCTTTTTTTTTAAATAAAACAAAATATCTTTTTCCAATTTATTTATTTCTGAAAAACTAATTAACAAATTTTTTAAATAATAAGAAAAACAAAAAATTAGTCAAACAAAAAAAATGTCACTTTCATCAGAACAGTAACACGCCACCCTTTTCTTTCCTGCTTGCAGCATCCAACTTTGCACAAAAGCTCAATTTTCACCAATTCCACACTCAATTAAAAAGTTTAATCACTTTCTTTCCCCTTTAATCTCTGCAAAACCATTCACTTTCTCAAATTTATTCAAAGGGTATTAAAAACCTAATTTTCTCTATAAGTCAGGAACAAAAATCAATGAAAAAAGAAGCCAATTTTCCTCTCTCTCTTGGCATGCAGCTTAACAAACACACACACACAAACAAACAACCCAAACGAAAACAAAAAAACGAAGAAGAAAGAAGAGGAAAGAACAGGATGAAACAGCCACCCCAGTGGTAAGAAACTTGCGCCTATTAACTATTAACTAGAGGTCTGGGGTTCGAATCCCCCTCACCCCAGACCTTTGTCTCCGTGAGCTTGGCTCAGTTGGTAGAGACATCGCACTATATGTGCAGGAGCCCGAGTTCGAACCCGAGACACTCCACTTATTCACCTTTAAGGTGGATTTTCTAGCCACTAGGCTACTTGACAACAAAAAAAAAGAAGAGGAAAGAACAGAGACAAAACAAATAATTTTTTTTTCTTCAAACTTTTCCATCTCCGATTTGCTGATATTGGTAAGGATTTTGGGTTTTTGGAGTTTGGATTCGGACTCAGGAGGGTTTAAACTATTATTCCGGTTAAAAAAGTTTTGATTTTGGGTTGGGGTGGAACTCCGGCACGGTGGCGCCGCCGTCTGGCCTGGCGGCCACCGGCCGGATTCTGGAAATGAAGAAACTCATAAGAGAGAGTGAGAGAAGTGAGCAGATAGAGAGAGGGATTGGAGATGAAAAAATGAATTTTTTTTCCTACCAAAAACAGCAATTTTTTTTTATTTAAAAATAAATAAATTATATGTAATATCCACATGACAAAAATTGTGCCACATCAGATAAGTGTCCCTGTCAGCGCCTGCCACGTGCACATTTAAGTGACATGACTGCCACATTTCCTATGCAGGGGCTCTTTTCAAAGTGTTTAGAAATTGCAGGGGTTCTTTTCAAATTTTTTTTTACAGGGGCACTTTTCAAAACAAGTGTATATTGCAGGGACCAAAAACATATTTAAGCCTTTTTTATAAATCTTGAATTGGAAAATTGTTAGGTGATATATATATATATATATATATTGAGTTGAGTTACAAAGTATTGTAATATTATTTGAGATGATGAATAAACGATATTGATGTATTTTCATGGATATAGACAAGAGTTGTTAAATCCCGTTATATATTTGTCACTATATTTTTGGAATGTATTCTTTTATAGTTCATCTAAGAACTTTTATAGTAGTCTTGTGGATTTTCACCAACACAAAATTCAACCCTTATACATGTCGACATAGAAATAAATTGATTTGAAATATTTTGTTGACACATCTTTTTCTACTATGTGGAGTACAATTTTGTAGACTTCTATTATTTTTCTTCAACATGAGATTGTTTTTCCAAATTTCCGTACTTCTATGAACAAAAATACTAAATCTCTTTTGTGACTTTATTTACTTTTTGCACACAAAGTTGTTCTAATCATCCAAGACATATTTTGATTGTTTATGGAGAATTTGTATTTAAGTAAGTACATTAGTGAGTAGTGACACTTTAGCTTACATCAGTTTAATACAAAATATAAACCTAACATTATAGTTTCATTGACTTGAATTTTTGGTCTTTTATTAAATGCCCTTTTGAGCATAGGTTATGATCATAATACCACTAAATAAAATAATATGCATTAGGACAAATAATGCATTAAGACAAAAAAGATTAAAGATTAGTATGTAGCTTTCATAGTTTCATTGCATGGTTCATAGCCAAAGTGAATAAAGATAAAAGGGTTTTTTTGGCTAGGAATTTTACACGACCATAAAGGCACCAAACATTAATTAAAATAACGACCCTTCCCTTAAAATGGATTCAATACTAATAGTAGTTAGTAGATCTAATCTTAAAAATGCATTGAATGTATTGAGATCATGTGAGGGAAACAAGAAGGGCCCATTTACATAACTTGAGTTCTAAGATTGTCTAATTCATTATGATGATAGTTGAGTTGGGTGCCTCCACACTTGTCGATTATGATATTTTCAATTAAAAAAAAAAGTATTTTTCTCACTTAAGAGAGGTGAAACGGAGTAATAATGCAATATTATTCTTTTTGCCTAAAGTTATTTAGGATTAATCCAAAGGAAGGTCAAGTAGTAAGTACATGTTTAATCAATGTTCTTTTTTAAATAGAGAAGAGATTTTTTTTTTTTTTTTACTAATTTAAGTAATATTATTGACTATTTTACAACTGTTTTAAGAGGATTCAAACTTTAAAATTACAAGATTAAACTTCAACCATATAGCACATCAAGAAAAAATTAATCAATTCAAATTAAATATGAACTTTTATATTGTCGAAAAATTTGACCTTAACTAAAGTAAAGTTCATTAACCGATAATTGACTAAGTGTATAGAATACAGTAGAATACATACTAAGTCAATAAATTATACTTGCGTGTGTAATTTTAGGCATTAAATGTAGGTTACAAGTATCATTATATTCATCCAATTATATTATAGAAAATATGGAACACAATGTACCAAAAAATAAAAACGAAAATATGGAACACGTGAATCCAAAATTGAAAGCAAAATTAGACAAATTTTATGTTTCAAATATCTTAGAAACTCTAAGTAAAATAATCTAAAATAATGCTAATCATACTTTATTAGAAAAAGAAAAACTTTTAAGAAAAAAAAAAGAGATTTAAATATAATACCATAGGGTCAAAAGAAATGATACACTCAATTTGAGTGATACCCACACATTTACTTCTTTGTTGCATAAAAGAGTACGAGGGTTATGATTTGGTTCACCACTAATCTTTAAAATAATATGTGAAAGATTTATTAATTAACTAGAGGTACTTCATCAAGATTTATTAATTTTAACACATGTTTGGATTGACTATTAAATTTAGTGATAATAAGTTATTAACACCGTAATTTTGTTAAAACTTAAAAATATAACTTTTACTAAAATGATCATAACATGTTATGATTCTGTTAATTAAACTCGTCGTTAATTCAAACATGTATTAATGTACTATACTCTAACTTAAACTCAAGGCTATGTTTTTGTTTATATACCAAATTATTGGAAGCTTTTGACATATACATAGATATATGGTAGCTCAACAACTTGTTCTTATCAAATATCAACCACAAAAAAGCCATCACTAGGGAATATGATTTATTTAAAAATTAAAATGCATATAAAAAATAATTAAAAAATAAATAGAAAAGTCAAATCAATAATTTTGGCAGTATCTTTCCACCGTGGTCCTATACATTATTCCCACATGGGATCATGTAAATTTCACTCATAATATGATGCATCTCATGACATACAGCAAAGAGCATATATTGTATTCAGAGATTTAGATGTCCAATTCCACAAAAATCCAAAAAAACAAAATTATTAAAATTTTAAATAAAGATAAACACTGCTTCCTATACTTGTAATAATATATTACAATAATAATATCTTAAGTTTCCAATGACATACTTGTCTTTACATACCATAATTTAGTAACATGTAGTAACAAAGATCAAGGTTTAATTAAAAAAGTTAATCAAAAAAAGTAAAAAAAAAAATACCTTTTCTAGTAAGAACATGAGCACAAGTACATTTTTGGATCACTTATTGGAATAATCTCAAAGGGACCTTCCATTAACTTGTTGATAAGTGCTTCTTCTTGAAGTTGGAAGTAGAACTAAAGATTCAGAAACTGCACAAGTTCTCTTACAAGAACCATAAAGGCTAATAAATCCAAAACGATCACTAATACTCCTAGAAACTTTAGCTCCATTATTATTCCATAAATTGCCATTTGTAATTTCTTCATTATCATCCTTTGAACATTTAACCATTGCAGCAAAGAAAGGATCATCCCTTTGAAAGCTACTTTGAATTGAATTCTTCTTCCAAATCTTTGTATCAATATCATGATTGAGCTTATTTTTAGAAGAGTGTGTAGTAGTAATTGTGGGAGGTGGTAATGGTAAAAGTTTCATGGATGATTTTTTATTCTTGTTGGAATTATGTTTCTTGGGAATTCCAGGTAATTGTTCCCAAGAAAATGGAACACCTGAGAATCTAAGTGGAGAGGCAGGACTAAGAAGAGGATCATCAGGAAAATAGAATGATTCAAGTGAAGAAGATGAAGGTGAAAGTGATGATGAACAAGAGGAGAAAGAAGTCGTCCGGCGCGACGATGGATACTTTCCGGTAAGGAAGATTTCACATTGTTTTGGAACATCTTTGGCATGATGATGACTTAGATTTGTTGATGAGTCCATTTTTGTTTGTAGGATGTAGGAAGAGAGAAAAGATGAGTGTTTGTTTGGTTGGTAGATCACTTGGTTTATGTTCTCTATTGATACTAGACCTTTTTTTCTTTCTTCACATATTAATATATAAGCTAAGGACATTGAGAAAGACGAGCACAAGTCCTAGCTACTACTCTAATATTTTTTGGTTGAACTTGGTACTATATCTCAAGGTATTTAGATCTAGGTAGGACAAGTTTGTATACAAACAATTTAATTAAATGTTTATAGCATAAATGTTTATCATATAATAAATAATAAGTAATAAGATTTTTTTCATAAACTATTTTAAAGAGTTTATAGAAATAACTTAAAAAATTATTTATTTTATGCTAATAAAATAAGGTTAAATTAGTGAATCCAAACATGACTTAATTGTTGAATTTTGTCACAACTATTTTTATTTTTATCAAATAGTCCAGTAATTGAAAATTTTATTTTTAAGATGAATAAATAGAATGATCGGAGTTCGAATTTCGACATCTATATAAAACGATGTTTATACCAACTGAACTAAACATACCGAGACTATTTCTACTAATTGTCAGATTTAAGTGTACAATTGTATAAGAGAGATAACTTTACCTTAAAATTTTAAGTGGACATTATATATCATTAGCATGTTGCTTTCTACACTTCTTACTCCTCAACAAGTAGTATAAAAGATCTAATTCTTTTTAGTGGTAGAGCAAGAGTGAGATATATATATTGAATCATATTCTCAATAGTACCTTAAAATTTTGGGTCACAATGTAGTATCCTAATGTTGACATCTCCCTACTCACATTATTGCGTGTTCTATTTTACTTTCATGTTTGATATTTTCTTAAAAAATGAATTGAGATGAAAAGGTAACAAAATATATTAATTATAACAAAAACGACCCCATATTATTCATTAGGGGAGAGGAAAAGGGGACAAAACATGATAAAATCAATAATGATGGAGGTGATAAATCAATGTTTTAAATAGAGAGGTGTTAATCTAACATGGTTGGGAAGTAATCACATGGTGGTGGTGGTGGCTGGGCCAAACAAGAGGAAATGCAACTACTAATACTAAGAAGGTACATATCCAAATTTTAATTGGATCTTGAGAAGAAAAAAAAAATGTCTCTATGAATGTTTGGAAGAATAAGGTAATTAATTTCATAAAGAAATACACATCGAGCCTCAAATGAAGTATATGTTTGAATATGTTAAGGGTCAAGTTTTTCACTTTTATAAAATTTCAGCTTGTCCCATAGTTGAAGTCAAAAGTTTGGCACTTTTAACTATTGAAATATTTCTTTCAAATACTTTAGATTATATGGTAGAGTGTAATATTTCAGTTCCATGTATTGGCTATATATATTTTTTGAAAAAGATAACTCAAAACAAGGTACCTTCCTAGCCTAAGCCCTCACTCACACCCGAAAAATAAAATAAAAAGAGTTGTTTAATTTTGGAATGTTAATGAAAAAGTGATCAATAAAACTAAGGTTAAATATGTTTTTAGTCTCTACATTTTCTCTTATAGTCGAGAATAGTCCATATATTTTTTTATGATTTAAAAAAATCCTACAGTTTTTTTATAATCAAAATTGGTCCTCGCCGTTAATTTTTTTTTTAACAGAACGCTGACGTGACACAATTAGCCAATAACATGGTGACATGTGTCTTTTTCCATCAGGTTTATTGTGCACATTTCCACACAAAATCTTTCTTTCTACCTTTCTTCCTCCAACATAACCCCCATTTCATCACCACAAACTCAACAAAAACCACAACAACAACCCAAATTGAAGCCATGGTAAAAGACATGTGTCATCATGCTATTGGCTAATTGCACCTCATCAGCGTTCTGTTAAAAAAAATTAACGGCGGGGACCAATTTTGATTATGAAAAAAATTGTAGAGTTCTTTTTAAACTATAAAAAAAATATAAGGACTATTTTTGACTATAAGACAAAATGTAGGGACTAAAAACATATTAAAACCATAAAACTATATAAAATTTAGCATAACATTTTTCTAGGTTTATAAGTGTAGTTTTTCAAAGATTGTATTTTACTACATAGAAATATTTAGCAACGCATATTGGAACTCGTCTTTCTTTATTCAGGTATAATTATTCATATATATAATATATAAAATAGAAGGTTAGTAATAAAAAAAAAAAACCCTCTTGTTAGTATATATAGTGTATAGATTAATGTGTGAAATATTATATTCTCTAGTGGCAAAATTGTTGAGAAGAAAAACAAAAGGCTACCAAATGTTTCCTTATTATGATGAATTAGCTCAATAATATATACAAGAGATTAGACAATAGATTAGGGGAGCATGTGCTAAGTCCTTATATAATTAAAATTCTTAGCCTATGTGGAGAATGAATTCTCTCAATTAATTTAGAAAAATAGTAAAATCCTAACCATTGATTTGTAAGGAGAGAGAAAAGAAAAAGAGGAAAAATGTGAATTAAAGGGCAGAGATTGAAGAAATTGAGAAAATTGAGGGAATTAAAATTAAGAGAATCCTCTCTCGCCTATGTGAGTTGCAATCTATTTTTTAATTCGTTTTTATACATTTATTTTATAACATTGAAACAATTACATTGTCAAAAAAATTATTTTTTAGCTAATTTTCAATTTATATAAATAATTATATATCTTAGTATATTTGGAGACTGTTTACTCTTATGATAAACCCAGACCTAAATCATGAGCCATGAAATTTTATAAAGTTTTTCATATCTATGTCAGCTAATAAATCATCTTGAAATTCCGTCAAAACAAAAATATAGATCTCCTAAAATGAGAAAATTTAACTTCATGCCCTCATTTTATTTATATTCTCACTTTCACCCCTTCCAAAACACATGAACTACCTAAAATCCTTTTTATTCTGACATATTAAAAAAAACATATTTTATTTTTCAAAAATCATATACCCTCAACATACAAAGTTACGAGAAGTTTAAAAAAATAAAAAACAATCTGATGTGAATATTCATACCAAATATTTCGTTTTTTTAATTGAATCAATATAAAATTTTAGAAATTATTTTGCCGTTCGGTGAAGCATTTTAATGGGGTGGTAGGAATATAAATAAGGAGGGTATGAAATAAAATTTTCTTGAAATAATTTGATGTTCAAGCGCAAGCCCGCTTTAAACTGACGGGCCTTTATTATTTTTTTTTTTGTGATTGTGGCCTTTATCAATTAAGCACTAAAACCAGAAGATTTCTCTTCCCACCCCCCTGGACTCTTTTTCACCCCCCTGAAATCCCAGTTTGCCCCTTGACTTTCGAAAATTTGTAAACAATAGTTCAGTAGACGCGTACTGAACTATTTTAAAAGTTCAGTAGACGCGTACTGAACTATGAAGTCGTTCAGTAGACGTCTACCGAACTATATCAATATAAACCTGCAACACCAGGTTTCTTCCTCATTTCTTCATCTTCTCACACACACAATCAAAATCTCCATACGAGTAAAACGCGCGATTCCGGTCATTTGGGGGTTAAAATCAACATTGGAAGCTTGGCAAACTGATTCTACACGCATTGGAAGCTTAAAAACAAGGTAAATTTCGAACTCCACCGTTTATTTCACGCAACCATAGCTGCTAGGTTAGTAGGTTTCTGACACAGTTTCGTTCAGTAGACGTCTACTGAACTATTTGAAAAATTCAGTAGACGCGTACTGAACTGTTCTGGAAAATGAAGAGCATTAGTTCGGTGGATGTATACCGAACTATTGCGAAACAGAACAGGATATGCAGTAGCCTCTGTAACTTGCAGAAAATGGTTTTAAATGATGTTTTATGCATTGTATGCTTGGTTTGTTTAGGAATTCACTCATATTAATTGTTATTGCATGAATTAGTGAGCATAGTATGATTTATAGTTGCTTAAATTAAGGATTGCATTATTGATGGACTCAAATGACTTATGAATTTATTTTTATCGTTTGTTTTAGTTATGGCCGATGAAGCTAAACCTCCGGACGAGTGCAAAGCAATAGTAGCGGCGGAGCCTCACGTATCGCCAATAAGAGTGGATACAAGGGACCATTTTGTGACGGATAGAACTTTCGAAAGCAAAGAGGCTTTGGTTGATTGGGCTCGCGACATAGCTCTCCCGTTAAGATTTTCAATTGTCATTACAAGATCGGATAACGGCAAAGGTAGTAGGAAGCCGTTCATTGTGTTGGGTTGCGAAAGAGGCGGTACATACAAACCAACGGGAAATAAGGTAAAATTTGAAGAGACGGGAACGCGGAAATGTGAATGTCCATTTCGTCTACGAGGTTACTTCCATGTAACGGGGCAATGGCATGTTACTGTTGTTGATGGAATGCACAACCATGTGCTAGACAAAGCATTGCAAGGTCACCTCATTGCGGGTCGTTTGAAACCGGTAGAAAAGCAACTTCTATCGGAAATGACAAAGAATTTGGTCCCGCCGAAGAATATCATTTCTACGTTGAAAGAGAGGGATCCGAAGAATGTGACTGTTTTGAAGCAAGTTTACAACGCCCGTTATAGGTTAAAACAAAGGGCGAGGGCGACAAGGACGGAAATCCAACATTTGCACAAGTGTCTTGATGAAAACAACTACTTCTTTAAAGCTCGAACCGATGGTGAGTCCGAGTTTGTTCAAGACATTTTCTTTGCACATCCGAAATCCGTATGTTTGTTCAACACTTTTCCCACAGTTTTGATTATGGATTCTACGTATAAAACGAACAAATACGGAATGCCTTTGTTTGAGTTGGTTGGTCAGACCTCGACCGAGGAAACCTTTAATATTGGATTTGCATTTATGATTAATGAGAAGGAAGAAAATTTCACATGGGTCCTTCAACAATGTGTTTGTCTGTTAAGGAACAAGGTGAGGCCGAATGTTGTTGTGACCGACAGGGATACGGCACTAATGAGTGCAGTTGCCACTGTATTTCCGGACTCCGCTCATATGGTTTGTACTTTTCATGTGAAGAAGAATATGTCTGAGAAGTGCAAAACTCTTTGCAAAATTAAAGATGGTGAAAAGGTGAAGCAAGGAGATGTGTGGACGGATGTGTCGAAAGCATTCGACGTCATATTGTACTCGCCATCTGAGGATGCTTATGTTGAAGCGGTTTTGCAATTTAGGAAGCTATGTGGAAGGTGGCCAAGATTCTTGAGATATGTTGAGACCACAATTTTGGATACCGATAAAGAAAGGTGTGTTAATGCTTGGACTGACAAATTTTTGCATCTTGGCAACACTACAACAAACCGAGTGGAGGGTGCTCACGGTGTTTTGAAGGGTTACCTAAAGGACGGTCACGGTGACTTGGCCACTGGTTGGGAAGCAATCGACAAAATGTTGATTAATAGGTTCAATGAAATACAAGGAACTTTTGGTCGGAATTTGTCGGTTGTGGAGCACACTTTCAAGGATCATTACTTGTACTCTTTGTTGATTTTCAAAGTTTCAAGACCCGCTTTGAATCATATACATAGAGAAGAAAAAAGAGTTGAAGAGTGCGGTACGGATAGCAAAAAATGTGGTTGTGTGGTGAGGTTTACCTATGGGTTGCCATGTGCGTGTTTGATAGCTAAAAAGATGCTTCACAAGTTGCCTATTCGACTTGATGAAGTTAACGCACATTGGAAGAAGTTATGCTTTTTGGAGGATGATGGTGGTTCGTCCGACGACGACGATTATTCTTGCTTGGCCGAATGGGATGCTATTCAGGTAATCACGTAATTTTTGCACTTTATATTTAATTTACGCACTTTATATTTAATTTACACAATCACTTAATTTTTGCGCTAATTTACGCACTTTATATGTAATTTACGCAATCACGTAATTTTTGCACTTTATATTGAATTTACGCACTTTATATTTAATTTACGCAATCACGTAATTTTTGCACTTTATATTTAATTTTACGCACTTTATATTTAATTTACGCAATCACGTAAGTTTTGCGCTAATTTACGCACTTTATACTTAATTGTTTTTATTTGTTTTTAATTTTTGTAGAAGCGTTTGAAGCGGGTTGACGTATGCATGAAGGATGAGATAAGAAATCAACTTCGGATAATTGCTTTTCCGGAGTCGACTTCTTTAAAATCTGCGGAACACAATGTCGTTTCTAAAGGTGCTAAAAAGAAAAAAGGCAAGACGGATTCTCGCACAACTAGGTCCACGACCCGAGAACCGTCTCGTTGGGAGCATGTCGACAAACATTTTGAGGCTACTCAAGAATCTCAAAATAAACCGTCGTCGTCAAAGAAGAGAACAATTGCAAAGTCTAAGCAAACGGTGAGCGACATTCCTCCTACGCGTAGCATACCACGCATTGATGAAATGCCAAAGTTTATGCACCCTTACATAGAGGACATTGTTGATGTGGTTGGTGACGGCTTTTGTGGATATCGTTGCGTGGCGTTGGATTATTGTGGTAATCAGGACGATTATGAGTTGATAAAATGCCACATGCTTAAAGAGTTGAATTCGCACAAGGAGTTGTACAAGATGGTCTTTTCACATGAGAACCGTTTTAATTTCATCAAAGATGCATTACACCCTCCAAAAAGACGAGTCCTTCCGGGTCATGTTGCACCGATGGATAAATGGTTGACCTTTCCGGATATGGGACACATTTTGGCTACTCACTACAACAAGGTTATTGTGGAGTTGACAGCCCCTGGGGACAGAGTATCGGAAACATTTTTCCCATTGCGTGGAAGTCCACCTTCGGATCCCGAAAAGAACATTCTTTGTCTTGGTTTGGTTCCGGGCCACTTTGTTCTTGTCAAGTTGAAAGAGGGATGTCCATTGCCACGCACTTGCCTCGAGTGGAGGAATTATCGGTCTGAAGAAGCCGCTGCATGGGAGTATCCGTTCATGGAACGTCAGAGCACTTTTGCCGAACTTTTGGAAAACGAGATGAAAGATGTTAGGAAGAAAATACTCACGGGAGTTGGTTCGACTAGTGATGATCCGTTTATTTGTTTATAGGATATTAGCTAGGTTATTTGTACTTTGATGTATTGGATCTGTTTTGGCTTGTATTATGCATTTACATCGGTTTTGGTCCGGAAACATTGGTGAAAACCATCACTTTTTGTATTATACGACAACTCTTTTGGTGATGTTGTTTCGGACTTTTTGCGATGTACAAGTTACATAATACTATTAATATAACTTAGTCGTTTCAATTATTTTGTTGTTTGAACTGTTGAAATGTTTTAAAACAGGAATCGAACTCGTTTTTTAATACGAGTTGGCCTTAAACAGAATGCAGAAATGACCTGCTATCAGGTACGCGTAGTTCAGTACACGCGTACTGAACTTTGGTCAATTAAAAGGGAGTTCAGTAGACGTCTACTGAACTTTTCAAAATATAAAATTAGTTCAGTAGACGTATACCGAACAAGACTTAGGATTTTTTGAGAAACCAAACAAGCGAGCTTCTGTCTACTGACTCCATGCCTGTGCACGCATATAAGCTACTTGCAGTTCAGTATACGTCTACTGAACTTTTCAAAATTTAAAATTAGTTCAGTAGACGTATACTGAACTTTTGTAATTTAAAATTGGTTCAGTAGATGCGTACTGAAGTGTTCAGTTTTAAAAATCCCAGCGTGTTGCACATGCTTAATTAATTCTTAGGAAAATATTATTATTATTTTTTAACGGTCGAGATTTTGCCGACACTTTAAGCGGTCGAGATTTTGCCGACACTTTAGACGGTCGAGATTTTGCCGACACTTTGGACGATCGAGATTTTGCCGACACTTTATGTGGTCAATAATTAGGGTAACAAGTCTATAAATTAAGGTGTTTAGAAAGAGATATACGCAACTAAATATAATGGATATTTCACTAAGTTATCGGAGAGACACCAGTCTTGCAGTTGTGTATTTCAACAACGGCAAACCAAACATGTTTCGGATTTGGGACGATGCTAATTTCCGTGATTTGAAAGAGCGACTTGACGAAATTAATCGTTGTTGTGTCAACAAGAATGACGACAGAACTGCCACGAGCATTGAGTATCGAAAACCTTCGGTTGGATCTGACGGAGTCATTAATTTTACAGGTATGAAAATTGAAAATGATGATGATGTTCGAACTATGTTTTCCATTTTCAAACAGAATTGCACAAAGGGACCGATAGAGTTGGATGCAAAACTTAGAAGATCTGTTGATGATATCATTAAATGCTTGAAGGGGCCTGAAGATGAAGATGAAGATTATTCCGTCGATATAACTGTGTAATGTTTTTAATTTCCGTGTAATGTTTTTAATTTGGTTGTAATGTTTTTCAAATTCGGTGTAATGTTTTTAATTTCCGTATGATGTTTTCAATTTCCATGTAATGTTTTTTTAAGTCCGTGTAATGTTTTTTCATTTCCGTGTAATGTTATTAAATTCTGTGTAATGTGATGGGAGTGAATGAATGACAAGAGTCTGTTTTTTACTTGGCATAAAGCTGCATTTCAATTGACATAACTGTTCTGGAATCATTACATCAAATAGTAAAAGATAAATACAACACTTCGATGGTCACGATCTTGCCGACACTTTGAACGGTTAGGATCACACTGACACTTTGCATGGTCCAAAACTCACCAAAGCATTCAACTGTCACGATGTTGCCGACACTTTGAACGGTTACGATCACCCCGAAACTTGCCAGGCTGTACACTTCCATTTCTACTATAAATAAGTGTGTTACGATCTCTCATTAAGTAAGCAATTTTTTCCAAACATGTCTCAAAATTCTGCTGCCGAATCCTATCCATTTACTATCAAGTTTCGGGGTAGTGATGAATTGTTTACCGCTGAGTTGAGTGATACCTTGACAACGTTGAGGTCTCTCAAAAATAAGATTCAACGTCTGTACCAGGCCAAATACGGCAAACAAATCAAAATTAACCAAATTTTCCATTACGATCATTACATGAGTTTGGCATGTGATATTCTTGTTTACGACGAGGCAACGCGTATTTACGAGTGGGTAGAGTTGAAAGATGATGCCGATGTGGTTTCTATGTTCGGTGTATGCTTAATTGATCCGAAGTATCCACGTCTGTATGCTTCTTTGGTAGCAGACAATTGATGAACATGTTTGTCGTTTCAAGCTACAATTAAACTATCGCATGCCACTCGTTTGTGTTCAATGTAATGTTTTTATTTAAGTCTGCTTAATGTTGTTGTTTATTCTCAATGTAACGTTTTTATTTAACACCACTGTAATGTTGTTGTTTATCCTCAATGTAACGTTTTCGTATATAATTAATATTACGTGTTATTGTGTTAATTTAAGTCCTATTGAACAAAAAAAAATATTAATAGTAAAAAGGTTTAATAATAAAAAATAATACCAATATTAATAAAAAAATTAAATCATATAAAAAAAATAACAAACAGTTTCCAGTTAAGTAAAATTCAGTACGCGTTTACTGAACTACCAGTTCGGTGGTTGTCAACCGAACTATTTCAACGTTTAAAAAAGTTCAGTAGCCATCTACTGAACTAAATGTTACAGAATGCAGGAAAATTTTACATGTTTCAGCACCAACTCAGAACCAATTTTCTGAGTTCAAACCTGCAAATTCAATTTCAATTTCATTTCATTCAATCGCAATTCAATCGCAAAGCAATCAAACTAAGGTGTAAACACAAAACCACGTGGAATAAGCAAAAGATAGCAGAAATTAACGAAGCAATAACATTAATTAACATAAATATCCAAACATCAAAGGTGCGAAAAGATAGTACAAATGTCTTACAAAATAAGGCGCGTAAATTCAAAATACATAACACACGCTCAAGTGTCACAACTTCACATCATACATAACAATCACTAATAACCCAAAAGAAGCTAAACAAGCTAGCTACAGCATACATGCTACATCATCAACAAGCTACTGAGTCGCTCTCCATGCTTGACGGTGGGATCCTGCCCGACGACGCCTGGTGTTATACAAGAATCCTGGCTCAACCCATCCAAGAATACGATGCATAGTCGTATTAATAGGCGTTCCCTCAGGCGCCTCACCATCGTCAAGAGCCCTACGCACCTCTCATCTTACATTTTGGCAAATCTCCCACGTGTCAACCACCTCATTTCTAGTCTGCTCCTCAATCAACACCTCCAGCATAGGTGGCCTAGGTGGTTGTTGCTCCGCCTCTACCGGACGCATAATAGGATGCGACACTCGGTAGTACCATGATATGTATCCAGGCTCAAAATCCCACGGATTCACCACCACTCGGCCCCTCAAGTCTTCATCAATCATCCTCGTTTGCAATTCCTCCATCCACACACGATCAATCTGAGCTATCGTCATGCCTGGTATAGCTGACAAGGACGGGTCTCTCGGAATTCCTTGCACATGCTTAAACTGACGGAGCACCCGTTCAGGCAAATGCTTTCCAAGGTCTTTTCCAGACCTTAACCACCCAGAAAAGAAACACTCATCAATCAACGGTCTAAAGGCTCGATGCGCATCATACGGGCTGAAGACAACATCAGACATCTGGAGGTTATCCAAACTTTTTCTGTATGACGGTGGATCCTTATGGCCTTGTCCGGGCGTATACTTTCTGCACCGTGGCAGACTCTCATTCCAGTTTGAAGCTATCCCCCACTGTGTCAAAAATGGGAAATGCTCAATTATCCATCCCTGAAAAAAAACATAAACATAAGTTACGAAATATTTGGAAAATTAAAGTATAATTAAACGAATTAATTAAACGAAATTATATACCATAACAAAGGATAAGTAACCCGCAATCTGACCAGTGCCCTCCTCAGACGCATCGTCCATATAACTTTGCAAATAAACCAGACATGCAGCACCCCAGTTCCACTCATGGACGGTAGACAGATCTTGAAAATACTGCATGTATGAAGCATCCATGTAGAACGTGCTTTTGTTGGTGAAAAGTGTACAGCTCACCATAAACAGCAAAAAGGCTTTAACACAACTCTCCCTGACCGGCATCATCTCCTCTAACTCTGCTTCCTCAGTCTCCATCCTCTCACAAGTCTCCTTCAACTGGTTGTATATACCCTGTAGGTAGTTAAACCGCAGACTTGGCCCCTTATTCCTTTTGAATTCCGCCATAATTTCATCCTTGTCAACACCCAGACAGTCACTCACAATGTCACCCACATCACTTCTACTCATTCTGTGATGGTTAAGAAACTTCCCTTGAATAGGGATATGCAGTAGGCACTGCACATCATCAAGTGTGATGCCAACCTCTCCAACAGGAAGATGGAATGTACTGGTTTCCGGATGCCATCTTTCCGCAAATGCAGTAAGCACTCCATGATTTAGCTTGCCAAAGTTGGTTTCGCATAGCCCTGCCAAACCAGTCTCCCTCAAAGTATCCCAAAACCACAACGCATTAGCATTAGGTTTTGGGATTTCTATCAACCTTCTAGCATTGGCAATCGAACGCATAGTATCAGTCAAAACCTGAAACAAACGGATTAAAATGTGTTAGTCGTTTATAGGTAACAAAAAATAAAAATACGATAATTTGTAATCATTTAATATTATACCTCAGAACCAGATCCTGCAAGCCAAATCGAATTTGCCCTATGCTTATAGTAAAGCGATAATAGGGACAAATCTGAGGGCCCTCCTCCATACACAACTACCTCTTCTGCCACTGGTGGTTGCTGATGTTGTTGTTCTGACCCTTGCGTTTGGTCTTGCTCGGACCAATTTGCATTGTCGTCCAGGTATTGATCAACATCAGCTGCCTCATCCTGTGATGGGCGTGTGCGGGAGCGTGATCCACTAGCTTCAGCATCATGAGTTCCTTCCACAACAAGAGGTTGTCCTTTCTTGCGACGACCTCTTTTAGGCGCAGGCGGCACTTCTCTACGTGCCGAGCCATGAGCCCTGCTCTCCCTGCCGTGTCGCCCTCTTGCAACTTCTTCATCCATATCTACACAAAACAATAACGCATATTCAAACATCAGTCGTAATCAAAATTTAACCGTATTCAAATTAAACCAAAACCTATGTCTAACCATTTTCCATATTCAAAATTTAACCAAAATATATAAATTAAATTTAACATTCACCATAATAAGCAATAATCAACAATCTAGATAACTATTAATCAACATTCATTTATCATTCAAACCAACTCTAAATTCTAAATTTAACCAAAACCTAAACATAATCATATTTCACATCAAACCTAACATGCAATCATCCAAAATCAACAATAAACCTCTAATCAACAATTTCAACAACATAATCAACACAAAATCACGAATTAGAGATTAACATTGACATAAATAATCAAAAACGAATTTAAGAGATGTGAAGAAATTTGAATGAAAATGAAGAAGTAAAATCAACATAAACTTACTTGATGGAGTAGAAATTGATGAACTTTGTGGAAGATTAACTCAAAAACGCAAGATTGTTGAAGATTTTCGCCCTAGGTTCGTTTTTCCCCCTTCCCCTTTCTAATAAACTGTTTCTGCATGAATGGGAGAAGAAGCGAACGTTCTGTCTCTATACAGAAACAGTTCAGTGGACGCGTACCGAACTCCTTTTAAAAAGAGTTCGGTGGACGCGTACTGAACTAAGAGGTAAAGAAGACGCAAAAGTTCAGTACGCGTCCACTGAACTTTGGTTACATGTGAGGGGTGTCAAAGGGGTGAAAATTTACATGCGAGTTCGGTACGCGTTTACCGAACCAATTTTTCCAAAAAGTCAAAGGTTAAAAACGGAAACCCGGGAGGTGAAAAAGATTCCTGGGGGGTGGGAAAAGAAATCTTCCTAAAACCATAGTTATAGAACAAATAAAATTAGATGTACCCACAAAAAAATAAAAAAAATAAAAAGAATCCTTTCAAAATAAAATAAAAAAGCTATTAGAATGTGGCCTATTTTTTATACAAAAGGATAATATTATTTTATTTTTTAAAAACAGTTGTATATTTTGTTTGCTTGTGAAAACCTGAAATATTAAAATCAATAGGTTTGCGTACAACATATGAGGTTCTAGCATCGATTCTCATCCAAAATGAAAAATCAATAGGTTTGGATAACTTAAAACCTCATGCATTGTATTCAAACTTCTCACCACTAAACAAAACTCAGTGACTTATGAATTTTTTTAGCGTAAATATTATTTTTAACGGCAAAACATATTCGGAACAAATGTTCCAACTTCCAAGCTTTTTTCGCATGAACTGATGTAATTTCGGGAAGGATAAAAGAAATGTGTTGGGGGGATAGGGGAAGAAATTTTCAGTTAGTTAAACGTTGTTATACAAACAGAATTGCATGGCCCATTCGAGCAGGCTTGTTCACGATGCTTTCTCTTCCCACCCCCTATATCTTTTTCACCCCCCAATATTTCGATTTTACCCTTGGTTAAAAAGTTCGGAACGTGTTTTCCGAATTTTTTTTTGCCTTGAATACGAACTTCGGAATGTGTTTTCCGAAATTTTTGTTGAATTTACACTAGGAAAAGTTCGGAAAACACGTTCCGAACTTTTTAACCAAGGGCAAAATTGAAATATTGAGGGGTGAAAAAGATATAGGGGGCGGGAAGAGAAAGCTTCCTTGTACACATGCAATTATAGGAGGTCATGATCTTTGTAGCAAAGCAATCAACGAAGAGACCTTCTTTTCGCACCTTTTGAATCTCACACGCACTCCCTGACATATTTAATTTATCCTTCTTGCTACATAGAATACGAGTGTGTAAATAGCAAACATTGAGGAAAGAAAAGTGTTCGCTTTCTAGATAGCAAACTGCAAATTGAGTTCGCTTTCTTCGATGTGAAATTTATAAAAATCAATTTTTTTTTTGTCCCCTACACCCTTCTCTCATCTTCCGTTAAATAACTTTAAATGAAACACAATTCACAAGTTAAAGTCAGAACCATTCATTCACCTAATTTCCTATTTCTGTCAAATTTATCAACTCTTGTAGCTTTAACACATGTCTATTGTAAGTATATAAATGTAAACTTGGTAATATCAAATAAAGTAACAATTCAGTATAACTATCTTTACTCTGTGTGTGATTGGTCGATAATGTCACAAATGCTCCGATAGCAAATTAAAATGTGATATAAGATAGTGGTCACATTTTTATAAGGTTCACTAGTTAAAGTGTAAACTGAGTTCGCACTCTAAATATCGAATTGTGTTTTTGTTCGCTTTCTAAGTAGCTAACTTTATTTCAGTTCGCACTCTAAATAGTGCATAACAATATTTTATACTCAAATTAAACGTCCGCACCCTCATGAATGAAAAAAATCATGAAAAAAACTGAGTTTGATTTATAGATAGCTTTTTTCATTCATAGGGATGCGAACGTTCAATTTGAGAATAGAATATTGTCATTCATTACTTAGAAAACGAAATTTGCTTGCACACGACAAGTTGATCTCATCAACAAAAATCATACCAAGGTTTAGAAAGAAAAATGAATTTTCAATAAAAATAACTAAATATATAGTTTTTTTATTAATGAAAACCAATATATGACTATTTGAATCCATTTAAATAATTTTTTTTTTGTAATTTTAATGTATTTAAAAGATGCCATGTATTAAAAACGACATTGGTTAAGATATTGGGCTAACTCAATGGTCTACACAAAGATGAATGTTTGCAAATGCGCAGAGGATTGGTGTGACATGTCATAGATAGGGTTGGGGAATTTGCATGTTAGAATTCAGTGTTCAAGTTTTGTCAAAAAATAAATAAATTCAGTGTTCAAGTCGATTTCAATTTGAGCTAGCTAGTAAAATTTAGAATTCTAGTGTGCTTGATGAGACACATATATATGACTATTATTATTGATGGCAGTAGTAGGAAGAAATTACCCACCATTAAGAGTGAGCAATCTTTTATTATACTAAAAGGTCGTGGGGTTTTTTCTCATTCCAAGCCAAAACCCTAACACCCTATGTCACATTTTATGTCATAGTGATGTCAATTGCATATGTGTCCCAATAACCTCTCAACAAGTTGCTCTATTATGCCCACTTGGATGCCATCTTAGCCCTATTTTTGCCTTGGCCAATGGTTGGTTCACAAGTTTATCATTCTATCCACATCATTCTATATATGTGGCATGTTTACTATTTCATCCATTGTCCATTTGTGCTAGGAACTATTCAAAATGGGTATGATCACTGTTGTTGCATCATCTCATCACATGACAATAAGCTCCTTCATTCACTTGCTTCATTGACCTTTGCATATTTTCTCTTGCAACACAAGTAATTCCTTGGAAAAATAAAACAACCAATGCATGTCACACAAGTATTTTCTTAAGCTTCTTCATAATGATGACCATGGGACTATAAAAACTCTCCCTTGCTACACCTAAACGTGCAAACCTCTCCTTCTCTCTATGCCACATTCACTTACCTCTCCTTCTTCCTTAAACTCACATGCTCCCTCTTTTTTTTTTACTTTTTTTTTTGTCAAGCTCCCTCTTTTTTATTTCTATAAATTCTAATTTTTTTTCTCTTATATCTCACTTTCTATAATTTATTTTCTGCATTACATTTGTTTACTACTAATTCTTCTTACTGCAAATTTTTTTAATATTGTTATATAATATTATTAACAAATATTGTGTTTTTTTTTTAGGATGTATAAAAAGAAAGAACAACCAAGAAAATAAAGAATCTATCAAAAAAGAAAGAACAAAAGATGAAGTGTATACATCACTATATTATTTCCATAGCATGAATAAAGGATGATGGAAAGAATGACTACAAATCTTCTACTATACAATTTTTTTTCTTCTTTTATGGATTTGTTTTCCTATACATGCAACATTTGAATTTATATTTTCCCATTTTCATGTATTCTCTTCTCCTAAATTTCTTAAATTCCAAACTGTAACAAACCATTCCAGAAAAATATAATAAATATTTGAAATCATGTTTTATACTTTTTCCATTTTATTCATCTTGAATAAATTACTAAAAGATGAGATGAAGTAAATTAGACCAAAAAGTTGTCCTTCCTAATTCTGATTAAAAATAAAAAATAAAATAAACACAAATAATAAATTATTAGACTAAGAAAACTAGATCCAAAATAAACATGCATGAAACAAACTTAACTTCATGAAAATGCAAGTAAGGAAAGGTTGGAACTTGGAATGAATATTTATACTTTGTTAAGATGAAATTTCCATACACATGCTTTTAGTAGTTAGTAGTCAATTTGATGTTTCTACACCCTTTTAAAAGAAATTTCAAAAGAAAATATATGTTTCTAAATAATGAGGATAATCATGTAACCAAGTTGGATTTAGTAGATAATATCCCAACTTAATTGCATCTAGGTGATATATGCTCTATAGCATATGAAAAAATGTACAAACTTTGTAATAAAATAAATTTCCTAATGCCACGTAAAAAAATGTAAAAACTTTATAATAATGTAGTGAAATATAGTGAATAGGTTGAAAAATATTTAATTTCCTATGACAAGAATGTATAGATATTTGTATTTAAATTTGTTGATGCGTATAAATTAATGGATGAAACAGCCAACCCAGTGGCAGGAAACTTGGGCCTATTAACTATTAACTAGAGGTCTGGGGTTCGAATCCCCCTCGCCCCAGACCTTTTATTTTATCCAATTTTTTTGAATCAAGTTTGTATTTAAATTTGTTGATGCGTATATATTAATGGATGAAACAGCCACCCCAGTGGCATCAAACTTGCGCCTATTAATCAGAGGTCTGGGGTTCGAATCCCCCTCGCCCCAGACCTTTTTTTTATCCAATTTTTTAAAATTATTTTTGTATTTAAATTTATTGATGTGTATAAATTAATGGATAGATCTACTCAATATTATTGCATTTCATTTCATATTCCCAATAATGAATAGCTATATTAATATATTAATCTTTGTTGATTAAAAAAAGAAAAACCTACATATTTTTTTTTAAAGGGTTGTAAAATATTTTATTTTTTATAAAAAGAAGTATATAGTGCTCAAAATAAATTTAGCCTTCTTTATCTATCTCAAAATAATTTAATTTTCTATTTACTAATGAAATTTTGTCTCAAAATGAATATCATTGATAATCTTATAGTTTATTTATTTTTACTTCATGAATACATAAAAAAAAATTAGACATGGACAAAATAATAAGAATCTAGGTGATAATTACAATAGGTATAATATATATTTTCATCTACTTTTTTAAAATATAACAAATAAATTTTTCATCTAAAATAAAGTGGTAACATGTGGAATTATTAGATTTCATATACATTTTGAGACCTATTTATTTCAAGGTATTATTTGCTATTAGAAAATTAATTTTAATGCAAGGGATTTTTTATCCATAAATTCCTATTAGGATTAACTCTATTTCCAATTTTAAAATCCACACTTGATATTGAGAACACAAAGAAAGGTGGACAAAACAGTATAACAAAAAAAAGTGTGAAAATAGTTGACTTCAAATTTCTAAGTGAATCATTGTCTTCACAACATGCTTGGTATTGTTTGCAAGCAATCCAAATGGAAATTATTCATTATTGAGAATATGAAATGAGTGATAACTATTACTATTCACAACATTTGGGTGATATCATCTTCATGATACCCTTAAGATCCACACGTAAATTTTGCATGGAAACTATAAGAGCATGATCTCATCCAAATATTTCAAGTAGTGTTTGTAATCATAGCACATTTGCAAATGTTGGCTAGCTTAATAGTGGTTCACATAGAAGTTTGAGATGAGCTACTTTCACTCTTTTTTTGATGGCTATACTGTTTCACCCATTGCTCTTTGTTTTCCCAATATCAAGTATATATTTAAAAAATGGAAATAGAGTGATTCCTAATAGTGGTGAGTTTTGTGTGTCAAGTAACATTGGTCAATTTAAAACTCTCTATGTACTTGATTGGATTATGTAGTGATAAATAAATGTTCCAATAACACATGGAAAAATGTACAAACTTTATAATAAAATAAATTTACTAGGAATCTATAAAATAATGTACGCATTTTGTAATAATGTAGTGAAAAATAGTGAATAGGTTGAAAAATATTTAATTTCCTATGAAAATAATGTATAGAGTGCTCAAAATAAATTTAGCATTCTACTTATAAATACATACAAAAATTAGACATAGACAAAATAATAGGAATCTAGGTGATTTCATCTAAATACTTGGCATAATTGCTAAAATGATTACACATAGAAGTTTGTAAATGAATTATTTGCAAATATTGGCTAGCTTAACAATTGTGAGTTTTGTGTATTAAATAATATTTGCCAATTTAAAACTATCTCTATACTTAATTATATTATGTATTAATAAATAAATTTTCTTATTTAGAAACTAATTAGAATATTCAAAAAAATTGTGAATTATATTGAAATTTATGGAATAAAATGATGAACTCTTATGCTTGGTATTACATTTTGCGTGTAATCATCGAAATATTTCAAGTAGTGTTTGTAATCATAGTACATTTGCAAATGTTGGCTACCTTAATAGTGGTTCACATGGAAGTTTGAGTTATGCATTTAGTGCATAAATTATTTGAATTTGAATCAATATTAACTCATTTTGTTATTTGGATTCCAAATTTTAATTAGAGAAAAAAGAGTATGATCTCATCTAAATACTTGGCAAAGTTACTGAAATGATGACACATAGAAGTTTGTAGTGGTGAGTTTTGTGTGTTAAATAACATTTGCCAATTTAAAACTCTCTATATACTTGATTATATTGTGTATTAATAAATAAATTTTCTAATGACACATGAAAAAATGTACAATCTTTATAATAAAGTAAATTTTCTAATAGCCTATGAATAAATGTATACACTTTATAATAGTGAATATATACAATATAGTAATAGTAAAAATAGTATTGTTTAAGATTATTTAGAAACTAATTAAAATATTTAAAAAATTTGTGAATTAGATTGAAATTTATGGAATAAGATAATGAATTCCCATGCTTGATATTACATAGTTGACATGTGGTTCTCTGTTCTCTTATATCACATGATTCAATCATTTCTTTTTATTCTCTTTCACTCCAAAGAAACACATGTCAACCATCTTCAACATGCAATTCTCTACATCATTTGATATACCCACATGGTGAAGTAAGCAAAATTATTACAAGAGTACAAACCAAAATTGTACTGTTAAAAGGAGCGATTTTTTAAAATGAAAATCATTCTTACCCCTTTTGCATAAGCATAATCTATCTCACTACGAGGCACATGTGGCAATTATGCAATAAGGGAAAACAAAGACTAAATTATGTATATGATCATTTTATTTCGTGATTAATTAAATCAGACTATTTTATATTGTGAAATAATTATAACTGAAAACCGTGTTGTTAAATATTTTTGCAAAAACACGAACACTACTAGAAATCAAATATATTTAGTGTCTAACACACTTAAGGAATTAAAAACCAAGATGATAGCTAATGTTAATGGCTTAAAATTTGTCATGTCAAATGATAAAGTGTTATAGATTGTGCCGTGCAATAAATAATGTAGATAGATATTTCTATACAATTATTATATATTGATAATGTAATATTTAGCAAAATTTTAGTGTTTTTTTTATAAGTAAAAAATTGAATTATAAGGAATATAAGAGGTACCCAACCCTTACAATTTAAAAAGAGGTACAAAGATCTAAGTGTTTTGTAAACAAGCTAAGGGATTATTATACCAAGTAGAGTACTCTATAACAACATTATTACTAGCTCGAAAACCACGACATAAACTTAATTTGATCCACTAATAAGGATATATTAACAATTTTGATCGCCGATAAAAGTTTTAAATTACTATTACAAGTTATTGCTGATAAACAATTATATTTCACAGGAAGATGATAATTTTGTTGGCTGATAAAAGTTTTAAAATCACTATTATAAGTTATTATTGATAAAAATTTATAATTCACGGGGAGATGACAATTTTGATCGCCGATAAAAGTTTTAAAATCACTATTACAAGTTATTACTGATAAAAATTTATAATTCAAGGGGAATTTATAATTCACGGGGAGATGACAATTTTGATCGCCGATAAAAGTTTTAAAATCACTATTACAAATTATTGCTAATAAAAATTTATAATTCACGAGGAGACGGTAATCTCTACCGCTGATAAGAGTTTTAAAATCACTATTATAAATTATTATTGATAAAAATTTATAATTCACATGGAGATGAACATTTTTTCACTGATAAGAGATTTAAAATCACTATTATAAGTAATAAATGGTTTCTTTTAAGCTTATTTAGTTTAATTGGTTTGACAAATTTTTTATTTTGGAATCTATATATTTTTTTTCTTTTGAGCTTATTTAGTTTAATTATGTTGTAGAATAATTATAACTAAAAATATTCTTTCAAAAAATATTTACTTCTAAAGCTATAAGAGTTGCAGAAATAATTTATATGTAATTCTTAGTAGTAAAAAATGCACGAAGATAAGTGTGATTATATATATATATATATATATATATATATATATGTCTTCTAAAGCTATAACACTCGCCCCATGCAACTTTCCCTATTGGACCTATTCCCTATTTTGTTGCTCCTAAAAGATTCTATCATATTCTTGAGAAAACATTAACTGCAGTTGACGTACAATCTGGAGTTTTGGTATGTATAGTTTGTTTACATTATTTATATTTTATTTATATTATTTATTATTATGATTAATTATTTTTATGTTAGGTGATGCTTGGCTTATGATATGTAACAGAAAATCTCATGGGCTGGCTTTTGTGAGAATGCTTTTCCAAATGAGAACATTAATGTAGCATTGATTGATTAGTGTGGGTGTTGGGAAAATAACCGGCATAGAGAAAACAAAATAACACAATCACAACACAAGAATATTTGTTTACCCAGTTCGGTCAAAACAACCTAGTCTGGGGGAGAGAGCAACTCTCCGTTCCACTAAATCCAAAGAGTAACTTTACACAAGATTCCCATAAGGGTTACAAGAATTAGTCTTCAAACATAACTCTACCCTCATCCCGAATCTCTTCCCGTGGCCAAGAGACTTAATGATTTAGACTACCCAAGATGTATTCAATAACCATTTGCCCAACCCTAGAGTCGTACCAAGAGACAACCCTCTTGTTTCTCTCTAAAACCCTAGCCTTTGTGTTGGCGACAAATCCTAATTGAATTCCCTACATCTTGCTTGCTCTCTTGCTCTCCTATTTTTCCATGAAATAAATCAACCTCTATTTATAGAAAAATAGAAACCTTCAAAATAGAAACAAATCTATTTTAAAAACAAACCGAATCTTGCCAAAAATATAAACCTTTATTTTTTAAACATATTCAGTTTAAAAACAAATAAAATCTTCCACAAACATATTTTAAGGCAATCTTCACAAATCTCATTAATGTGAGATTTTCCAACATAAATATTTTCAACCAATCTCAACAGTGGGTTTATATGGAGATGTCGTCTGGAAATTGGAAATGATAATCCCAAAACTTGCAATCTCTATGGACAATGGGGAGCCATATATATGGTGCGTAATTTAGCGGAGGGGGTGACTATCAAATTTGATGTAACAAAACCATCCAACAACAATGTCATTCATTTTAAGATTTTCCCTTCAATTTGTTTCCGTACAACATTAATCGCACCCACAGCATCTGGGGGCCATAAAGCTTTTTATCAAACTGAGCAACATTTTATGTTATAAATACTCTCTTTGTATTCTATGTATGCATTTAAGTTTTAATATCCTAACTTTTAATGTTATTGTGGACTTTGTAATCTTAAAATAATACATCTCTTTTTATGCATTTGTCCCCTTTGATATATTTTAACAATGCTCGCATCTTTGATTTATATGGTTTAATCTTCATCAAATCATACTAATATATCTCTTTATATGCATATGTCAATATCAACCTTTACCAAAATTTTATGTCAAACCCCTAATCCAAGCTGTGACCATGATTGGCAGCGGCCATGATTGGCATAGATATGCCGTTCTAGCGAACCCATGCAACGCACGGGCATCACACTAGTTGAGACTAAAGAAACGTGATAAAATGGACAAATTATTCATTGGCATTTCTCCACTTAATATGTTTTTATGGTTACATGATATTAATACGATTTTTCGTTGTTAATGATAATTAATCTTCGTCGAGAAATTTGTGAGATACACTCCCTCCGTTCCAATTTGTTTGAACCATTTGCAAAAAAAAATTAAATTGTCCCAAAACAGTTGAACTATTTACAATTTTCTACTTGTATTTTCACTTGTACCTGCAGAATTTACTTTTTAGAGTAATTATTATTGCACTTAAAAAGTGCATAGGAAGTACACAAGAGTAATTTAGTAAAATGAATAGTATTTCTCATTCATTTATATCACTTTCTTAATATACGTGTTTTGGTCAAATAACTCAAATAAATTGGGACTGAGGGAATACAATACAAGTTCTTTCTTTCAATCAAATATTCTTCATACGCATGAGTCAGAAATCAAATATTAAATCACATATTTAAGGGACCAAAATTTTTATGGGTCATGCTAACTAGTACCCCCGGGGCACTGATAAGTGCCAAAAAATAGTAAAATTTCATATATAAATTAAGGCACTTATTAACTTATTTTGCAAGTAATGTATATAAAATTCTCAAGATTGTGTAAATATTTGTTTTGATTCAAATTGCATCCATTTTGCTTAATCCCAACCCATTTTGTAGGTTTTGATCTAAGTGAAGGAGTTTTGAACAAAGGAGCAGAAAAAGAGAACATTTAATGATTTGGCTAAGCAAGAAGAAGCGGTCCAAAGCGAAGCAAGTCAGTAGCAAATCAGTAAAGAAGCAAGTAGAAGCGAAAGAAAGCGAAGCAAGTCAGTAGCTTTTAGAGAAGAAGCGAGAGAAAGCGAGAGAAAGCGAAAGAAAGCGAATTTTAGGCGGTCAAAAGCAAAACCATTTGTGAAGAAAGGTCATTTAGCTGAGCGAGCCATAATTAGCTAAGCGAAATGTTAATTTCTGGTTTAGTATAAATAGGTATCAGTTGCTAAAAAAACAATCCCATTCACTTTTTCTGAGTTTTAAATAGAGAGAAACATTGGAAATCAATTTTATAAGGGTTTTGAAGGTGGATTGCTCATCTTTGTTGAGGGATCAACTCATGGTGTTTATTCATCTCATTTCTCTTCATCCTTGTAAGATTAACATGATTATGGGTAACTAACTTCTCTTTTGTTGGGATTAGATGTAAAATTTCTCTATTAGTATGTATTTATATTAATCATGGTTTTATATATATTCTAGTTGCAAATCAATATGGATGTTATTCTTGTTGCTATTGTTTTTATCTTTGGATTTGAAAGAATATAGGAATATATGTTTTGAATCTTGATCTAGGATAACATCTATTAAAAGCTAAGCTCTAGGAATAGACTTAGATTTAATATTCACTTTAAAGTATTGGAACTTAATGATATTATATTGATTAAGCACTCGAGGGATCGGGGTTTAATAGATATAATAGATTTCTCGACGTTATCTGGGAACGGAAACGTTTGACGAGTAAATACGTGATAATATTGATAAGTAACTAGAATATGTATAATTGATTAAGTAAATGCATACGAATAAGTTATTTGAGTCTAATCCCAGCAATTTAATCTCTTTGTTAAAGAAATCAATCATTTACCGTTTTTACTATCTCACAAGCAAACTTTAGTTACAAAATATGTTTGAAAAACCCGCACTTAAAATCATTTTAATTGTTGAAACGCATTTAATATCGCACTAGTCCCTGTGGATACGATATACGCAAAATACTTGCTTTTGTACTTTAACAGGCACTAGTTAAGAGTACAAAAGAAGTAATTTTTACATTAAAAACATCACTTTTCTATTTTTTCAAACATTGACTGCACACATTTCGATGTATTTTTACTATTTTAAGTATCCTTAACTAGTGTCCGGGGCACTAGTTAGCATTTTCCAATTTTTATTACTTAAACTAATTCATTTGTTATCATGGTTATTTGAAGCAACATGCTAATGATGCATGTACCATAGGTCTATATACTGAGAGCTAGATGGCATTTTCTTTTCCAGCCCCCCACGTTTCTTTTTTACCCCCTACTTTCCTATTTTGCCCTTGCAAAAAACTTTGGTTTCTATAAACCGAAATTTTTTTTGCCTTGAAATACAACTTTGGTTTTTAGAAACCGAAATTTTCTGAAATTTAAACTAAAAAAATTTCGGTTTCTGCGAACCGAAATTTTTATTAAGGGTAAAATCAGATTATTGGGGGGTATAAAAGAAACGCGAGGGGCTGGAAAAGAAATCATCGAGCTAGATTCAACCAATTGGACCTAACATCATCAATAAATAGTTGGGCTCAAAGACTAGTCTATAATGAAAATTGCTATTTACGCCCCCTCTGTTTGCTCTCACGCCCCCCTTGATGACAAAAATACCCCTAATTGACATCACAGTGCAGTTTGGATTGTAGGTAACGAACTAAAAAAAAATTCGTAAGCTAGGAAACGAACTAAAAAACATTTCATAAGCTAGGAAACGAAGGAAGTTAAATATTAACCGGTTTATGTTCAGTTTAACATAATTTCAATTTGAGGATCAACCTGAGGGTGTGCAAGATGTTGTGACTGAGGGTGTGACTGAGGAAGATGAAGAAGAGGAAGAAGACAACGAGTTGGACGTCGAAGTGGAAGATGACGCATTGGAAGATGAGGATGAACAACCACCACCTCCATCACCACCTAAAAGGCCAAATCGTCGAAGAAAACCAAAAACGATACGGCATAAAGTTACACCTCTAGAACCACCAGTTGGGGGATTTGGTGGCGGTCCGAGTGATTAGTCGTTGTTGCCTCGATTTGGACATCATATTGCAGCTTACTTGTGGTTAGGACAAGTAAGTAAAATTCACCTTTGATTTAATTTTATGTTTACTATAGGATATAATGGCATCCTTTGAATTTTTGTAATAATGATGGAGTATAATGAATGAGTGTCATCAATGATATAATGGCATCCTTTAAATATTTTTTTGATTTGAATTTAATTGGTTTTGCAGTATCCGGAACGGTATCTGAGGTGCATGAACAACGGAAAAAAGGTGAATGAGTTCACCTTACCTGCAGCTAACCAAGGGTGGTTTTGGGATGTGGTAAACGCTAGTGGGCTGCGACCCCTACTGAAGACAAATTACAACAACGTGGATTGGGGGTCTACTGACTGCTTTTACAGAACGATGGCAACCCGATACCGGCACCTTCCATTTACCTGTCGGTGAAATGACCATCACACTAGACGATGTGTCATGCTTGCTCACATTCCTATAAGTGGTAAGATGCTAAACCATGTTGGAACTGCATGCAAAGTAGATGAAGGTCTGGACATGTGAGAGTCATACTTGAACTTTGATAAAGTTGACTGCAAGACAGAGTTCAATAAGTGTGGGAATGGAACGCATATTGGATTTCCCAAGTTGGCGCAGTTATACTTTGACAATCTCAACTTGGCTTTAAAAGCTGAACATGAGAAGGATCCAGAAGATGATATACAATTCTACAGGGACTGCACCATTAGATGTTTTCTATTGTACTTGATTGGTGCAACACTTTTCACAAACAAAAGTACCCAATACGTCGATGTCATCTTCCTGACTTACCTGCAAGACCTGAATGTTGTCAGTACCTGGAATTGGGGTGCCTCTGGACTTGCTTATCTGTATCATTATTTGGATAAAGCTACTAAGCCAAACTGTGGGAACAACGGTGGATACAATTGTCTATTCCAGGTATTATTTTTGAACTAATTTGAACTAATGGTTATGTATGATGCTTACAACTTCATATTACCTAAATTTCGTCACTTAGGTTACAATATCACACTTAACAGAAAATTCAAAAATAAACTTAGAATCAAACGATTAAACAGTACATTACCTGTTATATTGCTTCAAATCAGTGTGGGAATCGTCTACCAGAGCAAAAACGTTGATTTCGAGCACTTCCAACCCCAAAAATCGCCACACATCAAAGTATTTTAGTTTTGGTGTTACGGTTGTTTTGATTTGACAGATAAGGATTTCGCTGATTAATTGTCATATTTCGTCGCCCAGGAAACAAAATTAGGCGTTTTTACCACATGGGATACGAACTTCCGCTTTCGTCAACTACGGGACGAAGTGCTTTGAACTTGCGTTTTTACCAATAGATATGAATTAATTTCGTTTCATATGCACCGAAATCTAGCGTTTTTACCACCTGGGTAACGAAATTTGGGTTTCGTCAACTACGGGGCGAAGATTTTGCAAATTTAGGCGGAAATCTGATATATATCCATTTCGTTGCTTAGGATACGAGGTTAACGAGTTTCTTTGCCTAGGATACGAAATGGTTTCCAAGGGCATTTTTGTCATCAAGGGGGGCGTGAGAGCAAACAGAGGGGGCGTAAATAGCAATTTTCGTCTATAATAGGTATGAGGCATTTGTTAAAGAAATTTCATACTAGTAGCACCTTTTTCATACCCCACGTTTTCACAAATACCATTCACACTTTTTCAAATTTACTTTAAACAATTTTTGATAAATAAACACAATAAATTACATATTTAGTTTAAACAATTTTCAAATTTATATTTACCAATTTTCAAATTTTCAAATTTTCAATTTTCAAATTTCAATTTTCATATTAGTTCATATTTAGTTTAAACAATTTTCAAATTTTACAATACTATAAAATATGTACCAAAAACTTTTTAAAGTATGTGCATATATTTCACTTTTATCCTTTAAGTTTTCGTTACATTTTAGTTCATTAAACTATAAACATTAGATTATTTGTTTTGATTTATAAAAATTGATTTTGTTTTTGTTGCATTTTAGGGTGCGTTTGTTTTAACTTTAAAAAAAAATTCCTTTGTATTTTTGAAAATATATTTTATAAAAACATTTTTCAAAATATTATAAGTTTATTTATATTCGTTTTTTCTAAATTCAATTATTAATTTTGACATTATATAACATAAACGTACATTATTGAAGATCAAAACATAGTCAAAATTTCAGTTTTTACAAAAAATTGTATTTCAAAAATGATTTTTATGAAAATCTATTTGAAATGGCTTCAAAAAAAGTGATTTTTTAGAAATTTTGATATCCAAAAAAAAAATTCAATAAAATGATGAAATGCCTAAAATGACATTTTAAGAATAACTATTCAAAAAAAATTTCATTTAAAGTTTTTATAAAAAGTTTCTTTGTAAATTTTTTTTATACAAAATTATATTACACTATAAGAATCTATTTTCAAAAAATCTATAACAAACAGACCCTTAATTCATCAAATTATAAACGCTAGATGATTTGGTTTGATTAAAAAAATTGATTTGGTTTCTTAAATTATAAATGTTGGAAAAGTCATTTTAATATAATGCTTTTTTTTCAAATATGTCAATCATAATACACAACGCAAGAATCAATTAATTTAAAAATATAGTAAAATAATGCGGAGAATTTAAAAATTGATTCTATTAGTGAATTTAAAAATGTGAGATTCTCAATTAATTTGGAGGAAAGTCCCATACTTATACAAAAAGCTAATAAATGTGGGACTTGCTAACCTCTTGGCCACTACATATGACTTTTTTTTAAAGAAAGTATCCACACTGAGAATCAACCAATCAAGTGATTGAGAGAGATATCAACATATGCAATTCATTTTATTTTTTTTATATATCTTTTAAGTAAAAATATTTGACTACATTCATTAATTTAGAAAGGAGAAGATATTTTATTTAAAATCTTTTAAGAAATGGCAGACAAAAATATTGGAACTTACACAATGAAACTTTACAGAAATTGTAATCTATTTTAGAAAGGAATAGCATAAAGATTATATATTGCATATGAAAGAAATTTCTTTATTTCATCCTTGAATATTCTGAATACAGAATGAAACTTGCAGAATTTGAATTCAAACTCCTCTTTCTTCTTCACTTCAATTTTGATGTTAACTATCTAACAACTTTACAGAAATTTTCTCATTCTTCTATTACAGTTAGCACAAATCAACTAGCCACTCTAGTGTGGAAATTAAGAACTTTTATGGTTGCTTGCACTAGAAGTCAACAAATTGATTCATTAATTCCTTTCGATTTTTCAACTCTTAATGCGCCTCAAACAAAGGTAAGCCACTAATCTGTAAAACACAAACATGAAAAACAACACTCCAATGCATCCCATTGCACCAATTTGACCTACCACGTCTTCATCGAGAAATCTGCAACTAGCTCCATCACTAGTAATACCATCATGATTGCAGCCTAATAGATTCGCGATTTTCTTGCCATCACCATATTGAATTCTAGTCAAAAGCCGGTAACTATAGAATGTCGTGGATATGTATTTGATCCAAGCTACACATGATGGAACTTTATGGACATAGTATCCACCTGTTAAAACAAATGCTAGCATTGTAACTGCTGCAACAGTTGAAGCTTGTTTAGCATCCATAATTGCAGCACCTAAAGCAAGTCCAAGACCTTGTGACACAAGCACGAATCCGAGAACAACTAATAGAGTCAAGAGAAATGATAACAAATCAGGCTTCAATCCACCCATCCAATAGGTAATGATGAGGAAAATTGTTGGAAGAAGAAGCTCCATTGGTAAGTCACCAACAATTCTAGCCATGAAATAGGATGATAATGTGTACATACCAGAAGCTCTTTCTTTAACAAAGATTGCACGTTCTTGAGGGAATGCAAAAACAGAGTTGAAAGATGGGAATACACCCCAAAAGATTGAAATGAAGAAGAGTAATCCAAGTCTATCTTGAATGTTTTTATAGTCTGAATGCCACCACATTAAACCAGCTAGTAATGCAGCAGCAACAACTTGAAAAACTCTTAGTGTGTTGAATGATTCATATTTTCTTTCTTTGAGGCTTCTCTGGAGCAGAATATTGAATTGGTAAAACCAATCAAAGATACTGAATCTGTCATTATATCTACGTTCTTTTGAAGAGTTGTTTCTTAAAGGGTTAGAGTCTTTTGTTGAAACATTAGCTGTGTCCATGCAGAGTGCTTTCACCTTTGGACCCAATACTGTGTTGTATGAATGAATTAGATTTTGCTTTATGTTTGGTCTATCTTTTTCACTTACACCATCTGCATGGCAAACACCTACATAATTCAAGGTTAAGCTTGATTAATATCACCACCCTCAAACAAAAAAATGTTAATTCTATTATTACAATTCAATTATGTGATGTAATTTAAATGAGTCAGCGAAAAACTGTTGGACCGCGAGGGGAGCCTAATTGGGTTGGATTGACACAACATTGGACAATGAACAATCACACAAGTGACTTTGACACCACGTTTTCACCAAAACATTAAGAGATTAGGTTTATAGGACATATTATTTATAACGTGTTCAACCTCAACTCTTCCAACCAATATGAGACTTATCTCACACTTGATAGATCTCAATATCTCCCTTAAATGTGAGTCTCTCCATCTCCACGAACCATCATCGCTCATCAATTGTTCCCCCAACCAGGCTCTAATACCATTGTTGGACCTTGAGGGAGAGCCTCATACAAGTGACTTTGACACCACATTTTCACCTAAAACCTTAAAGCATTAGATTTATGGATTTTCTCACTTATGTCAACCTCAACTCTTCCAACCAATATAGGACTTAAAAAAATAATAACAAGAAATGTATTTTATGATTAATTTAAGAGTTCTGGTTGCATTGAATTTCAATTCAGGTGGAATTCAAGTTTTGTTTGTAACCTTTCAACATGCAAAATTGAAATAAAGAGATAAGGGACCACGTCAGATAGAAATTAAAGGAAGGGAAAGATTATCTACAAAAAAGTGAGATTGAAGCTTTATATGAAAAATCTTTATCAACAGACCAATTATATGCAACAAAATAAATTATAGAAAGTGATAGCTGTAGCATCATATGAAAATGGTCCACTAAAACACATAGTATAGCCTTTAAATAGCCGAATATATTTGCAAAAAAACATAGGAAGTACTACAGAATATATAGGTCAAAACAAGGACAAAAACTAAGCAAAATTTGTTTAAACTAATCAAACAAAAACTTGATTAGTTGATTATTCTAAAGGGGAAGATTAAGGCATAAACATGGTTAAATATGATAGTGGAAATTAAAAAAGCTGACTTATGTGTCTCCACTAATAATAATTGGGGGCCAACAGCTGCTACTTTCATATGCATAATATATCAATATCAATATATCCATTTATTTGCTTTTTATTCATTATTATACATCTTTATGCCATCAGACTTCACTTTTGGGGAGAATTGTTTATATGGATGTAAAAGAAACCCAACACGTGTAGCTCTTTAACAGATCCTAAATGAGAGAGATTCTCAAAAAAAGGTGGAGGAAAGGAGAAAAAGAAACAAAGTATGGAAAAAGATGGGCTAGATCATTTTCAAAGAAGTGAAGGTCAAGTTTTTTCCATGTGTAATAATGAATATAAGGAACAAACCTCATGACCATGATTTTGTGTTGATCAATCATTTAAAGGAAAATTTAATATCTTTCCCTTTAATTTTGTTCAATGAATGTATTGAAATAAAAATGAAAAGTACTATTCTGAAATTATTAAAGAAAAATTATCAAAAGAAACCAATGTTGTAGGTCACACCAAACATCTAAAGTTGTACCAAAAACAAAACATCCAACGTTGGAAACACAATTAAACACATTGGTTACGACTCCAAACTCAACTTTGATACTAAAACTTACAAAAGTAACAATAGTCCCCATTGTGTGTGTCACTCTCCCAACAAAAGCAAATATTGTTAAGTTTTAATATGATTTTACTTATATAAAATTTTATTTGCACCTTTCTTTACTAATACATGAAATTAATAAAATATGTAAAGAATTATAAAAAAAAATAAAGCATCATGCCAAAATCTAATATAAAAATATCCATCCCCACTTTTTATTAGGTGCTCTTTCTCTTTTATTTTGTTTTACAGCAAATTTATGGTTTCTCACGCTATGAATGTCGTCATCATCTCCATTCTCCACCAACATAATATTCAAATGGACCCAAGAATCAATGAAAAAAAGTTAAGAGAAATCTTTCAGTGCCAAGGATAAAAATACCTCGTCAAAGAGCACTAATCCACTTACCACACAGTTAAATTCAAGGATTGTTTATTATTTAATAATTAATTCTGGTCCAAGCTAAACATTGTTTAGTGATATATTAACCAATCTATAACAAAAGAAGCAAAATGATAGCACATATAGTAGAGAGACCAGTTAACTACAACTAAAGTCTAATCCACTACTCAAGCATTACCACCATATGCACGTTCTACTTTGACCATAAAATATTTAGCTTTAGTCTAATATCTCATTACATCATCACTCCTTCCACAAACACTAAAGGGTTGTATATTGTCCATAGAATTTCAACTAATTAGCTAACATCACATGGAGTATATCATTATTGACTTAATATGTTTGAACATGCATGCCATGGTAAATCACATGAAGTATATGTATATCATTTTGAACATGTCATGATAAATAGAAAAAACATAGAAAGAAAAACGTGTAGCTTTCTTTGTCTAAAAGAAAAGTAAATACAAAAGTAGTACTATAAGTTTGTAAACAAAGTACTACGGTTTATGAATTGTGATAACAATGTGCACTAAAATATGTACCAAGTTTCTTTGTAATAATTTATGTTGTCTTGGCTTATCTATCCATTCCTATGCTACAAAATTAGTCAATCTAAATACTATTTTGGACGTAGCAACAAAAGTGATTTTGATTCTGGATTGTAAAATCAAACTATTCCAGTAGAAAAGGACACAGTTGATGGTTATGGTAACAAGGGGCCATGGTTGCACAGGTCCATATATAAGTGCACCATATACCTTTCAATTATTTTTCTTCTAGTTTTGGAATATATGTGGACCCACATAATATTTAGCACCAAGTCCGATTTGATTGGAAAATTGAAAACTTTATTGCTTTCTTTATGATTTGATATTATTACTTGGTGGGTGTTTACATCATTTTCACTATTAATCTTTAGGAAAAAATATAATGTGGCTTATAAGAAGTTATAAACAAAATAAAACAAAAAACTGAACACAATTCTCTGTTTCACAGCATATAGCTTACCAAAAAGTGCTAGTGCTAGTGGTACTTATCTTCATGAAAAAAAAAAATCCATGCCTCACAGGGGGAGGCAGTGTCGCAGTGTCTAAGATTTTGGGTTGGCCAAGAAGAAACTGTTTGGGGAAAAATTGGCTGAAAGAGAGGAAAAACTGGAACCATATGGAGTGGAGTCAAATCATGCTGGTCCCAGAAGAAGAAAATCTAACAGGCTATGAATAAGGCAAGAAATAGTAAAGCCAAGTGGGAACTGTTTCAAAAAATATGGACATGTGGTGAGCATCATGTAGAAATTGTTAAAATACTATCACGAAGCGACGATCACCACTAAAAACTCTCAAACGTCGATCAAATTCAAACGAAGGTATTCAGCTTAACACATTTGTCGATTGACTTAGGTCTTACGGAGTACGGACAATCCATTACATTTTTAATAGACTTGTTAACTCAATGCTAGAAATCTTTAGCCCTCCCTCATACCTAAAATATAATCATTAAATTAACTAGTATTCAATATAAGTATGGGCAACCATTGCCATAAAGCACTAAAACATGAACATATAATTTTTTATTAGACCCTACTAACTTAACTGGGTGATTAAAATAAGGCAACTTAATAAATCTTTATCAAAGGGACCCAGGGAAGCAGAACAGAAAACAGAACATTAATTGATTATGCAACATGTTCATCCTAAATTACGGTTCATCTAAACTTTTGACCTCACATTTCTCACATTAAGGTCCTTTTTATAATCATTCATCATATGAATATCATTATGGAATTGGGATATTTTTTCCAGTTATAATGGAATAATGGACTGCTCTAATGAAGAACTAATCTATTTAATAAATTTTTGGTTTTCACCACCAGCTTAATCTGGTTCGAGGTCAGTTTTATCATCAAGTGGTTTCAGCCTCCTGATCTAGGTAATAAATTTGGTTTTTTATATGGTTCTACTCTAAGAACAGACTATTTATAGTATATACTTTGTGCTTAAGTTGAACTTGCTTTTTATGTTATTAATGAAATCATTTTACTTAGCTAACCCAAAAAAAATAATAGACCACTCTAATGATGATTGCTACGATTTTACTTGCGGAGGAGTTGTGTACAGCTTATTAACTATGGTTTTGCCTAAGGTACAAGTAGAGATTCCCTCAATATCTTAAGAGTTAATTTTATTATTGATTAAAATGCATATTTCTAATTCTAGAATTGGAACATTAGCTAGGCTGCTAGGGTACATATGATGGAAACAACTTAACAGAAAACTTGCAACAAGATATCACGTAGGGTCAAGTGATCAACTTGGCTTGGGTTGGATATACGTAACAACTACTACGAGGTCAAGTGATCAACTAGGCTTATGTTTTCATACTAATATTTAATTATCTATATTCAATTCTATCACGAATTTATATAACTTGTACAAATTAAAAATTGTGTACGAAATTACTAAAAGATAGTACTTTGACTAGTTATCTATGCGCAACTACAATCTTTCGAATTTTGTATGATTTAAATAGACAGCAAACTCTTTATAAAAATTTTAACGTTGTTGTATGTCCAAAACAATAATCGAATCCAAGATTTAAATTAGAAAAAACTTGATTTATTTCATCTAAACAAAGCACTCTTATGTAGGTATACAAGTATTTACTAAGTATGGCCAATGCTATGGTGGACCACCTCATCAAGTGGTCCACCGTGGACAAGTGGTCAATACTACTATAACAAATACGAATTTTACAAAATCGACCGTTGGATTGAAAGTTTATATCATATAGATCATCCATAAAAAAAATTAGAAAAATTGAAAATCATTTGATATGTTATTGAGATCCATAAATATTAACGGTTTATTAAATACTGTAAATCTTAATGAGTCCCAAAAACATATCAAATGATTTTCAATTTTTCTAATTTTTTCTGTGGATGATCTATATGATATAAACTTTCAATCCAACGGTCGATTTTGTAAAATTTGTATTCGTTATAGCGTTGGTCCACCATGGACCACTTAAATAAGTGGTCCATATTAGAATTGGCCTACTAAGTATATACATACTACTAGTACCAAGTACAAAGAAAGCCCAAAGATTATAGTGGACCGTATGTAATAGTACTCCTATATCATGGGGTGTCGTATCCATGGGTGGCAATTATAGCAACTTAGAATTAAATTAAATAATGCCTGCCACAGTATGTTGTCTAACTTAGTAATTTTAATGACATTCTACTCCTTATAAGTAAATTACAGTAGTAGGTGGAAAATTTATGTATCTGAGTTAAAAATATATAAATAAATATATCAATTTATTATGTTCTTTTTTTATATATGTATTTATTTTAATTTTTTTTTTCTTTCTTATATTTCATTTTTAATGGTGTTCTTCACATACAAAATTTACCCAGCATACCCATATTCTATTTTTAATATGGAAGCAATCGCACTAAGTTTTTTAAAAGGGTATACAACCATTCATTAATTTATATATCACCTTAGTTTATTAAGATTTATTTTAATTGATTAATTTGAATTATATCTATTAAAATATTTGTAAGATTATTTTAACAAATATCATAAATTTTTTGGGTACACTAAATAGCAAACACTATCTCAAACTTTCATATACAATAATTAAAAATTGTGAGATATTGAGTTCGAATTCAAGTGAAGTTTCCAAATAAAACTATTTAACGCGTGATATTTTCACATTTAATTAATGAATATACACTCGTCCAAATCATATGTCACTAATCACTGTTGAACATTTTATTATATTAATTTCTAAAAAAAATATCAACAAAAACCTACAGTGAAATATAATTTTACAATATTTCTATGGGTCCTATGTCCAATTATATTGATATAGATGTATCAAATTTATTTTATAAAAAATAACTAAATTAAATTATTCATTTTTTTTTACACAATTAAATTATGGATGATGCTAACTAGTGCCCCTGGGGCACTAGTTAAGGAACCAAAAGTAGTAATTATTGCCTCGAAAATAATATTATTCATATTTTAAATATATTGATTACACAAATTCCTAAGTTTTTATACTATTATTGGTATCCTTAATTAGTGCCCCAGGGGCACCCGGGGCACTGGTTATCATTTTCCTTAAATTATTCATTTAAAGTGCAGAAAAACTAGAAACAATGAATTTGCCGTACGTACCGTTAGCAAGATCGAGCAGAAAATCCGCCGGATTAACCGGAAATGATGGCGCGAATCCAACCGACTCAAAATACCTCATAGCGTCGGTTCCTTTCCCGTAGTACATACACTGACCTTCTGATAACACAATCACTTTATCAAACATCTGGTATACACGACTCGATGGCTGATGCACCGACGTTATCACCGTCTTCCCCTTCCTCGCCAACGATCCCAGCGTCGAAACAAGCCGATGCGCCGCCGTTGAATCCAATCCAGATGTAGGTTCATCCAAGATCAATAGCGCCGGATCTACTAACATCTCATGAGCAATACTCACTCGCTTCCTCTCTCCACCAGAAACACCGCGAATGAAACTGTTACCAATTATAGTGTTCTCACACTTCGTTAAACCAAGTTCCGCGATCGCTGATTCTGCTGCTGTTATCTTCGTTTCCCGAGGAAATTTTCTCGGGAGACGAAGCATGGAGCAGAAAATCAGCGTTTCGCGGACGGTTAAATGAGGGTAGAGAATATCGTCTTGTGTGACGAAACCAGTTCTACGGAGAACCGTTCTGTTGAGTTTTGATGAGTTAGCTAGAATTGTTCCTGTGAGACCGTTTCCATGAAGTCTTCCTGCTAGTGAGTTTAGGAGCGTTGATTTTCCGCTTCCTGATGGACCTAGAATGGCTAGGATCTCTCCTGGGTAAGCTATTCCCGTTACACCGTTAAGTATGATTCGCTCTTGCGTTGATCTTTGATCAGACGGTGATGATGAGAGTGGTGTAAAGAAATTCTTGATGCACCCTCCGCTTTCGTTTTTGTTCTCTATCTTCAATCGGTATCCCACGTCCATAAACTGCGTTGCATGAGCATATAAATTAATAAAATTTCATTTTAATTTTAATTATTGATTTTTAAACAAAAATGAAAAAGGACAAATATGGTAAGTAATTAAGTAAGTAGAGGGTCAACTAAGTCAAATTCATAACTCAATGAAATAAGATTAAAAATTAATTTGTTTTAACATAATTATTGTTGCAATAATACTATATAGTTGTAATATTACATATTTATTTTTGTACCTTAAGAGTGATTGGGTAAGAAGAAGAGAGTAAAGGAGGAGGTTCACGAGATTCTCGGGGGGTATGTTTAGATGAGTCTGCATTTGAAGTTTCTACACCACCAAACGTTGTTGTTGATGTTGTTTGCATTATTACTTTTGTTACGTTGTTATGTGTTTTTAAGGGAAAAAATATATATCTCTCTCAAGTTAGGGGACAAAAAGAGAAGATATATATATAAAAATATAAATATTTAGTTTGGAAAATAAGAAAGGAATCAAAGGATAGGAAAAATGATGATGAAGGAATTGAAGGGTATGGGAAAGAGAGAAAAGAAGAGGGAAGTGAAGTGAGAGGAACAAGGGATAGGAAAACAATGGGGTATTTATGGAGGGATCAAGACCCATGACACTGCCACACGTCAATGTGGAACTTTCATTTTTAGGGGTTGCTACGTGGCAATCATATATGTGCATATAGCCGCTTAGTTAAATTGGTTCATGGAATGGAAAGTATCCACTTTCTTTTTTTCTTTGCTTTTTATTTCTTTATTATTTATGTCTCTACTTTTTTTTTTCTTTTCGTTTTACTTTTTTAAATAGCAAATGAATTTGAAAAATGGTGAAAATTTGAAGTTGGATTCTTTTTCTTTATTGGTGAAAATAAAATATGATGCATATGTTTGGTTTGCGTTTCATTATTGTCAAACGTGCGTCTCAAAATTAAAAAAGTGGTGAAAATTTGAAATTGAATTCTTTTTCTTTATTGAAAAATAAATAAATATGAAGCTATAGCTGCTAAACCAATATGTGCTATATTGCTTGTGACATGCAAGTTTCTTAATAAGCAATTGCTACTGTATAACAATTTAAATGAGACCTATCCAAACATATTCTAAAAATAAACTAATTATGATATGTGTACTTAGTTTAGTTAACTGTACAATCAGTATACCGTTAATAAATCATGGTCATTAAATAAAAATCAGAAAATCCATAATGATAAGTTTTAATTATTGCATATCAACAAATTGAGTTTCATGGTACAAGTGTTGGGACAATGTGATAATTTTGGGAGAAATTAGAGAGAATAGAACGAGAGAATTGAGACGAGAATTAAGAAAAAGAGTTAATTGCATTCATCCACATGGGGCAAAGGTATTTATATACAAAATGGGGGCTTGCTTCACTGCCAAGCGATCGTATATTAACTACCTAAGACAAAACAAAAAACTATAACAAACTAACTAACTATTACTAGCTTCAGAAACTTTCTCAATTTCTGAGGCTCTGCTCAGCTTCTGAAGCTCTGCTCAGCTTCTGAAGCTCTGTAGCTTCTGAAGCTTCTCCAACTTCTGAAGCTCTGTAACTTCTGAAGCTCTGCTCAGCTTCTGAAGCTCTGTAACTTCTGAAGCTCTGCAACTTCTGAAGCTCTGCTCAGCTTCTGAAGCTCTGCTCAGCTTCTGAAGCTCTGTAGCTTCTGAAGCTTCTCCAACTTCTGAAGCTCTGTAACTTCTGAAGCTCTGCTCAGCTTCTGAAGCTCTGTAACTTCTGAAGCTCTGTAGCTTCTGAAGCTCCTCCAACTTCTGAAGCTTTGTTTTCTCGAAAACATGACTTATTAATTCAACACACCTCCTAAGGCATGTTTTCCAAAGCATTCATTCCTATAAGCTTCTTCAGAGTGTTTGGTTAGAATATCTGCAAGTTGGATCTCAGTATTACAATATTCCACCTCAAGCTTATCTTTGTTCACTTGATCTCTCAAAAAATGAAACCTCCTCTCAATGTGCTTACTTCTTCCATGACTAACTGGGTTGTTAGCCAAATCAATTGCTGACTTGTTGTCAACAAGTAGCTTCATCCTTGTTGTCTCTACTGCATTCAATTCAGTGAGCAACATCTCAATCCAATTTGCTTGACAAGCTGCAAATGAAGCTGCCACATACTCAGCTTCACATGATGACAATGCCACTATCCCTTGCTTCTTAGAACACCAAGAGATTGGTGCATTACCTATCATGAACAGGTATCCTGCAGTACTCTTCCTGTCATCTTGATCTCCTCCCCAATCTGAATCTGAGTAACCATAAGCCATTAGCTTCTTGCTACTGTTCCTTTGGTTTGGAATTAAAATGCCATGATCAATGGTTCCTTTCACATATCTAAGGACCCTCTTTGCAGCAGTCAAGTGATTCATCCTTGGTTGATCCATAAATCTGCTCAGCAGACCAATACTATGACATAAATCAATTCTAGTATTGCACAAGTACCTCAATGATCCTATGATCTGTCTGTACAGTGTTGAATCAACCAACTCATCCTCAGTATTCTTGCTCAGCTTCACACCTGTTTCCATAGGAGTAATTGCAGGGTTGCAATTGCTCATGTGAAACCTCTTCAATATGTCAATGACATATTTCTTCTGATGCAAGAAATAGCCTCTATCTGTTTTCACAAATTCCATGCCAAGGAAATATGATAGCTCTCCCAGATCAGTCATCTCAAACTCCTTCATTATGTCTGCTTTGAATCTCTCTAGCACAGCTTTGTTTGATCCTGTGATCAACAAATCATCAACATACAGACACAGTATTATAATCTCATCATGACTTGAGCCTTTCACATATACTCCATGTTCTGATGTGCATCTAGTGAAACTCAAATTCAGCAGGAAGCTATCAATTCTCTTGTTCCAAGCTCTTGGAGCTTGTTTCAAACCATAGAGAGCTTTGTTCAACTTGTACACTTTCTGTTCTTGACCTTTAATCTCAAATCCTGGTGGCTGCTTCACATATACCTCTTCCTCTAATGGTCCATTCAAAAAGGCAGATTTCACATCAAGCTGGTGCATAGCCCATCCTTTGTAGGTAGCTACTGCAACAACTAGCCTAATTGTCTCTAGCCTTGCCACAGGTGCAAACACTTCATTAAAGTCAAGTCCAGGCTTCTGAAGAAAACCCTTAGCTACTAACCTTGCTTTGTACTTAGCAATTTCACCACTTGGTTTCATCTTCAGCTTGAAAACCCATTTCACATCAATAGGTCTCTTGTTTACAGCTTTGTTCATCAATGTCCAGGTGTTATTCTTCTCAATTGACTTCAGCTCCTCTTTCATAGCATTCAACCAATTTGAATCTTTCAAAGCTTCACTTAGAGTCACCGGTTCCAACTCTGCAATCATTGCTTCATTGACCAGTTCTCCATCTTCAGTGATTGCTTGATCAGGAAACACATCATACTCATTCAACCTTATTGACTGTACCCTTTCTCTGGTTGATCTTCTCAACTGTTGATTAGGTGCAGCATTAGGTTGATCATCTTCAACTTCTATCTCCTCTTGATTTGTTTCTTCAAGCATGAGTCTTCTGTTGAGCATTGAGCCTTCAGCACTTGTGCCTTCAGTCCAATCCCAACCCTTTGATTCATCAAACCTGATATCTCTGCTAATCACAACTTTGTTATCTCTAGGTGAGTACAATTTGTAAGCACCAGTGGGATGATAACCTAACAATATCATTGTCTGACTTCTATCATCAAGTTTTCTTCTAACTTGATCAGGAACATGTTTGAAGCAAAGTGAGCCAAATATTCTAAAATGACTAACACTTGGTTTCAAACCTGTCCAAGCTTCATGAGGAGTCTTGTCTTGTAACCTCTTTGTAGGACTTCTATTGATGATGTAAACTGCTGTAGAGACTGCTTCACCCCAAAACTTATGAGGCATATGCTTAGCTTTAAGCATACTTCTGGCCATGTTCATGATGCTTCTATTTTTCCTCTCAGCTACACCATTGTGTTGAGGGGTGTAGGGTGCAGTGACTTCATGCTCTATACCTTCATCTTCACAGAATTTTGCAAATTCATGTGAAGTGTATTCACCACCTCCATCAGTTCTCAATTTCTTAACACTAAATCCACTTTGATTTTCAACTAGTGTCTTAAATTTCTTGAACTTGGTAAATACATCACTTTTCTTTTCGATAAGGTAGAGCCAAACATGCCTAGTACAATCATCTATGAATGTCAGAAAATAGTTGTTACCTCCAATGGATTTCACCTCAAATGGACCACACACATCTGAGTACACCATTCCTAGCTTCTGAGTTGATTTCATAGGTAATTCATTCTTGAATGAATTTCTGGCCTGCTTTGCTGCACAGCACTCTTCACACATTTCACTTGGTGCTCTGATCTGAGGCAAGCCATGAACCATCTTCTTGGAATTCAACATGCTTAAACTTTTGAAGTTTAAGTGTCCAAACCTGTGGTGCCATATCCAATTCTCTTCTGTACTAGTGACTGAGGCTAAGCACTTGAAATCAATCACATTGATTTCAACCTTAAAGGTTCTATTGCTTGACAATGGAGCTCTTAGGATTAACCTACTTTTAGCATCATGAATCTTCAATTCTTTATTAGCCATTGTCACTGTATAATCCTTTTCAAGTAATTGACCAAGACTAATCAGATTACTTGTTATAGAAGGAACATACAATACCTCATTAATGAAGGATTCCTGACCATCTTTTCTCTGCACAAGAATTGTCCCCATACCTTCACTAGTGATCTGGCTGCTATTAGCAAACTTGATATTTCGTCTCACTGAATAGTCAAGCTTCAAGAACCACTTCTTGTTGCCAGTCATGTGATTGCTACAACCAGTGTCAAGATACCACAAGTTGGATTTATCAGCGTCAGTGTTTGTAATTGCCATGAGCAGGGAATCATCAGAGTCACTACCATTTCCCTTTGCCAATTGAGCTTCATCCTTGTCACTTCTCTCAACTTTCTTAGAGTGACACTCTCTAGCATAATGGCCAAGCTTCTGACAATTATAACACTTCACATCCTTCTTATTAATCTTTTTCTTTGAACCTTTCTTGTTACCTTTGCTAGACTCTGAATCTTTAAGGTTCTTGCCATCATTCTCTGAATCTTCTTTCTTTTTCTTGTTTTTCCCTTTGGAACCTTTCTGAAACTTTGCCTGCAAAGCTTGATCAATAGCTTTATTTGAGCTCCTCTGCTTGACTCTCAGTTCATGTGCCTCCAATGAAGCTTGGAGCTCCTCTATCTTCATAGTGGCCAAATCCTTTGATTCTTCTATTGCTACTACTATGTGATCAAATTTCTCAGTCAAGGTTCTCAAAACCTTCTCAATCTTGGACCTCTCTGACAGAGCTTCACCATTTGACTTCATCAAATTAGTGATACTCAACATTCTTGAAAGATACTCAGCTATCGTTTCTTGATCATTCATCACCAACATTTCATATTGTCTCCTCAGAGCTTGCAGCTTGATACCCTTCAGTTTTTCATCACCTCCATAAATCTTTTTCAATGTATCCCAAGCACCTTTAGAAGACTCTTCCTCAATGATCTTCTCAAAGATATTAGGATCCACACACTGATGTATGATGAACAGACCTTTTGCATCCTTTTTCTTCAACTCGCGATGCAAGGCTCTTGCTGCTTCATCAGCATTTGCAGCCAAGTCTGGTACTCCATCATTAACAGTTTCAAGAACATCTTGAAACCTGAAAATGACCTTCATCTGCGCACACCAACGATCATAGTTTTCACCTTTGAAAACTGGAAGATTTGCAGGAAATTGTGATGAGGTTGTGCCGTTGTTCGCCATTGTTTCTTGATCAAAGAATCAATGCAAAACGTGAATCACAACCGGGCTCTGTTATACCAATTTGTTGGGACAATGTGATAATTTTGGGAGAAATTAGAGAGAATAGAACGAGAGAATTGAGACGAGAATTAAGAAAAAGAGTTAATTGCATTCATCCACATGGGGCAAAGGTATTTATATACAAAATGGGGGCTTGCTTCACTGCCAAGCGATCGTATATTAACTACCTAAGACAAAACAAAAAACTATAACAAACTAACTAACTATTACTAGCTTCAGAAACTTTCTCAATTTCTGAGGCTCTGCTCAGCTTCTGAAGCTCTGCTCAGCTTCTGAAGCTCTGTAGCTTCTGAAGCTTCTCCAACTTCTGAAGCTCTGTAACTTCTGAAGCTCTGCTCAGCTTCTGAAGCTCTGTAACTTCTGAAGCTCTGCAACTTCTGAAGCTCTGCTCAGCTTCTGAAGCTCTGCTCAGCTTCTGAAGCTCTGTAGCTTCTGAAGCTTCTCCAACTTCTGAAGCTCTGTAACTTCTGAAGCTCTGCTCAGCTTCTGAAGCTCTGTAACTTCTGAAGCTCTGTAGCTTCTGAAGCTCCTCCAACTTCTGAAGCTTTGTTTTCTCGAAAACATGACTTATTAATTCAACAACAAGCCCAAGAAAAAGAAATAGTGTGGATTTGAAGCTACTGAGAAAGCTACTGTTGTTGTGGATTTGAAGCAACACAGCATGGTTTTGGTGTGAAATGTACACCTCCAAGGGAGAGCCGGATAAAGTTTAACACATGGATCTTGTTAAGATGGATGTCACCGGATAAAGTTTAACACGGATGGATCTTGTTAAGATGGAGGTCGCATTGGTTGTGATGGTGTTATTAGCGGTAGTGAATTTAGTGATTATACGTTCTTTACTTAAGTTGCGAAAGAGTAAAATAATAAATTATTAGGACGCGCAAGAAGGTGATAGTACGGCAAAAGAAGCTCTGGATGGAGAGTGGTGAGGTTTTACAAAATTTATAGACAATGGGCCCATGGTAATGTGTATCTAGCATAATGTTACGGTCATATTGGGAAAGAGTTTGTAGATTGTACTAGAAGACTTACTGATTTGGATTGGAAAGTTCTTGTGCATCATTTTTATTGTGAAACAAATACTTTTAGGGTGCGTTCCAAAGGAGAGAGAATGCTTAATACTGTCGATTAGGTACTTAAATTTGTTTTCCTCCAATAGAAGTACTTATTACTCTATTAAATACAAATATTTAAAATATAGATACTCACCATTGAAAATAATCTTAGATACTCAATTTTGGTTTCCTTTAAGAATATCTAATAGGTACCGATGCTTAAAAAATAATACTTCCCGACCATCTTGAGTTTTTTCATATTACAATGGCACAATTGGATATTGTGTACAGGGTGAAAAAGAAAATATTGTGGTACAAATAAGAGTTTGTTAACACTATTCAGAAAAGCCCAAGCCCAAGAATAAGTACCCCAGTGCTAAACCCAGGTTACTTACCTCACGCCCTCACCACCATCACCATGTTCAACAAATGTTTTATTCAATATCATTATTATTATTATTTTAATAATAATATGTTTATTGTGCCTTCATTTTATTCAATTAATTGCACCACTTTGTTGGTAAATCAACAATTTTTTTTTTAGATGTTCAATAAACATGAGATTTTGTACCAAAAAATAATACGAGATAAAAATCATGAACACAAATTAATTAAATTAAAAGACTTTTTATATCTATTCTATTGAAGAGAAAATTTCAAAATAGATTGTGACTTGTAAATAAAAATAAGTGTAAAAAAGCTTTAATTCATATTTTTTTTATTGCAATTTTTATTTTAACTAAATAGAACAATATGTATTACTATGTCTCTGTCCTATTTTTTTAATTAGATGGAACGAGTAAATTAGTAGCAGTAAATTTAACAACATAATATATCAGTAAAAAAGGTTAAATAGAACAAATTATAATTTTCAATCTATTTTGTCATCTTAAACAATTTTTTTTTTAAATAATTGTCTTTATAATATTAAGGCTTAAATGCACTTTTGGTCCCCCTATTTTGATATTTTTGAACTTTTGGTCCTCCTATTTTAAAATTCAACTTTTTGGTCCCCCAATTATCAAAATCAACATATTTTTTGGTCCCCCTCCTATTTGAATAGTGTGTCACTTAGGTGGCATCAATGAATCGAACACTTATTTTTCATGTAATTATCATTTAAATTAGGCTTAAATGCACTTTTGGTCCCCCTATTTTGATATTTTTGAATTTTTGATCCCTCTATTTTAAAATTCAACTTTTTGGTCCTCCAATTATCGAAATCAACATATTTTTTGGTCCCCTCCTATTTGAATGGGGTGTCACTTAGGTGGCATCAATAAATTGGACACTTATTTTTCATGTAATTATTATTTAATTTAATATTATTATTTATTTTCTTTATAAATTAAAATATTAAACCGAAAACCCAAAAAAACCAGCTGAAAAATCGAAAATTGACCGAAAACCCAAAAAACACCCAAAAATCCTAAAATCGGTCGAAAACCCAAAAATCACCTGAAAACCCAAAAATCGGCCGAAAACACACGAAAAACCTAAAATCGGTCAAAAACCCAAAAAACACCCAAAAATTCTAAAATCGGCCGAAAATCCAAAAAGCGGCTGAAAAACTGAAAATCGGCCGAAAACCCAAAAAAAACTCGAAAAGCCTAAATCGGCCGAAAACCCAAAAAATGGCTGAAAAACCAAAAATCGGTTGAAAACCCAGAAAAACACACGAATACCCGAAAATCGGCTATTTTGGGCTATTATGGACTGTTTTCAACCGATTTATGGATTTTCGGCCGATTTTTTTAGTTTTCGGCTGTTTTTTGGGTTTTCGGTCGAATTTAAGATATTCTAGTGTTTTTTGGGTTTTGGACCGATTTTTGGTTTTTCGGCCGATTTTAGGATTTTCTGGTGTTTTTTGGATTTTCGTTCGATTTTCGATTTTTTTGCCGGTTTTTTTTTTGGGTTTTCGGGTTAATATTTTAATTTATAAAGAAAAATAATAATAATATTAATTTAAATGATAATTACATGAAAAATAAGTGTTCGATTCATTGATGCCACCTAAGTGACACACTATTCAAATAGGAGGGGGACCAAAAAATATGTTGATTTTGATAATTGGGGGACCAAAAAGTTGAATTTTAAAATAGGAGGACCAAAAGTTCAAAAATATCAAAATAGGGGGACCAAAAGTGCATTTAAGCCTAATATTAATCAATGTAATCCAATTATTATTTTATAAATAAAAAAAGTAATCCAAATATACTCTGTATCTATATATCCACTTCTAATTTCTTTAGTACTTACTGACAGTGACCTTTGAACACTAGAAGAGATGTCAACCCATTCTCTTGTTGGAGTATGACTTCATAGATGACCTTGTTATCAACGTTCTATTTGTTTACATGAATTCAAAACTTATCTTAATCTTATCTTAATCTTAATCTTAATAAAAGTTATGTTTAGCACCTACTAAAACCATAATTAAACTCTTAACTTAACCCTAACTTTTCCCTCCTAAACCACTATTAATTAATACTCTCATCTAATTTCTCTCATCTAAATTTGAATTTTGAATTAGTCATTTGCTATGTATTGAAAATAACACATTTCTCTCACCTAAATTTGAATTTTGAATTAGTCATTTGCTATGTATTGAAAATAACACATGACTAAATGTTCACCTAAAAATAGCACAATAGAATATAATGCCTAAAAATCACTATTCTTTGACTCAATTATTCAAGATTGGTCTAATTGATGTAGAAATCTAAAATGAATTTTTTATTGAGTACAAAATCGATAAGAATAAATTAAATATATTTATTTTGCTAAATTTATGAATTTTTTTTATAATCACTGTTGAATGTGTAAATTGAACTTGGTCAAAAAGATGTGAAGTCTCCATCCTAACCATCTAAACTAACCGAACATTCATAATAAATTTATTAAATTATATTGAATTTACTTTAGATATATTTTTGACCCAAAATTTTAAAATCTAAAACATTTGCTTCGGTTGTTTGGCTTTTAGCCAATTTTGTAATTAATTTTGTACTACTATTTCTGAATCAAATTATTTTGATTCTATATGATTTCAATTTTATAGTATTGTTTAGTTTCATTTGTACTCTCTATTTTAAATTTGAATATATTTATGTTTAGATTTCATTTTGTTTTTTCATTTGCAATATTTATTATAGAAATTTAAATCGTATATCTATCATTCAACTAAATTCATGCAACGCACGGGTCAAAGTCTAGTTATCAGAACAATTGACTCTGAGATATTTCGTTTCCTCAAAAAAAAAAAAACAACTTTGATATTTCGGGTTCTGTATACTGACCATGCCTCACAATAAATTAAATATAGTTGATTAGAGTTAGAGAAGTGTTGTCCACAAATCTTAATTTAATTGAGAAAAATATTGAAATTGTTAGTGTTGAATATTATGATCGGAGTTCGGTTTATTGACATTGTCCCTTCATTTAGTGTGTGTAAGTTTTCAATATATTATCATTTCGTTTATGTTTCAAAAAAATAAAAAGTTATAAAAGTGTTAAATATTACGGGAGACTTCACATATTAATTGCAAGAAAACAACATAATTTTTTTTAAAAATAAATTATAGCTTCCTATTTTAAAGAGAGTTTTAGTCTTTTAGATATAGTTCCTGTAAACTTAATTAAGCTGATAAAAACATTGAATTAGTATATATATAAATAACAAAGTTCGAACCCCGAACATTCTACTTAAATCAATGAATAAATTTTGATTAGAATCAGTCTAAATTTATAAATTAATTTTTGTATTTTCTTTTAATATAAGTTCTTTAATTAATTTTGGTGTTTTCCTTTCATCCATTTGCTTCCTTCAAATAAAATACTTATGATTTGTGTCATAATTGGTGCATAATTAATTAAAGATTTTATTTTTCATTCTGCTTTTATTTTTGTCTGTGCATAACTTTGAAATCAGTGTTAGAGGATAAATAAAAAAAATATAAAGTCAAACTCTCGATGCATACGTGATCATGTCAAAATCTTCATTTGGCATTCTTTTTCTTTCTTTCTAACTTCTCTTGAAGGCGGTGGCCGGTGAGAGGTTGGAAACGGTGATCCGTGAGAATGAGTAGTACTATGTATGCTATGTTTGGTTGAAGAATGTTTTTATTAAAAATCGAATTCGAGTCAACTGCAATTGGGAGGAGACAGGAACTACATGATGTCAGAACTGACTTCCAAACTAGATTAAACTGGTGGTAAATAAAAACAAAACAAAACAAAAATCAAACTCGAGTTTTTTTAAACAATTCATTTTAGAAAAAAGTGATTAATAATTTGACTGCAATGTCTTGGTTTCCATATCTAGTTTTAATCACTTCAATTATTGATCACAATATTACACCATGACAAAGTGGCTATATTTCATACTCATTCCCATCCAAAAATATAAATTAAAATGAGTTAAACATAATAAATTTAATATATTCAATTCAAAATTTAAAATAAATACATTCATTTTTATTGATTAATTTTTTTTTTTTTTTTATATTTTGATTTGAAGGGAGTACATTTCGGCTTTGTTTGTGAGTTGGGTTTTGGAAGGGAATGAAGGGGAATGCTTATTTTTCTTTTCTAAATTAAGAACATTATAAAATGCTTTTAAAAATAATTTTAAGTGTTATTGAAGTATTATGTGATAACTTATCTTTCTTCTTTTAATTATTATTTTAAAATAGTAATTATAAACCTACAATTTAGAAAGAAAAAAAAAAAAGCTTTCCCCTCATTTCCCCTTCAAAACCCAACTCACAAATAAAGTCTTCATCAGTATGAATAAACAAAAAGAACTCATAAATATAAAAGACAAAATACATTCATAAGTCTTTAAGTTTTACATTTATAACAGATAAATCATTTAAATTTTATAAGTTATAAATATATATTCTTTAAGTTTTATGTTTGTAACAGATAAATCTTTTAAATAATAAATAGGTACTTATTTGTAATATTTAGATAGTATGTTTTAGTAATAGAAAATAACTGCAAACAGAAATATAGTCATACAAATATCTTACTCCCTCCGTTCCTTTTTATAAGGAACAATTTGAAAAAAATACACAAACCAAAGAATCTTATTTTTTTATTAAAAATTATAAAATTTTATAATCTATTTCAAAACTAACTTTGGTGTAATTAATGCATAGGGAATATATTACTGTAATTAATGCATAACATTGGAATAGATAAAGGGTAGAAATGAAATTGTTTAATTAATAAAGCATAAATTTAATGATTGTTTCTTATAAAAAAGAGCAAATTTTTTTTTCAAATTGTTCTTTATAAAAAGGAACGGAGGGAGTATTTTATATACATAAAGAAAATAAATAAATAAATGGACCAGTGATCTCATTGAGGAAGAGTTCAATGCAATTTTAAATTCAGATGTAGAAACTGTTATCTAACAGCTGACATCAATAATATTCTATCACAATAAATTAAATTTAATGTAACAAATAAATTCCGTTAGAAGTCCTAGCTCAATTGACAAATGTTAAAATTACTAGTCGGACATTAAGATCCGGGTTCAAAGCCGAAACCTCGCAGTTGTATGTAAGTTTAATTTTAATGGATTATCACTTCGTCAAACAAAAAAAATCCTCTCATGTTTATCTTGGAACTTACGTGGTGTATGTATGTCACTGAAACATTGGCATTGCTCTCATTCATTTTTATACACCACCACCACCAGTACACTGTATTTTGATTCGGTGGGAATATTTGGTTGCCTTTTTTTCTTCTTTCCAGCAAAAATATGAATATATTGTAATTGGTTTACTTCTTAGGCCGTGGAAAAATATGAACATATTCCCTCAAATTATGTTAAATAAATATTTTTTTAAAGATATTTTAAGAAGAAATTTTAAAAGACGTGTCATCTTAAAGTATGTGAATTGGCTTACTTCTTTATCATCAACAATAGAATGAACAGATAAGTTGTTATGACAATTTTTGGTTTAAAATCATTCATTTATAAATCGCTTTTTCTTCTTAATTATTTTATCTAAATAAGTAGTTTATATATTTTTGTTCATATTTTCTATGATTTTGTTTGTCATTTTTATGCGACGTTATTTATTTATTTTTTTGTAGTGTTAGATTGTTTGGTTCAAATTGATAAATAAACTTTGATCTATTACAAATTCACTCCTTTATACTCTTTTTGAGCTTTTGTTTTGATTTTGATTACTAAACATAAAAAATTATCATATGTGTTTATATAAATGTTTAGTATTATTATTAAAGAAAAAATTGAAAATGCATATGTGTTCCTTCATCATTATATTGCTAAACAATAAAAATAAATTTTATATATAAATTTTTAGTATTATATATTATGAAATATGATCATTTATAATATTTTTAATTTGTCAATTTCTATATATTACAAATGACTTTTACTATTCTTATTATTCATAATTTAAAGGTTACATATTATTCACCTTCCATTAGAATGAAATAACTTTTTGCATTAAATACTTATTTGTGAGTGTATCTCAAAATTTTAGTATATATAGGTAGAAGGTTACATTACAATAGCACTCGTTTTGTGATGATTGGTGAGTCATTCTCTTGAATATGAGGTATGTTACTTAATGATAAAAATTAGTATTTGTCTTATATTTTTTATAAATTATAATCTTTTATATATGTTCTCATAATCTTTCAAGATATCAACTCTAATAATTTTCATGCATCTTTTCAGGTCACTAAATTTGTAAACTATAATTGTTGGATTGCTCTTATGATCTTACAAGACTACAATCATTCTGATAATTTTTGGTGCATAATATTTTAGGCTAAAATCTATTTTTTTTTAATTATAAATTATTGTTTTGTTCAATAATTACACGTTTTTAGTCATTGTGAAATATTATTTGTATTTTCAAATTGTTTTATGCTTAATACCTTACTCAACAATTGTATTTTTGATTACTTTATGTTGTCAGTCTCAATTATCAAGTCTATAATTGAAAATCATACGTCACCAAAAATGTCAATAAAAATTTCATTCTGATTTAGAAGGAGGAAAACCTAAATTAATATGTTTATAGAAATTTCGTTCTAATATAGATGAAGGAAAATAAATAAGAAAGAGTAAGTCAAATTGTTTCTAACAATAATAATTCATTTTACTATTATATATTACTGAAACAAGTTCTACCTTAAAGAAGTTAGTTAAATTATCATATGTAAATTATCTATTCGCACATTTCTTGGTCTCTATCTTATAATAGGGAGGTTGAATTGCTCATAGGCAAGCATTTTGCCTATGTGACATCTCTAAAAAAAACTTCACACTAACAAATAATATAATAAAATAATATTAATAATATATTATATTAAACTTAATGAATATTAAATAAGTAAATATAACCACTAATATCACATGTAAGCCATGGCAACTTATGCAAATAATTAAAAAGAATACACAAGGTCATAATTAAAAAGAATACACAAGGTCATAAAATGTAATGCACCAAAGTGGTAAATTAGTAAAGTAAAAAAATAAATGGTAATTGTTTTTCTTTTATTGCAAATTATGAGTGCTATAATTAATAGAAATCAAAAGGTGATCAAATCATTATAAAGGAAAATGAAAAGAGTATGTCTTTGGCGGGAGGAATCACACATGTGTTTATATTTTAGGCTTGATTGATTTGGTTGTTTCAATTCTGCCGGAGTTAGAAGAATAAAAAGGTAAATGATGTAATGTTTGGAGTTTTTCTTAGTTTTTCTTTTTGCTACTTATACAATATTTTCTCCAAGCAACTTTTGAGTGGTAATTATATTGTTATTTTTGTTTATCTTTCTTACTCCTCATTATTTTTAGAGTCAAGCAAGTTAGAGTCAAGGTTATGCAATTGTTGAGCTTCCATAATTTATTAATAATGTAACTATATTTAAATAAAATAAATACATATTCTAAAGTGTTAAAATATTGTTAAAGTTATGGCTCAATAAAATAGTGAGATATTTATCAGAATAATATAACATTTTTTAAAGGAAATAATAAGACATGTTAAATTCTTCTAAAATAATAAATTTTTTCTTCATGAGCCAAATAATTAAACCTAAATTCAAATATATGAAATCATCATTCAAACTTATATATTGGTAAAAAATATTCAAGTTTATATTATAACAAAATAAATTAAATACTCAAGCAAATATTATTAAATAAGAGAGACAAAAATTGACAATAAATTTGAAGGGATATAAACCCCACCAAGAAAAAGAAAAACAAATCCCAAAAGAAAGGACAAAGCAAAAAAATATGTATACAGAACAACAGACTAAAAAAATTGGGACTAATAAAGTCTGAATAATATTCCACCAAGTGAATATGTGAGAAGAGACTTTAAAAGAACGGGAAAAAAGTAGAAAAGTTATTTATTTATTTATTTATTTTGTACATAGAAGAATTGACAAAGTAGAAAAATTATTTAGTACCTTAAATTGCATAAAAGAATAAGCAGTTACGCTATTTGATTCATAATTTTTATAAAAAGTGACACGTGACTATACAATTGCAACTCAGATAAAAAAAACTATTAAAATATAATATGATGCATCCATTTAAACTTAAAAAATATTATAAGAGATCTATTATATTAAAATATAAACAAAACTACGATATAAATAAGTGAAAAATCTCATTTTTCTAAACTATTTTTTATTTTTATACATATACTTATATTAAATATATACATATTTTAAATTAATATATATATATATATATATATATATATATATATATACTTATTACAATTTTTATTTTTCATTTATAAAAATATTTTAATTATATATTTTAATCGAACCCGCGCAACGCGCGAGTTTCCCCCTAGTATTATTAATAATGAAAGAAAGTATAAGTAGTACATAATCTGAATAATGAGTGAGAGTTAATATAAGTGGTACTTACCCATTTAATTTTTTTTTTAAGGCAAAAGGAGAAAAATTGTCAATTTTGCAGTCTGGGAGAATCCAACCCACCTCCCTCACACTTACCCATTTAAAATTAAAAGCAAGAAAACCGAAAAAATCTATATAAATAAATAGAAGTTACGTGTCAAAAGCTTTCAGCCCAATGAACTTGTGCAATTTATTTTGACATGATCCACTTGAACCCCTTTATAGTAGATTAATAATTAAAACCACTCAATTAAATATAAATAAAACAACCTTAAAAGCATTATTTTTTAGAGCTATAAAAGCATTATTTGTTTGTCTAGTATAATGTTTCGTTTGTTGTATACTTGTATTTATAGTTTGTGAATCACTTGTGCAATTTGCTGTTGTTTTGCTGTGCTTGGAGTAGAGCCTAGTAGTATTTAGAGATGGCAATAAGTGTTCATGGATGCAGGTTTTATATTACTCATACTCGCATTTGAAATTAACATTCAAATCCAAATCCAAATTTAAAGGTTGTTTGGTGGCAAAATAAAATCCAACCCACACACACCTATTTGGTTTGGGTTTTTTCACCCAAACTCAAACCTGCAGCAAGACAATAATAAAATTACAATCAAAATTAAATTATAATAATTTTTTTAAAAAAACACAATATATTAATGAGTGAATTAAACACAATCATACACTAATAAAGCTTCCAATTTTATTTCTTTTGAAATGGCAAAATTTATTAATAATCAGGTCTCTGCACAAGACGAACAGAGACCGGTAAAAAGGAACTACATAACATAGGTGTTGTATATAAGCGGAACACCAAAGGAAATAACCCCTAAACAAACACCACCTAAACAAGATTCAACTCCTAATCCAAAATCAGAAAGGCACCCCACAGATTTCAGACTACCAGAGCAGTCACCATCTCAGCTTAAAATGTTGCCATGACTAGACACTAACTTCCGAACTCGAATCAAAAGCGTTCGGCCCATCAGAATCTAGAAACAGCTACATCAGGCGAACCGCTGACCAGACAAAGGTAGAACGAAAATCTAGGCAGGCAAACCTCGGCAACAATAGAGGTACCACCATGAGATCGATAGTGGCGAAATAAACACCAAAGAACTAAAGCACCACCCGAGGAAAAACAGCCGACGCGGAATAGATAACTCAGATCCATAGAGATCTGCAAATCTCAGCATATTTGAAAACCCCAGCGACTCAAAAGAAGAGAATAAATAGATAAATAAAATTATAGAATAAAAAAATTAATTAATTATATAAGCAGAAAGATGTACGAGTTTCGGATGTGGGTTTGAGTTATCCCAAACCCGCACCCGAAATATCAAGTGCGAATACGGGCGGGTCTCACGAATTTGAGCTTGTTTGCCATCTCCAATATTCTTTAGATCTTAACAAAATAATTCTCCTTTTATATTTCTTTCCTTTCCTTTTTATTTTAACTTTTTTACTTCTTCCTTTTTCTTTACTTTTTTTCTACAACAATAAAAATGATCATTGTCATACAACATACATATCATGTACACAAATATAGTTTTTAGAAGTAAATTATAAAAGTCAGTGGAATATATTTAAGTAAAAAATGTATTCGTCAGAAGAAAAAAAAAGTAAAAATGTATTATTACTTTATTAAAAGTTAAATACGGATAATTTTCAAATCTAATTGCAAATCACTTTTTTTTTTAAAGTTTGCATCCTTTTCAGCTTTTTTCCCCCACAGCACAACATATATATAACGTTGCTACAATGTGACCTTCAATTCATTGACACGCCACCATCCATTTTGCTGCTTCTTTTTACTTCAATTGGATTGGGCTGCGACCTTCAAAGTTTCATTTAGTGACTCAGAATTTAATGTCTTAGACTTTTAGTGAAAGTGTTTTTGTCAAAAATCACCTATATATATAATTGCTCTTGGTTCAATGTGTGAATTCAATCCATTAAAACTTCACTTCACAACCTAACATTTTAAAATGAGACCTTCTCTTTATCAATTGATATGTGAAAATATGTATACATGATTTGCTATGCATGTTAGTATAGATTTATAACAATTGAATTTTTAGAATCATTTTATGACTCAAAATTTAGAGCCTAAAACTCTAATTTGAATGGGTAAATCCTTAGATCAGTCCTAATTATGTTCAAGTGGTTAATAAATTTTAGTTGTACATAAATTATTAAGAGTTATAATCAAAATAATTTATTTTTTTTGGTACAATAATCAAAATAATTTTTTATTAAACGTAACTTATATTCTTACCAAACTGTAGATTAACAGAGTTCATTTTTCGAAAATTCTAAGGGTTAAAAAAAAAACACAACTTTGGCACGTGCTATCCACTTAGATTTTGATTTTTTGTGAAGCTTTTGTTTGTGTCTTTTTCTTTTTCTCTATTATGTTTGGGATTGATGCACATTGCACAACATAAAATCTGTTTATCCCACTTAGTTTTGTTTTGTGATACGTTGTGAGCTTATTATTGGACCACATAACCAACAAAATAAATTCAACGCTTTATGCGTCCAATCATTTTATGTTTTTTTCAAATTGTTAGGTACATGAACACAAGCCATTGACAAATTTCTTTGTGTAGTAGTTTCTTTTCATTTTTCTAAAAGAATTTTAACTTTGCTCGTGTAACTTTTTCTATTACTATAAAAGGAAATATTATAGATAATGAGGCATATATAGTCGAGCAATAATCCTTTTATAAGGAAAAAAAAAAGGGGGAATGAAGTTGAAGTTATTATTAGTTTATTGAAAATATTAAAATTTGAGTATGAATAAACCTCAAATGTTAAAAAGTGCATGATAAATTGTTCATAAGCTGATGATGGATAAAACATAAATTAAACACTTCTAATAAATAGTTATACACGGATCTTTTATTTTTACAATACAAAATGGTTCTTTTATTCTCAATAACAGTTTTGGTAATGAATCTATCTTTTAACCAATTATTAGCACTATAAATTGATCACTTTCATTAGCTCTCTACAACTTGGCATCCATCGACACGACAGCTTTCCAAAAGAACCTTGTCAAATTAATTATTACACACATTTGATTAGGTTGTTTATAAAAAATAAATGACATTTTTAAATATAAAGAAAATAATATATTTTTAAATGACGATTTCATTGTTATTTATTGTAAAATAAAAATGAGAAAATAATATATAAATAGAGGGAATCAAATAAAGAAATGTGCAAAATTAAATAAAAAAATCAGTGCCGATTGAGAAAAATTGTTCAATGAATAAAAAAAGCAAAAAAGAAAGTATTAAAGAAAGAAAAACAAAAGTGCATTTAGTGAGAATGCAGTGTTTGTGAAATTGAAGACATAGCAAGTGTCTGATGGGATAAGTTTGCCAAGGAGTGGAATGGTACACTCTGCCTATGGGACACATAGCTTTGTTCATGTTGAGTTCATTGAACATATAGTGTTTATTTTTTCTGAAAAAGGAAGCAACACAAAACTTTTCCTTTGCTTGTTTGGAAGGCATAAAATTGATTCTGAAAATATATAATTGATTTTGACATAGGTATTGTTTAATAGATTTGGTTTTGTCTCAAATTAGTTGAGTTCTAAATTAAAAGTTGGAGTCTTTGATTTCCACTAGAATTGGTTTGTAGCATCAAAATACACTCTTTTTAGGCTAAAGTTATTATGCATAAGGAATATCCTTATCCATGGTGCATAAACAAATCTCCACCATCCAATGCTTTTTTGATCAATTAAATTTTTTGATCAATCAAATGCACTAAAGCATGCATGGTGGAGATTTATTTATGCACCATACATAAGGATATTCCTTATGCATGATAACTCAACCCCTCTTTTTAATTCATTTTTATGTGAATATATCAAAATATAAATATAGTAGTTTTTATATTTAATTCATTTTGAATAAAAATCAATTTTATAAAATTAATTTAATCAATATAAATTTTTACCTGCACATTATGATTAAAAAAAATACATATGCATTAGAAAATACATTAAACTACCAATATCAAGGTTGGTTTGAGCGAAATGAGCTATTCTCTTATAACATGGCAAAATCAAAGTTTTAATCCTATTAAAAGAGGTACCTATGAAATAAATAAATAAAATAACAAATATACTAAACTCTGACCCAACAATTTCAATCTTCACAACAAATTGCTTCAAAACTTGAGAAATATCATTTGTAGATCGATTATACTAAGGCGCTTGAGAGAACCTTGTCGAAGGAACTCGGCAAAATGAATTACGCATTGCTTTCAAGTAGAGCCGTAAAAATGGGCTAGCCCGAATGGGCCGGCCCGAACAGTCCGAATTTTTCCCGGGCTTGGGCCTTTAAATTGTAGCCTAAATTTTATTCGGACCTTTTTTAGCCCAGCCCGGTAAAATATGGGCTATCCCGAATGGTCCACGGGCCGCCCGAAAGCCCGACAAAATTATAATAAAAAAATAAATATAAGTAATTTGTTTTGGATGATTTGAACTTAATTTGTATTATAAAAGTTTTTTATCCCCCTACGAGTTTCTCAAATATAATCCGCTACTTAAGTAGCGGACTCTTTTTTTTTATCAAATTTATCATTTTTTTACTACTTAAGTAGCGGATGAGTAAAAATTGAGCGCGCGAGAAACTCGTAGGTAGTGAATGAGTAGAATTAGGGCGCGCGGGAAACTTCTAAGTAGCGAATGAGTAAAATGTGATGATCTTGGATAGGTTGAATTGGAATAGTGAGACAATTTCATGGACTTGGCAGTGGTGTGATCCTTTGTCTGACATCGAACATCGGCAACTTATTGATCTCCATAATTTATTAGCGGTGTTCTCTCTGCAACCAAATAGTGAGGATATATATAGGTGGAGGTGGGTGTTAGGCTCGGTTGACCTTTTTTCAATAAAATTCTACTACACTTTAATGCTTCAATCTCAGAGCAGTTACCTTGGATTCCAATGTCTTGTGGGCCATTAAGAAGCTTCGGAAGAATGATGTTTCTTCTAAGGTATATTTTTTTTGGGTGGAGCTAAAATCATTATGAGTAAAATTGAAAGTTAAGACGAGTTTACACAATTTAACTCCTTATAAAATTAGTAAAATCACTTAAACTTGCATGTTTTCACCTAAGGACTCAAAAACAATCTTTTTTAGTCAATTCAGAAGTTCAATTTTATCGTATTAGTGTTAAATACAATATCATATCTATAGAGAGAAACTTAATTTTTTATAATAGTATATATGTTAATAATTATAGGAGTTACAATTATTTACACTTGTGGTTAATTGTCAAATAGTATACTTCCTGTCTTCTTTTTTATAAGCAAGGATTTATGGTTGTATAATTAATTAATATTTAGTCTATATTATATATTAGTACATCAATTATTCAATCATTTTTACTTATAAAAAAGGGCGGAGGAACGGAGGGATACATTAACAGTTAGACATATAATAAATTTTAGTACTAATGTGTTTCCAACAATGTCTCCTATTTTATGCACATGTGAGAAAAAACAAGAATACAAAAAAAAAAAAAAAAAAAAAAAAAAAAAACAAGTAAGAAACAAAACAAATAAGTAATTATATTTTGATAGAATAATATAATATTGCCAAATTTTATGCGATTATTTAAATATGCAAAGTTTTTTGTCTAGATATTTAAATATATTTGTGTATATTTAAATATAATAAGTTATTTGATAAATAATTGAAACATTAATATTCTTTAAAAAAAAATACATAATATAATAGGGATTTCGTAAAAAGAAAATAAAACAATAAACGTTAAAATATATAATCACTTTGTATTTCAATCATAAATAATATGCAATCTTACATGACATGCATGATTCAAAAATTCATATTTAATATGTGAAAAAAAAATGAAGAGACATTATTTCTTTACAAAATATATTGATGGGTGTATAGTTGTTATGTTATTTGTTATTGAAATGCATGACTTTAATCATATTTAACTAATGAGAACGAGATAAAATCAATAAAATGTGATTTATTATTTTTTAAAAATTTAAAATTGATAATATATTAATTTTTTCATATTTTCTTTAATTAATACTCATAACACTTAAATTTAAAATAAAATTATTAATTTTATATTGCGTTCAAAATTATATAATTTAAATATATATTATTTATATTTATTTAAATATGAGGTTAATTCTACGAGTGTATAAGTTGAATCTATGTTTCGATTCAACATAACCGAAATGAGTTGACGTTATGACAACCTTGTGTGGGAGGATGTTTTTAGGTGGGTAGGATAGAGTTTACCATTAAGATTGGATGGATGGAACCACTTCATATATTTTGGGAACATGATCAAATCAAAGAAAGGTAATCGTGTTCGACACTTGATTTGGTTAGCTACTACTTGGTGTGCTTGGAAGATTAGAAATAATGTGGTCTTTAATAGGGTCCTCCCTTGTGCCTCTACTTTATTGGACAATATTAAAGCTATTTACTGGATTTGATTTAGTGATCGATCAGGATGTCATTCTTCCTTGTCTTATTCTAATTGGTGTATTGATTCTCTAATTTGTCTTCAAAGCATATAATAACTTGTTTTGCATTATTAAAGGATTGATCACTATAAAAAATAAAAATATTGGGTTGATGGTCGAATGGCATCTCAATGCGTTGCGACATGGATGATTAAATTTTCACCAAGCATACCAAAAACAACCTTGCATATCACATTTTCTTTTTCTCTTCACCTGTATGTATACTTTCTAACAAATTCAAACTAGTCATTGTCTCATTGGCTCGGTCAACATCAAATTAGTGAGCTATTAGTCAAATTGCCTGTCTGAATAGTCTCATATGCGGTACAAGGTTGTTCGGAGCAAATATGGGATCATGTCCCATGATGAAATACAACCATGGAGAGAACCCTGAATCATCATAAGTTCATAACCCTAAAACATGCAAACAGCCTGCAACTGTCGTATTATATTTTCTATTATGTTCCACTTTCTTCTCTCTTATTATCCCTAAGTTTGTTTTTCTTCTAATGACTGGCATTGTCTTCTTTCATTCGTTGGTGTTTTGTTCGCAACAATTCTCTAACATAGGTTCATCAATCTCACTCCATAGGCTACAAAAATTTAGCCAACAAGTCATTCCATCTTTGAAGCCCAAATGACAAAACTGAGTGCACTTATGGTTTATTGTGGCAGACAAAAATGCCAACACAATCCAAAACTTATTAAAATGTGGTAATTGTCATCCACCTTTACAAACAAAGAGAAGAAAGGACAACAATGCAAAGAATACAACTTTTCATTAACTACAAAAACAAAAATATACAACATTAAATACATAATAGGCAAACAAACTAAAAGAATAAGGGTGCTGGTTTATATTCATCAATATCTATGCCGTGAGAAACCCGAGGATCCAGTATTATATGTACCTCTGGAGGATCTACTAGGAGAATCCATTGAGTTCTTGTAGGGAGAGTAGGCAGCTTTGGCCGGTTCTGGCACAGAGTCCAAAGGAATAGATTCTGCAAAGCATGCCGTATTAATGCGTGTCCGCTCAAGCTCTAATTGAAGGAACTCCGAGCTGTAGTGCTGTGCAAGAGACTGAAATGCACAATATACAGCTTTAGACACTAAATTTAGCAGCAGAATATAAATATTTTTCATATACAACAAAGCTCATTTTCATATTAATTTAATAAGCATTTTCAGAATTCAGACACACGAAGAAATGAATACTACACTAATCAGTTTCTTACAATGAGCTCATCTGGTGTTACAGTTGTTCCTTGTTTATCATCTGCAATTGCATCTTCACTACCACGAGTTGCCCGACGATTATGTCCTGGATTGTCGACAACGTCAGTCACACTCTCGGTGGCTTTTTCCAAAAGTAGTCCTTGTAAAGACTTCAAGGAATCTCTTGCATCAGGTGTGAAATATGGATTTAATACCGTCTCGAAGTACTCAAGCTGCAGGGATATACATGTTAGCTAATCAAGAAGAGCGCTAAAAATTAAGCTCCTAGTCACCAAATCAAAATAAATACTGTAGTCTTTAGGTAAAGGCCGTGAAATATAATTAATATAAATTAATTGAAAATAGTAATGAAGAAAACACTTTATGACCCGGTATCTACCTAGTGAAGCGTTCGGGGTTACTCAACCTACCCTATATATACGTATAATTTAATATGGGGTTTTATTTTACTGTTCTAGATAGCATTTTTATCTTTTTCTTCATCCACTACTTCACTTTTCTCTATCTCTTCCTTTCCCAATACATCACATATCTCTTCCCTACATAGTATTTCCTCCCAAATAGGTGTGAAAATCTTTATCCATTGCCCAGACAAAGTATTTTTGAAACTTAAGTTACAAATGCATTATAGAAGTTGCAATCTTTATCCATTGCCAAGTGAGAAAACAACAGGGGTTTGTTTTCATAAACTTAAAAAAAATGTGATTTCAAGGTCGAATTAATTTTTTTAACAGAACCTATTCAAAGCAAAGATTAGAGATTTGAATTTTTGCAGAAGATTGAACAAGGAGCTTCAGCGAGGGCTTCATATGCCATATCAATTATCGCATAAGCCTTAAACTGCCACAGTAATAGAACATACCTCAAGCATGAGTTGACAGAATCCATTTGTATCAAGTGATCTAAGATCTGTACTTTCATTTTCATGAAAAATGCTGATGAATGTGTCAATCAAGCCTTCCACAAGAATGCCAAGTGTTTTATCCAAGAGAGGTTTGGCACCAGCAAAAACCTATGACAAAAACAATTCACCTCAGCAGACTACTATTGAGCAACTATAGTAAAAACATTATTTTCTTAATTAGTGCTGATCGGATATTTTTAAACTTATATGAAGAGCTAAGTTTAGCAAGGTTCTTGTGACTAAAATACTCAACACAACACTCAAGTGTTAACTTGTAAAATTTCTACACTGAGAAGCATCTGGGAGAATTTTTTGGTAAATCAAGTAAAACTCAGGCAGGTAATCAAGTTGGAGCATTTCCTTTTTAACATTTTTACAGGTCTTGTCCAGAGTAAGAAGCATAATAAGGCGGTGTTATCTGATGCTAGTCTTTCGGTGTCCTTGGCTGGAAAAGAATGTTCAGGTCTTTAACAGAAACATCTGATCACAAGACTTACTTTGGATATGCCAGTACTTTCATGGCTTTGTGGAGTTCTGCACATGATGTATGGCTAACAAAAAATCTCTTGGCAGATATAAAGAGATCCTTTGCTAGATTATGTTACCTTTCTAAGGATGAATCTTATCAGCAGGTCTAATGCTTTATATATCTCCTTCCCTCAAAAAAAACTTATCTTTTGCATCTTAAAAAAATGTGGGATTTGAACCCCTTATCACATGAAACAATTACCTCTGCATGAACAGCTACCAATGTGTGCAGCAACTCTACTGATGCATCGCGGACACCCTGAAAGAAACCAAGATAATATGGAATTTCATATTAAAACATAATTTTCCAAAATCAAAGCAAAAATCATTTTGAACGGAAACAAAAATAATCAATAAGAACAGTCAAATTTACAATAAACACTATTGTAGCTAGGTCCTCACTTTAACTGCAGGTGCTGCACCCCATTGAATGCCAGAATTTAACAGATAACTCGTTGCAGCAGATCTGATCAAGGTTGCCTGATGAGAACACAAGAAAGTGTCATTGTATTGAATAGAGAACGTGAGGGGTATGGAGCAGCCTTTTTGAACAAGAAATGTATACTTGTTACTATTATACCACCATTGACCTTCCTGCTTCAGAGTAAACAGTCCTTTTTTTATTCTGGACCACTGTTAATCTGAATTCAAATGTTTTTTTGGTGACTATTGGGAAAGATCCAAGTCCCAAAACAGAATAGAGATATAAAGCCTGAAATGAGTTTATAAAGAGTGGTACCCCTCACCTTACAAGCCAGTGTTAAGGATGAGTTAGATAATATAAAAAACTAATATATGTAGGTCAGGTCACCATTTATCTCCACGCACCAAAGCCCAATAGTGTTGGGCATGAGGTGTATTGGGAAAAATTCAGGTCTTAGATAGATTAATTTCTATGTAGAACTAGGATGTATTCAGAAATTTGCATAAATTAGGGAGAAGCTAAATTAATTTCTTCATGTAAATCATTAATGATATTGATAGTCAATGCCTGATACTTAGGCTGCACAGAATACAAGCTATTAGACCTGGAGAAAGAGAAGCTTGTGACTATTATCAATCACTACACAAAACCTTACAATTATTTTATGTAGAATAATGCAACATGTTATTTACGAAGCAAAAGGCAATGGATATTATTCCAACTGATAGTTTATCCATAAACCGATGATAAGAAATGTTAACTATAAAATTCACTCCATGCAATTCTAAGAAATCAATAATTACAATGGTATTCACAAACAAAAAAGGAATAAGATGCTCTTAGAACTCTTATAGCTTTTAACATCTACTTCCTTCCCAGTAAAAAGAATGGGAACTAAGACCAAAAAAAAAAAGGATGGGAACAAAAAAAATTTCATTACCTTGGCAAAAGTATATTGTTCAAGGACCTTCTCTTCAAGCCCTGTAAAACAAATTACAAGATCTTGTACATCACTGTTTCCTTCATCCTTCTCCCTGAATTAAAGGAAACCGCGTATCAGCATGTACTGGTAAATAGAAAGTAGGCTAACGTATTTTAATAATTAATAAAACATATATAGTGTGATATGTTTTATGAGAATAAATATTTTAGCCTACTTTGTCCATTAAAATATTTTTAAATAGTCAGTCACATAGGCAACAATAGAAGAGGATAAATTTAATCAGTTATAAATTTAGTCCGCTGGAATTATGAGGATTGCACGGGAGAAAGAAATCCTTAACTCAATGAAGAAACAAATTATGAAATATAGAGAAATATGAAAACCAATCCTAAGAGACAATCTAAGATATTCTAAATTACTCAGATACAACACAAATACTATGAAACATTTTTCATATATATATATATATATATATATATATATATATATATAATCTGAACACTCCCCCATCAAGTTAACAACTTACTAGAAACTGTGATACCATCATAAAATTTGGGTTTAGGGCATAACTCAGCCTTTTCAACCAACTTGTGAGGTGAAAACTGCCCAAGTCTTATAAGCACTATCTAGGACATACCTCTAGTAGATGTAGAACACTCAAAAAAAATCCCGTAACACTCCAGAATAGATATTTGAAGCATGGACTGAGGCAAATGGAATAACAAAGATCTCAACAAACTCCCTCAGACTCAGGCCCAGACATATAGAGCATGAACAAATGTGGGTGGAATAACAGATATCTTGTCCGTATAATGGATCTAGAATAAATTCTAGTGCCAATTTGAATTTAGGAAGATCTGAAATTGGTACTAGATGACTTGAGAAATTGTGTCTAAAGTGTATTTATTTATAATTTATAATAAAATACACAAAAAAAATCCATTGATGATAGGTGTTGTGTTGCGAGTCCCACATTGGCTAATGATATGACTTAAATAGTAGGTTTATGAACGAGGGGCAACTCTCATAGCATGGGAACTTAGCTTTTGGGTCTGAGTTAGGAACAAACTCATTCTAATAGATACCACAACCCATCCTAGATCCATCGAGCCACCTTATCGGGCCACCTAGTCACGTTCAAGACATTCTACTTTTAGGCATGAAGGGGTGTCTTGAGACTCTGAGAATCTAGCATTGAATAGTGATATGGCCTGAAATAGTGGTTATAAGTGGGAGGTAACCTCACACCAGCTAGCTTTTAGAGTTGGGTTAGGTCCCAGCCAAAATACTAACATGGTTGTTAGGGACATGTGATGAGAGTCTCACATGGGAAAGTCATGTGGCATGAAAAGTGGTTATAAATGAAGAGCAACTCAGTGAGCTAGCTTTAGGGGTTGAGTTAGACACAAATTCTAAGAATAGAGATAAAATTGGATTAAAATAAGCTTTATATCTTTCATATTATTTGCACCAAAATATCTTAAATATCTCAACGCGTAGATACCCTTAAAAGGAAAATGTCTCAACACCATTAACAGTAACAATGTACCTGGAGTGCTGCCAGATATGTCTATATTTTTCATACAACTCATAAGAAAGTTCATCTTTGCAATATCCAATATTGCTCAGTACAATCAATAACCGTTGATGGGGATCAGTAACGCCTCCTCCAAGATCAGAAGGTTCATTTTCTTCTACTTCATGAGCATATCCATTAGGTAAATAAGAGCCTTCGTTGTGTGAGCTATGTTCACCAAGTTCAATTCCAATACGCTCTAAATTACCTGATAGTCAACAAAGAAGCCAATTTTGTAACTGAAAATTCAAGTGCTCCGACACTATTTTGTTCTATCACTATCTTACTTTTATTTCACTTTATTGCTAAATAATGTATAAAATGAAAGATTGAGCCAACTAATTCAACATACCAGCAAAATCCAGGAAACAGTTTAAAAATGCAAGTCTGACAGATTCTTGAATTTCTTGAAGTTGGATAAATGTATCCTCTGATTTAGTTGCCTCATTCCGTAAGGACCGAAGCATCCTAACAGGATCATTATTAAAATATTAACACCAATATTTAGATATTATACATACCAAGAAATGTGTTAAGCGGGGGCGGGATTTTTGCTTCTTTTTTTCCTATTGAACGCATTAGGATAATGACTGATACATAATTTTAAACTTCACAGTGAAGATAGTATACATGACAATAAATATCAGACAGTAAGAGGTTAACTACAAAGAAAATTTTAAGTACCCTGCCAAATATATGCTGAAAACGATTTACAAATTAAACAGATTTGATGTAAACAACATTTATTGTAGCTTTAGTATCAAGCAATTTCCTTGGAAGATCATTTTGCCAGAAATTTTCGAAGAAGTTTTTCCCCATGTTTACAGCCATCTTACAGAAAAGATAGATTAGGAGCCAATTCTATCCAGGAGAACATTTGAAAAGCAACTATTTATGAAAAGACTACCAAACAAAATGTGCATTGAGATGGTTTGGGATATTAGAAGAAAATCAATAGATATACCATTACAGAAAGTTCAGCAAATCCAAAATAATACTATTAAAAGGATTAGGGTGGAAAAAAAGAATACATTAGAAACAATAAAAACCCTTTGCTGTAAATTGTTTTGCTAAATTTGAGTTTTAAAATTTGCTAGAGCCCTGAGGCACCGATTCATGTAGATGGATACATCTATCAAGATAAGCTTGGGAGTTGTTGGACAAGCCACCTTACAAGACACTCACTTTAGATGCATGCAATTGTTATGTCATAACATAGCATTGCATGTGTAATGGAAGGAAAAGTGAAAATGATCATCCACTTCATTGTCCGACTGCCAGGGTTTTTAGTGCATCCTATTTCTGTTTCAGGTGTAAGCAAAATAGCTATCATATCTTGGGCAATGGAGGTGACCATAGATTCACAGTTACAAGACAGTTACTGAATGCCTTATTCCGAACAGGGTTTATCAAATCACTACAATTATTTTCTGAAGTTTGATCATTACTCTACTGCAGAATGCAGTTTGTCAAGAATTCTTGAAAATATAACTCAAATCCTACCAGCAAAACGTTTGAGCCTCTATAACTGCAGTCGATAATAATTTCATAACATCTTCACTGACACGGATGCTACCAGAAATATAAAATCATTGTTGGGCAAGGTGGTCTTTAAAAATGGTGCCAAAACCTCCAAGCTAAGGTAGTTAGGAGTTCAATTCTTGCCACCAGGATTCTTCATAATTCAGTCAAGTTAAAGCACAGAGTCTAGTGAGCATGTAAGTTTTCATGTTTCAAGCCTGAAATGTCATTGTGTAGAACTTGTTTGAGGTATAAAACCATTATTGGCCCACACCCTAAAGGCCCGGTTTTTAGAAAATATGATCTTTTATAAAATCTATATGACTAAATCTAAGATTCTTCTGCCCAAATTCATGAATATCCAAAATTTAAAGTCAGAGGCTCTCTATGGCTTTTCGTATTCCCCAAATACAAACTGTAATAACTAATTAATGACCAGACATATGGAACATTGACAAATTAAGAGGTGAAATGAACATGAGCCATCCAAGTTTTAAATATGAATGCTTAATTTTTAAGTAAAAGGGAAATGTTAACTTGTGCCCTTAAGGGCACGTGTTAAGAAGATAAATGTGGAAAAAATTTATTGAACTTTTGGTGTATTACATTCTCTAAGCATTAAATTCTTTGTATCATTAAATGTTATACTTCTATTTTTAGGTAGCTTAACATATGCCCTTAGGGCACAAGTTAACATAACCCTAAGTAAAATTATAAAGTTCGTTTAATTATTTTATCAAAAAAGAAAATTCATTTAATTTTCATTGAGCAAAAACCATATCAAATCCTATACGATAATATTTTGACTTACAAATTGATCTGATCCATTGCTGAAGCTACAGCTGAACGGAATGTTAAAGGCAGGTAAGAGATTGCATATGGGGATTTGTTCCTTTCAAGAATTGAAACAATAACCCATGACACATCCTTTGACACCTCTTCAACTGATGCTCGCATCCAAGAGCAAAGCCTTAGAACATAAATCCTTATAATCTCTGGTTGCAATGTTCGCAGAGCAATAACTGGAACAAAAAGAAAGACATACACTCAGAATATTTACAGATCACAATAACTTTTAGATTCGGATAATTTGATACCTGCAACCGGAGGAGCTGCTTCCTTCAACTCCAAAGCAGCACATGCTTTAGATATATCTTCAATGGCGTCACTCATGTATGACCGAAGGACATTTGATTCCTCTAGATCATGAAAAATGTTCGTGACCTGCACCAATGGCAGATTATCAGGATTTGTACGCAAAACCATGAACTCCTTTCTATTTGTCAAATCAATGATGTTGTAATAAACACTTCTCTGAATTACCGGGATTAGAATTTGGCATATAGCAATGTATGCAAAACCAATAGACAAATTAGAAAACCATTTTCCTGACTATTTGACAAACAAATAAACCATTTTGCAATCAAAACTTCTCTGAATAACTGGATTACAATTTGGCATATAGCCATGTAGGCATCCGTGTGACCTTACTATTAAGAACTAAAAATGAAGAAATTTAAATTGGGAATAAATACAAAAAGTCATTTTTGGGACTAAAAAATATATTAAATCCAAAATAAAAAGCAAAAAGATAATGCTATAATGATAATATGAAAAATAAAGAGAAACGGCGATCACTATAAAGAGACTGCAAGGTAGGAAAACACATTTTTATAGTGGCAAAAAGGGGCATGTGAACTACCTTGACTCCATACAGCGATATTGTGCTGCATATCATTGCAGAAACTTCATCAAGGGAATGACTTGAGTATTTCCCGTCTCCAGCTTTTTCTTCATTTTTATTTGCAGAACTATTGGAATTTGAATCTGTGGGAACTTGAGAAGACTGGACAAGAAAAGGATTCCACAATAATACAGCAGATGTAATTATGTATGAAAAATTCAAGAAAATAAAACATAGAATGGTAAAATACAAAAACTGCATTTCCAGAAGAATCCAATTGAGTCAAGATTGCAGAGGAAGAGAAATTGAAAAATTGAAAAATGCCGTATATCAGAATCAAAATAAAATGTTAATAAATGACTAATGCATATACATACACCAAATTATAAGTTGTTCATGATAATACTAATACCTTAGCAAATTTTCCACTGAAAACGGAGAGTGCAACCTTCCAGAAGGCTGGTATATAATGGATGATTACAGCAGTTAATCTACGGATATACCTTCCTCTTAGACCATCCACCTCTTCGCCAGTTAGATCTACTGGATGAGACTGGACCGTAGGATAGGTATTACCGTTGATATCTGACTGACAATAGTTATAGAAAGAATATTAAAAAACAAAAGTAAAACCATCTTCAATATAGCTTAATAACATTTTGCACCTACAGATTCGCTTAGTTCTTCTTGAATCTGCTTCCATCTGGCATCAGAAAGAGCCTTTTCATGCAACTCGTTACGCAGATTTTCCATTCTGGCCTCATGGTCTAATGTACACTGCTCAAGTAAACCACGTATTCTCTGATTCTGTAAAGGAAACAACCACCAGTGGACTAAACAATTTGGCCATACCATGGAATGCAAAAATGACAAGCTCTAAAAAATTTGAAGCTTAAAGGGCAAAAAACAAAACAGTGAAGAAGAAATAATTAAAAGAGTTGTGCCAAAAAAAAATAATAATGGGGAAGAGGGGTACAAATCAACATGATTCTTAGTCTTCACTCAGGTCTATAATAGTACCAACAGCAACATCCCAGCAATTGACATTTCTTTCCTTACTATTTGATACTTTTTGGTATACCCTATAGTACAGTCAAACAACTCTAACAAAATATCAAAACAAAATTGCAAGTACTTAAAAACATGACATGGATGGGATTTTCCAACCTGTATATTCAAATAATGCCATACTGGATCTGACTCCGGTTCCAAATCCAACAATAACCTTACTGTATTCTCAAGCTACATGAAGAACAGACAAGTATTAGAATCCCACTGCATGCAGAAAAACACCAAGACCACTGCAATCAATCTCTAACTTGATCACCATACCATCAACATATAAAATAATATCACCTGTCCTTGTTGCTTTCAGAACACCACTGTCACACTAATATATTGATTGATATGAACTGATATAATACATAGCTTTCAATATTTATTCATATCGTAGGTATTCACTTGTGCCAAAGAAGAGTGAGGGGGATAAAACAGTGACGTGTCTAGATCATATACTTTAAAGAACTGTATAAATATCATGCTAAAATAGAGTGAGGGGGATAAAAGGGTAAAGCTTCAAGCAAAAAACAACTGCTACCACACCACTTCCCCTCATTTATGCCTTTCTTTTCAACCCATCAAGTGATCAAACACTTGAAAAACTTTCATGTTAAAGCATACCTGCTTACAGCTCAAGTGACAGTTCTCATACATTATTATGAATTAATAAATAGTAGCTACAGAGCAAGATGGGAAACAATCATGGCATCACTGGTCCCAGCAAGCAAAGATACTACGTAATGAAATGCAACCTTGTTTACATGTCAAAGCTTCTTTTCAAGTCATTTTTGTCCAACATAATTGGCAACTGAAGAGATTGATAACTCACATTTGTTATATCAATGTTTGGATCTTCCATGGACTTGAAAAGCACAGACTTGAACTCATTCATTACTTTTTCAACCTCTTCGAGAACACGTTTCAGGATCCCCACCTGAATCTAAAGAAAGACCACAAGAAGAATTAACTTTAATAATAACCACAGAAAATCCACAAATATGATGTACCCTAATATATGCTTAAATGGAAGTCATTCTTGTAAATCGGTGAATCATGAGAACAAAAGAAATGACCATGAATACTAGAATTTCAAGAAACCTCTAAGATAAACTTGTTTTAACAATGGTACAATAGAAACTACGCAAAGGTCGAAATCAATACAATAGTTTAATACATGAGAGGGCAGAGCAATTGACTTGGCCTTCTTGTACTCCCTGACAGCCAAATCATATTCACCCTTGCTAATGCTGCCACGGATAGTACTTGGTAGGTTGAAAAGTGTACGGAACCTCTGCAGCATTCCTTGGACAGTCCTAATCTTTTCTGCTTGAGCCTACATAATTCATAGAAATCGTTAATAACAAACATATTCGTGAATCTAGAATAGTAGTCACAAGAAAATCTAGACTTCCGAATTCACCCACCTGGCGCTCGAATAAAGGTTTCAAAGCACGATTAGCCTGCGAACTAACTCCTTGAATAATATTAAACAAATGGGAAGTCCCAGCCCCTTCAGGGTCATCCTCAATTCGTCTTAACTTTGACTCAATATCTGTAAATTAAGAAGAAAAAAAAAGCTTCACATTAAAATAAAGGAGGCGATGGTGCTGCTGATCTTTAATTTTTTGCCTACATGCAGGGAAACTAATGACAAAGAATGTGAACTTGGAAATGACACTTAACAACAGTCACCGAAGAATAATAGACTACTTCTATATGGTTAACCTAGGGTTTGAATGCATGCAAAAATCAAGTCCATACCGTCGATTGTGGTTTTGCAAGATACAAAGCAGTCAAAGTTGTCCTTCACCAACTGCTTTCTCTGTTCAGTACGACTCTTATAATCAGTTTTCAAAGCCAGTGCACCACCCTCCAGGTCAGCAGCACTTGTATTAACGTGTATCCGTGATAAGAATAATTTTGCATCAAATTTCTCCGAAAAATACAGCAATTTCTCTGTATAGTTGCATCAAAGACACTATCATCTCATCATCAACACAAGTAGAAGCACATACATGCAAACCATAATAATAATAATAATAATAATAATGATAATAATAATAATAATAATAATAATAATAATAATAATAATAATAATAATAATAATAATAATAATAAAAAATAAAAATAATAATAATAACAATAATAATAATAATGATGATGAAGGTGACGCTTGTTTTCCAACCAAACTTAGGAAATACTAGCTTTTAGTTATTTGCTGCATGAACCCAAATTCCCACATGCAGAAATAGAACTCTCTTGTTGTAGCAGCCATGAACTGAAGACCAAAGGGAAACCATAAACATAATACTATCCCATGAAATTGGAATTAAGGAAACAGATTATTTATATCTATTAATGGCCTTCAGTTTTGTGAGCATTTCCTTAATTTATCCCAGATGTTGGGTTTTGCCCACGTTTGCTGTAGGCTGATTGTTAGATTGGGTCCTGAGGCGTGGACTCATTAGCCCCCAAGTTCAGACCTATACTCTTATTTAAGTGACATAATCCGTGATTAAAGAATCAGAAGATGTTAGAGAAACTAGTCGTCAAACATTTTTATTCCACTTTCAGCAATAATGCCTGAGCCTGAGAACCCTAGGTGTGAAGCCTATGGTGCTTTTCCAGCACTATCTTCATCTTTTGAACTCTGATTTCAAACAATTAAACATCCTCTTTAGCCTCAACTTTGTACAAGCTAAGCCAGACACCAATGTTCCACATTCCAATTCAATTCTAGCATAAATATCTGCATGTACAGTTTACCTTCCTAAAATAGAACCTTCACTCAATTTGACAAATACTAAGCTGCAAACAATCTGCATTTATATTAAATGCAGAACAATACCTCATCTGTCATAGTTGATTGTAAGAGTGCGGTGCCTCCTAGGCATTTGCTTTCTCTTAATCATATCTTGTCACAAAATACATGATTTGCAAAAACTATATTATTATTGCATTGTAAAATACAAGTAGCATAAAGAAACTGACTTTAAAAATGTAAATATGCAACATAATATCTAATAACAAAAAATAGTTACCACGTAGGCTGCTATCCAATTCCTTGTCAGTCTTGGGAGAACTATCTGAAGACTCGGTGATCAGCTTAAGTGTTCTGTTGTCTATGATCCTGTCAAAACCAATACCGATAAACCACCAGGATCAGTCACTCAGAAAACTGAAGAAATGTGAAAATGATGGCATAATGCCAGCAAACACAATGCAAGACAAGCATTGAAATGAACCTTACCCCAAACCCAGTGGATCAACACATTCCATGCCACGAGGGAATGACTGTAAATAGGTAAGCCCCTTTCTAGCTATTGCAGAATTTTTTTTTTCAAATTTTGGAGCCACAAATTTTTGAGCCACAGGTGCTGTCCTTGTTTCCCTCATTTCACGAACCCTACGAGCAAGCTGTCAAAGAAGCCCAACTACATTAAATTAAACAGAATTTGATAAGTACTTTCATTTAATATGTTTAATATTCTAACAGAAGAAAACCAATATGAATGTAGCACTGAAATTTTCAATCCTTCAAGCAAAAGAATTATTAAAAACAGGAAACCCCTAATATGGACCCTATTTATTTTGGTCCACCCATGATCCTCTTGATATGACTGTCTATAGCAAGTTGCAAAAGAAATGTCACTTTCTCTCTCTTTTGATTTTTTTTTATTACACTTTTTCAAAAACATATACACTCCCTTAGTTTATCAGATTAAGGTAATACTTGCAAATCAAGCCACTAAAACATAATTGTTTTAAGAGTAGTGCTATATAGTGCGAACACTATCTTCACGAAATTTCGCGAAAGCCTATACACACTTATTTTTTTGATTCAAAGCGTGTACGCACTTAGAAAACAGTACTTTATCAACTTATGTGTTGTTTTTTCATCAAAAAAGAGGTTGTTTTTCCATTGAAACATGTATTCAAAATATCTTTCACATGTTTGCAGGTACTCCAGAGTTTTTTGTGAGCTTGTGTTCTCACTGAAAGAGTGTTTGAGGCAGTGGTGAACGACCGAGTAGAACTTCGCCGACGATTTGGAGAAGAAGGGCGTAATTCCAACGGCAGGTTGAACTTTGCCGACGTCATGGAATTCAGTGAACGAAGAGAACGCGTAATTCGATGTATCCATTTGCGAAGTGAATTTTCCATCGGAAGAACAGCAAGAGCAGCCATCCAAACAGTATAAATACTAGTATACTTTTCAGAAAGACAAAAAAGAAAAGTAAAGGGGGTAATGGAAGGGAAAGGAAGCGGTGATGTACCACTTTAGACATGAAAATAGTATAAACAAAGGGGATATGTTCAGATAAGTGGATGACAGTAAAGAAATACCCATTCGCATGCTTTTCGCGAATTAGTTTTTCGCACTATACAGCATTTTCCTTGTTTTAATCTACTGACAGTGGGTGAGATCGGCCTCGGTGGATCAAGTTAATTTAAATCATTTCCAGGTTTGGTGAACAAATTTATTCAAGATTCTTCATCGCAAATAAACATGTAAAAGGGTATTAAAATTTCATACAAATCCCTAATACCATTCGTGAATCCTATGAACAGATTAATCGAAATTGAAAAGAGAAAATCAAAATCAAGTTTTTTTCAAATCCAATGAAAATCTGAAATAGTGTTTCTTCAAGATCAGATCTGCAAAAAATGAGATGATTCTGTCGCCATCCCCTCTCTCTCGAACTCCATTTGCACAACTTACTTCCTCTTATTCTAAGAACCTTCGCTCTCTCCCTCCCTCTTATTTCGTTTTCATCTTCGTCTATATGAATTGAAACACTCAAAAATGGAACATTGTTTGTCTTCGACATCGAAAAGTTGTTTGGGTTCTTAAAATTAGAGGACGTAAAATGCAAAAAGGTAACAAAACAATGAATGAAAGAACAAATTAATTTAAACTTACCGTAAAAATAAATTAATTTAAAATTTTTAATAAAGTGCACAACTTAAAACCGGATAGACACCAACCCCACTTGCTATAGCCTGTCATACAAAGAGGATCATGAGTGGACCAAAATAAATAGGGTCCATATTAGGGGCTTCCTTAAAAACAAGTACTGACAAAATATGTAAAGCATAAATAGCACGAGTTGAAAACCCACATCGACTGGAGTGTGGAGATATCTCTAGCTAGCTTTTAGGGTTTAATTAGACTTAATCAAATTTAAAGATGATATCTGGATGTGTTACTGGACCTATATTTGTCCACACAATAAAGTCTCAGGTATGAGGGGTGTTTTTATTGCTACCCACCTTTGTCTATGCTCCAAATGTTCCCACTTTAGCGTGAGGGAGTAAGTTAAGATCCCACATTTACTATAGATATGGTCAAAGTAATCCTAAAAATGCTTAGACAATCCTTACCTCTAGGTCTAGCTTTTGGGGTTGAGATAGGCCTAATCCAAATTTTAAGAGCATGCCTAATGTAGCATATGAAATGGGAGATAGATGCTCAAGATCCATTTATATCCTAGATTCCAAGAGTGCTCAAAGTATATTAAAAAAGGAAAAGAACAAGCAAGGACAAAAAGAAAAAGGAATGATAAACAATGACAAACAAAAATTACAAGCCAAATATAGTGCAGAAACATGAGGTGCCAATAAATCGAACTGCTTTCCACTTAACAAGTAGTCAGCCCAGCCCTCCAGAACTTATTAGGTAAAATTTCACCCTAGTTACCATGAGGATAGTATCACGATCTAAGGTGCAGCTAATTAGTTAGCCTAAGTTGATTGGGATATTAATAATACTCGAAAGGTTTTTCTTTTTCCCACTGAATTGTTATCAGTACATAAATTAAAAACAATGAATTTTTATTTGAATGGATGGAAGATAGCAAAATGCAAAGAAATACAATACTAAAATAGTCGTTAAAGAACAAGGAAGAAATTAATAAAGAATAGTTCCTTAATTTCAAGTACTCCCTCCGGTTCTATATATAAGCAAATTTTACCTTTCTAGATTCATTGTGAAAATAATGTATCTAGACAATAATATTGTCTAGATACATTACTTTTGCAATGAATCTAAAAAGGTAAAATTTGCTTATATATAGAATCGGAGGGAGTATACTATTTGCCTTATGGAACAATATTGGGATATGCATGTTGCCAAACACAAAGGAACGTGAAATTGTAATACTTCACCACTATAACTGTTCTTCAATGTAGTTTTAGAATTTATCACATTATGGTTACTGAATGTCCAAGGCTAAAGATCAATGAGCATTTTATTAGTTTTCTAGCACCTATTTATACCAAGAGAATTAGATCAATCATACCAGTGTAGTCCTACTAAACTGCTAGTACAAGCCCAAGCTCACCATCACAATGAGACCTATTAAAAAATAGTGCTAAAAATCCCCAGCTATGTTCAAGAGTTCATGGTAGGGTTATAGCCACATAGTAGACAACATTATCTTACATTTGCAAAAGGCTTATTTCATATGATTCAAACCTGTAGTTCAAGGTCACAACGTAACAATTTCAACTGCTGCAACAAGTCTTCCCTTCTTAATACAATAAGACTACTACTAATGCTAATCGAATAAAGAAACAAATGTAGAAACACAACGGAGTCGGGAAGCATGTCCAAAGAACCAATTGGTTATACAAGATATTTTAATATTCTAACATCTCCTCTCAAGCTAAATCTTCTTAAACTTTAAGCTCAATTGGTGAAGTGTAATGTCGGCTCCAAAAATATAGCTGGAAAAACAGCTTAGGAACACTGGGAACATGACTTCAACACTGCGGGAAAGATAACTCAACCATAAAACCAAATTCATTAACAGCCGAAACTGCCAAAGAGGCAGGGAGTGGAAGATGCAAGCAATCGATCATTCACAGCAACGTCAAATTTATCGAAATTCACAGTGAAACAAATAGCATTTGGAAACTACAATACAAGATATTATTCTATGATACTAAATAGATAAGCTAATATATTCTAACGGATTCAGCAGAATATCAGTGAATTGAAAAACCCAAACTAACTATTATTCACATCAATTAAACATTCAACTCGCCAATTATTTCAACAAATAAACAATAAACAATTAAACGAAGAAATTAAGAGAATAAAGTGTAGCGTATTTGATCATGAACCCTAATCAGTACCAATAATGACATATGACATACCTCAGCTTCGTCAACATGCTTCCAACGACTAGGCTCCTCTCCATCCCAGGTCCGATCATCATCCCTCGCCGGTGTTCTTCCGCTACCTCGATTCTTCGACGACGTAACCTGATCTTTAACGTTATCCTCATCACCGCTAGATATGCTAAGCATCTCGACTTCGGAATCCTCGTCATCGTCAACAACTCTACCTTTAGATTGCGGATGTTTACCGGTGGCGGGAGGCGCTGAGCGTTTAGGTTGAGAGGACGGGGGTTGAACATAGTTAGCGACGGGTTTACGAGGATTGGCGGAGGATTTACCGTAGTTGAGATCTCGTTGTGATTGCTCCTTTAACGCCATCTGGAGAAGCTCATCTTCGTCGCTGTCGCTCGACATTTCTTGAAGTGTTCTCTGCTTCGCCGGTGAATGTGAACGGAATTGAAGAGAGAGAAGAGACGTGTGGTGGTTTTGTTGATTTTAGATCTGAGTTAGACTGTGTTTATTATTTTTTTTTTCTTTTTCTTCCAAAGGAGGAAGAAAGAAAGAATGTTCAAAGGAGAATCTTCTAATTTCAATGTATTTTGCTTTGCTAAAGTTTCTTTGCTTTTTTATTCTCGTTCTTTTTATTTTTCGTTTTTGCAGAATTATAAGCATATAATCGTTTTACCAAAGGTTTTTATATTTGTATTGTTAGTTTAATTTTTATGCCATCAAATTTGACAATATCAAAACATCACATTCTCTAAAAAAAATTAGAAAAAAACAAAATAAAAGCATGTCATAATCATAGTCAAATGTTATAACAAATGATTTTAATTGAACTTAATTTTTCTTGTGAAAAAAAAAAGTTTATTTGTATAAAAATGAGTGCACGTACAAGCGCACTGCGAGCGATCAACCGGTGTTGTCTTCCACCGTTGTTAAAATGAGTATTATTGCAGAAAAGTTGTAAGGAGGTTGTTTTAAATGTTTACACGTTATAACGAAAAAGCATCATTTTGTCAGATGCTCTGATTTTGTATACACACGTAATGCTTAGTATTGACCTCGACCGACCTATATCTAAAACAATGCAAAAGGGATGAAGACTTTGACAAAGTGGTGAGAGCAAATCTTCAATGGATCAAACAAGTTTGGGCTGGTATGGAAAAATGAGCCGAGGGTAGCCATATAACACTCGTTATAGGGGTTTCACATGTCACTATAAAATGGGACGACGTTTAGCAAACCAATATAACTAGAGCTCTTTACGATTTTCCATTATAGGAATTATTTTTTTGTAATGCGCATATTTTGGTTGTTTTTAGTATAAGGTATGGTCCCCATGTACATTTTTTTGTCTTATTTCGAATTATATTATCATGAATCATATGTACAGGCCTGGCCCAATAAGGGGTGCAACAAGGTCTGTTGCATTGGGCCTCAAAAATTGGAAGCCCTAAAAAAAAATTATAGGGTAGTAGTATTAGTAAAATAGAAAGTGTAAAAATAGTAATTCTGCACAATATTAAGCAGTTCAGGCCCAATTCTGCATAATAGTAATTCTGCACAATATTAAGCAGCCCAGGCACACTATTCTACACAATAGGGGGTGTAAAAATTAGTAAAAATAGTTAGAAGGTATTAATTTGTTGTTATTGATAGAATATGAATCATTTTTATGTTTTTTTTTTTTGTGCAAGAATCATTTTTATGTTAATTACAAGGATAATTAAATTTTATGTTATTTGCAATTTAAAATCGATAAGTTTTTTTATTTAAAAAAATTTTATTAAGAGGCCACTTTTAAAATTTGCACACGGCCTCCTAAAACTCATGGCCGGCCCTGCATATGTATAACGTGAGAGTGTTTAAATATACGATTTAATTGAATGTCTGCACACTCTTTGATGTTTAGATGCTTTTAGCTTATAAAAAAAATAAGTTTTATGCAAAATAACTTATATTTTGATATATTTATATAAAAGTGAATTAAACAATCATTTTCAACATAAAAATCATGTCTAGACTAAATTATATATTCTATTTCTAGCTTCGAGGTAAGAGTAAATTTTTGAAGTATAATTAATTATATTTTTCTTTTTGACACACAAAATTCATTATATTTAAGAGGAACTAACTATATCAAAATTAATTCTAAATTTTTATAATCAATTCTGATTATTGCAAAAATTGGACCAAACATAGGCATAATAAAAATAAAATATTTTTAATAAATTGAAGATTATAACTGATCAACGGTGTAAAATTTATTTACATTGATGATATATAAGTTAATATATTTTTAAAATATAATAATACATTGTGTTTTGTTTTTTTGGTAAAATTACACTTTTGATCATTTATTTTACTTTTTTGTAACACTTCGATCCTTTATATTTTATTTGTAATATTTTGGTTCTTTAACTTATTTATTTGTAACACTTTAGTCCTTTATCTTTTATTTGTAATACTTTAGTTATTTATCTTTTATAACATTCACATATAAATTATTTTTCTCATATTTTTTTATTAAAAAAATGCCGAATTTTATTTCTTAAATTACTTTTTTAATAAAATTAAATAAAAATCATAATTTTGATCAATATGTTCATCATCTTCATCAATTATTTCATATTTTCATCTTCTTTAAAGGACCAAAGTGTTACAAATAAAAGATAAATGATTAAAGTGTTACAAAAATAAGATATAAGACCAAATTATTACAAATAAAATATAAAAGATTAAAATATTACAAAAAATAAGATAAAGAATCAAAAGTATAATTTTACTCTTTTTTTTTTCTAAACAAACTCAACTCATTTTATTGATATTCAAATTCTTACAAGGTGAGGTGGGCTGAAATTAAAAACTTAGGAACGAACAAAAATATGTGACACTTTAGTCAGGTTGTAAGCAACACTATTACTAGCTAGCTTGTCTCCAAATTCATTGATAGGAGTACAATGTCTTAGCATAGATCTCAGTGTCTCAAAGGCACATTCAACCCCAAATTGGTTGGATTCACTAACATTTGTTGCATCGATCTTACACTTGAATGCATTTGGTGACCATTGACCAAAGATGTTGGGTTGGGATTGTTGAAACTTCAAACTAATAATTCAATGGAGAGAATTAAAAACTCAACTATTCATTTCTCTTAATAATTGAAAGATGGTTTTGGAAAGATAGTAGACATTGTTGATAAATAAATTGTAAGAACAATTTCTTTTAAAAAAAAATCATTCTTGTGCATTGGGCACGAAGGTCTTACATTAGTTACACGTATATTGGTATGTTGAATGAATGAATCATATATACTTACCACATTTGCTAAACTTCCACACTCATCATTAGAATCCAAAATTGGAATATGTGATATTCTAGTTACATTTTGTTGCTGCATATTGGTATTGAACACTTATCTGCCATAGATCCAAATGATGGTCGATCAAGTCATGCATTCTTAACTATTACATGCCAGCAATTAAGGGTCATGCAGATATAATGATAAGTTTAAGCTTCGTCTTGAATCCACAGTTTGTTGCCACACGTTTATCCTTCTTGTATGTGTCTCTTACCTTCCATTGTAATCCACAATCACAACTACCTATATGAAGTGTAGATGTTGCACCAAATATATAGCTTGAATCATGTCCCAAATGGGCCTCCAAAAATTCCTCAGTTAGGAAGTACTCCCTCCGTACTTTTTGTTTGATGTTTGAGAAAAAAAGATCAAATTAAGAAAGTGTAATTTTGCACTTTATTTTCCTATTATATCTTTTTTTTGGAATATATTATACTTTAATTTTAATCACAAAAAAAATTCCTATTTTTTTGCACACACTTTATCTTTCCAAAAAATTAAAGGCGGATCGTAACAAACCAATTTTTTTGTTTTTGCCTTTTCAACAAAATAAAAATCAGTTTTTTGACAAGATATACTTCATCGGAAGAATAGAAAGGAAAACTTATTTAATGAAAAACAAAGGCTAGAAAGAATAGGACAACTACCCATTTAAATGAAGTGTGAACCAATTTTAGTACGAGAAGTCAAGGATTATTTAGGCATGAAATAATACTTATTGTGATTGGGTTGTAGTCACATTTTTATTTTTAAAGTAGAGTATTTCAAAAGTTCATGTGTTCTAAAAATTCTCGTATTTTCAAGTTTTAGTCACTTTGAGTTTCTTAATGTTGTGTAACAAGATTTTCAACAAACATGCAAGGGAAAAAAAAAGAACAAAGCAAAAACAATAAAAAGATTATATGAAGAAGTTTAGTAAAAAAAATAATACGAAGAAGTTTAGTAAAAAATAAAGATACAATAAAAAAGATTATATAAAATTTAGTCAAAAAAATAATTAGGAAGATGGATATAATAGACAAAATATAACCTTAAATTATCAAAAACATCAAACAATTTGAAACAATTTTTTTCTTCTTAAAACATCAAACAAAAAGGAACAGAGGGAGTACTATTTAACTTTGGAGATCCATAAAATTAATGTGTATCTTTGTCACAAATAAATTTTCAGGATATGATAGGAGTAGGATATGATAAAAAGCAGGATAATGATAGAATAGGATAGTGACAGTATAACACATATCATGTCATGTGTATGGTGTGCATATGATAAGAGACACATGATAGCATTAATTTATCATGAAAAAATAAATGCATTTTATATTGACATGATAATAAGACACGTGTTATATTTAAATACAAAAATTATTCTTGTAAAATAAATGCATTTTTTTTAATAAAAATAGTTTTAAGTTTTTTAATTAGTATTAAATAAAATATGTAATGAAAGTATTAGACAATTTCCAACAAAAATCAAACTAGGAAAAATACTATTTTTCCAAAAAAAAAAGTGTAAAATAACATATAGAAGGTTGAAGTTCGAAAAAAAAATATCAACAAAAAAAATTACAAGAAAAGTGTAAAATAACTTACATCGATAATGTGTATAGCAAAAAAAGTTTTAAAATGAGTGTAAAATAACTTATAGGAATATTAAAAAAAAAGTTTTAAAATGTTACGAAAATAATGTGTATAGCATAAAAGATAAATTTCACAAATAAATATATAAAGTTGCTGTCAGTGGGAATCGAAGAAGGTGCCTCACTATCCTATTGCTAACCCACCAAAAATTAAGGATTAAAATAACAAAGGAGCAATAGGATAGGATAGGAGTAGGTTTAATTTATCATTTCCTATTAGTGCACCATACAATAAATTGAAGTAGGATATGATAATTTTATCATATCTTGTCTCATTATCCTGCGCATCAAACGGGTCCTTATTTCCATAGCATTGACAATTTAAACCATCAAAGTGACAAATCTCATACTTCCCTATGATAAAAAAAAAAAAAAAAAAACTCAATAAAAAAAAAAAAAAAAAACTACTCAATTTTAACTAATGTTGACATTCACACATTGGCAAAACCATTTGCAAACACTTTTATTTTAGAAAAAGACAATTTATATCAAAATCTGAGAAATCCTTATGTGAAAATGCAACCTTAAATTTTCTGAATGATTTATTTCCTCATCATTTTCATTCTCATCACATTGTATCTTTCTAAAGTCACAAGACTTGATCGAAAGTGTCGGCTCTATAATCATATCAAATGCAAGACTTTTGACTATATTTATGATAGATTCAAAGTCTTTATTTCTACCATACCAAGTATGTCGTAGCAAAAGTTTGGTATGTATTATTTTGGCTTAATGAACACCTAAATTTTTTATTTTATTTTGGTGTCAAGATTTTAGATTTATTTTTTAAACCTAGGATGGTCGCCCTTTCGCTTTGCCTCAAATACGATTTTATAACTGCGGTTTTAGCGGCTTAACTCACACAGTCAAAATTATAAAAAAATAAATGATTTTAAGCTCGCACAAACTGTAGGTTATACGGATCGGTCCGCGGACCTTAGCCCATATACCCGACTCTAAATAGTAAATACAACTTACTGTTGAGTTATTTATAAGAGACAAAAACTCTTATCATTCGATTGACATTATCTATTATATAAAAACATTCAAGTTTTCCAAGTTAAATTTAGCAAGCAAGATTAACATCCATGTTGCACAAGAGACTTATTAATTTTTTGTTAGTCCAGAATTTAATTATGTTTACTGGAATTATCATATATGTGGGAAGTGTCATTAGGCTAGCGTCCTTGTTCTTTTTGGGTAGTATTCTCAGCCTAATTAATGTTTTAATCGAATTAATCTTAATTAAATTCACACTCCCCTTGTTTTATTTGGTGAAGGAATGTTTGTCAGATCTCATATATCATCATGTAAGTACAATGCATTAGTTTTGGTTATGCACATAATTATATTATTTTCAATGTAAAGGTCATAACATATATATTAGCAACTACAGAAGAATTAATTAATAATATAGAAACACAAGATAAGAAGATGGTACCTTTAATCAGAACTAAATTCATAATGGTTCATGAATGTCAGAGATAATCTACCTTATCCCAACATTGTGATCTAATTTGTCTACTTTTTGTTAACACAAGCATTGACAAGTAACAATCTTTTGATATTTTATTTTTTTTTAGTGTCTTATAACATGGTTTCCTCTTAAGTAGCAAGGACTAATAAAATGAATGAAATTAATTTGTAAATATTTTTATGCCACGTTGCCACGTTTTATTGAGCTGTAAGGAGAGTGATGGATTTGTAATTTGTAATTAAATTAAATTCATTGAATTTGGAAAGTTGTATAGAGGAATAATCCAGGGTGTGGTTTTTATTAGATGAGGTGTGTGAGTGTTGTGTTATGAAAGGTTGTTGTTATGTTAAGAGAGGTTTGGTGCATATAAGAAAAATTCATCATGTGAATGCATGTGCATTGAGTTGGAGAACATGCTCAAAGTAACAAAACAACACACTTAGGTACACCTGTCTCTCTCCCATTCCCTTGGAACCCTCCTTTTATATTGTCTATTGTGGTCCCCACCTTCTAATCCTTTTCATTTTTGAATTATCCTTAAATACATATGCTCCAAGGTTCATCTTATAAATGCTCTCTCTTGGTGTCTCATTTTAGCAATTACCTTGATTTTGAAAAGTGAGTGCTTCAATTTATATTAATTGTGTTTTTTGTTTTTTGAGTTAATTATGGGAATTTCTTCACAACCTTCTTTTGATGCACTCACTTTGAAAGATGTGATTCTTCAAGGAAGTGATGAAGTGAACAACAATTCATCATATTTGTGGAGCAAAGTTTTAGATGAACAAGCTAAGAAAAGGGTGAAGAGGTCAAGAAGAATTTTCATGAAGAGAAGGATTGGTTGTAGAAGAGGTGGTTCATATGGAATTCAAAGACGTGTAAGAACATTGAAGAGACTTATACCAAATAGTAATCAATCTAATGGGTTAGATGGACTTTTTAGAGAGACAGCTAATTATATATTGTCTTTGCAAAATAGAGTGAGAGTTATGAAAGTTATGGTTGAGGTATTGAATGGGAGTGATTGATTCATTTGTAAAGATTAAACCAAATATATATGGTTTATTATATAGTTACACAAAAGATTGGTTTTGGATCATATGATTGTTATATGTTTAATTTTTATTTTATCTATAGTTAGATAAGTTTTATGATTATTATGTTGTACGTGTCAAAGGAATGAACCAATATTACTGGATGGTTTAATGTTAACAATTATTACAATTCTTTGTTATCACCAAAATATGTGTGCCTGTATTTATCATTAGTCACTCACTTGGGTTATCAGTACTTTTACAATTATATTTCTAATCTTTATCATGTTTGCAATTGGATCCCTGCGAATTATCGTGATTTTGATATATCCACTATGATACCAAACATACACTTATTAGAAATCATTGTACCTTTTAATAACTTTGTTCTGTTCAAGGTTAATTATCATCCTAAACACTTGAAATTATCAACTTTTGAACGATCATGTGGTGCTGGTGCTGGAAGCCGCAACATAGAAAATTTAAACATCATGTGATGCTATATAGTTATCCATACACAAGCTGAAGAAATTATAAAAGCTCAAACCTCATTTTACCCTTTAAGTTGAATAAATAGAGATTTTGAATTCAAATTTCAGTCCTCTACATATATAATTCAATATATTTTATCATTTAAATTATATTCATGATGACATTATGTTTTTATTAAAAAAGAAAACTATATGAGCGTAGAAAGTTTAGTAAATCAAATTTATAGAGTAAGATCAAATATAATCGAATATTTGCACAATTTTATTTATAGAATAAGAACATAATCACTAATTTTTCTTTTTCTCTTTTTTGACAAAACTAATTTCATTAAAAAACAAAAAGTTTATGTTATTAAATAGTAAAATTTTAATTAATATTTTTTAAAATAAAGAAAATAAAAAATTAACATGCGTTTGCCGGGAGTCGAACCCGGGTCTATTGCTTGGAAGGCAATTATCCTTACCGTTGGACTACAAACGCATTGTTGTTTTAAGCGTTTAATTTTTTTGTATAAAAAAGTATTTTCATTCTTAACTACGGACATCCAAACAAGTACGTTTTACCTTTTATTGATAAACATAATAGAAGTTGTAAAATTGCATCCGTCATATAAAGAAAAGTTATTTGATTGGTGAAGAAGACTAAAATGGTAGAAAAAAGTTTAAGTTAAGAGAAAAATTTAATTTTTTTGATTATTTAATTAAATAAAAAAGGATTAAATTGTAAATAAAATCATTCATATAAAGGATAAAATTGAAAAGAAAAAAACTACATCAAAAGTTTGTATTTCCTTTAAATATAGATTATATAAAATATAAAATTGGTTACATCAATTTCTTTCCAACAATTTTTTCTTTTATGTTGAGACGGCGTAATATATATATTATTGGAATTTTTTCCTTTTTATTGTGAATTTTTTCCTTTATTTGTAGGTAAACACAAAAGCTTAAAAATAACTAATTACTTCTTTTAGATAAACCATACATTCCATAATGCTGTGAAATTACAAATAAACTAACATAAAAAAAAAACAACAACAAAAGAGAACTTCTACCATTTGTACAAAAAAATGATCAAAAGAATATAACATTAATACCAAATATAATCACTTTGTTTAGAAATATTATATATCACATTAATTCCATTCTTCTTCAAATATATAATACCTTTTCTTTATGTATACAATAATATTATATAAAGGGCTAGGACCAATGTGTCAAACTTACTACCATGCAACCTCCAATAATTCTTTATCGGATAATCGTATTATAAACTTCACCGTCGGATTCAAAGCTATTATTGTATAGATCATGTCAATAAAATTTAACATCAATCGGAAATTATTTGATATGTCAACGAGATGCATAAAAATTAACGTCTTACAAAATTTCGTTAAAACCGTTAATTTTGATCCGTCTATTTAACCCATCAAATGATTTTCGATTGATGTTAAATTTTATCGACATGATCTATACAATAATAGCTTTGAATCTAATGGTGAATTTTGTAATACGATAATCCGATAAAGAATTATCGGAGGTGTCATGAATCATGATATTAAGTTTGACACATTGATGTCATTTAATCCTTACCCTTATATAAAATCTATTTTCACATATAAAAAAAATGATATCTTTTAATAAATAATTTGTAAAACAATATACATACTAATATTTAATCTACAATCAGTCAAAAACAATATCTACATTAGTAAAGAAAATAATAGTATTTACATATTTATTTCATCTATATCATTTAAAATATATTATTACTATTTGACTAAATATTATACTTCAATTTTTCTTTTTGACTAAATATTATATTTATTTCAAAAATAAATGTATAGAGAAGGCATTGTAGTAGATTGCTTCTCCACCAATGAATTGAGCCTCCAATTCCAATCCAAACAAGAATCATTGTTTTATTGACAATTGTTACACAACACTCAAAAAAGTAAATAATTGGTGGCAATTCTACACTATTATAGCATATAACAAACAAACAACATAAAAAAAAAAAAAAACACAATCTTTGTTGAAGAGGAATAACTTAGGAGAAAGAGAAAGAAAAAAAAAAAAGTGAAAAGAAACAATCTTTGTCATCTTTAGATCAAACCCATTTGAATTGAGATGCAGAAACATACATTTGGATCATCAAAATCATCATCAAAATGCACTGCTGTGTTACCTTATCAAACCCCAAGATTAAGGGATCATTACCTTCTTGGGAAGAAACTTGGACAAGGACAATTTGGTACAACATATCTATGCACACACAAATCCACAGGAAAACTCTATGCATGCAAATCAATTCCAAAGAGGAAGCTTTTATGTCAAGAAGATTATGATGATGTGTGGAGAGAGATTCAGATCATGCACCATTTATCTGAACATCCAAATGTGGTTCAGATACAAGGAACCTATGAGGATTCTGTGTTTGTGCATTTGGTTATGGAATTGTGTGCTGGTGGTGAGCTTTTTGATAGGATTATTCAAAAGGGTCATTATAGTGAAAGAGAGGCTGCAAAATTGATTAAGACAATTGTTGGTGTTGTTGAAGCTTGTCATTCTCTTGGTGTTATGCATAGGGATCTTAAGCCTGAGAATTTCTTGTTTGATACTCCTGGTGAAGATGCTCAAATGAAGGCTACAGATTTTGGTCTCTCTGTGTTCTACAAACCAGGTTAATTTCTTGTTTTGTTACAATGATTTTTTGTTGTTGAAATGAATTATGAAATTATTGTGATTTGTTTATGTTATTTGCTTTGAATTATGAGATTGTTGGTGAGATGAATTGTGAAATTATTGTAATTATTTTATATGTTAGCGCATCGCATCAAGGTTTTAAATTGCGGTCCTGCTTCGTTAACATTGCTTTGAATTATGAATTTATTGTAATTTTTACGTGTTAGCGATGTGGTTTTAAATTGCGGTCGCAGACCTAGACTTTTCTTTGAAACCTTAGTTTTAAATTGCGGTCCTGCTTGGTTAACATTGCTTTGAATTATGAAATTATTGTAATTATTTTACGTGTTAGCGTTGTGGTTTTAAATTGCGGTTGTCGAGCTTTCTTTGAAACCTACCATTGTTTTCAAAATGGTGATTCTTTATTGAGGTTCTCAATAAAAGAATGCTGTGTGATAGCTCCCCCGATATATGTTTTATTTTCAATGCTTTCATGAGACTCAATCTTTGTACTTGTAGGCTCATGTTGAAATGAATGATGAAATTATTGTAATTCTGTAACATGTCCGTTGTTGACTTTTCTTTCAAAAGTGACTCAATATATTTTTTCTTGATGTCAAAAGCACTACATGATATCTTATCTATGTGCAGTTTCTTTCTAGAGTTGTTTTTAATCTTGAATTTTCTGAATCTAGCTAGCTGATGGATGTGCTCTGCATTGTAAGAATTTGATTCAAAACAATAAACTACATCTGTTTTTACGCGTGAAATTTCTTTGAATTGATTTCGTTGTGTTCTGGTCTGTGATATATTTAGTTCCATATACAACATTACAAGTTTTATCGTGTCCACTAAAATTTTCCTTTAGATTGAAAGATTATTTTGTTGCATATCACACTAGAAGCATCCCAATGTTTCATCCCTCAGTTTAAGCCAAATCTATTCCGTGGTTGTTCATGAGTATCTATTCAGTACGAATGTATCATCAACTTTTTCTTCATTTCTTTTCAGGACAAACTTTTCACGACGTAGTTGGAAGTCCCTACTATGTTGCTCCTGAGGTATTGTGTAAAATATATGGACCAGAAGTCGATGTTTGGAGTGCTGGCGTTATCCTATACATCTTACTGAGCGGTGTTCCACCTTTTTGGGCTGGTAACGTTCATAATTTCTGTCGTAATTCCCTTTTATTTGTGCGCCTGTTATAATTTTCTTCTCAGTATATTATTTAGTGATCTTAGTTCTTATGTTTTTTATGTCTGAGCTACACTCACTTTTTATATTACCTTCAGAAACCGAATCGGGAATTTTTAGACAGATTTTAAACGGAGAACTTGATTTTGTATCCGACCCATGGCCAACGATCTCAGAAAGTGCTAAAGATTTGGTAAAACAGATGTTGGATAGGGACCCTAAGAAAAGAATCACTGCTCATGAAGTCTTATGTGAGTTCCTTCGGTACTCATTGTAACCGGATTTTTGTAATATCGCAGCTTTGTAGAATATCTAACGACAATGGTGTATGTATAATCAGGTCACCCTTGGATTGTTGATGATACAGTTGCACCTGACCAGCCTTTAGATTCTGCTGTTTTGACACGGCTAAAGCATTTCTCGGCAATGAATAAACTTAAGAAGATGGCACTACGCGTATGGTTTTTAATGATTCGTATACGATATCCATTTCTAGTTTTAGTCTAACTCATGTACTTATATTTTACATCTACAAATTATTTTATTTTCAGGTCATAGCAGAAAGACTTTCGGAGGAAGAAATAGGCGGGTTAAAAGAGTTGTTCAAAATGATCGACACAGACAACAGTGGGACAATAACTTTTGAGGAACTCAAGGATGGTCTAAAAAGAGTTGGCTCTGATCTCATGGAATCTGAAATTAAATCCCTTATGGATGCGGTAGGTCGATTATCATAGAATGTACTAAAAGTTAAAATAAGTTATCATTGTTTTTCTCTTGTGAACTTTTGCAGGCTGATATCGACAATAATGGAACAATAGACTACGGTGAATTTCTCGCTGCTACACTGCACTTGAATAAGATGGAAAGAGAAGAGAATTTGGTCGCAGCTTTTGCTTATTTTGATAAAGATGGAAGTGGTTACATCACCATTGATGAGCTTCAACAGGCTTGTAAAGACTTTGGCCTCGGCGAAGTACATCTAGATGACATGATCAAAGAGATTGATCAAGATAATGTAAGTTTTTGTTGCCCCTCTTTAATTTCAATAGAGATTAATTGCTATACACTGACAGTGTAAAACTTTTGTACACATGTATCAAATAAAATCACATCACAGTGTCACTTTATCGGTTTGTTCTTAAAATATAGCCTCAAATGTCTACATGTCATGATTTGATTGGATGCATGTGTAAAATGTTTTAACACTGTCGGTGTATATAAATTAAATTCATTTCAATAACAACTTCACCGTTGAATCAATTTTTTGATTTTCCAATGTATAAGTCGACGATATCCTCTTATTCGTTTGAGTTTTTGGATTATAATCTATTATGTTTATGGTATAAATATTGTAATGTATTTTTCTTTTCTTCTCAGGATGGAAGAATTGATTATGCGGAGTTTGTGGCGATGATGAAAAAAGGTGATAGAGATGATATGGTTGGTAGGACAAGAACCATGAAAGGAAATTTGAATTTCAGTATTGCAGATGCATTTGGAGTGAAAGATTCTTCTTGATATTCTAACTGAAATCTATTGTACAGTTAGGAAGAAGGAATGGTAGAAGAAATATCAATAGTCTAACTTTCATAGTAACAATGATTATGATATGTTTTATTTTGGAACCTTGTTTATGTTCTTGAGCATTGTTTTTAATATATTTTGGAACCTTGTCTCCAGAAGTTTAATATACATATACTACTTTAGTTGGCTTTGATAGTTATGGTTCTTAAAAAGGAAGCAAGAATGGGTGAAAACTGGATAGTGCAGTTTCAGCACTGACTTCATGCAGGTTTCTACTATATGATGGTTATGAAATGTTTAGACCCAATTTGAATAGATAATAAAGTTTATACAAATATTGTCTCTTTAAATAAATAAAAAATACATACTACTAATGAAACGGTCTAAGTGGTCTTAAGCAGGTGGTCAAAAGTTCGATTTCTAGCTTTTGTGCATGAAAAAAATTCGCGGTTGGAATTGAAGGGGAAACTTTTAGACGTCATAACATTGTAAATTTGTTTTCTAAAAGCACCAACATCAACTTTGGTTCTTTAAATGAATTTTACTTAAAATAGACTTACTCATGCCTACAAATAATGTGACAAAATCAAAGTGATTGAAATACCTATATCTTTAGACCTGCATCATTGACAACTTAGTGATTGAAATACCTATACCTTTAGACCTACATTGTTGACAACTTAATCAATAGTGGTTGATCAAAGTTGATATATAAATAAGAATCAAACGAATAACATTGCAACAAGAAGAAAAATTAAATAAACACTACACTAAGACAAGATATCAAATAAAGATGCACTTAGATGATGAAATCACGAGAGATAAAAAGAAAGAATAACCTAATATAAGTGGAAACCTGAAAAGCTAATCCATATGAAAACCACTTATTTAGATTCAAATGAAAGAAAATATGTAGAAAAGTGATTTCGAACTCAAATTTATTTTGAAATTTGTGATATAAGAGACAATTGATTCTTTAAATTTATTTAATAATTGATGTATCCGTGCTACAATTTAGACCAAATACATCAGTAATTCAATGAATCTAAAAAGTGAATTGTCTCTTATAAAAAAAATCAGAGGGAATAATGCATTTCCAACCAACGATGAAATTAATTTAAGTGATAATGAATTTGAACCTCTTATGCAAATGAACAAGAATTGATACATGGCTCATGCGTATTGAAAAAATTCCACAAATATTATTCATTAAAGATTAGTCACAGTTAGACGAAGTGAAAACTTCATATCTAGTTCGACTCTGTTTGGTAAGGTCGGATTTTGAACTTATAATTTATAGCTTTTAAGCTCAATACACTGAAAAGACATGTTTCGTAAACTTTTTTAAAAACAACGTATGATTTATTTTACTAGCTTATAGCTTATTTTTCAAACATTATTTTAAGTAACTTATAAGCTTATAGCTTATTGTTTTTTCTTCCAATTTTACCTCTATCATTTTACTTGAAAAATAAATATTAATTAAACATATTGTTTATGTTATTTCATGCTTATAAAGTTAGTTCAACCGCTAATTTTATCAAACACCACAAATTTCAATTAGCTTTCTTATTTGCTATATAAGCTAAAATCTAAATTATAAACTAGTATTCATAAACTCATCCGTTTTAATTTATAAGTTAACTTAACGATTATCCACTACTTTTACCAAACAGAGATTATGTGCCACACATTCAAATACTAACATAACATGTGTTAACCAATTGCAATTTGTCACACATAGTTGAACAATTGAATTCATTCCAGAATTTTCTTAATCTACTTATTTTTCATTTTCAATTTACAGATAAAATTACAAATTCTACTGAAATTTTCCCATAATAAATTCTCATTCAAATTCAAAAAAAGACATCTAATCTAGCAATAATAATACAACAATTGACATAGGAGTAGGATTTTTATTTTAGTAAAGGTTAGACTAATGAACTTAATCTAAATTTTTTATCATTAGAAAATACTTATATATTTTTTAAAATATTAGTAAAAATAAATTATGTCCTTTTTTAAATAGTATATAATGTACCAAAAAAATAAGAGATTAAACATATGGATAGGATAGGAAGAAGAAAGAACATTACATAGTGATAGCGGATACTGACTGGATAGACCCAAAGAGAGAGGAAGTTCTCTCTTTTTTCCAAAATGGCTTCTTCAACTGCAACACTTTCCACTCTCTGTTCTTCTTTCTCAACCCATTGTTCTATTTCACAAACCTCAACTAAATCTCATTTCTCTATTTCACAACCTTTCTCTTCTCGTCTTTCTTCTCAATCTTTCCAATCCACTTTCTCACAACGCTTACCTCTTTTTCCCATTCCCAAATCCACTGAATCTGCACTAGCAGAGGTTGACTCTGAGTCTCAACTGTCTCCTGCTCAGCCTGAGTCTCAACCCACTGAAATTGTTCAATCACAGCCATGGGAAAAGGGTCTTTTTGCAGTTGTAATGGTGAGTAGTTTTTAGCGTGGATTGTGTGACCCATTTGGTTGAATTGTTGAAAAGTTGCAGTCTTTGAGTATAATTGTTAATCTAAAATGTTCTATGAGTGAGGGTGACCCAAATGAATTTGCACGTTTAATTGTTTTTTATGATTAACAAATTATACGAAACTGTTGTTTTTGCTATTGTTAAGTAGCAAGCAAAATAAGCTTTGAGTAATTTGTTTGCTGATTATGATTATTTCTTATGTCGAACAACCCCATGAGTGAGTTTTCTTAATGATTGTATTGTATGATTGTACATTTACTTGCAAAATTTGCTTTACGGTGTAAAATAAGTAATCTCAACCGCCGATAAGATAGTCGACAATTGATATTTCAATACATTTATGATTTGTTAATTGTTATGTCTGTGCATGTAAGATCAATTGTTTATTTTATTTTTTTGTCATGAAAATTGGGATTATTTAGTTTACATTCTATGGGGAATTGCTCGCTTTAGGAGCAAACTATAAAAACTATCAATCCTTGATGAAAATGGTTAATTCGGATGATTTTAACTGTTGTTTATGTTGTTGAGCTAGAGTTTACTCTTCTAATTTGTTGGAAAAGGATTTGATGTTGTTACAGCAGGACACTATAACAGATAAGGACCGTCCGATCATAAACGTATGACTGAGATCATTTCTAATAATTTTGTAAATGTTAATCTTATCCATTCGATCAAATAATGAATGGCCGAAATGCAAAACAGTGTGAACATCTGTGCTTTTTTTACGGCAGGCAATCACAATCCCAATTTGTTGGGGTTGTAAATAGGTGTTTGTTGTTCTTCTTGTGTCATTGCAAATTTTGTCTTCTGTTCTTGTGCTTTTTAACATTTTGTGTTGTTGCTTTGTTTAGATTGGTGGGCGCCAATATATTGTTCACCCTGGGCGTTGGCTCGTTGTTCAGAGGCTCAAAGGTACCAACGTCAACGACAAGGTAAACATCTTGTTTGTTCTTAATTTCTGCCATTACACATGTTGCAGTTCTTATTCATTTGCAGTCTATTAGCCATAGTTATGAATCATTCATTAAGGTCATTCAACATTTCTTTCTGTATGTGATTGTTATCATCACCAACTTATTATTTTCGACCATTTGCTCCCTAAACATTGTGGCTAACATTGCTACCATTTGTTAAGTAATGATTAGCTTGCTCATACGATATATTCAAAATGATGGTTCGCTTACGCACGAATTAAGTGCATCAAGCTCCCTTCTCTTTTTTCATAAGATTGCCTATCATGAAAGTCTAGATGATTATAATATGTTACCTGTCACCATTTAATCAATAATTTAGACCCATCAATGACCTGAACTATGGGTTAGGATCTTTAATTTAAAGAGTGTTGGTACAAAAGTATATTATAAGAATATGCGAGTGGTTAGGGGTGATGATGCCTCTAAGGTGATTTAGCTCCTCGAAAGCATGGGAGTCACTTCATTGGAAAGTGAGGAGTTAAAGACGTTGATTGAAAATGAATTATTGATATATGTTTGACAATCTATGAAATTATTCAAATCTTAACTGTTGGTTTTCTACTCAATGGTTATAATTTCTCACTTTTTTCCTTTGAAATGATTTTTCACTTTAGACGAGTGACATCCATTTTCTGAATATTTGCCATTATTTTCGAACCTTTTTCTTATCCAGTATCCACTGTACATTGATATTATCTCTTGTGAACTGTAGATTGCCCTGCATAAGGTTTTACTGGTTGGAACAGATACATCATGCTACATTGGGAAACCAATAGTAACAAATGCTGTGGTATATGCAACAGTGGAAGAACAGGTACACTTCGTTTCTCTCGGCTTCTGTTCTCTTGGTAGGAAAAGCTAATAGAAAAATATCTCTTCTACCTTAACCATTTTGTTTTTAATGCAGGGTTTAGACGACAAAGTAATTGTATTCAAATACAAACGAAAGAAGCACTACCGCAGAACTATTGGGCACAGACAGGTATTGCAGCTGTCCTTTTACTTTGCAATTCAATTATTATCAAAATCTTTTGCAATTAAAATGTCTATTGTCGCCAAAAAGAATCACTATTTATTAAAATGAGCAGTAATGCATGCATGAACTTTTATCCTCTTTGTGTTTTTTATATGACAGTCACAATCACTTCACACTTCTTTCTAGTGTTCCTATAATCACATCTTGGATGGTTTACCTATTCTACTGAGTGTGCAAGATGTTACTGTGCATTATTAGTGTTATGCAGATTAACTTATTCTATGATTTATCCGAATCTGATGTTTGATTTGGTTTTCAACTTGACAGCCAAATACGCGCATACGGATAAATAGCATTATGGGCTATGAGAACTACCCGAAAGTTACTATGGACGATATAACGAAGCAACAGGAATCATCATGAACATTTTCGTGCACTATGTAGTGTTGTATCTTCTTTCATCTATAACTATTACCAATCATTTTGCCATGGTTAGTTTTGCTTTTATCAGGAATGGAGTTGTTCAAATTTTTATGTAGCTATTGTATGTCATATTGTAATATTTTAAATACATTGCTATTTCCCAGTCTCCAAATATCACTCTAATTCCTATTATGAAGTGCTTGTTTTCTTTGAATTGTTACATTTTCAGTTCTCTTTACCTCGCATAGAAAGATTTGTCGGAGTGAATTTAATTTCAAAATTTCTGTCCTTTTTAATCGGTCCCATTCTCTAATCGAAGCTAGTAAAAATTCTATTTTAAAGTATTTTGCAACCATTAGTATGAATGGATACCAACTTAAAGGCAAAATGCAATGTTTGCCGATAGAATCATGACGTGCCACTTGATTTTGATAAAAATTACGCTTTAAAGAGCTTTAACAAATAATCACAATGTCACCATAATTTCATCAAATACAATGTGATTCTAAACAAGCACTCGGCAGATGCTAACACATTAAGTTGAAATTCTCTATTATATCTTGTAATCGTAAACAAGGAATAGTACAAAGTAAACATATGTTCCTATCTGGTGCAAGGGATACACGCCAACAACATAATAAACATTCCCCACAATGTTCCTGATGCAATCAAACCCATATTAGGGGTAATTTAAGTACTCCTCCAAAGCCTCATGAACCATAGCTGTATGTATATATTGATGATCACTAGCTAAGTCTACCCTAGCTCTCTCCACGCGATCAAAAAGGAAGAGAAAAAAAAGGCTCCGCCATAGAAAATAGAAGGGAGCATAGGCTACTGTTTCAATTAATAATAATACTACTTCCTTTAGCTTGTTAAATGGTATCCCCTCTGATTCACTGTGATGTGCCTTCAACAAATGGATTAAGCAAGCTTAGCTGTGCCAGCACGACTTCATTCGTATACACGCTTCCTCTTCAAAACCGTCGGAAGAATAGAAACAAAACCAATAAGGAAAAGCACTGATAATGTCTTAAAATCATATAGATCCTTTACTGACTTTAGATCTCCAAGAGCAAGTCCAGCCTGGTTAAACAATAATGGAAGCAATGGTTGACAAACCATAACAGAAGATATAAAAAAGGAAAATCCATGATGAATAACAATCAAATAAAAACACCAACAAAATGCTTTCTGATTAAGTCAGATAACTGAGATGAGCTACATAAATCAAACAATCGTATGATATATTGTCACGGACCATATATTATGATAGATCATTTAAATCTTGCTCTCTTTTAATATTCTGGACTACAATTTTCCTTGGTCACTTACCCCTGACCTTTGAACAATCCTCCATAAAGTTTTACCCCCCTTGCTGCTTTTTATGGATCTTATCCACACATCCAAACCATCAAAGAAGACCCTCTACTGTTGTTTTTCTACAATGAGTTTTATGCCAATGCTTTCATTTCTAATTGCATGTTGTCTTGTACATCCACCACTAACCTACCGTAATAATGTAATATTACATTATAATGTAATATAATGTAATATATTAGCTCTATAGCATTGAACATACTTTCTTAATGGGTTTTTATTGCCAAGAATTTAGTTTTATTCGACGTTGCAAGTCTTTATATAGTCATGAAGACAAGTTATTCTTTTAGCCTGAATAGTACTTTTCTATCGCCCTATTTGGATGCTATGGTTGACATGACACTTAACCATCTTTTACTTCACCTTGTGCTTTCAAGGTCTGTCTCTATATCTCTATCTTTCCACTTATTTCTTCTCTCGAATTTCCAAATAAGATTAGGCTATCTATCTACTGATCTACAAACCGTATGCATTGTGGCATCATCTTTTGAATGTACTCAGAAAGCACATCTAAAACTAAGAAAAGATAAGGGCTTAAAGTGGAACCATACAAACAGTATACTAGTATGGCACAAGCAATGACACCATACTAAATCAAAACACATACAAGGGATAAATGCGAAAAGCATATTAATATATTATCAAACATCAATCCAGCACAAAATGACCAGAGAAACAAAATATATGAGCAGTAAACAGAGGAACTGTTCTTATCACTTCAATTACCCAAATTGGCCAAATCACTTAAAGCAAAGAACAACATGGACATTTTAAGCGAATGCAAAAAAAAGGGGCTTAGATGCTGTTTCTCTCATAGTAAAGTTCTAAGTCCTGCAATAGGTACTAGAGAAATCCTCAACCAATTTAGTACTATTCATGATCCCGAGAACAATGCCTCCTCTAACATAGATCTTTCAATGAATGTTCACAAAGATCTTTCATCCCTCCTTTCTTTATTGTTTCTCTTTAAACATGAAGACACACATCTTAAAAAGTTCCAAATGTATAGGAAAATAAACAAAAATAATTAAGGCGTACATAACAAAAATAAGGAATGCAATAAGATACAGATTAAAATGAGGTAAAAACACAAAATAATTAAAGCATACAACAGAGACACACGGGAATGCGGGATGACAAATGTCAAGTTCATAGGAAATACTAAATAGTAAAGAATATTGTAAAATAACAGTAAGATAGGAAGAAAAGCTTACTCTGACAGTAATATAAGCTGCCGGAATAAGGCCAATCAATGTTGCGAAAAAGAATATGTGAAATGGTACATCAACAATTGGAGATGCCAAATTGATGAAAAGATTTGGCAATGTCGGAGTTATCCTTAGGAAAAGCATGTAATTCAACAGCTTATCTCTACGCTTTGCTATCTGATTCAACCCAAAAAATAAACAGGAAAAAGAAAACAGGTTAGCACTCAATACAGTCAATGCCATAATTTAAAGACAAACATCAAAGAAAGGCACAAAAAGCTACGAAACACATAATAGACGCCGCCAAACACAACACCAACATTGACACGTAAATAAATATCAATAATACCAATAATACGTGATTAAATATAATTACATGTGTCAGTGTTATGCCAGACATCAAACATGTGTCAAACATTAATACGAAGTTTTGTTGCTACATAGACACAAAGAAGGCACAAACCTCAGCTTGGAAAAACCTTAACTTTTCAGGCCACAACCAAGTAACAATAGGTCTCCCAATTAACTTAGACAAAAGGAAGCATGAAGATGCTCCAGCAGTAGCATTGAAAACAACCAACATTATTCCTCTAACAACTCCAAAAAGAGCACCAGCTAACAATGACATGAAAATTGTTCCTGGAATCATAAATGTCTGCATAAAGATATACGTTGAACAATACCCAATAATGAACTGTGCTGGATGCTCATTCGCATACGTCGAAAATTGATCTCTGCAATCCAAAAAACACCGTTACCACACATAGATCGAAACAAAGCAAGTAATTTTAATCCCAATTAAACAAAAACCTAAAAAGAATGAATTTTTATATGAAATTGAAAAAGGGGGAAAATGGGAAAATACTTGAGTATACGAAGATCGGAGAGGGTGCGAGGCAATTTGAGGTTAGCAGAGGTTGTAGCAGGCATGGTGAGGTAAATGCAGAAGAGACCGGTGGAGAAGACGAAGAAAACGGCGACGGCGACGGCGAATTCCCATGAATTGAGTGGGAACTTTTCGGATTTAGGTTTCTTGGAGGTGGGGGAATCGTCTTCAAGCTCCATGCCGCTTTCTTCGTCTTTTAACGCCGTGAGGTTTCTCGGCGCCGCCATTCGTCGGCACGGTGGATCCGATCTGATTCAATCACCGGGATCCCATGCGGCGTGAGATTGTTGAATCGAAAATTTGAATGAGCTGAGTTAAGCTGAGATTATATATTTAATTTTGATTATTTATTATTTAATTTGATTTTGGTGAATTGATCCTAATCTGAGAAATTATGAGATTCAGAGTGAAAGCATGTTTTGATATTTGAAGAACGTTTAAAAGAGTAATAATGGAAAATATTTCTAGAACAGCGTTTTGTATTACCTACTACATAGAAATAGATAAATAAATTATTATCCTTTTTTGTAATAAAATAAATATTATAATTATGACTTTTTTTTTTCTTTTGACTAGAATCTATGATGTTTTCTTTTTTAAAATTAAAAAATATCTTTTACATAGAATCTTTTTTTACTTAATAATTTGGGAAATAGGTTCTCTTAATTTATTTTTTTAAAAATCTGATAAAATAATGTGAAGGCGTTGATCATTGATCTTCATATTATCAATATCTATCATGTATGTATTATTAATTTTCACCAATAATAATATGAAAACCAATCTTAAGATCTTCATATTAATTTTTAAAAGAATTTGGTAGATAATTTTTTATGAAGAGAATTTTGATTCAATAATTTAGTACATGGCGAAATTATGCAAAAGAGTATTTATGTTTAACCAAATTAGTTTGACTTTAAGTTAAAAAAAAGTTTGACTTATCACAAAGATCACAACAATAATCGGTCAGAATTAAATAATTTTATTTAATGAAGAAATAAATAAATAATAGTAAAAAAATGCTAAATATAAATAAGTGTTCAATTAAGTGTTTTTTTATAAAGAAAAAAAATTTAAAAGTAATTTATAGAGAACAAATTCAAAATTTAGTATTTTTTTTTTATAAAAAAAACTAAATATTTGAAGGTTTTTCTCTTCAACACACGTAAATGAACTTGATCAGAATAGTAATGGACTCAGGTTCGAGTTCTTATAATAGAATGAATATCGATTGAAGGCCTTTGAAAAACGCAAAAGCTTCAGGAGCCAGGAGAAAGGAAAGAATAGTGACTTCCTAGGAGGAGGCGTAGATAGAAGGTAATCAAGGACAGATTAAGGATTCAAATAATCGGTGTGTTTTATAATAATGATAATATATTTGACCGTAATAAGCTCTCAATATCCTTGGATCAAAGTTTATTAAGGTCAAAATAGGTCTTGAGGTTCATAAAATGTTATCTTAAGGTCAAAATAGGTCTTAGGTTTCATAAATGAGTACGAGTTTAACTTGAGTTTGATTTTTTATAAAAATAATTTTAATCAGATTTTATTTATTTTGCGGTTAAACTCTGAATTATTGAAACTTTTTTTTATAACAAAAAATCAATAAAAAAATTTATTGAAACTTTATTTAAAAATTTATTTAAAAAAATTATTGAAATTTATTATTGAAACTTTATTTATTGTTGTCACCTTAGCAGTAAGAGTTGAATCTACATCCTTTTAACTATGAATGGACTTCTTATCAATGTGATTCAAGTATTCAACAACATTTAAAAATGCAACTATGAATCAAATGTAATTTTTGTTCTTTTAATAAATATTACAAACTAACAAAAAATGTGAATGTGAAAGAGCATATATTTGGATGTTATTTTCTCGTATTGGAATAATTATGGTATATTCTATATTCAAAGGAGTGTGGATGACACCATCAGTCCATCACCCATTTGCAAGTGGAATTTTTTTTTTTGCCATCTTACTAATTTTGGAGTGCGTCTTACGAAATAATCAATATACATCTGTTTGTAATTTAAGTCATGGATACTTTTCAAAACACCCTACATTTATAACATTCATGACTTAAGCCATGAAAAAATATTTTTATCATTTCGTAGGACGCACGAGTAAGTCATAGGGCGGCAAAAATATTTTTCTTGCAAGTGTTTTATTTGCCTAAGAATGACATGCATAATATGACCAGCCAAGTCCTACAAAAAGTACAATGAACAATTTAGATACCACAGTGTTATTTTTTGGTTCAAAACTGTTTAGATGCCTCTAATTGCGAGTTGCTATTAACACTATTAATTTTGCTAGTACATTTTATGATGAGTTATTTATTTGTTTCTCTCTAAAATGTTTCCCTCCAAAAGTAAAATTATAGAAGCTACTTTTTTTTTTGATAAGCAAAAATAAATTAATGCGAGTACAAGGGATACTCGAACCCTTACAGATAAAAATATTCAGACCCAGCATCATAGCAGAAACAACTACCCACATTCTATGAAGGGTTGTAGAAGTCCCATAAATTATAGAAGCTACTATCTTTTTATGAACAAGCTATATTTTCTTTTTGTATGTATTTTTGTATTATCAAAAAATATCTTTCGGTGAGAATAAAAGAGATTCATAACAATGTAGGAGGGGGTATTTACCCAAATATTAAAGTTATATTTGAGTCTATTCAAGCGCATTTAACATGATATAATTTTTTTTGAAGCTAATGTGTTCTTTCTCTTAGGTGAACAAAACATTGTCCATGAAGGATGACGGTTAGGTGGATCTCATTATATATGTTTAATATTTTAGTTTGAAAGTTTTTTTGTTTTAAAAACTCAAGACTTAAGTCTCTAACCCATCACAATTTTGTCATTCAACTTATATCTTTTAGAAGATTGAAGGAGTATTGATATGTCAATGAAGACAATTTTATTTGTATGCTGAACTGCAAATTATAGAAAAGAAATGCAGACACTTAGGGACATGATAAATATTAATGTCGAATTGGGCTAGTTAAGTTGAGTTTTTAAGACAAAGAAGCATAATGATCGAAGTATAATCTTCTTAGTTTATTAACACATAAACTATTTAAAAATAAATTAAATTATTTATTTAAAGACATTAATATACCATATAGAATTCCACAAATGTCATATTTAGACCTAAAATTAAGCATATGATATAGATAAAATATTCTGCCTAAACCTTAAATTTTAGGTCAAATATATCTAGAATTCTTTTAAATTTCACGTTTGTAACAGTTAAGTTCTTTAAATTTTTTAGGTAATAAATAAGTTTTTTAAGTTGTTTAGCTAACATACTGATCTTTTAAGTTCCTAACTTGTTGTACTGTTACTCTTCTTCTGGTTATTCTTCTTTTAGTTGGGCCTCAACTTCTGGGCCTTATGGTTCATATCTGATTGAACCTCAAATTCATCATGGCTAACATGGGAAACTTCCGGATCTCATGGTTCATATCTGATTGAGCCTCAAATTTATCAGTCTAACATCATAATTAACCGTGTCAAAAAAAAAAATCAGAATTAACTGTCATATCAACATATAAACATAAGATAATTGGAAGAGTAACGGTGTAACAAATTAACAATTTAAATGACCTATTTATTAATTGAAAAATTTAACTATTACAAACGCAAAATTTAAAAAATCTATATATATTTCAAATTAATTAGTTAGACTTTTACCATCTCTAATAGCATGAATCACCATCATTCTAATATCTTGAAGGAATTGGATCCTCTCAATCTTTATTTCTCTCAATCTCTCTCCACAATTAATCTTAGTCATTATTCTAAATCTAATGGTAGAAAGAGAAAAACACATTCATAAATAGAAATACCATATAACAATTTAATTTCCTAATTTGATATTTGTCTTTTTTAATAGTATATGATTAACTTTAATTCCCCTATTTTTTTTACAATAAAAATTTAAAAGAAAAAAATGCTCCTTTGATAAAAAAACCGATACATTTGTATTTACTTAAAAACAAAAATGAAAACATTTGTATTTTCTTCCTAAAAAAATATTATAATTTTATTTGAATATTGATTGCCTTATAACTTTAGTAAAAAAAAACTATTTGTATAGTAGCAGTATAAAACTAATATGAAGATATTGTGGGAATTTTTTTTTTTCGTGCAATATTAATTTGAATATTAAAAGTTGTATATATGATTAACATAATTTAATTAAATTTCTTCAAAAAAAGAAAATATTAAATTTCAATTTTTATAATAATTAAATTTCAAACTTTGATTCTAGAGTTTTTAAATTTTTTCAATAATAAATATAGCTTAATTTTATATTTCAATATGTCACAAATAAAAAATTAAAATAAAAATATGCCAAAAGAAACATGGTTCCTGTTATGGTGTATTTCTATTTTTGGAGAAGTTTTTCTCTTTCCACCGTTAGATTAAATGTAACGGCTAGAATTAATTGTTAAGAGAGATTGAGATAAATGAGGATTGAGAGGATCCAAATCCTATCTTGGGGAAACTATTCATTAATGTCTTAAGTTCACATTAGGTCTAATAATTCATAATTGAATTCTTTCCACATTGTTCCACTTCAAAATCAAATTTAGCATCCAGATTGTCCACAATCCACAGCTCACACTTTCTATTACAAATTATAAAAGACAAATTTCGTTCATTTTCAAAAATTGCGATTGATATATATTACTGGTCGTTGACCATGATCAAGTCAATACCAATGAAACAATTAGCCTTTTCTATTTATTTCTTTCTCCACAAAATATCACTAATCATTTTTTATGTTGGGTGCGCAGAACGTTGTGGTCCTCAACCTATAGAACTTTGCCAAAATGGCAATATATCTCAATAAACTTTTAAGTTTTAACAAAATTGAAGCAAGCATTTGTTAGGCCTACAATTTTTTTTCACCTAAAAGTATTAAATTAAAAGGAAATAGACCTTAATTAATTATATTTGGTCGAAGGTCAAGTGAAAAATTTAACTCCATTATCAAAAAATTAAAAAATGTAACTCCAAATTATTTTATATTGAAATACACTTTTTTATTGATGAAAAATTGTAAGTATTTATCCAACAATGAGAGTAAACTAGCTATAAATTCGTATATGTGATATTCATAATTAACTAAATTTTATTTTACTTGCAAATTTATTTATGTGGCTAATTTTCATTGATTGTTGGATAAATTATCCACAATTCTTTAAGCGTAATCTAGAAAATACCAAACGGTTTCATCACTAGATATAAAAAACTTAGTACGAAATAATTTTGTTATGTAGAGCTTATTAACTATTGCAATTAATGATCATATGAACATAATTTAGTTGGCAGCGACATCACATTATATAATATGCATACTGTAATTTGAAACTTGGAAGTTGTGACTCACTAAAAGTTTTACGAAGCATAAAGTTGATAAAACCACGAAGCGTGTCTTTGATAAAAAGAAAAAAAACTCTAAAGTGTGAGCTATTATATTCGTGGATCTTTTTACATGTTCATATTAAGAACATAACTTAATATTTTTTATGTTGTCATTTTAAAAAAGAATTTGCCCTTGAATTATAATTGTTATATCATTGAAATTATAATTATTTTAAAGTTACAAATAAGTGATTGTAATTTATCTCTTATAAATATAAAAAATTTAATCTCTTATAAAATAAAAAATCAAATTAACAAATATACTCCAAACACACTATGTTCTTGAGAGGTAATTAATAATGTAATGGTAGACTTTTCTGTCCTCTAATAATTACAAGAAAGAAAGCTAAAAATAAAATAAAATAAACAAGAAAAGGAAAAAGATATATATATATTAATAACAACTTTCACAAAATTACGATAATGATGTAAAATAGCTTAAAGCAAAGTAAAGCCACACTATGCATGCAAAAAAGAGAATGTACATTTATGAGTTACATAACACATAATACAAAGTTAAACTTATATAATTGGTACCCAAAAGAAAGAAAAATAATAATCATAAAAAAAAATTATGAACTCTAAACATATTAAGGAGCTAATTAAATCACTCTTCAAGTGAATCTCCATTATCACAAAAAAATTATATAATATCAGCAACTTCTAAATTAGCTTATAGTAAGATGAAATGGAAAACTAAGATATAATGATTCCATATCATCTTACTTAAGATACTTTTATTTATTGGCTATAATATATGATGAATATGATCATGTCACTCAATAGTTATGAATCGGGAAAGCATCCTAATATATGATTAGCTTGATTTTGTGATTGTAGCTCATGCTGATTATGAGGTATCATCATCAATGGATTTGAAAAGTAATTAGTTGTATCTGTAAATTGATGTGAAGTGAACAAGTTATCCAAACTTTTCCAATCAATTACTTGTCCATTACTCCTTTCATCACTGCATTGATCTTCATTTGTGATGAATCCATTTTGAGTACATTCTTTGATAGCAAAACTTGTCGTTGGACTATCTAACTGTGGAAGTTCAATGAGTTGTTTGTTGTCCATAACAAGATTTGTTTGGTTTGATAGAAACTGTTGATCATTGTTAAAGTGGTGACTAAAACTTGTACCTTCTTCAGCTGCAGGATTATGTTGAAGGAGTAAACGATTTTCGTGCAAAATATCTGTGATTGATAATGGTCTTGTAGTTGCATAGCTTTGATCATCTCCAAAATATTGTGGTTGTTGATGTTGATGTTGATTGCTATTACTATACCATGGTTCATAACCTGGCCTGTGACTTGGACTTGGCTTCTTAAAGGCTCTGCATACAACCCATCCTTCTTCCTACAGTAATTAACAAGTTCTAATTGTTACACTAAAGAATGAAAGAGATGCTTGATACTTGATAGTATGATTATGTATAATTGAAAAGGTGAGTGTGCATGTTTGAAAATGGAGGAAGTCTGTGTAACTCGAAGAAGTACGAAAATAGATTCTCTGCAGTCAGGAGTTTTTGCACATAAAGATATAGTGGCCGAGTGATCTTAATGGCACGATCCACTGAGATTCAGTCGTCTCAATGCGTATAAAGAATTTTTCGCACACATAGATATTGGCCGAGGGGTCATACTGGCACTATCCACTGAGATTCAGCCGTCTCAATGCGTAAAAAGAAGAAGTTTTTGCACACATAAATATTGACCGAGGGGTCATACTGGCACGATCCAATGAGATTTAGCCGTCTCAATTCGTAAAAAGAAAAAGTTTTTGTACACACAGATATTGACCGAGTGGTCTTACTGGTACAATCCACTGAGATTCAGCCGTCTCATTTCGTAAAATAAAAAGATTTTGCACACATAATTTTTTTTATTATACATAAGGATATAGTTTAAAAAAGTAATGCAAAGAACATGAATTTCTAAGGATGTAGTTAAAGCTAAGAAAAAAAATGGCAATGGTTGGTTGAGAAATTAAGAAAGAAATAGTTAACTTGCCTGTGGAGGGGCATGTTCAGAAGTTTGATGTCTATATTCATGCATAATCCAATCAGTTTTCCTTCCATTAGGGGCACGTCCCTTATAAAAAACAAGAGTCTTTCTCATTCCTATTATTCTGTTTTTGGAAGTCACAGCTTTATCTCTTCCAGTAGCTTTCCAGAATCCAGCAGCAGTAGCTCTGTTAGTTCTTGTTCCTGTTGGATACTTTTTATCTTTGTGACTGAAAAAGTACCACTCATTTTGTTGCTCATATCCTAATTTGCATCTATCTGCATTTTTTTTCAAACAAACACATCATTAGTAGTAATTAACTAACTATATAATGACATGACATCATGCTCCATAAGGATTAATTTTATCAAATTAATTTCCAAATCAAAGAAAAGTTTTGAATTTGAATTATATATATAGTACTATATATATATACCTTGTATATCCCATGGTTCAATTTTGTAGAGATCAACCTCAACAATAACATCTAGATCAATTTTGAGTGAGTTAATCTTTCTGTTGAGGTAATACCCTACAAGTTCTTCTTCTGTTGGATGAAATCTAAATCCTGGAGGTACACATGATTCCATATCAATTGATGTTGATGATCTCTCCTGAAAAACATTAACCAAAATCAATTAACTTACCATATATGTATTGGTTATACAATTTCAATAACCATAAAAAATATCAAACATATACTACTTTAATTAGGCCTAATAGTAGTAATTAATTAGGCCAAAGTTTTACTACTTTTCTTGGTAGTTATTTGTAATGATAGTTTAGTACAATAGAATTACCTCATAGCTCTATAAAAAAATGTCTCTAGCTATATAGCTAGGGCTTATGAGATATTTAGGTGTAATAATAATAATAATGATGATGATGGTGCAACTTTGCATTTGGACCCAACAAATGTGTAGCATGTGCAATGCCAACATTGGCAGACCATGTATGGATCCCACCATTAATGTTAATATAAATAGCAAATTAGTACTAATTAACAAACAAGATATAGGATTATTATTATTGATTAAGCCTAAGAAAAATTCTTTGTCATATAAGCCTTTAGTTGCATGAGATGAGATGAAAAAAGTAAATTGAACAAAAAAGTTTGGCCGAAAAGATTGACTTTGGTGTCACAAATTAAAGCATGTTGTTGTCACAAAGAATGTATCTTTGAGTGCAGTGCACTCTCAAACTTAATAGTAATTGTTGGTGGTGGAGAAAGACCTTCCTGTGGAAAACAATCGTTGATCACACAACATAACACATAGCATGCTAGCTAGATAAAGTTCCACTCATAAGCATAATGTATAGTTTTCACACTAATTTTTCAAGGATACATAATCACTATTCTCATGCTTCTAATTATATAACAATTAACAAGCACTAGCTACTTGTATTTCATTGATAATTTGAAGATTTCATTAATGATTTCTAGATTTTCAAATTGATCTCGTTTTTCTAGTAGTGTTGAGATGATCATGATGACATACTAATTCTACATCTCAGTTGACAAAAACCAAAACATTTGAAAACTAGGAAACGTGAAGAATCATAAAACTATATACAACATTTTCACTTTTCATCAGCTTATAAATAAACACTGATATAGCACATCAGAAACTCTTGATTAGTTCCTTGTTGAAAAATAACCAAATGATTTCTAGTGATGTCTATAAAATAAGACTAAGACATGCCGCCCTTAACAAAAACTCTCTTGAGAAGAAGAAAAATAATAGTAACACTAAGATTATATATTATATATATACTACATATTGTAATATACATGTACAAAAATATGAATATTATGCATGATGAATACTCACAGAAATTTGAGTTGATGTCATATTTTGTTTCCTTGAGGTTGGTACAATAGAATACAAAAGCAGTGGAAGAGAATAAGGTGGTGAATGTTTGTTTAAAGAGAAGAGGATGAGAGGTATATTTATATATGTGTATTAGGAAATAAGCATGAGAATGTGTTGTAGTAGAGAAAAGAAGCAGAGTTATATATATATATATATAATATATAGAGAGAATGTTATAAGATGATTGCGCGTGGGGTGGCAAATAGATAGATGAAAAGGTGTTTGTTTCTTTGAAATTGGACGGCGTGACACCAAGCTTTCACGCCACCCCCCCTCATCTTAGACATATTTTCATCCTCTAAACACACTTTTGCTACTATATACTACTCTACATTCATTCTGTTTTTATTTTTAATTACTTGCATTACATTCTATATACAGCCTTATATCTTAATTAATCAGTCCTACATCGATTGCGAGATAGTCTGCATGTGTGTTTATAATATAAGAGACAATCCTCATTTTATAAGTTGATTTTGTAAGGACGAGTTAGACTCAATGCTCAATTGTAATATATATCAGAGCCTCTCCAAGATCCGTTGGACCACCCTCCCACATCGGTTGCCTGAATGTGCCTTTATAAGTAAGTGACAATTTTCACCTTACAAGCCGATTTCTGGTTTTGTAAGATGAGTTAGGCCCAACTCCTATAACTCCCATTTCTATAATATATACTACGAATCATGGACATCAGATGCGATACCAACACTGACATGTCAACATCGAAAGTTATATAATTCAATGTAATCATAAGTGTTTGTATCGGACACCAACATGTGTCAGACTCCGACACCTGATCGAAGAAAGCTATATATATGTTAACTTGCATTATGTTATGTCACATTCATTATTCTATACTGAACAGTTTCACCACAGAATTGAGGTATATAGTTTGTTTGTTTGGTGCGCCGTCCCATTTGGCACCATTGAATATTTTACATCTGGCAATCTATGTCCACATCAATGTGTGTTTATATGATGATCATTTGTATTTGTATTAATTAGTACTGTTTTCATATGCTTACCACTATAGTTAATTTATCATGTTTGTGATTTAGCAATGATCTACCACAAGAGCTCCACTATAATGCATCTTATAATTTATCATTAGTTGCTTTCAGACTCAAACCATCAAATGCATTTATTAATGTAATGTCCTAAACCTTGATATTATACTAGTTAATTTACTACAATATTAGCATCTTAAGTAACATGATTAACTTAGTTAATAAATAAATAAATAAATAAAAAATGTGTTCAATTTCTTTCATGGAATTCATTGCTTTCTATATGAAACAAATTGGACAGTTTCAAGTCACTAGACCAACTGCTTCTGTTAACAAAGTTCCAGCTACATGACTTGATTATTGAAAAAGAATACACATTTTCATATATTATCCCTTTGCTAAAGTAATAGTAGTATAAGTATAACTGATGCATGTTTCTTTGAGAACAATGCACCATTTTCTTATATTATACAGTACTATATTATAAAAAAATACAAGTAAAGGCAGAGTATATTATACTTGGAAGTTGGAACAAAAAGGTCATTTTGGGATTTGTGTGAAGTGGTCATATATATAAATACAATAAGGATTGAGTATAATTTTGTTTTTATATGTCACATAAAGCCTAGATATGTTATATTACCAACTATTGTACTTTTCAATGGTTTGTTGTCTTATTCAGATTGGGTTCATTATAACTTAATGCAAAAATTAGCTTCAAATCTAGCTAGTTATAACTCTTATTTTATTTATTTATTTATTTATGAAGTGTGGTAATCAAAATAGTAAATATAGAGTATATTATATTGGTTTTGTAAGCCAAGCTTTTTGAAATATGGTTGCAGCTTCTGAAGGCTCCTAGCTTCTGAAGTGTCTCAGGTTCTGAAGCTAGGCAGCTTCTGAAACTCAGCAGCTTCTGAAGCTCATCTGTTTCTGAAGCTCTGTTTTCTAAACCTCTGTTCAGTTATGTTTTTCTGTTTTGGCAGTTAGTTTGAAGTTATCCGTTAGGTAGTTGTGTATAAATACAGGTGTAACTTCACATGTAAATAACAAACTTTTGTGAATAAGATTTTGTTACATTCTTTTCTTTCCTAAGTTTCATTTTATTCTTTATCATTTTCTTTCTTCTGTGCTCTTTGTCATTGAGTTTTATCCCCAACAAAATGGTATCTAGAGCAAGCACGATCCAAGGAATTTTGATTCAAATCTTCTTCAAGAGGAGAATCAAAGGTTGAGGTGAATCAACCATGGTTGGGAAAAACAATTTCCACGCGAATTTGTCCATTCTTGATGGAAAGAATTGGGATACATGGGTGAAACAGATGAAGGTGATATTCATTGTTCAAGAAGTGGATGAACAAGTGAAAACAGTCCTTAACCCATTACCAGCGAATCCAACAGATCAACAGAGAGCAACATTCAGAGAAGCACAGAAAAAAGACAGCAAGGCTCTATTTCTCATTCATCAATGCGTTGATGCGAAGGTGTTTGAGAAAATTGCAGATTCTACAACCTCCAAGGATGCTTGGGACATTTTGCAGAAATGTTATGGTGGAGATGCAAAGGTCAAGAAGGTGAAATTGCAAGCCTTGAAGAGACAGTACGAGCTGTTGCAGATGAAGAATGATGAGTCAGTTTCAGATTACTTCACAAGATTAGTGACTCTCACCAATCAGATGAAGAATTGTGGTAGTAATCTTGATGAGCAAGAAACGGTTGAAAAGGTATTGAGAACTTTAACTCCTAAGTTTGATCACATTGTAGTGACAATAGAAGAGACAAAAGACCTGAGTGAGATCAAGATTGAGGATCTGCAGAGCACTCTTGAAGCTCATGAGCTGAAGCATGGTGAGAGAAGCCATGTCAGGGAGGATGAGCAAACTCTTTTCACAAAGTTCAAGAAATATCAGAAAGATAAGAATAAATGGCAGGGAAAGAAAGATTCCAAGAAGAGCAAAGATGATGGTGAGACAGGACCTGAATCCTCTGATGGAGGAGGAGGGAAACAGAAGGCTAAGTCAAAGAAGAAGGTTGACAAGAGCAAGATCCAATGTTATAATTGTGATAAGTATGGCCACTATGCAAATGAGTGCAAAAATCCAAAGAAAAAGAAGGGCCAAGAGAATGAAGAAGAGGCAAAGGTAGCACATGATGACTTAAGTTCAGAGGATGAAACAAGTTTCATGGTGACAATTGCTGATGAAGCAGCAGATTCCATGATGTGGTACTTTGACTCAGGATATTCTAATCACATGACTGGCAATATGAGCATCTTAACTGACTTTGATGAGTGTCTCAACACCAAAATCAGATTGGCTAATTGTGATTCCATTAAGGCAGAAGGCATGGGAAATGTTGTGATTCAGAGGTCTAATGGAAAGAAGGCTGTGATTGAAAATGTACTCTATGTTCCTGGGATGAAGTGCAATCTCATGAGTGTGGGACAGTTGATTTCAGAGGGTTTCAAGATAGTTATAGAGGATGAGACTCTACAACTATTTGATTCTAATATGAGATTAGTTTTCAAGACAGCACAAAGTAAGAACAGAATCTACAAGACTCAGATCAAAGCCATTAAAGCTACATGTTTGTCTGCAACCACAGAGGATAGAGATAGTGATCTATGGCACAAAAGGTATGGGCATTTGAATTTTAAAAGCTTGTCAATGCTTAATTCAAAGTGCATGGTGTTAGGTTTACCTAGTGTCATAACTCCAGTAGACACATGTACTACTTGTTTGTTAGGAAAGCATCATAGATCTTCATTCAAAAGTCATTTGCCTATGAGATCTAGTGATGTGTTGAATGTTGTGTATTCTGACATATGTGGACCATTTAATGTTCTATCAACTGGTGGAAACAAGTACTTTATGACATTTGTTGATGAATACTCAAGGATGATATGGTTGTATCATATCAAGGCCAAGAGTGACGCTTTTGAAGTGTTTAAGAGGTTTAAGACACTGGTTGAAAAGCAAAGTGACAAGTCTTTGAAGATTCTGAGAACAGATGGTGGAGGTGAGTATACCTCTAAAGAATTTGAGAAATTCTGTAAGGATCAGGGCATAATCCATGAGGTCACTGCACCATACACTCCTCAACACAATGGTCTTGCTGAGAGGAGGAATAGAAGCATTCTAGATATGGCCAGAAGTATGGTAAAACAGAAGAACCTTCCATCAAGGTTCTGGGGTGAAGCTGTAGCCACAGCGGTCTACATACTAAACAGAAGTCCAACTAAGAAACTGAAGGATAAGGTACCTGAAGAGGTATGGTCTAAGAGTAAGCCAAGTGTGAGTCACTTCAAGGTGTTTGGTAGCTTGTGCTATAAACATGTGCCTGATGTTAAGAGGAAGAAACTAGAGGACAAAAGTATACCTATAATATTCGTTGGATATCACAGGACTGGTGCTTATAGGCTCTATAATCCTACTTTAGATAAGGTAGAGATTAGTAGAGATGTGAAAGTGTTAGAGGATGAAAGTTGGGATTGGAAACATAAGATCACATCTAAGAAAGCTTGTGCAGTGGATTTAGATGTTGGATCAAGCAACACTAACAACACAGTCACATTTGTGAACCAAAATCACAACCAAGGTGCCAACAGTGATGAAGATATGCATACCTCTAGTGATGATGACAATGTTGTACCACCAAGACCTCAGAGGAATGTTCAGTTGGCTAGAAGGCTAGCTGACTGTGAGATTGTTCCTGATAATGCAATAGACAATGAAGAAGAAATTGTGCATTATGCAATGCTTGCAGACACTGAGCCTATAGATACCAAAGCTGCATTAAAGAGTAAGGTATGGATGGAGGCAATGATTGATGAGTTGAAGTCAATAGAGAAGAACAAAACATGGGACTTGTGTGAATTGCCCTCAGACAAGAGAGCAATTGAGGTGAAATGGGTATATAAAGTCAAACAAAATCTTGAAGGCAAAGTGATAAAATACAAGGCAAGGCTTTTAGCAAAAGGGTTTTTGCAGAAGCAAGGGTTGGACTATGGTGAGATATTTTCACCAGTGGCTAGACATGAGACAATAAGGTTAGTGATGGCGTTAGCCTGTAGCAACAGATGGCCCCTATTTCATTTAGATGTGAAGTCAACATTTCTGAATGGACCCCTAGAGGAAGATGTGTATGTGAAGCAGCCTCCAGGGTTTGAACTGAAGGGCAATGAAGACAAAGTGCTGAAGCTGAACAAAGCCTTGTATGGTCTGAAGCAAGCTCCAAGAGCTTGGAACAAGAGAATTGATCAGTTTCTTGTCACACAAGGCTTCAAGAAATGCAGTGTAGAGTATGGTGTTTTTGTAAAAGGCAGTGATGGCAAGCACATGTTGATCATATGCTTGTATGTTGATGACCTGTTGGTGACAGGTAGCTCACCTACAGAAATAGAGAAGTTCAAATCACAGATGAAGTGTGAATTTGAGATGACTGGCCTAGGGAAGCTGATACTTTCTAGGCATGGAGTTCTTGGAAACTCCAAAGGGAATGATACTGCATCAATCCAAGTATGCTACTGAGATTCTGAAGAAGTTTGAGATGCTTGACTGCAACTCATCAGTCACACCTGCAGATACTAAGGTCAAACTTGATGAAGAGGCAGGTGGTGACAGTGTTGATCCAACTATGTTCAGGCAGCTAGTTGGTTCATTGAAATACTTGTGTCAAACCAGGCCTGACATAAGCTATGCAGTAGGTTATGTAAGCAGGTTTATGAGCAAACCATTGAAGTGTCATTTGCTAGCAGCAAAGAGGATACTTAGATACATCAATGGTACAATCCACTATGGTGTGCTGTTTCCACACTCTAAGGGTAAGGGAAAGTTAGAGCTGAGTGGATTCTCTGATGTTGACCGGTGTGGTGATAAGGTAGAAAGGAAAAGCACCAATGGTTACTTGTTTAAGTTCCAAAATGCACCTGTGTCTTGGTGCTCCAAGAAACAGTCAGTCATAGCTCTCTCAAGCTGTGAAGCAGAGTATGTAGCAGGTTCTTTAGCAGCTTGTCAAGCTAATTGGTTGCAATCACTTCTCAGTGAGATAGGGATTGTTGAAGACATCACAGTGGTGCTGAAGCTTGACAATAAATCAGCAATCAATTTGGCTAAGAATCTTGTTAGTCATAGCAAGAGCAAACACATTGAAACTCGGTTTCACTTTCTCAGAGACCAAGTTAATAAGGGGAAGTTGATTCTGGAGTATTGCCCCACTGAGAATCAACAAACTGATATAATGACTAAGACTGTGAAGAGAGATCAGTTCCTCAAGCTCAGGAGGGAGATAGGGATTGTATGTTTCGATAGCTTGTCTTAAGGAGGAGTATTGGTTTTGTAAACCAAGTTTTGAAACATGGTTGTAGCTTCTGAAGCTAGACAGCTTCTGAAGCTCAGCAGCTTCTGGAGCTTCGCAGCTTCTGAAGCTCTATTTTCTGAACCTCTGTCCAGTTATGTTTTTCTGTTTTGGTAGTTAGTTTGAAGTTATCCGTTAGGTAGTTGTGTATAAATACGGATGTAACTTCACATGTAAATAACAAACTTTTGTGAATAAGATTTTGTTACATTCTTTTCTTTCCTTAAGTTTCATTTTCTTCTTTATCATTTTCTTCTTTCTGTGCTCTTTGTCATTGGGTTTTATCCCCAACATATTATACTTGGATCAAAAAGGCCATTTTAAGATTTGTGTGAAGTGGTTATATAAGTTAATTTGTTTTTATGTGCGTCACATAAAGCATAGATAAGTTACATTACCAACAATTGCATTTTTTTAATGATTTGTTGTCCTATTAAGATTGGGTTCATTAATTTAATGCAAAAATGAGCTACAAGTCTTATTTTATTACACTTGAACTACAAATCATATTTTTATGTAGCATTTAATTAATATATGTATCCATTTAAAAGTCTTGCAAATTATGGATTGTTATTGTCAATTGACCATGGGTGTGTAAAAATATTTACACCGAAAATCATCTAAATAATCTATTTTATTTAATTTATGTTATATAGTAACAAAGAGTATATATATATAGTGATCAAAAGCAGAAAACTTGTATAGAAAGCTTACTATGTGGGTGTAACATATAAAAATATATAAATAACCATAACCATAATTTATTTACCCCGAAAGCACCCTTTACAGCCACAATACAACCTTCCAAGGACTCTATATGGTAGACACAAAGGAACAGCAAGGCCTTGTTTTTTGTTTTGTTTTTTTTCTTTCGAAATAATAGAACAACAATACAAAAGATGTGTCTAAATTCTTGTGATCACCTAATAAGAATTATTCTAATACTAGTACTAGAGCAAGTTTGAGATTTTTAAAATTTATTGGATTGATGAAGAGGACTTTTACCGTGGTAACAAATAGTCCTCAAAGTTGTTAAAGTAAAGTGATAAAATTGAGAAAATATTTTCTGACAATAAACATATTTTCATATTATTTGCATTTGATATTTTTGTCTTCTTAGAATCACCGTAAATCTTCTATAAAGAGTTCAAAACATGTCCTTTAAAACTATGAATGCTGTTTTTAAGAGAATTAGTTTTTTCATTCAATAGGAGTTAACAACGCATCATGTAGTTCGGTTGGTCTTTTTCATTCTATATAGTTATTCTATATCAGGGCCGTCCCGATCGAATTGGAGGCCCAGCTCTAATAAAAATAACAGATCCCTATAAAAAAACACAATTTTTTTAAAAACTCAAATATCTTACCATAATTCATTTTTCTTGTTTCTTGAAATTAGAGAATCTATATAAGAGAACTTATATTCACAATTCGGCGGTAACAAGTAACAATTATCAGTGATATTTAATTTAGTTTTTTTATTATCTGAATTTTAAACTAACATAGTCTCTTTCTTTAATTTTTTAATGAAATTAATATAGATTTCCTAGGACATTTTTCTACGTAAAAAAAATCATACAAGCTTCATTTGTAAGACAATGATTGTCTTTTTGAAAATTTTAGCGACACATTCTAACACCATAAATTGAATAGAATCGTGATAGTGATAGAATCTGATACCATTTTAACAATTTATGTTGAATCTGTTGTGGCAAGTGTGATGTGAAAAATTCCACATTAATTAGAAAAATAGAGGTTGAATATTTTTTTTTGAAAGGCAAAAATGAAATATATATATATATATATATATATATATATATATATATAAAGAAGTGAGTAGATCCCTCAGCATAAGGTGTATTGGGGAGACCTACAACAAATTACAAGAGAGTCAGATGAACTATATGAAATGAATACAATTAGTCGATACCCAAACATAGCATATGGTTCGACCACCAACAATGAAAGTTAGAAACTAAAGTCTCATTTGTTGTTCGCAACCATCGATAAGAGAGAATCTTGACTTTGTCGAGGAGCCGTTGCACAGAACTTTCCGAATTCCTGAAGACACGATGATTTCGTTCATTCCACACAACCCAAATACAAGCTAGCCATACAAGCTGCAGGAAGGACCGCCGAGGACGTCGATTCTCAGCTGAGTACGTGAACCGAACAAAATGATCCGAGAGACTATATGCATCCACTGACAAGAGGTTGAATATTTTATAAGTGAGAGAATTCATAAACCTAACGCCTTAAGATTTTGGATTAAAATGTGATGTCTAACTCACTTATATTATTGTTCTTAAATTCTATGTAAATGATTCCTGATCAAAGCTAAATTCCTATTTGTTTGGAATCAAAGCTATGTGTAATGTCATATCTATGTCATATGTTATGATTTTTATCCTTCGCATAATTTTATATAATTTATTTATTTTATTTTGAAAAGATATTTTATTTTATTATAAAGTTATGATTATAATTCTGCACTTTCTTAAGAAAATTAGTGGTTAGAAATTATTCTACTTACAGTAACAGAATAATTACCATTATATAATTAACCACAATAATGAAATGGCAATCATTATTTATTAGTCATCAACAAAAAGCAAAAATAATTAGCTTTTTTTTTGGGATAAAAAGCAGAAATTAGCTTTGTTTTATCACTGAGGAGACCAAATTAACTGGGATAGAAAATCTATATATTAAAGTCTTTAATTATTAATTAATATGTGATATATGAAAATCAAAGTATCAAACTACTCAAAATACACCTTATAAGTGAAAATCAATATCTTAGTTTCTCTCAAAATATAATTTTATTTTGCTGTTGGGTGAAGTGCGCACATGTTCATACTAATAGGATTTTAAGTTACAGGAGCCACCGAAATATGAGTATTTATCGTTTATAATATGATTCTCTTAGCGGTTTTAATCATTGTTATATGACATATATAATGTTATTTTACTTTGACCTAGTCTTAGCAAAATAATGTTACAATATTAGACCAAATTATTGTGTCTAAACTCTAATCTAATTAATTTGGTGTCAATGTTTTTATATTAAGACTAGACCTTGATTAGATTATTTAATATCTAGGCCTCCAATTTGAGGAAAAAGAAGTTTGAAATTTGGAGCAAGCATCATCATGTGAAAGAAATACTATTAAATATTTATAGTTCTACACTTCAACTCGGTAAATATTTGGGATAAAAAAAACACATATAAGCTATATATTTCCCTTGTGATGAAATTCTTAATTAGAAATTATTTCATACAAGCTTTACATAAACCTTAAGAAGTTAAAGGAGTAAAGGATCAGGGTTCAAGTCCCGATCGTTTAAAAAAACGATGAAATGAAACAAGATTAGTTGGTTTTAATTTTTGTTTTAATAACTAAGTCCAATTAGAGCAACCTTTGGTTGGAGATTCAAACATCAACTCTTCATAGAAAATCTGCTTAAGAGAAGAGAGTTCATACTTCATATTGTGCGACTAACCGATTTCTGATAAATAGTTACTATTAAACGACGATAAATACTTTAAAAACAATGGTTATTATAAAAAATATGCACCACTAAGAGAGTGCTGGATCTCTAACAAAAAAGAATCATAATTTAAATGAATATGGAAAGTATTCTTTGCTTCTAAAAATGTCTCATGTATATTTTATCTAGTGGTGTTGAATAGGTTGCTTGTGTATGAGCCCTGAAATTTTGTGAATTGGTTTATTAGCTTACAAACAACTGCAAACAACAGAAATTAAAGCTTTAAAGCCTGGAATCATAGGGTGCGGATAATTCATTCTAGAATCAATGCATCTTAGATAACTTCCATTATTTATATTTTTAAGAAGATGATGAAGCATAGGAAAAGAAATGTATAGAATAAAATATATAAAATTCATGATTGTTATATGTCCTACTTGTGAACTTTTGGAGGGCCTACATTGGGGCCCAAAAGTCCCCATTTCTAACCCTACCTGATGAAGAAGAAAGAAGGTATGGAACAAAGATCGAATGGTTAGGGTAGGAAGGTTTTCCAATGTAGTATCATGGAGTACTTCTTAAGGTTTTGGTAATTTATAGAGATCTTTTCTTTATACTTTAAGTTTTTATATATGATGTCAGAGTTTTTTCAGCTTTTAAAATTTTGCTTTTCACTTAAATTATTAATATAATTGTGAGTATTTTTTATTTGTTTATTACCTATTTCACCCAATTAAGCTAACGGTTTGAGCGGATTTTGGTTATCTCATACGAGGGAAAAGTATACATGTGGGTAGAAAAAATAAATAAATAATAATAATGGGAATTAATATGGGTTGAGCTCGGTCGGTTTCAGATTTCATTGGATCTAAAAAATCAATCTGAGCCCGTCCATTTCTATTCATCAAAACCCAATTTTTTTCATCCGATCAACCCGTAACTCGACCCACTACCACCCAACAATCAAATTCTTTTTCGGTTTCATCGGATTCGGATCGGTTCGGTAATTTCTGTCCACCCCTACTTTTGAGTCCGAAATTTTTTCGAGCTTTCTAGATCGACCCGTTTACGCCAGCCAACCCGTAACAGGCTGGACTCGAACACTACTTTTTGCAACTTATATTTCATTCGGGTTTTTTAACTCGACTCGATGTAGTTCAAAATCCATCCGAACCGGGTTATTCGTTTTGAGAGTTCTATATCTACCCTAACATATATTAGTATGTACTCACCCTTACATTCTATGAAGGATTTAAGAGAATACTTAATCACACTCTAGAATTAAATGGACAAAATAATACACCAAAGTTTCGATACAAAATTGGCGTCATGCTCTACGAGAATGGATTACCCGCTTTTATAGTAGGTCACTGTACTAGATCAGGACCGTTCGATTTAAATGAACAACTAAGATTACTTTTATTTTATCACATTTAATTTGAACCATTTAAATTAAAATCAATGTTGTGATTGCTTACTGCGGTAAACTGTTGTTAAGTTTTGCAACAGTAGGCAATCAACATCCCATGCTCTACAAAGTCAAAATAGAGTGATTGAACGGATTAATAAATATAAAATGATGTAAAAAAACATATTTTTAACTAATATCTACTTTGCATAAAAACAAAAACTAATATCTACTTTTTAAAAATAAATTACTAATATAAAAGTAAAATTGACAGAAAAAATCGACAAATTGTACCGCAAATTTGTGTATTTTCTTTTACTAAACATGTATATATTCTTATCATGAGTTTATTAGTTATAAGCTTAAAAATTAACTTGTCAAAAGAGCCTTGATTATAAGACTTTTTTGTAGTTAATTATTTTCAGAAAAGCCATTCATTTGCTAAACATGACGTAAACAATATGTTAATCAGCAATAGAAACAAAGTTAAAGATATAGAATGAAAGCTATGGGCATATAATAACTCTATAAGTTCCATAATTGTCAAATCAGTATCTTCAAAATGTGATTGTCTTTTTTCTTTTTAAGATTAACCTATCCACTCCTTATGTACTAGTCGGTGCACAACACTTCATTTTTTCAACGGTAAAACAAACAAAAGCATAACTTGATTTTGATGTTCACAAAGCTTCATTTTATTACCTTGATAATCTTTTGTTACCACTTTTGTTTCTATAAAGATGAAACATTTGATTAAACTACCATACCTATGCTTTCTTTATTTCCAATTTTACCAAATAAAAATACCAGTTTAGAGCAAATTTAGTTCATTAGTTTTGAAAACAATTATTGATTTTTTCTTTTTGGAATTTTACACCACAATTTAGTAAATAGATATTTTAATGGACGACTAATTTACCATTTTAGAAATTTAAGTGACAAAATCATTCAATCCTTGCGATATTTTTTTAATTCTATGGTTTCTAGGAGAAGAGGCTCTTGTAATTCAGAGGTTGACAGTGGAATAAGTAATGTCTGGTCAATAACAGTTGTCCTTTGTGAAGTTCATTAATCACTTAAGTTTAATATCTTTGTTCAATCCTTGTAATTTTAATGATTAAAATGTCTATTTTTTTTAAGGTTTAACTCAACTGATAATGTAAATGTTATTATGTTTAACACTTTCACTCAGGTTTAAATTCAACACCCTATGATCATATGCGATCAAGTGATATTTATCATTTTGTCGACTGACAAATAATAAATTAAAGTGCCTATTTACTCGAAAAAAATTATTAACAACTAATAAAATTAGAAAAAAAAATGGATCCCATCTCAAATTTCATACTCCTACTAGTAGATCACAAAAAAATCATGAATCCAATCTGATGAAATCATCACAATGAGATATGATCAACCGACTTTACATTTTGAATGATATTTTAATGCTGTAATTATTGGCTAATATAGATTTTCTACTTCTGATTGGTTATAGTTCGCTATCATTTACATCTACCAATTTTGATTAAGAAATTCTAAATGCATTTGGAATTCTAATTTTGTCTTTAATTATTTCAGATAGGCTATATGATAGAACCAATTATCAATATATAATACTTATTATAAATAGCATTTAATAATTAAGAAAAAAACAATTGTCATTATTATTATGGGCGCGTGACCAATTGAGTTTAATACTATTTTGTAGATCTTATGTTAGATACCGTTGTTGTTGAACTCAAACTCTCTGAAAGTGACCTTAGTCCTTCTTCACATTGATCACACTCACACTATACCAATTTTGCTTCATTACAGAGTGTAGAATACTACTCTTTCTACTGTATATATGTAAACATTTCAACTTCTATATCAAGCTTGTTACACAAACCTTTCTCAAATACTATAATGCATACATGTGCTACACTATAATGTTACAACTTACAAACATGGCCTTTTGTTTTGTTTTGATGTTAACCTCACAATTCTTTAAAAAAAAGTCTAGTCATTTAGAGTTCGATTGCTAAATATGTAAAAAATAATAAAAAAAATGTTTTATCCAAAAAAACGAACTCAGATTCTCTCAAATGATTTGTTATTTGATGTACACATTCATGTATATAATTTAAGTCCTAGGAAAATAGTAACAAATTAATTAATGAAATTAAATTCACATCTAGTAACAATTAATATATTAATAATCTTGTGTATAATTTTAAGTAGTGTCATATTTTGAAGTGTAATGCATGGACCATTTTTTGTAATTTTGGAAATTACTTTTGGATGCTTGTAGTTTCATATGAAAGTCTATTTTACAAAACTATTATTAGCAAAATGGCCTACATAAGGTGTCCACCACTAGGACCACACCACTAGATATTTTCTTTTAATGAGTATTGCTATAATTTCATAGTTGGGAAAATATATATCAAGAATCTTGGTTTCAGTGCAAGCTTGTGTGTGAACAAGATATAACTCATTGGCTGAAAGAAAAAAGTCCCATTATTATTTTAGCATGCAATATAAGGAAGAAAGGATGATCATTGTCACATATAGATCATGTTCCTTGTTTCTATTCAATATAATGTAACAACAGAGAAAGGTTCTTACATTTTTATCTTATGTTATTTTTTCTTCAACTTTTTCATAGACATAAAGATTTCTCAATAAATTCACACATTAATTAATATTGTAGCAAATAACATGCAACTACATTCACACTATATATTTTGAAGTAGCTAGTTATTAGCCTTATAGTACCAAAAATTAAAGTAGTTGAGACATCAATTATTTACCTTAATATAATAAGCATAAAATTCAAACTTCCATATTCAAATGTTGAAATGTAGTCAACTTAAGATAGTGAAGAATTGAAAAATAAGTCAAAATCAGTAACAAGTGAGATTGATCATCAAATTGTCATTATCATGGCCGGTAACCAACTTGTGTCAATGGTGACCGGACGGTACAAGGGTCCAGTGATATTCCACCAGAGTGCTCTTAATAGGAACTTGCAATATGATCTGCCTTCAACTCCATTTCACTTTCAATGTTTGGATTGGAAATATTGCTTATTTTGGCTAAAAATATATCATTTTGGTAATTATGTTTGTTATGACTATAATCTATATCACTCTAATATGGAGCTAGCATTAAATAGCACAAACATAAATAAAATGTTAAGAAAAAATTGGTCGACATAGAGGAGACTATATCCATCTTGTGTCCTATAGCATTTTAATAGCACAAACTTATACAAGCATCTTTTATAAGTTACTTCAAGTTGCATTTGAACTTGTAACTTATGTGAATTTTCATGATCTTACTCTTGGTTTCTTATTCAAAATATTAACCGGTAATTAAAAAAAGAAAAATGCTAAACAATGCACCTGGTGCATTGGTTAAACATATTAATATGGAAATTTTTTTTTGAAACTTGTGCATTTAATATGTTAAAGATGCAAAAAGTTATCTCTCTAGCATTAATTTTATATCTTTATTTCCTTTTTGGATATACTTAACTAGTATATCAGGTGCACTGTTTAGCATTATGTCATTTCATACTCATCAATTAATTTATCCACTAATTTTAACAGGAAAATGTTAGATATTACGAATCCAACTTCAACGAAACTGACGAAATACACTATAATTAACTTAATATTACTATTTTGTCCATATTTTATTTTCTATTTCACCAAACTATCCATGTATGGTTGGTTTATTTGTATTGTCGTCCAATTTCGTGATAGAGGTTTTTGTACTCTATAACATATAGCTGATTTTAATAAATATTATTCCCTCCGGTTTTATATATAAGAAAAAATTGACTTTTTAGATTCATTGTAAAAACAATGTATGTAGGCAATAATATAGTCTAAATATATTAAGTTTATAATGAATTTAAAAAATAAAATGTTTCTTATATATAGGACCGGAGGGAGTATAAATTTAATCGGCTAACTTAGTTATAAACTCATATGTTGTTTAAAGAAAAAACTACAAACTCATCTATTGCGGACTAAAATTATACTCCCTCCGTTCCTTTTTACTTGTCTGTTTAGAATAGTAACACCAAATTAAGAAAGTGTATATTTGCATTTTATCTTCCTATTATATCCTCGTTTTAATTCGCCAATAAATTCCTATTTTTATTCACACAATTTCTCTTTCCAATAAATTTAATATATTATGTTTAAAAAAAACAAAATTTAATAAGTTATGTTCCAAAAAAAATAAAAAAGATTTAGTTTTCTAAATATATAGCATTAATTTGTTTTATTTAAAAAGATAAGAGCAATTGACAAAGGGTATAATTGACAAATCATATCGATAAAATACTAAAAGGACAATTAAATAGAAACGTTAAATCTAGCCACAAGTAAAAAAAAAAACAGAGGGAGTATTAATCAAATTATTTTTTTGGAAGCATAGGTAATCTCTACTCTTGTTAAACTTATAGCTACTTGTCAACTTTTGTATGATTGAAATATAAGACTTGAAATTTATAAGATTTGGGTGACCCTGACATATAAAGCTAAACCTTCCACCAAATTTCTAAGTAAAAGACAAATATAAAAACCTAAGCCAACACTTTTTCTCATGTCTTTTAAAACTGAGCAAAGAGAATCTATCACTTTATCTTATATATATATTCTTCTAGTTTTAGAATAGTAGTATGTGAGGAACCAAACCTTTGTAGACAACTAACTATATATGAAGTCTCTTTCATTGAAGTTGAACAAAGGGAATGAATGGATAACCAATAGATTGTTAAGAAAGCAGCCGCAGAAAAGAAACTATTGGAAGGTGAAATGTGGACCCCACTATATTAGAATGAATATTTCTCATCATTTTGATAAGGGGGGGTGTGGTGGGGTTGCTTCATCAAACAAAGAAATAGTGCATATCAAGCAAGTTGTGGCATTTGGGGCGGTTTGTGGGACTGCAAGAGGTTGGGCTAATGAGTCCCACATAAACATTATGTGTATTTATAAAGCATAGTACATTTTCAACTCTCCTCATTATATATATATGTATGGATAAGAAATTGGTAACTAAACATATAGTTATGTTTTTTTAATATATCTTTTGTTATTAAATTGGTGAGTTTGAAGTGAATCTTATAATAAATTATTGATTTGGACACATTTTATAAATTTTTATAAATAGGTAAGACATGTATGGAATTCTGCCCATCAATAAAAGTGTGTCGAAAAATATATATTAATTTCAATATTTTTCTTAATGGATGTCATATACAAAAGAATGTTTTTGGGTACATTATGTGCATATTTTAACAGCATACTACCTTCTAGAAATAAAATGTTAAGCTAAGCCCAACTTTGATAATGACATGCCTTGTGTTGCAACCCATCTTGTCTCCCTTTTAAAATTTATCCTAAGAATATGTGTCATAGATGAATTGATGATTGCTAGTGGTGATTATTCCTTTTGTCTGTTGTTCCTATATATAGCTAGCTATGTATATCGTATTCTACTTGATCACTATTATAAATAATAAATTGTTTTTAGATTAATTGAAAAATTGATATATTTAGTGCATATATTTTTCAGCATCACACCTTAAAATTGAGATTTATAATAACTGTTAGAAACAAAATAAAGGAAATTAGTATCTTTTTATACAATTAAACACTTTCTTTTTCCTCTTCATATCAAGTAATAATGTATAAATTTGAGATCATACTTAAATACCATAATTGAGGATTTGATTTTGAACTTTTATCTAAAATTTGTTAAGTTAAATACAGATGGGGAGTACAAAAAAATCAAATTGCTGGTTGTGGTGGTTGTGTCGTTCGTGGTAATCAAGGAGAATGGTTAGAAGGTTTCGCGAAGTGTGTTGAGTTGTGCTCTACTTTGGTGGCTGCGTTAATTATGGGGAGTCCTAGAGGGATTGTGTTGTGTGCGGAGGCCGGGTTTTACGAAGGTGCGGCTGAAGATTGATTTTGAAGCAGTGGTGAAAGAAGGTCGTATGACTAGTTCACTGGGTAATACTTTGGCGAAACTAAATTGGAAGCTTTTGGAGTTGGATTGGATTATTGAGATATCGCATATTTACCGGGAGGCCAATAAGTGTGTTGATGTCTTGACCAATTTAAGAAGTTAAGTAGATTATGAGATAGTTTTTTATGACGATTGTCTTGCACCAATTTATGAGATTGTCACTAATGAGATAGTAGTTTGGAAATTATTACCCCTAGATTAATTACTATGCAATTTAGTATGTAATTTCACTCTTTTGGGCTTTTTGCCCTCTTCAATTTCAATATTAAAAAAATGGTAATTTTACCTTCGATTTAGGTATTAAATTGTAGGAGTTTTAATTAAAAAAATTATTAAAAAAAACACATTTAATATATCATTAAGTTTGCATTAAGAAAATATTGAATATTCGATAAATTATGTATAATTGAATTTTTCTCATTCTCATGTATTAAATATGAATTTTAAAGTCATGCATTGCATGCTAATCATCACACAACCGACTACATATGCATTACACCATTAATATATTCAAAAAATACTTCAACATATATTTCGTGTATTAAATATGTTTCTCAAAGTGATAAATATCATGTGAGAATAAATAATATATAATCTTTAGTAGTAAGTATAATTACTAGTGAGAAGACAAATATTATTGGTTATGTTTTTCTATTGTATTTTATTGTATATAATATATACTTTAATTTGATTGTTTATTGTTTATAATATAATTGAACCATCTAGCAAAAAATAATAATGAATGAATTTATTAAAATTTGTTCGAACAAATTTGAATTTATATGAATAGTAAATAATCCCAATAATAAAATTTATTTGAAAAAAATAGTAAAAATAAGAACAATTTTTAAACGAAATCCAAAAAATTAAATACATTTTGGTTTATATAATACTCAAAATATATAATAATATTTTGTAAATTTTGAATTTTATATTAAATTAAATGAATAATATATAATTTTAAAATATATTCTTTTTTCTTAAGATTTGGTATCCGATTCATAAACCGATTAATACGAGGACACCAATTTTATTGTCCACTAACAATGAGTTCATTTAAAGCAAGTGTTTTGCTCTATATGGACTGAAGTATTGTTGACTCGAAAATAAATATTTATTCATAATAACTTTTCTAAATTCTATTTTTTTATTTTAAGAATAAAGAATATAAGTGTAAGAACTTAAAAAAATTAAAATAATTATGATAGTCAATAAATGGAAAGTATCTTTAAATTATTTAAAAATATCTAAAAAATCACTAACTTTTTTAAAAACAAAATCATATTTTTTAAAACTTAAACAAACACACCCATCATTTTCAAAAATTACATGTATATATTAGTTTATTATGATTAAATATTTGCTAAACATAATAATAGCCAGGTGTTTTCTTTTAAAACCTATGATAGTTATTTTTTTAGGACTAATAATCTAATAAATTAGGAACCAAATTAACCAAATGGGAGAGGGGATGTTGACAAGTTATAAAAAATAACAGGGTTAAATGATCTTTATATTCTTGTATGGTTGTGAATTTTTGGTATTAGGGACTATAAAACTAACAAATTTTGTACATTCATAAATTTATTTGCAACAAAAAATAATACAGGAATTAAAATAAAAAAATTCACAAACATACAGGAACGAAAATAATATTTAAGCTAAAATAATATATAGAGTGAGATGTATAGCCCAACAAACCAAAATGATTCATAACACATGAGTGAGATGCATCGTTCAAGACGGTTAATCTTTTTTATTTTATATATTTTATACCAATGATTAATATTTTTATTTTATATATTTTATTCCACATTAGTTTGTTACAAAATGGAGGAAAAGTTCATAACTGATTGTTACTCTTTCTAAGCTTCTTTTCCTCCATTGTACTTGAATCGGCAATGCTTAACAGCCTCCCACAAGCATGCTTCGTATATATTGAGAGCATTATCATCCTCCATTATACTTGAATTTTGTAGTCGGCAACTCCGATTCCTCCCAATTCAGAGATACGAAGTAAAAGATATGTATTTTCTCCATTATTTGAAATACCCTGAACGATTCTTGTAATTTGAATTGTTCAAGGAAATTAAAAGCAGCGAACATGTTATTCCAAATAACTATTGAATTATATAGTATTCTGATCATGCCTAAAAAGTTATATTAAACAAATTTTGAAAAGTGGAAGAACTAAAATTGTGTGCATAAAAATTTTGAGACAAAAACATGTCACTTTTTTTATTGCCTCAAAAAATATTTGATAAATTTTTAAAGATCAAAAACTTATTTAACCATTTTATTGGGGACATAAGTTAAATTTATTTGATTTTAAAAAATTGAATAGTGTAGAATTCAAAAATGTCGTAGTTCAGCCCATGATGCATTGATGCTTCAAAAAGATCGAACAATTGGAATTGAACTTTGAGCAAATTTTCTGGCTGTCTAACGATGCTTTTTGGGCTATAATTTGGTTGGTAAAATTTGTTAACTATAGTTTGCTTATTATTTGGTTGGTAAAATTAGGCTATAAACTACCTTATAGATGATATGTTAGCTGAAATTAAAAAGTTAACCGATTGAAATTAAAATGTTTGGTAAAATTAACTTTTAAAGTGGTTAATAAATATAAAATGACATAAAAATACATTATGTTTAGTGGGCAGTGTTTCTCTTTAGTGGGTAATTTTTTATTTTATAAAATAAAATTAAAGATTAAAAATAAAAATAAAAATAAAAACTGTAAAAAAACTATAAGCTTTCACTGCTTAAAATAACATCTCAAAAAAAACTATAAGCTAATGTGAAAATCTTTTTACCAAACACATTTTATTTTATCAAACAAACTTTTAAGCTAATATAATAAGTTATAAGCTAGCTTATTTTGTTTGCCAAAAAGACACTTAGGCACTGTTTGATAAGTCTAATAAACTAGTTTATAACTTAATGAACTAACTTATAAACTTGTTTGAAAAAAATAGAGGTGTTTGGCAATTAACTTTTTTAATTAGCTTATAGTGTTTTTTAAGATGTTATGGCATTTGAACTTATAATTTTTTTACAATTTTTTCCATTTTTAACCTTTAATTTAATTTTATTGTTTTTTATAAAATAAAAAACTACGAACTAAAGAAAATAAGTACCTACTAACATACATATCTTTTCATGTCATTTTATATTTATCAATCACTTTAAAAGTTAATTTTATCAAACACTTTAATTTCAATCAGATACCTTTTCAACTATCACCTATAAGCTAGTTTTTCAACTATCGATTAGCTTTTCAGCTATAAATTAACTTATAGTTTAATTTTACCAAACAGAGCATTAGTGGTTTATTTGGATCAATTACGCTTGGCCAAATCTGTTATAGTAGTAACTAATTGTATTTATGAAGGACATTTTGTTATATAAATTCTTTTATAATCAGTTTCTTTGATGGTGATATTATCATATAAACCAATTACTCTCCCAAATTACCAAAGTAATAACTTGCATAAACGTTTGTTTGTTTTATTCCATCTCTTCATACATTTTTATACACTCCAACAACTTTGTTTACATCATTTAACTAAATACAAAACAAAATTGATATGTTAAGGTGTAACCCTGTTTTTGTATGACATGACGTGCAAACTCACTCCTCACTCTCGATCGAATCAAAGGAAGTTCCTTTGAAAGTTTCCAGAATTAAACCTTGATGATAATCCCTCAGACATGCCTTCTGCATCAAGTTTTACTTTCATCCTCCCAGCAGTCAGATCCTTTTCACGATCCCATGGTTTCCATGGATGTTGACCTATCCATTCTCCCTTATCCGTCGTCTGTTGCTTGGACTTTTTCTTGGATTTGCTAGCAACCTCTTCTTGATGTTTTTGCACCAACGTTTTTGATCGTTTTGCTTTGTTGTATTTGTCCACCAAATCTGCATCTGTACTAGCCCTTTTCAGATCTTCTTCGTTTGAGGCAAGTGCAGTGGCCTGATTGTATGCTTCCAAATAACTGCCATGCAAATATCATTTTATTCATAAAGCTATTGAAATCATGGAGTCGACTATACAGATTGAAGAAAAGGAAAAAACATCAACCAAATCATTCTAGATGAAAGAAGATACATACTTCATCTTTGCTTTTTGAGCTCTGTCGGTTGGGGTGTCTGTCCAAATACTAGTGTCTCCTCTACCTTCCTTCGTTCCCCGGCTAAATTGGGTTGATTGCATAGACACACCACCAGGCTGAAATGCATAAATATATGAAATGATCAAATAAATGGCCATCCTTTATCAAAATATACAGAATTATTTTAAATTACCTTTCATGTAAATTAACTGCAATAACTGTTGCTCTGTTCTATTAATGTTATCAATTTTTTTTTAAAGGGACTGTTTTCTCAACTGACCCAGAAAATTCCAAAATCCAATAAGACCTACTAATCACCATAAACTGATAAACACCATAAACACCATATATGTGTTACAGACAGCGACTCTATATTGTATTAGAAATTCATCATTAAACCACGTTTGGATGCTACTCTATATCATATTATATTATACAGAAGAATCATGTTTTCTCAAACTTGTGTCCTACTGTACTAATGAAGCTTGCCTAGAAAGCAAAAGATAAATGATTGGCAGTACTTACTTTCCTCTCCGGAGGCAATGTTGTCATCCATTCATCTCTTGTGGGTTCCACTTTAACCTCTGTCTGTGCCAGAAGCTCCTCATCACCCTCCATGGATATACCTGCCGAAAAATCCTAGTAATGAGGAGACAGCAGAGTTCACAAGTAATAACACACTCCTCCCTCGTTCAAGAAAGCATGCATGCTTGCTTGCATATACAACAGGGCATATTTGTTCATGCCAGACCACTTAACACCAACCATGAATGATCACAAGACAATTACTTAACACCAGGAAGAGGGCAATGAGCATGCAAATATCATTCTGAATAAAACAAATTAAACACTACAACCAAATTATCAGGAACATTTCTGTGTTAGTTTATTGACATGTGACAATATAGTAAAGCACCTTCTTCTTCCTTAGGTGAAAGGCTAGATCATCACAATTAGCAACAAAATAAGAATAAAAGAAGGCTTCTAATATGTGTCTAACCTTTATGTAGGACCAGAATGAGGTATTATATATTATTTAATACAAACAGAAATTTTTTCACCTCTGGTTCATATATATTACAACCTCTAAATATCAATATTAGTATTTTGAGATTAAACACATTTTTTTACTAAGAAATAGTGAATTGCCTTGTGTGTGATGGAAAATGTAATCCTCAACATTAAGTGCCGATTACAACATTTCCTAACAGCAGGTTGCCCTAATAATGTCTTCCAAGATAATGTACATTTGCTCTTGCTTCGTTTCTTAACATGACCTTTTTGGTTTGATGAACTCTTGCATAAGCACATACCAATAGGGCATACCCAATTATCACAAGTTGAGGTCCATTATTTATTTTAATTAATTAAATATCTTAATCTTATGATAGGTTGTCCAATGGACATTGTGCCTATACAAGAGTATTATTCTGGTTGTCCCATCCTACCTCTAATTTTTTTCCTCTACAGAGGTTCTATCCTTCACTGTTACACTGGGCAATTTTCAGGAAAGTGGCATGAACAACATATGCATGAACCAACTACCACAAAAAACTTATACTGTTGAGTTAAAACACATTAGCGACTTATATGTCATATTTCTAACATACCCTCGCGCAAAAGCTCTTCGGACTTGAAGCGTGTGGATAATACAAAGGCCCAAAAGCTTAAGTTGTCAGGTGAGGACATGTGAATGCTTTTTACGTCCTATTATATCATATCTCTAACAACCTTAACAGGAACCATCTGCGTTGTAGAAGCTCACCTTGGGATCTTCTCCACAGTGCAGCCTCTCGCATGACTTTAAGTTCAGCCTGCAGTCATATGTGAAGGTATTAGGATTCAGAAACTAGGACGGCCAGACAAGTTCAGTTGAAGTTACCTTAAAGTCCTCCTGTTCTTGTTTGAGTTTGATTTTATCATCCATTGCTTTCCGCTACACAAAGCACGAAACATTGTCTTGTTAATTGAAATTAAAAAATCAAAAAACATTGCATGAAGATTTAAAAATCAGGAATAGAACAAATAATTCAACTGATTAGAAGTCAAACATGAGAACAAAGGATTTTGGAGTAAAAAAATCAGATGCCAAAACAAAACATGACTTTAAACTGCTACGGAATATTATTATTGTATATTCAGTAACATCAAACATGGCCGGAAGTAATAATATGGGTATTGTGCAAGCAAACACTAAAACCTTTTTCAAATGATTCCAGCTAAACATTGCCCTAAATTACTAATTATTCAAGGTCCTTCAACCACGGTTCTGCTTTGCATGTAAGTTTCAAATACACTCGATGATTTGAAATATTTAGTGTCCCTAGAGTTACAATTAAGTGTATTCAAACAGCAACAATAGCGGAATTTGAACAAATGACTATTTTCCGAAATTGACAGGTATGCTTCTGACCTCTAATCAAAATAAAATTTTAAATAAATCGCGTCCAAATTGTGTTTGATAGTTGAACATCTAAAGAAGTCCAATTTTACAGAATAATTTTCTAGATATAATTGGCCCTTAAATTAGAAGTGTCTACAGAAGCTAGAAATATCAAATAGATGGCATGCTCAACAATTCATCAATACCTCCCGCACTCATATCTCATCAGCTCCCCAGTATCAGAAGCATTTGATGTATAATATTGAAAGGGTCAAAACTCAAAAGAGGTTTCAAATTATAAGTACTAGATAATAGGACTTTGGATAGTATAAATTTAGATATTTGTGACTTAGGAATGAAGGTAACTATCTCACTGATTCACATCCTATCCCATCAATAGTAGATGGCATTGTATTCTGTTTTTCTATATCAATTAATAATACAGATTATAGTTTTCCTTCAAATGATATTAACCAACCTAGGAATTCCCAAAGATATAGATAAAGTAAGTAATTGACATGCGGACATAAAATTAAACTAAAGATACCACCAAAAGCTAATTTAACTTCAATAATAAATCAACCTCCTGCCGGGCTCACCTTTTCTGGATCTTGCAACTCTTTAAAAGCTTTATTTAATTTAATAAATGCTTGATGGGCTTGTGGATGAGAGCATTTATCTGGATGAACTAAGAGTGACATCTTCCAGTACCTAAGAGAGATTAAAAGAGACATGATTAGACATACAAATAATCTTATCATATGTAGTTGTATGGTGGCATAATACTCGGTTGTTTGTGTTTCTGTTGTTGCATAGAATATCGAACTTGATATACTTCAGTGATTTTTTTCCTTCTCAGTTCCTTGTATATAGTTCCAAGTATATACTTGAAAGTAAAAACAAATTAGTTATATCCAGTCAAATTTTTAATATTATTTACCATAAACCACGTCTTATGTTTGGAACAAGATGCTATTGTCTATATTTTGACCATAATAATGATAAATACAAATATACAATGATTCAAATCGAGAAGATTTTCACAAAGACTTAGGGTCTGTTTGGTTGGGGGGTTTTGGAAGGGAGAGGAGGGGGGAATATTTGAAATGAAGTTTGTTTGTTCAGTTTTTTTTATAAGTTTCTGCATTATATTATTATAAAATGATAATAAAGGGAAACATGTTTTCAAAATGTGAGTGTTCTCTTGAAGGAAAAAAAAATGAGTGTTTAAGATTTTAATGGTAAAAAGATAAATTAGTTAAAAATACCTCTCATTCCCTTGTGAACCAAACACATTTAATTAAAATCCCTCCGCTCCTCCCCCCCCCCCCCTCTTTTCTTGTGAACCAAACATATATTTAATTAAAATACTCCCTCTGCCATTCAATAAAATCCCTCCCCTCCCTTCTGTTGAACAAAACAGACCCTTACAGGGCATGTAATTATGTTACCAGAAATGATATCCCTGTAACTACTATTGCCCGAAATATTATTCCCAACAAAGATGTAACATAAAGACCTATCATCCCCTATGAATGCTTTCATTTTTTTAGTTCGGCAATATTCAAAAGCTGAGGCAGAGTAAGTAGAAAGTGGGAAGTTATGATTACAAGAGTTAAAAATAAGTTCTACTCCATTTCCCATAGCAGTATAAGATTCCCAACCCTTTAAATATGAATAGAAATTGGGGAAAAAACATGTTTAATCTAGACTCCTTGGAATAAGTAACACCCATATTTTTTTTTATAACATGTACATGACTTGAAACAAACACACTCTTTATAACTTATTTGGGCAATAGGAATGGAAAAACTGAAGAATCGTTCAGACAATGGCCATTTATTAATTAATTGTGCTGTGGAGATGATACACTTGAATCAGTATCTAGAATGATTATTAGCAAAATATTTTGCCAGAAACTAGTATTGCTTTGGTCAATTAAAGAAGAACATAAAGGAAAGCATACCTTTTCTTTATGTTAACATCGGACATATTATGGTTAACTCCTAGAACATCATATGGGCTGTCGATCCCAGCTTCCATTATCCTGGTGACCTGATACATAAACAGGTGATTACTGGTACCTCCACATTCAATTACAAAATAAATATCCAAATTTAAATTAGTAATAAATCTACCAGAACAAGTAAACTGAGAATCAACGAGCTTCACCCTTGATAAGTCTTTTTCAAAAAATGAGAGAGAGATTACAGAAACACAAATGATCGACAAAGAGAAAACCAAACATAAAAAGACTGTATAAAAAAACTATAACGATCCCCGTCTTCAAAGAGTTAAATTAATAATCCCCATGTAATTAATCCCCTAAAGAATCCATGACCACAGGAAACCAAACTATTATACCATAGCTAAAGCAAGAACATGACTGGCTATTAAACATTAATCCAAAAGAGAAATTGTTAATGCATCATCAAATTCAGATAAAGGCATGAAATCTTATAAATTGATGAGCTTGCGAGAGATGCCGTCACAATAAACTGGACAGACATACAGTTCACTGCAGCTTAAGGAAGCGACTGCCTACATAATCAGGGAGACTATAAAAACCATATGCCACCAAATTAAAGATTTTTCTCATGTTCCCCAAATAAAATCTAAACTTAAAATTGAAATACCGTGCATGAATTATTAAACCCGATTAGAAACTTGATCCTAGTTAATTAGGATTCAGATTAAATACCTCTTCAAAGCGTTCTGCTTCATTAGCTGACTCTGCTTCAGTAACCATAGCCGGAGGTGGAGGTCCCACAAATAGTTCCGTATCATCGTCCAATTCAGCTTCTCTAAAGACATAAATTTGAAAATATCATGCAACATCATCTGATATGAATTGACTCAACTGAATCAGGAAACATATTGAACAAAAAAAGAACTTCAGAAATCAGTACCTGAACTCGGTCTGTGCCTCTGTTAATTTAGCAGCAGCAGCAAGTAATTCAGCAGACGGCATTGCAGGACCAATCACCCTGCAGAGAAAACAAAAAATTTAACAAAAAAAAAACTTAAAAAAATAAATCAAGATGTCAACAAAATGACTAAAAGAAAATGACAACCTTTTCCTAGGACCAACAGAATGATCCTCAGGAGGTTCTATTGAATTATCATCTACCGTCTGTTCCGCCGGAGCCGATGTTTCAGGCAATGCTGCTGAAGGGTCCGTTTGATCATTCTCCGAATGCATATAAGATTGAATTAGAGGGCCAACAACATCTAAAGTAGGGGAAGCTTTTGAAGGCAGCAAAAAAACTCTATCCCCATTTTCCTTAAGATTTAATGAAATGAATAGCTTCTTCAAATGTTTCACCAGAGACCTCTCTGATATATCCTTTATGTCCACAGCTTGCCCATTATCAATCATTTGCAATAGCTAAATACAACACCAAAAATAAAAACTCAAAATTCATTCAATTACGCTACCAATTACTAAAAAAAACTCACTTTAGGGTTTTATATTTACATACATTTCATCCTCTAAACAATGTAAACCCTAAAAATTAAATTAAATTTAAAATACAAAGGGAAATTTATTGATACCTGTATCAAATCGTTGCCGACATTGGGAAACTCTGTCAACATTTCACGGAGTGCGGTTTGTGGTTGAATTTCATCGTCGGAAGAATTGGAGTCATCGGAATAGTGGTGGCGCTTGGTTTTTTTCCTATCTCTGTCTCTCCTTTTTCTCTTTTCCTTTCTTCTGCTCTCTTTTTCTCGCTTGGAGCTTCCTTCGCTTTTTCTGCGGCGGTCTTTTTCACGGCGATGACGGCGGCGACGAGAAGATCGGTCGGAGTCAGAATCGGAGTTGGTGGAAGGAGAAGATGAAGAAGAAGGAGAGGTTGAATCGTGTTGACGACGGTGCTTTTTTCTTTTGTTACCCATATTTTGAGAAGCTACAGTAGAGAAGAGAGGTTCCGCGAATCAAACTTCAGAATATAATATATGCATCTCCGAGGTCAGTGATGATGATGATCGATCGTCTTAGGACTGGACCGGTAAATCAACTCAATTTTTTTATAGACACAAACCCACATGCACAAATCAAAAAATTTAAAAGAAAAATAATATAGTCACATCAATTAATAATATTTTAATTTTTTACTTTGATTTATTTTTATTTTTATTAATGTGTCTAAGATCATATCATTTGTGGTTCTGTTTATTAAAAAAATTTCTTATAATTATTCTCAATTGAAGTATAGTATGTGAAAAAATAAATAAATATTGTATCTACCAAAAAAAAATAAAAAAATATTGAAGTATGGAAAAAAAATAATAATAAATAATAGTTTTTTCTAAAATAAGAATTGAATTTCTTTTTAATTTATCACAAAATATTTTTTTTATTGCGATTGATATTGAGTTGACTCATTTTATTTCAAACAATAGGTTCAATATATGGTGGGCAATAATTATAAAATTGAGAACTAGCTACAAAATAAGTCGCTCGAGTTATCTTATTAGTTACTCGATTTGTTTGTCTCCCGACATAACTAACCTTTCAATTGTTATTTGTAACCAACAACTGACAATAGGTATTGATAATATAAAGTTAAGAGTAGTTTGTGTGTTCTGCGTTAATAGATTGCACTACTTGCAAGCAGTCACTTTTAACTTCAATAGTTGCATTCTCCATATCCATAGTGTTCAACTAATGAAGAGCTTCTCGCACTCCCAAGCTTTTGTCTCTGCAATCTTTGGTACACCATAAATCGTTTAGAAAAAGCTCTCACAAGACGTTCGTGCTCATCGCGAAGACATGCTCCGACACAGTACGTATTCTCTTCCACATATCATGCATTGTCGACGTGGCATTTAAATGTTCCTGCTGTCGCTGGTTTTTGCCAAGTGAGTGCTACAATTACTGTTGTGTTTTGTATGTTGTTGCGCTGTTGCGTTTTGCGCTTTTCTAGTCCTGAAGTGTATCTTTAGCTCGTCTTATAACATAAAAAATTGTTGGTATTTTGTCATGCCAACATCTTTGATTTCTTATCCACCATAATGCCCAAAGAAACATAACGATTTTGGCTGTATTGTCATCATCAATCTATTCGACCATATTAAAAATCATGATCACAAACTCAGTAGCATTCTCAATGTATTTACTCACCATATGTCATACTTCCGTGTCTTGCCAAACTTCCTCTGTTATTGTAAAAGAGAATATAGTTGTGAACTCTCGATTAGACTGAAATTTGTTAAAAGAACGTATCAAAATGTTATTTTTCATAAATAAATGAACCAAAATAGCTACTATTTTGATAAAGGAACATATTTAGATAAGTTTATTGTTTATATTATTTTAATTATTGATTTATTATTTATACAAATAATGTTTTGATGTTACATTATAAAACAACGCAGAAAACTAATGCGTCGCACGGGTAGAAGTCTGGTAAACATGAAAGCATAAATATCTTATTACAACACCAAATCATACTGATTTTCTAACCTTATACATACAACATGCATATAGGTAGCATCCAATTTATGAAATCATATATTACATAGAAATAGTGATCGATGATTAATTTATGGGCACTTGAGCTTTCCTCCATGTGTGATGAGGGAGGCATAGCAAGGACACGAAGCTGTGTTCCCAGATGTGCCTGGTGGAACACAGTTACATTTTTTACAACAATCAACACATGCCCTCAAGCATATCTTTTTCCTTGATGTCTTGCTGCACCTGTAATTGCACTTACCATTGCAATCTGCAACACATATACAAAATTGTTTTTTATTAATAAATTGAAGAAAATAATCTAACAATTGTATAGAAATAATAAATAATCATCCTATATATGCTTTTATTATATAGATATCTTACCTATCTGTGAAGCAGAAACCATGTGTTGATTTCCACTATAGATCTCCAACTGAAAAATTTCATTTAATGAGAAGAGAAAAAAATTAGCAACATGAGATAGTAGGTTAATCAAAAATAAAAAGAAAGAAAATATATAGGGTTCGTTTTATTCGTAAAACAGCACGTACTGAACAGGACACAACAAAATAGTACAGGACAGGACAAAACTGCATCGGAGAGATATAAAGCGATGATATTTTTTATATTCGAAAATAAAATAGATATTTTCGTATTTTCTATAGTTGTACTATGGACAAAAAGTTTTACCGTGATTTTATGAGGGACAAAAAATCTTGTTTTTGTCCTGTCCCTTACTAGCTATTTGTTAAGTCTCATAGCTAAGTTTCTAAATCAAACAGGGTACAATGAAATTTGTTCAGTCCAATTCTTCTATTTTTTAATGAAACACACTCATAGTAAAACAATGACTTTCCCACATAAATATATAAAAACTATGGAAATTAAAAATATGCCAGCATTATATCTCAAAGGAACTTATTAAAACAAAAAAACTGCCATAAACAAAACATGTGACAAATAGTAATTTGTCAAAAAAAAAAAACACGTGACAAATATGGACAAAACAGAATTCTAAGCACATATATGTAAAAAAAAAAAAAAAAGTAGCTGCAAAATGGATATAACCACTAGCGAGAAAAATTTATAGAAGGTTTCGTTTATAATTTTGTGACTAAACTTTGTGAAGAAAGAATTAGAGAGTGATTTAATATTTTTGGTCACAAGTTTATGTTGATAATTTTATTTTTTTTCAAGTAGTGAAAAAAATAAAATGATATGTAGTAGTATATAAGGATTGATATGATGAAAGAACCATTAATTGTACCTCTTGAATAAGGATGAGGCAGAGAAGTGCCAAGATTAGTGTATTTTTGGTGAAGGCCATTGCTTTGTAACAAGTTTAAAGACAGTGTGATAGAGAAAAATGTAAGTGAAAGTAGAAGGGGTGTTTGTGAGTATATTTATAAGGGAAAAGAGTGGTTGTTACAATCATGTACTAGCTGGATCATGAAGAAAGTGATGATCATCTTTCAACAAACTTCACTATTCATGTGGCATGGATGTGGACTTTGAAAGTTTTCGAGCCGTGAGTGAATGAAAATGACCAAGTGAAGTGATTACCTAAACTTTTGTTTACCATGGTCATGGGACATTGAAACGTAATTGTTTATCTCAATGGCCTGTTAGATTCTATTTATTAATTAATTATGGAAAATGCTATAGCCTCCTAGAAGAAAGAGACCATGTTAAAAGTATTTAGAAATAGAAATTTTATATTTAACATAAAAAGGTTAAGTTTTATATAATGACCGATGAGAATATATTACATAAGTAAATTTATATGTGAAATAAAAATTGGTTTGTGGCATCAAATATAAATTAACTTGTATGACTTAATCTGGTTGGTTATTGAATATATCCTAAATTCTTCGAGGGATAATGTATGTCTCATCTAAATATTAATATATTTTTTTTGACAAATCTAAATGTTAATGTTTAAAAAATTAAATATATAAATTTTAAGACGATGTTTCTTTGTTTGCCTCCTTAACATATATTAGTATTTTTTTTATAGAACATATGTTATTATTCTTAAAACGCATGTTAGCATAACTTTTAAATTATGAACTAATTATTTTATTATCACCCTTTCTCAATTGATTAAGAATATATAGCTTTTTTTGTCAAAAAATAAGAATATATATATAGCTTTTAATGTCCAAATGAATTAATCATTAGTCCCTTTTATCTCATCATAAAACTTCATCCCCAAAGTCCATAAGTATAGCTTATAGATAGCTACCCGAAATATTATTGGAGTGATTGGGATTCGAATTTTAAATTTCACATTTTTTCTCATTTTAAATGTGAATTCAGCCACTAAACAACTTTAAAAAAAAACAAAAAAAACTTCATCTCCGAAGATTGAAAAAAAATCCTCTCATTTGGGATTATTATATTTTCTTGTTTTTGGTATAAAAAAATGTGAGATATAGACTATCTCAAAAAGTTGTAGATAATTCAACAACTAATAAAAATTTGTTTTTGTGATTAATTTTCGTTAGTTATTGAATAAATTAATTACTCTCAATTCTAAAGACCCAAAAATTACTCTTAAGTCTCAATTCGAGTGAAGATGTTACTTCAAAAAAAAAAATTGAATGAAGACGTTCAGTTCAGTCTAACAATATTTATAGTATTGTGTGTTGAATTAGAACTTATATATGTACCATATATTTTAATGACCACTCCTAGTAGAATTTCTCCTCTTAACCACATGTTTCCATATGCTCAATAAAAAATTAAAAACAATAAGGTATACTCCGTTAAAAAATAACATCTCCTAAAACTATTTAAGAAAAAACTGAAATTAGTAGTTTAAAATTCTGATGTAACCAAAATGATAAATAATCAGAAGTATTTTGTTACTTAAATAGCCTTTCGATACTTGTTGGGGATTAACATTCGTCACTGTGATTAAATTAACAGAAAGAACAAGAAATATTGCAAAACGGATTACAGAGATTCAATGAATTACATGTGGAAAGAGATTAATGACATTTGCTAGCCATGACTGGAGCAAAACGTTAATATGCCTACAGGAAGAAGGAATATCTCACGCACGTAGAATCATGCATACAGATACAGCCATACAGCATACAGCATACAGCATACAGCATACAGCATACAGCATACATACAGCATACAGCATACAGCATACAGCCTACACTTTAATTTTATCTTTCATACAGTTAGAAGTCCAACGTTAGATAGAGACACGATAGATATATGATATATATAATTTTTATAAATCAAGTGTAAACCTCAACTATGATATATATAATTTTTATAAATCAAGTGTAAACCTCAACTATTAAACTAACTTTTGTGATTGAATATAAGTCTTTCAAATTTTAATATGGTATTAGAGTCTATCCTAGATCCATTTAATTTGTTTGTTGTTGAGACCTTTCATAATTTTGGACGTAAGCATGGTTGTTAAACTCGTGTGTTAATAAGTAAATTCGTAACACGCATGTGAACTCATTTTTTTGGTAAAATCATAGAAAAAACGAGTTTAACCGAGTTAACTCGGTGTGAAAACGCTAAACTCAGGTAAACTCAGATGAGTTTTCATGTTTTTCCGAGTTTACTTCTTCAAAGTTTTTCGGCCCAATTTCAATTTTTTCGTACAATTGACAAACTTGTCCTACACATTTTGAAGGAAAAAAACACATAGTGTGTATAGAAGCCGAAACGTTTACATCTATTTCTCTCAAATAAATAACTATTCATGATTCAGTTGGGATAATAATTATTGTATTTTGATGCAAATTTATGGACATATGCTATTTATATGGACATTTGGTCTTTTTGACTTTATAATTAAGTTAATTTTTTGAAATATTGATATTTTTATAGTGTTAAATTAGTACATATGTTATATATATATATATATATATATATATATATATATAATAATTTTAATATAATTTTAATTTTAGATAAATTCATATGAGTTTACGATTCAAATTTATGTGTCGAGTTTACTTATACAAAACGAGTTAAGGTAAAAACTCGAATCTGACAACCTTGGACGTAAGGGTGTATGTTAGAAGCTTTTATAAATGAAGTGAAAACCTGAGCTTTTAAGCTAACTTTTGTAGTTGAGTATAGGATCTCAAATTCTAATAGATTGATATAAATTAAATTCATGAGATTAATTCCTATTAGTCTTTTTTGCATTGTTTTTCATAACATGATATTATCAATATATTAATAAGAGCATATGAGAGGATCTATTCATGTAGAAAATAGAAAAAAATTGTGTCTTTCTGAGCATAACTTTGTTGATAAGGACATCATATTATATATATAAAGACTGAAGTTCGAATTTAGGATTTTTTACTTATTCACCATAAGAAGTAAATTTTTAACCACTAAATTATTTGATAAGAAAAACATGTATATTCAAAATAACGGCAATACGAGATTATTCTCCTTGTCTTTTGAATACAGGGTTTAGTAGTTTTGATAATATTTAAAACAATAAATCATGTACAAAAAAAAAAAAAAAACTGTTATAGTAAAAAAAAAAACAATAAATTTGTCTTGCACTTAATTTGAATTGAAGCTCATTAAATCAGACTTTATAATATTTTTGTGAGCTTATCTCAGTTGATAAAAACGTCATATTTTATCTGCACAGACCAGAATTCGTAACCCAAACACACCACTTGTTCACTTTAAAGATCAGACTCTTTTATTATTGGAAAGTGCGACATTTTTTTTAAGAGCAAGGAAAAAGAAAAAAATTAGTTTGGATAAGGTACTATATATATGCTGGTTCCCCTGTTTTCAAATCATATCAGATTCACAGAAATGTGTGGCTCTAACCTTACTTTTTCATGGCAATTAAAAACAAATGAAATTGGTTTCTTTCTCCATTTGAAGTTAGGAAACTTTTATATAGATCACATGCTAAGGAATGGTAATTTGGATTAAGGTGGTGTCGACAACAATAACCAAATCCTATCTCAGACTCAGTAAATAACAATTTTGTTAAGGAGACAAATAAAAGCTGTAATTTCTATAGGCATGCACAACACGGCAAAATTAATAGTTAGACATTGAAGAATTGACATAACTTATTTTACATGACTTATCCTAGATACCGTGCTTAAAATAAGTACTGTAGCTTTTGGCATTATGAAAGTTTGCTACAAAAAAGGAAAGGATCTTGTGGTGAGACATGCATGCAACCAAAAAGTTTCACAAGCTAAATATAAAGAGTTGCGTATAACCTATAGTTTTTTGTTTTCAACAAGTTGCATACACTGCATGGGAAATATTTGGTATAGAAAGCATGTAAAGTGTTTTTCCTCCAAGATCCGTGAATCAGTGGTCTTGTTTTGATTTGTGTAAACTATCTGGTACAAGGTTCAGTTGGTGTGATATATCAATATCATCATATACACACAATGATAAATGTGTTGAAATATTAACCGATGCTTTTTTATCATCGGTTTAAGATAACAGATATTACTAATATTTTCGGGAGGGGGCTGAAACCATTTGATGTCATAATTGACCCCTGAACCAGATTAAACTGGTGGTGAAAGGCAAAAACAGAGATATTACTAATATTTTACCTAATTTACATATCTGATAAAATCTGAGACATGGAAGCTGGAATCTAAATAACAAATCCTGTTTTACATCATCAATGAGTTGAGGGAGGTGAGATTTGCAATATACTTATATAGGTCTAATTGTATCAACTTAGGAGTAAATAGTATTAACAGATCATGAGCAAGAGAAATAAAACAAATTTCCTGACAAATGAACATGATTTGTAAATTATAAACAACCTTACTGTGAGTTTTTTCATTTCGTGCCAACCTCGATATAACTTGAGCTATTCACAGCAAAGTCTAAAAATCATAAGCCAAGTCGACACTCGATATAACTTCAGCATGAATTATTTCTTGCTAATTGGCATCCAAAATGTGAGAACCTTTCTTCACAAGCAATTATGTCTTTTATTTAAGGTGGAGAAGGTGAATAAATGAACAATGAAGCTATGTTGCAGTTAACTAATATTACAAACACGTATATTTCATCGATTAACTAGAATCGAACCCAGCATCTAGTGCATTGTGCCATACAATCACCCTTGCAATCAACATTATAACCCAAAACTTTCGGATTTCGAAGGAGAAGGTTTCTAAGTGATTTTCCTTCAATACTCCACTGCTCCTTGAGAATTTTTATATTTGCTTTCAACTCTTCATCTAAATTACATCCAAGAACTTCTGGAAATTTTTTGAGCAACTTGGAAAGATCATCGTCAGAAAGATTTAAGCTCCTTAGATATTCTAATATTCCATTTATTGTCTCAAATTTGGGAACTTCTTTCTTACGATCTTCTCCCCAATAAGGAGAATGAACTAAGCCAAATGCTTTTCCAAGTATCTTGTCTTTTTCTTCATCACTAAAGTTAAATGCAGAAAGAGCTTGTCTGCATGCTTCCCACATACTCCGATCTTCATTACTTGTGATTATATTTTCTATCTGTGTTGTTGAACGCAATATCCAATGGTTGGTAGAATGATTTGAGGTCCAATTTTCTTTTGAGACACTTGGTGAAAATCCGTCAGAATATCTGATATTTGACGATTGAATACTCGAAGATGCAGCAGCAAAATCAGCCTGCATAATCATTTGCAATTTTCAGACTCTGATGACCATTGTTAGCCACTTATAGAACCTGAAATATTTTTACATCCAGTTGAATGTTCTGACTTCCAACTGTGACCTTTGGATCTGTATGCACATGTTTGATTTTAAAAATTATAATTATTTTTCTTGGAACAAAGTAGTATTCTCTTGCAGAATTTCAAAACCTTAGATTTTAAGTTCCTTGATGAATATCAGCTCAGATTGGATCGGGAGTTAAAAATAAAAATTGCAGAATATGAAATGTATTGAGCATTTTGAATGTGTAATGTAACAACCATGTATCAAAATTGCTCCTTTCTCACAAGTCACATCAATAGTCGAAAGGAAAAAAATCCTTTATGTTTTCTCTACTCATAATTTTGCGAACATTTTGTTTACTATAGTATTTTCGGCATAAAAGTTTCAACCTCCAAGACTAAAACTGGATTCTTTCCAAGGTTTGAGACAGCTAATAGCCTAAGGCTAATATGTATGATAAAACCATAGCCTTTTAATTTCAGCTTGAAATTTAACCAACAAAAGAATGACATGAAGACACATTTTCAATACAAAATCCTAAAAGACATTGGGACATTAAAATCCAGCCTATCAGAATAGTAACACTTTCAATACAAAATCTTTCATTAATTTGAATGCTTATCGATGAAAATGCATCATAGGAGAAGCTGTAGAAGCAAAATTCAGGACAAGAATTAGAATGGTGATTGATGAGGTCCCAACTCCAAAGAAAGATAGACAGTTAATCCAGCAAGCTTTCTTTGAAGAACCGATACAAGTTTTCACTTGGTGAGCCAATATGGAATAACCAAAATTCAAGTTTTCCTATACTCTTCACCTACGTCGTTACTATTTGCATTATTACTGCTGAAAGAAAAAAAGGAGCTCTTAAAACTTCCCAATTAAAACCTACTCTTCAGTGTTATCATGTTCTATAGACAGTTTCAACCTTTTCGTGGACAATAGTAATCACAGAGATATATATCTAAACATGAATTGTTCACTGACCAATGCAAACCAGCCCATTTTCTAGCACACATACATCGTCTGTTTGATTTGCAAAAGGTAAATATCGGAAAGAACAACACAAAATAAAGGTTTAAGGTTTCGAACAACTTATTGTCCTGTATGATGTTTGATGGGCAAAAGATTACGACTTTGCTAGTTTAGACTACTTGTAATTGAGACAAAAAGTTGTCATGTGGTTTAGTAAGAGACAAAAATTTCAGTTTTTATTCGGTCCCTTGACCCCTAATTTTGTCCAGAGTCCCAAAAACAGTTTTAAAATCAAACATAGTACAACTCGAGTTATCTTGTCCAGTCCTTTATTTTTTTAGCCGATCAAACACACGAACAAAGCCACCACAATCCACAACTTATTAGAAAATAAATGTTTAGATACAGTTACCTTGCAAGAGAAGAAATTTGGTGCAGAATCAATAGTGAGAAGAGGGGAATTCAACTGTTTTCCCAGCATCCCTGCACTTGCAAAATACAACACATAAATTGAAAAGGGGGAAAAATGCTATAAAAAATTTGTATAGCTACATATAAGTTGTAAAAAGCAAAGGAAAGTCAACCCCATAAGAGAGAGACACAAAAACCATGACACACCCAAAAACAAAAACAAAAAAATGGAACAAGAATTTTCCATGTTGAAAAAGAAAAACAATGAATAGGATTGAAAAAATGAAGCTAACCAGAGCGGCGATAAGGTGCAGAAGATGCGAAGTTGAGAGAGTCCATATCATCTGCTGCTACGCTCTCACCATTCACTTAATTCATCATAATGAAAACAAATCACTGTTTTCGTCGAATTTTTATGTTCTCTCCGTTTTCGTGGTCCAAAAATTGCAGATAATAATAACTCAAAAAAATGAAAATGCTAAATAAATAATTGTAAGTAATAGTTTTTTACACAATATATTTTTAGTTTTAAAAATATTATAACAGCATAAATTAAATTTTATATAAGCTTTTCAAAATGTTCCAAAATCCCCCTCGATGCAATTGTAGAATTTAACCAAACTAGGATTTTTGTTTTATAAATAAAAATAAACTCTTTTTTTTTTATTTTTTATTATAAGCAAAATATATATTATAAGGGAAAAGCAAATTATAATATGCTTTGAAAATAAGCGACAGGATGGTCACACAAATCAAAAAAAGACAAAAGAGATTGGTGTCCTGAGCGACCACTAAACCAATTTTAAGAATGAGCCTTAATATTATCTAGTAATGAAGGAACATTCGGGACGACACCATTGAAAATCACATCATTTCTATGCTTTCATAAACACCAAGTAGTAGCTAACCAAATCAAGTGGCTAACACGGCTGCTATTCTTTGATTTAACCGTGTTCCCAAAGCTAATAAAATGGTTCCATCCTTCCAACCTCGATATGTCATGATATCTAGGGGTGTTCGCGGTGCGGTTAGATTCGGTTTTGAGCCAAAAAATCATCCTAACCACGAGATAAAATTGCATGCGGTTCGGTTTGGTTCGGTTGATTTTTAAAAAGTCATCCAAACCAAACCAATGCGGTTAGGATCAGTTCGGTGGTTGCGGTTTATACAATAATTAAAATATAATGAAATTAAATTAAACTAAATACAAAGAGTGACAACGGTTTACATGCATGCTCTTACTTTTTTTGAAACAACAAAAATATTCATCAAAATCGTGGAACACCCAAACCCAATCAATTCGGATTTTCCCCGTCAAAGCGGGTACGATTTGGACAGGTACCCAGATTTGGACAGGTACCCACATGTCTGAGTTTTATCGTCATGCCTACACATAATGTAGTAAATAATTGAATAATAAAACTATCAAGATTTGTTGTGAACTTTGTTTCAATGATATATTTGTCCATTGTTTTTGGACTATGTATATTGGCATATAATAGAAACTTATTGTGGTTTTAGTGGTATTGGAATATAATATAAACTTAATGCGGTTTTAGCGGTTAACCGCGGTTTTTGTGGTTTGCGGTTGAATAAAAATATCATCCAAATACATCCAAACCAAATGCGGTTTTTGCAGTTTTTGATTTGGATTGGTTCTGTATGCGGTTTTACTTTTGGATTGGTTCGGATACGATCACCCATAATGATATCCCATCCAACTAGACATTTTCCCAAATACACATAGAGAAATGAAGGTGGAAAAAAAAGGTGAGAACAATCTTCACTAATTTGGAAGCAAAAAACGCAAGAAAGATCATGAGGATTAATTAAAACACCTCTATGATTTAAAAATAAACTCTTTAAACTCCTTTATTTTATTTTTTTTCACTCGTTTCATTCGTTTTCTCAAAAGCATTCTCTCTCCTTAAAATTCACAAAATAAATTTTACGAAACTTACTATTAAGCTATTGAAAATTAACTTATTACATATAGTGTATTATTGAGAATGGATCTCTCAATTTTTTTCCTCAATTTTTTTTATCAATTTTCACATCTTAATCATCAATCACATTTTCTCAATTTCTTTTAGAATTAAATATTGTTTTATTTTTGTAATTCAATGGTTAATTATCCAACATTATTTCCTTAATTGTTTTTTCCACTTGAGAGAATCCACTCTCGTGTATTACTGCATTATTGTAATTCTAATTCTATAGTATATTAATGCGATATTTATTATATTTCTAGTTTTTATTATGTTTCGTATTTATTATGTAGTCTGGTTTATTAAAATACTTATTTTAATTGTTATTTTTAAAAATAAAAGTAACATTTTTTGTTTGACAAACCAACACACCAAATCATCACCCGTCAATAAACAAGGCACTGTAGGATTTTAAACTTGGTGTCTAAATTGACCTTACATCAACCCTCTTTTGAATAACTTAAACAGGGTGAACCTAAATGACACACTGATCTGTAAGGTCAATTTAGAGACCAAACCTAAAATTCTACGATTTGTCATTTAGGTTAATTCTATTTAAGTTATTTAGAACCAATACAGAATAACCCTAAGTCTTATTAAGAAAATGTTTTTTAGTAAAAAAAAGTTTTGATTTTATCCCTATCATTCTATTTTAATCCCTCTTTAAATTAAATTATCAAAATTCCCTTATGTATCTGTATTATTGATTGGACAATTTATTCATTTTTTAATCAACATGAAATTTAAAGTTATTTCAAAATTACAAAACATAAATCAAAATAAAATTGTCGTTTTTTTTTCATGGATATTTTTTATTAGCTTCTTTACAAAAAAGAATGTTAAAAACTTTAATAATTAAATGAAAATTATAATTGTTATTAATATTATATCTATTTAATAATTAGTGTATTTAAACTATAATATTTTCTAAATAAATTATTTTTACAAAAAATATTAAATATTTTTTTATAATAAGAACTTTCTTAAAATTTTACTACTAGTAGTAAATCATCATACGGAGTAGTATCTTTATTTGTTTGGACAAAAGCTGGCAATACGCGCCTATCAATGGAAAAACGTTTGTTTTCATCAGCCGCGTTTCATTAATTGTGAATTTTGTCGCCATTATCCTTGTAATGCTGTACTAAGATTTAGTTTATCAAATCTCTTTCCAAAAAACCAAAATTTGATACTCCCTCCGTCTCAATTTATTTGAGCCAGTTGACTTCAGCACGTATATCAATCCACAACTTTAACGATTAATATTTTTAATTGTATAATAGTAAAAATTATAAAAATTTAATATTTTGAAAATACTCATCGAGATGAATCCAACGACATCTTATATGCTAATATTTATTTTTATTTATTGAGAGAAAAATATGGTCAAAACAAAATATATGAATAATGTAAACATTCTAAATGACTCAAATAAATTGGGACGGAGGGATAAATTGATATCTTAACATGATTTCTTACATCAAATAATTAGCTAATTATTTTATCCCTCACTTCATAGCTAAAAAACAAAATAACATAAAATTCAACTAAAACATTAAGTTCAAGTGGTTAACAAACTTTTAAAAGATGAATTGTTCAAAAAAAACTAGTTTAATTTTTAGCTAGAACAATATCTTCGGAATATTGGTTAAGCATGCTAAGAAAGAAAATAAAAAATAAAATCAATATTAAAAAAATAACTTTTTTTATGTTTTTGAAGTAATAAATACACACATTTTGAGACAAAATTTCTATTTTATTATACTTAACCAATACCCTACGAACATTGTTTAGGCGAAAATAATTATTAATCAGATTTTATTTATTTCGCGGTCCAACTATAAATTACCGGACTTATTTCCCTAAAAAATCATAGAGTTAATAAAAAAAAATAAAAAATTCAGACCAATCATTAAATACTTTTTTGTTAAGCACAATCTTTAAATACCTAAAAACATTAAATTCATACCTTTTTTAATGTACCTCTCACTCCCGTGAGTAAAAATAATTCATCCATGTCTTCCGCTTATATCCACGGCGGCACACCGTCGCTGTCAACCTCTATCTCATTCATTACTCACTCACTCATTCATGCTTTACTTCCTCTATAATTATATTTCCATATCCATTATTTTATTATTTTTGGAATTAGTTAATAATTAAGAAGCTAAATAGAATTCCCATATTTTTTGATTTTTTCCAAAAACAAAACACTCACAACAAAAAATAATTCAACCACCGTCTTCTCTTCTGTTTCGCTTGCTTCACACTCTTCTTCAACCACCCACCAAAAATCCACACTACCCCATTAACTCACTGAGTCAAAATCTGAATCTTTTTGCAAATTAAGCTTCTGGGTTGGGTTTGTTTTTTAGAGAGAGAAACTCTAGAGAGAGAAATTGTGTTTTTCTATGTTATGGTATTATGGCTCAGCAGAGGCAATCGGGAACGGAGAGGCTTGGGGTGAGACTGGGTTCTCACGATCTACATAACACCAATGGCTCCGGTGATCATGTTGCTGTTGCGATTCGCGGTGGTGTTTCTCATAAGCAGCAGCGGTTCCGGCGATCGGCGCGATCCGACAGAGGAGCGCGTTTTACGGTGGTTGCAATCTTAGTTTTTCTCTTCCTCGTACTTGTTGTCACTTTTCTGGCGTTTACTTATATTTCTAGAGAAGGTGAAGTTCTAATTAGTGTTTTTTCATATCACAATGTGTTTTTACTTTTATGAACTTGTTGAAATCTGCATTGTGGTTTTTACTTGATTTGAGTTGATTTTTTGCTTGGTTGTGCTAGGTGAAGTTGTTGAGTGGGAAATGGTGTTTGAATCTGTGATTTTTCATTTCATTTGATTTTTTTTTCTTTTCAATTGGTTGAATTGGGGTTTAATTAGTTTGGAACTTGATTAGAATGTTTTTCTTTTCCCGTTTGGGTGTTAAGTGTTGACCCTCTGGTTCCCAGGGGAAGGGGGTATGCCGGTCTGGTAATCCGGAGTTCGGCCGTGAGGTTTAGTTCATTATTCATTGTTCATTTTATTGTTTTAAAGTGATTCTGTTTATGTGGTATTAAGATTGTTAATCTGTGGTTGCAGAAATAAGTGAAAAGGGTGATGATCATGATACTGATGAAGTAAAGAATGATTCTGATTTTCTTACAAATGTACCACGAATAGAGAAGAAAGTTCTTGATTTTGGACATGCTTCTGGGGGACATGGCCGAGATTCGAGGTATTGGGATAAGGATGATAGGAGAAGGGATGGTGATTATGATGAAGATATGAAAGAGCAGATAAGTAGGGATCTTGGAGATGCAAATGCTGAAGATGGTGCTCGTGTAAAGATGAATCTCGAGATTAAGTCTTCTCAGGATGGTTCTAACAAGGGTTTAAAGCGGAAAGGTGTTGGCTTGTATAATGAAGCGGGGCGTCATGAATTGAAAAGGTATGAAGCTGAATACGAGGCTTCTTTGAAAAATGCGAGACATTCTGCTGAAGGTGATGGGAAATTGCCGCACGATGCTGATATGGAAAAGAAGAATGTGGCAGTTGACATTGATGATGAGTATGATGACTTTTTCGATGCTCATGATGGTCAAACGGAAGAGTCTACTGATAATGGAAATATGAGTGGGAAACATGTTAATTCTGATACACTAAGTTTGGACGATGAGGTTCAGAAAGAATCTCATGGTTCTTTGGATAATAATGATATTGCTTCCGAGGAGGATATTGATGAGGAATCTTCCACTATTACCAAAAAAAAATCTCATGGTGGAAAAACAAATTCTAGACTTGCAAATACTATAGATCAACAAACAAACAAAAAATCACACCCTGAAACAAAGAGGAAAGGAAAGCATCGCAGATACTCAGGTGAAGATTTTTCTTCTCCCTAAACATCTTTTGTTGGATTGGCTACCTTTGGAGAGTAATCTGTATTTGTATTTGGTATTACTTATTTGTTACACCATTACTGCTATTTATGATTCACAAAGACTAGAATTGGTAATGCCTTTGGTTACATTCATGTTATTGATACGTAGGGACTAAGAATATAGCTTTGTTCTGTTCTCAGTTTCTGTTTTTTAGGGGGTTAGTTCTTGAATAAAAGATAGAAATCTTGGGAAATGTGGAAATTCAAGGGCCTTCTATGGTTGGAGTGAGGTGAAATATCCTGGCCATTATCATTACTTAAATAGGAATGTAGGTTGCGGTATCCTTGAAATGATGTATTTGTTGTTTCTCATTCTTGTTTCTTTTCATTCTTGGTGTTCACATGGTTTTACTTTTAAGGTAGGCCTGTTTGGATTGATTTATTCGAGCTTTTCTATTGGCATAAACGCTTGTGAGACTGTTTGAGAGAGTTTATATTCATAAGTTTTTATTTTTTGTTGACATAATTCATAAGATGTTTTCAACACATTTCCATAAACGCACCAGGATAGCTTATAACTTATAGGAAACCAGATTGATTATATTTTACCTTTTGTTATAGAAGTAGCTTATATATAAGAACTTATATGATAAATGCTTAATTAAGATGGTTATCCAAGCAGGGTCTTAATAAGCAGGTAAGAAGATACTTTATTTTTTTCCCTTACTTTTTAAAAATATCTTATAGTTTTAAAAATCAATTTCGGGGCTTTCTGCGGGATGTATTTCACAATGACCAATAGGCGTTATTCATGTTCCTACTCCCGTTCGGTGGTTTTGTCCCTAAGCATCACTTGCATTTACAAAGGCCAGCTGAGCCTTTGGACTTTCCAATTGGTAATGATTTATCTCCAATCTGGTGAATACTTTGGAACTTCTGTTTCAGTCAATATATGGCTCACTAAGTTGGTCCCTTCAGCCATCAAATGACTTATAGCTGTGACAGCGTCAGAAACACTTGAGTTTTCAAATTAGTTGTTTGACCATTCTGATTGAAAGACGGAAGTGTCTACATTCAAGATGTCGGAATCATTGCTTCTATGTTGCATGGTTCCTCCTGGTTTTCATTCTGCTTTTCCTTTTCTTTTTTAAAGTGCAGGGCACTGGGCAACTTATGTAGGTTTTTCTTGTTGAGTTCTTTTTACTTGGTTCAAATGCTTACATATTTTATACTATTCCCACTTATTACTATCTTAAAATGAATTCACACTGTTCTTCCACAAAATTGTTCATGTGCTATGTTTAGAATAACTTTACTCCCTAGCAAAATGAATTAATAGCAAAATATAGAATAATGAACCTTTTGGTGCACTACTGAGAATACCTGTTAGAATAGGAAAATATTAATTAAGATAAGTTTTATTATATTTGTTGAGAAAATATCTCATTAGGTTAGTTTATTCTAAGCCCTAGAATAAAGGGATTTAGTTTAGTTTTAAATATATTCACTTGGTTATAAATACCAAGGTAGTACTATTTCGTATGTAAATATTGTATTTCGTTCATCGTTCATTATCAATAATATTTATATTTCTTATTGTTTTTCCTATTCTTTCACCTAAATTCCACAAATTCAACAATACCAATTCACTTATTGTTTGTCTATTCTCCAACTTATGATGTAGTAAAATTTGATCAGTGAATTCAGTAATTCTGATCAGTGACAGTAAGTTGATGACTTCCTTCATCTGACTTGAATACTGGAACCAAATAATTTAGGCTGATAATCTGTGGTAAAGCTTCAAATTTCAGGCAGCATTTTTTGACGTAGGACAAAACAAATGAATGCTCTATTTTCACGTTTTTTTAAAAATTTGTAGCATTCTTTGTTTTCTGGTTTGTTGGTCAGGAGATGATTATCTAAGATTCTAAACATGGTCAGTTTATACAAACTCACACAGAAATTGAGTTTCACTTATATTTCACATTTGCTGCAATGTTTTGCTCATTGTAATATTTCCTTTATTCCCCCTTTCATCCAAAAAAAATGTAATAAAAAAAGAAAAGTAAAAGTAAAAGCTCTTTAACCTGCTTGCATGTCACTTATTTTACAGGATCCTGTGAGATGAAGTTGTTAAACTCAACTTCACAACTTGTAGAACCACTAGAAAGTCGAAAATTTGCAAGATTTAACTTACAATACACAGAGACGGAAGAGAAGCCACTGGGAGTAGAACAATGGACGCCAAGATTTGCCGGCCATCAGAGCTTAGAAGAGAGAGAAAATTCATTTTTGGCACGTGATCAAAACATAAAATGTGGTTTTGTTAAAGGTCCTGAAGGTTCACCCAGCACTGGATTTGACATGTCAGAAGATGATGAAAGTTACATTAGCAGATGCCACATTGCTGTGATTTCATGCATATTTGGAAATTCTGACCGTTTGAGGACCCCAGCCACCAAAACGGTAATGATTAACCTTTCATTTCAGTTTTTGTAGTTGGAGGAATTTGGAGGTCAAGACTCATGGCGTGATTTTTTAAATACAATATTGTATTCTGATTTCCATTTAAGAGAAAAAGATGGTCCTATTTAGTTTGTTCTGCATTAAATTATTATGATATACTCGTGAGTTTCATTTTAATATTGCTCCAAAGTCTCTCTTGCGATTATATCAGCTGTTTGCATTTTGGTATGATTGGAAGCTTATGCCTTTTTTTATGCATTACCAACTAATCTATTCACTTCTTACCTTTCTCGAAGCTGAACTTTTTATTAGCATTGAATGATATGCTATGGAAAATTGAACTTCTTATTAGCATTGAATGTTATGCTATTTAAAGTTAATTGCAACTTTTAACTAATAGAATCTTATGGGCAAGATGCAAAAACCATGTTTTGTTACATAAATCTTGGTCATTTTGATTTCAGATCACTCGTTTGTCGAGGAAGAATGTCTGCTTTGTTATGTTCACTGATGAAGTTACAGTACGGACACTTTCTTCTGAAGGCCATGCGCCTGATAGAATGGGTTTCATCGGCTTTTGGAAGTTAGTGGTAGTGAAGAATCTACCTTATGATGATATGCGGCGAGTGGGCAAAATACCCAAGTTATTGGCCCATCGACTTTTTCCCTTTGCAAGGTGAGTCTGAATCTAATTAGATATATGTGCCGTTCCTTTGATTTTGACAAACATTAATTTGGATGATGTTTTAATCATGGTTACTGCTAAGTGGCATTACAAATCAAGACAGATACGTTGATGATGTATCACATAAGATTTTTATTTTCTTAAATTATTACCACGGTGTCTCTATGTTTGTGTCCATGTTGTTTCCGTGTCTGTGGTTACGCTATGTGGACTGTATTGTAAATGTTTTTATTAGTTTCAGGTGTTTTTATGAAAGTTCCATGTCTTCTTGTATATAGTTATAAATATTAGCCAGTCTATGTATTCACATTCCCCATACTTTCTAGCCTAAATTCACTTTGAAAATTAATCTTTCCGCTTTTCCTAATTTTATTGGGTTTTGCCATTTTGGAATATTCAAATCCTCATTGCAGCAGGATGATGTGCAACAGACCTATAAATTCCTTTTTGGTGTTTGGTTAATTATTAAGTTTCTTTGTTATAAGTTACTTGTTTGGTTAATTGCTCTTTGTTTTGTACATAATTTTCTTTAGACCCTTCCCCAAACATGCTTTGAAGCACTAGTTGTCCTTTTTTTTTTCTCCGACTAAGTTAAATACTTATGAATTGCTTTGAAATTTGTGGCAGATATTCAATTTGGTTGGATAGCAAATTAAGGCTCCAGCTTGATCCTTTACTCATCTTGGAGTACTTTTTGTGGCGAAAGGGTTATGAATTTGCAATATCCAATCACTATGATCGGCACTGTGTGTGGGAAGAGGTGGCACAAAACAAGAAATTGAACAAGTATAATCATACGGTTATAGATCAACAGTTTGCATTTTACCGGGCTGATGGACTCCAAAGATTTAATGCATCAGATCCAAACAAGCTTCTTCCAAGCAGTATGCTATTTTAAGGATTTCTTTTGTGTCAATTCTCCAAAGTTTTACCATCACTGACTCCTTAATATGTGTCTATTTTTTCTTGACAGATGTACCAGAAGGTTCTTTTATTATTAGGGCACACACCCCTATGTCAAATTTGTTCAACTGTCTTTGGTTCAATGAAGTTGAACGGTTTACTCCTCGTGATCAGCTGAGTTTTGCTTATACTTATCAGAAGCTGAGAAGGATGAATCCTGATAAACCTTTTCATCTTAATATGTTCAAGGTAAAAAACACTTACACATAACTTCATATATAGGATTGTAGGGTTAGAGAGATGAAAGTACTAGTTATATAAAATTCATGTTTTTTCTTGTATTTCGATACGCAGGACTGTGAAAGGAGACACATGGCCAAGTTGTTCCATCATAGGATGGAGGAGAAGAGGGGTACACGTCAAAAAGCAACTGAATAAAGCAAGTTTTTTTATTAACATTTCATCACTATAGTAGGCTTGATATAATGTACATGGCCATTCTCTTCCATATTTGTTGAACTTGTTGCTGACCATATGCGGCAGAGTTCATTTCACAGTTCAACCGACTTAATGATTCAACACAGGTGTTTGTTTCTCAAGGAATTGAAGTACAATCTACACTTATGGTTGTGTCATCCGCGGAACATAATTTTGTGGTATTGTTAATGATACGATTCATATCTCTTGTGTATCAATCAATTTGTGACAGAATTCATTTACGCCTTGGGAGACAAGCAAAACATCAAATGAACCTGCAACAGTCGCTTCCACGACTACAGCTCCTGCTCTCATTTCATTTCTAAATACAAAATTGGGATTGTTTGTATGTAGAAAATTTTGATAGGCTATTCATACTCATGTTAGAAATCTAACTCATGATTCTTATCCCATTGATTTTATTGCTTAAATACTATTACATTACATTACATTTCAGTTGCATGGATGTGATTACTCACCTCTGAATCTATTTCGTTTATATGATAACATTTTTTAATGTCTAACAAGTTATTTTAAAAACTTGTAGTACTTGATATGATAACATATATTTTAGGCTTAAATATCATTTCAGTATGATCGCAATTTTTTTGTTTTAGTCTCTGTAAGTTTTTTTGTTCTAAATTAGTCCTTCAATGTGTTAATTTTTTTTGTTTTAGTCTCTGCCGTCCAATTCCATTAAAAAAACGCTTAAGTGACAAACAGAGGGACTAAACCCAAAAAAAAAAAAAACCACTCCCTGAACATGTCTTCCATGTCTCAACAGTATACCCATCATACTTTCCATCGATCCAATCACCTTCAAATCCTCCACTCATATGAAAATGATAAACACCACACTCTCTGGACACTTTCCCTTATGAAATTCACCTTCATAAACATCACCATTTATATAAACTTGAACCCAAGATCCAGAATTTAAGGTCTTTAACTCCTCATCTTTGGACCCAATTGACCATAAAACAGGTTGATGAGAGTTAGATGAAGAAAGATTATTAGGAAACGATCTTGAGAAGAATAAACGAATAGAAGGTAAACGAGGGAGTGCTAGATTAATAGAAACAAAAAGTGCAGATGAGAAAAGAAGAACAAAGAGAAAACCAAGAAGAGTTGGATTTGAAATGACAAAGTAGAGAGAGGTTAAGGAAATGAAAACGTGTTAGAAGGTTCAAAGATGTGAACTTTGAGGTAAAGGGTGATGAAAATGAAGAATTGTTTTTGTGATAGTATAATTACTATCATTAATTAATAATTTGCTCTGGCTAATTTTATAAGTTTGTCTTTTCTCTAGTTTGTCTTTTATTAACTAGAATATTCTAGTTTTTTGTGAGCTGTAATAGTAATGGTATGGATAGACTCTAACCTTATGAGCTGTCAATTTTCCTATTGTACTCAGACACTATATTAGGCAAAGGATCAATGATGAATAAACATATCCATTAAATCAAAACATTATCTTCTCTTCTCTGTTCCTCTATTGTATGATATGTTATTATCTTCTAAACTCAACGAATCCTTTTCTTAAATTAAGGGTTCCTGATAAAGAAGTGGATTTTATCGGTTTTGTCCCTAATATCCAAAGTAACACTGTTACAATTGGTATCAGTCCTGTCGATCAACCATGGCTTCTCCTTCCCCACAACGTTCCATTGCAGATCTGGAAAAACTTATGGATGAACGTCACAACTACAACCAAGCTCGTTTCGACGACCTTGCTGCACACATGGGTACTGGGTTTGACTCCTTGCGCCAAATGATTCTGAACCAACCCAGCCATAGTGACACCGGTCACTACAATGGCCGGCCGCCGGGAACACCGCCACCGGAAAATTCACGCCACTCCTATTCCACGCGTATTTCGAAGGTGGAATTTCCCAGATTTGACGGCAAAAATGTTCGTGATTGGCTTTACAAATGCGATCAATTTTTTCTGCTTGACGGTACTCCGCCGACATCTATGGTGAGATTAGCTTCAATACACCTTGATGGTCTCGCTTTGCAGTGGCATTTAAATTATATGAGGCAAAAAATTCGATATCTACCCTACTTGGAATCAATATGTAACAGATGTGACGACGCGATTTGGTGATGCTTTTGAAGACCCCCTTTCATCCCTACTCCAAATCAAGCATGTTGGCAAAGTGCAGGAATATGTTGATCAATTTGAACTAGCTCTCACACGGGTAAATTTAATTCCTGAGCACTCTTTAAGCATTTTTTTAGCTGGATTGGAACACCACACACAAATGCATGTTAGGATGTTCAACCCACCCACCATAGCTCATGCTGTAAATCTTGCTAAGCTCCATGAAGCTTCCAAAGACACCCATCAAAAACCCTCTAAATACTCTTTCAACTATCCTAAATCAAACCCCCTTTTATCTAAACCTACCACTCATACTCATTCCCTTCCCTCATCTTCCCTTAACACCCCACCTTCACTTCAAAAAGCCAAACCTAAACCACCTCACTTCCGTCGTTCCGCTAATGAGATGGAGGAACGTCGTTCCAAAGGATTGTGCATGTAATGTGACGAACCATTTACCCCTGGCCACCAATTCAAACACCGTCGTACCGAATTAATGGTTATGGAATTGGGTGACGATGAACCTGTCATAGACAATTTTGTACCATCTGATCATCCCACCATAGAAGACATCACTCACCTAGAAAGCCCCCAACTTTCTCTCCAAGCCTTGACTGGTGTTTCCAATTTTCATACAATGCGTATATCGGGTTTACATGAGAAGAAACTTCTTCAAATTCTTGTGGACAGTGGAAGTACGCATAATTTCTTAGACTTAGAGGTGGCTAAGAAATTAGGCTGTAAACTTGAGGCTATTTCCCCTTTAACCGTGACTGGTGGTGGTGGTCACATTTTAGAAGCACCGTACATTTGTCGTGGGTTCCAATGGGTGTTGCAACAAACTAAATTTACAGCTGATGTTATTGTCTTACCCTTGGTGTGTTGTGATTTAATTTTGGGCATTCAATGGCTAAAATCTTTGGGACCCATTATATGGGATTTTGAGAAACTTCAAATGGAATTCTCAACACATGGTAGGAAATTCATACTCAGAGGTGCCAAGACTCCCAAATTGAAACTAGTGAACAGTAAATCCTTTGCTCAGATTGCTCAGCAAGGTGCAGAACTATGTTTCATGTCCATTGAAGACAATAACCAAATTTTTTATCTGCCTACTTGTCAAGCAATTCAAGCTACTACAAGCACTCCTCCATTACCTGCAATTATCCAACAAGTAATTGAACAATTTGCTGATATTTTTTATGAGCCAACACACCTTCCACATAGCAGAGCTGGCTTTGATCATAAAATCCCTCTCAAGGCAGGTACTGAAGCATTCAATTTGCGTCCCTACCGTTATTCTATAGTGCAGAAAAATATTATTGATCAATTGGTACAAGACATGATGGATCAAGGCATCATTCAACATAGCTCGAGCCCTTTTGCGTCACCCACTGTCTTAGTAAGGAAGAAAGATGGATCTTGGAGGTTATGTGTTGATTTTCGAAGACTCAACAGTCACACTATCAAAGATAGGTTCCCTATTCCCTTGATTGAAGATCTTATGGATGAACTAGGTGGCTCATCTATTTTTTCCAAATTAGATATGAAATCTGGTTATCATCAGTTGCGAATGGCACCCGGGGAAGAATTCAAGACAGCTTTTAAAACACATGGTGGCCACTACGAATATTTGGTTATGTCTTTTGGCCTTACGAATGCCCCGGCTTCTTTTCAAGCTCTCATGAATCATATATTTGCTCCTTATTTGAGAAAATTTGTCGTCATATTTTTTGATGATATATTAGTTTATAGCAAATGTTTGAATGATCATGAAGTCCACCTCACACAGGTTTTTCAAATTATACGGGATCATAGTTTGCACCTCAACCGATCCAAGTGCCATTTTGCTACCACGTGTGTAGAATACTTGGGACATTTCATCACTAAAGAAGGGTACTATAGGCGATTTGTGCAACACTTCGGAAAAATTGCACAACCGTTGACAGAAATGCTGAAGAGGGACAACTTTCACTGGACTGAAACGTCTACTGCTGCGTTTGCTAAACTCAAACAGGCCCTTATTTCAGCACCAGTATTACAATTACCAGATTTTTCAAAAAAATTCATTGTTGAAACTGATGCATCCGGGAGTGGTATAGGAGCTGTCTTGATGCAAGACAAGTATCCAATTGCCTACATTAGCAAATCATTGGGTCCTAGGCAACAAGCTTTATCTGTCTATGAAAGGGAACTTTTGGCAATCATATATGCAGTACAAAAATGGGGAGCTTACTTATCACATGCTGCTTTAACTATCAAAACAAATCAAAAGAGTATTAAGCACATTTTGGAACAAAAATTGAATACTCCCTTCCAACAAGCTTGGGTGTCCAAGTTGATGGGTTTTGAATTTGACATTCAATATAAAGAAGGTGTTCCAAATACTGCAGCTGATGCCTTATCTCGAAAGGAAGGGGTTGAACTCATGGTCTCGCTCATAAACTCCAACGTTCCTAGTTTAATGCAAGAAATTAAGGAAGCTTGGCAATCTGATGCGACCTTAGCTCGACTTATTTCATATATTGAATCAGACCCGAAGTCACACTCTAAATTCACTTGGATACGAGGTGAACTCAGAAGAAAGGGAAAATTAGTGGTTGGAAATGTTGATGCACTCAAATTGCAAATTTTACAGTGGCTACACTCTTCAGCCACTGGTGGTCATTCTGGTCGTGATGTTACTGTAGCTCGAATTAAGTCCCTGTTCTTTTGGAAAGGTTTAGTGAAAGATGTTCAACGGTTCATTCGAAATTGCAAAGTTTGTGAAACTTGCAAGCCTGATTTAGCTGCGTCACCAGGTTTACTGCAACCACTACCAATCCCTTCACATATTTGGACTGATATTAGTATGGATTTTGTTGAAGGATTGCCACCTTCATCGGGTAAACATGTCATTTTTGTTGTTGTCGATAGACTAAGCAAATATGCTCATTTCATTCCTTTGGCTCATCCTTATTCTGCATTGGATGTGGCATAAGCGTTCTTGGATCACATTTTCAAATTACATTGTCTTCCTAATTCAATCACCAGTGATCGAGATCCCATATTTGTAAGCCAATTTTGGACTGAGTTTTTCACTTTACAAGGGGTAGCTCTTAACAAATCTACTGCTTATCACCCACAAACTGATGGACAGACAGAGATTGTAAACAAGAGCTTAGAAACTTATCTACGATGCATGTGTTCGGAGAAACCTCAAACTTGGTCCAAATGGTTATCACTTGCTGAATGGTGGTACAACACTTGTTTTCATTCTGCAATTCAATCTACTCCGTTTGAAGTAGTTTATGGACAACCTCCTCCTATAAACTTACCTTATCTTCCGGGTGAATCAAAAAATATGAGTGTGGATCGTTCTCTATCTGCTAGAGAGGATGCAATCAAATTGCTTAAATTCCATCTGTTACGGGCACAAAATAGAATGAAGCAACAGGCTGATAAGCATCGCAGTGATAGGCAATTCTCTATGGGTGATTACGTATTCCTTAAGTTACACCCTTACAAACAACACTCCCTGCGCAAGGCTAAATTTCACAAGCTCCTACCAAAGTATTATGGTCCTTTCAAGGTAGTGGACAAAATTGGTGCTGCCGCTTACCAATTAGAGCTCCCAAAAGATGCTGCAATTCACGATGTTTTTCATGTGTCCCAACTGAAAGTTTGTCACGATCCAAATGCAGTAACTGTCCATCACATTCCAGGATTCATGTCTCAGCCACCTGCTCGCATTCCTGAGCGCATTTTAGACAGGAAAATGGTCAAGAGAGGAAGAGTTGCTGCCACTAAAGTTCTGGTTCAATGGAAGGATACTCCACCTGAAATGGCTACTTGGGAGTATTATTATGATCTTCTGCAACACTTTCCTACTTTTCACCCTTGAGGTCAAGGGTGTTCTTTAAGGAGAGGGTATTGTGATAGTATAATTACTATCATTAATTAATAATTTGCTCTACCTAATTTTATAAGTTTGTCTTTTCTCTAGTTTGTCCTTTATTAGCTAGAATATTCTAGTTTTTTGTGAGCTGTAATAGTAATGGTATGGATAGACTCTAACCTTATGAGCTGTCAATTTTCCTATTGTACTCAGACACTATATCAGGCAAAGGATCAATGATGAATAAACATATCCATTAAATCAAAACATTATCTTCTCTTCTCTGTTCCTCTATTGTATGTTATGTTATTATCTTCTAAACTCAACGAATCCTTTTCTTAAATTAAGGGTTCCTGATAAAGAAGTGGATTTTATCGGTTTTGTCCCTAATATCCAAAGTAACACTGTTACAGTTTTGATGGGTTTTGTGTGAAGGTGGTGTTTGAGATGGTGGTGATGGATTGTGAAAATGGAAAGGAGAATAAAAGGGTGTAACTTGGATTGAAAAATCGGTTTGGTTGTGAGTGAAATCGAAAGAAAGATTCAAGTTTTCTTCTTTTCCGATTTCTTCAGTATCAGATTTGTGAAGATGACACATTAACATAACAAAAATTGTGTTTTTTTTTTTTAGTCCTTCCGTTTGCCACCTAAGCGTTTTTTGAACGGAATTGGACGGCATGGGCTAAAACGAAAAAAATTAAGACATTGAAGGACTAATTTAGAACAAAAAAACTTACAGGGACTAAAACTAAAAAATTGGGAACATACAAGGACTGAAATGATATTTAAGCCTATATTTTATAATAGCGATGAAATATGCAAATTATTAAAATGTCAATAAGCATACAATCTTATTATATTGTACTCCCTCCGTCTCATATTATAAGAAAAAAATATCAATTTTTCTTGTTCCAAATTATAAGCAAAAGTAATTCACTTTCATCATTTTTAAGATTTATTTTTACTTAATCATATAAAATTTAATATAAATTGCATTTAGTTTACGAGTTCAGATTACGAAGAGTTCTTAATGAAATCTTCATGTGGTTATGTATTACATTAATCTTCATGTGATTTTAAATCCGGCTAACATTCAAAATGTAGCGGTTTATTGTTTTAACTCCGGCCACTATAGAATTCTAGTTTCTGTGACGTTTAAAACATTTTTCCGATATTGTATAAATATGCATTAGAATCATTTTGCACTTAAAGTAGATATTCTAACTAAGACACAGCAGTGCAATACCAACACATGAGCACCACTCATAACTAATCTTTAAATTTTCAAGTAACAGACGACTATTGATTGAATCAGTCTGAGTTTGAATGTTTAAGAACTTTAGTTGTTTAAAAAACTTATCCTTTTGGTGTTTCATCAGCTGCCCTCTCAATCTTCACACAAACATCCTCAAAGTAATCATTATGAACCTACATGTAAAAGCTAAAAGCATTGGGACATACATATATTATTATATATCATGTCAACAGGCACTACTTGTTTTCCACTTTTGCTTCAAGATGCACATGGATCAGAATTTGCACCTTCATGATCAATGTGCGTCTGGCAAAAGAATCATCCCAATCATAATCTATCTTCTTGTTGGCTTCATTTTCTTCATCATTCTCATCCTTGTTGTCTTCCTCATTCTTGTTGGCTTCTTTCTGTTCTTTGTCATCTTCCTCTTCTTTAGCATTCTTTCCTTCATTCGCAGCAGATGAAAGGACACCGGGATTTTTTCCTTAGTCTTAAGCCAAGTTCGAAGCTCAATGTAACACTTGTACATAAACACCATAAATTTGTACAGTGAAGCAAAAGTGGTAAAGAAACCATCAAGGTCTTTGATGGCGGGGTAGTTTTTCAAAAGCTTTGCCAAATAATCCATCTCCTTGGGTGCCTTGATCCAAGAAGGAAACTCCTTATCATTTATATAATTATTATCATTATTTTTAGCCTAAACAAAAACAACTTAATATTAGATCTTCATGTGATTTTAAATCCGGCTAACATTCAAAATTTAGTGGTTTATTGTTTTAACTCCGACCACTATAGAATTCTAGTTTTTGTGATGTTTAAAACATTTTCCGATATTGTATAAATATGCATTAGAATCATTTTGCACTTAAAGTAGATATCCTAACTAAGATCCAACAGTGCAATACCAACACATGAGCACCACTCATAACTAATCTTTAAATTTTCAAGTAACTAAAAACTTACTTGTGTAATATGCCTCTCCAATTTAGAATATATGCATCTACCAAGTCTTTGACACTATTTACAGCATCATACAACGTTAGATAATTGGTGGACGGACGGCTATTGATTGAATCAGTCTGGATTTGAATGTTTAAGAACTTTAGTTGTTTAAAAAACTTGATTTTCATCAGTTGCCCTCTCAATCTTCACACAAACATCCTCAGAGTAATCATTATGAACCTACATGTAAAAGCCAAAAGCATTGGGACATGATTTCTCACTACATACATTATTATATATCAAAATTGCTACTCATGAGCAGAGAAATCACCTGTGTAGACTTGTAGCTAAGCATGTGTCTGTTGTTTTCTTGCTTATTTTGTTGTAATGCTGGTAAACTAATTATGAGTAAAAGTGTGCCCCGTCCCTTCTTTTATATTTTTGAAGCCCACAATTCATTAACTCAGCAACATTTTTAATCAACTAGCTACACTTGCAATATTTACTTCTTGTATATACATTCATCATGAAAGGTGACAATTTATATGCACTTCTTGTATATGCATTTATATAATAAGTTTCCATCAATTATACAAAATATACCACTCCTAGTTGAAACATATATCTACAATAGCAATCCTTTATCACCTAAAGAGTTTGTCTAGTTTAATTTCACTGTTAGAGAAACCAATCGCCGTCAATTCTTGGTTGAGTCCCGACCAGCTTGGTATTATAAGCACCCTGAACTGAAGCCTGTAGTTGTGGAACCTTCTTAAACCCTCTTTAGTTCTTCCAAGTCAACTGCTCAAGGGAAGTCGAGCTTCAACTGGGTATGCATAAAAATGCATTTTAACCCGAACAAATTCACTCTCCTTTCAAAACTCACCGGAGGCGTTGAAAAAGCAAAGGATTTTCAGGTATCTGAGAACTTAAATCAGGGGCTAGAGGGTGTAGTAATCCACCATTCGACAAGTCTTTCGGGGACTTAATGTCTTGTTGCAAACGGGCCACGTGTAGAATGGCATGATCAAGAACTAAAGGATCGTCCGGAGGATTATTGAGAAGGGTGAGCAGAGCCTGTTTATATATTTGAGCAGACAATAACGGCCGTGCAATCTGCCGACTTCTACAGAAAGTTGCCACCTTGATGACATGTTTACAGATGTTTCCCAGCCTAGACCAAGAACAATCACAAAGCAAAAATTCTGAACCAGGATTCCATATTGTATACACCAAGTTTCTGTCAGTTTGAGATAATACTTTGGCAAGATGGAGGTTTTGCTTGTCCAGTACGTCATCAACATCTGGAATATGAAGAGCATGATACCAAGCATTAGTGGAGAAAGAATTATCTCGCAGATTCTCAAAATACCTGGTTTCTAAACTGTATGGGTGTAGCCAGTATAATGAGTGAAATTCAGTAGTTAAAGTGTGGATTTCAGTTTTAAGTGATAGGATTCCATTGCAGCATGTGGCTCGGGAGTTGTCATAGGGAACGATTTTATGCCATTAATCCACGCATCTGCATGAGGAAGCACAATAATGCTATTATTCAAGAAATAGCAGCCATGCTCAGAAGTCAGAATGTTCATATGTTTGGATGTTGGATACTCCTGTAATGGTAATGAAAGGCTACTACAGCTAGAGAATATGTTTCTTCAAATGGATGCCAAATTCACCATCAGTTGAAAAATACCAATAATGGCTAGAGTATGACTCTTGAAGTAGTCAATGAAGGCACACTGGTCAATAAAAATTTGCATAAACTCTTCAATTACATCCGTAGCACTTAGTCCACATCTCGTAGAGTACAGAATCCATCCCAATTTCCTAAACATCTCGCGCTGCACCTCAAAGTTGCAGCATTTCTTGAAAAGATTTTTTATAGCACTAGGTTTCCATCCGGGATCCTTTGTTCGTACTCTTTCAGATAGCAATACAATCCATTTATGAATATCTTTATCAGCAAAAGATGAGGTGATGATCTAAGCAACTGGAATTGCATTTTGAGATGAATCGAAAACAAGTAAAGAATTCGCGGAGCATACATAGCTCTTGTCCCTACCGCATCTATGTCAAATATTCCATGACACGGCGCCCCTGATTTATTTACATGCCTTTTCTGGTTGTACTCCCTCCGTAACACTTTAATGTATCTGGTCTTACGGAGGGAGTATATTATTAGGGCAAAGTGGGGTTTACAATGAAATGGCAAAGGCAGCCTCTCATCATGTGACGCCTCCCCGGCCTGCTACCCTTCCATGTAAGCAGCTTTGTTAGTCGCGATTTAATTCGAAATTTGATTAAAAGAATTTTTTTTATTGTAACGTTAGTAAAGTAATTATAGAAATGCATTTTGATGGGTTATCACTTATGAGAGAATGAATTCTCTCCTTTTTCCCCCTCAATTTTTAACCAAAAACGATTTAGACATTATATCTTCGTCTAAAGCCTTAATGCATTAGTTGTCATTTAAAGGGGAGGAAAATGAAAGGTTTGTCATGAAATCGTTTTACTCCCTCCGTTCCATAAAGAGTGACTCTTTTGTAAAAAGAACTAGTCCCAAAATAAATTATCCTTTTTCAATTTTAATACAAAATATTTTTTTTCAATTACATACTTTTTCTTTTGGTACAATTCAATTATACACTTTAATTAATATTACTTGCATCACTCTCAATTTAATATATTCTACTTTGCATCATTGTGAATCCACCAATACTTGATAAATGAAATCACTCTTTTACATTTTTCTATTGTGACTTTCTAATACTTTTCATATATAAATGAAATTATTCTTTCAAATCACAATCAAACTTGAACTTTTACAACACAAAAAAAGAGAAGTAAAACTTTAATTGCATAAGCAAGTTACTACATAAACATCAAAGCAGATATTAAAACCAAGAAAGTACATTGTAGCACAATTGACCTAACAAAGAGGTCTTTATTCTCACTTTATTCTTAACACATTTATTTTAAAATTCAACATTTCTATTATAATCACTTCATTTATAAAACTCCATAATTCCTAAACTTGAGAAAGCACGACAAGCCACTTGGAATTTGGAAAATCCAGAGAGTTTGCTCAAATTCTCCCATTGTTTCTCAGTTCTTTCCCTTCCACCAACTGTGATAAACATGAGATTGTCAAGAGTTGAAACAAGTTTAGATTCTTCAGTTGTTGTTGGTTCTTCTGGCAATATAAACTCCACAACAATCACTTTTCCATTTGGTGATAGAGCTTTGTGACAATTGCTTAAAAATTCTATGCATTTTTCATCTGACCAATTGTGACACACAGCCTATAAAAAAATTGTACTTAGCACTTTTATTAAAAAATCACATAATAATAATTATAATTCAATCAAGTCTAAAGTAATTATACTAATTAGTTAGTTAGATAATTAATTAATATAGGAGTTAATTACCTTTAGTATCATGGCATCACCCTGTGGAACACTTGCAAACATATCTCCTCCAACATGCTCAATGCCTAAATAAAAGTTGGTATATACACTTTATTAATTATAATACTCAACAAAGTAACTAAACAATGTTATCATGATATATGTGATGAAACATTAGTTTTTTTTTTTTTTTTTTAAATTCTCCGATTCCTAAGGTAATGAATCTTAGTAATTCGGAGTTCAGTTGCGAGATAAATAAAATCTGACTAATAAATCGTTTCATTCAGGAATCAAACTCTGGTTCTTCCAAATGATCCGTTTTATGATAATATTCATCAACCACATTATTTACCTGGAAGTGGTGGTGCATTTTCAATCACCTGAGGAAGATCAAAATTAATTCCCTTAATTGATGGGTACTTAGATATAATCATTTTGATATTTTGTCCACTTCCACCACCAATATCAACCAATGTTGATATTCCCTCAAATCCAGTGTATATTTCAAGCATTCTTTTCATCTCTGTTGCACAAACATCAACCATTGATTTGTTAAATATTTGATTCATTTTTTTATCCTTTCCCATGTATTCATACTTTGTCACTCCATGAATGTTCTTGAACAAATCAATGTCTTCAGCAACCACTGCTTCCTTAAAGTTCATCCTAAAAAACAAACTAACACTTAGACTACTATAACAATTAAAGTAATATTATATTTGCTAATTGACTCAAATAGTCACAAGATTTTTTATTTTAATTTTAGGAATCCATAAAAAAAAATAGTAAAATTTTTCTCTTCATTCACTTATAAACACAATATTTCCATAAAAAAATTAAATCACTTACCAAACTTGTAACAATGCAGGATAACACATAAATGTAGTGAATGAAGCCAAGGATCCTCTATTTTCATCGGGGACAAAGTATTTTCCGACCATTGAGAGTCCGTAAACTCTCTCGTTGCTACCGTCCTTGGTAGTTCGGGTGGTAGTAGTAAGAACGGAATAACTGGTAAGCAAACGTAACATTCGGTCGAGCCTATTAGACAAGTCCGAGTGTTGGGTTGATTGTGGCAATTTAGACGCAATTTCGGATGGTGACATGAAAGCTCCGGATGGTGTTGCCTTAGCTATGATCTCAAATAAATTAAGATCAATGGCAGCATTTAACACTGCTGGATAAACAAGATTAGTGGTAACTACCATTGCTGAAAGACAAGCACTATCCTCAATTTGTTCAGAGGCAACACTAAATTGGTTATCTTCTTTAGCAAAGTAGGTATCTCCCATTTTTTGATTAGTACTAATGACTTTTTTTTCTTTGTTTAATTGTTTGTTCTGTTTATGCTTGCTTGATGATTATTTGCATATCGATATTGTTCTCTTTTTATAGGCAAAATCAAAACATGTACCTACAAATGTAATCCAAGACTTTGTGCTTCTTGAGCTTTTAGTTTTGGTAGCTAGAAAAATTTACCTACTCCTTATGACAATTTTTATTAAAAAAATAAAAAATCTTGGTTTTGAGTTGTTAGAAATGGTACGCTCACTGTTTTAATGTCTTTGAATTTAATCATTCATTTGTACGTATAATGGTTTAGTCATGAGCATGTATAGTAGCTAGCTTTCTCAATTGGACTTATAAAATCGTTTCAATTTAAATAATTTTTGTTTTATGAAACAATGGGAGTTTTTTTTTTTTATATAGGACTATTTAAATAATTTGAAATATTTTTTAGGGTTAAATATATTTTAGTCCTACATTTTGCCTTATAGTTAAGAATAGTCCCTATATTTTTTTTATAATTTAAAAAAACTCTACAATTTTTTCCATAATCAAAATTGGTCCCCGTCGTTAATTTTTTTAACAGAACGCTGATGAGGCGCAATTAGGCATAATTAAGTATTCTATCAATGCTATTAATTAGGCGCATAATAGTGAGTTTCCTCCATTACTTTTATTTTGGATTTTAATTTGGTCTTTTATATTTAAATTTTTTTAAATTGGTCTTTAAATTGTTCCTCATAAATTTATCATTTCCACAAAATTTTGAGTTAATTTCATTTAATACTTCTACACGACACTCATAAGTTATCCACGAATGTAGTTTTGTAATTATGTTGACAATTTAAATAAAAATTTGATTAAAATGTCAAATTTATATCGTAATGCTATGCTAGTAATGAAAAATATCAATTTTTAATTTTGGATCATGTTAACATTTGCACACATGATAAGCTACTAATTAAAGAAACTTAATATTAAATAATCTAAAAAAATTAAATTAATGTCATAAAAATAGTATTACACACGTATCAAGAAAAATATTTATATATTAAGCTCCTTAACATGTTGTGGTTAATTTATACAATATAAATTACTGAAATAGATTTATTTTAATGCGATTGAACTAAGATCTAGATTTGATGCTGTAACAGAATCATACTGTTACACGCATACATCACAGCCATTCATTTCAAATCAGACATTCATGATGCATCTTACCAAAATTAGTACAAAGCAATCACATCCGTTAATTATAAATCAGACGATCCTAATTAAAAACTGCATCAAAACTGTGTGGATTTTTACGGCATTAAATCCAATTCCATTGAACTGCATGCATTAGCCAAATGTTTCATTAATTCCGCTTCACCACCTATAATAATAAGGATATATAATAGGATATGACCGCTTATTAAGATTCCATGGGCGATAAAAGTGTGTACTATTATTAATTTCGTTTTTAGTCAAAGCAGCAAAAGGATTATACTTCATGAGAAATTCTTAGGTGAGTCCTCACCTAAGCATTAATTATTAGGCACGACCAATCAAGTAATGACAACTCATTAAAATATAAAATAATTATATATAATTAATAATATAATAATGAAAACAAATCTAAACCAAATATAGAAAGAAAAAAAAGTAGGACAATTTTGAATAACATTAATTATTGTTTGCATAGCTACAATATATTAAGCACGGCCAATCTCAAGACCAGCTCATGTATAAACCAAATATATTTAAAGTTTAATTAGGTGAAAGATATTTTAATTTATTATACTAGCTAAAATATTATTGTTCTATTTTTTGTTACGTCTTCCGATTGAGTTTTACTAATTTTTATGTTGATTTTAAGTTGCGATTATAGTTTGGTATATATTTCTATAGACTCTATTTTACAATACTCAATTTTGAATTTATAGCTTATAAGTTAATATAAGCTATTTTGATAACCTAATTCAATTTACATATAGTTTATTATTTTTTCTCCTAATTAAATTCTTACTTGAAAAAAAAATTAAATATCACTTAAAAGATATAAATTATCAAAATTATCCACTATTTTTTTTATCAAGTTGAATCATAATTGTTTGAATAATCACTGAATTTTTGAAAAATATAAGACTAAAACAAATTATATCTTTTCTTAAAAGACATATAAATGTTTGAAATAATTTTTTGAGCTTATTAATTTATCTTATTCTCTCTTAGTATCTTCTTATGTGATGGACAACACATACAAATTGTGAGGTAAGCATAGTTAATGACTACATACTTTTTTGTTTCTTTCTTTCTTTTTTTCTTTCTATATTCGGTTTAGATTTGGTTTCATTATCACACTATTAATTAATTATAATTATTTTATATTTTAATGAGTTGTCATTACTTGATTGGTCGTGCCTAATAATTAATACTTAAGTGAGGACTCACCTAAGAATTTCTCATAATTCATAAATAGTCAAAGTATAAAAGATTAAGTTTGACTATTTGGAGACAAAAATTTCAGCATGACAAAAGTGGAAGAATGAAATACAAATAACCCTACTTTTATACCACTTGTTTGGTTCGAGAGAATTTAAGAAGAGAGTTACAAGAGAAATAGAATATTTTCTCTATTCGACAATTGGTATAAGAGCAAAACAAAAAATCAACAAAGACAGAGAGATACCATATTTTGTGATTTTATGTAACAATATTTTGTGATTTCAAATGATAAAATAACTTCTTTTAAATAAATTGCAACCAAACAAAAACTTTTACACAAAAAGTCCAAATTATATTAAATTGCAAAAATATTACATGACAACAAACATAACTTATGGCTATTGTCTAGCATGGATAAGTAATCTTGTACCATGTATACTTTTTTTCTTACCATTAAATCAATAAATCAAATCATATCTCATTTATCTAATGATTAGATATATTGATTCAACAGTAAAAATTAATTTGAGCATGATGCAAAACTTATTTTATTTTACTAGTAGTGCAACATAAAGCAAGACGAAAATTATAAAAACAAAGGTGTAACCCAATTGATCTCACAAAGAGGGTTTTAATTTTATTCTCCCGTTACTCTCAACACACGCGCTTGCGTGTGCCCGCACGCGCGCGCGCGCACACACATATATATATATATATATATATATATATATATATATATATATATATATATATATATATATATATATATATATATATTAAACTTCAAAGTTACTGTTGTAAACATTATTAGTTATAAAATTCCATGACTCCTAAACTGGAGAAAGCACGGCAAGCAACTTGAAATTTGGAAAATCCAGAGAGTTTGGCCAATTTTTCATATTGTTTCTCAGTTCTTTCTCTCCCACCAACTGTGATGAACATAAGATTATCAAGAGTTGAAACAAGTTTAGATTCTTCAGTTTCAGTTGGTTCTTCTGGCAATATGAACTCCACAAGAATCAACTTCCCATTTGGTGATAGAGCTTTGTGACAATTGCTTAAAAATTCTATGCATTTTTCATCTGACCAATTGTGACACACAGCCTACAATTATATATTTGACCAAAGTCAAAAAAAAAATTAATTAGCTAGCACTTTGATTAAAATAATCATATTAATGAATCTATATAGTTTCAACTAATTAATTACCTTTAGTATCATGGCATCACCCTGTGGAACACTTGCAAACATATCTCCTCCAATATGCTCAATGCCTTAAAAAATTTATTATACATTATTAATTATAACATTCAACAAATTAATACAAATTTTATAACATGACATGTTGATAATGTTATATGTGATGAAACATTATTATAAAGTATTGTGTTAATTACCTGGAAGTGGTGGTGCATTTTCAATAACCTGAGGCAGATCAAAATTAATTCCTTTTATTGATGGATACTTAGATATAATCATTTTGAGATTTTGTCCACTTCCACCACCAACATCAACCAATGTTGATATTCCCTCAAATCCAGTGTATATTTCAAGCATTCTTTTCATTTCTGTTGCACAAACATCAACCATTGATTTGTTAAATATTTGATTCATCTTTTTATCCTTTCCCATGTATTCATACTTTGTTACTCCATGAGTGTTCTTGAACAAATCAATGTCTTCATCAACCACTGCTTCTTTAAAGTTCATCCTAAAAAAGAGATTAAAACTTAGACACTTGAACCAAGGAAGATTATAAGTTAAAACAATCACAATATTATTCCGTGGCCTTAGTTCTATGACTTTAAATGACTTACCAAACTTGCAACAATGCAGGATAACATAGAAATGTGGTGAATGAAGCTAAGTAGCCACGACTTTCATCGGGGACAAGGTATTTTCCAACCATCGAGAGTCCGTAAACTCTCTCGGTGCTACCGTCCTCAGTAGGTCGAGTGGCAGAAGTAAGAACGGAATAACTAGCAAGCAAACGCAACATTCGGTCAAGCCTATTAGGCAAGTCCGAGTGTTGGGTTGACGGCGGCAATTTAGAAGCAATTTCGGACGGTGACATGAATGCACCGGGTGGTGTCGCCTTAGCTATAATCTCAAATAAATTGAGATCAATAGCAGCATTTAACACTGCTGGATAAACAAGATTAGTGGTAAGTACCATTGCTGAAAGACAAGCACTATCCTCAGTTTGGTATGAGGTAGCACTAATTTTGTTATTTTCCTCCTTAATAATGTAGGAATCTCCCATTTTTTGATAAGTGCTAATAATGATTTTGTTTTCTTTCTTTAGTTTTTTGTTCTGTTTGCTTGATTATTTTCATATAGACATTGTGTTCTTTTTATAGGCAAAATAAAAGCATATACCTCCAAATGTAAGACTTTGTACTTCTTTGTCGTTTGTGGCATATGATTTTGAGTTTTATGAAAGGGTGCACTCTCTATTTTCTTTGATTTTAATTTTTCATTTGTATATTGCTTAGTCATGGATAGTTGCTAGCTTGGTCTTGCTCAATTGGAATTATAAAAATCCAATTTGAATAATTTGAAGCATTATGAGCTATCATTTTTTAAAATTATATAGTAGTATAGTTAATTTAATGGGTGGCACGTTTGAGCCTCCATCGAGCTAACCAGCTATTTTTAGAAAGGCAGTGTCGGATCAATTTTATTTTATAAATTTAAAGTTTTATTATAATTGTGGAGAAATGCTAAAAATCCATAAACTACTTTGAAATTTTTATGGAATTGACATATATGTTTAAATATGTAGAGAAATGCTAAAAATTCACAAACTATTATGAAATTTTTATGGAAGATATATAGGTTCAAATATATGGAGAAATGTTAAAAATTCATAAGAGTACTATGAAATCTTAAAAATCTGTGTTAGAAATCCATTGAAATCTTGGTTTAAGAATCTTGATTATAAAAAGTCTTTTAAAATTATTTTTAAAAATCTCACAAAGTCAATACAATCTTACAATTTTTTTTTAAAATCTTTAAGATTGTTTTTGTCAAAACAATCTTTCAAAATCTTAATTCAATACACATACATAAGTTGTTTATATTATTTAATGAATGTGAAATATCATATACTTATTTTTTAATCACACTACATGAGACATTAATACATTTATTGAATACATGGGAGTATAAAATAATTTTATAGTGGCGGTACATAAAAATTAAACTCAATTGTTTAATAACTGTTCGATGGGATTGGTTATTATACATAAGTCATCCTTATGCACCATGCATAAGTTACTTAGCACACCCCCTAAAGTACTCATGCACCCCCTAAATTACTCATGCATCCCTAAATTATTCGTGTACCCCCCAAATTTTTCGCACACCCCCCCAAATTTCTCGCGCACCCCCCAAATGACTTGGGCCCCAATTTTTATTTTTATTTTTGTCCCCTACATTTGTAGCCTAAACCATTTTGCTATGGAAATTGTTTCAGAGATATGCAATCCAAAACCATTAAGTGCATACGATGGTTTTGGAGTACAACCCTATAGTTAGAATAAAAATAATAATTGTGATTTAATGGTTTCGATTGTCTTATATGAGAAACCAAAATTATTGTTAAATGGTTTTAAATAATGATTATAATTATACCAAAAAAATTAAAGAATAATGATTATAATAAAAAAACCACTGAACCATTTTGCTGTGGGAATGGTTTCATATGGTTGTAATAAAAAATCATTAGATGCATAAAATGATTTTGGAGTACAACCCTTTAAATTAGAATAGAAACAATAATTGTGATTTAATGGTTTAGATTGTTTTATATGAGAAACCAAAATTATTGTTAAATGGTTTTAAATAATAATTATAATTGTATCCAAAAAAATAAAAAATAACGATTATAACTGAAACCATAAGTATTGTTTAATGGTTTTGATAGTCTTGTATATGAAACCAAAATAATTATATAGTGGTTTCAATGACATCCACAAGAGGACTAAGAAAGAATCATTTGTATAGCTAGCTTCCTCAAGGACCTGTGCCAGAACTTCCTGCATGTACAAAGGAAACAAAATACATCAAATCGTCCCTCACTATCTCGAGCAACTGAAATTGAAAAGCAAAATAAAAACAACAAGAAAGCAAAATAACAACAACAAGAAATCTGATATCCTCCATTAAAGTCTCCATTCTCAACCTCATTTCAATATTTTAAATTTAGAAAGTACCGTAAATAGAAGCGAGCATTCTATATGGTAAATTCATGGAAGAAACACAAAATTGCATAACAGGAACAAGAGAATTTTGCAATTATTGGTAACCTTTCTCTGTTGTTCAGACGTATATTGTCCAGTCAAATCTCTCAAAACTGTCAACATGTCATCGAAGCTAACTTTTCCATTGCAATCAATCAGTATCATAAACCTTGAAAATAACTACAAATAATAGAACATAACAAACGAAATTATGAATCAATTTGGGGAAAAATTGAAGGAATTAAAAGATGTTAAGATGAATTAATAGTAATTAGAACATTCAATTTTGGGTTGGAGAGTGGCGCGTGGACTGAAAGCAGAATAAAAAGCTATAAATTCCTTGAAATTGAAGCCATCGAGCAATCTCAACATACTCTGAGAGAGGATTAACGGCGAATTCGGGAATGGAGAGGAATTCATCGGAAGGAATCGGCGATGTAGCAGATGCGGAGGTTTTAGACGCGACGACGGTGGTGGATACACATTTGTGTGTTTTGCACGTCCGTGGGGGTGGATGAAACGTGATAACAGAGTGTTAGTTAAAGTTTTCAATCTGACGGTGCATATTGACTTATGCACCATACATAAAAATAATCCTTATGCATAATAACTTGTGCCACTGTTCGATTATGTTATGTAGATAAATTTTGATTGTTTAATTCATCGTGGAGTGGAAGTTTAAGTTCCCTAGCGAATTTGGTATGACCCGCCCTATTATGTTTTATATGTAGAATTTATATTTTAGGGTCATGCTAATCATAGTACCCGGTGCACTAGTTAAGCATACTAAAAAAAGAAATAAAAAAATAAAATTAATGATAAAAAGACAACTTTTTACATTAAATGCACAAGTTTCAAGAAAACATTTCTATATATTAATATACTTAACTAGTGCACCGGGTGCACTGTTTAACATTTTCTTATATTTTATATACTTTCTATTTATTTTGATTATTTAGTTGAGTTTTGTTTTTGGCCTTTAAACCATTTAATTCTATTATCTATTAGTAGCACTATACATATATAGTCTCATTGGGATATTTAGCTAAAAAAAGTCAACAAAAAGAAAAGATATAAAAAATGAATGAAACTTATGTTTTATTTTGTAGAAACCCTAGTGCCGTGGAGTACTAATTAAAAAGACTAATATAATAAAATAGTTTTAAAAAAGTTTATTTTCAATATAAAATTTGTTTCTTTGACTTTTTCAGAGACTTTAGAGTGTGTTCAAATAATATTTCTAAATCTATGTGTCGACACAAAAATCCTCCTATTAAGCACCAAATCAAATATACATGCTTGCGGGGTAAAATTTTTAGATGCCTATATTGAAAGAGAGTTGGATCCTCTCAATTTCATTTTTTTTTCAATTTCACACTTAATAATTTGTAATAAAATTAATTAATTTTATTAAATTGTAATGATATATAGTTATTTGTGAAATTCATTTTATTAATTTTACTTTTTATTCAAATGTAATTATCTTTTATATATATATATATATATATATATATATATATATATATATATATATATATAAGTTGTCGATTTTTTTTTTAAAAAAAAATAAAAAATCAAGGAAGTTAAGTGCATTGTGCATGTATTGTACGCAGGGACGGATGCACACTATAGGCAATGGGGGCTGCTGACCCCACTAGCTTGATAATTTTTTAGGGAGTTTCTACCATACATTCCTATTTTGGAATGTTTTAAAACATCCTCAATATTAATCAATAAGAACCAAGCTTTTCTCTGTCCCCACCATATTGCCATTATTTAAAGATTTTGAATCTATTATATGGTGTGTGTTCCATATTATGATATTTGGTACATCTTCATAAATTAAAGATGTATTTTTAAACTTCTCTATCATAAGATCGAGGTTTAGCTCTGATACCAGAGTTTTCGGGCTTAGCTGTAAGACAAACTTTTGAGTTCATCTTTCATGTATTGTATTAAGAGTTTATAATTAGACAATAGTTCTTTTGTTTGTTTGAATTTTGACTTTATTCTTGGATGAACATTTGGTCTATCTATATATAGTAGGTTTTCTAAACATCTATATTCGAATTCTAATTTTTGAATTATTTTCCTATAGACTTTTAGATTTTTTCTTTCTTCGGCTAAGTTCATTACTAGCGCAGGTAGTAAGTATAACAGAGTGTGGAGGTTAATTAGATTCTTTTATCTAATTTTTCGAGTTGTAAGGACAACTCTGCTACTGAGCTTTGCAGCTTATGTAGTTCTTTTTGTTCTGAGATTTCAAAATCTCTTTTTGGGGGTGCTACCCTAAGGCTTTGGCTTCTAATTAATGGTTTTTCTTCTGTTTCTTCGAATAGATTTTTGTCATCTTCTATTAAGGAACAACTCTTCCTTGCCAAAGTTTTGAATATAGGTGACTCTAACGTCACTATAGGGGTGAATAATTCATCAATATGAATTATATCTTTTCCTGTAAATTCTATGCTATGATGTGAATTATTTAAAGCATAATTAATTCTATAGCATATTGTAAAAGGATGATTTCCTTTTTTCATAAATTTTGAATCTTCTAATTTATAATTAAAGATTATGGATCTGTCTAGATCTTTATCCTTTAGGGATAATCCTATTTGTAAGTTTATGTCAAACTTAATTTTTTCATATTTTAAATTGCATTTTCCTTGTGCAATTATAGATTGTTTATCATTTGTAATCCTAGAGTCTCTTAGAATTATACTTAGAGGTGTATCAATACCTTTCATGAAAGTACTTTTGATTAAAACTTGAATGGTTGATATGTGAATATAACCAATTTTATTTCTTTCTTTTTCAGAAAGACTTGAAATTCTTTTTTGAATTTGTGTTCTGTCTATGGTAGATACGAATATATTTCCAGATGCAGAATCAATTGGAACTGCTTCTTCTCCTACCATTATTCCAAATTTCAAAATATTTTTCCTAGAGAAAAGTTCTTTGAATTTTTTAGTCTTTCTTTTAAAGTTTTCTTCAGCAGTTAGAGATAAATCTGCTTCTTCTATTTTGTGATTTAGTATGCTATCAGCAAAATAACTAGATGGTTCTTCAAAGAGTGAGATTTCAGACATAATTTTCAAAATTCTTCTGAATTTTCACTAATATTATCGGGCAGAGTATTTAAAGTTTTTATTAGACTATAAAATCAAGAGTTTTTTAGTCTATAATGTACACTTGCGAAGTCTCCATAGAACTGTCCCTGAAAACATTCTATGTATTTAGAATTTTTAGTAAAATTGTTTAACTCATAAACTAAACATTTTAATTCATGTTCTTCGAAGTCTCCTTCGATAGTTTCTTGAAGTTTTTCGAGAAAAACCTTTTCTTGATAATGATTAAATTTGAATTTGTCTAAAATTATCTTAGCCAAATTTGGTTCAGGAATCCTTTTTAGTAAATAAGTTACCTTTTTATCATAGTCTTCCATCAAGACTAATTCTAAGTAGGTATGATTAGAACTAGGTTATGTGTATTCAATTTCAAAAAAATTTGAAAATAATCTTTGAGTTCTAAAATTTGAACTTTCCATTGATCATGCAAATAACATAATATAATTAATAAGTGGTGTAATAATAACAATCATACCTGATATGATTTTCTTTGTTTTTGGTTTTGATGAATTCTTCGATCTGAAGATGTTTGTATTGTTTTGGGATATAATCTGTTTGATTATATTGTTTTATGTGGTTGATCCCTCCAGAGTATTACCTCAAGGATCAAGAGCTACTTCTTAGAAATGAATCTAAGGACAGAAGAAATAATTCTTCAGAAAACTAGTTAATAGTTTCGTATTTCTTTCAACTGTAATTTACATTGAGTCGAATGCTCTTATTTATAGTGGAGAAGGGCTCACATTAGGTAAACGTCCCTTTCCATGACAATGGACATTGTACATGCACTCAGAAAAGCAACACGCACTCACACAATAGTGACATGCACTCAGAAAAAGTGATGCGCACTTAAAAAAGAAAAACGCACTAATAAAAAACGACAAATAGTATTTTACATTATTTAGCACTAAGTGGTCCCCATCTGACTCAGATGTGATAAGGTACCACTGTACAATTTTGTCTTATATTGTGGCCAGTTGTTCTGTGCTGTCAATCTTCTTGTCTTCTTGTGCCGACGATTTTTGACAGTTTTTACAGTTATGATTTTTGTAATACTGTAAAAAGTATCTGCAGCATTCTTCTTGAATTACCCTTGGTAATTTTTCATGATCATCTTTCAGTTGGTCAATTCTTTCTTCAAGTTCTTTAATTGCCTTGATATCTTTTTCTTTTGCTGGTTTTCTGGAATCGCTATACACGACCATTGATGAGTCTCCGTAGATCATTCTGTAGTTTGTCTGGGATGACAATCTTGAAATTTTCTGACGAAAATTCTTCATTTGATTGACGTACATAGCTGGATGCCACTCTGTGCTTTCTTTATTCATGACTGGATATTCTTTATTGGATATCCCAATCTTGATTAAGTATATTGGTTTTGTGACCAGCTCCAAGGTATTTTCATCATACCAAGGATATGTTGAGTCGATCTCTAAAAAGATCTCTTTTCCTTTGGCATATAAATTATTGAATTTTTCTGCCAAATTTTGTAAATTCTTTGGAAGAAACTTGAGCTCTCCAAAAGTTTTCTTTGGTTGTTCTTCCAAATATATGGTATGGATTAAACCATTTTGAAAGAAAGATAGACAGGTAGTACTATCTATTCCTGGTAATGTAACCGTCTTGGGACAGCTAAATTTGTTAGCCGGGTAGAAGCATTCAGTGGTGGATTCTTCCACATAATGGTTTAACCATTTCCATCTAAGACTGAATTCCATATAAGTTGGATCGGTTACCTGGAAATTCTTTTGATATTCGAGCTGGCGAATTTTGTCAATTGACAACTTCCTTTTTGACTCCATTGTTGGAGATTTTTGAAGATTTTTTGCTGTTGTAACCTCCTTGTATGCTCCATAAAGTGCCCGTTCAGCTTCCTTCATGGTTTTGTATCCTTTGTGACGCACATTTTTGCCAATGATGTGTTGTTTAGTTATTGCCCATTTTCTATAGATCCCTTTCATTGGACCATCAAAAATGACATAAGCTTCAAACTTTCCCATCTCATTGTCTACGGGATCGCTTGTTTGAATGGTTGCTAACGAACCATTTTTTCTGGCTTCATCTTCTTCTTCGACCTTGTCAGCCCAAGACTTCTTACTGTCTGAAGTTGTTTCTGAAGACTCTGCTTCTTGTTCTATATTCCAACCACTAGGAGCTATTGTTTCAATAGGAATTTTTGAACTTTCTGGGGTAGTATACTTTACATAGTAGTCATATTTTCCAGAAGGTTGTCCTAGCAAGTCCCAATTTTCCTCTTTCTTGAGAATTTCATTTTTTGTTGTTAAAGATTGATTTTCATCTGTTGTCATTTTTTGTAAACCTTTGAGTGTTGTAATCATCTCCCCCCTCTCGGCAGAGATTTTTTCTCTTTTGATATCTATGGCGACAAGTTGCTCGTCTTTTTGCTTGATGTTGTTCTGAAGTAGCTTTATGGCTTGCTCCATTCTCTCGTCAGAGTATCTGCAAAACTGTTTTGTTCAGATTTTATATATTGAAGATATGGCTCGTATTGTTGTAATTCCATCTGCCATCTTATTAGTCTGCCTTGTTTATGGCCAGCACTAATTTTATATCACCAAAATCCTGTAAGATATTTAGAGTCTGTTCGAAGAAGGAATTTTGACGGTAGTAAGTCAATTTTCCATTTTTTTAATACTTTTACACATGCTAGAGTTTCTAGTTCCTGAATATGATATCTAGATTCTGTATCTGTAAATGTACCAGAAATATATTTACATAACTGTAAATTTTCAGTATCCTTTATCAGGATTTTAGAAGCACTATAATCAATGCTTTTTGATTGAAGATCCTTAGATTCTTCAATTTTACATCCTTTCTCATTAAGAGAAAGTTTTGCTTTACCATCTGGTAAGGCTCTCATACAACCTGCCCAGGTTGTTTGTGTTGCATCCGTTTCTACAATTAAAAAATCTTTTATTGTTGGATTGTAAAGTTCGGGCAAAATTTGAATTTTTTCTTTAATGGTTTTAACATTATCAGAATCAGTTTTGGTCCAGGACCAAGGAACTTTTTCTGAAATTTTCTTTTGCTAAGTCTTTTAAAAATCCTTCGTTAGCAATATAATTTAAACATCCAAGAAATCTTTGGATTTGTTTTCTATCAGAAAGCTCATTTGGAAAAGCTTGTATTTTTTCTTGGGTATGAGGTGCTAAACTCAGGTAAACCGAGGTATTCTATTTCTTTTTGTAAAATCTTTTATTTCTTTTTTGAAATTATAATACCCTTTTCTTTAATTCTTAAAAGAACAATTTCTAAATCTTGAAGATGTTGTCTTTCATCTCTTTTTGTAAAAATGAGTATGTCATCTATATATGCTAAACATATATGATCCAAACCTTCAAGAGATTTGTCCATAAATCTTTGATATATTGATGGCGCTTGTTTTAGTCCAAAAGGCAAGACATTCCATTCGTAATGTTTTTGAGGTGGACATGAAAAAGCTGTTAATGGTTTTGTTTCTTCTGATAGTCTTAGTTGATAATAACCAGACTTTGCATCTAAGGAAGAAAACCAGTTACATCCTTTTATTTTTTCTAAAATAAAATCTTTTCTTGGTAATTTATGAGAATCCCCAACTGTTGCCAGATTGAGTTTCTTATAATTAATTACCATTCTTCTTTTTCCTCTCTTTATTTCGTTATGATTTTCGACATAAAAAGCTGGTGCAGAATGTGGGCTTGATGAAGGTCTAATGAGGTCTTTATCAAGTAATTCTTTACATTCTTGTTGAAATTCTTCAACATCTCTAATAGAATATGGAATTCTATTTGGAACATTTATCTCATCATTAGGATTTTTTAACTTAATGACTATAAGTTCATGATTAGTGTTTTTAAGGCTGTCTAGAGGGTTATCTGAACAGACTTCGTCTAATCTTTCTTCTATATTAATATGGAAACTTCTTTCTTCCCATATAGTTCTTAATTCCCTAAGGTTTTCCTTAATAAGGTTTAAGATTTCATTTCTAGTAACTATTTTGGTGGTTACTATTTTTCTATTTTTAGGATTTCCCAAATCCTTCCATTGAAGTGATATAGTATCTTTTCTTTGAGTAAACGGTTCGTATAACTTTAAAAAGTTATTTCCTATGATTAGATCCAATCCTGAATCACGGAGGTAGATTGTTGGAATAAAAAACTTAAATCCTTCAATTTCTATAGATACATCTCTAAGATTAAACCATATCTGATGTTTTGATTTGTCTGCAACTATTATTTCTTTTGGTTTGGTTAATCTTTCCCAATTCCTAGAGATAGATTTTTTCCCAAAACAAAGAGTTGCACCTGTGTCTACATAGGCTAAGAAGTTTTTATTTTTTAATACTATTTTAATAAATGTAGCACTTGGATTTCCTTTACCAAGTATCTTCTTCGACATCTGAATCTGTCTCTGTGTAGTATTCATAAATGTCTTCATCGGATTCTATATCTGATTCTATAGGTTCATATCTCATTGCATATATTGCATGTAGGACATTTTTCTTAGGATTTTCCTTTTTAGGGCATTCATTTGCATATTGACCTTCTTCATGACATAACCAACATGTACATGATTTTTTGCCTTGTGGGCATGTTTTCTTCCTAAGGTAAGGTTGTTTTTTCTTAAAGAATTTTTTGTTTCCCTTTTTGAATTTTCTAAAAGGAATTTTCTTAAATTTTCTTTTCTTATAAGGTTTTTGTAACCTTGTTTTTCTGGATTTCTTTCTAGAGTTGCAACCATAGTTTCCTACTTTGTCTTGTAATTTATTACAACAGAGGGATACTTGAGCTTCTCTTTTGGCAATTTTTTGACTACACATTTCTTGGAGCCAAATTTTTAAGGTGGTTATTCTTCCTCCTAGAGTATCATCCACTTTTCCTTCTGCTAATGCTGAAGTAAAGAATGTTTTAACTTGAGCTGATACTTTTTCTGGTAACTTGTCATAGAATAGTTCTATCAAGTTTCTAGAAATTATAGTACTATTATCTATGTTGTAATAATAGTCCTGAAATTCACAAATGAAATTATCCACATAGCACATATTGCAGATTTTTAAGTTAGTTATTTTCCAAAGATTTTGGTCGGAAAATGCTATCTTAGATTGAATGGAGTCCTTCCATCCTTTAAATTCTGTTAAAAGTAACATATGAACCCAGTCTACTACTAAAGTTCCTGTTAGGGGTATTGTTCCCATAACTTCTGGTGGTAAGGTAGAAATGTATTTGTAAGCATTTCCTCTAGTTTTGTATTGTAGGAAATTGAAAATTTCAATTGGTCCTAAATTTTTAAGGTCTTCATTTAACTGGACTAATACACTATTTGTATTGTACCAATCTCTAAGATCTTTGGCTGTATCGAAACTACAGTCTATGTCTAAAATTTCTTGCCCTTGAAATGGGTTTTGTGTAGGTACATAATAATGGGGTACCTTTTGGAATTTTTGTTTGGTAAATTCCTTTTCGAATTCTGCAGATCTTTTTGCACCAGATGTCTCTGCTGGTTCGAATTTCACGAAGTGAGGATTTTCACTTTCTTCCTCTTCTTCTTCTTCTGAACTAAAATCATAAATGATTTGATTATTTTCTTTTGGTTCTTCGTCAATTTCTTTGCTTTTTCCCGATATATCTAAAGAAACCATAAGCTTTTCTAGATTTTCTAACTGCCTATTGAGGGCTTCTTCTGTATCATTCATTCTTAAAAGTATTTAGATGGTGGTTTAATTTTTAATTGTGTAGAAACAGGAGTTTCTTCGAGCTCAGGAAGCTCAGGAATATTTTCTATTTCTAGTTCTTTTCCTTTCTCTTCCCCCCCTCGAGAGAATTGAAGAGTTTTGTCTTCTAAGAGTTTTATCATGTATGCTATCATACAAGATATATTATTTAGTTGTGGATTTGTTGTATGAAAAAGGTGAGGAAATTTATGAGTTTCATCTTCTTCATAACAATCAAGGTTTATTCCACTATGAAATTTCCATGTTTCATATGGTTTATATATTTCTTCTTCAGACTGTAAAGTCTCTAAATAGGATGTTTGTTTTTCTATTCTATCTTGTAAATCAGAGAAGTTATCTAAAACTTTCTGTAATTTACTCGTTAGACTTTCTTCAGTCATCTTGCAATATCCTGAAGATTTTTCTAAAGGCTTTTAGCTAGTTCCTTATATTCTTTAGCTAAATAGAAGTTTCCTGAGTTTTTAAACATATAATGTAGTCTTTCGAACCATCTAATTTGAATTTTGTATAGTGCAAGATCAGCTAGGTTAGGTTTAAAGCTGATTGTTGGGTAAATTAATTTTCCACATGGACTTCTTAGGAAATTATTCCCGTGTCGTTTTACTATCATTGTATTATTCATTGAACTAGGCTTAATTGCTATAGATTAGCTACCAAATTTTGCTACTAAATTTGTGCTTATGGGTTGTTGGTTTCTAGCCATTAGATTTGAGATTTACATATCGAAGATTTTTTGCCTTAGCTACACTAGATCTAGAATGTACCAATACATTCCTTTTAATGGACTGTACCATAGATTTTCCTAATTTTTTAACCAACTATATGCTATTATGTTGCTATGACCCCACTTAAAATATAGTGTTGTCCCCACACAAGCTCTATTAATGATAATTTATAACATGTTAATGTATACATGTTGAAAAAACTGATAACCTTTTCCTCGAAAACTTGTTAACCTTTTCAATTTTTAATTGAACTCATTTATTTATTTTTTGAAAGAAAGAAGGGAAATGAAAGTGGTGATTTAAAACATAAATAAAGAGGTTCCTTGGGCATCATATGAAATAAGAAAATCAACTTATGCACACCCACAATTTTAAAAATAAGGCTTTTTGCTCTTTCTTTGTACATGTCTCGCAGTTTTAAATTGTAGGGGTTATTTTTGTTTTTTTTTTCCTTCAAAATTATCATATGTAGGTACAATAGATTTATTTTCTTATTCAATAGAATATTTATTTTGAAATTAGCATTGTTTTTACTTGTGATAGCTATATATTGGTTGAAAAATGCTTCTTTATTGAACTTTGTAATAATAAGTCAAATGTCAATTGTTTGAGGACGGATTTTTAAATGATTGTCTAATCACATATAGATCTAGAGTGATATATTTGATAGCTAGCATTGAAAATGAAAAAAACAAAAAATTATCTCACAACACTTTTAAAATATGAGATACGTAGTAAACAATTATATAATTCTCAGATGTTAAGGTATTTTTAGTTTTTTAAAATACAATGCTATACTTTTCGTAATATCCATTAAATATTTAAAATATGCCCCCGCTGACTGAAATTTCTGGATCCGTCTTTGATTGTACGTGTTGTATTTTTTTGGGGTGAAGTGTTGTATTTTATTTTATTCTGATAAAACTTCCTTCTTACCTTAGGAGATCATGGCTTTAGTTGCTGCTTGATTTGGGACAAGTAGACTTAATTTTTTAGAAGCAATAATTTAAATATAATTTTTCGATGAGCAAAATTAATTTTAGGTGTGCATGAGACGAGACCAACGATAATATTTGCCCGGCATTTTAATCTGCAATTTCTTACAACTAATAAATTAGACCAAATGCATTTAGGGATTCTTTATGTTTAGTGTTTGCATGTAATAGATAGATCTTTTAAAAAATTTAGGCAACAATGCATGTTATTCAGGATTGCGATAATGTCAAAACCTTTATACAAGTAGTTTAATCAATTCGGATCTATGGAGCAAATTCTAATAGAGAATAATATTGAGAATAATATTGGAGAATAATATTGAGAATGTTTTTGCCTTTCTTCTTTCATATATCAAATGTCTATATATACAAATATATACAAATGTATTGTATCAATTTGATTCTCTAAATTAAAGTCTATTTAATTTACATTGAAAGCATTACTAAAGGCTATTAAAGATAAATGTTGACTAAGAATATTTCTTATTCTAATACACCCCCGTAGTCGAAACTGGAGGTTGCCGAATGTTGAGACTATCTCTGAAGTCATCGAACAACTGCAGTGGAAGACCTTTTGTAAAAATGTCAGCTATTTGGTAGCGTGACGGAACATGCAGTACGCGAACCTGACCACGAGCAACCTTTTCACGCACAAAATGTATATCCATCTCAATGTGTTTTGTGCGTTGGTGTTGGATGGGATTACCTGATAAGTAGACAGCACTGACATTATCACAGTAAACTAGAGTGACTTTCGTGACAGGACGCTGAAGTTCTAAGAGTAAATTTCGAAGCCAACAAGACTCAGAAACAACATTAGCAACACCACGATATTCTGCTTCTGCACTAGAACGAGAAAGAGTCGGTTGTCGTTTAGCAGACCATGAAACTAAATTATCACCAAGATAAACACAATAGCCGGACGTGGACCTGCGGGTGTCTGGACATCCTCCCCAGTCAGCATCAGTATATGCGGTGAGTTTTTCAATCGAGGAGGGGGAGAGATGTAAGCCGTAAGTGCTTGTGCCTTTAATGTATCTAATGATTCGTTTTAAGGCCGTCATGTGTTGCGTTTTTGGATCGTGCATAAAAAGGCATACCTGCTGAACGGCATAAGAGATATTAGGCCGTGTGAAAGTAAGATATTGCAGTGCACCAGCTAGACTTCTATATTCAGAAGGATCATGATATGGATTGCCTGAGTTTCCATTAAGTTTCGCTTTTGTATCCACTGGAGTAGAAATCGGTTTGCAGGAGGACATGGCAGCTCTCTCTATGATTTCTTCGGCATATTTCTATTGAGAAAGAAACATACTGCCTGAGTGTCTTGTAACTGAGATGCCTAGGAAGTAGCTGAGGGGTCCCAAATCTTTCATAGCAAATTCAGAACTCAATTTAGACATGATAGACTGACGAAGAGTGTCAGACGATGCAGTGAGAATGATATCGTCCACATAAAGAAGAATGTAAGCGGTGTCATCTCCATGGTGGTAGATGAATAAAGAGTGATCACATACACTATGAGAGAAACCCAAGGTAGCAACAAAGTCAGTGAAGCGTTGGTACCAAGCACGAGGCGCCTGTTTAAGACCATAGAGAGACATTTTCAGTAAACACACATGATCAGGGTGTTGAGGATCACGAAAGCCGGGAGGCTGGTACATGTACACGGTTTCATTAAGATTCCCATGTAAGAACGCATTTTTGACATCTAATTGATGCAAACACCATGATTTTGAAATAGCAATACTTAGAACAGTCCTTATAGTTACAGGTTTGACGACTGGACTGAAAGTTTCACTACAATCGACACCAGTCTGTTGATTTGAACCATTGCCGACTAACCGAGCCTTGTACCTTTCAAAGGAACCGTCAGCTTTCTTCTTATGCCTGAAAATCCATAAACTTCGAATAATGTTAGCATTAGAGGGCCGTGGCACTAAATCCCACGTCTTATTTTCAATAAGAGCATCATATTCATCTTTCATGGCCATTTTCCAATTAAGATCATGTAATGCATTAATGGGATTGGTAGGTAAGGGAGAGATTTTGTTTGAACTAGAGGCATGGAGATTGAGTAGTTGACGAGGCTTAAAGATACCGTGTTGTGCTCAGGTTGTCATTTGAGGAGAGAGTGTAGGATTGGCTAAAGAAGGATGAGCTGTGGGTATTTGATGGGGAGAGTTCGTGTTAGGTGTAATGGTGATTTGTGGAGGAGAAGCTTGTATTTGTGGAGTTTGAGGTAATGTTGGTTGGTGGGTTGTTGTAGTGATGGGAGATGGTGTGGTAAGTGATGTTGCCGCAGTGGTGGGAGGTTGGTTGTGTGAGTTAGGTTCATTTGTGGGAATGGTTGATGTAGGTTGAAACAAATGATAGGGAAATGGTGTGTCGCTTGTATCCAAAAAATTATAGCATGAGGACTTGGGAGCATTAGAATTTGAGAAAGGAAAAATGTTTTCGTCAAATATGACGTGTCTAGAAATGATGATTGTACGACTTGACAATTCAAAACATTTATAACCTCTATGATTAGGTGGATATCCTAAAAATACACATGGTGTTGATCTTGCTTGAAGTTTATTTCTTGTAGTAGAAGGGATGAGGGGAAAACATAGGCAACCAAAAACTTTAAGATGAGAGTAGGATGGAGATTTTTGGTAAAGAATTGTGGTTGGTGTTTGAAGAGCTAGTTTCTTATTGGGTAGGATGTTCAAGAGATAAGTAGCCATTTGAAGCGCATGATGCCAAAAAGAAGGTGGCATTGACGCATGAGCAAGGAGAGTGCGAATGATATTATTGATAGTACGAATTTTTCGCTCGGCTTTACCATTTTGAGGTGATGTGTGAGGACATGAAAATCTGAATATCATTCCGTTTTGCTCACAAAATTTATGAAAAAGAGAGTTGTCATATTCTTTTCCGTTATCACATTGAAAACATTTAATATTTTTTTCAAATTGTGTTTTAATGTGATTACGAAACTGGAGAAAAATGGAGTGAACTTGTGATTTATTTTCTAGAGGAAAGGTCCACAAAAAATTTGTAAAATCATCAAGAAATAAAATATAATAGCGATGACCACCGGAACTGAGAATTGGTGATGTCCATAAGTCACTGTGCACAATATCAAAAGGCATTAATGTAGAAGTCAAAGACTCATAAAATGGTAACTTTATTTGTTTTCCAAGTTGACAAGATTGACAAATGAAATTGTTCCGAAACTTATTACATAAGATAGATTTGTTTCGGTGAAGAGAATTAAAAATAGATACTCCCGGATGTCCTAAACGATTATGCCATATTTCATTGGATACAGCGACACTGGTAGACGGTGTTGAGCTTGGATGGTGTGGTCTTGTGGTTAGAGGATAAAGGTCACCCGAGCTATTACATCTCATTAAAGGCATCCCTGTCTGAAAATCCTTCACAGAAAAACCAAACGGGTCAAATTCAACAGAAACTTCATTGTCAATGGTAAATTTTCTCACATAAACAAGATTTTTAATCAATTTGGGTGCATGCAGGACATTGTTTAAGGTTAAGGGATATTGAGAATTTTGTAATAATGCATTACCACAACCAATAACTGGAATATTATGACCACTACCGACAATAATATTGTTGCTAATATTGGAATAAGACGTAAGATTACCTCCGTTTGCTGTCATGTGAGATGTAGCCCCAGTGTCCATGTACCACTGTTCATCAGGAGGAGCAAGAGATAGAGTGTGCATAGCGGCTTGAATATCTGTTGGTGCATATGATGACTGAGTTGCAGCAACATGCGCTTGTTGTGGTTTTGCTCCTAGAATGCCAGACTGCCGATTTGGAGCTACCGGTCTTTGCCAATTGCCGGTTGTAGGATAAGGGCAAGGAGGAGTGGCCCACGGCTGCCACTGTGCATAAGGGGGATAGGCCCACTGATATTGCGGTGCCTGTGGTGGCTGCCATGATCCTTGTTGATGGTAATGAGATCGTCCACCTCGACCTCCACCTCGTCCACGACCACGACCACCACGGTTATGACTAGAACCGCCACAACCACCGCGACCGCCATTGTTTTTGTTATTGTTGCGGTTAGGATGATGAGAAGATGAAGAATCTGAGTTGTTATTTTCTTGAGCTGCTAAAAAGGTCGAGTTGGCAGTGGTAACAGCCGTTTGTTTTGCATGTGCCATTTCTTCCAAGACAACCATAGACCGGGCCTTGTAAAAAGGAGGAAGAATATCAGAATGGCGGATTTGAGAACCGACATTAGCATAAGCATTAGAAAGACCGGAGACAAGTTGAAGCACCATACGTTCGTTGGAAACAGGTGCACCGACATTGGAGAGTTGATCGGAAAGAGACTTGATGTGTTGGCAGTATGATGCAGCATCAGAAAATTGTTTCATGCTAACTCTGGAAAATTCTTGCTCTAGGTAGAGAGCTCTTGAATATTTGTTATCAAAAAATATATTAAAGAGTCGATCCCAGGCAAGTTGAGCGGTGGAGTCACGTTCAATGATGGTATGAAGAAGATCAGTAGATATAGTTCCATAAATCCATGTCAAAACAGTAGGATCGAGGCGTTTCCATAAGGCTGGATCGGTTTCTTTGAGAGAAGGTGCAGAGGTGGAATCATTTGGTGAAGAAGGGATGATGTGGTCGAGAACGTCGTATGCTTGGGCATGGATTTTGAACAATTCAGACCATGTGTTGTATTGAGTTTTCTCAATGTCAAGGGTGACTTTGATGAAGTTTGTGATGTTAGAAACGGTTAGTGCAGGATGAATGGGAGAAATTTTGGTCTGAGTAACAGTTTTTCTGTTTTGGGTAGAAGATTCAGATGTGGATTTAGGAGAGGTAGGAGGAGTAGTTTCGGCCATAGTGATAAGAAGGATAAGAGGTGTGGCTTCAATGGTTTTTTTTTTCTTTCTAATTGGTTGGTAGAGAAGGGATTTTATGTGAAGCAGTGCTGCAACAAATAAATAGGATTAAGGCTTGTTGTTTGTAACAAGGCTTGGGATATGTGAGAAGAAAAAGACAAACAAACAGAGGACGTGGTAGTTTGTTGGTTTAAGAATATATGAGAAGCTAGGTGGGTGGGTAAAGGAAGGCAAGTGGCGGCGCTAAGAGGTACATGACTAGGTTTAGGAACCAAAGCTTACTGATACCATAATAGAGAATAATATTGAGAATGTTTTTGCCTTTCTTCTTTCATATATCAAATGTCTATATATACAAATGTATTGTATCAATTTGATTCTCTAAATTAAAGTCTATTTAATTTACATTGAAAGCATTACTAAAGGCTATTAAAGATAAATGTTGACTAAAAATATTTCTTATTCTAATAAATTCTTTAGCCTTCGTGCCTTTGTTTGGCTTTAATGTAATTTATCTAATGTTGATATTGGTATGTTCTCATGGTCGTGAGAATTATATTTTGATATTGGTATCTTCTTGTACTCCTTAAGGAAGTATTTGCAATTAAGAGACTAGTATCCACATTCATGATGTTCTGGACTGGGCCTGCGCCTCCGGGCAGGCGCCCTCGACAGCGTCGGGGACGGTTTTCAGTACAGAATCTCCTCCAAAGTACACAGTGTAAAACGACACCTCCTGCCCGCAACGGCGGGCATAACGGCTCCTTTCCAACGACTTCGCAGTCCCTGTCGAGCACAGCTGCTCGACAGCTCCTTGATGGCATTTCAGCACGTGTTCCACACTGCTTCATCCATATCTATCCTCTCACGCTTTTCTCGCGTATTGGATAAACCCCAGGTGAGAACCTCAACGGTTTCTCCTGCTCCCACGCAGAAACCGGGCAGTTATCCATTATTGGGCCGTTGGGACGGCCCAATAGGGATAATCGTTGGCCCCGCGCTGGGGGCTTATAAATACTCCTCCTTACTAAGGAGTCAGGTACATTCGATACATTCTCTCTACCTCTTCTCTTTGTACTCTTGCTGACTTAAGCATCGGAGTGTCTGCAGGTACAAACCCCCCTCCGTTTTCAACCGTCCGACCACCGTGCAAGGCAACGTTGCTGGCCCTCAATCCTGCTCCTTACGCACAGGTACGATCACATGCTATTCATATGAGTGGTATAAATGAACCTCACATAATATTTTATATTATTTTACACTTTCAAATTATTTAAACCACTTTCTAAATATTCATACCACTCATCCAAACTCTAACATGGGTCCCACAAAATTCACAATATAATTCCAATTTTCTTACTTTATTCCAACATCCATTTGAAAAACAATTAAAATAATCAAAAGACACAGGTTCCATCTTTGGACATGATGGTAATACAAAAACACCACAAGTGAGTCAAATATCTCATCTCTCCTGACACAAGTGGTGACACGTGAAAAACCATCCACCCATATTTGTGCTCTAATAAGTATGCTCATATGTTGGCCTAATGTTGATGTTGTACTCTTTTTTTTTATTTATTTATATTATTGTGCATGTTGCTTCTCTGTTATGTTCTCTTTTAAAATATCATGTTGGGATGAATATTACTATATCCGGTCTTTATTATAAAAAAAATATTTGCTTTTTATGTTTGTAGAATGTTTGATTTATCTAATTTATAGCATGGATCAGATACATCATATATCAAACATTTTATGAATCTAAAACGTAATTTTTTTCTTATAATAATCATTATAAAAAAAAAAATTCTTATAATAAAGACTAGAGTGAGTATTTGTAAAGTGAATCATCCTGTTAAATTATGTACTATTGTTGTATGTGATCTACCTCGATCATGTATTGTTGCAGAGTTAGAAGACAATTATTCAACAAACTAAACTAAGTTCATGGCGCACAATCAAGATAAATTTGCATCATATTTCATTTGAATTATTGGAGAAATTTATTGATCTAATGATGAAAATAAGTTTTTGTATTATGCAAGACTTATCTCATTTTTTTAACATAAAGACTTTAAAACAATATGTTTAATGACTTATGTCACGTGTGCATTATAGAACCAGCTATTATTTTGAAGCATGTAGAACCAGCTACTAGGAAAAAAATTTCTGTTGTCAGAAAAGCGTACTATAACACGCAGTAAAGTTTATCTGTCGTTTGATCACAAATCAACGGCTGAGATCATTGTTATTGAAAAACGTGATTTTTAATTTAAACCGTGTAATCTTAAATTGACAGCCGAGATGGAAAACAATGTGAAACTTTAGGTTTATGATACAGCAGCAAACCTTGATCCCTACTAAGCTATATTTCTTCTCCAAACTATATTATTTCGGACAAAAAAATTCATTCAAAGTAAACTTTTAGAATGTAAAAAAAAAAAAAAAAAACATTTAAAGTTACTCTCTTAAAATTAATTGTGGTTTTCACAAATGGCCGAATATGTCATTTTTACACTCGTTGTGACGTAGATTTATCTCTGAAATTTTGCATTTGATATGTTAGACGTCAATGAGGTTGGTGGTTATACATGAATGAACTTTGCACAGAGATGCACCTCCTCTAATTTAAGTTATTCTGTCAAAATAAAAACCAATCTTTCAATGAATTTAGATGTAGTGATAGTGAAAAAACAGCGGTGCGGAAAGTTGCTCATGTTAGCTGTGCGTGTTAACAACCCTCTTTTTCTTAGTGGGCTTTTAAGCCCCTAACACACACAGCCCGCAGGTTCGAAGGTGTCTCTCCCTACTCCCCGTCTTTCTTTTTCATCTTCTGGGTTTTCATTTTTAACTTTGAAAAAAAATTTCGGTAAACACGTACCGAAGTTTTCGGAGTAAAATCAAGGGTAAAGTTGAATTTCTGGGGGGTGAAAAAGAACGACGGGGGGTGGAGAGAGAAACCTTCCACAGGTTCAAGTCACTAGGATTGGGCTTAATGGGTCAACCCACAAATATCATTCAAAATAATTTTTTATACCAAATTTTGTTGGAAAAAAAAACATTTATACCAAATTTAAATTTTAGATAGTTTCTTGAGTCATCTCTTATACCAAATTTGTCAAAACACACCACCAAAAACGTACTTCTAATTACATATTTTCTGTCATAATACACTAGCGAAGACATGTTTCTGATAAACCCTGCATTTTTTTGGAATTGGATTAAGTGGAGTCAGAACTGCATGGAGTCGGTACAGTCAGCAATTCATATAAAATTTAATGTTTTAGTTTAATATAAAATTTGAGATAAAATTTAGACCATTCAATCGATATCAAACTGCCTAAACTTCACTGATTACACCATGTTTAAATGTACTGAATCCAAATCCTGTTTTTTGAAATAGATTGTGAAATGAAATCATCTAAATTTTATTCATCAATCTTTTTCATGTAGCCTTTTATGTCCCAGAATGCATTTAAAATGGAGAAATGGTCCCCTTTTCCCCCTTTATTTAGATAATAAACATGATTGGGGTATGTATAAAAAAAAACATGATTGGGGTTTAAGGCAAATGTTCATTTAAAATGTACAAATGCAAGATGCTATAGATAACAATTCATTCCATTTTTTTAGGTTGAGTTTTTCAAATTCAAGACAGAGCCTATCAACCAACAAGAGTTGAACCACCTTTTCTACGGATCACTTTGTCAAAAGTAAACATATACAGTTATTGCAATCTTATCTTATCATAGATCTTTAGGACCAATTTTTTCCCACATACAAGGAAATTTCATAGGCAAAGGAAATTATTCTTAATCCAAAGAAAAACTAAACCAAATACATTAAGCAATTTTCTTTACTACACATGCACAATCAATTAGAGTCCAAAAGATTTAAGAACAGGACAAAAATGTGGTTGCTCAATAAAAAAGATACACACACACACACACATATATATATATATATATATATATATATATATTTATATTAAACTTTGCATAAATCAAAGAAATACTCTATGTAACTCTCATTTAATTTTACATATATATGCATATATTTTGTATTGGAAGAAAATTCAATTAGACCACAAAGCTCCTCATCATCATAAAATAAAAACAATATATAAACTCCTACCTAATTAACAAGACAATTTTTCTTATAAAGAAAAAAAAACATGAATAAATACTCTTACCCAAAATCCAATAGCATGATCACCAAAATAATCATAAAATTAGAGTATTCTCCTTGGTTTACCATGAGAATTATTGATGAAAAAAAGTTTCTTTAAAACCTTCAACATCACCAACATACTAGGCTTATTCTTGGTTTGAATAAGAGCATTATTGGTTATATTACCAATTCTTAAGGATCTATACGCAATAACTTCCTCATTGAAAACTTCCCACAATAAATCCATAGGAACCTCTTCATCATCTTCTCTTGTTATTTTCTTTCCATTTTGTATAGATGAAAAGCTCTTCCTCCTTTGGCCCTTAGAGTCTTCCAAATTTTCTTCACAGCAATCTTTTTGATCTCTTAGGACATGTTGGTAGGAATTATTAGAAGAAGATGTTGATGATTGATTCCAAAGAGGTGGTGAATCAATGATATATGAAAAAGTGTCATTAATTCTAGGGAAGCTAAAGTCTTCTGTTCCCATTTTTTGGTGGATATAATTGATGAAACACTGTATGAATTATTAATGAGATTGGAATATGATGTGTGAGTTTGTGGTAGGTTTGAAATGATCAATTGGAACAGTTTCTTGTTCTTTTGAGGAAAGGTTTTGGTTCAACTGCTGCACTAGGTTACATGCACTTTCTTGTTCACAAGTTAGGCATGAGTTTTTTTGTTCTCTCTTTCAGGCTTTTCATTGTTGTTATGAAAACAGTAAGTTACAATTAATACCATAAAAAACATGACTGAATTTATTTTTTTAAGAAAAAATTAAGAAAAATTTAGTCCCGTAAGTTTCAAATTTTGTTTTTTTGTCCATATCTTCATTTTTGTCCGTGTTATTACAAAAGTAATTTTAGTCCTGCTGATAGAATACAACGTGCAATTTTATAATTTGTAGAGACTAAAAATATTAACTCTGATCTTAAACATAAAAAATAAAAATAAAAAATTAACAAAAGTCGACTTATTTGATCTGAAATTTGAACTAAATACATCAATTTTTAATGTAAAGAAGGAAAAAAGTATAATTTATTTACATATGCATATCGGCCATATGGACTACAAAAAGTACCATTAAAAGCTGATATGCTCAATTCACGTATCTTTAACTCAAAGCGGCAGAAATGTCAAAATTGTTTGGTCGAATGTTATGATCGGAGTTCAAATCTTAGTTCATTTACTTTTGTGTGTGTGAGTTTTCAATGACTTATCCGTTCATGTAAAAACTAACAAGAAAATTACATACTCATGAATTTGATTTTAGATATGTAACCGAGATGAAATAATATAAACTCTTTTACTATTGTTGATTAAAGGGTGATGAAAGATAACTCCAGGTGTTAAATATGTGACGTAATGAAAGTAACATATACTGCCTTCAATGGGGCAGCTAACTGTTGCTAATTGTGCCGGGTTCATAGGTGCAATTAATTTCTATGCAAGTTTTTATCTTCCAAATAGTGATTGGTGTTGACTAATTGAGTCATGTAGGGGATGTTGCATTACAAATTTAGTCCCAAACAATTTATTCAAACCTTTAATATGGTATATTGGGTCTACACTACACATGGTCCCTTGTGATACGTTTCAATTTATTAGGGTAGCAAACAAAGCTTACTATACTTTCACACTGAAATATACAAGCAACCCTATAATTTTAGGGACCAAAATTGAATGATGTACTATAGTTTTAGGGGCCAAAATTGTTTAAATGAGGAAGTTAATGTAGGGACAAACTAGACCTGACCAAGTAACCGTTGTAATTAAATTGATAAAAGAGGTTTTTGCTTCATTGCTACGGCATTCAACATTTATGGCTAAATCAGCAAATCAGCTTTTAACCATGTTCAACCAAATTAGAACATGTTGTTTGCATGACTGACCTAAGCTGTAATTCATTACAGAACCAAAATATGGGCCCGAACATTGCAACACAAACTGACTCAAAATAACTTTTCTCACCTCCCATATTTCTAAAATACCATACATGATTTTGGAAGTGTGAATGTGCACCTCTAGCATCAAAGTTTAAGAAAATGTAATGGCAGTGCCCACATTGTTCATTAAGTGAATGCGATAAAAATTTCTCAATGAGGTGAAGGTAAAAATAAATAGATATATAAATAGCTGAATCTTAAAAAATTTAGATATATAAATACACTAATATTAATTTGAAAAATAAAAACACTGATTGGGATATGTGGCATGGGTGTGAAATTGGGTGAAGAGGTTTTCCAATTTCCATGATATTTCCTTGACAATCTTTGTCACAAATTTGTCTACTTATATGGGCCGGTTGGTTCACAAATTGGATTACTCTTCTAATGGTCCATATTAAATGATATCTCGTCTCCGATGAAACATATCGACTCTTAGCATATATTTGGTTTGAAGAAAAATAAGACGGAAGGAAAAAAAAAAAACCACCGAAACTAATGAATAAACTTGAATTAAAGTTAGTCAAAGTTCATTCATTAATTTCTATATATTTTTCTTTCTCTCAAACTAAACACATCATTAATCTATCTTTTATTAATAATACTAATTCTTTTACTAATATTTATTTCAATTTCTAAAAAAAGAAGAAAAAAAATCCTTTGTACTCATCAACATTTGCCTTATTTTATTTTCTCATTCTTTATTGTGCATTTAACAATAGCTAGATAGAACACAAGGCTAAAATGTTCCAATTTTTTTGTTTATAACTATAAGTATTATTCCCTTCAGTCCTTAATATAAAAAAAAAAACTCACTTTTTAGATACATTAAAATATTGATGTATTTAAACAATATGATAGTGTAGATACATCAATATTTTAATGTATAAAAAAAATTTTTTTTTTTTTTATTAAGAATTGGAGGGAGTATATTACTGGTACTAGTTACTTGTAATAGTAATACTGATTGACTTCTTTGGTCAACGGACCCTTTCCACAGACAATAGTTATGATGGGTATAGACCAAGTAATTGCAGAGTAAAGACTGGTCTCAAAAACACAACGTCTCTTTCCAAATCATTTTCTTCCTCAAACGCGTTTTTCAAGTTGAACAAGTACACTAGTATTGTTAGTCAATATTCATAGCTAATATCTTTATGCTAATAAAATTTATATTAAGAAAACCATCTGAGTCTAGTAAAAGAAATTAAATATAATGTAAATTGATTCAGTTGGTAATGTATTTTATAAGTGTATAAGTTCAACTTCTGTAATATAAAAATTTCTTAATATGTAAATATTTTTGTAAATTTCGTTGAATCTTTAGATTTTTTTTATCATCTGAAATTAAACTCACTTATATTTTTTATTAGCGAAAAAATAAAAGAGACTACTGTTGAAGCATGTTTTGCAAGTTTATTTTTTACTTTTACCATTAATTTGATTTGAAAGTCAATTCTGACATTGAATAATTTCAGCCACCTTCTGATTACAGTTACGGGTAAGTTTTTGTGAGTTAGAAAAGGGTTGAGGTTTACACTATTTAGTGGCGTGTTCAGTCAGAGTATAAGTTCCTAGTCCAAGTCAAGTCCACCAACAATTAAATATTTTAGTACTCTAAGAAAATTAAGACACAAGCAGCTTTTTATGTCTTTTGAAGTGAAAAACACTCCCAATATTTTTGTTCTTCTTTCCCTCATTTCCATCAAATTTCCTTCCACTAACCCAACAAACAAACAATCCCAAACTCCAACATATATTACATATACTCTCACTTCTTTTCCACCTTTTTTAATTCTCTTCCTATTCTCTTACAACACAATTAAAAATACATGATTTTATAGCAGACAAGACACAGCTACAAACATAATAACATCAACATGAACATGTTCAGGTATGAATACACAACAACTTTCCTACTCTTGTTTTTCTTCTGTCCTATGGTTTTGTCTTTACTATCTCAAAACCAAACAAATACCATGATTAATATCTCCAATCTTCTTAATCACTCTGATTGGAATCCAAACAAAAACTCTAATCCATGTTTATGGAAAGGTGTCACTTGTGACACTACCAATTCATCTGTTATCAATATTGTCCTACATGGTTCTTCTCTCTCTTCACAATCTCTTCTAGTTCTTTGCAAAATTGAAACTTTGCAGCACCTTGATGTCTCTAATAACCGTCTCAACTCTATCCCAGATGGGTTTGTTTCTGCATGTGGAAAAATTGAGAGTTTAAAACTTTTAAATTTCAGTGGAAATTTGTTAAGTGGTTTTTTGCCTACTTTTATTGGTTTTGATGAATTGGAATCACTTGACATGTCTTTGAATTATTTGAGAGGGAGCATTGATATGCAGTTAGATGGATTGGTTAGTCTCAAGTTTCTTAATCTTGGTTACAATAATTTCAATGGGAAAATTCCTACTAATTTGGGAAGTTCCATGGTTTTGGAGCAGATTGTGCTTTCAAACAATGGTTTTGAAGGAACAATCCCTGATCAAATTTTGAGCTACAAAAATTTGACTGTGATTGATTTAAAGGGAAATAAGCTTTCAGGGTCTATTCCTTTAAATATTGGAAATCTTTCCAAATTGGCAATTTTGAGTCTTTCCTCTAATAGCCTAGGTGGCATAATCCCAATGTCAGTTATGAACATCAAAACACTAGAAAGATTTGCAGCTAATCAAAATAATTTTACTGGTGCTGTTCCTCCTGGAATTACAAATTTTCTAAAGAGTTTGGATCTTAGTTATAATAAGTTATCTGAGTCAATTCCTGAAGGCCTTTTATCTCCATCACAGTTAGTGCTTGTAGATTTGTCTCATAACATGTTAGAAGGGTCTGTACCAGCAAATATTTCTTCTAGTTTAGTCAGGTTGAGATTGGGGGGAAATTTCCTAACAGGAGAGGTTCCTTCAGGTATTTGCGAAGCCATTCGTGGCAACCAATTGACGTACATGGAACTGGACAATAATAAGTTGACAGGTTTGATACCACCTGGATTAGGTTCATGTAAGAAATTGGCCTTGTTGAATTTGGCTGAGAATCAATTGACTGGTGCATTGCCACCAGAAATTGGTGATCTTGGCGATCTTCAAGTCTTGCAGCTTCAAACGAACAAGCTCAATAGTACTATCCCTATTCAAATTTCCCAACTTCAAATGTTGTCTACCTTGAATTTGAGCTATAATTCTTTTGAAGGACCAATTCCTTCTGATATGCCAATCAACCTTACACTCCTTGACTTGCAAGGGAACAATCTCAACGGGTCTATACCGTCGTCCATTGGAAACTTGCAAAAGCTTTTAGATGTCCAACTTGGAGAAAATCAGCTAAGCGGTGATATTCCACGAATGCCTTTGAATCTACAGATTGCATTGAATCTCAGTAGCAACCACTTTAGTGGAGTTATTCCTAGTAGTTTTGGTGATTTGGTTAACCTAGAAATTTTGGATCTCTCAAATAACAGCTTCTCCGGTGCAATTCCTTCGTCTCTAACTAGAATGTCGGCATTGACACAGTTGCAACTATCACACAATAATCTATCAGGTGAGCTTCCAGGATTTGCTGCATATGTTAATGTTGATATAGAAGGAAACAATGTCAAGAATAGTCGTAGTAATGTACCATCTAACAATTCTCCAAGAGCAGAAAAGAAAGGGAAATCTGTTGTTGCCGCTGTTCTTATTGCAATGGCTGCTGCTATTTTTGTGGTTGGCATGGTCACCCTTCTGGTTGTATCGATCTCACGACACTATTGCAAGGTTAACGATGGACAGGTACAGTCAAATGAAGGTGAAAATCTTGACCTTCCTCAGGTCATCCAGAGTAATTTGTCAACTCCAAATGGAATCCACAGATCAAACATTGATCTTTCCAAGGCCATGGAAGCTGTTGCCGAACCGTCAAACGTAACTCTAAAAACCAAGTTTTCAACTTACTATAAGGCTGTTATGCCATCTGGCTCAATCTATTTTGCCAAGAAGTTGAACTGGTGTGACAAGATATTTCCAGTGAGTAGTGTTGATAAATTTGGGAAAGAGTTGGATGCATTGGCAAAGTTGAACAATTCAAATGTGATGATTCCTCTAGGCTATATAGTGTCCACTGACAATGCTTATGTATTATACGAGTTTGTGCCGAACGGCTCTCTCTTTGATATGCTTCACGGGAGCATGGAAAACTCTTTAGATTGGGCTAGCAGATATAGTATAGCTGTTGGGGTGGCTCAAGGTCTCTCTTTTCTGCATGGATTTGCATCTGGTCCAATACTCCTCCTTGATTTATCAAGTAAAAGTATTATGCTGAAATCACTCAAGGAACCTCTAGTCGGCGATATTGAACACTATAAGGTGATTGATCCTTCAAAGAGTACCGGAAGTTTTTCTGCAGTTGCTGGTTCTGTTGGCTACATTCCTCCAGGTTAGAAATACTCTTTTACTTTCTTTCCAATTAACAATTTAAATTTTGTTTGTCATAGAAATATCGTATGCATATATGACGTAGACACATATATGATAAGTGTTTATGCTATAAGAGATTAATTAAGTTGTTTATCTAAACATGGCATAATAAAGCTATTACGTGGGTAAATGTCCTGGAAATCGCTAAAATTTGCATTTCAAATGTACAATAAGCAAATATAAATGCACATTTGTGTTTGAAGATCTAAATTATTTTCGTTTGTTGATTTGGCAGAGTATGCTTACACAATGAGAGTAACAGTGGCAGGAAATGTGTACAGCTTTGGTGTCATTCTACTGGAATTGCTAACAGGCAAATCTGCAGTGACCGAGGGAACTGAATTGGTGAAGTGGGTTTTGCGTAATACAAGAAATCAAGATCACATTCTTGATCCTAATGTTAGTAGAACATCACAAGCTGTTAGAAACCAAATGCTTGCAATTCTGGAAATTGCTCTTGTTTGTGTTAGCACATCTCCTGATGCAAGACCAAAGATGAAGACTGTGCTAAGAATGTTGCTGAATGCCAGATAGAATCATACTATAAATTAAGTCTTCATAGATTTTGCTTTAGATGATGTATTGAATATTTACAAAAAGATATAGAATATCAAATAGGACGAATTTAGCTCTCGATCCTTTTATGGTGCTGTATAAATTAAGCTTTTCTTGCTATTCACGGTATTGCAGTTGTGTAAAGTGAATCAGTCTGCTATGTTAGATTTTTACCTCATATATATGTAATATTTTTAAAGTTTTCATTTTAAATATATAGATAGTACTATAGTAGACGATTTTTAACAAATTATGTTCCCTCAAATGGATATATAGCTGCTTTGAAGTGAAATCTTTTGGATAAATCAAAGTATACAATTACTCCCTCCGGCCACTATTATAAGCAAATTTGACTTTTTTAGTACATTGAAAAAGTGATGTATTTGATTCATAATTATGGACCACATACATCACTTTTCCAATGTATCAAAATAGTAAAATTTGCTTATAATAATGGCCGGAGGGAGTACAAAATTACATATAAGTATCTTGTGAAATTTCTACACAAATAACTAGGAGTCTCGATTATGTAGGATTTTCTACCAAAAAATGTCCAATATGGAAAATGAGGTTGAGTATCACTAAATTTGGTGGAACCAGTTTTTTTTTATTATTACAAGTCATTGCCATTGATACATAATGTCAAAACAATCACACTTAAGCAATAATATCTTCACACTACCATATATTTGTTTCATAACATAATCATTGCTCAATCTCCCGTGTTTCAATTTTCTAGTCAGAAATCTAAAACAAGTTTCATGCTCTCACATAAATAAATAATGGACATTATTTAGACAATAATAACCAATAAAAAAAAATCTATAATCAGACAGTACTAATGAAAAATGGAAATGGTGTATTTGACGCAATCTCATTTAACAAACTAGAACTCAACTTTCCTATTCAAAACTCTACTCCTGCCTGACCTTTGCACAATCCTGAGTGGATATAGTGATTTGGCTTCTCAGTTTGTGCTTCTCGACAATTAATAATCCGTAATCCACGACGAGAGGGAATAACAAGTTCCTTTTCCTTTTGTATGCAGCATTAGAATACAGAAAAATGACACTAGAAAGTAAGATCTTTAGGGTCCTCAATAATCTGTGACAGGGTTTGCAAGAAGAGTGCTAGATCAGAACCGTAGATTACTCGATGATCTGCCGTAACATTGACCTGAAAATTTGCATTTCTTCAGTTACAAAAGAACAGAAGTTTGGATATATAGATTTATGATTCTAATAAATAAGGCATATTCCAGCATATATAAATATCTAAATACACATACCTGCATTTGGTTCTTCATGCCAATGCGACCATCCTTGGTAGCCACAACAGTTGGCTGTGATGTTCCAACTGCCATTATTGCTCCCTACAAAAATAAATCAACAGAACGATCACATTCATGTTGTCCGTCAATGTTCAATTTGAACTTTGAACTATTGGTCAAACTCTTCCACAATTTGAACACAGATAAGATTACTCACGGTTCCAGGAGGCAGAATAGCATCAAAGCGATCAACGCCAAACATTCCCAGGTTGGAAAGAGTGAAAGTACCTGGAGAAACAAAAGAAATCAGGGAGGGGTTGGCAAATTGGAAATAAATCCCAATTAGTGTAGATATATAATCACTATACCTGTGGTGTATTCATGAGGCTGAAGCTGCTTAGCCCGGGCCTTATCTACCAACTCCTTCCACTTTCTTGACAATGAATAGACATCAACCTAGAATATACATAAAAAAGAAAAATCTTATTAACAATTGAGCACCATTTTACGTTCAATTAGAAGCAGCTCGAAATAGAGTATCAAACACCTTATCAGCATCCTGAAGCACTGGTGTAATAAGTCCGCCATCTATGGCCACAGCAACTGCAATGTTGATGCTGCTATTGTATGTAAAGCTATTACCATCCCTACAACTAGAGTTTATAACAGGGTGTTTAGCCAGCGCGAGTGCTGTAGCCTTGGCAAGCAATGCTGTCATAGTAACTCCCTTTGACTTGATCTGTTATTTTATAAAATATATAACAAAATCAATAAACATGTATATAAACAGTTTGAACATAGAATGATTTGAAAAACTGTAGACATCAAACTATCATAAACTGTCAGCAGCATGTTAAAACAACTTCATAGTCATTAGGGTGTTCAGCACCCCAGTGAGTCCACCAGGGTACCCCACAATTTTGGCCCTTTGGACTGACTATGGGACTAATCTCTAGTTTGATTGATTGAGAAGGATTTTATCCCTTAGTTATCAGCCTCCGATGTGGGTGACTCCCTAAGATTCAAACCCGGGTTCCTGAAGAACTCCTACTCCTCCTTAAGGGACAAATTTGCTTCGACTTGACCAACACCACATTGGTTACCTACTAGCATTTTAATTGCTAATCCTTTTTGTGTTTTATGAAGATCTTAAATCCAAACTAAACTATCCACTTATCAGAAAATCACATCGAGTGATGAATTCTGTAATTAGATATATAATGTCCAAAGAACCAATGAGATAGTTATATAGCTAGCATCAAGCATAATTATCATAGTGATATAATCAAATAAAAAAACCTAAACCACTTAACCACATATTTAATCCTAATCTAACTACAATTTAACCTCCTGAAGAAGAAAAGGAGGTTTGATCAACATCATTACCCAAAAAAAAAAAGCAAAAAGAGAGACAAAAAATCACCTTCTTGTAGAGAGCATCAAGTGCATCAGTAGTAATAGTGTAACCAACTCTGAAAGTAGGAACAGCCAAACTCTCCACCATATTCCTACTCACAGCATTCTGCATTGTAGTAAACGGCACCACACTTCCCAATTCAGCCACACTCTTCACCGGCTCGGCCACTGCCGCCACAGCAGCAACACTCACAGAAGCTGCGAAAGCCTCAACATCTTTAGCCACAATCCTCCCCAAAGGTCCAGTCCCAACAATTTGACCCAATTCCACCTTCAATTCCTTAGCCAATTTCTTCGCATAAGGAGACGCTATCACTCTCTTCCCTCCCTCAGAAGCTGGATGTTTAGACACAACCGAAACAGCAACAGCATTCTCCACAACTTTCTGAGATTCTACAGGAGTTGCTGCAGGTGCAGGTGCAGGTGCTAGTGCAGGAGTAGAAGAACTAGGAGATGAAGATGATGATGAAGAAGAGAGGGCTTTGGATTTGGCTAATTCGATATCTTCTTCATTTTCAGCGAGAAATGCGATGGGAGATCCAACGGCAGCGACACCACCTTCTTCAACAACAATAGCGGCGAGAATACCGTCGTAGAAAGTTTCAACATCCATATCCGCCTTATCAGATTCAACAACAACCACGCTATCTCCTTTAGAGAGTTTATCGCCTTCTGATTTAATCCATGAGACGATTTTGCCCTCGGTCATTGTGGAACTAAGTGCAGGCATGAAAATCTCTCGGATCTTGGCACGGACGATGAAATTGTTTGTTGTTGGTGTGGTACGGCGGAGTGAAGTTGTTGATTTGAGGCGGAGGGTGGTGGAAGAGAGAAACGGAGTTTGAAGAAGCTGAGACATTGTTGAAAGTGAAAATTGGGAAAAATGAATGAACGAGTTTTTGGAATGTGAATGAATGAGTTGTGTTTGTTGTTTGTTAAGTGAAATAGAGAAAATGTTTCCTCGAGTTCATCGATGGCGGAGGTTTCAACTACTTGTGTTACTGAATCTAACGTCACTGACTGACTTACTCACCCACGACACAACATAAACAACTGTGATTTAACTTAAGGTTTAGTTTTTTAGTAAGAACTTAAATTAATATAAAAATTAAATTATTTTGTATAAGCACAAAAATAAGTTATTTCAAACTAACTATAAATACTAACTTCACACAATGTGAGTGTAATAGTAGACCACTTTTGTAAGTAGTTCATTATAGGTTAATGTTTAAAAATTATTAGAAATTTTAACAATGATGGACATAAGTTCATTATTTGTCTTAAAGCAGTAATATATTTAACGTCAGTTTAATACGAATTATATATTTATTTTTTATTATTTTAATTAATTTAGTATTAATTAAGTCATTGTCTCTATTATAAAATTGATAATGATAGTTAATTATACTTTCAAAAAACGATCTATTTCATAGTTGAGATTTTGTGTCGTAAAGAACAAATTTTTTTTGGTAAGGTAAAAAAGACTAATATTTAGATTGTTATAATGTGTTTAGATGGAATGATTAAAATTGTAGAAAAATTACATGTTTGGGCAATTTTAATATTTCAATTGTATTTGGTCAAAAAACACATTTCAATTGAATTATCACAATTTCTTAAACATTTTTATAAATTTTGGATTAAATTTGAAATAAATAAGAACTAATTTGCATGATTTATAAAGAATCATTTGAAATTCAATATTTGATGAACTACCAAAGTATGATAAGTCAGCCATGCTTCCCTATCTTATCACATCTTCATATCGATGGGGGTTAAGGGTTAGAGATTTGAATATTTGATTCATGCTCCTATCATATAATTCTTTTTTTCTTCTTATTTTATTACTAGTTACGTATGAATTTTACATCATTATTTACTGATAATTAATTATTTTTGGGAAATTTATGGGACATATAAAATATATTTTTTTATTAAACTATATTTTTTTATATGCAAAAGTCATGAGTTGAACTCATGATGATTTGCTTAAAAAATATAAACCATTTACCACTTTGATTGATAGAGACCCGAGTTTGAGAAATATAGGATTGTAATAGAGAGTTTAGTGGGGTTTTATTAGTAATTAATGAATGAGATAAGATGCTTAGTTGGCAAGTTGTTATGCCTCTTAGTAGTATATATAGTGAGGTGAGGGGAGTGAGTTCATTATGGAAGATTTTAGTTAGAACCAATTTGGTTAGGCAAAGAATGAGTGTTCTCTTTCTTTGAGGAGCTTATCTCCAAGGGTAGATTGGAATCACTTCCTTCTACACATTTTATCTTTCATTTTCATATTGTAAGAGCTTTGCTCTATTTTCAATCAATTAAGTCTAATTTCATATATTGATATTTTCGGGTTCTAACAATGGTCCGACCTGCCGGATCAATCGAGGAAGAGCCAGTGATGATGGAGAAGGAGATTCCAACTTTTGATGGAACGGGGGAAGCCTATTGGTGGTTGATACAGTTGGATCGGTACTTCCAAGCCAACTGTTGGTTTCTGGAAAAGATGAAATTAGAGTGGGTAACTCTGTTTGCATTGAAAGGAGATGCTTATATGTGGTGGTCTTCTTGGAAGAAGAGCAATCCGAATGTCACGTGGGAAAAGTTTGAAAGGGCTTTCATTAAGAAATTCATCCCAGATTTATGGGAGATGATGGAAGCTGCAGAAGATGAGGAGCAAGAAAGCCATGGATATGTTCTTAATAAGAATACAGAGGATGATGCAGATTTGAAGGAGGATGGGAACAATACCGATTATAAATCTCTGCAGATGTTCGACATGCTCACACCAACACCAGAACCACTGAAAACGATGAACGCGCTGGCATCAGCAAAGGAAGGAAGGGCATTGCTCCAGACCGAGATAGAAGCATATAATACAGAGATGAGTGTCAGAAAGAATCAAAGGGTTGTGGTTGATACACTGTCGTCGTCGGATTCGCCGGGGTCATCGGTCAAGGCACTTCCCAAGCCAAAACCACCTGATCCTCCCATAGCAGAATCACAGCCGTCAGAATCGTGGAGTTCCGATCGACTCGCAACAATACTACCTCGAAGAACTCCGTCGTGTCTCGATCGACCTGAAGTGGCACCGCCTGATCCAGAACCGCCGGACATTGCAAGCGGTTGGAGGCACGTCATCGTTACTAAGGAAGAGAAGGATCTGGGGACACTAAGGGCAAAAAGGGAATTTGCTAAGGATGGTAACAATTTTAATCTCACGGGTCAGACCCAAATTAATGTTGGTTTGCTCTCAGAGATACTTACCATTTGGGCTGGAGTAAAACACATAGAATGGGCCCAAGTCACTAATATCTTGTTGGCTTGTAACTTCTTAATTAGAAGGATTGTGCAACACGTGGAATGGATTTATGATTTGAAATGGTTAATTTGGACACCTGGAATTTATGGGTCCCATGGGGGTAAGCAATTTCATCCTTATGCCTTAATGATATTCAAATATTTCAATTATAAAGACTTGTTAGATAAAGATGAGACCATGGCTGTAAGATTAATAGGAGTGCTGGATGAATTTTTTGAAACTGCCTTAGTTGAGATGTATGTGGAAAATGGTAGTGACCCTCCATATGAGAATTTTTATCAATTTAATAGACAATATGCCGGGTTTGCATTTTATAGTGCAGCAATAGGATGGTGTGAAAGGTATGTGTCTATATTTGAAAACCTTGATAGCATGTGGGCTAAAAAGTGTCAATCAAACAAGGCAACATTTGTCCTTCATTTATCCCATTTTAGTCACAGTAGTCATATTGAGAAAGGACTACGTGTTTTCATAATGATTAAAAGGTATATGGTCCATCATAGAAGACCACTTGTGAGGGATCAACTAGAGGTAATACAATTGAATTGGCATGCAAGCAGTAGCTGGAAGTTTAAATCATGGTCAAGGAACGAGTACACAGTTGCAGAAAATTGGAGTAAGCTTATTATACATGATTTATCATTCTACTTGCAATTTCCGTGGGCTATTCAAGCTGTCAGAGCAGTAACTGACACAAAGGATGCTACTGTCAAGTTACTATATGCCTTTGAATGTGTTTGGTATCGAATTTTCACACCACAACAAGATAATTTCCAATTTCAGGACGGGCAAGTTGGTCGACTTACATGCTTTCATTTGTACCTTATGAGTCTGGGTATAAATCACGATATCTACGAAAGTTTGTTCCAATACACAAATTATCACAGTACACACCAGGTAAATGAGTTTTGTCTCTCTACACCTGCTACTATTAACTTGGTTAGTGCTGCAACTTTTGTTTTGCTGTTGGAAAATGCTATAGAAAATGTTGCTGTCGCGATGGATGCAACATTAGATAGATTGGAAGCATCAAATAAGTTTGTTACTTACTTTGATGGAATTATGATGGATGATGGTTTAGTTCCTCTCCAAGCTGAAAAAGGTAACAACATGCCACACAAATTTAGAAGAGTTGAAATTGTATGGAGTGGTCAAATGTTTGAAGCTAGCTTGTCAAACTCACAACAGTGGGATCCGGGAGGAAGTGTCTCAAGGTGCAATGACAATTGCAACAAAAGAATGATAACTAGATGGAGAGGGGAGTCTGTGCATGAAGTATCGGTTGAGGGAGATAGGAAATATGAGCATGGGGCTTGTGTTCAAATTGGAAGAAAATCATATGACCATGCTTTGTGGAATGCAATGATATCGGGGTGTGGAAGAAAAAGAAACTCTGCACTTTTTTTTTCAACATGATGGCTTGGCATTCATCATTTTTTATGTGGCAACAAGACTCAAGAGAATTCAAATTTCCTATGCTAGTTTGTGTTAGTGAAATCATTTGGAGAATGTTCTTCGTCTTTTATGGATTGCTCAATTTTGTATTTGATAGAGGCAAGTTTGATGGATGCAAATTTCAACCTTGGGGACAAGGTTGTTTGAAGGGGTGGATATTGATAGAGACCCGAGTTTGAGAAATATAGGAAAATGGCTATTATTGTAATAGAGAGTTTAGTGGGGTTTTATTAGTAATTAATGAATGAGATAAGATGCTTAGTTGACAAGTTGTTATGCCTCTTAGTAGTATATATAGTGAGGGGAGTGAGTTCATTATGGAAGATTTTAGTTAGAACCAATTTGGTTAGGCAAAGAATGAATGTTCTCTTTCTTTGAGGAGCTTAGCTCCAAGGGTAGATTGGAATCACTTCCTTCTACACATTTTAGCTTTCATTTTCATATTGTAAGAGCTTTGCTCTATTTTCAATCAATTAAGTCTAATTTCATATATTGATATTTTCGGGTTCTAACATTGATCAATCTATTGTTGGTAGCTCTCATGCACTCTAGCATAAAATCGCCAACATAAATAAACTTATATGGTTATACTATTTTCGTCACTTGTTATATTGTATGGTTTTATATAAATTAATAAGGAATTATAAGTGATGCGGATATCTATCTAATATAGAAATATGCAAAGTTGAATTAAGTGAAGCATTATGATTGTTCCATGCTCCTCATTGGATTATGAGTTTCAACTTAAAAATGTAGATTTTGCTCATGATTTGAAATAAGTTGTTGATTATTTTCATAATGAGAAATAATGTCACTCAGTCTTAGAAATATTTTAACTCCTAATTAACATATACTGAATTATAAATATAAAACAATATTTAAATTAAAAAAATGGATAAAATATAGACCGTTGATTAGCCATATAATCCATCCAATGGTCGTAACCAACGGGTTCACCATTGAACCGTTTTATCACAGCTGCATATGGAGGTAGCAACTGACACAAACACACCTTGCTGGATAACCCCTGTTCTTGTTAGTTACTGTCTAAATTAGGAACAACAACATCCTAAGAAGAATCGAAGATGAAGATGAAGATGGTTGGTTCCACCTTCACTCATTTCTCATATTCTTCTCCTTCTCTTTCATCTCTCTTTCTTCCATCCAAGTCCACCTTTCAACCTCTTCCCTCCAACCCTTTCCCTTCTAAACTTTCCACTTCATCACCATGCTCTCTTAAGTAAGTAATTCCTTTTCTTTACTATCATTTTTGTCACTTGCTTGAGTAAAAGATTAAAGCTTTAGTATCATGTTTTTATGGGGTGCTTCATTTTCAATCTTGTTAGTCATTACTAATGTTTTTTAGTAACTGGGTCATATCATTTGTTAAGTTAATTTTCCTTTTTCAAGTTTCATGTGTTTGTGGGTTTTTTGAATTGAATAGTGATTTGTGTTGGAATGTTTAGGACAGAGAGTTATTGAATTTCTAGTGTGTTAGATATTCAAGACTTGTAGTTTTGTTACACTCTTAGAGGGTTTGTTTGTTTCTTTTGTTGCTAAGTATGATGCATGGTTGATTGTTAACTTGAAACACTGTTTACAGAAAGATTAAAGCCTTTGGAATTCAGCAAAATGGATCCACTCCACATGGAGACAGCAACTTTGATGCATTCAAGAGTAGGATTGTGCTCCAGGTTGTTTTGATTTCAAATCTTTTATTACAATTAAATTAAGCATCTTTTTCGCTTAATAATCATTGATTTCTCTTCTACTTTCCTGACAAAATCAACTCAATGACTTAGTTTTGTCTAAGCCATGATTGGATTGACGGTTAATTTAGCAGAATCACGAAACATGCCACACTATTCCTAATACCATTATTAATTGGGTCATGCTAACATGTGCCCTAAGGGCACATGTTAAAGAACCTTAAAGTAGAATTATTCCATTGAAAAATGCAATGATTTGACTTTTATAAAGTTAAATGCACAAGTTTTGAGGAGAATATTTCTTTATTTAGTTGTTTATCATGTGCCCTTAAGGGCACATATTAGCTTTTGCCTTATTAATTTTGTCTTGAACATGAAGTATTCTCATTTCATGCTTTATGTAATCTGTACACTCACAATCTTAATTTCTGGCTACTAACTTTTTAATTTTGGCTTCTATCATTGACGAAGACAGATGTTTCAAAGGGCAATGCCAATGGAACCCCTTATAACCATTTTCACAAAACAACAATCCGAGAGTAATTCCCTATTCTCATTTTTTTTTCAATTTTCTTATAGTATTTTTTGCATACCATGAGTGAATTAGTGTCATTTGTATTATAGAAAAATGTTGTAAGGGTAAGAAGTCTATGATTTTTCTGATATCAAGTTTCCCTGCATGCTGTTAGTTTTATTTCGATAACCATCTGAAAAATTGTATCGATAGAATGAATGAATGATCAAGAAATACTACAATATTGACTATTGTTCCATTCTTATACATTTACTTCTCCCTAAGTTCCTAGGTTAACCACATAGTGAGTGATGTAGACTGTGCGCAAGAAAATGATTAAAATTAATTATTCTTTTGCTTTGTTAAGAGAACATACTATAATATTGCTAAAACAATTTTATGATGAGCAAGGTATTTTGTGTGCCCTTTTAATAATAGAAAATCTTCAAGTAGATGTTTTGATGTAATCTTCCAGAAGTCTATAATAAGCTCTTTTAGAATTAAACATAATCTAAATAATGTAAAATGCATTTACTAGTATTGATGTTTGACAGCTTTAGGAAGCAAATAAAATTGTGATGCTCCATTAGACGTGGTTGTTTTATTGTTTTCAATATTCAAATTGTTAATCGGGTAAAATATGTGAAAATACTTTGTACCTTTTTTAATTCTATGCATTGTGCTAAATTTGGTTCTGACATTTGGGCAAAAGCCGGCTTATTCTGAAACTTCAGAATTGTTTTCGAATTACAATAATCACTTGAGTCATTGCCTTTTTTAATCTCCTCTTTTTGGATTCTCAGTGAATGACTCAACAATGGAAAATCTTCAAGATTGGAGAAAGTCATCCAAATGGGTTTTGGCATTCTTGTTTGGACAAACTATATCAGTTATTTCGCCTGATGTTTCATACGCAAGTGACTCAGTGAAGATAAATGAGATGTATCAAGTTGGGGAGCTTTTTGACTTAGGAATCCAACTAATATATTTGCTACTGTTGTTGGGTTTGCTTGGGGCTGGAACTTATTATGTGATTCGCCAAGTTCTTGTCCGCAGAGAACTCGACCTTTCTGCCAAAGAGTTACAGGTAAGAACCTATGCTTCTTCCTTTTAGTCATTTATATTCTTATATGTTTCTCTTGAACACCGTAAAGGAGATTAAAACCCTGAATTTTACATGTTCATTGTATGATTCTGTTTTTATCCGGTTTAGTACAACAACCCTAGTTCAAAAGGAAACATATATACAAAAAATGCAAATAGAGAACACACGATGATCATGGAGTTCGGCCAATTGTGCTACGTCTCCGACTATTATTCAAACTTAGGGTTTGCAGAGTACAACTTGTGTTTAAATAATCTCCCCGCTCGAACGGCCTTCCCATTTATCATGAAACTATGAGTCATACCCAACAATTATATTATACACAAGCCACTTGGAATAAGCTGGTTTTTTATTGCCTTTCCTTTCCCATTTCCATCCATTGTCTCAGGAACAAGTCAGAAGTGGTGATGCAAGTGCGACTGAGCTGTTTGAACTTGGTGCGGTGATGCTACGAAGGAAATTTTACCCAGCTGCTACCAAGTTCTTGATTCAAGCAATTGAGAAATGGGATGGAGAAGATCAGGATCTTGCCCAGGTATATATGACTTGGTTGGTTGCTAAGAAATTGAATTATATATGCTTATTTTGGAACGGATCTGGATTCCCTGTTGTGGGATACGCACACGTTTTCATGCAGTAAACGATCTTGACAAAGTACACAGCAACAACACTACTTTTAAACAATATTGATCGTTAATTTAAGATAAGATGGTTGAGATCGAAAAATGCGTGACACAGTTATTGTACCAAATCCAAACCCTCTATCCTAATATGACTTGTTAGTTGTTAACAACTACTTTATAATGATCACCGACAATCCATCAATATAGGTTCACAATGCTCTTGGTGTCAGCTATGTTCGTGATGGGAAGATTGAAAAAGGAATTGCTCAGTTTGAAACAGCTGTGAAGATTCAACCAGGCTATGTCACAGCATGGAACAATCTTGGTGATGCTTATGATAGTAAAAAAGAATATGTGGCTGCTCTAAAGGCATTTGAAGAAGTCCTTCTATTCGATCCTAACAACAAGATTGCGCGGCCCAGAAGAGATGCTTTGAAGGGACTTGTTGGAATGTCCCAAGGAGTTACTGTCAAATATAGAGAGAAGAAATGATCGCCATTCTACCAACTCACACTATAAATATCGCATACTTCATAGTATACAGTTTTCAATCAATATCTTGTTTATTATGTTTTAAGAATTTTGGCTCTAGTAATGTATTCAAGGTAGAATTTTGTTTCTTCTTATTTTGGTAGAAATGAGTATAACAATGTCCGAACTCATCCTAATGTCAATTACTTATTTCTAATGGCGTAGTCGAAGTTAAGTATTGTTGGAAATGGTTGAAAGACGGTGTATTCATATGTGAGAATTCCTCATTTTCTTCATGGCTTAAATCATTGATCTTCATGTCCTTGATGTGTGTTTCCTCGTTGTACTTAGTCAAACATTGTTATACTTATTGCTCAAAACAATGGAGAAAAGAAGTTATAGATTAGTGAGTGTTGCTGGTTCTTTTTATTGTTGAAATTTCACCTGATATAGTTGTGGGATTTTCATGTTCATTTATAATGGAAGAAGCATAGGCATATCTAATTGAACTCATATAAAGAGAGCAAATAAATAATCTTAACCTTGATTTATAAAATATTGGTTGATATTATAAGGACATTGATCTAACCTCATCAGAAGGGTAAGGCGGTAGCAGTTTGCACGAGCAAGCCCCTTGTTGAAGCGGAAGGGGGTTGTGTACTTGTATACACTCCGACGCTCAAGTCAGTATTTGTGTGATAGCTTTGGTTTTCAGAGGGTAAGAATGCATACCTGACTCCTTCAGAATGAGGAGTTTATATAGCCCCCAACATTGGGCTAAGGCCCTTAATGGGCAGTTAATGCCCATTAAGTGGCTGTCGGAATTTGGCTGAGGAGCCATGATGAGCAGTTAATGCTCATCATTCCGGTGGTCGGCCGTTACAAAATGCAGGATTATTGGCCGGCGGGGAAGGGTGCCCTTCTGGAGGGCAGCGCCTTTGCTTTAAGGGACTTGTCCAGAAGAGACATGCATAACATTATAGATGTATGGAAACATCAACCATTGTAAGTTGTAACTTTTTGATTTTCTAATAGGGGTGACAATAGCACTTAGATAGCTGCTGAAAGGATCAAAGGGAGTTAGTATTTCAGAGGAATTGGACAATGTGGCCCAAATGCTTTTTAATTGAAAAGTACTTTTGCCATTCTATGGGTTACGAATGCGCCCTACGAAATGACCATTTTACCTTTTCATTACTTAAGTAACGGATGTTATAAAAAAGAGAAATTTTGAAAATTTTTGTCCGTTATTTAAGTAGCGGACGTTATAAAAAAAACCCGGTAGGATGTTTTAAAGGGTGTCTGTGACTTAAGTAACAGACGGAGATATTTTTATAATTTCGTAAGACGCGTCCCAAAAATGTTAGACACCAACAGTAATTTTCTTTTAATTTAATTTATTTTTGCTTTGGGTTGATAGGCATCAATTTGAATTCAGTTTAGCTTCTTTTATTTTTGTTCTATTATTATTTCAAATATTTTTTGTATTAACCCTCCCCTCTGGTTTCTACGGGAATAAATCGTTGTAATTCGAAGTTTAACCGCGAGTTAACTATAAAATGCAAATAAGTTATTTTTACAAATAGACTCTAAGCAATAAAATTTGATATATTAAAAATGCTTCTTAAAATTTTTATCACAAAACATTCTTGTTTGGTTGGAAGGAAAATTATACAAACTAATGAAAAAATTTGAACAAACTTTAGTTTTAATTTATTCATTATTTGTGTAATTGTCTTTCTTTCCTCTTTCATAGTTAGGACTTAGGACATTCATAGTTAGTACATGTTTGAATATGTTTTGTGCTCAAGCTGCCGTGCATAGTCTCAAAAAATTGTCACTATTCATAGTACATATAACATGGGCGGCTGCATCAAATCAAATAACACTATTGAAGACTCTAAAAATCCGAAAGTTTGACAACATTCATGAACCTGAATTCCTATATCATTGGTTTTACTATAAAGTTGACTGTAGAGAATTAGACTAAGAGATTAGTTCATAGATTAAAACTACACACGAGTCATGGTGAAGTCTTTCTATTCAATCCTAACAAAGAAATTTTTTATTTTTTTTTAGGTTAGCTTTTAAATTAATGTGTCCCAATGCTAGCAAATGTGAGAAGCATCAACTTCCATCATGAAAACAAACATAACATTTGCAATACTTTGAACAAACTTAGCATGTGTTTGATTTTCATTATTTTTACGGTGCCACCACAAGTTCAGGGATAACAATTTGACATACATCCAATGAATATTCATAAAAATATACTCATGGTTATAGGATAAAAATTTGCATTTTAGATACGGATAAGACTGACAATGACCCGAGTCAATTTTTGAATAGTTTAAAATTCGATTCGATAATTGACTCGTGAACTTGGTTCGTAAACCAAATGAGTTGAACTTGAGTTAAAAATTAAGTTCGTTAAATAAATGAGCTGAACATAAACTGTATATAGTCCGACTCATGAGCCGAGCCGAACTATTCGTGAACTTTAAACGAGCCGAACTCGAGTTGAAAAAAGAGTTTGTGTCGAACTTGAGTCGAGTTTCGAGCTGAATCAATTCCTAACGAGCCGAGCTCAGATGAGTTCGACTTAGTTCGATTCATTTCCAGCCCTAGGTACGGACATAAATATAAATAGTTATCCATAAAATTGAGCCGGTATGGGTACAGATATCTTGGTACCCACAACATCAATATACTATTACATATTTGTAATAAAAATATTTATTTATAACATAATGCAAATATGTCAATAGAAAAATAAACTTTAGCATGGTATTACAAATAATTTTGTTTATAATTTTCATGAATCAATATTAATGTGGGGAACGAGTACATGGTAAGTACCCATAAGGTATGGACACGGGGTCAAAAATCGTCACTCATGCGAATATGGAAATGGTGCATGTATTTTTCAAACGGCGGATATGAAGATTGAGACTATATACAAAAACAATAACTACGTTTGAAAACTCATATACAAAAACGAAATTATGTTTCTACATTGTCAATTGAGACAAGTTTTATGGATTCACATCTTCTTTTATAAGTACACACTATGGACATAGAATACTTCAATTAAACCTACGATTTTCAATATAACTTAGTTGCAATAAGGGAATTTTGGGGCTTAATTAAACACACGGTTTTTACCTCTAATTTTGTTTACAATGTTGATAACTAGGTATAAACTCATTAACTCGTGCAATATACTTGATGCTAATATGGTTTTGTTGATGCAAAAATATTGCCATTCTAAAATGGGTTAGAAAAGCCATGGTGTGATACAAAATGGTGTGCATTCACACCTGTAATTTCCTTAATTTCTTTCTTTGTTTATAAATGGTCGTTTTCATTCATGCGTTGGTAAAGTGATTCTTTCACCAACTTGCCATTTCGTCATTGCTTAAATCATCGTTTTAGAAATCATTGATTTAATGTTCTCCATCTCGGGTCCCACTTTGTCCTAAAGTAGAATGTGGTTATACTTGCTCCAAACAAAGAAAAAGAATGAGAGAAAAGAAGTTAATTTATCTTTTGCAAATGTTTTGATCTCTTAGACCAATTTTATCCACTAAAATATATACTATATATTGCTAAAAAAAACTGATATTTTGCTAGAAAATAATTGCAAGAACGAGTGTTTAAATACATTTTTTTATAAAAAAAATACACCTTTTCAAAAACAAAATAAAAATCATATGATTCTTATCATATTTATCTTAAAATAACGTTATTTTTTATTCCTTTTCAATCCTTTTTATAAAAAAAAAAAAAATTATTTTTAAAATTTATTAAATAATTGATATATCTAAGGTATAACGTAAATCATACATAAATAGTTTTTAAAACTACATACATATTTTTTTTTTTTAACAAGCCAAAATGAGAGATATATATATATATATATATGGCCAATGCTATGGTGGACCACCTCATCAAGTGGTCCACCATGGACAAGTGGTCAATACTACTATAACGAATACGAATTTTACAAAATCGACCGTTGGATTGAAAGTTTATATCATATAGATCATCCATAAAAAAAATTAGAAAAATTGAAAATCATTTGATATGTTATTGAGATCCATAAAGATTAACGGTTTATTAAATACTGTAAATCTTAATGAGTCCCAAAAACATATCAAATGATTTTCAATTTTTCTAATTTTTTCTGTGGATGATCTATATGATATAAACTTTCAATCCAACGGTCGATTTTGTAAAATTCGTATTCGTTATAGCGTTGGTCCACCATGGACCACTTGAATAAGTGGTCCATATTAGAATTGGCCATATATATATATATATATATATATATATATATATATATATATATATATATATATAGGGGATGTATCAAGTGAGAAAGACATTTTTATATGAGAGTGAGAGGACTTGATATTAACTGTTAGATTAAAATATAAGGCCGAGATTAGATCCCTAAATTAAATATGTCACACATCAGATTATAGATCTTTCTTCTTCCAAAACTACAACAAACCTATACACAGGGGTTTTAGCTTTCCAACACTCATCGCCGATCTTTTAATGTTTCCGTTTATTGATACTTCTGTTCTCTTTTTTTTTAATTCAATATTAATTAACTATTTATCATATAATTGTGAAAATCATTATAGAGGGAGGTAGAACGATCAGGGAGGTTATCTTAATAAGTAAAGAATGATTCTATGCAAATAACACCTTGTGTGGTGTGGTGGACTTTCTTTTGCAAAAAATCATCACTGAAACAAATTTCAACATAACAATCACACCCTAATTCCACACGATAAAAACTAGACAAGAAAAGGGGTTAAAATAAAGAATTGAGGAGAAACAGATCCCAAAAAATTGAAGAGAAGAAGAAATAATTTGTTCTTCTATTTTGTTGAAATCACATAAAGAAAGGTGGAGAGGTACTGAGAAAGCGTGAGATGAGAAAACGGTGGCCGGTGGGAGTGAAAAGCATAAAACAATGAAACACGATTTGAGGAAGTAGTTGAAACAACCGTGAAAGATTTAAAGGAAATAATTTGGTGTGTGACATGTTTAATTTAGGAATCTAATCTTAGCCTTATATTTTAATCTAATGGTTAATATTAAATTCTCTCACTCTCATATAAAAATGTCTTTCTCACTTGATACATCCCCTATATATATATATATATATATATATATATATATATATATAAGTCTCCCTAGTACAAGGTGTGCCAAGGTAAACTACCAACGTTTACACAAAGTTACAAACAGGTACAAAAAGATAATGAAAAAGATCAAACAAGGCCCAGACAAAGGAGAGGACTAGACCACCAGCTATGGCGGTTAGAAGCTAAAGTAACAGAAGTAGCCTTCAACCACCGATAAGAAAGGAGCTTGATCTTGTCCACCAACTGAGAAGTAGAACTGGCTGAGCCTCGGAATACCCTGTGGTTTCTCTCTGTCCACACAACCCAGACACACGCAAGCCAAATGAGCTGCAGGAAGGATCGACGAGCCCGGGAAGCACCTGCTGAGAGAGTGAACTGAACAAGATGATCTCGTAAGGAAGAAAAAGCCACTACCGGAATGCCAATCCATGATCAAACTGATGCCCAAAGAGAACCAAAAGTACCGCATGAAATGAATAAGTGATATGCTGATTCCGCCTCACCACACCCCGAGACGCATGACTGATCTGCTGTAGGTAATATGCCTCTAGTGACAAGGTTGGTTCTAGTGGGCAATCTGTCACGCAATAAACGCCACGCAAAGACGGATACCTTCAGCGGGACCTGGGGATGCCAAATGAGGTTGGCAGCATCGTCCACGGGAGCTGGATCCTGAGAAGTCAAAATCTGGTAGGCTCCCCTCACTGTGTAGCCGCTGTCTCGGTCAGGCTGCCACTGCCACCTATCTGACGACTGGCCCTGCAAAGAAAAGGTAAGTAATAGGTCCTGACACTCCCTCAACTCCTCCTCCTCCCACCCCCTCAACTGCCTCCGCCACACCCAAGCCCCCCTATCTGCTCCCCACCCTGACGTGTACAACTCAGCCACCGACACTGTTTGGTCTCCGCTAAATCAAACAGACGACCAAACCGCTCCCTCAAAGGAATACCATCCACCCAGGGATCAGTCCAAAACAAAGTATCAGTCCCGTCCCCCACCCTCCTCGAGATACGCTCCTCGAACCACCTGGCCCCTAGCTCTCCGCCCTCCCTAATACGCACTATCTCCCTCCACCAAGAAGAACATGTTCGTCCTCCGTCACGGATCCTGCCTCCCTCCAACCCATACCTGGTTGACAACACTCTAAACCATAAGCCCTCTCGGTCCACAAGCATCCTCCAACGCCATTTGCCTAGAAGGGCAAGATTAAACTCCCTCAACCGCCTGACCCCCAAACCACCATACTCCTTACGCAAACAAATGGAATCCCAAGACACCCAAGAAGTCTTCCTAGAGTCCTCGCACCCCCCCCCCCCCCCAAAAAAAAAAATTTAACTAAAAGAGATTCAATAGCGGAAATAATACATGAGGGAGCTTTGAAAGAGGAAAGAGCATAGACAGGAAGAGAGGTCAAGACAGACTTAAGCAGAATCAGGCGACCACCAAAAGACAGAAAAGAATCAGGAATGTTCACCCCAACCAGCATGCTTTTGTTGAAATTGACCTTCAAGCCTGACATAGTCTCAAAAAGCACCAAAACCGCCCTAAGAGCACGGACGTTCGCCCAGCTTTTGGCCCCCAACAACAACGTATCATCCGCAAACTGGAGATGAGACACCATCACAGGATCCTGCTCCCCTATACTATAACCCGAGAACAAGTTTTGAGATACCACAGCCTCCATTAACACATTCAGTCCCTCAGCCGCCAGCAAAAAGAGAAAAGGGGATAACGGATCACCCTGTCTCAGACCCCGCTCAAGGGGGAATTCCTCTGTTGGGCTACCATTGACTAGAACCGATGCAGTAGCCGTGGTTACACACTCACGCATCCACTTCCGCCACAGAATCGGGAAGGCCATCTTTTCCATGACGGCATCCAAATAACCCCAATCCACAGAGTCATAGGCCTTCTCAAAGTCCACCTTAAAAAGCATCAGATCCTTCTTTAACCTCCGCGCCTCGTTTACCACCTCGTTTGCAATGAGAACCCCATCCAAAATTTGTCTATCCTTCACAAAAGCAGTTTGAGATTCGGATACCACACTGCCGATCACAAGGCGCAACCGATTCGCTAAAACTTTTGCCAGGATCTTATAGAGGCTCCCCACAAGTGAAATCGGCCTAAAATCATCAAGCCTTTGAGGACTATCCACCTTAGGGATCAGGGCTATGAAGGTGGTGTTTAAGCCCTTGGTCAGTTTACCATTCCGGTGAAACTCTGAGATGAAGCGCATAACATATTTGAATTCAAATATACAATTTAAAATTGTAGTAAATAACAATCAAAATTGTGTTAAGTGAATGATTATAATTAGTTGTGATATTTTTAATTATTTACTAATAGTAATCCACTTAACTAAGTAATTTTTATGCAGAATAAACTTTGTAAAAAAATTACTTTTCACTTCTTTAATTTGTCCAAGTTTCAACTCTTCTCTACCCTTTTTTTTAGGCAACTCTTCTCAAATATTCATTGTTCTCAACTTATAAAATACTCCAAATAAATCACCTGGCTGGATTTTGGATCTAGACACGCGTATGCCACGGTTTATTATTGTTTATTGAGTAATAATTATAGTATACAACAATATCAATACTACACTTTATAAATACTTCAAAAAAAAAAAATACTACACTTTAGAAAGCTTTGAAGAAAACAAAATATTAGGCCCGTCCAACATTAAATAAAGTCTAAAATAACTTCTAAAGTAAAGCTTTTTTATTTTAAATTTTTAAAAAGTCATATAAAATATATTTTTGAGCTTTTTGAGATGCCAAACTGTTTATTAAATTATTATGATCAATTTTATTTAATATATTTTATCGATAATAAAGTCAATCTATTTAATTTTACCGAAAAATTCCAAGGTTACTATTTATTTTAATATTTATATTTATTAGTAATAACAGTTAACAAGGAAATTGAAATGTTTGAAATTATAATGAATTTACGATTTTTTGAGGTGTTACTTTTGATAAAAAAAATAAATTTACTTTTTAGAGCCTAAAACCCTAACATAAAGTGCCTAATCTTTAAACTGGTCCTAAAAAATGAATAAGTATTTCAGACAGTGTCAGCTTCCTATATTAATCCAAACAATGGATTCAAGAAATAAGTTCCAAAGAGTATTATTTATAGACTTATAGTTATAGTTATAGCTATATACAAAAATTCAAATACATTTATATTTCCAACTACTCACGCTTTAGACGTTAAAAATCTATCAATCTATTTTTGATATGATAGTAATAAATTTTAATAATAGTATAAATTTACAATTAGATTAAACTTGTGTTTAAAGAAAGATTCGGAAGCAAGTTGTGGAAGTGAAATTTTTAGAGAAAGAGGTAGGAGAGGGTCTCACACGGCTTGCTAATGGTCCTACGTACAAGTTCTATCTTTTCAAAATTCTCTTCAAGTTGTCACCAAAACAGTGGATCAATAAATAACTTTAAAATAAAATTAACACGTACCATTAAAAGGTCAAATTAATTTTTTTTTTGAAAAGTCAAATTAAGTTTCCAAAGCCTCTTAATGAGGGACGTCTCTGACTTTTAAAATTTTTTATCGGTCTGTTTGATATGATAGAAAAAAATAGAAGAAAAAAAAAAGTTAGTCTAAGTTCATATATTGGTTTGCATAATTTTTTTTGCTTTCATTTTCCTTTCATTGTATCAAACGGAGTCTATGAAATTATTTAAAGAAAAATACTATATAGTACTATTTATTTTCATTGTATTAAAAAGTTATTTTTATCAACATTAACTTTATGTTTTGTTTTTATTTTTAGTATGCTTAACAAGTGCATCAGATGCACTGTTTAACATGATCCTTATTTAAATTACTGCAGTACTAGTTCATAAGTAAAAAACACAAAAAAAAATAAAATTCATTTATTTAATTAAAAGTAACATCAATAATATAAAATAAAACACTAATCATTTTTTACAGTATTGTAATTTTTTTAATAAAATTATAAATAAATTATAATATATAATTTAACTTTAAAGCATCTAAAAAATTTATCTTTAAGCTTTTTAAGTTTTAACAATAGAATGATCTCTTTTAGGACATTTTTAACTAATAAATCTACTATTTTTGTATTAAAAGAAATCCTCAATTTAAATAAATAAAGATAATTATAAATATTTGAATTCACAACCCCTTATTTTAAAGCTTGTAATCCTTCATTTTATATCTTCATTTATTAATACTATTAGCTACTCCATCCGTCCCAAAATATAAGCAAAAGTGAATCAAATAAATTTAGTTTCTTTGACTCACTTTTGATTATATTTTAAGACAGAAGAAGTATCTTATACTACATCCGTCCCTAAATATAACACCCTTTTTAGGTTTTTCGTTGTCCCTTTTTATAAGAACCTTTTCATATTTTCAAAAGCATTAATTATTTTTTTACCAACATTAAATGTGTCTTTTTCTACAATCTGTAATAATTAAATACTTTTAAAAAAAATAATAACTCATTATCTTTCTTGAAGGATAAAATAGTAAAAATAATATCAATTGTCATCATATTTAATACCACAATCCACTTTCTTAATATCTGCAATTTTCTTAATATAATCTTATAATTAGGGACGGAGGTAGTCATTTTCTTTCAAGACCCTTATTTTTATGAGACTTTTTGTTGAGAGATTTTCTTTTGCACCCTACTTCTTTTCTAGTACGTTTTATGAACTTTTCAAAATACTTCTCTCTGCTACTTAAATAGGGAACAACACATTTACAAAATTTCAAAAAAAATAAATTCTTTCTTACTAGCAAAATGATAAAATAGAAAAGACATAAGGTGCACGAAAAACTAATATAATATAATAAAAGTAAATCGCTTACACTAAGTCACATGACCCATTGGAGGCGGCCCTATTTATAATGTATTTTGGTAGGTCTTGATGTTAAGCCATCGCTCGTATACTATATTAATGGGACAAAATAGTAACAATAATATGTGTGTTTAAATCATAGATTTGTACTCATAACATTCTTATTTTTTATAGCTTCTCTCGACACATCACACATCTAGTGCTAAAAACCAGTGTTGGTTCATTTTTTTACTTAAGTAAAATATTTGACATTTATAAAAATAAATTATCCACGTGGAACATCCCAAATACAAGACTCCATACTAACCTTGCTAAGCCTCTTGATAATGAGTCACAAAACAATAGTGCTACGTATTTCTTTGGCTGATCTATTACCGATTTTTATGTGTAAGTTGAGTTTCATGAACTTAATATTGAGTTTTCTATCAAAAATTATGAATTTGATGTAAGAGTCACTACAAGAAATAAGATTTTTCACAGCGACTTTTTTGCAGCAATATTCAAATTGTTGACAAAAATATACATATAGCAGCAACTAATTTAAGTTGTTGTTATAAGTTGATTTTTTTCTCAACAATTATGTTATCGCTGATAAAACTTACTTATCCCAACAATAATTATTATTGTCGCTAATCGTATAGTTTTTTTGCAACAAACCTTGTAAAGTCGCTGACAAACCAACATTATTATTTTTTTATACGTATCTTTTATCATGGTTTTTGTTCCTATATTTATGCGTAGATTTGTTTTAACTTAAATATTTTTTTTCTTTATATTTTTAATATTATAGATTATTAGCAACAACTTTGTAAAGTCGTTGAGAAACCACACAATTACTATTTTTTGATGCATATCTTTTATTGTAGTTTCTGTTTCTATTTTTTTGCGTAAATTTCTTTTAACGGAATATTTTTCCCCTATTTTTATGTTTTGTATCTCCTTTTTGACAACCACATTATAACGTATTAACGTTGTTGGGAAATCTTATAACTGTACCAACAACATAACTTGTCAATGAGTATATTAAAGAATTAAATTTATTTTTGAGCAATTTTAATATACATAATTTTTTTTATGCATATAAAAAACTATCAAATTTTTATTGTTTTATTCCTACTTTTATGCATAGATCCATATATAATCTTTTATTGTTTGTTTTTTTCTATAATTGTTTTACTAAACTTCTTCTAATCCTTATTTTTCTTCTTCTATTTTTATACATATATTGTTAATAGAATAAAGTTACAATGAGGGATACAAAATTTAAAAAATTATTAAAATTGATAAGGATGAATTAGTAAATATATTAGTTATCAATTTTAATATATTATTAGAAGTAGATTAATTAAATTAAGTTTATTTGAATTAAAAAAATAGTGGTTTGTTTTATTTTTTTTCAAAATTCGACGGTAGCACTCCATACATATCCACTATCACTATTGAGATATAATGTAGTGTAACGGTTAATTGAGTAAAGATAATCCATTAATTATTTTATTTCCCATGTATTTTTGAATATTTGTTAATTAATCAAATCTATTTACTAATAGCTATAAATTCACCCACTTGGATCATATATTGCAAATTTTCTATGCGGTAGATTATTATTCATCCAACGCTTTTCTTTCTCTTTTGTTCATTGCTCAAAATTTAATCACTCGATCTCTCCAAAATTTAACCGATCCAGTTCTCCATCATGTCATCATTATTCATCAACTTATATAATTTTCCCTTTCAAAACCACTTCTCTCACTTTGTTCCACACATAACCTCATTAAAAGTTGAGTAGAATTTCAATAAAAAAAGCTACAACGAGAAGATATCTAATATTAAAAAGCTTTGAAGAATATCGATACAATTCAAGTAAAGTGTGAAGACTATGAAAGAAGATGATGAACAATGAAGAACAAGGACAAGCAATCAAGCCATCGGTGTCTTAGAAATTTTTGTGGTGTTCTTATAGGATTAAGTGATAAACATTCAAAATAGTATTGTTCTTTGGTGTTTTCTAATTTAATGTTTTAATATTATGTGAATGACCACTTGGTTTTGTTACGATGTAAATGACTTATAATTTGTGATTTGGTTCTTTGTATTTGAATTATTGTATAAATAAAATTCACTGATTAAAAAAAAAGATTGAATGAGAAAAATAATTTATAAATAAAATTTAGCAGTCAATTGTTGATATTGAACGTTAATTCCTAATATCTTATTTCATGAGAGATTAAATTAATATTTGAATTATTGACACTAATTATGTCAGCGACCAAATTTTTTTGCGACGGCATGCAACAACAATTTTTCCGTTGGGAAAAACACGTTTTTTGCCAGCGACAATAATTATTGTTACAAAAACACTAGTTATGTCAGCGACATTAATTGTTGTTGAAAAACACTAGTTATGCCAGCGACATTAATTGTTGCTGCAAAATACTAGTTATGGCAACGACATTAATTGTCCTTGGAAAACTTTTCGCAACGGCACTTATGCCAACGACATGCAGCGACAATTTTTTCGCTGCGAAAAATACATTTCGCAGCAACTTTATATTTCTCGCAGCGACATTTGTCGCTGCAAAAAATTATATTTCTTGTAGTGAGTTTATATAAAATTGGACGATTTTCACCATTAAACGATGATTTTGAGGTGATTAGGTTAAAATACTAATATTAACAATTACGGAATAATTATTAACTTAATTTGACCGTTTTAAAAAAAATAAAAAAATAGTAGTGCTAGATTGGATTCTCATATTTATTGTGTTGTTGAAAAACTTGTAGTTTACTCCTCGAGAATTAATAATCTAAACAAAAAAGAACGCATAACCATGTTATTTGATTTTGAAGTCTCTTGGTTCAAAGTATACTAAGAAGGCATGGATTAAAAAGCTAAGCACATGAAAAGGAGCAACAGACCCATATTTGTAGGGAACGTAGCTTCCTTGGAACCTCATTACTATACTTCCTTTCACAAGTTTCGGTCACCCCCACAAGAAACCTCCCTTCACCAGATCATCCACATTTTGTCACTTTTCAAAGCAAAGTCAGATTTGCATGTGTGCATTGCATGCATGTCATTGGGAGAATCATTATCCTTAACTGTCTCCTTTTTTTTTTAATTGAAAATTATCCTAGAGTTTATCCTTTACGGTACTCCCTCCGTCCCTATATATAAGTTCCCTAAGAGAAATTTCACGTTTATTAAGAAAAATTGATAGTGTAATTAATGAATACTTTTTAGGTATTATAATTATTAAATTGTCCTTGGTAGAAAGATGTATTTGTAGTTGACTTTACGTATTTCAATGCAAAGTGGAGTTATGTTTGGAAAAGTAATAATAAATATGTCTAGGAAATTGAAAATGAGCTTAAATTTAGGGACAAATAAATTTTTTGTAAGGGTGCTTATAATAAGGGACGGATGAAGTATCTTTCTATTTAATTTATACAATTTTTGGATTCTGTATATATATAAATTGGTCAATTGGATGTTTTCATGAATCTAGCTTGAAATTCCTGACACGCTAAGCACAATGCTAGATACAATGCTCTAAGCATCTTAGCACTAAACGTGATGCGCGATACAATGCTATAAGCTTCTTAACACGTATATCTCAAGATAAAGAAAACAAATATCTGAAAGCAAGTAAAAGACACGAGATATTTGTTAACCCAGTTCGGCGCTTAAAACAAGCCCTAGTCTGGGGGATACCAATCCAGGAAGGAATATCACTATAATAGTCCTAGTTGTAAGTCTTCAGCAAACACACGTTTACAACTCATAAACTAGGCAACTACCAATGACTCTTCAACCTAGGAACTCCTAAGTCTGAGATCCCATCTCACTCCCTTACAAACTTACAAACAGCAAGGATTTCAGAACACAAATACAAAATGTTTTTGGAGACACACTCCTAAAACTACACACTCGTACCTAAAGGTTTGGAGTGCTAAAACACACACAATCCTAACTCCGTACTTCAAAGCTTAGGAGAGGATCACACACATTACAACTCAAAAACAATACGTCCTAAGCTTGCATCAATGAGACACAAGGAAGGCTCACAAAGAACAATACACACGCAAAAACCTAGAAAAGCTAGACAACACAATGACGGCGTGAACAACTAACTGAAAGTAGGTTTAGCACAATCTTTAAATACTCCAGCAAAAGTCCTTGATCCAGAATTAAACATGGGCTTGATTTGTTTGACCCAAGCCATTGACCACATTGAATAAAATAGATTCTTTCCAAAAATACACTTCAAGGAGATTCTTCATAAAAGTATTCTTGACAAGGATCTGAAGCAATAAATGATGATCCTCAAAATAAGCCAGATACACAGGCGCCATGCAAGATTCACGAAAGAGAAACGAATCATTCCATAAATGAAACACGCGCGCGCACACTACCAAAAGCGTGATACGATGTTGAGGCATCTTATCACACATCCTGCTACAAAGTTTATTTTACCAAAAATGCAGCCAATCACCAAAGACTCAACATAGCTCAATTGGTACATGATATTGCACATTAGTGCAGAGATCGGAATTCGAACCCGATATGCCCACTTATTCACTTTTAAAGAAAATTGGTCAATTGGATTACTCATTTTGGACAGGGTAAGTACAAGGAAACAAAAGCTTACTCTAATTAAGAGTACCATGTATGTAGATGGTATATATATATATATATATATAGGTCAATTCTAATATGGACCACTTATTCAAGTGGTCCATGGTGGACCAATGCTATAACGAATACGAATTTTACAAAATCGACCGTTGGATTGAAAGTTTATATCATATAGATCATCCACAGAAAAAATTAGAAAAATTGAAAATCATTTGATATGTTTTTGGGACTCATTAAGATTTACAGTATTTAATAAACCGTTAATCTTTATGGATCTCAATAACATATCAAATGATTTTCAATTTTTCTAATTTTTTTTATGGATGATCTATATGATATAAACTTGTCCACTTGGACCACTAATAAGTTTATATCAAATGATTTTCGTATTCGTTATAGTAGTATTGACCACTTGTCCACGGTGGACCACTTGATGAGGTGGTCCACCGTAGCATTGGCCTATATATATATATTCATTGTGAGATGAAAAATATATAGGAGCACTTGTATACTTATTAGTATTTTCCTTATTTTTATAGTAATGCAATATAGGATAACCAAAATTAAATGATTTAATTTAGATTTAAGAAGATTTCTACTTTTACATATTCACAATTACAATTGCAGTTGCAATACCATTGGGATCAAAACAAGCTGTTGATGTGTAGTATGAATGAGTTTTACTGAGTATTCCTACAAATTTTAAAATAAATGTAGTATGACACATATTATCGACAAACTATAGGTTTAATACGATCTTAGTTCCTATATATAATAATAACAATCTCTTTTAGTTTTTACTTGAGTTTAATCGCTGCAAATTAAAAAATAGTTGTTTTTGTCTTTAACGCAATATATGCTTACCAACATAATCTTGTTATGTAGCGCCACATGACCCATAAGTTGACGTAACTATGCTAGGAAACAAAAAGTGAAAAAACAATAATTTTTTAATTTACATTAGTCAGAATTCAAACAAAAAATTGACAAATATTATAAAAACCGCTATTAAATAGTATAATTTAACAGAATATATTATTACTGTTGAATGACGGTTGTAAAATTATTTTACACTTGATGTTTTTTTTTTTATTAAGTAGCCTAGTAGCTAGAAAATTAATTTTAATGGTGAATAAATTGAGTGTCCTGGATTCGAATCTAGACTCCTATATATATAGTACGATGTTTTTACCAACTAAGTCAAGTACACGGAATTTTTTTTTTTTTTTACTCCTCATATATGTGACCACAATTTATTTATAGCCATTGTAGACCCCTCTTATCATCAATAATCACTTCAAAGTAGAAATAACAATAAGCAATAACTAAAATGAAAATGCTAAATAGTGCCCCGGTCACTAGTTAAGCATATAAATATAGTAATTCTGTTTCGAAATTTGTGCATTCAATGCATCGAGAATGTAAAAAGTTATTTTATTAATATTAATTTTATCTTTTGTTTCTATTTATAGTATGCTTAACAAGTGCCCCGAAGGCACTGTTTAGCATGACCCTAGCTATAATAATCAAATCTCATCGCATTTGTCTTGTTCTCTATCACAAGATCATCTTCCAATCACAACACCAACAAAACCAAATCAACGGCTATGATTAATGGATACAAAAACAAGATGATAAGAAACAACCCCACCAAAGTGGACCCCAACAACATTGACCCAACAAATGGACGGTAGTTTAGTGTCTTTGACCAACAATGGCAATGTTCTGCTGTGTTCACCTCACCATTACTTCACATGTGTTTGTTTCAACCTTCCTTCTACTTCACTTTCATTAAGCCTATATAACCCTTCACTTCACCTCCTATGTTTTCTTTCTCATCCCATTTTTTTTCATTTTCTTTTATTTTATTTTCATTTTTATTTTCTAATGGAGTGTTCAAATTTTTAGAGCATCCTTTCAGCTAGCAGCAACTTGTCACAGTAAGTTTTTATTTTTTTTTTATCATTATAATAATAATTATTTTGGTTTATTTTGTGGATCTTTGTTGCTACTTCATGTTTTAGGGTTTGTTAAAAACTGCAACTTGTTAAATTTTCAATTTTTTTTATTATGTTTATTGAATAATGAAATGATTTATTGAATATTTTGAAGGGGATTTCACTAAATTGACTTTTTTTAATTTTATTTTTTATTGAGTCAAAATCTGAATTGTTGATTAGTTGCTGGCATGTTTGAATTTAGGGTGATTCATGCAGTTATTTAGTTCATACTTAATAGATTTGATGGTTGATTATCTGCAAATTGAGTATTTCAATATGCAGCTTCATATAAAAATGAAGGGTTAAGAGGGTCTTTTTTTATTATTTTATCTTGTTTTAATGATTGTTAGAAGATTTAAGTATTAGTTGAAAGGAGAAAAGTTTGAATTTGGATCTGAAGATCCATGAAGTGAAGAATAGTTTAATCTTGAGTTGATTATGTATAACTATAAGCCTTAGTTTTTACCAGTTAATAATTGACCTTTTAGCTATCAAAAGTTAATTCATTTGTTAGAGATTTCAATTTCCAGAATTTAATACCTATTATCAACCTTATGGTATGTGATTTGTATTTGGAATCCGATGGACACCTCTGTCGAATGATATATTACTTCGAGTTGGGTCAAATCGTGTGTATATTTTCCCTCTTCATCATATTGATTTGGATTCTTTTACTGGTTGTATCTAGTTTGATTGTTAAAATATCTGATGTATGTCGAATTTTATTTATGCAGGTACCTTTGATTGATAGGATATTGATTCCTCGGATACGAGTTTGAAATGAATCCGACAGGAAGCTTGTGTGCTAACAACTGGGCTAGGTCCTCTTCCTTGGTCCCTCCTGGGAATGGATTGCAGACAAATTTGTCCTTGGATCCATCCTCTTTCTTTGGTGTCGGTATCGAAACACCTTTCAAAGAAATCAACCAACCCTCTCCAACTCGGTGTGTGATTCCAGGTGAATCTAACAAAGGTGTTAAGATCACTGATCAGGAAACCAGTAAACTCCAAGATTGGGATCCTAGTGCTATGTTGAATAACCTTTCGTTCCTGGAAGAAAAGATTCATCAGCTCCAGGATGTAGTGCATATGATTGTTAATAAGAAGTGTCAGCCTTTTGAACAAGCTCGTGAACTCGTAACGCAGGAACAGCAACTCATCACAGCTGATCTAACATCAATTATTGTTCAGTTGATCTCTACTGCAGGTAGTCTTCTCCCTTCTGTTAGGAACAGCGTTGCAAACACAAGTCCGTTGATTGGACAGCTTAGCCAGCTTCGCGGGATTAACCTTCCCTTTGGAACAGGCACAAGTAGTGGTATTCAGCCACAGAATAATTGTGGAAACAAATTGTTTGATCATTCAATTCAGAATGATGTACCTAATAAGTGTGAAATGGAGCAAAACCATAATATGGAAGAACACGAACATAAAGACGAAGAAGATATGGAAGAAGGAGAGAATCTTCCACCTGGTTCATATGAGATTTTACAATTAGAAAAAGAAGAAATCCTTGCACCTCACACACATTTCTGTACGATATGTGGCAAGGGGTTCAAGAGGGATGCAAATCTCCGAATGCACATGCGAGGCCATGGTGATGAGTACAAAACTGCAGCAGCCCTTGCAAAGCCACATAAAGAAACCGGGTCCGAACCAAAGCTTATCAAGAGGTATTCGTGCCCTTATGGTGGCTGCAAACGTAACAAGGATCACAAGAAATTTCAGCCTCTGAAGACTATTTTATGTGTCAAAAACCACTACAAAAGAACACATTGTGACAAGAGTTACACTTGCAGCAGATGCCACACGAAAAAGTTTTCAGTCATCGCAGATCTCAAAACTCATGAAAAACACTGTGGCAAGGATAAGTGGTTGTGTTCATGCGGCACAACATTTTCAAGGAAAGACAAGCTTTTTGGACACATTGCTCTATTCCAAGGGCATACCCCAGCTATTCCTTTAGAAGAAAACAAAGGTCTTGCCGAGCCACCTGATCGATGCGACGCAAAAGAAAACAGCACTATGGTAGGAAGCATGAACTTCTGTTTTGGATCAAATCCTACAAGTGAAAATGGAGTTGATAACATGATGGATGTGAAAGGTAATATTGATGATCCTATCAATTACTTCTCATCTTTGAACTTTGAAGGCTGCAACTTTGGTGGATTTAATGAATTCTCACAACCTCCATTCGAAGATTCAGATAGCTCTTTCTCTTTTCTCATGTCGGGATCGTTTAATTATGCTCCTAAGTCTGGTGGTGAATCATGTTCTGACAATCTGTAACAGTTTAAGATGGTGTTAATCTACATAATACCTATGTTTTCTGGTTTAGTACATTGTTAATGAATAAGCTTTTTGTTTCTGTTAGTTTTGTAAAGCCAACCAAGTATTTCATGTACTCGCGCCATTTCATAATATAGAAATATTAATTCTCTTGAAGCTCTCATTCTTTATTCAAATAGAGATTATGTGCAGCCATATACCATTGATTGCAGATTTCAAATTCAGAGGATCTTCACTGTATAGAACAAATATAATTTGACAATTTAAACTAATTGTAGATGGAATATGATCATATGCACACTTTTTTTTCTTGTCAATTCAATAGCTCAATCATTCAGTCTTGTTATTCATGTAAGACATGATGAAGCCTTTTTAAATGGCATGGTCACTAACTCATAAAAAAGGCTTAAAGAAAGCAATCAAAATGGATCATTACCTTCCATCATGTCTCTCCATAAATAAATAAATAAAAGGTGAGAGGAAAAAGATGATTAAAAAGTTATGAAAAATGAAAAAAAAAAGGATTCAGATCGTCTACATCTAAAAATCCTCTACATCCTCTAAAAGGTGGAGGTAGAGAGAATCCAAATCCATAGACATGTGAAGTTATGTCACCTAATCGAACTCTTTCGAAAATACTGAAGTGAAACATGCAAATATGAATTTTCTGCTCACAATTATAGTTTTTGCATTATTAGTGTTAAATTTCTTAAATCAATTAGCAACCTTTTATGTCTTTTTCACTTTTTCTTTGAATCCTACTATATGCTTAGGAAATGTATGAGATCCACGAATTGAGTACACAAGCCAGGAGGTAGATTGGCAGAGCCATCAAATGAGCTAACTCTGCCCACCTTTGAGTTGGCCCACTGCAAGTTGCATGTTGGGGGGATTACCCCACTACGAGTTGAGGGGGCTTTTGTTTTGCCGCCGATGAGTTTTTCGTAAGTTATATTTTTACTCATTTGCTATTTAAGAAGTAGTAAATGTCATAAAATGAAAAATTAAGGAAAAACACCATCTGCTATTTAAGTAGTGGATGATGTTTGAGAAATTCATAGGGCGGCAGCGGAGTTGAGACCATGGTGACCGGTAGGTTGGCTCACATAATTTTATATAAAAAAAAAATGAGAAAAAACTAGTAAGTTTTTATATAAAAAAAATAGAAAATTAAAACACCGTAACCATTCACCAAATTCAAGTTCAAATCCAGGTCTTCATACCAAATTTAAGATAATTAAAATTACAACGAGATCGGCTCGGTATATATTAAAGATGAGTTAGTGGGTCAGAAAAATCATGTGATTACCAGGCTTCAATAAAAAACAAATCGTTCGGAAAAATCTAAGTTTAAATTTGTGCCGCAATAATTCTAGTGCACAATTTTTCTTTACAAAAAAGAAGCTAATACAAACAGGCATTCTTATAGCATTCATCATTTTCATTGAACATGAAGGGAAAAAAAAATGGATGCAGGGAACTGGAAAGGAGAAGAATTGGAGTTTTGAGATTAACTCGTAAAAATGAAAAGTAAGACTAATTTGTTTAAGAGATTAAACTACAAAAACTGTTAAGTGACAAGGAGCTTCAGACCAGCCTTTGATGGCAAACAACAATATTTCTCTCTTAAAACCACTTCATCTTGGTAAGACCAAGTCAGTCCTCTTGGAAAGCTGTTAGGCCACATAAACCTCTCAGAGAAAGGGTTGGCTAAACTCTGACGAAATTGCTGCACTGTCTCACATAGCAACCCCTGCAGCATTTTTTGTTAAAAGTTAAGAGATTAAACATAGTTGTCAAAACATGAAAAACCAACTTGGATCCTTTGAGGCGTCTCCAGCCTCGGCTGTTAGATTATTCTAGCAGCTGAGAGTATTTTATTTTGACTCCAAGATTAATCCAAATGCCAAGGTTTGACATGGATTTGAGAGACTGCAGAGAATCAAGGGTAATGAAGAAATACCTTTGCCATGGATTTGATTTTCAGGATGATATCATCACTAAGAAGGACAACATGTCCAACATTATATTTTCTTCTATATTCAAGAGCACAGTTAAGGATGTGATCTTCAACCATAGGAAACGCACAGTCAATGATATGAATCCACCACTTTGTATTCCCCATGCATTCTTCAATCCATTTCAAGGCCAAATCAGCCTCCGCAGTCTTTCTAAAAATTCCAAACTGTTGCTTAATGCTTCCCAAATCTCTTATGACTGAAAACAAAAGTGTCATCATTGAGATTTAAGATCCAATTTAAAACAAAATAACAAGGCATATGATACTCATTTTTACCTGACTGTGGAATGATTAAACGAGTCCCCTTGAGACCTTGTAAAAGCTGCAAAGCCTTTCTCGACTCCTTGTTCAGAAGGGAAGCAGTATCTACAACCATGTCCCAGCTCTTCTTTCGTTCTTCACCAATACTCTGCAAACGGAAAACAGAATGTAAGCAATGAATAAGCATATATAAAAATAAACTATTGATCCATTCAAAGTTAGAATGATATTATATATGTGATGTCTTACAGAAGGTTCAGTGTGCTTGTATGAAATATGTCCACAGTTGCTGGTTCTAACAGTGACCCCAACAATGGATTTTGCAGCAGAAAGAGGACTAGAGGTCCTTGAATTGCAATTGCATCCAGAACTCATTAGCGATTGTAAGGGTCTCCGTTCCACTTTCTTCTTTCTTAATCCCGTAGTATCGTGACACTCTAGAGGCTTTCTCCCGGACAGCCATTTTAGTGCTTCTTTTGGAGTCAGGTTCTCTTTGTTTGAGATTGCACTTGCACTTCTTTCAGCTGAATAGATGATGGGACTAAAATTGGCATTCAAATTATGTGACCTTTTTGACTTCCATTCTTGTGCTTCACTTGGAGTTTGGTTCTCTTTGTTTGAAATCACACTTGCACTTCTTTCAGCCGAATAGATGATGGGACTAAAATTGGCATTCAAATTATGTGACCTTTGTAACTTCCATTCTTGTGCTTCTGGAGTCTGGTTCTCTTTGTTTGAAATCGCACTTGCACTTCTTTCAGCTGAATAGATGATGGGACTAAAACTAGCCTTCAAATTATGTGACCTTTGTGACTTGGAACTTTTACTTTCTATAAACTGCAAGTGAAAGGTGTTTGTGGGGCTTGAGTTTTCCTTATTTGGAGTGAACGTTTCTTCTTCATCCAAGACAGAGAAAAGATCCTTTGGCATTGGTTTATTCGTGATATTGATATCCTTCAAGTTACTCGTTACAAATTTAGTGTCAACATCAGGCGTGTTCAATGATCTGCTCTTCCTGGTTCGATCTTGAGGTGCACTTGCAGCCTTATCTCTTTTTGACAAAATATCACTACCAAAGGTTGAACTTCCCTTTGCTGATTTTTCTACACAGCTTCTTTCGAGGATTTCCACGTCAATGTTTCCATCCACAGTAACAAGAGATTGCGGGGTCCAATTCTCTTTCTTGTCTGTAATCTCTAAATCAGGTTCCTGAGTCACTGAAGGATTAAGGGACTCTGTCTGAAAGGATTTCACAGTATCTTCATATGTTTCATCCAGTGATCTTGAACTCCTCTTTGCTGATTCTTCTATACAGCTTCTTTCAAGGATTCCCACATCAACGTTTCCATCCACAGCAACAGGAGATTGCAGGGTCTGATTCTCTTTATTGTCTGTAACCTCTAAATGAGGATCCTGAGTCACTGAAGGATTAAGTGACTCTGTCGGAAAGGATTTCACAGTATCTTCGTATGTTTCATCCAGTGAGCTACCCTCTTCATCACAACCAAAGGTTGAACTCCCCTTTGCTGATTCTTCTATGCAGCTTCTTTCAAGGATTCCCACGTCAACGCTTCCATCCACAGCAACAAGAGATTGCAGGGTCTGATTCTCTTTCTCGTCTGTAATCTCCAAATCGGGTTCCTGAGTCACCGAAGGATTAAGTGACTCTGTCTGAAAGGATATAAAAATATCTTCAACTGTTTCATCCGGCGAGCTACCTTCTGTACAAGGTTTGACATTTAGGTATGCCTGCAATTCCTTGTCACCTTTACTTTCCATTTCTCCATCAGATATCGAATCCACAGCAACTTCTTCAACAATCTTGATTTGTTGAAAATTGGTTACAGGAATTGCTTCCTCAGCTAGTGAAGATGTGTTTTCAGAAATGAAAAGTCTTGCCACACTAGTTAGAATGTCATCAATCCTGTCGTTTTCTTCAAAGAAGAATTCTAACCTGTGTTCTCTAGGTGCTACATTCACTGCAGCTACACCAATTTCATTGAAAGATGCAGGATCCGTAGTTTCAATGCACAACTTTTCAATATCTTCAACAATTTCATTAAGAGGATACCCTTTCTCAAGGCTGTTCAGGTTCTGCAATTCTGTCTCATACTTTTCACCGCAATTACCTTGTTCTTCTCTATCAGAGAGTGAATCCACAGAAAGTTCTGCATCAGAATTGGTTGGATGAGATTCAGAATCAGTCATGTCCTCCGAATCAAAAACTCTTGATCCGGTAGTTAAAATATCTTCAATCTTGTCAGTATCTTCGAACGTGACTTCAAAATCAGATTTTTTAGATGTCACATGCACAGCAGAATCAGTCATGTCCTCAGAATCGAAAACACTTGCTCCTGTAGTTAAAATATCTTCAATCTTGTCAGTATCTTCGAATGTGACCTCAAAATCAGATTCTTTAGAAACATGCACAACAGAATCAGTCATGTCCCCAGAATCCAAAACACTTTCTCCAGTAGTTAAAATATCTTCAATCTTGTCAGTATCTTCGAATGTGACTTCAAAATCAGATTCTTTAGATCCCACATCCACAGCAGCATCATCTTTTTCATCAAAAGATGCTTCAGGATCAATCCACTGTTTATCCGCCGAAGGTTGTTGGTTCAATTTAGTGCCCAGGATACACATGTTGTGTTGAAAACACTCCCTCAATGTGCAAAGCAAATTAGTCTCTTCCAGCATCTCCACATCTTGACAAGCTTCATTTATCTGTGTTTTATCAGATTCATCAACTGATTGCACAAAAGGTGGAGACAGAAAACATATTTGACATCCAAACAGTTTATTTTGACCATCACAACATGATTTTTCATTTCCACAAGAGTCATTATCAACTTCAAATGTCTCATCTTTAGATTGGTTCTTCATTTCATCATCACAACTTAAAGAACCAATCTTCTGCAGGCCAAAGCCAAGCGATTGAAAATGGAAAAAAAAAATAAAAAATCAAAGATAACACTAAAGTAAACAATCCTTAACAAACACACACAACAAACAAAATTAAAAACTAAACTATTTCATATTTAAAAAAAATTGATCATCCTAACTAAATCACAAAATTGCAATTAACCAAACACTAACCTAACTACTCCTCCTTAAAACTATATTTCAAATCCTGAAAAAATTGATCATCCTAACCTAACTAACTCAAAAAATTCCAATTGAACATAGAACTAAAAACAATAAGCAAAAAATTGTAATAATAGGTCAAAAACACAAATAGAAAGTTCTTCCTCCCAAGTAATTCACAGAATTCAAATTGAACCAAGAATTGAAAAAAAAGGTACAAAGAAAATCAATAAAAAGAAACACAAATAGAATAAAGAAATCAAAAACAAGAACAATGTAATAATAGGTCAAAAACAACATAAAATTGAAATAAGAATAATCAAAACGGTACCTTTAATGCATCGGCGTCGAATTTGGATACAAAGTGAAGAAGATAAATCCTACTTGAAACCCCAAGTTGAAAGCTATCACCTTCTTTTAGTTCAACACTCACACCATGTTCAAGCTTTCTACCACTCACCCAAGTTCCATGCACTGTCACCACACACAATAAAAACTCATCAAGATTCATAGAAAAAGGGAAAGGGAAATAACATAAAAAAAATTGGGGAAAAAAAATTACCAGAAGATAAATCGAGGAGTGAAATGGAGCGGGAAGAAGGAGTGAATCGAATTTGCAGGTGGAAGCGACTGATGCTAGGATGAGTGAGGATTATGTTGCAATTCGGGTGTCGACCAACGAGAAGAGTGTGATCGTTGTTGTTATCGTCATTATCGTTGTTGTTGTTGTTGAGAACGATGAAGATGTTCTTGAGGATTGATTTGTTTTTGAAAACAGTTAACACTGGAATTATGGATTGTTCTGGTTCTTGATTAGGGTTAGGGTTAGGGTTATCGGCGATTGAAGCCATTGGGGGGAAGAAGAAGAAGGAGAAGAAAGCGGTAGCTGAAGGTTGAGAGAAATGAGTAAAGAGAGGATATGTGTTTATGTTTATGCTATGTTTTGAGTAACGGCTATTTCCTTAATAAGCGTTTTTTATTTTTAAATTTAATTTAAAATATGTAATATGATTATTGAGTTTTTATTGTCAAATTAATTATTAATTTATTTTCAAGTTATGTGAGTATGATGAGCAACGGTCATTGTGTATTATTGTTGTCTATATTTGTAATTTTATTTTTCAATTTTAAAAATTAAATTCATTGACATAAAAAAATACACGTTTTTTTTTTTTTTTTAACAAAAGTATAGATTTTGTTTGAAAAATGTAGCGGATAACATATACTAAGTTAAATTTTAGCATATAAACTTATGGTGAATAGTATATAATATAATGAATAGTTGATAAGTTTTTTTTTTTTTTCTTCCTCTTTTTATATTATTAAAAAAAAGTTTGTTTATCAATCGTTAGTTGGTTCAATAGTGATTGACGTTGAACTTGGTAGGGAGGACCACGGTTCGATCCCCGCAACTGCGATTGGGAGGGAACTGAAACCACTTAATGGTAGAACTGACCCCCCGAACCAGATTCAACTGGTGGTGAAAACCAAAAAAAATAATTATTTATCGTAAATGAGCTTATAACGAATAACTTATATTTGATAACCTATAATTGAATTTGTGGTATTTAATAAAATAAGCAATTGAGCTAATTTATAAATATAAAATTATATAAAAAATATAGTTGATTAATATTCAATTTCTTGGAATGTTGTTTGGCTATGGACAAACCCTATTTACAAGGTTTTTCTTAGGTTGTTTGGAATGTCCATTCAACAAACCTGATCCATCCAAAAATTATATCTCATTTAGGATTGTTCATGGTGTTCTCTTATGTAGATGCACAAATTTCATATGTGATGAGGATATTTTCTTAAAATTGTGGAATCTTTTTTTTTTTTTTTTAAAATTGTGGAATCTTATTCGTGATGTACCTATTTAATTTGGAAGAGGTGGGTTTGCGACGATGGAAGAACATTTATTTTGTAAATGTGGATTTGCGACGACAACATGGTATAGATCTTAAAATAGATTGGAAACTTGATTATATTGCTCGGTAATTTATTACTATCTTAAAATGACATTAGATTGGTCTTACTCTCATTTGACATACTACCATTTGAAAAATGTTAGAGGAACTAGGAATGACATGATTTTTTCGTCAATGAAAAATTTCTCTTTAAGTCTTTAACAACTAACAATCAACATTTGTGTGTTAAAAAAAAAAACCTATCAACATTTGTGTAAAAAAATTATTGCGATTAATGGATAATATATATTACTCTATATATACATTCTATAATTAAATATTAACATCTAGCTGTTATAGTTTATATTTAAATTTGTGAAATATTTGAGATTATATATATATATATATATAAAATAAAAAGACGTCATACATAAAAGATAAAAGATGATTTGTTAATACTTTTAGTAAAATAAAAATTGACTAAAAGTTCTTTATCACAAATTCACAATAAAAATGACTAAAATTTAATTGAAGAATTCTTTGAAATTGACTAAAAATTGAAGAATTCTAAAACACTAATATAAAAATTTAAAATTCACTAGTCCACATAACCGAACTAGATTCAATTTTTTAAAAGTAATATATTCATTCTATATCGACACTATAATTTTTGTCTTGTTTTTTCTACTACCATTTCTTCGTACTAACTATTTTATGCTTTCTATTTTCTCAAACAACTTTAAATTATATAAATTTATACAGCATATGAGGAATTGAACACATGAACTGTTTGTGTAAATTATGGTTTGTTGATTGTTGTGGGAGGGAAACACGTAACAATACAAAGAAAAGCAAGAATGAGTAAATGTTTTTCTATAGAGTGTCTTCGGAACACTATATATTTAAGTATCTTAAGTATGTTTTTATGAAAATGTATGAAGTTAATATATTAATAATTAAAATGTTTAACTTTTTGAATGAACATGCAACTCTGACTCTAAACTATCATTTTTTAACCAATTTAATCTATAAACTACTAAAATCAACTAAAAATTTCCAAAATTAACAAAATAGAGCAATTCGTCGAGGCCTTGAATTCATCTCATTCTCATAATCAACTAATAATTGATCTTTTTGTTAAGAGAAGATCCTCTCCAGTCACTTTATCATGAAGTGAAACATGGGCCTTTAATTTTAAAATAGAAAATTCAAAAAATAATGAGATGCGTTGTTTTAAGGGTGGAAATGATCACTGCTCCCTCTACAGTGAGATCTACAATTGAGATAATCTTCTCTTTATTGTTAAGCCTTTCTCCATTTGCCTGAGTTCTCTTTTCGAAGCGTAGAAAGATGGGATGGACATTTATGGTTAATTTGTGTTTGAATAACTTGATGACTTTTTTTTCCATCTTTTCATTTCAATCAAAATAGCTCTTTCTTACGTAGTTCATATTAAATGTCACATCAATATTTAACGTTACACATCAATATGACTAGCTATCAAATTTGATAGAGAAACTTATTTGGTGCACCATATTAAACTAATTGCGGAGTTGTTTACCTAGCATCGTTATTTTTGAATACCACAAAGAGTGATATACGATGTTGTCCTTAATCAAGATAGACAACTTACTATTAAGAAGTCTTACATCATATTTGAAATGATCTGAACACACATGTTTATAAAGTAGAGACAATTCACACTTTACAAGTTGCATTTGTATAGTTGAATTAAATCAAACACTTAATACTAAGATGATATGCGAATCTTTCTAAAATTTGTTAGACCACCTATTATCAAGTTTTCGTTATCAGATCACTATTCACACATCAAATTCAATATTATTGGGGAGTGAGGATTTATTCTAAAAAATCTTATACCGTGTGTGAGTCTGTGAGATAATCTAAACATAAATTTATAAAGTAGAAATAATATTGACCGTATAATCAATTTTTGTAAGGATTAAATTAAGTTAAACTTAACTTTTATTGCTAAAGACCAGCTATGATTGGTATATAACATAACAGGTAGTAATGACAAAAGAGTTGAAGATGATTCGGTGGTTGACATGTCACAGTTAACATGACACAAATTTCCAATCCCCTCAACTGGAAATGTATTCCACAAGTTAAATATATGTCGCAGGCACCAGATATAGAGAGAGTTGTGTTAAAGACAATCACTCTTTTGACAATTGGATCCCTCACTCATATCATTTCAACTTTGTCCTCTATTGTAAATTCAACACATCAAAAATGAAAAATATATATCCTCCTGTATCAAATATTCCAGAGTAGGTTAATTTTAAAGATTTTTTAATAACACTATATAATATACTCAATACTGCATGTATGTTTGATATCGCGATAAATTTTATTTTAAATCACAGTGATTCTATTGTGAAACTCTTTCTGATATCATATATAAACAACTTTATATTTTTTAAGTTCATCTAATAACCGATGTATCTATCTGAACTATACTAAATATTGATTAGATTAAGCATTAGCTAATTAATTGCCCCAAATAGCTAATTAACATCTTGTATGTTTTTTTATTTATCAATGGTATAAGAGATTCCCTGCAAGTATAACATAGAGAAGCAAAGCTAGGTGTGTGTTTGGTGATGAGGATGATCACAATCCCCCAAAGAGATAGCAAATTGTGATATACAAGCTATATTAAATGCAACTTTCTGGGAGTTATTAATGTTGTGCATCTATCTATCTATAAGCTACATTGTACTCTCCTGGCTACATGCTACTATACATACATACATACAGGAAAATGAAATGGAGCTATCATGCATTAATAGCTGGCTAAAGGTACATAGTAGTAGTTGAATAACAAAAGATTGAATTGAACTGAAATACATGGAATTAATTAGTGTTGACAACATTATCTTTGCTGCTAAAACATCCATCCCTATGACAAATTCAGACTATTCTAATTCTCTTTTGCACCAATTAACACTAGACAACAATTACCAATTATGGCTTACAAACTTATAACAACATTCACAAAATTATAGTATTAATTAATTGGATACAGATATATACAGAGATAAGAGAGAATCATATAGGTAGGCATAGGAGGAGGTTCCAGCTGAAGGCATTTCGTGTCGTTATTGGTCTGTTGGTTGGCAAAAGAATTTTACTATGTTAAAAAATGTGAATCTATATGAAATAATATATATATAAAATCAGATATTCTCTGCGCGTAACTGCAGAGCCTAATCACTCGAGCTTTGTGAGACTCAAATACGGCAAATCGATCCCCTCAAAGAGTTTTAATGGTGCTCGATGATTAAGTTAGAGATTGAACTCGAGATCTTAGTTAAACTAAAAATAAATTTATATCATCTCATCTAAACGATCTTAATTTTTTTTTTTGAATGACAAATATAATATAAAATTTGATCTTTGTACAAGATGAACAAATTACAAAGACCGGAAAAGAAGGGCTACAAACAAAGGCGCCAAATATATGCGAAACACCAATGATAATATCAAAACAGACAACGCCTAAACTCCCAGACCATCAGAGACTCTCTATCCGAACCCAAAAGAAAATCTCTAAACGATCTTAAATAAATAATAAAAACTTGATATTCCTTGATTTTACTTAAAAGTTATAAAATTTGATCCATTAGTTTTCATGGTGAACTTGAGCAAGCCCAGTTTGGCAACGATGTCATCTCACACACACTTGTGATAATCATAATGCATATAGTTTCATAATATTTTCCCTCTAGCATAAGGAAAATACTCTTATCAAAACAAAACAAAAAAATATTACTATCTTTTGCTTATTATCTATCACTTGAGTCCTCACATTAGTTACAAGATTTGAACTCAAATCTTTATAGAAATTGAATTGAATCTTTATCAATTAAACCAACTAAAAAAAAATAAAAAAAGCAATTAAACCAACTTACATTACATTGATCATTTTCATATTACTCTTCTTTATACATTCTCAATGTATTGATTTTGGGGGCATTTAGTATGGGTTGGTCCAATGGTGGATATTACCACTTTTTAATAAATTTTAGTAAAATATTATTTTTGTTTTAGATTTTTATTATTATAAAATTTATTTTTCCTTAAATTAATCGAGATCCACTATTAGACAATTTTTTAGAGGTCTGTATAGCATCCTAATTTTGGTCCTACAATGATAAATGCTTTTAAATATATTTTTAATGAAATACTAGTAATTTGACATTATCTATATTATATACGTATTTAACTTGAGTTATCTATTGACAATATAAATAAATTTTGCACAACTAAACATCCGTCCATAACTCAAGTTACAAATTGTGCATGTGTTTTTTTTTAAAAAAATATATCTACTTCAAACAATGATACTTTTTTATAAGAAAATATTAGTAAAATTGGTGATTATTTTAGTTTGTAAGATCATATCCGAAATTTCAACCTTAAAACTCCTTGAAAATTGTTTAATTTATTTATCAAACGAGCGCCCACATGACTAATGATATAATATAATCTGCCAAAATGCAATCATAATAATAATTATTATACGAACATGAAAAATTAATAAATATAGGATAATTATATATGAACAAAAGTTAAACGGAGAATAGGCTGTACCGTTAATCCATTTTGAATGACAAAACTAATGCTCTTAAAAATAACATTTATAGCTCCAAATAATTATTAGTTATATCACTTCTAAATTTCTTATATTAGTTTTAATTGTTTGATTTTGATATATATATTTTAATACAGATTTAATATTTGTCAATTAATCATAAATTGTCACAACAATATTCATTGGTTTATATAATTGGAACCTTTTTTTCATTTGACTAAATATAACAGAAACTTATCCACAACAGTTTGTTTTATACTAAATCCTAAAGAAATATTTTTTTAATTCATTTCTAGATTATAAGGTGATTCATGAAGTCATCGGTATCTTTAAACAATTTTTATTTTTTTGTTGTTGAAAGAGACCTTTTACAATAACTTTATCTACACATAAAATGACATTTTAGGATAGCAAGAAACCGCATCTTACTCAAGTTATAAACCTGGGATTCATAAAAGTCATCTACATCATCATCACTTCAACTAGGGTTTTCCACGTTCACCCAAAAAGAAAAAGGGAAATTAGGGTTCATCATGCTTATTCAATCAACAAGAAGGAAAAAAAAAAGACATTAATTACTTATTTCCTTAAAAAGGATACATACATATATATGCTTCATATATTTACCTGAACCCTTACTTAAACAACTTACCAACTACTAAAAATTAAAGCTCTTAAATTATAATATAATAATTCATGGAAAATATATAAATAAATAAAATAAAAAGATAGACAAAAATATTATAGCTATAGCTAAAGGAATCAAATCATCATTTTGAGTGTAGATTATTACCAAAATGATGAAAAGTTGTTAGGACATAAGATTGTATCTATCATATCATCATCATCAAAGTGATTGCCATGCTGACACAGTTAGCAAAAACCTATTTTGCCATCCTAAAGAAATAGCTCTTCCATCATCTCTTTCAGAAACCCTGAAACCACCACCACCACCACCACCTCCACCGCCGCCACCGCCACCACTTTCTTCCTCAAATTGAAGTGGACAATAATTTGTCCTCATCTTAAGCAACAATTTAGCTTGTATCAAACACTTTGAACTCATTTTCAAACCAACAAATCCATGATTCTCCATTCTACTTTTCCATGTCTCCATTTTTTCATATTTAGCACATTCAACACCATCATCATCAACATCATAATTATTAAGCATACTCTTAATCTCTTTTCCAAAAACCTTCTTCTCAATTCTTAACCTTTCAATACTCTCAAGTGGTAAACAATCATCAAGTGAATCAAACATAGCTGCAAAATAATGTAATGTGTCTGTGAATCTTGATAAGAAGGTTCTAGAAGGATTTTTACTACCTTCTTGTTCAACAACTATGATGATTGAAGGATTAAGAGAATGAACAAATCCCAATGTGTCAGTTATTTTCATTAAACAACTTAATTTGTTCAAATAAGAAACTAAATTAACTGCCACAGTTTCATTTTTCTTCTTCCTTAAGTTAATTATTCTTGATCCTCTTAATAAACCTTGAAACTCGAAAACAATGTTACCAAAACTTTTCGCGAAACTAACTAACCTAGATTCAGTTTCTTGAAGTTGTTTTAAATTCTTACCGAATCCGGTTATTCTGAGAGAAATCTTGTTTCCACTTGTTGCTTTCTCCGAAAGAGATTGAATCAATGAAGGCCATTGAAAACCATATGAAACATCGAAATCAATCACATGTATCGAACGGTTATTTTTCTCTTCTTCTTTTTCAAAAGCTTCTAAGATAACTTGATTCGCGGTGAAATGCGCGAATTGATAATAAGGAGAGACCCTATAGAGATCTGTAAATGCGAGAAATTCTTCGTCTATTGTAGGTTCTTCCATCAACATTTCATAGAATGGTGATTTTTTGGTGAGGAGTTTCGCGGTTAAACCATCGGTGAAATAGGCCACAACTCGTTGAACTGAATCGCCGGTTAAAGAAACAATTTGGTAAAGATCGGTTAGGTTTTCGAGCGATGAATCGAAGTTGTTTTCGTCTACTGAAGTAGCTGTTGTGAGAAGTAAGTGAATTAATGGAAGACCATTTGAATCTTCAATGTTGAGAGTGTTTTTTCTTAGCATTTGTTCTCTCATTTGAAGTAGTCTAAAGATTTTTCCTTCATAGCCTTCATAAGGGTTTCTATTAGTACTACTCATCATAGAAACATTGTTGTTGATGTTGATGTTGATGTTATTTTCTCTACTTGTGATGATTTTTCCTTTGTTTTTTCTTTCTCTATTGAATGAAAGGCTAAGATTCAGAAGCTCATCTTCCTCTGAATCTTCCATATCTGAAAAAAGGAGAGGAAATATATAATATAATCTTTGTTTGTGAGTGTGTAGTGTGTGAAATGGAGAAAGGGAGAGAGAGAGAGAGAGAGAGAGAGAGAAAATCTATCTATATGACATAAAAGGGTGATATGGTTTGTGGACTTTTATGAGGGAGAAGTTCACAAAAATTCCTTCATGTCATGACATGGCTATATATAGGAGGAAGACACCAAAGAAGGAAGGATCAAATATTTTTTATTATATATTCTATTCTATTCGATAACTATTGTATCGATTTGGATTTCCTGCTGTCAAGAAAACCACGTAGTTAATCAAAATATTATAGATTTTACGATTGAAATTAGACTGTGAAGATTTAAAACTTCAAAAATTAATGAAAACTAATATAATAAATTGGATAGCAGAGATTACTTGCGGCCACTATTTGACATCAAGAATCCATTTCCCTTTTGTATGAAGAAAGAATCATTTTGGTTCTTGACTATGGTGACTATGTTCACTCAATGTATCAAAATTGTAAAACATTTGTTAATTTTATTAGTTATTTTAATTCTCAAATATATTTTAATTTTTAAAACTTAGTACAAATATTACTAATAAAAAAAATATTGAAAATGTGTGTGTAATTTTGAACGCTTAGAAATTATATATATTTATTTATAGCGTTTCAAATGTTTAGGGACTAAAATTATGTTTTCTCATTGTCATAATTAATAGTAGTATATGTATTAGGAAATAAGACGGAGAGATTAAGAAAGAATGGTATCTTTATATTCTTTATTACAATCAGTGTCTTGGGTAGGATAAAACACATTGATCTTTTCATTGTTATTATATTATTAGTATTAGAATTAGAATTAGAATGCATTTTGAAATGAAAAATGTATATTAAAGAGATTTTTACTCCTTTGGTAGTTGAGATGGATTGGAAGATGCCATATGAATTGGACAAAAGACATTGGTGTCATTAGGGAATCAAACGTACCGTCCTTCAACAATTCTCTTTATATACACTTTTTTTCCATTTCCCTTCTAATTAATAATAACAAGTTTTTTAGTATATATCTAACTTCATCAATATATACTATTCCTTTTCTTCACTATACATATTCCTTACCTTTAATCAAATTGGCTATGAAATATAGCTATAGATTTCCATCTGCGATCAAAATATATTAAGAATTAAGAAAAGAAAATGTTCTCTCTCTCTCTCTCTCTCTCTCTCTCTCTCTCTCTCTCTCTCTCTCTCTCTCTCTCTCTCTCTCTCTCTCTCTCTCTCTCTCTCTCTCTCTCTCTCTATATATATATATATATGCTAGCTATATACTACGGCTAATATATATACCTTCATGTTGTCAAATACACTTTGCATAATCATAGTATATATTTTTTTGGAAAGAAAATACACTAGTGAACGACATGTTTGGTTATTAATAAGTTAGCAACAATATTTAAAGTTTTATTTTATTTGTTATTTGATGAAGAGAACAAAGAAATTGGGATCTTTTATTATTGTTGTCAACATATATATGATTGTACTCCCTCTGGTCTCATATATATAAGCAAATTTTAAAAAAAAATACATTTTTTAAGAAAGTAGGTAAACGCATTGGTTGAGGAGAAAAAACACCTTGAAAAGTGTAAATCATTGCATTTATTGGTTGAAATTGGAATAATGTCATAAAACATAATAATTATAATACATTTTTGCTTATATTTGAGACTTTTAATTTTTTTGTTTTGTTGCTTATATTTAAGACCAGAGGGAGTAATTAATTGGCACAATTTAGAGAGATTTACAAGGATTTTGGCTTACTTATCATATATTCCTTAAGTACATAGGGATCCTCTGCAAAGGAAACTTTTTGACACTTTCTCGTCATATAATATACCAAGACAAATGGATGCTAACAAAAAAGCCACACAACTTTACCAGTATATATTTAATTTGTGATCATATAATCTTTTTTTTTTTCTTTTCAAATTTTAATTTTATTCATATGTCTCCTATAATAAGTGATTCTTGAAATTAATTTTTCTCATTTTGGTATTAAAAAATGGACCGTGACTGAATGAGAGAAAAGAGTTTGCTTTAATAAATAAAAAAGCATCTACCATCAAAGTAGGAATATATATTTCAACTTTCTTTGGCAATCTCTATATTTTGCAGCATACAGTGAATCCATTGACAACACTAGGATGTCTCATGTTCATCATTAACGTGCACAGTACTTCATACAATATCGAATCTGACCCACTACAAATAACTTTTATCTCAAAATATATAAAATTTTATGGGTTATGCTAACCAGCGGGTGCACTAGTTAAGGATTCCAAAAAAGTTAATTTTTGTATTGAGAAGATCAAATTTTATATTTAAAAAAGATAAAGTACACAAGTTTCAACATCAAATTACTATATTAGCTTCCTTAACTAGTGCACCAGGTGCACTAGTTAGCATTTTCCAAATTTTATATATGCATGTGTATAGAAAAATTTGTCTTACTTTTATATTCCCTCCGGCCACATTTATAAGCAAAAGTCAACTATAATTTTTGGCCTCAAATATAAGCAAAAGTCAACAAATTCAACTCTATTTAATTTTTTTTTCCAAAAATACCCCTACAATACATAGTAGACTTCTAGTCATGGGAATATGAAAAGAATGCATACTTCAATAAATGTTAGTGATCATTACTTGGAGTACCTAGTTGTTGATGGACTGCTATAAGGTTATTTTAGGAATCACAATAAAAATTTAACATAAAATTAGGCAAAAAGTAAGTTTCTTAATAAACGTGCAAAGTGGAATATTTGCTTAAAAAAAAGACCAGATAGAGTATTTATAAAGAATTTCATAAAATAAATTAAAACCCATATATGCATGCAATTCAATAAATGGTGTTTTTTAATAAATATTTTCTATGTTAAATTTGTGGTATTTATATTTTAATTAAAAAAATGGTATCGGTCTGCAAAAAGAAAAGAACAGTTAACTAATGAATTATGAATGGTTACGTGAAGAATCTAGGAGTAATAATTTAAGTTTGTGCCTATCAATCATTTTGCTAAGAATAAAAAGTGAGGAGTTAGTATTGGTGTTGGTGTTTGAAATAGTCATTGGAGGCAGCGCTGGATCCTCTTAAGGTCACATCAAAACATGGAAAGCTTCTTAATTCTTGATTGTCTTGTTAATTCAAGACACATAATTTGCCATTAATATGCTCCAAATATGGGATATTAATGGACTTGCGATTAGTAAGAGACTGACATATGGCATTTTATTGGATGACCAAAGTATAATTCTTTCTAACCAAGCGATTAAATTTAAGTAGTTGACAATTTTTTTCAAAACATAGAGTACTACTAGTATGAAATATGTAAAAAACTTACTTGTAAAATTTATTTTTAAAAAAATAAAAAATTATTTAAGAGTGAATTATGCACAAGATCTGCAAAATTCGCTACTCCAAACTGTGACATTTTTAAGTTTAGGGTTTAGTGTTGTGATCTAAATTTAGTTTGTAGTATGTGATTGATTTATTTTTAAGTTAAATATGACATTTTAAAATGTAATATATTAGTTTGATTGAAATTCTATTTATATATTAGTGTATTTTAATACATTATTTTTATGTTTAAATAAATTAATAAACAATATATTAATGAAATTAAACTTCATTTTAATATTTAATAGGAGTATGGTATTTTAGAAAGTTTAGCTAAATATTATAATATATTTCGATTTATTTAATAATAATATATATATAAAGGGAGTTAATATAATACTGTAATATATTTCCCTTTCTTACATGTGTTTTGAAATACCAAAGAAACATGTTTAATTTTTCTATTATGCGTGCAGTTAACTATAATTATAATTCAATTTTTTAAATTATTTTTTATTCAAAAGAAGAATAATTTTACAAAACTATTGCATATTTTTTTATTTTTCATGCAAAATTAATTATGTTTCTTAATTTATATAACAAATAGTCAAAATAACATGTAATTTGAGACGAATGTAATGCTATATTTTGGTTTTTTTTACAATTTAATTTTTACTTTTCATACAAATAATTAAGTTTCTTAATTTATGTATTAGTATTTATTTGGAAAAATTATCTATATATTCTTTAGGTTTTACGTTGTAACATGTAAATCATTTAAGTAATAAATAAGTATTTTAAGTTTGTAATTTGTAATATCTAGGTATTATTTTTTAAGTAACTGAAAGATTTTAGATTTTACAAATTAATACTACTTTAAAAAACATATTTATTACAAAAATAAAACTTAAGGATCTATTTATCATTTAAAAATTTAAAAGACATAATGCTACAAAACGCAGTAAAATTTTAAAGATCTATAGATACTTTGTATCTATTTATTTTTACAGTTGTTGTGTAAGTTTTTATTTTTTCAGGCAATGAATGCAAGTTCTAAAACGCATATACTCCGTATTGAATAGCGCAGGAGGTATATATAAAAGATGCTATCCAGAGAAGAAATAGTAGCATGTTCTTTTAAATAATTAAACTAATGACAATAATTAAAATAGAAATTGATATGATATCTGAACTGAACATGAAAAAAATTGTGTGTTTTATTTTATTTTTCGACAAAGATTTGTGTGTTCTTTTAAATAAACACATAAGTATTATACATAACTTATTTTAATGTTCAAATTAGTATTATCTTCGGTCTTATATATAAGAAAAAATTTACTTTTTAAATTCATTGTAAAATAGATGAATCTAAACTATAATATTGTCTAAATATATTTATTTTACAATAAATTTAAAAACTAAAATGTTTTTTATTTATGAGACCACTAATAATGTAATATAGGTGATATAAATATAAGCCTCGTGGTGCATATATATCCATCCATAAGAATAAGAAAAGAAAAGAAAGCTCTCTTCTCTTGTTCAAGTTGATGGATGGAAAGGTAAAACGAGGAAGGAAGGAAAGAAAGAAAACAAGTTAAGATAGAAAAACATGCCTTGGTGTCAGATAAACCCACGTGAGCCCTCACTGCTACCCCATGTACTATGTCAAAGACAAAACAAACCCCCAAAACCTTCTCTTAGCATTTTCTCAAGCAAACTAAATAAATAAAAATATTTACTAATTAATGCTCTTATGACACTTTTTAACGATATTAAAAAGTTTAACATTTTAATTATTACTCCCTCCGTCCCTTATTATAAGTCTTTCTAAACATTTTTCACGCATATTAAGAAAAGTTGGTAGTGTAATTAATATTTATTTTTTAGATGTTACAATTACTAAATTGTTCTTGGTGAAAAAATGTGTTGGTAGTTAACTTTTCGGATTTCAATGTAAAGTGGGGTTATGTTTGAAAAAGTATTAATAAATGTGTTTAGGAATTTGAAATTGAGCTTATATTTAGGGACAAACTTTATTTTTGAAGAGGGGCTTATAATTAGGAATGGAGGGAGTAATATATTAAATTTACATATTTTTTAATAACTTACTAGTATTATTTAATTAAAGTGCATAAAGAGTGCCCTAGTTAACATTTTTTTTATAAATAAAAAACATTAAATTTTAAATAAAAACATGATGGTACTATAGTATGTGTATTTATATATAGATAAAACATGAAGTATACTAAAGAGACGAAGATGGGGTGTGTGTTAGAAATGGAGCAGGGACAAGTACTACTACTACTCTGCAATGCAATGCAAGGCAACAACAAGAGGCTTCTTCACTCTCATTCAGGTTATAGTTGAAATTTTTGGATGTGTCAGACATCCCCACGTGAGGGTTTTTCGATGTTCTCTTTTCTCTAAAACAAATGCTTCCCGTGTAAGGAGCTAATTCAAAGACGTACTCGAAAAATATTAGGTTTGATTTTGGAAAAACAATGCTTGTTCAATGTGCATATTTCTACGCATGAGTCGAATTAATTGTTTATTTTTAGTGGGTTGGAAAATCGGTGCGAAAACAAAAAAACAAATACTTCCTTTTTCACTTTTTTTTTATTATATAGTGCTATAATTTTTCGACACAACTTATTTTTTATTTTATAAATATAAACACCAAATATTATTTATTTTTAACGTATTAATCTTAATAAAGGATACTACTAGTTAAAAAAAGAAGATGATGATGATGAATGAATATTTATAAAAAGAAAAAGTTTGTGTGGCAATGTATGTATGTATATTCCGTTTGTTTTATTATTGTTTGCGTGATGATAGAGTGTTTGCGTGTGAAAATGATCAAAAGGAACAAAAGAGAATGGAAAGGAGTGGTGGGGGTTGAAGGTGGTGTGGTCGGTTCTGAATATCAATCGTGTCAGTCATCAGAATGAAAAATATTGATGGATTGAGAAAGAAAGAAAGATGGATAGAGCAGTGTAGTAAGTAATGGTGCCACCACTACTGTTTTCCATATTTCTCACCTTGGCCTCCTAAAATAAACAAAAGTTCTACTAAGTACTAACCAGTATTTTCGAAACACTTTTTAAGAATTTTATTTAAAAGATAAATATTATAACTTTTAATGTGTCGACTTTATACATCCATATAAATTATTTAAACCTTTAAAGAATATTCTGAAAACATTTGTTAGTATTTTACAATAAACAAAAGACTACTCACTACAAAAATTAATGATGGGATAACATAAAGAATCTTAGTAATCCTAAGTAAACCATGATACTTTGGGAATATGTAGTATCAAATTGTGTGTACATCAATGGATTCACAGCACGTGTTGTCTTCATCATAGCATTAATATCACTTCATGCGCATCCATTTTAAAATCAAGTAGTACTAATTTGTTTAAGTTTTTCTTATGCTAGATTAGGAAATATAATAATGTCGACATTTCTAATTTTATTGATTGAGTATTGATTGTTAGAAGTAATTTATATTTAAGGGTATTTTAGTATTTTCTATGTTAAGTACTTTTGAACTTGTTTGTTAAGTCTTTTCACTTTTAGGGCCTATGTGGCAAACTTTACTCTTTGTATAAATAGCTACTCTTTTATCAATGCAATTAATTCTTCCTTTCATATTTGTGGCTGCTGTCTTTATTCTCTCTTTACTATTTCATTGATTCATCACCTTGTACACCAACAAATTGGTATCTAGAGCTCCGGTTAGAATCCACGGGAAACACGAGTGAAACGTGAGTTGTGTGTGTTTGATTTTTTGGTTCTTGATTTGTGCTGAATCTTGAACAAAAATCTGAACAGAATCACTTTTTCTGATTTTGTGGGATTGGAAAACACGAGTGTTAGTGAGATTTGAGTGTACTGTACAAGGTTTAAGATGAACGGAAACGGTGGCATGAGTACCAAGCTTCCAGTATTTGATGGCAAAAACTGGAATCGTTGGATGAAACAAATGCTTGTATTGTTCGGTGCTCAAGGTGTGCTTGAGCTTGTCACTGAAGGATACGTTCCTGTTGCAGCAGATGCAACAGAGGAGCAGAAAGAGGCGCAGAAAGCTACAAGAAAGAAGGATCAGAAGGCGTTGTTCTACATTCATCAGTGTGTGAATGAGAGTGTGTTTGAGAAGATTGCTGATTCAGTGACGGCGAAGGAGGCTTGGGATCTTCTGACAAGGTGTTACGGTGGTGATGCGTCAGTAAAGAAGGTAAAGCTTCAAACCCTCAGAAAACAGTATGAGAATCTCAACATGAAGAACAATGAGAAGGTTTGTGAGTACATCTCCAGACTAATTCTGATTACTAATGAGATGAAAGCTTGTGGAGAAACTCTTTCAGAACAAGTAATCATTGAGAAGGTATTGAGATCCCTTACCCCTCAGTTTGATTACATTGTTGTATCTATTGAACATTCCAAAGATTTGGAAACCATGAGAATAGAAGAGTTACAGAGCAGTCTAGAAGCACAAGAGTTGCGTCTAACTGAGAGAAACTCTGAAAGAGAAGTAGAGCAGCAGGCTCTGAAAGCAGCCTCTGAGAAGAAGCTTCAGAAGAAGCCTTGGTCAGAAGCCAAGAATAGATCTGATGGAGCTCAGAATCCAAAAACCTCAACTTCTGGAAAGCAGAAGTATGCTCAGAAAGGAAAAGACAAGACAAAGGTACGGTGTTACTCTTGTCAGAAGTTTGGCCATTTTGCATCTGAGTGCAAGTCAAACAAAGAAAGAAAGTCAGAAGAAGCAAATATAGCCAGAAGTTCTGATGACTCTGATAGTGAATTTGTTTTACTAATGGCTTCTGAATCTGAGGATGTGAATTCAGAGTGGTGGTATATGGATACAGGGTGTTCAAACCATCTTACTGGAAACAAGAAGTGGTTGGTTGATTTTGACTCTAGAAAGAGTACAAAGATCAGATGTGCTGATGATAAATACCTCAACGCTGAAGGTATGGGAAATGTCAAAGTCATTTTGAACAATGGGAAAGCAGCATTGATTCAGAACGTGTGGTATGTACCAGGCATGAAAAGCAATCTGATGAGTGTGGGTCAATTGATTGAGAAAGGTTTTTCAGTTACTATTGAAGACAATCTTCTGAAGCTGTATGATGGTAATCAGAAGTTGATTATGGAGTCAGAACAGGGAAGGAACAGAACATTCAAGGTGAATGTTAGAACTGCAGACTCTGAATGTCTTAGTGCAACAAGTGTTGAGAAGGATAGTGAGCTGTGGCACAGAAGATTTGGTCATCTGAATTTCAGAAGCTTGGGGCATCTGAAGTCAAAGAATCTGGTACATGGAATTCCTATAATCAAGAAGCCTGAAAAATCATGCGAGGTGTGCATGAAAGGGAAGCAACCAAGACTGCCGTTTGCATCAGAAGTAGCTCCAAGAGCAAAACATGCCTTGGGAGTAGTACATTCTGATGTGTGTGGACCATTTCCAGTACCTTCACTTGGAGGAAACAAGTATTTTGTATCTTTTGTTGATGAATTCACAAGGATGACATGGGTAACACTCATCAAGTTCAAGCATGAAGTGTTTGCTGAGTTTCAGAAGTTCAAGGTGAAGGCAGAGAAACAGAGTGGTCAGAAGCTGAAGATTCTCAGAACTGATGATGGTGGTGAGTTTAATTCTAACGAGTTTAAAACTTTCTGTGAGGAGAATGGAATTGAGCATGAGGTTACAGCTCCTTATACTCCTCAACACAATGGTCTTGCTGAGAGAAGAAATCGTACTTTACTTGATATGGTGAGAAGCATGCTGAAAGAGAAGAAGCTTCCTCATCATTTATGGGGAGAAGCTGTTGCCACTGCAACATATGTGCTCAACAGATGTCCAACGAAGAAGCTGAAGGAAATAGTTCCTATTCAGAAGTGGACTGGAGAGAAGCAAAGTGTTAGTCATCTGAAGGTGTTTGGATCTGTATGCTATAAACATGTTCCAGAAGCCAGAAGACAGAAGCTGGATGATAGAAGCAAAGTAATGTTACTGGTGGGGTACCACAGTACAGGTGCGTACAAGCTTTATTGTCCAGAGACTAATAAAATTGAATTCAGCAGAGACGTCATTGTGAAGGAATCTGAAATTTGGGATTGGAACAAGTCTCAATCAAATTCTGATGTGAGAATCTCAGAGGATGGCTCTGAAGGTGAGTCAGAATCTGAAGGCTCTGAAGATGATTCAGAAGATGGAGATGACTCTGATGGTGATTCTGAGCCTGATGGTGATTCTGAATCTGACTCTGACTCTGAAGGCAATTCTGAAGGTCAGAATTCTGAAGCCAATTCTGAAGGTCAGAATTCTGAAGCCAATTCTGAAGGTCAGAATTCTGAAGGTAATTCTGAAGGTCAGAATTCTGAAGCCAATTCTGAAGGTCAGAATTCTGAAGCCAATTCTGAAGGTTAAAATTCTGAAGCCAATTCTGAAGGTCAGAATTCTGAAGCCATTTCTGAAGGTCAAAATTCTGAAGAAAGAATTTCTGAAGGTGAAGCCTCTGAGTCAAAAACTTCTGAAGATGCTTCTGAACAAGTTCAGAGGCTACAGAGAATCAGAAGCATCCCAAGAAGATTTGCAGGATTTGAAATGTTGCACGACACTGAAGTAGACTCTGAGGGAGAAATTATTCAGTGTGCAATGTTAGTAGATTCTGAACCTGTGAGTACAGAAGATGCTCTTAAGCAACAAGTCTGGTTGCAGGCCATGAAAGAAGAACTTGATGCTATAAAGAGGAACAAGACTTGGAAGCTTTCAGAACTTCCAAAAGGCAAGAAAGCCATCAGCGTCAGATGGGTTTTCAAGCAGAAACTAAAGCCAGATGGATCAATTGGCAAACACAAAGCGAGGTTAGTAGCAAGAGGATTTCTGCAGAAACCTGGACTGGATTATTCTGAAGTGTTTGCACCTGTAGCAAGACACGAAACAATTAGACTGGTAATTGCAATAGCTGCTAACAGGAATTGGCCTCTGATACATTTAGATGTGAAATCTGCATTTCTGAACGGTCCATTGCAAGAAGAGGTATATGTGTCACAACCTCCTGGTTTTGAGAAAAAGAATCAGGAAGGGATGGTGTATAGATTGCATAAAGCCCTCTATGGATTGAAACAAGCGCCCAGAGCCTGGAATATGAGGATTGATTCATTTTTCAAGAAACAAGGGTTTCAGAAATGTGAGTTGGAGTATGGTGTTTATGTTCAGCACACTTCAGAAGGCAATATGATTCTGGTATGTTTGTATGTTGATGATATATTGCTGACAGGAAGTTCTGAACAAGAGATAGCTAAGTTCAAGAAGGTTCTGATGAATGAGTTTGAGATGACAGACCTTGGAAAAATGAGTTACTTTCTAGGGATGGAATTTCTATATTCTGAGAAAGGAATCTGAAATTCTGGTGGCAAGTGTCAGATGTGTAGCACGATGTGTACACTTTAGGAATCGTACGATGTGTAGCCTAATGTATCAACATCGTGAACAACTGAACTTGATGAACAAGTAAACAATATAAAGTGCAGGAAACAAAAGAACACGTGAGTTTGTTAACCCAGTTCGGCACTTATAACAAGCCCTATTCTGGAGGATACCAATCCAGGGATGAATCCACTATGGTAGTATCAATTCAAAGCTAAACTCCCCCGTTTACAACTTCTCACTTAATCACTACCCGTGCTAATTCTACCTAGGAACTCCTAGATATGAGAACCTCTGCTCACTCCCCCTCAACCTTACCCAGTAAGGATTTAATAACAAACTCAGTTTGGAGACACACTCCTAGAAAACTATGCACTCGTACCTAAAGGCTTTGAGTGTTACACACTCTAACTCCTTGCTTCAAAGCTTTGGAGAAAGAACACTAGAGATTACAACTCTATCAAACTCAGTCCTTACTTGTATCAAAATTATGATTCAAGTGAAGGCTCACAAATAACAATGAACAGACTAAGACCTAAGACTCGATATCTTCAACTCTTGGCTTCGTACTCCTTTATGTCTTCAGTCTTCCTTTATATAGAACAAGTTTCATGGGCTTGGATCTTCAATGTTGACAGCTGGCCTTTGTTAATTCTCCTTGAGATTTATTTGATCATAATCTTTTAATTGTTTGTTTCAAATCTTTTTGATCAAAGTCGGCCAATAAAATAAAACAGAACCATGAAAGATTATCTTGTTCCTTGGCGCGCAAGCTGGCACGATATACTTGAAAAACAAATCTTTTTCAAAAGATCGCGTTTAAATAAATAAAGGCGCGTCCAGTAGGGCGTCCAGATGTGAATCCTGATGTGCCACACATCATGCTCCACATCATGGAATCAGGCTTATTTTACCAAATGAAGCCAACACCCTAATAGGTCTCAACAATCTCCCCCTTTGGCAAATTTTGGGCTAAAATAATCTTTGAGACACCCAACTAAACTTGGAGAGATGTATAGGCACATCAGAGGCATGCAGCAGCGGATCAGAGCCTCACAAATAAAGAGAGAAATAAACTCTCACAAGATAGGAAAATAAATTCCCAAAGACTGAGAAAAATAAATTCTCAGACACATACAAGCATGAGATTCCATGCACACATAAGGGAGGGTAGCAAACCCAGTAGTAGTTTACTCCCCTTGAACTAGAGCACTTTCCATGTACTCCCCCTAAATCTCATATCCTCTATAGGCTTCTTCAGAATGCATGACCTAGAGAAAATAGAGAAGTTTTAAACTTGGCTTCTTAAGAATGCATGACCAAGTTAAAACTCACAGATGTGTCAAACATCACACAAAATAGCAACTTCTACAGGCTTCTTAAGAATGCATCACCATGTAGAAATCATACAAATGGATCAACCATTACACAAATTAACATCTTCAATTGGACTTCTTAAGAATGCATCACCCAGTTGAAAACGTACAGATTAAGTCTTCAGAAAAACATGCTTTAGAAAACTAATTCTTCAAAAAGTTGTTGAGAAAACATTTGAAGAAAAATAAGCATGTATGCCAGATGTGTAGTCAGATGTGCCACACATCATAATTTTTGCTGCAGTAATTTTTACTCCCCCTTTTTAGCCAGAATTTTGACAAATATAGTCAAACACATAGAGAGTAAGTAAAACACCATAGAATGCAGATAGCATGAGATGTAGAGATGATGGTGCATGAACAGAAAAAAGGCACTCAGGCTGTTAATAGTGCAGCAAGTACAGAACAGGCACGCAAAGGTGCATCAGAAATCCAGGGCATAGCCCACAAAATACAAGCAAAAACAAGGAAATACTGAGTACAGGGAAATATTAATGAATTACAATAATTCAAATATCCTGGCTCCCATCAGTTTCCTCAGCTTCAGAGTCATTGGGCTCCTCCTCCTCCAATTCCTCATCCTCAGCCATTGTTTGCTCATCCTCAAGCTCCAGTCCAGTAATGACTGCCTCCAGCTTGGCCTTCTTCTCATCCAGAGCCTTGCAAGTCTCCTTTAAAGCGGCAATCATGTCTGTCCTAGACATAGCATTGTTTGAGCTGGATGTGCCCACATCAGGAGTCACATCAGACTGCTTGAGACTAAAAGAAATAGCAGATTCTCTTCTGCAAGACAAATCATCCTTGCCCAGAACATCAGGTCTCTGGCTCAATATGATTCCACACAGTAGGGAAGGAAATGCAATGGGTAGTTTGACAGCTAGGGTTTTGGCATGTTTGATAGTCTGATCAAAAATATAGGTACCAAAATCAAAATTAGATTTGCTACCAATAGTATATATGAACCTAGCCAAACCTGTAGCCACATCACAGTTGTGTGTGGTAGGCACCCAGTTAGCAGCAGCAATCCTATTCAGGATGTTGTAGATTGGTGTGAGCTTGCTTGCTTGCAGTTTCCCTTTCTTAGGCCAAGTCTTGACCTTTCCAGCTGTGATGGCCTTGATTATGTAGTTGTCATTTGCCTCCATCTCAGCAAAGGGCTCCTCACTTCTGCCCAGATACTTGTTGATAACAGTGGGAGAGAAGTGAATTTCTTTACCTCTCACAAAAACAGTTTGGTATTCCTTGTCCAAAGGATTGTCACAACCAGCAGGGATGTTTACCAAAAACTCTTTGACTACCTTCTCATAGCAGTCACTCAGTCCAGTAACAGTCTTCATCAAGCCAGCATGCTTGATCAACCTCATAACTTCCTTGCACTGCAAGGCTTCAGCACTGAGCTCCCTCTCCAGAGCTAACCTTCTATGAGCAATGTACTTCCATTTACCAGCATGTGCAGGGTTGTGGAAGGAAATCAAATCAACTGGGATGTCAGGAATTCCCTGAGGAATTTTCTTCTTCCCATAGCTCTTCTTCACAGCAGACTCAATGTGAATCACATCAAGCTCCACATTGCGTTCCTCAGCAGATTCTTCCTCAGACTCACTGATGTGAGCTACATCCTGCTCCACATCATACTCTGAGTCACTTGTAGGTGGCTCTTTTCTTTTCTGAGTCTTCTTCTTTGCAGGTGGAACCACAGCTTTACTAAATTCCTTCTTGGGACCATACATGACTTGCCTCTTAACAGGCTTCTTCTTCTCCTTAGTAGCAGCAGGAGAAATCTCAACAACAGCAGGACCTTTACCACTTCTAGTCCTTCTTGCAATACTATCCTCAGTAAGCTTCTTCAAGGGGATGTCAGAATTGTAGCCTTCTACATCCACAACAACCTTGTCAGACTGGGTATTATCTTTAGGTTCCTCAACCTCAGCAGGTTGATCTTCTTTAACAAATTCCTGTTCAGGAGAATCAGGAATGACAGCAGGTTCTTCAACAGCAGCAGTCTCTTCTTCAGCAGGAGACTCTTCTTCACCTTGTGGCAATGATGTGCCAACATCTGCCGCAACATTAGGTTCTTGCAGGGCCTGGAGCACAGAATCAATGATCTTCTGAGTCAAGGGATGTCTTTGACTCTCAGGGATCTTTACAGCAGCCTTCTCAGGGTTAGGGTTTGAAGAACCTACACCCATAGATGCTTCAGCATTTGCATCACCAGATTTTGCAGGAAGAGGTTCAACATGCAGACTTTCCATGGTGTGAACCCTCTTTGATGAGCCAATCTTTGGCTTCTTGCTTTTCTTCTTTTTCTTCTTGGATTTTTCTGTGGAAGGAGAAGGAACAACATCTTCCTCTGCAGCAATGGGGGTTGATTCCCTTCTTGATCGTTTTGACTTCTTCTTCTTTGATCCAGATGGCTTGATCATAGAAACAGGAGTGGCATTAACGATCATGTCACTTTGAACTTCTTCAGGATGCGGGGAATTAGGTTTTGATGATGATGGAGGAGTCGTGAATTTGGTTGAAGGAGATGTTTTGGTTGCAGTAGACATGATGATGATGATGGTGATTTGGTATGAAGATTTTCAAAGAAAATAGCAGAGAGATGAACAAAGGGTTTGAGAGTGATCAAGAAAATTTTTGGTCGTTTGAGTGGTTGAGAAACGAATGTGGTGATCAATGTGGTAGGCAATAAGAAAAATCTTGAGTAAACGGATTTCTTGGAGTTTTGATCGTGAAATAGCCGTTGGAAATATTTTGTAATGATTGCCTTTGGATTGCGTGCAACTATGGATGGAGGGAAAAAAACAGGTAACCGTTGCACGCCTAAATAGCTATTATGGCTATTGATCATCAAAGAGGCAAATACCAAGTTTGCCCCTTAACACCTCAAACCTATTTGCATCTAAAGCTTTTGTGAATATATCTGCCAGTTGATTCTCTGTGGCAACATGCTCTAGAGTCACAATGTTGTCTTCAACAAGATCTCTAATAAAATGGTGACGTATATCAATGTGCTTTGTCCTACTATGTTGGATAGGATTTTTGGAAATATTTATAGCACTTAGATTGTCACAGTATAATGTGAGCACATCTTGCTGCACATTGTACTCACCCAACATCTGCTTCATCCAAAGTAGCTGAGAACAACTACTTCCTGCTGCAATATACTCAGCCTCAGCTGTAGAAAGAGAAACACAATTTTGTTTCTTGCTGAACCATGATATAAGGTTGCTTCCCAAAAAGAAACATCCACCAGAAGTGCTTTTCCTGTCATCAGCACTACCTGCCCAGTCAGCATCACAATAACCCAACAATCTTGTGTCTTCACCATGAGAGTAGAGAATTCCATAATCACTTGTACCACTGACATACTTAAGAATCCTTTTGACTTGATTCAGATGACTCATCTTGGGCTCAGCTTGGTACCTTGCACACACACCAACAGCAAAGCTAATATCAGGTCTACTTGCAGTGAGATAAAGTAGACTGCCAATCATGCTTCTGTATAGACTTTGATCAACACTGACACCATGCTCATCTTTAGAGAGTTTGAGATGGGTTGCTGCAGGAGTTCTTTTGTGATTTGCATTCTCCATTCCAAATTTCTTCACAATGTTCTTGGCATACTTGCTTTGGGAGATGAAAATTGTATCTTCCATCTGTTTGACTTGCAGACCAAGAAAGTAGGTAAGTTCACCTACAAGGCTCATCTCAAATTCAGACTGCATCTGATTCACAAACATCTTGACCATTGGATCAGACATTCCTCCAAACACAATGTCATCTACATAGATTTGTGCAATCATGAACTTGCCCTTTTCTTCTCTGACAAACAAGGTTTTGTCTGTTTCTCCTTTTCTATAACCTTGCTGCACAAGAAATTTGGTTAGCCTCTCATACCATGCCCTAGGAGCTTGCTTTAATCCATATAATGCCTTCTTCAATCTGTAGACATGATCTGGATAATTTGGATCAACAAATCCCTTGGGCTGCTCCACACAAACTTCCTCATTCAAGTAGCCATTGAGGAAAGCACTCTTCACATCCATCTGGAATAGCTTGAATTTCAAGATACATGCTACTCTCAAAAGTAACCTTATGGACTCGAGACGTGCCACAGGAGCAAATGTTTCATCAAAGTCTACTCCTTCAATCTGAGAGTAACCTTGAGCCACAAGCCTAGCCTTGTTTCTAGTCACAACACCACTTTCATCAGATTTATTCCTATAAACCCATTTAGTACCAATGATGTTGACTCCTTCAGGTCTAGGAACTAAATCCCACACTTCATTCCTCTTGAACTGGTTCAGCTCCTCTTGCATAGCTTCAATCCAAAACTCATCTGTCAAGGCTTCTTTTACATTCTTTGGTTCTACCTTTGACACAAAACACGCATTGGATACAACCTCTCTTGACCTTGTCATAACCCCTGACTCAGGATTCCCTATTATGAGTTCTTTTGGATGATTCTTTTGAACTCTAACAGAGGGACCCTTGTTCACTGGAGTCACATCTTCTTGCTGATCAGTCTTCTCAGGAATCTCTATAACTTCAGAGTCTTCAGGCAGGGGGTGAGATGTGTCCACATCAGGATCAACATCAGGTACATTGTCTGAACAGTCATCTATGACAACATTGATGGATTCCATCATAGTTCTTGTTCTGTTGTTGAAGACTCTATAGGCTCTGCTGGTTATGGAATAGCCTAGAAAGATTCCTTCATCACTCTTGGGATCCATCTTCCTCCTTTGCTCTCTGTCAGCTAAGATATAGCACTTGCTACCAAAGACATGGAAGTGTTTGACAGTTGGTTTTCTTCCTTTCCATATCTCATACAGTGTGGTTGAGGTACCTTTTCTCAGAGTCACCCTGTTGTGTACATAGCATGCAGTATTCATGGCCTCTGCCCAAAAGTAGTAAGGTAGCTTCTTGGCATGTAGCATAACTCTTGCAGCCTCTTGCAAGGTTCTGTTCTTCCTCTCAACTACACCATTTTGTTGGGGTGTGATTGGTGAGGAGAACTCATGCCCAATTCCTTCATCAGCACAAAACTCAGAGAATCTTGAATTTTCAAACTCTTTCCCATGATCACTTCTGATTCTAACAATGCCACTATCCTTCTCTCTTTGTAGTCTAAGGCATAGTTCTTTGAATGCATCAAAAGTGTCAGACTTCTCTCTGATGAAGCTAACCCAAGTGAACCTTGAGAAATCATCTACAACCACAAAGGCATATCTTTTACCCCCAATACTCTCTACCTGCATTGGTCCCATCAAGTCCATATGTAGCATTTCAAGAACTCTGGATGTCACCTGATGTTGTAACATTGGGTGTGACATCTGAACCTGCTTTCCAACTTGACATTCACCACATATATTGCCTTCAACAATCTTAAGCTTTGGTAGACCTCTAATAGCTTCCTTGGACACAATCTTCTTCATTCCCTTCAGATTCAAATGGCCAAGTCTTTGGTGCCAAAGCTTTACTTCTTCTTCCTGACTTATCAAACATGTAGTGGAGTGAGTTGTTTCATCAGGAATCCATAGATAGCAGTTGTCTCTTGACCTAGATCCTCTCATCAACAATTCTCCTTTGTCAGAAGTAATAAGACATTCATTCTTTGTGAAGTTGACTTTGAGACCTTGATCACACAATTAGCTTATGCTGATAAGATTAGCCTTCAAGCCTTTAACAAGTAGCACATCATCTAGGTCAGGTAAGCTTTTGCTGCTGAGTTTACCACAGCCCTTGATTTCACCTTTTGCTCCATCACCAAAGGTTACAAAGCTTGTTGTATGAGGCTTGATATTAGTGAGAAATTTCTCAACACCAGTCATATGCCTAGAACAACCACTATCAAAATACCAATCATTACTAGAAGATGCTCTAAGAGAAGTGTGAGCAATATGTGCAGTTTCAGAAACTTTAGGCTTCCACATCTTCTTAGGAGTGACCCTTGCTGTTTTGGCTTGCACCTGAGGCCTTTTCTTGGGATACCCATAGAGTTTGTAACAGAAGGGCTTGATGTGACCATTCTTCCCACAGTAGTGGCATCTCCAAGCATTAAACTTCTCTTTGCCAGCAGGTCTCTGATGTGGAGTGTGATGTGTCCACATGCTGCCAGGGTCAGGTTTCTTCTGAGCAGGAACAAACTTAGTATTTGTCTTCTTGCTGTGATGTTTGTTCTTAAATCCTACACCAGATGAGTCACCAGCATGCTTTCCTACTTTCAAAATTTCATCAAGCATGTTGGTTCCAGGATTGAGCATCTTTACAGACTTGGTCATATTTTTCAAGTTGGTTGACAGTAACTTGACTTCACTTTCAAGACTAGCAACTTGACTCTGTAGTTGACCCTTCTCTGTTTCCAGTTGACTGATGATTTCCTTCTGCTCTTCATTGACCTAGTTTACTGATGTCAGTCTGGATGTTTCTCACATTCCTCCTTGGTCTTCTGTCCACCCTCCTTTGAAGCTTGTTGAATTGTCTTCCCAACATGGCTAAGTCATTTGAGAGGTCATCATCTGATTCATCAGCTTCTTCCTCTTCACCAGCACAAGATACAAAGGCTATACCTTTTCCTTTCTTCTCAGTTGGCTCACTAAAGTTCATCTCAAAAGTTTGAAGCGAGCTCACAAGTTCTTCAAGTTTCATACTTGGGATGTCTTGAGCTTCTTCAATAGCTGTGATTTTCATGTTAAACCTCTTGGGTAGAGACCTAAGCATCTTTCTCACAAGCTTTTCTTCAGACAATTTCTCACCTAGAGCCTCAAAGGAATTGTCCACCTCAAGCAAATTCATGTGAAAGTCATGAATTGATTCTTCTTCTTTCATTCTGAGGTTTTCAAACTTAGTGTTAAGAAGTTGGATTCTTGAGCTTTTTACCTTGGCATTGCCTTCATGAGTGGTTCTGAGTATCTCCCAGGCATTCTTTGCAACAGTACACTGCTTGATTAATCTGAACATGTTCTTGTCCACTCCATTGAATAAAGCATTCAAAGCTTTGGAGTTTCCAAGTGATGCAGTGTCTTCTGCAGCTGACCAATCTTCCTCTGGCTTGAGTACACCAGTGTCAACACCATTAGCATCCAAAATTTTGGGATGCTCCCAACCTTTGAGCACAGCTTTCCAAGTCCTGCTGTCAAGTGACTTTAGGAAGGCAATCATCCTTGGCTTCCAGTAGTCATAATTAGTTCCATCCAGAAGGGGTGGTTTGTTGACCGTTGTTCCATCCTTGTCCATGTTTCCAGAAAGTAACTTCCCTGGAGCTCACCCTCAAACAGGCAGGGTGCCTGCTCTGATGCCAATTGAAATTCTGGTGGCAAGTGTCAGATGTGTAGCACGATGTGTACACTTTAGGAATCGTACGATGTGTAGCCTAATGTATCAACATCGTGAACAACTGAACTTGATGAACAAGTAAACAATATAAAGTGCAGGAAACAAAAGAACACGTGAGTTTGTTAACCCAGTTCGGCACTTATAACAAGCCCTATTCTGGAGGATACCAATCCAGGGATGAATCCACTATGGTAGTATCAATTCAAAGCTAAACTCCCCCGTTTACAACTTCTCACTTAATCACTACCCGTGCTAATTCTACCTAGGAACTCCTAGATATGAGAACCTCTGCTCACTCCCCCTCAACCTTACCCAGTAAGGATTTAATAACAAACTCAGTTTGGAGACACACTCCTAGAAAACTATGCACTCGTACCTAAAGGCTTTGAGTGTTACACACTCTAACTCCTTGCTTCAAAGCTTTGGAGAAAGAACACTAGAGATTACAACTCTATCAAACTCAGTCCTTACTTGTATCAAAATTATGATTCAAGTGAAGGCTCACAAATAACAATGAACAGACTAAGACCTAAGACTCGATATCTTCAACTCTTGGCTTCGTACTCCTTTATGTCTTCAGTCTTCCTTTATATAGAACAAGTTTCATGGGCTTGGATCTTCAATGTTGACAGCTGGCCTTTGTTAATTCTCCTTGAGATTTATTTGATCATAATCTTTTAATTGTTTGTTTCAAATCTTTTTGATCAAAGTCGGCCAATAAAATAAAACAGAACCATGAAAGATTATCTTGTTCCTTGGCGCGCAAGCTGGCACGATATACTTGAAAAACAAATCTTTTTCAAAAGATCGCGTTTAAATAAATAAAGGCGCGTCCAGTAGGGCGTCCAGATGTGAATCCTGATGTGCCACACATCATGCTCCACATCATGGAATCAGGCTTATTTTACCAAATGAAGCCAACACCCTAATAGGTCTCAACAGAATCATTTTGCATCAGTTGAAGTATGAACTTGAGCTTCTGAAGAGATTTAAGCTGGAGAATTGCAAAGTTGCTATCACACCCTCTGATACGAATCAAAAGTTGGATTCCGATTCTGATGGAGAGGATGTGGATGCTACAACCTTCAAACAGTTGGTTGGTTCTCTGAGGTATTTGTGTAATACCAGACCTGATATTTGTTTTGCAGTTGGAATGGTTAGCAGATTTATGAGTAAACCAAAATGGTCCCATTACCAAGCTGCTGTCAGGATTCTGAGGTATATCAAGGGGACTCTGAAGCATGGAGTGCTATTTCCCTCTGAAGGAAGGACCGAATCAGAACTTCTGAGTTATTCAGATTCGGATTGGTGTGGAGACAGAGTTGATAGAAGAAGCACTTCTGGATATTTATTTAAATTTTTGGGAGGTCCTATTTCGTGGTGTTCCAAGAAGCAACCTGTTGTTGCTCTATCAACCTGTGAAGCTGAATATATTGCAGGCGCTGTGACTGCATGCCAAGCTGTGTGGCTTCTGAACTTACTGCAGGATCTGAAGATCAAGGTAAACAAGCCTCTGAAGCTGATGATTGATAACAAGTCTGCAATCAATCTTGCCAAGAATCCAGTGCTGCATGGAAGAAGCAAGCATATTGAGACCAAGTATCACTTTCTGAGGAATCAGGTTCAGAATGGAGTGCTTGAAGTTGTGCACTGTAGCACTCAGAAGCAGCTGGCAGATGTGTTGACAAAGGCTATCAAAACTGATCAATTTCTTCGTTTGAGGGATGGAATTGGTGTTGTCAGTTTTGTCTAAATATAAATTAAGGGATGGTGTTAGAAGTAATTTATATTTAAGGGTATTTTAGTATTTTCTATGTTAAGTACTTTTGAACTTGTTTGTTAAGTCTTTTCACTTTTAGGGCCTATGTGGCAAACTTTACTCTTTGTATAAATAGCTACTCTTTTATCAATGCAATTAATTCTTCCTTTCATATTTGTGGCTGCTGTCTTTATTCTCTCCTTACTATTTCATTGATTCATCACCTTGTACACCAACATTGATATTATTGATAACTATATTTTGAAGATTTTATGACAAGTATTATTTTAGATACTCTCTACAAAAATAATAAGTTATTGAAAACTCACATACATATAAAGGTGAAGAGTTTAAAGTTTGAACTTCAGTCATGGTATTTTTTGGGTGGTTGTAGTGGTTTTTAGCTTTTGAGAATCCTTCTATATTGTTTTTATTTTATATTTTTTTCCTACTTTGCTGGTGAATACTTCCAGTACTCATGTTTTATATTTTGACTCGTGCTTTTTTATATAATATATATATATATATATATATTGCCATTAAAAAAAAAAGTCATTGTATTTAACACTAGTAAGTTTGATATTTCTGTATGTTGAGTTAAAATTTATGGACGACAGATATTTTACTATACACATATTTATTTTTATGATTTAATTAATTATTAAATTATAATGTCACATCTTATTATAATGATGGGGCATAATTATTCAACAATAAAATATTTGTATATACTTACAAAATACGTACTAGTGTATGTTGGATTATGCTTTGAGGATAATTGATTTTGAGTGAATTAATTATGTAAAATTAATTTTGGATAAAAATAAATTGAATGTAAAATGATTTATATTTGAATATATTTATTTAAAAATGAATTTAGCATTAAATTGTAATTTCAACTAAAATCAATTCATGTGTCAAAAAAAAATTAAAATCAATTCTACAAATAAAATTAATTCTCCCTTAAATCATTCAAATATGTTACTAATCACTTCTACAACTTCTAGAATCACTTTTAAAACTCTAAAATTGAAACCAAACACATGCATATATTCATAACATACATAGGAGTTATAATAAGTAAAAAAATTGATCTCCCTTTAAATTAAATAGTTAATGGAGTTCGAATTTAAAATCTCTAATTAAAATGCAAGAGACATTATAATTTATCCAAGTAATAATAAATAAATTTTGAGAGAAAGACTTGTCAAAAAAATTTTTTGAGAGAAAGAAATAAAAATTGATGTATTAAATATTAAATGAGTGTTGATATTGATTTTTTAGTGTGAAAAAAGTTTATATTTAATTGTGTCAAAAAAAAGTCTCATATTTGATTTTAAAAAAAAAGTGAATGTTAAATAAAATATAAACAATACAACTCATATACTTAATATTTTGAGTTAAAATATAAAATTCATCCTATTTAATTGCTCAATATCCAATATGATAATCTCTAAATTTACATGACCCAACAATAATTTGGATGTCCATAAAAATTGTAGTAAGAGTAGCAATCTACAGAAAACAATAATCGTGTGGCCCTCACATTCATATGTGACATGATCCGGGAAATGATGCTATGTAGTTTATTGAGTATTGGGAATAACTTTATTTAATTTGAGACACCAGCATCCATATGTTACTTGTCTGCATCTTCAGATGCAAACTATTTCCTTCTACAGCTGTTGTCTTCTTTCAAAATATTATTATAATTTGCATAAGTATATACCAGTAGTGTGGGTATAAGTAATTATGCACAGTAATTTAGTAACAAGTTTAGAGGATCTTCCGGATATTACGATTCTTGCACTCTAGTAACTCTTGGCATATCTTTCATACTCTCTATTTAGCAATCATGACTTTGTTTCTATCATTATCATTACTATTACTATTGGGGGAGAAAGATGCTAGGGGCTGAGTGGAGGATAAGTTACTTTCATTATCTGAGAGATTGCAATATATTTTAGCATTTTCCTATAATCTACATTTTATAATTAAGTTACTCTCATTTCTAACTAGTGCCTTTAATACCGTGAAACACTAATTAGTCCACCCCACTCCACCACTTTTTAGACGGATAAATAACGGGGTGGGACGAAGCGAGGTGGGTTGACCCGTTTTGCCATCCCATGAAAGTCTGATAGAAAAAAAAAAAAAACTCAACCCTAAAACTAATATGGTCTACTTAAAGGCCAAGTTCAAATTAACTTATTTAATAAAGCTGCATGATTTATCTCTAGTTATACATACGAGCTAATACTAATAGGCAAATGGAATAAATTATATTCTGAGATTTTTTTTGGTACTAGAAGGGAAAAGGTAAAGAAAACAAATGAACTATTTAGAAAATAAAGTTCCATCAGTTAGTAGAGAAAAATTTATTTCAGCAAACGACACAACTATTGGAGAGAAGACCTCTAAGTTGCGAGCTTTAAATTTGGCTAAGTAATCTGCACACATTGCCTTCTAAAGGGTGTGAATCACTTTAACTCTCCAATTATTCTCTAGCAAAAAAATCCTTAATATTGTGAATGAGATTTAACACAACATTTTAGAGAATGTGATTTTATATAATATCAAATTTCAGTTATATTTGTTATATATATTCCAAAAATTAATGTAGACTAATATATATATATATATATATATATATATATATATATATATATATATATATATATATATATCATAGTCCTAGATATTAAAATAAAATATTACTGAAAAATATAAATATATGTAATATGAATATATTTAATAAAATGTAATATATATTTAACAAATTAAATATTTTGTCATCCAAGATTATTGGTCACTTAGTTTTTCGGTTTTAAGGTTACAAACAAAATCATATAATCGAATTTGGTGTTACAAACAAAATCCTCCAAGAGAAAGTTTTAATATCATTCACCACCTTAGATACATAAATTTACCCTAAGATCCGATTCAGATTGATGTGTATTTGCAATATACTATACCCTTCGGCTAATCTTGTCCTAGATTAATCAACCAAAGGTATATTCCATTTTAAAAGGTGCTTTACATCTGCAGTCAAAGATTAAGACGGATTGACAAATTAAGTTTCAATCCATTGTAATATCATCATATTTAATTATCTAACGATGAAAAACATTTTATATATGGTTGAATAAACCATCAACAAGCGACAGAGGCTGAGAAAACAAAGTAATACTAATATTCTAAGCTTATGATTTTTTTTAATATTAACCTTGGTCGACTTCTTTTGATTTTAGAAACTTCTATTCCTTCATAAGATTTTATTATTATTAACTTGTGGATGTTTTATTTGTCTTTGATGTTCCTTCTAAGAAATACGTCATTTCCTATACCAAAAACTTTTGTCGGGAATCAAATCAATTAATCAAACTACAAAGTATATCTAATCCAACTCATGATTTTTTTCCATTATGAAATGAAATTTTTGTGACAAATATTACTTCCTAGCTACTCGTATTATTTTTTATTATATTAAAGAAGATTCCAACTATGGAAGAGAAAAAACCGACTACAGTGCAAACTGTTTAGTGTATAGGAGAATACGAGGACCCCCATTGTCCTACTTTTTTTTTGTGTAAACCGGGTATCCTCTGCGCGCAACTGCAGAGACTAATCCCTCGAACCTTGTGGGACCCAAATATATACATGCAAAATATTACTATATTTAGAATAAGGTTTTGTTTGGTAAAAAAGCTATAAACTGGCGATAAAAAATCATTATCAAATATATCATTCTTTTTATATTTTCTATACAAGCTTATAAGTTATAAGCCATACACTATAGGGCACAAACTTAAAATTTTGCATCGTCAAACAGAGCAAAAATATCTTTATTCAGTCCCATTAAAGAAAACAAAATGTTAGTGGCCGGAGCTTCTATGGTAGTATATTATTAATCAAAGTGCACTCCACATCCACATCGCAATTAGCTATTGATATTTCTTCAGAGAGTAAAACATTAGAGATTAATAGCCATGTTAAGCTGCAAATGCAATTTTTGCCTTATGAAGTTGCTTATCTTACTATCACTTCAAGTTTGTTTTTTTTATATTATCAACCTTAAATATTAAGATGAATCGTGTTGATAAAATAGTTGCATGTTGATTTTAGAGTGAGATTATAACGTGTGATGCATGAAAACCGACTCTTGCAGCACGCACATCTTATAATACACAAAAATCTTAATGGAATAATCAAATTATTGTATATAGGCGTTTCTGTTGTTGAAAGCCAGGTATGGAACAGAGTAAACCAATTGTTTAGGAAAAACAATAGACTACTGAAAGTCCCAACTAAGTTCACTAAATACTAAAAAATGGGGAATTATTATTATTAATCTTTCATCATTAATAGGACAAGTAAAGTATTATTGGTATTAATATTATTATTACTGTTATACATCTATAGAGATAAATACAACAATGATGTATTGCAATACAATATTATCTTCTAGCCAAACCACCGGGTAAGAAATCCCTGAGCCTTTTCCCAAACACAAGATATAGGGCTGAACCAACCAATGGCCAACTGGTGGTGATAGCAATATAAACCAACAACCAGATGGACCATTGATTTTGTCGAGATAACTGGCCTACGTATCTTTTGATAGGCGTTAATACGTCTAGAGGAACTGGATTATGGGCACTGGCCGTTTTTGCAATACAAGACGAATCACCACTCTCTGTTTTAGTCACAAGCTCATCTTGTTTATTTTCTTCTAGAACCTTGTCATGACTGTCATGATGCGAATCTTGTCTTACAATTATTTCTTCCACATTGTCTGTTGTTGGCTCGTTGTTTGATGCAGCCACCATTCCATCCTCAGTAACATTGACGTAAGGACCCTGATCAATTGACGAGTCTAGTAGTTTGTTTGGTGCAGAGATCTGCAATGCCAATACCAGGGTAAACAACAATTACAGACAGTAGAAATGGCTTCGCATAGTACTCAGAAATAAAGATCAGATAGCCAACAATCTCGAATAACATCTTTTATGCCATACGGAAGTGTATATTGTATTTACATAACAGATAGCACAGAACCAAAAGATGAATATACATTTGGCAATAAGCAAAATTTATAAATACAATAGCATATTGCTTACCTTCTTCTGAACATGCATATAATTGCTAGAGAGTAGTACATCCAGGAATTCATTAGAAGCTCTTACCCACCTGCAACACAGAAGAAAGTTGCACATCAATATTTTTTATATATTAGTAACTTTCCATTAATAACCCCCCACCCCCAGGAAAAAACAATGAAAGAATGTTGCAAAAATTGTAGACAGATAACAGAAAAAGATTGGGAGAAGTGTCAAAATGGAAGAGTCAGTTGTACAAAATGAGTCCAGTTACCATAGACTAGATGCAGTTATCCCTTCAAAGAAGGCAAGATGTCCTCCATGCTTTATAGTGGCCAATACAACATTTTTATTTGCCCTATAAAAAAAGTAAATAAAAAGCTGAAATGGTAATGCAAAAGAAAGCAAATTAATCAGAAAAAATAAAGCAGCATACCTGCATTCATCCCAAGGAATGGCTTCCCGGGTACATACTGGATCATCCAGAGCACTAATACAGAGAAGTGGAATCGATACAGATTGAACATAAGTAGAACTGCTGCAGCGTCTATAGTACGTATCAACAGTCTAAAGAAACAAGATAATATTTTATGACCAACATGAGATAAGGCAAGAAAATGGAAGATTATAAATCCTATGTGCTGCATATGTACCTCATATTTCCCAACAATGCGAGTGGCATGGTTATCAAAATCTCGAATAGAAAGTGACTGCAAAACATAAGAAAACATATGCACTCAAAATTGATTAAAGTCTAAAAATATAAGCAAATCAAATAATAATATGGGTGGGGTACAGAGCATTTAAGAATGTGGTTCGTGTTAGAATAATGTAGTCATTTGGGTTAACTCAAACACATAACTTGCCTTGAAACCACAATAAAAACTTAACTTTATTTTTCCATTAGAAATTAAATCAACAAAAAAAAAAAAGTTTACCGCAGATAACAGAATGAAATGTGAATAAACAGGTAATACTCGTTTGATTTGTTATTATACTGACAGTAGAAATAAATATGTGAAATTATAAAAAGGAAGGCCACCTTTTCTATCCCTTCCCAATTAGCAAGGCGAGAAAAGTGAGGTTGGTGTCTGCAAGCAATAAATATTGGAAAATATGTCAAATCAAACCTCGTTATGAACTACACAGAAACTTAATTTTTGCATGTTTGTTTGCAAGTGAAGAATTTTGTAGATGAAAGACCAATAACTTATCAAAAATATATTTAAACTCAAATGGGAAGATACAAACATACAATTTTGCATAACCTTGAAGTCCAATTGCAAGTGCTTTATCATAAAACTTCTGCACACGCTTACGGGTTATAAATCGGTCCCCTATCTGCAAACATTAATATGTTATACAGGTAATATAACATCCGGTTAAGGTACCATAACAGCCAAAATGCAAAACAATTCAAACTTTCAGAAAAGTTCAATGGTAGTGAAATTCAATTCAACTGCATCAATCATATGAAATATATTGTACAAAAAAAAAATTGAATGAGAAACATGCTAAAGGCTTATACGTATTCAAAACTCAAATCGTTAAAATTACTTTCCATTATGTTCATATGATTCAAACCAACATGTATTCAACTTTCTCAAAAATGCCTACCTTCTTCACTCATTAACCCACCACCACTCCTAAGTTGCGATACTCATTCTTCCTTTCCTTCTATACGCGTGTTTAAGAGGCGTATCAGTTTAAGAATAAGTGCTTAATTAAACTACAAATAATAGCTTGTTTAATATCTGCTTATTTTTTAAAAATGCATCCTAAACGTACTGTGTTAATATTAATGTTCCTTGACAATTGAAATGATTTTTAATTAAACCTTAAAATTTGTTTCAACTGGATCCACAAACAAATAAACTGGTTCCAAATTCAGATGAAAGCTGTATAGTCACGATTTTTTATCATGCACATTAATTAATGGCAACTGAAATGCAACAATTATACTTTGAAATCAAAATACTTACCAAAAGGTCCCAAGGAGAGCAAACTGCTACAGCTCCAGCTATAGGAACATTCTCACCATCCTCGCCAAGATATTTTATCTGCACACAACCTTTCAAATGAAACAGTGCAGTGCCAAAAAACAAGCTCTTTGCACATGTGAGAACAAGTAAAGATTCGGCGAATTCCTAATTTAGCTGTAGTTTGAAAAGCTGGTAGTGTATGTACCAAATGTTCTGACATAAGTAAAAAAAAAAAGGAACAAACATAGGAGTTTATCGAAAAATATGTGGTTAGGAACAACCAGCCTGATGTCTTCCCTATCTTACCCATTTCTCATCATGGGGGATCAGGGGAGAGCGTGTTTAAGACATAAAGAATATATGTGGAATAAATGTTAAAATTATTGTGTTCTGAAGTTACAAGTCAGCTTGATATGGACATGCATACGAAGTCATCGTACCATAGTTCCAAACACATTGTAAAGCAACAACTAATAAATTTACATGAACTGCAAAAGTTTGAATACCTGGTGTGTATATATATATAAAGAAAGGGGGAGCATTAAAAGGTTATGCTTATTCAGTACAAGGATTGGAAAAAGATTGTGAAAGAGAGCATTTTGTGAAGAAATACAGGTCATTGTGGTGAAGGAAGAAATCTCAAACAACTAAAAGTAGTATCATACATATATGTGAAACATTAATATCCATGAGAAAGAACGGTTATGATGTAACATTATCCTAAACCAGAACGACAAAGCAGGAAATTTTGACCGAGCTCCAGCATGGAGAGAGCATATTTCTGAAGAAATAAAGGTCAATGTGGGGAAGTCAGCCTTGCTGTAAGTACCACTTGAAAATGTATGTACTCCCTCTAGTCCTTTATATAAGAAAACTTTTGTTTTTTAGATTCATGGAATGATCGATGTATCTAGTCCATTTTTTAGACTAAGTACATCAAACATTCTATGAATCTAAAAAATACAATTTTTCTTATATTAAGAAATGGAGGGAGTAGTTAATATGATATTTTTTAGGTTTAGACCATTTAAAATTAGCAGTTCAATTAATTAATTAATTAATGACACAAAATGTTAAGACATTTGATGTAAGCACATCATAAGATCCAAGCTATGAATTTACCAGAACATTAGCTCCAATACTAGTTCCAATAACAAACAAAGGCCTCCCGGGATTCTCCTTGTGAACATAATTTACCACTGTGCGGGCATCCTCAGTCCACCCAGCATTGTAGAAACAATCAGACTGAAACAGTTTTAATAAGAAAATGCATTACTAAAGGAAAAAACAATAAAACTGTTGCACACTAACCCAAACATTTTAATAAAATGCAATGCAAAAATAATTCAAGGACACTTTGCTGCTGCCATTTACATGTTCTAACGAGGTTCCTTAAACTAGTTATTGTTTTCAGATAATTGTTGTTTCAAGAATTTGTTTCTTGACATGCAAATAGAATGCCAAACTTCACCTATCCGAAACAACTTTTTTTTTACGAAAACCTGAGATAATTAAAGTAACCTAAATTTTAAAATTGTGGACGGATAGGTACCAAGCTTAAAATCTAACAGATATAAAACCAATCATAAAATTTCACTTAATAACTTCAAACTTCAGATTGATTTAGATGATATCGGGCAAGTACAATAAAGACGCTGGTGATTCTTCATATGGATCAATGTTATTCAAGTTATGCCTTGAAATGTACCAAACTTGCTAATCTATAAATTATGAGTTTGCAGATAAACTAACCGTGATTGAAACACCTCCAAGTCCTCGGTGATTACTGACAACAACTTTCCATCCACGCTTTGCTGTATGATATGCAAGATGTTTGAGATACTACCAAGGGGAGGAAGAAATAGAAAAAGTAAACTGTAAGACACCGCCAAAATACAAAAGAATATCTTAATTGGCAAAAAGAGAAGAATAATTAAAAATTAATAAACATTTTATAAGGGTACAAGTGTATATGATGCTCAAAAAGAATTGAAAAATAAAACAATGTCCAGTCCAACATCTCCATTTTGAGGGAAACAATTTATCTTTTTAGCATTAATAGTTTAGCATTGATATTGTTCTTAACTCACTTGCTATTAATACTGTTATGGAAAATAATCTTCCCTTATATCATTGATATCTTAAATATGCATCAAATGTCAACCTATTTTTGCTCTTGGGAAATTAATAATTCCAAGCCTTAGACCATAACTCTTGCAAGTGGAAACTTATTTGTCAGAGTTTCGAGGAGCACTTTAATTCGTGAGGTGTATTTCAATGTCCCTTTTCTCAATATGTAAAGCATATATGAAAGAAAAAATTTTGCCCAATTCCCCTTAAGTTGATTAAAAGAAAAAATAGCAACTAACATTTAAGCACAGACACAAACAAAATCATGATTCATATAACAACAACTTACAGGAGATGAAGAGTCGCTTGTTAAACCAGGAATTATTACAACAATGGGAGTAGATTCGTCTTTAATAACAACATCATCCACATGGACAGCATTTTCGGAAACTGCAACATGATCAAACACAAAATTCTGAAAGGTCAACTTTAGAATCATATGGCTAGAGTTATTTTTGTTAGGTAGCCTAGTTGCCTAGCTGTCAAAATTCCACCCTTAAAGGTAAATAAGTGGAATGTCTGAGGTTCGAAGCCGCTTCATTTATAATGTAATATCCCTACCAACTAAATTAAGCTCACGGGATTGGGCTAGAGATTTTCTACTTCTAATTTAATAATTATGATCACCAAATCAACAAATTAATAACTAAGCATTTCCAAATAAACAAATTGATGATTTCAATATTCTATAGTAATTTCAACATACCAACAGTGTTCGTAACCCAGTCCAAAGCAATAGTGCCACCATCAGGAGTATTAAATAATTGTCTGAAATTGAACATATGAACAATAATAGTTAGATTCATGAAACAAATGAACAAATCCATAAAAAAAACAAAAAGAACTATGAGAAATTTGCATGACCTTTTGTATTTGAATTTCGGAGGATTTCCGAAGAAGTTAAGAAAAACAGTTTGAAGATGAGGACTAGAAAGCCACGGAGTGACCGAATACTTTCCATGAAGAATCCGGCACTTTGAAACGACGGCGTCGTAGATTTCAGAGCAAGAGTTGTATGTGAAATCGACGGAGGAGCCTGAGAATCCGGTGAAGAGATCTTGTATGAAATGGATTTCGAGGAAATTGTAGAGAAAGAATGTGAAAGCAAAGGCGGTGGCGAGCGCGTAGTGGTGGATTGGAATTTGTAAGAGAGCTTGGAGAAGAAGTTCGTAGGGATTGGAAGAAGATGATGGTGGAATAGGATGGAGATTGGAGCAATTGCAATCCATGGAATTGAATCTGTTAAACGGTTATTTGTGGTGAGAGTGTGGGTTGTTGCGGAGGAGCTTACGGTGGCGTTAGGAGTGAGAAGGAAAATGATTTTCTGAATTCACCACGTGACCCAATCGTCTCTCTTTTCAACCATGCATGTGTTGACAATATTCAAAAAGCGAAATGTTAACTTGTGCCCTTAAGGACATATGTTAAGGAGATAAATGTGGAAAAAATTTATTGAACTTGTGGTGTATTACATTCTCTAAGCATTAAATTTTTTGTATCATTAAATGTTATACTTCTATTTTTAAGTAGCTTAACATATGCCCTTAGGGCACAAGTTAACCTGACCCTTCAAAAATAAATAAATGTTGTCAAGTTTTGATAAATGTTTGATCTATATTTATGGAAAATTTTAACAAGCTTGGTAGATCGATAGTTAAATAAATATTAGATGTTAATAATAATATATATTGTCGTAGTTATTTCGGTGGTAATTGATGTTGTATTTAGTAAATTTTATTTTAAAATTTCTACTTTCAATACATAAAAAATATACAAAAAAAATATTTTTTAATATTAATCTTATCTTTGATTTTCTTTTTTTAATATACTTAATAAGCGTCACATAGCACTATTTAGCATAACCTAAAAACAAAGCTTTTTTTTTCAAAAAAAAAAAAAAAAAACAAAGCTTTTGACACAAAAAAATAGAGCTTTGTTAAACATCAGATTAAGACTTGCTTATCAAAAACATATATTAATTTAAGATTTAAATATATTTTTCATCTTTAATCTTTGACCTAATAATCGTTTTGATTTTTCTTATTCGTTCTAGTGTGTGTTTTTTTTTAAATAATATTGAACTTTAGTCCTTTTAGTACATCAAACTTTATTGTAGGTTTGGACACAAAAGAAGTTTAACAATGGAAAGTCAAGCAATGAAAATAGACGTAAACTTTGAACATTTAATCTAAATTATTAAATGAGTTTTCAAAAGCGTAAAGTCTTGATTTGTTTCACATACACACATTGATGGACAGAGGAGCTGAGTTTTGTTATACAAATCAATGACATCATACACTTTGCATTAACAATAGTCTCAACTCACAAATCACAATTAGACTAAAATGCTTGAGTTCAGATAAATTTGGTGTTTCCAACCATTATTGGATTGGAAATCCTACAAGTTATAATCTTAGCTGATGAATCTTTTATACTACTCTTCTCACTTTCAACTTCTGTGAAGTTGCTGTTAGAAAGACTTGTTTCTAGCGAGTTCGTCGATAACTTCCAAACCACCACCAAACTTGATGTTTCACTCTTGGAAAACCTGAAACTAACATTGTGCGATCTTCGTCTTGCTAAAAAGAAACTTACTGTTGGGCTTTGGCTGGATATGCTGAGAAATGTTGTCTTTGAAGTTGGCTATTTGAGTGACGAAATTAAACCTTCTCAGGTGATGAAAATTCTTTCTTCTCCTTTCAAACGGTTTAATGGAGTGACTAATTCTAAATTTCAAAATTAATTGAAAGATTAGAGTTCTTGAATATCTATAATGTTAGCAAAACAAGAAGTAGGATCATCATCACAACACAGCATGAAAGAATTGCATTATTCGTCCAAACGTTTGTGCCATCCTTGCAAACCTTTCTTTCTGTCCACTACTTGAAACCTCTAGAAAGTGAAGATTGTTGGTCTTTACTTGCGAGACATGCATTTGGAGCATGTAACAACCAACAACAATCCAATCTAGAGGAAATTGGTAGAGAAATTGAAAAAATATGCTATGGATCACCATTTTCTGCAGTAGCACTTGAGGATATTCTTCGTACCAAATTGTCTTCAGATCATTGGAATTTTGTGCTAGAAAGTGACATTTGGGTATTGACAGATCATGACGTGCAACCTTTTATACTATTGAGCAACCACTATCTTTCTACTCCTTTAAAACGATGCTTTGCATATTGTTCAATTTTTCCGAAGAAGTCCATCCTAAAAAAAAGGTTCGTAGTACAGTTGTGGATTGCAGAAGACTTGGTAGAATCGTCCACTGACCAAGAAAAAGTTGGAGAAGAATAGTTTGATGTATTAGTATCAAGGTCGTTGATACATCAACGATCCATTGGTGATGGGAAAGCAGACTTTGAAATGCATAACCTCATCCATGATATAGCAACAGAAGTTTCATCTCCATATTGTCTCGATATGGAAGAACATAACCTACATGGTACGTAACTTATACAATATGGGGATATATGACTCATACACTAAATTTGATAAATTGTATGGACAACTTTTCCCAGCAACAACTTTTCTCATTCCTTTTCCAGCTTCATTCCCACCATTATTTCCCCAACTAATCTTCTTGAAAAGTTCAAAAGTTTTCTTATCATGAGATTTAGTGAAACTCTGACCTGTTTCAAACTTCTCCTATAAACCACAAACTTTCCGTTTTAGTTGTTTGGCAGCAGCATCAGCATGAATCGGATCCTTCATAAAACTGTGAAAAGCAATTGAATCCTTAAAAGAATACGTTCCAGTTTTGGACATAAAATCGGCTATACCTTTCTGTCAAAATGTTCGAAGAAAATGAAAGAAATTGTTTCCATTTTCACCGCTGGTGGTTCTGATAGAAGGCTCAATTGTTCACAGTTTTATGAAAGATTCTATTTGTGCTGAGACCAGTACCAAACAACTAAAACGGAAGGTTCGTGGTTTAACGGAGAAGTTTGAAACATATCAGAGTTTCACTAAATCTCATGATAAGAAAGCTTTTGAACTATTCAAGAAGATTAGTTGGGGAAATAATGGTGGAAATGAAGCTGCAAAACGAAAGAGAAAAGTTGTTGCTGGGAAAAGTCCTAAGAAGAATGTTATTGTGAAAAATGTTGGATCTTCGTCTAAAAATGTGGAAAGTGATGTTGATAATAGTTTGCTTTTGAATGAAATGTTTAGTTTTGGTAATGATATGGGTTTGTGTGCTTTGACTAAGGAGGCTGCAAAAAATGAATTGGAATTGATGGGCGATTCCAAAAGGGATGAATTGATAGGTAAGTGGAGACAGTTTTGTATTGCAGCAATGAAGGTGTCGGTGGATCGGGCTGAGTTCGTGAAGGATCAAGCAAGTTGATATTGAAGGAACTCGAGAAATCGACCGATTAGGAATACATGTCTTTCTTGGATATAGTTTTTTTGGTTAATCTAGTATTTATCTTGGATCATTTTGAGACTTTCATGGTTTTATGGTTTAACAATTGTGATTAGCTGTGGTTTGATGATTAATAGTTAGTGCCTGCTTTGGATAGTTTTGAGCCATGGTATCAGAGTCTATCCTAGATCCATTTGTTGTTTGTTGTGGAGACGTCTCATATTTGGGCCACCTGTTGTTGTTGATTCCACGTTCCAGCTTGTTCAGTCCTGGACGTAGTCCCACATTGGTTAGAGATATGGCATAAATAGTCTTTATAAGGGTAGCGCAAACCTCAACCCTTAAGTTAACTTTTGTGGTTGGGTATAGGCCTCCCAAATTCTAATAGTACCAAACTTGCTATCTATAAATTATGAGTTTGCAGATAAACTAACCGTGATTGAAACACCTCCAAGTCCTCGGTGATTACTGACAACAACTTTCCATCCAAGCTTTGTTGTATGATATGCAAGATGTTTGAGATACTACCAAGGGGAGGAAGAAATAGAAAAAAGTAAACTGTAAGTCACCGCCAAAATACAAGAGGATATCTTAATTGGCAAAAAGAGAAGAATAATTCAAAATTAATAAACAATTTATAAGGGTACAAGTGTGCATCTAGCATATATGATGCTCAAAAAGAATGAAAAAATAAAACAACAATGTCCAGTCCAACATCTCCATTTTGACAACTATGTTTTGAGGGAAACAATTTATCTTTTTAGCATTAATACTTTGGCATGAATCGAATATCAACCTGATATTGTTCCTAACTCACTTGCTATTAATACTGTTATGGAAAATAATCTTCCCTTATATCATTGATATCTTAAATATGCATCAAATGTCAACCTATTTTTGCTCTTAGGAAATTAATAATTCCAAGCCTTAGGCCATAACACTTGCAAGTGGAAACTTACTTGTCAGAGTTTCGAGGAGCACTTTTATTTGTGAGGTGTAGGGAGTTTCAACTGGTGCTATATATAAGAGAAGAATATAACAACCAGAGATCACAATCCTTGCTTTATAGTAATTAATTATGAAACCTCCAACTAAAGTATAAGTATATAATTTTGCCCAATTCCCTTTAAGTTGAGTAAAAGAAAAAACAGCAACTAACATTTAAGCACAGACATAAACAAAACCATGATTCATATAACAACAACTTACAGGAGACGAAGAGTTGCTTGTTAATCCAGGAATTATTACAACAACGGGAGTAGATTCGTCTTTATTAACAACAAGATCCACATGGACAGCATTTCAGAAACTGCAACATGATAAACACAAAATTCTGAAAGGTCAACTTTAGAATCATATGGCTAAAGATTTTTTTATTTTTTTTGGTTAGATAGCCTAGTAACCTGTGGTTAGAATTCCACCTTTGAGTGGAATATCCAGGGTTCAAACCCAGACCCTTTTGTATAAAATTTTATGTCCCTACCAACTAAACTAAGCACACAGGAACTGACTAGAGATTTTCTACTTCTAATTTGATAATTATGATCACCAAATCAACAAATTAATAACTAAGCATTTCCAAATAAACAAATTGATAATTTCAATATTCTATAGTAATTTCAACATACCAACAGTGTTTGTAACCCAGTCCAAAGCAATAGATCAGGAGTATAAAATAATTGTCTGAAACTGAATATATGAACAATAGTAGTTAGATTCATGAAACAAATGAACAAATCCATAATTAAAAAAAAATATATAAAAAAAAAAAAAGAACCATGAGAAATTTTAATGACCTTTTGTGTTTGAATGTTGGAGGATTCCGAAGCCACGGAGTGACCGAATACTTTCCTTGAAGAATCCGGCACTTTTAAACGACGGCGTTGTAGATTTCGGAGCAAGAGTTGTATGTGAAATCGACGGTGGAGCCTGAGAATCCGGTGAAGAGATCTTGTCTGAAATGGATTTCGAGGAAGTTGTAGAGAAAGCATGTGAAAGCAAAGGCGGTGGCGAGCTCTTAGTGGTGGATTGGAATTTGTAAGAGAGCTTGGAGAAGAAGTTCGTAGGGATTGGAAGAAGATGACGGTGGAGTAAGTTGGAGATTGGAGCAATTACAATCCATGGCATACTGTAGTGGAAGGAATTGAATCTGTTAAACAGTTATTTGTGGTGATAGTGTGGCTGGTCAGTGGTTGCTGAGTAGGGTTGGGAATAAGTCAGTCTAGGTCTACGGTTTAGAGGAGAACAATTGAGTAAATTTTGAAAAAAAAGGGGCAAGAATTATTGTGTTGTAATGTTTTGATTGGTTAGGTATAAACCCGGCTTGGTTAGGTATAAACACGGCGTGCTATGTGCAACTCTGCATAAGAATTTCTCGTGGTTTAAATCACATGTGTGTGTGCGCGCACACATGCAAGCATGCTGAGTGCGTGTGTTTCTGGCTTATTAAAAAAATGGGATTGCAAGTTTATACTATGCACGAGGCATTTAAAACCCCAGGGACAAAATTAGTTTATCATAATTATCATTATTATGTGATTGTGATGTGTTTCTTAAAACTCATGAAAGCTTGAATATTTCTTTCAAGCTAGAGACATTATTATAGAACACAAAATATAGTACAGTGCCAATAACATCTTTTTAAAATAAATGAAATTTATTAGACAGGAAAGAATACAAGTATTATCTAATTAGTGCCAACATATAGTAGCAGCATTATACATCAGCATTCAGATGAACCATTGATTTTGTCGAGATAGCAAGCCTAGGCGTCAAATCTCAAGAGGCATTGCGTTGTGTGTACTACTTATTGTTTATACAATGCCAGAGGAATCACCAATCTTTCACCAACTCATCAAGTTGTTTTAACTGAATTATTCTGGACTATGATGCTGATGCATATCCTGTATTACCTGTGTTTCTTTTGGTTGTCCGTTGTTGCCTCATAGTTCAATGCAGCCACCATTCCATCTTGGGTAACATTGATATAAGGGCCCTGATCAATTGACGAATCCAATAATGTGCTTGGCGTAGAGATCTACATCGGCATTAATAGAGAAAACATCAATTTCAATCGCCGGAAATGATCCACTTAGTGCACCAAGATAATATCTTATATAGCATTAGTCAATAAGCTTTACAGTAGCATATATTCTACCTTTTTTCGTTCATGCATATAATGGCTAGAGTGTAGTACACTAAGAAATTCATTAGTAGCTCTCACCCACCTGCAATAGGCAAGAAATTTACTTTACAACTTTTTATAACAGTGGCTTCTTAATCGGAACTTAGATGATATTATAACCAATCAAGGAATGATATTTGATGATATTAGAATGGACAGCCAAATGAAAAAGCTAGGTGGATGTGATAAAATATGGAAGAGTCAGATGCACAAAACCAGACAAGTACCATAGGCTAGATGCAGTTATCCCTTCAAAGAAGGCCAGATGTCCTCCATGCTTTACAGTTGCCAACACAATATTTTTATTTGCCCTATCAAAAGAGTAACACATTAAAATGGGTGTTGAAGTATTGCAATAGAAACAGAAAACCAACTAAGTACTACAAACAACAAAGCAGCATACTTGCATTCATCCCAGGGAATGGCTTCTGTGGTACACACAGGATCGTCAAGAGCGCTAATACATAGAAGAGGAATTGATACAGATTGCACATAAGTAGAACTGCTGCATCGTCTATAGTATGTATCAACCGTCTAAAGAAACAAAAACATTTTAGATAGCAGACCTAAGGAGCCAGAAATAGATGATACAAGAAAATAGAAGATTGCAAATCTTAGGTGCTACATGTACCTCATATTTCCCAACCATGCATGTGGCATGTTCGTCAAAATCTCGAACAGAAAGTGACTGCAAAGCATAAGAATACATATGCACTCAGAACTAATGAAATTATACAAACTTCACGAAATCAAAAACACAGAACAACACACATCATTTAAGAATGTGGTGCTATTAGAAAAAGTCTTGTGTTTTAAAGAAAATAGCTATATCCAACAAGTAAATGAGTAGCAATTATTTGGCCTCAAAAATCAAGATGCATCTTTCAATCATTGAAATAATGTCCTTGACAAGTAACATTTAAAATGTCTGCTATAAAATAACAGAATTAAGAGAAATGGTGAATAAAACTGAAGGGCCAATAACTTAAAATCTTTCAGACATCTTCCACGTTGAATAATACATACAAGTAACTTTCTCTAAAATCATAAAAATGAAGAACTTAACTGTATTTTCCATTGGAAAATATGTCAATAAAATGTGCATCAGATAACATAATGAATATGTTAAAAAAGTCAACGTCATACAACTGTAGGATAAGCGTACGATTTTATCATATGTTTATATTAAATAGTAGGAAAAAATTATGAAACTATCAAAGAGTAAGGCCACCTTTTCTATTCCTTCCCAATTAGCAAGGCGAGAAAACTGAGGCTGGTGTCTGCAAAGAATATTGGCCAAATCAAGTCAAATATGAACTAAAGAGAAAGATCTAAAAAAAATTTATGTTTGTCTGCAGGTGATAATAGATGAAAAATAAGAGCTTGCCAACTAGAAAGATGAGTAAAAAAAATCTAGAAAGATAGAGGCATACAATTTTGCATACTCTATTTGTCCACCTGCTAGTGCTTTATTATAAAACTTTTGCACAGGAGCACGATTTATATATCGATCCCCTATCTGCAAACATTATACAGGTAACATTACTTCCGGTGAAGGAGAAATAACATGCTAAATGAAAAACAATTCAAACTTTTAGTGACGATAAACTGATGGTGAATTTCAAAAAAATAAAGCTCCATTGTTTATATCAAATAGATTGTATGAAACAATTTTGAACCAAAGGCACATATAGCTAGCATGCTAAAGGCTGGAAAGTATAGCACTATAGCACGAGAAATTTCGAGATAGTTTCCACTATGTTCATATGATTCTAAGCTAAATGTTCTCAAACTTTTCCATAAATACCTGCCTTTCCTTCTAATCCTCCCCCACATCCCCACCCCCAAAACATTGCCATGCACACACTCCATTTCTAAAGTTTCCAACATATTAAAATCTTATTGTGATTGCATGATTTTTCAATTAGTTCTTACAAAAATTTTCTTTTGGATTCACAAACAGTTAAAGTGGGTCCAACTTCAGATGAAAGGTAGATAGTGGTTACTTTTCACAACATGTACATTAATAAATGTCATTTGAAATGAAAAAGATAAACTTTCAAATCATAAACTAGTATTTACTAACCAAAAGGTCCCAAGGAGAGCAAACAGCTACAGCTCCAGCTACAGGAGTATTCTCACCATCCTCACCAAGATATTTTACCTGCAAACAATCTTTAAAATCAGGCAGCGATGTGCCAAGCTCTTTGGGTATGTGAGTGAGAATAAGTTAACACTTAACAGTTGTACAATTTCCAGTGTAGCAGTAGTTTGAAAAGCAAATTGAGGATGTACCAATGCCAATGGTCATAACATGAATGAAATAAAAAAAATTAAGCATCAAAAAAAGGAGTTATAGTTCAGCATTTCAGCAAAAGAACAATGAAAAAAAAGTGAAAAACACTATTTTATTAGGTAAAATAATATGCAGATTTCACTAAATCATATGGATCTCATTCCCTATTTGAAGGAACCCATTTATAAAGTTGTGGGATCCACGTGAATTTCGCCCAGCAACAAAGCATGTGCTGGAAAAAGTATATTAGAGAATCAGTTACTAGCAGCATTTATCATCTTCATAAAAAACATGCAGTTTTTGGATTAAGTATGATGTTTTCCCTATTTGTTTTGTTAGTTTTTCATATTTTCGTCGTGTGGGATCAAGAGAGAGAGTTTGTGATACACGTTAAACGGTTGCTATCCCTCTGAGAAATTGGTACATGTTTGGGTTCTCTCGATAGTCATTACGAAGCATTAAATAAAATCTTTAAAGCAAGCAGAGGAAATGGACTAAAGCAACGAGTACATGTACTGAGAAAATTTGAATATTCAGTCTTTATTATTAACCAAAATTAATACAAATATACATGAACATGGAGGAAACAGTGACATATACAATTGAAAACAGTTTTTGATCAAAGTTTGTCCATAATTAAAACATGGAATTGGAAAAGGAACGAGCAAGAGCAAACCATGAAAAAACATATTTAAGAAATACAGATCAATGTGGTGAAGCAAAAAAATGCAAAGCAACTAAAAGTAATATAGTAATAATCATTTATCATATATAGAATTATAAACAAGTAGGAAACATTAATAACCACAAGTTAAAACAGCTCCAGTGAAGATCATCCGATCCTTAAACAGCATTAGCCAGTGAGAAAATATGATTAAACTCTGACCAGGAGAGCACAATTTAGAAGATATGGAGATCAATGTGGAAATGGAGAAATGCCAAACAATTCAATTAAATCAGTTGCTCCTTGGTCCTGAATATAAGTGGCGCTTGAAGATGCATGTCATTATATTGAAATTTCTATGTTTAGACTATTCAAGGTATGCAATGAAATTAATCAGTATAGAAGAAATTTGATGCAAGAGAATAAAACTTGAGTGACAAATTTACCAGAATATTAGCTCCAATACTAGTTCCAACAATAAACAAAGGCGTTCTGGGATTTTCTTTATGGAGATAATTAACCACTGTGCGAGTATCCTCAGTCCATCCAGAATTGTAGAAACAATCAGACTGAAATAATTATAATAAGAATTTACATTCCCAGATGAAGAAAACAATAAAATGCAAGAAACCTTCAACAACATTTTTCAGCTGCTGCATCTCCCATGTTCTAAAGTGGTTCCTTAATCTCTATATGTTTTTTAAGCTTACATAAAATGTATCAATAATAATCTATATATTTCTAAGTTGCAGGAAAACTAACCGTGATTGGAACACCTCCAAATCCTCGGTGATTACTAACAACAACTTTCCATCCATGCTTTGCTGTTTGATATGCAAGGTGTTTGAGATACTATACCAAAACCGTAAAGGGAGGAAAAAGGAAAAATAAACCGTAAGATACCACTGCAACATAATTCAATCTCCTAATCAAGAAAAAGAAGTGAATAACTACAAATTCATAAATGTTCTATAATAAGGCTACTTGGGAACATCTAGCATACCTGATGCTGATGATGGCTTACAAAATAATGAATAACCAAAATTATAGTGTCCAATAGACTTGTTTTGTTATAAGGAAACAATCTCTCTATTTAGCACTCAATACATGTCCGAATCAATGTTTTAAAAATCAAACTGAACCAAACGATTCAATTGGTTGAACTGTGAACCAGTATTGTCTGCATTTCGATTGTTAGGACAGTTTGATCGTGGTTTGTTATCGTTTGAGCGGTTCAAAACAGTTGAATCATGACCCAGAGAGAGGTCTGTCTAGGTTCGATGCTTTGTTCGATTTTTAAAACATTTATCCAAAGGCCAATCCTTGACCTAGCAGTCAATTAAAAACCAACTTGGGTATATCCACATGGTTTCCCCAATTCGGATTAAGTTTGATTAAAACTACACCAAGAGAAACAATGCAACACTAACACATTTAACCACACACATAAACAAAAGCATTATACTAGTATAACTTACGGGAGACGAAGAATCACTCGTTAAACCAGGAATCAAAACAACAATGGGAGTAGATTCATCATTAGTAACAACATTATCCACATGGTGAACACTGCCAGAAACTGTAAAAATGATCAAACACAAAAATCTCAAAAGGTCAACGAAGCTTTCTAATTTGATATTACCAAATTAATTAACCAAGCATTTCCAAAAAATACAATTAATACTAATAATTACAGTAATTTCTATAAACATACCATCAGAACTCGTTACCCAATCCAAAGCAAGTGTTCCACCATCAGAAGTAGTAAATAATTGCCTGAAAGTAAAACAGTTGTTAGATTCATAACACTTGATACAAAGAAGAAGACGACGGAGAAGAAGGTGAAATGACGGTTATGACCTTTTGTATTTGAAAATTGGAGGATTTCCGAAGAAGTTGAGGAAAATAGTTTGAAGATGAGGACTAGAAAGCCACGGTGTGACGGAATAGTTTCCTTGAAGAATTCGGCAGTTTGAAACGACGGCGTGGTAGAGTTGAGAGGAGGAGTTGTAAGTGAAGTGAACCGGAGAGCCGGAGAATCCGGAGAAGAGGTCTTGGAAGAAATGGATTTGGAGGAAATTGTAGAGAAAGAATGTGAGAAGAGTTGTGAGAGCGAGGAAGTAATGCCAGATTGGAATTAGAGAAAGTCCTTTGAGAAGGAATAAGTAACCGTTTGAAGAGGTTGATGCATCTAGTTCCATGGAAGTTGGAATTTGATACTTGTAGAAGATACAATGTTCTGTTGAAATGTTGCAGTAATCAAATCCAAATCCGTCTGTCTCACTCGCCTATCACAGTGAGACTTACTGGATACATATAGGCTACAAGTACAAATCAATGATGCAGAAGAGAATATGTTTTTTTATTGGTCATGCTGACCGGTGCCTCGGCACTTATCTGAACCTTAAAAATGGAAATAAAAGAAATATTTAATATTGGAAATACAACTTTTTATATTTTTAAAATGTTGAATGCACATATTTCGAGATAAATTTTCTATTTTAATATGCTTAATCATTGCTCCAGTGGCACTGTTTAGCATTTTCCAAATGTTAAATAGTGTCCTTCAATATATTGAAAGTGTAAAAAATTATTTTGCTTAAATATAATTTTAGTCTTCTATTTTAAAAAAAAATAAAATAAGTTTTGGTCCTTATTTTAAAAACTAACATTTTTATCTCTCTATTTTAATTTTTTAAGGCTTTGTTTGGGAGTTGAATTTAGGAGGGGAAGGGAGGGAAAGGAAAGGCTTATGGATGGGTAAACCTTTGTTTGAGAGTTTTAAAAAAATAGGGGAAGGTTTTGGTGGGTTTTGAAGGGCTTATTTTCTCCAAATTTAAAGTTCCCCCAAATTTGAGGGTTTTGGAGGGTTAAGTATATAAATTAACCATTTTACCCTCACAATAATTTAAAATTCCAATTGTATCCTCACAATAATCTTAACCTAATTTCATTCTTTTCATTCACGATCTCTCTTCTCTCTCGACGGCGCTTCTCCTCTCTTCTCTCTCGACGGCGCTTCTCTCTCATCTCTCTGGATTCTCTTTAGCCCTAACATTCATCTCTCTCGATCCTCTTTCTTCTGGTATCAATCTCAAACTCTCTTTCACTCTTTTCCAATTTCTTTTCCTTTTGCTATTTCATTCACGAATTGATTTACTTTTTGCTCTTTGATTCACGATTTGATTTATGTTTTTGTGTTTAATTCACAATTTGATTTTTGTTTTTCTATTTGATTCATGATTTGATTTTTTTAGAGTGAATCATGTCTCTATTATTATGATTTATCTTTGATTTTCTGTGTTGCTAATTTTTTTTAGGATTTGCTTTGATTTATCTTGATTTCATAATATCTCTGTAATCAGATTCAGATATAATATTATATGGCTGAGTTATAAGTTCATAGTTTCAAGTTTATTATTATAAATTTATTTATTTTTTAGTGAAGCATGCACCTGCTTATGTAAGTTCATAGTCAGCATGTGATAATTTATGAATGAATGCTCTTGAATGAAGTTGTAGAGAGAGTGTTGATGATGATGATAAAGAAGAAACAGAACTATTATGTTGTTGTTTAAGGTTGTTTTGGTTGAAGTTGTGTTTTTGAATGGAATCAGCAACATTGAGTAGTGTAGTTTTAGCATTGTGGGGTATGTTTCTAGAATGTGCCAATGGAGAAGCCCATAAGATGAAGAGAATAAAGTTGAAAAATTTAAGACCCATTGTTGAATTGAATTGAATTGAAGTGAGGAACAAAGTGAAATGAGTGGATGTGGATAGGATTTGGAGGAGTTTGGTTTATATGTGTTAATGAAAGTAAGGGATAGGGTGATTCATGACAAGCTCACTAGAGAAGATAATGATCATTAAAGTTAAGGGATAAAGAGCGAGGTTTTGGATTAGTGTACTTTGGATATGTGATGTTTGATGATTGGTGTAGTTTATTTGCATAATGTGTTGAGCTCTTTACATTGTTGCTTTCTTGGGTGTCATAGCCTTTGCGTTTTGTGGTGCATATTATTATTGATTCCTTTATAATAAGTATTCAGTCTCACACGATTCTTTCTCAAATTTTGCATCATTATGTAAGTTCATAGTTTCATAGTTTCTGTTTTGCTAAAAGATCTAGAAAGTCCTGAGATGAAGATGAAGTTGAAGGGATAAAAGCTGCCCTTTTGAACGTTGCTGATGCTTTTAGAGAGAGTACTGCATCTCATGATAAGTATTTTAAAGACAGCATTGCGGCTTATGAGAAAGCTAATGTAAAACTTCCGATTTCGGAAGAAGTTTTTAAACTTATTGAGGAATTGCAAGTGGATAGTCATATGATCATTCGGGCATATTCTTATCTTCTAGAGTTTCCTGAGAAGGTTAGAGCTTTACTTGGACTTCCTAAACACATGCGGAAGAGTTTTCTATTAGAATCGATGTTTGGTCAAGGTTACTCGTCAATGTAATTTATCCATTTTCTCTCTATATTTTTTTTCCTTATCATTATTAGCTCTATTGGAGGCATATCTGTTGATGATAACCTTTGTTATATGACTTGAATATATTGTAGGAATTTATGAGAGGGTTGAAATGGTTGCAGTAGTAACGCAAAAGGTATAATAACCGTTTTATATAAGCGTATACATACTTAGCTATTAATTACTTTAGCAGCAAGCTTAGTTATATTCTTATATTATTATTGTTGTGTGAAATTTAAAGGTCCTTATGAATTACTATTGAATATATTTGAATTTGTTAATGGAAATTTTTTTGATGTTTCTGTTTTGCTGTCTTATATTTGAATGAGTCATAAGTTTTTTCTCAGTATTTGTAAATGTTGTGGTTTAGTGAAATTGCATTGTTTTATGATTTGTGACAAAGATGTTTTGGTTGGTATGAGTGCTTTGCTTGATTTCTACTTCTTTGTCTGAGGCTATCTAGTTAGAAAAAGAGCTGATTAACATTGAGATGGCATAATGCAATATATTTTGATTTCATTTTTGATTGATAGTGTTTGTCTATCACATATATGCCAGATTAGAACCCACGTATGATCATGCTACTGATAGATTTTGTTGAATCTATTATTGTTTTTCATGTTTTTTGTTTTGCAGGTAATCTCTACATATTATTTTGGTCTCTAATGAGGATCTTGAAGTCCTAGATTACGACATTAGTATAGAATTTTGTAATCTTGTATTGGGATTTAGTTGCTAGCATATTTGACACATTTGTCTTTTTTATGTCATGTATTGATATAGCAGGATATACTGCATTTTCAATGTCTTATTTACAAGTGAAATATATGGATTTCAAATTTAATATGTTTGCTTCTCTTATGCTTTATATATTTTTTTGTCAAAAACTTTCTCTAATTTATTTGAAAAGAAATCCGAGTTAATTCATTTTCACGACGCAGAGCATGAAGGATTGAACGGACGAGTGTTTTTTAAAAAGATTTAGAAATCATATAACACTTATATTATTATTGTTTTAAATTTTTAAAATTAATAATGAAATTTGTAAAAAAAAAAACACATTAATTAAAGAAAATATCAAATATAGTTGTTTCAGATTTAGTAAAAAATAATAAATTTTTTTTTTCATGCTTTCAAGATTTTTTATAAAATTGGTGAAAAAATTATAAGATAAACTATAAGGTATAACACAATTTTATGATCTTAAGTGAAAAAAGGGTAAAATAGTAAAATTATAACATAAACCCTCTATCTCCTTTTTTTGTTGATTTTTTAACTCGCAAACAAGGGGAAGGTTTTCCCTCCTTTCTCCCTTCCTTCCCTTCCCCTCCCCTCCTTAGCCTTTCCTTCCCTTCCCCTACCCTCCAAACTCGCAAACAAAGCCTAAGGAAATTAGTCCCCCACCTTAATTTGATGTTATTTTTGCTTATGTGTCAAACTCATTAATGATGTGGCATTGCATATTTGGCCAAAAATTAGTCATTACTTTTTTCTTTTATTTCAATAATTATATTTTTAAAATAAATAATAATATAATTTGAAATAAATAAATAAAATTAGAATCATTTTCATCTCCGTATGTTAACGAATTTCTAATTTTAGTCCATGTATTTTTTTTTTTTCAAATAAATCATTGAATGTATAAAATTTGTTGGTTTTAGTCACTGTCGTCTGCTACCATTACAAAAAACGCTGATTTCTCAAATGTTTGCACACGTGACCGCTATGATGTGTCAAGTTAAACTGATCCGATCATAAATAGAGGTATTTTCTTTCTATCCTAAGTGTGATTTTTGCTTGACAAAAAAAAAACACATTTTGACAATTACTGAAACCTTGGAAAAAGAATTACCAAAACCATTGATTAATTTTATTTTTTTTATACTAAAACCCCTGTAATAAATCCTTACAAAAAAAACCCCTCTTAAAAGGTACAATTTGGAAAAAAAATACACATACCAATGAATCTTTTTTTTTATTAAAAATTCTAAAATTTTATAATTTATTCAAAAAATAACCTTGGTGTAATTAATGCATAGGGAATATGTTACTGTAATTAATGCATAACATTGAAATAGATAAAGGGTAAAAATGAAATTGCTTGATTAATAAAGCATAAATTTAATAATTGTTTCTTATAAAAAGGAATAAATTTATTTTCCAAATTGTTCCTTATAAAAAGGAACGGAGGAAATATTACTTTATACTCCTTCCGTCCCTTAATATAAGCACTCCTGAGAATTTTTCACACATATTAAGAAAAGTTGGTAGTGTAATAATTATATATTTTTTGAATATTACAATTATTAAATTGTCCTTTATGAAATGTTTTTATAGTTGATTTTTCGTATTTCAATATGAATTAGAGTTATGTTTGAAAAGTAATAATAAATGTGTCTAGAGAATTGAAAATGAGTTTATATTTAGTGATAAATTTGGACAAATTTTATCTTTGATAAGGTGCTTATAATTAAAGAGAGAGTAATCTAAAACCCTAAAAAATATCAGCAGTTCCATAAAAATCAAGAAAATAAGTTGAAGTTCCAATGACTCAACTTTGGCGATAAAAAAGCAGAAGCCGGAAAACGCAGCCGAAGTTGGTCACCGGCAGCCAGAAACGGTGAGAAAATTCTGCTTTTCATTCTTTTTATTTTCCCTCTCCTGGTGCGGCAGCGCGCGCTGGAACTTGCGGCGGCAATAGCGGCCTATCAAAGTACCGGTGAATTGCGTCGCAGCAGAGCGTAGTTCCACTCGCACCGCGGTTTTGCGCTTAAGCGCCGAGTTTGAAAACCTCACTATTTGAAATTTTACGTTCATCTTTTCCTCTGATTAAGATTATAATCATCATCCTGTTTTTGTAGGTTTCACATCAGATCTATTTACAGCTATGTCTGGCAATTCAAATTGCTCCGTTTACATCGGTAACTTCACTATTTTCTTCTTCAATTTACTTGTTTTTCTTAGAGATATTTAAAATGATTGCTGAATGCAACTTTTTTAATATTACTCTGATAGAGATGTGAGATCATTTAGATTTTAATATGTAGGTAACTAGGTTCTATTAGTTATGTGCATTTTGCATATGATATAATGATAATTTAGATTTTGAATTTCGTAGAGCTCGTGGCAAATTTACCGACAATGAGTTATACATCTGTAATCTGTTGGTTCTATTAGTTATGTGCATTTTACTCTTTAAATAAGATCCGAGTCTCTTTCAATTAGGGATGATTTTGTTTATGGAATTATGCTTAGAGTAATATATAATGTGTTAGATCTCCCTTTCTCTCTCGGCTATGTTTACTTCTGTAGACGATATTATTGATGGAAATGTTTCTTTGACGAACATGCTTTTCAACAATAATGGTTTAGATGATCTAAGGTTTCCTACACCGTCAGTGAATTTCATTTATTTTACTTAGTTACGCTCAACATCCCACAGGATTTTAATATAAAAAAGTTTCAATTCTTAATAGAGGGGGGTTGGAACTTCCATTTGTACATAAACAAGTTTTTAGGGTTGGAACTTCCATTTGTCCGGGGCATCTACTTTTGGTTTCTGATTTGGTTCCTTTTATCTAATTCAGGCAATCTGGATGAGAGGGTGACAGAGAGAGTCTTATATGATATATTAATTCAAGCTGGACGAGTGGTAGACTTGCACATTCCTAAAGATAAGGAATCTGAGAAACCAAAAGGTTTTGCCTTTGCAGAATATGAAACTGAGGAGATTGCAGACTACGCCGTCAAACTTTTCTCAGGCCTTGTAACACTGTACAAACGAACGCTGAAGTTTGCGGTGCGTTCTTGATATCTATGCTTTCCACGTGTTGTTATTGACTGACTTTGATAGTTTTTAATATTTCCTTAAAATTGTTGAATAGAAATTTAGCTTCGTGAATAGATGTTCACACTGCTGAGACATTGTCAATTTTCAATCTTTCTGTGACTTGTTCAAAATATTTTAGACAACACTATATTAAATAAAGTTAATAATTGAACACTTGAATGCATCCAAAAAGTTGAAAGCGTTGCATAATACAGCTTGTGAACTTCCAATTATGTACTGTTAAATACTACAGCTCAGGACACCATATTAAGGGGCTGCATAGGTTTCATTGCAGAATCATGTAATAAATACTATTTTAGATTTCTTTAATGTCGTCGCACTTTGTTAATAGCATGTAACATGTATAGTATGCTAATAAACAGATATCTGGAAGGGACAAAAATACCCCTAATAGTTCTACAGCCACTACACCCACATCAAATTCTTCTCAACGACCAAGGCCTTACCCTGTGCAAATAAATAGTTCAGAAAATTTTCAGCATTTCTCTAGGCATCCAATACCCGAACGATTCTCAGATCATGCGGTAAATTATTCCCAAGGTAATATTTGTATTACTTACCTACTTCAATTTCAGATAAGTCTAAATTTTTCACTTCATTGAAACTTAGTTTAATACCTGTTGTGCTTTTTTTTACTTCAATGGCAGTTCCTCCTCCTCATCGTGTAACTGACCAACCTAGTGGGTATGGATCTCACTACAGCGGCAACCATATGGATTACAGTCGGAGAGCTTTTGGGGAGGCATTGGATAACGCTACCCGATCTAATTCTACTCCTAGGTCACGCCGCCCTGATGGAATTAGCCCAATCTCTTACCCACCTTACTAATATTTTCAAAAGATCTGAGAGATTAAACTTCCATTAAATATTAGTTGGAAGTGAAAGTAGAATGTGAATAGTAGATATTCAATATCTGCTAGTGCTTTAAGCAAAACCATTGTTGTTGTAGGTGTACCAAAGTTCTTCGATATCAGGTGGGTTGGTGCTTATGAACTAACTAATTATCATTTTCTTCCTTATTATTGAGGAATACCTCCCATGTACTTCTGTAGGTTAAACTCCATAGTTACAGAAGGTTTCTTATTGCATGTTCAAAGTGACCATTTTTGGATTGCACTAAATGAAATTGACCGATTAAATTGAATCCGCGCGTTCCTTCAACAAAACAATTATTTGAATTCGTGTGTATTGTTTCCTTTATATATACCAATGCTGATTGATTGGATCCAAGCAAGCTGTAGGTCGTTGCTTACTCTGACATAGATGTGAAATTTGTTTCAATATTAGAACATCGTGAAATTTATTTTTTTGTACACAAACAAACACTGGTTTGTTTTCACGTTGAAAATAAGGTAAATGTGTGTCCATTACACTGCTGCAATTATCAGAACCTATATTTTTGCAATGAAAAGATTTGGAACTCATGGAATTGGCCAAAAAACTACTATTTCTTTCAAACATATGCTTTGAAAAAATCAATTTGAATCACTAGAATCAAACACAAAATCAATTTATACCTCTAGAATCACTCTTAACCTTCCCTCCTGCGAAACCGAAACACACTTAGGGCCCGTTTGACCTAATTTATTTTTGAACTTATACAAACAGATTATATAATTTTTATGTATTATTATAAGTTTTTCAATGTAGTTTATGATAAAATAGCTTCTAAAGATTCAATTTTCACTAGTTTAAACTTATAAAATAGCATAAAACTTCCGTAAAAAAAAAAAAATAGCATGAAACTTAATTTATATTGCATAAGTCGTTTACATAAACTCTAAAATAAGGTAGGTCAAACGAGCCCTTATACTCGATCGCAAATTTAAATTTTCTTGCTGATGTAATAATGTGAGCACCTAGTTGGCAAATATGCTAGTATTTCTCCAAGTGTTCACTGAGCTTTTCAAATATGTTCTGATATGTGCACTTGTGATTTTATTCACCCAAATTTTTGGGACAAATAAAAACCACTTGTGATTATTTTAATTTTTGATAATATAAATTAGGATGAATGGATAGTGTATTAGTGTCCCTCTTCTAGGCAGAAAAAAATTTTTTAACCTGTGTAATATTTGAGTAATGTTACTCCGTTCAATAATGCTTTAACGAATTTAAATTTTACGAAATCCACCGTTGAATTGAAAGTTTATATCATATAGATCATTCATGTTAAGTTTTACAAAAATCTAAAATCGTATGATATATTATCGGAACAAATCAAGATTAACGGTATTCAATAAAAATGCAAAAACCGTTAATTTTGATTGCTCTCAATAACATACCAAACAGTTTTAGATTTTTATAAAACTTAACATGAATGATCTATGTAATATAAACTTTCAATCCAACGGTGGATTTCGTAAAATTTAAATTCTTTAAAGCGTTATTGAATGGTGTAATATTACTCAAATGTTACACCGATGTAATTTGATCATTCCCCTATATATATAAGTTTTAAAATTATATTTTTAATGATTAAGATTGATTATTTTACATTCTGAAATGAGTTATTTACTTTAGAGATATTTACTTTAGAGTTATTTTACTAGTAATTTAAATTTTTTCTAGTTACACCCCTTTAAAAGCTGGTTACACTCCTTCGTTCCCTCCCTAATCCCTGTCTCTACTCTCTGCGTTTTTTATCGACCCAAAAGCTTTAAAAATCTGCAACAGCTTTCTTTCTCTCAGTACTTACTTAGATAAAAATTGCATTGCTCGTCACTTTCTGCCGCAACAGCTATCTCCAATTTTGAAAAGGTAAGTTATTCTCTAAACCCTCATTTTGATTCTTACTTTCTGTTTGCGATCTGAGTTCGATTTATGCGCTTTTATACTTTCTTTTATCATTTCACAATATGTTCATTCTGAGCTTAATTTCAAGTAGAAAGAAAGTCGCGTTTTTCATTTTCTGCAACTTTTGGTTTTGTGAGTTCCTACTGTTGAGCGTAAATTCAATATACCATTACTATGCCATGGTTAAATTAGCTTTATATACCCCGTGAGCTTAGCTCAATTGGTAGGACATTGCATTATAAATGCAGGGGATCGGGGTTCGAAACCCCGGTCATCCCACTTATCACCTTAAGGGTGGAATTTATAGCCACTAGATTACTCGACAAAAAAAAAGTGTTTTATGTATTTATATATTTGTAGGCATGAATGCGTTCAAGGCATACAAGGCGTGTGTCCCAATTGCTTATAGCCCTAATCTCTATATAACTCTGGTGAGGGGAATTCCGGGGACTAGGAAGCAACATAGGCGCACTTTGGAAGCACTGCGCCTTGGAAAATGCAATCGAACTGTCATGTGATGGAACACACCTACTGTTAGGGGAATGATCCAACAGGTTTCGACGAATGCTCTATCAAATCCATTTTGAAAGGACCTATCTCTTTGTATACTAACAAAATAACATTGGTAACTTTTGTAATTGATATAGGTCAAGAGGTTAGTTGTTGTTGAGACAGAGGAGATGTACAAGGCCCGCAAACAGAAGGATGAAGCCCACCGAGCTCTTCGTCCTCCATTGGTCATAAACCATCAACCTGCTTCTACTTAGGGTACCTTGTAGTGTTTGTTGCTTTCTTAAAGATATGATCGATCTTCTTACTACTAAAACTTTCAAATGCCTAAGAAGCTGTGCCTTAGATGGTTTACTTGCTTTGAATATCATGTTTTAGTTCTGAATCTATAATTTTGAAGTCGTTTCAACTTATGCAACATTAGTCAAATTTAGGCCTAGAATAATTTATTCTATAAATGCTTGTTTCTTTAGGAAACAACTTACATCTAGTTGGGTTTTGTTATATACTACCTCCGTCTTTGAATATAAGATTTCTTTAACTAAATCACATGAAATAAAAAAGTCGGTAGCAGTATTAAACATGTTACCAACTGATATTTTTTTCCAAGTATAATCAGCCTCCACAGTTCCACCCTATGAAGCACGGACACAAACACCGGACACTGACATGCCGACACCAATAACATTTGAGAAAATGACATAATTCAATGTAAGCATATGTGTCAGTGTCGTGTCGGATACAAACGCTTAATCTGAGGAGTGGCCGTGCTTCATAGGTTCCACTTTACTAATATTTTCAAAATGTCTGGTAGACTAAGCTTCCATTAAATACTAGTTGGAAGTGAAAAGTAGAATGTGAATGGTAGATATTCAATATCTATTGGAAAGCATGTGCTTTAAGCAAAGCCATATTGTTGTTGTAGGTGTACCAAAGTTCTTCTTTATTTAGGTGGGTTGATGCTTGTGAACTAACTGATTATCATTTCCTTCCTTATTATTGAGGGATACCTACCATGTACTTCTGTAGGTTAAACTCCATAGTTTTAGTTAGAGAAGGTATCTTATTGCCTAATTAAAGTGACCAATTAAATTGAATTTGTGTTCTTTCAACAATGTTGATTGATTGGAACAAGTTGTAGCTCGTTGTTTACTCTATGACATCGACTTGTGAAATTCATTTCAGCATTAATTATATTTATATGTCAAAACACATACAGTATGCTAAAGAATGCGAGTCCGATAGGTAAGAATGTGACTTATACTCAAAAGTGAGTTTAAATTTTCATGTGGATGTGAGCATTTTGTTGGTATTTCTGTAAGTGTTCACTGAGCTTTCAAGTTTGTTCTGATTTTGATAAGTCATGTGATCTTATTCATCCAATTTTTTGGGACAAATAGAAACCTCACAGTATAAGTAATGAAGGGAACAACATGGAAACCAAATTTCTTGTCGTGTTTAGTTGAATTTTGTCCAGTTGGAGTACTTTATTTATGTAACATAAGCTGATAAATCATTTTGTAATGATTAAGATTGATTATTTTTACACCGAAATGAGTGTAGAAAGCAAAGATTACCTTATGTTTGAGCCACAATGAGTCTAGAAACTCTTGGCCAATGTTTTAATGTTGATTTTAAGCCACCAATTGAAGGAAAAACTCAAAGATATTTTGATTGTGTATTGGTGAAGAAGTGAGAAACAGTGGATTTTTCAAAAACTTGGGTTCGTATATATTTACTGAAGTTTTTGGTTTTGTAATTACAGGGGTAAAATGAGATTTTTTGGGGGCGCAACGTAAATTCAAACACAATTATTCTATGATTTTGATTTTTTTTAGATTTAGTCCATAGGGGATATAAGAAATCTATCATATCAACGGTTGTTTCTTTGTTTTTTTTTTTTTTTTTGTCTTAGATGAAGTGATAATCAATTGAAATTAAACTCACACAACTGTGAGGACCCGGGTTCGAATCCGGATCATGACATCGAACTTAGCAATTTCGGCAATTGTCAATTGAGCTATGACTTCTAGACTGTTCCTTTGTTATTCTAATGATGTCGACTATTAACATTGACGGTTTAAAAGAATATCTTCATATTGATCAAATGCAAACTAACCAAATGAATTGAATTCATTCACACATTTGTCTACCACTTGAAACCAATCAGAAAAAACTGCTTTGCTTATACCAAGCTATTGTTTGATAGAACATTACAAAAACTCAGAAATCCGACACCTCCATTGAAACCTTCCCAGAAAATAAGTAGTCAAAAAATAGATGTTGAACACTCTCGTCAAAGTCACACTCATTAACACGCAAATAAGATTTCAATTGATTAATGTCGTGTCAAAAAAGATTATCATTTGTTGGTAAACGATTATTATGAAGCATCCACATCATTATAGATCGAGATCTTAGACCATGTGCAATGGGAGAAAAAATAAGTGTTGAAAGTGTGTTGAAATTGGGTGAGGGAGTGCAATGGGGGTGTTGGAACTGATGTGGAGGGAAGAGAAGACGAATATGTTCAACACAGTTGAAGCCTGCAGGAGAGGGACACGCGTCAGCGTGTTTTTGGCCAAGGACAGGCGCGTGCTGCACACACGCGACGAAGGGGAGTTGTGGAAGTTTCACGCGGAGAGAGAAGAATATGTTGGATAAGATCATGACACTTGGCTTCCTCTGATTGATTTCTCGAATTTTTATTCAATTATCTCTTTGAACTCAATTATTTCATTGCAAATTAATTTTTTATTTTTTTACCAAAATTCGTAATTTTTTTTCTCTATAAATAGAGACTTGGTTAATTTGATTTGGACACAGGAAAAAAAATCAAGTTTTTCACTATCTTAATCTTGTTTATCTTTCTATTAGTGTTTAATTTGAAGTTTTAGTTTTATTTTTTTGTGAAATGGATCCTAATAATAATTTCAACACCCAAAATTCTTCTAATTTTCCATTTGACTACCAAAATCCCAACAATTATCCGAATCCTAACAGTTATCAAAATTCCAACAATTATCCAAATCCAAATCAATTTTCCAACCAACATCCTCAAAACTTACCTAATTTTGGTTATGCACCATAACTAATTTTTGTTAAGTGTTTATTATTTTTATTTAATTTAATTGAATTTTAATCGATAATTATAATTTTATTGAATCATAAAAATTTAAATTTAAATTTAAATAAGAATATGAAATAAAAAGTGGTGGGGTAGAGAAAGTGGTGGATGAAAAAACTATTGGAGAGAGTAAAAGTTGAAGGTGGTGTTGAATTATTAGGTGAAAGAGAGAAGATGATGTGGAGTGTAAAAAGTGAAAAAGTGAAAAAATGGGTGGTGAAGATGGGGAACCATTGTAAATTGTATTATATGTGCATATCTTTTTTGTTTTCTTTTATTATTATTATTATTATTATTATTATTATTATTATTATTATTATTATTATTATTATTATTGAAGAAGAAGCTTTTAAAAATAAAAAAAAAGCTTATTATTATTAATTATATTTATTTTAGGTTAGATTTTGGATTGGATCTAACTCAATTTTATAAAATCAACTTGTAAGACGATATTTGATCTGAGTTATAAATTTAGAATTAGATGATTTTTTATTATTATTTTTTCATCTTTTTATTGGTTTGGAAATTTTCATTCTGTTGGATATAGGAGAATGTACATCACATATAACAACAAGACGAGTAATTGCTCGATCATGATTCATGAGTCGTGATTCATGAGAAGATGATATGATAAAATAAATAAAATGTAAAATGATGTGAGCCTTACTTCACCAAAGATTCAAAGTGGGGTCGTCTTTGTTGAAGCACTCTGTTCATGGTAGGTACGTTAGTTATCAAGTGGGGTAGTACTTGCTATTTGCCAGCCATTTTTGCCCCATTTTCATGGAAAAAAAAATTCCCCACGTTTTGTTCCCTCTAAAGTTGTCAATGTGATCTACACTTTCTTGGAAGTAAAGCTTGTTTTTCCAAGATTTGATTATGCTTGCCCTTTTTTGAATTCTTCTTCTTCTTCTTTTTTTTTTTTTTGAAGAATGTACTATATAGATATTATATTAGACATATGGTCCCTTTGACAACATTAATTTGCTTATGGATAAGAACTCCAACTCGTTGCTGACTACTATATTAAACTAATCTTACGTTTAGAATATTAATATGCGCATAATGCATGGTATTTTTTTTTTCATTGACAATTGTTCTTTAAATTAAATTTAGTATCCTTGACCAAAAAGTAAAATAAAATTAGTATCAAGGAAGGGGGACGTGGAAAATGACACATTCGTAGCTTAGGCATGCATGTTTTATTAAGTGTAAGAATTAAAATATTGATCCAATAAATTTAAAGATTTTAAATAAAAAAATTAATTAATTTGGTTTTTTATGTCTAGTCCAACCTGAACAAAATCGATAAATTTTGATTTAGTATTTTCTTTTAAAGGAGTTCTTACATTAACTAAAAAAAAAAGTTAAACGTCCAATATCATACATCAAAAGAAAATTTTAAAAAGCAGCAACATGCTCAACAATTGGCATGCATGAGAGTTTTCGGAACAAGATTACAACTAGGACAAATATGTTCAATGACATACCATGATGACAAGTGACAACGTTTCACATTAGTAAGTACTCTCTCCGGTCTCATATATAAGCAAATTTTCAAAAAAACACGTTTTTTAAGAAAGTAGGTAAATGCATTGGTTGAGGAGAAAAAACACCTTGAAAAGTGTAAAACATTGCATTTATTGATTGAAATTGGAATAATGTCATAAAACATAATAATTGTAATACACTTTTGTTTATATTTGAGACTTTCAATTTATTTTTTTATTGTTTATATTTCAGACCGGAGGGAGTAGTCTCCCATGAGCCATGCATCTTTCAAAGAATGATACACATTTTAGTAGGACCTTTCCAATTCCAAACTTTATCAAAAAATGGAATATTGTTTTTGTTTTGATGATTACTCAACAACAATTCATACGTCGATTTAAGAGTAAATTGACCGTAAGTAACTAAAATCCAATAGGAAAAGTCATTATTATCATGGGTAGGAGAATGAATGAGTCAGATCTGATTAGTGACAGAGGTAGGTAATAGCTCATCAAGCTCGAACCAATTCCAATTGTCATTTTTACAATATTTCATCGGGAGAAAATTCTCTTTATCCATAGGGAGGATACGATCAAAATTTTGATACCAATGTGTCGCAACTAGGTCTCCAATATTCTTTCGAAAATTTGGTCTTCAATGGTTGATTTATTCAACATCCCATTTTTTCACTTTTTACACTTCACATCATCTTCTCTTTTTTCCACCTAATAATTCAACACCTCATCCAACTTTTACCTCTCCAATAGTTTTTTCATTCAACACCCTACCCCACCACCTTCTCTACCCCACCACTTTTTATTTCATATTCTTATTTAAATTTTTGTTTTTATGATTAAATAAAATTATAATTATCGATTAAAATTAAATTAAAATAATGAACACTTAACAAAAAAAATTTAAATATTTTTTTTATCATTTGCTTAATCTAAAATACAATAGATCACACAAATAACGTAATTAGTATGATACAAATTTACTTAAAATTGATTTGGATAATTATTGAAATTTTGATAATTGTTAGGATTTGGATAATTGTTGGATTTGGATAATTATTGAAATTTTGATAATTGTTAGGATTTGGATAATTGTTGGATTTTGGTAGCCTAATGGATAACTAGAAGAATTTTGGGCGTTGAAATTATTATTGGCATCCATTTCACTAAAAAAAAAATTAAAACTTCAAATTAAACCTTAATAAAAATATAAATAAGATTAAAATAGTGAAAAATGTGATTTTTTTCGGTGTCCAAATCAAACGAACCAAGTCTCTATTTATAGATAATTTTTTTTACGAATTTTGGTAAAAAAATAAAAAATTAATTTGCAATGAAATAATTGAGTTAAAAGATAAGAATGAAGTAAAAATCCAGCAACCAACCGGATTGCAACACCTGTCCCGGTCAGTTCTCTCTCCTTCTCCCATTGCGCGTATACGCGCCTTGTTCCCTTGTGTATTTCACGCTCCCGCTTTGGTCCAATAAATGTGTTCCGCGTGTCCCCCTTTGTCAGTTTCAACTATGTTGAACATATTCATCTTCTCTCCCCTTCAGGTAAGATTCAACAGATCCATTGCAAGGGTTTTGTTATGTTGAGAGCAAATTCAACACAGTTTCAACAGACCATTGTAAATGGTCTTACCGTATGGAATAATCCCCCAAATGTTCTGGTCAACTTGAGGCCAAAAATTACAAATTGGTCTCCAAATATGAGAATAATATATAGTTTTTTATTTGTATGCAACAAGTATTCATGGGCCCACATTCATACTTAGCTCGAAGAATTTGAACCCAAAGTTATTTTTTGTTCTCCATGAGTTGCCAAACAAGTCTATTTAAACTTTGTTGAGAATTCGAAGATTTCTGAAACCCTATTCTCCATCTTCTTTGCTCTGCTCCCAAGAAATATGAAGACATTTCCTGCTTTGATCATATGTGCTATGAAATAATCAACCTTCATTCCAGTTGTATGCTATTAATTAAGGTGATGCAAAATTGTTTGAAGATTTATCTTTTTCAGTTTTTAGCAATCTTGAATTTGTAATAGTCTATGGATTTTCTTTGTTTGAATGAATGAAATTTATTTTTTTTGTAAAAAAAATTGTTATAATATATTATATGCAATAAATTTTTTGTTTGATAGAAGTCTAATAAAGTTATTAAGAATATACACACACTGCACGCACGACTATTAGTGAGGAGTCAACAAAAAAAATTGTATCCCCCTTTTCGGGTCATATTTAGATTTTAAAGTGTTATTTTTATGTTACTTTATTTAGATAATTTTTGCATCGTTATTTCATAAATAAATTGATTGGCATCAATACTTAAATGAAAAATTGGTGATGCCTTAACTTAACGATAAGCCACCAATATAATTTTAGTATTTTTTATTTCTGGAAGGATACCTGTTGAGTGTTTTATGGAAACAAATAAATAAAAAAATAAAAAACTTCTACATGTCTAAGAGACATTTTATGCAAACGCTATTCCATTTTTATTGGAAAATATTGTATATAAACCAAAAGAGTATTTCTTCATGGAAAATTATTATATAGTTTCTTTAAGACACACGTGGGCTGTTTAATTTTTTATGATACACTAGTCGCTGACCCGTGCGATGCACGGGTTCGGCGGAACGACATATTAATATCAATTATGGTCGCGGCCAATCATGATCGCTGTTTGAGATTAGGGATACGATATAAAGAGCGGACAGAAAACATAATTCATATTAAATCCTTTTTTTTTATAAATAACATTTTGAATCTTTTTTTTTTTTTTAAATCTTCCTTTCTAAATCAAAATCAAGTTTTAATTTAATACATTTTTATACAACATCAATCTTTTTTTTATTTTATGTTCTCAAATCTCTTTTTAAACTTAAGAAAAAAAAAACGAAATCCCCAAATTATCAATAAACTTTAGAAATTTGATAGATTGGATATTTCCAATTACCAAGAAATTTTTGCTAGTAGGTAACCTTGGTCAATACAATAAAATGGAGTATTATTCATTGCATTTCATAGACCTTAACATTAACATATATAAAAAAGGTTTGTAAAGTAATTGTTTGTTTTGTAATACAAAGGCTTGGTATATTACATTTGATACAATTAACAATAATAATAAAGATAACATGTGTGAATATTATATTTGATACAATTAACAATTATAATAAGATCTGCTATGAAGAAGAGGGAAATATTAAACTCGAGTGCTATTCTGACCCGTCATCATTGAGTCATGCTAAGAAGTATCGTAAAGTGCATGACCTACTTAGTGTTCCACCAGGCACCGGACCTCAAAGCAAGAACTTTTAACCGAGAAGCCTCATTTAACGGCTGAAAATCTAGTTTGAACCAATCATACGAAGTCTCGCAGTGAAAAATTCTTACTATGGAATCCAAAGCCTAGTAGAACACTAAGTAGGTTATGCACTTTATGATACTTCTTGGCATGGCTCAATGATGATGGGTCAGAAGAACATTCAAGACCCAAGTCATACAGTTAAAATAAAGCCAACATTCCTCTCAATTCCAATCTTGATGAATGGTAACAAATTCATATCATATACTTGATGAATCACCAAGAGACCATACGGAGGTTGCCCGCCCTTCAAAAAAAAATATAAATAAACTCAATGAAGCTACAATGATAAGTAAGCAATAGAAGGATTGAAATAAAAAGACTCCATCTACCTTTATGGAAAAACACATTAGTTAAAGACACCAACTTGACCAATCACATGTTTTGTCAAACCAACCGAATCTTTGTATCTTTTTAAATTTGTAGATGTTTCAAACACTCCTCCCGATAGGAAAGCAAGAAAAAAAAATAAAACAAAGATCAACAAACAAAATAAGCATATAATTTGTAAAAGATTATATTAGAACTGTGAAAAAAAAAAATACTACATCTAGTGCAATTGATCCTCGATGCACATTTAGGGCAGTTTACACTTATCACAGAAAAGCTGACCCCCAGTGCAATTGATCCTCGATGCACATTTAGTGCAGGCTTGGTAGAACCACCCAGCATCGGTATCAAACTCACATGTCCATGCCAAGACAGAACCAAAGCACCTCTGTTCCACAGAAAAAGCACAACACATCTGTAAATACATTGATAACCTGTCATATAAGCATGCAATCCTACATGAGACAACCATAAAAGATTTGACTTGTAAGGCAAGTCACATTATGCAAATCTTAATATATGACCAATTTGATAGCTAAATAAAATTATCAAAACACAAAATACTATTTTTATAATATCAAAACCTTAGTAGATTCAATAAGCTCCTCTATAGTCATCCGCGGAGTCTGCAACAAATCATCACCAAGATTAACCACAGTTGGTTCACTCATCTGACTGACCACCTGAGTCAGCTCTATGTTTGAAGCATTCATCCTTTTTATCAGAGATCAAAAACAAAATCAGTTAATTATTCAGGGAAGTAAATAAATAAACATCCATTTAACCAAACATATAGCATAAGACATACCTATCAATGTAATTGTAGAGCTGGAACATCATTATGACAGGTAGAGTTTGGTCATGAGTGGCCAAAAAATTCTGCATCTTCAAAGCATACTCATCCCATAAATTAAAGTGAAGCCTATTCCCTCTACAATGCAAATAAATCCAATGGCTAAATCCAAGACAAACAAACTATAGACAAAATCTATTATTAAATGTCAAAAACCAAATAAATAAATAAGATAAACTAATCAATAAACTAATCAATAAACTAATCAATTTATTTATTCAGCAATTTTACAAAACAAACAGAATATAGCAACCTTTACTCATCTGACTGGCCACCTGAGTCAGCTCTATGTTTGAAGCATTCTTCCTTTTTATCAGAGATCAAAAGCAAAATCAGTTAATTATTCAGGGAAGTAAATAAATAAACATCCATTTAACCAAACATATAGCATAAGATAAGTTTCACATTCCCTTTTTTTAGCTCATTCAAAGCTTTCTTGTTTCTGAATTTAACTCACATGCCTTCCCATTATGCCCAACAACATAAAGAATCTGTCCTTTTTTTGCAAATGAAAGTCCACAACAGCAGCAAATAGTTTTTATTCAACCTCAACAACATCCATCATTCACATTCATTGTTAGTGTAAATTTGTAACTTTTAAAAAGATTAAAGATGTATGAACACCAATTTTACTGAAAAATTTTCATTCCCTCTCAAGGATTTAATCTCCAATCTCACATGCCTCAGTTTAAAAATCCCTAAATCAACTTCCCTATATTACTAATTAATAATCAATTATGGAAGTGTAATCAACTTTGTCAAGAGATTTAGATCTAAGAAGTTGCTTATCACAACATACCATTACCAAATCTGCCATGAAGTACCTAAATCAAGGGATCAATCAAATAATTAATATCAAAAACCAATTTCTGCTATAAACTATTGAATAAAAAACATAACATAAATTTTGCAATACATATTAAAAAAACAAAAGATTGAAGAAATTAAACATTATATATACCTTCTTGATAGAATCAATTCGACAAATTTTCTTAGTCCTTCTGGTATAGGATCCCCCTCTTGATCAATATACTCACCAAACTATCATACATATTAGCAAAATATAATTTAAAAAAATTGAACATCTATATAATTAATAAATAATACTAATTAAAATCATAAAATCAAAAACCACAAACATGCATGCAGGATCATACTAATTAAAATCACAAAATCAAAAACCACAAACTTGCATGCAGAATCACACTAATTAAAATCATAAAATCAAAAACCACAATCATGCATGCAGGATCATACCTCTGAGCATGGCTTAGAAGTCAGTAACAAAAAAAGGATTTGTATCATAAACTCTTTCCATCACAAAAAAAGAAGAAAACAACAATTGAAACCTTGAGCTCCTGCAAAACAACATGAATGGCCCCAAATTTCAAAAAACTAATTTATGATATAAACTCTTGCCATCACAAAAAAAAAACAAAAAAAATAATAATCAAAACTACCTTGAGCTCCTGCAAAGCATCAGGAATTGCCCCAAGCTCTTTCCATGAATACTGATTCTCAGCCTTTCTTGTAAGATCCTGAAAATCCAGAACAAAATGTCACCATTTCAACAACTTTTTCATGGGTTGGAATGCTCAGTTGCATGCAGAGACAAACCTTGGTTTTTTTGTTAGCATAGTCAAAGTACCCCTACAAACAATTTTCCTTTCAATTAAATTTATCTCCAAACAGAACCATAAAAATGCAGACAGAGAAAAAAAAACATTAAAATTCCTAAACAGAATCCTAATACCTCATGATTTTGGGGTTTAGGATTAGACAGAGATACCAAAAAATTGCTGACACAACCTGCAATCAAAACATGCATGCAAATGTTAAATTGGGGTATGAAATTAACTGATGATAATCAAAACATGCATGTTTTATCATGAATAAGATTTCACAAATTTGTTGAAGTTACTGAAAACAAACCTGAAACTCCATCTGAATTCGTGGTCTCCATCTCAAAGTTGTCTCAATCTGTCCAGAAAATAGAAAATTGGAAAAATTTAAAAGTTTAAAAAATCAAATTAAAACTTGAAGAATAAAAATTTGGGGGTTAGGGTTAATGTTTTTCAACCCAGATGAAGAAGAATAAGCTGGTGGTGGTTTAAAACTTGAAGAATAAAAATTTGGGGGTTAGGGTTCATGTTTTTCAACCCAGATGAAGAAGAAGAAGCTCACTGATGGATTTGAATACCCAGCTGCATGTAAAGAGAAATTAAGGTACAGAAGACAAAGTGGAACCATGCAACCAAAGAAAAAGAACAGAGAACAATATAAATCAGAAAATCAATTGAAAACAGAGCAAGAAAAGAGAAGAAGAATCAAATCGGATCAGACACCTTGTCTCTGACAACACAGATCACCGAAAACATCACAGCCATCACCACCGACGCTCACGTCGCATGCAACACCTTCTCCCCCACCCTCTCAGACGCGTATTTTTCTCTCCCTCCGTCGTTTTTGGTTTTTTCCCAAACCCTCTGCATTTTGTGTTTTCTTTGGCTCGGTGGTTTTTGTTTTTTCCCAAACCCTCTGCATTTTGTGTTATGTTTGGTCAGTGTGTGGGTATTTGAACAGAAAAAGGTTGAATAGAAGAGGCAAGGAGATGAGTACATGTGTACTCCATGCATAGTTACACAAAAGAGGTTTAAAGTGGTATGTGTCAAGTAATGAAAGGAGTTAAATGGAGTGGATGAATTGGCTTGAATGAGTGTTAGGGTTAAAGAAAAGGGAGTAGGGTTAACACCATCTGACTTTTTTTGTCTACTACTCTTTTTCTTTACTTTTATTTTTCAAAGCCAAATAATATTTGTAGCAAGTGTAAAATAAAATAAAATAAAATAATATTGAAAATAATATTCAAAATAAGTAGTTGTTAAGTGTAAAATAAAAAAAAATATTCAAAATAAGTAGTTGGGAAGTGTAAAATAAAATAGAATAGTGGTATATGTTAACTTTTGTTGTAAAAGTTCAACCGATATTAAATTGGAATGTAGAGGCAATAAACAAAAAATATCAATATATTATATATAGCAAAATAACGATATGGACTTAACAAAACATCAATCATAAAATTCTATTTAATGGGAAGCTTAAAAAACAAATAGTGTTTTAATTTTTTTTGTTAAGGGTAAAAATATAATTTTAAAAAATCTTGGGACAAAACTATACTTTTAAAAAATAGATTCAAATTTGGAATTTTTAAAAAAATTAGGATTCAACACGCAATTTATAAAAGTACAGAGGTCAAATTATAAAATGACATTTGGAATATCATATATAGCAAAATAACCATATGGACTGAACCAAACATCAATCATAAAATCCTATTTAATAGGAAGCCTAAAAAATAAATAGCATTTTTTTTTGTTAAAGGCAAAAATGTAATTTTGAAAAAATTGGGCCAAAACTATAATTTTAAAAAAATAGATTCAAATTTGGATTTTTCAAAAAAAATAGGAATCAAAATGCAATTTATAAAAGTATAGAGGTCTAAACGGAAATAATAAAAGTATGAGGTGCAAATGTAAATACAAAAAGTACAGGGGCTAAAATGTAAGATAAAAGTGTGTTGTTGATGTGGCAGGACTGACATGGCGGATGACGTGGAAGATGAGTTGTACCATATGACGTGGCAAAATATAGCAAAATATACTAACTTATATAATTTATAATCATTTAATCTCGGCAATTAATAGTATTTTCTAAATATAATTATATTTTTTTAAAAAAAATATTTTGATTTATTCGTTTTGTCATGAAACAAAACCCAATATTTTTTAAAATTAACAAAAATCCTTTAAAAAAATGAAATTTTTAATAATTATATGTTTGAAATTTTATTATTTGAAATAAAAGCATATAAAATGCATATTCTTATATTATTAATAAATTGTAAAGATTCTTCAAGAAACTTTAGAAAGAATAAAAGAATCTCATTAAAATTTAATGCTTATAATACAATACCAAAATAACCTTTGAAATTTTTTAATTTTTTTTGTTAAGGGTAAAAATGTAATTTTGGAAAATCGTACGACAAAACTGTAATTTATAAAAATTAGAAGCTGTAAAAATAGAAGTAAACATATGAATATAAAAGATTTTAATTAAGGATAAAAATATAATTTTGAAAAATCTTGGTACAAAACTGAATTTATAAAAAATAGAAGTAAACATATGAATATAAAAGATTTTATACAATCATTCAATACTCAACATAAAGTCTAAAGTGAAATTTGGAATATTAAATCTAGCAAAACAATCATATGGACTTAACCAAATAGGGTTTTATTTTTTGTTAAGGATAAAAATGTAATTTTCACAAAAGTTGGGACAAAACTATAATTAAAAAAAAAAATCAAATTTGGAATTTTTAAATTAATTATGAGTCAAAATGCAATTTATAAAAGTATAGAGGTCAAAACGGAAATAATAAAAGTATGAGGTGCAAATGTAAATACACAAAATTTAGGGGCAAAATGTAATTTGGAAGTTTGTTGCTGATGTGTCGGGAGTGACGTGGCGGGTGACGTGGATGTTGAAGTGGAAAATGTGACGTGGCGACACAATACACGTGGCGGCTAATGAATTGATGATATGGATTGGATGATGTCATGATGACATCATCAATGACATAAGGGGCTAGGGTTTTCACCAAGTCCTTAGGGTTAACCCTTAAGAACTTTTACTATAGTAAGGATTTATTAATCGTGCTTTGGATCATCCATTGTTGTTTTGCAAATAGTTAGAACAGCGGGAGAATCAGAGAATTACAAGAAAAAATAAGAGAGAAATAAAGATGACTTAAGACTTAGGAGTATGGAAAATATGATAAGGAGATATTCAACAAATCATAAAAAAATAGTAAAATAAAAAATAATCAAATTTATTTAGAGTTTAAAGGACATGTACTGTGAGTATAAAATAATTTTATACTGACAATCAATAAAAATGACTCAATTTGTCATGTCATATTAAGAAAATGAAATTAAGTGAAGCAATGTGACAAAAAATATGGTTGTGATTAATTAACAGCGTAAAACTTATTTTTCTCATTTATTTATCAAAAATATAAAATTTGAATTTTTTTATTTTTTATTTCTCATAATAGTTAATAATGAATTTTTTTATGAAGAAATGTAAAATAACTAGTGTGATGACAAATAATTATCGTCTTTTTTAAACAGTTCTCAGCTTGATCTTCTCTTCTATTTCTTTTTTAAGCAATGTCACAAATGTTTTCAAATGATATGCACTAATTTGTTTCCCGCATAAGAATAATTAATTAACATATTGTTCCCAACTTTTTATAAATTGAATTGATGCCATTTATGTTTTGTTGGACTACATATTATTCTATTCTATATAGATAAAAACAAAATGTGTTGATAGGAGTATAGGAACCCGGTGTGATAAACATGACTAAAATGGGATTGATTATTATATATAAGTCATCCTTATGCATCATGCATAAGTTACTTAGCGCACCCCCTAAATTACTCGTGCACCCTTTAAATTTCTCGCGCACTCCTAAATTTTTCGTGTACCCCAAAATTTCTCACGCACCCCCTAAATTTCTCGTACACCCCCCAGATGACTTGTGCCCCATTTTTTGTTTTTTTTGTCCCCCACATTTCTAGCCTAAACCATTTTATTGTGAAAATAATTTCAGAGATATGCAATCCAAAACCATTAAGTGCATACGATGGTTTTGGAGTTTTGGAGTACAACCCTATAATTAGAATATAAACAATAATTGTGATTTAATGGTTTTGATTGTCTTATATGAGAAACCAAAATTATTGTTAAATGGTTTTAAATAATGATTATAATTGTACAAAAAATAAATAAATAATGATTATAATAAAAAACCATTGAACCATTTTGCTGTGAGAATGGTTTCAGATGGTTGTAATAAAAAACCATTAGATGCATAAAATAGTTTTGGAGTACAACCCTTTAAATTAGAATAGAAACAATAATTGTGATTTAATGGTTTCGATTGTCTTATATGAGAAACCAAAATTATTGTTAAATGATTTTAAATAATGATTATAATTGTACCCAAAAAAATAAAAATAATGATTCTAATAATATGTTGTGCTTCAAAACCATCTTATGCACTTAATGGTTTTTGAGTGTATATATCTGAAACCATTCCCACAACAAAATGGTTTAGGCTAGAAATGTGGGGGGACAAAAAATTTAAAAATAAAAAAATAAAAATTGGGGACACAAGTCATTTGGGGGTGCACGAGAAATTTTGGGGGTGTGCGAAAAATTTGGGGGGTGCACGAGAAAATTTGGGGGCACATGAGTAATTTGGGAGTGTGAGATTGAGTGTGAGTGTGTGAGTTGAGATCGCCTAGGATTATTACGTGTGGATGCTCAATCTAATGGGTGTTATTGACTTATGTACCATGCATAAGGATTACACTTATGTATAATAACTTTAGCCGACTAAAATCATCAATATTAATAATTAAAAGTAGAAAATATCTAGTCTTATAATATAATTTTGGGAAAAGCTAAAATGTTTAACAACCTGTTATATAGTAGGACACCATAGTTTTTCTTTTGAAGTAAAAAATTATATTGACAAAGGAAAACTACAAGAAGTGATAAAGATACAAACAAACATCGAGTATTGGGACGTATCAGATATATATCGGGTGTTACTTTTTTTATTTAAAAATAATGATTTAACCGCTATTTTTCAGATACGAGTATCGAGACGTATCGAAATAGAATCAGATATTATTTTTTTATTTAAAAATAATGATTTAATTGATACTTTACCGATACGAATATCGAGACATATCAAAAGAATATCGGTGTCGAATACGTATCAAACACGATACATCATATTTTTTGAGTATCAGAACATCAGAGGGTGCGGTGCTAGAAATATCCTACTTTCCTGAATAGGCCAGGGATTGTCCCAAGGTGAATTTTATCTATTTTTTGTACAATTAGTTTTATGACTTTATTGTTGTTTTTGCACATTGCTTTGTTTCTTGACAGCAAATTTATATGTTTTGTAATTGCACTTGAATATTCACTGATTCTTAAATCTTAATCCCTCCTGCAATTTTGGATGCCAACGAAATAACGTGCGACATATATCCTTATCCCATGGGATATTATATTCCCCATTCATACCACGAGATACTTAATAAAAAACTTCAGTTTTATTTTGGATGAAATTCTGATTGCATCTGACTCATATCCCCGTCAAGGTCAATAAAATGATAAGAATATAATGGATTTCATAATGCTAGAAAATATTACAATCAATCAAAATATTATTTTAGGTAAATGTTTAAAATATTTTTTAAAGTGAAAGTTTTTTTTTCGCCTCACATAAAATATGGATTCCAATCAAGAACATTTAAATGAGATAACACAAAAATATTAACATAAAGTTGAAATAATCAATTTCAGAGTTTAACGTCAAAAAAATATTAAACATAAAAACAATTTATCAACATAATGAAATATAGATTATATATAATCAGTCGACTTTACAATAAAATCCTAGCTAACAACCATATTCCCAATAACAGAGATAATTAGTTACATATTAACATGATAACCTTACAATACTATCAGAGATAGAAAAATGACATCGATGTTTCTGCTGCTCCTCATGGTCGCCCTCTGCCTCATGTGAATTGTTGCTCATTCACTCTCTATTTTTCTTATTTATGTGTGTAAGAATTCGATTACCATCAAACTATAGATGGTGCATTCCTTTTTTTTTTTTTTTTTCGTACATGATGTTGCATTCCTTTTATAAGCTTGAAAAATAAGAAGGTGGTGCTTACACCATATTGTACAAGGCGGTGTTCCTCTCTACTTTGGATCATGATTGACTGCGGTTTGATTTTCACGCAATTCAATGCATGAACAAATTTAAACCGTTGATGTAAGATCAAATCATCTAGATTATATAATAAGATTATACAGTAAAACGATCTTAATTGTCAATTTAGATCAAATAACTGAGAACTGTAATTGTGTCACAATTAGAACGAAAAATCCAACTCCTCTACTTGCTAATGGTAAGTTACTTCGTAGTTAAACTTCCTAAATATAAATGAAAATTTACTTTTTAAATTTATTGAGAATCTAATATATTTAGTCTATATTTTGGACCAAATACATTAAATTCTCAATAAATCTAAAATGTAATATTTCTCTTATATTTAAAATCAGAGAGAGTAAAAAATTATGAAAAACATCAAAGAAACGGTGCCTCCAACTCCAATGTTTGTGGTCCAATCAAAACCTTAGATTTGACTTTGGCAACATAACATTTAATTTTTATTTATGAGTTGAACTACCTTTCAAATAATCAACTATAAAAATTACAATAAACTCAATTTTTTTTAAATCGACTCTAAAACTTAAACTCATTTTTTTTATAAACGACTCACAATGCATTTCTCCAAATACCGACAATCCTTTCAATTTATTTTTCCCGTTAAATAAACTAAATATTGTCCTGTGAACTTAACTCAGTTGATATGACATATTGCATTATATGTAGGAGTTCGGAGTTCGAATCTCGATCATCCTTATTATTCACTTTAAGGGTATAATTTCTAGTCATTAAGTTATTTAATAAAAAAATAAAAAATACTTAAAATGACAATGATGTGCATTATTGTCATCATGATGCACACCCTAAAACCATATTAGCAATGCTTTCTCAAAAGTCAATTTCTTCCCTCAATTTTTTTTATATGTTTCTTTCATCATCTTTTTGTCACAAAAAAAAAGCTCATACCTAATATATTTATTTTAGAATAATAGAAGGAAAAATACAAGTTGAAATGTATACATCCAGGCCATAGAATTGATTCGAAATCACCCACCAACCCAATAAATTAATTATATATTAAATATTCCATAAATAAAATATAAATACCACAAGGTAGTTGCAGTCCTATTAGTTCCCATATCCTTTTTTCGAATATCTCGGAGTACTAATTTATAGAGAGAGATACAAGGCAAAACGGTGTCGTTTTGATTAGGTCGCGCCGGTAATTACTCTTATTGCAACCGGCTATATCCAGTAAATATATCACATTTTTAACACGAAAAATAAATAAAAAAGGAAAAAGAAACCGGTTTAAACTGTAGTTACACACTTTCTACTATCTGTCTTCGGCTATAAATATAACCTATCTTCCTCTTGCTCATTTTTTCCTTTCCCCTACTCATTTTTTAGATATTATTTTCCGGCGAAATCGCCGGCAACCACCGTCGTTTCAGCCGGAGATCTCACTTCGCATCGCCGTTCCAATCCTTCTTCAGGTTCTCTCTCGCTTTCTCCTCTTTCCATTTCTCAGCATCATTTACTTCATATCGTTTTCTCAGATCTGTTTATTAGCACTTATTTTCACATTGCAGTTTCATAATTTTACTTTCTATGCAATTTATCTCTCGTTTTTTGTGGTTTCGTAATGGCAATTTAATGGATCTTGATCTGTTACTAGTTTTTCCTTTAATGCGAATGGTTTTTGTTCGGTTTTGAAATTTTGGTGATGAAATTGAGATGAGTTAAAGGTAGTATGATGTTGTTGTTTCGCCAACAATGTACTCAGAGAAGTGTTTTTCACTTTTTTGGTTTTACTTTCCACTTTTCTTCCTATTTGTAGAGGTTTATCGTTAATAATTAATAATAATCATTACTAAGGATTACGTATAGAATAGTTTTAATTATGATTCTGATAATCATGATTGCGACTCGTGAAGATGAGTGTGTTTTAAGTTTTCTGTGATGTCACTGGTTTTATGATTTTGTTTTATTATATATTTGTTTTTTGCTATTTTTGTTGTTTGTAAAATGTTTCAGATTTGGATTTGACGCTGGATTGTAATATTTTTTGTGGATGTAGGTAATATCTATTTGTGATAGAGTCGTTTGATTATTGAAAAATGGATGGGCATGGAATTAGGAAAATCGGTTCTCATGCTTCGATCGCTGAGATGGATGATTTTGATCTCACTCGTTTGCTTGACAAGCCAAGGTTAAACATAGAGAGACAGAGATCATTTGATGAGAGGTCGCTTAGTGAACTGTCAGTTGGTTTCGCAAGGGCTGGGTTAGATAACTACGATAATTACTCGCCTGGAGGAAGATCTGGATTTAATACCCCTGCTTCATCTGCTCGGAACTCGTTTGAGCCTCACCCAATGGTAGCCGATGCCTGGGAATCCCTTCGAAAATCTCTAGTCCATTTCAGAGGCCAACCTGTAGGCACAATTGCAGCTGTTGATCATCAATCAGAGGAAGTTCTAAATTATGATCAGGTGAGTTTCTTTTTCAGTACTATTTTGGGCTGTGTTGTGTACACTAATTTTCAAGCATGTCATTCATGGATATAATCCTGTAATCAAGCTACAATCAATTAAGCTGTCCTGAATATGCTTCTTATTTGTGGATATCTCACTCCATATACATGGAAATGAGTTATAATTCTTAACTTATGATGTGTGTATGATATGCATTTATTACTACCAGGTTTCATAGGCCACATGAACCTGAAATATCTTATAAATCAAGGGTCTTAGGAATTTCTAGCAGACATTCAAGCAGTGGTAACCTGATTGAAATATGATAAATACGTTCTAACTTTAGTATTACCCCAAATTCTGACATAATGAATATAATAATATATGTAAAACATAAACAGCTGCTAATATGTATATATTTCAAGGAAATATTTTCTCTAACAAAAAACCTAGCTCCCTTAACATTTTGACGATAATGATTTTAGATCATGCTAATGAAAATTCAAAACAACAAAGAGCAAAACTGACAATTGAAACTCAAATATGAATAACACAACCACAACTGTGAATCTGTGATAATGATTCATTAAAAGATGGTATTAAACGACAACAGTTTTTGGTGCCTTTAGTTCTGAATAGCCATAATTTCCTGGAGGTATTAACTTTTCTTTTTTGCCATTCTTTTGTAGTTACTTTTGACACGCCTTGTGTATCTTGTTAAACATGTATGATCAATTGTTTCGGCTAGAGAATAATTATTGATTAAGAGATGAAACTCTGCAGTTTTGTGTTAGTGGTTGCCTCCAAAAAGTGTATTGTACAAAATCTTTCCACCTTTACACTGTGATGGTGGAGACCAAAGAATGAGTATGATGTTTGATAATAAAATTTTCCTTTTTAGGTTTTTGTTCGAGATTTTGTCCCAAGTGCTCTAGCCTTTTTGATGAATGGTGAACCGGAAATAGTCAGGAACTTCTTATTGAAGACCCTGCATCTTCAGGGGTGGGAAAAAAGAGTAGATCGATTTAAGCTTGGTGAAGGTGTGATGCCCGCAAGTTTCAAAGTCCTTCATGATGCTGTTAGGAAAACAGATACTCTTATTGCAGATTTTGGTGAAAGTGCAATTGGAAGAGTTGCTCCTGTTGACTCTGGATTCTGGTGGATCATTTTGCTTAGAGCTTACACAAAATCTACAGGGGATTTATCTCTGTCTGAATCTGATAGTTGTCAAAAAGGAATGAAACTTATATTGACTCTATGCTTGTCAGAGGGCTTTGACACATTCCCAACTCTGCTTTGTGCTGATGGATGCTGCATGATTGATCGAAGAATGGTAAGGCATAATTTGCGGTTGTTTTTCAGCATGTAATATAATTCATATTGCTAACATTAGCTAGTTATTAGAATGGTGTTTGTTGCATTCTATTTTTATAACAACATTTTCCAAATTATGGTTCAAGGTTATGCAAATGTAATTAGTTTTGTTGCTACATCAACATGTCTTGTCTTGCTCTTTTTCAACCATGTTAAATTCATCAAATGATGTGGCAACAAATTATTGAGTGGTAAATGAAATTTTTTCTTTGCACCTAATTTTAAACTGATACATAGTTTCAATTCGTCGGTGGAGTTGATGTTCAGCTCGTATTTGGGTGATTATGAAGAACTTGTATACTTTATTAATTGTTTCCTTATACCTGTAGGGTGTTTATGGTTATCCTATAGAGATTCAAGCACTCTTCTTCATGGCTTTGAGATGTGCTTTGTCAATGCTCAAGCAAGATACGGCTGATGGGAAGGAGTGTGTAGAGCGTGTTGTGAAGCGTTTGCACGCACTAAGTTTTCACATGAGAAGCTACTTTTGGCTTGACTTCCAGCAACTAAATGACATCTATCGGTACAAGACTGAGGAGTACTCACATACTGCAGTAAATAAGTTTAATGTTATTCCGGATTCAATTCCAGAGTGGGTGTTTGACTTTATGCCAACACGTGGTGGCTACTTTATTGGAAATGTGAGTCCGGCTAGAATGGATTTTCGTTGGTTTGCTTTGGGCAATTGTGTTGCAATTCTATCTTCTTTAGCAACTCCAGAGCAGTCAATGGCAATCATGGATCTTATTGAAGCTCGTTGGGATGAGTTGGTCGGAGAAATGCCACTAAAAATTAGTTACCCTGCAATAGAAAGTCATGAGTGGCGAATTGTTACTGGTTGTGATCCCAAAAATACCAGATGGAGTTACCATAATGGAGGATCTTGGCCAGGTTTTCCCTTTCTCTCATCATGCTTTGTTATTCGAAGTTTATTTAACTTGGGGCTTTGTCTTTATAGCTTCTACATTGCAGAACTTGAATGTTTTTTATTGTGTGAAATCATGCTAAGCAAAGTGATATTTGGTATATATCAAAAATGCTATTTGTTGTATTTAAATTTGAAGTTTTTATGGGCGGGATTTATTTAGGGGGGTTTAGTAGGGTGACTGTTCCTTCTCGAGACATGGATATTTTGAGCTTCCTCTATCATCATGATATTTTGTGAAGTTTTAAGCATTGTCCTTTTACCCAAAGTCTATTTTATCTTGTCTACATGATTTTAGCAATTATGCTACCGGTAACATCTCTTACATGTCATGTCTGACTTTTTGTTTTGTTTTGTTTCTTGCTCTTGAGTGCAGTGCTCTTGTGGCTAGTAACAGCCGCTTGCATCAAGACCGGGCGACCACAAATAGCAAGACGTGCAATTGAACTTGCCGAGAGTCGTTTGCTGAAGGATGGATGGCCTGAATATTATGATGGTAAACTTGGAAGATATGTTGGGAAACAAGCAAGAAAATACCAAACATGGTCTATTGCAGGGTATCTGGTGGCCAAAATGATGTTGGAGGATCCTTCACACTTGGGAATGATTTCCCTTGAAGAAGACAAGCAAATGAAACCAGTGATTAAAAGATCATCTTCTTGGACTTGCTGAATTATTCTGGTGATAGATAAAATAGTACAAAAAAGAAAGAGAATAGAGAAAAACTTAGAAGGCGATTGTTGCTTCCCAATACACGGCAATATTCTTTGTGATTTCCTTCCTCTTAGGCCTGATTTGAAGTTTGTCTTGTGTAAAATAACTGCTGCTTTTTCCCAAATAATTAAGACATTTAAGTTCTTCTTTCATTATTTCCATGTTACTGTCCCGTTTGTTGCTTGGGATTATAAGATAAGAAAAATTATCATTCTTCATTTAATTAAAGTGTTTCTTGACAATTATCAATAAGGTTCCATGAAATTAAAGATATGGCTTTCTTTATATGCAGAATTTTGCTATAACTTTCACATTGCTAAGAAATATGGTAAAAATGTGAATTTTGTACTATTTCTCAATGAGTTTCATTTTTTCTATATACAAGTAGATGGCAGTTCTTTGCTCTTTATAGTTATAATATAGGGATATTTATGATCTTCAAAAGGTTTTGTTTTAAATTGTTTTAAGCAATGCTCCCTATATTATAAGTCAACCAACGTCAAAGAATTACAGTATTTTTTTTGAGTTAAAAGAATAATAGTGCAATTCGAATAAAAATTCCTCCAAGAAGTCCATCCTAATAACTTTTAAAATTCTTCCAAGTCAAAATTGACAGTTGACACCACCTGGAACTCATTTGGATTGCATTTTAAACCACTTTAAATCTGGACCGACGACCAGATCTAACCGCAGGATTACATGTAATTCGGTTCCTCTAGAATATAACAGTGTAGTTAGAATTGAGTGGGTAGTTCTTTTTTTTGGTAACATTGAGTGGGTAGTTCAAGTGAGTTAAACTAAAAGTTAAAAAGTATTAATGTGTAAAAAGACTTGGGTTCAAGTGTCTGCTACAATGTGTAAAAAAAATGTCTCTGCTAAAGGAGAAAAAAAAATACTAATATTAAATGATTTTTTTGCTTCACAGAAATGATTGCATAATATAATTACATTGAACTTATTGTTTATTAAGTCGAAAATAAACCCTAATTCAGTTGGTCGAGATATTATAGTATGTAGGTTGGAGTTTGAATTTGAAATTCGCAACTTATTTACTTTAAGAGGTAGATTCTAACTATTACTAAAATTACTTCATCCGTTTCTTAATATAAGAGAAAGTTTGCTTTTTAGATTCATTGAGATTTTAATGTATCTAGTTTATAATATTGTCCAAATACATTAGAAACTCAATGAATCTAAAAAACAATTTTTTTTTTCTTATATTAAGGAATGAAGGGAGTACTTTATAAAGAAAAAACAATAAACTTAATGAACCTAAAATAAGAAATAAAATAATCAAAAGGGAAGATATTAATGGTAATGCCAATCAGTTTAATCGTTGATTGATTTCATCTTAAATGAATCTTATTATGTCTCTCTTTCATTGACACTGTCTCCTATTTCCAAGACATTGTGAAAACTCTATAAATACCTATAAATACCCTGCAATACCACGTAAAAAAGTGGGAGAAGAATTAACTTTTTTCAAATATTCAAAAAAATAGTAAGGTATGTACATCGGTGTCCTATGTCTATTTTGTAAGTTTTCTATATTAATCTCTATCAAGGTTGTCAGAATCGAGAGTTTACTTTGAATTGAAAGAGGATGGTAAGATCGAAAAATCGTAAATCGCAACCAAAATCGATGGATTCTACTCAAATCGTTTTGTTGAATCGAAAGGGGAAATCAAGATCGCATAATCGGAAATCGCAACCAAAATCGATGGATTCAACTCATATATATATATACTCAAAAGTTTAAAATCATAAATCAAACATAAAACAACCAAATCTTAAATATAAAAGTACTCAAAAGTTTAACATCAAATGAATATAAAAAAAAATAGGGTTTTGCCGTTTTTTACTTAAAAGAAGGGTTTAAACCAGGTCACAAAACAAAAACAGGTCATATAAACCATTCCAAAATTACCCAAAATAAAAAAGTCCAGAATCGGTAGAATCCAATTGGAATCGCGGATTGTGCTGCGATTATGCGATTTTACATGGATTGTGCGATTTTACATGGATTGTGCTCTAAATTAGAATCTTATCACGATTCAAATCTTTTGGGGTAAGTAAAATCGCAAAATCCATGAATTTTAGGATTCTGATCGGGATTCTGACACCAATGATTTCTATATTGCTGCTTGCATATTTTTTTTGGTACAAAGCTTGCATTTTTTCTTGTCACTCATATTTTTGATATTCCCCGTTGTTGTTATTATTATTTTTTGAAGAAGTTATTATTATTATTATTATTATTATTTTCTCGCTCCTTTTCTTTTCTTCCCTCTTCTTCCTCTTTGACATGCCTTCGATTTCTTTAGGACTAGCAGTATAGTGTGTTAGATTTAGATGTCATGCATGTTTGTGTTTTCAGCCATTTTTTGTTTTTATTGAAAAAAATAGCAATTTCTTTTTATAAAGCAGTTTAATGGTTGAAATTCTACAATTAAGGGCCCGTTTGTTTGAGATTTTTTTTTCAAAAAAATCTATTTTTTTTTATAAAAAAATCTATTTTTTTTATCCTAATTGTGTTTGCTTCAGATTTTTCAAAAATCATTTTGGTAAAAAAATCATTTTTTTCATCAAAATGAAAATCTATTTTCAATAGCTTTTGTCAAAATCTATTTTTTTTATCACTCATCATCCCTCACCATCTTAAAAAAATAGATTTTTATGATTGTAAACAAACGGCAAATAGCTTTAGATTTTCTTCAAAATCTCTACAAAAAAAATCTCTAATTTTTAAAAAAAAAAATCCATTTTTTTAAAAGCTGAAACAAACAGGCCCTAAGACAAATAAGTAGAGTATTTTGGAGTATAAAGTAACATTTTTACCAACTAAGTTAACCTCACAAGTCTGAAAAAATAACCATTTTGTTAACATAAAAATTTAGGATAGGGAATAATATGTTCAAGTCATGAACAACTTTATCACTCTTTAATTTTATTATATTTTTTAAAATCTCTTTTCTTCATTTTCTTTTAATTTAACTTAATTTTATAAATTATTTCAAGTTTTTAGGAATCATTTGAAATTTGTATAAGCTTATGTAATCTATTTTTATAGCAAAAGATAAATCATTTTTATATATGCTATGAGCTATGTTCATAAACCATATTGGAGAATTTATGAAATTAAGCTAAAAAAAACTTATGAAAATTGTAATAAGCTTTTTTATAAGTTCTCCCAAACAATCTCACAAAACTTATGTCAGTAAATAAGTTCAAATAAGCCAATCTAAACAATGCCTGATTCAACTAACAAACTTACTAACCAATGCCAACTAACTTTCTCAATAGAATTAACCGCCACTTTACTACTAATGTTGACTTAGCTTTCAAAACTTCATTATTATAAACCAATAGTAATAAAATGAACTTTTTAATGTTCAATGGCTTTGTCATTATGTCTGCAATTTGTAACTCGGTTCTGTAATGGATGAAATTGATCTTTCATTTGTTTACTTGATCACGAAGAAAGTAAAATATTGTATTTGTTTTCTGATAATTGTAGATAATCTGATAAAGTCTTGTTGAGAAAATGCACGGGGCTGTGGGAATTAGTAAAATCGGCTCTATCTGTTCGATCTCTAGGATGGACGATTTTAATCTGTCGCGTTTCAATGACAAGCCGGGGCTAAAAATAGAGAAACAAAGATCATTTGATGAGAGGTCACTTAGTGAACTGTCCATTGGAGGTAGATCCGGTTTTAACAAATATGCTCGGAACTCGTTTGAGCCTCCTAATGGTTACCGATGCATGGGAATCCCTCCGAAAATCTGAAGTCTATTACAAAGGCCAGCCTGTTGGCACAGTTGCAGCTGTTGATCATCAAGCGGAGGAATGCCGCTAAAAATTAGTTACCCTGCACTAGAAAGTCACGAGTGGCGAATTGTTACTGGTTGTGATCCCAAAAATACAAGATGGAGTCATCATAATGGAGGATCTGGGCCAGGTTTTCCCTTTTTCTTGTCATTTTTAGTTTATTCAAACTTAATTAAACTTGGACAGTTTCTTCGTTGCAAAACTTGAATCTAGTTTATTGCGGGAAATTATACTCAAACCATTGTGATATTTTGGTATAGATTGATAATGCATGCATACCTTTGTTTTTGACCTGATGTTGAGATTAATTCATTTTAGTCAAATTCAGTTACTTGTATCATAAGAAATTAGTTAGTCAGAGATTTAGCCAAATTCAGTTTCTGAATGATGTCCTACAATAGGCTTATTTATAAAATTGTACATAGTTTTGAATGATGTCCTTACTTCTCTGACTTTGCATTTAATTTTGTTTCTTGCTCTTGTGTCCAGTGCTCCTGTGGCTATTAAACATGTTTTGTCCAACTTTTGCAATTCTATATTCTTGCCATTCTTCTTACTAAGAATCATTAGCATTCACTCCCACAAGTAAACTCTTGTGGAAAAGCTCACCTTCAATCTTAAATTCTAAATTATTTCCACTTGTAAACCTTAAAAATAGCCTAAATTCATGAATTCATCATATAAACGATGCAAAAAATAGAAAAACACAAAAAATTGTATATTTTTAGATGTATCTGGAATTTGGATATTCTTTTATAAAAAGTTGGATTGTATTTTGGATTGATTTTTTAAAATCAATCCAAACCGACTCGCAAATATATATACTCCATCTGTCTCAAAATATAAGCAAAAGTTAGTCAATAAAAGTGAATGTATTTGGTCTAAATTTTGAACCAAATACATCAATTTTCTTTTAACTCACTGTTGCATATTATTTTTTAAATATATTATATTAATATTTAATAATAAAAAAATTTTAATTTGTTATTTGCATATAAAAAAACTAATCCGAATTAAACCACGTTAAATTAAATCGGGACAAATTGAATTTTTTTAATTAGTTATTCTAAACCAAACTGATATGCGAGTAAATTTTTGCCATAAAATTGATCCAAATCAAATCGCGAAGTGTATAGAATAACAAAAATGATTGACAATAACTTTAGAGAATAATAATTTTCCTTTACAAATATTATCCTTACTCGAGGAAGTTAATGACGATTTACTCAATTAATATTAATTTGATATAATTTTGTTTTACAATAAAGGTGAGGTTCAAATCCAAAATTTCTAGCATACAATTGTTGATTTGATATAATTTTTTTTCGGAGGATTTTGATTTTTGTATTATTTACAAAAATGGAAACTTTTGATCACGATGTAAAAATTAAATATTTAAAAGAATATGTGAATAAAAAATTAATAACGTAAGGAGACGACCTTATCCGCTTTAAAAATATATTTATACTTGATCACAATAATTGATTATAGCAATTTGAGTCTTGGCGAAGGGGTTAGCAGCTCCTAGAGTCCTATATTGCCAATTCAAACTAAAATAAGAAATTGTATTAAAAAAAAAACTACAATAAGAAATAAATCAACCAAAAAGGAAAGAGATTAATGGTGATGGAAATATTTTATATTTTCTTGCATGGCCTTCTATTATGAAAATTCCATAAATACCCTACATTTTTTTTAACTATATAAAATAAAACCCTACATATTAACACATATAAAGGTGGGAGAATTGGTGAGAGTTATACTACTTTTATACTATTTTCAAAGAAAGTTTCTTCAGTAAGTTTTCTAAATTAATCGCTATAATATTGTTGCTTGCATTTTAAATTCCCCATTATGCTTGCATGTGTTTGGATCCGCTTTTAAATAACGTGAAAATGGTGAAAGCACAAAACTAAATTTTTGTCAAACATGAAAATCTCTTATGACTTGCAGTGTCTATTAGATGCCATGTTTTTGTTTTAAGCCCTTATTTTATAATTTTTTGTTTTCCTATTAATCAAAATCATTGTTTCCATTATCCTCTAATGTTTCCCTTTATTATTTTTAAGTAGTTTCAATTATTTTGAAAAGTCTGCACTCAAATTTGTAAGAAGCTAATAGGATATAGGATTACCAGATTCATGACATGAATATATGAATGTTTTTTTTTGTCAAGTAGTCTGATGAGTAGTATAAGATTCGAACTTTATATCATGAATATATGAATAATTTTTAATTAAGGGTTTTTAGTGTAAAAGTAAATCGATTAAAATTAGTATTATTTTAAGTTAATTGGAATGCATATTTTGACCAAATTTAATTGGAATGCATAATTAGTATACAATTTTATACCATAATTCGCAAACCAAGGTTGAATTATGTAACATAAAAAACCAATGTCGAATTTCAATCCGAAGAGATAATCGATAATCAAATATCCGCCGATACGTCTAGAATAGGATTAACTCCAATATAGTCAATGAATAAAAAAATTAAACTTGATTACCTCTTAAAACCTAATATATTGCTAAATTGATGCAAAATGAGAGCAACACATACCAATTTCCTTATTTGCTTTTATAAAAAATCCTTTATTTAAGTATTATTTATTTTATAATAAAATCTTATTTAAACATCAAATATCTGGTATGTAGGGTTGGGAATAGGCTAGGCCGAGGTAGGCTTTGCCAAGCCTGAGCCTGGCCTATGGCTTGTTATAGGCTTATTTTTTAGGCCTGAGTCTGGCCTTTTGAAAGTCTGACATGGCCTATTAGCCTACTAGGCCGGCCTATTTCTCATGAACATATTTAAATAATTAATTATATTTATTTTTAAATATACTAATGAGCTAATAAACCAATGAAATTAAACTTCTTTTTTATTTTTAACATGATATTTTAAAAAAATTGACTATATATGACATCATATTTTAATTTTAGTTTATAATGATACATTTATATATGTGAAAAATTAATTTACATTAATAAACTTAAATTACTGAAAAAGTTAATAAATTTATAATGTAATCAAAATATAAATTTTAATATATAATAATAATAAATGTAAAAATATTACTCATATTTATTTAAATAGGCCGGCCTAGTAGGCCTAAAAGGCTTTTTTAATGGCCTGAGGCCTGACCTATTTAACTAAATAGGCTTATAAAAAAGCCTTGGCCTACTCTGTTTAAAGAAATAGGCTGACCTGGCCTGAACCTATGTAGGCTAGGCCGTAGGCCCCTGTAGGCCGGTCTGGCCTATTCCCAACCCTACTGGTATGGATTCAAATCCTCCACAGCAAATATGTGTCTATGCCTATAATCTCTCTACTGCATCATTTTCAGTATTAATTTGATGATAGTTGAGATTTTAAGCAAAGAACAAAAAAAAAGTGAAACTTAATTTGGTCCGTACATTTTTTTTAGTCCAATTTAGTCTGATAAAAAAATATAATATAAAGGCATAGTTTGCAATACAATATCACAATTTAACACACTTTTTTCCCAATGCAATAAGATAGTTTAACACACTTTGTTCACAACCACAGTACATAACAACACAATATAAAAAAATTTCACATTATATATATATATATATATATAGAGAGAGAGAGAGAGAGAGAGAGAGAGAGAGAGAGAGAATATTTTGATAATTTAACATATAAAGTATAAACGGACGGGTGTATGGGTCTCGGGTGTGGGTTTCGTACTACCCAAACCCACACCCATAATTTCGGGTGCCATCCGAACCCATACCCAAACCCAGTCAACTCGAGTTTCACCCGTTGACATGTGTTTGGGTTCGGATGGGTCTATCGGGTTTGGGTGAAATTACCATCCCTATATAAAGCCACTAGGTTTGGTCTAGTGGTGAGGGGTTTGTGTAGCATGTTATAGGTTCTGGGTTCGATCCCCAGCTCATTGTAAACAAAAAAAAATTAAAAAATAATATAATATCCTAATTTTGTATTCATTATAATAGAAGAACTATTTTTTTTTTTCTATATATATATATATATATATATACAATTAGTTTTAGAGAAGAGAATGTATTTCAGAATATATTGAAATAACCCACTATATTGATCACATTGATAATTAATAATTGATTATTTATATTATTATATATAAACAGTTACATACACATGGTTAGTTTCAAATTGAATTAACTAACTAACATTCTAAACAGAATTAACCGTCATTTCACTTACATTTTCAACACTCCCCTATGAGCCAATGTTGTTAAAAGAAATTACATTTTTACTTTGAACTTCTCAATGTTCAATGGCTTGTCATTATGAGCTTATTTTAATAGACTTATTTGAGTTTATTTGCTGCCATAATTTTGTGAAACGTTTGGAAGAATTTATAAAAACAGCTTATGATGTTTTTCATAAAAAAAATTCAGCTTATTTTCATGATTTCTTCGATATAACTTATGAAAAACAACTAGCATATATATAAAAACAACTTATTTTATCTTTCGCTGCAAAGTAGTTATGCATGTATGCTTATATATAAACGCTTATCGTGATAAGTGTTTGCGCTATAATGAGTTGTTTGCGCTATGTTTGCAAGCAATTTGTAGTTTGTTTCAGTAATGGATGAGATTAATTTTTCCTTTGCTTACTTGATTACGAAGAAAGCGAAATTTGGTGTCTCTGTGTGTTTGTTTCATATTTGCATTTGATGATGGATTGCATTATTATTTCTCTGATTGCAGATAATATAATTTGATTATCGGAAAAATGGTCGGATCATTGGGAATTAGGAAAATCAGCTCTATCTGTTCAATCTCTGAGATGGATGATCTTGATCTCTGTGGTTTGCTTGACAATCCAAAGCTAAACATAGAGAGACAGAGATCATATGATGATATTTCACTTGGTGAAATGTCCTTTGGAGGAAGGTCTGGTTTTAACTCACCTCCTCGAAACTCGTTTGACCCTCATCCAATGGTTGCCGATGCTTGGGAATCCCTCCGAAAGTCTCTAGTTTATTTTCGAGGTGAACCTATAGGCACACTTGCAGCCGTTGATCATCAATCAGAAGAAGTTCTAAATTATGATCAGGTGATATCCTTAATCAGTACTACAATTTAATAGCATAGACTAAATCGATGAATTTTATATTCTTAATCCGAATGAGTGAGATATTTGATGATAAAATTTTCCATTTTAGGTTTTTGTTCGAGATTTTGTCCCGAGTGCTCTATCTTTTTTGATGAATGGTGAACCGGAAATAGTTAAGAACTTCTTATTGAAGACGCTGCGTCTTCAAGGGTGGGAAAAAAGAGTTGATCAATTTAAGCTTGGTGAAGGTGTGATGCCAGCTAGTTTCAAGGTCCTTCATGATGCTGTTAGGAAAACAGATACTCTAATGGCTGATTTTGGCGAAAGTGCAATCGGAAGAGTTGCTCCTGTTGACTCTGGATTCTGGTGGATCATTTTGCTTCGTGCTTACACAAAATCGACAGGAGATTTAACTTTGGCTGAATCTGATGGTTGCCAAAAAGGAATGAAACTTATATTGACTCTATGCTTGTCGGAAGGGTTTGACACATTCCCAACTCTGCTTTGTGCCGATGGATGTTGCATGATCGATCGAAGAATGGTAAGGCATAATTTGCAGTTGTTTCTTAGTATGTAATATACTGTAATTCACATCGCTGACAACATACTTTATTATTAATCGTTTCCTCTTTTTCTGCAGGGTGTGTATGGATATCCTATAGAGATTCAAGCACTTTTCTTCATGGCATTGAGATGTGCTTTGTCCATGCTCAAGCAAGATACTGCTGATGATAAGGCATATGTAGAGCGCGTTGTGAAGCGTTTGCATGCACTAAGTTATCATATGAGAAGCTACTTTTGGCTTGATTTCCAGCAGCTAAATAACATTTATCGGTATAAGACCGAGGAATACTCGCATACTGCAGTAAATAAGTTTAATGTTAATCCGGATTCAATTCCCGATTGGCTGTTTGACTTTATGCCAAAATGTGGTGGCTATTTTATTGGAAATGTGAGTCCTGCTCGAATGGATTTTCGATGGTTTGCTTTAGGCAACTGTGTTGCAATCCTATCTTCTTTAGCAACTCCAGACCAGTCAGTGGCTATCATGGATCTTATTGAAGCTCGTTGGGGTGAATTGGTCGGAGAAATGCCGCTAAAAATTAGTTACCCTGCATATGAAGGTAAGGACTGGGAAATTAATACCGGGTTTGATCACAAAAACGTCGATTGGAGCTACCATAATGGAGGATCTTGGCCAGGTTTTCCCTTTATCTCATAATCCTTAGTTATTCATACTTGAAATTTCCAATATACTAAATTACAACATTCTTCTCTTTTATGCAGTGCTCTTGTGGCTATTAACAGCTGCTAGCATCAAGACCGGGCGACCACAAATAGCAAGACGCGCAATTGAGCTTGCGGAGAGTCGTTTAATGAAGGACGGATGGCCTGAATATTACGATGGTAAGCGTGGAAGATATGTTGGGAAACAGGCAAGAAAATACCAAACATGGTCTATTGCAGGTTATCTGGTGGCTAAGATGATGCTGGAGGATCCCTCACACTTGGGGATGATTTCTCTTGAAGAAGATAAGCAGATGGAATCAGTGATTAAAAGATCAGCTTCTTGGACTAGCTAAAAATAATCTAGTGATATTTTTACTATTTCGCAATGTGTTTCATTTGTTTTTGTATACGTTGAAGTAACTTTTTTGTCATAACCATTTCGAAGTCGAAATACTATTTTTTTTGGGGCAGAATTTTGAATTATTTCAACTGCCAACAAAAATTTATTGTCGTAAATTCTCAAAATTACATGACAAAGAATACATTACACAGTTTCTTTCTTACACACAATACACAGAACAAATACATATTGTATGCAAGAGGATGATTGATGAGGCATTTATAACAATTACCGGAAGAAACTTGTTATATGTGACTAGAGCTATCAAAATTGGCTAGTCTATCCGATCCGCCCATGAAGCCCGCTAAAACATAGAGCTCGGACATAATAATTTGAGTCTAAAATATTTTAGAGTTTTTTTAGCCTCGGCTGAAAATATCCGGTAAAAAAAATGAACCTGCCGGTATGAATCATATGCAGCTCGAAGCCTGCAACGACCAAAAAATTAAAAAGAAAAAAAGAAATTTATCTTAGGTTTACATAACAAAGATGATTCAAGAATAATGGTTTATTTATTTTTTGAATAAGCTTATTTATTTATTTATTGTGTATCACGATGACATGATGTTTTAGGTGAAATCTAATTTGCAACTATTATGGTGTGGTAACCGACTATATTTTCACATGACATGGTGTTTTAACTCAAGTCTAATTTACAACAATTATGATGTGATAACTGACTACAGTTGATTGTATTTTTTATTTTATTTTTTAAATATTTGATTATATTTCTGTAATGAAACATAACAAAAAAAATTACTAATTAAAATATATTATGAATGAGAAAAGTAGTAGAAAAAGTAAAAAAAAAATAAAAAAAAATTCTAACCCCTCGGTCCACCTAGCTTAGGTTGCTTCTTGTGTAGTTATAAAAAGTTTTAATTCTAAATTTGATTAGTGTGATCGAAATTGTACATTGACAAATGAAAATTAATCAACTGAATCATTTATTTTAAAACAAATATAGAGTATTAATTATTTCCTTCACCATGGGTTTACATTGAGAAAAATTGTATGTATAAGAGAAATTGCGTAATAAAAACTTCTCTAGACAATGAACTTGGAGTAACATAATATTCATCTATAATATTTTTTTTATTGAAAGTGGATGAGAAAATAAGACATTAGTAGATAAAATTGGTGGTTTAGATAGAAAAGGAGAGAACTGTATACAATGACAATAAAGATCAAAAGTCAAAATGCAATAAATTTATACACAAGAATGACAGAAAAGTTAGTGCATGGGTGATGAAACCTTTATAGTGGATAAACAATTTTAATGCTTCAACATAAACATGGGAGAGATAAATAGGAAATGGATAACCAATTTTTAGTTGATTTAGTGGTGATTGACGTTGAATTTGATAGAGAGTACTACAGTTCAATCTCCCGCAACTACAATTGGGAAGGAGCTGGAACCGCTTTATGTCAGAACTGATCACCGAATCAGATTAAATTGGTGGTGAAAAAAAATAAAAAATAAATAGGAAATGGATTGATCGATATTCCAAGGTTGGAGTATGCTAAAAATGAAAATGGCCAACAATAAGAATACACTATGATTGTTGTAGAGGATAACAAAAAAGAAAGAACAACATGTATTATAAGGCTGGTTGATTTACACTAATAATGGTTGGTTGACTTATCATACTAATGGTAAAATCAAGATTTCTAATTTGTATGTGATTTAATTCAAATTTCATGAAATATTAGTAAAGGTCCATATGATATTAAAAAATTAAAATGATTGATATGAAGGACCTAAACATCTCTTACTAACTTACTACATCACAATGACTCAATGAGGCATCATCATGTAAATGGTTATGGTAATGCCTACGTGCGTGTGTCACAACAAGCTTTTTAATACTTATTCTTCAGTTTGTTGAAATTCAAATGAATAACATCATTTTTAAATAAATTTCACCAAACTTATATGAGCTCCATTTGAATTTAATAAGACACATGAATTTTTTGAAAAAAAAAAAGATACATATGATTTCAACCAAAACAAAAAAAGAAAGTGAAAAAAGAGGTTTTTTTTTTTTTTTTTTATTTTAAAAAAAGTATAATTTGGAGGACTATATGTTGGTCTGAGTCTGATCCTACAATGTTAGTAGCTATCAAATTTGTCATTAACTTGTTACCTAATGGAGCAGGACTTCCTGCATTTATTGCATCACGCAGTAATTGATCTGAGCTGTCCGATCTAGAATTGGTGTTTAACATAATTTTAATATATAAAACTTTATATTAAATTAAAACCGTTCGATATGAAATGTATAACTGTGAGATAATACTGCGTGAAACTACATAAAATTTCTATATCAGGAAATTCGGGTCGTTCTTTAACTAGCATGTTAATTAATTCATGCAACGTAGTTTAAGATACACTATGGCATGACAATGGGGAGGGACGGATTTTGCCATCCCAAACCCAAACCCATAAAGTTCGGTATCCCCAAACCCATCTCAATTCTTAACGGGGATGAAAATTAAAACCCCATACCCAACGGGGTTCGGGTATCCCCGTGGGTTTCGGGTATCCCCATTCCGCTTTACCTCCATATGAATTTGAGTTGCATTTTGTTGTATTTTTTATTAAAAAAATAGTTAAAAATAAAAATGATTTTGTTTCAAGAATATTTATACATAGAAAATAAATAGAAAAAATAAATTGATTAATATTCAACTTAAAAATATGAATGTAATAATCTAAAATAAAATAAAATATGAATGTAATTTAGAGATTATATAAGGATTTCTAATTTATAAATGATAAAATGTAATTTGATATAAGCGGGGCGGGTTCGGAGACGGATTCGGGGTGGATATCAATATCCCCATTACCCGCCCCAACCCCAACTTTTAAAATCGGGGAAAATCCAAATCCGAACCCAAATTCAGTCAACTCGAGTTTTTCCCCGTCAAAATTGGGGCGGAGAGGGCGGGTACCCGCGGGTATGAGTTATTTTGTCCTAGTAGTTTCCTAGTAAAGCAGTGAAACAACTAAAACATAAAGTTTTGGCTACGAAATACATTAAAAATGTATAGACATAATCACAATTTTAGTTTCTCCAACTATGCAAATTTACTAGTATCTTAAATTCTAAGTGTGCATCTGTCAAAAAGATAATCCCAACTCTCAATTATGTGGATTAGATTATTGAAATATGTTGTACAATTAATCCACGAAAAGAAACACATGGGGTGGAAATAGAAAAATTCCTAGTCCACTTGGGAAGTGGATTGAAGAATCTCAGAATTTCATAGAAAATGGGCCCAAACAGATTCAAAAGTCAAAACATGGATCAACTTGGTAGATTGGTTCTCTTCCCACCCCCCGTGACTCTTTTTCCCCCCCGGATTTCCATTTTTGCCCCTAGTTTTAAACTTCGGAACGCGTTTTCCGAAGTTTTTTTTGCCTAGAATACGAACTTCGGAATGTATTTTCCGAAATTTTGATGAATTTGAACTAGAAAAACTTCGGAAAACGCGTTCCGAAGTTTTTGTACAGGGGTAAAATTGGAATATTAGGGGGTTAAAAAGAGTCATGGGGGTGGGAAGAGAAACTTTCAACTTGGTATAGTGGATGGATCCAGTGCAATAGTAGCCCAACATATGTCACACACATGCTTCCATGTGACCAACTGACATCGATGCGCCCAAGATATCCGACAAACAAAAAAACGCTACTCATTGGACATAAAATAAATGGAAAATTGTCATGTGAATTTAGCTTAATTGTTAGGAGATTTCATTATATATTTAGGAGATTGAAGTTTGAACTTCGATCATTCTACTTATCCATCTTAAAAGTGAAATTTTTAATCGGTAGACTATTTGAGAATTTTTTTTTTGGAAAACTACATTATCTAAATGGGACAAAATCAAATTATATAGTGTAGAATTTGAATACTTACCTAGATTAATACCTATATGTACTCCCCTTTTGTAATATTTATATGAAACAAAAAAAAAGACTAAATCAGAATTTGGTCGAAAAAAATTAAACCCCCAAAGTATTAGAGCACATTCAAATAACTAATAAAAGTTACCTCAATTGATAAGAAATTGATTCATACATCATCGTAAGAGCATAAATTTATCTCTTATGTCCACTGTGAATATATTTTGGTGGTTAATCTATAAGTTAATAAGTTTTGACTCTAGTTAGGATCTTAGAACTAACTCATCTAAACTTTTTCTTAGAAAAAATAGCATATCAATTCAAACACATTGTGCTAGTTTTTTTTTTTCTTCTTTTTTCGTTATCATGTTATATATGTATGAGGTTACTATTATCGTTTAGCAGTTTCCAATGCAGGAGCTAAGAATTGAACTCGTAACAATTTATTTGAGAGACTCAAATTCTTCATCACTTGAATCAATTCAAATTTAGCACATTGCAAATTACTGTTTTTTAGAAATTTTAATCCCATCAGATTATCATTTTTCTTGTAGTGAATCAATGAAGTTGTAATGAGACAAAATAAAGGGAAAAGTCTAGAAATTGTTGAGTCAGCAAATGAGGAGCGGAGGGTCTCACATGAGGCAAATGAATATCAAGGAAGGTGCAAGAGTAACGGAACTTGCAAAGCCAATATCACACTCATCACACATGAGTAGTTTATATAGTGAATTAAGAGTCATTTCTCATTTTTATGTGAATTATGAAGTTTGTTATTCTCTCTCTCTAAACTCTCTATTTTCACATCTTGTACTCTTCCACTAAATGTAGAGTTGGATTTGTTTCTAGAAATTCAATACAATTTCCCTTCTTTTTATCCTATCAATTTTACACTTGTTACAGAAGTCACTCGTGACTAGTTAGGACAACTTCACGTCAATCTTTTTCTCAAGAGTTCGGTTATATCTCTCATGATATTATATCGCTCTTATTGATTTGCAAATGAAATAAATCTTTTTCAGTTGAAAAACCTTATTTTGTGTGTTTAATATTGGAATTTTAGTTAAAGTATTAGTAATTAAACTAATTTGAAAATATAGGTTAGACTGTACAACATTATATGAACTAAAGTTTGAATTGTTAGGATATGTAGGTTAAGATATTTACCAAGAATAAACAAGAGGGAGGGTAGCATTAATGTCTCACTATATATCTCATTGGATGTCCCTACCTCCACTCCACCCAAATATTTGGCACTTGCATTCTCCAAATAATATCTCACATGCCTCCAACAACATATATGTATGTGTCTATCATACCGGACCCCAAAGACTTCCAACGGATAAGATATTCCTCATGTCCCAACCTAAGAAGATCAAGAATTGGATTAAAAAGTAATTAATCATGAAGAATAATTAATTAAAGTTCCATTTTTAGTAGTATAAAAAGTGAATTGAAGGGTCAGAAAAATATCAAATGCAGTACTTGGAAGAGGTTGTCCTCAAAGCAAGTTTGTGAAAATTGATTGATTTAATGATAATCGATTAAACCGGTCACATAAGTTTGTGAAAAATGTAAAAGTTTAAGACCTTACATACATACACAAGTATTTAACTACCCTTGTCCCCAAAAAAGTAAAGGCAAGGGTAGTTAAACCGGTCCTTTGATATATAATTTGACAATCTATGATGCATATTTGCAAAGTAATGAGATAATTTGACAATCTGTTAAAAACGAGGAATATAGTGTACTCTATATAATTAGTGTAGTGTCCTTTGATATATAATTTGACAATCTATGATGCATATTTGCAAAGTAATGAGATTATTTTAATTTCAAGTCCACAAAATTATTTTAGTCAAATTATTCAATTTTAATTTATGTTAAATATGTTTTAGGATACACAATTGTTTATTAATTGATTGTAATTAACTTTAATTGATAATAAAGTTTTTTTTTTAGTTACAAATCATTGATAATAAAGTTAATTGGAAATAATTGTTGAAGTAATATTAATTTTAAGTGAAATTTTGTTAATTTTAGGTTTGAAATTAATAAAATATGAACCGACTGATTTGAAATAAATGATTCAAATCTAATACTGTATAACTGTGTGACTTTTTTTACAGCTGTAGACATGGGCGGACCTGTCCAGCCCAAATTCTTTTTTTAAAAAATAATATTAATATTTATAAATAATTTTAAATTATCCTATATACATATTCATACAAATATTAGTTTATAGTTTAATATTGATGATTGTAAGTCTTTCGATACACATATTAATTTAAGTATTGGTATAAAAACTAATTCTCTGTACACATTAGTTTAAGTATTAGTACAAAAATTAATTCATAGCCGATTATTTATAATTTCAAGTCTTTCGTTGAACGTAGAGTATTAGTTTAAATAATATAGTTTAATTTTAGAATAATTAATTTTTACTTTGTTTGTCAAAAAATAGTGGATAACTAATTGAATTTGGAGGATTGGTAAAGTTAGCAATTTGAACTACATATAAAAAATATTAAATGACATAAAAAATGATTTTTTTAAAGTAAGATAATATGGGTAAAATTGGAATAAAAATTAATAAGTTATATGCTAATTTTGGGTTCTATTAAAATTGGAATAATTAGCTTATCAAAACAAATTATAAGTTGGTATAATTTTAAGTTCTATATATTTTGATTTAAGGTAGGATCTTGTGAAACATCAAACAATAGTCATGTGCATGATTTAGAAAAAGTTAATCTTTTTTTTTCGAATAGAAGTTTTTTAGTTTTTTGGATATAGTTTGTTGAGTTATTTATTTTAATAGAATTTTTATGATTTGTTGGTTTATTATTGTTCTTTTTTTTAATAGATATGTTGTATTGGTAATAATCTCATATATTGTTTGTTGTTTAAAGAATTATCGGGATGAAGAAATATTTTCATTGGTACATAAAATTTTTAGCCCCACTAATATTTGGTGTCTAGGTCCGCCCCTAGCTGTAGATTATGCGAGACTATGGGTATGTTTAGTTGGAAGGAAAAAAAGTGAAAGGAAAACACAATTACGCAAACCAACGAATAAATTTAAACTAAAATTAGTCCAAATTTATTTATTGATTTGCATAATTTTTTTTTTTTTTCTTTTGTATAAAGGTTAAATGAATCGGTGCATAGATCTTATATCACAAATATCTAAATACGATAATTTGCCTAGAAAACTAGTAAGACAAAAAGCAAAAAACAATGATCATTTCTATATTTGAGATTATATATTAATATTGCCGCCTCATCTACATTAAGCAAATTTTAATCGTTTTTTATAATATTTGATTGAAATAAAACAGCATTTTCAATAAGAAACCAATGAGAAGTAGAATAGTGGCGGTCCAAAATCTATACTGCTAAAAAACCTGAAAATATCTGAATGCTTTTTATCCCAAACAAACATGACAAATACTTGCATGACACAAATTATGAATAGAGCTATAGAATGAAGTCGGTACGTAGTGGAATATTGGTCACGCTAGCAACTATCTTCCCATTTACATGTGTTGTTGTTGTTGTTCTTCTTCTCTCCTCCCTCATTCATAAAAACATACTAATATATCCATTAAGAAAAACAAATTAATAGTAATTTATTTGTATCATCCTAACAACGTTCTAAATTATTAAATTACTGGTCTCTTGCACCAACTTACGCTAGCTCTTCACGGGTTGTCAGCTAGGAAAAGAAATATCTATTCCCACTTATATCATTCTCATCCCATGGGCTGCTTGTTATATAAATCATAACATGATGATTTTATAAAAAACTGAAGTTATTTGTGTTTATTTATCAAATTAAATTTATTTTTTCAAATAAAATAGTTACTCCATAATATATATTAAGATTCTTTTATTCTTTTTAGATTTTTAATTTTTATAGAAATTTGTAACAAACGAATGAAAATCTAAGAATAAACAAGCTCTTAATGTTTAAATTTAATAATATTTTTACAATTATGATATTAATTGTTGCAAATATCATCAATTTTGTTGACAATTCATAAAATAATTCCACAATCTTTAGTGGAAAATTTTTTCTTTCTCAACCACATTATTTTCGTACGCTAATTTCTTCTTTATGTCAAATGACTTAGTAGTTTGAAATCTGATTCATAAGATCGATAAATGAAATATTTTAGATTCAAACTTTGACGTCAGCATTGACATCTCTACTATACACAAACTTTGATTACTCCAAAATTAGAATCCAATTTTGAACAAATGTAATTTATAATTTAAAAAAAATAAGACAAACATTTTGGTGACCAATTTGTTCTCTATAAGTTCAGGATCTTTTAGCCTTCGTTTGAATTGATAGAATATAATGGAATTGAGCGAAATAAAATGAAGGGAAATAGGATGGAGCGAAATGGAATAAATATTTCATTTCATTGTTTGAATATATTTAAAAAAAGAGTAATACAATTGATAGTAAGTGGTGCTATCATATGAAATTCATTCAATCTTATTTCATTCTGCTCCGCTCCATTTCATTATTATTTTTTAAATTCAAACAATAAAATATTATTATAATATTTCATTAATCCAAACAGAGCCTTAAATTTATCTTTAATAATTTTTTTTTTACTCTCATATTTTTATAAAAATGAATAGTTTAAGTCCTTAGAAAGAGACAAAAACATGTCGGCCTTTTTAGAAGGAGAAGACTAACAATGACACTTTTTTTTTTTAAATATCTAAAAGTAAATGAAATAAATATACCTATTTAACTCTAAAATAAAATTTTATTTAATCTACACAAGTAAAATAGTACTTACACTACATATGTAATTAGTAGTATATTTTTACCATTGAGTTGACGGGTTTATCAAATTTGATCTATTAATTAGTGTATTGTATCGCAAAAGTTTAGAATTAATATCTATAGACTATAATATTGTATAAATTCATCAATTTTACAATAAATTTAAAAAGTAAATTTTTTCTTTTATATATAAAATTGAAAGAAGTATTTTATTTTTACACAATAGAATAAATAAATAAATAAAAAACATTTAGAATTTACATGTCACTTTATGACTTATATATACATCATGATCATTCATTCATCCCACTATGTTGTTAGCCCTTTCATGCACTACTAGCTAACTATCCAAAACAAACCTCACGAGAATCACAAAACCTCACTTTTTCTCTCTACAAACTATATCACTCCATAAGGTAAACCTACCTCACAATAATAATAACAACTACATATCTCACACAACACAAAATGCTATCATTCAACACTAATGATCTCAAATTCCCATATATTTTTCTTATCTTTATGATCATCACTTCCATGGTAGTAGCCGGCATCGGCGGAAGAAAAGTCGATTTGGCAAGCGGTGGTGCGCCATCTGGCGCAAGTGGTTCGGGCCACGGCCCGAACTGGGACTATAGCTGGGGATGGGGATCAGCACCAGGAAGTGGGTGGGGTTATGGTTCAGGGTCAGGACATTCTCCTTCTGGATTTGGTAGAGGATACGGGTTTGGCTTTGGAACCGGGTCAGGGTCCGGATCTGGATATGGTTATGGATCTGGTAGTGGTGGTGCTCATGGTGGTGGTTATGGAAGTGGCTCAGGTGGTGGTGCTCATGGTGGTGGTTATGGAGGAAATGGTGTTGGTAAAGCCAATAATAAGTCACCTTCGGAGTCTAAGGATAAGACTATCCATGGATAATTAATTAAATTAGAGCTATAGTTAGTGATGTGTGTGCTTCCTCTTGATATATATAAAAAAAAGTATGATATTGAAATAAATATATGATTGTACTCTTTTCTTTTTCTTTTTTGGTAAATTAAGAATATTGTACTCTTATTACTTTAAGAAAAAAAGAATATATGAATGTACTAGATTACTGGTACTCTATAAATATTATGGTTTGGTGTGTATGTATATTTAGCTAACAAAAGCTAAGATAGTAGTTAGCTATATATATAAAAATTTGAAGTTGCTATTTATATTGAAAATTCTAAACCTAAAAATAATGATGTGTTTATATTGCAAATTAAATGTCATGTATTCTTGGCTTTAAAGAAACAATGTCATGTAATCTCTCCCTCATCTTCTCTCAGTAAATTTTGCATGTTCTTTTTTATAAATTGGCCCAAGATCTTTGGTTAAAAGAGAGAGAGAGAGATCCTTAATTACCATCTCATTTAAGCACTCTTTGCTAAATTTTGCAAGTTTTGTGATATATATGTTTTTATTTTCTCGATTCAAATTGTAATGATGTATATAGTTTAACAGTAAGCTAAGTCATATAATTTATGAATTAATTTGTTTGTAAGCGATATATTCATGAATTAATTTGACAATAAGACATAAGTTAATGGAAAAATTGAGTTGCTCAACGTAATTTAAAATTAAGGTCGTTTATACTTATTCACAAATTTCATGGTTATTTAACATGATGTTTAAGGTCAATCCAATATGTATATATTTGTAGCTAGGCTTAATTGGAAATTGCATCAATTAACCAAGATCGATATATATGCTTTGATACTATATTAAAAGTTTATAATATGTCTAACTCTTCTTTACAAAATGAATTAGCAATATAAGTTGATGTGTGCTGCTCATATTTTATCTCAACTTTACGAGATAAAAAAAACCTCAACAAATTTTTGAAGACATATACCCCATTTATAATGAATTTGACAAGTAAAATGTAAAGAAGAAAAATAATACTTGTTATTCAAACAAACTCATGATTTGTTAATTATTTATAAAGTAATATCTACTTTGAATTTGTTAATCAATTATCCATAATACTTTACTTTCCAAAGTAATTCCCTCACTTATAAATAAAGGAACTACATCTATTTAGAGCTAGCTAGTTAATTATACATACTTCTTGATATATAAACTCCAAGGGGCAGCTTAAGGATAATACCACTAATGCAATCGTTTTAGACCTCCAATTTTAAAATATAAAATAAACTATTTAATAAAAGGTCTCATATTTTACTAATTTCAAATTAAAATTAACAAAATGTCATCTGAAACTAATATTGTCTCAATAGTTATTTAATTGATTGATTTTATCACCAATTTTTTCTTTTGAACGGTAAATAAGAACAACATTTAGTAGACAGTTTATATAAAATTCAAACCAAAATTTAGTAGTAATTTTTATTAAAACACTTGTATAGACATTAAAAAAGTCTCATCACAAAATTCACCTTAGATCTATAATCCTATATAGTGTGACATTGAAATGAAATAACAATATGATTGTACTCTATATATAAATATTTAGTGTGTATGCATGCAAGCTAACAATAGCCAAGGTAGCAAATTATATAGGTAAAACTTTGAAGTTGATACCAAGAAACGTGGTGCATGCTTCTCCACATGTAGCTAGTATAGTGTTCATCTTTAGCATGAAGGAAAGTCACCTCAAAGGTAATATATTGCTTTTAGGTATTGGGATAAAATTTGAGTTTGAATTTGACATTCTCCCACTATGTTTTTCAATGAAGATATAAGTCTCTATATATATATGTTATCGAATATTTTCCATAAATTTTCTATATTTGTTGTATTCCCTCATGAAAAATTATGCATATAGATGTTGTCTTTTTTTGGTTTACTTAAGTGCTTTTAAGAAGCCACGCTATCATAGATGATCATGAGAAAATAAAGCACTTTGACATTTTCCCAATAATGTAGAAGACAAATTGATTTGGTTCAAGTTCAAAATCAAACCATCATTATTTTTCTAAAAAATCTTCTAAAGTAGTATATGTTAGTGACAATCTTTTCAAAAGATGATTAAGTTAAGAATTGGCGGTTATAAATATTGTTAATTACTAATGCTATCATTAAATTTTGGCCTTATAATTCCACTTTCACCTCCACTAAGTTATTGGGCCAAACAACTCTATGACATGCACTAGATTCATGGTTCTCAGTATATACACATGGAAAAAAAACTTCAATCTTTACATTTATACCTTCATTTTAATGATTTTATAAAAATTATTTCATTTGATATTGTTTGTTAAAAAAAATTTAAAAATTGATTAAAGGGACTTTCACCATGTATGAGATTTTCTCCCTCTATAGTACAGTCTCTACATGATTGTGGGAGTTGATAAGCTACTTGTCATCATTGTGGAGTGACAGTGAATAGCACCATTAGCTAGTGATGGTCCAAAATTCTGTTGCTAGCTTGAAATATCTAATTTACTAAATTATCTCTTCTCCATGTTATCTATGAATACCTATTTATGTTTCTTTGAAGCTAAAGGCTATAAATAGAACTATAACTATCTAATTTTCTCATTCAAATATTGCAATAATTAATCTACTAACTAATTTTTTATCTTTCTATTGCAAACTTTTTCTTTCTAATTAAAAAATATTAAAAATTTAATAGTTTTGAGATAATTAAATAATTTGAATTTTATAAGATTAAAATTTGTGTTGGAAAATTTTAAGGCAACAAAACATGCCACTTTGTTTTATGAGGACGAAAAATGAAAGTTGGTAATTTTGTAGAATAAAAAATATATTTAATTCTGTGTTATTAGTGTAATTTATTTTACAATTGTAAATTATGATTTATAGATTGTATATTAAATTTTATCTCAAACTATAACTTAAAAGGAATTAACTTATATTTTTCAATTGGGTCAAATATAATTTTAAATGAAAAACTATTTTCATTCACCTTTTTATACTTTTGGCTTACATTATAGTACTATTATTAGTTTACAATTACAACAATGTACTCCCAAAAACTAACATAGAACATGGTGGCGAAATATACAAATACATTATCAGACACATAATTAGCCAAATTAGGATGATGCGGATTTCAAAATTTGTCCATCGTTAGAATTCATAATAAGAGCTGGTTCATATAAAGAATGAACAAGTTCAGAGTACATTTAGGAAAATAACTCATAATTTCTCTTTAGCAAAATAACTCATCTAAGCAACTTTAGTCCACATTTAGGACCTTTGGAACTTTAATGTAAGGCTCCTCATAGCTTGGAACAGAAGCGATGATGGCATCCCTGTCACGAATATACCACTCAATCAGGCACTGTTAGTTGGTTACTTACAAATAATGAGTAAACAACTCACCGTTGATCAAATGTTTCAGGAGTATTGTCACGCAAATTGTTTTCAGTATCTGCAGATAACATGAAGAAAAAAAATAAATTAGAAACTAAAACTATAAAGCCAAGCTAACAAGCAAAGACAATTTCATAAATTAAACCCCAAGCATAAGACATAGTGCACACAAAATATGACACTAGAGTTCATAACACAATTTAAAAGAAACCCCTTAGAATTATGCGTGAAACTAGCCACACCGATACATTTCCAAGCACACTCCATTAAAGCACAATTGCAACAATGAAGCAGATACAAAAGCCAACCAAAACCGGGAGCTCGACAGCAATAACATTAGAGAAAATCCAAAGCAAGGATATGAAATAATTGGTAAATGAGAGAACCTGCTCTTATGGAGGGCTCAATGCTTTGCAGATCAACACTCTGCAACTGTCCAAACCTGTCACACAAGTCAATCTAAATTTGAAGTTTCATAAGTTTTATACTCTCAAATAAATAAATCCAAACAAATTCAAATTACTTTGGAACATGCACCAGAAAGCTATTGCAGATACGGATCAAAAGTTCATATAGGAACCACAGACACAGAATGATAGATCATGTTCTCCAAATCCTATAGTCATAAACTTTTCAAACGTGATAGTATTATTAGTCATCCACTCCACCTTCAAAATTCATGCTTGTAAGTTGTTAGTAGGACTGTTCATTTTGAACCGTAAATAACCGAACCGTACCATTAACTTTTTAACAGTTCACTAACTGAATCGAACTGTGGTTAACCAAACCAAACCGTTGAGAACCAAACTGTGATCTGAACTATTAATGTATTGTTTCTTTTTGGATACTGGCTAAGTGGTTATCATGGAACCTTTATTATTGTTTTGTTTCATATATCATGAAGCAACAACTCTGGAAAGTGGAAACAAATGACATTTTTTTAAGAGCAAAATCTTGTTTCTATCAGAGAAGGATAATATAAGATATATACTAATTAATCTATGATTGTTGAGGTATTTGAGTAGCTAAGGAAGAGACTCAATGCTCTTTATATAAAGACAAGGGAAAGTGTAAGACTTATTTTAGCACAAGTAAAGCGACAAGAGAAGTGTGGATTTATGGTTGGTGTCTGAGTTTAAGATGTGGAGTGCTATGTTTTCTGGCCATATAGGAAATCCAATTCACACAACCCAGCAGACACGTTGGATGTATATATATATGGTCAGCAGCTTCAAATCCAGAGTTTAGGAATAATTCAGCACATATTGATCCTTTTATTATCACTACTCTTTTGGTCTGTTTCTGCATCATGCCAATGGACTATAGTCATGCTGAGAAATCCCATGGGGTGTTATAGTTCGGTTCAGTTCAGAACTAATAACCGGTTAACTGAACCATTTTATTAGGTACGGTTTGGTTCGACATAGAACATAATAGTTCGGTTATTAAAAACCATTGTTATAGTTCAGTTCAGTTCAGTTATTTGGCCGAACTGAACCATGAACAATCCTAGTTGTTAGTAATGGACATGTTACTGTTGAACACTCCCCTACAATGCTCAACAGTAGCATCCTCCACTGCCACCGAGTCAAGCAAAGGAAAGTGCACAAGATGAAGATAGAATTACAAAACATAATAGAGATGAATAATCACAAAATCAAAGCAAGAGGCATGGATTGCACTATGAAGTATAACCAATAGTACTCATTCTCAATAAGGTGTTAACAAGTGAAACCAGAACATAAACAACACATGTAAATTTTTTAAAAATAAATTATAATTTATAACTCTATGGTAGAACAACTTGAAAAAAATTACATACAGATCTTTTTTGAGGACCAGCCCCAAAACACCAAGAGTCAGTGGATTTATCAGTTTAGTTACATAGTATATATTTTGGAATTAGTCCTTGTTTCCAAGGATTTCCCAATAAGCTTAAAAAAAAAAAAACTTATTAGTTAAATATTTATTACTATCTCCGGTAATTTTTTCTTTTGTGGGTTTCCATGATATTAATATGAAGTTTCCATCGCCGTTAGTGATGACTAATCTCCGTTGAGGAACCTATGGGGCACACAAGGTGGGTTCTCTCCTCCCAACCAAATTTTCTCCATACACATTAGCCAATTGGATCAATAAAAGTTAATGTATCTAGTTCATAATATGATCCAAATACATCATTTTTTGTTGACTCAATTTTCTCTTATAAAAAAGACCTGATGGAGTATTAAATATACACCTAACACACCTGAAGTGCAGGAATCAATTAAGGCTTTGTTTCAATTGTTTGGTAAAAAATAGCGAATGACTGTTAAGCAGGTTATAGCGGATGAACTTATAGCTTATAGTAATAGCGGATAAGCTAGCTGATTGAGTTTGTAGTGTTTGGTAAAATTAACAGTTGAACAAGTATGAAATGACATAAAAATAAAATATTTAATTAATATTTAATTTTTCCATGTATGATGATAGGCGTAAAATAGGAAGAAAATATGATAAGCATAGCATCTGGAAAATAAGCTATAAGCTAGTAAAATAAGCTATAAGCTCATGGTAAAAAAAATTACCAAACAAAGCTTTTTTTTGTCATATGAGCTTATAAGCTCAAATTGAGGTCTTAACAAACAAAGCCTAAATATAATCTAATACACTACACCCTGAAGTGCAAGAATCAATTCTCAGTTTCTCAATTCTTTAGGAAAAAAAAGTATATAAATCTTCATAATATCAATCAAATAACCAAATTCATGAAACCTCAAAACAATAAATTATAAAAATAGGCAAATAAAATAAAAGGGATTTTTATTCCACTTACCATCCAATCACCTGCTGAATTTTAGGACCAAATTCTTCAACCTGAAATAAGATAAATCACAATCATTGTTTGAATTAATTAAAAAAAAAAATAAGAGAAGATATTTATAATGAAAAAAGAAGAAGAAAGAATAACCTCAGTTGGGGTAAGAGAGATATGAGCAGTTTTTGCCAAATGAGAAACATTTGGAGGTTGAAGAGAACAACAATTTGTTGTTTTTGAAGACAACCTTCGAAACTGTTGGATTTTTGGGTTCCACAATGTTGTTAATGGTGTTCCTCTAAAGTACAATACTTTGCAACTCATCTTCAATTTTACAAAACCCTTATCCCTCTCGATCTCAATAACAGAACTCTATTTTTGCTTTATCAGCAAAAAGTTTGTTTTTTCAATTTAGTCCCTAAACAAATTCAAAATTCTCGTACAAGTCCTTTTATAAATAGTAGTATATTTTGTTTTTTAATTTTTTTTTTTACTTCCCTTTTTTATTGCAAAAGCACGCAGAGAAACTTCATCATCATGTCGCGGCAGAGATCCAAAAGATTCGATCTTCCTCCCGCTCAAGAGGTACCCAAAATCTACGATTCATCAATTTTGTTTCTTCTCAATTCAATTCATAGAAAAAAAAAAAAAACTCTTTTGAATTAAAAATATGATTTTTATTTTTTATTTTCGATGTCATGGTTTTTTTTTTGTGACATTTAATGTTGTATTGACTTTTTTTGAGGCATTATGTTTTTTTGTTTCTGGGTTTTTTTGGGTGAGGTTTTTTTATCAAATATTGTGTGAATTGCAGAATGTTGATAAATTGGAGAAAGTTATAAAAGATGGAAATTATTATGGAGCTCAACAGATGTATAAATCCCTTAGTGCAAGGTTCAAACAATTTCTTGCTGTTACTTATTATCAAGCTTATGTTGCTTTACTATTATTCAACAAAAAATTATATTATGTTATCTTCATATTATCTTCAATGTGAAAATTTTAAAATTGTAAATAATTAATTATGTTTTGCATAGCTTTTTCTTTCATCTGCAAGTGCATAGTTTATTAGATTAAATCGGAAAAAGTTACGAATTGGGGGGTGTGGCAGATTAGTAAATGTGATGCAATAGTAGTTTAAATCGGCGGTCACTCGGAAAGACAAGTTCAAGATCAATGCAAAGTATTAAATGTAGAGAATAGATATACCATAAGATTTTTCATTATATTTATATTCTTTTTGGAGCTGGGCAGTGAAATTTCAGGTAGTGTAATAAATTGTAAAGTTTTGGTGAATGCTGAGTTTTATGAGGTATTTCTTATGAACGGAGTTAGGACTTTGGAGTATTTTCTTATGAACAAGTTTAGAGTTTTAGGAGGAATGAAGAATGCGAGGTTTTTCGTTGGTTTACAACATATGTTGTTATTTGGTGCTTATTAATGGAGAGTACTAATTAATTAGAGCGTGCTTGTTGAAGTTCTATGAACCTCGGACAAAATATGTTGACATGCTTTAATATTTTGGTTGATAACTGAATAAAAAAATGTTTTTCTGCAGATATGTAGCTGCTGAGAGGTACTCTGAAGCATTAGATCTCTTACATTCAGGAGCATGCCTTCAATTGGCTAATGGGCAGGTTCTACATTTCTCTATTTTGCTGTCTTTCGAGATATACTTTAATCATCTTTATTTCTCGTGGTTGACAAATTACTAGATTTATCATTGTTGCCGTTTGACTTGGTTGCACAAAGCTACTTGCATATACTAGATCTTTATGATAAGAATATATGCAAATAGTTTTAACAGTAGACAGACATCAAAGTTTAAGTTGTTTCTTCTCTTTATCGAAGGTTACATGTGGATCTGAGCTTGCTTTATTGTTTGTGGAGACATTGGGAAAAGGGAAAATTCCTTATGACGATGAAACTTTTGGTGCGTTCTTATCCTTCCTTTACCCTTCAAGTTTTTATCAGCAGTTTATTTTCTGAGCCAGTGATGCAATGTAAATTATTTTCAGCTTGTCCTATAATCAGTTTGGAACACTTGTTTTTATTATACCTTGTTCTTACTCAGTAACTCAATTCCATGGAATTTTTAAATATGTATTTGCATAAATTTCATTCTTAGATTATGTAGTATTTAACCACAAAACGTCAATTCCTGTTACTAATTACTAATAAATTTCAATGGTAGATCGTCTCAAAAAAATATATGAAGGATTTCCTCGGGTTCCTCTTCCACAACACCTGTGGGATGTCGATGACATGCAGAAACTTTCGGAAAACATTGGAAGTGCAAAGACGCATGTTGAGGGATGCTCATCATTTTTAAAGGCTGCTATCAAGTGAGACTTTGCAAAATTTCATATATTATAGATTATACTTTTCTTTTACTGATTCCCTCTCTTTTTCGTGTGAGTGAATGTGAAATACAGTGTTCAGTTCAAATAAAAGTATCAAACACGTTTAATGTTGTTTTGGCTATGGAAGCTATAAATTACATCTATAATAGAGTATCTATTCTATCATAGAAGCTTCAAGCATATAGAATTTGCAATTTAGGATTTGTGGTTGTTGGAATTACGAGTGGTGTGTGTTTGTATTTGTGCTCTTCATATAACACAACTTATATTATTATACTTAATAAAATAAGTCTCCTTTTTCAAGTGCTACAGTGCCTTTCAGGGACGGATCAAGAAACTTTAAGATGTGGGGGCATTAGTGAGATAAATTTAGATAGAAAAATGTGAAATCTTTGTCAAAACTATAATATTAATATGTAATGCAAAAAATCCAAATAAAATGTCATAATGTATTAAAGTATAGATATAACATATTAGAGTGGATTTGTCCCCACCCCAGGATGCTGATATGCACCGGCCTAGATTTGAACCCAGGATTTCACCCGAGATTCTATATACTTCTCCACATTTAAAATGTGTGAGTCTAACCATTAGACTACTAAAAAAAATGATTCAAAAAGGAGTTCATTGAATGGGATTGTATGTTGCCTTAAAAACATACTTTAGTTGTAATATGGTTTGTCAAATTGGTTAGGTGTAGTGAAAAATTATCTACTTAGCATTCGCTAATTACATGATTTATTCTACCAGAAAACACTTTGCATCTTAATATTACTGAAGAAATCTAGCACAAGTGATGTCAAAGTATATTAGTATAGTATATATTTGATATAGGTTGATATATTAGTGGGGCTACATGCCGTCACACCTATATTAGTGGTGCTTTTACATTACAAGATGACTTATATGAATATATATCTCAGATTATTTATTCGTTCTTCTTTTTGATGTAATCATTTGTTCCTCTAAGCAATATTTCTGGCTTTGCTACTATTTATTCAGGTGGTCTGCTGAATTTGGAACATGTAAAACTGGAGCTCCAGAACTGCACATTTTGCTGGCTGAATACATATTTTCTGAAAGTCCCGAGGTGGTACGTTTCATGATATTGCTTCTACGGAATCTTCATTGTTGCTTCTCTTGAATTCATAATATGTATAGATCGAAAAACCTTAAATCTATTATGACCTTTGTGTAAAGAATGACAATGTGCTTTTTACATGCAGGATATGAATAGAGTGACATATCATTTTGTGAGAGGAAATAATCCGAAGAAGTTCGCTACTACACTAGTGAACTTTTTGGGCAAGGTCAGCCTCCTAACTTTCTTATCCTTGTTATTTGGTCCAACTTTACAAATATATTATGTTTTTAACGTTTATTATACTATGATTCGTATGTTATGTTCCTGGGTGTTTCTTAAACGAAATTCTGGAATTAACTGTTGCACTCAATTTGTATTTTTTACTTGGTTTAAGGAAGGTTCACTGATATGCTTTTCAAATATTGTAGTGTTATCCCAGTGAAGATGATTTGGCCATTGCTCGGGCTGTTTTAAGGTAAAAGTGTAAAAGCATTTGAGAGCATAATTATCTCACTAGTGGATACCAATGAGGCGTTATGCTTATGATACCTAAATAACCATTTATACAAAGATGACATTTTATTTTTGCTTATTATTGGATTACAACTAACTATAGTTCATAGATATTCTCAGCTTAAACTTTTTATGTTTCTCAATGCTTTTTTACTCGGCTTAAAATCACTTTCTATATTGTACTATGTGTTGGCATCCAAGTGTTCTTTGACAAAATATGTGTCCTATTTGGATCACCGAAAGATAGATTGGTAGTATATTGTTTCGCGTAAATATGAAAAACTTGAAAAAAATGAGAGCTATCCTCCGATCTGCTATCTATGCGATAAACAAGGAGAATCTTCACTTTAGTTGTCTTAATTTATCTTGGATGCATGCATTAGTATTACCCGAAAGAGCTGTCTCCTAGTTCTCTTTTTTCGGGCATCCTAGGTGACAGTTGGTGACTAAAGGGCATTCATTCTCTATTTTCGCCGGATATTGAAATCCTTGTTTTTTTTTTATTTGATGTCTTTGACCTGTAATTCTGTGCATGTTTCAACAAGGTTTCAAACTAAGCAATTGTCCATTTCTTGCATGATAGGTATTTATCTTTAGGTAATTTGAGGGATGCAAACATACTGGTGGACGAGATAAAGGCGCAAACTCAATCTGGTGAGGTTGACTTTCCAAAGACAGACTTGATGCAGTTCATCAATTATCTTTTGCAAACGTGAGTTGACTATATTGTTCAATCGATAAATTGATTAACCTGTGTTCTAATGAATAGGAAACAGACATTTTTCTCCGGTATTTCGGGCCCGTTTGGCCTAGCTTATTTTTGAGCTTATGCAATATAAATTAGGTTTTATGCTATTTTATAAGTTCAAACTAGTGAAAATTGAATTTCTATAAGCTATTTTATCATAAACTACCTTGAAAAACTTATAATAATACATAAAATTGCATAAATTGTTTACATAAGCTCAAAAATAAGCTAGGCCAAACGGGCCCTTCATCTATTACCGTTCACTGATGTGGGGAAGTGCGTTAATTGTGTTAGAAATAAATGACTTTGTTCCTTAGAGTGGAGGAAAATAAACAAAAATTATGTCATAAGGAACGGAGACATATAATAATACCAATAATAAATCACTCAATACAAATTAAGAAGCTAAGTGCTCATCATAGTTTGTTACTGAGAATGAGCAAGAGTGAGAGCAGCTCAATATATAATGCCCCATCCTATCGCACTCAACACCTTTTTAAGTATATTTTTTCTTTGATGCAGGATGGAGAGAGACGCTTTTCCCCTTTTTAATATGTTGAGATCAAATTTCAAGCCATGTATTGAGAGGGAACCTGCCTTCAATGAGGTCAGCTACCTTACAATTCCAAGTTTTATGCTTAATACATCCACAAAGTTATGGTATATTTGTATGCTTCTATGTAAATTGTGACCATCTTGTGTTATTATATTGTGATTCTTTTTCTCTTAGCTTGAAAATAAAACCAACAAAAGTTCTGTATTTGACATGTAAACTATGATTTAGTTGCTAGATGATATTGCGGAGAAGTTTTATGGCGTACAACGAAGGAATCCCATGGGGATGTTTGGAGATATATTCAAGGTAAGACTATTCCGTATTTGTACTTTTCAATTGTTTAATTTTTAGCCATAATTAATTAAGATTCTATGTTATTGTGCAGATGATGGGGGCTGCTGAGTAGTGACATTCATGATTGAACAGCAACTTCTACAGAAGATTCCAATAATTATAGCACCTTTTTTCATAGATAGGGCGCATTCACGCCGCGAACAAAATCACTGTGTAATTTATTGATAAAATGTTTATTTTGATGATGAATATGTAATGATTTGTAAATGCTAGTTTCACAATTTTGAAAAGTCTTCTGTTTCAAAATGACTAGATTATGAATGTTACCGACAATAGAGGTTCATAATGCCATCAAATCATTTAACTTATTTTCCAACACAAGTGTTGACATTCATGTATGTGTTATGTATCTCGTTCAAGATTTCGTTTTGAACATGTAGAAAAATGTAAATAAAAAGCGAAAAGCAATATATTTAGCTCTTTTTTTACCAAGAAATGTTAACATAACACTGTCACATGAAAACATTACATGGAATCCTTGACTGATGGCATCGACATCAAACGAAGCACAAGCGTAAATTTCCAGTAATTATGTATTCTGTCATTTATTGTACACAATGTGCAGAATCAGTTGAAATGCTGGAAACTACATAAAGCGCAAATTACTCATCAATTGAAAAAGTCACTCCATTGTTCTTCTTAAAGTTGTGTGTAGTAAAATCAATTCCCTGTGCACAGAATAAAAAAAACATATAAACCACAACGTAAAAAAGAGAAATATAATTCCCGTGTCTTATTATAAAGAGCATTGTAAAGGTGGAAAACTTACATTTGTATTGGTGAGTTCTAGATTGTAAAAGTCTATCGCGTCAGTTGTAAATAGAGGACCGACATGCCATGTTCCACGGTTAAGCTTAAGAAATTTGGGACCTAAAACCTTAAAAACTTGGACATCCTCGATCGCAGGAGGGACATAAAAATGACCACTGCGCGACTTCACAATTGTCTTGTCTGAGTCATTCTCGATTTCATTTGAATCAACGACAGATGGCTTAGCCACCGCAAGATACCAAACATTACCGTTAATGGCCCCAAGACACTGAGTCACATTTGCATGATGGGAGATACTAGAAAACTTAAGTGGGCAATTTTGAAGATTCATAATATATAACCTACAAAACACAAATTAATTTCAATAAGTGTGAATTGGAGCTCAATCTCTAACTGAATTGAAGAATCTAATACCAACTAAAAATTGAGTTGATGGAATATGTATAGAAAATACAGATTTGAAAGTGTCTTTTGAAAAGTTTCTTCAATGGTATATATACTTGTTTAGATCCATTTTTTTAAAAAAAATAGTATGTCCTTAGATCCATATCTTAAATCTATAATTTAGAAAGATACATACATGGGAAATTGAAAAGAGGCAAAAGGGTGTTTGAGAAAACATTGATAAGTTGATAAAAATTGAAGGTTGAAATAAAAGCAACCTGGGAATTCCTTGAGTGAGGTCAAGTTGAGCATCATGAGGACCAAATCTCTGAGTGTCTGGTGTAGGCTCAATGACCTGACCATAGTCTTTGAAACTTGATGGTGTTGCTTCGATTGCCTTCACAGTCACCACCTTCACACTCTCCATCTCTGTTTCAGATAATGCCAATCATTCATTCATAGTTTGCTCTTTTATATTTTCCTTTACATTATTGCCATTAAAATATCCCATTCTTCAAATTTTAGTTTATATGAATATTTAATACATATTTTTTGTCTTCAAAATAGTTGGTATAAAATATAAATAGAAATTGGAAGTAAATAATTTTTTTTACGAAAACTTAAAATGTTATGATTTTATATGGATTGGG